>CM057458.1:590775000-593275000 GCA_016271365.2 Neoceratodus forsteri
AAGTTTAGGGCTCCATTAGCAATGCGTGCCAGATTCCCACTCTCTCACCCATGCCCCTCGCTAGAACTGGAAGCTTGTTGCAGTGCAGTGTGTTGGAATTTTAACCCTGCTAGCAGTATAGTGGTGCAGTACAGTACACAGCCCGCAGTTACATGGAGCTGTTCGGTTGACATAGCAAGATGGCCCTCAGCATTCAATACTGCATTACAGTTCTAGTCTCCCTCCACCCCATACAGAAGCAGAATACACCTGTACTATTTATAATTAGGAAGGCTTACGTGAGCTAAGAACTTGAATTAGGTCTCAGCAAATTGTTTTCATGGGAGGTGCTTTTAAATATTTTAAGTGGCAGGCTAGCTTGTGTGTATGTGTCTGTTGAAAGTAATTTGCAAATCTGAATACACAACTTCTGTAGCCACAGGACGTCCTGATTGGGGTTTTTTTGTATTTTTTAATACATACCTAGTAAACCACAAGCAGGTCTTTTAGGCTGGATATTATAAAAGCTTTGCAAGCAATGATACTGCCGAGGATGATGTTGAGTCAAGAACTTTAATGTGTAATTTATAACTTAGTAAGGCTGTTTCAGAGAGCTAAAGTTGTTTACACTGGCTATACCCCAAAAACTGACCAATTCATAGACTGAAACTGAGAAATTCCTTCTCCCAAATATAGACTGATAAATATTTGCAGCCTACACTCTGGCGCAATGATACATACATATTGGGTGTGTGTGTGTATTTTGACGGAATCGTGCACTCTAGGGTGTCCGGTTATACTGCAGTATATTGACATTTACAATATGTTACAAAGGGATTTATCCACCAGACATAGCTAGCATAGCAGACACCCTAAAGTGCATTTTTCCTCATAAATAGGCACAAGAAATTTCTTTAAATGCTACTTTTTAATAAAAAAAAAAAGATAATCTGTTGATGTCATATTTGATAACTGGATTCTCACGTGACCCTCCTGGCTAATGTGATCATTGGGATTTGTTGTCCTATTTCAGATATATATGCTGTGCCTTGTGCTTTGCAGTTCACTGGATGTGTCTGTATATCGTGCAGTAGGCTGTGAGGGAGGTATAGCTTGTCACCGGGATGCATGTTTAATGCTATGGAAGCTGATCAGCCTTTTGTTGTACAGCGGTCACAGTTATCTTTTCTGAGGGGAGGGTACGGAATGTTGCTGGTTGTCATTCTTGCTCTGCTGTATGTCAGAGTAAATAGTCCCCTTTCTAACCAACCTGGTGGGAAAAGTCAATATCCCATCAGCAGAGGAGGTAAACGCATCAGGAGCTGTGTCCTCTCTCATCTTCCCCTGCTCTCTATTACCATGGTTCTTTAAATCTCTTCTCCCCAGATATCAGAAGCTCTAGTGTCATTCAAATGGTTGATTCTGTGTGACACTGCAGATTGAGCTGTAGTATAACTTTAGAAACCATTTTCAGGTTAAATGTTAGATGGGGGGGACTGTATACGAAAGTGACTAACACAGAGCTTTGATGTAGGGTAAATACTGTACATCTTAGCTGGTAAATTATTAACCATCAATACACAATAATAAGCATGTACAGTAACAGTTAAAAAAACTGTGTGTGTGTCATCTCATTGCTGCTGCATATATTAAACAGAAAAGCTGGTGAAATTCATTAAAACTGTTCAGGGATAAGTTTTTATTTATATATTTATAGGTGTAATTAAGAGGTCTTTTAACAAATGAGTCTTTCTTTATATGCACTCCTATGGTGAGAGATCTAAAAAGCAAACCTAAGGAATTCTGAAACCCTAAGGCTGCATTAGAAGGCAGTTTTACGCCTGCAAGAAAGCACCTTTGTGCACCTCCAGATGGATGATAAATATTCTGTTTAAAGCAGCAATGTACCAAACGGAGACTTGGGTTTGTGTTGCGATCTGGCTGATGCTGTTGCCATTTGCTGAATTGCTCTAAGATGCGTGGGGCATGTTAAAGGGGTTAAATTTAGATTTCAAATACATTATTTTGCATGCAGCAAAGATGGTGCTGTCCTTTAACCTGAATGATGTACAGCCTTCACTTGGTCTACCTAATAGAAAACTGTTCTGAGCATGCACAAGCAAGCTGGACATTGCAGAGTAGAAGACTAACTCCATCTGTATCATGCACAAAATAATGGTACTGTAGTGTAATATCTAAATGTAACTTTTTTAACATATAGTAAAAATAAACAGGAGCAGTCGCAAGAAGAGCCTCACATCCAAGTGTGGGGTTGGTCCCAATTTGCACTTTGTGTGCAAACAGTTTTTTTAACTTGTTTGCTTCAGTATAGTAGATTGATCTTACTTCGAGATAGAGCTCTTGCAGCATGCTATTACAATTAGGACTATACCGCAGGCACTAGGACCACACGGAAAAACTTCTGCCAGCAATACCAGCGAGGGACCGCACCCGACGCTGGCTGCGCCTCGACGTCGGTCAGGGTACAAGAGGGGGCAGACTCAGCTCCAATTCAGTTCTTTCCCGCCGCATACCACGCATGTGAATAGCTGCTGCCTGTGATTCACCAAGTGAGAAAAGTATCCTCAATCAAGTTTTTTCGACGGTTTTACCGTTTTTCTTCATTACCGCGACCGACGCCTGCATGGTTACCACTAGTGGCTCGGTTTTTCTGGTTAATTGTCGCACTTTGCCTCGGTGTTTTCCGCCGTGGGTGCCGACGTCAGTACCGAAGTTTCTTCCCGCAGGTTCGATGTCTTCCCGGGCGTCTGTTTCCCCAGATCACCTAAACAAGTGCGAGTGCGGCCGGCAGATTCCCGCCAAAGATGGTCATCGGCGATGCGTTTTCTGTTTGGGCCCGGACCACGACACCACTAACTGCGCCGACTGCCAAGCTTTTACAAGCCAGACTCGCATCCGACGACTGAAGGCCTACCTGTTGGAGAAGAAAATGGACCTGCACTCGTCCGAGGGGAAGAAGAAGGAAAAAAAGCGCCATAGTAAAGAGCGCAGTCGGTCCTAACACCGGTCCCGCTCGCGGTCTAACCTTCGAAGGCCCGTCCTTGGGCTCGGGTGAGTCGCGCGTTCGTCCCAGGCTAAGGCCGGCCGGTAGAGGAGCAAAGCGGCCAAGCGAAGGTGACTCGATCAAAAGTCATCATAAAGTCCGTGGCGATACCTGCTTGCTCTCCGTCCAGCACGGCGCCGCCTGCTAAAAGTGCGCCTCGAACTTAAGGATCTCTGGCACCCTCTGCGTCACCCGTCGTCGGTTGCAGTACCGGCGCCGGTTGAAGAACCAAAGACCCAGGGTCGAGTCGTTGTCCAGCCGGCGTCCCCATCGCTTCAAGTCCTTCTCCCCTGGGCCATCAGGAGAGCTCACCATCATGACCCACCGCTCCGGAGACTTCTTTTCCGCAGCGGGCGGCTGAAATAATCTCCCTGGACGAGCTTAAGCAGCTTTTTTCGTTTTGGTGGGGGCAGGTTCACAAGCGTACCACCCCGTCACCGGCCCAGACACCGGTACCGGATCCTGCGGGTGAACCACAGCTAGAGGGCGAGACCTCTCCATTGAGGTCCCTGGGCGCGTTTTCACCCGCCTAGGGCTCATTCCGCTCGATCTGAGGACCACCGGCGTCGCTCTATGGTTTCAACTGACCGACGCCGGTTCCGGTCGTTCCCGGAGCCCTTCTCGCGCTCAGCAGGATGGTTCCCGGTGTTGGTCATCAGACAGTCGTCGGTCCCCTGCATACCGACGTCAGCGTAGGCATGGACATGAGGCAGAACCAGACTACTCTAAGTCGGATAGTCGGTCCTCCTCTTCCTCGTTATCCTCTTCATCTTCCCTCAGCCTCAAGTGCACCCCAGAGGAGAAGGACATGCCTCGCTCGCCTCCGGACGATCCCACGTTCATGGACGTCAAGAGGCATATCCAGGCTTCCAATGAGTGGGACATGGAAGACCTGGACCCAGAACGCCGGAGATTAGCCAAATACCTGAGGCAGAAGGAGCCAAAGTCTTTGGTCATTCCTCCTCTGGTGGATACTTTTCAGGACCTGACTAGATCCACCTGGCTGCACCCAGCCTCCATCCCGGCGGTTCCCAAGAAGTCGGACAGGCTTTACAAGGCTCCGAAGTTGGAACCCTTCTTGGCGGAACACCCTCAGGCAGACTCCACTGTGATCACGGCTGCTCATGACAAGTCTAGTCAGCCATGACACCTTAGCTCCCAGCCTCCCGACTTGGAGTCCCATTACCTGGATCAGGTGAGCAAGAAAGTCTACGCTGCTTCCACCTGCTCCATTCGATCCCTGAACTTCCTCATGCATATGGTGCAGTTCCAGAATGCGTTGTGGGAACGGGGTCTTGAGCTGGCACAGGCCATGCCAGACTCCGATAAGAAGACGGAGCTCCTGGCCCTCTTACAGTCGGGCTCGGACGTAGGCACTCATGTTCTGAGGGCCTCGTACGATACTGCGGATACGGCAGCCAGGGCAGCCGCCTCTGGGGTTTGTGTCAGGCACCATGCCTGGTTGAGGCTTTCGGGCTTCCACCAGGATCTGCAGTCCGGTATCCGGAACCTACCGTTTCAGGGTGCCGTCTTGTTTGGCAGGAGACGGAGGCCTTGATCTCCCATCTCCAGGAATCGGGTAAGTCGATCTGGTCGGTCCGCCAGATGTACCGTGGCGACCAGCGATGCTCCCATCACCATTGGCTTTTTCGCAAGTCCTCAGGCAATCAGACTTCAGCCCGAGGTTCTCAGCAGGGGCAGAGAGGTGGCTTCCGCCGGAGATCCGGAAACTAGCAGTCTGGTGGACCTTCCGGCTGTGGGTCCAAGTCCTCCCAGGCGCCTCTCCCTACCCCCGGTTCCACCCAATGACTACCTTCCGCCCCGTGGTCAGACGTCCAGGGGGAGCCGGTTGGGGGCCGCTTCTCCCTTCATCTCGAAGGGTGGGGCTCTATTACCACAGATCAATGGGTCTTGGACGTCATTCGGAGAGGACACCGTTGGAGTTCACGGAGTTCCTCCACGGACTCCGCCAAAGCTCTAGTTATCCTCCTCCTCACATTCCACTCTTGGAAGGAGAAATTCAGGGCCCTCCTGCAAAGAGCAATAGAAAGAGTTCCCATGGAGCAGTGGGGTCAGGGTTCTACTCACTTTTTCTGATCCCAAAAGGCAGGGGACCTTCGTCCATTCTGGATCTCCGTCCCTTAAATCTCTTTATAGAGTACAAAAGTTCAGGATGGTGACTCTTCAGGGTCTCCTCCCTCTACTGCACCAAGGGGATCAGCTCTGTTCTCTCGACGTGCAGGTTGCGTACATGCATGTCGGGGTCTTTCCTCCCCACAGGAAGTTTCTGAGGTTCCACTTCCTAGGGGCGCATTATCAATTCCGGGTGCTCCCGTTCGGCCTTTCTTCCGCTCCGCGAGTCTGTACCAAATGCCTGGCAGTGGTGGCTGCGGCTCTAAGGCGATCAGGCCATTATGTTTTCCCTTACCTCGACGACTGGCTTCTCACAGCCCCGTCAAGGGACGACCTCTTACGCTCTATCGGGGATGCCTATACTCTATTCCGAGAGCTGGGGATCACCCTGAACTTGAGAAAGTCGTCCCCAGAGCCCAACCAAAACCTCGCCTTCATTGGAGCGACTCTGAACTCTGTCCAGGGCATAGCTTTTCTCCCAAAGGACAGGGGAATTCGCCTGCGAAGTTTGGCAGAACGGATCTCCATAGCACCTCAAGTTCCGGCCCGGAACTTCCTCAGTCTACTGGGGCATATGGCGGAGGCCATCCCAGTAACACCCTTGGCCCGCCTCCACATGAGAATCCCACAATGGATGCTCAGGGTGCAGTGGGATCAATACTCCGATGACCTGGACGCTTTGGTCAGGATCTCAAGAGCCAGTCAGGAGAACGTTGCTTTGTGTCTGGACCCCAGCAATCTGGAGAAAGGGGTCAGCTTTCGTCCGGAGCCTCCAGGTCAGACTCTAACGACGGATGCCTCAGACCTGGGTTGGGGGGCTCATCTCGGTGTTCACCGAACGCAAGGGGGTTGGTCACCCGAGGAACAGTCCCTCCACATCAATGTCCGGGAAATGCGAGCGGTCCTCTACGCTCTTCAGGCGTTTCTAGAGAACCTGGTACCTGGCTCTCTTCTAGTTCAGATGGACAACATGGTGGTCGTCTTTTACATCAACAAGCAAGGAGGCACCCATTCATATCCTCTTTGCCGGGAGGCGATGAGAGTCTGGTACTGGGTGCTGGAACGGGGCATTCATCTGTCGGTTACGCACGTTCCAGGAGTCCTAAACATGCTGGCCGACAACCTCAGCAGGTCATGGGCCAGAGCGCACGAGTGGGAATTGCTTCAATCCATAGCGGATCAGCTCTTCGGAAGGTAGGGCCTTCCCGAGCTAGATCTCTTTGCGTCACCACGCAACACCAAACTGCCACGATTTTGCTCACGAGCGCACGCGCCTGGCGTTTTTTGGTCAGACGCGTTATCCCTTTGTTGGGCAGGGAGGTTTCTTTATGCCTTTCTGCCCTTCCCTGTCATCCAGAGGGTTCTGTTCAAACTACAGGCAGAGGGGGCACGCATGATCCTTGTGGCCCCCAATTGGCCCCGACAGATTTGGTTCCCACTCCTGCAGCGGTTGTCCCAGGAACCTCCAGTTCTGCCTATATGCTTGGAACTGCTGTCCCAGGACCAGGGTTCTCTGGTCCACCCAGATCTCAGATCCCTGCACCTTCATGCTTGGCTCCTCCAGACATAGCTAGGAACCGATACAGGGTTTCCCCGGAAGTGGCTGAGGTCTTGGCGTCAGCAAGAAAGCCCTCTACTCGCTCCGCTTACGCGATGAAGTGGAAGCGTTTCTGTCTTTGGGCCTTGCCACAACAGTTAGACCCTGTCACCTGCTCTGTGAACTCCGCTCTGCAGTATCTTCTCTCCTTGTACGAGAAAGGCCTGAGCTATTCCTCTATCAAGGTGCACACATGGGCGATTTCAGCCTATCATGCTCTCATGGGAGAGAGAACGTTGGCCCAGTTGGATGTGGCCCGCATCTTCCTTAGGGGGATTCTTCACATGAGACCTCCCATTAGGGACCCTGTCCCACCCTGGGACCTCCTTTTTGTGTTGGAGAAGCTCACCCTTCCCCCTTTTGAACCCGCAGCGAGTTGTGAGCTGCGATGCTTGTCCTGGAAAGTTTGTTTTCTGGTTGCTGTTACTTCCGCTCGAAGAGTTTCCGAGCTGCAGGCTCTGATGTGTAAAGAGCCTTATTTGGTTTTTCACAGGGAAAGGGTTTCTCTCAGGACTAATCCTAAGTTTCTTCCCAAAGTGGTCTCGGAGTTGACCCTCAACCAGTCGGTTGATCTTCCTGTTTATTTTCCTTCCCCTTCCAATAGAGGGGAGGTTCTCCTCCACACATTGGATGTCCACAGGTCCCTGAGGTATTACCTCAATAGAACGGTTCAACACTGTAAATCGGAGCAACTCTTTGTGGCCTTTGCGCCACAATGCTTGGGTCAACCGGTGTCCAAGCAGACCATCTCCAAATGGATAGTCCATTGTGTCTCGTTTTGCTACGAGCATCACAATAAACCCCTGCCAGGTCCAGTTAGGGGTCACTCCACCAGGGGAGTGTCAACTTCTTTTGCCGCGATGTGGAATGTCGCCATTCAGGACATCTGTGCGGCTGCGACCTGGAATTCGGTGCATACCTTTGTCAAGCATTACAGCTTGGATGTCGTCTCAGGCAGCCGTGCTGGCCCGGCCTACTCGGTTTTGCAGGACTCTTGTCCTGGCGGTCTCTAGAGTCAGCATATTCCTCCTCCGAGAGTCGGCTACCTCTTTGCTAGGGGACTGCTTGGGACTCAGTCCTAATTGTTTATAGCCTGCTGCAAGGCTCTATCTCTAAGTAAGATGGTACAGTTACGTAAGAACTACGTAACAGTAGATCTTCGAGAGGAGCTCTTGCAGCAAGCGCTGTTTTCCCCTCCCGCCTTCCCCCTCAGAGTGTGCAGGTACATTTTCTTCTCTTATCGATGGTAGGCTTCGCCTCCTTCTCTTGTCAGGCCTTCTGCTGGGTACTGGTGGGAGAACTGAGGTGGAGCTGGGTCCGCCCCCTCTTGTACCCTGACCGACGTCGGGGCGGGGCCGGCGTCGGGGGCGATCCCTCGCTGGTATTGCTGGCAGAAGTTTTTCAGTGTGGTCCTAGTGCCTGTGGCATAGTCCTAATTGTTATAGCCTGCTGCACGAGCTCCTCTCGAAGAACTACTGTTACGGTAAGTTCTTACGTAACTGTACTTTTCAGACTGGTTTTGCCGAGTTCCAGCTGACACTTCCAGTAACCAGAAATTCCAGAATCCCCTGCAGCTGGCATTAAAACAGGGCTTCAGCTCTGAGAAATTCAGTAGCCTGTAGTGCATGTTAGAGATTTTATAAGCTCAGATTGAATGTTTGCTGGTCCCGCTGTTGTCGTGGTGCTAAGTACAGTTCCCTATGTGACTGTACTGAACCTGGGAGGATAACAGTGTGACATGGTTGAATAAGGCCCAGTCCCATTTGTTATGCAGAAAGAGTTAAACGCTAGGATCTGTACTGTCCTCTCCTTTTCTGTCTCCTGTTTATATGGTTGCGCAACCAACTGTTCTCATGAGACCCAGGAACTGATCACTCTGATGGTCCTGTGATTCTCCACCTCTCGATGTCTACCTTCACTTGCTGTTTCTGTCTTTTCCTCCATCTTGTGTAGCTGCAGTTATAACATATATGCAAATCTGTTTGTGGAACTGGGATCCCATGGTTTGAAATGTATATAGTTACATTGTTGAAATGATTACAAAAAGCTATTTGGAATTAACGGGATTCACCTGAGATGCAGTTTGACTTCTTCTCAGGCTTGTTTGCAAACTCTTTTTTGCAGAACTGTCAGCTGGAGGCCAACTTGGGACACTGTTCTATTTGCTAGCCTGCTCTGCAAAGAAACCGACGAGAACTCTGATGCAGGTTGTGAGAAACAGGATGTCTCCTTATCGAGCTCAGGATGAAGAAGCTAATTGTCAGGCAAAGACTCATTATAAAAAGAGCAGCAATATTTCTGCTAGAGAGACTGAGATTTGAAATTGAGAAGATACCCTCAGATAAAGGACTTTTGTTTTCTCTGAAGGTGCTGCCTTTGTATTGTATATAGCTATCCTGAACATTTTTCTATTTTTATTTTATTGTTGTTGATAATTATAAAATGTACTTGCAAATTTTGCAACTGCTCCTGGTCTTTCTATACTTCCTGATCTGTGCCTTGACAACAGATGGTGTCAGCTTATGCCGTGCAATACTCTAAAACAGGAGTTTTGTACGTGGGTACTAGACCTGGTACCAGGGAAGCATAGAAGAAAGGCATGGATTCTAGAATTGCAGCCAAACTAGCAGAGACAGAAGTCAGAGCTGAGACTGTACAGCCAGCACCAGTGATGGAAAAAGAACAGCAAGTGACAGATGATGTTCGTTTCTTTGCAGAGCAGGCTTGCAAATAGAACAGTGTCCCATGTGAGTGGGGATTGCCTTTCAGCTGTGCCCCTTTCCTCATGCAGCAAGGACTCTGTGATGTATACCCTCAGATCTCCTCATGAGGATACCCCTTTTCAAGCTTTACTAAGATAAATACAAAATGCTATGGGATTTGAAGCTGAGGAGGACTCCAGTACGAAAATTTAATGGAGTTTTTGGAGGTTCTCACTGCCCCCCCCCCCCACCACCACCACCACTGTGGTTCCTCCTGTTCATCCTGCCTTAGAGGATGCTTCTGCTTCATTTGATACTTGGCGTTGGCCTAATACCATGTCTCCAGTACCTAAGAAAGCTGATCGCCAGTACCCTGCTCAGTCTGTTAAGCCTTATCATGCTTCCCAGCCTGAAACAGATTATGTGGTTATAGTGGCTGCTCATGACCACTCTAGAACCCCGGAGACATGAGCACTTTGCCTCCCGACAAATAACCCAGGAGACTGGATGTTGTGGTCAAAATAAGTTATGTCTGTGCATCCTTAGGCCTAAGAATTGCAAACTACCAGGCATACACGATGAAAATATCAAAGTAGCCTGTTGAAACATAGACTTTAACAGCAGAGAAGCACTCAAGGCTAGCATACATGAAAAAGATCTGGGGGTATGGATGGACTCTAATTTATCTTCCAAAACACATGCTAAAAACCTTTTTGTAAAATGTAATCAAATAATACATTCCATAAGAAGAATATTTGTATCTAGAGATAGATGAAGTATTATGAAATTATATAAAACATATGTTTTGCCACATCTTGATTATGGAACCCCAGTCTGGAGTTCTCATCTCCAAAGAGATATTAATTTAATAGAAAGAATCCAGAGGAGGATAACTAAATCAGTATCCGGGTTAAAAAACTGTGATTATAATGAAAGGTTAAAGATTCTTAACCTATATTCTTTGGAAACCAGGAGAATTAGGGGTGATTTGTTACTATTATACAAAATTAACAAAGACCCCCTCCATAAGGGAGCATTGTGGTTTCCAATTAATTGATAGGAAGGTTAACCTTAGGTCACATAAGCTACAAATCCAAGTTCCTAATGTGCTTACAGTCAAACGTTTGAATTTTTATAATGTGCGTACTACCAGGATATGGACTTCATTACCTAACTATATTGTTGAAGCATCTACATTTGATAAGTTTAAAATAAGGCT
Organism: Neoceratodus forsteri; assembly: GCA_016271365.2. NCBI lineage: Eukaryota > Metazoa > Chordata > Ceratodontiformes > Ceratodontidae > Neoceratodus > Neoceratodus forsteri. The sequence goes on from CM057458.1 coordinate 590,785,695, forward strand.
GGATGATTACCTCCTGAGTACCAGGAAGTTGAGATAACCCCACTATGTGGTGGGAGACAATTAAATTGACATTTTTGATTCCTCCAAGTTAATAAGGACCACTTGGCCCACCTAGTCTGCCCATTTCCCCTACCTACAGGATAAGCTGCAGATCCTATTTAACCAACAGCCTATTTCTTCCTACCCCCCACAAAAAATGCCTTATGTCTGTCCTATGCATTTTTGAATTCTCCCACAGTTTTAAACTCCACGACCTCCTCAGGAAGGCTGTTCCATGCATCCACCACCCTCTCTGTGAAAAAATACTTCCTCACATTGCCCCTGAGCCGTCTCCCCTCTCTTCAAATTGTGTCCCTTGTTCTTGCACATCTTTTTTGAAAGATGCTACCTTCTTGATTTTGATTCCACTGAGGTACTTAAAAGTTTCTATCATGTCCCCCTCTCCCTCCTTTCCTCAAGGGTATACATATTAAGCTCCTTTAGTCTCTCCTCCATATGGCTTCTCTTGCAGACCCTGCACCATTTTAGTTACCCTCCTCTGGACTGCCTCCCATTCTGTCCATGTCCTTTCGGAGATGGGGTCTCCAGAACTGGACACAGTACTCCATATGGGGTCTCACCAACTGTCTGTACAGAGGGATAACAACTTCCCGTTTTCTGCTAGTGATGCCTCTCCCTATGCATCCCAGTATCCCCCCAGCCCTCCCTACTGCCTTCTCACATTGCTTGCTAACCTTAAGGTCATCTGAAATGATTACCCCTAGGTTCCTTTCCATTTTTGTTGTTGTTACTACCTCCCCCCATTGTGTAAACTTCCCCTGGGTTTTTATGTCCCAGGTGCATTATTTAGCATTTATTTGCATTGAATCCAAGCTGCCGTACTTCTGACCATTCCTCCAACCTTGCCAAGTCCCTTCTCATCCTTTCCACGCCTCCTTGTGTGTCAACCCTGTTGCAGATCATTGTGTTATCTGCAAAGAGGCATACTTTTCCTTCCAGTCCCTCTGCAATGTCACTTATAAAGACATTAAAAAGGACTGAACCCTGCGGTACCCCACTAGTAACCCCTCTTTCTTCAGAGTGGACTCCATTTACAATTACCTTCTGTGTCCTGTTGTCCAGCCAATGTTTTACCCAGGCTACCACCCTGGGACCCACTCCCAGGCTGGTTAATTTGACTATTAATCTTTTGTGTGGGAGTGTGTCAAATGCCTTGCTAAAGTCTAGGTGGGCCATGTCCACAGCCCCTCCCTGGTCTACTACTTTGGTCACCCAGTGAAAGAAATCAATTAGATTTGTCTGACATGACCTTCCCACTGTGAACCCATGCTGCCTTGGGTCCTGTGCCCCATTGGCCTCTAGGTACTCAACAGTTCTTTCCTTCAGAAGTGATTCCATCACTTTCCCTACCACAGAGGTCAAACTGACAGGTCTGTAGTTTCCTGCCTCTGTCTTGCACCCACTTTTGTGAAGGGGAATCACATCCACCTTCCTCCAGTCCTCAGGTACCACACCATCTTCCCATGATTTGTTAAAAAGGATAGTCAGTGGTGTCACTAGTTCTCTCCTTAATTCTTTTAGAATTGTGGGGTGAATTCCATCAGGCCCCATTGCTTTGTCCACCTTCAGTTTTAGGAGTTCCTTCAGAACCCTTTTTTCTTTGAAAGGACTGGGATCGACCCCCCTATCCAGATTGCTTCTGTTAATTGGATTAGGCACCTCCCCCTCATCCTCTTTTGTGCATACTGAGCAGAAGTATTCGTTCAGTATCCCTGCTTTTTCACTGTCCCTCTCTGCCCACCCACCGTCCATTCTATTCAGCCTCACTATCTCTCCCTTTGTCTTTCTTTACTCCCTAATATACCTATAAAAGGTTTTATCCTCCTTCTAAACCAAGTTGGCTGTCTCCCTCAGTTTGGGCCTTTGCTATTCTGACTACTCTCCCTGCTTCCTTCTGCCTTAACTGGTACAGTTCTCTGTCCTGCTCCTTCTGTGTTTCCTTATACTTCCTAAATGCTGTCTTTTTCTCCCTAACCTTCTCCGCCTCCTCTTTTGAGGACCATAGTGGCTTTTTCTTTCATTTTGATTTGTTTATTTGCTTCACACAAAGGCTTGTTGCCTCTATGATGGCAATTTTGGTGCTCCCTCATTGTTGCTGCACCCCTCCTTCTAGCCTGTTTGCTAGTGCTTTTCTAAGGCACTTACCCAGCTTGCCAAAGTCAGCCCTCCTGAAGTCCAGAACCCTCACTTTTGTATGGCTTGATTCTGTAGCTGAGTTTATCGTGAACCACACTGTTTGGTGGTCACTTGTTCCCAGATGGCTACCCACTTCTAGATCTGAGATCCTCTCACTATCCCCATTTGATAGTATGAGGTCTAAGATTGCTCCCTCATGAGTGGGTTCCAAAACTAGCTGTTTGAGGCATGCCACCTGAAGGGCATCAAGAATGGCCCAGCTTCTGGATGTGCCTGCAGCAAAGGTGCTCCAGTTAACATCTGGCATATTCATGTTGAAATCTACTGTGTCTACCATTCAGTCTGTACCTGATGGTCTTGCCAAGGCTAACCCGCTTAAAGCTTCCTTCCCTGATGTGGATACTAGATGGCATCTGTTACGATGCCACTGCCAGGGCTGCTGCTGCCGACATATGCCTTAGGAGATATTCCTGCTTAGAGTAGCTGGATTGGCCACTGATGTACAACAGGCTGTGCTGAATGCCCCTTTCAGGCTCCAGGCTGTTGGGGAGTAATGTTGAAAATGCTCTACATGAGCTTCAGTCTTCCAGGATGATTTGTAGGTCACTCAAATGTATGACTTCTCAACCCACCCAGGGGCATGGTAGAGGTTCTTTATGCAAGCCTGCTACCCATGGGGTTGCCCCTTCCCGCCCCCAGTTCTCATGCAAAGGAACCTAAAGATATTGGTCAGGGCAGTGCCCCTATCGCCCTGGTATCTTCTGACTCTACTTCCTTCAAGTCTGTTGTTGCTTCCAGGGCTGAAAGGGGGGGGGGGGAGGATCTCCCTCATCTGCCAAAGTGGAGAGAGATCAGGTTGGGCAAGTGAGTTTTGGAAATGGTGGAAAAGGAGCATGCTCTGGAGTTGCTCTCTACCCCCTCCAGTTCATCCTCTGCCTCCTTATCATTATGCTCCTGGCCACTTCTGCTTTCTGCTAGAAGAGGTTGTTGCTTGTAAACAAGCAGGCTGGTAAAGCCATTCCTCCACAAGAGAGGCACAAAGGATTCTATTCCAGATAATTTCTGGTTCCCAAGTGGGCAGGAGATCTACGTCCTGTACTGAACCTGAAAGACATAAATCTCTTCATTGAATACCAAAAGTTCTGAATGGTGTCTCTTCAGGTTCTCGTCCCTGGTGCAAAAGACAGAATAGCTCTGTGCCCTTGGCATGAAGAATGCTTACCTTCATATCAAGATTTGCAAATGCCACAGGCTGTACCTTCACTACAAGCTCGAGAACAGCCACTATCAGTTTAGAATTTTGCCCTTTGGATTATGCTGTGCACCTCTGGTATTTACCAAATGCTTAGTTGTGGCAACAGCTCTTTGTGTTGTTTTTCTTCTATATTTTGTCCTCCTCTTCCCGGCTACCCCCTTTTAACCGAACCCCGGTCTCGTTACCTGGCTCCCCTGGGACTTATCTTACACCAGCGTCCTCTGCCACAGGACTTCTGGTACATGCCCAGCCACCGGTGTGGAGCCTGCGGGCTGTCGGTCTTCATCCTACCTCCGGGGGTTCTGTTTCCACCAGTTTTTCTCCCACTTCTTACTTTTCCCTGGGGCCTCGGTCACTTATGGTCGTGCATCTGCGCTGGCACAGACAGCAGCCCCGATTCACCCTCCCAGCCTAGCACCATCCCTTCCAGTGCTCGACGCTACCATCAAACCTCCACTCAGTGGCAGCCAAGAGCAGAAGAGGCCTACTTCCCTAGTCCGGGAGAGGAGAGCTGCTTGGCAGCTGCTCTGTCCACTCTCAGCAACCCATGCTTGTTCCAGAACACAGGTCACCGGCATGGTGAGAGGTAAGGCGTCTGGTGCCTCAGCCCTCTGCACCACTGGGACAGCATGACAACAACCCTTTGGCGGGAAGGGAAGGGCTTTATGTCTTCTTGTGTCTGGATAGTTGGCTCCTGTAGGCCTCGTCCTGTAAAGTGATTCTGTACAAACTCTTGTAGGGCATTCCATTCTTTTCCCGACTCCCATGCAGATCCTCACAACATATGCCTCACGGTCTGACTGGGGTGTCCATCTTGGTTACAGTCAGACCTAAGTGCCTGGACTCGTTCTGGAATCAGATTTCCATTTAAATATCCTAGAGATGTGGACGGTTGTGCTTGGTCTCCAGGCTTTCTAGAAGTACCTCAGCCCCGGTTCCTTGCTGATTTGGACAGATTGTCTCAGTGTCATGCTCTGTATAAAAAAGCAAGGGGACACTTGCTCCTTTCCCCTTTGCAAGGATGCAATGAGGGTGCAGTGCTGGGCGTGTCTCACAGCCTTCAACTATCAGCGGTGTTTCTCCCGGGTGTCCAAAGCGTCTTGGCAGACAAGCTAAGCAGGTCTCAGTCCCTGGTGCATCAGTGAGAACTGCTGACCTCAGTGGTAAAGATCTCCTCTTAACCGTTGGGCTGCCAACAGAATTAGAATGTAAAGGAATTCTGGACTGATATCAGTCCATGGGACATCCAGAGTTGAGCCTTTTTGTGTCCCCACATAACGTAAAACTGTTGCGTTTCTGTTTACTTGCTCCAGGGCATGAAGTTTTTGGCACGATCCTTTGCTCCTCTCCTGGAAAGGAAGGTTCCTTTATGCCTTTCCTCCAGTCCCTCTGTTTCAGAGGGTTTGCTCAGGTTGTGGGCAGAGCATGCCATCCTAATACTGGTGACTTTTTTCTGGCCTTGCCAGATTTGGTTTCCACTTCTGCAGCATCTGTCAGTGGAGCCTCCTGTTCAGCTCCCCCATTGTTGGAATCTGATGTCACAGGATCAGGGATCCCAGGTCCATCCGGACCTGTGGTCCCTGCATCTGCATGCCTGGCTCCTGAAGACACAGCCATTGCCTGTTTTGGGGTCCCCCCAGGTGGCTGATGTCTTGCTTGTGGTTAAAAAGCCTTCCACAAGACACGCCTACTCTTTGATACAGAATCGCTTCTCCAAATGGTGTGCTTCCCAATCAGTGGACCCATTTACATGTCCTTTGAATACTGTATTGGACTACTTTCTGTTCCTGTCTGACTTGCGTCTCCAGTACTCATGCACTAAGGTGCTCTTGGCTGCTGTTGTGGCATTCCACGACACTGTTGATGGGCCCACAGTGGCACATCTAGAGGTGTCCCATACATGTTTTTTTTTGTTTTTTTTAAACTTTGATTTAATTAGAGATTTATACAGACATGTACACTGAAATTCAAAATGATCAGGTGTCATATATATATATATGATTATGTTCTGAGTAAAGAAGGAAGTAAGTAAAAAGAATAGATTACTACTTGAGTCCATGTGTTAAAGTCTATATAGCGTCTTTTGTCTGTTTGCTTTATAGCCCTCTTTCTTTCTTTCTTTCCTTTTTTCAGCACTTTTCTGGTAACGCTACTTCCAATAAGAAAGGAATATGATCCAATGTCACTGTTAGGCTCAAATGAGGCCTAAAATCCCTTCAAGTATTCAGTATTTCAAAATGTCTATTGTCTTGGATGTCTGTGATTCACTACCATATATATGTTCAATAAAACAAGGCAATACACATTTATCAATAAAAGAAAACTTATAAATCTACAATATTTAGGCTAGTGTGTTATTTTGTAATTAATATGTGGTCACTGTGATGTTATAGGAGGAAAAAAAAAAGTCAAAAGGAGTCTCAGGCCTCCCTTCTTGTGGTGTAAGGGCCCCAAAGACCCTGAATTAAAAAGCAAAGGCTTGCTGGGAAAGGACTGACACTCCTTCCAGATCTTCTATCAGATACATGAAAGGGAGCCAGATACCATTACATTTTTCCTTCTGTAACCTCAGTTCAGCTGTGATTCTTTCTACCCTTTGTATATCTTTAGTAATATTTATCCATTCCTGCAATGTTGGAGGATGAGGTGTTAACCATTTTCTGGTTATTGCTTTTCTTGCGGCAGCCAATAGGATTCCCAGGAAGGATTTCTGACCATTAGTTTTTCTTCCGTTTGGAAGGATTCCCACTATCATATTTTGAAACAGTATCTTCTCCCCAGTACCTACCATCTGTTTTTACCTGATGGTGATCTCCTTCCAAAAGGGCTGGAGCACTGGGCAATCCCAAAAAATGTGATAGTGGGTTCCCACCGATCCACAATTCTTCCAGCAGAGCTCAGAATAATTGGGGTTACAATGTTTGGTCCTGGTAGGAGTGTTAAAAAATCTGCCTACTAGTTTCCATCTAAATTCTTTCCAGATGTTAGATGCAGAGGTCCGGAAGGTCTCCTCCATGTCTGGGATTCTTTGTGTAGTCAAGCTTCCTTTTCCCAGGCCACCTGACAGTGAATAGGATCATGGGTTACGGATTCTGAGAAGATCCTGACTAACTGTGAAATTAAATGTGGTTAGTCTGGAGTCTCAGCTGTCCTATATATTATTAAGTATTCTATAGGATGTGGTTTCTGCTTCTCTTTTACAAGGTGAAGATTTTGTTTTTTTGTTTTTTTAAAAAGAGATAACCTGGAGGTAGCGAAAGAAATGAAAAGCCAGGGAGTCAAAATTCCTTTTGAATCTTTTTAAAGGTTTTTATCTGAGTATGTTTTATGAATTGATGAAAGAAACAAAGCCCCTGGCAACGCCATCCGGTTAAAACATGGTCCAGTCTTTTTGTTGGGGGTTCTGCTTGAAAGAGAGTAGCCTAAGCCCACATCTGTTTTCACCCAACCCCATATTCTGTAAAGTTGTTCTTGCCATGGATTGGATAATTTCACCTTCTTTAAACTCTTCGGGGGTCTCAAAAAGTCCAGGATTGGTGTGATAGCAGGGTTACTACCCTATTCCATGCCCACCCAAACATTCATTGGGTCTTTCCTATGGGAAGCTGCCCATGCGGTTATTTGTGCCATGTAATAATATATTTTTAAGTTTAGGAGGCCTAAACAACCTCATGTTTTGGGTTTTAATAGAGTTACCCAGGCCACCCTGGCTCTTTTCCCAGACCAAACAAACAGATAAAAAGTCCTGCATCGATCTTTCGCAGTCTGCATTAGGTTTATGTAGTGGGAGAGAACTAAACAGGAATCAAGGGAGGATATTCATATGAATAGATTCTAGTCGACCCATTAAAGACAGGGGTAACATATCCCATCTCTTCAAATCAGTACAGATTTCTTGTATAAGTTTGCCATAATGTACCTGAGAAATCTGTGTCAAATTTAAGGAAAGATAAACCCCAACGTATCTTATTGATGAGGAGGCCCATTTAAAGAGCAAGGTTCGAGTGAGTTCTGGTGTACGAATCCCACTAACTAGTAAGATTTCTGTTTTTTATTTATTTTGAAACCAGAAATCGACCTGTATAGGGTGGAGTACCTGGGCAAGTGCTGGGTATGTTCTCTCTGTTTTTTTTTTAAGTAGAGCATAGTATAATCTGCATATAGGGAGATAACATTTTCCTTACCCCCTATTCTAATTCCCTCCAGGTCAGGGTGAGATCTGATGGACTCCGCCAGTGGCTCCATACTAAGAGCAAAAAAAGGAGCGGGGACGGGGGCAGCCCTGCCTCTTGCCTCTTCGTGTTTCCAGTGTCTCAGAGATTGTGCCATTTACTCTAACTTTTGCCTGATGCAGACGGTACAGGGCTTTATTCCATAATAGAAATTGTGGTCCAAAACCAAATTTGTGGAGGACTAGCTCAAGAAATTCCCAGCCTGGACAATCAGATGCCTTTTCGACATCCACCGCTATGGCAATTTGCTGTATTTTGGCCTTACTTCCGGAGTGAAGAATGTTCAGGCATTGTCTAATATTATCGTGAATGTGTCTGTTAGGCACAAAACCTGCCTGATCTTGATAGACCAGATGTGGTAAAAATTTGTTGACTCTAATGGCAGTTATTTTAGAAAATATTTTGGAATCAACGTTTAATGGTGAGATCGGTCGGTATGATGTACAAGCTTCCGGGGGCTTCCCCTCCTTAGGGATGACTGTAATATGGGCTTCTCTCCATGTGTGAGGGAGACTGTCTGCATCTTCACATGAATTAAATACATCTACCAGTAAAGGGGTCAGTAGTGAGGAGAATTTTTGATAAAATTCAGCATTAAAACCATCAGGTCCCAGGGATTTGCCTGTTTTTAGGATTTTAATTACATAATTAACTTCTGTTGCAGTGAATGGTGCTTCTAAAATTAATTTGTCTGCATCTGAAAGCCTTGGCAGAGAAATCTTTGCCATAAATTCCTCCGTCATTCTCTGTTTGTCAGTGTGCCAGGGTTCTACAGAATAAAAGCTAGTGTAATATATATTAAAGGCTTCTGCTATTTGTTCTGGGGTGTAAAGTGTGGTCTGTTTCCCTTTCTGTGCTGTCTGTATTTTCTTAACATAGTCTTCAGCTTGGGTCTTTCTAAGCCTTACCGCTAGGAGTCTGCTGGCTTTGTTTCCATGTTCATAGTATTTTTGATTTGTATATCTAAGTTGCCCTTCTATCTGTCTGTCTAAGATGTGTTGTAGTTCAGTTCTGACTTGTTTTAGTTCCTCCCATATTGCCCTGGAGGACCCCCGGTTTTTATGTTCCATCTCCAGTTGTTTGTTTTTGTTCTAGAGTTTTCTGCTTTTCTGTTCTCTGTCTCTTTAGGTGAGAGGAATATGAGATTACTTCTCCTCTGATGACAGAATTACGTCAGTCCCAGTACCATTTTTTTTAATGGTATGAATGTTATGGCTGTGGTAGTCTTTAATCACCTTTTTTATTAACTCCCAAAATTCCTCACTCTCAAGAAGGGAGGTGTTCAACCTCCATGTGGTGTTTTTCTGCCAGTCCCCCAGCTGAAGGTCATGGGTAACCACAGAGTTGTCAGAGACCAATCTAGGAGGTATTCTACAATCTTTAATTTTGTGTGCATCAGGTTTGCTACAGAGAAAATAATCAATCTGGGAGTAGGAATGATTAGGGTTAGAGAAAAAAGTATAATCCTTTGCTGTGGGGTTCAGCTCTCTCCAGGTGACTAGTAAGCCTATTTCCTGCATGCCTCCCCTTACCATCTTACTCATATTTCTATTGGTGGAGCTGATCTGTGAGGAGCGGTCCAACACTGGGTTAATAACACCAGTGAAAGTCCCCTCCCAACAGTATCATGCCCTCCACCAGATTCAAAATCCTATGAAAGACCCTTCTATAAAAGGTTGCGTCATCAACATTGGAGGCATAGATGTTAAGGAGGTGTATCTTTTGGAAGTATATTTATCCTGAAGCTATTACCAGTCTACCGCCTTACAAAGATTCCTCTGAATTAAGTTCCAATGGAATATTTCTTTTAAATAAGATAGCTGTGCCTCCCTTTTTGCCTGTACGGTAGGCAGAGCCCACAACCTTTCCCACCCAAAGTCATTGTAGTTTTTGATGTTCTATGGCTGACAGTTTTGTCTCCTGGAGGAAACAGATGTCTGCATCCAGTCTTTTCAGATATTGTAATATTTTGGTTCTTTTGATGAGGGAATTAATGCCCTGAACATTCAGGGATACTACCTTTAATGTTTCCATTAATATACATAGATTTCTGATTTCCTGTTGAACAATATCTGGTTCAGTCTGTGGTGTTCACAGATCTGTTCCAGTCCTCCTGTTTGTGACCCAATCTCTTCACATATGGATCACATATGCCAGGAGCCTTAGCAACAAGATGGAAGATCTGGAGGCTGTCATGGTACAGTCAGACCTGGACATTGTGGCCATCACTGAAACCTGGTGTAATGATAACCATGACTGGGAGATGGCCATACCTGGCTACAACATATTCAGAAGAGACAGCAGGCAGGAAGGGAGGAGGAGTGGCACTGTATGTGAAAAATGACATAAGGGCCACACAGATCCAGGAGGAACAAAATGGGGGGAGAGATACTGTGGGTTAAGCTGGAAAGGAAAATGGGGCCAGCCATCCGCACAGGTGTGGTGTATAGACCACCAGCCCAGGAGGAAGAAACAGATAGGGAGCTGATGCTAGCCATCCAAAGGATGGCAGACAAGGGTGAGGTAGTACTGGTTGGAGACTTCAATATACCAGATGTGGACTGGAGCATCCCAGCAGCAGCATCAACTAGGAGCAGATTTATCCTGGACTCCCTTCAGGGTGCCTTCCTCAAGCAACTGGTCATGGAACCAACTCGGCAGAAGGCAATACTGGACCTTGTGCTCACAAACAGGGACAGTGTGATGGGGTAACAGTGGGGAGCACCTGGGAACAGTGACCACCAGTCATTGTGGTTTGAAATCACAGAAAGAGCGAACCAAACCACACAAAACGCGTATCCTGGATTTTAGGGGCAGACTTTGGGGAAATGGGAGATACTTGAAAAGAGGCATTAAGGGAATGGGACAGGAATCAGGGGTTGAGAAACAGTGGGCAGTATTTAAAATGGGGATTATAAGAACAACAGAATTATGCATTAAGCAGGTTAGCAAGAGGAAAAGGAAAAGGAGACCATTATGGTTTCCAAAGAGAGTAGCAAAGAAAGTGAAAGCCAAAAGATTGCATTCAGGCAATACAAAAGACACAGGTAGAAGGGGATAGGAGAAGTACCAGGAGAAACAAAGGGAGGCAGGAAGTCAGTAAGGAAGCCAAAGCTCAGACAGAAGAACACATTGCAAAATCAGTGGGTAAAGGGGACAAAACCTTTTACAGGTACATAAGTGAAAAAGAAAGACAAAGGGAGGGATAGTGAGACTGAAGGGGAGGATGGGGCGCATGGAGGATGACAACAGCAAAGCTGACATATTGAACAGGTATTTCTGCTCAGTCTTTACTAAGGAAGAGGGGGTAATGGGTCTGAAGGGAGTACAAGGGGTGAGAATGGTGCAGAAATGGACACAAGTCCCTTTACACGAGAAAGGGTCCTGAAGGAACTGGAAGTAATAAGAGCTGATAAAGCAATGGGGCCAGATGGGGTGCACCCCAGGGTCCTTAAAGAACTAAGAGAGATGGTGGCTGAACCTCTGGCTATCCTGTTCAGCCAATCACTGGAAACAGGGGAGGTACCCAAAGACTGGAGGACAGCAGATGTAGTCCCCTTATACAAAAGTGGGAACAAAGAGGAAGCAGGGAACTACAGACCAGTCAGCCTCACCTCGGTAGTGGGAAAGATCATGGAAGCACTACTGAAGGAGAGATTGGTGGAACATCTGGTTGTCAATGGACTACAGGACCCAAGGCAGCATGGTTTCACCAGGGGAGGTCATGTCAGACCAACCTCATTGAATTTTTGACTGGGTGACTAGGGAGGTGGATCAGGGAGGGCAGTGGACATGGCCTATCTGGACTTCAGCAAGGCCTTTGACACTGTGCCACATAGAAGACTATTACACAAACTGGGGAATATGGGTGTGGGCAGGACAGTAGTGTGGTGGGTAGGTAACTGGCTGGGTGGCAGGACACAGAGGGTGGTGGTAAATGGCTGTCACTCCACAGAGGGAAGAGTGACCAGTGGGGTACCACAGGGATCAGTGCTGGGACCGGTCCTATTCAACATCTTCATCAGTGACATTGCACAGGATCTAGAAGGCAGAATTTCACTGTTGCTGATGACACAGCTCTGTAACAGAGTAGACACACCAGAGGGTGTAGACAGAATGAGAAGGGACCTGCAGAAACTTGAAGAATGGTCAAGGGTTTGGCAGTTGAAATTCAATGCAAAGAAGTGCAAGATAATGCATATGGGCACAAAACCTTGGCACAATATATCAGTTGGGGGTGAGGATATAGCATGCACCAAGCAGGAAAGGGATCTTGGGGTTGTCATCTCTGATGACCTCAAGGTAGGGAAACAGTGTGACAAGGCATCAGGTAAAGCAAATAGGATGCTGGGATGTATAGGCAGGGCATCACCAGCAGGAAAAGGGAGGTCATAATTCCTCTATACAAGACACTAGTGAGGCCCCACCTGGAGTACAGTGTACAGTTCTGGAGACCATACCTACGTAAGGACATAGACAGGGTAGAGAAGGTTCAGAGGAGGGCAACAAAGATGGTACATGGGTTGCATCACAAGTCCTATGAAGGCAGGTTGAAGGAACTGAACATGTACTCCTGGAGGAGAGGAGGAGAGAGGGATATGATAGAGACATACAAGTATCTTACAGGAGGAACAGAGTGCAGGAAAACACTATTTTTAAGCGAAAAGATGTTTCAGGACTAGAGGGCATGGGATGAAGTTGGAGGGAGGACGATTCAGAGGAAACATGAGAAAGAATTTCTTCACAGAACGGTGGTGGACAAGTGAACACCCTGCCAGAGGAAGTGGTGGGGGCTGAAACAATCACGGGATTTAAGAATGCATGGGATAGACATAAAGGAATTCTAGAGGTCAGGGGTAAGGGGAAATAGACTTCTAGGAAAACAAACTGAACTTACAAGCTCAAATGGGCAGACTAGGTGGGCCATAGGCCCTTATCTGCCGACACTGTCTATGTATCTATGTATATGTAAAGCTTTTTTAAGTTTGACCAGCCTAAGTGTAAACATCACAAGCACAACAAGTGCGAAAAATCTTAAAACCATAAGCTCATAAAACATATGAAACATTTTTTCCTTAAAGAAAGAAATTGAAATGGGTGTGGCAAAACAAAACAGCCAATTAATTACTTGAGAATGTACTTCCAAGGTATAATCATGGTTGCATCGTGTGCTGCAGTGCTTGTTAAAAAATATCCCTGACCTACTAGGTCAGTGTGGTACAGACATCACTATCAAACGTCTGTGTGTAACAATAAATTTGCTACTAGTAATGTTTGGCTGCAGTTGTACGCCGGGAGCCGCAACCCATTCAGCATGCAGCCTAGTGGTAAACGACTGGCTTTGTTTACAAATTGTTCCTATTACTATTTACCTCTTAGCCCTTGGTGCAGCTTGTTCAAGGAGGGTTTCCACCGCTCCATTTCACAACTAAGTGGGCTTCTAGTTTCAATGTAGAATTTGCCGCTTAATGATTAAATGCGGGTAATATGGGGAAGGGGACAGCTTCTGATAGGGGACTCTGTTCTTAGGGGTGTAGACCTGGGGAGAGGAGAGGGAAGTAAGGTGCCTGTCTGGTGTCATGGCTTGGAGGGACAAGAAGCAAATCCTCAGGATTGCAGAAGCAGCATCACAGGAGAGGGAACTAGATATTGTCCACCTTGGGACAAATGACCTAGCTAGGCATGAGATCAGTGCAGTGCAAGTTGAATTTGTGGAGTTGGGGAGGGGCCTCAGACAGGTAGCAAGCATGGTAACCTTCTCAGAGGTGCTGCCAGTATATGGCAGGGGTGAGGCTAGGGTACTGCACACCATGCAGTTTAATGAATGGTTGCAAAACTGGTGCAGAGCACAGGGGGCTTTGGCTTCATTGGGGACTGGGAGTCCATCTGGAGAGATGAAGGACTATACTGGCATGATGGTCTGCATCTGTTCAGGAAGGGAAACAAGCTCCTAGGTGACAGGTTTAAATGCTTCCTTGGCAAGCTTTTAAACTAGCCAAGGGGGGAGGTGCTGATAGGAAGCAGGAAAGTTCAAGCCTCCCCCCACAAAACATGGCAGGTAGTAGGGTAAACACTGAGGTACAGAGCTTGACAGAGGGCAGAACAGGGGTAAATGGAAAAATAGACAAGGGCAATAAGAGCAGGGATGGGGTAAAAAAGAATAAAGCCAACATAAATGGAGGGCAATGAGTACCCGTGCCCGTAGTCTGGGAAACTAGCTTCCTGAGCTAGTATCCCTGATGGAAGAGGAACACTTGGATATTGTGGCAGTCACAGAAACATGGTACACAGAGAACCATGACTGGATGTCAACATACCAGGGTACACAGTCTGCAGAAGGGACAGGGAGAGTAAAAGAGGATGTGGAGTAGCTCTCTGCATAAGGGAAGGGATCAAAGCTACAGAACTAAAAAGTAAAAGAGGAGGACAAGAGGCAATCTGGGTCACCTCAGAGACAGGGAATGGCATCACAATCCGCACAGGGGTTGTATACTAACCCCCGTCTCAAGGGGAGGAAATGGACAAGAAAATGATGAGGACATTCTAAAATGGCTGAAAAAGGGGAGATAATGTTGATGGGGGGACCTGAATATGCCAGATGTTAACTGGACGACATGGACTGCAGGCACATCCAAGAGCAGGGTCATTCTTGATGCCTTACAGGGGGCATGCCTTGGACAGCTAGTGGTGGAACCCACTCGAGAGGGAGCAATATTAGACCAGGTACTCTCAAATGGAAAGAGGATCACAAATTTAGAAGTCGGTAGACATCTGGGAACAAGCGACCACTGCACAGTGTGCTTCACAATAAACACAACCATGGAGACAAGCCATACAAAGACAAGGATACTGGACTTTAGAAGGGCTGACTTTGGCATAATGGGTGAACACCTGAGGAATGCATTAGCAAATGGCCAGAAAGGAGGCGTGAAAGAACAATGGAGAAAAATCAAAACTGCCATCATGGAGGCAACAAGCCTTTGAGTGAAACAAATAAAAGAAAACAAAGCAGAATAAAAAAAAACACTATGGTTCTCAAAAGAGGTGTCAGGGAAGGTTAAGAAGAAAAAGGCTGCATTCAAAAAGTATAAGGAATCACAGAAGGAGCACGACAGGGAACTGTATCATTTAAAGCAGAAAGAAGTGGGGAAGGCAGTCAGAAAAGCAAAAGCCCAAACTGAGGAAAAGATAGCCAACTCAGTTAAGAAGGGGGATAAAACCTTTTATAGGTACATTAGAGAGCATAGAAAGGTTAAGGGAGGGATAGTGAAGATTAATAAAGGAGAGGGGAGGTGAGCAGAGGGAGACAGTGAAAAGGCAGAGATACTGAATGAATACTTTTGCTCAGTATTCACAAAACAAGAAGAGGAGGAGTTACCCAAACCAAACAATAGAAGCACTCTGGGTAGTGGGGTTGACGCCAGTCCATTTACAGAAGAAAGAGTCCTGAAAGAACTTCTAAAACTCAAGGTGGACAAAGCAATGGGGCCTGACGGGATTCACCCTAGAATCCTAAAAGAACTAAGGGAGGACCTAGTGACACCACTGACCACACTTTTTAACAAATCATGGGAGGATGGGGTGGTACCTGAGGACTGGAGGAGGGCAGATGTGATTCCCCTTCACAAAAGCGGGAACAAGGCAGAAGCAGGAAACTACAGACCTGTTAGTTTGACCTCAGTGGTGGGGAAAATGATGGAATCACTTCTGAAAGAAAGAATTGTTGAGTACCTAGAGGCCAGCAGGGCACAGGAACCAAAGCAGCATGGATTCACAACAGGAAGGTCATGTCAGACGAATCTAATTGATTTCTTTGACTGGGTGACCAAAGTAGTAGTCCAGGGAGGGTCTGTGGATATGGCCTACCTAGACTTTAGCAAGGCATTTGACACAGTCCCACACAAAAGATTAATAATCAAGTTAGCCAGCCTGGGAGTGGGTCCCAGGGTGGTAGCCTGGGTAGCAGACTGGCTGCACAACAGGACACAGAACATAATAGTGAATGGAACACATTCCAAAGAAAGGGGGGTTACTAGTGGAGTACCTCAGGACTCAGTACTGGGTCCAGTCCTCTTTAACATATTTATAGGTGACATTGCAGAGGGTCTGGAACGAAGGATATGCCTCTTTGCAGATGACACAAAGATCAGAAACAGAGTTGATACACAAGGGGGGGGGGGGGTAGAAAGGATGAGAAGGGACTTGGCAAGGTTGGAGGAATGGTTAGACATATGGCAACTTAGATTCAATGCAAAGAAGTGCAAATTAATGCACCTGGGAAATAAAAATCCAAGAGAAGAGTACACAATAGCAGGGGAGGTACTAACAACAACAATAATGGAAAGGGACCTCAGGGTAGTCATATCAGATGACCTAGAGTTGGGTAAGCAATGTGAGAAGTCGGTAAGGAGAGCCAGGGGGATACTGGGATGCATAAGGAGGGGCATCACAAGTAGAAAAAGGGAAGTGGTTATCCCTCTGTACAGACAGTTGGTGAGATCCCATCTGGAGTACTGCGTGCAGTTTTGGAGACCTCATCTACGCAAGGACATAGACAGGATGGAAGCAGTCCAGAGGAAGGCAACTAAAATGGTGCAGGGTCTACATCAGAAACCATATGAAGAGAGACTGAGAGAGCTTAATATGTATACCCTTGATGAAAGGAGGGACGGGGGGACATGATAGAAACTTTTAAGTACCTCAAGGGAATCAACAAAGTCCAGGAGGGTAGCATCTTTCAGAAAAAGAGATGTGTAAGAACTAGGGGGCACAATTTAAAGATAGAGGGGGACGGCTCAGGGGTAAAGTGAGGAAATTTTTTTTCACGGAGAGAGAGTGGTGGACACATGGAACCGCCTTCCTGGAGAACTTGTGTGGGTCTAAAACTGTGGGAGAATTCAAACATGCATGGGACGGACATAAGGCAATTATAGTGGGGGGGGTTACAGGAAGTAGGCTGTTGGTTAACTAGAATCTGCAGCTTATCCAATAGGTAGGGAAATGGGCAGACTGGGTGGGCCAAGTGGTCCTTATCTGCCGTCAAAGTCTATGTTTCTATGGGTCTGCACTTCTAATCGTGGATTTTAGGGTCTTTTCAATTATTTATTTGTCTGTGGGTTGTCCAGTCTCCTGCACAGAGCTCCCTGATGAAATATTTGACTTGCAAGATATAAAATAGCATTTTAACTATGATCATGCGAGGGCGGGCATTTTACTCTTTAGGTTTTGGTATAAGTGAACGGTGTACCCTCTCAGTAGTTAGTGGTATATCTTCTGGTATTTTTAACACTGACCTTAAAGTATGTAGAACAAAATCCTCTATACATGAGAAGGAGCTTTCCATCTCTTCGGGCACTCCATAGAGGTGAAAAGTACTTCTCCTCGAGCGATTTTACTGATTATCTAGTTTTGCTTGTAGTTCTTTCTATGGTTAGGAGATAGATGATCACCCAATCATGTTACCCTGAAGAGTCCGTTAGGTTGCCTATGGCTTGCTCCGTCGCAGTGGTGCGCTTATCTATTTTTTTTTAGATCAGCTCTCATCTGCCATAGATGACTGTACTCGATGCAGCACTTTTATAATACCATCTGACTTCATGACGATTGTATTCTGGTTAAGTGTGTCCATGCTGTCCTCCGAGTCTGCCATGCTTGTCACGGGAGAGGCGGGTCGAGATGCATCCTGAGGGCCTCGAGTCTTATCCGACTCCATCAGAGCTTTAATTTTCACTGCCTGGGATGATTTACCCCTGGATTTTGTTGACAACATTGTGAGAAGGGTGTCCTGTACAGTATTAGTTTTCTTAAGTACTGTGAGCCAGTCTTTATTAAACTTTTAACTGGTCAAGGGTCCCGGAGCACTCGAACTATGCAGCCATTCAGTCCGTGACGTCACCGGAAATCCGTCCCATATATTTTTGAAGAGTAATCTGCATATGCATCCCCTGATTTGTAAACTGGTTCCATATTGGGAGCTCAGTTTCATTTTAGGAATATTTACTTTTGCTCCTTTTTAGCCTGTCTGGACCTGAGAGTTGCATTTCTCATTTAAAACACTGTGTTTTGATTGCCATAACTTGTGCTCATAGGATTTCTGAGCTTCAGGCTCTGATGCTTTTCATTCTAGAAAGCTTGAGTTTGGTGCCTTTTTAGCCTGCCGCAACCTGTAAGTTTCATTTCTTTTCATGGGAAATGCTGTTTGTAGGGACTTGGATATGGTGTACTTATCCACACTTATGGCAGTATCCTTTCCCTTTAAGACTCTAGCCAGAAGGTCTTCAGGCTGGCTCCTCTCACCCACCCGGGTGGTAATTCCCTCTGCACTGCCCCATAACGACAGATCTTCCTTTCCGCTGGAAGAAGAAGGTTCCCTCCTTATCACGCTGCGTTGAATAGGCCCTTTACTTTCAAAAAAATTCCAAAATGATCTGTCTTCAAGTTGGTTTTCGAATTAGTGCGAAATTCATCAGCATGGATGACTAAAAGTCGGCACCTGGTTTCAAAAAAGGCAACTGTGGGTTGGCCCAGTGGCGTGGAGGGCTGAGGCATACATGCCTTACCGCCTACCACACCAGCAACCTGTGTTCGCGGTGCAAGCAGGTCTCCGGGGGCTGGCCAAAGAGGATTGAGCGTCCCCAGGACACCACTCCTCCGGGGACAGGGGATGCAGTAATTAGTGTTAGCCTTGTCCCTAACGAAGTCTGGGGGCTGGCACACAGACACTGCTAAAACTGAGGGCAGAGATGGGTCAGACGCCGGATGTGCCGCGTATAGGAGAATGCGTGGTACCATTATTGGGGTCCTTGCATGCCCCCCTCTGTGGGAGAAAAAGCAGGAAAAATGGCAGTGGTTGGATACTGGCGGGCGCCCACAGGCCCGGCCCCAGGCCAGTCGGACCAGTGAACCGTATCCTGAAGCACTGGGGGTGAGCACTGCCCCACCGGGGTAAGCCCTGGGGAAAGACTGGTACCAGCGGACGTCGGTGAACGGGGCTTGAGTGTCCAGCCAGTCAAGGGCCGTCGGGAGAGAAATAGTTACTTAAAGAAAGAAAAAGGCAACTGCAGGCAGATGATGTTACAGATGGACCCGCACACCTCATGCATCTACTGCCTAGGCCACAGTCACAGTCCCGAGGCTTGTGGCCTTTGTCACACTTTGCATCCTAGTACTTTGGAGGACCAGCACGCTCGACTCCTTCTCAGGCACCCAGATGAACAGGACCTTCCCATTCAATCGAATGACGCCCATTGGGCTTTCGGCGTACCTGTTGGGTCTGCAGAACAACTTGCAGTATTCGCAGAGGCTGCGGGTCAGGCTGTTGAGCATGCCTGTTCAGCTTTGGCTTTCGTGACACTTTCTTTTGCCGCCACCTTTTCAGGGGCACTTAGGAATTTGTGCCAGTCCCTTCTCACTCTTGGTCAGGGTCTCTCTAAGGGCACAAAATCCTCTGGATTGTCAAAAAAGGATACTAACAAAAAGTCTCGTCAACGATCGTGAGCACTCCCTGACCTTGGATTCCCGCGCTTCATTGGAGATTTTGTCTATGGTCGATCCTTCAGTCCAGGCCGGTGGCTCCACAGGCTCCCCCATCGGGCCCCTCGCACCAGATGCAAGTTGACCAACCTGTTAAGATTTTTCTTTCGGGTTGCCATGGGTCGGCAGGGGAAGGGAGGATTGAGCTTCCCAGTGGATGCTCTCCTCCCTCAGGGGTGGGTTACCGGGGACACAGCAGCGTCCAACACTCTCGTAGAGAGTGCCGGAGGAAGCACCAGCCCTTGAAGGGAACGGCGGCTCTGAAATGTCGGAGTCGGGAAGGGGGGACGTCGTATGGCGCATGAGAGAGTGACGTGTACCCGCACGTCGTCTCTCTGGACATAAGTCCTAAGGGTGCTGGGAGCTAAGGGAGAAAATCGGGGAAAAATGTAAAAACCCAGCCCGATGAGGCTAGGGGATAGGACACCTTAAGGAGATTGCCCTGGCGGACGGAGTGGGAAGTCAGGCCTCCTCTGGCGCAGGAGCCGGCAAGTATTAAAAAAAAAAAAAGATTTTTCTTGAGCCGGTAAATGCTTTGTAGCAGAATGAGGTGGATACCTCACTCTAGGACTTAGGTCTTACCTATCACCTGCCAGGGAGAGTCAGACCAGCTTCCTTATCCAGTCCCTAACCCTCAGAATCCCGTTCCCTCGGAGGAGTCTCAGCTTTCAACGGTTCCTTCTCTTTCCCCCCCGCTGGGTTCCCCAGTGGCAGTGGTCAAGGCAAGATCCCATAGCTATGCACCACAGGGCTTGGCTGCGGATTTCTACCTTTACAGCAAACACCCAGCACAAGGTCCGCCATTTTCACTGACATAGCCAAGGCCTTTGACACCGTCTCCCACTCCCTACTCCTTTCCAAATTCACCTGCGCAGGGCTCTCCTCTCAGGCCACAAACTGGTTCCATGACTACCTAGTAGGCAGGAGACAAGTAGTCAAAATAGCTTCTCACACCTCACACCCATTGCCTGTCCCTGCAGGGGTTCCCCAAGGCTCAGTCCTGGGTCCACTACTCTTCTCCACCTTTCTAAAGATCTCCCAGCAGCATGCTCCCACTCCTCCATTCAGATGTACGCAGATGACACTGTCCTCTACACCTCTGGTCCCACAACACTCAGTGTAGCTACCCGACTCCAGGAGGATTTTAACGCCATCCAGAGCTGGTTCAGGTCTAACCAGCTATCTCTTAACTCTAAAAAAAAAAAAAAAAAAAAAAATATATATATCCTTAACTTTTGGTACTCCACAAAGACTCTCCCGTCAAGCCCCCAGACCCCCTTTCAAAACCCTGGACGGAACTCCCCTGGAAAACTGTGCGAGCTTCAGATACCTGGGTGTCTGGCTAGATCAACGTCTAGATTTCTCAGCCCACATCACCTCTCTACACAAGCAGCTGCTCCCTAAACTTGGCGCATTACACCGTAACAAAAACTGCTTCCCCATACAGACAAGACATGCCATTGTGCAAAAAATGATCCTTCCCGTAATCGACTACAGTGATATAGTTTACTCCATCGTCCCCGGGTCCGCCCTGGCCAGCCTAGACACCTTGTTCCACTCCTTCTGCCGTTTCTTCCTCGGCTGCCCCCAATCAACACACCACTGCGACCTCTACAGCTCATTAACCCTACCGTCCCTACATGACCGCAGACAATCCAACTGCGCTAGATTCGCAGCCAAATATTGGTCCCACTCCCGTCTCCCCTACCTGACCTCTGTCCTCTCCCAACAACCGTCACCCACGTACTCCCTTAGAAGGTCAGACCCTAAACTGTTCCATGTCCCGTTTATGCGCACATCCAAAGGCCAGGCCACTTTTAACTACCGCATACCTCAGTCCTGGAATGCCCTACCTGCCCCCATCAGGCACGCACCAAACACCTGCCTACGTAACCAATTACTCAGGGCACACTTCACCTCCAGCTGTTCCTGTTTCAACTAAGAATTTTACCCAAATGTCACTCTGCTATAAACTAATACGTATTGTACAGTACTCTACCCTCTGTGTCGTTATACTGTTAATACTGATTGTATGTATCCCACCCTTGTCTGTAATTTTTCTTCTAAAATGTTATGTACAAGCATTTGCTCATTTTGTACTGTCTAAACCTTTTCAATTTATGTATGTGGGTCTCAGCCCCCAGGTCGCATCTGGAATCGAGCATGTTGCCCAACATGCTTTCCTAGTAAAACTCATAAATAAATAAGTTGGTGGAGGTCCCCTTTTTGGGCATTGACTTGTTTGGGCCAGGAGTGGAAGGACACCTCACTCAGACTGAGAGGTCCAGCGCCACCCTGGGCTCAGTCACCTTAACCCCGAGGGATCCCAAAAGCTCCAAGCTTCAGAGGAAGTATCCCTTTTGGCCCCTCGCTGTCCCAGCCCCCCAGCTGGGCAGCAGGCCAAGGCTTGGTGTCCTCGACCGAAGTCGGTTGCCTTGGTAGTCCACAAACCAGGTGGTCGAGGTCCCACTGCTTCCTCAGCCAGCCCTTCCTCTGCCTCCAAGCCTGCCTAGTGACGGGCTGGGGGGGTGGCTCCCCCATGCCTGTCGTGCCTCCCCGGGTCCTTCTGTGGGTGGTCGCCTCCACCACTTCCTTTCCGCCTGGTCCACTGTCACCACGGACAGGTGGGTCCTCAAAGTAGTCGGTCACGATCTGCCTCTAGAGTTCGAGACTTACCCACCATGCTGAGCCCACGCCCCATGGGAGGACATGGTGTCCACCGACATGCTGTCAGCCCTTCAGGAAGACATTGCCCAGCTCCTGTAGAAGGTGGTAGTGGCTCAAGTCCCAGACACTCCAGTAAGTCTAAGGTTTGTTTCCAGGTACTTCCTGGTCCCAAAGCAGATGGGTGGCCAGTGCCCCATCTTAGATCTGCACAACCTGAACAAATTCCTTCGGTCGCGCACCTTCAGGATGGTCATGTTGTCTCAGATCATTCCATCCCTGGAGCAGAACATGTGGATCTTCCTGGATATAAAGTCTCCACCACTCATTCACACTGATGGGACTATGCCAGAGGCGCTAGGACCGAGTGGGAGCCAAAAATCTTCAGGAGGGCTGGCGCTGAGGTTGGACTGTGCATGCGTGGCACCGCGAGACAGGCTTGTGCCGTATAGGCTAACTCGATGTCAACCTTCCAACCGCCTCAGTTCCTTTTTTCCCTGCCATAGAGTGCGCTTCAGTGATAATGTCACTCACCTGCCGGGAGTCAAATCTTCACATGTATACAACAGCAGTTTAATCGTTCAGTATTGATTACGTTTTAGTATGTTCTTATTTTATTATTTATTTTAAAAAGAGAGAGAGAGTTTTTGTCACAAAAAAACTGATGTCTTTTTCAGCCCGCCCTCGACAGTGTCAACCATGAACGGGGCCAGTGACGGTAGGGAGACTTCGCATGAAAGCTATGTTTCCATCAGGGCTGGGTCCGGTCCACAGCCCTCTATGGAGTGGGGTCTGACTACAGGAAGTCCAGTGCTCGGGAGGAAGGGCAGTCCTCCCAAAAGCACAAAAAGAAGCGGGCCTATTTCTCATCTTCATCGGGAAGCTGGCACCGCTCGGCCTCAAGTTCTTCTTCATCCCACTGGTCGAGGAAGAAATGGTACCACTTGAGGTCGCCCTCTGGTATGTCTGCACGTTGATCGTTGGTTACAGGGGACAAGAGGCCGACCCCGGCTCCATCGGGGTCTCCTGTGGTTCTGTTCCTGGTGGTCAGCATCCTCGAATCCGTAGTCCTTCCCCGCCCCCTGGGTGGTCCTCAAGTGAGAAGTTTCATCATTGGGCCACTCTTATGGAGCAGTGGGTTCGGTGGCTGTCCCGACTTCCCGAGCCAGCTGGATCGGGGGCTTCGAACCCGCAGGCAGGGCGGTTGGGGCAGCCTTGTCGCTCAACACTTTCTTCGGTGCCGTTGATGCCACGCTCTTGTGCTTTTTCCTCCTCACTTGGCTGCAGTGCAGGGGCCAGCACAGGTACTTCCTTCTCAGGTTTTCAGATCTTCATCCTTGGGTGCCCCAGAGTTTGGGTTGGGGTCCCCAAGCGCAGTAGCTGCGGTGTTGCCTTTGACTCTGGTCTTGGCGGCGCTGCATTCGGCACCGGCACTGCCTCAGATGCAGGATTTCTCGACTCCGATTCGAGGAGCACCTCCTCATGCTCTTTCCTTTACATACTATCCCTCCTGGGCTAGTAGAAGATGATATTAAGCCTGATCCTGATCTACAATTTGGAGACGATTTCGATGAGGATTCTTCCTTCGGAGTGGGGAAGTAAGCCCTCTACTTCAGCAGAGCCTTTGGTCGAGGACCTGTCCTTTAAATCTCTACTGAAGAATGTGAACTCCACCCTCTCTCTCTCCAGACTTCAGAGGTTGATCCGGGGAAGCTATTGCGCCTTCAGTACCTGCATGTTCCAGAAATCCCTGTGGAATTGACTCCTCTGGTACAGCCCTCTTTCTAGACTCTCTCACAGATGGTGTGGGATAATCCGGCACTCATTCCTTCCGTTGCCAAGTCCATAGATAGGAAATTCGCTTCCCTTAAAGATTGTCCAATCCTGGCCTCTCAAGCCTTTGCGGACGCCATTGTGGTCTTGGCAGAAAATTACAAAGCCGTACTTCCTCAGGAGTCTATGGCTCATCCTATAAATAAAGAATTCCGTAAGATTGACACTTGAAGAAAGCGAGTCTTCGCTGCTGCTACTCTAGGAATGGGTATTGCTAGCTACCAGGGCTACTTCTCACAATATGAGTATACCCTCTGGCATTCATTAAAAATCTTGGTCGAAGCTCTTCTGGAGTCAGATGCTACTTCAGAGCTTCTTCAAACCATTACTAGAGGCAACAAGTCCACTAATCAGCAACTTAAGACTGCTGTGGATGCCTTTGACACTGCCTCTAGGGCAGCAGTAGCAGCAGGGATTTGCACCCAACGCCACTCATGGTTACGGACCTCGAAGTTTTACAAATGATGCTCAAAAAAGAGTCATGAATTTACCATTTGACAGAGTTTATATGTTTGGCCCAAACTCTTCAGGTTTTCCGAAAATAATTTTAAAGTTTACTAGACTACAGTCTTCATCTTCCTCAGCGGCTGCGATATTGGACAAATCACGCCGGCTTCGTCGTTTGCCACTTTGGGCAGTAGTCCCAGACCAGTCGCACTCCGCGTCGCTTATTGCCTGGGTCTTGCCCACGATCCGCAGGCTCGCGATCTGTGCAAGTCCTTCACGGCGGTTATAGAGATCGCACTGCCGACTACAACTTGGGCGCCCTGAGAAACAGTACCGCGGTGAAGTCTGAGGCCTGTTAGGCGGTGTCCGTAGCTGCGGGCTCCTCAAAGCTGCTGGACAGTTGATCGCCCACGAGGAGGAGGCGGCCCAGGCCGTTTCATCTTCCTCCTCGGCCACGGCGTTTATCCTGCTCTCCTTGGGCTCCTCCTACACTGCTTCTTTTTAAGGAGCTTTGCCAGTCCCTCTCCACCAAGGGGAAAGGACCATCAGGACATGCCAATAGGTTCAGAAAAAAAAAAGGTAAGTCCCACCGTCAACGTTCGTGGGAGCGGGAGAGATCCCCTTCACCTGACCGTCTACTTCGGTTGAGGTTGCGGCTAAGGCCGCTGGCTTCACGGTGTCCTCGTCAGATCAGCCAGCAGAGACATCCGTCGACACAGTCAAGATTTTTCTCAATCTGTTGAACGGTTTATTGACTGGAGAAGCCGACAACCCTTCTTCACCAGTTCCCCCGGTGGTAACCGAGGACTTGCCCGTGCTTCCTGTGCCAAAGTCCCCGGTTAAGGACCCTGAACCAAGGGATGATCGGGTTTCCCCGGCCCCCCATTTGACCCACCCTCTGCGACTCTGAAGGTCTCGGTCTCAGTCCTCTTCCAGGTCGAGTAGGTCCTGCCGACATCAGCAGTCTCGGTCTCGGCACCATGGAAAGCGGCGTCGCCGCTCTTCCTCTTTAGAGGATGGGCTCCGACGTAAGTTACGCCGGTGCTACGAGGACATGATGTGGCAGCAACTTTTGTTGACTGGTAACAAGCCGACTCCGTCACCTTCTCCAGCCATTAAGTGGCTGACACAGGAGCGACAGAAGCAACCCCTTGTAGTTGTCAAGTAGCCGACCCCGGCACCATTGTTTGTCCGAAACCGGCTGCTCTGCCCATTGTGGTGGAACCACTGCCTCCTCAACCGAAGACTGGGGCCCCGACCAAGGATTCTCGGTCGGGTCAGGGCTTGCCCCACAGGTTGTCGATCAACCTCACTCCCGATCGGCCTCGGCAGGTGGAGGGTGGCTCAGGCGCTCGGCAGCTGTTTGCAGACTCCTCGGAGTCTGATGACTTCTCCCTGTACTCCAGGCCCATTGACCTGGACTCTGCAGGGGTCAGTCGGTGGACGAGAGTCCATCCTCATTCTTGGGAATACTTCGACTCATCTCAGAGTCCACTGGGATGCAGCTCGAACTCGTTCAGAAATGGGCCAGGTATCCCCTCACGGAGATACTGGACCGGGGAGATTCCCCTACGGAGGCCTTCCCGGTGGCCGAAGCCATTGTTGGTCCGGCCCTGGAGTTGTGGCAGCGGCCTGCATCTTGTCCCGCGCCTTCAACCAGGATGGCTCACAAGCACGCGGTCCCCACCGGTTCACTCTCCGGTTTCTTGGAGCACCCCTCTGCGTAGGGGCTGGTGACCAACAGTGTTTTCCAGCGTTTCGGGAATGTTAGGGACGTGGATAAACCGCCCAATAAAGAATCCAAAAAGCTGGATTATTCGGGACGGAAAGTTTACACTGCTTCCTCCCTAGGCCTTCAACAGGCTAGCTCGGCTGTACTGATGGCACATTTTTCACACACCCTTATGGGTTCCCTGGATGAGGTGATTCCCTATCTTCCAGCTGATCTTCAGATGATGGTCAAGCAGGTGCGGGATCAGGGAAGGGCGGTGGCTAAACAGCAGCTCCAAACTTCTTTGGACATCGGTGACTCTTGTGCTCGGTCAGTAGCGGCCGCAGTAGCCATGCATCGCAGAGTTTGGCTGCGGATCTCCACCTTCACGGTGGACACCCAGCACAAGCTGGCAGACGTTCCCTTCCTGGGCACTGACTTGTTCGGGCCAGGGGTGAAAGCCCATCTCCAGAGGATCGAGAAGTCCAATGCCACCTTGGATTCGGTCACGTCTGCCTAGAAGGACAAAGGCCGCCAGCAGCAGTGTAAGCCCTTCCGCCCCTGCGGGACGTCCGGCTCAGCAGCACCAGCAACAGGGCCACCAGGCTCACCCTTGGCGCCCTAAGGCCAAGTCTGCCACTTCGTCCAGTAGGAAGCCTGGAGGGAAGAGTTCAGGAGGCCCCGCAGCCAGCCCTTCCTCCAAGCCTGCCCAGTGACGGGTTGAGGGGTGTCGCCCCCAACCTCGTCACTCCTCCCCGGGTTCCCCGAGTGGAGGGACGGTTCCGCCACTTTCTTTCCGCCTGGTCCGCTATCACCACGGACCGCTGGGTGCTAGAAGTGGTCTGCAGGGGTCTGCCTCTGGAGTTCGAGCAGTCCCCTCCTTATCGTGGGGCAACGGGGTTCCGCAGCCCCTCTGTCGGCTCGTTGAGCCTACATTGCCCTGCTCCTGCAGAAGGAGGTGATCAGCGAGGTGGTGGACCCTCCTCCAGACCCAGGGTTTGTCTCCAGGTACTTTCTGGTCCCAAAGCGGATGGGGGGGCTGGCGCCCCATTCTCGACCTGCACGACCTGAACAAGTTCCTAAGGCTGCACACCTTCAGGATGGTCACTCTGGCTCAGATCATTCCATCCTTGAAACTAGGTGTGTGGTTCTGCTTTCTGGATCTCCAGGACGCATTCTTTCACATCCCAATCCATCCGTCTCATCAGCGATTCCTCCGCTTCAGAGCAGAGGGATCTCTTTACGAGTTCCAGGCCATGCCCTTCGGCCTTTCTCCAGCTCCCAGGGTCTTCACCAAATGCATGGCAGTGGTGACAGCATTCCTGCGGTGCTGAGGGGTCTGGGTGTATCCTTACCTGGATGACTGGCTGATTGCAGCCCCCTCCAGGTTGGAGGTGGAGCGTTCCAGGGATCAGGCCCTCCAGGTCTGCTCTGATTGGCCTTCTCATCAGTGAGGCCAAATCGGAACTCGTGCCATCGCAGGTGATTCAGTTCATCAGGGCAGAGCTCGACACTCTTCGAGCCAGAGCCCGGCTCCCGGCGGACAGGGCCAAGGTCCTTTCCTCCTTTGCCCAGTCATTTCTGGTTGGGCAATTGCGCCCTGCCCGGGACTTCCTGCGCCTTCTGGGCCTCATGGCTGCCTGCACCAGCGTGGTCTGCTGGCATATGCGTCCCCCTGCAATGGGGGCTTGCCAGCCAGTGGTCACAGTGTTCCGGTCCTCTGGACCAACCGGTGACAGTGGCCCAGGAGATGTGGGACGTCCTGCAGTGGTGGCTCGTCCCAGCTCATCTGCAGCAGGGTATCCCATTTGTCTGCCCCGAGCAGACGGTCACTCTAACAACAGACGCCTCTCTGATGGATTGGGGTGCCCATCTGGGGGATCTCCAGGCCCACAGCCTCTGGTCCCCTCAGGAGTCTCGATGCCACATCAACCTGCTGGAGCTTTGAGCAGTTCGACTAGCCCTCACCGCCTTTGCTCCATTTGTACGGGGTCAGGAGGTTCAGGTCCAGATGGACAACACCACGACCATGTACTTCCTCAACCGTCAGGGCGGGATGCACTTCATGCCTCTGTGCAAGGAGGCTCTCCGCATCTGGTCTGTTGTGGTCAGCCTGGAGGCGGATCTCCTAGCCATCCATGTGGCAGGAGCCTCAAACAGTCTGGCCGATGCCCTCAGCCGGACAGGCGCAGCATCTCACGAGTGGTCTCTCCTGCCGGAGGTAGTACAAGACCTGTTCTCCCATTGGGGCACCCGTCAGGTGGACCTGTTCACCTTCAGGGAGAATGCGAAGCTGAGGCTGTTTCACGCCCACCCCCCTCAGCAGGGTTTACTGCAGGGGGATGCCTTCTCGAGGCCATGGACCCCGGGCCTCTTTTACGCCTTCCCTCCATTTCCCTTTATCCACAAGGTGCTCCTCAAGGCAAGGAGGGACAAGGTGCAGGTGGTCCTGGTAGCCCCAGACTGGCTTTGCCAGTTCTGGTACCCAGATCTCCTCAACCTCAGCTCCAGGATCCCGAGGTGGCTTCCAGCCCACCCGGACCTGATCTCAGTCGACAGGGGGAAGGTTCTCCATCTGCACCTTCAGTCCATGCACCTGACGGCGTGGTTCCTGAGTAGCTAGAGGTCCAGGCCTTGGGTCTTTCCGACGAGATCCTCCACGTCATTGAGGCATCTCGTAAGGAGTCGACCAGAAAATGCTACGCCTTCAAATGGAAGAGATTCTCCATTTGGTGTCAGGACAAGGGGTTGTACCCGTCCCTGTTCCTTGGTTAGTATTTTGGACTACCTGTGGTCCCTTTCTCAGCTAGGGCTTCGGTCGACAGCCCTCAAGGTGCACCTGGCAGCCATCTCTGCTTACCGGGCGCAGGCTGGCAAGCAATTGGTGGCACAGGAGAAGGTGATAGGGCGCTTTTTCAAAGGTCTTGATCACATATCCCCTCCGGTGCGAGAACCTCACCTCCGTGGGATCTACTGCTGGTATTGGCTAAGCTCATGGGCAGGCCATTCGAACCGATGCACGGGTGTGATGTCTCCCACCTGACGTGGAAGACCGCCTTCTTGGTGGCTATAACGTCAGCCAGAAGGATGGGAGAGCTTCAGGCGCTTTCCAACGAGTCTCCTTATCTGGTCTTCCACAGGGACAAAGTTGTCCTTCACCCCCACCCGAAATTCCTTCTGAAGGTGGTGTCGGAGTTTTACCTTAACCAGGTGTTATCTCTGCTGGTGTTCTACCCCAATCACGCCTCAGAGGCCGAATATAGGCTCCATACTTTGGACCTAGAAGAGGCACTAAGCAGCTATAAGGAGTGAACGGCTGAAGTTCGGGGAGAGGTTTGCCAGCTTTTTGTCACCTGCGCTGAAGCCGCACCTGGCAGGCCTGCAGCCAAGCGGACGATAAGCAGGTGGGTCACCTCCTGCATAGATCTCTGCTATAGGTTGGCGGGCATGGAGCCTCCCAAAGGAATAAGAGCTCATTATACCCGCCATACCGCTGCTTCGGTGGCTGCTTCTAGGGACATCCCTATCCAGGAAATCTGCAGGGCTGCTACCTAGAGTCACGCCAGGATGCTGGTTTTGGGACCTCGATTCTCCAGTCCTTATTCCCTAAGTAGGGAGTGCGCGCCTTGCCTCCCTCCTCCCGGAGAACTGCTAGGAGTCTGCCAGACAGTGTGGATTGAACAACATATCCACGTCCCTAGAAATACAGGTTACTCACCTGTAACAGGAGTTCTAGGAGTGATATATGTTGTTCAACCACACGACCCACCAACCTCCCAGCTTTGTGCGCAACCTGGCTTCCAGCAGGGCTAGATCTGGCGTCATGGGACGGAGCCGAGGGTTTTACCACCCGGGTGGGTGGTAGGAGCAATATTTAAAGCAGCAAGGAACCTGCCACAAAGTGTGGATGAACAACAAATACCACTCCTAGAACTCCTGTTACAGGTGAGTAACCTTTATTTATGTCTTCTTTCTCTCTGAATCTGTCAGGCCCTGCGAGCAGCCCCCAACCCCGAGCCTCCCTGGTTACAGTCACCTACCTCCACGGAGCTCTGGTTTCACCTCTCAAGGCAGAATCAGGGTGGGGGGGAGCTTCCCCCAAAATTGCACATTTTGTCAGGTAGGTGCTGCAATCCAAAGAGGCGGAGACCCAGGGAGCTCCCACAGGTCTTCCATCATGGAGGTGCGGGGCCCATTTTCTTTATTTTCTCTCTACCCAGGAGACTTCACAGCATTCATGAACACCAAGGCCAACCCCTGTCTGGTCACCAGCATCAGCAACGTCTCCTCCCTCCCACTTCCCTTCCAACCGCACTGCCACCTATGATCACCCAGGTGGCAGTATTGCGGCAGAAGATGGCATCTTCCCACCCAGGAGGAGGAGAATATCCTCTGGGATGCTCAGTCCTCCTCCCCCCAGCCAGTCTCCCAACAACCCAAGCTCAGTTGGATGAGTTTTTTGGATCCTGGCAATCTCACACCTGGGAGGAAAGACCGTCCTCTTGGAGTGGCGAAAAGAAACTGTCCTGGTCCCACTAACACTTGGTGTCAGGCTCCAGTGATCATTGACCTCTTCTCATAGAAAGCGGAAGAAAAACAGATCCCACAGGTCGAGGTCATGCTCCCACAACTCTGCGCCAAGGCAGTCTACACTAGTGGGCCAAGAATCTCCAGTCGTCGTCTTTGCTGGATTTTCTGAGGCCCACTTCCTGACACTTTCATTCCTGGGCCTCACATTGCCTTTTGGAGAGCCCTCAGGTGACCAGTTCTGTTGTTTGGCTGCTGTTACGGAGCACTGGTTTTAGCACACCTTAAAATCAGTTGCACCATTGTTGGTGCCTGGTCCGCCTCTGACAACCCCATTGTTGCCAGAGCTGTCGCTGACGCTGCCTCCGGTGCAGGCAACTTTGATGGCACTGACTCTGGCAGTGGTGCTAGAGCCTCCAGTGGCTTTGCCTGTGGGGTTGCTCTCGAAGCTGACTGCAGCCTCAGTCCCAGGTTTGGTTCTAGCACCTTGGTCGGTGCTGCCTCCAGAGACACCACCATTCAGAATGCTGGTGTAGGCCCTTTGGGTCCATGTTTTGTTCCATTGTTTCCTGCTCATCCAGATGATGATGAGTACCATCTATATCTCTTTCTGGATTCAGACTCTAATGTGAAAGATCCCTTGGACCCGGCTGAGCCAGGACCTGCTCCAGTCAGGGCTCCCCAAGAGGATCTCTCAATCTTACTTTGAGGGTATCTCTTACAGCAAGCTGTCACTAGTAGGAGTAAGCCGCCAGGCGCTAGGACCACATGCAAACCATCTAGCTAGCATTCTACCAGAGATGGCCTCCCACCCCTTATATCAGCCAGTCTTACAACGGTGGGCAGCCCCCCACACCCTCCTTGGTTCTTTCCCATCAGCCAACACACGTCGGACTGCAGAGACCTCCGCAGCTAGAGTCGACCGCTGTATACTGCGCTTTATTATTTTCCGATTTTATGAAGTTGTAACATTGAATTTTTAGTGTTCTTGCCTAATGGTTTATGTCTTCTAAACCACCTTCTTCATCCAACTGTTCCACGAAGTGTGCCTGCGGTAAACAGCTCCTGGACAACGATAGCTGTTCTGCCTGCGTCTTGTGTCTAGGCCCACACCACAACATCCAAGCCCGCGAGGCCTGCCAGAAATTCAACCCGGCCACCAGGAGACATTGCCAGAAGATCCTGGGGAACCACCTCCTTAAGCAAAAGGTCACCTTGATGGAACTGGAGCTGCAGGCCAGGAGTTCCTCCGTTTCCCCAGCCCAGTCCTCAGGGTCTTAGTCTTAGAAATCCTGGGATAAAGCAACTGGGAAACATAAGCACAGAGACAAGGATTGGGACCAACCCTGGTCAGCCTTCCGCTTGCAGTCCCTCACGAAGTCTTCGACCACAAAGCGGTCTTCCTCCTTGGGAGGTCGACCTCCTCGGCCCCTCACACCCTAACTTCCATAGGGCTACCGGTGGCCCAGCCACCCACCCATGTCTCCCCCTCAGGTGGCAGCTCTTCATGGCAGGGTACTCCATATATCCCGCTCCCCAGCCCCTGATGTTTCAGCCCTTATTCTCAGCGGGCACACAGTCAGGTGGTTCAGCCAGAGTCTTGCCAGCATGGGTGCAGCGGACGCCAGTATCCAAGCTGCCAACCCCCAGACAGCCACGCTCCCGATGCAGGTCTCATTCTATGGGTCTTCAACCGGTTCTACCGCTTTATTACGGGGGCAGAAGCTGCAGGATGCCAGCACCTTCTTGGGCTAGGTCTCTCCTCAGCCTTTGCCGGGGAGGGGTTGCCCTCCACTCTGGCACTGTCCTCACGGCTGGCTCCATGGACCCCCCCTCTGGCTCTGCAGCCCAGCCACCCCACTGAGCCTGCGCCTGTTCTCCCTCCACCACAGCCAACGACTCACGCCAACCCTGCCTGTTCCTCCCATCGGGCCTACACCTGGCCTTCTACATCCACCATCCCCCTGGGCCCATGCTGGCCCCTCATCAGCCACCACCCATTGGACCACTGCCCATCCTGCCACAACCCACTCCTGTGGAACCAGCAGTTGTCCTTCCGCAACATACACCTGTAGAACCTCAGCCTGGGTACCCTACGCCAGCATCTGTGGGTCCAGCACCTGTCTACCCCTACCCCGTGTCAGCAGGACCTGCTCCTGGTTTACCCATACCCGGCACCCTTGGGACATACACTGGTCTACAATTACCCGATGCCTGGGAGACTGGCGCTGTTCCCTTCGGTTACTATGGTCTGCTTTTGACCTTGTGGTCCTTTATGCAGATACAGGTCACCACCCCAAGAGGACCAGCCCCAGCCACCCCTCAGGGGCCTCCTTTGGACCCCCTTTCCCCAGCCCCTATTCGGCCAGGCCCTAGTACTTCTCACATGCACACACACCCCTGGGGTAGGCCTGACACTGGGTCAGCCAGCCACTCGGACAGCCATCAGCTCGAGGATGGTGGGGATGACAGTGCAGATGAGTGTCAGCAGTGAGTTTTTCTCCATAGGCCCAGAATCCTCAGAAGGGGAAGGGGCATAGAGTAATGTCCAAATCTCCCCCAATGACCCCACTTTCATGGCCATAATGAGGCACATTCAGGCCACTATGGGGTGGGAAACAGAGGAGCAGGACCCCGAGAGGCATTGGTTGGCAATTTACCTACGTCAGCCTAATGCTCCTCCTTTGGTAACATAGTATTTCACAGCAGATAAGGACTGCTAGGCCCATCCAGTCTGCCCGTATTTCCTGCCTGCATCAATGGTTGCTGACCCTACTTGGTCACTGGCTTTAGCCTTTCCTACCCACCTCTAGGGTTCCCTTGTGCCTATCCTATGCATGTTTGACCCCCCCCCCCACTGTGCTACCTCCCACCACTTCCTGAGGTAGGCTATTCCATGCATCTACCACCCTTTCTGTGAAGAAAATCTTCCTCACATTCCCCTTTGTCCTGCCTTCCTCCAATCTCATATCATGCCCCCTCGTCCTTGTACACCACCTATACTGAAAGATGTCGCATAATCATCACCTCCTATGAAGATGTTACCCGGGCTGCCTTGAACTGCCCCCACACGGTCCCGGCTGTGTCCAAAAAGGCTGATAGATTTTACCACGCACCAGTTGGCAAGCCGTATTTTTGGAGAACAGCCCAGGCCAATTTGGTGTCATCAATACCTTTGCGGCCAAACCAGGCCGAAACACCTAACCTCCCCTGACAGGGAGTCTAGCAAGCTGGACCAGTTGGGCAAGCCTGCCTTCACCTCTGCCACTCTGGCCATCAGTTATTAGGCCTATATGGTACAGTATCAGAATCTCTTATGGGACCAGGCTAGGGAGGCAGTCCTATCCAATCTGGATGACCCTTCTAAGCAGCAGACCCACCAGGCCCTCAAAACATAGAAACATAGAATTTGACGGCAAATAAGGACCGCTTGGCCCACCTAGTCTGCCCATTTCCCTACCTGATGGATAAGCTGCAGATTCTAGTTAATCAACAGCTTACTTCCTCCTACCCCCACTAGAATTGCCTTATGCCTGTCCCATGCATTCTTGAATTCTCCCACTGTTCCTGAATCCACAACCTCTTCAGGAAGGCTGTTCCATGCATCCACAACCCTCTCCGTGAAAAAAAAAATACTTTCTAACATTACCTCTGAGCTGTCCCCCCTCTATCTTCAAATTGTGCCCCCTTGTCTTTGCACATCTCTTCTTCTGAAAGATACTACCCTCTTATATACTCCTTGAGATACTTGGAAGTTTCTATTATGTCCCCCCTCTCCCTCCTTTCCTCAAGGGTATACATATTAAGCTGCTTTAGTCTCTCCTCGTATGTCTTCTGGTGCAGACCCTGCACCATTTTGGTTGCTCTCTTCTGAACAGCCTCCACTCTGTCTGTGTCTTTGCGGAGTTGGGGTCTCCAGAACTGTACACAGTACTCCAGATGGGGTCTTACTAACTGTCTGTACAGAGGGATAACAACTTCCAGTTTTCTACTGTTGATGCCTCTCCCTATGCATCCCAGTATCCCCCCAGCCCTCCTTACTGCCCTCTCACATTGCTTGCCCACCTTTAGGTCATCTGATATAATTACTCCTAGGTCTCTTTCGATTTTTGTTATTAACTCACTCCCCATTGTGTACTGTTCCCCTGAGTTTTTGTTTCCCAGATGCATTACCTTGCACTTCTTTGCACTGAATCTGAGCTGCCACATATTGGACCATTCCTCCAACCTCGCCAAGTCCCTTTTCATTCTTTCCACCCCACCTTGTATATCAACCCTGTTGCAGATCTTTGTGTCATCTGCAAAGAGAGATACCTTTCCTTTCAGGTGCTGTCCAGTGTCACTTATAAAGACATTAAAGAGGACCAGTCCCAGTACCGAACCCTGCAGTACCCCACTAGTTACCCTCCTTTCTTCACTGTGGACTCCGTTTACGATTACCCTTTGTGTCCTGTTGTCCAGCCAGTTTTTTATCCAGGCTACCACCTTGGGACCCACTCCAAGGCTGGCTAACTTGCATATTAATCTTTTGTGTGAGACTGTGTCAGATGCCTTGCTAAAATCTAGGTAGGCCATATCCACAGCCCCTCCCTGGTCTACTACTGTGGTCACCCAGTTAAAGAAATCTATTAAGTTCGTCTGACATGACCTTCCTGCTGTGAAACCATGCTGCCTTGGGTCCTGTGCCCCACTGGCCTCTAGGTACTCAACAATTCTTTCCTTCAGAAGTGATTCCATCATTTTCCTCCACTGAAGTCAAACTAACTGGTCTGTAGTTTCCTGCCTCTGCCCTGCTCCCACTTTTGTGAAGTGGAATCATATTGCCCTCCTCCAGTCCTCAGGTACCACCCCATCCTCCATGATTTGTTAAAGAGAGTAGTCAGTGGCATTACTAGTTCTACCCTAGTTCTTTTAGAATTCTTGTGTGAATCCCATCAGGCCCCATTGCTTTGTCCACCCTCAGTTTCAAGAGTTCTTTCAAAACCCTTTCTTCTGTGAATGGACTGGTATCAACCCCTCTTTAGAGTTTCTCCCTTGTTTGGTTTAGGTACCTCCCCTCCTCTTCCGTTGTGAATACTGAGCAGAAATATTCATTCGGTATCCCTGCCTTTTCACTGTCACCCTCTGCCCACATTCCCTCCCCTTTATTAAGTCTCTGTATCCCTCTCTTGGTCTTTCTTCGCTCCCTAATGTACCTATAAAAGATTTTATCCCCCTTCTTAACAGAGTTGGCTATCTTTTCCTCAGTTTGTGCCTTTGATATTCTAACTGCCTTCCCTGCCTCCTTCTGCTTTAACTGATAGTTATCTGTCCTGCTCCTTCTGTGTTTCCTTATATTTCCTGAATGTTATCCTTTTCTCCTTAACCATACCTGCCACCTCTTTTGAGAACCATAGTGTTTTTTTCCTTCGTTTTGTTTTGTTGATTTGCTTCACACAAAGGCTTGTTGCCTCTGCGATGGCTGTTTTGATTATTCCCCATTGTTCCTCCACCCCTCCTTCTTGCCCGTTTGCTAGTGCTTTTCTGAGGCACTCTCTCATTTTCCCAAAGTCAGCCTTCCTAAAGTCCAGTACTCTTGTTTTGTATGGCTTGCCTCTATGGCTGTGTTTATTGTGAACCACTCTGTTTGATGGTCACTTGTTCCCAGATGGCTACGCACTTCTAAATCTGAGATCCTTTCTCCTTCACCATTTGAGAGTACCAGGTGTAAGATTGCTCCCTCCCGAGTGGGTTCCAACACTAGCTGTCTGAGGCATGCCTCCTGTAGGGCATCAAGAATGACCCTGCTCTTGGATGTGCCTGCAGCAAAGGTACTCCAGTTAACATCTGACATATTCAGGTCCCCCCATTAACAATATCTCCCCTTTTTCTGCCATTTTAAGGATGGCTTCTATCATTTCCTTGTCCATTTCCTCCCCCTGAGATGGGGGTCTGTACACAACCCCCATGCGGATTGTGGTGCCATGTCCTGTCTCCAGGGTGACCCATAGTGACTCATCAACTTCCTATTTACTCTTTAGTTCTGTTGCTTCAATCCCGTCCTCCTCTTTTACCTACCCTGTCCCTCCTGCAGACTGTGTATCCTGGTGTGTTGACATCCCAGTCATGGTTCTCTGTACCATGTTTCAGTGACTGCCACAATATCCAGGCATCCCTCTTCCATCAAGGCCACTAGTTCAGGGAGCTTGTTGCACAGACTGCGGGCATTGGTACTCATCACCTTCCACTTATTTTTTTATGGCCTTACACCTTTTAGCCCCAGCCCTGTCCTTACTGCCTTTTTCTGCATTTATCCCTGTCCTGCTCCCTACTAACTTCTCTACCTTGGTGTTTACCTCTCTAACTACTGTGTTTTGTGGGGGGAGGCTGGGGTTTCCCTGCTCCTTTTCAGTGCCTCCCCCCTTGGCTAGTTTAAATGCTTGCCAATGAAGCATTTAAACCTGTCACCTAGGATCCTGGTCCCCCCCCGCCCGGACACATGCAGACCATCGCGCCGGTATAAGGCTGCATCCCTCCAGGTGGCTCCCCAGTGGCAAATCCCTGAGCTCCACACCAGTTTTTCAACCATTCATTGAATCCCATGGTGCGGAATACCCTAGCATCATCCTTGCCATAGACAGGCAGCACCTCCGAGAAGGTTACTGTACATGCTACTTGTCTAAGGCCCCTCCCCAACTCCTCAAACTCCTCTTGCACTGCTCTGATCCCATTCACAGCCAGGTCATTTGTCCCTAGGTGGACAATGACATGAGCTCCCTCCCTCGTGCAGCTGCTCCCACGATCCTGAGGATTCGATTCCTGTCCCTCCGAGCCGTGGCGCCAGGCCGGCACCTCACCTCTCTATCCCCTTCCTCCCCCACGTCTACCCCCCGATGATCGAGTCCCCCACCAGGAGTTATTTCCTTCCCTTGTGGGGTCTCGTGCCACCCTCCTGTGAGTCTCCTTTGTGGATTTCCCAGCATCCTCCTTGGTCTCCACTGCAAGTTCCTCCATAGAGGAACCACTCTTTGCCAGAACAGCATGAGAATTGTGGAGAGTTACAACTGGAGGGATGTACCTCTGTTCCACCACCCTCTCCCTCCCTGAGCCCACAGTGGTCCAACAGCTCCTCTTTCTTGGCAACCTGTGAGGTAATGGTGGTGGTCCCTGAGTGGGGGAAGAGGTTTCATGAATCCTAGCCAGGTCAGCCCGGAGATGAGCAACCTCCACCCTCAGACCAGAGAGGTGCCTGCAAACAGGGCAGCATCGCAGCCTCCAGAATGTCTCCCGGAACACTGCGGCCCCACAGCCATTGCACTGCACCACTCCCATCTTGACCTATTTTGTGCCCCTTCCCCTGTTGCTTTGTATGCTTACTGTCTCCTCCCTCTATGTATTTTTACACTTACTTTCCTACTGCCTATGTGCCCTTACAACTCTTGCCCTTCCTGTTCTGGGACAGGAACTTTCTGTAGTCTTCAGTAGTCTCCTTATTCCGTACTTGGATTCAGACCTCCAACAGCCGGGGGAGGGGAGAAAGAGTTATTTTTTAGGTTCCTTCAAGGTTGATGAAACTAATGTGTCTCAGTGATCCTTCCCTTCCTACTGCCAAACAGAAAGTTCCTGTTGTCAGTCAAATGCAGTGGCTATTAAAGTAGAACTGGCTTTGGGTGGGAAGGAGGGCACGTAGTAAAAAATCTGTAGTTCTATGCTTCTGTTTCTTGCTCTGAAGCCAAAGTTCTCTTCTGTCAGAAACAGCAGGAAGCTGTAATTGGAGACAGCTGCTTTTGTACACCTAAGCCGCTAAGCCACACCCCCAATTAGATCCACCCTCTGCTCTTACTCAAATTAAGCTGACACAGACCCCTTCCTCAGAGAAACACACGTTCACTTTCTTCTTTTTTTACTTAAATGAGACCACCTTCTTCTAATAAAGTATCTGTTTACTTAATCCAAACGGGTACTAAGCCCTGCTGAGATAGAAGTGATTAATTAGTAAAAAATCTGTAGTTCTAGTCTTGTTTCTTGCTTTGAAACCAAAGTTCGGGCTCGGATGTCGGCACCCACATCCTCGGGGCTGCCTACAATGCAGTAGATGCCTCTGGCCGGGCGGCAGCCATAGGCATCTGTACAAGGCGCCACTCCTGGCTACGGGTCTCTGGCTTCACGCAGGATGTCCAGTCTTACATAATGGATGCCCCTTTCAGGGATTTCAAACTTTTTGGGGAGATGTTCAGGATAATATCTCCAAACTCCAGACCTTGGGACAGGCTCTCAAATCCGTCCACTCTATGTATCATACAACAGTCGAAATCAGGACAGCGGGCTCCTTTTCCTCACTCCGCCTGCAGACAGGCCCGACCCCCTCCCAAAATCCATGGCAAGCACAAAGAGGGGGAAGCTCTCCCTACTCCCTTCTCTGCCGTCACCTGTAGCACCAGAGGTGCAGCAGCAGCCTCAGCAGCGGCTGCTCCCACCTCCTGACTCCTTCCCAGACCCCCCGCCCACAAATAGCACATCAGCAGGCGGTTGTAGGGGGTTTACCACCACTCTGTTTTCTGCCTGTCAACCAGTTTGCGACCCAGTTGACCAACTTCTGACCCACCCCAAGTCTACACAGCTTATTAATCAATCTTCTATGTGGAACAGTATCAAAAGCTTTGCTGACGTCGAGGTAGGTGACATAAACTGCTACCCCTTGGTCCACCACTCTGGTTTCCCAGTCAAAGAAATCTATGAGATTAGTTTGACAGGACCTTCCTTTTGTAAACCCATGCTGTCTTGGATCCTGTGCTCCTATGGATTCCAGGTATTGCACTATCTTTTCCTTAAGGAGCGTTTCCATAATCTTGCCCACTACTGAGGTAAGACTGGCTGGTCTGTAATTCCCTGCCTCCTCCCTGCTACCACTCTTGTGGAGCGGGATCACATGAGCCCTTCTCCAGTCTTCTGGGACCTCTCCTGTGCTCATAGGCTCACTAAACAGTTCTGATAATGGCTCTGCTAGTTCCACCCTTAGCTCCTTTAGTACCCTGGGATGTATGCCATCAGGTCCCATTGCCTTGTCCACCCTGAGCTTATCGAGCTCTTGTAGGACCCTTTCTTTTGTGAAGGGACTAGTGCACACCTCCCTCCCCCCTGTGTCCATGGTGCTGAGCTGTGGGCCCTGCCCTACGTTCTCTTCAGTAAATACTGAGCAGAAGTATCTATTTAGGATAGATGATTTTACATGGTCCTCCTCCTCACACGCCCCCTTATCTCCTTTGATCTTAGCAATACCCCCTCGTGACGTTATCCTTTCACTAATGTATCTTTAGAAAGTCTTGTCTCTTCTTTTACTGTTTTGCTAGTGTTTCCTCGGTTTGGGCCTTTGCCTGCTTATTGCCTTCCTGCTTCCCTTAGGGAAGTTTGGTATGCCTCCCTATCTTCATCCCGCTGTGTTCCCTTAAATTTCCTGAAGGCCAGCCTTTTGGCTCTGACCTTTTCTGCTACTGTTTTTGAGAACTAAAGTGGTTTCCTTCTTCTTTTGCACTTCCCTTTCTCTCTAACACAATGGGATGTTGCTTCAAGTATTGCATCCTTAATGCTTGCCTGCCCACTTTGCCTGTACCCACTTACCTGTATTTCTTTTTTCCAGGGATAGCTTAACTCTGTTGGCCATCTTATCAAAGTCAGCGCCTCTGAAGTCCCATATTTTTGCTTTGGAATGGGATGATTTAGTTATAGTGGCCAAATTGAATCATACCATGTGATGATCACTGGCCCCCAGGTGACCTTCTACCTGGAGATCTGTGATCCTTTCCCTGTTGGTCAGTACTAGATCTAGGATAGCCCTGTCTCTTGTGGGTTGTTGTACCAGTTTTTTGAGGCCCTCCCCCTGCAGGTGATCCACCATGTGTCTAGTTCTGGCAGATGTTCCTGCTGGTATTGACCAATCTGTATCTGGCATGTTGAAGTCTCCCACTATCAGAACCTCCCCTTTAGCTGTCATGTTTTGTAAATCTTCTAACAGTAATCTGTCTGTGTCTTCCCCCTGATCTGGAGGCCTGTATACAACCCCAGTTCGTATGGCTGTCCCATTTCCCGTTTCCAGGGTGACCCACAGTTCTTCTGGCTCCTTACGTGTATTCTGAATTTCTGTAGCTTTGATATTTTCATTGACATACAAGGCCACTCCACCCCCTTTTTGCACCTCGGTCTTTTCTGAACAGTACGTAGCCAGGTACTGAAGTCTCCCAAGTGTGGTTACTAGTAAACCACACCTCGCTAATTGCTACTATGTCCAGTTTAGCCTCTGTCCTTATCACCTGCAGGTCTGGGATCTTGTTTCCCAGACTGCGAGCATTTATGTACATGATTTTCCATTGGCCAGATTTCAGTGTGTTAGTTGTTAGGTGAGGTCTAGCGTTTCCCCTGTGCATCGTATGGGGATCTGGACCTTTTTCCTTACCTGGCAATGCAAATTAACTGTAAACATGCTGAACTCCTGTTTGACCACTAGCTGAGGGGGGAGCGGTGTTCTTCCCATTCGATGTATGGGGTGCTGCACCCCTCTCCCCATTTGCTAGTTTATATATTCTGCAAAGACATCAAACTTCTGCCCCAATGCACTGACTCCCTCATTAATCAGATGCAGTCTGATTAAATGTAAAAGAACTTTTTGCTCCCAAAACTGTTGCCAGTTCCCTACAAATGTCTTTTTTTCCTGGCACCAGCCCTTGAGCTACATGTTTAGCTCCCCTATCTCTGCTTCTCTAACCTTCCGTCCATCTGCCCCCCTCTCCCAGACTGGCAGGATCTCGGAGAAAGAGATGCCGGATGTAATGGTTGATAGTTTGTCACCCAGCCTGGTCAGGTGTTCCTTGGTCTCCACAACTGACCGGCTGGCGCGATCATTAGCCCCTGTTTGTACCAGAATGTCAGTGTTTTCTCCAGTTTCATGAACAATTTTAGCAATGCGGTCAGTCTCTCTCCACGCTGATGTACTTGGGAGACATCTGACCATTACCCCTGGCTGAAGATAGGTATCAACTCCCAAAATCATGGAGTCTCCTATGATCAGAAGTGTTTTGGATTTCCTTTTTGCTTTTTTTGTTTTGGTCCCTGTTTTGGATGAGTTTTGTAGCGCTAGCTCCTGTGCTGCAGTGTCCTGCTCTGCAGTGTCCCCTGCTCCTTTGTTTGATTTTGGAGATGGAGGCAGATACCTGTTTGTAGTTTTTATATGTTTTGTGGAGGTAATATGTTGGAGAGCACAGAGTGATGGGGCACCCAATTTGCCCCTCCTAACCACCTGCCAACCTCCTAGACCAACTACCCTCTGCGGTAGAGGTGCTTCTGTTGAGTGTTGGGGAAATGGCGGGTGGTTCTTATAATATATTTCCTCTTGAATATGCAATTTGAGGCGCGCAATCTCTGCCCATGCTGCCTGGAGCTGAGCCCTTAGATCTCCAATGGCCCAGCATGTAGGACAGTGTCCTAAATCCTGTAAAACTGCCCTTCTGAAAAGTGTTCTGCAGTACCTGCAGTTAATGATATCCATTCCAGATAAGTTGCTGGGCTTATAACCTGGTCAGAGTAAGTAGAAGGAAGAAAATGAAAGCAAAAGTTTGATTTTGTGTTTTGTTTGTTTTTTTATAACTTGTTATAACAAGTTAAATTACTAGTGCCCCTGTAAATGAGGTCACTGTGTTAATACCACACTGATCCGCCCCTTCCTGCTTTGTCACAGGAAATGTCACAATGGGGCTACCCTATGAAAAGAGTGTAGTGTAGGGTAGTTGGGGATGGGGATGGGTGGTGGGTGGCTGGGCCCTTCCCCTGCCGAAAAAGAAGAACCACAGACGAAAGAAACAAGGAGGTAAGAGCAGAAACAATCAGCCAGCAACAAATGCAGTAGACCTGAAAGCTTATTCTAATGAGAGATAAAACTGTAAAGCACCACCTGTAATAATTTCACAGAAAATATACCCTGTAAGAAACACTTTGCTACAGAGAAAAATAAAGCAGTAACAGAAGATATACCTTGTAAAAGATTATTTGAATCAGAGGATTACAGCACTAATCTGTTAGCACACCCTGTAATAATACAGCAGAAGGTATACCCAGCAACAACAATTTGAATCAGAGAAAAATAAAGCAATAAAATGTTAGCAACAAACAGTAACAATCCCTGTGAGTACAAAATGAAAATAGCAACACATAGTAAATCTGCCTAACCAGAAGAAGCCTTAATCCTTTCCCTTGCTCTGGTAAGGTTCTTTGCTCTGTCCTTTCAAGCAACCTAGAAGGAAAAAGCTCAGGCGACGTTAGGTGCCTTGGCCAACAAACCTAGTCTTCCACCATGAATCCATGCTGCCTTTGATCTTGTGGCCCATAGGATTCACGATTACTAACCTTTTGTTTAATAGGGTTTCCATCAATTTCCCCACTACTGATGTAAGACTGACTGGCCTGTGGTTGCTAGCCTCCTCCCTGCTGCCGCCCTTATGGAACAGGACCACGTCAGCTTTCCTCCAGTCTTCTGGAACCATGCCTGTTTCCAGGGAGCTCTTGAATAAGGCCATCAGTGGTGCAGCAAGCATCGCCCCAAGTTTCTTTAGTACTCTTGGGTGTATCCTGTCTGGTCTCATAGCCTATGACTAGGTATATACAGACAAATGAAGGCCATGGCCCATCGAGATCGTCTCCCCACAACCGTGGGAATTTAAACCCTGTGAAGTTTCTCAGAAAGCCATATGTCTATCCCTACTTTAAATATGTCAACAGTCTCACTGTTAATTAGATCCTGCAGAAGCCTTGCCCACTTTCAGAGCTGCAGGTCCCTTCAGGACTCTCTTCTCTGAAAATGTACAGTACTTGTGTCTGCCCCCACACACACACTCTTTTATTCCTGGTGGTCTGACACCCTTCCTTCCACTATGAAGACCAAACGGAAGTACTTGTTCATGACGTCTGCTTTTGCCTGATCCTTTTCAGCGCAGTTTCCCCTGTCATCCTTATCCTCGCTATCCCTTCCCTTGCTCTCCACTTCTCACTTATGTACCTGAAGAAAATCTTATCCACTTTAACAACACCTCTGGCTATCCTTTCTTCGGTCTGTGCATTCATTCCCCTCACTGGCTTACCTGCTTCCCTCTGTTTTACTTGGTACACCTCCCTCTCTTCCTCCTTCTGTGTTTCTTTGTACCTCCTGAATGGTACCTTTTTTCCTTCACCACCGTGGTCACTTCCCTAGAGTACCATAATGATCTTTTATTTTTTCCGCTTTTGCTCACTTCACACAGAGGCTGGTTGCCTCAATTATGCCGTCCCCTTTTCCCCCACTGTTCTT
This sequence comes from Neoceratodus forsteri, assembly GCA_016271365.2. NCBI lineage: Eukaryota > Metazoa > Chordata > Ceratodontiformes > Ceratodontidae > Neoceratodus > Neoceratodus forsteri. The sequence continues at coordinate 590,829,401 of CM057458.1, forward strand.
CTATTCCTACATGGCAGTCTGTCCCTACTAGGCCATTTCTGAGGCAGTGTCCTATTCATTTAGCACCTGCCCTCCCAAGTCCGGGATCCTCGTCCTTGTAAAGTTCGCATTTGCTCCCATCTTAATGCTGAACCACACTGTACAGTGTTCACTAGTACCTAGGAGACTGCCCACTGTGACATCTGCAAAGCTATCCCTGGATTGCATAAGTAGTGGAATCTCTAGCAGGAAAAGGGAGGTGGTGCTCCCGCTCTACAGATCTCTGGTGAGGCCACACCTGGAGTACTGTGGACAGTTCTGGTGACCACATCTCAAAAAGGATAGATAGATTAGAGAGGGTTCAGTGCAGGTCAACTATAATGATACAAGGACTGCATGAGACACCATATGAAGATAGAGTGAGGGAACTCAACATGTATTCTCTTGAACAGAGGAGGGATGGGGGGACCATTTTAGAGACTTTGATACCTAAAAGGTATCAACAAAACTCAGGTACAAGACATGTTCCTGGGTATGAGTTACACAAAAACTAGAGGGCATAATATGAAGATTGAGGGAGGGTAGATACTGGGTAACACAAAGAAGTTATTCATGGACAGAGTGGTGGACCCATGGAACAGTCTCCTCTAGGAGGTCAGGACGGTCGGAAGTTTCAAACATGCATGGGATAAATACAAAGGCATTATAGCACTTGGCAGTAAATAGGGGAGGGGTGTAATTACTCTAAAATGGGAAGATTAGATGGATCGTAAGGTCCCCGTCTGCTGTCACTTTTCTATGATTCTGTCCCTGTTTGTAGGCACCAGGTCCAGCACTACCCTGTCCCTAGTGGGTTTGCTGATTACCTACCCGGGAAACGCCCACAGTAGGGAGTCAAGAATGGCCCTGTTCCTTGCTGAAGATGCAGCTGGAAGGCTGTAGCCCAAATCTGGCATATGGAAGTCCCCAACTAGCAGCATCTCCCCCTATGTGCTATCCTAGTGATGGCTTCTCCTAGTGTCTTATTCAACTCCTCTCCCTGTTCTGGAGGTCTGTATACAACCCCTGTTCGGATAGTGGCCCCAGCTCCTGTTTCCAAGATGAGCCACAGCACCTCCCACCCTTCCTTTTCCTCCAGGTGCCCCTTTATTTCCATTGCCTTGATTCCCTCCCTCACGTATAGAACTATCACTCCTGAACGGTGAGTAGCCTGGTACAGCCATGTCCTAGTCATGATTGTTAGTGCACCACAACTCGGTTATGGCCACCAAATCCAGGCTAGCTAGCTACCTCCACGTTGGCCTTCAGGTCCAGAATTTTATTTCCCAGACCCCTTGCAATGGTGCACATGCCTTTCCATACCTTGCTCCCTCCCTGCCTGCACCCCCTTGCCCCTCTTCTGTGTTGCTCCCCCAGACCCCACTCTTCCCTTGTTACTCTGTTTCTTGTCTGTTTTACTCATCTCTTCTTGAATTCACCCCTCCTCCTCTCCCCCGTCTTTTACCTTGTCTTCACCCCTTTCTTTTATCACACCTGCCTTTGGGGAGCTGTCTCATCTAGGGCCCTCCCTTTGTTACTTCATCATGTGGGGGAGGCAGTTTTTTCCTTCCTTGGTAATACAGCTTCCCTGCCAACCCTAGCTAGTTTGAGTCCTGTGGATTATCCAGGAGGTAGATTCCCTGGCACTGTTGACGCACACTCTGGGCAACGGTTTCCCCTGTGCCAGCATGGCTGAGCTGCTTTCCCTAGTGATCACAATCCTTCTGCACAACAGGACAGTAGAGGTAGTACCACAGTCAGAAAGGAACAAAGAATTCTACTCCTGGCACTGCTTTGTTCCCAGAAAATTTAGGAGCATGCACCCCATTCTTGACTTAGAAAAACTGAGTGTGTATACACATCGAGAGAAGTTTGAAATGGTTTCGCTGGGGTTCATGCTTCCCTGCCTGAAACCAGACTGTTTGGTATTGCTGGACATGGAGGATCCATACCAGCATATTTTGGTCAACCACAAATACCTCTAATTCTGTGTGGAAACGGAACATTACCAGTTCAGAGTCCATTCCTTTGGGTTTTCGTCTCTGCCATGTGTCTTTACAAAATGCTTTGCAGTACTGGCAGCCTTACCTCAGAAAGAATGAACTCCAGGTCTTCCTTTACTTGGACCACTGGCTAATAAAAAGCCCATCACAGCTGCAATGCCATACAACAGACTAATGGTGACTGTCTTGCAGTTTCTGCCCTCGATGGGTGTTCTACTGAATACTCACACATTTCAGCTTAGGAGCTATTTTAAATACAACTGTGGCTCAGTCCTTTATTCCAGAGAGCAGAGCAGACACAATTGTCGAGATGGCATGCTTTGTCATGAACTGCCCTTTGGTGCCAGCATGTTCTATGCAGCAAATCCTTGGTCTCATGGCATCCTCTGTGTTCTCTGTGCCCCTAGCAAGGGTACACAAGAGGACCACCCAGTAGTTGAAAGCATCCAACACACAGAACCATCCCTTTCAGGTGACCAAGCTGCTAGTGTGCTCTTTTCTGTGGTGGGCAGTTGTGACAGGGTAAAATAGAACCCTGTCCCTTTTATTGAAGAAAGTGTGTAAATGCAAGGATCTGTATTCTTTCCTTTTCTCTCTCCTCTATTTGGTTGCACAGCCAAATCTTCATGTGAGATTTCGGACTTCATCAACCCGAACAGTCTCGCAATCCTTTGCCTCTCACATTTTTTTCTAGCTTTCTGTTTTTCCTCCCTTGCATATCTGCATCTGGTAATATAAGAATATATACAAGTCATTATATGAAAATGAAACTGATAATGGGATCACTTTTGTTTAGAAAATATGGTGTTAGCAGTGGGATTTAAGCCATGCATACCCTAAGACAGGAGATTTGTGCATGAGTACTGGACCTAGTACCAGGGAAGCACAGAGGAAGGTATAGATTATGCAGCAGCAAGTCCAGGAGTGGTTACCAGAAGAATGGCAGCCAAACTAGCCACAACAGAAGTCCAGTCTGAGATTGTACAGCCAACACAAGTCATGGAAAAAGAACAGGCAGTGACAGAAGCTGAAAGCCTGATGGACTTTTTCAAATGGTGGGTTGTACAACAAAAAGAGATTGAGACGCAGAGAGAGAATGAGATTCAGTGTTTAGAAGCGCAAAGGAGAGAAGAAATGCAATGACAGATGCAACAGATGCGAGAAGAGATGTAATGACAAGAGCAGCGATGGCTGGATGCCTTATAAGCTGTTGAAGGTAGAGGATCCGGCACAGACCCAGATGAGCAACAAAATGCAAGCAACTTAAAAGGCCATTAAACCTACTAAATTGTGTCCCTCGGACGATATCAAGGCATACCTAACAACCTTTGAAAGAGTTGCCACAGTCTGCCAGTGGCCAAAGCAGTAATGGACAATCAGACTGGTACCCTACCTAACAGGGAAAGCCCAGCTTGCCTACAGCAATATGGACATTGCACAGTCAGAAAACTATGACCTGGGGAAAAGTAAAATCCTGAAAAGATACGACATCTCCACAGAGACCTACAGGCAGAGATTTTGATCTCTGAGGTACAACTCAGTTGACAATCCTCAAGAAGCCTTCACCCGACTCCGAGAACTCCTGATGAAGTGGATCCAACCAGAGACCAAAACAGTCCCACAGATCGACACATTTTCCATGGAGCAATTCATCAACATCTTGCCTACAGATGTGCAGCTGTGGATAAAGGAACACCAACCAGAGAATGGGAAAAAAAGTGGTTTCTTTGGCTGAGGACTACCAAATGGCCAGACAGACAGACGCCACAGCAGCGAGGTAACAGTCAAGAACCGGTAGGAAACTCTTTCCCATTTAAATTCCAAGCCTACTAAGAACTCTGGTGGAGTAACAAATCTGTGCCAAAAGTCATTATCTGCCATAACTGTATTAAGCCAGGTCATTTTGCAAGAAACTGCCATAATAGAGAGTGACACTGGAGCAGATTTGTCCTTGGCAAACTGGGGCAAGTACCTAGCAGATGTGAAGGTGGGGAATAAGACTGTAAAGGGACTCATTGATTCAGGAAGCAGACAGACCCTAGTGCATGTTAAAGTGCTGGGAAAACACTGTGCAAAGGGACCAGGTACTGGTGCCATCTGCATCCACGGGGACACTCGATACTATCCCACCACCCAAGAGCCTCAACAACACCAGTGAAGAAAAGTTTTCAGGTCTTCACCATTTCCCCTCCAGAGCTAGAGGTGACTCACTACAGACGCCACTGCATCAAGATGGGGAGCCCACTGTCAAGGACTCCAAATTCGAGGAGTCTGGAGTGACTCCGAGACAAATTTCTATATCAGTGTGTTAGAGATGAGATTGGTCCCTTACAGACTGCAGGCCCTATTGAACCTGGTCAGTTACAAGACCATACTCCTCCAAATGGACAAGTGTATCATGTACTATGTCAACAAACAAGGAGAAACCCACTCTTTTCCCCTCTACTGGGAGGAAGTGCAAGTATGGCAATGGTGTCCAGTTCAAGGGTCGTTGCTCCTGGCAGTCCATCTACCAGATGTCCAGAACACTAGACTACCTCAATTGAATAGTAGCAGACCCTCAGAAGTGGTCACTGGGACACAGCATGGTCTTGTGTGTGTTCTATGACTGGGAACCCTAGATATCGACCTTTTTGTGTACTCTTCGATGCTAAATTTTCAGAGCTCTGCATCAGAAATCCAGGGCATGGGATTTTCTGTCAGGTCAGTTTACATTGGACAAGTCATTATCTCTCTGCCTTCCCTCCAGCTGAATAACTATCCAGCACTCACCACTCTTTTTCAGGAACCATCCTTTGACCTTTTGCTAAAGAAATCTACACGGCAGCATCTCGAATATGGAAAAACAGCAACTTTATTCAAAGTGCCTGTACATTCCATGTCCGGTAGAGACACCTAATGTTTCGCATAGTGAGCCTGCGCTTTTTCAAACAAAAAAAGTGTAGGTTTACTATGTGAAACATTAGGTGTCTGCTTGATGTGGTACCCACTGTTTTTACACCTGATGTCTCAATAAAGTTGCAGTTTTTCCGCATTCAAGATGTTGCTGGGTAGATTTCTTTAGCAATGGCTCAAAAGACTGTTCCTGAAAGGAAAGGAGTGGTAAGTGCTTTTGTTTTGTTTTACTTTTGGACTTGTTGCTGCCCAATCGATGCACTCATTTCCCAGTGCAAGTGTTTTACAATTGTAAACGCTGTGCATTCCCTGCAGTACTTTTCATTCAGAGTGTGCTACACAAAGTGGAGGGATATGGGAGTAAGATGATTCTGATAGCACTGTGTTAACCCTGACAGATTTGGTACTCACTGCTGACTCAACTAGCAGTCGGGTAGCCCAGACTCTGCCAATGATTATAAACTTACTGACCGGGGTGCAGGGCCGTCTGCTCCATCCCAGTTTGCACTCCCTCCCTTTCCAGGCCTGAGTCCTAAAGATATAGAGTTGAACAGATTTAATGTGTCCCGGAGAGTCTTTGAGGTTTTGCGTGCAGCCTGAAAGCCATCATTCAGGACAGCTTACAGGGTTAAAAAGATGCATTTTCTATTTGGTGTTCAAAAGTGGACCCTTTTAATTATGCCCCCAAAAAAAAGAAAAGAAAAAGCTGTAGAATATCTGTTGGACCTATCAGACTCAGTCCTGCAGTACTCCTTGATCATGGTCCATCTGGCTGCTGTACTAGCATGCCATGAAACCAGTGAGCATTCTCACTCAGCCTCAAGAGATCCCATAGTGGAATCTTGCACATGAGACCTCTAAAATGTACTTGACATGCTCACTTGCAAGCTCTTTGAGCCAGTGGCAACTAGTGACATGAAGTATTTTACTTGGTAAACAGTTTCTACCAACTTGGATTCAGTTTACTGTCCACTCTGTAGCAGTCAGGCTGGGCATACTGTAACTCAGTCACTGGACGTCTTTATGCTTGGCTTTGCCCATCACCCATGGTGTCATTCTCTGTTGGCCATTGCATGAGGAATAGCTTTCCATAAAGGATGCCGCGGTAAGAACACAAATCCTGCTTAGGATATCTCGATGGTGGTCGATTAGCCATTAAACTAGAAGTAACATTTAAGTATAACACTGTTTAGAAATATGCTTGGTTCCAACTTACTAATTGTGCTGTTTAATATTGTGGATTTGTTCTGCTGAAACCTTTTGTCATATACATATTTTAGCAAGGTTCCAATTGAGACTCTGAGATTATCATTTTAATTTTTTTTTGAAGTTAAAAAGTTGTTTCTTTTTCTGTTTGACACACTGAGCATGTAAACTGCTGTTGTAACCATTGTAGAGGTGCTCGGAAAGGAGTCTCTACTAGAGAGGACCTTTCAAAAGGAGATGTGAGAAGTATGCTGATACATGGACATATAAAGCCATCAGTATGACCTACATATAGTATACAATTTCTGAGTCTCTTGTTATCCTTTTTGTCCATAATCTTGCTGCAATACTGCTCCACATTTTCTTGTATTAAATTTTATTAAGAAGTTTGTTTCATCTTATGTGTTTTGTTTATTTTGTTTTTGTTAACCAGGTAGGTGCTCTAGGCAAACGGTGCATATCATGTAGCGCTCCACGTTGTCAGTGGTTAGTAATTACCAGTGGGTATTGTTCACCCCTGCTAGGGGAAATGGCACAGCCCAAAGCTTTGGAATGCTGGGCATATGAGGATTCCGGACAGCAGCAACTCCCCAGTCTTGGCTGTGCCATCAAAGAAGAAACTATGAATCTTCTCTGAAGAACTTTCAGGCTTCTAGGCCTTGGGGTTGCAATTCTGCATAGCAGTTTGGGGTTACCTGGTAACAGGGAGCACCCCTAAATTAAAATTGTGTCTGTTAAGCTGCGGTTTTTAAATTGGCTAACCTGCTCTCCCCATTTCCACTGCCTGTGCTTGAATTAGTGGCCACGTCTGCCACACTATTTCAGGGGTGTGAATTTTTTATGAAGTCTGAGATTTAACAAAAAAAAGTGCCTTTGGTAAGTGCCTCTTTATTCTTCAGTGGTTTTAGTCGGGGGCTCCCTTCTGTCTCTGGACATCGGTTTTCTCTCCGCTCCTCAGTTTTTAGGTCCTTTTTTCCTTGGTTGTTTGCCTTGTATTATTTTGTGAGGACTGCCCTTTCAGATTTGGTTTTCTGGGACTCTTCCCTTTAATTCTGTTTAGTAGCAGAAAGGAAAGGCAGTTTTCTGTTATACTGTTAGCATATCTTTTTTACGCACCTATGTTGCGTGCACACCCCTCCTCGACATGCCGACATTATGCTTAGCAATATGATACCACACACATGCTTCTCGGAAGGAGCGTGTGCGTCTGTTGTCACATGGCTGTACCGCAGAGCTTCTTCATTTTTTCAGCCTGGCGGTCTGCTTAGCAAGCGCAGCTGATCGGAGGTTGATTTGGACATTTTATTTTTGTAGATCTCACCTTGGTGCTGAGGTTGGTGACATCAGTCTTGATGATACATCCTCTGGAGGTCTCTGGTTGGCCAAGGAACCGCCTTTCCATCACAGAGCTGGAGTACAATTCCTGGGCAGATAGGACCTCCACTCCTCTGGCTCCTCCTCCAGCTTCTCTGTTGCTCCCATCCACCATTACGGCTCCTAATTTCTGGCACTCTCCGCAGAAAGAGCCAGAGTAACCTGCCCCACTGTAAGTACACAGGTTTTGTTTTAGGATTTCACTCCTGCAGATTTGTTTTTTTTCTCCCTAACCTGAAATTCGGATTCTCCACCCACCAACGTCCCCTTGTACTGTGCATTCCAATGCCATACACTATTTCATCTCAGGATCTGTGATGGGTTGGGGTACTGATGTGCAGCGCCTGGGGTAAGAATGATTCTATGGCCCATACTGAGTGAGAAGCCTCCAATTAGCCATTTATTACCTTTACTGCTGTTGTTAACTTTCTGTTCAGGATGTCCATCAGTTAGCAGTTGAACAGACTTCTGTATTACTTTCCTATATGAACATCAACCTATTGTTCTTCATCTCTGCAGGGCTATTTTTTGGTATTGGCACCATGGCATATCGGAGACTATTTTTCTGTGCAGACGTGTAAGACCTGCAAGGGGCGATGGGACTCCCTCTCATGGATTTCTGTTGCCTTCATTGTGTTTCTCAAGTTAATATGTCTCTCACGTTTCCCCCCAGTTGGACCTCCAAGCTGGGGGAGTGGTGCACTTGGTGTACCAGTTGCAGTGACAAGCAGAACTGCGTTTATCCTCATTACTGCTCTTAGGAGAGCTTTTGGGGCCCAATGTTCTGCAGGACATCTCAGCAGTTACATCCAACCCCAAACCAGGACCCTCAAGTTTGGGGGGGGGAGGCACACATCCAGGTGTGTCGCAGCAGGACAGGACAGCTAATATGAATATGCAGGTAGACCCCCCAACCCTGACCATACAGAGAGTCAGGATGAGGATATCTGGGATCTTGGGGATAATCCTGACCCAATAAAGTTACTTAATGAGGACGAGGACTAATCTCTGAGGAGGAGGAGGAGGAAAGGGAGTGGACAGAGCTAAAAAAAAGAAAAAGGGAGCATTCCTGTCCCTCCCCTGTTTGACACAAAATCTCTGGCCTGTCTGATAACTGAGACGTGTAGGTCTTTACAGCTTAGGACAGTGCAATCCATGTAGGTGGTGGTTTTCAGTCATGTCCTGATGAGAAGGAAGGGGAGTGGATGGAGCTGAAAATGGGCTTTTCTGTCTCTCCCCTGTTGATATTAAATCTCTGTCCTATCTTATAACTAAAGTGTGTAGATCATTACAGCTCAAGAAGATGCAATCCATGTAATAATAACAATAATATTTTTATTTATTTTGCACCTTTCAAGTGTCAAGGCGCATTCCAATAAAATACATAAGATAAAAATACAAGAGTACAGAATACAGAAATAGAGAAAGCAATATTATAAAAACACAAAAGCAAATAAATGAACAGTAAAACCATAAGTCTTTTCCCACAGGAAGGATTTCAAAGCCTGTTTAAAACTCCCCACGGTCGTGCACTCCCTGGTCCGACGGGGTAGAGAATTCCAAAGGGAAGGGACCACAAACATAAAAGCACGGGCCCCAGCAGATTTTAACATCACCCTTGGAATCTCTAGCAACCCCTCGTCGGCTGAGCGGAGCGATCTCACAGGTTGATAAGGGATCAGGAGTTCTTTCAGGTAATCAGGGCCCAGATTGTGCAGAGCTTTAAAAGTCAGTAGTCCGACTTTGAAGGTGATCCGCCACTGAACTGGCAGCCAGTGCAGTTCCCGCAGCACCGGTGTAATATGGGAAGATCTAGGAGTGCCCATCAACACCCGGGCTGCGGAATTCTACACAAGCTGCAAGCGGCGGATATCAACCCCCGGAAGCCCGAAGTAAAGCGAGTTGCAGTAGTCCAGGCGCGAGGTCACAAAGGCATGGATCAAAGTTGGCAGATCACCGGATGGAACAAGGTGCTTGATCCTGGCGATGTTTCTTAGATGGTAGAAAGATGACTTTACCACCGCTGACACTTGGGACGAAAGAATCAGACCCGCATCTAATATCACCCCCAGGTCTCGCACGTGTCCAGAGACCTGTAGCTTGACATCCCCAAAAAACAATCCAGATGGGGTGCCGTCCCCAGGTCCCCCTATCCGGCGATCCGGATCCAATACCAACACCTCCGTCTTTCCAGAGTTCAACTTCAGCCAGCTGGACCTCATCCAGTCCTGGATTTCATTTAGGCAGCTCTTAAATACCGAGATAGCTCCTTCCTGGTCGAGTGCAAAGGACAGGTATAGCTGGGTATCATCTGCGTAACAATGAAACCTCAGCCTATACCGTCTCACAATGTCTCCGAGGGGAAGCATGTACACCGCAAACAACATGGGGGACAATATAAAGCCCTGAGGAACCCCACAAAGTAGAGAGATGGGATCAGAGGAAAAAAAAACCTGACACCACCCTCTGGGTTCTTCCGGTGAGGTATGAAGTGAACCATCTGAGAAGAATCCCAGAGAGCCCACAAATACATCTCAGGCGCTCAAATAGGACCCCATGGTCAACGGTGTCAAATGCTGATGACAGATCTAATAGTATCAAAATGGACCAATTCTCTGGTCTCTCACCATCAGGAGATCATTGAGCACCCGAACCAGCGCAGTCTCTGTACTTTGCCTCTTTCGAAAACCTGATTGGAGAGGTTTGTAGATGCTATGGATGGTCAAATGGTTCTCCAACAGGGCCGCCACTACCTTCTCGATCACCTTCCCCACAAAGGGAAGGTTCAGGATAGGTCCATAGTTAGCAAGACAGTCTGGGTCCAAGGATGCTTTCTTCAACAAGGGTGTCACCACTGCCTCTTTCTAGGAACAGGGATATTTACCCAAGTCAAGGGAATACCAGACTATCTGTGCTAGAACCAGGATAATAGACTCCCCACACCCCAGAATTAGGGAAGTAGGGCCTGGATCTAAACTACAGCAGGTAGGGCGCAACCCTTGGACAATCCGCATAACATCTATGATCTCCGGGCAGTCGAAGGTACTCCAGGAAAACGAAGGGGTGGTGACCAGGTCCTGGGCAATAGCAACCAGCATAGAATGTGTCAAACAGATCTCTGACCTAATGTCAGCCACCTTATCAGCAAAGAACCGAGCAAGCTCATCACACTGTAATTGTGAAAACGCTCTATGGAGCTGTAGACAGGTTAGGTTGCACAATCTGTCCACAGTTCTGAACAGCTGAGCTGGTCGGTTCTGAGCGGCAGAAATTTCCCCGGACAGGAACTCTGTCTTCTTACAAGAGATTTCTGACTGACAGAATTGATAATGTTCTAACAGTCTAAGGTGGTCGGCATCCAGGCCAGATTTCCGCCAACGTTCTAACCTGCGTCCAAGTCGCCGCAACTCTCTCAGGGCCCCATCAAACCATGGAGCCTGAGGTCGAAGGGAGAGAGAACACACCGAACTGGAGCAATAGAATCCAGTGCAGAAGTGATGGCAGTATTATAGGCCACAACCAACGCCTCTGGATCACTGCAATGCAAAGGAAATTGTGATAGGTCAAGAACCACAGCAAGGCCATTAGAAGAAATATTCCGCAAAGGGCGGTACTTGACCATCTTCACAGGGGTCGGCCTACAAGGTGGGGTGCCAAAATTGAATCTCACAGTGTAGTGATCTGACCAACCAACTGGTTCCACCCCCACGTCAGCAGCCTCGATCCCCAGGAGGAAGACTAAATCAAGAGAATGGCCACCTTTGTGTGTAGCAGTGGTAACCACCTGTGTTAGGGCCCAGTGAATCCATTAACTGGAGGAAGTGTTGTCCAGATTACGAGAGTTCATCATCGATCCATGCATTAAAGTCACCCAGGACCATCAGCCTGGGAGACTCAAAAGCCATGTCGACAACAAAGTCCGCTACTTCCTTAAGGAATTGCTTCTCATCTCCTGGTGGACGGTAGATGACAGCAATTCGATAGCCCACACCTGCTACAACAGCACATTCAAAAGAGATGGTCTTCTCAACTGGAACACTAATGAGTGCCAATTCGGCCTTGAAACAGACCACAACGCGCCCCCCCCCCACAGTCCAACCTCAGGCAATGTATCACCATATACCCGGCTGGAACTGCGGCCTCCAATATTGGTCCCGCATTATCATCCAGCCAGGTCTCAGTGATGCAAGCCAGATCTGTTGAACCAACAAGATCTGAAATCACAGCAGTCTTGTTCCAGACAGATCTGGCATTGCACAACATCGCCCGGGTTGGACAAAACTCCTGGGCTGCCCTGACTACCTGCCCATCACTAATGATGGTGCCCTTGGGTATGGGGACCAAACAAGGTGGTCCATGCTCCAACCTCCACTTCGCCCGTGGGTGTCTCCTGGGCTTAATCACCCTAATGAGAGCGCCCCGCTCCACTCGCCTCCACTGTTCACCACCTTCCTACAGACAATACCTAGTGCCCGACAACATTGGTGGATAGAAAAAAACAGGGTGGGGGTATGGAAAGGGCGGAGGGAGTGGAGGCTGAGTAGCGCACGACCGGGGGTGGTAACAGGCAAACACATCTCATAAATCACAACCTCTCAGAATTAAGCAGTTTAAAAACAAAATATTGTGTACCTAAAAGTCATCCCCTTATGCAGTTCAATGTAGGTGGATGTCAATCCTGTCCACGTCCTTCTCCACTCCAGAGTGTTTTTTCCGAACTGTATTCACTGGGACCAAATTATTGAGCATCAGTGGGCAGGTGCGGACCAAAGAAAATATCTTCCGAGACCTAAGGTGCAGTGTCTCTCTCTTCGGAAGAAAAGGCTCGCCTCTGGTGCCTCCCAGCGAGCAAGGCCAGGGATTCTACTCTATCTATTTTGGGGTTCCATAAAAATCGGGGAGAGGGGGTTCAGGCCTTTCCTGGATCTGAAACATCTAAACAAGTTTGTTCACAACACATCTTTTGGGATGGAGTCTCTGCGTTCCATCATCTGAGCTCTCCAGCTGGGGGATTATCTAGCTTCCATAGATCCAAGGGATGTGTTTCTCTACATCCATATCTGACAGGTTCATCTGAGGTTCCTCAGGTTCTCGATCTGAGGATGGCATTTCCAGCACAGGGCGCTCCCTTTTGGGCTGGCTAAAGCCCCTAGGGTTTTCTCGAAGGTACTCATAGCACTGGTGGCTCAACTCTAGCAAGAGGGACATCATGTGTAGCCCTACCTGAATGATCTGCTCATTCGCGCTCCAACTGGACCATTGGCAAGAAAGTTGGTGATCAGGACTCTGGAGGTGTCGGAGTCTCATGGCTGGGTGGTGTCTTGAGAGAAAAGCTGTCTCGAGCCATCACAGACCCTGGAACTCCTGGGAGCGGTGTTCAAGACAGTCCAGGGGGAGGTCTTTCTCGAGCTAACCAGGAAGGAGACCTTATTGAAAAAGGCACAGTGGCTGAGGAGCCGATTGACAACTTCAGCTCACCGCCTGCTTCGGATCTGAGCCTCATGACAATGGTCATAGAACGAGTCCCATGGGCTCGTCTTCACATCCAGCTTCTACAGTTGGAGCTCTCTCTGCCTGGGATTTGACCACAAAGGATTATCAGACCAGGATCCAGCTCTCATTACACCTGAGGCAGTTTCTAAGTTGGTGGGTGAGTTTGAAGTATCTGAATAGAGAGTCCCCCTTGAAAGTTCCTCCGGAGTTGATGCTGACATTCGCTACCAGCCTGTCAGTTGGGGGGCAGTCCTGAACCATTTCCCCATTCAGAGGACTTGATCAGCACAGGAGCAGCACCTACACATAAGCGTTCTGGAGATGAGGGTGGCGCACCACACTCTCCTTTGGTTTTCAAGTCTGATACAGTCAGAAGCCATGAAAAAAATGTCAGACAGCACTGTCATGGTGGCATACATAAACAATCAATGGGGCATAAGGAGCAGGGAGATGCTAAAAAAAGCCACTTATCTCCTACTGTGGACAGAGAAGAATCTTCTCTCTTTCTCTCGGTCAGCAGTCCACTTGACAGGGGAGTTTTAACTTCCGCTGTTTGACTAAGTCGAGAAAATTTTCATCCAGGGGAGAGGGTGTTGAACGCGGAGGTGTTCGACTTCTGTGTCAAAGATTCGGTCATCCTGAAACATAGAAACATAGAATTTGATGGCAGATAAGGACCGCTTGGCCCACCTAGTCTGCCAGTTTCCCTACCTGATGGATAAGCTGCAGGTTCTAGTTAATCAACTGCTTACTTCCTCCTGCCCCCCACTAGAATTGCCTTATGCCTGTCCCATGCATTCTTGAATTCTCCCACTGTTCCTGACTCCACAACCTCCTCAGGAGGGCTGTTCCATGCATCCACAACCCTCTCCGTGAAAAAATACTTTCTAACATTACCTCTGAGCCGTCCCCCCTCTATCTTCAAATTGTGCCCCCTTGTTCTTGCACATCTCTTCTTCTGAAAGATACTACCCTCTTGTACTTTAATTCCCTTGAGTTACTATCATGTCCCCCCTTCCCTCCTTTCCTCAAGGATATACATATTAAGCTGCTTTAGTCTCTCCTCGTATGTCTTCTGGTGCAGACCCTGCACCATTTTGGTTGCCCTCCTCTGAACAGCCTCCACTCTGTCTTTGCGAAGATGGAGTCTCCAGAATTGCATGCAGTACTCCAGATGGGGTCTCACTAACTGTCTGTACAGAGGGATAACAATTTCCTGATCTTCCTGGACATAAGTCTCCACCACTCATTCACACTAATGGGATCAGCACCGGAAGCACTAGGACCCATCGGGAGCAAACTGTTTTTTTGGAAAGTCTGCACCTGAGACGGCGCCACGAGGAGCGGCACCGCGCGCCTCAGCTCATGCGGTAATGAATATCTCGGCGTCGACCTTTCAACCGCCTCAGTTCCTTTTTTCCTGCCGTCGAGTGCGCTTCAGTGACGACGTCGCTCGCCCACCGGGAGTCAAACTTCAAACTAGCAGCATAGTTTTCAGTTTTATTGTTTTGTAGTAATATCTCGAATAAGTGTCGCAAGTTTATTCTCATTTACAAAGAAGTCTCAGCCTACTTTGATGGAGTCGACCATGAGCGGGTTAGGTGACGGTAGGAGACTTGTATGAAGCTGTTCAGTCAGCGGGCTGGGTCTGGTCGCCGCCTTCTCCGGAGGGTCTGACAATGGTCAGTCCAATGCCGAGGGGCAGGCGGTCCCTCGAAGCATAAAAACAAACGAGTCGCATTTCGCACGTTCGGCCTCAAGCTCTTCTTGCCCCATAGGTCAAAAGAGAAGGCATCACTCGAGGTCGCCCTCTGATATGTCTGCGCCTAGACGGTCAGTTATTGGAGCTGGTTGCCGGTCTCCTCCTTCGGAGCCAGCTTCTGTTTCTGGTAGCGGACGTCTTCGACATCGGAGCCCTACCCGCCCTCTGGTAGGCCTTCAGATGAGCAGTTTCATCAGTGGGCTGCTCTTATGGAGCAATGGGCTCGGAGGTTGGTCTAACTGTCTGGCCCAGTCACTCGAGGGCCTTCGGGTTCTTGGGAGACCAGGTAGGTGGTTGAGCCTCCTGGTTGGTGCGGCACTGTCTTTGGTGCCCGTCGACTCAGCGCTTAGGTGTCTCTCCCCCCCATATGGCTGCGGCACAGGGGGCCACACCGATGCCTCTATCTCCTGCTCTTCTTCCTCCCTTCTCCTCAAATCCTGTTTTTCGGAGTCTTGTGGTGTTTTCGACGCCCTCGGCGTCGATGGCGCGCTCGGCACCGATGGCGCGCTCGGTGCCGATGCGTCCGTATGCACCGTTCAGTTACTTGGTGCCGTGTGCTTCGTCGGCACTGTCCTTTGCGCCGCTTGGCGCCGTGTGCTTCGTCTGCGTCGTCCAGCCTCGCGGCGCCGTCTGGCTCCTCGGTGCCGTGCACTTCGTCGGCACCGAGGGTCCTTTAACCCTTTTCCTTCCTCATTTCCATCTGATTTTCATTCCTTTCCTGTCCATACAGTCCCTCCTGGACTGTCAGGAGATGACATTGAGCCTGACTCAAACCTTAGGCTGGGTGATGAAGTGGAAGAAACAGGATCTATTTCTGCTGCAGAACCTGTGGTCGAGGACCTGTCTTTTAAGTCTCTGCTGAAAAACTTGATTTCCACCCTTTCTGTCCAAACTACAGACATCGATCCTGGGAAATTGCTAAGACTCCAATATCTCCATGTTGCGGAGATCCATACGGATTTGACTCCTCCGGTACAGCCATCCTTTGAGACGCTGTCTCAAATGGTATGGAGTAATCCTGCTCTCATTCCTTCGGTGGCTAAATCCATAGATAGGAAATACTCAGCCCCCAAGGATCGACCCATTTTGGCGTCCCAAGCCTTTGCGGATTCTATTGTAGTTTTGGCAGAGAATGATAAGGTCGTCCTTCCACAAACTACTACAGCTCGACCTATTAACAAAGAATCTCGTAAGATAGACACTTTAGGTAAGAGAGTATTTGCTGCTTCCACCCTGGGTATGCGAATTGCCAGCTACCAGGGCTATTTCTCTCAGTATGAGTATATTCTTTGGCATTCGCTCAAACAGATGGTTGAAGCTCTACCGGAATCGGATACAAAGTCAGAGCTTCTTCAAACCATTACCAGGGATATCGAATCCAACAACCAGCAAGTTAAAGCGGATATGGATGCTTTCAATACTGCTTCCAGAGCGGCGGCAGCCAGCATTTGTACCCACCGTCATTCCTGGCTGCGCACTTCAGGTTTTACAAATGACGCACAGCAGCAGGTAATGGCGTTGCCTTTTGATGGTGTGTATCTCTTTGGCCCTCAAGTAGAACAGGCTCTAGAAGCTACACAAAAAACCAGGTCAGCCATTAAGTTGGCTCGACCTCCTCCTGTCCCCTCTCGATGGGGTGTTAATAAACGCCAGTTCCATAACCGTCAGTCCTTTCGAGGCAAAGGTAGAGGAAGTTTTCATAAAAACCAAGCCCCCCAGCCTCAAAAGAAAACGCAACAGAAGGCCCAAGGACCCAAAGCGCCCAGCACCACCTTCTGAGTTGTTGGCCCAAGTCCCACCTCAGCTGCCCGAGGTGGACTCTTCCTCAGCGGTGGGAGGTCGTCTGACGCACTTCCACAATCAATGGAAGTCCATAACCTCAGACAAATGGGTCCTCCGGATAATCC
The DNA here is from genome assembly GCA_016271365.2 of Neoceratodus forsteri. NCBI lineage: Eukaryota > Metazoa > Chordata > Ceratodontiformes > Ceratodontidae > Neoceratodus > Neoceratodus forsteri. The sequence goes on from CM057458.1 coordinate 590,846,059, forward strand.
GCGAGGGATATTCACTCAGTCTTGTTGAGATCCCTCTGGATCGTCCCCCCAAACTACAGCCCAGGCTGTCAGCACTTCAGTCAGACCTTCTCGCCTCCGAGATTCAGGGCCTTCTGAACAACAGGGCAGTAGAAGTAGTTCCGCTGCACCAAAGGAACACAGGGTTCTACTCCCATTACTTTCTGTTTCCAAAGAAAACCGAGGGCATACACCCCATTTTGGACCTCAGGAAACTAAACAAATATCTGCCCAAGGAGAAATTCAAGATGATTTCACTAGGAACCTTGTTACCTTTGCTTCATCAGCACGACTGGCTAGCCTCCCTAGACATGCAGAATGCTTACCAGCACATCTCAAGTCACCCAAAGCATCACAAATTCCTAAGGTTTGTGGCTTTGGGACAGCATTATCATTTCAGAGTCCTGCCCTTTGGGCTATCCTCAGTGCCACGAGTTTTTACAAAGTGTTGTGTAGTTCTCGCAGTGCATCTCAGAAAGATCGGAATTCAAGTGTTCCCTTATCTGGACAATTGGCTTCTGGCAAGTCCTTCCAGGCAGGGAACTCTGGATGCCGTAGCCACGGCTTCAAGCTTTCGCTCCATGGAGTCCCAAGCAACTTCAAAATTGCAGCTGCAGCCCTCCCAGAGACTCCTTTTATAGGAACTCTTCGGACACCTCCTGTGCGAGAGGCTTTTCTTCCAGAGGACGGGGGAGCGATATCCTTCAGATGGTCTGTCACATCGGGGAGAGCAACTCGGTTCCAGCTCTCTCAATGCAACGGATGCTAGGTCTCATGGCATCCTTGGTGTTCACTGTACCCCTAGCACGCCTTCACATGAGAACTTCTCAGTGGATGCTCAGTACTCAGTGGTCCCCAACCACTCACCTGCAGTCCTTTCTCATCAAGGCGACAGAACCTCTAAAGAGGTCACTCACCTGGTGGTCGCAAGAGAACAATCTCCTAGAAGGGTATCCCTTTGCTTCTCTGGATCATCAGATTTCCATTACCACAGACTCATCCCTGATGGGGTGGGGGGCTCACTGTCAGGCTCTCCACACTCAAGGAACGTGGACTCGGGTCAAGTCCCAGCTTCACATAAATTCTTGGAAATGAGAGCCGTCCTTTATGCGGTCCGGGCATTGAAGGACATTCTCTGTCACAAGGGCATTCTCCTTCAAACGGACAACAAAGCAGTGATGTATTACATCAACAAACAGGGCGGCACTCACTCTTACCCCTTATGCAGAGAAGCGATGAGAGTGTGGGAATGGTGCTTGCAGCACAAGTCTCTAATTCAAGCGGTCTACCTGCCAGGAGTACAGAACGAACTGGCGGTCCGCCTCAGCAGAACAGAGACAGATCCTCACGAATGGTCTCTCGACTCAGCCGTAGTTCAGTCAATATTCACAGAGTGGGGAACTCCAGACCTGGACCTTTTGCATCCCCTCAACACAAAACTGCTCTCTTCTGCTCCAGAAATCCAGGGCCTGGCATTTTCTGTCAGGATGCGTTCAGGCTGCAGTGGACAAAACGCTTTCCATACGCCTTTCCTCCTCTAATTCAGAGGGTACTTCTCAAGTTCGAATCCCAGGGGGACAAAATGATCCTCATTGCTCCTTTCTGGCCTCGACAAATGTGGTTTCCACTACTCAACAGTATGTCAGCAGCTCCGACGAAACCACTCCCACTTCAGATGAACCTCTTGACTCAAGGGCTAGTTGTTCATCCCAACTTGAGGTCACTTCACCTTCACACTTGGCTCCTGAAGAGATAGAAGTGAACAGATTCAATGTCTTTTGCAGGGTTTCAGATATTCTTTTGGCTGCGCAGTAGCCAGCCACTAGAAAAACTTACACAGCCAAATGGAAGCGTTTCTCGCTCTGGTGTGCAAAATCCTCTTTAAATCCCTTTTCTTGCCCACCAGATAAAATTTTGGAGTACCTCTTAGACCTCTCAAATTCAGGCCTGCAGTACTCTACAGTCAAAGTTCACCTTTGTGCCATTTCAGCTTATCATGAGCCGGTACTTTCCTTGTCACTAGCTCAGTTACCTGTGGTTAAGACGTTTCTTAAGGGAATTCTGCATACCAGACCTCCTATAAGATGTCCAGTCGAAGCCTGGGACATGAATCTTGCGCTAGACATGCTCACTCGAAAGCCTTTCGAACCTCTGGCTACCTGTGAGCTAAAATTTCTCACCTGGAAAACGGCCTTCCTGGTGGCCATTACCTCAGCCCGCAGAGTTTCTGAGATACATGCCTTGGTCACAGACCCTCCGTATACTGTGTTCCATAAAGACAAAGTAGTCCTTAGAACCCATCCTAAATTTCTTCCTAAGGTTGTTTCGAGTTCCATCTAAACCAACCTTTAGTCCTTCCCTCTTACTTTAGGACTTCCAAAATGAAGGAGAACGTTCTCTTCATTCCTGGACGTCAAGAGAGCTTTTATGTTTCTATCTAGATAGAACAAAGGACTTCGTAAAGCTCAACAACTGTTTGTTTCTTTCAGTGAGACCGGCTGGGTCAACCTGTCGCTATCAGGTGTATCTCAGCATGGCTAGTGGCATGCCTTCACCACTGTTATTCCATGGCGCAGGTTAAGCTGGAGAGCAGAGTGTACGCTCACTCTAATAGGGCGGTAGCGGCATCTTTGGCAGAAATCCACAACGTTCCCATTACAGATATTTGCAGTGCGGCTACCTGGAGTTCAGTGCATACTTTCGTTAAACACTATGTCCTGGATGTCCATGCCAGATGACATCTGTCCTTTGGCAGAACCATCCTTAATGGACTTCTATCCTAAAACTGTGAGCTCTTGGTCTCTCCTGGCGCCCTCTCGTGGGATTATTAGCTCGGTACTCTCCCATTGGTGTGAATGAGTGGTGGAGACTTATGTCCAGGAACATGGAAATTACTTACCTACCGTAATTCTTGATCTTCTTGGACAAGTCTTCACCACTCATTCACACGCCCACCCTCCATCCCCCGAGCTCACGTCTGTTGTTGGTCTTCACTCCCTCAAATCTTTAGGCTGTGAAGACTTCTTTGTTGACCCTTCTTATACGGGTCTTCCGGACTATCTTATGTCCAGTTTTTGGTTAGGCTATCCTTCTAGGTTAAGTTAGGCTGCACCTCCTTGGAAAAAAGGGTACTGAGGCGGTTGAGAGGTCGACGCCGAGATATTCATTACCGCACAAGCTGAGGCTTGCAGTGCCGCTCTTCACGGTGCCATCTCAGGCGCCGACTTTCCAACAAAAAAGTTTGCTCCCGATGGGTCCTAGTGCCTCCGGCGCTGATCCCATTAGTGTGAATGAGTGGTGGAGAGTCGTCCAAGAAGATCAAGAATTACGGTAGGTACGTAATTTCCATTTTTCTACTGTTGATGCCTCTCCCTATGCATCCCAGTATCCCCCCAGCCCTCCTTACTGCCTTCTCACATTGCTTGCCCACCTTTAGGTCATCTGTTATAATCACTCCTAGGTCTCTTTCGATTTTTGTTGTTGTTATTAACTCACCCCCCATTGTGTACTCTTCCCACAGCCATTGCCGGGGGGAGGGGGGGGTCATATGGTTCGAAAGAACCCCCCTTTTGAAACTCCCCCCTTGTTTTCATCATTTGTAACATTTTTTCATTATTTCTGTTTATTTTGTGACTGTCACAAAGTGTTAATTTCTTTTTTTTGTTGTTGTTGTTGTTTAACCAGGAGTAGCACAATAAGCTGAAAGCTTTTTTACAGGAGCGACCTAGGAGCACAGGGAAATTAAGTGACTTGCTCAGGGTCACACAGTATGTAAGTAGAAGCTGTGGGATTCAAACCCAGGTCTGGTCTGCTGGATGTCACTAGATTTGCAGCTCAGAGCCTTAAACCACTGCACTATTCTGCCTCCCTAAATGCACACATGATGAACCCCAGCACTTTTTCTCTGCATGCGTGCCCCCCCCAATCTGCTACCAATCAGTTCCCTCAGTGCCAGTAAGATGACTGGAGCTGCTTTGTGAGTCTTTCTCCGCACGGTCCCCCTATGACTAGCTGGCCAATTGCAGCTCATGTCAGCATCGTGAATGTGACTGGAATACAGCACGGCAGCTGCCCACAATTCACACTGTCAGCTAGCACTTGAGGAAGATGAAGCATGGCAGCAAGCTCAGAAACTACATCTCCAGGAGAGCAAAAAAGAAGTAGAGGACCTCGACTATTATCAGGTACATTTTGCTGGCCACTATTGCCAAAGATGTGTCCCTTAATCACTGTATATCAAGGGATAGGCTGTGCAGTTGGGCAAGGGAACTGTTCAGGTGGGTGGGCTGATGATTTAGAAATAAATTACTTAAGTCATCCTTTATACAAAATGTAAAGTTGTCATGTTTCATATGCCTGTTTTACATTTTCATAAGTTGAGGAAAAGAGGTACCACAGTGGAAAGGCAATGCAAGTGTTTGGAAGAGTCTGGCTGGTATCTACACTGCCACCTCACTAATTGTGCTGTTCAGAGAGGTCTTCACTGTGGTCCCATTTTTATTGACATTCAGGTCCACTTTCTTCTGTCATCTGTGTCAGACGCTGTTAAAACAAATAAGTTGTGAGAATCATTTTCTGCAGATGACCACATGTGTCAGTAGAATGACATTTGTTGCTACAGTTCAGTGGTATGAAAATACCCACTGTACTTTTGGAAGCATGGTGGGGGGGGTAGGCATTTAGGAGATGGTAACTTTGCACTGGGAATCCCCACCACTGTCAAATTACCTTTCACCTCACTCCCTTTGTCATGCCTACCACATTGGAGAATGCAATGGGGGCAACAAGTGTGGTACCCAATATTGAACTAAGAATTATGTTACAGATTTGTTTCCAGGCAGGGTGCCTGGTATAGAAACACAGAAACCTAGACAATGATGGCAGAAAAAGACAGAGGTCCATTCAGTCTGCCCAAGTTTACTATAATCCCTGGAACCTACCATTTCTCCAAGGTACTAACTCTCCCCATCCTCTCTCTATACTCCTCCTTGGTCCTGTCGCCCCCAGTAACCACTATTCCCTTTATTATGTCCCAGCCCTGCTTGAATCCTCTGGTCACTTTTGCACCCACCAATTCAGCTGACAGACTGTTCCAAAGTTCCACCACCCTTTCCGTAAAGTAGTACATCCTCACATCTCTCCTGAACCTACCTCCTGTTAATTTCCATTCGCATCCATGTGACCTTGAATTGGTACACAGACTTTGTAAATAAAACCCCGCAGTTCACTTTAATTCCTTTAAGGAACCCGAAGGTCTCTATCACATCTCCCCTCTCCCTTCTGGTCTGCAGTGAGTACATATTTAGTGCCTTGAGGCACTCCTCATAAGATCTGCCCTGCTGGCCCAGAATCATTTTTGTTACTCTGTGCTGCACTGTCTCCAACCTATTCTTATCCTTTCCGAGGTAAGGACTCCAGAACTGGGCACAGTACTCTAGGTGAGTCCTCACCAGGGATCTGTAGAGGGGAAGTATTACCTCCTTTCTTCTGCTATCAATACCCCTATTGATACATCCCAGCATCCTACTAGCCTTGCTGTAGGCCATGTTGCACTGACTCAATTGCTTAAATGGTATATTGAGTTGAGGAGGGTGGAGGTTACAGTAAGGGGTACAGAGAGCTCAGATATGAGTTACATAGACTTAAAATAAGCCACAACAGACCGTACCATAGCCCATGGTTTCTGGGAGCCTATCAGCCCTAAACCCCTGCCCTATAAGCAAGCCAGCACTGCAGTAAGTTAGTAGTGTATAATACCCAGCCAAAACCATCTACAGACTCACATTAAGGTTCAGTGTATATACGATATACACACACACACACAATCTAAGTACCTAGATAGTAATAATTGTTCTAGAGCAGGAGGTAGAGGGAGCTCACAGATGAGTTGTTTTGGTTTAAAATAAGCCACACAATGAGCCACAGAGCATCTAGTACCACAGAGCTTCTGGGGGCCTGGCAGCCCCCAGCCCCCTTACCTATACACCAGTAGATACAGCTATAGATATTAAAGCTGATAACATATATGAGACAGTGCCTTAGGTATATTACAGTAGCAGCATCTTGCTGTCTTTCGGTACTGAATACATATGTATTCACCCTGCAGCCAGCCAGATAACTTTGCTTAGAGCAAAGGGTCTCAGATATGACTTCTTTAGCTTCAAAATAAGTCACAAAATGCACCACAGAGCATCTAGGACCCCATGGCTTCTGGGATCCTGGCAGCCCTAAGACCCACAGCTTTTTTTAAAAGGTTGCGGACTGCGAGCTGGCCCAGCAGCACAGAGGGCTGAGGTGCCGCACCTTACCTCATGCTACACCCACGCCTGGGGTCTGGAACAACCTCGGGTCACCAGGATGCCGGCTTGGGGGCTGGAGCGGCTTGAGCCATGGCTCTCCCTCCAAAGGTGGATGCCCACCCATCCATAGTCTCGCTCCCAGTGGGTGGAGTTCTGGTGGGTGAGCAGGCAGTACAGGTGGTGATTTAAATCAGGACGGGTGGAAGGGGCCACCGGATCCTGGGGTGTGCGCCTCCATGCGCGTACAATCATGTGTATGCTGTGGGGAGGGGGGGGAACAAAACAGAAAAACGAACCCCCCTTGTAAAAATCCTGGCAACGGCCCTGCTTCCCCTGGGTTTTTGTTTCCCAAATGCATTACCTTGCACTTCTTTGCATTGAATCTGAGCTGCCACATATTTGACCATTCCTCCAACCTAGCCAAGTCCCTTTTCATTCTTTCCACCCCACCTTGTGTATCGACTCTGTTGCAGATCTTTGTGTCATCTGCAAAGAGACATACCTTTCCTTCCAGGTGCTCTTCAATGTCACTTATAAAGACATTAAAGAGGACCAGTCCCAGTACCGAGCCCTGTAGTACCCTGCTAGTTACCCTCCTTTCTTCACTGTGAACTCCATTTACTATTACCCTTTGCGTCCTGTTGTCCAGCCATTTTTTTTATCTAGGCTACCACTTGGGACCCACTCCAAGGCTGGCTAACTTGTATATTAATCTTTTGTGTGAGACTGTGTCAAATGCCTTGCTAAAATCTAGGTAGGCCATATCCACAGCCCCTCCCGGTCTACTACTTTGGTCACCCAGTCAAAGAAATCTATTAGGTTCATCTGACATGACCTTCCTGCTGTGAAAGCATGCTGCCTTGGGTCCTGTGCCCCACTGGCCTCTAGGTACTCAACAATTCTTTCCTTCAGAAGTGATTCCATCATTTTCCCTCCCACTGAAGTCAAACTAACTGGTCTGTAGTTTCCTGCCTCTGCCCTGCTCCCACTTTTGTGAAGTGGAATCACATTTGCCCTCCTCCTGTCCTCAGGTACCACCCCATCCTCCCATGATTTGTTAAAGAGAGTAGTCAGTGGTGTTATTAGTTCTACGCTTAGTTCTTTTAAAATTTTTGGGTGAATCCCATCAGGCCCCATTGCTTTGTCCACCCTCAGTTTCAAGAGTTCTTTCAAAACCCTTTCTTCTGTGAATGGACTGGTATCGACCCCCCTATTAAAAGTTTCTCCCTTATTTGGTTTAGGTACGTCACCCTCTTCTGTTGTGAATACTGAGGAAAAATATTCAATCAAATATCGAGACCAATCTGTTTGTCGCCAGCCACAGTGCTCAGGTTCAGCAGTTCTTCAGCAGCTGCCAGTGTTCTCAGGCGGAAGCAATGGACGCCCTGTCAACAGAGTTGAGTTCAGCAAAGTGTATGCCTTCCTCTCCAAAGTCATTTGCAAAACAGGGCACTCGGAGCTTTCTTCAGATAGCTACGAGTGGCCCAGAGAACTGTGGTTCTCGGATGTCATGAACCTAGCTCAATGCACACTGTTTTTTTTGTTTGTTGTGGGGGGGATCTGATCTCACATGGCCCCATGCTGCATACAAATCCAGGAACGACGCAGCTCACGGCCTTGACTCTTGAGAGGAGGAGTCTCCTGAAACTAGGTTTCTCTAAGAAGGTGGTGGACACCTTGATGGCTGCCCGGAAGATTTCCACATCGGCAGCTTCTGCTCATGTATGGACCACCTTTCCGACTCGGGTCAGGGATAGAATAGCTGGTTTTCCAAAGCCTTGCTTCCGCAGATTTCGGGATTTCCTGCAGGAAGGAGTGGAAATAAATTGGCACCCTGAGAGCTCAAGTGTTGGCCCTTGGAGCCTCCCTGGGTCTGTCCAATCCATCTTCATCTTTCTGTCCACAGCCTTCTCACCTAAGGAGAAGGAATGGCACAAGTTAGGTTTGCAGCAGGCTGCTGGGTTCCAGATTCAGATAGGATGTTCGGCTTTTTTGGAGCGGCCAGACCAAAAAAAAAGCCTCCAAGGCCACCCTAGCTAGGTGGATGGGGGGTGACCTGCATTGCTAAGCTTATGTTGCAGTAAAGAAGAGGCTTGCAGCTATGATCAGCCTTACTCCACCAGGGCTATGGCCTTTTCCTGGGCAGAGAGAGGTGAGGTGTCAGTCCTAGAATTGTGCAAGGCAGCTACATGGTCTTCCGTCCAGACATTCACCAAGCGCTACAGACAGAATGTTCAGACTTCTGCTGATGTGGCCTTCGGGTGCAAAGTTTGGCAAGCTGCAGCAGTTAGCTAGGAAATTCCTTTTCTGTGTGTGGTTAACATATGGGACAGTATTCTCCCTAACCATTTTTTTTTTTCTTCATGGGTGCTGCTTGTTAGACCCTATCGGTAATTACTACCTATTGACAATGTGGAGCACTACAGAAAGAAGAAATTTCTTCACATAATTTCCTTTTCTGTTAGCTCCTACTTTGTCAATGAGGCCTGCCCGGGAGCCTCACTCTTGTGGGAGACTACTGTCCGGTATGTCAGCATGGGTATGTCCATTGTCCGGTTATATGTCTTTCTGGATATCCCTCTGTGGTTTTCCTGCTGCATCTGTGTTTATTTAGATATTGAAAAAATAGTAATATATACTGAAGTAGAAAGGAGAGCAGTTCAACATTACAGTGTTGATCGCTGTTAGATTTCTCTGGTTTGAATTTGATGTTAACCATAGGTGCCTCCTTTGTTACAGGTGAGTGCTTACACCACATGCAGTCCTTGCTTGTTTACTGAATCTGTTTGTCTATTAAGTTGATACTTTACATTGGACTTTACAAGCCATAGACCTTTGGAAGACTATATTCAATCGTTTCAGCTTTCATCATCTGACGAGGTAAGACAGTGTTTACTATACTTTACTCTGGCTAAAGTCATATCTGTATAGACTGCTAATTGTGTGCTTTTCATGTCAGGATGACCGGTATGGCATTTATTTTTATATTTAGAGGCACTGGGAGGACAACAGTGACTGGAGAGTTGCTGCTGTCCAGAATCCTCACATGCCCAACATTCTAAAGCTTTGGGCTGTACCATTTCCACTAGTAGGGATGTGCAATACCCATTGGTAATTACTACCCATTGGCAATGTAGGAGCTAACAAAAAAGGAAATTACTGTAAGTATAAAGAAATTTCTCCTTTTTCAGGCATGAACCAGGAGAATTACTCAACAGATTCAATACAAGGTGAATTATGTGCCTTAGAAAACAGTTGTATGATAGGCAGGAATGAGGAGGAAACATGGTAACAGGGAAGGGGAATTCACGTAAGATAAAAACAGTCAATTGAAATTAACAATATCGCAAATAAAGTGACTAGGTAGAATAACTTAAACTTTATAAACTTTGTAGTACAGTAGACAAGAAAGGAAGATCTAAATTAAACAAAGTCTTAGGAGGGAAAAACAGCAGTATCGATGAAGGTAACTTAATTATACATCAACACTGAAATGTATAATGTTTGTGAGTGCCTTTCAGAGACTGCACGTTAACTTGTAAAGGGAACTCCTTCCATGAGTAACAAAGGGTACTGAGTAACGTGTCCTGCTGTATGATTCCTTTTATAACTAAATCAATGCTCACATCCTTATATTTCTTGTAAATGTTTATATTTAAAGTGAAATAAAAATAACATTTAAAAAAGAGATTGGAATGCTTCTTCGTATTTCATGTAAGGCAGTATCTTGCTTTTGATGTGTTTAATAACTTTTTAGAATTCGCCTCTCTCTCATTGTACAGGTTTCTCGTGTGCTTTGACACGAGTATTATTTCTTTACAGTTTTCGTTCAACTAATTGATTATAAATATTTACATATATTTTTCCTTTTTTATTTCACAGGCTTTGGGACAAAGAATGTTTTGTGGGCAGACATGGTAACCGAGTATAAGAAGCTGAAGGATGTGGTAGATAAAGTGTTGTCCGTTAGTGGCTATTCAGAAGTGAACCTCGGCAAGCTTTTCCAATCTCTCAGTACACTGAAATAGATCACTGCCCCTTAATAACAGCAACTAAAATGGTTTGTGTGATTTAGGAAAGTATGTGTGTCTGTAGCAAACAAGCTACAGTACTATAGCCTCGTGTCCTTTGCTTTTTTTATAATGTCAACTGGCCATGTTTGCCCCTTTGTCATTCCCCCTTGTCCCCCACGTTTTGATACTAGGTATGCCACATGCAGCACTCCTTGATAGTGAGTATCCTGAACAAGTGACTTCTCAGAAGCTGCCAGAGAGTCCCTCTCAAAAGTGACCAAAGGGGGTACTATTCAGCTACATACGTTTGTTCTCCTTCTCTGAGAGTGACTGCAACTCCACTGCAACGTCTTTGCTTTCCACCGGCCCAGGGAACAAGAGACCCAGGTATCCCACACTGCAAGTCAGCAGGCTGCCTCCAGGAAAATATAGTTTTATATCTGACCAATAAAACATATTCAGAACTAGACTTGCAGAAAGGTACCACACATTCTTTATTCCGGGTACTGACTGAGGAATATTTTGTGTGTATTTTTTTATGGAAGATGCTGAGTCAGTGTAGTATGTAGACAGAGAAACACTTCGGGTATCTTACATTCCCCATTTGTGGTATGTACATAGGTGTTTCTTTGCTGAAAGAGCTGCCAAGAAGAGACTTCTTGGGTGTCTTCTTTTTAATGAAATGGGGATGGAGCAGACAAGAAAATTATCTAAATCTCATTGAATCAAACTGCTGTCTAGGGTTATTTATTAAAATATGAGTCAACTTTAACATGCCACTACCTCTTGCAGAGGATGAAACATGTTTTAGGCCTACTCTGGATAAAGGGGGCAACAAAATTGCTTGTAAATTAGTCAAGAATGACCAACGTGTCCTGTGTTAAACCAGTGAAATGGTAAATGTTCTGCTTCAATTGTATGAAGTCAGGCATCAGCAGATTTTTCTGGGAGGGAGATTAAAAAGTTGAAATACAAATTGTAAAAAACACAAATGTACTGTACTGGGACCTTTACTGAAGCGGTTGTTTTCTTTGTGAAAGAGAACTTATGCAATGTTGGTAGTATACATTCAGTGTTTAACTACAAAAAATAAACTCGTGAAATCTTAACTTGATTATGATTTAAGGGGTTGGGGGGTGTAGTGGAGCTTTATAATTGAAAAGTTCCTCAGTAGAGTTGAAGGGATGCTATTAATTCTAGACTTGCTTCAGGATATTTTGTGAAGGTGCTCGCAGGAGGAGGAGAGGTTAGTGTAAGTCTCCGTAAGGGCACTAATGTTTGCCTTTTCACCGTTTATCTGCTCTTCTATCAAAACATACTAATTAAAACTTACAGGAAGAGAGACCATGTTTGTTAAACCCTGCCTTTGAGAGAGTATTAGCAGTAGTGATGCTTTTGAAATACAGATGCTATTCCCTGTAGGAGTCAACTCAGGAAGAACTGAAATCTCAGAAAAGGGAACTTGAGACATTTCAGTTCCCAGAATGGCTCCAACAGAAATCTTTTCCTAAGCTTCAGGGGTGCAGAAGCATTCCAGAATGAGAAGCTGGAACTAGCTGCAAGTCTGAAGATCATTGTCTTTTTGCAACTGGAGATGCCTAGGAACAGGAGGAAACTGATTTGAGTAACATTACAATGACTCCTGCAGAGATGTTAAGTGTTGAATTTGGTGTGCAGTATAAAAGACTGGGATACTTATAGGTGCATTGACTCATCTTTCGTGTGCTTTAAAACCATGTCCTTGTTTCCCTTGTTTAAGCTTTTAAGGATCATTTAGCTTACCATTGGTGGCTACAATTGGGCTTGTTTGGCTGTTAAGACAGTGCACCTACATGTGTTCTCTGTTACAGAGGATTTGTTTCAGGTTTTTGGTGCAGTTTTTTTGCTGCTTTTAAAATAAAATTGTACTGTCTGTATTCTGCATGTAAAGTATTTTATACATTTCTATTGAACGTTACCAGATTATAATCTAATGACATTTACTTGCTGTGTTACATGCTATTGAAATCACCTGTTTTTAAGTAATAAACCTTGACACCTTTTGTAATAAAACATTTTGTACAATTAATAAAAAAAAGTTTTCTATTGGGGACAAAATGTAGTTTGGGTGTTTTTAGTCATGCAAGAGGATTCCAGTTCATGTACAGTATGGAAACTGCCTTTTTAAATTGCGGTTCCAGATAAAACTCTCGCACGCACACACCCCAAGTATGCAGTATGCTTGACAGTAAACTTAAAGTGATTTTCCAACGTTTACCATAACAAATGGGAATAGTAACCTATAGGAGTTGTGACTCAAACAGCCAAAAAGTGCTGTTTTCCAAGAAACAAATGCTTTGGTTCATTTGCATAACTCGCCCCTTTTTTTCTCACTGCTGCAACCCCCAACTGTGACATCATACCAGAGAAACTGAGTTATTAAAGGGACACTGTCAGTTTTTAGTTTTAGATAGCTGATTTTTCTATGTACTATACCCATAATGCCTATGTAAATTAGTATACGGGCTATTATATTTCTGTGCTTACTGCAGAAATAGGAGACTGCATCTCTCTCAGTATAGAAGTCTTCTAGCTAGATACTGTATGCACAGTGCTTTGTTTCGCAAATAAACATACAAGGGCTTATATCGTTGACACCACTACAGAAATATGGTACTGCATCTCACAGTAAGGAAATTGGAAAACAGCGTCTTATTTTACCCGCAATGCCTTGCTATGGAAATTTACATATTAGGTACTCACCCCTACCAACATACGAGACTGTACTTCTGAGTAAGGCATTTAAGTCAACATAAATTACCCAGAATTCCTTGTTGCTGTATGTAAACATTGAAAGCTCCTGGTATGACATCACTGGGAGTCACACAGAGAAACTGCAAGGCACTCCGAAACAAAGTGCCGATAAACATAATAAAATGGCTATGACAGATTTTTTTACATAACAAATTGCAGCTTCAACATCTGAAGCATGGGCGTCAATGGCATACTATGTGGAAAGAGCATCTGTGAAACATTAGAAAATCACTTTAAAGCAGCAGTACTATGTAAAACAAAATCTGCTTTTTCAGCAGTTTATTCCCTCTGCTCTGCTGAGCATGTTCCTGGTACTCTTTCCCACCGGCAGTGTACTATCACCCCATAATTTGCTCGGTTTCCCTTTGTTTTTGTTTACATTTCTGCCTCCTGCCATGTTGACAGCAGCAGTAAAAGGCAGGTGCCATATTTTCTGTAGCTGTACAGAAAATGGATATTGAAAACTTCCGGGATAGGTAGTACTGCTGATTTAAAAAGAAGAAACTGTCTCTTTTGCAGCATTTTGTTCTAGTCCAAAAGTGTTGCCATTCCAGCTGCAAGCTGAATGATATTCAGTCCCATTGGTAAGTACTGTTAAGTTGCAAAACACAGCATGGATCTGTGTGTCAAGGAACACCATTAATAAGGATATGGTGATATAGTATTATGTTCCCAAAAAGGACTTAAGGACAGTCTTGTTTGCTTCGCTGCAGTGAATATATTTCTTATTTGGGTACTGACATAGGCATATTTAACTGATGGAATGTTATCCCTACTCATATAGTGTAGTCCTCATTTGCTGCATTTACACAAACTCGGTTACCTGGTAATTGATGCCTGGTTTAGGGTTGTAATCCAATTCTGTTTACATACAACGCAGAACTTGATTACGGAGGAATCAGATACTCAGTAATCAAGTTATCTGGTGCATGATAAATGGGGTAGAATGCATAAACAAATGTTTGCCATTCACATGCGTGAAGGATTGATACAGTATACCAATCCCATTTACAGGTCAAAAACTGCCAAAAACAAGGAAATTGATGCACATTAGTGCAACGCTCTGCCCCTGCTTCTGGTTACCTGTATGATATTATTATAAATAAGTGGTCTGTGTATGAAATGTTAGTGTGTGAGAGATTTGGCCTTTAAATGACAAGGTCAGTAGCTGAAAATCACAGGATGTATTACACTGACCAGGATATCCCTGTAATTTAAGACTTCCTTAAAGAAATGGCATTTTATTACCTTTTTATGACCTGCTGAGGCTTTTGAAGTGAAACTAAATCTAAAGTTTATGACGTCAGGAACAAAAGGGTAATTTGGCTGTTACTATCAAGTTTAATACCTAAATGACAAATGCTGGGATTGCTAAGATCAAAGTGAAATGTTTAAATAAAGGATGTCATATTTAGAAAATGTTTATTTTTTCTTATTTTCCATTAATTAAAGATAACTCCTGGTAGAAAGTATGTTAGAATTAATTCTGAGGGAGGGTTTAGCTGACCTCGTCCAAAAGGGGAGGTGGAGGAAGTGCTGAATTTGGGGGTAATCCAGAGATCCCACAGCCCCTGGGCCTCACCTGTAGTCCTTGTTCCCAAGCCAGATGGCTCTACTCGTTTTTGTGTGAACTATCGTAGACTGAATGAAGTCAGACTCCCACCTGATGCCCCAGATGGACGAACTCCTGGACAAGTTGGGAGGGGTGACCTACCTTATGACTGTTGACCTGACAAAGGGGTATTGGCAGGTAGAGTTAACTGCCAGAGTTAGGGAGAGGTCAGCCTTCATCACTCCGATAGGGTTATTTGAATTTAAAGTAATGACTTTCGGAATAAAGAATGCCCCGGCCACTTTCCAAAGGTTGGTGAACCAGGTGTTAAATGGTGCTGAGGAGTACGCCATGGCATACCTGGATGACATTGCCATCTTTAGTACCAGCTGGGAGGAACACCTGTCCCACCTTAGAGAAGTGCTGGGCGGGATACAGAGGTCCGGGCTCACTGTCAAAGCTGAGAAGTGCCAGGTGGCCATGGCTGAAGTGGCATACCTTAGGCATGTTGTAGGCTGGGGACTGCTCCATCCTAACCAAGTGAAAATAAAGGCGATCAAGTCATGGCCCAGACCAGAAAATGCAGAAGCAGGTCAGGCGTTTTCTAGGGACAGCTGGATACTATAGGAAATTTGCACCTAATTACAGTGCCCTGTCTGCTCCCCTATCTGACCTGGTAAAGAAAAGGATGCCTAAGAAAATTACCTGGGAACTAGCCTGTGAAAAAGCTTTTACCAGACAGAAGGAGGCACTGTGCAGTGCTCCTGTATTGACAAGTCCTGACTATAGCCGACCCTTTATAGTCCAGACTGACATCTCAGATGTGGGCATTGGGGCAGTGCTGAGTCAGACATCCAACCAAGGGAAGGATCACCCCATCGTGTACCTAAGTAAAAAGTTATTTCCCAGGAAGTAGGCATACTCTACTGTGGAAAAAGAGCGTCTTGCCATGGTGTGGGCCAATGTTCCCATTAAGGCTTCAGATCTTAGGGTGCACTGTACCCTCTCCAAAAATGTTCAGGGGTACAAATTAAAGAGCTAGTGTACTACCTGGAAACTGCCTGCAATTAATTGTAACTTTCAGATGTTGTTGGTTATAACTTTTTATATCTCAAGTATTTATTCTTTTCTGTTTACATATTAGAAGATTTTCCACCTGGCAGTACTGGGGTGATGATAGAGCAGCACTCTGTCTGGAGGGGTGGGGGACCAGCAGCTGAAAATCACAGGATGTATTACGTTGACCAGGAGATCCCTGTAATTTAAGACTTCCTTAAAGAAATGGCATTTTATTACCTTTTTATGACCTGCCTAGGCTTTTAAAGTGAAACTAAATCCAAAGTTTGTGACGTCAGGAAAGAAAGGGTAATTTGGCTGTTCCTATCAAGTTTAACACCTAAATGACAAATGCTGGGTTGCTAAGATCAAAGTGAAATGTTTAATTAAAGGATGTCATATTTAGGAAATGTATTTTTCTTCTGATGTTCCATTAAGTAAAGATACTTCCTCGTAGAAAGAATGTTAGAATTAATTCTCAGGGAGGGTCTAGCTGACCTCATCCAAAAGGGGGTGAAGGAAGACAGAGAAAAAACATTAACATTGTACATGAAGAGATATCATCTTGGGCTCTGAAGAAACAAAGTTTTCTCTAACTAAAAAAGCACTTAGAAAGGTAATAGAAAGCAATTATGTATTTTGTGGTAGGATGTTCTGAAACTTCCTTTTAGTTTTATAAGATTGTAAGCTGTATGATATATTGTTCTGTATTTTATTTTACTTTATAATTTTTAGTAAATAACCAATTTCTTAAAATACTGCCTGTGTCTTCCCAGTTTTCTTTTTGCATGTGAAGCGCCTGTATTTTTAAGTCTGATGCGGTTTAAACGGCTTGATGGTGTTACTGAGCTTGAAAAAGGTAATAATATACCTAAGGTCTCTTATAGAGTTTTAAGGGTTCATTTTGGAAACCTGGCTTGGTGCTCCTGGCGAATGATTGTACTGCAGTCCCGAATGAACCTGTAATTGGGTATGCTAGCATAAGGTTCACAGTTTGAATCTCCCCAGGACTTGAGGCTAAAAGGTGATTCGAACCCAAAGCAGACAGGAGGGTAACCGTCTGTTATCTGTTCACACTATTGCGCTCTGAGGTTGGCACTGTGGGAGCAGAGGGCCTGACTTGCGGAGTGCGTTTGTGACAATTAACAGATTACAATTCCGTTCCAGAATTCTCTGTAGTAGAGTACATACACTGAATACTTGTTTACTGAGTGACTGATTACTTGGTAATTGAGCTAAACAGTGCATGTAGACATGGTAAATGATAGTCTTCCTTAAGACAAGCCTGAACTCAATTCCACAAGGTAGGTGTTTCCACATGCTGACCAACCCCCCCCCCCAATGTAACATAATGTTTTCTGAAGTTTTCCTTTATGCCTCCCCCACACATGCTTAGGTGCATGCCCTCTTGTTTTGCTTGCAGTCATAAACTCAAACAACTGTGTGTGCCTTACCCTGGCCGCCGTTGTTGCCTCATATTCAGTGTTATTTCTCATTTTTGAGCAGGAAGGGCACAGTGTGACAGCTCGTTCCAAGATTTTTCTTGGGCTATGGGTTACATGGATCTTACTTTGAGGGTATCTCTTGCAGCAGTCCGTCACTGGTACGACTATAGCTGATAGGCAGTAGGACCACAGCATGGAAACTTTCTAGCTAGCAGTCTGCCAGAGGGGGCCACCCACCTCCGATATCAGCCGCTGACATCAGCCAATCCTATAAAGGTGGGAGGCCCCCATACCCTCCTCAGTTCTTTTCCCATCATCAACCAATGCATGTTGTACCGCCGAAACTGCCACAGCTACAGTCGACCACCATTTCCTGCGTTTATTATTTTTGATTCTAGAACAGTTTTAACATCAAATTTTCAGTGTTCTCAACAGTTTGTTTTCTAAACCTTCGTCATCTTCCAACCACTCCACGAACTGTGCCTGCGGCAAACTGTTGCCAGATAAGGATGGCCATTCTGCATGCGGCTTTTGCATAGGCCCCAGACCATGATGTCTGAGTCTGCGTGGTCCGCCAGAGATTCAACCTGGCCACCAGCAGACGTTGCCAAAATATCTTGGAGAGCCACCTCCTTAAACAGAAGGTTGCTCGATGGAATAGGAGCTGCAGTCCTGGAGATCCTCTGTTTCCCCATACCAGACCTCAGGGTGTTCATCCTGAAAACCCCTGGACAAGGCTAACAGGAAACACAGGCACAGGGACAAAGATGGGGACCGACCCTGGTCTCCCTCCCGCTCATGGTCCCTCACAAGAAGTCAAATGGTGTTCCTTCTTCGGGAGTCGACCTCTTCAACCCCAGACGCCCTACCTTCCACAGAGCTACCAGTGGTCCAGCCACCCACCCGGGTTACTGTCTTCATGTGACAGCTCCTCGGGTCAGGCTACCTTGTATCTTGCTCCCAACCCTTGCTGTTCCTGCCCTTATTCACAGCAGGCACACAATCAGGTGGCTCGGATTTGGCTGGCACGAGTATGGTAGACACCGGGCTCCATACTTCCCCCCCACACCCGCGCCTCCAGCGCCAGTCTCTTCCTCTGTGCCGCTGCTGGCTCTGCCTCTCCCTCTCAGGGGCAGACACTGCAGGACACGGTCATCTCTTCAAATATGGTTTCTCTTCAGCTTTTGCCCGGGAGGGTCTCCTTCCCCTCCAGTGTCAACTCAGCCCGCAGCACCCATGCTGGCCATGCCTGTTCACCTTCCAGCCCGACACCTGGCCTTACCCAGTCAGCGCTCGCTGTGCCAACGCTGGCCCATCCTCAACCGACGACCATTGGGCCTGCACCCATCCTGCCGCAGCCTGCACCAGCAGATCCAGCACCTGTCCTACCACAGCCTGCGCCTGTAGGACTTCAACCAGGGTATCCTACACCGGCGCCTACCTACCCCTATCCTGCGCCTACTGGACCTGCACCAGGTTACCCATACCTGACGCCCCTGGGACCAGTGCCAGTCTACAAATAGCCAGTGCCAGTGGGATCAGCACCTGTCCCCTTTGATGACCAAGGTCTGCTCTCGACCTTGTTGTCTCTTATGCAGACGCTGGTCCCTGCCCAACGAAGACCAACCCCAGCCACCCCTCAAGGGGCTTCTCTGGAGTGCCTTTCCTCAACCCCAGTTCAGCCAGTTCTCAGTGTTCCTCACCACCCCGTGCATAGGTCTGACTAGAACCATCACCCCATGTTAGCGGGGATGACGTAGCAGATGAGAGTGAAAGCAGTGAGTCTTCCTCTCTAGTGGAGACTTCTCAGATGGGGAAGGGCTTCCAAGTAATGTCCCTAAATTCCCTGCCCAAAGATTCCACTTTTATGGCCATTATGTGGCACATTCAAGTCACTACGGGGTGAGAGACAGAAGAGCAGGACCCTAAGCATAGTCAGTTGGCAGTTTATGTATACCAGCCCGATACCCATCCTTTGGTTTTCCCTCCATTAATTGAATCCTATGAGGATGTTACCTGGGCTGCTTGGAACTGCCCCCACATGGTCCCGGCGATTTCCAAAAAGGCTGACTGGCTTTACCACGCACCAGCTGGCAAACTATACTTTGGAGGACAGACCAAGGTGGATTTGGTCATGATAAATGCGGCGTATAACTGCAGCAAGCGGCCTAAACACTTCAGCTTCCTCCCAACTGACAGGGAGTCTTGGTAGCTGGAGCAGATGGGCAAGCATGCTTTCGCCTCTGCAATTCTTGCTATTTGGGCCATCAATTACTTGGCCCACGTGGTGCAGTATAAGCATCTCCTCTGGGACCAGGCCAGGAAGGTGGTCCTAACCATGTCGGATAACCGTTCTAAACAGCAGGCACTCAAGATGGGTTCGCACCTCGGTACCCACATTCTAAGGACTGCCTATAATGAAATAGACGCCTCTGGCCGAGCAGCAGCCATAGGCATTTGTATGAGATGCCACTACTGGCTACAGGTCTCTGGATTCACCCTGGATGTCCAGCCTGATACAATGGATGCCCGTTTTAGAGGTTTCGGACTTTTCGGGGGAGATGTTCAGGATATCATCTCCGACCTCAGGACAGGCTCTCAAATCCATCCACAGACCATACCATGTGTCATACCCATCCAAAGTCGGGGCAGCGGGACAGTGCTCATACCCTCTCGGCCGTGCTACCCTCATCCGGAAGGAAATTCAGACCCTACTTCAGAAAAACGCCATAGAGCCAGTCCCACTCTTGCAGTAGGGCAGGGGGTTCTGGTCCCCAAACGCACAGGAGACTTTCACCCGTTTATAGAGTACAAAAGATTCAAGTTGGTTACCCTTCAGGGTTTGCTAACTCAGCTGCATCAGGGGAACTGGCTCTGCTCATTGGATATGCAGAATGCCTTCCTACATATCAAGTTTTCACCTCCCAACGTCGCTTCCTCTATTTCCACTTTCAGGGAGCGCACTACCAGTTCTGAGCTCTGCCTTTTGGTTTGTCCTCGGCCCCCAGGGTCTTCACTGAATGTCTGGCGGTGGTGACAGCTGCCTTGATATGGCAGGGGTTTTACATGTTCCCATACCTGGATGATTGGCTACTATTTAAAACTCTGGCTCACACCTGCAGTCTGTTCCAGGGTTTGGGCATCACTATCAGTGTGCCAAAATCCTTCCTGAACACCTGTCAACGTTTCCAGTACATAGGAGTAGTACTGGACATGGCTCAGGGGATGGCCTTCTGGCTCTCAGACAGAACAGAGTGTTTGATGGACCAAGCTTGTCACCTTTACTCCAGCCACCACATCCCCACGAGGGCTTTTCTGAGCCTTCTAGGCCTCGTGGCTGCAGCTATTGCCATGATTCCCTTAGCCAGGCTGCACATGAGAGTCCCTCAGTGGATGCTGCGGGTTCAGTGGGACCAACGCATGGACATCCTGGATCAACCAGTTATGGGCTCGTGTCCAGTCAAGAGGGTACTGTTATGGTGGCTGGAGCCCAGTAACCTGCTTCAGGGGGTTCCATTCTGCATTCCTAGCCTGCAGCAGGTTCTTAGAACAGATGCCTCGAATCTCAGCTGGGGTGCTCATCTGGGAGTCCACCAAATTCGGGGGGGTGACGTGGACTGAGGTGGAGAGGGAACTGCATATCAGTGTCCTGGAGATGGGAGCAGTCCTGTATGCCCTACAGTCTTCCAGACTCAGCTCTCCCCAGGTCCACTCTTTATTCAGGCGGACAATATGTGCATTGCTTATTACATAAACAAGCGGGGAGGGGATTATTCCTACCCCCTGTGCAGTGAAATGATCAGTGAGTGGTACTGGGCCATAGAGCATGTACTGGAGTTCTCAGCCGTCCATGTTCCCAATGACCTAAACTAAGCCGGTCTCGGTCCACTGCCCACGAGTGGGAACTTCTGACCTCAGTGGTCAAGATCTGTTCAACAGATTGGGTCGTCCCAAGTTAGCCCTTTTTGTGTCCCCACACAACGCAAAACAGACTCTTTTCTGCTCGCTAGATCCAGGGCTTGGAGTTTTCTGGCAAGACGCATTTTTCCCTCTCTTGGAAAGGGAGATTCCTCTAAACCTCCTCTTCCTTCCTGCTCCTTCAGAGGATCCTGGTCAAGCTGCAGTTGGAAGGGATGACTATTGTCTTGGTCGCCTCCTTCTGGCTTCGTCAGATTTGGTTCCCCTTGCTTCAGTAGCTGGCAGCGGAACCTCCAGTATCCATGGCCCTAGAAGGGGAAATTATTTAAACAGGAAAGGCACAGGCTTGCTCTCCCAGTAGCAGGGCACCATGATCCATCCTGAACTCAAATTTCTCCATTTCCATACATGACTCCTGAGGACATAGCCATCGCCAGATTTGAGTGTCTTCCAGAGTGGTGGATGTCCTGGTGGTGGCCAGGAAGCCTTCCACCAGGGCCACTTTATGAAATGAAAGCGCTTTGCTGTTTGGGCTGTGTCCCACCATTTGGATCCCTTCACCTGTCCAGTGGATCAGGAGCTCGAATACTTTCTGTCCCTTTCAGACTCTGGTTTAACAGTACTCTTCGATTAAAGTACAACTTTCTGCCATCTCTGCATACCATGTACCTGTAGAGGGTCGCTCAGTGGCTCAACTTGTTGTCTCACACATTCTTAAGGGGACATTCTGCATTTAAAGCCCCCCAATTTGTGATCCTATTCTGACTTGGGACCTAAGTTATGTGTTGGAAAAGCTTACGCTGCCTCCCTTTGAACCGGCTGTGTCTTGCGAGCTGCGCTTTCTGTCATGGAAGCATTATTTTCAGTTGCCTTTACTTCTGCTCGAAGGACTTCCAAGCTTCTGGCCCTCATGTGTAAGGAGCCTCATCTGATTTTCTACAAAGACAGGGTATCTTTGCATACCAATCCTTAGTTTCTTCTTAAGGTGATGTCATTGTTTACTTTAAATCAATCCATCCAGCTACCTGTTTGTTTCCCACTGCATTTTAATCAAGAGGACGCATTGTTCCATACCTTGGGATGTGCATAGAATTTTGTGGTATTATGCATACCGGACTAAAGACTCTAGGAAGTCTAATCGGTTGTTTGTTTCTTTCACCCCTGGGAAAGAAGACGCCTCAGTGACCAAACGGTGTTTGTGTAAGTGGTTAGCCAGTTGCATTGTCTTCTTTTACCAGAAGTACAGCAAGGACCTTCCAGGAGTGGTTGAAGGCCATTCTTTTTTTTCTTTTTTTTTTTCAATTGTTTAACCAGGAGTGGCACACTAAGGTGAAAGCTTGTTTACAGGTGTGATCTGGGAGCGCAGGGAAATTAAGTGACTTGCTTAGGGTCGCACAGTGTGCAAGTGGGATTCAAACCCAGGACTCCAGATTTGTAGCTTAGAGCCTTAAACCACTGCGCTATACTGCCTCCCATTCTACCAGGGGTATAGCCACATCTGACACGTGTTTCAGAAATATATCGGTGGCTGACATTTGCGCTGCTGCTAGGTGGAGCACTGTCCACACCTTCACCAAATATTACTGTCTGGGCATCTTCTCTAGGCATAGGGCCAACTTCGGCTTAGCTGTTCTTTAGGGCCTCCTTTCATAGGCCATCATTTTTGCCTACCACCAGGACGGTCTGTCTGTAGTTGTCAGAACTGCTTAGGACTCAGCCCTACTGCTGATGGTCTGCTGCAGGAGATACCCTCGAAGTAAGATAGTACAATTACATAAGAACTTACAGTAACAGTAGATCTTCAACAGGATCTCTTGCAGCAGGCCGTGCTTTCCCTCCCTCCTTTACCCTTCTGACTCTCTCCTCTTCCATAGGGGTGAGCCTTCTGCTTCTCATTGTTTGTGCTATTGGGATCCTTTGGAATCGTAAGGAAGCTTGAATAAGTGAAGCGCAGGAGTTACTCGTTGTTGTCACTAAGCTCTTTGGACTGAAGCAATAAATAAGGTATTTTGACCTTGAAAGATACAAGGTCTGAATTTGCCTTTTATCCTGAGGGACTGCTTCTTTGAATTTACTTTGAGTGGTGTGCATGGTTATTTCGTTTTATTAAGATTTATTCTGAGGTGGCTTCCTCTGCCCTGCACCCTCCACACTAAACATTGAAGCGCAGCACCTTTTTGTAAAGTTTACTTTGGAATCCTCCTTGGTTCCTCCTGTCATCATCCTGCTTTTGGTCTCCACTCTCTGCTCCTGTGGCCAAGCCGTCCCATCCTCCGGCTGGACAAGTGGTCCAGGCTTGGCGTCCTCGACTGAAATCTGTTGCTTTGGTTGTCAGGAAACCAGGATGTCAAGGTCCCAACAACTCCTCAGCCAGTCCCTCCTCCACCTCTAAGTCTGTCCAGTAACGGGAGTGGGTGGTACCTCCTCCATTACCATCCTGGGTTCTCCCTTGGGGGGGGCCAGGTTCTCCACCTTCTTTCCGCCTGGTCCACTATTACCACGGACAGGTGGGTTCTCGATGTGGTTGGTCACAGTCTGCTTCTGGAGTTTGAGGTTTACCCTCCTAGTCGAGCCCTTGCCCTACGGGAGGACATGATGTCTGTCGACATTCTGTCAGCCCTTCAGGGCGACATTGCCCAGCTCCTCCACAAGGAGGTCATGGCTCCTGTCTCGAACCCTCCAGTACACCGAGGGTTTATTTCCAGGTACTTCCTCATGCCAAAACGAATGGGGGACTGGCGCCCCATTTTAGATCTAAAAGACCTGAACAAGTTTTTCGCTGCGCACTTTCAGGATGGCCACTCTGTCTTGGAACATACCATTTCTAGAGCAAAGCATGTGGTTTTGCTCCCCTAGATCTCCAGGACGTGTTCTTTCACATTCCAATCCATCCGGTTCCATGCATTGGTGATTTTATACAAGTTCAGGCCACGCCCTGCGGCCTCTCCTTGGTTCCCAGGGTCTTCACCAAATGCATTGCAGTGATCGCAGCTTTCTTGCAGTGCCAAGGGATCCGGGTATACCCTACCTGGATGACTGGTTCATCTTGGGTCCCTCCAGGGAGGAAGTGGAACAGTCCAAGGACCTGGCCCTCCAGACCTGTGCCTCCACCTACTGGTCAACGAGGCCAAGTTGGAACTCGTGCCCTTGTAAGTGATTAACTTCATCAGGGTAGAGCCTTGACTCTTGCAGAGCTGGGGCTCGGCTTTCAGCGGACAGGGTGGAGGTTCTTTCCTCATTTGCCCGATCATTTCAGGTTGGGCAGTTGCGCCTTACTCTGGACTTTCTGTGCCTCCTGGAATACATGGCAGCTTGCACCATCGTGGTCCATTGAACCCGGTGGAGAGTGCGCCTCTGCAATAGGAGCTGACCTGTCAGTGGTCTCAGTGCAGGGGTCACTTGAAAGCCAGTCACTGTGACCCAGCTGATGTGGAACGCCTCCAGTGGTGGCTAGTCCCAGAACATGTGCAGGAAGATATCCTGTTTTTCTGCCCAGAGCAGACGGTCATCTTGACGACTGATGCCTCCCTGATGAGCTGGGGTGCCCACCTGGAGGAACACAGAGTCCACAGCCTCTGGACCCCCGAGGAGTCCCGATGCACATTACCATGCTGGAGCTCTGGGCAGTTTGGCTGGTGCCGACTGCCTTTGCTCCACACCTTTGGGATCAGGTTGTTCAAGTCCAGACGGACAACACCACGACCATGCATCACCTGAACAAGCAGGGCAGAGCGCACTCCCTTCCTTTGTCCAGGGAAGGTCTCTGCATCAGGACCCTCATCCTCAGCCATGTGGGTGAGGCATCTCACAAGAGGTCTGTCCATCCAGAGGTAGTACATAGCCTGTTCTACAAGTGGGGCACCCCTCTGGTGGACCTGTTTGCCTCCAGGAAGAATGCAAAGCTGAGGCTGTATTGTGCCAGCCCCCCCCCCTTCAGCAGGGAATGCGGCAAGGGGATGCCTTCTCAAGGCCCTGGACCCCGGGCCTCCTCTCTGCTTTCCCTGATCCACAAAGTGCTGATCAAGGTCAGGAGGAACAAAGCTTGGATGATCCTGGTGGCTTCAGACTGGCCCCGCCAGTTCTGGTACCCCAGTCTCCTCAGCTGCAGGCTCCTGAGTCGTCTTCCCCTACACCCAGACCTGCTCTCTTGCCATCGGGGAAGGTACTCCATCTGGACCTTTAATCCCGGGACCTGACAGCCTGGTTCCTGAGCGGCTACAGTTCCAGGCTTTGGGTCGCTCCAAAGATGTCCTCACCATGGTGGAGGCATCTCGGAAGGAGTGGACCCGAAAATGCTACACCTTGAAGTGGAGGTACTCCATTTGGTGCCAGTGCAAGGGCCTTGACCCTTTATCCTGTCTGGGTGCTAGCATTCTCAACTACCTTTGGTTCCTCTCAGACCTCACAGAGCAGCTGGCCACCATCTCTGCCTACCGGGCGTGGGCTGGTACACAGTCGGTGGCACAGGAGAAGTTGATCTAGTGCTTTTTTAAAGGCCTTGACCACATTTCCCCTCCAGTGTGTAAACTACCACTACCTTGGTACTTGTTGCTGGTGCTGGCAAAGCTCATGGGCAAGCCATTCCTACCGATGTACGGGTGTGACATGTCTCACCAGTCATGGAAGACAGCCTTCATGGTGGCTATCACATCAGCCAGAAGGATCAGTGAGCTCCAGGCGCTCTCTGTGGAGTTTCCTTACCTGGTCTTCCACAGTGACAAGGTTGCCCTTCACCCCATCCTGAAGTTCCTCCCGAAAGTTGTGTTTGATTTCACCTTAACCAGGTGATTAATCTGTTGGTGTATTTCACCAATCACACCTCGGAGGCCGAGCAGAGGCTCCATACCTTTGACCTGCGTTAAGCGTTGCCTATTATAAGGAGCGCACAGCTGGAATTTGGGAAGAGGTTCGCCAGCTATTTGTTACCTATGCTGAAGCTGCACCTGGCAGACTGGTAGCTAAGCAGACGATTGGTAGGTGAATTGTATCCTGCATCGACCTCTGCTATAGGTTGGTGGATAGGGAGCTTCCCATAGGGCTAAGGGCTCATTCCACGTGTCATCCCGCTGCCTCGGTGGCTACTTCCAGGGACGTCCCTATCCAGGAAATCTTCAGGGCTGCTGCCTGGAAGTCAGCACACACCTTTATTTCACACTACCACATTGATCTTGAATCACGCCAGGATACTGGTTTTGGGGCCTCAATTCTCCAATCCCTGTTTCCTAAGTAGAGGATATGTGCCTTGCCCCCTCTTCCCGGAGAACTAAGAGTCTGCCAGATGTGTGGATAGTGCACCATATCCACAACTCTAGAAAACAGGTTACTCACCTGTAACAGTAGGTCATAACATATAGGACTGCTCCCTCTGGCGTCAGGACCACATGGCAAACTTTTGCTAGCAATGTCTGGCAGGGCACCGACCACCCGACTTCACGTGACAAACATCAGCGTGACGCTATATAATGGGCAGTCCCCATGCCTACCTTCCAGTTCTTTCCCGCAGTCAACGTGCGCAAGGACCTCTTGGTGACTGTTGCTTCAGTCAGTTGCCATTTTGTATAAGTATTCCTACTTTTTTCTCGAATTTAAAGTCCCACTTTTGTCAATTTTTATGTCTTCTTCACCTCCAACTCCGAAGTCCAAGAAGTGTGAAAATTGCGGTGTGCAAATCCCTCACAAGGATGGCCACCAGCACTGCCTCTTCTGCCTAGGCCTGGGTCATGATACCGAGGCCTGTCCTGATTGCAAGCCCTTCAGCCAGGCCACACGCAAATGCAGGCAGCAATCCAGAATGGCCTCCTTCGAAAAAGAAATGCAAAAGTTGAGGGAATCTGCTTCTTTGGAGCTCAAGAAGAAAAAGAAAGTTAAAGAGAAGCACAGGGAGTGGGAAAGTTTGAAGGACCGGGAGTGGGTTTTCTACAAATACTATCACTGTATTGTCCCCTGCTTTGAAGTAACTCCCTCAGATGTCTCCTACTATGTGATCATGTTTGCAATGCTTAGGTCTGTATACACTATGTACATCTTTTATTACTGTATTCTCTATTGATTGGATGTATTTCTCATGTGTCTACCCAGGTCCACCTTGCAAATGAGTTTTATTTCTCAATGGTGTATCACCTGGTAAAATAAAGAAATTGATTGATTGTCTTCAACCGATAAGTCACCCGCCGGCTCCTCTGGCGAGTGCCCAGTTATTACCGGTAAGTCGGACTTTGGGTCCCCCAGAGCCTGCCCGGTAGTCGGTAAGACAGATTCCTGCCAAGAGGGAATCCGCACAGTGCCTGCTGATAAGCTGGTCAGAGATCCCCCCTCTGCCTGTCTCCTCCTTCGACTGATAAGTCGGCCACTGGGGACTCTGGCGACTGCCCAAGCAAAGCTCACCCATCGGGGGGCGGACTCCAACATACCCAACCTCCAGTCAAGCTCACTAACCTCTGTTGGCCAGCCCTCCACCCAGGCCCCCCCCCCCCTCGGGCGGGAGCCTTCCCCTCTGCTCTCCCCGGTGGAACCTCCAGCCCCAGACATTATGACTGGGACAGAGGGGGAAAGTGTCCCCTGGATGTGACTCCATCTTCCCCCACTCCAGCGGTGATACCTCCCATCACTCCCTCGGATGCTTTTCCTGGGATTCTGATGTCGTAACCGGTTCTGACACCGGCTCCTGGGAACCTCTTGCTTCTGATGGGCTTTTCTTTAGCCTCGTAGACAGAGGTCCCTCCGGGTACCATGCACCTAACGCCTGGTGTGCCGCCAGATCCTTTCGGTAAGCCCGTTGTCTGAGACACCATCAGGGCCCTTATGACTGCCCCAATGCCAGCCAACCCAATGCCAAACCCTCTGAAGTAGACTTTCCCAGCGGCAGATAATCTTCGAGGCCTCCTTTTGATGAAGGCCATCAGTCAGACTACCGCCTTTATCCAGGCTTTTCGCCGGCGGGCCCAACGATAGCCCCTTTCTCCCAGGGGTATTATCCTGGGTATCAGGCACCAGGCTATAATCCACATTTTTACCAACCACCTGTATACCCTCACCCTCAGTACCAGAGGATGGGCACCCACTACAATCAGCCGCCTCCTCCTCCACCACAACAGGACTTTCAGACTGATTCTGTCCTGGTGGCAGGAAGCCAGATCTGAGCTGGTTTCCGACCTGGATGAAAGGACGCCGGCCCCAGTGGCTACCCCCACTCCTCGTCACCTGTGGGGTCTTTTCAGTCAACCACGGTGCACATATGTGGAGGTGCCACTCAGGAGGTCACCTTACCAGGTGTTAGGACCTTTGATAGAGAAGAGTCTTCAGACTCAGAGAGGGACTCCTCTGATTCTTCATCCACAGAGCAGTCTGGAACCACAGGAGCTAAGGGCAAGGAGTCACCAAAATCACCTCCCGAAGAACCCTCCTTCATAGAACTTCTCCGCATCATCCAGCAGACCAATGGATGGAACGCGGAAGAACACGACCCCAAACATAACTGTCTAGTTGAAACCTAAACCTAGAAGAGGTATCTTCAATTCCTATTCCTCCTTGGACGGCCCCCAATGAGGATCTCACTACCACCATTTGGTAGTTGCCCCATTGTATTCTGGCCTTCGCGAAAGAGACGGACTGGATTTACCATGCGCCGGAGGGTGTTTCCTTTTCTAGATTCCCAACCCCAGGCAGATTTCATCGTAATAGCAGCTCACAACCATACTGCCAATCCAAAACACAAGTACCTCTCTTCCCGATAAAGAATCTAGGCAGCTGGTCCAGTTTGGGTGAAAACTCTATGCTTCCTCCATCTGTGCTCTTCATTCTCTCAACTACATAGCACACATGGTCTCTCTTCAGAAGACCACCATGGCTAACTGGAAGCTCATCTTCAGACTGTGTAAGACTCTGATCTCAAGGTGGAACTTACTAAGGACCTGCGTTTGTCCAAACTATCTTGCAGGCATGCACTTAGAGCCACTTATAACTCAGTGGATGCTTGGCTGCATATCTCCAGGCTTCCCCCAGATGTATGGGCAGCCATCCAGGATGCCCCCTTTTGTCTCTTTGGAGGGGACACTAAGGACATCATTACGGATCTTCAGATGGACAAGCCCTAAGATTCATAAACTCCTTGAACAAGTCAGGCTTCAAACCAAAGCAGCCCTTTCGGCACCAGCAGAAGTGGCAAGGTAAGCAACCCTTCTCCAGGCATCAGAACAAAAGGAGAGCACTGGGGTCAGCCGTCACCCCACCCCCTGCCTCCAAATCCCAGAGGACAGCTGGGGGATACCTCCCCTCCTGTTCCTCCAC
Source organism: Neoceratodus forsteri (assembly GCA_016271365.2). Lineage (NCBI taxonomy): Eukaryota > Metazoa > Chordata > Ceratodontiformes > Ceratodontidae > Neoceratodus > Neoceratodus forsteri. Next base: position 590,875,439 of record CM057458.1, read on the forward strand.
CTCCTGACTCATTCAGACCTCCACCTCCCAGCACTGTGGAACAGGTGGGAGGAAGGTTTGCACTCCACCTAGAGGAATGGCAGAGCATCACGTCAGATTCATGGGTCTTGTCACTAGTGTCAAGAGGCCACACTATTGAGGTTCTGCAAAGACCTCCAGACTCGCCTCCAGGTCGATCCCGCTATTCCCCGAACCAGGCATCTCTGGTTGAGAAAGATACTGGCCCTACTTCAAAAGTCAGCCATAGAGCCAGTCCCTTTGGCACAGAGGGGGAAAGGGTTTTACTCCCATTTCTTCCTCGTCCCCAGAAAGATAGGTGACCTCAGGCCCATCCTGGATGTTCGGCAAGTGAACCTTTTCGTGAAATACAAAAGGTTCCGCATGCCTGACAGTACAGGGTCTTCTGCCCTTGCTACAGACAGGCCATTGGCTCTGTGCACTGGACATGCAGGATGCCTATCTGCATATCCCAGTGTTTCCTGGCCACCGCTGTTTCCTGCGTTTCCTTTTCCAGGGGGAGCACTTCCAATTCAAAGCCCTCCTCTTTGGTCTTTCCTCGGCACCCAGGGTCTTCAAGTACCTAGCGGTGGTGGCAGTATCTCTCCATATAAACATCCTGGAGATGAGGGTGATTCTTCACACCCTTCAGGCCTTTCAGCCCCTCCTTACTGCAGGAACACTGCTAGTACAGACCGACAACATGTCAGTAGTCTGGTACATCAACAAGCAGGGAGGCAGCCAGTCGTACCCCCTTTTGCAGGGAGACAATGCAGGTATGGTACTGGGCAGTCCAGCATGACCTGTTCCTCACAGCCGTCCACAATGTCCTGCCGGACAGCTTCAGCCAAACAACAAAACAAGCTCACAAATAGGAACTTCATCAGGATGTAACAGAAATTCTATTCCATTGTTGGGGACGGCCAGAGCTAGATCTCTTCGCCTCCCCATCCAACGCAGAACTGCCCAGTTTTTGCTTGTTCATTCAAGGGCCTGGTGTTATCTGGCAAGACTCGTCTCTGTGCTGAACAAGGAGGTACTTGTATGCTTTCCCATTCTACAGTGTGTCCTACTGAAGCTTCAGGCAGAGGGTGCTCAGATGCTCCTAATAGCCCGTCTCTGGTCCAGGCAGATCTTGTTCCCACTCCTGCAACAGCAGGTCGTGGAACCCCAGTACCCCTCCCACTTCAACACGATCTGTTGACGCAGGAACAGGTCAGACTAGTGCATCCAGGGCTCGGGTCCCTACACCTTCATGTGTGGCCCCTTCAGACATAATTGTGTCCCGTTTTGGAGCCTCACAGAGGGTCGTTCATGTCCTTGTGGAAGCTAGGAAACCTACGCTATGAAATGGAAGCGTTTTTCCATTTAGGTGGCCGTTAAAGGCTGGGACCCCTTTTCATGTTCTGGGCCCCAGGTAATGGAGTACCTTTTGCACCTGTCTGACTCTGGTCTAAGTTATTCCTCACTGAAAGTCCACCTGTTTGCTGGGGGCGCTGCTGAGCAGCATCATGGAAGCAGCAAGATTTGTCAGCTCCGTGCAATTTTGTTTATAATTTGCCAATTTAAAGTCATTTGGGCATATTTACCTCACCCAACCTCTCTAGGTGATAATCCCTGTCCTTCGCATGCCAAATATGGGGAAAACAAGGGGATTTACTGCTGCACCGCAAGATTTTTTTCACCCTAAAGGTAAAAGAGGTGATGGGCCTTCTCAGAGCAGCACAGCGGGGGCTGAAGACATAGCCGATGCGGAGGAGGTATCTTTGGGGAAAGTACATTCTACACTCCAGCAGCTGGTCCGTACAATTCAGGACTTAGAGCGGAAATTTGATCAGCTGACCCCAAGAGTAGTGGCATTAGAATCCAAAACTGAGCTCACCCGTCAAGACGGTAACCAAGTTGGAACGGAATCTTAATACAACGATGGAGGTCGCCATTAAGTTGATTGGGGAAACTGCAGGAATGCGGCACCGTATTGAGGCCTTGGAGAACTGGGTGCGGGAGCGTAATGTTAGAATCTTGGGGCTCCCGGAGTCGGCTGAGAGAGAAGATCCCCTTGATTTTGTGCGGACTTTCTTGCCTGGTTTATTGAGTTTGGAGAAGAAGAGCAACTGCTCGGGCTGGATAGAGCTTTTTGACTGACTCCTCGCAGAGGTCTGCAGGGACAGGATGGCCCTTGGGCACTGGTGGTGGTATGCTCGGGAGTAGGAGATCGGGATAGAATCTTAGCTGCAGCAAGAAGAAGGGGGTCTTTTAAATATGGAGACTCGATTTTACATATTTTCCGAGATCTTGCATATGAAACCCGACAACGCTAGAAATTGTTTGTTGGTATACGGAGCCGTCTTCGCCACCTTAAAATCACGCACCAACTATTGTTTCCAACTAGACTCCGAGTGGAATGGCAGGATAAGATATATATGTTTCATGACCCCTCAGAGGTGGGAAAATTGATGAATTCTATGGAGCAGGAGGCAGTTATGGATGCAGGGGACGATGGCCCTGAGGAAGGACAAACTTGACAAGACATTAGTACTACAACTGGACAAAGTGAATCCCCTTTAGAGGTATGGTCATGTATGGGCTAAGTGGTGGGCAAGGCATTGCTGAGACAGTACGCTGAGGAAGGATATGTGACTTAATTTTGAAGGCTTAAAAATGGCAAAGTCTAAAGTTTAATCATTCGTTTTACCTTGTTCTAACTGCAGACCTCAATGGGACTTTTTTTTTTCTTTTTTTTATTTTGTATAAAACGGAAGGTGAGTAATCTAGGCCTAGGGTAGAGAATGTGGGCCTAATCTATATATACTCACATTGGACTGTTTATAAATTTCACCTATTTTCCTTCTAAGAATTGGCTTAAGGGGTCAGCTAGGGGTCTGTTTAGAGTTTATCTTTTGCCTATGTGATGATGTTTTTTTCTTTTAATAATACGATGGGTCAGTTTGGTGGTTATAATTGGAGCGCAACAGGATATTTTTGTGGTGAATACTGGGGCTGCTAATTAGGAAAGTTTACATTCTTGTCAGGGGTTTACGACTATAGGTAGCACGCTGGTGAGTCTATAAGAGGTCTGCCGGTGGTAATCCCCCAGGGCGATGCTTCCTTTATGCTGCAGGCTTTTGGATTATATATGTGTCTTAAACGAATATGGTTAATTCTCCCCGGGGTATTTCAATGTTGGGAGGGTGTTATTCTAGTGGTATTTTCTATACTATGACATATGTGTATGTACCCTCTCACGGTGTATAGCTTGATGTAAAGGCTAAAAGCTTTGAAAGCTGAATAAAAATATTATGCAAAAAAAAAAGGAAGTCCACCTGTTTGCTATTTCTGCCTTTCATACATTGGTGGACGGGAAGACTGTTGCACTCCTGGAGGTCTCCAAAACCTTTTTGAAAGGGATCCTCCACTTGAAGCCCTCTATCCACAACCCTACCCCACCTTGGGATTTGAATTTTATTTTAGAAAAGTTTCCATTGCCTCCTTTTGAACCGGCAGTAAGCTGTGAGATGCGCTGTCTTGCAAAGCTCGCTTTTTAGTTGCGGTTACTTCTGTCCAAAGGATTTCTGAGCTTCAGGCCCTGATGTGTAAGGAGCCTTATTTAATTTTTCACAGACTGGGTGGTCCTGCGAACAAATCCTAAGTTTCTTGCCAAGGTGATTTCTGAGTTCACCTTGAACCGGACCGTTGAGCTGCCGGTGTACTACCCTATTCATTCAAATAAGGGTGAGGCATTTACTACATACGTTGGATGTACATAAGATTTTGCGTTACTATGTCCACAGGACCCAGGATGTCCACAAATCAGATTAGTTGTTTCTCTCTTGCCCCCAGAACTCTCACATTGGCAGTTTCTAAGCAGTGCTTGTCCGAGTGGTTGGCTAACTGCATCCATTTCTGTTATCAGAAGTACGATAAACCTCTTCTGGGGGAAGTCAGAGGTCACTCTGTTAGGGGTTGGCTGCTTCCACAGCCTTCCTCAAACATTTTTCTGCAGTTGGGATTCATGCTGCAGCAACCTGGAGTTCAGTCCACTCTGTCACGAAGCATTACAGTTTGGACATTGCCTCTAGGCGTAGGGCCGGATTTGGCCTGGCTGTTCTGCAGGGTCTGCTGTCTTAGACCTGCTCTGGTCGGTCTCCTGTCCTTCCTCCTCTCTTGTTTCAGTGGGTCTCACTGAGGGTGACTGCTTGGGATTCAGCCCTGTACGTTATGACCTACTGTAGGAACCCTCTCAAAGTAAGATAGTACAGTTACTTAAGAACTTACCATAACAGTAGATCTTCAAGAGAGGTTCCTGTAGTAGGTCACACTTTCCCTCCCTCCTTCCCCCAGCTTTCTGCATGTTCTTACAAGCTGTTCTGGATTGGGCTCCAGAATATTCATCCTTTCTCCTGTCTTATCCTCTTTGGGTCTCCGGCTGGAGAACTGGAAGGTGGGTGTGGGGATCACCCATTATATAGGGTCACGCTGACGTCGGTCACGTGACGTCGGTGGGCGGTCCCCCGCCAGACAATGCTAGCAAAAGTTTGCCATGCAGTGCTAATGCCAGAGGGTGCAGTCCTATATGTAATGACCTACTGCAGGAAGGACTCTCTCTAAGATCTACTGTTACAGTAAGTTCTTACATAACTGTACTATCTTCCATGGGGATAATCTCTTGCAGCAGGTAATACACATGGGTAATCGCCAGAGGGTGCTGTGGTGCACGGCAGCTCTTTTCTAGCAGTCTTTCTCCAGGGGCCAACAACACATGACATCATCACCCTGCTTCCTATGTAAGAGTGGGTGGTCCTTGGTATCTCCAGTTCATTTTCCCACCATCTACAGCTCGCATGCAGCAGCTAGCACTAGTGTAGCAGTCATCAACGAGAAACTGAGCTAGGGAATGGATTTCTGTTTCCAGTCTTCATCGACAAATGTCAGAAGGATCTTCAAACCAAATCACTGTTATTTCACTCCTGTCATTGCAGTAGGAAGATCTACCATTACGATGATCACACTGTTTGTGTTCATTATCCGAGACCCACACACGATACCATCTCCTGCACGCTTTACTAGGAATTCAACCAGGCAACTTGTCAACGACTGCAAGAGATTCAAACACATCTCATGGTGCAGAAAGTCTCTCTCTTTTAAAAACACGGAACCCGTCCCAGGGACCCTCCTTCAACTGCTTCACACAAGAAGCATAAACGCGATAAAGACAAATCATCATCGTTTGACAAACCCTCGTCGATGGCGACCATTACTGGTCAGACACCGTCGACGATGCCTTTTAGAACTGTTTCATCGTCGACGGGAGTTTACTCCCTCTCGTTGACAGCACTTTCTAGCTTTCTTTCAGCAGTTTCTGCAAAACCCTATGCTACTTTCATCGGTGCCCCGTCGACAGTGACCCGTAACGGCGATGGTTCTTAAGCATTCCGTTGCTTCCCCCATTTACTGCCTCATCAACAACAAGCCAGGGGCTCATGGGGACTACCATGAATTTTCCTTTTTTTGACTGCCCCTCCTTCTTCAAGGTAATTCACTCATGGGCCAATCTGATAGGGATCAGGATCCAAGGTTATATCACCTGGGGACCAGACCTGTTTTTACCTCATGTCCAGTTCCTTCCACTCTGCTCCTGGTTTCCAGGTACCCCCTACCCCTCCCCCTACTGCCTCAATGGACGTAGCCACAGTGGTGCAACAGGCTCTGGAAATGATCTGGTATTCTCAACCTCCCACCGAAGGTGCTGTTGGGAGACCCTTGTGTTCTCCTACCCCTCTGCCTAAACGCTTTTTGGGCGATAGGGCTATTTCTTCAGCTGGTCCTCCCCCCTCACTATGAGGAAGATTACTTTTCAGAGGACTTAGATTTCCTGGACGGTTATCCAAGTGATCTGGAGGATATTGATTTTCAGGACCTGGAGTCTTGTCCTCCATCCTCTTTCCACCATTTCTTCCATGTATGAGGCTGTCTCCCGAAATGCAGCTGCTTTTCCTCCAGACTACCTATCCTTTCATGAGATTATGGTTCAGATAAAAAAATCATGGGATTTTCAATCGAGGAAGATGATAAACAGAGAAAGGATATCGCAAATTACCTTGAATTACCTGAGGACCCGGTAGTAGTGGTACCCCGACTTATACAAATCTACCAAAAATGCAGTATTGGCAGCTTGGAACCAACCTTCTGCTGTTCCGGCCATACCTAGGAAGGCGGATCGTCTTTGCCAAGCTCCCCTTGACCATCCCTTTGTCTCCTCTGACCCTGAAGCAGATTCAATGGTTATTAAAGCAGCTCATGATTGCACAAAGCACTCGAAACACATGAGCTCCTTGCCTCCTGATAAGGAATCCTGCCATTTGGACTACCTTGGGAAGAAGGTGTTTCAGGCAGGCGCAATGCATCTCAGAATTCTAAACTATATGGGACAGATGGTTAAATACCAACGTACCCTCTGGTCCTCTGCTATAGAGTTAGTCAAACTCCCTCCATCTCGGGATAAAGACCAATTATTGGCTACGATTTCCACTGGTAACTCTTTCTCTCGGCATCTTCTCTGCTCTGGATATGATGCGGTGGATATCTCTGCTTGCGTAACTGTCACTGGTGTTACCCTCAGGCGTCACACCTGGCTCCATGTATCAGGTTTTACACCAGATATACAACATAAAGTAGTCAGTGCCTCGTTTAATCAATCTAAACTCTTTGGCCCAGATACCCAAACACTCCTGGACGATCTCCAAGCATCGGGCCAGACATTATGTACTGTGCATGGCATGTACCACACCTCACAGCCCTCTTACCAGTGCCATTCTCAGATTTTTTCAATCGAAAAGACGAGGCAAAAACCGAGGAACCTACAGAGGCGGGAACACTCCCAACCTTCCTCCCAGACCGCCACTCCGACCTCCAAGGGCTCCTGCTCTAACCCCTATGGTGGGACCAATCAGCCCACCGCTCAGTGACCCTTTAGGGCATTCGCCCAGCTTCCTCCGCCAGGCCTCAGAAGCTGTAGGTGGTCACTTTGCCCTTCATCTGGAGGCTTGGCAGGCGATTACATTGGACGAGTGGGTACTTCAAATCCTATGGTTGGGGCACACTCTGGAATTCACGTCTGCGCCCCCTCCCATCCTCCCCACTCTGTCCATTACCCACCCGAGCGTCTCCATAGCCTTTAAGAGGAGCTTCAGTCACTGTTCAACAAATATGCCATTTCTCCTGCCCACACGCACAGGAGACCTCATACCTATACTAGACCTCAGACAACTGAATTTACACATTCAGTACAAAAGGTTCTGGATGGTCACTCTAACATCCGTTTTGCTGATGTTAAGAGAAGGGGATTGGCTATGCACATTAGATATGAAAGACACATACCTGCATATCCCTCTACACCCCACCCACCACCGGTTCCTATGCTTTTACCTGCTAGGACAACATTACCAATTCCAGACACTTCCGTTCGGCCTCTCGTCCGCTCTGAGGGTCTTCACCAAGTGCCTGGCTGTAATGATGGTGGCCCTGAGAAGGGACGAACATTTTGTCTTCCCATACTTAGACAACTAGCTCATAAAAGTGGACTCGGAAGCTTCTCTGTTTCTGTCTCTCCTATTCCAGTCTCTAGGCATTACTGTCAGCTGGCCCAAATCCCAACCAGCTCCTATCCAGTCCTCCAGTACATAGGAGCAGTTTTAGATACTACCTCCCTATTAACAGGCAAGACAAACTTCTTTCTCTGGTTTTCCAGATACGAACCCAGCAGTTCACTACAGCCAGACATTTCTTATGCCTCCTGGGTCATATGGACGCAGCCATCTCCACGGTGGCCTTTGCCTGTCTCCGTATGAGACCAGTGCAATGGACTGTTCAGAATCAGTGTCAACAAAAGTCAGGGGACTTTGACAACATAATCAAAGTCACCCCCCACCCTCTGTTCTGCACTGGATTGGTGGACCCCTCTTGAAAATCTGTCTCAAGGCATACCCTTCCAGTCCCCTCCCCCCCAGCAGACGTTGACAACGGTTGCTTCCCTCAACAGCTGGGGAGCACACCTGGGTCTCTACAGGACATAGGGAAGGTGGCCTCACTTCTCCATGCTACCCCACATAAACCTGTTTGGAGATGAGAGCAGTTCGTCTTGTCCTTCAGGCCTTTTGTCCCCACCTTTGTCCAGGACTTCTACTGATCCAGTCAGACAGCACTTCCATGGTGTTCTGCCTGAACAAACAAGGAGGCACCAAATCATACACAGGGAGTCGCTGATGGTTTGGCAGGAAGCCATACTTCAACATTTATAATTGATAGGTGTCCATCTACTAGGACACCACAATACCCTGGCGGACGACAGACCTCCACGCACGAGTGGTCTCTTCATCACAATGTTCTTCAGACGATCTTTCGCTTGTGGAGGACCCAGCAGCTAAACCAGTTTGCATCCCCCCCGACAATCATCACCTCCCCAAATACTATTCCATTATCTCGAACAGAAGGGACCATCTACACATGCCCTGTCCCAACTGTGGACAAGACTGTACTTATAAGCCCCCCAAGTCCCACTCCTGCTCCTGCAACGGACTCTACTGAAACATCTCAAACCTGCCATGATGATCCTCATAGTCCCCTTATGGCCCTGGCAAGTGTGGCTTCCCCTACTTCAACAGCTTTCCATAGCTGATCCCATTCCTTTGCCAGTCAGACCAGGTCTTTTGACTCAAGATCATTGAACCCTTCTTCACCCCAACCTGAAGTCTCTATACCTTCATGCTTGGCTCCTGAGAATACTTTCATAGCCCGTCTTCAAGTCCCCTTCCCCAGTGGCCAATATTCTCTTGGTCTCACGTAAACCAGCTACTGTACTAGGGAAACATATAACGCTAAATGGAAATGCTTTTCCATCTGGGCTGCCTCCAAGTCTGTAAACCCTTTTTCATGTCCTTTAACCAAGGTGTCAGACTACCTGGCCTCACTTGCTAAGTCTGGCCTGAGTCATTCCCCTGTCAGAGTTCATCTGGCCTCTATTTCGTACTGTATCAACATCATCTTGCCAAGATGTTGCTAAGAGGAATGTTACACCTCAAACCTCCCATGAAATGGCGCACCCCTCCTTGGGATCTGAATTTCCTATTGGAAAAGCTCACCCTTGACCCTTTTGAACCAGCAGCTACTGCCGATCTCTGCTTCTTTTCTTGGAAGACAGTATTTCTAGTTGTTTTCACTTCAGTTCAATGCATTTACGAGCTTCATACCCTGATGTGTTCAGAACCTTACTTAATCTTTCACAAGGATGAAGTTGTTCTACGTACCAACCCCTCCTTTTTGCCCAAGGTGATATCGGAACAAACCTTAAATCAGACCATAGAATTGCCGGTCTATTACCAGGAGCATTCTAATCCAGGAGAATATCTCCTACACATTTTAGATGTTCATCGTATCCTGAGATACTACATAAATCATACCAAATCTTATCAGAAAAACCTCTCCGCTTTTTGTGACCTTCGCCTAAGTGAGAGAAGGTTCCCCAGCTGCTAAACAAACCCTGTCCTGTTGGTTAGCACATCGTATCACGTTCTGTTATTCAAAGTTTAACAAACTATTACTAGGACCTGTCCAAGCACATTCCACTAGAGCCATGGCTGCTACTGCAACCTGCTTCAAAGGGGCTTCGATCACTGACATCTGCAATACAGCCACATGGTCCACAATGCATACATTCACGAAGCATTATAACTTAGATATTGCTTCTCGTCATAGGACGGCCTTTGGCCACACTGTCCTACAAGGCCTTCTGTCATAATGTTTTCCACACTTCATGCGTTTACTGCTTGGGATTCATCCAAAGTGTATTACCTGCTGCAAGAGATTATCCCCATGGAAGATAGTGCAGTTGAATACTTACTGTAACAGTAGATCTTCTAGGGGTATCTCTTGCAGCAGGTACGTTCCCTCCCTCCTTTTCCCTCCTCCTCTAAGAGAGCAATTTCTGGATCTAGATGTATATGGGAAGGAATGCCTATGGTATATCTGTTCCCCTCGGTCCTCGCTTAACTAGCTGAATACGGCGGGGAATTGAGGATACCAGGGATTGCCCACTCTTATATAGGAAGCAGGATGATGATGTCAGGTGTGGGTGGCCCCTGGAGAAAGACTACTAGAAGAGAGCTGCCGTGTACCACTGCGTCCTCTGCCAATTACCCAAATGTATTACCTGCTGTATGAGATATCCCTAGAAGATCTACTGTTAACGGTAAGTACACAACTGTACTGTCTGGGAGTGGTATACGGTGTACATCCACACTGACCCACCCAACCTCCCGTTGCTAGTCGCACACTAGTCTTGCTTCCAGTGGATGAGATCTGACATTACAGGGCACTGCTAGTGGAGTTACCACCCGGGTAGGTGGGAGGAGCCAGCTTGAAGACGTTCTGGCAGGATTTAAAGGGGAAAGGAACACTACCAGAAGTGTGGATGTACACCATATACCACTCCTAGAACTGTTTTTACCACAGGTGAGTAACCTGTTTATCTGCACCACTTTCCTCTGCCAGGGCTGAAGCCTCTGGCATCTGCCTCCAATGCTACTCTTGGCTTAGGGTAACAAGTTTTGCCATGGACATCCAGCAGACAATCCTTAATGTACCATTTAGGGACAGAAACTGTTTGGGCATGATGTTGAAAAAAGCTTTGTTCTGTCTTCAGTCATCGGACAGAACCCTGAAATCAGTCAAATCCTTGTACCATACCCAAAGCAGAGGTAACGGCAGGGGTAATTTTCACAACTGTCAGGCCTACCGACAGCAGGGTAGAGGAGCTAGGGGCTCTCCAGTCAGCACAACTCATCATACACACACACCATCACCCCACCATTACCTCCAGGGGTGGTTTTCAGGGGTCGCCACTCCCTCCATCTGGATCAGTAAAAAGCATTGAATACAGATGAATGGATACTGGAGATCATAGAGAAGGTTTATGCTTTGGAGCTTCTAGACATCCCTGCAGACCATCCACCAGTTATTGCAACATATCCACCAGGACATATGGCCCTTTTGCAGGAGGACGTACAGACCCTGCTTCAGAAATGAGCCATAGAACCTGTACCTCCCAGACAGAGGCACAAAGGGTTTTATTCCAGATACTGTCTAGTCCCCAAGCAGACAGGGGACCTGCAGTCTCTTCTAGCTATCAGGGACCTCAGCGTCTTCATAAAATACAAGAAGTTTCCAATGGTCACGCTGCAGGGTCTCCTTCCCCTGTTGCAAATGGACTGGATATGCTCCCTGGATTTGAAGGATGTCTATCTCCATATTAAACTCAGGAAGTACTCCTGGTGGGGGACTCCATTGTCAGGAAGGTAGAACTTGGCAAGGAAGGGGAGAGGGAGGTAAGGTGCCTGCCTGGCGCCATGGCTTGGAGGGACAGGGAGCGAATCCTCAGGATTGCCGGAGCAGCTGCACAAGGGAGGGAGCTGGATGTCATTGTCCACCTAGGAACAAATGACCTGGCTAAGAAAGGGATTAGAGAAGTGCAGGAAGAGTTTGTGGAATTGGGGAGGGGCCTTAGTCAAAGTACATACGGTAACCTTTTGGAGGTGCTACCCATCTATGGCATAGGAGAGGCTAGGGTGTTCCGTACCATGAGGATTCAATCAGTGGTTAAAAAACTGGTGTGGAGCTCAGATTTGGCTTCATTGGGGACTGGGGTCCACCTGGAGTGATGCAAGCCTTACTGGCATGATGGGCTGCATCTGTCCGGAGGGGAACCAGGATCCTAGGTGATAGGTTTAAATGCTTCATTGGCAAGCTTTTAAACTAGCCAAGGGGGCACTGGAAAGGAGCAGGAAAACTTAGCCCCCAAACAATCACGGTAGTAAGTGTGGCAAACACCAACATGGAGGTGTCGATAGGGAGAAGGGCTGGGGTAAATGGAGAAAGTGACAAAGGCAAGAAGGACAGGGATGGGGCAAAAGGGTAAGGCCATCAGGAAATGGAGGGTATGAGTACCAATGCTCGTAGTCTGGGCAACAAGCCCCTGAGCTGGTGGCCTTAATGGAAGAGGGATGCCTGGATATTGTAGCAGTCACAGAAACATGGTACACAGAGAACCATGACTGGGATGTTAACATACCAGGGTACATAACTTACAGGAGAGACAGGCAGGGGAGAAGAGGGGGAGGAGTAGCTCTCTATGTAAAGGAAGGGATAAAAGCAACTGAACAAAAGAGTAAACAGGGAGGAGAGGAGGCACTGTGGGTCACCTTGGAGACTGGAAAAGGCACCACAATCCGCACAGGGGTTGTGTACAGACCCCCATGTCAGGGGGAAGAAATGGACAAGGATATGATGGAAGGTATTCTTAGAATGGCAGAGAAAGGGAGATACTGTTGATGGAGACCTGAATATGCCAGATGTTAACTGGAGCACATTTGCTGCAGCCACATCCAAGAGCAGGGCCATTCTTGACGCCCCACAGGTGGCAGGCATTAGCTAGTTTCGAACCCACTGTGAGGGAGCAATCTTAGACCTCGTGTCTGTCAAACGGGGGCAGTGAGAGGATCTCAGATCTAGAAGTGGGTTGCCATCTGGGGACAAGTGACCATCAAACAGTGTGGTTCACGCTGAACTCAGCTACAGAGTCAAGCTTCACAAAAGTGAGGGTACTGGACTTTAGGAGAGCTGACTTTGGCAAGATGGGAGAGTGCCTCAGAAAAGCACTAGCAAACAGGCTAGAAGGAGGTGTGGAGCAACAATGGGGAATTATCAAACTGCCATCACAGAGGCAACAAGCCTTTGTGTGAAGCAAATAAACAAATCAAAATCGAAAGAAAAAGCCACTATGGTTCTCAAGAGAGGTGGCTGTGAAAGTCAGGAAGAAAAAGATAGCATTCTCGGAAGTATAAGGAAACACAGAAGGAGCAGGACAGAGAGCTGTACCAGTTAAGGCAGAAAGAAGCAGGGAGGAAGTCAGAATAGCAAAGGCCCAAACTGAGGAAAAGATAGCCAACTCAGTTAAGAAGGGGATAAAACCTTTATAGGTACATCAGCGAGCGAGAAAGACAAAGGAGGGATAGTGAGGCTGAATAGAATGAACGGTGGGTGGGCAGAGGGGACAGTGAAAAGCAGGAATACTGAACGAATATTTCTGCTCAGTATTCACAAAAGAGGAGGGGGAAGTGCCTAATCCAATTAACAGAAGCACTCTTGATAGGGGGTCGATCCCAGTCCTTTCACAGAAGAAAGGGTTCTGCAAGAACTCCTAAAACTGAAGGTGGACAAAGCAATGGGCCCTGATGGAATTCACCCCAGAATTCTAAAAGAATTAAGGGAGGAACTAGTGAAACCACTGGCTACTCTTTTTAATAAACCATGGGAGGATGGTGTGGTACCCGAGGACTGGAGGAAGGCGGATGTGATTCCCCTTCACAAAAGTGGGACCAAGACAGAGGCAGGAAACTACAGACCTGTCAGTCTGACCTTTGTGGTAGGGAAAGTGATGGAGTCACTTGAAGGAAAGAATAATTGAGTACCTAGGAGGTCAGTGGAGCACAGGATCCAAGGCAGCATGGGTTCACAGCGGAAGGTCATGTCAGACGAATCTAATAGATTTCTTTGACTGGGTGACCAAAGTAGTAGACCAGGGAGGGCTGTGGACATGGCCTACCTAGACTTTTAGCAAGGCATTTGACACAGTCCCACACAAAAGATTATTAGTCAAATTAACCAGCCTGGAGGGGTCCCAGGGTGGTAGCCTGGGAAACATTGGCTGGACAACAGGACACAGAAGGTAATTGTAAATGGAGTCCACTTGAAGAAAGGACGTGTTACCAATGGGGCACCGTGAGGTTCAGTATTGGTCCAGTCCTTTTAATGTCTTCATCAGTAACATTGCAGAGGGACTGGAAGGAGTATGCCTTTTTGCAGATGACACAAAGATCTGCAACAGGGTTGATACACAAGGAGGCGGAAAGGATGAAAAGGACTTGGCAAGGTTGGAGGAATGGTCAGACGTGATGGCAGCTAGGATTCAATGCAAAAAGTGCAAATAATGCACCTGGGAAACAAGAACCCAGGGAAGAATACACAATGGGTGAGGAGGTAGTAACAACAAAACAGGAAAGGGACCTGGGGGTAATCATATCAGATGACCTTAAGGTTAGCAAGCAATGTGAGAAGGCAGTAGGGAGGGCCGGGGGTATACTGGGATGTATAGGGAGAGGCATCAGCAGCAGAAAACAGGAAGTTGTTATCCCTCTGTACAGACAGTTGGTGAGACCCCATCTGGAATACTGTGTCCAGTTCTGGAGACCCCATCTCCGCAAGGACATAGACAGGATGGAGGCAGTCCAGAGGAGGGCAACTAAAATGGTGCAGGGTCTGCAAGAGAAGCCGTATGAGGAGAGACTAAAGGAGCTTAATATGTATACCCTTGAGGAAAGAAGGGAGAGGGGGGACATGATAGAAACTTTCAAGTACCTCAAGGGAATCAACAAAGTCCAAGAGGGTAGCATCTTTCAGAAAAAGAGACTTGCAAGAACAAGGGACACAATTTAAAGATAGAAGGAGGGCGGTTCAGGGCAATGTGAGGAAGTATTATTTCACAGAGAGGTAGTGGATGCATGGAACAGCCTTCCTGAGGAAGTTTGGGGTCTAAAACTGTGGGAGAATTCAAGAATGCATGGGACAGACATAAGGCAATTCTTGTGGGGGGCAGGAAGATATAGGCTGTTGGTTAACTAGGATCTGCAGCCTATCCTGTACGTAGGGAAATGGGCAGACTAGATGGGCCTAGCGGTCCTTATCTGCCGTCAAAGTCTATGTTTCTATGTAAGTATCTGAGGTTCCTGTTCCGGGGGAGCATTACCAATTCAGTATGTTCCCTTTGGCTTGTCTTCTGCACCACAGGTCTTTGCCAAGTGCTTGGCAATAGTGGAAGCAGGGACGGTCTGTATGTCATTCCTTACCTAGACGGCTGGCTAATAAAACCCCACTCCAGGGACCAACTACTGCAGACCTTAGCATGAACCAGACAGATGTTCAATACCCTGGGGAGATGGTCATTATACCAAAGTATGTAATGACACCCTGCCAGTGCCTGCAGTACATAGGGGCAGTTCTGTATATGGCCCAGGTTTCTGTGTTTCTGCTGCTGGACAGGGCAGAACGACTGATTGCACAAGCACAACTGGTACACTGTTGTCAAGGCACAGGTCAGGAAGCATAGGAAAACCAGGAGCAGTCATAGAATTCACCAAAAAGTATTTATTTAAATTAGCAGTATCATAAAATAAGCTTGTTCAGTGTAACTATTTACAAAGGCAAAATAAAATAAAAGTTTTCTTTCAGTCTGTGTCCCTTGTTCTCCTAATCTTTTTTGCAGTTGCAGCTTAGCTTTTTTATAAGTCTTTTCAACCCCCATCCTTAGCAAGCATCCTGTTTTTGTAAATATCAGGAAGGGCTGCTAGAACACAGTGGGCTTGAGCTGAGAAGTGCCCTTTGCACAGCTTTTGCAAAAGGCTCAAAGATTTGCACTAAGGTAACGTCTAGTTTCCAACAGCTTTTTGCAGTCATCTTAAATTATATTTTCTGAACAAAAGTGATCCCATTATCAGATACATTTTCTTACAGTGATTTACACATACTTTTATATTAGCAGATAGGCAAGGGAGGAAAAGACAGACAGCAAGAGAAAACTGAGAGACAGTGAGGCAAAGAACTGTGAGATTGTTGGGGTGATCAAGTCAGATGTCTCACAGGAAAATGTGGTTGCACAACCAGACAGACAAAAGACAGGAAAGGAATAGAACAGATGCTTGCATTTAAACATTTTCCCCATAACAAATGGGACAGGGTTCTATTCTACCCTGTCACATACACAACAGCCGTTATATCTCAGCAAGGATGATCTTCCTGGACATAAGTCTCCACCACTCATTCACACTATTGGGATCTGCGCCGCAGGTACCAGGACCCAGCGGGAGCAAACTTTTTGCTGGAGGGTCGGTGCTAGAGATGGAGCCGCGAGGAGCGGCACCGCGAGCCTCCAGCTCGTGCGGCAATGACTATCTCAGCCAACCTCCAACTGCCTCAGTTCCTTTTTCCCGCTGGCGCGCTTCAGTGACGACGCTGCCGCCCGCTGTAGAGTCAAACTTCAAACTAGCAGCATAGTTTTCAGTTTTGTTATTTTGTAGTAATATCTCGATAAGTATCGCTTAAGTTTATTCTTATTTTAAAATTGAAGAAGTCTCAGCCTACTTTGACGGAGTCGACCATGAGCGGGTCAGGTGATGGTAGGGAGACTTCGTATGAAAGCTGTTCAGTCAGTCGGGCTGTGTCCAGTCCGCCGCCTTCTCCGGAAGGGGGGTCTGACAACGGTCAGTCCAATGCCCGAGGGGACGGGCGGTCCTTGCGGAAGCATAAAAATAAATGGTCGCATTCTCTGCACCGTTCGGCCTCGAGCTCTTCTTCGGCCCACAGGTCAAAAAAGAGAAGACATCACTCGAGGTCGCCCTCTGATATGTCTGCGCGCAGACGGTCGGTTATTGGGGCTAGTTGCCGGTCTCCTCCTTCAGAGTCGCCAGCTTCTGTTTCTGGTAGCCGACGTCTTTACATCTGAGCCCAACCCCGCCTGCAGGTAGGTCTTCAGATGAGCAGTTTCATCAGTGGGCAGCTCTTATGGAGCAATGGGCTCGGAGGTTGGTTCAGCTACCTGGCTCAGTCACTCAGGGGCCTTTGGGCTTCTTGGGAGACCAGGTAGGGCGATTGAGCTTCCCTGGTCGTGCGGCACCGTCTTCGGTGCCGTTGACTCCGCGCCTACAGTAGGTGTTCCCCCCCCCCTTCACACGGCTGCGGTGCAGGGGGCCACGCCGATCCCTTTGTCTCCTACTCTTCTTCCCTCCTTACCTTCAAATCCTGTTTTTTGGAGTCTTGGAGTGTTTTTGGCACCCTCGGCATCGATGACACGCTCGGCGCCATGCGGCTTCTCGGCGCCATGTGGGTCTGCGTGGTTCTTTGGCGCCATTCTCGGTGCCGTGCACTTCTTCAGCGCCATACGCCTCTGCAGTGCCAGGGGCTCTCAGGGCATCTTCCGCTTTTCAGGACTCCTCCTTTTACTCTTCTCCTTCATCCCTTTCCTCTGATTTTCACACCTTTCCTGTCCATACAGTCCCTCCTGGACTGTCAGGAGATGACATTGAGCCTGACCCAGACCTTTGGCTAGGTGATGAAGTGGAGGAAGCAGGATCTATTTCTGCTGAGCCTGTGGTCGAGGACCTGTCCTTTAAGTCTCTGCTGAAAAATTTGATTTCCACTCTTTCTCTCCAGACTACAGACATCGATCCTGGGAAATTGTTAAGACTCCAATACCTTCATGCTCCGGAGATCCCTACAGATTTGACTTCTCCGGTTCAGCCTTCCTTCGAGACACTGTCTCAAATGGTATGGAATAATCCTGCTCTCACCCCTTCGGTGGCTAAATCCATAGATAGGAAATATTCAGCCCCCAAGGATCGACCCATTTTGGCGTCTCAAGCCTTTGCGGATCCTATTGTAGTACTGGCAGAGAATGATAAGATTCGTTCTTTCCCAAACTACTACAGCTAGCCTGTTAACAAAGAATCTCGTGAAGATAGACACCTTAGGTAAGAGAGTCTTTGCTGCTTCTACCCTAAGTATGCGGATCGCCAGCTACCAAGGCTATTTCTCCCAATATGAGTATATCCTATGGCACTCTATCAAACAGATGGTTGAAGCTATTGGAATCTGATACAAAGCCAGAGCTTCTTCAAACCATTACCAGAGGTATCGAATCTAATAACCAGCAGGTTAAAGCAGCTATGGATGCTTTCGACACTGCTTTCCGTACGGCGGCTGCTGGTATTTGTACCCGCAGTCATTCCTGGCTGCGCACTTCAGGCTTCACAAATGACTTGCAGCAGCAGGTAATGGCGTTGCCTTTTGATGGTGCATATCTTTTCGGTCCTCAGGTAGAACAAGCTCTAGAAGCTACGCAAAAGACTAGATCAGCCATTAAGTTGGCTCGACCTCCTCCTGTCCCCTCTCGAGGGAGTGTCAATAAATGCCAGTTTCGTAACCATCAGTCCTTTCGAGGCAGAATCAGAGGAAGTTTCCATAAAAATCAACCTGCTCAACCTCAAAAGAAGACACAACAGAAAGCGCAAGGACCCAAAGCACCCAGCGCCACCTTATGAGTTGCTGGCCCAAGTCCCATCTCAACTGCCTGGGGTGGACTTTTGCTCACTGGTGGGAGGTCGTCTGATGCACTTCTACAACCAATGGAAGTCCATAACCTCAGACAAATGGGTCCTTCGGATAATTCGCGAGGGGTACTCACTCAGTCTTGTGGAGACCCTTCCGGATCGTCCTCCCAAACGACAGCCCAGGCTGTCAACCCTTCAGTCAGACCTTCTCGCCGCCGAGATTCAGGGCCTTCTGAACAACAGGGCAGTAGAAGTAGTGCCGCTGCATCAGCGGAACACAGGGTTCTACTCCCATTACTTTCTGGTTCCAAAGAAAACCGGGGGCATGCGCCCCATTTTGGATCTCAGAATACTAAACAAATTTCTCCCCAAGGAGAAATTCAAAATGATTTCTCTGGGAACTTTGTTACCTTTGCTTCATCAACACGACTGGCTAGCCTCCCTAGACATGCAGGATGCGTACCAGCACATTTCTATTCACCCAAGGCATCACAAATTCCTGAGGTTTGTGGCCCTGGGACAACATTATCAGTTCAGAGTCCTGCCCTTTGGGCTATCCTCGGCCTTGTGAGTTTTACAAAGTGTTGTGCAGTTCTGCTAGCGCACCTCAGAAATGTCGTCGAATACAGGTGTTCCCTTTATCTGGACGATTGCTTTGGCGAGCTTCTTCCAGGCAGGGAACTCTGGATGCCATAGAGATGACCTCTCGCTTTCTCACGTCCATGGGAGTTCTGCTAAACCTCAGAAAATCGCAGTTGCAGCCCTCCCAGAGGCTCCTTTTTATAGGGACTCTTCTGGACACCTCCTGTGCGAAGGCTTTTCTTCCAGAGGACAGAAGGAACAATATCCTTCAGGTGGCCCGTCACATCGGGGAAAACAACTCAGTCTCAGCTCTCTCGAGGCAACGCATGCTAGGCCTCATGGCATCCTCGGTGTTCACTGTACCCCTAACACATCTGCACATGAGAACCACTCAGTGGATGCTCAGTACTCAGTGGTCCCCAACCACTCACCCGCAGTCCTATCCCATCAAAGTGACAGAACCTCTAAAGAGGTCGCTCACCTGGTGGGCTCAAGAGAGCAATCTCCTGGAAGGGTATCCCTTTGCTCCTCTGGACAATCAGGTCTCCATTACCACAGACGCATCCGTAATGGGGAGCTCACTGTCAGACTCTCCATACTCAAGGTACATCGAGTCCCAGCTTCACATAAATGTCCTAGAAATGAGAGCCATGCTTTATGCGGTCCGAGCGTTGAAGGACATTCTCTGTCACAAGAACATTCTCCTTCAAACGGACAACAAAGCAGTGATGTACTACATCAACAAGCAGGGCAGTGCTCACTCTTACCCCTTATGCAGGGAGGCGATGAGAGTGTGGGAGTGGTGCTTGGAGCACAAGGCTCTAATTCAAGCGGTCTACCTACCGGGAATACAGAACGAACTGGCAGACCATCTCAGCAGAACAGAGACAGATCCTCACGAGTGGTCTCTCGACTCAACCATAGTTCAGTCACTATTCAGAGAGTGGGAACTCCAGACCTGGACCTTTTTGCATCCCCACTCAACGCAAAACTGCCTCTCTTCTGCTCCAGAAACCAGGGCCTGGCATTTTCTGTCAGGATGCGTTCAGGCTGTGTGGACAAAACGCTTTACGCCTTTCCACCTCTTCCTCTAATTCAGAGGGTACCCTCAAGTTCTGAATGCCAGGGGACAAAATGATACTCATTGCTCCCTTCTGGCCTCGACAGCTGTGGTTTCACTACTCAACAATATGTTGGCAGTTCCTCCGAAACCACTCCCCCTTCAGATGAACCTTTTGACTCAGGGGCCAGTGGTCCATCCCAACCTGAGATCGCTTCACCTTCACGCTTGGCTCCTGAAGAGGTAGAAGTAAACCGGTTCAATGTCTCTCGAAGGGTTTCAGATATTCTTCTGGCTGCGCAGAAGCCAGCCACTCGGAAAACTTTCACAGCCAAGTGGAAGCGTTTTTCATTCTGGTGTGCAAAGTCCTCTTTGAATCCCTTTTCCTGCCCTCCAGATAAGGTTATGGAGTACCTCTTAGACCTCTCAAATTCAGGTCTACAGTCAAAGATCACCTTAGTGCCATTTCAGCGTATCATGAGCCGTTTTTTTCCTTAACACTGGCTCAGTTACCTGTGGTTAAGAGGTTTCTTAAAGGAATTCTGCATACCAGACCTCCTACAAGACGTCCAGTTGCAGCCTGGGACATTAATCTTGTGCTAGACATGCTCACTCGGAAACCTTTCGAACCTCTGGCTACCTGTGAGCTAAAATTTCTCACCTGGAAGACTGCCTTCCTAGTGGCCATTACCCCAGCCCGTAGGGTCTCTGAGATACATGCCCTAGTCACAGACCTCCGTGATACTGTGTTCCATAAGGACAAAGTAGTCCTTAGGACTCATCCTAAATTTCTTCCTAAGGTTGTGTCAGAATTTCATCTAAACCAACCTTTGGTCCTTTCCTCTTCTTTGGGACTTCAAAATGAAGGAGGCGTTCTCGTCTATTCTTGGATGTTGAGAGAGCTTTGCTTTTCTATCTAGATAGAACCAAGGACTTTCGTAAAGCCCAACAACTGTTTGTTTTTCCACGAGACCGGCTGGTCAACCTGTCGCTATCAGATGTATCTCAGTATGGTTAGTGGCATGCCTTCGCTCACTGCTATTCCATGGCGCAGGTTAAGTTGGAGGGCAGGGTTTACGCTCACTCTACTAGAGCGGCCGCGACATCCCTGGCGGAAATTCGCAACGTGCCCATTGCAGATATTTGCAACGCGGCCACCTGGAGCTCAATGCATACTTTAGTTAAACATTATGCACTGGATGTCCATGCTAGACGACATTCTTCCTTTGGCAGAGCCATCCTTAGAAGAAGAAGAATCAGCACTTCTGTCATAGAAACGTGAGCTCTTGGTCTCTCCTGCCGCCCTCTTGGGGGATTATTAGCTCGGTGCTCTCCCAATAGTGTGAATGAGTGGTGGAGACTTATGTCCAGGAAGATATGAAAATTACGTACCTACCGTAATTCTTGATCTTCTTGGACGAGTCTCCACTACTCATTCACATGCCCACCCTCCATCCCCCGAGCTCACCTCTATTGTTGGTCTTCACTCCCTCAAATCTTTAGGCTGTGAAGACTTCTTTGTTGACCCTTCTTATACGGGTTGTCCGGACTATCTTATGTCTGGTGTTTGGTTGAGTTATCCTTCTAGGTTACTTACGCTGCACCTCCTCAGTAAAAAAGGTACTGAGGCAGTTGGAGGGTCGACGCCGAGATAGTCATTGCCGCTTGAGCTGAGGCTCGCGGTGCCGCTCCTCGTGGCTCCATCTCTGGTGCCAACCCTCCGGCAAAAAGTTTGCTCCCGCTGGGTCCTAGTGCCTCCGGCGCAGATCCCAATAGTGTGAATGAGTGGTGGAGACTCGTCCAAGAAGATCAAGAATTATGGTAGGTACGTAATTTTCATTTTCTGTGCCTTATGGTGGCAGCCGTTGTCACAGTGCCACTGGCCAGACTGCATATGCAGATCCCACAGTGTACTCTGAGAGTCCAGTATGAGCAGCTCACAGATTATCTAGAACAAATGGTTCTAGTAACGTCTGCTGTGTGCACAGTGCTCAAGTGAAGGATGGAACACAGCAACCTGCTCAAGGGTGTCCCATTCTTGATTCCTACCCCACATCAGATCCTCACTATGATGCTGCAGGATCAGGATGGGGAGCCCACCTGGGACCTCTGCAGACACAAGACACTGGGAGCCAAGTGGAGTGTGCTTTGGATATCAGTATCCTAGAAATGAGCAGACCTATATGAGCTTCAGGCAGTATAGAAACACTTGCCCCCTGGACCTCTTTTTTTTTTTTTTCTTCTTTCTTTAGCGAGCACATTACCTCAGCCCTTCGCTGACCCCCGGACTCCGTCCTCACCCCTCCCAAAACTTACCTGGCAGGCCATACCCCCTGGCTTGCCCTCCCCAGGGTGAGGCCACCTCACCAACACGACCCCTGATGATGGGAGAAGGATGCCGGCAGGGGTGCCAACTGACATTGCCTCCCTAGCTTGCCCCCTAGGGTGGGGCGTGTAGTAGGCTGGATACAGTAGACAATGTAATAAGTCATCTGTTCGGGAGCACCAGAGCAGATGATTGGGGACGGGGCATCGGGAGGGGTGTCATGGATGACGGCTGCTGAATCTTTGGCCATTGAAGGAGGAGACATGCCTTGCAATGACACCAGCGTCCGCATGCCTTCTCAGTAATCCAGGTGCTGATCACTGCAAGACCCCCAGCCTACGTGTCCGACTTGCAACGGACACTCAACACCCCTCCCCCCGGAGAAGGAGAGCCATCCATAGGATGCTCAATCCTTCTCCCCCTGGTGGCCCTCCGACTTCCTGGGTCTGTTCCCGAACTTGAAATGTTGGTGCTGCAGATGGACACCATGCCTCTGCACCAGTGAGCCAGCCCCCAGGTCCTCTTTTAATACAGATGGACAACATCAGTGTAATGCATTACATCAACAAACAAGTGGGAACTTATTCTTATCCGATGTGCAGGGGAAGCAGTAAGAGTTTGGTATTGGGATCTGGAGCACAGCCTAGAACTATGAGCAGTACATGTTCCAGGTGTCCAAAATGTCTTGGCAGACAAACTAAGCAGATCCCAGTCCAGGTTGCACAAATGGAAACTGCTAACCTGTCCACAAGATGGGGTCATCCAGAGTTGGACCTTTTTGTATCCCAACACGTGCAAAATTGTCACGTTTCTGCTCTCTCACTCCAGGGCCTGGGGTTTTCTGGCAAGACACTTCCCCCTACTGGAAAGGGAGGTTTCTGTATGCATTGTCCCTCCCTTTCTGTTAATTCAGAGAGTCTTGGCCGGCTGGCCAGCGCAGCAATAGAGTTACCACTTGCCACCCAGATGACCCAGGTTTGCGCCTTGAGTCCAGGAGGTCTGGTGCAGACTGGTGTTCATATGTCCATAGGACGTCTTCTGCCGCAGAAAGGCACCACCTTCCATTGCACAACTGCCCTCTGGTGACCCTGGGGAAGGGGAGATGTGCAGGAAGGAACAAGTGGTCCCTTTGGGGTGATGTCACGTTGACACATACCCATCACCTGGCAAAGTGATGTGAAGACGTCGCACACCCAGAGTGGGGCGAGCTGGGGAGTACCTGAAGTAGGGTGAGGCTCAGCAACCCTTCCAAGGGCCATGATAGACAATTCACCAGGTCACCTTTAATGACTATGCCCTAGGTTGGCATAAGGGGAGGGCTTAGGAGACAAAATAACCCCAGCATCACCAGGCAGGTGAAGCCACCCTACACCTCAGTAGGGTCTCTTCAATTCCTCCCACACCTTGCCAACTCTTTCTCACAGGTCCTGGGCAGCTAATGAAGAATTTTCCTTGCAGCTGAGTGGATCCACTAGATCCTACCCACGGTTGATCAGCCATGAGTTACAGTCACAGTATCTGGGGAAGGTTGTTAAGCAAAGGCTGGTTGTGGACTGGAACACCAACGGATTGCTGCAGCGGGTAGAAGGGCTTGAGTAGGTGGAAGGAGGTCCTGGCAACTGACGAGACAAAAATAGAAAGTTTAAAAAACAATTCTGAGTACTACTCAAATCGAAGATGGAGGGGGCAAACCTAATACTCATTGCTCCTCTATGGGCTCAGCAGATATGGTATCCCCTGCTGCAGCAGCTGGCAGTGGATCCCCTAGTACTGATGCCCCTACACTGTCTCAGAACCAGGGAACCCTAGTCCATCCAGACCTGAAGTCTCTGCATCTGCATACATATCCTCTGAAGGCATAGCCATAGCTTGTTTCGTGGTATCACAAATAAGTGATGGATGTTCTGGTGGCTGTTAGAAAACCATCTACCAGACATACGCATTTCATGAAATGGAAGCCATTTGCTTTATGGGCCACTTCATATAACCTGGATCTGTTTACATCTGCTGTCCTCATAGTATTTAGTCCTCCATCAAAGTTCACTTGGCTGCAATATCAGCTTTCTATGTGCCTGTGGATGGCCACATGATTTCTCAGCTGGAGGTAGCCTGTGCGTTCTTGAGAGGCATTTTACACATAAAGCCTCCCATTCAAAATTCATTCCCAGCCTGGGATTTGAATTTTGTTTTGGGAAAAGCCGACTTTGGCTCCTTTGAGCCAGCCACAAGTTGTGGCTTAAACTTTCTTGGGAAGCATTATTTTTAGTTACAGTCACTTCTGCTTGAAGGATTTCAGAGCTGCAGGCACTAATGTGTGAAGCTCCTTATTTGATTTTCCACAGACGGTGTCTTTTCGTACTGATCCTAAGTTTCTACCCAAGGTAGTGTCTGAGTTTACTTTACATCAAACCATCCACCTACCAGTTTATCATCCGGAGCATGCCAATCCAGGGGAAGCATTGCTCCATATCTTAGATGTGCATAGAATACTCGGGTACTATAGACACTGCACAAAAGCCTACAGAAAGTCCTTGGCAGTTTTTTTATTTAATTCACCCATCAGAAGGATGTGTGCTCCAATCTCTAAACAGTGTTTGTCCAAATGACTAGCACACTCTATCAAGTTCTGTTACAAGAAGTACAATAAGGAACTTTCTGGTGTGGTTCGTAGTCATTTCTTTTTTTTTGTACTTGATATGTACCGCCTTCCCCTGCCCCTTCCGCTCCGCTTCTTTGGGAGTGCCTGGCATCTGCCTCGGTTCTTTCCATGCCTGGAGCCCCGTGGCATTCCCCCCATGTAGCCTTGGATTTCCCCCCAGGCAGGGACGAGGTGGG
Source organism: Neoceratodus forsteri (assembly GCA_016271365.2). Lineage (NCBI taxonomy): Eukaryota > Metazoa > Chordata > Ceratodontiformes > Ceratodontidae > Neoceratodus > Neoceratodus forsteri. The sequence goes on from CM057458.1 coordinate 590,900,448, forward strand.
GCCCAAGCACCCCGAGCTAGCGTCACTTCTTCGGGGCCACCGCATGGGACAGGCAGGGGACCATTGAGGTCTGTGCTGGTGCTCCATCTACCCGGAGCAATGGAGGTGTTTTTCCCTGTTTCTCTGGGCGTGCCATGCGCCTAGACGTCAAGGTGGAGCTCTGCCGACTTCTGGCACGCCCAACCCTCCTGGATTGGCCAGGCACTTGCTGTACCCCAGACCTCCGCCTGGGGTCAGTCAGGCACCGAACCTTGTCTCCCCCGAGAAGGCGAGCAGTCCACGGATGCTCAGCTTTCTCCCCCCGGCCGGCCCTCTAGCTCCCTGGGCTCATTCCTGAACCCAGGTTGCCAGCCTCAGAGCAGTAGCACTACCGCTGCACCGATGGGCCAGCCCGGTTCGTTGTCATTTCACAAGAGGCATGGCCACTTCTGTTTTTATTTTATTTTTATGTAAATGTATTTGGTAACCCGGTAACGCCCACTAGGCACAAGTGCCTGTTTTCAAGGGCAACCTGGGAGCACTGAGTGGTTAAGTGACTTGCTCAGAGTCACACAGTATGCAAGTAGAGGTTGTAGGAATCAAACCCAGGTCTGCTGGATGTACCAAACTCCTTCACAACTCGTTACTCTAACATCTAGGCTATACTACCAGCTGTTGCTTATTTTCAGAATGTTTCTGTTGCAGGGTTTGGCCTAGCTATGCTATAAGGCCTATTGTCATAAGCCGATAGGCCCCAGATGCCAAGTCTGTTTGCTTTTCATGCTCCTTGGGACTGGTTCCAAAGGTGAGGCCTGACAAAAGAGAGATCCTCGAAGAAGATAGAACAGTTATGTACTTACCGTAATAATAGATCTTCAAGAGAATCTCTTTTATAAGGCCATGCTGTCCCACCTTCCCTCCCCCTTAGGGGTTGTGACATAGGATCTTTGTACTACTGTGTCCATTGCCACCTTTTCCAGCACTTTGTCTCACCTGGTATGTGGAGTGCTGGGTTCTTTCCTGGTTCCCTAGAGGGAGGTCCTCCAAGCATGATCTCTGGTGGGGAACTGAGGAGAGGAGGGTCTGCCCACAGATATGTAGACACTGACATGTGACATTGTGTGCAGCCCCCGGCTGACTGCGTGCAAATCTTTCCATTTGGTCCTAATGCTGACACGGGTATAGTTCCAAAGGTGTGGCCTGATCAGAGAGATTCTGTCAAAGATCTACTGTTATGTTACGTGCATAGCTGTTCTTTATTCCGTCCTTTATTCTTTTCTATTGTGCCTCCACCCCCCACCCCCAATTATCTTCCCCTTCAATGTAGGCAGTCTCCCATTTCTTTAAAATCTGCTCTCCTGAAGTTCAGAACCCTCATACTAGTGTGGTTTATCTCCTGTCCAATACGTACGCCAAATCACAGTGTACAGTAATTGATTGTTCCCAGTGGGTACCCACTATGACATCAGCAGTGCTGTCCCTGTTCAGAAGTACCAGAGCTTCTTTGAGGGCATCTCGGTTGTTAGGTCACATCATAGGAACTTCGCCGTCAGTGAATCAGTATCCACACAGAATATTTTCCAGCAGTACCACTGGGGTCGCCCACACAGATCCTGTAAAGGCATAAGTGGCCTCTCTCCCTCCTCAGTTCATTGCGGCCATCAACTCTGTTTGCATGGGTCTCCACGGAAGCTCCATCGACTCTGCTCGCACGGGTCTCCATGGAAGCTCCAACACAGTTTTGTGTCATTTTTGCCTATGACTTTTCCTTCGTTTTTTAAAATCTCTTTTTTTACAAGAGATTCCTTTACCTTGTTTATGTCGAGAGTTAATCCTTCCGGTTCTTTCATCCATTGCTGCCACTGCGGAAAGAAGATTTCCTCTTCAAATGACCATATCTTCTGTGTCTGCTGTCTTGGGCATGACCACATGTCTCGGACTGTGAGCTCTGCCAGTAATTTAATCAAACTACCCTTAGGCGATGCAAAAATGCTTCCAAATAATTCCTGACGGAACAACTGGTAGCCAATTCTGGGCAGGGGTCCCTCCTTCCCAGTCGCTGACATGTTCATTGAGCTCCCAGGCCGCTAAGGCCCAAAACAAGTCCTTTGGTGGGGGGGTCACAAGAAAGACTGATAAAAGGATCATTCCCCACTTAGGCATTCCCAGTCCTTGACAGCTTCTTCTTCCGGGAGTACTCCGTCGGATGCACCTACACCTGTAACTGTCCAGGTCTCTGTTCTTACCAGACCAAATAATGACAGCGCTGCCGCTCGCCTCTGGGTGTCCAGTTGTCAACCCTTGGGTCGTTGTCCACCAGTTCATTGATGACTGCCCCTCTGTTATGGCCTGACAATTCTCCAGGCCCATGACCATTGGACTCTTCGTGCTCCCAGGACCCGACAGATGGGTCGTCGCACCCTGCATCAACGTCCTCATCACCGTCAACGCACCAGTCTATGGTCATCAGCCTCAATGATATTGTGACCAAGTTCATGACAGTCTTGGTCCACCAGTTGGGTGCTTTTAGTCCTGGGTCCGCAGCACCGATGATGGCCCTATCATCATCGACGCCCCTCCAACGATTTCCTGTGGGCCATTCGTTGGACCTCGAGTTGTAGCAGGTCAACGTCAAGAAGGACTGTCTACCATCCTGACCTCATCCTGTCTGAGGAAGAGGAAGCACCTCTTTCCTCTGACAGGTACACTTCCTTTTTGGTGAGTGAGGGCTCTGTCAGGCATGCTTCCAGGTCTTCTCCAGAGGACCCTACTTTCTTTAATGTTATGAAGCAGCTGTCCACAGCCATGGGCTTCCATACTGCGGAAAAGGATGCCACCAGACAGGAGCTGATGGACGTTCTAGAAATCCCAGATTCTAGGGACGTGGATATGATGTTCTAGCCACACTTCTGGCAGTTGCCTTTCCCTTTAAGACTTATGTCGTTGAGGCACAGGTCAGGAAGCATAGAAAAAACAGGAACAGTTATAAAATTCACAACAAAGAGTATTTATTTGTACTAGCAGTAGCATAAAAAATTAAATTGTTCATTATAACTATTTACAAAGGCCAAATAAACAGAAAAGCCCCACTAGAGTTTTCCTTCAATCTCAGTGTCCCTCTCTTTGAAAGCAGTTGCAGCTCTGCTCTCTTATAATTCCTTGCAACCCCGTTATTAACAAGCATCCTGTTTTTTTCTAAAATGTTCTAGTATATTTCAGGCAGGTGCTGCAAGGACAGAGAGTCCCAGAACTGAGGACTCTTTTCCACAGCTCTTCTGCAAAAGGCTTAAAAATTGCACTCAGGTAACCTCTTGAGTTTCCAATAGCTTTTTGCAGTCATCTCAAAATATAATTATATACTTTTCAAAAATTAACACTATATAATTTCTAAACAAAGCGATCCCAATATCGGTTACATTTCCACATAATGATTTGCATATATTTTGAAATCAGCAGATACACAAGGGAGGAGAAGACAGAACAGCAAGGGAAGACTGAGAAACAGGGTCCTATTCTACCCTATCACAACTTGCCGGAAACGTCTTTAAACTGACCCTTCTCACGCACCCTGGTGGTAACTCCCTGGGCTCACCCCATGATGCCAGATCGTCCTTTCTGCTGGAAGAAGCAAGTTCCCTCCTTACTGCATTCGTGCTGAGTAGGCCCTTGTGACTTAATTGACGGATTTACTTCCTAAAAAGTTTAATACTTTGTGTCTATAACTCGATCATTGGTCACGACCGCTATGGATGACAAGTCCGCTCTCGGGGTTCCATCGGTGCCCTTGCGGGCTGAAGATGTCCTGAATGGATCTGCACACCACACGCATCTATTCCCTGGGGCACGAGCATGATCCCCAGGCCTGCGACATTTGTCAACTTTCCATCCTACCGTTCTTAAGGACCATCTCGCCCGACTCAAGTTAGGCCAACTGAGTGAACGGAACCCACCAATCAAATCTAAAGATGCCCATTGGGTGGTCTCCGCAGCTGTGGTGTCTGCTGAATGGCTTACGGCATTTCAGGAGGCTGCGGCCCAGGCCGCTTCCCACTGCTGTTCGGTGGCTACCTTTGTGCTGTTCCAGTTGGGTTCGACTTTCACAGGATCTTTCAAAGAATTGTACTAGTCCTTGCCGACCCTCAGTCAGGGGCTCTCTGGGCACAAATCCAAGTGAAATAGAGAGTCCAAAACACAGTCTCATCAACGATTGTGGGCTCTGGAGCGCTGTCAGTTGACAGCTTCGGATTCCTGCACTTCTCCGGAACCAGCTTCGGTCAAATCCTCGGCCCAGGCCACCAGCTCCAAGGAAACCCTGTTGGGCCAGTTGGCCAAGAGGCTGGTTGATCTTCCGGCCATGATTTTTCTAGAACTGGTCGACCAGTTGTCGACTGAAGAGGCCGACACTTCCTTATCCAGGATTCTGGTCCTGACCAAGACCATTGGGATGGATCAGTCCGCTGACCCGCCGCCTCTGTTCGACGACCAAGAACGGGAGGCTCCTTGGCAATCGCCATCTCCCTCTGAGCCCTGTCTTATTCTATTGAGTCAAGCGGTTCCTGCCGACATCGGCCCTCCCACTCTTGACACCACAGAAAGCGGCACCACCACTACTCTTCATCCTCATCTCCTCAGGTAAGGAGAGGCTTTGGCACAAGTTGCGTTGATGCTACAAGGATCTCATGTGGTAACAGCTGGTGTTCACCGGCATGAAGCTAGCTATGGCTACTACGTCAGCGGTCACCTGGCTTTTGCCCGACAGGCTGATGCCTCCTCTGCCTCAGGAGCCGACCAGGACAGTCCCGGCACAGCTGACCCCGGTGTCTCCACCGATTCTAGTGGAGTTGCTACCTAAACAGCTGCCAACCGGTGCTCTGACCAAGGAGTCTCAGCCAACCAAGGGACTTCCCCATTGGCTGTTTGTCACCATCACCCCCTGACCATGGAGGCTCAGTGGGGACTTGGACAGTCGACACCCTCTTTTATGACTACTTGGAGTCAGAAGATTCCTCCCTGAACTCCTGCCTCGTTGGCATGCAGTTGGTGGGGGATCTCTTAACAGATGAAGGCCCTTCCTCTTTTATGGGCCTTGTCCTCCTGTTCTCTGAGTCCATGGGTATGAAAATGGATCCTGTCCTGAATCGGGCTTGTTACCCATTGACCGAGATCCTCAACCGGGGAGATACTCCTATGGAGGGCTTTCAAGTGGCAGAGACCGTTCTTGGCCCTGCCTTGGAGCTTTGGCAGCACCCTGCTTCCTGCCCTGTGCTCTCTTCCAGGACAGCCCGCCACTGAGCTCCTACCGATAGGGCTACCAAACATTACCTATTAACAATGCCTTCTTTGGCTGCACTCACAAGATAGCTGTCTAATTCTCTACTTCCCTGTAAATATCAAACCTGTTACTCCTCTCCTCTATCAGCAAACTTATTATTCTCTTGAAAATTGTAAAATACAGCTCTTAGTAACACTTTCCATGCAATGTATAGCCGATCTTGATTCTGCAATATTGTATAACTGAAAAAGCTGTAACCTTTAGCTGCCATTCTATGTCTATATGTATTAAGTGTTTGTATTTGTTTTTTCTGATGCAGAGCCTTTGTAAATGAGTCCCTGACTCAAAGGTTGTAATCCTAAAGTCAGTTAAATAAATAAAATAAACAAACAAGTATGCGGTACCTACTGGTTCCCTCTCCAGATTCACAGAACACCCCTCGGCCGAGGGACTGGTGGCAGATTCTGTGTTTAGTCACTCCGGAAACACTGGGGATGTTGACAAGCTGCCTGAAAAAGAGTCCAAAAAGTTGGACCATGTGGCAAAAAAGGTCTATGCGGTCTCCTCACTTGGACTTCGCCAGGTGAGCTTGGCCCTCCTTATGGCCCACATCTCCTATGTCCTGCTGGGCACCCTGGATGAGGTGCTTCCTCATCTGCCGGTGGACCTTCAGATCACAGTCAAACAGATCTGTGACCAGGGCCAGGCTGTAGCTAAATAACAGCTCCAGACAGCCATGGACATAGGGGACTCTTGCACCCGTTCAGTAGTGGCCGCAGTGGCCATGTACCGCGGGGCTTGGTTGAGGATCTCAACCTTCACAGCAGACACTCAGCATAAGCTGGCAGATGTCCCTTTCCTGGGCACTGACTTGTTGGGGCTGGGGTCAAGGGTCACCTCACCCACATAGAGAAGACCAATGCCACCTTGTACTCTGTGACATCTGCCTATGAGACCCCAAGGGCTCCAAGCAGCAGCAAAAAAGGAAACCCTTTTGGTCCACCTCTATTCCTGCGGCCAAACCAGCCCAAGCCCAATCTCATCGGCAGGCCCAGGCCTGGTGAGCTTGGGCGAAGTCTGTGGCCTCGGTCGTCTGTAAGCCTAGGGGGAGAGGCTCCGGCGGCCCCTCAGTCAGACCCTCCTCCTCTAAGCCTGCAGAGTCATGGGATGAGTGGTGCCTCCCTCATGTCCGTCACACCTACCCTGGGTCCTCCTGTAGGGGGCCAGCTCCACCACTTCCTTTCTGCCTGGTCCGCTGTCACCATGGACAAGTGGGTCCTCGAGGTGGTAGGTCAAGGTCTGCCTCTGGAATTCGAGCAGTACCCTCATTGCCAAGCCCACGCCCCACAGAAGGACTTGGTATTCACAGATATTCTGTCAGCTCTCAGAGATGACATAGCCCAGCTCCTCCACAAGGAGGTCATGGTTCCTCTCGCAGATCCTCTGAAACACCCAGGATTTGTCTCCAGATACTTCCTGGTGCCAAAGCGGATGGGGAGTTGGCGTCCCATTCTAGATTTGCACGACCTGAACAAATTTCTCAAGTCGTGCACCTTCAGGATGGTAACTGTCTCAGAGCATACCATCTCTACAGCAAGACATGGTTTTGCCCCCTGGACCTTCAGGATGCATTCTTTCACATCCCAATCCATCCATCACACTGAAAGTTCCTCCACTTCCGGGCTGAGGGAACCCTTTATAAGTTCCAGGCCATGCCGTTCGGCTTGTTCTTGGCCCCCAGGGTCTTCGCCAAGTGCATTTCAGTGGTGGCAGCTTACCTGAGGAGCCAAGGTGTCCAGGTTTACCCCTTCCTGGACAACAGGCTAATAGCAGGTCCCTCCAGGCCTCTGCTATAGGTTGGCAGGTAGGGAGCCTCCCAGAGGGCTAAGGGCTCATTCCACCCATCATACCACTGCTTCGGTGGCTGCTTCCAGGGACATCCCTATCCAGGAAATAAGAACATGACAGCAGATGGGGACCGCGTGGTCCATCTAGTCTGCCCATTATTTGACCTACTCCCCCCCAACAAGTATATTCCCTTATTTCAATATTCCACTATATCTGTCCCAAGATATTTTGAACTCCTTAACTGTCTTGGCATCCATTACCTCCTGCAGCAGCCTGTTCCATGGCTCCACCACCCTTTTGGTGAAGAAAAACTTCTTAATGTTGCTCTGAAATCTCCCTCATGGTAGACATCTGTTGTGGCCTCTAGTACGTGCCTCCATATTTTCTTGGAAGAGGTTCTGATTCTGCCCCAAGTTAGAAATCTGCAGGACTGCTACCTGAAGGTCAGCACACACTTTCATTTCCCATTACCACATTGACCTCGAGTCACACCAGGATGCTGATTTTGGGGCCTCAGATCTTATCTCTGTCAATCTTCACCATTCATCACATATGAGTACTGGCTGGAGGCTAGAACACCGCAGGTGCTTTTATTGGTAGGTGGAGTCGGCGCGCTCTCGGCACCGCCCTCGAGGCCGACATTCCACGTGGCGCTCACACGTTGGCCGTTAGGCGCCACCTGCCTGCCAGTTCTTCGTCTCCTGCCATCGAGGTTACCTCGTGGGAAGATTCTCTCTGCTAAGTTCGGCCTACCTTGTAGTTCATTTAAGAAAGTATTTTCGATGACAGAGTTCTTTATTTCCTGACGGTTCTGTTAGCCAATCGACGTTGCCAGTAAGACCTTTACATTTTTTTCTTTTTCCAGTGACGTCGAGTCTTGTTTGTATTTCTTTCCAAAGATCATATCTAGGTCGGAAGGCCAGAAGACTTCAAAGACAGGTCGGCCCCCCATGCGACATTGCCCATGTGACTGAAAATTCTCCTTCACCAACCAGCACGACCATTGCCTTTCATGTCTTGGCCTGCTTCACGACATGGATTCATGCGACGCCTGCTTCTCCATGGACTGCCAGGTCATCGAACAACGCATGTAGAAAGTGGGGCGAGTGCCGACGACTATCAGGGGTCGGGTGCACACTCGTCGGGCCAAGCCACACCCTCTCGGCCTTTCCTCTGGGTCCCCTCCCAGTTCTATACGGACTGAGGAGAAGGGAGCCTCGGCTTCTAGAAGCCTAGCCATGGCCGAGGCTCTTCCCACGGTGCAGGAGGCCAAGTCCATTCCCTTTGGGGGGGGCAGACGGGAGGCACCATCATGGCAATCGCTGCTTTGGGGTCGAAGGCTCCCCCGGTGTCGGACCCGCGGTTCACTAGGCCCAGGTTGGCTCCATCCTTGATGCCGTTGGTCAGCACTGTTTCGGGACTCTGTGCCATTTGCGGCACCGTGGGCCCTGTTGGTGTCGTCAGCACCAGTCTGTTGTGCAATGGCTGCTGTCGGCGCCATGGGAGTTGCTACGGCGCTGTCTTTTTCTTCTCCTCACCTCAGTACCAAGGTTCAGCTCAGTGCTGTGTCCAGTTCTGGAGCTGTTTGCGGCACCAAACAAGGGCATGGCGCCATGAGGGATTCAGAAGTTGTGGTCGGAGATGTCGTCGGTGGCATCTCTGCTCTCAGCACCGTTCGTGACACCATGGAGCGGGCTCGGCGCCTTGGAGGTTTCTGGCCTCGGCGCAGTCGGAGCTGTCGATGGCGCCGTCTCTGCCCTTGGCGCCACATGCGGCGCAATGGCGCCATGGCAGATTCCGACTCTGAGACTGCTGTTTGGGCCGGAGCCATCTTTTCTTCGGCCACAGTTGGCGGTGCCGGAGAGGGCACTGGCACCAGCTTGGGTGCGGTCTCCCATTTCTGGCACCCTGTTTGGAAAGGATGACGAGAGGTGCTCACCTACGGTTTGGCACAGAGCCTTGGCCTCCACTTCTTTGGAGGAAGAGTCAGGCTCTGAGTCAGATGAGCAGTCTGGCTCTCTGGAGCTAGCTGCTAGTGTGTGTAGCCTAGTGGCATCTTCCACGGACCAAAATCATCCCCCCTCTGAAGAGCTTCCGGTGACTTCCAAAGCTGGGGTCAGGGGTGCTGACCAGCGGGTAGTGGTGCAGGCCACCATTGCACTGCAGCCCAGCCTTGAAGGATTCGCTGACCCCCTCAGCAGTGGTACCCCCTCAGGTGGTGTGCCTGGACCGCCCAACTTTGTGGCCAACCATAGCACCTACCAGAGGGGAGGATACTGTGCCTTGGATAGATCCTTTGGGTGCTGACCAGGGCTGTCATCTACCTAGGCTGGCCACCTCGAAGAGGAGGGCACTTGCGGACTCAGAGTAGTTGAGGGGCATGGGGTTTGCATGGAGGCCTTTTTCTGGGGGCCCAGGCTCTGGAAGAAGCCGAAGTGCGGATCTCCGCTCTTCCCCTTCGCTGTCTTTGAGGGAGCCCCATTCTTTTGAGGGAGGGGACCGTCCTTCTGGGCCTATACAGCACCAGTTGCCTCACAGGGGGAATTCTTCCGGGTGTAGCCAAGGCAGTTCCAAAATGGTTGTTCAGCTGTTGGCTGTGGAGTCTTCCAGAGCACCTTCATCCTCTGGCGCTCCTGGTCCACTCCCTAGCCCAGGCAGAGGTCAGCCAACTTCTCTTCTCGGCTCTGTCACCATCCCTCTACTGCACTCTCCTGCTCTCCCAGGCATCCTTGGTCCTAGCAGTCCTCTCTCCTGGGAGCAGTTTAGGGCCATGGCTGCTCATTTTCCTGCTTATGTCAGGGCTATGGACAGGCAGGTTTTTCAACTTCCTCCCACGCAGCCACCCTCTGAACAGTTGAGGTCCTCTAACTCCTCATCCCCCTCTTCTGGGGGAGAGGAACCTTCTGTCCACATCTCCCTAGCCGCTGATCTCACAGAGTACCAGCAATTCCTCGTGAGGATGTTGGAGGACCTGCATCTCTTCCCCTGCCACTCAGAGCAATCGAGAGCACTCAGCGCATGCCTTTTTAGGCAATTTCAGTGAGGACACCCTTGTGGTGCATCCCTGGCCTGCTCCCTTTAGGCAGGCGGTGTTGCGTTCCTGGCAGAGACCCTTCTCTGGAGTCCCGGCCCCAGGGATCTTTGCCAGCGGTATTGCGCCCCCCGGAGTCTCCAGGTTCCATGCCTCATCCTCAGTCAGGATTGATGCAGTTGAACACTCCCGATGGGCTACGCGCCCTCCACCGTGACTGGCCCCCGGATCAAGACTCCTCAGATTTTGGCTTCTCGGGTAGGAGGACTTTCTACTCAGCATGGTTGCTGCTTTCTAGTTCTGCACATCAGGCCCACTATGCAGCCTATGATAGGTTTTTGTGGTCCAGGCTGGGTGAGCTCCTAGCCTCTTTGCCTGACATGGAGCAAACCAGACAAGCCATTGCTCTCTCTCTGCACGAGGCCTGGAGCTAGCAAGGCACCAAGCAAGGGCATCGTATGACACCAATGAGGTAGCTATCAGGGTTGTAGGGACAGCGATCTGCACTAGGCGGACGGCATGGCTACATCTTTCCCAGTTGTCACCCTTGGCCCGGCGTAGGGTGATTAACTCTGCACATCAGAGGACCTATCTGTTTTCCCGTAGGGTGAGACGGCACCTGTCAGGGCAATTTCCTTTCCCTTCCGGGGATCCCTGTCTCACTCTCCCCACTCTTGGGCCTCTCCAGGCCCGGAAGGTCCCCCTCTTGGTGTGTCATCCACTGAGAGCTAAGAGACATTGTCCTTTAGGGTTTTGAAAGCCCCCCTTTTGGGGGGGGTTCGGTACTCACCCATATGTGATGAATGGTGAAGATTGACACAGAAAAGATATGAAAATTATGTACCTACCGTAATTATGATCTTTCTGTGTGTCTTCACCATTCATCACAACCCCACCCGCCATCCCCCTGGGGCCTCAGTCTCTGGATACCCCTCCCTATCTGTGCCTTTCCTTGCCCCCCGGTCTTTTTTGGGGGGGTGATGCTGGGACACGGTGTGGGATAGTATGACTGGGGGGAGAGTGGTCAGGATGGGTCGGCATTCCCTCTTCAGTGCTCTGCTTCACTTCTTTGGAATGAAAGAGGGTAGTTGCCCTCCATCCTTGCCTCCTCCTTTCTGTCTTCCAAAATTTTAGTTTCAGGTCCTCTGGACAAGTCTTTAAGTTGATTTATCCCAACTAAAAATTCCCATTGTTACATATGAGAGGGGACAGAATCTCTGTTCCTGTCCTCTAAAAATAGCCATTTTCTGCTTTAAAGGAGTTTCTTTGCCAGCGATTCTGTGCCTTGAATTCTGGTAAATAAGCCTCTTTACTACTCCTTACAGTTCCTATGCAATCAAGAGACAGGACAGAATCCAGCATGTTCTGATTCTCTAGTTCCCCTTTCATATCAAGCATTTATTTCCCAAAAATTTCCTACCCTTCCCTAACTCCCACCTTTTTCTATTTTCCAGAGATCGGGGCCCCCCTCCCAATCTCCCTAGCTTTCATTTCTCTCTTAATCTGTCCTGTCAGTCGTTTATTTCTCCTTTTGATTTTTATATCTTTTCCTTTTTCTGTCCCTTGGACTCTCGTCCCACCCTGCCAGCCCTCCTCTTTTCCTCACCTGTCCGGCGACTCAGAACTGGCAGGCAGGCGGAGCCGACGGCGCCTAATAGCCAACCCATGAGCGCCACGTGGAATGTCGGCCTCGAGGGTGGTGCCGAGAGCACGTTGGCTCCACCTACCAAAAAAAAAAAGCTCCCACGGGGACCTAGCCTCCAGCCAGTACCCACATGTGATGAATGGTGCAGATACACAGAAAGATCATAATTATGGTAGGTACGTAATTTTCATTTCTCCAGTCTCTGTTCCCTAAGCAGGGGGTGTGCGCCTTGCCTCCCTATTCCCAGCAAACTGGTAAGAGTCTGTCGGAAGTGTGGATAGAACATTATATCCACATCCCTATAAAACAGGTTATTCACCTGCAACAGTAGATCTTCCACGGAGTTGTCTCTTGCAGCAGGTAATGCATTTGGGTTGTCGCCAGAGGTTGCTGTGGTGCATCGCAGGTCTTCTAGCAGTCTTTTCAAGGGGCTGCCCACACATGACATCACCTTCCTGTTTCCTATATGTGTGGGCAGTCCCTGGTATCCTCAGTTCATTTTCCCACTGTCTTCAGCTCGCACACAGCAGCTAGAGCAACTCAGTAGCAGTCATCACCGAGAATTTTAGCTTAGAAGCGGATTTTCTCCATTTCACTTTTTACATTGACAAATGTCCAAAGAATCTACAAGCAAAACAGTGCTATTTTGTTCCTGTCATTGCGGTAGGAAAATCTACTGTTTTGGCAACCACACCACTTGTGTAAGGGGTCTGAGACCCACACACGACACCACCTCCTGCATACATTGCCAGGATTTTAATCAGCAACACATTGTCAATGGCTGCAGGAAACTGAAAACTACTTAATGGAGCAGAACTTTTCTCTACTAGAGAATCAGGGGGCTCATCCCAAGAGTTCCCCATCCACTGATTTCATAAACAGCACAAAAGAGGAGGAGAAGCCCTCTTCAAACTCTGTGCCTAATCGCTCGTCGACTGCCACCATCACAGGGGCCCCACCATCGATGGTGCATTCATACACTGCCTGCTCGTCGATGGGGGGTTTTCCCTCTTGTTGACAGCGCTTTCCTGCGCTCTTATGGTGGTCTGTGATGAACCCTTTGTGGGTTCTGTCAACGGTGACTTTATTTCAACACTCTACTCATGTTTCCCCAGTGGCCCCATCGACGAGGGATCGCATTCAACTGGAGAAACCTACTGCATTTGCCATGCATTCTGCCCCTCCACCCTCACAGGTGTATTCTCATAGGGCCAGGTGGACAGGGATCGGGACCTGGGCTCTACCACCCAGGTGCAAGACCTGCTCAGACTACACATCCAATTCCCTCAACAATCCCCTTGGTTTCCCAGAAGTGCCCCCTTCCTATCTTTCCTCCCTTCCTCCCTTGACATTGTCTCAGTTGTTCAGCAGGTTTTGCATGCCATCCGGCATACTCAGCCCTCCAATCCTGGGTAGCCGAGTCACCCGTTCCGTTCCCCTACTCCTCCACCTAAACATTTCCAGGGTGATAGAGACCCTTCATCACCCTGGTCACCTTCCTCGTACATGGATGACTACCTATCCGACGAGGCTGAATTTCTGGTAGATTTTACCGGAGATCTGGAGGATGAGGAATTTCTGGACCTGGCTTTCCAGCCCCAGTCTCCTCTTTTGGATATTTCCTCCTTAAACAAGAATTTATCCCATCAGGTGGCAGCCTCTCCTCCCGATGACCCATCCTTCCACGAGATGATGGTCCAAATTCAAAAAGTCATGGGATTTTCCACTACCGAACATGAACAAACAACATAAGGATATGGCAGGCTATCTAGAACAACCAGAGAAACCAGTCTTAGTGGTACCCCCACTTATACCAGCCTACCAAAATGCTATGCTTGCAACATGGAATCTGTCTTCCACTGTTACAGCTGTTCCCTGCAAGGTGGATCACCTCTACGAGGTTCCCCTGGATCACCTTTTTCTATCCACTACTCCTGAAGCAGATTCAGTAATGATTACTGCCACTCATGATCATACTGAACGACCAAAACACATGAGCTCCTTACCTCCTGATAAAGATTCCCCATAGAATAGACTATCAGGGAAAGAAGATATTCCAAGCAGGTACCATGAATCTCAGAATCCTAAATTATATGGGAAACATGATCGAATACCGGCATACACTCTGGTCCTCTGCCATAGAATTAGTCAATAAACTCCCTCCTATGCAGGAAAGGGAACAATTACTGGCAATTCCATCTCCTGACACCTACTTCATTCGGGATAGACACCTACTTCATTCGGGATGTGGTCGATACTTGACCTGCATGTCTAACCGGCATTATGCGTTGTCATCTGTTCTCGATCTCAGACTTTACACCAGATGTACAGCATAGAGTGGTCAGTGCCCCCTTTAATGGGTCTAAACTTTTTGCCCCAGGTACCCAAACACTGATAGATGATCTCCAGTCTTCAGGACGGACACTACATATGGTACATGGCATGTACCATATGTCCCAGCCATCATATCGTCCTCAATCCTCCTTTTATTCTAAATGAGGAGGAAAATATAGAGGTGGATTCCAAGGTCGTTCCCAGCCTTCCAGAACCAACATCTCTGCCGCCAAGGGCTCCCGCTCCCACCCTCCTGGTTGGGCTGGTCAGCCTGCCTCCCAGTGACCAACTGCAGCTCTGTCCACGCTTCCTCGACCAGGCCTCGAAAGCCATGGGCAGTCATTTTGCTCTCCATTTAGAGCCCTGGCGAACAATCACATCGGATGAGTGGGTACTTCAGATTATTCAGAAGGTTCACACTCTGGAACTCCTTTCCATGCCTTCCCCTCTTCCCCCCCTGCTCTGTCCACTCCTGCCCAACTATCTTCCTATTCTCCAGGAGGAACTACAGGCTCTTCTGACAAGGAAGGACATTTATCCGGTACCCCCAGCAAAACACCAAAAGGGGTTTCATTCCCATTGCTTCCTGGTGCCCAAATGAACTCTAGATCTCAAACCCGATACTAGACCTCAGACAATTGAACCTATACATCCAGTAAAAAAAGGTTCCACATGGTCACCCTAAATTCCATCATGCCAATGTTGAAACAAGAGGATTGGTTATGTGCCCTAGATATGAAGGCTGCCTACCTACATATACCCATCCATCCTGCCCACCACAGGTTTCTTCATTTTCACCTGTTGGGACAACACTACCAATTTCAAGCACTCCCATTTGGCCTCTCATCTGCCCCAAGAGTGTTTACCAAGTACCTAGCGGTAGTGGCAGCAGCCCTACGACGGGACGGGCACCTTGTCTTCCCATATCTGGACAACTAGCTCATCAAGGCAGGGTTCAAAACCTCTGCTTTCCTCCCTATATGCAACACTAATTCTGTTCCACTCTCTAGGGGTTACAGTGAATTGGCCAAAGTCCAATTCGACCCCTACACAGTCGTTCCAGTATATAGGAGTGGTCCTAGACACCATCTCTGCCAGGGCCTACCTCCCGGCCATCAGACGAAACAAACTTTTATCTCTGGCTTCTCACGTGCAACCCAGAAAGTAGTCACAGCCAGACGTATGTTATTTTTCTAGGACACAAGGCCACTACCATCCCTACGGTAGCACCTGCCTATCTTCACATGAGACCAGTCCAGTGGATTCTCCAGAATCAGTGGTCTCAAAGAACAGGAAATTTCAAAGATAAAATCAGAGTCATGCCCACGTTGCAGTCTGCCCTAGTATGGTGGACCCTCCGAGCCAATCTATGTCAAGGCATGCCCCTTCAATCCCCACACTGCAGCAAATGTTGACCATGGATGCATCCCTAGAAGGGTGGGGCTCGCACCTGGATCCTTACAGGACACAAGGTAAGTGGATCAGTTCTGTCCCTCTTCTCCACATTAATTTCCTGGAGATGAGGGCGGTTTGCTCATCCCTCCAGGCTTTTCAACCTCACTTGTCCCCGGGACCATTACTGATTCAGTTAGACAACACCTCAGGAGTGTTCTACCTCAACAAACAAGGAGGTACGAAGTCCCATTATCTTTGCAGGGAGATGATTGCAGTCTGGCTGGATTCCATATGGCAACACCTTATGCTGACAGCCGTCCATCTACCAGGATGCCACAATCTCCTGGGTGACCTTCTCAGTCACCAATCGGCTGCACGCGAATGGACACTTCATCACAAAGTGCTTCAGAAAATCTTTCATCTGTTGGGGGGACCCTGCAACTGCATCTGTTTGCCTCCCCAGTCAATCACCATCTCCGCAGATACTATTCAATTTTCCCAAGCAAAAAGGGAGAGTCTATTGATGCCCTGTTCATAGAAACATAGAACATAGAAACATAGACTTTGACAGCAGATAAGGACCACTTGGCCCACCCAGTCTGCCCATTTCCCTACCTACTGGATAAGCTGCAGATTCTAGTTAACCAACAGACTACTTCCTGCAACCCCCCACTATAATTACCTTGTGTCTGTCCCATGCATGTTTGAATTCCGGCACTGTTTTAGACCCAGAGACCTCCTCAGGAAGGCTGTTCCATGTATCCACCACTCTCTCCGTGAAAAAAAAAATTCCTCACATTACCCCTGAGCCGTCCCCCCTCTATGCTTAAATTGTGCCCCATTGTTCTTACACATCTCTTTTTCTGAAAGATGCTATCCTCCTGGACTTTTTCTGAAAGATGCTACCCTCCTGGACTTTGTTGATTCCCTTGAGGTACTTGAACGTTTCTATCATGTCCCCCCGTCCCTCCTTTCATCAAGAGTATACATATTAAGCTCTCTGTCTCTCTTCATATGGTTTCTGCTGCAGACCCTGTACCAATTTAGTTGCCCGCCTCTGAACTGCTTCCATCCTATCTATGTCCAATCATGGCAGGACTCTTCTAATATGCTTCCCCCTGTCCCTCTCCTGCAACAGACCCTACTGAAATCACAACTTGAACCTGCCACCATGATTCTCATAGTCCCTCTGTGGCCTCGGCAGGTGTAGTTCCCCCAATTCAACAGTTCTCAGTGAAGAAACCCACCCATTACCAATAAGACCAGATCTCTTGACTCAGACTCAAGGGACCCTTCTACATCCCAACCTGAAGGCATTACACCTTCACGCTTGGCTCCTGAGGATGCCTTCACAACACGTCTACAAGTGTCCTCCCCTGTTGCCAGTATTCTACTGGCCTCGTGTAAACCAGGGAAACTTATAATGCCAAATGGAAGCTGTCTTCCGTTTGGGCTGCCTCCCGGTCATTGGATCCTTGTCCACTGACAAAAGCATTGGATTACCTGGCTTTGATTGCCGAGACAGGATTAAGCTATTCCTCTATCAAAGTCCATTTAGCCTCCATTTTGGCCTTCCATGAACCTCTTGATGGCAGATTACTGTATCAACATCACCTAGCCAAAATATATTTAAGAGGAATGTTACATTTTTTTTTTTTTACAACTTTCTTTCTGCTCCATTGCCGGAGAACACTCTCCGACAACCTACTGCCGCTTCACAGGCTGTACCTCCCACCATGATCTCCTTCGTGTCCTTGCCCAAACCAAAGAACCACCTGGCTCTGAGACCCTCTGAGGCAGGGCCGCCCTATCCTCCCAGGGCGCTCTATCTTAGTCTAGTTAGCTGAGCTGGGTGATCAGGGATGGAGGGGAGGAGAGTCCGGTGTTGGAAGTGTGGCCTGCGGTGGACAGAGGTGCCATCGCCTATCTCTGGGACGGGGATTTTTTTTTTCTTGCCCCAGCCCGAGCGCAGCCATGCAGTGACATCAGTAAGTGGTTGCCCCATAGACGTCTGCCACGCTTGCCCCCGATTCTGTTCCCTTGCTAGTAGTACCTCCGGTCACCTCTGGTGGTTCTCTACTGTGTCAGGAATACCATGGATCCTTCACCAGGGAGAGGAGAGCTGTCTTACGGATGCTCGATCCTTCTCCCTTCCCTACTGACCCCCAGCACCTGGCCTTATTCCCAAACCCGGGTCGCTGGTGTGGCGTGAGGTGTACCCTCCAATGCCTCAACCCTCAGCGCCACTGGGCTTGCTGGAATGTTGCATATTGAGCCAACTATCAGATGATCCACTCCTCTGTGGGATCTCAATTTTTTAATACAGAAGTTAACTTTTGAACCCTTTGACCCAGAGGCCACTTGTAACCTCCGTTTTCTTTCTTGGAAAACACTATTCTTCATGACTGTCACTTCAGCTCAGCGTATTTTCCGAGCTTCATGCCCTCATGTGTAAAGAACTTTACTTAATTTTTCACAAAGACAGAGTGGCACTTCGTACCAACCCTTCCTTTTTATCTAAGGCAGTGTCTGAACACACCTTAAATCAATCCTTGGAGCTACCAGTATATTATCCTGAACACTCCAGCCGAGGTGAATACCTCCTACTTTACTCTAGATGTCCATCGTATATTATGATACTATACTAATCGAACTAAATTGATTAGAAAAAACACTCAACTTTTTGTTACCTTCACCTCAAGCAGGAAAGGTCTCCCGGTCACTAAACGGACCCTCTCCAATTGGCTAGCACATTGTATCTCATTTTGCTACACAAAATACAACAAGCCATTACCAGGACCTGTACAAGCCCATTCTTCCAGAGCTATGGCCACCACAGCGGCCTGCTTTAAAGGGACCTCTATCACAGATATCTGCAATGCAGCTACCTGGTGCACAATTCATACTTTCATGAAGCATTACAACTTAGACATTGCTTCATGCCGTAGGACGGCCTTTGACAGAGCTGTCCTACAAGGCCTCCTGTCATAATGACCACCCTTCTTGAGTTTACTGCTTGGGATTCATCCCAAGTGTATCACCTGCTACAAGACACCTCTCAATGGAAGATAGTACAGTTATGTAAGAACTTACCATAACAGTAGATCTTTGAGGAGTGTCTCTTGCAGCAAGTACGATCTCTCCCTCCATCACCCTCCATCTCTCGGAGAACAAATTTGGGTCCGACTTATGAGTTGGGATACCTATGGTACCTCGGCTTCCCCTTGGTCCTCGCTTAGCGAGCTGAATTCGGCAGGGGAAATTGAGGATACCAGGGACCGCCCACACTTGTATAAGAAACAGGAAGGTGATGTCATGTGTGGTCGGCCACTTGAAAAGACTGCTAGAAGAGCTGTCATGCACCAAAGTGACCCCTGGCGACGACCCAAGTGTATTACCTGCTGCAGGAGACACTCCTCGAAGATCTACTGTTACAGTAAGTTCTTATGTAACTGTAGTTTCTAGGAGTGGTATATGGTGTTTATTTACACAGGCCCACCTGACCTCCTCTGGGTTTGACACACAACACTGCTTCCAGCAGACAAGATCTGGCATCATGAGCTGGCGGATGCCTTACCTCGCGCTATGCCAGCAACCCGTGCTCGGGAACAAGCACAGGCTGCCGGGGGTTGGCAAGGGAGGAGAAGGATTGAGCATCCAGTGGACTGCTTTCCTTCTCCAGGGAGGGGGGGTCTCCAGTAGTCTGCATCTGACTGGCCCCTAACGGCAGCTGGGGGCAGTGCACTGATGCTGTAGAAAGGGGAGGAGATGGGGCAGACACCTGGAGGAGCATGTATGGAAGCGTGCACCCTCTTTCCACAGGCATCATTGCACGCCTCACCTCCACAAGGAAGAAAACCAGAAAAAGTCCTGGCCGTGCAGTATAAAGCTGTCCCCACAGCTCCACCCCCGAGAAGGCACCTCTCTGGCTGGATCCATTTCAGGTGCGTTGAGATGCTGCCCACCACCCTGCCACAAAGGGTCAGTCATGGGATCTCAAGGAAGGGGGGATGATCCTTGGGGGCGGTGCTGGGGGGGCTGACAGCTGAAGGTAGTAGGTGGGCCAGCCAGGACATGGAAGAAATACGATGATGAAAAAAAAAGATCTGGCATCATGGGGCAGAGCCAAGGTAGTAACCACCTGGAAGGGTGGGAGAACCCAGCTTGAAGACCTTTCCGGCAAGTCTTAAAGGGAAAGGCAACTGCCTGAAGTGTGGATGAACATCATATACCACTCCTAGAACTACTGTTATAGGTTAGTAACCTGTTTATCTCCTCCTTAGGTCATTCCTCCTATCCTCACAGCCCTGAGGATTGACACTACTGTTGCTTTATGCAGGCTTGACATGATCAGTGCCATGCCCCACAGGGCAGATAAGTTGTATCATGTACCCTAGGGCCTACCTGACTATACTACCCAGCCCGAGACTGATTCAGTGATCATTAAGGCAGCTCATGACAGGTCTGAGGTGCCTGAGTGCCTCAGCTTCTTCCCCCCTGACAGGGAATCTTGGAGGATTGACTTTTGGGGTAAGTGGGTACACGCAGCCTTCACTTTGGAACTGGATTGCTGACTACCTCTCTCATATGGTTAAATACCAGAACACTATCTGGAGGAAGGGAAAGGCGGCTGTCCAGACCCTCCCAGTCTGCTTCCAGAAGCAGGAGGTTCCAAGCCCTTGCAGAGTGCTGAGAATGTTAGCAAACATCTTCTCAGGGTCTTTTATGATATCTCTGATAGTGATGCCAGGGCTGCTGCCACAGGCATTTGTTTTCATAGGCACTCCTGGCTGGGGGTCTCAGGTTTTGCTGCAGATGGTGCTTAATGCCCTTTCACTGGCTCCAGACTATTTGGGCCAGATGTTCAGGACATCATTAATGACATACAGGCATCTGGCAGGGGTATTAAGTCTGTCCACTCGCTCAATCATACACAGCCTAGGAGCAGACAGTGCCCTTCCTTTTGCAAGGTGTCTCACAAGTCTGGAGCAGCCTCCTGTCCTTGGAGCAAGAGAAAGGCCTCCTCTGCCTTGCCTACCCCCTCCTCTGGCACTGCAACAAAGTGCAGAGGTGACGAATCAACCCCAGTGGCTGGATCCACCTCAGCTTGACTCCTTGCCAGACCCACGTCTCCAGTCCCTGACCATGAGGTGGTAGTCAGAGGTCAGTTCTTCAGTCTCTATCAGTGGAGAGCCATCACTTGAGATGCTTAGATCCTTCAGATTATAGAGGGGTCACACTCTGGAATTCGTAGAGAGGCCTCCAGAGACTCTTCCAGTACCCTTGACCTGTACCCCAGCCCATCTGTCCATCTTCCGAAAAGAGGCACAGTCCTTTTTGCGGAAAAAGGCCATCAAGCTAGTGCCCATGCACCAAAGGAACAGGGGATTTTATTCCAGGTTTTTCCTGGTCCCTAAAAGAGCCAGAGATCTGAGGCCCATTCTAGATTGCAAAGACCTGAATCGTCTTATCCAGTACAAAACGTTCCATATTGTAACCCTGCCAGGCTTGCTGCCCCTACTCAAGCAGGGTGACTGGCTGTGCTCCCTGGATATGCAAGATGCTTACCTACACATGTCAGTGTTTCTCCTCACAGGAGAGTTCTTCGGTTTCTCTTTCAGGGCAAACACTACCAGTGCAAAGTATTGCTCTTTGGCTTATTTTCTGTGCCGTTGGTCTTTACAAAATGCTTAGCAGCAGTAGATACAGCTCTCCAAAGGGAGGGACTGTACGTTTTCCCCTATCTGAACAACTGGCTCCTAAAGGTTCCACCTAAGGAACTGCTCCTCCTGACCCTGGAGAGAACCCTTCAACTGTTCTCTCCCTAGGAATCACTGTCTACCTCACCAAGTACATTCTGGTCCCATCCCAGAGGTTGCATTATATAAGAGCAGTCCTGAACTCTGCACAGGGCAAAGCCTTCCTGACTGTAAGCAGGGCGGAGTGCCTTATTGCCCAGGGTCAGGAGGTTACCCATAGCCATTCTATTCCTGTGGGGGTGTACCTGAGGTTATTGGTTCTTATGGCTGCAGCCATTTCCACATTTCCCTTGGCCAGGTTGCACAAGCAAGTCCTCCAGTGGACACCCCGGGTGCAATGGGACTAACGCAGAGACAAACATTCTGGAGATGTGAGCGGTCCTGTATGTCATGCAAGCTTTTCAGAGTCCTCTCCTCCTGGGTCATCTGTTGATCCAGTCGGACAATCTGTGTTGTCTTTTATATGAACTGGCAAGGGAGCATGCATTCGTAACCCCTGTGCAGGGAGGCCATGAGAGTATGGTACTGGGCACTAAACCACAGTCTGATATGTAACAAACCCACTCAGCAGGTCAGCCCTCTACTCCCAAAGTGTCAACTTCCGAGTGCAGTCTTGTGAACAGTTAACAGCACAAGGTAACCCTCTTGTCTGTTTTTGTGGATTCAAATCAACCTTTGGTCTCAAGTCTTGGAGGGATTCAAACTGTGAACCTCTTGTTAGCGTACTCAATGTACAGGCTCAGATAATTCTGTCTTCGGGGGGCCAGATATCTTTGCCTATGGGCACCTAACCAGGTGTAAAGAAATGAACCCTTAAAAACTGTAATAAAAGACCTCAGATTTAAAACGCTTACCTTTTTCCAGTTTGGTATCCCCATTCAAGGTTATGTGCAGCGTCTGCTTTAATCATATATACTCCACTTGTAAAAGGAAAGAAATCAAAGACAGACCAAGTAGGCTCAAAAAACAGAGTTTTACTAAAATAAATAAAAAATATACAACACATGAAATACAGAACTATTATATCACAAGACATACAAATCTATTAAAAGAACAAGGTTTTAACAGTACAATTCCTACCACAGTACTTAGATTTTCTCTCTCTTTCTCTAAATACCTGCTTAAAGTGCTCACAGATGTTTCTTTGTCAGAGTCTAGATAAAAGTGCCTCTGAAGAAAAACAGAATAATATTTAAAAGCTGGTTTTCCCCACCTATTTGCATGAGGTCACCTAGCTCCTCCCTGTCAGAATATATAAAAAAAATTATTTACATAAAAACAGGATGTCTTTTCCAAGTATTAAATTCTGCAACCTCAGCATAACTCATGTTCTTCAAATTACTCTCTTTGATCTTATGATAAGCTTCCCCCTTCCAGGACATGAAAGCATCTTTTATGACTTTGCACTACAACGTCACAACCTGCTCTTCTTCCTCTAAGCGTTATCAAACTTTGTGATTTTCCCTCTTAGCAACTATAGCTATAATTAACTTAGCTAACGTCTATAATTAGCTTCAGGCCTTCCAGGTAACACCTTGTATCTAAAACCTGTGTGTGTGTGTGTGTCATACTCATGCTGTTTCAGCATTTCTCAAGAGAGACAGTCCATAACCCATTTTTATATTACAAAAAATGATACAGTGATCAGAACCAGCTGTCCAAGTGTCCCAATTCATCCCCACCTAGACTGAAATGGGGGGCTCTATCCCCTGCATGGGATGAGCTTCCCAAATCAGTTCACTCCTTATAGACCCTAGACAGCCCATCTGAGTTCTGATTTTTGGCTCCAGCCCTATGTAATATTGTCATATGATACCCTTGCAAAGCAAGATTCCAACTTACTAATCTACCATGTTCTTTCCCATCTGCGTCAGCCAAACCAGGGGGTTGTGGTCAGTCTGCACCACAAAATGCTGCCCATATAGGTATGGCTGCAACTTCGTTAGGGCCCACACTATGGCAAGACATTCTTTTTCCACTCTGGAGTATGTTTGCTCCCTGGGAAGTAACTTCCTACTCAGGTTTTCTACTGGGTGATCCCTCCCTTGGCTGGATGTCTGACTCAGTACTGCCCCAATACCCACGTCTGAGGCGTCAGTCTGAACTATAAAGGTTTTGCTATAGTCAGGACTTGTCAAAACAGGAGCACTGCACAGTGCCTCCTTTAGTTTGGAAAAGGCTTCGTCACAGGCTGGGCTACAGGTAATTTTCTTGGGCATCCTTTTCTTTGTCAGGTCAGATAGGGGAGCAGCCAGGGCACTTTAATTGGGTACAAATTTTCTGTAGTACCCTGCTGTCCCCAGAAAATTCCTGACCTGCTTCTGTGTTTCTGGTCTGGGCCACACCTGGATTACCTCTATTTTTATTTGGTTAGGATGGAGCTGTCCCCGGCCTACCACATGCCGGAGGTGTGCCACCTCTCCCATGGCCACCTGGCACTTCTCGGCTTTGACAGTGAGCTCGGCCCCTCTGTATCCTGCCCAGCACTTCCCTAAGGTGGGATAGGTGTTCCTCCCAGCTGGTACTAAAGATGGCAGTGTCATCCAGGTACACCACGGCATACTCCTCAGCACCATTTAACACCTGGTTCACCATCCTTTGGAAAGTGGCCAGGGCATTCTTCATTCCAAAAGGCATTACATTAAACTCAAATAAGCCTATCAGAGTGATAAAGGCTGACCTCTCCCTAGCTCTGTCTGTCAACTCTACCTGCCAATGCCCCTTTGTCAGGTCAATGGTCTTAAGGTAGGTCACCCCCCCAACTTGTCCAGGAGTTCGTCAGTCTGGGGCATTAAGTGGGCGTATAACTTCATGACTGCATTCAGTCCATGATAGTCCACACAGAAATGAGTAGAACCATCTGGCTTAGGCACAAGGACTACGGGTGAGGCCCAGGGGCTGTGGGATCTCTGGATTACCCCTAAATCCAGCATCTTCTCCACTTCCCTCCTAATGTCCTTTTGGACAGCCTCTGACACCTGATATGCTGTCCGCTGGATGGGCGTCTGTGTCCCTGTCTCCACATCATGTGTTGCTAAGGGGGTTAATCCAGGCTTGGTGCTAAACAATGGGGCAGAGTCTGCTAAAACCTCCCTTACTTTCTGGATCTGGTCCGGTGCCAGCTGGGGAGACAATTTTACTGCCTTCACAGAGGACTCCTGCTTACTTTCCTCCAGCAAGTCCAGAATGGGGTCTCCTTCATCCATCCCCTCCTCAGGACTACACACTGCAAACACCATGTCAGCCCTATTTGCATATGGCTTCATCATGTTGACATGGTACATCCTTTCTGTCCATCTTCGGTCAGGTAACTCCACAATGTAGTTCACGTCATTTACCTTCCTAACCACTTTGTACGGTCCTGCCCACTCAGCCTGCAGCTTGTCTTTCTGGACCTGAATAAGGACCATGACTTCCTGACCCACCATGTACAAGTGAGCTCTGGCTCTGCAGTTGTACCACACTTTTGGTTTCTGTTTGGGCAGCTGCCAGGTTGCTCTGGGCTGTCCCCATAAGCTCTTTCAGCCTTCCCTAAACCTAAGGACATAATCCACAATGGGAGTTCCCTGGGTGGCATGCTTGCCTTCCCAGTCCTCCCGGATCAAGTCTAGGGGCCCATGTACCTGGTGTCCATAAAAGAGTTTGAAGAAGGAAAATCCTGTCGACTCTTGGGGCACCTCCCTGTACGTAAACAACAGGTGGGGAAGGTATTTCTCCCAGTCCCTCCCATCCTGTTCAGCAAACGCCCACAGCATTGACTCTAGGTTCCATTGAATCTTTCCACAAGCCCATTGGCTTGTGGGTGATACAGTGTCGTGCATCTCTGCACCACCCCACACTTCTCCCATAAACATTTCATCAGGTCCGACATGAAGGAACCCCCTCGATCGGTGATTACCTCCTGCGGAAACCCAACATGGGAGAAAATCCCAAGTAAGGCATCTGCCATTTTGTCCGTCCTCAGTGAGGATAGGGTGACTGCCTCTGGGTACTGGGTGGCTTTTGGTCTCAAGTCTTGGAGGGATTCAAACTGTGAACCTCTTGTTAGTGTACCCAATGTACAGGCTCAGATAATTCTGTCTTCGGGGAGCCAGATATCTTTGCCTACGGGCACCTAACCAGGTGTACAGAACTGAACCCTTAAAAAGTGTAATAAAAGACCTCAGATTTAAACGCTTACCTTTTTCCAGTTTGGTATCACCATTCAAGCGTATGTACAGTGTCTGCTTTAACTATATATACTCCACTTGTAAAAGGTAAGAAATCAAAGACAGACCAAGTAGGATCTAAAAATAGTTTTACTAAAATAGATAAAAAATATGTAACACATAAAATACAGAACTATTATATCACAAGACATACAAATCTATTAAAAGAACAAGGTTTTAACAGTACAATTCCTACTACAGTACTTTGATTTTGTCTCTCTCTTTGTAAATACCTGCTTAAAGTGCTCACAGATGTTTCTTTGTCAGAGTAGGTAAAAGTGTCTCTGAAGGAAAACAGAATAATATTTAAAAGCTGGTTTTCCCCACCTATTTGCATGAGGTCACCTAGTTCCTCCGTCAGAATATATAAAAAAATATATCTATATAAAAACAGGATGTCTTTTCCAAGTATTAAATTCTGCAACCTCAGCATAACTCATGTTCTTCAAATTACTCTCTTTGATCTTATGATAAGCTTCCCTCTTCCAGGACATAAAAGCATCTTTTATGACTTTGCACTAAAACGTCACAACCTACTCTTTTTCCTCTAAGCATTATCAAACTTTATGATTTTCCCTCTTAGCAACTACAGCTATAATTAACTTAGTTAAAGTCTATAATTAGCATCGGGCCTTCCAAGTAACACCTTGTATCTAAAACCTATGTCTGTGTGTGTCATAGTCACATGGTGTTTCAGCATTTCTCAAGAGAGACAATCCATAATCCATTTTTATATTACAAAAAATGATACAGTGATCAGAACCAGCTGTCCAAGTGTCACATGGTACACTCAGCCATCCACATTCCAAGCGTGCTAAACACCCTGGCTGACAGCCTCAGCAGGGCGCAGTCCAGCATGCATGATTGTGAACTTCTCTCATCTATCGCAGAAGATCTGTTCGCCAGATGGGGCCATCCAGAGTTGGACCTTTCTGCGGCCTCACTCAGTGTAAAATTGCCCAGTTTTGCTCGCTAGTCCAGGGCTTGGAGTTTTCTGGTGAGACACATTGTCCCTGTACAGGAGCGGGAGGCTCCTTTATGTCTTGCTTCTGTTTCCTCTGATTCTGAGGGTGCTAATCAAGCTGCAGATGGAAGGGGCCAGCTTGATCCTGATTGCACCATTCTGGCCACAACAGATCTGGTTTACATTACTGCAACAGTTAGAGAAACCTCCAATCTCTCTGCCCCTCTGCAGGAATCTGTTGACGCAGGCTCAGGGGACCCTGGTCTATCCCTATCTCAAGTCCCTTCTGCTGCATTCCTAGCTACATAGCCATCACCCAGTTTGGGGTGGCAGATGTCCTCATTGCAGCTCGGAAGCCCTCCACTGGAGCCACATATGTCATGAAGTGGAAGAGGTTTGCCATCTGGGCTGCCAAACATCATCTGGACCCTTTCACCTGTCCGGTGGGCCAGGTTCTAAACTACCTGATATCTCTGTCTTCAGTATTTCTCCCTCAAGGGTGCACCTTTCAGCTATCTCTGCCTTTCATGAGCTTGTGGCTCAATTGGATGTCTCCCGTATCTTTCTCAGGGGCATCCTGGATCTGAAACCTCCAATTCATTCCCCTGTTCCGGCTTGGGATTTAAATTTTGTTTTAGAGAAGTTGACCCTGTCTCCTTTTGAGCCAGCCATGAATTGTGAGCTACGCTTTCTCTCTTGGAAGGCATTATTTTTGGTTGCTATTACCTCTGTTTGAAGGATTTCCAAGCTTCATGCTTTCTGGTGTGAGGAGCCTTATTTGGTTTTCCAAAAAGACAGGCTGTCTTTGCACACGAATCCTAAGTTTCTCCCTAAGGTGTTGTCTGAGTTTACCCTGAACCAATCTATCCACCTACCAGTTTATTTTCCTGAGCGTGCCAATCCAGGGGAAGCACTGCTCCATACATTAGACATGCGCAGAATTTTGAAGTATTATCTGCTCCAAACCAAGGAATGCAGAAAAGTCGAAGCAGCTTTTTGTTTCTTTGGCCCCAGATAGAGAGGGCATTCTGATTTCTAAGCAATGTTTGTTCAGATGGTTGGCACATTGTGTTGTGTTCTGCTACAACAAGACTCGTTCCTGCAGTGTGATCTGATAACTGAGATGCCCCCAAAAAAGATAGAACAGTTATGTAAGAACTTTCTGTAACAGTAGATCTTTGAGGGTATCTCAGTTATCAGATCAGCCTTCCCTCCCACCATCCCCATTTGGGGTTCCTGTCTTAGATTGGCTATCTGGTGTATTCAGTCTTTTATTCAGGTCTGGGCACCTCTCTCTCTCTCTCCCCTCAGCCCCCCATGACTTGGGTGTGCTCCCTTTGTCTCCAGGGGAAAGAACTGAGGAGGGGGTAGGGCAGCATACTCCTTTATAGAGTTGTTGATGTCGGCGTGGGCGGTCCCAGTGGTACTGCTGGAAAATCTTTGCGAATCCTGCTTCACCAACGGTGAAGTTCTTACAGTGTAACCTGATGACTGAGATCCCCTTGAAGATCTACTATTATGATAAGTTCTTACATAACTGTTCTGTCCAGCAGTTCCCCCTCTCTAATGGGATCTGTAACCAGCTGCCTGAGAAATACCCCTTGCAGGGAGTGTAGGATGACCCTGCTTCTAGTTGTAGCTGCAGCGAGGATGCTCCAGTCTACATCCAGTGGATTAAAGTCCCTCATAATTACTCCTTCCACTTTGCTTGCCATTTTACTTATGGGCTCCCCAAAACCCTGTCTAATTCCTCCCCCATTCTTGGTGATCTGAATATACCACTCCCATGCAAATACAGGCCCTGAACCCTGACTCTAAGTCAACCCAAAGAACCTCTAAGCCCTCCTTTTCCTGATTGTGTCCTTGTATTTCCATGGCCTTTATACATTCCCTTACATATAAAAAGACCTCCCTCTTTTCTCCTAGCCCCATTCTTTCTAAACATACTGTAACCCTGTATGGTCATCTCCCAGCTGTGGTTGTCAGTGCACCATGATTCTGTGATGGCCACTAGATACAGGTCCGCCTCTGCAATGGTAGCCTCAAGGTCAGGAATTTTGTTTCCTAAGCTTCTTGCCTTGGCACAGATGGCTGTCCACTCCTTTTGTCCCTCCCTTCCCGAATCCCTCCTGCACCCTTCTCTAAACATTGACAGTATGAATGGTAATAAATCATTAAAGCAGTATAACAGTTTGAGAGGTTGCAAGTGGTGGTCGGGGGAGGCAGTGCCTCCATCACAACTGGTGTAAATGGCTTGCTACAGGAGCAGAGTAAGGGAAGATGAGCAGATAGGAGTGACTTGAGAGAAAAGGCAGGATGAGCGATGAATTGGAAGAGGAAGGTCATTTCAGAGAGTAGAAAAGTGGAGGTTTTGCAGCAAGGGGTATGGAAGAGTGAGCATTAGAAGGAAGGAGTATGATGACAGGATGGGGTGAGGATAAAAGAGGGTTAGGAGGGAATAGTGGTGAAGTAGTATTTAACAGTCTCCTGTGTGGAACTGTGTCGAAAGCCTTACTGAAATCCAAGTAGGCAAAGTCAACCACACATTTAGCAGTGGGAGAGACATTGGGCATCAATGGAGGGGAAGATAGGTTAAAATAAACCACCTGGGGTTGGATCATCAATTGGCAGTAGCGCTGCAGCTAATGACATGGATGATCTGTGTTTGGAAATGAGTGTGTGCTGTCGAGGGGAAACTTGAGTGTCCCAAGGCCTGCTCTCCTTCCTTAGGAAGGAGTATCACTGCTCCTGCTGCTTGCCTGCCACACATTGGGGGAGAACAGAAAGGGGCGGTTAGCTGCTGGGCACGTGGCATGCATACATGCTTTTATAGTTGCATGTTGGCACCCCATGAGAGATGAAGAGGAGAACAGAGGAAAGCACCTTGTCCAGCCATGCCAGCATTTCCCACAGGTTCTTGTGCACCGAAGGCGGCAGTCCACCCATCACATGATGGTCTTGGGTAAGCAGTGGATAACCAGAAGTCCATGAGAAGATAGACGATTAGGCGGGGGGTGCCGTTGCAGAAACAAGAAATGAGAAAAATATATATATATTTTTTTTTTAAAACTATAAACCACCTGGGCAGCCACCAGAGATGAGCAGGATAGTACTTCAGCAGTGTAACACCCTCCTAGTGCTACACTTCAGTGAAAGTATTGAATATTCATCCCCAAGTTTTTGGTTTGAGACTAGAACCCACAATCTAATGGCCTCAGAGGCAAGCATGCAACCTGCTAAGCCACTGACACTCCTCTCTTTTCAAAAAGCATGCAGTGGGGTTGGGGGGGAGAGGAAGATTTCAGATTTAAAGAAGTCCAATGTTAGTGACCTTAACTCTGGTATATACAAAAGTATTGGCATGAGGAATCTCAAATGTTCGACAAAAAGCATACAATAAATGGAAACTGTGGAAACAAAGTGCAAGTGTAACTGGTTCTGCACCCTGATGGGCCAGCTTTTTGTTCTCATTACAGAGTTCAGCTTGATACTTTTTGAACTCGTACAAAAGTGAATACCAGTCTTTTGGGACTGAAATGCCTGCTTGAAAAGAAATAGCAGTAGTGTTTTTTTTTGGCAAACGTAGGCGCTTAACTTGGTTAATATGTACCTTTTATCACTTGTCAACGAAAGATTTAATGAGGTGAAAATCTTGCTTTCTGGCCATGTCGCACAGTGTCAGTATGCATGTCTGCATTTGAACAGAAATGTTAATAATCGCCCATGATCTGCTGCATTTGGTGGGGGATGGGAATTAGAAAACAAAATAAGAACCAACAACACTTAAACAGGGGGACATTGTATAAAACTGGAATTATAGTAATTTAAGTTCAGAAGGAACTCGAGATCCATTTCCACTCCCTCAACCCTCCCCACCACACACACACACACCCACCCACCCACCTAGATCTTACTTCGAGAGGGCTCTTGCAGACTGCACCCCCTGGCGTCAGGACCACACGGAAACTTTAGCTAGCAGTGTCTGACAGGGGACCACCCTCCCATGTCACGTGACGACACTATACAGTGAGTGGTTCCCACGCCTGCCTTCCAATTCTTTCCTGCCATTGACCTGAACATGTCGGAACTCGGGGAGATCATCGCTGCAGTTCGACCACCTTTCTTTGGATGAGTATCTGTTTTTTTATTTTAGTGCTATACTCATATTTTTTGCATGTCTTTGCTGTCTTCCGTCGAGTTGCATAAAAATAAATGTGGTTCATCCGGCGTGCAACTACCTCACAAAGATTCTCACTCCCTCTGCCTCTTCTGCTTAGGCCCGGAGCACAAGGTCAAGGATTGTGAGGCCTGTTCCTGCTTCAACCAGGCCACACGGAAGTGTCGCCAGCAGGCCCTTGACGCCCATTTATTGAAGCAAAAAATGTCCACAATGGAAAAAGAGCTCCAGAAACTCAGACGCGCTTCCTCCTCTCCCACGGACTTCCATAAGCACAAGAAAAAGAGGGATAATGAGAAGCACCGGCACCAGGACTGGTCTCCCTCTCACCTGCTGCTGCCTATGGGTAATCAGCAGCCCTCTTCCTCTGGGAAGTCTGCTGCTGCCTCCAAGCTTACTCCCGCTTCCCAGAAAGCAGCCCTTGGATCCCCCGCAGCCACTAGTTACAGAGGCTGCAGGTGCCTTGGCAGAGTCTGAGGTTTCTGTCGCTCTTTGGCCCCTTACAACTGGAGGGTCTAAGCTGCCTGGCGGGGCCAGTAAGCCTCTCATTGGGTCCTCTGACGAGCACCTGGCCCAGGCTGTGAAGTCTGGCTCTAGAGTCACTAGTGCTCACCCGACCACAGTCAGTAAGCCGGTCATTGGTCCACCCAATGTTCACTCGACAGATCAGCTCACATTGGGCTCTGATGAGGGCCCCGACGATGTCCAGTTGCAAGATTTATCACAACTTTCTCTGGTTGGGTCTCCCCACCGGGTCACCCCCTCCTTATCCCTGGAAGAGCCTCCTTTGCCTTCCCCAGATCATTAGGGTGTGGAGGATGGGGGTAATCCGTCAAGTGACACCTTCCCTAGTTCACCTCCGGACCTGACGTCGGATCTCCCAGGTAACCCTCTGGGCCCATCCCCACCAGATCCTCCAGCGGGGATGGTGGTACAGATGCCGGGCTTGCCTCCCACTGGTCCAGCATCTGACCTGGGTCCCTCAGGGCCAGGTTTCAGGCCTCCTCAAGGTCCACCTTTTAGTCCCACAGCACCGCCGTCAGGTTACCCTCTGTCGGGTCACCCACGCCACATTATCCACCAGCCTACATTCCTCCCGGCTACCCACCATCAGGCTGTAAGATGCCAGGGTATTCACCTGCTTACACTTTACCAGGTTACCCAGCACATACATACCATACACGGGCTACCCGACGATGAGGTTCTCTCCAAGATATCCTCCGGCCTACCAGCCCCATCTGCCTACTCCTCAGCCTTGGGTGGACCTCTGGGCTATCCTTCAATCCTGGTGGTCAGATTCCAAGGCTCAGTTCATTTCAAAGCTGGATAGCCACCACCCACCGAGGGTTGTTACCCGGGTTCTGTCGGTCCAGACGCCCAGATCCACCCCTATGCCGGACACACGTCAGTCTACATCGGGCCTAATGAAGGAACCTTTGGCAGGGCTGACGACAGACTAAGCCCATCCTGGCTGTCAGGAAGCTTCTTATCCTGACGTCCGGTCTTCAGAGTCCTCGGATCTGGGCTCAGATTCCTACTCCTCTTCCTCTGTGGTATCGGGATTTGAAACTCCTCCCACAAAGGAACATAGGCCTAAAGAGTCCTCTAAATCCCAACCTGAGGACCCTTCTTTCGTAGACCTCCTGAAAAAGATTGCAGAGGTCTACGATTGGAAGTCCGATGCACAGGATCCTAAGCACCAAAGACTGGCTGAGCACTTGGACGTCCAAGAGGCAGCACCTGTCCTTACACCTCCATGGTTAGAGACGCATGAAGATCTGACTTCTACCATCTGGATGATGCCTTCTTCAATACTGGCAGTAGCCAAAAAGGTTGATCGGATGTACAGAACACCAGAGGGTAAAGACCACCTTAGTGTTCACCCCAAGGCAGACTCTGTAGTCATTACGGCAGCTCAGGACAGATCCACTAAGACACATGAGCACCTCTCCTCCCGATAAGGAGCCGAGGGAACTGGATCAGTTTGAAAGGAAATTCTGTTCTTCCTCCACTTTGGCCATAAGTGCCTTAAACTTTGTGGCACACATGCTCATTTACCAGAAGTCACTTTTCAGTCAGCTGGAACCTGTCATTGAGGCTATGCCGGACTCAGAATCCAAATCAATCTTGGCTGACACCATTAGGTCCACCAAGGTCACTTATTGGCATTCGCTGAGGGCCATGTACGACGCTGTGGACTTCTCGTCCAAGGGCACTGCCACGGCAAATTAGCCTCAGGAAGTATTCCTGGCTAAGGATGTCTGGCTTGGCACCTGATGTTCAGGCAGCCATCCAAGATGCTCCCATTAATGGCTCTGTCCTCTTCAGAGGCAACTCCCAAGACATTATCACCAGCCTTCAGGACAAGGGCAAGGCCTTAAGGTCAGTCCACACCATGTACCACCTTAGACTTAAGGTCAAGCAACCATTTCATCACCAGGCTAAGCAGCAGATGGCCAGACATTAGGCAAAACATCGGGCACCATCAGCAACGGCCTCCCCTCATGCCAAAACTCAAAGGGTCTCTGGCGTGGCTCTCCCTAACCCTCCCTCCATCTCTTGACTCACGGTCTGCCACCCCTCTCCTTCCCTCAGAGGAGCCGGTGGGCAGAAGATTCACCTGTCACTTGCTGGGATAGGAGATAGTCAACACAGATGCATGGGTCCTTCAGCTGGTGAGTCAAGGCCACACATTAGAACTTCTGGAGACACCTCAAACAGGTCCCCAGGGGTGTCCCACTACCCAAAGGTGCACATCCCCCTCATAAGGGAGGAAATCAAGGCTCTTCTGCAAAAACAAGCAATACAGCCCGTCTCCGCAAACCAGGTAGGGAAAGGATACTATTCTCACTTCTTTCTGGTTCCAATGAAAACAGGAGATCTGCGTCCAATTCTGGACCTCAGCACTCTAAACCAGTACATTCAGTATAAGTGGTTTCGAATGCTGACTCTCCCAGGTCTGCTGCCCCTCCTGCACAAGGGACAGTGGCTTTGTGCTCTGGACATGCAGGATGCCTACCCGCATATCCCGGTATTTCTGGCCCACCGCTGCTACCTCAGGTTTTCCTTCCGGGAAGGGGGGGGAGGGCAGCAGCATTAACATTTCAGGGCCCTCCCCTATGGACTGTTCTCGGCACCTCAAGTTTTCACCAAGTGCCTGGTGGTGGTGGCAGTGGCCCTGAGACACTCAGGCCACTATGTGTTCCCTTACCTCGATGACTAGCTTCTGTCAGCCCCGTCGAGAGAACAACTGGAATTCTC
Organism: Neoceratodus forsteri; assembly: GCA_016271365.2. NCBI lineage: Eukaryota > Metazoa > Chordata > Ceratodontiformes > Ceratodontidae > Neoceratodus > Neoceratodus forsteri. The sequence goes on from CM057458.1 coordinate 590,934,321, forward strand.
CCTTTTGGCTACCCTGGCCCTCTTTGCGCAAGTGGGGATTACGGTCAACTACCCCAAGTCCCACCTTGCCCCTTCTCAGCATCTCCAGTTCATTGGGGGCAGTGCTGGATACAGTTCAGGGCATGGCTTTCCTCCCTCAGGACAGAGCAGAAACCTTACAGAGGCAGGCTTGTCTAATAGCCTCCAGCAGGTGGGTTTCAGCCAGGTCAGTTCTCCGGCTTCTTGGCTTTATGGCAGCAGCCATCCCCATTATTCCTCTGGCCAGACTCCACATGGGTATCTCGCAGTGGATGCTCAGAGTGCAGTGGGACCAGAGTCGGACAACCTAGACCACAAGGACATGGTCTCCAATTTGATGCAACAGGATCTCCTATGGTGGCAGGATCTCAGCAACCCTACCAAAGGAGTCCCTTTTCAACCCCCTCCTTGACTACAGATGCATCAGGGATGGGCTGAGGCGCTCATCTGGAGACCCAGAGAACTCAGGGGCTGTGGTCCCAGTTGGAGCTCTCCTTAAACATAAACGTGTTGGAAATGAGGGCAGTACTGTATACCCTCCATGTCTTTCAGCACTTGCTTTGCCAGGGCCCACTATTAGTCCAGTCGGACAATATGTGTGTAGTCTGGTACCTCAATAAACAAGGGGGCACTTGCTTGTATCTGCTCTGCAGGAAAGTGATGCGGGTGTGGAATTGGGCAGTTCTGCATCGAATGCACGTCTCAGCAGTTCACATTCCAGCTGTGTAAAATGTCCTAGTGAACAGTCTCAGCAGCACTAGTTTAAGAGCCAGTGGTGGTTGATCACATTTTTGACCTATGGAGACATCCAGACCTGGATCTGTTTGCCTCCCCACACAACACACAGCTACCCAGGTTTTGCTCGCTTGCTCTTGGGCATGGTGTTTTCTGGCGAGACGTGCTATCTCTCTGCTTGACAGGGAGGTTTTTGTATGCCTTCCCTCCCTTTCCAGTTCTGCAGAGGGTGCTGCTCAAGCTCCAGGTGGAAGGGTCTCGCAAGATCCTGATCGCCCCTGTCATCGAGACACAGGTCAAGAAGCATAGAGAAAACCCAGGAACAGTTGTAAAATTCCACAAAAGTGTTTATTTGTAGCTGCAGTAACATAAAATAAAATAAACCTGTTCAAAATAACTATATACAGAAGCAAAATAAAATCTCTTGTAATCCCCCTAGTTGCAGCTCAGCTGTTTTATAAGGCTTTTCAACCCCCATCCTTTGCAAGCATCCTGTTCTCTGTAAATTTCAGGAGCTGCTAAAACATTGAGAACTTCCTGAGGTCCCCACAGCAACTGCAAAAGGCTCAGGCATTTGCATCCAAGTAACCTCTAGCTTTTCACAGTTATCTCAAATTATAAATATATATACATTTCAACAGTAACACCATATTTTGCTAAACAAAAGTGATCCCATTATGTTTCATTTCCATATACTGATTTGCACATATTCTTATATTACCAGATCTAGATATGCAAGGGAGGAAAAACAGAAAGCAAGAGAAAACAGAGAGACAGAGGCAAAGGATTGCGAGACTGTTCGGGTTGATCAAGGCCAACGTCTCACAGGAAAATTTGGTTGCACAGCCTGAGAAGAGAGAAAAGGAAAGAATACAGATCCTTGCACTTAAATACTTTCTCCAAAGCAAATGGGACAGGGTTCTATTCTACCCTGTCATAGCCCCATATTGGCCCCGTTGGGTATGGTTTGCACTCCTTCAGCAGGTTGCAGCGGAGCCTCCAGTTCCCCTAACTCTCTGCCACGATCTCCTGACTCAGGAGAGGGGCACGCTGGTCCATCCAGGGCTGAAGTCCCTTCACCTTGACGCATGGCACCTCATGCCATAGCTGCTTCATGCTTTGGAGTTTCCTCCAGAGTGGCTCAGGTCCTTGTAGAGGACTACATATGCCATGAAGTAGAAGTGTATCTCCATCTGGGCCACCTCAAAGGGTTGGGACCCCTTTTTGTGCCCCGTTCCTCAGGTCATGGAGTATCTATTACTTCTCTCTTACCTGGGCCTGAGTTTGTCTTCGCTGAAAGTTCACCTGTCTGCTATTTCTGCCTGCCACACCTTAGCGGAGGGCAAAGCTGTGGCTCAGCTGGAGGTTTTTAAAAATCTATCTAAAAGGGATCCTCCACCTGAAACCCCTGGTGCGCAGTCCCGCACCACCATGGGATTTGAATTTTATTTTGGAAAAAATGACCTTGCCTCCCTTTGAAACGGCTGGTAGTTGTAATATACATTATCTATCATGGAAAGTGCTCTTTTTAGTTGCTGTTATTTCTGCTAGAAGGATTTCCGAGCTTCAGACCCTGATGTGTAAGGTGCCTTATTTAATTTTTCACAGAGACTAGGTGGCTCTGTATACCAATCCTCAGTTTTTACCGAAGGTGGTTTCTGAGTTCACGTCGAACCAGTCTATTCAACTTCCAGTATACTACCCTGAGCTTTCTAATAAGGGGGGAGGTTATTCTGCATACCCTAGATGTTCACAGAATTTTGCATTATTATACTAACCAAACTAAACCTGTCCGGAAAATGGACCAACTTTTTGTGCCTTTTACACCCATGAAAGAGGATGCGGCAGTTTCCAAACAATGTCTATCCAAGTGGTTGGCAAACTGTATTGTTTTCTGTTACCGGAAGTATGGTAAAACTCTCCCCGGGGAGGTTAAGGGGCATTCTACAAGAGGCATGGCTGTTTCTACTGCTTGCTTCAGGAATGTTTCAGCTACTGACATATGTGCCACGGCTACTTGGAGCTCTGTCCACACTTTTACCAAACATTGCAGTCTGGACATTGCCTCAAGGCACAGGGCTGGCTTTGGCCTAGCTGTCCTCCAAGGCCTTCTGTCCTAAACGTCCTGCTTTTCTGCAGACTTTTCCTGCCACCCATGTTTTTTAGTACCTTCTGATTCAAGTTGCTTGGGACTCAGTCCTCAAGGTTATTACCTACTGCAAGAACTCTCTCAAAGTAAGATAGTACAGTTACGTAAGAACTTAATGTAACAGTAGATCTTCGAGGGAGGCTCTTGCAGTAGGTAACCTTTTCCCTCCCTCCTTCTCCCATCTTCAGGTGTTCTTTTTCTATCACTTTATGTTGGTTCCAGGAGCTTCTTTTCCATTCTCCTCTTGCTCCCTTGGGAAGTCTCCGGCGGACAAACTGGAAGGCGATCGTGGGGACCGCCCACTATATGGTGTCACGCTGATGGTCACGTGATGTCAGTGGGCAGTCCCCCATCAGACACTACTAGATAAAGTTTCTGTGTGGTCCTGATGCCAGGGGGCACAGTCCTCAAGGTTATTACCTACTGCAAGAGCCTCTCTTGAAGCTCTACTGTTACAATAAGTTCTTACGTTACTGTACTTTCACAAGCAGGGATGAAACATATGCTTTGCATACATGTGCCAATTTATAGGGGTTCTCTACCTACTCTATCAGGGTACCCAATAATTCCCTTGATAAACAGAAACATGTACAGGCTTACTTTAAAGGTTTGTACCATCCTCATGTCTGCCATCTCTGCTAGAATGCTATTTCATAGATTCACCACTCTTGGAGATAAAATGCCTCTAAAAGTTAACCATAAATTTGCCACACCTCTGTATCAGGTCGTGTCTCCTAAATTTAACCCTAAATTTGTCACCCTTGTGTATCAGGGCATGCCTCCGTGTCCTGCTGCAGGACACAGATCAAACCTTTCTGACTGCTCAGTCTTGCCAGTGCCCTCGAGTACGCCAAAGACTGAGATTGTGTCCCCTCTCAGCCTCCTTTTCTTCAGGATATGTTAAAAGGGACACTGTCAACTCCCTCAGGCCTCAAATTTTCCCAAGTTTAAAAACATATGTTAAGATTGTGCACATTCTGTAGAGATTATTGATGTAGATGGCTGTTTGACTCTGATTAATTTTTTCTTTTAAAAGTTGAAAAACAGACTGCCGTCCCATACTGGTGTTACCACACAAAAACACATTTGTTTACATTCCTTGATGAACTCCCATGGCAGCTTTTCTGGATTTGGGACATCCCCAACACAGTCTAGACACTCAGTAAGCAGTAGGAGAGGAGACCATCATATCATGAGTGACTACACTGTTTGGGGACGTTTGTCATATTTAGGAAGTATGCAGTCAGAGTAGATCAAGGATTTAAAATAAAATAAAGCTGAGTATAATCACACCATTAGCATGCATTTCAGTTCTACTAAGAAGGGAAGCAGATAAAACAACCAGTAACATTAACGAATTTTGCAGAAGATAAGCAATCATAAAATGTGGGTTTTCAACTAGAACTAATATGATGCAAAAAGGTTGACAGTCCTTTAAGAGTTTCCAGCCTCTCCATGTAGCTTTTGTCCCCCGTGCCCCTAATAATTTTGCTGTCTGTTTTGCAACCTTTCAATTGCCTTCAAATTTTTTTTTTTTTTTTTTTATGCTTTCTGTTTATACTCCTTCCCTCCCACAGCACTCCCCTCTCTTTGGAAGACACCTATGGCCGTTCTAGTCCCCACCTCCTACCTGTATCCCATGGCGGTCCATCCTCCACATAGCCTTGACTTACCCCACGGTGGGGACGAGGTGGGGAGGCAAGCACCCCGAATTCCTTGTCTCGTCAGGACGCCGGTCACCAGGGCAGGTACGGGTGTTGGGGATCGGGGCCTGGTGCTCCGTCTATGCAGGAGTGCTGTGGGGTATTTCTGATGTTCCTCGGGAGTGGCCTCTGCCCTGACATCAAGGCATATCCGTCGACATCTGCCACTTCTCAACCCCTTGTGCGCTCCTGTCTGCTATGCCTCTGGCTTCCACCTGAGGCCAGTCAGGCAGCAAGCGTGTGTCCCCCCCCTCCCTCCCAGGAGAGGAGGCTGTCCTCAGACACTCAATCCTCTCCTTCCCCTGCTGACCCTGATGTCGGGCTCATTCCCAAACCCAGGTCGCCGGCGTGGAGCGAGGTGTGGCATCCAGCGCCTCAACCCTCAGCACCACCAGTCCGGCCCCTCCAATTTTTTTGTTTGTTTGTTTGTTTGTATTTAGGGGACAGAAATTGCATGCACTACTCCAGGTTAAGCCTAGCTAGGGCCTTGTAAAGTGGCAGGATTAATTCCCCTGCTCTACTGGTCACCCTCTCTTGATGCACCCCAGTATTTCTTTTGACAGCAGATGCATGCTGCTTGTCCTGATTCAGGCCCTTCTCTATTATGGACCCCCCCGGTCCTTTTCCTTTTAGACTGAAACAAGAGGAACCACGCATAGTCTGTAGATCGTACCACTGTTTTTCCTATTGTGTTAGGCTAAGCACTGCAAAATCTTCTTATGTTGTTGTGTTGACTGTGAAAGGAGGGTTAGGACATATTTTCCTGTTTTCAGCCTCATCTTGGGGGGGGGGCAGAAAGTAGTGATAGACACACTAAGTCAAGCTGCCCACAGTGCTGGTGACCCAGGATTGGGAACAGACTTGGGTCACTTGGAGGCCGGCTGAGGAGGGAGTGTTGAGCGTCCTGACAGCCATCATCCCTTGGAAAAATGGGACGCAGTGGTCTGTTCTTTACCTGGTGCAAGCTAGGTGGTATTATTAAAGCGGCTACTGAGGGAAGGGACAGCCACTGGATACTGCTGGCATGCATGCATGTCATTGCATGCCAGTACCTTCAGGGAGAAAGTAGGAGGAGTAAAAAGCCTTGGTCTGCCTGCGGTGGTGCTGGAGACATATTCCATTTGGGGGGGTGCTAACCCCTAACCCCTTGAAAGATTTCTAGCTCAGACCTTTATTTTATTTATTTTTATTTATTGAAGTCTTGGATGACACCTGTGAGCGGATGCTCATTGAGAAGTTCCATGTTCGATACATTAATACAAGAAGACACAATATTCTTACCATAAATTATACATACAGAGTACAAAAAATTCAAAAGTACTTGGGTTGCAATGACAAGCAGTTCACAAATTGTGCTAAGGCATTGTACATTGTATGCCAGCGTCCTGCGGATGAGAGAGAGAGGCAGACTGTTTGGGTGAGGTGGGGAGGGGCAGTGGGACCTGGGATAGGGAGGGCAGAGGGAAAGAAAAGAGTAGACCTTGGTCCTGGGCAAGTGTTGGATAAACAGAAAGTCCATGAGAAGGTAGATGATGGGGTTGGGGGTTGTCATTAGGAGGAGAGGCAGACCAGGAGATGGGGAAAAATCTTGATTAAAAAAAATGTTAATCTGTTAGTGGTTTCAGTAAATATGGGATATTTAGCCAGGAAAACGGGGAACTTCCCTTACTCATTTTAAGAAGTGCCATGGCATAATTAACTTCCACCTGAACAACCACCAGAACAGGCGGATGAGACCTCGGCTTAGGATCTCATCTGAAAGACAGCACCACACGACAGTACAGTGTCACTCTAAAACCATGCTGGGGCATTATTACATGGTTACTGGTAACTAAGGGGAGAGTGCCTCCTTCAGAGCTACCAACACAACTTCCTGCGGCACCTGTTTTTTTCCGGGATGTCTCCCACAAGACTGCAGAGTAAATTGGATATTTACTCACAGTGCTGCTGTTCAGTACATTTGAATAATATTTTAAAGAATTCCAATTGTTTCTTAAATTCATGATCTTACTTTGAGGGAGGCTCTTGCAGCAGGCCAACACCAGTAGGACTAAGCTGCCAGGTGCCAGGACTGCACAGAAAACTTTCTAGCTAGCAGTCTACCATGAGGGACTGCCCACCACCGATGTCACCCTCTGACATTGGCCTATCCTATAAAGCTGTGCAGTCCCCTACACCCTCCTCAGTTCTTTTCCTGCCATCAACCCATGCATGTCAGACCGTAGCAGACGCCGCATACTCGTGCTTGCAGTGCTTTATTTCTTTCTTTCCTTCAGTATTAACAGATTTTTTGGTGTTACAGTCATTGAGATTATGTCTTCTACATCTGCCTCATCAACCAACCACTCCATGAAGTGTGCCTGTGGCAGACAAATTCCTGAAAAAGATGGTCAGTTTGCTTGTATCCTGTGTCTAGGCCTCAGTCACGACATTGCTGCTTGCCAGATTTGCCCAAAATTCAACTAGGCCACTCTGAGACGTCATCTAAAAATCCTGGAGAGCCGTCTCATCTAGCAGAAGCTTGTCATGATGAAAAAAGAAGCTGCAGGCCAGGAGCTCTTCGGCTTCAACAGCCTGGTCTTCCAGGGCTTCCTCTTCCTCTCAGTCCTGTGAAAAAATCTGGCAGGAAGCACAAACACCTAGACCGTTCTGTTTCCACTCACAGTCTCCACATAAACCTTCAACTGCATCGGAGTCGGTCCCAATGGTCCTGCCTGCCCTTACTTCCGCAGGGCTGCTGCTGGCCCAGCTGCCCACCCTTATCTCTGTCATGGGTGGCAGCTCCATGAGGCACGAGACTCTGCCTCCTGCTCCTCAGGCCCATTACTTCCATGGGCTCTCAGCCAGGAAGCTCAACCAGCGTCAGCTTCTCTGCCGTTGCCCTCCCCCAGACAAGACGCTGCCTGTGTCGGTCCCCTCTGCAGGGTCCGATGCCAGTCCCTTTCAGCAGTGCACATAGCAGGCTACCACCATTTCATCTATCCCAGCGTCACCACTGCTTTTGCCAGGAAGGTCTACTTTCCCCCAGGCGCTCTTTTCTCCTCAACCAGCTCCAGCGGATTTTCCTCCCAGGCATCTTTGCCTGGCACCCACTGGACCACCGCCTGCACTTGCACTGCCATAGCCTGCAGGCCTAGTGCCAGTTCTTCCTCTTCCACAGCCTGCGGGCCTGGCACCATCCTTCCCTGGTGGACTATAATGCCCTGTTTTCTGCGTGGTGGTCTTTCATACAGAAGCAGACCCCCACTCCTCAGAGCCCTCCTCCGGCGTTCCCTAGATGGCCGGCTGGGGACTTTCTGCCCTCGGATCGGGGGCGCTCAGATAATGGTGCCCACCCCCCATACGCTGTGGTCCACTGGCTCCAGACCTGACATTGGCTCCAGCACTCACCAGGATGAGTGACTGTCTTTTGAAAATGAGATAGATGAGGAGGATTCTGTTTATTCGAAGTCTTCCTCTATCCCAGGAGATTCTTCTGATGGTGAAGAACCCACTAAGGTGGTTTCCATATCCCCTCCTGATGATCCATCTTTCATGGACATCATGAGGTATATCCAGACCGCCATGGGCTGGGAAATGGAGGAACAGGACCCAGAGCGGTGGTGTCTGGCTGTTTACTTGTGGAAGCCTGACACCCTGCCCGTGGTTGTCCCCCCCCCCCATAGACTGTTATTAAGATGTCACTAAGACAGCTTGGAACTATCCCTATACCACTCCAGCATTGCCCAAGAAGGTGGACCAACTCTACCATGCTCTAATGGGTAAGGCCTTTTTAGGGTGCCAACTTAAGGTTGTCTCTGTGGTCATAAACGCGGCGCATGATCGCACCAAGAAGCCCAAGGACCTCAGTGCCCTTCCTCCTGACAGGGAATCTAGGCAGTTGAACCACCTGAGCAAGCATGTTTTTTAACTACCTGGTCCATATGGTCCAATACCAGAATATCCTCTGAAACCTAGTTCAGGCCTTGTCCAATGCGATGACCCCTGCAAAACTCAGCTAGCCCAGCTCCTTAAAGCAGGCTCTGATGTGGGCAACCACATCCTTCAGGCTGCCTATGATGCTGTGGATGTCTTGGGCAGGGGATTGGCTGTAGTCGTCTGCCTCCGGCACCATTCCTAGTGCTGGGTGTCCAGCTTTGCTTCAGATGTGCAGTCCAGCATTATGGATACCCCCTTTTGGGGTGCCATCTTGTTTGGAGGGAATGTCCAGGATCTCATTTCCTCCCTCCAGGAGTCTGGCCGTGCCCTCCAGTCTGTTCACTCACTGTACCATACCCAGCCTAAGACTGGTCAGTGGCCTCCTTTTCACCACTCTGCCCGGAAGCAGGCCCGCCAACCGGTCAAAAATCAGGGCAAACCCAGAACAGTGTCAGCCCCCTCTGCAGCTGCTGCCAAAGCCCATCTGCCCTCCCTGGGTTCTTCTCCTCGACGGGTGGTGGGGCATTACCTCAGACAGCTGGGTCCCACAGATCATGGAACACGGCCACATGCTAGAGCTTCTCAAGTGACCCCCGGACAATCCTCCGGGAGACTCTGTCTAACCTCCAGCTTACGTATCTCTCAACCGGGAGGAAATTCAAGCACTTCTGCAAAAAAGAGCTATAGAGCCTGTCCCTCTGGCTCAGTGGGGCAGGAGATTCTGCTTCCATTTCTTACTAGTCCCCAAAAAGACTGGGGATCGGCTGGCCTGGTGACACTGAGGGTTGAGGCTCTAGACGCCACACCTCGTGCCACGCCAGCAACCCGGGTTCGGAAATGAGCTCGGGTCGTCGGGGGTCGGCAGGGACATGGAAGGATTGAGCGTCCCAAGGACTGCTGTCCTTCCCTGGGGGGGGATTCCACTTGCCACTGCACTGATGACCTCTAACGAAAGCTGGAGGCATTACAGCATGTGACCACAGAATGCAGGGGATTGAAGCTGCGGCGGACGTCTTTCGGGGGCGCATGGGTGCGTGCGTCTGCTGAGCTGGACGTCATTGCACGTCTGAATTTCAGGGACAAAAAGGAAATACCCTGCCCTCGGAGATAGGTGACGGCACCACCTCCCATCAACAACACTCCATCTGGCCGGACTACCTTCAGCCCTGGGCCGAGCCCAGCCCGGCCTGAATTGTAGATAGAGCACCCTAGGCAGATAGGATGGCCATTCCTCGGGGGGCTCAGAGCTCGGGGGATAGCTGGACTGGTGCCAGGACATAGGGGGAGTTTCAGGCCAGGAGGTAGAGTTGGGGGTAAGGTGGATGCCCGAGAGAGTTCTCCGAAGTGGCAGTGAAGAAATAAAGTGTTAAAAAAGAAAAAGAAAGGAAAAAAAAAAAAGACCGGGGATCTCCGGTTCATCCTGGATCTGAGTCATTCAAACTTGTACATAGAGTACAAATGCTTCAGGATGGTCACCCTTCAGAAGCTGTTGCCTCTCCTACACCAGAGGAATTGGCTCTGTTCTCTGGACATGCAGAATGTGTATCTGCATATCAAAATGTTTCCTTTCCATCAGCACTTCCTCCGCTTCCATTTCCTGGGAGCCCATTTCCAATTCAGGGCCTTCCCTTTTGGCCTCTCTTCAGCCCCCAGGGTCTTTACCAAACGTCTGGTAGCAGTAGCAGCTGCTGTGCGAAGACAGGGTTTCTATGTATTATTGTACCTGGACAATTGGCTGTTAGCGGCCCCCTCCAGGGGCTGTCTTGTCCAGATTCTGGAGTATATCTTCCACCTCTTCCAGGCCTTGGGTATTGCCATCAATTAGCCGAAATCCTGTCTGTCTCCTTGTTAGCACCCCCAGTATATCCGGGCAGTTCTGGATACCGTCCAGGGCATGGCCTTCTTACCCATGGACACAGTGGAGTGCCTGATAGACCAGGCACACTTGGTCTCCTCCAGATGCCAGGTTCCCACCAGGGTCTCCCTGTGATTCTTGGATCACATGGCAGCAGCCATTGCCACAGTTCCCCTCACCCGCCTTCACATGTGGATACCTCAGTGGATATTGAGAGTTCAATGGGATCAACGAACGGATGACCTGGACCAGATGGTCATGGTCTCGAACCCCATCAAGAGAGTCCTGTTGTGGTGGCTAGAGCTGTCCAACCTGCTTAAGGGGGTTTCTCTTCAAATCCCGGCCCCTTGTCAGATTCTCACAACAGATGCCTCGCATCTAAGCTGGGGAGCTCATTTAGACACTCGCCAGACTCGAGGCATGTGGACAGAAGTGGAACAGGGTCTCCACATCAATCTTCTGGAGATGCAAGCAGTTCTGTATGCTCGGCAGGCCTTCCACACTCATCTCCTCCCTGGTCCGCTGCTGGTGCAGACGGGCAATGTGTGTGGTGTATTATATCAACAAACGGGGAATTCACTCTTATCCCCTTTGTCAGGAGGCAATGAGGGTTTGGTATTGGGGCATTGAGCATGGTCTGGAGCTCTCGGCCGTACATGGTCCAGGCATCCAAAATGTCCTGGCGGACAGTCTTGGCTGCTTCTGGTCAAGGGCTCATGAGTGGGAGCTTCTGTCCCTGGTGGTCGAAGATCTCTTCAACAGGTGGGGTCGGCCAGAATTGGACCTTTTTGCATCCCCACTCAACACAAAACTGTCTCTTTTCTGCTCGCTTGATCCTGGACCTGGAGTTTTTGGGTGAGACTCATTGTCTCTCTCCTGGAAGGGGAGGTTTCTGTGTATGCCTTCCCTCCCTTCCTTCCCACTCCTTCAGAGGGTACTGCTCAAACGCCAGTTGGAAGGGGCAGAGATGATACCCATAGCCCCCTTCTGACCATGTCAAATTTGGTTCCCCTTGCTGCAGCAGCTGGCAGTGGAACCTCCAGTGCCCTTGCCCCTGTGCACCGGCTTGCTCTCCCAGGACTCGGGGCACCCTGGACCACCCAGATCTAAAGTCTCAGCATGTCCATGTGTGGCTCCTACGGACTTGGCCATTGCCTACTTTGCAGTTTCCCCTAGGGTCACCGATGTCCTGGTGGCTGCCAGAAAGCCCTCCACCAGAGCCACTTGCAACATGAAATGGAAGCGCTTCTCCCTTTGGTCTACTTCGCACCATTTGGACCCCTTCACCTGTCCAGTGAATCAGGTGCTGCAGTACCTTCTCTCCCTTTCAGATTCTGGCTTGGGGTACTCCTCCCTCAAGGTGCATCTTTCTACCACCTCTACGTACCATGCTCCTATCAAGGATCAGGGCAGTGGCCCAACTTGAGATGTCTCGTACCTTTCGTCGGGGCATTTTGCATCTGAGACCTCTCATTCAGGACCCGGTCCCTCCGTGGGGCCTCAGTTTTATGTTGGAGAAAATCACGTTACCTCCCTTTGAACTGGTCACGAGTAACAAGCTGCACTTTCTGTCGTGGAAAGTGCTCTTTTTAGTTGTTGTTACTTCTGCTCGAAGGATTTCCTAGCTTCAGTCTCTCATGTAAGGAGCCTTATGGGGTTTTTTACAAAGACAGGGTGTCTGTGTACTAATCCTAAGTTTCTTCCTAAGGTGTTGTCAGTTTACTTTGAACAATCTGTCCACCTTCCCGTTTATTATCCTGAGTATTCCAATCATGGGAGGCTTTGCTCCATACCTTGAATGTACATAGACTCTTCCGATACTATTCGCAGCGGACCAAGACTTCGAGGAAGTCTGATCAGTTATTCATTTTTTTCGCCCCCAAGAGAAGGTGGTCCGGTTTCCAAACAGTGTTTGTCTAAGCGGTTAGCAAATTGCTACCATAAGTACAACAAGGACCTCCCAGGAGTGGTTAAGGCCCATTCCACCAGGGGTATGGCTGCCTCCATAGCTTGTTTCTGGAATGTTTCTGCTGCAGACATTTGTGCAGCCGCCACCTGGAGTTCTGTCCACACCTTTACCAAGCATTACATTCTGGACGTTGCTTCTAGGCGCAGAGCTTATTTTGGTCTCACCATTCTATAAGGCATTCTCTCTTAGGCCATTGGCTGCTGTCTAGGCTCCTCCCAGTGCTGCTTCCTTTATAGTACTGGAACAGCTTGGGAATCAGTCCTACCGGTGTCGGCCTGCTGCAACAGCCTCCCTCAAAATAAGATAGTACAGTTACGTATGAAGTTACTGCAACAGCAGATCTTCTTCGGGGGTATTTCAGTCATCAGGCAACACCGTAGGAACCTTCGCCATTGGTGAAGGGGAATCCAAACAGAAGATTTTCAGCTGTTTCAGCTGTACAACTGGGGCCGCCGAAGTCATCGATGTCGGCCGACGTCAGCAACCCTATATAGGTGTGGGCAGCCCCACTCCCTCCACAGTTCTTTCTCGCCATTGACTTGCAAGCACAGTCTCAGCAGAAGCTCCATCACAGTGTTCGTGCCTTTTTCGGCCTACGGCTGCACTTTTTCCTACTACCTTTACCTAAATCTCTTTTAGAGATTGTTCTTTTTGTGTTTATGTCGAGAGTTAATCCTTCATCTTCTCTTTTCTGTCACTGCGGAAAGAAGATTTCCTCTACAGATGAACACTCTGTTTGTGTCTGCTGGGGATGGGCCTGACTACGACGTCTCCAACTGTGAGATCTGCCAGAAGTTTAATCAGACAACCCTCAGGCGACGCAAGAAGGCTCTCAAAAAATTTCTGATGGATCAGCAGGTAGCCAACTCTGGGCTGGGTTCCTCTTGGGCCCCAGCCACTCAGTCACCCACCAGATCTTCGAGCTTCCAGTTCTCCAAGGCCCGAGACAAGTCCTCAGGGAAAAGTCACAAAAAAGACTGGGATCACGACCCTCCCGGCTGCCACGACGAAGAAACCAGCTGTCCAAGTCTCTGTTTCTACCAGGCCCATACCAACAGCTTCTCCGTCCAACTCTCAGGGCGCCTAACTGTCGACCTCCAGGTCATCAGGCTCATCATTGACGGTTCCACCACCGAGATCTGCTCCTTCCTCTCTGAGGGCTAGAGGATCGTCAGCTTCTGTGCCGTCGAACCCCCCTCCATCGATGACAACTATGGATCTGAATGAAGTACTTATCAAGTTTACCAACATACTTGTTCAGCAGTTTGGTGCCTTCAATAGGCCTTCTTCGCCGACACAGTCAATGATGGCTTCATCGCCAACACTTCTTAGAGTGACCACTGGGAGACTCCCGTCAAACCTGGCGACCACTCCAACACCAGACCCAGGCGAGGAGGTCGAAGCTGAGGAGTAGTACCATCCTGATCTCATCCTCCCTGATCACATAGGGGATGAAGAGGAGGAGGAAGAAATCCTCATCTCTGATAAGTCCACTGCCTTTTCAGTCAGTGAGGACTCAGTCAAACATGCTCCAATGTCTCCTCCCGAGGATGCCAGTTTCTTCAATGTCATGAAGCAATTGTCTGCCACTATGGGCTTCCAGACTGAGGAGGAGGATGCCACCTGAAAAGACCTGGTGGACTTCCTGGAGGTTCCTGAATCTTCCCCCAAGATTATTCCTCCTATGCTGTCAGCCCTGAAAAATGTCACTATGGCAGCCTGGCACAGGCCAGACATGGTGCCAGCTATGCCACGTAGGGCAGACAAGCTTTACAATGCCCCACAGGGCCTTCCTTATTTTGCTGCCCAGGCCAAAACTGATTCTGTGGTCATCAAGGCAGCCCATGACAGGTCTAAGGCACCGAAGCACCTACGCCTCCTCTACTTTGAGCTTAAGGATCGTAAACTATCTGTCACACATGGTTAAGTTCCAGAATGCCATCTGGAGGAAGGGCAGGGCACTGTTTAGGCCCTTCCTGGTTGCACTTAGAAGCACAAATTGCTTCAGTGCCTGCAAACTGCTCAGGATGTAAGTAAACACCTCCTCAGGGCCCTGTAGATAGAGTGGGGGGTGGCTCAGAGGTAATTTAAGGAAGTATTTTTTCACAGAGAGGGTTGTGGATGCATGGAATGGCCTTCCAGAGGAGGTTGTGGAGTCAAAAACAGTGGTGGAATTCAAGCATGCATGGGACAGTCATAAGGCAATTCTAGGGGTTGGGGGTAGGAAGAAGTAGGCTGCTGGTTAACTAGGATCTGCAGCTTATCCAATAGGTAGGGAAATGGGCAGACTGGGTGGGCCAAGCGGTCCTTATCTGCTGTCAAAATCTATGTTTCTATATATGATATGGCCGACACAGTGGCCAGGGCAGCTGCTACTAGCATATGCCTTCAAAGGCACTCCTGGCTGAGGGTCTCTGGCTTTGCAGCTGAAGTGCAGAACAAGGTGCTTTATGCCCTTTCAGATTGACACCAAGCTCCTCAGCCCTGATGTCCAGGACCTTACTAATTATCTGCAGGCCTCTGGCACAGCCATTAAGTCTGTCCACTCTCTCTACCACACTTAACCCCATGGTAGAGGGTGCTCTACTTTTTGTAAACAGGCCAATAGGCCAGGCTCAGGTCCCCACACTCAGGACAAGCGCAGAGCCCAGTCTTCCTTGCCCACCCCCTCTAATACTGGAGCAGAAGCCAGGTGTCCCAGACATGACAGACCAGCCTCCACAGCTGGTCCCACCTCTGCTTGACACCTTGCTAGACACCCCCCTCCTCTGGCCAAGACCCAAGAGATGGTGGTCAGAGGTTGGTTCTCCCTCCACTTGAATCATTGGAGAACATAACCTCAGATGCTTGGATCCTGCAAGTCATAGAGAGCGGACATACCTTGGAACTCATTCAGCAACCTCCAGATACCCCTCCACCACCCTCAAACCACTCCCTGGCCCATTTAGCTGTTCTCCGGGAGGAGGTACAGTCTGTTCTGTGGAAGCATGCAATCAAACTGGTGCCAAGGCGACAGAGAAACAGGGATCTTACTTCGAGAGGGTTCCTGCAGTAGGTCATTACACGTAGGACTGCGCCTCCTGGCGTCAGAACCACACGGTAGACTTCTAGCTAGCAATCCATAGCAGGGGACCACCCCCAGCATCACATGATGGGACATCAGCATAAAGGGGGGGCAGTTCCCATACCCGCCCTCCAGTTCTTTCCTGCCGTCGACCTGTGCTAGTCATGCCTCGCGGTGAACTCTGCTACCAGTCGACTGCCATTTTGTCACATAAGTATTTATTTTTTATTTTCCACAGCTGTATTTGTTTAATTGCATGTCTTCTCTGTCATGTCACCCGAAGAAGTGTGACAAGTGCGGCGCCCTGATCCTGCATGGGGATGAACACTCCCACTGCGTCCTCTGCCTAGGCCCCAAACATCAGGTCCAAAACTGTGAAGTCTGCCAATCCTTCAACAGGGCCACATGAGTCAGATGCCAGAAAGCCCTCGAAGCCCACCTGCTTAAAAAGTGATTGGCTTCGATGGAAAAGGAGCTGCGAGAACGTTCCTCCTCCCCCATCACTGAATGCAAGAAGAAAAAGAAAGAGAATCACCAGGACCAGTCCACTTCTGGCCAGCATCGCCAGACTGTTGAAGTGGCATCTGGTGGGTCATCTGCTTTGGTAAGTACCCCTCCTGCTCAGTCTCCATCTGCTGTGGTGGATCAATCGCTGGCTCCCCCTCCTGCTGTGGGAGGAAGGGGCGTCTTCATCTGGGCCTGTGGTCAGCTCTCCAGCTGATAAGTTGCCCTCCGGTTCCTCTGAAGAGCACTCGGCCCCGGTCGATAAGCCAGACTCCAGCTCGTCTGCGGCTGCCCGACCCTGATTGATAAGTAGGATATAGGTACTTCTGATGCCCACTCGGTTACGGCCGATCAGTCAGTCGCCAGCTCGCCCTACGACTGCTTGGCCGAGGCTCTCCCATCTGACTCCTTCAAATTCCCCGACAGTGGGCAGAGCCAGCTACGCAGACCCACTTTTTTCTCTCAAGGGTTCTCCTTCTCTGGACTGAGTGGGTCAAGCGGTCCTTATCTGCCATCAAAGTCTATGTTTCTATGACCAAACCCAACCCCTCACTCTCCCTTAATTCTGTCCAGGAGGCGAGTGTTGTTCCTCTGAGGGTATCTTCCTCGACGTTGGGTTTGCTTACTGCTGTGTCCTCCACAATTCCAGTGGACCTGTCAATGGGGGTCACCTCTCCTAGATCCCCCTCGCACACTTTAGACCAGGCATTGGGCTCCTTGGTGCCTCCAGCACCCGTTCCCCTAGCGGAGGACCCCCTCAGGGACCCTACTCGTAGGAACTTCTCACCAGTCGACGCCTTCCAGACCCGGTGATGGCTGGTGTACCAGTCGTCCCCCCTGCTGTCTGAGAGCTCTTTGGGCACCCTGCCTACTCCTCATGCTTTGATGCCTGAGCTTCCGCCAGGCCCTTCTCAGGTCCCAACTGTGATCCTGGATCATCCAGGCCTGACGACGGATCCATCTGCACCTAGTGGTCCCTTGACCCTGCTTCCTTCAGGACCATCTGCCCCTCCACCTGTTGGTCTGCCGAACACGGTCCCCAGCTACCCTATGCCACAATAGCCTTATTACCCAGCTCCAGGGTATCAGTCGACGGGCTACCCGATGCTCATTTATACACCCGGGTACCTGCCGCAAGGCCACTTGTATCAGGGGTACAACCCACAGGGCTATCCCTTTGGCTATCAGCTCCCTGGCTATCCCTCATATCCTCCTTCAGGGTACCCAAGGTTCCAACCTCCACCACCGCCTCCCCCTCCGCAGCTCCAAGCTCCAGATAGGTCTCAGGCTGATACCCAAGAGGCCATTCCTTCATGGTGGAAGGATGCCAAATCTCAGCTCTTCCAGGAGCTCACTGACCTGGAGCCAGTTCCAATTCCCACGCCAGCCTCCAGGGCAGTCCCGAGGACTCTCTCCCCTGCCGACCCCCTGTCGTCGGACAGGGAGTCTGCCAGGTGCCCTCCCAGGGCGTTGCCTGGCAACAAGGTCATGGAGGATGTGTTGGATAAGGCCTTTTCCACAAGCAGGCCAGTATCTTCAGACTCAGGGTCAGATTCAGATTCTTCAGCCAGCTTGGGCTCCCTTCCCCTATTGAACCCCAGCTAAAAGTATCCCCCAAGTCTCCTCTGGAGGACCCTTCATTTGCAGAGCTCCTCCCGTCCATCCAGTCTGCTTGCAGCTGGGCTACCCAGGAGATAGATCCAAAAAGAAAGAGGCTCACGGAACATCTGAACATTTCTGACGTGGACCCCCTGCCCATCCCTCCGTGTACGGGGGCCGCATGAGGACCTGACATCCACCATTTAGCAACAGCCATCTTCCATCCCCATGGTCTCCAAGAAGGCTGACATGACTATCATCCCCTGGAAGGGGTTTCTCGTCTCACTATGAAGCCCAAAGTTGACTCCATAATGATAACTGCAGCCCATGATAAAGCGGCCAAGCCTGAACATCTAAGTGCCTTTCCTCTGGAAAAGGTGTCCAAGCAGATGGACCAATATGGCTGCAAGGTGTATGCCTCTTCCACTTGTACTCTGAGGTCACTGAATTATGTGGCCCAAATGATTTCTTACCAGAAATCCACCCTGGCTGATCTGGAGTCAGAGCTTCAGTCGATTCCAGACCAAGATCTCAGTGACAGACTTCTCAGAAAAGTGAGGTTTACAAAGTCTTCCTGTCACCACGCCCTACAAACCACCTATGACTCTCCGTCAACTCGGTGGCCCACTGCACTGCCTCGGGCGTTTGCCTAAGAAGGCTTGCATGGCTCTGTATAGCAGGTCTGGCACCTGATGTCCAATCCACTTTCCTGGATGCCAGTTTCCGGTGGCCCGTCCTGTTTGGGGGTGATGTGAAGGACATTATTACCGAGCTACAAGATAGCGGCAGGTCCCTTCGGGACATCCGCTCCCTGTACTGCTGTGGTTATAAATCCAAGCAACCTTTTCATCGCCCACAGCGGAAGCAGAACAAGCAACCCCAGGCCAGACGTCATGGTAAGTGTCTTGCCACAGACTCAGGGACGCCAACCCCCCCCCCCAGCTAAATCCCAGAGAGCTGCTGGAGCTCATCAAGCGGCCCTTCCTTCTGCATCCTGACTCGTGGGGGACCCATCCACCTCCTCCAGATCTTCCGGTGGATCTGGTGGGAGAAAGGTTCACCTGCCACCTCAGAGAGTGGGGGGAGATAACCACAGATGCTTGGGTATTGCAGAAGTTGCAAGAGGTCACTCAATAGAGTTTCTGGACAGGCCTCCAGATGATCCTTCAGTCAAGTCCCACTACCCGTCAAGTCATCTTCCTCTGATAAAGGAGGAAATTCTGGCTGTTCTGTCCAAGTCAGCCATAGAGCCTGTTCCTCCAACGCAGGAAGGAAGGGGGTATTACTCCCACTTCTTCCTGGTGCCCAAAAGGACGGGAGATCTGAGACCCATCCTGGATCTCAGCATGCTGAACCTCTTCGTCGAGTACAAGAGGTTCCACATGTTGACCCTCCAGGGACTCTTACCCCTGCTCCTCAAGGATCAGTGGCTTTGTTCACTAGACATGCAGGATGCCTACCTGCACATCCCTATCCTTCCGGCCTACTGCCACTACCTCAGGTACACTTTCCAGGGGAACCATTTCGAATTCAAGGCTCTTCCCTTCGGCCTTTCCTCGGCACCACGGTTTTTACCAAGTGCCTAGCGGTGGTGGTGGTGGTGGCAGCGTTACGCCGCAGTGGGATCTGTGTTCCCATACCTGGGCAACTGGCTTTTGTCAGCCCCATCTCAGGGCAGTCTGCAGAAGTCTCTCTCCTACACCCTGGACCTTTTTTTCCCATCTTGGTATCATGGTGAATTACCCTAAGTCCAACCTTTTACCCTCCCAGCACCTACAGTTCATTGGAGTGGTGCTAGATACAGTCCAGGGCAGAGCCTTCCTTCCTCTGGACAGAGCAGTGTCGTTGAGGCACAGTCAGGAAGCATAGGAAAACCAGGAGCAGTTGTAAAATTTGCAGCAAGAGTTTTACTATGAATAACAATAAAATAAAAAAATGGAATTGTTCAGAATAACTATTTACAAAGACAGAATAAACAGAGAAGATCCATCTGAGTTTTCCTTCAATCTCTGTGTGTCTTACAAGTCTTTGCAACCCCCCTTCTTAACAAGCATCCAGTTTTTTTCTAAAATGTTCTTGTATGTATCAGATCAGGTGCAGCTAGAACACAGTGTCCCAGAACCAGGAACACCTGCACCAAACTGATCAGGATGGAAAAATCAACTTTCTTTCAGTCCGCCCTCGAGGAAAACAAAAACTGCTCTTCCAAGTTTTGGCAAATCTTGAGAGAGGTCGAAGGACACTCCCCTGCCACCCCAATTCCAGCCAAAACTGTAGTGAACAATAACTTCTACACGGATAGGTCTAAGATCCTTGACCAGCTCAATAACCACTTTGCTACTGCAGGCCTCACATTAGGTACTTCGCCTATTAGTAAACTGAGTGCCCCAAGTGCTGCCAGTGTAGGTACCAGCCCTATGTCTGTCCCCTGTATCGGCAGCCCTCCCTTTAATTTCCAGTCAGTATCCTTTAAACAGGTGGAAGACCTTCTTCTCTCGCTAGATACCAAAATGAGTGCTGGTGCCAACTTGTTAGAACCCTTCTTTCTAAAAGTAGGCTATTATCTGACAGCACCTATCACTCATCCATTTAATAGCTCACTTACCCAAGGGGAGCTACTGCTCAGTTGAAAAATTGTGCATATTATCGCTTTGTTCAAGTCGGGAGACCCTACAGACTTGAATAATTGCAGACCAACCTCACTTCTTCCTGTACTATCCAAGCTACTAGAAAAAATTGTCAACTCACAACTGAGGGAGTATTTGGATTGTGAAAATATCCTTAACACAGCCCAGTCGGGGTTCAGACCTAAGCATAGCACCATGTCAGCCTTAGCCAAAGTGTCTAATGACTGGTTCAAAAACCTGGCTAATAAACAGCACATCTACGCACTTTTCCTTGACCTTAGCAAAGCCTTTGACACGATTGATCGCTCCATCCTGCTTGATACTCTGGGTAGTATTGGTCTAACCCCTGCTGTAGTAAAGTGGTTCCACTGCTACCTCACAAATCGAAGACAACAATTTAAAGCACAAGGAGAACTATCCCCACTAAAAGCTTTGCCCCGAGGCGTACCACGAGGTTCTATCTTGGGGCCTATCCTCTTTGCACATTATATTAACCGCATTGATTCTGGCATACTCACAGGAAATGTTCACCTTTTCATGGATGACATAGTCCTCTATACAACCAACCCCTCGCTAGATCTTGTTTACAAGGAGTTACAGCAGGACTTTATCATCCTCCAACATAACCTGCTGAGCCTGAAGCTCTTGCTCAATGCCCAAAAAAAAACAAAGCCATGATTATCTCCCTGCACTCCTCCCACAATATGGGGACACCTGGTAACCCCCAGATTTTCACTCTCCTTTGTGAACCTCTGGAAATAGTGGATAAATTCAAATATCTGGGAGTCTGGTTGGATAACAAACTCAGTTTCATTGTACACCTAAATGAGTTAACAAAAAAACTAAGACAGCACCTTGGCATAATTTACCGTACAAGACATCTACTCACTCTTGAAGCTAGGAAGTGGCTGGTTCAAACAGCCTTTCTACCCTTGCTTGACTACGCTGACTTTCTCTACAGTCACTGCCCCCAGTATGCCCTCCAGAAGCTTGACACAGCTACCATCGCGCTTTGAGATTCATACTTGACATGCCCCTGCAGACTCACCACTGCCTGTTGTACCAGGCAATTAATTGACCATCCCTCTTCATGAGGAGGCAAATAAATGCCCTCATGTGGCTCTTCAGGGCTATTTCTAACAAACTCCCACCCCATATCTGCAACCTGTTTGAACGGTCTAAGATGCGTACGGCCTATGGAACTCCTCCTTTATCCTCCTCAAGCTACCATGGACGAGGACACGTCAAAGCACAACTGCTATCAGCTCCTTCCTACCATCACTTTGGAACAACATGCAAAAAGCACTTAAACTTTCCCTCCTGCCTAGCCCCTTCGTATTCAGGCAGCTGCTTTTATCGATGCCTGAAGACTGTGTGTGATTGCTTCAGGTAATCACTGGCATATGGACTGAATATTCTCCTAGCTCCTGGACCTCCCTGGCCTTCTTATTCCCCCTGTCGGCCGGCATTCATTTTTAGTGTAACTACCCCCCCAGCTCCCTCCCTCCCTCCTTCCCCATGGCAACCCCCTGGGGCCTCTACCCTAGCAGGGCTTTCCCTCGCTCCCCTCATGTGTCTTTGCCCTCATCTCCTCCCTTGTCCTCCACTGTCTTCTAACCCATATATGATGAATTGCCTGTATATGTATATACAGTAGCCCTCGTTATTCAAGTCTTGTTCCAGTTACCTAATGATCTCGTACTTAAAAATAGTCTGTTTCAGTGTCTGCTGTGTTATGAAATTATGTTGAATACTGTAAATGAATTTGTCCTCCGTGCCCAGGACCATCTTCCAAATGAACTTGCTCAACGAAGTAACTGCCTGGTTAAAGTTTGATTGATTGATTGATTGATTAAACAGGCCCCTTTTCCACAGCTTCTGAAAAATGGCTTAAAAATTGCATTTCAGGTTAACCCCTTGAGTTCCCAATAGCTTTTTGTAATCATCTCAAACTATAATTATATACATTTCAATAGCAACACTATATAATTTCTAAATAAAGGGATCACAATATTAGTTACATTTCCACCTGATGAGTTGCATATATTTTATACCAGCAGATATGCAAGGGAGGAAAAGACAGAAACAGCAAGGGAAGACTGAAAGACAGTAGGAGGCAAAGAATTGCGAGACTGTCAGGGTGATCAAATCCTAGGTCTCACAGGAAAATTTGGTTGCATAACCAAATAGACAAGAGACAGGAAAGCAAAGAACAGATCCTTGCATTTAAACTCTTTCTCCATAACAACTGGGACAGTGTCCTATTCAACCCTGTCACAAGCAGATACCCTGAAGCAGCAAGCCTTTACTGTAGCCAACTCTCTTTGGACTACAGCTCGCTCTGTTCTTCAGCTGTTGGGCCTAATGGCAGCTGCCATTCCCACTATTCCAATAGTCAGACTGCACATGAGGAGTAACCCAGTGGACATTTGGGGTCCAGTGGGATCAGCGCTTGGACGATCTGGACCGCAGAGTCATGGTCTCCAACGGCATGAAGAAGAACCTTCTTTGGTGGCAGGAGTTATCCAATCTCTCCTCAGAGAAGTAATTTCATCCCCCTTCTCTCTCCATGACCCTCACGACGGATGCTTCAGGTCACTGTTGGGGAGACCACTGAACTCAGGGGAGGTGGTCACCACAGGAAGTACATCTGCACATCAATGTCCTGGAGATGAGAGCTGTACTCTATGCTCTCCAGGCATTTCAGACCCTCTTACATCCAGGAACACTCCTTGTCCAGGCCGACAATATGGCTATGGTTTGGTAAATAAAGAGGGAGGCACCCGATCATACCCCCTTTGCAGGGTAGTGATGCGGATGTGGTACTGGGCAGTCCAACACGATCTGTACTTGACAGCGGTCCATGTCCCTGGTGATCTTCCTGGACATAAAGTCTCCACCACTCATTCACACTAATGGGATCTACGCCAGAGGTGCTAGGACCCAGAGGGAGCAAACTTTTTTTACAGGAGGGCCGCACCAGAGATGGAGTCGCGAGGAGCAGTGCCACGAGCCTCTGCTCATGTGGCAATGACTATCTCAGCGTCGACCCTCCAACCACCTCAGTTTCTTTTTTCCCGCAGTTGAGTGCGCTTCAGTGATGACGTCGCTCGCCCACCAGGAGTCAAACTTCAAACTAGCAGCATAGTTTTCAGTTTATTATTTTGTAGTATTTTTCAAATAAAGTTCTGCTTATGATAATTTATTCTTATCAAAGAAAGAAGTCTCAGCCTACATTGTCGGAGTTGACCATGAGCGGGTCAGGTGACAGTAGGGAGACTTTGTATGAAAGCTGTTCAGTCAGCTGGGCTGGATCCAGTCCGCCGCCTTCTCCGAAGGGGGTTCTGACAATGGACGGTCCATTGCCCGAGGGGATGGGCGGTCCCCCCAGAAGCATAAAAGTAAACAGTCGCATGCTCAGCACCATTCGGCCTTGAGCTAGCTCTTCTTCGGCCCATAGGTCAAAAA
This sequence comes from Neoceratodus forsteri, assembly GCA_016271365.2. Classification (NCBI taxonomy): domain Eukaryota; kingdom Metazoa; phylum Chordata; order Ceratodontiformes; family Ceratodontidae; genus Neoceratodus; species Neoceratodus forsteri. Next base: position 590,957,930 of record CM057458.1, read on the forward strand.
AGAGAAGGTATCACTCGAGGTCGCCTTCTGATATGTCTGCGCATCGACGGTCAGTCATTGGGGTCAGTTGCCTGTCTCCTCATTCGGAGTCACTGGTTTCTGGTTCTGGTCACCGACCTCTTCAACACTGGAGCCCTTCCCCACCTTCTGGCAGGGCTTCCGATGAGCAGTTTCATCAGTGGGCCACTCTGATGGAGCAATGGGCTTGGAGGCTGGTACAACGGCCTGGCCCAATCACTCCGGGACCTTCGGGCTCTTCGGGGGATCAGGCAGGGTGATTGGGCCTCCCTAGTTGCGTGGCACCCTCTTAGGTGCCGTCGACTCAGGGCTCAGGTGTTTTCCCCCGTCACATGGCTGCGGCACAGGGGGCCACACTGATGCCTCTATCTCCTGGTATTCTTCCTTCTTTTCCCTCAAATCCTAATTTTTGGGGCCCTGGGTTGGTTTCGGTGCCATTGGCGTTGGTGGGTCGCTTGGCGCCATTTTCAGCGCAGATGCTTCTGCCGGCGCCATCCTCTGTGCTGATGTGCCTGTTGGTGCCATTGAGTTTCTCGGTGCCGTGTGGCCTTTCAGCGCCGTCTTCAGTGCCATGTGGTCTTTCAGTGCCGTGTTCTTCTTAGGCGCCGTCTGCTTTGTTGGTGCCGTGCGGCTTTTTTCAGTGCCATGTTGCTTCAGTGCTGAGGCCTGCCTTTTCATCTGCCAGTCTTCAGGGTTTCTCCTCTCCGAATTCTTTTCCTTCCTCTTTTTCTGATGATTTTCATTCCTTTCCTGTCCATGCAGTCCCTCCTGGACTGTCAAGAGGTGATATTGAGCCTGACCCAGATCTTAGACTGGGTGATGATGTGGAAGGAGCAGGACCTAATCCTGTTGCAGAGCCTGTGGTTGAGGACCTGTCATTAAGTCTCTGCTGAAAAATTAGAATTCCACTCTTTCTCTCCAGACTACAGACATCGATCCTGGGAAGCTTTTAAGACTCCAATACCTTCATGTTCTGGACATCCCTATGAATTTAACTCCCCCGGTACAACCCTCCTTTGAGATGCTTTCTCAAATGGTATGGAATAATGCTGCTCTCATTCCTTCTGTGGCTAAGTCCATAGATAGGAAGTATGCTGCTCTCAAGGATCGATCTATTTTGGCCTCCCAAGTCTTTGCGGATCCTATTATAGTCTTGGCAGAGAATGATAAGGTCATCCTTCCTCCGACTACTACAGCTCGACCTATAAACAAAGAATCTCATAAGATAGATACTTTAGGTAAGAGAGTCTTTGCTGCATCCACCCTGGGTATGTGCGTATCACCAGCTACCAGGGCTATTTCTCTCAATATGAATATATTTTTTGGCATTCGCTCAAACAAATGGTTGAAGCTCTAGTGGAGTCGGACACTAATTCAGAGCTTCTTCAGGCCATAACCAGGGGTATCGAGTCCAACAACCAGCAGGTTAAAACAGCTATGGACACCTTCGATACTGCCTCCCTAGCGGTGGCGGCGGGCATTTGTACCCGCTGTCATTCCTGGCTGCGCACTTCAGGTTTCACGAATGATGCCCTTCAATGGTGTGTATCTCTTCAGCCCTCAAGTAGAACAGGCTCTAGAGGCCACACAAAAGATTAAGTCAGCTATTAAATTGACTCGACCTCCTCCCACCCCCTCTCGGGGGGGTGTTAACAAACGCCAGTTTCATAGCCGTCAGTCCTTTCGAGGCAAAAGCAGGGGAGATTTTAATTAAAATCAAGCCTCTCAGCCTTAAAAGAAAATGCAACAGAAGGTGCAAGGACCCGAAGCGCCCAGTGCCACCTTCTGAGTTTCTGGCCCAAGTCCTACCTTAGCTGCCCGAGGGGGACTCCTTAGCGGTGGGAGGTCATCTGACTCAATTCTACAACCAGTGGAAGTCCATAACTTTGGACAAATGGGTTCTCTGGATAATCCACGAGGGATATTCCCTCAATTTTACAGAGAACCCTCTGGATTGTCCCCCCAAACGGCAGCCAAAACTGTCAATACTTCAGTCAGAACTTCTCGCCTCCGAGATACAATGCCTTCTAAACAACAGGGCAGTAGAAATAGTTCTGCTGGATCAACGGAACACAGAGTTCTACTCCCATTACTTTCTAGTTCCAAAGAAAACAGGGGCATGCACCCCATTTTGGACCTCAGAAAATTAAACAAATTTCTTCCCAAAGAGAAATTCAAAATGATATCGCTAGGAACCCTGTTACCTTTGCTTCATCAACATGACTGGTTAGCCTCCCTGGATATGCAGGATGCTTACCAACATATTCCTATTCACCCAAGGCATCACAAATACCTAAGGTGCTTGGCTTTGGGCCAGCATTATTAGTTCAGAGTCCTGCCCTTTGGGCTATCCTCGGCGCCACGAGTTTTTACAAAGTGTTGTGCAATCCTTGCAGTGCATCTCAGAAAAAATCAGAATACAAGTGTTCCTATATCTGGATGACTGGCTTCTAGCAAGCCCTTCCAGGCAAGGAACTCTCTACGCTGTTGCCACGGCCTCCGAGACTCTCATGTCCATGGGAGTCCTACTAAATCTCAAGAAATCGCAGCTGCATCCCTCCCAGAGGCTCTTTTTCATAGGAACTCTTCTGAACACCTCCTGTGCGAAAGCTTTTCTACCAGAGGACAGAAGGAGTGATATCCTACAGATGGCCCGATACATCAGAGAGAACAGCTCAGTTCAAGCTATCTCGATGCAACGGATGCTAGGTCTCATGGCATCCTCGGTGTCCACTGTACCTCTAGCACACCTTCACATGAGAACCTCTCAGTGGATGCTCAGTACTCAGTGGGCCCCAACCACTCACTCTCAGTCCTTTCTCATCAAGGTGACAGAACGTCTGAAGAAGTCACTCACCTGGTGGTCACAAAAGGACAATCTTCTGGAAGGATATCCCTTTGCTCCTCTGGATCATCAGATTTCCATTACCATAGATGCGTCCCTGATGGGGTGGGGAGCTCACTGTCAGACTCTCCACTCTCAGGGTATGTGGACTCAGGACGAGTCCCAGCTTCACATAAATGTCTTAGAAATGAGAGCCATCCTTTATGCAGTCTGGGCTTAGAAGGACATTCTCTGTCACAAGAACATTCTCCTTCAAACGGATAACAAAGCAGTGATGTATTACATCAACAAGCAGGGCGGTGCTCACTCTTACCCCTTATGCAGGGAAGTGATCAGAGTGTTGGAATGGTGCTTGGAGCACAAGACTCTAATTCAAGCAGTCTACTTGCAGGGAGTGCAGAACGAACTGGCAGACCGTCTCAGCAGAACAGAGACAGATCCTCACGAATGGTCTCTCGACTCAACTGTAGTTCAGTCACTATTTGCAGAGTGGGGAACTCCAGACCTGGACCTTTTTGCATCCCCACTCGACACAAAACTGCCTCTCTACTGTTCCAGAAATCCAGGGCCTGACATTTTCTGTCAGGATGTGTTCAGGCTGCAGTGGACAAAACGCTTTCTATACGCCTTTCCGCCTCTTCCTCTAATTCAGAGGGTACTTCTCAAGTTCGAGTCCCAGGGGGACAAAATGATCCTCATTGCTCCCTTCTGGCCTCAACAAATATGGTTTCCGTTACTCAACAGTATGACGGAAACCCCTCTGAAAGTGCTTCCCCTTCAGACGAACTTTCTGATTCAGGGGTCTGTGGTCCATCCCAATCTGAGATCGCTTCACCTTCATGCTTGGCTCCTGAAGAGAGAGAAGTGAACAGGTTCAAGGTCTCTCGCAGAGTTTCAGATATTCTTCTGGCTGCGCTCAAGCCAGCCACTAGGAAAACTTACACAGCCAAATGGAAGCATTTTTCGCTCTGGTTTGCAAAATCCTCTTGGAATCCTTTTTCCTGCCCACCAAATAAAGTTCTAGAGTACCTTTTAGACCTCTCAAATTCAGGTCTGCAATACTCTACAGTCAAGGTTCACCTTTGTGCCATTTCAGCTTATCATACGCCAGTACTTTCCTTGTCACTGGCTCAGTTACCTGTGGTTAAGAGGTTTCTTAAGGGAATTCTGCATACCAGACCTCCTATCAGACGTCCAGTTGCAGCCTGGGACATTAATCTTGTGCTAGACATGCTCACTCAAAAACCTTTCGAGTCTCTAGCTACCTGTGAGTTGTAATTTCTCATTTGGAAAACGGCCTTCCTGGTGGCCATTACCTCAGTCCGCAGGGTCTCTGAGATACATTCCTTGGTCACAGACCCTCCGTATACTGTATTTCATAAAGACAGAGTAGTTCTTAGGACCCATCCTAAGTTTCTCCCTAAGGTTATTTCAGAATTCCATTTAAAACAACCTTTGGTCCTTCCTACTTACTTTTCGAACTTCCAAAATGAAGGGGAGCATTCTCTTCATTCTTTGGACGTCAAAAGAGCTTTGCGTTTCTATTTAGATAGAACAAAAGAATTTTGCAAAGCTCAACAACTGTTAGTTTCCTTCAGCAAGACCTGGCTGGGTCAACCTGTCGCTATCAGATGCATTTCAGCATGGCTGGTGGCATGTCTTTGCCACTGTTATTCCATTAGGCAGGTTAAGTTGGAAGGCAGAGTGTACTCTCACTCTACTAGACCGGTTGCGGCATCCCTGGCGGAAATCCACAACGTGCCCATTGCAGATATTTGCAGTGCGGCTACCTGGAGCTCAGTGCATACTTTTGTCAAACACTATGCCTTGGATGTCCATGCCAGAAGACATATTTTGTTTGGCAGAACCATCCTTAATGGACTTCTGTCCTAAATTTGTGAGCTCCTGGTCTCTCCTGCCACCCTCTCAGGGATTATTGGCTCGGTACTCTCCCATTAGTGTGAATGAGAGGTGGAGACTTTATGTCCAGGAAGATATGGAAATTACACACCTACCGTAATTCTTGATCTTCTTGGATGAAGTCTCCACCACTCATTCACACGTCCACCCATCATCCCCCGAGCTAACCTCTGTTGTTGGTCTTCACTCCCTCAGTCTTTAGGCTGTGAAGACTTCCTTCTTGCCCCTTCTTATACGGGTCTTCTGGACTATCTTACGTCGGTTTTTTGGTTAGGCTATCCTTCTAGGTTAGTTACGCTGTACCTCCTCAGAAAAAAGGTACTGAGGCGGTTGGAGGGTCGATGCCAAGATAGTCATTGCCGCATGAGCAAAGGCTCATGGCGCAGCTCCTCGTGACTCCATCTCTGGTGCTGGCCCTCCTGCAAAAAAAGTTTGCTCCCGCTGGGTCCTAGTGCCTCTGGTGTAGATCCCATTAGTGTGAATGAGTGGTGGAGACTTCATCCAAGAAGATCAAGAATCACGGTAGGTACGTAATTTCCATTTCACAATGTTCTGGTGGACAGTCTCAGCAGCACCACCATGCGGGCTCATGAGTGAGAACTAAAGCAAGAGGTAGTAGAACGCCTGTTCAGCCAGTGGGGTCAACCAGAGCTGGACCTCTTTTCCTCCCCATCCAACGCAAAACTACCCAGTTTTTGCTCACTCATTCCCATGCGTAATGTGTTTTGGCGAGACATGCTGTCACTTTGTTGGACAGGGAGGTTTTTATATGCCTTTCTTCCCTTTCCAATTCTTCAGAAGGTCCTGCTGAAGCTTCAGGTTGAGGGAGCACATGTGATCCTCATTGCTCCTCTCTGGCCTCAGCAGATATGGTTCCCTTTACTACAGCAGCTAGCGTTGAAACCTCTAGTACCTCTGCCTCTCCTGCATGACCTTCTCACTCAGGAGCAGGGCAACCTGGTGCACCCGAGCCTCAAATCTCTCCACCTGCATGTGTGGCACCTCTGGATGTAGCAGTATCACACTTCAGGGTTTCTTCCCGAGTAGCCCAAGTTCTGGTGGATGTCAGAAAACCCTCCTCCAGAACAACATATGCTATGAAGTGGAAGAGGTTTACAATTTGGGCAACTGCCAGGGGTTTGGACCCTTTTTCTTGCCCAGCACACCAGGTCCTAGAGTACCTCTTGCATCTATGGGTCTCAGTTGTTCCTCACTGAAGGTTCATCTTTCTGTGATCTCTGCCTTTCACCTTCCGGTGGACAGCAAGAATCTTGCTGAGATGGAGGTCTCCAGAACCTTCCTTAAGGGGATCCTCCACTTGAAACCTCTGGTCCATAGTCTGCCCCCACTCCCGGATTTGAATTTTGTTTTAGAGAAGCTTACTTTGCCCCCTTTTGAGCTGGCAGCAAGCTGCAATATCGCTGTTTGTCTTGGAAAGTGCTATTTTTAGTTGCCATTACCTCAGCTCGAAGGAGTTCCAAGCTTCAGGCCCTCATTTGTAAGGAGCCTTGTTTAATTTTCCACAAAGACATGGTGACTCTGTGGACTAACCCTTCCTTTCTTCCAAAGGTGGTATCTAAGGCGATGTTGAACCAAGGATATCCAATTGCCGGTTTACTATCTTGAATACTCCAACAGGGGGAACACCTGTTGTACACTTTTGATGTGCACAGCGTTTTGCGTTATTATACTTCACGGACCAAGGAGATGCACATGTCCAACCAATTGTTCATTTCCTTTGTGCCCAAATGTCAAGGCATAGCTATTTCTAAGCAATGCCTCTCCTAATGGTTGGCTAACTGCATTACTTTCATTTATCAGAAATATGAGAAGCCTCTTCCGGGGGAAGTTAAGGGGCATTCGATCTGTGGCATGGCCGTTTCTGTTGCCTTTCTCAGGAATGTGTCTGCCTCTGACATTTGTGCTGCAGCCACATGGAGTACCATCCACACTTTCACCAAGCATTACAGTCTGGACATTGCCTCTAGGTGCAGGGCAGGCTTTGGACTGGCCATCCTTCAGGGCCTATTGTCCTGACTGAGGTCTTGGCCTGCAGACGTTTCTGCCTCCCGGACCTCAGTCTCTGACTGTCTCTTCTTGACTGCTTGTAATTCAGTCTTACATGTAATGACCTACTGCAAGAACCCTCTCGAAGTAAGATAAAACAGTTATGTAAGAACTTACCATAACAGTAGATCTTCTAGAGAGGTTCCTGCAGTAGGTCTTATCTTTCCTTCCCACCTTCCTCCAGCTTCTGCTTATTCTTTCCTTTCCCATGGTGCTTTTTCAGCAGCTCAGGGCTCAAGGAGTTTTCTTCTTTCTCACGTTTCTTTTTCAGGGGTCTTCCAACGGGAGAACTGGAGGGCGGGTGTGGGGACAGCCCCCTTTATAGTGTCACGCTGATGTCCTGTCATGTGATGCTGGGGGAGGTCCCCCACTATGGATTACTAGCTAGAAGTTTGCTGTGTGATCCTGATGCCAGGGGGTGCAGTTCTAAGTGTAATGACCTACTACAGGAATATCGCTCGAAGATCTACTGTTACGGTAAGTTCTTATGTAACTGTTATGTTTTATTCCAGGTTTTTTCCTGGTCCCCAAAAGGTCCGGTGATCTGAGGCACGTCTTGGACCTCAAGGACCTTAATCTCTTTGTCCAGTACAAAAAGTTCTGGATGGTGACTTTGCCAGGCCTCATGCCCATCCTCAAGGCTGGGGACTGGCTCTGTTCACTGGACATGCAGGACGCTTACCTGCACATTTCGGTCTTTCCTCCTCACAGGAGGTTTCTTCACTTTGCTTTTCAGGGCTATCACTACCAGTTCAAAGTGGCTGCCCTTTGGCTTATCCTCTGCGCCATGTGTCTTTACCCAATGCTTGGCAGTGGTCGCAGCAACTCCCAGAAGAGAGGGTCTGTATGTTTTCCCTTACCTGGATGATTGACTTCTCAAGCCCCATCCAGGGAACAGCTTTTGCTGACTCTGGAGTGCACTCTCCAGCTCTTCCACTCTCTGGGCATAATGGTCAACCTGCCCAAGCCCATTCTAGTACATCGGCTGCATTATAATATTCTTTGCAGCCGTCCCACCACTTCAGAGACTCCATCTGCTGCTGTTGCCTACATCTACTACAATTTTAGGCAGGACTTTCATTGACTGAACTATCCATTGTGTGCATACTGGTGAGCGGGGGCTCGGAAGAGCTAGCAGCCAGTTAGTATGAAAAGGGGCCGGGGCCAAGCCTTTTAAAAGCCCGTGCACGTGAGTGGCTGTGCCACTCCTAGAAAATATTTTAAATCTAACAGCTGAACTCTCTGAGTGTGTATCACATATCTACACTTGGCAGCAGACACAAACAGTAAGGCCAAACAACAGATCTTACTTTGAGAGTCAGCTCTTGCAGAAGGTAACACATATAAGACTGTCGTCGGCAAGTGGCAGGACCCCATGGAAAAATTTCTAGCTAGCAGTCTGTAGCAGGGACCACTCCCCGATGTTGTACCGCCCCCTTCATCATATATGGTATAAAGGGTGGGCGTGCCCCAGTTCTTTTCCCGCTGTCGACTCATGCTCATCGGCTCCACAGATTGCCTCTTGCTAGTTCCACTGCCATATTTGTCTTATGACTTTGTCAAGATTTCTTTGTTTTTCTTTTACAGTTCCACTTTTCAGCAACAAGATTCTGCATATCGTCTTCCCCGATGCCTTCTTCTAAGGGGCACCCATCCAATTGTGCCAGTGGGAAACTGATCCCATCCAAAGATGGCCATTCGGCCTGTCTGCTGTGCCTAGGCCCAGAACACAACACCCAGAATTGCCCGCACTGCCAGAAATTTAACAGCCAGACACAGATCCAATGCCAGAAGACACTCCAGGCCTGTCTCAGAGAGCAATGCTTGGTCACCATGGAGCGGGACTCCCCTTCTGAAAAAGGTTCTTCCCACCATAAAAAATCCACAGGGAAGCATAAGGAAAAGAGAAGCGAAAAAGAGAGATCCCCTTTGAGATCGAGATCCTCAGGCTCCCACTCTGCCTCCAGGGGTAGTTCGGACTCCGCTTCACAGACAACCCGTTCGCCCTCCAGGCTCACAGTTTTCAAGCCCCCTGTCTTGGCTCGGTCATCGGGTGCGAAGGACAGAGGATCCAGGTCTGCAGGCCCTACTCTCTGGCCTTTAAAAATCAGGCTGTCAGACCTTCCATCAGGCCGCACTGACACCGGTAAGCATTCATCAGTACCTTCCCAGTCAGACTCTGTCTCGGGTGCCAACTCCCGGGATAGGCGTAAGATCTCAGGGAACTCTGGGAGATTGGCTTCTCAGCCCCCCAGGCATTCCAAGCCATCGACAGATAAACACGAACCATTATCGGACAAAGGTAAGTCATCTACGCACACGTCAGATCAGCACCGACAACCAGCACCAATGTCGGCCTAGACGTTGTTATCATGGCCACCGATGCAGGCACCCTCATCTCTGGTTTCACCCCTACAATGGTGCCAGGTTGCCTAATGCTGCCCCGACGTCACCTCCGATACACCTACTGTTGCCAGACCATGGCACTACACCAGACACAGATGCCAGACCAGCTTCGGGCCGAACCTCAGATTCAGATCCTAAACTGAACATGTTGCAGGTTAAGGATCTCTTCAGCTTCCTGTGGGAGACCATTCATACTGATCTTCTCCCACCCAAGTCACAAACAGTGGTAACTACCAACCCGGATGCTGGGGCTCCCTCAGAGGCTCCTATCCCACCTCTGGTTCCTGCCAAAGTCCCTACCCACCCTCCAGACAAGGACACTAGCAATGAGCCCCCTTCTCCATCCGATAAAGATAAGAGCAAGGCTCCTTACAAAAAGCACTGCAGGTCACGATCATGGAGCTCCATTTTATCCAGTTCTCCTGATCATCATAGACATAAGAAACGCAGCCACCAGTCCCATTCATCCTCTTCCACTGACTCTTATGAGTCTTCGGACACTTCATACTCAGATTCATCTATCAAAGACTTATCTTCTCTGGATCCTAGGGATGCACCGAAATCCCCACCTGATGACCCCTCTTTCATGGAGGTCATGAGGCACATTCAATCAAACATGGGGTGGGAAATGGAGGACTTGGGACCCAGAGAGGCTCCGACTGACAAAGTATTTACGCCAGAAGGATCCTAAGCCAGTGGTTATACCACCATTAGTGGACACCTTCGTGGATGTCACAAAGGCAGCCTGACAGCGACCTCACACGTCTGCTGCTATACTTAAGAAGGTAGACCACCTCTATAGGACACCCAAGGAGCAGACCTTCTTGGTGGAACACCAACTAGCTGACTCAGTGGTGATTTCGACAGCTCATGACAGATCTCACAGGCCGAAACACCTTAGCACACAACCACTAGACAAGGAATCCAAACAATTGGACTCCATGGGGCGTAAAATATATTCGTCAGCCATCTGCAGCATTCAGAGCTTGAACTTCTTAACACACATGGTTCAGTTCCAGAATGCTCTCTGGGAACAAGGGATGGACATAGTTAGGGACCTTCCTAAGTGTCCGTAGAAGGCAGAATTGGTTAAACTTCTGCAGACTGTTCAGACGTGGGGACTCATGTCCTCCAGTCGGCATACGACTTGGTAGACGCGGCTGCAAGGGCGGTTGCAACAGGTGTATGCTTGTGCAGACACTCCTGGCTCCAGGTCTCGGGGTTCACACAGTATGTGCAATCCAACCTGCTAGACGCACCCTTTCAAGGTTCGGACCTCTTCAGGGATGACACAGAGAGGATCATAACCATATACAGGACTTGGGTAAAGCAGTTCGGACAGTACAGTCTATGTACCGTCCGAAATAATGGCCATTTCATAAACCTCGTTTTTAAGGTCGTGGGGGACAACAGCCACAACCTCACGTTCAGCAACAACAGTCTCAGTGAGGAGGATATTTATTTCTTTATTTAATAATTTGGAAATAACCTTTGAGCCAAGGCTCTTTTACAAAGGTTCCACATCATGTGCACAGAGTACATACTTCAAGCAAGATTACTCCAAAATTGGTCCCTTCAAAACCGCCCTTAGGAACCATCTCCTTAACATCCGCTGTTGTAGATGTAACTAATTCTGCCCCTTTGGACTTTCCTACTTGGCCCCACCTGACTTGACAATGTCCCCTGGACAGCCTATCCATCTCCCCCTCCTATACCTTCCCCCTCTAGGTTCATATATAGATGTACCCCTCTGTATCACCTATGGATTTTGTACATCAATTACTGTAACCTGTGCTATATGATAATATGTAACTGTTTTATATGTTCAATGTTTTTCTTGCACCTTTAATGTTGTCCTCTGTTGTATCATACACAATGTACTACTGTCTGCCCTCCCTGCAATGAGGTGCCTTTGTAAATGAGTCTCTGACTCAAATGTTGTATATCCGACTTTTAACAAATAAATAAAATAAGAGGGTTATGTAGTTTTAGACATTTGTGACACTATTCAACACAACAGTCAAGAGAGGTTACAGGGAATTTAGACATTTGTATCACTATACAATACAACAGTCAGGTAAGGTTTCAGAGTTTTGGGATATTTGAAGCAATATACACCACGGTGGACATTATTTTGAGCTGCTAAAGTACTGGTACAGTGCAGCGGTATAAGGTTAGACAGAGGGACAGGCAGGCAAGAGTTTAGGGTAGGAGGGGGGAGGGCCTCTAGAAGAGTGGGCACAGAGGCATGAGCTGAGTTCGGTGCTGGTGAGGGCTCATTTTAGTGTGTGTGGGGGGAAGGAGAGGAAACAGGAGCAGACCCTTAAAGTAATTGAGAGGCATTATCAAGGCACATGAGAAGTGAGGCTTCGGTCTTATGCTATGAATGGTTACTGACAGCAGAACCAGGCCTGGGCTTCTGGAGGTTTGGTCAGCTGTTGAAGCAGGTACACACAGAGCTGGAAGTCAGATAGTGCTTAAGGTCTGATTTGAAACTGCACAGGCTATTGGAATTATGAATGGTTTCAGGCACCTTATTAAGCCACAGTGGGGCTCTGTAGCTGTGCATCGGAATAGCACCACAAGGACCCCCAGCGTTCTACTTCTGGTTTCATACTCTGAACCTGGTAAGGAAAAGATGCCAGTTATGCATGGGGGGGCTTTCCCCATTAATGCTTTTTTTGCCTAGGAGGCATGTGAGAAATTTAGTCCTGCACCCAAGGGGACAGCAGGTGTGTCTATTCATAGAGGGAGCAGGTGTGGGTCAGTCGATCCTCATTCAGGATGAGCCTGCAGGCCTTGTTGAGAGCTAAGTATACCTTCTTGAGCATGTAGTCTGATGCTGCTCTGTAGATGACCAGGCCGTAGTCAATGGTGGAGAGGATAGAGCTTATGACTGAAAGGCAGATGGCTGCTGCGGTAAGGTATTTTCTGTGCCTGTAGAGCACACCTAGCTTGGTGTTCAGTGCCTTGACCACCAGGTCAACATGTTGAACATAGGATAAAGTGTCGTCCAGGGTGACCCCCAGGTATTTGAAGGCATGAACCTGTTCCGGGGGGCAAGGATATTGTTGGTGATGAGTATGGTGGGGAACCTTATCTTAAGCTGGGGGCTGGATAGGAGCATGGTCTTGTTTTTTTTGTAATTGAGCAGAAGCTTGTGCTCACAGAACCAGTCTTCTATTTTACTGAAGGAGTGCTGAAGTGCAGCCTGGAGTGGTTCAATTCGAGAATTGCTGTTGAGGATGACAGCATCATCTGCATATAGGATTAGCTTGGAGTCACAGGCTTGAGGGAGATTATTCAGGAACAGGCTGAAAAGCAGGGGTCCCAAGATGGATCCCTGGGGGACTCCAAGCATGACTTCCCAAGTGCCTGACACTGTTTATCCTATTGTTACCCATTGTGATCTGAGGGACAGGTAGTCTTGGAACCAGAGTGTTGCATTGGCTGCTACCCCTAGCCTTTGTAGCTGGGCCAGTAAGAGGGTGTGGTTAACAGTGTCGAAGGTTTTTGTTAAGTCTATGAACAACCGATCCAACTAGTTTGCATTCATCCATAGCTTTGTGAGCATAATCAGTGAACTCCACTAGGGAAGTTGTAGTACTGAGCCTCTGCCTGAACCCGTGCTGGTTGGGGCATTGCAGCTGGTATTTGCTGATGTAGTCTGTCAGTTGATCCACAGTAATCTTTTCTAGGGCCTTGGATAGGGGAGAGAGGATTGAGATCGGCCTATAATTTTACACATTGGTCCTGTCCCCACTTTTGTGGAAAGGAGTGACCAGCGCTTACTTCCAGGTGGCCGGGAATTGCACCTGGGTCAGTGATTTGTTAAATAAACTTGTAATTGGTATGGTGAGTACATCAAGAGTTAGAGATATCAGCTTCATGTCGATTCCATCACTACCCATTCTGGTCTTCCCAAGCACTTTTTTTTATATAGCATGCAGCCTCCTTTACAGTAACTCTCTTGAGGTAGAAGGCAGGGTGCAAGGTACTGGGTGCTTTGCTACTTGAGGGGGCCTTGTGGTAGGGTGTTGGTAGTCAGGAGGGAGGATTGTACTCAGATCTGTGAAGGCAGAGTTGAAAGCCTCCACGATGAGGAGTGGGTCTGAGGTAGGAGAGCCGTTAATGTGGAACAGCTGTGAGTGTTTCTTTCCTTCCTCTCCCAGTAGATTTTTTATGTTTCCCCAGAACCTTTTGCTGTCACTCCAGCTTTTGTCTAGCAGTTTCTTGTGGTGATCAGCTTTTGCCCTCCATATTAGGTGCATGCAATGGTTTCTGGCAGCCCTGTACAGCTGGTGGTCATGGTCCTTACCAGATGCCCTTGCTTTTTACCAGAGGTTGTCCCCCTTTCCTTCATCCTGCCTAGAAGCTCGCCTGTAATCCATCCATTTGTGGTCCCACGCATTTTTCTCCTTTTTAGCGGTGCGTACTGGTCGCAAATATAGTTGAAACTATCGGTGAGATACTTCAGGGCCTGGTAGTGTCTCAATGGGTGATCAGTCATGGAAAGATAGGGCATTTTTAAGCAATCATAGCAGACCTATCTTCAGGATGAATAGTGATGGGGGGCTGTTTCTGAACCTATTTCACCATCTGAGGGTGACCGGGCAGTGGTTGCTCAGCATGTCAGGAAGCACCGTGACCTCAGATATTCATGTTGGGGTGTTTGTGAGGATCCAGTCAATAAGCGTGCTCTCTTCTGTTCTGTGGTTCATTCTGGTTGGTTCCATGACTAGTTGTGTCAGGTATGAGCTTGTCATGATATCCTTAAGTGGAATGGAGTTGTTGCTTTCCCAGTTTATATTGAAATACCCTGTGATTAGTAAATCACTGTCCTTAGGTAGCGATGCCACTGTGTCCAGGATCTTAGGGAACCGTCCCATGCTTTTTGGGGGGCAAATATGCTGACATAATGGTCAGTGTCTTACCCAGCCGCCTGACCTGTATTTTCACTACTAGGAGCTCGTGGTCAGCGGTCATTCTGGAGATGGGGAGGACGGAGCAGTGAAGGGAGTCTTTTGTGTAGATAAGACAGCCCCCTCCCTTCTTGCCTTGCCTGTCGCTCCTGAATACCTAATATCCTGGCAGTACTATTTCATTGTTTTTTATTTTGCCCGTCAGACATGTGTCAGGTAGGCAGACTACATCTGGTTTGTGCTGGGCCATCCAGGCCTGTACTTGTGTAAACTTTGCTGTGAGGCTGCAAATGTTCATTGCAGCTATTTTCAGGCCCTTAGTCTTGAAACCCACAGACCCGGGTGGCAATGGAGGGCCAGGATTTGGATGTATATTCCCAGTTAAGAGGTGGAGCATTAGGATAAGTTTCCTCACTGTGATTCAGAGGGTTATTGAGATTCATATCTTGCGTTTCCTTATTTTACCTTGGAAAAGCTCCTTCACTTTCAGTGGGAGGTTAGTGCAAGGTGGCAGCCTGGCGGTGCCTTGGTGTGCTGTTGTAGTCCTATGGCAGTAGTTCTGCTGGTGGGCCTCCTCTGTGGAGGTTGCTCCTGGTGCTGTTAGCCAGCGGCCTGTTCCAAGGCTATGATTAGGGTAAACTGATGAGGGGCAGGAGTTCTGAAGGATGCCTGGGCCCGCTAACCCAACTGTGACAGCTATAAGTAGGAGAGTAGTGCACCTCATGTTGGCTGGGATGTGTAGTGCACTTATGGGGAGGGTGCTTGTTCCAAGGGGTGTAGCGGCACTGAGGTATTGAAGTCCCTTTAGACCTTTGCCTTGGGCTAGTCATGGGTGGTGCTGGGTGGAGTAGGCATAGTTACTGTGTGTTTAATAGAGGTCGGGCCAGGGAGGGTGGTTGGGGCTGGGAGAAGCCATACTTTCTGGGTTATAGACAGGCTACTCTTTGAAGTTTCTAGTACAGTGAGGAGGACCTTGGACTTCAGGGGTCAGGAGCCAAGGGGCATGGACAGCTTGGGAATAAACTAACTTTGGTAATGAAATCATACTTCGGGGGAGGGTGCTGAGAGTTTTGTCTTATTTATTGGTGTAGACCCCATGACAGCTGGAGCCTGGAGGTTGTAACTAGGAGTGGTTTGACAGGTCTATTAAGATACACCCAGAAGATGAGCTGGCAGAGGTTCAACAGTTAGAGCCCTGTCAAGGAGTGTCAGACAAACTACTAGGCAATAATTGCCCAATGGTGTGGTCTCCCAATATTCGTGGGTGGGGCCAACATGTATTTAAGGTAGACTAGGGAGGGGGTGGAAGGTGGGCTGAAAAACCCTCTAGAGATCAGGGTCTGAAGCAGCTACTGCTGGCTGCCAGGGACCATTCTTTTTGGCTGAAAAGCCATACGGAGTCAGCCCTGGAGAGCCAGCAAACTGCAGAGGAGCCTATAGTGGCTCTGCAGGGCCCGGCTCCCTCACAGCAAAGTCTGCCCAAGTCCACCCTCTCCCCCCAAGTCTAGAGCCTGACTTCCTGTTGGACCCACTTCCTCCTGTGATCCTGGTAGGTGAGGTAGTCAGAGGCAACTTTTTGCTTTACGCCGAAGCTTGGCGGAAGATAACCTCCAATCAATGGGTCCATCAACTCGTAGACAATGGACACTCAATACAGTTCATCCAGCCAGCCCAGTGGTGCTGAGGGTTGAGGCACTGGATGCCACACCGTGTGCCACGCCGGCGATCCGGGTTTGGTAATGGACTTGGGTGGCCGGGGGTCGGCAGGGGAGGGAGAGGATGGATTGTCCGGAGAACAGCTCTCCTCTCCCTGGGGAGGGATCCAGGGTTGCTCGGTGCCCTAGCAGCCCCAAATGGAGATCAGGACCAATGCAGGAACACCAGCCAATGTAAAGGAAGGAGTGCAGCAGACACCAGCAGGGCAGCCATGTGCAGGCGTCATTGCACGCCACACTTCTAGGGGGAAAATGGAAGTAGAAAACCCCTGCCAGTGGGTGAGGTGATGGTGGTCCTCCAGTGGCTCAAGCTCCACACTCCCAGTGTAGGCCATGACTCTAACTCTACCCCCTGGGAATCCTCAGCCTTCTACTATGGGGCTGGGGAGAGGGGAGGATCCTGAAACCGATGTATCCATCGAAGGAGTGGTTCAGGTGGGCAGTTAGGGGCAGAAGTCGAGATTAGCCTGAGAGAAGCCACGGACTGGCAGGAGAGAAAAACAGTCTACAAAACCAAAAAAATAGCATTCGTCCAGCTCCCCCCTCCAATCCCATTACTCACCGGTACATGCGGTCTGATTCAAGCAGAAATTCAAGCTCTACTGCAAAAAAATGCCATAGAACCAGTTTCTCCAGCTCAGCAGGGCACAGGCTTCTACTCGCACTTCTTTCTAGTGCCAAAAAAGATGGGTGACCTGAGACCTATTCTGGACCTCAGCAAACTCAACCAATTTGTAGAGTACAAGAGGTTTCAGATGGTCACATTACACAGGGTCTTCTCCCCATGATAAACCAAGGGGACTGGCTAGCATCACTGGACATACAGGATGCCTAACTCCACATTCTACTGGCAAAGCCCCACAGGAGATTTCCCAGATTCCTCTTCAAAGGAAGGCATTATGAATTCAGGGCACTACCTTTCAGCCTGTCATCGGCACTGAGGATTTTCACCAAGTGCCTTGCAGTGGTAGCAGCGGCCCTCCAAAGAAGAGGTCACTATGTCTTCCCTTCTTTGGATGAATGGCTTCTGACTGCACCGTCCAAAGGACAACTTCAAAGGTCCATTCAGGTCACCTGTTCTCTCTTCAGAGAACTACTTATCATGATCAACATCCCAAAATCCTCCCTGATACCAAACCAAAGCCTACAGTTCATTGGGACCCTTCTAGATACTACTCAAGGGAGGGCCTTTTTGCCACAGGACAGAGCTCTTCAGCTCCAAACCTTAGCTTGTCACATCTCTTCTGCCTCAGCAGTACCAGCCAGGACCTTGTTATGACTGCTAGGTCATATGGCAGTGTAACAAGGGATAAAGAAGTTTGTCCCAATATTTCAGGCTAACCTCATTTTGGTCTAAAACATAATGTGTTTGTGTAACAAATGTTGGCCTATATAATTGAATTATATAAAACTTGTAAAGCTACAAGTTAAACTGAGCCACAAGTTGCAATATTAAAGTGCCTTTTGATATTTGTACTGACCATGTGAGTAATAGAGAACAGGTGTCTTAAATGTCTGCAAAGACAGAAATACAGGGATAGAGTTTAAATTACCTTTCTAACTATTATTATCAGGACAGGCCAAAATGCTTGTATGCACATTCTTAAGTCCAAACCTATTTCTTCCTCCTAGACCTTGGTAACTGGTAGTGACAACTATTACTAGCCATATATAGTAATATAATTTACACTATCTATACATTTGTGCTGAAAAAGATGAGCTCATACATATACTAAAAAGAGAATTGCCTTTTAAGTTGATGTTTGTATTTGTTTTGAACCAATCATAGACAACCATAGGAAGTGATGATACTGTCTTCCACTATATAAGCAAGCCTGCTTTCACTGTTAGTTTGAAGAATGAAGAATGTACCACTTGTAATCTCTCACTGTGATTATTATTATAATCATTAAATTCTTCCACCATCAGCCTCATCTCCGTTCGTTTCCTTTCTAAGTATTTGTAATAGATAATTTACTAACTGTAATTTTTTTCCACAACGCTACAATTGGTGCCTTAAAGACTCGGATCGCTGGTGCTGCATGTGAGGAGGCCACCTAACTACTGGTTGGTTAGTCTGTGGGCCCCAATAAGAAGGTGACAATGCTCGGAGAAGTGGTGCTGCTGGCTTTAAGCAAGAGAAGAAGGTACACACAGACAGTCACAGCCACTTGACAATCAGGTGATGTATGCTTTGTATGCTTCTCAAATTGTTTTAAATATAAAGTAATGCTTAACTCTGTAGGAACTCATGGGGCAGAGTAGGTAAGTGAAGGTGCTGGCACTTGCAAGCTGGACCTCACAAGGGAGCCATAAGACATAGCTAGACAGACCAGGGCACCAGTGCACGGGTGCACCCAGCTGTAAAGGCTAGGCAGGCAAGAAAAAGATAAAAAGAATGAGTATGGAAACAATAATAGGCCATTTTCTAGGAAAACACCTAAAGGGGGAAGCATATGAACCAGTGCCTGATGATCAACAGGCACAATTGTATTTTACTCAGCAAGTGTCCCTTCATAATGAGGGAGTAAAAAATGAAAAGGAAATCATTGCAAGCGCTGTGTCTGTATAATCAGACTATTGTGTGTCGCCAGAATAAAGAAGTAGCTCAGATGAGGGATGAAAGGGATCAAAATGCTAAACAACTAGAAGAATTAACATTGATGTATAAAGATAGCATCCCAATAGATCAACACCAAGAGTTAGAGCAGCAGTGTATTAATTTTAGGACACAGCTAATAAAAGCACAAAGAGATTTGTGTCTGTTAAATAGGGATCATGCCCTTCTACAAATTAAGCTAGACCAACAGTCACAAGAGTAGGCAAGTGAAACCAGGCAACTGTATACAGAACTACAGGATGCAATGGAGAAGATTCAAGAGTTAAGTAATGTAGGAGAAGGGGTGGTAAAGGTTAAAGTGGCACCCGTGCAAACACGGGGAATGATGGCCACCGTCGGACCTATGTCTGCTGCCACAAGGTATCAGCAAGAACAATATGCTTTAGAGCTGCAAAACAAGTGTGCCAAACATGGATTAAAAAGGGAATATGCTGAAAAAATGGGAAACAAGGAAGAGGCAGAAAGACATAAAAGGCAAGAAGATAGCTATGATAAAAAGTATGCAAAAGTAAGAGATACTTTAAAAGAGGATGATGAGGCACGTCAGGCTATGGGCAGAGAAAGTGATGAAGAAGGGCCCACTACCTCCCCACTAGAAGCTGAAAGGGAGGAAACACAGGAAATGGAGAAGGATGGAGAAGAGTGGAAGGCAGTGGGAGGTAAAGTGGTAAAGACAAGAAAGGTGGTACGAGAGCCCCCGCAATCACCAATAACCATTAAAAAGGAAGATAAAAGCCCTATAGTCAAGGATCTGACTATAGAGAAATGACCAATTTGGGCCAAATGCTAGGTCCAATTGATCACAAAACCAACCTACCTGAATTGCGGCAGAAATTAAAGTAGTTAACAACCACCCTCCGCTTAACCAATCAAGACGTATGTAGGTTGGTTATGTTTAAATTGTCCCCCGCCTTAGCAGAAGCTATGCCCGAGGAGGTTCAGGGGACACACAAAGGGGCCATGCAAAACATAAATTCATGGGCAGACTATAATGAAGTAGTTGAGGCTATCAGAAAAGTAAGAGGGGAATCTGCAAAGCAAGAAGTTGACTGGGACAGAATACTGCAAATAAAGCCGCAGTCGGGAGAGGGACCACGGGTCTTTATCCCTCGGCTTTTTGAGGTCTATCAGAGGTACGGAGGGCAGGATTGCCCCTCGGAAGATGATACTACCTTCCGAGACTTATGGATTAGGGCATATTATTTAGACCCCACCCTAAGAACAGTTGTAAAACTGGCTCCAACCCAGGAGGAGCGAATCACCCTCTTAGAGACTTATCTTAATGAAAACAGCGAAGGCTGAAGTTGCCGCGACATGGACAAATGAAGGACCACAAAAGAAACTAGAACATGCTTTAATTGTAAAAAGCCTGGGCATGTAATAAGTGATTGCTGGGCAAGGGGAGGTAAGAAGGACAAGGACCTCGCAATGGGAAGGGGGGGCAAAAAGGCAAGATGCAAGAGATAAACCAGGATGAGGGGTGATAGTGTGTACAGGATTTGTTGGATCGGATAAAAACAATATTAGATGCAGTGGAACAAACCAACTCAAGCCACCCTAAGAATTTGATGATGAAGACATCAATGCGGCTGGCAGCGATCAAACAGTTGGCTGAAGAATAGGATACGGAGGCCCCAGGGCCCTGACTCACGATGGTATATGTGCGCTTACATTTGATAACCAGAGGCGACCAACCGTGCCACTTAAAATGGGAAAAAAACAGGTGATGGCTTTAGTTGATACCGGGGCAGCCGTCTCACTTACTACTACGCACATACCACTGGATCCAGAAAAACCTCCCATCAAATAGAGGGCTGCACAGGACACACAGCACAAGGGTACGTGACTCACCCACAAATAGTTGCTTTAGGAACCAAGGTAGTTGGGGAGGGAAGATTCATAGTAATGGAGGGAAGCCTCACAAAGCAAAATTTAATAGGAAGTGACTTTTTAAAGAAACACCACCTAATTATTGATCTAGTCAACAAGTGCTTGCGGCAAGTAACAGTTAAAGGATATAGTATTACAACGGTACCTGAGAGTTATATTTGGGCTTCAGTTAAATCCAATAAAGCATATAATCGGCCCGAGGTAAGCCAAACAGAGTTACAACAAATAATAGACAAATACCCTAGTGTCTGCGAGTGTCTGCACTGATTGTGGGACAGTCAGTGACACAGAAATAGCAGTGAAGGCCCGACCCTGGACATACTAAACAGTACCCCATCCCACAGGAGGCAGTAACAGGAATAGAACCAGTAATTAATGATTTATTGTCCCAAGGGGTGTTGCGACCCATTTGCTCAACAGCAAATAGCCCTATATGGCCTGTTAAAAAACCCAATGGTAAGTATCGACTAATTATAGATTACAGAAAATTAAATAAAGTAACTCCACAAGTTAGCCCCATTATAAGTACGGCAATTGAAATGTTTAACAAACTTAAACCTACAAGTAAAGTTTTTTCGGTCCTCGACCTGGCAAACTGATTTTGGTCCCTGCCCCTCAGCCGACAAAACCAGTATAAGTTTGCTTTTACTTTTAAAAATCAACAATACACCTTTACTCGTTTGCCCCAGGGGTTTCACTCCTCCCCAACGTTATTTCATCGCTATGTGCAACAAGTACTCCAAGAGGAGGGGTTGGAACATGAGGTGATTCAATACGGATGATTTGTTGTTGCAAAGCAGAAATATGTGGAGCATGCCCAATTATTAGACCGAGTGCTTAAAACCCTAGCTAAAAGAGGTCTTAAAATTAATCCAGAGAAGGTACAAATTGCTAGTCCGGAAGTGACATTTTTAGGAACCATAGTGTCAGAAAAGGGTAGGTGTGTTGACCCTGCCAGGGCTACCCTTATACAAAAGTTTTCTTTACCAACAACTGTAACAGGGCTTAGGAAACTGTTAGGAATGACCAATTTTTGCAGAGATTATATTGAAGGGTATTCTGAGATCACTAAGCCGTTGTATGTGTTACTTCGAGACAACCCACAAAAAGAGGACAAGCTAATATGGGAAGGGGAAGAGTTGCAGTGTTTTAAAAAATTAAAGCAAGCGTTAATGCAAGCTCCAGCTTTAGCCATCCCAGATCATGCAAAGCCATTTATAATACAAGCTGTAGCAACAGACGACACCATAATAGCAGTACTATTACAAAATCGTTGGGATAATTTGGTCCCAATAACATACTTAAATCGACAGTTGTCTAAAGTGGAACAAGGTTTTAGCCAGTGAAAAACATTATTGGCAATAGCGCAAGCAGTAAGCTTATGAAGAAATAATTAGATTTAGCCCTATAATTATCCAAACAACTCACACGCCCATTAAATTGTTAGTGGAAGGAAAGGCAAAGGGAGTCAGCCATAGCAGGCAGGCTAAGTGGCTGCTAGCACTACAGGATAAACAAGTTACAGTACAAAAACTCAATAAGCCCCACATGATGCAGTACTTGGACTACCAGGGAGAACCCCACAATTATGGGGAACTCATGCAACAGGAGGCATATTTGTCCCCCTTTGTAGAAAGACATGGAGATGATAAAGGTCATACAATGTTGTGTGTTGATGGATCGCGATACTGGGAAAAAGGAAATGCCTATACTGGGTGGCTGTATATTTTAATACTGGGATGATGATGAAATGAGGCCCTGATCAGCAGCGTGTTGCTCATTAAATTATCACCAGGAGATTCTGCCCTCAGCACGCAGAATTGGTAGCCATATATGAGGCAATAAAGGCAGTCCCATACGGGCGCATCACAATTTGTACTGACTCACAGTTTGCTATAGGCTCGCTAACCACGTGGTTGCCCATATGGGCTAGAAGGGATATGAAAACAGCTACAGGGGAGCATGTGTGACACAGACAGCTTTTAAAGGCAATTTTAAAGGAAGGAGAGAAGCTCCCAGGGAGAATAGCTTTAGTTAAAGTAAAAGCTCACACTACCAGTAAGTACAGAACCTTCGAGGAATGGGGAAATGAGAAAGCAGATAAGTGGGCTAAAACCGCTGCCAAGGAAGGGGACCCCTGGGAGGGCATCAGCCCACAGGACAGGCAAGGCTCAAGTAGTGTTGGTGAGGTTAAAAGGGTGGATACTCCACCTAACTTACAGGAGCTCCAAAACCAGGACCAGTGGATACAAGAGAAAATAAAACAAGTGCAAATGGATCCGAAGGTCCATGGGGCCTTCACAATAATAGATAATGTTTTATATCAAAGGGGGGAAGACAAAATCCCAAAGTGGGTAGTGTCTGACTCTTTACAAAAGGACATTGTACTAGAAAACCATCGGTGGGCAGGACACCCAGGACATGATAAAACCTGCCAAATTATCAAAGGTAAATATTACTGGCCTGACATATCTAAAACTGTCCAATCAGTACTACAGACATGCTTAATATGCCTCCAGCAGGACCCAAGCGAGAAAAATACCCCCTACAGCGATTACCTTTAGCAGAAGGACCATGGGATGCATTACAAATTGATTACGTTAGGCCGTTGCCCACCACAAAGAGGGGATATAAGTATATGCTGGTAGTGATAGATATGTTCTCAAAATGGTAGAGGCATTTCCAGTTAAGAGTGCCAGTGCTATAACAACAGCTCGAATTTTATATATGCAAGTTTGTGCTAGGTGGGGTTTTCCTAATATCACAGAATCTGATAGAGGAACTCATTTTGTAAACCAAGTGATGCAGGAAATGTGTAAGATAATGGGAGTTCAACAGCGACTACATTTGCCATATAGGCCTCAGGCCTCAGGGATGGTGGAAGATTGAATCGACCTTGAAAAATGCCCTTAAAAGGCAGTGTTGGATGAAGGAAAGGACTGGTTACACACCCCCGGGATTTTGATGGCCATTAGAGGGACAGTCCAAGCTAGTACAGGATTAACCTGCTATGAATTGATGACAGGAAGAAAATGAGGTTGGTTCACCCACAGGATGTACCCCACCAGGCTCAGCTACCCAAGATAAGGTTAAACATGAGCAGTTTTAAAGGCAATACAGTATCAACTAGACAAATATTTAACGTTTGCAGCCAGGAACATGGCTGTGGCACATGAGCAAAATAAGCAAGGTAGACAGCCGGTAGCAGGATGGGGGTTACCTATAGAGGAGGGAGATGTAGTGATGGTGTGAAATTGGGAACAGAAAAATCCTTGGAAGGATGCTAATTGGTTAGGACCGTACCAAGTGTGCAAACGGTTAGGTGAGAGTACGGTATATGTGGTTAAAGTAAGTGGCAAGAAAGGGGCTGGAGGAAGGAAACAAGAATTCTGGGTACATGTTGATCAGTGTAAAAAAGTGTCAAACAAAGCTGGTTGAAAATTAAAATACTACACTTGATGTTTATAGCCATGAAGACACAAAGCATCATTATCATCGGCTTGGTGACAGCCATAAGATTTTCTATAATTCCCAGCCTAAATATTAATGTGGAACAGACTAATATCACGTGTGAGTATGAACAGTCCATTACACTGTTAATCAGTTGGAACTGGGACCCTGTTGACACAAACACCTATACGACACGAGCATGGAAAGCCACCTGGACTAAAAACAACTGTACTTTCATATCTACAAACTGGTGTGTGGACATTTTTAACAGCTGGTCCAGCTGTGCATCAGAGCTCAAGACTGGATCACCAGAGTTACATGGACTGGGAACAGAAAATGGGTCTCTTGTTATAAACAGAGCCACACCAAAGGACAATGGTGTTTTGTGTTAACTCTGTCCTACTGTCTTTGGGGTGATAATAGTGTTTGTAACTATGCTGGTGTAAACAACTCATTATGTTTTGTAGTCTCAGATGCCATATACTTAACTGTAACACCAACCGAATGCCCAAATGTGACAACAGGGCCAGAGAGTGGGCTTACATCAACACCTATTGATCAAATGCTTGTAAATAATGTAAAGTACAATGGAATGCATATAAATCTAGATTTTTCTGGTTGGAATATAAATGTTAACAGTAGTTGTGCTGACACGGGTGTGTCAAAGTTTTATGCCACCATGTTAATTGACATGTTAAGTGCCTTCCATGCCAAAACAGGGAGCATAATGGTCCCTCTTATTAGTAAAGAAAGGGTTAGTAATACTAGAAAGAAATGAGATCTGTGGGGAGACCTGGCTGGACTTTTTGGATCAGGAATGAGTATATGGAATAGGGCAGACCTTGAGGCCATTAAGGGGTACCAAGACCAGTTTAATACTAACACAGGAGAGAGGGTCTTGCTACCACTTACAGTAGGCCAGCAAGGTTTAGCAATGGAAGAGCGTTTACCTGTGTACAATATACATGAGGTGGGCCGTTTGTTTAAAGAGGTAGAGCACAAAATTAATGAAGTTGTGGTTGAACATAATGAAAAAGTTTTTAATAATACCATAAATAAAGCTATAGTGTGTAGTGCTTATGGATCTTATGTTTTAACTCAAGTTAGTCAATTGTTACAGGAAATTGCTCATAATCAATTGCCTAATCAAATTTCTGACGCACGGCTAAAATTGTGGTATTGTCCAGATTGCGTTAATGTTAATGATAGTAAGTGTATAACTTTTTGTATTAAAGCTCGAGCCCCACCTATGTGGTGGATTCGTAAGGTAACCAAAGTATATGTTAAACCACAAGTGTTTAGACCTAACAGTACGCTTAGTAGCACCATGAGGGTGTCCCTCGAGGTAAGACTACCTCAAGTTGAGTATAACAAGGAGGTGTACTCCCAAATAGTAAAAGTACACTCTGTAGGGTATTTACAAGGCCAGTATTATGCATATCGAGTCTCGCCCCCAGAGATCCTAGTACGCAGCAATGATGGGTCCTGGGTAGCGCCAAACTTACATTACTGTGAGGAAATAAATGGTCAATGGATATGCCAGTGTGAAGTCATGTCACAAACGCAACCCATCTGTGGGGAAATTCCCATGGGTCAAGCTGAAAATAATACTGCCTTGTGCCCTATCCAGTTAAAATGATGGTATACCCCACAAGTAGTTGTAACCTATAATAGTACTAACCAATACTGTATTGTTACAAATACACCAATCTTATTTTATGAAGGACAAATGTGTACTATTCACAACCCAAACTTTTGTATTATTCCCAAACATAACGTATATATTGGTGACAAGGTGTTGCACCCTATTACCAACCTGGAGGATGAGAGTTATAATGTGACATTTAATACCCCACACCAAGCATATGATATTAACAAGTATGCACCATCATTTGGAGCTGTGATACCTCTCCTGTCTCTTAACGTTGCAGTCACTTTTAAATCAAAAAAGATACTCATTTGATACAAATCCAAAATACTGCTCATAAGGCACAAGTAGTTGTAAATGAATTGCTCAGTGAGAGTGATAATGAACACTTGATTTATAGCTATGCAGGAGGACCCTTAGGAGTCCTGTCTTTTAAAGTTTTACTTGTGTTGCAAGTGGTCTTAGTGTTCTTGGTAATTATAGGCCTGTGTCGCTTAAGACTCACTATTCGTAAAGTACGTAATGAGATGTACATGCTCCGAGGAGCTGCACTGTTGCACAAATAATAATTAGGCAATATTGAGCCAAGGGGGGCTTGTAACAAGGGGTAAAGAAGTTTGTCCCAATATTTCAGGCTAACCTCATTTTGGCCTAAAACATAATGTGTTTGTGTAACAAATGTTGGCCTATATAATTGAATTATATAAAACTTGTAAAGCTACAAGTTAAACTGAGCCACAAGTTGCAATATTAAAGTGCCTTTTGATATTTGTACTGACCATGTGAGTAATAGAAAACAGGTGTCTTAAGTGTCTGCAAAGACAGAAATACAGGGATAGAGTTTAAATTACCCTTCTAACTATTATTATCAGGACAGGCCAAAATGCTTGTATGCACATTCTTAAGTCCAAACCTATTTCTCCCTCCTAGACCTTGGTAACGGGTAGTGACAACTATTACTAGCCATATATAGTAATATAATTTACACTATCTATACATTTGTGCCGACCAAAGATGAGCTCATACATATACTAAAAAGAGAATTGCCTTTTAAGTTGATGTTTGTTTTTGTTTTGAACCAATCATAGACAACCATAGGAAGTGATGATACTGTCTTCCACTATATAAGCAAGCCTGCATTCACTGTTAGTTTGAAGAATGAAGAATGTACCACTTGTAATCTCTCGCTGTGATTATTATTATAATCATTAAATTCTTCCGCCATCAACCTCATTTCCGTTCGTCTCCTAAGTATTTGTAATAGATAATTTACTAACTGTAATTTTTTCCACAACGCTACAGGCAGCATCCATCATCACAGTTCACCTAGTGAGACTGCACATGAGGATGATTCAGTGGACATTACATATCTAATGAGACCAGAGACGGGATGACTTGGACCAACTGGTTTCCATTACAAATCTGGTTCATCAAGAACTCCAGTGGTGGATAACATCCCCTTCCCTGCAGGAGGGGATGCCCTTTCAAAAAGCAGTGCCGGACCAAGTCCTGACATCTGATGTTTCAGGCGCAGGATGGGGAGCACACCTCAGTGTTCACAGGAATCAGAGTTCCTGGTCTGCAGATGAGGAGACACTACACATAAATATCCTGGAGATGAGGGCAGTTCTTTACTCTCTGCAGGCTATGAGCACTGTACTATGTCCAGGACATCTCCTTGTACAAACAGACAATATGTCACTGGTGTTATACCTCAACAAACAGCAAGGTACACACTCCTACCCCCTTTGCTGAGAAGCATTGAGGGTGTGGAATTGGGCCATTACCCACCAAATATAGGTCTCCGCAGTCCACATCCCAGGGATCTAGAATACTCTGGCCAATGCTCTCAGCCCCACTCAGTCCAGAGCACTTGAATGAAGTCTCCTTCAATCTGTTGTAGATGATCTATTTGACAGATGGGGTAAGCCAGAACTGGATCTCTTTGCCTCCTGTATCAATGCAAAACTGCCCAGTTTTTGCTCGCTAGATCCAGGGCCTGGTGTTTTCTGGTGAGACACGTTGTCTCTCTCCTGGAAAGAGAGATTCTTCTATGCCTTCCCACCCTTTCTGCTCCTTCAGAAAGTCCTTCTTAAGTTGCAACTGGAGGGTGGTGCAATGATCCTCATGGCACCACTATGGCCACGACAGATCTGGTTCTCGTTGCTACAACAGTTGTCTGTGGAAACCTCAATTCCCTTGCCATTGAGCACTCATCTGCTCTCCCAAGACAATGGGACCTTAGTTCATCTGAACCTCTGGTCCCTACACCTACAGGCATGGTTTCTGAGGACCTAGCCAAACTCCATTTTGGAGTCTCTGACAGGGTTGCTGACATTCTGGTGGCTGACAGGAAGCCCTCCACCAGAGCAACTTATGCCATGATGTGGAAATGCTTTTCATTTCTGGGCTATGACTTGACACCTGGACCCCTTGGCCTGTCCGGTGAAATCACTCCTTGAATGCCTGTTGTCACTTTCAGACTCAGGACTGGGCTATTCCTCCATCAAAGTGCATTTAGCAGCCATTTCTGCCTACCACCTTCCTGTCCAGGGCAGAACTATGGCACAGATGGAAGTAACCTGCACCTTCCTCAGAGAAATTCTGCACATAAAACCTCCCCTAAAGGACCCCATCCTTCCTTGGGATTTATTATTTGTTTGGAGAAGCTGACCTTATCCCCGTTTGAGCCAGCCATGGACTGCGAGTTTCACTTCCTCTCTTGGAAAGAGTTATTTTTAGTTGCTGTTACTTCGGCTCGAAGGATTTCCAAGCTTCAAGCCCTGATGTGCAAGGGAACTTATTTAGTGTATCACAAGGACCTGGTGGCCTTGAGAACCAGTCCTCAGTTCTTGCCAAAGGCGGTGTCCAAGATGACCTTAAATCAGGACATTCATCTTCCTGTATATTATCCAAATCACTCAAACCGGGGGGAGGCTCTTCTCCATGCTCTTGATGTTCACTCTGTCTTGAGGTTTTATTTGTTCAGAACAAAGAACTTTAGACGTTCTGACCAGTTGTGTGCTTCCTTTGCTTCTAGGACCCAAGGGATGCCTGTAGCCAAAAAGGCCCTCTCAAAGTGGCTTGTACATTGCATCTCCTTTTGTTATCAAAAATATGACAAACTCTTACCGGGCTTGGTAAAGGGTCATTCCACAAGGGGAGTAGCGGCCTCCTTTACAGGAGACAGTATGGTGCAATGGTTTAAGACTCTGAGCTGCAAGCCTGGAGACCTGGGTTTGAATTCCACAGCCCCCACTTGCATACTGTGTGACCCTGAGCAAGCCATTTACCTTCCTTGTACTCCCAGGTTGCACCTGGAATCAAGCTTTGGCTTAATGTGCTTCTCCTGGTTAAACAATTTCCCCTTTCCCTTTGCCGCCTTAAGGAATGTGTCTGCATCAGACATACGTGCAGCAGACATGTGGCACATGGTTCTCACCTTCGTCAGACACTACAGTCTGGACATTGTTTCTCGACGCAGAGCAGGGTTTGACCTTGCAGTTTTGCAAGGACACCTCTCATAAGGGATCTTCTCCTTTTTCTCTTCCTTACCTCCTCCCAAGACTAGTCTGGTCTCCTGTACTGCTTGGAACTCAGTCCTATAGAGTATTACCTGCTGCAAGAACTGACTCTCGAAGTAAGATACTACAGTTACGGAAGAACTTACTGTAACAACAGATCTTTGAGAGAAGCTCTAGCAGCAGGTATGCTTCCCGCCCTCCTTCCCCCTAGAGGTTCTCTCTCCTGCAATTGGCTTTGCTGCTCATATCCGGATTGCTCTGTGAGGTATTGGCCTTGGTTCTTTGGGGCTGTTCACCTTCCATCCTGATGCGGAGGTGGGTGCACTGGGGCACGCTGGGGACTGCCCACCCTTACTACCATATGTGACATCAGGGGTGGGCTGATGTCGGCGGTCCCCGCTACAGACTGATGGCTAGAAGTTTTTTCCATGGGGTCCTGCCACCTGCCGATGACAGTCCTATATGTGTTACCTGCTGAAAGAACTTCAGTTGAAGATCTACTGTTACGATAAGTTCTTACGTATCTGTACTTTTCCTCCGCTCTTGGAATATTAACAATGTATTGAGTGATATTGTTTTTTTAAGCAGTTAGTTATAAATACTGTTTGGACTTTCCAGAAGTGTCTTGCAGCTGAAACTTAATTAATTTTATAGTCTGTTTTAACCTCACTATTGACTTAGTTTAGTGTTGTTTTAGCCTTTAATAGTTAAATGTAGACACAAATTTTAGTTAGCCTTGACTTATCATAGTTAAACATAGATACATATTTAGCTACATTACCTAACAGAGAATGTTTGTACACAATGTGTTAAGCTGTTTTTTTCTTGTACTGCTTTTTGGTCTTTACCTCCACTAGTGGGGCTAATAGTACAAAAATTGGGGCATGTTGGCTGTCTCCAACATTGGAGACACAAAACAAAAAATAGAAATCATCTAGAAGAAATGTCTTCACTAGAAACTGGGGGAGATTTACTTCTCAGGGTGAAATAAAAGTATTTAATCCTTTTGTATTACATAAACCAGCTCAAGATTGCAGGGGGGTTTGCTACATGATTTTGATAGTTTTATTTATTGAACATATTGGAATTACAAACCTTTGAGTCAGAGACTCCACGTCAAAATACAAGTTAACTGTACAATATAAATTAAAGGAACAAGTGGATAGATGAGGTACAGAGCTGGGTACAAGATATACAGAGGGTAGACAACTATACCCTGAGTCACGACAAGCAGATAAGCAACAAACCGCATATTACATTAGGATAGTACAATAAGTAACATAGACCCACAATATAATTGAGAACACTCAGGAGCAGGTACAAGCCTATAATTTTAGAGATGAGGGGGACCATTCAGGAGGCAGATACAGGCACAGAGTTTTAGAGATGGGGGAGAAGGTATGGAGGAGGAGGAAGGAAGGGAGGGAGGGAGTGGTGGAGGTTGCCGTCGGAAAAGACTTTGGTTCTGGGGGGTGATGTAGAGCTGAATACAGGCCCTGATGATGATAACATTTTTAAAGTGACGCATGATAATGCACAAAGTGTGGCACTAAAAACAGATCAATTAGCATCAATAGTTGTGGAACATGACCCAAATATCCTGGGACTAAGCGAGACTTGGTTATTAAGTAAAATTGGGGACAGTCAACTTACCGTACCAAGTTATCAACTCTTTGGAATAATTGCAGCCCGTTTACAGAAAGAGATACAGACCCTGGTACATTGTGACCAGACGGGTTTCATATCGGGGCAATACTTACAAGATAATATACGTCGATTCCTAAACATAATCTCAGCCCAGAAACACAAGAAACAATTCCAAATAGCCATAAGCATGGATGCCGAAAAGGCCTTTGACAGGGTAGATTGGATATTCCTAGATGAAACTCTTAGGAGATTTGGGTTTGGGGACAAATTTGTAACCTTGATTGGGGCCCTATATCAGGCACCAAAAGCTAGAATTAAGGTAAATGGTTTTCTCACAGACAGCTTCCCTTTGGGGCGGGGGACAAGACAGGGCTGCCCCCTCTCCCCGCTGCTCTTTGTGTTGTCTCTGGAGCCTCTAGCAGTTGCCATCAGGACAAATCCCCTAATAAAGGGAGTGCAGGTGGAGGGCCATCCCCAGAAAGTCGCCCTTTACGTGGACGACTCTTTGTTTTTTCTTTCAGAGCCTGAAATTTCATTACCAGCCTTGGTGGCCGAATTAGCGGAGTATGGCAAGTTAGCAGGTTATAAAATCAACTACTCCAAGTCGGAGACGCTCATTTTGAGTGGCAACCCTTCCCGGGTGTTTAAGGCATCCTTCCCATTTACTTGAGCAAAAAAAAAATGTATAAAATACTTGGGGATTAGGGTATCTGTAGACTTGACTTTACTTTACAAAAACTACTATGCTCACCTGTTCCAGCAGATACAGGCTGACCTAGCTAGATGGCAACTGTTATCACTAACTTTATATTGGAGGGTCCAAACTATAAAGATTAATGTCCTACCTAGGCTCCTTTTTCTTTTTCAGACCCTGCCCTTGGGGATCCCTAGGGATTTTTGGGATATCTTACAAAAAGCAACACAACGGTTTAAATGGAATAGCAAATGTCCAAGGTAGCCCTGACTACATTACAGCCTCCGAGAGAGAGGGGTGGTCTGGCTTACCCACATTTTTACTTTTACTTTTTGGCAGCTTGGGGGTCACAACTGTGCACTTGGGCGAAACGCAGAATAGATTCGGGGTGGTATCTCCTGGAAGAAGACTCACTGAAAGGATGAGCACTTTGGGCCTTACCCACGAATACAATACCACCCAAGACACAGGGTTGGGAATTAAACCCATGGGTCTCCCACACGCTGAGGATATTGCAGAAGCTTAGGAAGATTACATACACTCCAGAAGGGCCAGGACCACTCTCCCTGATACGGTTTGAACCCACGTTTATGCCACCTAGGTCCGATGCAGGTTATAAAGTATGGCCCGCAAGGCATTTAGCCACCTTTGCCCAGTGTATAAAGAACAATTCTCCCCCATCCTTTGCACAATTGGCCGATAAATTCCACTTGCAAAAACAAGACCATTTCAGATTTCTACAGGTACGTCATTACATATCTTCAGCAAACAGAATGCAAAAAATAACTAGGGATAGGACAGAGTTGGAGAACTATTTTTATGGGAATATAGTGATCAAGGGGAATACACACCAATTATCACAGTTATACAAGATATTATTCCACACCCTTCCTTCAGGCCTAGACAAACTTAAACTCAAATGGGAAAGGGAGTTAAGAGTTAACATATCACAGAACATCTGGGTCAAAAGATTCAATCGGGGTTGGCAGGTTACAAGCTCTCCTACATGGTGAAAGTTTAATTGGAAGATTATTTGGAGATACTTCCTCACCCTCACGAAAGTGAGACACTTTGGTCAGTCCAGATCTGCACTGTGCTGGAGGGGCTGCGGAGAGACCGGATCGCAGGTTCATATTTTTTGGGACTGCCCGCGGATCCTCCCATTCTGGAGTGAGGTGCACACTTTAATATCTAGACTTACAGGTCAGCAGATACCCTTCTTGGGGGGAGGAGCTGGTCTTGGGACTCCCTACCCTGATTAGTGGACCTAGGCAGTCCACAAAGTTAGCTCAAATTATGTGGCTGGTGGCACTTAAATGCATTACTGCCAGGTGGTTATCTCCACTCCCCACCTCTGTGCAGGAGTGGTGGTCCAGAATGTCCCAGGTGGAGGCCATGGAACGGATTACAGCAATTTTGAGGCTACAAAGTGAGAGGTTTGCTCAAATCTGGTCCCCCTGGCATCAGTATATGCAAGAGGAGGAGTTGATCCCCACATAAAATTTTTGGTAGGAAAATGGAATAGAAACATATTTTAGTGACAGATAGATAGCTAAGGTGCCATGGTAAATAGATACAATTTTGTGCCCGCCTTTAATGCAAATGTTTATTTTTAGAGTGTAAATTTGTTAGGCTTTTATGCTGCTAACAGATGGTTTTTCATAAGTTTATCTAAAGGGATTTAGAATTCTAGATAGATCCATAGTTTCGAAAAGTGGACAACCACAAAGAGTACAACAGTGGAAGAGTCAACTATGGGACAAGTACAGAACATAGTTAATTGTATTTGTTGGTCAAATGTTGGTGGTAAAAATGTTTTTGAATGGATTAAACCTCACTGTCCAGCTGTGGAGTTAGGTAGATTTCCAATGTGATATTTAGGAATCTGATCACTATATTTGAAGAGAAGATGTCCATCACAGACACACCAAAAAACTTTAATAACAGCAGTTGGACTGCACTGTGTTGACAATGTACAATGCTGAATGATGATCAGTGTGATATCTTAAGTAACCACTAATAAAGCTGAGTTACAAAAAAAGTTATCAAAAAAAAATATCAACTCTTTAGGTCTGATAGAAACAGAAGAGGAGGGGGTTATATTTTATGTTAAAAACACATTAGGCCATGTGGAACTTTTATTAAAGGGATACTGTCAACCCCCTTAGGTCTCAAAGTGTCCCTAGTTTAAAAAACACATTTTATGATTGCCAACATTCTGTAAAGATTGCTGGTGTAGCTCATAGTTTGATTCTGACTCTTTTTTTCTTTAAAAAAGTGAAAAACTGACTGCCAGCCATACTGGTGTTACCACACAAACACAGGTTTGTTTACATTCCTTGATCAGTTCCAGCTACATCTTTCCTGGACTTGGAAACTCCCACAACACAGTCTAGCCCCTCATGATGCAGTGGGAGCTTAGGAGGCTACTGCCTCATGAGTGATTGCACTGTTTGAGTGTGTTTGTAATGCTCAGGAAGTATGCATAAAGAACAGATCCAGGATTGTAAACAAAACTAGGTTGTTTATAAATATATTTTAGCATGCATTTCAGTTCAACTGAACAAGGAGGCAGACAAAACAAACAGCAACATCAATGAATTTTAGAGAAGGTAGGCAATAATAAAATGTAGGTTTCAACTAGAAACTATGTGATGAAAAATAGACTGACAGTGTCCCTTTAAAGGGGAGTGACAATAATATTGAGTACTTCGTTGTGTAAATTAATAGAATCAAATTGGCCCTGGCCGTGGTATATTCACCCCCAAAATCTAATTTAACAGTCATTGAAGAAGTATTGAATAAAGTTGGTGATTTCATAGGGGACAGACTGTTAATCCTAATGGGAGACATGAACTGTGATTGGTTCAAGCCCAGAGGTAGGAAATTAAAGGAGGAGGCTTTGGCCTTGGAATTAACACAGCACATTAAAATACCCACATGATATACTGTACAAATACTGGAACCGATGGGACTGTACTGAACATGCTGTTTACCACACCTCAAATAGAAATTGAGGCCTCAGGAACTTTATCACCATGTCTAGGGGACCATAACCCAGTTTGGGCTATTGTGTCTAAACAATAGGTTCAGTGTTTACTAAAGCATCCAAGCAATAACAAGAAAAAGGACATGTAGAACTTCTCAGAACAGAAATGTTCAAGTATGGCAAATTAAAAGTGGGAAAGATGTGGATTAATACCAGACCTAGACCAAGCAGTAGAATATTTTTCTACTACTTTTCATATGATTTGTGCTTTACATGCCCCTAAAACTAAACCCTGTAATAAACAATCTCGTTTACCATGGATAAATGATAAAATTTTGAAAAAATTAGAGTAAAAAATAGAATATGGAAGAAGGCTAAAAAAAACTAAATTACGCTGTGATTTTGAACTGTTTAAGACTAAACGAAATGAATGTAAACAATCCACGAAAAAGGCAAAGGCTTTCTATTATAGAAATAAGATGAGCTGTAACTCTGATCCACATAAGTTCTGGCATACCATAAATCACTTAACGAATCCTGGTAAAGTGGATAAACAGAAAAACTTGACTCTATGGGTTGGGGGTGTTTTAACTGATGAGCTTAGTAAAGTCTCGGAGGCTCTTAATTTTTTCATAGATGTGCCAGGCTGTAATGGGATGGACAGCTCCAAGTACAAGGATAAACTGTCCACACAAACAGAGATGCCCCACAGTCTGCCACCATTTAGATTCAGGGCTCTATAAACATCAGCGGCCTGTAGGGAATTAAGGAACAAAAATGCCCATAAATCAACAGGGCCAGATGAGATTGAGGGCAGATTCCTTAAATTGGCAGCAAACTATATTGTTCCAACTATAACACACATTTTTAATTGGAGTCTACAGTTGGGTTACTTTCCTGTGTCTTGGAGAGAAAACAAGAGTATCCCCATACACAAAGGTGGAGATACTTCAGAATTAAATAACTATAGGCCTATAGCTTTATTATCCACTTTGTCCAAGTGCCTGGAGAAATTTGTAAATAAACAAATCTCCGAACACTTGGACAAATGCAAACTACTGACACCCTACCAATCGAGGTTTAGAAAAGGTCATCCAACTACATCAGCACTTTTAGAATTTAAAAATCTGGTCTGTACTTCCCTGAATTCTGGCTTGGAGATGACTATTATTTTTATGGACCTATCTAACGCCTTCGACCTGGTGGACTACTCCCTCCTACTTGATAAATTAAAAGATATGGGCATAGTTGATGAGCCCAGTAATTGGATAAAAATCTTACTTGAGGGAGCGCACTCAACGGGTAGCAGTTTCACAGAGATTATCTGTGGATTTCCGGTGACGTCACGGATCGAGTAAGAGCCTAAGATAACGAGCTCCCAGCCTCATTTAATTAATCTGGTGGAATCCTTCCTATATAGGAATAATTTACACTTTTGCCAAACAATACTTCTCTGTTAAGATGACTGTCAAGGGCCACAAGCTGAAAAGTCCCAGAAACAATGCTTCACAGTCGAAACTCGTAATCTTCGATTGCTGACTTAAGACAGGATGTTAAACAAATTGATGCCAAGGTGGCGGATAACTCCCTAAAGCTTACGGAACTCTCAGAGACCCATGACACAGGGGAAAGGCGTTTGGTATACTTACTGCAGCGAGATTGAGAGACCCATAGCAGGCTAGAAGACATAGAGAACCAGTCCTGCTGAAATAATTTCAGACATCATTGTGTACTGAAGGGGGGGAGAAGGGATTTGCCACCACGGTGGATTTCATGCAACATCTATTGTGGTCAATCCTTTTGGTGCCTTCAGACATGGACCTGGCAATGGACAGAGCCCATAGATCATTGGTGTTAAAGCCAACCAACCCCTCGGCCAGGCCCAGATCATGGGTAGTTCGCATGGTTCTGTATCAATCTAAAGAATGGGTATTGAGAGAGGTCTGGCGACTCCGAGACCTAAAGTACAAAGATTCCCCAGTCTTTTTTGAACAAGATTTCTCACCTTCTCTCCAAGCAGAAAGAATGAAGGTTCGCTCAGTAATTAAAGAGATTAGGGACAAAAAAAAAAACATTAAAGCGCAACTGTTGTTCCTGTCTAGGCTGCAGCTTTACCTGGACTCGGGCCCAAAAGTGTACATCAACCTTCTGGAGGCATTGTCGTTGCTGAGGGAGTGGGGGATTGCACTTCCAGATCTGGATTTCTAGTGCCTAGAACAAAGTTTAATGAAAAACGTCTGGCAGGTGCAAACGAAAGGCACGAAACGCCCACTCGCTGGCTCGTTCCCTAGTTCCCTCATGAAAGATGCAACGAGGATCCTAAGATGTGCAGAGGGCAGATTTAAAACTGGCACTTTGACTCCCAACTCGAGATCTCCTACAGGCTGCTGACCGTTTCATAAATAGGCATCTTTCTCGATGCAGGGTTGAAGTAACGAACTAAGATCTGAGGTGAACTACCGCTTTCTCACTTATTTCCTGAACTTTACAAGACAGACTCTGTTAATATAATGCTTTTTGTTGTTTAAACTGGGCAGAGGTAAGGAGGATGATTTCTTGGGAAAAGGAAAGTTGTATCCTCCCCCATTGTTTATTCTTTTACCTCACTCACTCTCTCTTACTATAGTGGGTTTTAATTTGGCTCCTTCATTACAAGTTGTATGCTTTCTACATTTTGGAAGGGAACTGGAACTGGGTGCATATATCCTGCAGGATCTCTATGAGCTCTAGCTCCACTTGATCATTGGATGGAGTACCGTCCAGACTTCTAAAATTGCTCGTTTTTCCAAATCCCATTATAGCTCTCATATGGAGAGAGAGAGAATACCTCTACAAATATGTTTGGGACTCAGTAAGACTGCCCAAGATAGCTCTCGCTAAGACCAATAACTAATATGGAGCCTGCCCCTATATACCCTTTGAGGTAACTTGGGGGGAGCAGTGGATGATGCTTGATCCTTTTATACTAAAATTGAATTACTTATGAGCCCTGTTGGTACTGGATTTTTCTCGCTCGTCAAATGGGGCAGTGATGTGGTTTTCCCACATCTACATACAAAGGGTTAAACAAATAAGTTGAAAAAGAATTTATGGGAAGGGGTATATTGAATTGTGCTGAGTCACTGGGGACCTGCATAATTAACCTGGTGCCAAAAAGACAGGCCCATGGTTGGCTAAAGCACAAATTCAGGGTAGGGATTCTAGATCAATGAAAGACAACGACATGAGGTGAGGAGGGAGTGTTGGTGGAGCTTTTCCTCCTCTGTGACGTTTCTTTTCGATTACAGCATCAGCATAACTTTGCTCTCAGTCTCCCAGAGAGACTACTGGTGTTTAATTTAAACACCTACCACTCCAAGCAGAATCAGACGCTCCCATAGGGGAGTGTCGGGTCACACACCTAGGAAGCTTTTTCTACTTCCTCTCGCGGGGGCTCCGCGAAAGGTATTTCACACTTCGATACAGCTGTTCTGTTCAAGTTAAGTTTGAATATTAATAAGTTACCTGTTATGATACACTTTCAGTGTTGTTATTACCCTATGTCAAGGGGACCGTTTTTATTTTTGAGGACTGTTGTAGGTTCGACATGGTACAGCCAGCAAGGAGTAGGACCAGAGATTAATAATAATTCCCGGGGTGCAGAAAATAGGTGGTGGGAATCCCTTGTGGGGCCAGGACATAGAGGATGTGGTGCCTTAAATCAAATATACCCTTACCCAACTAGATTGAGATGGCCATGTTTAAAGTCATTTCTTACAATGTCAAAGGGGTTAACTCCCCTATTAAGTGAACAATGCTGTTGCAAGAGCTTAAAAAACTAAGGGGAGATATCATTTTTCTCCAGGAAACACACCTTTCACCTCAGGAACATTTAAAATTGCATAGAGCGTGGGTTGATCAGGTAGTGTCAGCCTCCCACCCGAATTCCAAAAGGGCAGCGATAGCCATTCTCTGGCGTAGGGGCCTAAATTTAATTATAGACTCTACAGGAAGCAGTATGCAGGGCAGGTATGTAAGAGTATCAGTACGTATTCAGGGTAAGCTGCTCCATTTAATTAATGTACATGCTTCCAACTCCAAACAAGAAATCTTTTTGAATCACTTTTCAGGAAAATAGCAAAGCTCCTTAAGGGACAGCTGCTCTGGGGATTTCAACATTACACCATACCCACAAGAGGATCGCCATCAAAGGTGGCTTACAAGAACGGAGTAGTCAACCCTGTTAACCTTGACCAAAGAGATGGTCCTAGTTGATGTGTGGCAAACCCACCATCCGACGGAAACGGACTATATGTTTTACTCAAGCACACAAAAATCATACTCCTGCATTGATCTATTTTTTTACTCATGCAGCTACCCTGTACTTGATAGTTAATTTGCACATACATAATATAGCTTTATCTGATCATGCCCCAATTTCTCTCCACCTGACTCTCCCCCCCCTCCCCGGGACAAGAAAACTTTGTGGAGACTAAATGTCTCCCTGTTTAATAATAAGACCTTTATTTCCAAATTGAAAACATTAATTTCAGACTTTTCTATAGTTCATCAACCAACAGACCACTCACCACTGCTTAAATGGGACACACTTAAGGCTGTGCTTAGAAACATAGAATTTGACGGCAGATAAGGACCGCTTGGCCCACCTAGTCTGCCCATTTTCCTACCTAACAGATAAGCTGCAAATCCTAGTTAACCAACAGCTTACTTCCTCCTACCTCCACTAGGACTGCCTTATGCCTGTCCCTTGAAGTCCCCCACTGTTCTTGACTCCACAACCTCCTCAGGGAAGCTGTTCCATGCATCCACAACCCTCTCAGTGAAAAAATACTTCCTCACATTACCTCTGAGTCATCCCCCCTCTATCTTCAAATTGTGCCCCCTTGTTCTTGCACATCTCTTTTTCTGGAAGATGCTATCCTCTTGGACTTTATTAATTCCCCTTGAGATACTTGAAAGTTTCTATCATGTCCCTCTTCCTTCCTTTCCTCTAGGGTATACATATTAAGCTCCTTTAGTCTTTCTTCCTATGTCTTCTGGTGCAGACCCTGCACCATTTTGGTGCCCTCTCTGGACAGCTTCCACTCTGTCTATGTCTTTCGGAGATGGGGTCTCAGAACTGCACACAGTACTCAGATGGGGTCTCACCAACTGTCTGTACAGAGGGATAACAACTGCCTGTTTTCTACTATTGATGCCTCTTCCTATGCATCCCAGTATCCCCTGCCTTCCTTACTGCCTTCTCACATTGCTTGCCCACCTTTAGGTCATCTGATATAATTACCCCAGGTCTCTTTCTATTTTTACTGTTGTCAGTATCTCACCCCCATTGTGTACACTTCCCTGGTTTTGTTTCCCATGTGCATTACCTTGCACTTCTTTGCATTGAATGTGAGCTGCCATACATTTGACCATTCTTCCAACCTTGCCAAGTCCCTTCTCATCCTTTCCACTCCATCTGTGTATCAACCCTGTTGCAGATCTTTGTGTCATCTGCAAAGAGACATACTTTTCCTTCCAGTTCCTCTGCAATGTCACTTATAAAGACATTAAAAAGGACCGGTCCCAGTACTGAAACCTGCGGTACCCCACTAGTAACCCTCCTTTCTTCACTGTGTATTCCATTTACTATTACCCTTTGCGTCCTGTTGTCTAGCCAATTTTTTATCCAGGCTACCACCTTGGGACCCACTCCAAGGCTGGCTATCTTGTGAATTAATCTTTGTGTGGGACTGTATCAAATGCCTTGCTAAAATCTAGGTAGACCATGTCCACAGCCCCTCCCTGGTCTACTACTTTGGTCACCCAGTCAAAGAAATCTATTAGCTTCATCTGACACGACCTTCCCATCGTGAATCCATGCTGCCTTGGGTCCTATGCCCCACTGGCCTCTAGGTACTCAACAATTCTTTCCTTCAGAAATGATTCCATCATTTTCCCTACCACTGAGGTCAAACTAACTGGTCTGTAGTTTCCTGCCTCTGTCCTGCTCCCACTTTTGTGAAGAGGAATCACACCTGCCCTCCAGTCCCTCTGGTACCACCCCATCCTCCCATGATTTGTTAAAGAGAGTAGTCACGGTGTCACTAGTTCTACCTTTAGTTCTTTTAGAATTCTTGGGTGAATCCCATCAGGCCCCATTGCTTTGTCCACCTTCAATTTTATCATTTCTTTCAGAACCCTTTCTTCTGTAAATGGACTGGTATCGACCCCCATCTTTGGAGTGTTTCTCTTGTTTGGTTTAGGTAACTCCCGCTCCTCTTCCTTTGTGAATACTGAGCAGAAATATTCATTCAGTATCCCTGCTTTTTCACTGTCACCCTCTACCCACATTCCCTCCCCTTTATTAAGCTTCAGTATCCCTCCTTTGGTCTTTCTTCACTCCCTAATGTACCTATAAGGTACATAGGGTAAGAGTGTGCCCTACCCTGTTTGTTGATGTAATACATCACTGCCTTGTTGTCCATCTGAAGAAGAATTACTTTGTGACAGAGAATATCCTTCAGGGCTCGGACAGCACAGAGGACAGCTTTCATTTCCAGGACATTTATGTGTGGCTGAGAGTCATCCTGACTCCACAGGCTCTGGGTGTGGAAATCCTGACAGTGAGCTCCCCAGCCAAACAGAGATGCATCTGTGGTGACAGTGATCTGTGTCTCCAGTGGGGCAAAGGGAAAGCCTTGAAGAAGGTTGTCCTCCTGAGTCCACCAGGTGAGTGACCTCATTAGGGATTCCATTACCTTGATGTAAAAGAAATATGGATCTGTGGTCGGGGACCACCGAGTACTGAGCATCCATTGTGTGGTTCTCATGGGCAAATGAGCCAGGGGCACCATGGACACTGATGACGCCATGAGACCCAACATCCACTGCATTGAGAGAGCTCAAACAGAGTCATTCTCTTTGTTGATGTAAGCCATCTGGAGGATATCATTTCTCCTGTCTTCTGGGAGGAAGCCTCTTGCTCTGGAGGCGTCCAGGAGAGCTCCTATGAAGAGTACTTGTTGTGAGAGCTGAAGCTGCGATTTTTCCAGATTCAACAGAACTCCCATAGATGTGAGGAACTTGAAAGCCATGGCCGCTGCTTCCTGCGTCCCTTGTCTGGATGAGCTTGCTAGGAGCCAATCGTCCAAATACGGGAATACTTGAACTCCGAGTTTTCCGAGATGCGCTGCGAGTACTGCAAAGCACTTTGTAAAATTCCTTCTATCAAATAAACAGGCAACAGGATGCGCTGAATCAATATAAAACTAGTTTATTATACATAAATAGTAGGGGAGAGATTATCAGTTTTGCTGCGGCCCAAAAAATACTGGCTCAGCTGTCCCATAACTGGCTATTACAGGAGTTGTCGGAGATGGAGAGGTGGAATAAAATGAATCCCCATGACAAACAAACTTAGAAAGCGTTGAACAAGGTCAGGATGGACCTCCAAGAATTAGAGAATAAGAAAGCAGAGGGGCAGCTAAGATTCTCAAATCAAAAATATCATGAGGTTGGGGGTAAAGCGTCTAGATTGCTGGCTCTTCACTTGTGAAAAGCACAAGAGGATAGACATGTCCCCTACATTCAGGACAAGGGACCTGGGGGGGAAAAATTGACTTCTCCTGCAGAAATAGCTTGTCAATTCCACAAATATTACCAAACTGTATGCTCGGAAGATAAAGAACCCACAAGTACAAGGGACAGTACACAAACCTTTTTAAGGGCCCTTAAGCTGCCCAGACTATCAGAAGGGGTGAGGGAGGAATTAAATCAGCCCATTACAGTGGAGGAGACCTAAATGTCATTCTTCAGCTACCTGTGGGGAAAACTCCGGGTTCTGATGGGTTTAGTGGGGAGATTTATAAAGAACTGGCGACATCAGTGGCTCCCCTGCTGACTGAGGTCTTTAATTGTTTCTTGGAGGAGGCAAGACCCCTGAGAGTGGGTCCCACTCAATAATCACAGTTATACCCAAGCCGGGGAAGGATGTATCAAAATGTGAGTCCTACAGGCCAATCACCCTCCTTAATCAGGATCAAAAAATGTTCACAAAAATCCTGTCCTTTAGATTGCAGAAACATATTTAATTGCTAATATACCCAGACCAAACATGATTTATTCTGCACCGCCATATAAGCGACAGTATTAGACGACTGTTAAATATTTTACACTCAAATTAACTCCCTCCCAGCCCAGTCCTGGCTATTTTTCTACACGCAGAAAAAGCCTTTGATAGGCTTAACTGGGTGTACCTTATGGAAGTACTAAAGGGGATGGGTTTCGAAGGAAACTTTCTGACATGGATTAAAATATGTTACCAAAATCTGCAGGCAACAGTGAGAGTGAATGGCACCATCTCTACCCCTTTTCACATTACTAGAGGGACAAGGCAGGGCTGCCTGTTATCCCCTTTACTTTTCATGATTAGTATGGAACTCCTAGCCCAAGCCATTCGACAACATGAGAAAATTGCAGGGATAGAACTTCAGAATATGCTGCACAAGATTTCACTATATGTGGATGACACCTTGATATATTTAGGTAACCCGGAGCCAGCTCTCCCATACCTTTGGGCCCTCTAGGAAACTTTGGAGACATATCTAGCTTCAAGGTCAATGCCACAAAATCTGAGGTGCTACAAATAGGGGGAGATCCTTCCCCAGCTCTGCGAACTAAGGTGCCATTTAAATGGGTGGAACACAAATTGAGATATCTAGGTATACAGATCCCAACTCAACAGACACTTTTGTACAAGCACAATTATGAAGCACTCTCCCAGCAGATAAAAGTGGATTTGAACAGATGGAGAAAGCTCCCCCTAACACTAACGAATAGATTGGAAACTATAAAAATGAATATCCTACCAAGATTCCTTTTTTTTATTTGTAAATCTTCCCCTTCAAATTCCCCCAAAAGATTGGAAAGACCTTAAAAAATGACTCTCCGACTTTATTTGGTTGGGTAAGTGCCCCAGAATCCGATGGGAAATTTTGATAACTGAGAGATCTAAAGAGGGGATGGGGCTCCTGGATTTTCAAAAATATTATCTATCAGCCCAACTACTACCAATCATCAAAATGCTGACACCTGGGAGAAAACATGGGTGGCTGGAGATAGA
This sequence comes from Neoceratodus forsteri, assembly GCA_016271365.2. Lineage (NCBI taxonomy): Eukaryota > Metazoa > Chordata > Ceratodontiformes > Ceratodontidae > Neoceratodus > Neoceratodus forsteri. Next base: position 591,001,388 of record CM057458.1, read on the forward strand.
GGAACGGGAATGTGGATTAGCCCCACTCCATATTTTGCCGTGGTTACCTCAACCAGGTGATCTCCAGAACATAGAAAATAAGTCTACATGACACACAATTACACACTGGCTGGAAGCTAGACAAGAATGGAAAATAATAAGACCAGTCTGGGAATATTTACTGCTCGCCCACCTCCCGGGATTTCTGGCCAATAGGGGAGACCAGTGCTTTTTTAGATGGGCAACTTTTGGGCTAAAATACCCAGGGCAATTGGTGGATAAAAATGGCTTAAAATCCTTTTTACAGATACAGGCTGAATTTAAACTACCCAACACTGATGCCTTTAGATATTACCAGTGCGCACACTGCATAGCTACCAATATTGGTTTGTCAGACTTGAGCCAGGGACCAGCCACCCCAATTTTACTAACTTACAAAAAAGTGTTATGAGAGATACTAGAACCTACATAGCACAAGTATATAAGTTCCTAATGGAAGACAGAGGATTGTTGGCAGTACAAAAAGTGGAGGGCAAGTGGGAGGCAGAAGCTAGCTTAGCCATCTCAAAGAGAGACTGGATGCATATTTGGAGGGGCATACATAAAACAACTAATTCTCCTTCCTGGAGAGAATTTAGGTGGAAAATTAACATTCATTTTTTTAGAACTCCAGCTATCTCTGTCCATTATGCTGCCCACTCATCCAACAAATGCTGGAGGAGGTGTGGGCGTATAGGAACGCATTATCATATTTTTTGGGAGTGCCCTAGAATAACAGTTTTTTGGCAAGCAATAGCTTGAGAGATTTCATTGATCTCCTCTCTCTCCAAATCATTAGAATTTGAGAACCTGGTCTTGGCCCCCAGAGAACTCAAAACGCTGACAAAGAAATATCTTTTCTTTATTCTTATTGCAGCAGCTCTTAAAACACTTACACAGAACTGGCTGACAACCCAGTCTACGTTAATGGCCACATGGCATAGGAACATTAGACAGATTAGGGAAATGGAAGCTGTTATGGCCTGATTGAGACTTGCCACAGATAAATTCAACTCCAGATGGATGCCCTTTTTTGACTTTATAGAAGGAAGGGAGGGTACCCCAGTACTAGAACAATTGCTTCAATTATAAACTCAACGAAGGGTATGTAGACAATTCCATCCCCGAAATGTCCAACTCTGGTCCTACTCTTTCCCCACCAGTTGATAATTAACGACTGAACTATTTTTTTTCTTGGTGGCTATAGAACAAACAACCTACTCTAGATGGAACAGTTCTTACAGAAACTAATTATTTGAAATTATCATTTTATTTCTGGCTGATTCTGTATTATAATGCCTGTACATTGTCCTTTTTTTATTAATAAATAAAGGTTTAAAAGTTCAAAAAAATAAAGAGATTATCTGCACCCTGAAAAGTAACTAGGGGAGTTCCATAGGGGTCTATACTGGGACCCCTGTTGTTCCTTCTATTTAATAATGATTTGCCTTAGGTGGTGCAGCATTCAGCTGTAAGGCTATATATGGATGACACAGCAATTGTCGCCACCGAGACTTCTGTTGTAGATATTCAGTCAAGGCTTTAGACTGACTTTGCAGAAGTGGGGGAGTGGTTCACCAGGTCAAGATTTATGATGAATGTAAAAAAACCAAAATGAATGCATTTTGCACCCAAGAAAAATAATTCTCAGATACACATCTTTACAAATACAAACTAACCCCTTGATCATGTGGATAGTTATTGTTAGTTAGGGGTGACTTTTGATTCCTTTCTCACTTTCAGTAATCATATAACTATTACAATAAAAAAGGTAAGCAAGAAATCTGGAGCTTTAAGACGAACCACTAAATGCCTACGAACAACAGGAAAACAGTGGCTGAACAGCTTATCATGCCCACTTTGACTTATATTTATAGAACAACAGATAAGCAGCTGATGACTAGTTTAGACAGGTTGCAATACAGAATAGCTAGATATGTTTTATAATGTAATTACAAAACTCATCACTGTGGAAGACTTCTGGTTGAGCTGCTGACTGAAGTGCAACGCTGAGGAGACGGCTCTCCAGAGGCCCAATAAGCAGACCCTCACAACCTGAGCTAAACAAAAAAAGTCTTAAAAATCATAGAGTAGAGGGGAGTCTCATACCTGAATGGGAGCCTGAAAGAAGAAAAAGTCAACTACAATAGCCGTGCAGCAAGCCAAACGGACCTCCGACTCTAAGACAGCAGAATCTGGCCTAGTGAGCATGGTGGAAGCAAAGCTGACTCCGAGTGGGCAGCCCAGCAATGCAGCAATTCTGGCTGAGCTCAGAGGCTTTCAAGATGAGGTGCGAGCCTTTCGATCTGAATTTTCTACTGAAATAGTTAAAATAAATCAGAAGGTCACTGATTTAGCGGCGGCACATACTGATATAGATGCCAGAACTGATAGCCTGGAGAGGGTGGTGGTGCATTTATTAAATGAGCAAAAGATCCTCAACTACAAATAAGAGGATCTTGAAAATCGCTCGAGGAGAAATAACTTGCATATACATGGGGTGCCCGAAGATGAGGAAGGAAGGGACATGCTTCAGTTTGTGAACACTTGACTGAAAGAGGTATTGCAACTCGATCCGGCCACTAAGCTAGATATTGAATGTGCCCATCGGGCACTCACTCCAAAACCACAGCAGACCAACCAGAGACCGCGCTCTATAGTGCTTAGGCTGCTGAACTATACAATAAAACAGCAGCTGCTGACACGAGCGTGGCATATGAAGGACATTCAATATAAAGGTCGACGTCTCTACTTTGACAATGACTGTTCCCCTCAGATTGCAGCCAAGAAAAGGGCCTATGCACCAATTCTTCTGGCTTTGAAACAGCAGCAACTGAAGTTTTTCACACCATAACCCGCAAAGCTTACAATAATGTTTTCTGAGGGTCCACAAACTTTCAAAACCCCAGGAGAAGCCAGCAAAGTTCTTCAGGCAAAGAACATCGTGGTGGCCCAACAAGCTGCACAAACTACACCAGAAATGGATGCACAGCAGCAGGGTAATCACTGGCAAAGGGCGCAAACAACACAATCTAGGAAGCGACAGGGGTTTTCCACCCTTCAAGATGTTAAAAAGCTGCTCCACAAATTCCAAAGGACTGTGTCTGATTGACTGTCCGGATATGCCGCACTGGTAATTTTTTCACCTCACTAGGAGAGTCGAGGCCTAATTCCCACCTAAGACTACTGACTGCATGGCTTGAGGGGACTAATTACAGTATGGGCATAAGCAGGATTATCATTAAGTCTGAGTACTTATTCTTTGAGTTCCTACCATATAATGATTTCCAGATGTACTTTTTGAAACCCTGGAGAGGGGAAAGTGGTGCAGGCTCACGCAGACAGCTCATGGCAACTCGCTGGTGATCCGCTGTATAATAGTCCCTGGAGGTCGGTGGTACCCCTCCTCCCATGGCCGCGATCACAGTGAAACCCGTAATACAATTCCCCTGGTGATCAAGTGGCACCCCCACCCCTCTCACCCACACAGACTCCTTGCCCACCCCGCCCCCGCTGGCAGGTGGTGGCTGCAACCCACCCGTATACTGCATGGCCACCCACCAATGATGGGGGTGGGGAGTGGGGTGGGCAATGGGGTCTGTTTTGGTGGGTGGGGCCCCTGGATCACCAGGGAATTATATTAAAAGGTTTTATTGCGATTGTGGCAACGGGCAGGGGGGTATCACTGGGCCACCAGGGACTATTAATACAGTGGATCACTGGTAGTCGGGGACATGGGAGGGTGGGAGGTTCCACTGGACTACCAGGGAATGCTTCTTTCTATGATTACCAGTGATCGGAAGGGAGGGGGTTCCACTGGACTACCAGGGAATGATTCTTTCTAGGATTACTGGCAATAGGGAGGAAGGGGGGTCCACTAGACTACTAGGGAATGCTTCTTTCTACAATTACTGGTGATCAGGCAATCGGGGGGTCCACTAGACTGCCAGGGGTTGATTCATTTGCCATTTACCGGTGATCGGGAGGAAGAGGGGTGCCACTCGATCACCAGGGAGCTGTGGGTGCTTGTGGATGGTGTTCTGGGTGGCCGGGTGGCCACCCACGGCTGTCGGCTGCTGTGTTGCGCTCTGCAATAAAGCAGCCCGCCTGTGGATGACTGGGATTTGTTCCCACTTTCCATGGGCTCAACTTTGAGCCCCCCATTGCGACGCAATGCAGGGTTGCACCAGCATATCCCAGGCCGAATATCGGGATGTGCCGCATATTCATGGGCACGCCCCCTGCATCTGTGCCACATACAATTACATTGCGCCCCAGCGCATAAGGATTTGCGATGCACCAGGCAGCCTTTTCAATATCCCGCCGGGGCGCAATGCGGGGTTGCACCATGCACAACCCCTTTGAATATCCAGTCCAGAGAGTTCAGAATTCCATACCGTAAGAATGGCCTCTGATGACTCCGTCCAGTTCTCCCTAAAAGCTTTATAAGTCAACCCAATTAAATGTGGAGACAGTCTACGCTGTAGGGCATCTAGTGTCAATTTCAGAATTGGTGGCTTGGGGTTAGGTAACATACCCCAATCTGGACCCTTTTGCAGCAAATAGTATCTTACTTAAGCAATAAGGCATGACCAGGGGTTATGTTAATGGTCTGTTAATCACCCTGTAGGGTATAATGTGGCATGAGGTGTAGCTGAGTGCTATATGCCCCTGGAGGGTGATTTACTGACCATTAACATAACCCCTGAGAGTGCCTTATTGCTATTATAATAAAAATGTTTTTTAAATAGTGTTAAACCATGTTCAGTATATGATTAGGCTGTGCATGTATGTTAATCAAAGATTAACATAGGGCTAATAGAATGTTTACAACCAATCAGAAAGCTCTATTTCGCAGAACCTTTTTATAATTGTAGATATCTAAAATGATCTTGTTTCAGTGGCTGATATAACCATTGAAGTAAAAAGGTATTACCCCCTGCATGTCTGAAAATTGATAAATGAATGTTAAGCCCAACAACCTCCCTCATTGAAAAGTTAAATCTATACGTGCAGGCAAAAAATCTGCCTCTGCCGACAGCAGCCGGAATAAATAAAAAATATGTGCGTGGGTATGGAGGGATCTTATTTTATACCAACACTTCAACACATTCCTATTGTTAAGAAAGAAAGTTTCTAAGTGCGGTAAAGAATTAATGGGGTTAAAAACTATCTGATTAATATCAAACAAATTGTTTATTACGAAGTCAATATATTTCCATGGAAGTTCCAAATTTGGGTCCAACCACTGTAAAATCATTTTAAATGTGACCACTCTATACTATAGTATTATGTTAAATTAGGAAGATTTAGTCACGCTTTGTTTATTGGTAGCTGTAAAACTGGCCATTGAATATAAAATAGAAGTTTTTGATATTTTTGCGTACTGGTTTCATGGTTCCCTTGACTCTGTCTCTGGAACAACGATGGACCAGTGTCATTGAGGCACAGGTCAGGAAGCATAGGAAAACCAGGAGCAGTTGTAAAATTTGCAACAAGTGATTTATTATTAGCAGTAACATAAAAAAAGTAAAATTGTTCAGTATAACTATTTACAAAGGCAGTATAAACAAAGAAAGTCCATCTTGGTTTCTTCTCAATTTCCAATCTCGGTCTCTGTGTTTCTCTCTTGCAAAAAACTGCAGCTCTGTTTTTATAAGTCTATGCAACCCCCGCTTGTTAAGAAAATAGCATGCTTCTCACACAGTGTTCTTGTAAGTTTCAACAAGTGCAGCAAAAAGAACATTGTGACCCAGAACTGACCTCTTGTTGACAGCTCTGGAAATATTTTTGAAACCAGCATCTCAGGTTAACCCCTTGAATTCCAGTTTTTGCAATCATTTCAACAGTATAACTATATACATTTTTACACAAAGGGATCTCAGTATTAGTTACATTTCCACATAACGATTTACATATATTTTTATACCAGCAGATATGCAAGGGGGAAGAAAAGACAGAACAGCAAGTGAGGGTAGAGAGATAACGAGAGGCAGAGAATTGCAAGACTGTCGAGGTGATCAAGTCCTAGGTCTCACGAGAAAACTTGGTTGTGCAACCAGACAGAGGAGAGACAGAAAAGGAGAGAATAGAATAGATCCTTGCATTTAAACTCTTTCTCCATAACAACTGAGACAGGGCCATATTCAACCCTGTCACAACCAGTGGAAACCAGGCTTCAGATTTTGTGTTAGCCGGTCACCAGTCTGCATGACACGTGTACAGCCTGGGCATGCAACACAATGTGGATGAGTGTGGCTTGTGCAGATGTATGCTTCCTGAGTCCCTCAAGGCCAGGAAGCTCTGGCTCTCATTGGAACAGTCTTTGGAGTGGAATCTGAAGGACAGCCCTAAAGCCACAAGAAGGCCTTAGCTGCAGCTGAGTCAGCTGAACAGCTTGCATCCCTTGAGGTGGAAGAAGCAGCTGCCACTGTGGGTACCTCCTTGGTCTCATTACTGTTCCCAGGGTCCAGCTTCAGAGGGTCTATCACTAAATAATTCTGTGAAATGTGATTGGTCCTCCAGACCTTGGGGGAGAGCCCAACCCCCTGTGGTGCTAAAAGCAAGCACCGATCATGGTACTGGGAGTGATCAGGGTCCTCCTGGTCCCTTGGCTTGCCCGACCGCTTGACGGCTGTTGAGCGCTCCTCAACTGGAGGGCATGTCAGGCAGATCAAGGGCTTTTCAGTTCCTCATTCAGCCAGTTGACTTCGAGTCTGGTTGAGGAAGCCGCCAAGATTTTTCTCAAGCCTGTCGACCAGCTGTCAGACAAGATCAAGGATTTGATTTCACAGACACCAGTGCTCCTCACCCAGGATGACGTGGTCCAGTTGGTATCCTGATGCTGTCCATTGCAGAATCAGTCTGCACCCGGTGTAGAATCTTCGGCACCTGTATTGCTTAACGTGGATACATGTGCTCTACAGCAACTTGCTGGAAGATTCCTCTTGCTGTCGACTGGTCATCCTGGTCCTGCTCGACTGGGAGGCATCACCACCTAATCTTCAGGTGAGGAGAGGCACTGCCGCAAGCTGCACCAGTGCTGTGAGGAACTTATCTGACAGTAGTGAGCCATTGTGGGGCAGGATTAAGGATCTGCCCCCCAGGACTTTTGGTTTCCTGGCTGCTGCCAGTGACACCCTCACTGGTTCACAATACGCAGCTACAGTGTGCAGCTGCTTCTCCACCTCTTTGAGTGGAGTTGCGACCACCACAATCGAAGGTGGGCACTCCAACTAAGGAGGCCGACCGCTCGACCACTGGCTTGCCAGGCCTGTTGTTGATGAAGATCACTCCTAGTGAGGATTCCCAGGAGGTCCATGTTGAGAAACAGCCCAAGGGCCATTTTTGAGGAGTCATCAGATGACTCAGATCAGAAGTCTTTGGTCTCCTCAGAGACTCCACTGTTTGACTGCAGCTCGATCAGGACTTTTCCACCATGTGTGGCTTGGTGTCTTTCGAGGTGCGTATCCGACTTATTTTGGAATCCATGTCAGTCACACTTGAGCCAGTCCAGAAGAGGGCTAAGTACCCTCTCCAAAAAAAAAACATCAAGAGGCACGATGGAAGGGAAGCGAACGCTAGTCCTTTTCTAAGGAGAGAGTCCTGAAGGCACTCAACAACCTGAAAGTGGACAAAGCTATGGGGCCTGAACAGGTGCATCCAAAGATGTTAAGGGAGCTCAGGGAGGTACTAGCTGCACCTCTGACATTCCTATTTAACAGATCACTGGAGATCAGAGTGGTCCTGGAGGACTGGAGAAGGGCAGATGTAGTCCCACTTCTCAAAAATGGTAGCAGGGAAGAGGCGGGTAATTACAGGCCTGTCAGCCTGATATTGATGGTGGTTAAGTTAATGGAAACACTGTTAAAGGAAAGAATTATGTAATAGCAGTGTCAGTGGCTCAGTAGGTAGCACACTTGCCTCTGAGGCTGGGAGATCAGAGGGCTGTGGCTTCAGTTCCCACATCTGGCACTTGGGTTAATATATACCAGTACTGACACTGTAGTACAGCATGAGAGGGGTGCTGCACTTCTGAGGTGCCGTCTTTCAGATGAGATGTTAAACCGAGGTCCCATCTGCCTGGATTGGTGGTAGTTCAGGTGGATGTTAAAGATCCCATGGCACTTATCGAAAAGAGTAGGGGAATTTCCCTGGTGTCCTGGCCAAATTTCCCTCATTCACTAAAAATACCACCAACAGCTTAATCTGGTTCAAGGTCAGTTGGCATTCATCTGTATCCCCCTCCCCCGGGTCATGCCTGAAAATAGGCAGGATTTGTCTAGTGCACTTACCCGGTCAACAAAAACTAAAATAAAATAAATAAATATATTGAATCCACTGGGTTACAGGATCTGAGGCAACATGGATTCACAGAGGGGAGGTCATGCCAAACAAATTTGACGGATTTCTTTGGGTGACCAAGGAATTTGAACAGTGAGGAGTGGTGGATGTGGCCTAACTAGATTTCAGTAAGGCTTTTGACACAGTTCCACATAGGAGACTGGTAAGCAAGCTGAGTAGCTTGGGGGTGGGAACCCAGGTGGTAACCTGGGTAAGAAACTGGCTAGCGAATAGGAGACAGAGGGTGCTGGTAAATGGAGTTTGCTCCGAAGAAGGGAGTGTGACTAGTAGGGTATCTCAGGATTTAGTGCTGCGACTGGTCTTATTTAATGTCTTTATAAGTGACATAGCATAGGAGCCAGAAGGGAAGGTTTGTCTCTTTGCGAATGACACCAAGATTTGCAACAGGATGGACACTCTGGGGTGTGTGTGTGTGTGTGTGTGTGTGTGTGTGTGAAATGGATAGGCAGAGATCTGGAAAAACTGAAAGAGTGGTCAAGGATATGGCAGCTGGGTTTTAATGCAAAGAAGTGCAAAATAATGCACTTGGGGCACAGAAACCCAGAGGCAGAGTACAGAATGGGTGGAGTGTTACTGATAACGAACAAACAGGAAAGAGACCAGGAGGTAATCATATCAGATGAGCTAAAGGTGGCCAAGCAGTGTGACAAGGCAGTTGGTAGGGCTAGTGGGATGCTGGGGTGCATAGGAAGGAGTATCACCAGCAGAAAGAGGGAGGTGATGTTGCTGGTAACACCCCACATTTAGTACTGTGTCCAGTTCTGGAGACCACATCTCAGAAGGAACATAGACAAAGTGAGGGTGGTTCAGAGGAGGGCAACCAAAATGGTGCAGGATCAGCATCAATAGCCCTACAAGGACATGCTAAAGGCCAATATGTACACCTTGGAAGAGAGGAGGGAGATAGGGGATATAATAGAGACCTTTAAATACCTCACGGGGGTAAATACGGTACAGGAGGCGAATATTTTTCAGAAGAAAAGGTACTCTAGAACAAGGGGACATGCTGGGAAGCTGGTGGGGGTATATGCAGGAGACATGTGATGAAGTAGTTCTTCACAGAATGGTGGATTCCTGGAACAGCCTTCCAGCAGAGGTAGTGTGGGCGAAAACAGCGGTGGGTTCAAAATCACCTGGGATAGGCACAATTGAATAGTAGGAGTAAGGGGGGAGAGTGTGCTGAAGATCAGGTAGGGTCTGCAGCAAAAATGGAAGTAATAAAATGGTCAGACTGGGTGTGCCAAGCAGCCCTTATTTGCCATCAGATTCTATGTTTCTTTGCTTCTCACAGACATTCTGACCAGGACAAATCCCTAGGGGTTGCCTTCCCTGTGGTTGAGGTCATTATGAGACCAGCCATGGAGCTTTGACAGCATCCAGCATCCTGACTGGCACCCTCTGCCTATGTGGTCTGTAAGTATGCAGTCCCCACAGGCTCCTTTTCAGAGTTTTCAGACCACCCCTCTACAAAAGGACTGGTCACAGATTCAGTGTTCTGTAAATCCGGGCACCAGGGGGACATGGACAAGCCTCTGGAGAAGGAGACTCGTAAAACTGACCACGCTGCAAAAAGGATGTATGCTACAGCATGTAGGTCTCCGACAGGCTAGCTGCACTGCACCATGATAATGGATAACGTTGATTGCTCCCTTATGGGGGTCTTTGATGTTGTCATCCCTCACCTCCCTTTCGAGCAACAGTTGGTAGTGAAGCTCATCAGAAGCCAGGATCAATCACTGACTAAACACCAGCTCCATAAAGCCTTGGACATGGGCGATTCTTGTACACATGCTATGGCAGTGGTTGTCTCCATGCATTGCAGAGCCTGGCTGTGCCTGTCCACCTTCACGGCAGACACCCAGTATAAGATGGCTGAGGTCCCTTTTCTAGGGACCAACCTTTTCAGCCCTGGGGTAGAAAGACATCTCACTCGCATCGAGAAGTCCATTGCCTCCCTGAATTCTATGATTTCATCCTTGAAGGAATAGAAGAAGCCTAAGAAACTGGCTTCCAGTACTGACCCTTTCAGTCACAGCCTCCCTGGCAGTAGATGCAGCAAGGGCAGTTCCAGGCTTGATGCCCCCAAGCAGAAGTCTGGGGGCCAAGGTCCAAGAAAGGGTGAGCAGGGGTAGTGGTGTCTCCTGGCAGCAGCCGCCAGTGCCCCTACAAAAGCTACCTAGTGACAGGTTTGGGGGGATGACATTATTCCTCCACTTGTCCTGTCCCTGACTGCTGTTCCTTTTAGAGGCAGGTCATGTCACTTCTTAACACTTTCATCCACTGTCACACCAGACAAGTGGGTGTTAGACATGGTGGGCAGGGTTTGTCTCTAGACTTCGAGACTCTCCTGCCCTACTGCCTCCACATAACTTGAGAGTGTGGGATATCTCAGGACCCGCTGTCTGCCCTAAGGGTGGACATCGCTGAGCTCCTTCCAAAAGGAGTGATAGTCAATGTCCCAGCTACCCTTGCCAGTCAGGATTATGTGTCCAGATATTTCCTGATCCCAAATGGATGGGGGAGGCTGGTACCCTACACTGGATTTGCGCAATCTCAACCGTTTATGCAGAAATGCAAGATCTTACTTTAAGAGTCAGCTCTCGCAGCAGGTAACACATTTAGGACTGTAGCCAGCAGGTGACAGGACTCCATGGCAAACTTCTATCCAGCAGTACCATGTGGTGACCGTCCCCCGACGTCGGCCCACCCTCGACATCCCTCATGGTATAAAGGGAGGTGGTCCCTGGCATGCCCCAGTTCTTTTCCCGCCTTCAACTTGCATTCATCTGCTCCACAACTTGACTCTCGTCAGTCTGATGCCACTGTTCTGTATTTGACAGATTTCTTATTTTTATCGTTAGTAATGCTGTATCCATCCTTCCTTCCTTCCTTCCTGTATATCATCTCCTCCGTCGCCTTGTTCTAGGCACACTAATAAGTGCGCCTATGGGAAGCAGATCCCCACTAAAGACGGCCACTTGGCCTGCCTGCTGTGCTAGGGCCATAACCACGACACTCAGAACTTCCTGCACTGCCAGAGCTTCAACAGTCTGACCCGGATTCATCTACAAAAAACCTTGCAGGCCTATCTCACCCAAAAGCAATTGATCGCCATGCAGCGGGATTCCTTATCAGAGAGGGAGTCTTCCCATCACTCCCACAAGAAGTCAGGGAAACACAGGGAATCTGCCAAACATAAGGAACCTTCCAAGCATAAGGAGAAGGAAAAAGAGTGGGAGAGATCCCATTCACGATCCAGGTCCTCCGGGTCGCACTCTGCCTCGAGAGGCAGTTTGGAATCAGCCAGCCATAATTCCTGACTTACCATTGTCAAGGCCCTGGCTAAGAGCCCACATGTCGGGCACTAAAGAGAAGGCTTCAGGATCCTCTGGACCTGTGCTTCAACCCGTCGAGATCCGGCCTCCTGCCCAAACAACGGACCACTCTTCAGACCCAAGTAAGGGGCATCAACCTTCCCGGTCGGCCTCTGTGGGCAGTGCCAACTCCTGGGATAGACAAAAAACCTCTGTCCATTATTCAGGGAGATTGTCCTCTCTTCCTCCCAAACAGGCCAAAAAAAACAGTGGAGAAGACTTCTAAACCACCGTCTGAGAGGTGTCCATCCGACAAAACTTAAGTCCTCGTCGAACCAGCACTGATGTCGAGCCTCGGACGTCACCTCCAAGGTTACCCATATGCCGGCCCTGCTGGCAGGGACACCGTCATCTCTGGCATCGCCACCCCCATCCGGCGACTGGACTGATGACACCCTGGTACAGGCAGAGCAGACGCTGGTCCACAAGGACACCTCAGCACCTGACGACACAGACGTTGTTAACCCGCCATCACCTCCTGTAGGCCCACCGACACCAGACAGACCCGATGATGGTACTGGCACCGGTGATAGTTCAGGCACTAGGCCAATGCCAGATCCAGCAATAGCCTCACCAAAACTCAACCTGTCGCAGGTTAAGGACCTGTTTCCTCACTGGTAGGAGACGATTAGACCGGATATTTGTTCCCCAAAGCCACAACCGGTAACTCTGGTTTCCCCGAACCTGACAAAACCTTCGGATGGTGGTGTACCTGCAAATCCTACTCTCCCATCTCTGGACTTGCATGAGGTCCCTCAACCCACTCTGGATGAGGACCGAGGAAAACAGCCTACCCTGCAGGAGAGGCCCAGAAGGAAGGCTTCCAGAAAGAGGAGTCACTGGTCCAGATCACGGAGCCCCAGTTCATCTAGCTCCTCTGACAGGCATGGACATAGGAAGAGGCGGCACAGATTCTCATCCGCCTCCTCCTCAGACTCTTACCAACCTTCTGATTACTCACATTCATCCATAGAGAATTTATCCCCTCTGGACCCAGAGAACACACCAAAATCGACTCCTGATGGCCCATCCTTTATGGAGGTCATGAGGCACATACCGGCCAACATGGGTTGGGGCACCGAGGATGCATCTGGCTATGTACATCAGACAGAAGGACCCAAAGCCGGTAGTCATCCCACCTGTGTTAGACACCTTCGAAGATGTCACCCAGGCAACGTGGAGATGTACTCATTCTTCTATGGCTGTCCCTAAGAAGGCTGATTGTTCATATAGGGCACCAAAGGAGTAACCCTTCTTAGCTGAACACTCCACTGCTGACTCAGTGGTGATTACAGCAGCACATGACCATTCACAAAGACCCAAACACCTTAGCACCCAACCTCCAGACAGGGAGTCCAAACAATTGGACTCCATGGGGTGCAATGTGTATTCTTCAGCTACCTGCAGCATCAGGAGCCTGAATTTCAAGACGCATATGGTCCAGTTCCAGAATGCCCTCTGGGAACAAGGATTGGACATTCTGCAGGGAATGCCAGACTGTCCGCAGAAAGCTGGACTTTCAAAGCTCCTACAAACCAGGTCAGAAGTAGGCACCCATGGCCTACTATCCACTTACGATTCAGTGGACACAGGAGGAAGGGCAGCAGCCACTGGTATATGCCTATGCCACCATTCTTGGCTTTGAGTCTCGGGCTTTGCATGGGATGTTCAGTACAACATCCTTGATGCACCCTTTAAAGGATCCATCCTCTTTGGTGAGGATACGGAGAAGATCATAAATAAACTTCAGGACTCTGGGAAAGCGATCGGAACAGTGCAGTCCATGTATTGCTCGAAACAGAGACAATTTTGGAAGTCTCATTTTCATGGCCGAGGGGGTCATCAACAACAGCAACCCAGTTTTCAGCAGCAACAGTCTCAACAGGGAGGCTACAGCCAGAGAGGCGCCCACAGAGGATCTGCTGGACCCGCCTCTCACCAGGCTAAACCAACCCAGGCTGCCTTTCCACCACTCCCGCCGCCTGACACCCCAATGGACCCGCCTCTCCCCAACACCCTGTCAGGAGAGGTGGTCAGAAGATGCTTTTCACTTTATATAGCAGCATGGCAAAGGGTAACCTACGACCAATGGGTCCACAAACTCATCAAGATCGGACACTCTATAGGTTCGTCAATTTACCACTGGACAGGCCCCACCCCATTCCATTATTCTGCAGAACACACAGGTCTGACTCATGCATAAATCCAAGCCCTGCTTTCCAAAAAGACCATAGAACCAGTTACCCCAAATCAGAGGGGAACAGGATTCTAGTCCTACTTCTTCCAGGTCCTGAAGAAGACAGGCAAAGACAGGTGACTTGAGACCCATCCTGGATCTCAGTGAACTCAACCACTTGGTGGAGTACAAGAGGTTCAGGATGGTCACTCTCTAGAACCTGCTCCCCATGGTTCACCAAGGGGACTGGCTGGAGTCACTGGACATGCAGGACACATACCTCCACATCCTAGGGGTAAGACACCACAGGAGATATTGCAGATTCACCTTTCAAGGCAAGCATTTTCGGTTCAGGGTGCTACCCTTTGGCCCGTCTTTGGCGCCAAGGGTATTTATGAAGAGCATTTAAGTGGTGACTGCAGCACTCTGCAGAATGGGGCATTACATGTTCCCATACCTGGATGACTGGCTTCTCACAGCCCCATCCAAGGAGTAACTTCAAAGGTCCATTCAGGACACCTGTACTCTTCCAGAGTCTAGGTATCACCATCAACACCCCCAAAATCCTCACTAACTCTGTCCCAGAGCCTGTCTTTCATCGGGGCTCTTCTCAACATTGTGTGAGGCAGAGCCTTCCTGCTGCAGGACAGGGCCGACTGGCTACAGGTCCTAGCCCAACATTTCTCTTAAGCTTCAGTGGTACCAGCCAGAACACTGCTGTGGCTGCTAGGCCACATGGCTGTGTCCATCATCACAGTTCCCTTCACGAGACTTCGGATGAGGATGATTCAGGGGACACTTCACATCCAATGGGATCAGAGATGGGATGACCTGGACCTTCCAGTCTGTATCACAAGACCGGTACACCAGGAACTCCAGTGGTGGATGACATCTCCTTCCTTGCAGGAAGGAGTGCCATTCCAAAAGGAAGCACCATTCCAAAAGGAGGTGCCAGATCAGGTACTGACATCCGACACCTCAAACATGGATTGGTTGGGCACACCTAGGCATTCACAGGACTCAGGGCACCTGGTCTGTGAATGAGGAATCTCTCCATATCATCATTTTAGAAATGAGGGCCATTCTGTATGCCCTGCAGGCCTTGAACATGATCCTCAGACCAGGACACCTCCTTGTGCAGACAGACGACATGTCGGTGGAGTTCTATATCAACAAACAGGGAGGCACACACTCCTATCCTCTCTGCAGGGAAGCAGTGAGAGTGTATGACTGGGCCATATCCCATCACCTGATGATTTCAGTGGTCCATGTCCCTGGAGTCCAGAATACCTTGGCAGACGCTGTCAGCAGAACGAGGTCGAGAGCACACGAGTGGTCGCTTCTACATTCAATAGTCAATGACCTATTCGCCAAATGGGGGACACCTGAGCTGGACCTGTTCGCCTCCCCTACCAATGCAAAACTGCCCAGTTTCTGCTCGCTAGATCACACACCTGGTGTTTTCTGGCAAGACGCATTGTCCCTTTCCTGGAAGGGGGGTTCTACGCCTTCCCACCATTTCTGCTCCTTCAGAGGGTCCTCCTCAAGGTGCAAATGGAAGGCGCAACAATGATCCTGGTGGCACCACTATGACCTTGACAAATCTGGTTTCCACTGTTGAAATAGTTAGCAGTGGAACCTCTGACCACCCTTCCATTGAGCACATTCTTTCTGTCCCAGGACAATGGGACCTTGATCTACCCGAACCTGCTATCCTTCCATCTACATGCATGGCTCCTGAGGACCTAGTCAGGCTCCATTTCGTAGTTTCCGACAAGGTTGCTGAAGTCCTTGCGGCAGCCAGAAAGCCTTCCACTAGAGCAACATATGCCATGAAATGGAAGTGATTTTTGTCTATGGACCACGGCTCATCACCTAGACCCTTTGGCTTGTCCGATGAATATCCTCCTTGAGTACCTATTATTCCTTTTGGAGTCAGGCTTAGGCTACTCCTCTATTAAAGTGCATTTGGCTTCCCTTTCTGCCTATCATACCCTTCTCCAGGGCAGAACGGTGGCACAGTTAGAAGTAACTCGCACTTAAGCCAGCCCAGTGGCGCTGAGGGTTGAGGTGCTGGATGCCACACCTCGCACCATGCTGGTGACCCAGGTTTGGGAATGGATTCAGGTCATTTGGGGGTCAGTCGGGGAGGTAAGGATTGAGCACCAGACTGCTGTCCTTCCTCGGGGTGGAGTGTGTGTGCTGTAAGCATCAGCACAACTGGAGGGTTTGGCCTGCACCCAGGGTGCTTGGCTGCCTCCACAGAGGTGGAGACAACTGCTGCACCCATTGCACGGTGCATGGGCACAAGGGGAGAAAACAAAGGAAAATACCTAGTCACGGCAGGACCCATGATGGTCCCAAAGGGTCAGAGGACTTACCCCTCCGAGGGGGAGGGTCAGTGCTCCTGCCATGTCCGTGGTGGTGGACAAATAATGTGATTAAAAAAGAAGTAACTTGCACTTTCCTTAGAGGTATGCTTCATAGTAAACCTCCCATTAGGCACCCTGTTCCCCCTTGGGATCTTTTGTTTGTTTTGGAGAAGTTGACCTTACCACCTTTTGAACCTGCCATGGATTATGAGATACTTTTTCTCTTGCGGAAAATGTTATTTTTAGTTGCTGTGACTTCTGCTCGAAGGATTTTTGAGCTTCAGGCCCTGGTGTAAAGAGCCTTACTTGGTGTTTCACAGAGAAAGGGTAGCTTTCAGAACCAATCCTAAGTTTCTACCCAAGGTGTTGTCTGAGATGACTTTGAATCAGGATGTTCAACTCCCTGTTTATTATCCTAATCACACGAACAGGGGTGAGGCACTTCTCCATACCTTGGATGTGCATCGCGCTATGTGATACTGTTTGTCCAGAACCAAGGGAAACAGGCGTTCTGACCAGCTATTTGTTTCCTTTGCTCCTAGGACCCTTGGGGCTTCTGTGACCAAACAGACTCTGTCTAGGTGGCTAGTGCACTGCATTTCCTTCTGTTACCAGAAGTACAATGAACCCCTGCCTGGGCCAATACCGGGTCACTCCACAAGAGGTGTAGCAGCCTCTTTTGCTGCACTGAAGAACACCTCAGCCTCAGACATCTGTGTGGCAGCCATGTGGCACACAGTCCACACCTTCATTCACCACTACAGTCTGGACATTGCCTCGAGAAACCGAGCAGGCTTTTGGCTTGCTGTCCTGCAGGGCCTCATCTCGTACGGGATTTCTTCCTTGTTCCTCCTAGTTCCCTACCACTCAAGTTGTCTTTAGCTTATATACTGCTTGGGAATCAATCCTAAATGTGTTTCCTGCTGCAAGAGCTGACTCTCGAAGTAAGATAGTACACTTATGTAAGAACTTACCGTAACAGTAGATCTTTGAGAGAAACTCTTGCAGCAGGTATACTTTCTATCCTCCTTCCCCCTTGAGATTTCCTGCTGCATGCAACTGCTATTGCTATAAGTTCTCTGTTTTGTGAGGTACTGCCCTAGGTTCCCTAGATGGATCTCATCGTATCTGGATGCCGGAGTCTCTGGCAGTAAAACAATTGGGGCACTCCGGGGACTGCCTCCCTTTATACTATGAGGGCTGTCCGGGGTGGTCCCCACCGGGTACTGCTGGCTAGAAGTCTGCCATGGGGTCCTGTCCCCTAAATGTGTTACCTGTTGTAAGACCTTCTCTCAAAGATCTACTGTTATGGTACGTTCTTACGTAACTGTATTTTCTGGATGGTTACTTTCAGCCAGAATATACTGTGCTTGGAGCAGAATATTTGGTTATGCTTCCTAACCCTCCAGGATGTGTTTTTCCACATTCCTGTCCATTGATCCCACCACCGGTGTATCTGGTTCCAAGCGGAAGGGATCCTGTACCAGTTCCACGTCATGCCCTTTGGCCTCTCCTCAGTGACCATGGTTTTAACAAAATGCATGGCAGTGGTGGTGGCGCCTTAGAATCAGAGTGTACCCCTACCTGGATGACTGGCTGTTGGCCAGTCCATCCAGAGAGGCTGTGGACAGATCCACAGATCTGGCTCCCCAGACTTGTCGAGACTTGGGCCTGCTCAACCCAGACAAGTCCAAAGTGGTACTAAAGCAGGTGATCAAGTTTGTCAGGGCAGAACTAGACTCCCTGTGGGCCAAGGCCCACCTCCCTATGGACCGAGTGCTGGATTTACTGTCTTTGTCAAATCATTTTAGGTTGGCTCTCACATCCTGCCCAAGATTTTCTGTGGCTGTTAGAGTGCAATGCAACCACCTTCAATGAGACCTGGGCCGTCAGTAGTCCCAGCGCCTAGGTCACTTAGACCAACCGCTTATAGTGACCCACTGATGTGGCATGCCATCTAGTCGTGGCTAGTCCCAGAACAGCTGAAGGAGGGAATCCCATTTTTCTGCTCAGCATTGACCGTCACGCTCTTGATGGACAAATCTCTGGTTGGATGAGGAGCACACCTGGGACACCACAGAGCCTACGGGTTCTGGTCATCCAGGGATTCCTGTCACCACATAAACCTGCTGAAACTCTGTGCATTGTGCTTGGCTCTGGTGGAATTCATTCCACTAGATAGGGCTCAGTTTGTGCAGGTCTGGCCAGACAACACCATGGCCAGGTTCTACATGAACAGGCAGGCCAAAACTCACTCCCTTCCTCTGTGTCAGGATACACTCTATGCCTGGTCCCTCTTGTGCAGCTTGGGTGCAGATCTCCTGGCGATCCATGTCACGAGAGAGAACAATCAGCTGGTGGATGTTCTCAGCTGGGTAGGAGAAGCATCACAGGAGTGGTCTCTGAATCACAAGATCTTACTTCGAGGGAGGTTCGTGAAGCAGGCCAACACCAGTAGGACTAAGCCATCGGGCATCAAGACAACATGGAAAGCTTTCTAGCTAGCAATGTACCAAGGGGGACTGCCCATCACCAACGTCACTCTGCTGATGTTGGCCTATTCTATAAAGGTGGGAGGTCCACATACCCTCCTCAGTTCTTTCCTGCCATCAACCCACCCACGTTGGACCACTGACGCCGCATCTACAGTCGACTGCCATTTCCCGCGCTTTGCGTTTTTTTATTTTTCTGTTTTTCTTTAACATTAACATTGAGTTTTCAGTGTTACCAGACTCAGGTTTATGTCTTCCTCAACCTGCCTTGGCTTCTGACCACTCCACAAAATGTGCCTGCAGCAAACAGAATCCAGAAAAGGACGGACATTCTGTTTGCATTCTGTGCCTAGGCCCCCGCCATGACACCGAAGCCTGCCAGTTTTACCAGAAATTTAACCAGGCCACACAGAGACATTGCCTGAAAATTCTGGAGAGCCATCTCCTTAAACATAAGCTTATCATGATGGAACAGGAGCTGCAGGCCAGGAGCTCTTTGATCTCACCAGCCCAGTCCTCTGGGGCTGCTTCTTCATCACAACCTGGGAAAAAATGTAGCAGGGAAGCACAAACACCAAGATAAGGATGGGGACTGGGCCTGGTCCACTTCCCGCTCCCAGTCTCCTCACAAATTGTCGACCATGACTGGGTCTTCCTCCCACAGGAGGTCGGCCCCCTTGGCCCCACCAGCCCTTACTCCTGGTGGGCTACTGGTGACCCCACCACCCGGTCTTATCTCTATGACAGGTGGAAGTTCCTCAGGGCAGGGGACTCTGTCTTCTGCTCCCCAGCCCCTGACGCTCAGGCCCCTGACTTCTGCGGGCTCTCAAATAGGTGGCTTGGCTGGTGGTAGCACATTGGGTGCCGGCTCCTCTATTGACGCCCCCCCCATCCCTTGGCCTAGGTGCTGGATGCATCAGTCCCCTCCACAGAGGTCAACGCCAGTCCTTCCAGGCAGCACCCGCTGCAGGCTACCAATATTCTCCAAGTCCAGTTTCACTTCAGCCATCATCAGGGAGGTCCCCACCCCCCTCACCAGTTTCTCCTCTCCCAGCGCCAGTGTCTATACCTCCCAGTCTTCCTCTGCCCATGCCCGCTGGGCAGCAGCTGTTTGACCTCAGCTACCTCCAGCAGACTCGATGCTGGCTCCCTCACCGATGCCTGCTTGACCTCCGCTGGGGTACCTGATGCCAGTTCCACCCGGACTAACGCTGTCTTATCTCTACCCGGTGCCGGCCTAATCCTATCCTCAGGTATATAATTACTCTCCGCAAGGGAATTATAATGCCTTGTTTCCTTCTTGGTGGGCTCTCATGCAAAAACAGATTCCCACGCCTTCGAGCCTGCCACTGGCATCCCCTTGGGGATCACCTTCCTCCGGACCCCGTCCGGGCTGGTTCTAGTGACCATCATGTCAGGTAACAAGCCTGATGCCAGCTCTGGCCAATGCAACCTCCTGAAAGGGATCCAAAAGAGGAGGATGAAGAGGACTCTGGCTACTCAGTGTCTTCCTCCCTTGCAGGGCTCTTGTCTGAGGGCAAGGAGCCCCCTAAAGTGGCCCCAAGTCCCCTACTGATGATCCTTCTTTCATGGACATCATGAGGCACATTCAGGCCACCATGGGCCGGGACACTAAGGAACAGGACTCAGTGACGTCAGTTGGCCGTTTGCCTGCGTCAGCCTGATGCTGTCCATTTGGTGGTACCTCCCTTCATTGACTCCTATGATGATGTCACCAGGGTGGCTTGGAATCATCCTTCTTCCACTCTGGTGGTGCCCAAGAAGGCCGACCGCCTTTACCATGCCCCTGCAGGTAAACCCTTTTTGGGGAGCAACCTAAGGCCAACTCAGTGGTCATCAGTTATCAATGCACTGTACAACTGCACCAGAAAAGCTAAGCACCTCGGCTCTCTTCCCCCTGACAGGAAGTCTAGACAGCTGAATCATCTGGGCAAGCGGGTCTTTGCCTCTTCCACCCTGGCCATCCAGTCCGTTAACTATTTGGCCCACATGGTTCAGTACCAGAATGTCATTTGGGACCAGGCCAAGGAGCTGGTTCAAGCTTTGCTGGATGACCCATCTAAAAAGCAGCTGGCCCAGGTTCTCAAGGCAGGCTCAGTCATAAGGACTAATGTCCTTTGGGAATGCCTATGATGCAGTTGATGCCTCAGGCTGAGGAGCGGCCACAGGCATCTGTCTCCATTACCTTTCTTGGCTCCAGATGTTTGGATTCACTTCTGATGTGCAATCCAGCATTCTGAATGCCCGATTTTTGGGTTCCATCCTTTTTGGAGGTGATGTCCAAGACTTGATCTCCTCCCTTCAGGAGTTTGGTTGAGCCCTCCGGCCATTCACTCCTTGTACCTTACACAGCCTAAGTCTGGCCAGTGGCCACCCTTCCACCACTCTTCTAGAAGACAGGCCCTCCCTTTGACCAAATGTCAGGGCAAGCGTAAACTGGTGGCGGCCCCTGCGGCAACCGCCTCCAGGGCTACTCAGGCAGCCGCACCAGCACCCCCGGCACCTGCCCCTACTACCCAACTCTTTGCCAGACCCCTGTCCCTCCAGTAGAGACTCTTGGAGAGGCAGTCGGGTATTGCTTCTCCCTCCACCTCTACTGGTGGTGAGGGATCACCTCGGAGAGTTGGGTACTACAGTTCATAGAGCACTGCCACACTCTGGAACTCCTCAAGTAGCCTCCCAAAAATCCTTCGGGCAACTCTTTCTACCACCTAGCTCATGTGCCTCTCATCTGGAAGAGGATTCAGGCCCTGCTACAAAAAACAGCCCCAAAGCCTATCCCCCCAGCTCAGTGGGACAGGGGGGGTTCTACTCCCACTTTTTCTGGTCCTCATAAAGACCAGGGACCTCCTAGGTCTGTTGCCCCTCCTGCATCAAGGGGACTGGCTCTGCTCCTTGGATATGTAGGATGCCTACCTGCATATCAAAATGTTTTCTTCCCATCGGTGCTTCCTCTGCTTAAATTTCTGGGGGGCCCATTTTCAGTTCCAGGCTCTCCCTTTTGGCCTGTCCTCAGCCCCAAGGGATTTTACCAAGTGCTTCACAGTGGTGACGGTTTCCTTTTTTTTTTTTTATCTACAATTTCTCCTCTGGGTCGACTGGCCCTCTTCCACCATCTCCCCAGCCTCCATTGGGACTTACCTGGATGGCACTGAGGTGCCCAGGTAGCCACATGTGGAGCCTGCAGAGGACTGGTGTCATCCTGCCAGTCGACAATTTTTCCATTTTCTCTCCCCCCCCCATTGCTGGGGTGTGACACGTCAATGCGCATGTGTGGAGGCGCACACATATTACAGAGTTCTGCAGCACCTTCCCTTCCATTGGTGTCCCTGACCTGTTTTTCCCTCAGGCCTCCACCTGGGGGCAGTCATTCGGTGGGACTGCCAACCCCCTCTCCCCTGGAGAGGAGAGCTGTCCTCTGGATCCTCTTCCTCCCCGGCCGAGGTGCTCGCACCATGAACACTGGTCGCTGGCTTGGCAGGAGGTAAGGCAGCCATGCCTCTGCCCTCCACGCCACTGGGCTGGCTGTGGTAGCAGTTTCCTTGAGGAGGAAGGGCTTTTACATGTTTCCCTACCTGCACAATTGGCTCCTAACGGCACCATCCCAGGAACGCCTTCTCTAGACCCTGGAGCATACCTTCAACCTCTTCCAGGCCCTGGGTATCATGATCAACAGGCCAAAGTCCTACCTGACACCCTGCCAATGCCTCCAGTAGTACATAGGTGCTGTTTTGGACACGTCCCAGGGCATAGCATTCCTGCCCAGGGACAGGGTGGAGCGTCTGATGGACCAGGCCCATCTGGTCTCCTGAAGCCATCAGGTCCTAGTCAGAGTATTCCTATGTCTTCTGGGCCACATGGCAGCGGCCATTGCCATGGTTCCTCTTGCCTGGCTGCGTATGAGGATCTGTCAGTGGACATTGTGGTCCAATGGGACCAGCACACAGATGACCTTGACCGGTTGGTCATGGTCTCTCACCCAGCCAAACAGGTTCTGTCCTGGTGGCTGGAGCCGACCAACCTGTTTCAGGGGGTTCCCTTTGCTGTCCCAACCCCTCATCAGATCCTTTAGAAC
Source organism: Neoceratodus forsteri (assembly GCA_016271365.2). NCBI lineage: Eukaryota > Metazoa > Chordata > Ceratodontiformes > Ceratodontidae > Neoceratodus > Neoceratodus forsteri. The sequence goes on from CM057458.1 coordinate 591,024,280, forward strand.
GGATGCCTCGGGTCTCAGCAGAGGACCCCACTTGGGAGCTCAGCAGACATAGGAAACCTGGAGAGACGTGGAACAGGGACCCCCACATCCGTGTCCTGGAGATGCAGGTGGTTCTATACACCTTGCAGGCCTTCCAGACTCATCTCTGTGACAGGGTGCTCCTGCCACTTTTGAGGACTGATCTTTTCTTAAATCTGTTGCAACAGTTCTTCTATTTCTTAGCCTGATCTCGTCTTTACAATGTCTAGTCCATAAAGTTGGCCACCTAGGGGCACCCCTTCCCTTTCTTGACTACGCTATAGTGTCCTCTTTAATTGTCCTTTTCCCTCTCAGGTCCTCCCATACAGGGAAGTTATTGTTGTGACCTCCAAGCTGATATAAAACAACAGGCTGTGTTTCCTCATTGTTGGATTTAGTATGCAATGGCACTATGTCATAAAATACTTCAATGTATATATCTTATGTGTACAAAACCTGTAAATGTTGAAAATACCATGGCACTAGGTGTTTTTGATAAAGGTAAAAATGTACTAGGTGACTGTATTATAGAAATTAAGTTGGTTGTGTTGTTAAATGCATGTAAATTGGTACCATGCCTTCCCGTTGTAAACTGAGCCAATCTGAAATTTCATGGTTGTTTGCATATATCCCATGATGCTTTGCATTATGAAAGTATGTGTGATATTGTGTTTCTTTGAAACTTGGCTTATCGTCAATGCCCTTTGGGGTAACCCTTGTTTCAGTGCTTCTGCACTGAGGTTCTTTGTCTGTAGCTTGTTTTGGTTTTTTCCTTTTTGAGCCCCCTCCACCCAAGCAAACAAGGCAACCATAGGGATGAAGGGGTTTCACTGAAAAGTTTAGATCAAAGATCAGTGAGTCAGTAGGTGCTGGCTATGTGTAGAGGAAAAACTTTCATAGGCTGTTGCTACAAACTGATGTACTGAAGAAAGGATATGCCATTGCTGAAGGCTATCCTCTGCATTTTGAATAAACATCACACAGAGATTGTGTGTTGAACTTGAAGTTCGGTGTCTGGTCTATCTGGTATCCTACAGCCCCTCCACAATCTCCTCCTCAATCAGCTCTTAGTTCAGATGGAAAACATGTGCATGGTTTATTACACAGACTAGCAGGGGGGATGCACTCCTATCCCCTGTGCAGGAAAGGCAATGAGGGTTTGATATTGGGCCATCGAGCACAGTCTGGAGCTCTCTGACGCCCATGTGTCAGGCAACCAAAACATCCTGGCAGACAGTCTCAGCTGCTCTGGCTCCAGGGCTCACAAGTGGGAACGTCTGACCCCAGTTGTCAAAGACCTCTTCGACATGTGGGGGCGGCCATAATTGGACCTTTTTACGTCCCCACTCAACACAAAACTGCTGCTTTTTTGTTCGCTTGATCTCAGGCCTGGAGTATTCTGGTGAGACACATTGTCCCTCTCCTGGAAGGGGAGATCTTACTTCGATGAAGGCTCTTGCAGTAGGCCACACCAGTAGGACTATGCCGCCAGGCACTGGGACCACATGGAAAACTTATAGCAAGCAGTATACTAAGGGGGACCACCCCCCACCAATGTCAATTATCTGACATCAGCCAAGACTATATAGGTGGGTGGTCCCTCACACCACTTCAGTTGTTTTCCCGCCATCGACCCGTGCCTGTCGGACCTCAGTTAATGTCGCAGCTACAGTCGACTGCCATTCCTGTGTTTTCACACCATTTTTTAATTTCTTTATTTCTTCAGTGTTTAACAGCAAATTTTCGGTGTTCCCTTTGAGTTTATCTTCTCCACCTGCTTCATCTTCCGACCGCTCCACAAAGTGGGCCTGTGGCAAACAGATACCAAAAAGGACAGCCATTCTTCGTGCCTGATCTGCCTAGGCCCCAGCCATGACACTGAAGCCGATTAAAAACACTGGAGAGCCACCTTCTTAAGCAGAAGCTGCTTGCAGTGGAAGAAGAGCTGTAGGCCAGGAACTCTTCAACCTCACCAGCACAGTCCTCCTGGGCTTCTTCTCATGAGGAGTTGGGAAAGCACAAACACTGGGACAAACATCGCGACAGGACCTGATCTGCTTCCCATTGTGGTCACATCACAAACCCATGAATGTGGCAGCATCATCCTCCCACCGGGGGGGGGGGTTGGGGCTTCCAGCCCTGCCAGCCTTCACTCCTTCTGGGATCCTAGTGGTTCCACCACCTGCCCTTATCTCTATTCTGGTTGGCGGCTCTTTGGGGCAGGGGACATCTCCTGCTCCCCAGACTTTGATGCTCAGGCCCTTGACTTCTGCGGGCTCTCAGACTGGTGGCTTGGCCGGTTCTGAGCTTTCAGGCAGTGGCCTTGCACCCTTCCACCCTTTCCCGGCCACAGCTCTGCCTTCATCACCTCCCAATCCCAGACCTGATGCCAGTTCTGACAGGCAGTGCCTGAAGCAGACAACCGCCATTTATTCCTCCTCCTCCCTGGTGTCGCCTCTACCTCTGCCCAGGGGATCTTCATCTCCCCTGGCACCAGCCTCTCCTGCTGGGTCAGCGTCACCTGGCCCGTCACCCATGCCCTCTAGGCCATCACCTGTCTGGGCCAATGCCACCTTCGCTGCAGCTGATACCTCCTAATCCGTTACCAGACCCCTTGCCGGCACTAGATGAGCCTACGCCGGGTTGCCCATTGCCGGTTCCTCGGCCATCATATCCTAACCCAATGCTTTCTTTACCTTTTCTGCCTGTATGTAACTTTATGCCACAGGTAGACTTTAATGCCCTGTTCTCGACATGGTGGACATTGGTTCAGAAGCAGACCTCCATCCCTCAGGGCTCGCCTCTGGCCTCTCCTCCTCCCCCCAAGGATCCCCCTCCCAAGGACATTGGTGGGGCTGACCCAAGTGAATCCCGCATGACTGGGTCCTCTGGAACCCATCCAGACACCAACACCGGCTCCAAGAGGGACAATCGCTGGCCTCTGAGTCCGTTCCTCAATAGTGAGTCCTCTGAGGATGACTCCTTTTCTTCATGATCTTCCTCTTCCTTGGGGGAGTCATCAGCAAGGGAGGATCAGCCCAAGGAGGTACCCAAGTTCCCCCCCGATGACCTATCCTTTATGGACATTGTGCATCACATACAGTCCATCATGGATTGGGAGATGGAGGAGATGGACCCAGAAAGGCATCGCTTGGCTGTCTTTCTCAGGAAAAAGTATACCATGCCCGTTGTAGTGCCATCTTTGATTGAGTCCTATGAGGACCTCACCTGAGCAGCTTGGACTCACCCCTCCTCCATTCCACCTCTTCCAAAGAAGTGCAGACTGGCTTTAGCATGCCCCATTTGGTAAGCCCTTCTTGGGGAGTAATCCCATGGTGGACTTTATGGTCACTAATGCTGCCCATGACTGAACTAAGAAGCCCAAGCACCTCAGCACTCTCCCTCCAGACCGGGAATCCAGACAGCTGGACCATATTGGCAAATGGGTCTTTGCCTCTGCTACTCTGGCCATTAGGACCATCAACTAACTGACCCATATGGTACAATACCAGAATGCCCACTGGGATCAGGCCAGGGACCTGGTCCAGACTCTGCACGAAGATTCCACCAAGACTCAGCTTGCCCAGCTTATGAAGTTGGGCTCAGATGTGGGCAGCCATGTCCTCCAGGCATCCTATGATGCTGTCGATGCCTCTGGGTGTGGGGCTGCTGCCAGCATTTGCCTACGGTGCCACTCTTGTCTCCAGGTTGACCCTGGATGTCCAAGCCAACATTTTTGATGCTCCCTCCTGGGACTCAGTCCTCTTTGGGGGTGATGTCCAGGACCTCATTTCTAAGCTGCAGGAGTTAGGTAAAGCCCTTAGGTCAGTTCATTCGCTTTACCATGCCCAGCCTAGTGCGAATCAGCATCAGTCCTTTCATCGATCCTCCTGCAGGCAGTCCTGGGCACAGTCCACCAATGGCCAGCACAGATGTAAGGCTACCAACACCCCTGCAGGTTCTGCTGCTCAAGCTCCCAGAGGCCCTGCAGCCCCCCTGATGAAGAGGTCCTTGTGATCTCTTAGCGCTGGGCTGTTTTTGACTCACTGGTATGTAACCCTGCAACTGTAATAAATTCTTATATTTGAATTTATCAAGTAATGTGGAATTTCTTTCTAGCCTGGAGTGTGTTTTTAATTTTTGCCCTGCAGCCTCCCTGCCTACTCCAGACCCTATCTTCTGACTCCTTAGCCAATCCCCCTCCTCTGACTGTGGGTCCAAGGGAGGTGGTCATGGGTTCATTCTGTCTCCACCTGCCAGGGTGGCGAGCAGTGACCACAGACAGTTGGGTACTTCAGCTCATAGCTCAAGGTCACACCCTGTAATTTCTGGAGTGGCCACCAGAAAATCCTCCGCTCCACTGTACCTACCCTCCCATGCACCTGCCCCTGATTAGGGAGGAAATTCATGCTGTGCTGCAAAAAGAGCCATAGAGCCCATCCCTCAGGCTCAGTGGGGAAGGGGTTTTTACTCCCACTTCTTCCTCATCCCCAGGAAGACCAGGGACCTCCAGCCTATTCTGGACCTGAGCAGTCTGAACCTGTACATCGATTATGAATGCTTCCAGATGGTGACCCTTCAAGGACTACTACCCCTGCTGCAGCAGGAGGACTGGCACTGCTCACTGGACATGCAGGACACCTACCAGACTATCCATGTCATTCCTGCCCATCGCCGCTTCCTTTATTTCCAATTTCAGGGTGCCCATTTCCAATTTTGGGCCTTCCCATTTGGCCTTTCCTTGGTCCCCAGGTATTTACCAAATGCCTGGCAGTTATGGTGGCGGCATTAAGGAGGCAGGGTTTCTATGTGTTTCCCTACCTGGATGAATGGCTGTTAACAGCCCCTCCAGAGAATGCTTAGTTCAGAGCCTGGAATGCAACTTGCACCTTTTATGGGAACTGGGGATCACAGTAAATCTGCTGAAGTCCTGCCTCTCCAAATACCTCTTACCAATACCTTTAATACAAAGGGGCGGTCCTGGATACCAGCCTGGGCAAAGCCTTTTTACCCGAGGACAGGGCGGAGCAACTGATGGAGCAGGCCTGTTAGGTTTCCTCCAGCCAGAGTTTTCCTGTGGCTTCTGGGCCATGTAGCAGTGGCCATTGTCATAGTTCCCCAGACCTGTCTGCATATGCGGGTTCCTCCATGGACCTTGAGGATCCAGTGGGACCAGCACACAGATGACATTTACCAGTTAGTCCCAGTCTCCAACCTGGTCCGGAGGGTTCTGTTGTGGTGTCTTGATCCGGACAACCTCCTCCTGGGGATCTCCTTTCAGTGCCTGAGCCCTCGTCAAATTTTCATGACAGACTCATCCAGCCTGGGATGGGGTGCTTATCTGGCCGATCACCAGACCTAGGGTACCTGGACTGATGTAGAACAGGGTCTATATATCAATGTTCTGGAGATGCGGGCGGTCCTTTATGCCTTGCAGGCCTTCCAGGCTCATCTCCTCCCAGGCCCACTGCTAGTCCAGATGGACAGTATGTGTGTAGTGTACTACATCAACAAACGGTGGGACCCATTCTTACCCCCTCTGTTGGGGGGCAATGAGAGTCTGGTAATGGGCCATGGAGCACGGTCTAGAGCTCTCAGCTGCTCTTGTTCCAGGCATACAAAACATCTTGGCAGACAGTCTCAACCACTCCAGGTCATGGGCTCACAAGTTGGAGCTTCTAACCTTGGTGGTCATAGATCTCTTTGACACGTGGGGTTGTCCAGAGTTGGACCACTTTGTGTCCCCACTCTATGCAAAACTGTAACTTTTCTGCTCCCTCAATCCTGGGCCTAGAGTTTTTTGGTGAGAGGCATTTTCCCTCTCCTGGAAGGGGAGGTTTCTGTACACCTTTCCCCTCCTTCCCACTTCTGCAGAGGGTTCTGCTAAAGCTCCAGCTAATATCCCAGTACTGACACTGTAGTGCAGCATGGGGTGGGGAGTTTTGCACTCTGGAGGTGCCGTCTTTTGGATGAGACATTAAACTGAGGTCCCATCTGCCTGTTCTGGTGGTAGTTCAGGTGGATGTTAAAAGTCCCATGGCACTTCTCGAAAAGAGTAGGGGAATTTATCCGGTGCCCTGGCCAAATTTCCTCCATTCACTAAAAATACTACCAACAGCTTAATCTGGTTCAAGGTCAGTTGGCATTCATCTGTATCCCCCTCCGCCCGGGTCGTGCCTGAAAATAGGCAGAGTCTGCGTAGTGCACTTACCCGGTCAACAAAAACTAAATAAATAAATACATTCTCATAGCTCCCTGCTGGCCTTGCCAGATTTGGTTTCCTTTGCTGCAACAGCTAGCTGTGGAACCTTTGGTGCCCCTACCCCTGTGCACAGGTTTGCTCTCCCTGGACCGGGGCACCCTGGTCCATCCAGACCTCAAATCCCTGCATGTCCATGCGTAGCTCCTGCGGACCAAGCTATTAAGTTCCAGGTTTTCAAGTTTATTGTTCTTCCAAGAATTGTAAAAAAATGTTGAACATTACAAACTTCTTAAATAAAATACAAAGCAGCATATAAATACCTTTTGGTTTATCTGATATATTCAATATTTTAAAAACACATTGTTGCAGTGTGCATTTCTCAGCAAAAATATAAATATTTATAAAACACAAGATCATCTAGAAGTCCATTTGATTAATTTCTGCATTTACATTGTTCATTTCTAACCCTCTTAACATAAGCTTTTTTTAACTTATTATAGATGCGATAAATTTTGCGATCATTACAGCTTCTTCTGCTGTCCCAGGATGCATCAAGATTACAACTGGGTCATATGTTGAGCCTGCATATCTAATAAAAAAATCCTTGAGAATTTTGATTCATTGATAATTGTATAAAGGATACTGTATGATAACATGTGACAGTGTCTCAATAAAACCTTTATTACAGAGACATCTGGTCTCTTTTAGGTTTCCTTGAATCGAGTGACTATTAAAGTAAATAAATTTTGAAGTAATTAGCCAAAATCTTGCCCAGGTGATTGCTTTATGAAAATTAGGAGCTAATGAAAACTGTAAATAATCTTCAAGATTTGAATCCATTTTATACTGGCTGCACCAAAGAGCTTGCTTTTGGTTACTTGGGTCATCTGCATATCAAATGCCTGTGCAAACATTTTCTTCTTTAATCTGTCTTTATAAGAGTCATGTATCCTTATAGTTACTTGCTGATCTCACCATAAATGCATGGAGTCAGAATTTTGCCAAACTTGTAAAAGAGCCATTTACCGTGATGAGGAAAAGCCATCTGTGTGCCATGCTTCTTTTTCTTTTAAACATGCTAAGGGTAGATCATTTTTTTGAATTATTTATTATTCTGAGCCAATATGATGATAGCCTTGAGTTAATTAAGGATACCAAAGGGAGTCTGCCTAATTCTGCTCTTACAACAGCATTGGCCATTGAAGAAGGTACTTACCTAAACGAATGTGCTTGAGTGCTGCCTGATACACTGAACCTAATTGTGTGCTAATATTTATTTCAAATTTAGTGTTTTTTAACTTATTTGTTGTGTCTTTGTCCTTGTCTGCATTTCCCTACGTTAATCACGTTGTTTGGAGCCCTGCTTATGTCCTTAGAGGAAGCAGGAAGAGGGAGGGTAGTTTTTGGGTTTATAATTGAGGACTACACTTCAGTTTAAAACGCTGCTTTTGTGGCTACTAGGGTCATCATTCATTTTTTACTACACCAGTTCCACGAATGAGTGGAAGTCGTGGAGTTTAATCCAGGGAATTGTTAATTAAATGTAAAGGGGCTTGGTGACCTTTGGTAACCACTTCCGGGTCACATAACTAATACTTAAATCCCCCAGTTTCCTTGCTCTGCTTCTTTACCTAAACGAATGTGCTTGAGTGCTGCCTGATACACTGAACCTAATTGTGTGCTAATATTTATTTTAAATTTAGTGTTTTTTAACTTATTTGTTGTGTCTTTGTCTTTGTCTGCATTTTCCTACGTTAATCACGTTGTTTGGAGCCCTGCTTATGTCCTTAGAGGAAGCAGGAAGAGGGAGGGTAGTTTTTGGGTTTGTACTCGAGGACTACGCTTCAGTTTAAAACGCTGCTTTTGTGGCTACTGGGGTCATCATTCATTTTTTACTACACCAGTTCCACGAATGAGTGGAAGTCATGGAGTTTAATCCAGGGAATTGTTAATTAAATGTAAAGGGGCTCGGTGACATTCGGTAACCACTTCTGGGTCACGCTACACTTTATATTTCATTCCCATTGTGAGCAGGGCGAGCGCGAATCCTGCAATGCGACGGCGCTAAGACATGCGTGTACTGCTCGTGTTAAGCATGTTAGGCGGTGTTAGAAGGAGCTGGCAACTTGTTCCTAGTCTACAAACTTTCTTTTGTGAGTAACTTACCATTGAGTGACTCTGGTTTTGATTGTATACACTGAAATGGCCACTATATTCAACACATCTGCATGCACTAATGTGATTATTACTACCACTACTGGGGAAACAGGTCTACAATGTATATCCTGTCACATGTTTAGCTTGACTGACAGCGTTATTGATAATTTACCTTTCAATGTTCTAAATGTACAGATTACATTGTTTTACAATGTGAAAATTCTTTATATTATAAGCGGATTTTAGCACTTGAAGCAAATGATTCTGAGCTTAATATTGCCCAAACAGCAACACATAATGGTACTATTCTTACTGATCAGATTACATCTAACATCCTTAATACCTCTCCTGAAATTAAGACAATGGATGAGTCTAAATGCACAACTTGTACATCAATTGTTACAAAGTCCACAGACGTTTCAAATAAAAAGAGAGTTAGAGAAGAAGAGTTGGGGTCAACTTATAGTTCGGAGGATACAAATTGGTATAATGTACAGGGGTCTAAAAGTACTAATAAAAGAAGGTGTAAGGCTGACCAATTTGTCACTCCAATACATAATAGTTTTGATCCTTTGTCTGTTATTTCTGTGGATTCTAGTGTCACCTTTGCTTACCCTACTAATGCAGGCTTTATTTCTACTGATACACCTGTAGTTGGGGATAAGATGCTAAATATTTCCAACCCATTGCTCAACCTTACAAATACCCCCCTTTGATAGACTTTGTTACTAACCACACTGACAATGAAGAATTCCCCATGAATGGTTCAGATTGTGAAATTCTTAATACAAGGCAGTTGTTTGTTCTAGGTGATTCGATAATAAAGCATTTAGATCGTGCCCTTTGTGAGCCTGATAAACACAACAGAACTTGTTCTAGTTTCAGTGGAGCTAGGATCACGGATCTTGCATTAATGGTTGACAATATCATCGGACCCTATAAATCTAACTCTTTGTGTTATATTCATGTCGGTGCAAATAATATTCGCAGGGATTCGGTTCAAAATATAAAACAGGCCTTTGTATCCATGACTAATAAATTGGTGGACCTAGGGTGTGACATTGTATTTTCTGAAATATTACCTATCCCACAATACTCTAGTTCTCTTAACCATAAAATTAAATGTGTTAATAACTGGCTCAGGCTATGGTGTCTTCGACAAAATTTATAGTGTTTAACCCACTGGGAGGAATTCTTTGACAGATATGAGCTTTATTGTCCTGATGACTTGCATTTGAGTAAGTTAGGGAATGCACTATTAAGTCAGCAATTCTTACATTCAATAAATTCTAACCTAAATTTAAACTGACTTATGGGGGGAGGGGAAAATTCAATATTCATAATTCATCATCCTTCTCTCATAAAGTGTCTAGTAACTTCTTGCAATTTCTAAGTTTTAATGCAAGGAGCCTGACACATAAGTTTGATGAGTTATTAACAGTTATTTCCAATAAAGATTTAGATATAGTTACAGTTGTTGAAACATGGGGAGATCAGGATTCACCTTGGCTTAAGCAAATTCCTGGATATAATTCCTTTTATTTAAATCATAGTGAAAAAAAGGGGGGTGGTATTGCCAACTTCATTATTAATAAATTAAATTCCATCAATATATCCTGTCTTATTAAAAATCATAACCTTCCTACTGAGACTCTTTGGCTTAAAATTTTTCTATCTGAATCAGATTTTATAATCCTTGGGACATGTTACTTCCCCCCCACTTCATCAAGTTCACTTATGGATGCTATACTATTAGAATTTGAACTAGCTTCCCACTTGGGACATGTCATTATTACTGGTGATTTTAATCTTCCAGAAATTAATTGGCAGTCACTTACTACATCTAGTAGTATTAGTAACAAATTTATGTCTATATGTTTAGCTTTAGACTTACATCAATAGGTCAACACTGCTACTAGGGGTAATAATATTCTCGATCTAGTTCTCAGTAGCTCTACCCTTGACATCAGGGATGTGTGCATCTCTACTCCTATTGGTAACAGTGATCATAATTCTATTTTATTTAATTTACACAGGCATGTTGTCTTTAATAATAATTCTTCGATTATCTATCTGTATGACAAAGCTGACATACATAGCATCAATCAATATTTAAATAAAATAAATTGGTTATCCTTGTTTAAGGATCAAACTCCTTTACAGTGCTGGATTAATTTTAAAACTACTATTTTGACCCTATGAGATACCTACATTCCATTTAAACATAAAAACCCCAATGGGAAGCAATCTCCTAGATGGTTAAATAAAAACATCAAACATTTGATTAATTTAAAGAATAAAAAACATAGTACCTATTTAAAAAATAGGACAGTTCCAAATTGGGAATCCTTCTTGAAAACAAGTAGGCAATGTAAAGCTGCTATTAGTAAGGCTAAATCTAAGTGGGAACTTTATTTAGCATCATCAGCGGATAAATCTAACTCTAAACAGTTTTATTCTTATATTAATTCCCTCAGAAAAAATCCCAGCATGGTTGGACCCTTAACATCCGATAATAGTCTAATTCAGGAGCCAAAAGCTATGGCAGATGTTTTTAATAACGAATTCTGTAAAGTTCTTTCTGCATCCAAAGCACAATCGTTTATTCATAGTATAGAACCCACAGATCCTCCTATTCTCTTTTCAGGGGAGTCTATCCTTAGCAAATTTTTATTATTAAAAGGTAAATTTTGTCCTGGTCCTGATCTAATTGCAGGTCACTTACTTTATTTGGTATCTGCACATATTGCCCTTCCATTAAAAATATTATTTGAGCTCTTGTTATTTCATAATTTCATCCCTGGTGAATGGAAAGAGACATTTGTAGTTCACATTCATAAAAAGGGTCTTAAACATTTGTGGGAAAATTATCGTCCTATTAGCTTGACGTCAGTCATTTGTAAACTCCTAGAAAGTATACTTAAGGACATTGTGTCTCCAAAGATTGATATATCTGACCAGGAACAACATAGTTTTAAGAAGGGGAGAAGCTGTCTTATTAATTTGCTTTGCTTCTAGGAGTATTTCAGCTCCTTATTGGACAATAGGGTGGCATGTAATGTCATCTTTATTGATTTTAGTAAAGCTTTTGATTCCATACCACATTGGGCTCTCATTCAAAAACTTATTATTCTTGGTATTAATAGCTTTGTAATTAAATGGATTCAGAATTGGCTTTCGGATAGGACTCAGAGAGTGATGATTAATGGATCATTCTCTGAAATTGGTAATGTACTTAGTGGTGTACCTCAGGGATCAGTTCTCGGTCCCTATCTTTTTCAAGCTTTCATTTTTGATTTAAACAATTCTTGCCTCTCCTACACTATTAAGTATGCAGATGATGTTAAGATCGGAGGTCCCAGTTCCAACTTTGATCAAATATCTTGCATTCAGCATGATCTTGATGTAATTAGCACTTGGGTTAAACAATGGGGAATGAAGTTAAACTCCACTAAATGCAAGGTTATGCATCTGGGTACCAATAATGTAAACTTCCCGTATATTTTGGATGATCTCCCACTGTTGATGAAAAAGACCTGGGTATAACAATATTTGACAATCTGACCTATTCTAAGCATATGTATTCTGTTATTGGTACATCTGACAAAATGATCTGGTCTATTCTACGTAATATTAAATCTCGAGACAAGAAAGTGTTGTTACCACTTTTTAGATCTTATGTTTGACCCCATCTTGAATATGCCTCACAATTGTGGCGTCCCTTTAAGAAATCTGAAATTTATTCTCTAGAAAGGGTCCAACATAAATACACACAAAAAATTTCTGGGTTAGAATTGTTATCATATGAATCTAGGTTGGATATATTAAAATTAATGCCTCTAACTATTAGACATATTCGTGGAGACCTTCTACTCCTATATGATGTTATTCAGGATCCATACATTATGTCTGAATTAGGTCTTTCTTTTAAAAAATCTGTACATAACACAAGAGGTCATATTTTCCAGTTAACTGGTAAATTCTTTAAGCATCTTAGCCGTAAGTATTTTTCACTGTTAGGATTATTGGGCCCTGGAATCGGTTACCATCAGAAGCGGTCACTAGTAATGCTAAAGAATCCTTTAAACATCGTCTTGACAACTTAATTCTGTCAGGGTATGACTTATCTTATTATTCCATGGCATAGTATAGGAGTATCATGGGCCTTGGCCTACTAGCTCCTTCATCTCACCTTAGTATGAACCTTAGTAGTATGAATGGCTTTATAATGGTATAATAGAGGCGATTCAAGTTGTGGATAATGCTTAACCCCCCCAGACTTCTGCACCATATAGAAGGAGTGGTGTACCTTTTGCTTCCCCTGCTTTAATGGCTGGGATTACAGAAAAAACTCCATACTGAAGGTTAAATCTTTGCAATGCTTTAGCAACATGTTTTGCTTTAATTACTTGTTCCTTTATATGTAAATTCCAGGTACCTTTTGTATAGAGCATAATGCTGAGATATTTATATGATGTTACCACTTCAATGCATTCATCTTTATAGTAAATCCTTGGTTTTAATGACTGATTCCCAAAAAATATTACTTTGGTTTTATCTAAGTTTATCCCCAGCTCCAAGTTGTTACACTTATTTATCAGCTGGTCAAATTTAGTTTGAAATCCTTTAGGGGACAAAGACAACAGAATCAAATCATCTGCATATGCTAAAGTGTGTACATGTTGATTTTTAATTTTTGGAGAATCCAAATGACTAGTCAGATCAAAATATAATAGGGAGTCAATATAAAAGTTGAACAATAAAGGCGCCAGTAGGCAACCCTGCTTAACTCCTTCACATGTTGGAAAGTAATCTGATATGTTACCCTGTTGATCATATCTAACTGCTGTGAGTGTATTTGAATAAAGAAGGAATATGGGAACTAACAAACTAAGGGGAAGACCTCGGCTCTCAAGAATTTCCCAAAGAGTCTTCCTAACTACCTAATCAAAAGCAGTGGAGAAGTCAATAAATAGTGCATAAACTTTCATTTTCCTGTAGAGAATGTATTTCTCCAGCAAATGGGCTAGTACAAACACATTATCTACTGTGGAGAATCCCTGACGAACCCCAGCTTGAAATTTAGAAAGGGGACAAACTATATCCACCCACTGTTGTAGTTTAATTACATGGATACTGGCAAAAATTTTGCCAGCAATATCCAAAAGGCTTATGGGACGGTAATTGTTAGGAGAATAAAATGAGCCTTTTTTATGGATAGGAACTATTACGTTTTTTAACCATGAGCTGGGGATAAACCTTTCTCTTAAACAAATATTGAAAAAGTTTGCAAAGAAGGGAATCCAAAAATGTTGATTCACTTTATAGCTCTCTCCTGGAATTTTGTCCAGACCTGGAGCTTTATTATTTGCAAGTTTTGAAATAGCCAAAGCGACATCACTAATTGAAAAAACTAAAGGCTTATATGCATCAGAATAAGCACATTTCAGCAAGTTCCCATCACTGTTGATGGTAGTATCACTATTAAACAAATTTGAAAAATAGGTGACCCAAGTTTCCTTAGGAATGTATACAGCCAGAGTAGTTTGATATGTTTTAGCACCATTCTCTACCATGCACCAAAATGCTTTTGAATCATTTGTTGCTATAATTTGGTGCATAAGGGCCCATCGTTTTTTAATAAACTCATTTTTTTTTACTTTAAGAATTTTTTGTATACTTTCCTGGCCTGGTTTAAATTTACTTTACTTAATTGTGAGGGATTTTTAGTGTTCTCCCTAATTAATTTCCCCAGTTTCCACTTTTCTTTAAAACACTGGTGGTCAAACCAGGTCAGAGGAGCATTGATTTGGTCCTTATATACATACATTTCAGAAGTAATTCTAGAAAGAAAGTCCTCAAATTTTTCGTTAATACACTGGGCTGAATTTTTAGTTTGTGTGGGGGTAATTAATAAAGAAGACTGAAAAGAGTAAATGGTCTCTAGTACTTTCCTCATGTTCCTATTATTTAGGCTAAGTTTGAACTTCCCTGCAGGTATTATTGGGGCCAAATGACATCCACTAGAATGTTACTTTTTTTATCCTTAACTGTATCTACATTAACTGCCAGTACAGCATGATCGCTTTCAGGCCTCATGATTATTTTAAAGTTCTGAAAGTATTCATAGCTTTCTGGGGTAATTAATATATAGTTTATCACACTATTCCCTTTTGGGGAATGATATGTGAATGCACCCCCAGGGTCCCCAGCACCTCTCCCATTCAAAATCAGTAAATTATTACCAATAATAAAATCTTTTAACTTATATCCAGCCTTGTTAGTACAAGTATCTGCTGATTTCCTTAGCTTTAAATCTCCTATATATATATATATATCAAGGATTGTGGCATTGGTAAATTATCAAAGGTGGCAATACGAGTATTAAAATCACCTCCAACCAGTGTAATATCTATGTGATGCTTTACATATAGTGAATCAATTACCGGTTCAGTTCAGACCAAAAGTCATACTGGGAGGTGAACTGGAAGCCCAGGGGAACATACTCATTTACAACCAAAAAAGTAAGTAGATCCCATTTAATTACATTTAACATTGATTCATTTTTAAAGACAGTTTGATCAATTACTTGGATACCATTTCTGATTTTAATGAAGGTGGATACACCACCCTTAGATCTACCAAAATGTTTTTCCCTTACTGCAGGCAGATTAAATGCCTCAAAACCATTCAGATGCAATTCAGCAGTTGCCCAAGTCTCCTGGAATAACAGTATTTCAAATTGTGAAATGAATTCCTTTCAATGCGGATCTGCCAATTTTATCCCCAGACCAGAACATTCCAAGATAAGAAATTTGCAGTCACTGTTATTAATGCATTTTGAGCACAAAAGTCTCTTCCAAAGTGTGAGGAATTGGGGGTTGTGGGAAATCAGTCAGAGGCCATCACTCCTTTCTGGAGTCATTTCACTCAGTGTATCAAGAAACTGAGGATCAATTAAATATACTTGCACTCTGTCTAGTTTATATGCATTTCGCAACAGGTTTCTATGTAGTACTGGTGAGTTAATTTCAATATCTATTTGAGTATCAGGGTCATCTACGTGTGATCTCCTAACTGACTCAATTTCAGTTGGAGAGATTTCTGTATCTAAACAGGTGGCAAGAAGTGATTTAACAAAGGATATCAATCTGTGACTGTTTTCTCCCTCAAATCTCTCCACTCCAAACATAGAGAGGGATTTTGAGTAATTTGTCTTTTCAAAATTCCAGTTAAGGAGAGTAAAAGTTGAACTTATAATTTCTGGTGAGAATGGTAATAATTTGCTACTACCATGCGCATACTTCCAAACAGTTGTCCCATTAACTGGGGAAGATATTAATATAACCAGTCTATTTAAATGACATTGTTTTGCACAAATTTTCTTAGCTGTTTCCATATTAGATAATAATACATAAACTGGAGTGTTGGGAACTGCTTTGTCTCTAAAGACAAACATAATATTTTCAACAGCCTCTGGTAGTTCTAGCTCAGCTCTAAACAAGTGAGACATTAAAGTAAATAATGTAGCATTTGTTTCATAGGGTTTCAAAAAGATATTTTCCAATTTAAATACCACCTCGTTCCTTGTATTGGTGAGCTGGTTAATATTGGGCAGTACTTTTATAGGCAGTTCCGTTTTTAGATCATGGGAAGAATCTGGATAAATATCTTGCCTCGCTGTTAAAACCTCTTGTATATTATCTGTTTTTACTTGACAATTAAGGTTACATATTTGTTTTTGTTCCAGAACTGGGATAACAGTGGAAAGTTATTTGATATCTTTCACTGTCAATTGTCCAAACAAAGTCTTATCAGGTAATTTTGCTTGTTTCGAGACAGAGATGTTCAGGACAATTTTTCCTTTACATTTTTCCTTTTGTTATTTTTAAGTTGTTTCTTTTAGATTTTGTATGATTTCCACCCTTTTCACCCTTTTTGTCTCCTTTTTTTTGAAGGAGACTTAAGAATGTAAATTGGAGAAAAAGAAGGTCTCCTAGTCTTCTCACTTAATTTCCTTTTTTCCAAACTTTCCAATTTATTAGACAATTCTGAAAGCCTTTTAGTCAAAAAAATCAGATAGCCTCTCTGCGTGATGTTTAAGTTCATTATAAGCCTCAAGTAAAACAATATTGGCTATTATAGGGTGTGCCAATGCTTTAATGGTATATTTGGAGATTGTATCTGGACATTGCATGAGAAATTCAGAGTCTAGTTTAATATGTTCTACTTCCCTGTCTAATCTGGCAAATACCTTTTCTGGGGATCCTGCAAAAACTGATAGGTCTGATGATTGATCAAGATATTTATGTGTACTATTATTTAAACTATGATGGGTTAAACAGGTCCAAATGGGTGGGATGTAAAGAAATGTCTGTCTCTTTTAATGGGTTAGGTATTTGGTCTCTTAGGTGGTGTGAGAAAGCCTGTCTATTCTCTGGGGAACCAGTCTGAGAAACCATTAGATTATAGGAGAAAAAAAATCAGTTATTTTCCCTTGGCGAAGTGGCTTATTTGTGGGGGATATAGAATTCAAAGTATTCCCCTTATTAGTAGAAGTGGCTCCACTGACTGGTGCATTTCGAGTCATATTTTCATCACAAATGATACTATTAGCATAATTAACATAATTACTTAATTGTTCCATAATTAGTTCTTGTCCTAGATTATCCAGGGTTAACGGTCTTAAACTAGAACCCTCATTTTCCTTTGAGCGGTGCAGAGAATGATTGGTTACAAGGTTATGAGGAGGGGGATCTAATCTAAAGTCATGACCCACCTCCTCTTTAGTATAATTTGGCGAAATAGGCAGTGAAGTCACTCCCAATTGCCCTTTTGGGGTAGAGGTAGTTATAATTTGATTTTGGGTGTACACACATCAATTGTTCCCTTTCCTTTGAGTGTCATTACTAGTTTTAGTCCCCTTTTCCTTCCCAGATATTTTTTTATCCACCACTTTACCACTTGGAGTATACATGACAAGGTAATCAGGCTAATTTGACAACAATGTAACTGCCATTGATTATGTAGTTAAAGAACTTTGGGCAGTTTCATTTACTAAACAAAAATAAATATAAATTAACCATAAACGATTGTGAACATTTTAGTCAATTGTATTGCCTTATTGTTAAATAGCCTGTATAAATACAATGTATTATGAACAATATTACAATCATTAATTAAGAAACCCTTTCTGTATCTATCACAGTAGGCTCAACAAATCACTGAACTTTGGTTAAACATTTAAATTCCAAGAAAGAAAATAAACTATAAAGGGAATTCACTTCAACGAGACAGACGGCTATTTTTCTAATTAATGTCCTTTAATTGCAAATGCAAATGAGTCTCCCATATATTCAAACGCTTCAAGTAGTTAAGTTTGAATAATATTGCCAGCATCAAGTCCCATAGGTCCTTAGCCCCACTGATCCATCTTTGTAACAGTAATCCGATACAGATACTGTACTCACTAAACACTCGTTCTGTACAAGATTAAAATCCGTAGCTCCAAAAGGACAAACAGTTCAATAAGCTGTAAAAAACTCCAACACAGGGTCATAAATTTGTAAGACAGAGAAAATTCCTTCCCAGTCATACGTTGGAAGGACCCACTGCTTGTTACCCAGCTCAATGTGCTGAATTCCCAGGCTTTCTTAGCTTTCCCTGTATCCTCTGTGTGAGCCACTAAAAAAACAAATCAGAGGGACAGACTGAGCAATGTGTTTTAGATTAACAAGAGGGCCATTTACTCCTTAATTTTAGGCTTGTTTGTTAACTATCTAACCTCTAACACAAATAATACAATAATAATTTAACTTACTTACTGGTCTCAGCTGAGTTCAGAAGAAAAAAAGAGAGATTGCAATAAAGTAGCAAAGTAATGAAAAATCGCTACAATAGTATATGCGCCACTAATAACTAATAAAAAGCCAGAGAAACTCTTCAGCTAAAGGCTAAAAAGAAAATAACAATTGGTTGCTGAAAATACATATAAACTCGCACTCGCTCTTGACTGCAGGAACCTCTGTGCTCTGTCCGAAGGTAGACTCCAAATAATCTGTCTCCGGTCAGGCGCATGCGCTCTTTATAAGACTATTCAAATAGTCATGTTCGTTTATGGCGCGAAAGTTAAAACTACGACTAATAAATACCAACTTTAAACAAAAAAAAAAGACAAGAAAAGGTAAGAAAGCAAAAAACCCCACAAATATCTAAATAGCAATGTGTAGCATCGTTGATCCCAAACTGTCATCAAACACAAAACACTAATCCGTGCTGACAACAGCAATGAGGATACACAAACCCCCTTTTTTTGAAATTTCCTAAAATACTCCCCTTGGCTAAAACTACGCAGCTAAAAATTACACAAAGTCTGTATCAGAACCAGGAGTGTGGTGATAAACAGGTACAAACTGAAGAGAGAATGCCTTTTTCAGGCCTGACCCCGTAGTACACAATTACGGTAGTTCTCCTCACAGTTCACCTCACACGAACTTTCTCAAAGGGCTTCCGCCTCTGCAACTATATCGGCACTCTTCGCCCTATTGTCAGGCCTCCTTTTCTGTCCAAAGTACCATGATGATGTTCGTCCTGGCAAATTCAAGTCAAAATTTCCCACTGGAGTGGAACAAACGCTGTCCCAGGAAAGCTTAAGTCAGGACACACTTCAGTTCTTTATTTTCTTTAATTCCTTCACCTCCCTTGTTCGTCCACACTAACCCCCCACGGGGCTTGTTGAAGTTAAGTTCAGCCTGCAGGAGAGGCTATTCCACCACAAATACTCCTGTAATACCCTCACCTCTGTACTTGTTGCAAACGACAGGTGGTATGCTGTTGAAGCTGACAGCAGTACCAGGTGGGGGACTGGGTTCGGGGAGGACTAGGTTACTCGGCACAAGGGCCTAGGCTTGGCTACTCTGTACAGGGGCACCCAAGTAAATCTGAACACAGGAAGCAATAACTGTAATGTCCAATACCAGGAATGGGATTCTAAAGTGTGGCTTTTATTCACACCCAAACTGAACAAACAAAGCATAGAAGGACCCCTACGGGGCTACATTCCTGGTAATGCAGATAAGAGATACAGAACACTTCTTCAGCACTTCAGTCCTCAGGCTCTGAACCCACCAGGCACACAGCCCGGACTTGCATGCTGCTTTGGGTACACAGCCCGACTTGTACACTATTTGGGTTTTTCCTGGCCCGGCTCTCCCCTGCCGGCCACTCGAACCCCATCCATATGGCAGTGGACACATTTTCCTGGTGGCTCCCTAAACCACCTTAGAGCCTTCGACTCCTTAAGGGAAATTTCCCTTCAAAGTAAAAGATCCACAGATTAAATCCGTAGAGGTGAACCTGGTTACTAATGATGGGGGTCTCCCACCACTAGCTTCCACAATCCATACCAGGCCATTTCTCTGGACATTAAACAACTCTTTTTTGAAAGCTTGGCAATGTAGATTAAAGGGTAAATGTATAGCACACTTCCTCTACATGTCTTGACTTTCCCCTTGTACTAGACTCGAACATACTTAAACATCTCTTTCTGAAAAGCTTGGCAGTGTAGATTAAAGGGTAAATGTATGGCACATTTCCTCTACATGTCTTGGCTTTCCCCTTGTGCTGGACTTGAACATACTTTTACTTTGGCTTAGCCTATTCCTCTATGCCTCCCACTGATTAAGCAGTCCAATCCCCACTTTAAAACAGTTTAGGTGAAACATAGGCCCCATGACAAGAGCAGAACTCACCCTTTGGTTGCAAGTGCCCCACAGGCGAATCTTGACAGCTTCTGGTGCCACAACACAACTTAGAAAAGAGGCAGCTTCTTCCCTAGCCAAAACCAGGAGGTTGCCCCTGGAATAACAGGCAAACGTTCTATCCCCATCCCCTCAGGGATGGGGAACAGAGACCAGCAACAGCGGTCTCCACCACTTCAAGAACAGCTTACTGTGTTCCTCTTTTGGCGGAAATACACACCTTTCCCTAAAGTAGCTCTATATCAGAGCTTTAGGCTCCAAGAGCCTGTGCACAGACTGCTCAGCTCCTCTCTTCAAGACTGCTCACACACAACTGCTTTCAAAAACTCCCAACATTCTAACCTAACTCCCATCTGCAGATTCCAATGTGGCTCATGCAGCTGTGATAGTTCTATGGTGATGTCATCCTTCAGTCTCAGCTGAGACTGAGAACAGAGTGAGACAGTGTGAAATCCATTTAACTGGAGTTTCACAAGCTGCCTTCCCTGCCTACCACTAGGTCTTACTGGGATTCTAGTAACCCCGGATAACAGGGGGGTTACACTCCTAAACCCTGGAGGCTGAAAAACAAACAGACAAAAAAGGAATGGTGACAAGATGGCCACACAAGACAGTCCGGAAAGGTTTGGGTCACTTAATTTGTTTAAGGCAAAGGTCGCATACCTTTTAAAAATGAGAAAAATGCCTTGAGAAAACCCTGCTATAGTGGCTCCTCCACAGCAGCACAGCTATTGCCTGCTTTGGAGTTTCATCTTTGGTCACTGATGTCCTGGTGGCAGCCAGAAAACCCCAACCAGAGCCACTTATGCTAAGAAATGGAAGCGCTTTCCATTTGAGCCACTGCTCGCTACTTGGATCCTTTCACCTGTCCGGTGAATCAGATGTCAGAGTACCTCCTTTCCCTTTCGGATTCAAGCCTGGGGTACTCTTGCCTTAAGGTGCACCTCTCCATCATCTCTGTGTACCAGGCACCTATTGAGGGAAAAGCTGTTGCCCAGCTCAAAGTGTCCCATATGTTCTTGTGGGGCATTTTGCATCTGAAACCTCCCATTCTGGACCTGGTCCCTCCATGGGACTTCAATTTTATGTTGGAGAAACTCACTTTACCTCCCTTTGAACCAGCCATGAGTTGCAAGCTGCATTTTCTGTCATGGAAAGCATTATTTTTAGTTGCTGTTAGTTCTGCTCAAACGATTTCCGAGCTCTAGGCTCTGATGTGTAAAGAACATTATTTGGTTTTTCACTAAAACTTTGTGTACTAATCCTAAGTTTTTACCCAAGGTGGTGTCTGAGTTTACTCTTAATCAATCCATTCACCTTCCTGTTTATTTTCCTGAGTGTTCCAATCAGAGGGAAGCATTGGTCCATACTCTGGACGTTCACAGAACATTGCAGTATTATATGAACCTCACCAAATCTTTGAGGAAAACTGACCAGTTGTTTGTTTCATTCGCCTCAAAAGAGAGAGTGCTCCTGTTTCCAAACAGTGTTTGTCTAGGTGGTTAGCAAATTGCATTGTTTACTGCTGCTGTAAGTACATCAAGACCCTTTCAGGGGTGGTTAAGGGACATTCCATCGGGGTATGGCTGCTTCCACAGCTTGTTTCAGAAATGTGTCCACTGCAGACATCTGTGCAGCTGCCGCCTGGAGTTCAGTCAACACCTTCACCAAGTATTACAGTCTGGACATCACTTCTAGGCGCAGAGCCATTTTCAGCCCAGCAGTCCTTCAGGGCCTTCTGTTTTGAGCTCTTGTCTACTGACTTGTCCTCCTCCTCCTCCTCCTGGTGGTGGTTTCCTGGTTATAACTGATACTGCTTGGGACTTAGCCCTACCAGTGTGGCCTGCTGCAAGAGCCTTCCTCGAAGTAAGATAGTACAGCTAAGTAAGAACTTACCATAACAATAGATCGAGAGAAGCTCTTGCAGCAGGCCCTGCGTTCCCTCTCTCCTTCCCTCTGCTTTTCTCTTTCTATCACATCTTCTTCTGTCTTCTTTTCATAGGCTCTCGGAATAACCTCCTCAGTTCTCCATCAGCCGGTCATGCAGAGTTTCTGGTGGGAGAATTGAAGTGGTGTGGGGACTGCCCTCCTGTATAGCCTAGGCTGACGTCAGATGACTGACATCAGCAGGGTGCAGCCCCCCATGGTAGACTACTAGCTAGAAGTTTTCCATCTGGTCCTAGTGCCTGGTGGCATAGTACTACTGGTGAGGCCTGCTGCAAGAGCTTCTCTCGAAGATCCACTATTACGGTAAGTTCTTACGTAACTGTACTGTTTCTTTATACCTTCCTTCCCTTCCTACTCCTTCAGTGGGTACTGCTGAAGCTTCAGATGGAGGGAGCTGAAATGATCCTCATAGCTCCCTTCTGGCCTTGTAAGATTTGGTTCCCCTTGCTGCAACAGCTGGCAGTGGATCCTCCAGTGCCCTTGCCCCTGTGCACCGGCTTGCTATCCTAGGAACAGGGAACCTTGGTCCATCCAGACCTCAAATCTCTGCATCTCCATTCGTTGCTCCTAAGGACATAGCCATCGCCTGGTTGGGGTCTCTCAAGGGGTTATGGATATTCTGAAGGCTGCCTGGAAGCCCTCCACTCAGGCTACCAATGCCTTGAAATGGAACCGCTTTATCCTTGAGGCTGCTTCCCACCAACCCAGTAGATCAGGTGTTCGAGTAGCTCCTCTACCTGTTTGATTCTGGATTGAGGTACTCCTCCATCAAAGTACATCTTTCTGCCATCTCTGCGTACCATGTACCTATCGAGAACAGGGCTGTGGCTCAGCTCGATGCGTCTCGCACATTCCTGCAAGGCATTCTGCATAGCAAACCTCCCATTAAGAACTCAGTCCCTCCCTGGGACCTCAGTTTTATTTTAGAGAAACTCACACTGCCCCCTTCAAATCAGTTGTGAGCTTCACTTTTGTTGTGGAAAGCACTCTTTTTAGTTGCTGTTACTTCTGCTTGGAGGATTTCCAAGCTTCGAGCTCTCATGTGTAAGGAGCCTTATGTGTTTTTTCACAAAGACAGGGTGTCTTTGTGTACCAATCCTAAGTTTCTTCCCAAGGTGCTGTTGGAGTTTACTTTAAATCAATCTATCCACCTTCCTGTTTATTATCCAGAGTATTCTAATCAGGGGGAGGCTTTGCTCCATACTTTGGATGTACATAGAATCTTATGATACTGTACACACCAGAACTAAGACTCTGAGAAAGTCTGATCAGTTGTTAGTTTCGTTCACCCCTAAGAGAGAGAGGGCACTCTGGTGTCCAAATAATGTTTGTCTAAGTGGCTAGCTAATTGCATTGTTTACTGTTACCGTAAGTACGGCAAGGAACTTTGGGAGTGGTTAAGGGTGATTCCACAAGGGGCATGGCCACTTCTATGGCTTCATTCAGAAATGTGTCCACTGCGGACATCTGTGCAGCTGCCACTTGGAACTCTGTCCATACCTTCCTCAAACACTACAGTCTGGACATTGCCTCTAAGCGTAGGACTAACTTCGGCCTAGCCATTCTGCAGGGCCTTCACTCCTAAGCCTTCACTTGCCATCTTCTTCACCCCAGTTTCCTTATTCTGCCAGAACTGCTTGAGACTCAGTCCTACCGGTGTTGGACTGTTGCAGAAGCCTCCTTTGAAGTAAGATAGTACATTTATGTAAGAACTTACTGTAAAAGTAGATCTTTGAGAGGAGCTCTTGCAGCAGGCCCTAATTTTCCCTCCCTCCTTCCCCCTGCTCTCTGTCTGCTTTTTTCCTCTTCCATGTGAGTGAGTCTTCTGCTGTCTCTTGCCTGTATTTCTGGCTCTTAGGAAACCTCCTCAGTTCCTTCTTCCGCTGCCTGCTTCGGGTCTCTGGCGGAAGAACTGAGGAAGGTGTGGTGGACCAGTCACCTTTCCAGGATAGGCCGATGTCAGCAGAGTGATGTCAGTGGCGGGTGGTCCCCCCCCACTCATAGTAACTGCTAGCTAGAAAGGTTTCCATGTGGTCCTGGCACCTGATGGCTTAGTCCTATTGGTGTTGGCCTGCTGCAAGAGCTCCACTCAAAGATCTACTGTTATGGTAAGCTCTTATGTAACTGTACCTTGGTGAACCACCTGTTCTTCCTGTGGGGCACACCTTTGGTGGACCTGTTTGCCTTTTGGGAGAATGCCAAAATGAGGCTGTTTTGTGCCTGCCCCCCAGTCTGGGACACTGCTGGGGGATGCTTTCATGAGGCCTTGGACTCCAGGCCTCGTGTACGCCTTTTCTCCCATTCCCCCTTTTTTTTTTATAACTTTATTTTAATTTTTTTCTTAAAACAGACAGTAAACAATGATAATACAATACATTCTGCATTCTAATCATTACAGTCAATACAGGGGTTTACAGATTATGACCTATAAATCCATTGCTCTCATAGGTTGTCCTATAAGAATTTTAGAGGACTCCTCCCATTCCCCTTGATCCACAAGGTGGTGGTCAAGACCTGGAAGGACAAGGTGTGGATGATCCTGATGGCTCCAGACTGACCATGCCAGTTCTGATACTCAGATCTCCTCAGCCTCAGCATCAGGCCTCTACAGCGATTGCCTCTCCACCTAGAACTGCTGATCAGACTTCAAGGGCTAGTTCTACATCTGTACCTTCAGTCCCTGCACCTCACGGCCTGGTTCCTGAGTGGCTAGACTTCCAGGCCTTGTGTCTCTCTGAGGATGTTCTCCATGTTGTGGAGGCCTCCAGGAAAGACTTGACTCACAGATGCTATGCTTTCAAATGGAAGAGATTCTCCATTTGGTGTCAGGATAAGGGGCTAGATCCCCTTGTCCTGTGGCTAGCATCCTGGACTACCTTTGATCCCCTTCCCAGCTGGGACTGCGGACAACAACCTTTAAGGTACACTTGGCAACCATCTCTTGCTTTGATTAAGTAGGCTGGTAAGCCAGTGGTGGCCAGGAGAAGGTAGGAGTACTTTTTCAAGGGCCTAGACCACTTCTCCCCTCCGGTATGTGTACCATCTCCACTGTGGC
The DNA here is from genome assembly GCA_016271365.2 of Neoceratodus forsteri. Lineage (NCBI taxonomy): Eukaryota > Metazoa > Chordata > Ceratodontiformes > Ceratodontidae > Neoceratodus > Neoceratodus forsteri. Next base: position 591,049,418 of record CM057458.1, read on the forward strand.
ACTAACTGCTGGTTTTCGTAATGCTCATGGATAAGCTTATCGAGCCAATGCGCAGGTGTGAAATGTCACACAAGTCATGGAAGATGACCATCCTGGTGGTCAGTACATCAGCCAGAAGGATCATGGAGCTCAAAGCACACTCGATGGACTCTCCCTTCTTGGTCTTCACAGGGACAATGTTGTCCTTTGTCCCAACCCAGAGTTCCTCTTGAAGGTGATTTTCATGAATAGGAAACCCTCAACCCACTATCTTCTCGGTATAAAGAAATAATAAACTCTTGCAATAAACTGTAGCACGGATGTTCCCCCTGCATTCTGAATTTGTTTGAAATGGTTTTGATTTTACTAATTTAAAAATAATGTATTACATGATGAAATAGTAATCTGCAAATTATTTTTGTGTATTATATTAGCCCAAACACTTCTGAAGAAGGGACAGGTTGGTTCTGAAATGTAAACCAGAGGACATTTGAATTTCGGGTGCTTGAAATAAAGAATGATAAAAAGTGAACAATAAAAAAGAGTTTATTATTTCTTTATGCCGAGAAGATAGTGGGTTGAGGGCTTCCTGTTCATGAAAATTAGCTCTGTTACCGGTTTTTGGAAGAACTCCCTTGGAAAATTCAAGGTGTGATATCTGCAAAATAGACAGATCACCTTTTAAAAGAAAGAAACAAAAAGGAACCTTGGGAGACGGCACGATTGAAAACAAATAGTTCCTCTTGAAGGTGGCGTCAGAGTTTCACCTTAACCAGGTGATTAACTTTCCAGTTTATTTCACCAGCCCATCTTCAGATGCTGACTTCAGGCTCCATACCCTGGATCTGTTGAGGGCACTGTCATATTATGTGGTGCGCATGGCTGGAGTTTGAGGACAGGCTCCCAGCCATTTGTCACCTATGCTGAAGCCGCGCCTGGCAGACCGGCAGCAAAATAGATGATTACAAGGTAGATTACATCAACCTCTGTGATTGGTTGGCTGGTAGGGAGCCTCCCATAGGGCTTAGGGTTCATTCCACCAAACATACTGCCGCCTCAGTGGCTTCTTCCAGGGATGTCACCATACAGGAGATCTGTAGGGCTGCTACCTGTAAGTTAGCACACACCTTCCTTTCCCACTACTGCATCGACCTGGAGTCATGCATGATACCAGTTTTGGGACCTTGGTTTTCCAGTCTTTGTTCACCACATAGAGGTGAAAGGAGTTTAGCTTAAAGACATCTAGCCAATAACATTGTTCCAGTGGAACTGCCAGAATGTAAATGTGAACCATATACCACTGCTAGAACTATGGTTACAGATGAATAACCTATTTTTTATCCCTAGGGGGTTAAAATCTCCAGCTGTTCTGGTCCACACGGATCATACAGGCTTCATAGAGCCAGACCGTTGGCACAGTAGTAGTGCTACTGCTTGTGACACTGGCAACCCAGCATCAGGAGCAATATCAGGCTGCCAAGGGCCTGCCAGGGGAGGAGGATTGAGTGTCCTAGAGTACATTCTCCTCCTCCAGGGAGTGAGGAATGGGCACTCTGCTGCATAACTGCCACCTGGGCGACCACAGGTGACGTGCAAGCAGAGCCCAGAAAGGTGGGGGGTGGTGCTTCCTGGCTGTGACATGAACACACCAGCATGCTTGCGTCACTGCAGCCTATCCCTCCGTAGCACCCGGGGGAGGGGGACAGAACACTGGAAAAGACTCTCTGCTGAGGCAGCATGAATTCATCTGAGCTAAACTCTCCCCAGGACTTGGGGAACCTTGGGAGTTCCACCCCAGGGGGCAATCTGTTGGGCACTGTAACAGGCAGATAAGAGTAAGTCCCAGAGATGGCAGGTGACAGGGCTGGGGAGGACCAGGTTTCGTAAATGAAAGATTGATACACGATAAATATCAGATGTCTGTTGAATTTAATATCTTATTCTCCTCGTAACCTAATGGTACATATTGTAATCTACTGATGTGTTAAAACCTTGTGTTGTACATTTGTTTATTATTGCTCTGACAAATACTCACCTGAGCTGCCTGTAACCAAAGTAATGACTTTATTGACAAATGTTCATTATGCTGCCTGTATACTAATTTGTTTGTTTACAATTAACATGAAACCTTTGCAAATGAGCACATAGCTCAAAGGCACTCTGATATACAAATAAATAAATAAAATCCCCCAACTGGCACTAGCCATTTTCATGGATGCAGAAAAAGCATTTGACTGGGTGAACTGGAGGATCTTATCTGTATTAATCCTCGCCATTCGTCACTAGTGGGTAGTACGCCAAAGGCGCAAGGACCCTGTGGGAGCTATAGCTTAGAGATTTTTTTCTCCAGGGGGACTAGCCTGTGCCGGGACAGCACCACTCTCGAGGTCGAAGCATTGCATGGTGCTTGTGGGTTGGCCAGTAACTGATGCCGACTCCTCCACTGCCTCAGTTCTGTGTTTCCCGCTGTCAAGAGTGCATCACCTTGCAGGAGCTAACCATTTGCTGTTGCATACCTAGTCTAAATTTCACTTTGACAGCTGAAAGGTTCTGCTCCTACACTGCACTCGATGCCGTAGGACTTCTTCAGGACCCCGGTAAAACGGTTTCTTATATTTTCTGTTTTTTTTTCCTGGTTTCTATGGCGCCGAGTCTTTTACTTTAGTTGGTTTTTAAGTTGTTTGCGACGAACATATCCGGTCCAGGGCCTTCTCCTAAATCCAAGGCGGGATGTGACCCCATGCGTCAGTGCCCCTGTGGCAAGTCCATGACCGTAACTATCCTTAAGTCACCTGTCTGGGTCCCCACCACAGTATGGACAACTGCGACACCTGCTTCTCCATGGACCGCTGGGTCCTTGAGGTGCATGCATTTAAGGTGGATTGGGATCCTTCCACCTTCGTGGGGTGGTGTCGGTCCCAGGATGCCAAAGATAGCATGTTGGGCCCATCCCCTGGGTCTCCCTCTGGTACTGTATGTACCTAGGGGGAGCAGGCCTCGGTTGGTTCCGGTCTCGCTGAGACCGGAGGCCTGCATGAGGGGTCGGGTGGACAGTCGACCTCTTCCCGGGGGGGGTTGGGTAAGAACCCCTCATGGTCTGCCGCTTTCTCGGAAGCACGGATGCCCCCAGTTTCACGGTCACAGCTATATGTTGGGCCCAAGCTGGCGGAGTCCTCGGCACTGCCTGTTGGTGCCACCTTGGCTCCTGACTCCGCCCTTGGAGCTGGTGAGCGAGGTGGTGTTGTGGTCCGTGCTAGGCCTGCTTCTGGGGCCGTCAGTGGCATCAGGACCGGTAGGGTTTCAGGGGTGGCCTTTCTGCTGATCTCCCTGATCTCTTACTCCTTCTCAGAGAAGGATGATTGGGATGATCCAGAGTGGCTGCCCGACTCTGAGGGGTCCCGTTGCCTGGCTAGGCCTAGTCGTGCGGTTTCCAGTGTCATGGTTTCTACCATTCCTCTGGTGGGCCCTGCCCTTGGTGCTGACTCCTCTGGGTCCCCTGGCACTGCTCATGGTGCTGGGAAATATCCCAGCGCTGATTCCAGTACCAGGGAGGGGGTGGCATCAAGCCGGGGGACAGAGCCATGCCCGGCACTGGGTCTGGGGCATGCACAGTGTTTGGTGCCAGGTTGGACTCCGGTGCCACCTCCGGTCCCGAATCTGGGTCTGAAGACATGGGCCGGGTTGGATTCTGGTACTGAGGTGGGGTCTGAGGCAGTTTCTGGCACCTCCTCTGGTGCTGGGGCCACCTCGAAGCCCCCCATTATGTGCACTAGGGAACAACCAAGGAGCAGGTCCCTCTCTGAGGAGGAGAATTTGAGGGAGCAGGGGGTGGCATGCAGACCCACTTCTAGAGCTGCTGGTGGCTCTGGGAGGAGTCACAGTGCTGACTCTTTACTTCTTTGCTCTCCTGGGTAGGAATGGTCTGTAACAGCTGGGGCTGGGGGCTGTCCTCAGGGCGACTGGCTCTGATCACCCCGCCGTGGGACCCTTTCTGTAGGGCACCACTTTGGCTGCTCCTGTATGGTTGGGTGACCTGCAGTGGGCATATTGTGCAGTTCCCCCTCCTCTGGAAGGGTTCCCTGCACATTTCCAAAGCCCTAGCAGAGATCCTGCTCTGGCTCGCTAGACTTCTTCCCCTCCTTCGGATCCTCTGCCTCCTTCCTCTGCTCTACCAGGTCTCTTGAGCCCTTCAGGACCCATGACCTGGGATCAGTTCAGGTTTTTGGTGGCTGCTTTTCCATGCTACTTAAGAGCCCTGGATCAGGTTATCTTTAGAACAGAACCCCCAGCAGCCTCAGAATCTGAGCTGAGCTCCTCTGCCTCCTCGTCTTCCTCCCCGGAGGAAGAGGATTCCTTAGTCCACCTGTTCTCAGATGCTGATATCACCAGCTATCAGCAGTTCCTGTTTAGGTTGTTGGAAGAGCTACATACATCTCATTTTGCAAGTCGCAATCCTAACCATGTGACACGGGCGTTCCTCTGAGAGTTCAGCCTGGAAAATATTGCTATGCCTCTGTGGCCTGTCCCCTTCACGGAGGCATCACATCAGGTCTGGCAGCATCCCTCTGCCTCATTCCAAGCCCCGAGGGACTGTCAGCACAGGTACTGCATACCCCAGAGGTCTCCAGGTACTATGCTCCACCCCTCTTCTGGGACAGAGCTTCTGGACACCCCTTCTGGGCATCGTGGCCCAAGACACAACCGCCCCCCCAGAGTCTGACTTAGCAGAGTTCGACAGCTGGGAGGGGAGAGGAGAGTCTTCTCAGTGGCGTGTCTTCTTTTTTGTGTCTCAGCACATCAGGCTTCCTATGCTAGGCACCTATGGACAGTTCTGGGACAACTCCTAGTGACCCTGCCTGACTCAGAGGCAACCAGGCAAGCCATTTGCCTTTCTGCTAGGGGCCTAGAGCTAGCGAAACACCAAGCAAGAGCGTCTTATGATGCCAATGAGGTAGTGTCCGGGATGGCAGGAACTGCAGTCTGCATTAGGTGGCTAGCGTGGCTTTGCCTCTGCCAGTTATCACCCTTGGCCCGGTGTAAGGTGATTGCCTATCTCTCCAAGGGGCCATTTCTTCTCCCCCAGGGTGAGGCGACAATTGTCGGGGCGCCTTCCTTCTACCAGGCAATGGGAGTCTCAGTCTTGCCCTGACCAGTCTCAGGCCTTGCCAGGCCCATGAGGGGTCCCTTCCTTCCTGTGTCTCCCCCCCCCACAGGAGGCTGAGGGAAGTTACAGCCCTCAGGGAGGTGCTGTCGCCTTAGGTGCATGGTACTCACCCACCAGTGATGAATAGTGAAGATTAATACAGTTAAGATATGAAAATTACATGGCCCGGTGGTGCTGAGGGTTGATGGGCTGGACACCACACCTTGTGCCATGCCGGTGACCCGGATTCAGGAATGGACTCGGGTTATTGGGGTCAGCAGGGGAGGGAAGGGAAGGAATTGAGTGTCCGGTGGACTGCTCTCCCTTCCTAGAGGAGGGTTTCGAGTAAGCCTCACTCCAGAGTGGCTCCTGGTGGAGACTAGGGACCCCGCAGGTAGCGAGGCTCGATGCAACATCGGAGGCGGAGCAGTGGCAGACAGCTGCATGTTAGGTGCACTGCCGTCATTGCATGGCCGTGCTCCGGGGGGGAGTAACTCACAGCAAATACCCTGGTGGTCTAGTGGCAGCAAAGGGGGCCCCGGAGACCTGCCCACATCCTGACACCAGACCTACGCCCTTGGATCTCCTCTCCCCAATGAACTCCAAGGCTGTCTCTCTAATTGCAGAAAGGCCACCGAGGGGGGGTGGGGAAGGGCCACCCCCGGGGGGTGATCTGGGGGGGCTGGACAAGCCATGGAGCCAGTGGAGACCAAGGGTGGTGGTTTCAGGCAGGGTGTAGAGGCAATAGTCGAGTGGGTACCCTGGAGAGATGCCCTGGTCCTTCAGTGAAATAAAGAGAATTCACAAAAAAAAAAAAATGAAAATTACATACCTACCATAATTCTTGATCTTGCTGTATATCTCCACCATTCATCACTGCTTTCTACCCACCTTTCCCTCTTGGGCCTCAGCCTCTGGGCAATGCCTCCTCCCTGCTTGCCTTCCTCCCAATTGAAGCTAATTGTGGGCATGGTCCTGCTGGCATCTCCAGGTCCACTGATCCCTTATGGAAGTGATAGGGACCAAATTTGGGGGGAGGGCAAGCAGGGTTGCATGCCCTCTTTATGTCAGGGGCTCCATGGGGCCCGTTCCTCACAACCTTGTTGGGGACTTCCTGTTGGGGGTTTTGGCCCTCCTTCTTACTCTGAAGGGGCTCAGTTTATCTCTCTCTCTCTGCCCTGGTCTCATGTTGACCTCCAAGGTCCTCATCTTGGTTGTTGAAAAGTGAGGGGACTCGGGGGACCCCCATCCCCTCTCCTGGGGTCCTGGTTACTCCTCAGTATTTCCAGGTAACCTGTGCTGGGTTAACCTGGAGCAGGGTCCCCTCTGATTCTCTGGGTGAAATCCCCCTCAGGGAGACATTAGGCCTCCACCTTACCACCCTGCGACTCAGGCATGAAGGGATCTCCTTTTAAGTTCTAGACCGTCCTCAATTAAAGCGGTCTAAATCATGGGGAATCCTTCCCCAGGGTGGGTCCTGTCCCCACCTTTTCTCTTAAGGATAGGAGGTGGGAGACCTATGGCCCCCTTTGTCCTTCTCTAGTGCACCAGGAGGGTGCATCCTCTGTGGCTTCAGTGCCCTGGAATATTTTTGACTCTGCTACCCCATAGAACAGTTGATACAGCATCTTGTTCTCATTGAAGTTCTCTAGCCTGAGAGGCACCTTATGCATTCCTCTTTCTCCCTCCTTCTCCCATTGTGGGGCTCCCTACAAACAAAAAAAAGGGAGTTGAGGGGGTGCAGTCCAGCTTGAATCCCCTCTTGTTGCCACAGGAGACTGTTGGACACTCTTTTAGGGGGGCCATATATGTCTCTTGTTTCCTCTCCCCTCTTTCTCTGTTCCTCTTTCTCTTCTTCCCTCCCTTCCTTCTCTTATCCCTTCCTTCGCCTGCTTGATAGCTAGGGCCCCTTTCCCAGACATCTAAGTGTACTTTCCCCTACTCTTGTGGTCAGCTTATTCCTTTTTCAGTTTATATCCTTTCCTTTTACCATCCCTCAGGCTCCCTTGCCCCGTCCTCCCCTGTTTCCTCTGTCTCTTATTTTCCACTCTCTTCGGTGAGCAGAACTGAGGCGGTGGAGGAGTCTGCATCGGTTACTGGCCAGCCTACAAGTGCCACAAAATGTGTTGGTCTCGAGGGCAGTGCCATCCTGGCACTGGCTCTTCCCTTGGAGAAAAGAATCTCTAAGATAAAGCTCCCATGGGGTCCTAGCGCCTACGGTGTATTACCCACCAGTGATGAATAGTGAAGACATACAGTATGATCAAGAATTATGGTAGATATGTAATTTTCATTTTTAGGGACGTGGATATGTTGTTCTATCCACACTATCTGGCAGTGTCCTTTCCCCTTTAAAATGTGCCGGAAAGTCTTCAAGCTGGCTCCTCCCACCCACACGGGTGGTATATCTCTCGGCTCTACCCTATGATGCCAGATCTTCCTTTGCACTGGAAGAAGCAGGTTCCCTCCTTCGCACTCCCGTGTTGTAGGCCCTAGCGCTTTTTGATCCATTTGGATTGCTTTCTAAAAATTTGTCACCCTTCTGGTACTCGTCTTCGAGCTCCCAACCACGATGGACAATAAGTCCACCCCTGGATTTTGCCGGTGTCCGTACGGGCAGAAGATGTTGCGTACCGACCCACATCCCACATGCGTCTAATGCCTGGGCCACGAACACGATACCCAGACCTGTGACATTTGTCGATCATTTCACGCGATGGTCCTCAAGGACTGCCTCGCCTGCCTTAAGTTGGGCTGCCTGGAAAAATGACATCCGCCGGTCAAGTCTAAAGATGCCCATTGGGTGGTCTCCGCAGCTGCGGGAACAGCTTGCGACCTTCGAGGAGGAGGCAGCTCAGGCCACCGCTCAGTCCTCCTCAGCTTCTGCCTTCGTTCCTCTCCAATTGGGCTCCACTTTTTTGGGCTCCTTCAAGGAGCTGTGCTAATCCCTCCTGACTAAGGGACAGGGCCCTTCTGGATCACACAGCTTCTGCTCTCACAAAGACAAGAAGGAGTTGAAAAAAGAGAAGACTCACCATCGACATTCCTGGGACCGGGAACATTCTCGATCTCAGGACTCCCAGGTTTTGACCACGGTCGAAACCGCTGCCTTGGCTGCTGGCTTCACGAAAATCCTGTCAGGCCAATTGGTCAAGATGCCGGCCAATGATGTGGCCAAGATTTTTCTTGGCCCTGTCGACCGGTTGTTGTCCGAAGAGGTCAACAATTCTCTCTTCAGGACTCCGGTCCTGCCTGTGACCTTAGAAGAGGCTGCACAGTCCACTGAGCAGAACCCTTCTGTCACTGACCCAGACCAGGAGGAGAAGCAGCACTCTCTGGCTCCCTCTGAGATCCCCTGTTGGCACCCCCGGCAGGCAAGGTTGAGGTCTCAGTCCTCCTCCAGTGGGTCGAGTAGCTCCCACCATCATCAGCACTACTACTCCCATTGCCATGGGAAGCGGTGCCACTACTATTCCTCATCTTCATCCTCCTCAGGTGAGGAGAGGCTACATCGCAAGTGGTGTCAAAGCTATGAAGACCTCATGTGGCAACAGTTGGTGCTGCCCAGTCTGAAGCCGACCCCGATTCCCACACTGGCCATCATTTGGCTGTCGCCTGACAGGCCAACCTTGACTCCCATTGTGGGGCCCATTGAAACCGTTCCTTCCACAGCGGAGCTGGTCAGGACCATCTTGGTTCAGCCAAAGCTGGCCTCTCCACTGATTGTGGTGGAGCTGCCACCCAGGCAGCTATCGACCAGCGCTCCAACTACGGAGTCTCGGCCAACCAAGAAGCTTCTCCATCGACTGTCGCTCACCAGACCACCCACGGAGGGTTGATGGTGATTCGTGAGGTCGGCTGCTGTGTGCGGACTTCTCAGAGTCTGAGGATTCCTCACTGCACTCCTGTCCAGTCAATGAGGAGTCTGTGGGGGATCTCTCGATGGAGGAAGGGCCCACTTCCTCCCTGGGCATCCTCTGCTTCATCTCTGAGTCCACGGGGATGAAGATGGAGCCCGTCCAGAAGCAGGTTCACTATCCTCTTACAGAGATTCTGAACAAAGGGGACTCTCTGACAGAGGTTTTTCCAGTGGCCAGGGCCATTGTCGGTCCAGCCCTGGAACTTTGGCAGTGCCCTGCATCTTGCCTGGTGCCTTTGGCCTGTATCACCCGCAAGTATGCAGTGCCCATCGGTACCCTCTCAGGTTTCATGGAGCACCCCTCAGTGAGGGGCTGGTGTCTGACTCTGTGTTTCAGTGCCTGGGCAATATCGGGGACACCGACAAGCCACCGGACAAGGAGTCCAAGAAATTGGACCATTTGGTGAAAAAAGTTTATGCTGCTTTCTTGCTTTGTTGCCATCAGGTGAGCTCAGCCTTCTTGATGGCACACTTCTCCAGTTCCCTCTTGGGCTCTTTGCATGAGGTGATTCCTCACCTACCTGCGGGCCTCCAGACCATGGTCAAGCAGGTCCAAGATGAGGGCTGGGCTGTGGCCAAGCAGCAGTTGCAAATGGCTCTGGATCTGAGAGATACCTGTGCCCGCTTGGTGGCAGCCACAGTCACCATGCACCCTAGGGCTTGGCTGCAGATCTCGACCTTCACGGCAGACACTCAGCACAACCTGGCCAATGTTCCTTTCCTGGGCACTGACCTGTTTGGCTACGGTGTAGAGGGTCACCTCCAGCATATCGAGAAGTCCAATAGAAACATAGAATTTGACGGCAGATAAGGACCGCTTGGCCCACCTAGTCTTCCCATTTCCCTACCTGATGGATAAGCTGCAGATTCTCAGCCACCTTGGACTCCATAACATCCACCCAAAAGGATCCCAAGGGCTCCAGGAAGCAGAATCGAAAGCCCTTTCAGTCCTCCAGTCCTGTGGCAAAACCAGCCCAGTGTCAGCAGGCTCAGTCTTGGTGATCCAGGCCCAAGTCAGTGGCCTCAGTGGTCTGTAAGCCCGGAGGGAAGGGACCCAGTGACTCCTCAGCTGGGTCCTTCTCCTCCAAGCCTGCTCAGTGATGGGATGGGGGGTGCCACCCTCATGCCCATCATGACTCCCCTCGGTCCTCCTGTGGGGGGCTGGTTCCACCACATCCTTTCCGCCTGGTCCGCTGTCACCACGGACAGGTGGGTTCTAGAAGTGGTCGGTCAGGGTCTGCCTCTGGAATTCAAGCAGTACCCTCCAGGCTGAGCCCATGCCCCATGGGAGGACTTGGTATCTGTAGATACTTGGTCAGCTCTTCTAGATGACATAGCCCAGCACCTCAGTAAGGAGGTAGTGGTCAGAGCAGTGGATCCTCCAAAACACCCAGGGTTTGTCTCCAGGTATTTCCTGGTGCCAAAGCAGATGAAGGGCTGGTGCCCCATTCTGGATCTGCATGACCTGAATAAGTTCCTCAGGTCATCCACCTTCAGGATGGTAACTGTCTCAGATCATACCATCTCTAGAGCAGAACATGTGGTTTTGCTCCCTGGATCTTCAGGACGTGTTCTTTCACATCCTGATCCATCTGTCCTACGAGTTCCAGGCCATGCCATTTGGCCTCTCCTCAGCCCCTAGGGTCTTCACCAAATCCATGACAGTGGTGGCAACTTACCTGAGGCACCAAGGGTTCCAGGTGTACCCCTGACTGGTTGATTGGCTGATTGCAGGTCCCTCCAGGCAGAAGGTGGAGTGGTCCAGGGACCTGGCCCTGCAGACCTGCACCTCCTTTAGCCTCCTGGTCAATGAGGCCAAGTAGAAACTAGGGCTGTGCACAGCCCAAATATTATTTCCCGAATATCATGAATAATGCACTATTCGGTATTCAGAACCCACATAATGAATGATTCACTATTTGTCCAATATTCAGAAAACGCTGTTTGACCAAAAAAAAAAAAAAAAGACAAGAACTATCCCCCTCCCTCCTCTCCCAGTCCATGCAAGCAGCAGAAACCCCAGTCCTCCACCTTTCATCAAAAAGCATACTCCTCCCCCCATCACCCACAGGTTGTTTTTTTCTTGTTATTAATACCCCTGAAAAAATATTTATACAGATTGCGGGCGTCGGTTGATCGGTTCTACCCGCCCGCTTCCATGGTCGATTGTAAAATTATGAGGCTCTTCATTATGACCCCCACCCATAGCACCCAACCCTGGCATCCACCCACCCCAATGGCCAGCTACCTTCTCATGAATGAAGTGCTTGCGCTCTTGCTATAGCAAAACCTGCTGATCATGTGATCAGCAGGTTTTACTATAGCAAACTCTCAAGCGCTTCATTCATGAGAAGGTAGCCGGCCGTGGAGGAGGGAGGGTTATGCCGGCACCTTCTTGGCTTCAGTTTGAATAACTGGATACTGGACTGGGTGGGTGAGTGGTTGCCAGGGTCAGGTGCTGTGGGTGAGAGAGGGGGTCATAATGTAGAGCCTCACAATCTTACATTCGACTGTGGAAGCGGACAGGTAGAACCGATCACCCGACACCCGCAATCTGTATAAATATTTTTTCAGAGGTATTAATAACAAGAAAAAAAACAACCTATGGTTGCTAGAGGGGAGGGAGGGAGTATGCTTTTTGATGGAAGGTAGAGGGCTGGGGGTTTTGCTGCTGACATGGACTGGGAGATGTGGAAGGGGACTGGTTCCCATCAATTCCATCAATGGCTGAATACCAAATATTTGGCCTCCAAATACCAAATATTCAGCTGAATATTTGGGAAATGGTATTCTCACAGCCTTAGTTGGAATTCGTGCCCTTGCAGATGATCAGCTTTATTGTTGCAGAGCTCGACTCTTGCCAGCCAGAGCCTGACTCCTGGTGGACAGGGTGGAGGTTCTCTCCTCCTATGCCCCACCATTTCAGGTTGAGTAATTGTACCCTGCCCGGGACTTCCTGTGCCATCTGGGTTACATGGTGGCCTGCACCAGTGTGGTCCGATGGGCCCATTGGAATATGTGCTCCCTGCAATGGGAGCTGGCCAGCCAGTGGTCTCAGCACAAAGGTCACTTTGACCAGCTGGTCACTGTGACCCAAAAGATGTAGGACACCCTCCAGTGGTGGCTAGTCCCAGAACATCTGCAGGAAGGGATCCTGTTTGTCCACCCTGAGCCGATGATGATCCTGATGACCGATGCTTCTCTCATGGGCTGGGGTGTCCATCTGGGGGAACAGAGAGTCCAAGGGCTCTGGACCCCCGAGGAGTCCCAGTGGCACATCAGCCTGCTGGAGCTCTGGGCAGTTCAGCTAGCACTGACTGCATTCACTCCATATGTTCGGGGTCAAGTGGTCCAAGTCCAGACAGACAACACCTCGACCATGTACTACCTCAACAAGCAGGGCAGAATGCACTCCCTGCCTTTGTGCAAGGAAGCTCTCCATGTTTGGACCCTCGTGTACAGCCTGAAGGCAGATCTCCTAGCCATTCATGTGGCAGGAGCCTCCAATCAGCTGGCAGATGCCCTCAGCCAGATAGGCGAGGTATCTCACGAGTGGGCTCTCCATCCAGAGATAATCTACAGTCTGTTCTCCCAGTGGAGCACCCTTCAGGTGGACCTGTTTGCCTCCAGGGAGAACACAAAGCTGAAGCTGTTCTGCACCTGCCCCCCTCAGCAGGGCTCACTGCAGGGGGATGCTTTCTTGAGGCCATGGACCCTAGGCCTCTTCTATGCCTTCCCTCCACTTCCCTTGATCCACAAGGTGCTGCTCAATGTCAGGAGAGATGAGGCACAGGTGATCCTAGTGGCTCCGGACTGGCCACGCCAGTTTTGGTATCCCAATCTTCTCAGCCTCAGCATCAGATTCCTGAGGCGTCTTCCACTCCTCCCGGTCCTGCTCTCCATCAATCTGAGGAAGATACTCCACCCGGACCTTCAGTCCCTGTACCTGACAGCCTAGTTCCTGAGCAATTAGAGTTCCAGGCTTTGGGTCTCTCTGAAGATATCCTCACCGTGGTGCAGGCATCTAGAAAGGAACTGACCAGAAAATGCTATGCTGTCAAATGGAAGAGATTCTCCATTTGGTGTCAGGCAAGGGGCTGGACCCTTTGTCCTGTCCAGTGGCCAGCATTTTGGACTACCTGTGGTCCCTCTCGAAAGGGGGACTTCAGTCAATGACCCTTTAGGTGCACCTGGCAGCCATCTCTGCTTACCGGGACATGGGCTGGTCAGCAGTTGGTGGTGCAGGAGAAGGTGGTCTGGTGCTTTTTCAAAGGCTTAGATCATATTTCCCCTCCGGTGCGTGAACCGCCAATACCATGGGACTTGTTGCTGGTTTTGACAAAGTTCATAGGCACGCCATTTGACCCAGTGCACAGGTGTGGCATGTCTTACCTGTCGTGAAAGACCACCTTCCTAGTGGCTATCAAGTCAGCCAGAAAGATCCGTGAGCTCCAGGTGCTTTCGGTGGAGTCTCCTTACCTGGTCTTCCACAGGGACAAGGTTGTCCTACGCCCCAACCTGATGTTCCTCACGAAAATTGTGTCAGAGTTTCACCTTAATCAGGGGATGACTCTTTTGATGTTCTTCCTGAATTGCACCTCAGAGGCTGAACACAGGCTCCATACTCTGGACCTGAGGCGAGAGCTCGCTTACTACAAAGAACGCACAGCTGGAGTTCAGTGAGAGGTTCACCAGCTGTTTGTCACCTACGCTGAAGCTGCACCTGGCTGATCTGTAGCCAAGTGGATGATTGGCAGGTGGATCACTTCCTGCATTGATCTCTGCTATAGGTTGGTGGGTAGGGAGCCTCCCAGAGGGATAAAGGCTCATTCCATCTGTCATATCGCTGCATCAGTGGCTGCTTCTAGGGATGTCCCTACCCAGAAAATCTGCAGGGCTGCTACCTGGAAGTCAGCACACACCTTAATTTCCCATTACCACATTGACCTCGAGTCACACCGGGGTGCTGGTTTTGGGGCTTCAGTTCTCTAGTCTCTTTTCCCTAAATAAGGAGTGTGTGCCTTGCCTTCCTCCTCCTCCCGGAGAACTGCTAGGAGTCTGCCAGATAATGTGCATAGAACAACATATCCACATCCTAGAAACACAGGTTACTCACTTGTAACAGTATTTCTAGGAGTGGTATATGTTGTTCATCCACACGGACTCACCCAACCTCTGGCATCATGGGGTGGAGCTAAGGGATATACCACCCAGGTGGGTCGGTGGGTGGGAGGAGCCAACTTGAAGACTTTCTGGCACATCTTAAAGGGGAAAGAACACTGCCAGATAGTGTGGATGTACAACATGTACCACTCCTAGAACTACTGTTACAGGTGAGTAACCTGTGTTTCCTGCACTACACCCTGGAAGAGTTGGGTATGGGTCAAAGATTTCATGACATCTATGTCTCCCCACAAGCCACAAACAAAGTATTATAGAGTGAGGGAGCACTCCTGACCACTCAGAGCACTCCTTTCCTCTGCATATGAAACACTATTATTCTGTGAAGTGCTTCTCATGCACAGATGCCCTGGAAACTGACACGTTCTGGGACAGGTTTAAAAAATATATATATTATTGATCGCACTTGATCAATAATACAATAATATGTCCCCCACTGTCACTTGCTTCTAGATAAGAGTGGTTTCACGGCCTGGTGGTGCTGAGGGTTGATGTACTGGACACCACACCTCATGCCACACCAGCAAACCAGGTTCAGGAACGAGCCCGGACTGCCGGGGGTTGACAGGGGAGTGAGAGGATCAAGCGTCCGAAGGATTGCTCTCCTATCTTGGGGAGGGATCCCGGGGTAGCCCGGCATGGCAGAGGCCCCTGGTGGAGACCGGCAGTACTGCTACACACAGGGGCTCACAAGCAAGGGGATGACATTGGGCAGCTGCCTTCCGGACATGGGTGGGAGCACCTACATCGCGGGCTGGGCGGCATTGCATGGCCCACATTGAGGGCATAAACATCTCAGAAAAAACCCTCTGACTCGGATAGGTGACAACTCTCCCAGAGCTGTGTCACCACACGCCCAACACTGGAGCTCTACCACTGCCCCTTCGATCTCCTTGGGCCCTATGTCCCTCCCGGGGGCTCAGGGAGAAAGTAATAACCTTGAGGATGACGGGGTTCACAGTGGGTGGTAGAGGGGCACTGGCCAGTGGAGAGGTCTGAAAAAGTTCTGGTGCGGGGGGAGACAAACAGAATCGTAAAAAAAAAAAAAAAGAGTGGTTTCACTTGCATTCTGCTTGGTCCGGAACAGCTCAGCTTCACTTTGCTGTCTCACTCGAGCAGAACATGCATGAGACCACTCTTATCCAGCAATGAGTGGCTCCAGGGGACATATTATATGTGTTAATACGGCCCTTTGAGCCACTCGTTGTTGAAATGAGTGAGTTTACACGCTTCAGCTGAGCGAGAACAGCTAAGCTGAGCTGTTCTGGCTCAAGCTGAAGGCAATCTGAAACCACTTGTTTTCAGCAACGAGTGGCTTCGGGGATGTATTAATACATTATTGATCGAGAGTGATCAATAATATATTTTAAAAAAAAAATTCCCAGAACATGCCCGTTTCCAGGGCATCTGTGCATGAGACGCTCTTCTCAGAATAAGAGTGCCTCATGCGCAGGGGAAAGGAGTGCTCTGATTGGTCAGGAGCACTCCCTCAATCTCTAAATACATAAATAATTTTATGTCAGATCTCTCGCATCTGATTAGAGGTACAAAACAAGTCTGCACCCTCTCCCCTCTGCTCTTTGCACTATACATCAAAAGGAGTGCTCTGATTGGTCGGGAGCACTCCCTCAATCTCTAAATACATAAATAACTTTATGTTAGATCTCTCGCATCTGATTAGAGGTACAAAACAAGTCTGCACCCTCTCCCCTCTGCTCTTTGCACTATACATCAAATTCTTAGTCATAGAAGTCAGGAAGAAGGGGATTAATGCTGGAGATAGGAACCATAAAATATTGCTATACGCAGACAACTCCCTTGTCCCTTCTCTTTATAACTTTCCCAGAATTCTCTATCCCAGCACTCTTGGTGGAACTACATCTTTACGGAGAGTTATAATTACTCCATAGGCTTGTAAAGGAGAGGCTGTTGTTTACATTTATACTGAAACTGTATTTATTAAATTAGGATAAATGCATTTTCATAGCATTTTAAAACTGTAAACACAGCCTCTTCTGATTCAAAAATACTGCTCTCAGAATCCTAAAGTGGCTGCCTTGATGGTGTCAATCATGAGAGAGATGCCAGCTGTGCAGATGTATTCTAGCTCTACTAACCATATTCAAATGCGAATAACTTTATAATAAAAAATGATAGCATGGTACTGTGAGCATGAACGTTGTTCAGCACAAAAATAGCTACAAAATGAGTGGCGTTTCATTTATAGATACCTTTTAGTTTTTTTTAAATTAGTATAAAAAGCAGCAGTAAATTCAGTTGTATGTCACTTTTTCAACAAACAAATGCAAATAACTTTAAAACAAAAATGATAGCATGGTACTGTGAGCACGAAAGTTGTTCAGCACAAAAATATCTACAAAATGAATGGTGTTTAATTTATATATATCTTTTAGTTTTTTTATAATTAGCAAAAAAACAGAAAATTAAATTTTTTTCACCTTTTGCAACAAACAAACTCAAATAGCTTTAAAACAAAAAATTATAGCATGGTACTTTGAGCACAAAAGTTGTTCACTACAAAAATATCTACTAAATGAGTGGTGTTTCATTTATAGATACCTTTAAGATTTTTTAAATCAGCAAAACATGGCAGGAAATTCATTTTTTTTATTTCACTTTTTTGGAGTTATGACATGAATGGAATATGCTACCTCCCTACTGGAAATATTGTTGATACTTTTTGTTCTCCTGCCTATTGATCTGATGACATCAATTGTGGTTTCACCACTCATGATGTCATCGGATCAATTGGTACGTGAACAGAAAATATCGACAATTTTTCCAGTAGGGGGATAGCATATCCCTTTTATATTCTTTGCAAAAAACTCTGTTAATGCATCAGTTTCAGTTGTTATTAAAGTGGCAGTAGTAGTAGTATGGAAATGCGTTGTCAGGGTTTTCAACACTAACTCCGCATCCCCCCCAAGCAGCCAAATGGAGAAAAGCAGCACAAGCAGCTACAGACATCCATCATTAGGTAAGACAAACAACAGACAACTCTTTCCAAAGGACATGAGAGATGTCCATCATCATGGTCCAGTGCTTCTGTTGCTATGGATACACTTACACACCACTTGGGAAGTGCGGTAAAAAATTCCCTTAGGATCACACTGTCAATTTTAAGCAAGGAATAACACATGACAGGGTGTGTGGCAATGGTAAATTATCACACTCCCAATGTGGGTTACGAGGCATGAGGAGTAGCCGAATGCCTTCAACCACCTGGGAAGTATGGTATATGATTCCCATAGGATCACATGTAATTGTAAGTAAGCAGTAACACACAGCAGGGTGTGCAACAATACTAAATTGCTGTATGCTCCAGGTGGGTTGTGAAGCTCGAGGCACAGCTGAAAGCCTTCAGCCACCAGAGAAATGCGATATAAAATTCCCATAGGATCACACTGTAAATTGTAAGTAAGCAGTAACTACGGTTGTATTTTTGTCATGGCAAAAAGTGGCCAATTTCATGGCACCAGCACAGGAAACAACAGTTATTTCATGGCAATGCACAGTATAAATATTTAGTATGCAACACATGTTAAAAATTGGTTGAAAAACATTGAAAAATTAAAAACGTGTGAGACTGATCTTTCTCCTTGGTCTCCTTCTTCACAGCCAAGTGAGCCCAGGGTGAGCCTGGGCTCTTGCGGGGGCAACATAGCATCCAACTGCAATGCAACAGGCAAGCCAAGCATCTGGCATTGTTCAGATGACCAGTGTTTTATTTTTTTTGTAACTAATACCTTGTTTCACTTCCCTAAGGCACGGCAACCCTTCACCTTTACCAAAGTTTAAATCTGCCATGCCTCTCAACCTTTTACTTTCAAAGCAGATCCACATTATTTAGTATTCCACAGACCTCTGAAACAAACACAGTGTGAAAGGAGGTGTACTTCTCAGGGCTTTGGAATTACACTGATGACCCCCCTCCACTCACAGATCATTTTCCTGTTGTGCTGCACTGATGACAGGAAATGACAGACGGTCCCTCTAGTCTGCTTGGAGTTCTCTGTCTGCCCTGGGACCTATTGACAATTTCAGCAACAGGAGAGCTAGTCAGGCACCTAGTCCGGGAGCTCTCCTCTACATATTTACACTGGTGGGTGTCCAGTGCTGGGATTTTCAAGGTGAACTATTGTTTTCATGATAGGGGTGTAATTTCATGGAAATCATGAAATCTGTGGCACCCATGAAAAAAATACAGCCTTAGTATTCACATACAGCAGGATGTGCAGCAGTGCTAAATTGCTGCATGCCCCAGGTGAATTGTAAGGCATGAGGTGCAGCTGGGTGCCTTCAACCACCTGGGAAGTGTGGTATATAATTCGAATAAGATTATATTATAAATTTTAAGTGATCAATACCACATGACAGGGTGTGCAGCAAAGCTAAATTGATGCATGCCCCAAGTGGGTTTTGAGGCACAAGGTGCAGCTGAGTGCCTTCAGCTGCCTGGGAAGTGCAATATAAAATTCCCATAGAATCACACTGTAAATTGTAAGTAAGCAATAACACATAACAAGGTGTGTGGTAATGCTAAATTACCGCATGCCCAGGAGGGTTATGAGATATGAGGCACAGCTGAGTGCCATTAACCACCTGGGAAGTGCTGATGTCTTCATTCAGGTGCTGAAGGCATCTATGCTGCCATGAAAGCGCATGCTAAAGACGTGGGTGAGTCAGCAAGTGGCTGCTCTGAGGAGCACCAGGCACCTGGCTTCTTTATCTGGAAACAGAGGTAACATTCTAACTTAAATACTGTAGCACACAGCCAAATTACACAAAATTAAACCAAAAAAGGGAAATGGCAGCAGAGTGAGATGTAGCTCTTGGTAGTTTGGCGAAGGCAGTTTTCATGTACACTGACTAAATGCAAGGAAGAAAAGGAAGTGTCGGTGGGTGACTGCATGAGAAATGCAGCATGCCCTAGATCACTTTGCCTGATAACATAAAGTGGGAATATGAGAATCTGTGGATCACACTGTCAAAGTGAGGCAGCATCGATAGAGCAGGAGAAAAGAGAAATGGAAACATTAAGCATACAGCAGTTTTGTACCCCTTCCCCCCATTCGGGAGGTGGGAGCTATTTGAAAAGCAAATTGCAGTTTGGTTAATTGGAGGAGGGCACGTGAACAAAAAATATCAACAATATTTCCAGTAGGGAGGTAACATATTCCATCTATGCCATACCTCCAAAAAAGTGAAAACAATTGAATTTCCTGCCAATTTTTCCTGATTATAAAAAAATCTAAAAGGTATCTATAAATGAAACACCACTCATTTGGTAGATATTTTTGTGCTGAATAACTTTTGCACTCAACGTACAATGCTATCATTTTTCATTTTAAAGCTATTTGCATTTGTTGGTTGCAAAAAGTGAAAAAAATATTTTTCTGCTGTTTTTTGCTTATTATAAAAAAAATATAAGGTATATATAAATGAAACACCACTCATTTTGTAGATATTTTGTGCTGAACAAATGTTGTGCTTCCAGTACCATGCTATCATTTTTTGTTTTAAAGTTATTAGCATATGAGTGTTGAAAAAGTGACAAACAATTGAATTTGCTGCTGCCTTTTTTACTAATTAAAAAAAAACTAAAATGTATCTGTAGATGAAACACCACTCATTTTGTAGCTATTTTTGCACTGAACAACTTTCATGCTCACAGTACTGTGCTATTATTTTTCATTTTAACGTTATTCGCATTTGAATACGGTTAGTAGAGCTAGCATACATCTGCACAGCTGGCATCTCTCTCATGATTGTCATCATCAAGGCAGCCATTTTAGGATTCTGAGGGCAGGATTTTTGAATCAGGAGAGGCTGTGTATACAATTTTCAAATGCTATGAAACTGCATTTATCCTACTTTAATAAATGCAGTTTCAGTATAAATGTAAACAACAGCATCTCCTTTACAAGCACATGGAGTCATTGTTTTAAAAACAAAATGTGTAAAAAGATGGTTTTGGTGTCCTTTAACTATGAAAAGCTCCTAGGGGAGATCAGATCCAGAAGCAAATGATTTGATACCTTTTATTGGACCAACATAGATGTAACAAAAAGAACAAAGTGTTTTAGCTTTCGGACCAACCCAGTTCTTCCTTGGAAGCTTAATGACTGTTATTTAAAAAATCCCATACTTTTAACACCCAGATCATGCAGAAAAAAACAGAAAAAAAACTTATTGGTTTAAAATACTCATTTAAAAAATAACACAAGACACATCAGAGAAGCTGAAAAATACCAGTTCAGCTTCCGCTGAAAAGGCCTAAAGGTCAGATGTGCTTAGAGTATAGCATCAAGTGAGGAGTGCACTGCACATAAATTAAAGTTAGAGATACCTTCTGAGTAAGATACGGACATCTGGAGCATAGATCTATATAGCTCAATTATCAGTGCAGTTCATGAAAAACAAACCCCACTTGAATTGTCATAATTGTAAGTTAAAATAAGCCACACAAAATAGAACTACAAAAAAATAAATATACAGTACATGGCACACAAAGGGTTTAAAGTAAAATTTACCTAATGTGAGCAATAGTTGGAAGCATTACCCAACTATACTCTCCGACTGGTTATTATGCTCCATAAACCTTTAGGCCTTTAGTGTTGTAACAGGAGTTTATACATGATAATATAAATTGGCAGTATGAGAGCCAAACAAAAAGCTGCTTATCAAGGACCACCAATAAACTAAGACCATACAGTCTGGCATGTACAGATTTCAGCTTGATGTACTAAAATTGTTTAAGGAATCTGAATAAGATATAGGAATTAAGGAATAGGGGAGATCAGGGCAGACATAGTGAGACGGGCAAACCACCCCCCCTTCCCTGGGAGGCAGAGTTGCTGTGATGAAGATGAACATTCTGCCTAGATTTCTTTTTTCTTCCAGGCTGTACCCATAAATATTATTGAGCCCCACTGGGGGTAAGTTTGAAAACTTTAATGCCCTTTGTATGGTGGAAGGGCAGACATAGATTAAATCAAAGAATGCTGTCTCTTACCAGGGAATGGGGAAAACCAATTGTGGAAATGAAGGGAAAAGTGTGACTCTCACTGGGACTTGAACACAGGACCTCAGCAATCCGTGCCTTCACTCTTACCATCTGAGCTATGAGAGTCTCAGACAAGTAAGCCTTCTGAATTTTCCCAATGAATTACACACATTCCTTTCAAGGGGGTTGCGTAATGAGCAACTAGGCAGTCTTTTTAAAGACCTAAAATAACTACTTCTCACTGTCTCTCTCTCAATCTCAATGCAGTAAGCCACTACGAGGCATTATTTAGAAATCCAATTGTGGAAATGAAAGGAAAAGTGTGAATCTCACTGGGACTTGAACCCAGGACCTCAGCAATCCATGCCTTAGCTCTTACCATCTGAGCTATGAGAGTCTCAGACAAGTAAGCCTCCTGAATTTTCCCAATGAATCACACACATTCCTTTCAAGGGTGTTGTGTAACGAGCAACTAGGCAGTCTTTTTAAAGACTCAAATAACTACTTCTCTCTCTCTCCGTCAATACAGTAAGCCACTGTGAGGCATTATTTAGAAATCCAATTGTGGAAATGAAAGGCATAGCTATGCCAAGATGTCAAACTGTATAGCACAACTGGCTCACATAGTCTCCTGGACTAAGCAACACAGTGGCTCTGGATGGCTGGAGTCGGATATCGTGTACTTATCCATACTTATGGCAGAATCCTTTCCCTTGAAGAATGGTCTTCAAGCTGGCTCCTCCCACCCACCAGGGTGGTATCCTCCTCAGCCCTGCCCAGTGACATCAAATCTTCTTTTCCGTTGGAAGCATCAGGTTCCCTCCATCGCAGATCCATGCTAGGTGTAGGCCATAACTTTTAGGAACTATTTTTCAGTCTTCAAGTGTCATGCTTTCAAATTGTATCTTCGCATTATGGAATTAGGAAACCCCAAATCTGGTCTGGGCTTCAAACAGTGCTCTTGTGGCCAGAAAATGTTGCGCAATGACTTACACACTGAGTGTGTCTACTGTTTAGGTCCGCAACATGATCCACAGGCTTGCAGCCTATGCCGTACCCTTTACTCCTCCACCTTGGAGGATTGTTACACTCGCTTCCTCATGGGCCGTCCAGATGAACAGGATCCCCCTGTTAAATCCAAGGACACCCGCAAGGCGGTTTCTGTGACAGCAGGCTGGGCTGAGCAACTTGCCACCTTCAAGGAGGCAGCAGCCGAAGCCATGGTGGGCATAGCATCTGTGTCTGCCCTGGTTCCTATGGGCTTTGGTGCTTAGAAACATAGAAACATAGACTTTGATGGCAGATAAGGACCGCTAGGCCCATCTAGTCTGCCCATTTCCCTACCTACAGGATAGGCCGCAGATCCTAGTTAACCAACAGCCTATTTCTTCCTACCCCCCACAAGAATTGCCTTATGTCTGTCCCATGCATTCTTGAATTCTCCCACAGTTTAGACCCCACAACCTCCTCAGGAAGGCTGTTCCATGCATCCACTACCCTCCTCTGTGAAATAATACTTCCTCACATTGCCCCTGGAACTCCCTCCTTCTATCTTTAAATTGTGTCCCCTTGTTCTTGCAAGTCTCTTTTTCTGAAAGATGCTACCCTCTTGGACTTTGTTGATTCCACTGAGGTACTTAAAAGTTTCTATCATGTCCCCCCTCTCCCTTCTTTCCTCAAGGATATACATATTAAGCTCCTTTAGTCTCTCCTCATACGGTTTCTCTTGCAGACCCTGCACCATTTTAGCTGCCCTCCTCTGGACTACCTCTATCCTATCTATGTCCTTGCGGAGATGGGGTCTCCAGGACTGGACACAGTACTCCAGATGGGGTCTCACCAACTGTCTGTACAGAGGGATAACAACTTCCTGTTTTCTGCTGCTGATGCCTCTCCCTATACATCCCAGTATACCCCAGCCCTCCTTACTGCCTTCTCATTGCTTGCAACCTTAAGGTCATCTGATATGATTACCCCCAGGTCCCTTTCCTTTTTTGTTGTTGTTACTACCTCTCCACCCATTGTGTATTCTTCCCCTTGGTTCTTGTTTCCAAAGTGCATTATTTTGCACTGCTTTGCATTGAATCCTAGCTTCCATACTTCTGACCATTCCTCCAACCTTGCCAAGTCCCTTTTCATCCTTTCCACGCCTTCTTGTGTTTCAACCCTGTTGCAGATCTTTGTGTCATCTGCAAAAAAGGCATACTTTTCCTTCCAGTCCCTCTGCAATGTCACTGATGAAGACATTAAAAAGGACTGGACCCAATACTGAACCCTGTGGTACCCCACTAGTAACCCCCCTTTCTTCAGAGTGGACTCCATTTACAATTACCTTCTGTGTTCTGTTGTCCAGCCAATGTTTTACCCAGGCTACCACCCTGGGACCCACTCCCAGGCTGGTTAATTTAACTAGTAATCTTTTTGTGTGGGACTGTGTCAAATGCCTTGCTAAAGTCTAGGTAGGCCATGTCCACAGCCCCTCCCTGGTCTACTACTTTGGTCACCCAGTCAAAGAAATCTATTAGATTTGTCTGACATGACCTTCCCGCTGTGAACCCATGCTGCCTTGGGTCCTGTGCTCCACTGGCTTCTAGGTACTCAACTATTCTTTCCTTCAGAAGTGACTCCATCACTTTCCCTACCACAGAGGTCAGACTGACAGGTCTGTAGTTTCCTGCCTCTGTCTTGGTCCCACTTTTGTGAAGGGGAATCACATCTGCCTTCCTCCAGTCCTCGGGTACCAGACCATCCTCCCATGATTTATTAAAAAGAGTAGCCAGTGGTATCACTAGTTCCTCCCTTAATTCTTTTAGAATTCTGGGGTGAATTCCATCAGGACCCATTGCTTTGTCCACCTTCAGTTTTAGGAGTTCTTGCAGAACCCTTTCTTCTGTGAAAGGACTGGAATCAACCCCCCTATCAAGAGTGCTTCTGTTAATTGGATTAGGCACTTCCCCTCCTTTTGTGAATACTGAGCAGAAATATTCATTCAGTATTCCTGCTTTTTCACTGTCCCCCTCTGCCCACCCACCGTTCATTCTATTCAGCCTCACTATCCCTCCCTTTGTCTTTCTACGCTCGCTGATGTACCTATAAAAGGTTTTATCCCCCTTCTTAACTGAGTTGGCTATCTTTTCCTCAGTCTGGGCCTTTGCTATTCTGACTTCCCTCCCTGCTTCCTTCTGCCTTAACTGGTATTTCATTTACCGGGGCTTTTCGTGACTTGTGTCAGTCCCTGCCTACTCTTGGGGAGGGCCCTTCCCAGGGGTCTATATCCTCTAAATCTTCTAAATGGGACTTCAAAAGCAAGAAGTTCCGTGTTAGGTCGTGGGACTGTAAGTGCTTCCAGGCCTCAGGTTCCCGCACTTCTGCTAACTTGTCAGCTGCCAAGTTGTTGGCTTTGGCTGATGTTTCTGTCCAGGCCTCTGGCCCCACGGAGTCCCAGTTGGGCTTGTAGAATGAGACGCAGGTCTGCCAACCTGTCAAGATCTTTCTTGACTTGTTGCCACCAGATGAGGGGGAGGACTCCCTTTCCAAGACCCCAGTCCTGCCTGATCTGTCCCACAGTGGACCAGATCAGCACTCTGAGTCAGACCCTCCTCCCAGGGAGCTTGGCCTTTGGGGGCTTCCCATGTGTCCTTCGTCTATCCCCATTTTTCCTTGCCGACTGGTGCCCCAGCGGTTGAGGACCAGGTCACGGTCTCATAGCATGAGGTTGAGCAATTCCTGACATTGCCATTGGTCCCAATGTCAACACTCAATGAAGAGATGCCGTAGATACTCCTCATCCTCCTCGGGGAAGGAAAGGCTTTGCCGTAAGATGCAGTGCCATTATGAGAAATTCATGTGGCAACAGTGGCTTCTTGGCACCGGTCACATGCTGTCACCCATGCCACAGCCTACTCTGGTGCTCCCATGGCCGCCTCCCCCTAGGACCAAGCCAGTCCAGCCAATGCCAGCCTCTCCACTCATTCCGGTGGAACCCCCTCCTCCACAGCCTAAGGAGGGAGCTCCTTCTAAGACTACGCACTCAACCACCGGGCTTCCCCATCAGCTGTCAGTCACTGTAACCCACACTGATGAGCCTCAGAAAGTCAGCAGGGATATGGGGGCTCGGTCAGTGTTGAAGAAGTTCTCAGACTTGTAGAACTCCTCGATGCACTCTCACCAAACCCTGGGCTTCAACCACGAATCCAGGGAGGATCTCTCCATAGAGCAAGGGCCTACCTCTTATGGGGCCCTGCTCCACTTGATTTTAGAGTCACTGGGGATCCTGCTGGAGTTGTCCAGAAGTAGGCTAAGTACCCCTTGATGGAGATTCTCGACAGGGATGACTCCCCTGGGGTCATCTTCCCTGTAACAGAGGTCATTCTTGGCCCCACTCTAGAGCCGTGGCAGCTTTCTACCTCCTGCCCTTCACCTTCAGCCTGTATGGCCCGCAAATACACAGTACCCACCGTGTCTTTGTCCGGGTTCACTGATCACCCTTCGGCAGAGGGGTTGGTCATCAACTCGGTTTTCTGGTGCATGGGAAATGTCAGAGATGTTGACAACAACCTCCCCTCCCCCTGACAAAAAGTTCAAGACGTTGGACCATGTGGCCAAAAAGGTCTGTGTGGCCTCGTCCCTAAGCCTTCAGCAGGCTAGTTCAGCCATTATGATGGCTAGCTTTGCCCATGTGTTATTGGGTAGCCCAGACCAGGTTAACCCTCGGCTCCCAGTTGACCTGCAGCTGCTGGTTGAGGTGGTCCACGATCATGGCCATGCTGTTGCTAAAAAGCAGCTCCAGGTGACCCTGTACATTGTCAACTCCAGCACCAGGTTAGTGGCCTCAGCAGTGGCTATGCGCTGCGGGGCATGGCTGAAGATTTTCACAGCTGACATCCAACACAAGCTGGCAGATGTTCCCTTTTTGGGCACCTACTTGTTTGAGCCTGGCGTAGATGGCCATCTCACCTGCATTGTGCAGTCCAGTGCCACCTTGGACTCTGTCACATCCACCCAGAAGGATATTAAGGGCCAGAAAGCTAAGAAAAAGACCTTTCAGTTTCAGCCCTACTCTGGTCCTCCGGCCCAGTCACCTCAACCCCCAGCGGGGAAACAACAGGCCTGGCAGCATCAAACAATGCAACCTTCTTCAGCCTCCAAGAAGTCCAGTGGGTGAGGGTCAGCTGCCTCCTTTGAACTATTTATATTCATAAAGATGTTTATTGGATATTATTCATTTTTTTTTTGCTCCCTCCCAGCTCCGGACTGGCCTCTCCTTCAGGCCACCTATGCCCTCCATGCTGCACTGCCTCAGATCAGCCACCTCTTCACCCCCATATTGCAGTCCCCCAGGTAACCCCTGGATGTAACCCTTCACCGGGTGGGTCCCTGTCCTCTGAGGGGGACAGCACAGGTGGGACGGCCAGTGCCAAACTTGCCCCAGGTGCGCTGGAGATGGTGCATGCACTGTCCTCGGACTCGTGGCAATGGGAGCTGGTGACTGTCATTCAGTTGGCTACGGGGCTCTTTTTCCTGTTTGCTCCCTGGGGGGGGCATGGTGTGCCACTAACGTAAGGCTGATGCCAACATTCACCATGCCCCCTCAGTGAATGGAAATCCAAGCACTGCCATGCCCTCAGCCTCCGCTAGGGGTCAGCAATCCATGGGTCACGTCCCTGCCCTCCTCCCAAGAGAAGGCGAGCAGTCAGCCAACACTAAAGCCTTCTCTCCCATGCCGGCCCTCCAGCACCCGAGTCTGTTCCCGAACCCAGGTCACTGGTGTTGCAAGTGGAAATCCAACCACTGCGCTGATGGGCTGGCAGATAGAATTATTTACGTAATCCTTGTTTGTGAATCTTGTGACTATGTGTTTTGTTTTGATAATGGTAACTATTGTTTTGACAATGACATCTAAACAGGTACACCTTGTAAAGAAGGCTCTTTTGGCTCTAATGGTGTTTGAAGTCGGTCTTCTTTCCTGTATGAATAAACATTTTACTACTACTACTACTACTCCTCAGCTAGCCCCGCCACCATCTCCAAACCTGCACAGTAACGGGTTGGGGGGGTGCCTTCCTCCAGCCCATTCTGTCCACCTCGGGACCTTCCACAGGGAGCTGGATTTGCCACTTTGCTTCTGCCTGGACTGTTATTACCTCAGACAGTTGGGTGCTCAAGATGGTTGGCCAGGGTCTGCCTCTGGAGTTTGAGGCTCTCCCACCCAGTCAGGCCCATGCCCTATGGGAGGACGTGGTGTCAGTGGACATGCTGTCCAACCTTCGGGAAGACATCGCCCAGTGCCTCCAGAAGGAGGCAGTGGTTCATGTCCAGGATGCCACAGCCAGTCTGGGATTTGTCTCCAGATGTTTTCTGGTTCCAAAACAGATGGAGGGTTGGTGCCCCATTCTGGATCTGCATGAACTCAACAAATACCTCCGGCTGTGCAAATTTCAGATGGTCACTCTGAATCAGACCATTCCTTCCCTAGAGCAGCACATGTGGTTCCACTCTCTGGACCTCCAGGATGCCTTCTTCCACATCCCCATCCATCCTACCAGCGAAGCCTCCAGTTCCACTTGGGTGGGACACTGTATGAGTTCCGGGCCATGCCATTCAACCTCTCCTCAGCCCCCAGGGTCTTCACCAAGTTCATTGTAGTGGTGGCAGCCTTCCTGAGGCACTGAGGTGTCGGGGTGTACCCTTACCTGGATGACTGGCTGATCACCAGTTCCTCCAGAGCAGAAGTGGAGCAGTCCAGAGATCTGACCATCCAGACCTGCTCAGCCCTAGGCCTCTTTGTCAATGAGGCCAAGTTGGCACTCAGTCCCTCACAGGTCATCCAGTTCACTGGGGGCGGAGCTCAACTTCCTTCAGGCCAAAGCCCATCTCCTGGTGGACAGGGTGGAGTAACTTACCTCCTTTGCCTGATCATTTTGGGTTGGGTAATTGCACCCTGCCTGGGATTTTCTGCATCTGCTGGGGTACATGGCAACTTGTATAAGTGTTGTCCAGTGGGCCCGCTGGAGAATGCACCCTCTGCAGTGGGAGCTGGCCCAGCATTGATCTTAGCACCTCGGTCACCTCGACCAGCCAGTCACAGTGACGCAGCTGATGTGGCACACCATACAGTGGTGGCCAGTCCCAGAACATCTTCAAAAAGGAGTCCCATTTGTCCACCCAGAGCCAACGGTCACTCATGACCGATGCCTCTCTGATGTGATGGGGAGCCCACCTGGGGGACCACAAAGTCCATGGCCTCTGGACCCCCCAGGGAGTTCCAATGTCGCATCAACCTGTTGGAGCTCTGGGCCATGTGTCTAGCACTGATGGCCTTCGCTCAGCATGTTCGGGGTCAAGTCTTCCAGGTCCAGACAGACAAAACGACAACCATTTACTACCTCAACAAGCAGGATGGGACGCATTCCCTCCCGTTGTGTTGGGAAGTTCTCCGCATCTGGACTCTCATGTGTAGTCTGGGCACTGACCTTCTGGCAATTTATGTAACCGGCATGTCCAGCCAGCTTGCAGAAGCCCTCAGCCGAGTGGGCATGGCATCTCACAAGTGGTTTGTTCACCAGAAGATAGTTGACTACCTGTTCTCCCTTTGGGGCACTCCCCAGGTTGACCTGTTTGCCTCTCAGGAGAAGGCAAAGCTGAGGCTGTTCTGTGCCCACCCTCATCAGTGCAGAACACTGCTTGGGGATTCCTTCATGAGGCCCAGGACACTGGGCCCCCATATGCCTTCCCTACCTTCCCCTTGATCCACAAAATCCTGCTCAAGGTTCGGAGGGACATGGTGCAGGTGATCCTCATGGCTTTGGAGTGGCTGCACCAGTTCTGGTACCCCAATCTCCTCAGCCTCAGCAGCAGGCCTCTGTGGTGACTGCCACTCTACCTAGACCTGCTCTCTTGCCATCAGGGGAAGGTCCTGCATGTGGACCTTCAGTCCCTGCACCTGACAACTTGGTTCCTGAGCAGCTAGAGTTCCAGGATTTAACCCTTTGATGAGGTCCTCCATGTTGTTGAGGTTTCTCAGAAGGAGTTGACTCAGCCAGTGCTATGCCTTCACATAGAAGAGATTCTCCATTTGGTGCCAAGGCAAGGAACTGGACCCCTTGTCCTGCCCAGTGGCTAGCATTCCAGATTACCTGTGGTCCCTTTCACAGTCGGGCCTCTGGTCAATGTCCCTCAAGGTGCACCTGGGAGCCATCTCTGCTGGGTGTGGGTCAGTATGCTGATGGTGTTGTACGAGAAGGTGGTAGGGTGATTTTTCAAAGGCCTTGACCACTTGTCCCTGCCGGTGCATGAGCCACCACCACCTTAGGACTTGTTGCTGGTTTTGGTGATGCTCATGGGCAAGCCAAATGAGTCCATGCACAGATGTGAGATGTCCCACCTGTCGTGGAAGATCACCTTCTTGGTGGCTATCACCTCTGCCAGAAGGATCAGTGAGCTCCAGGTGCTTTCAGTGGAGTCTCCTTACCTGGTCTTCCACAAGGACAAGGTTATCCTCCACCCTAACCCAAAGTTCCTCCCAAAGGTCGTTTTGGAGTTTCACCCTAACCAGGTAATGAAGCTCCTGGTATACTTTACCAACCCAACTTCGGAGGCTGAGCACAGGCTCCATTCATTGGACCTGAGGCCAGTGCTTGCATATTATAAGGAGCGCCTGGCTGTAGAGGTTCACCAGCTCTTTGTCACCTATGCTGAAGCTGCACCTGGCATACTGGCAGCTAAGCAGATGTTTGGCAGGTGGATAGTCTCCTGCATCAACCTCTGCTATAGGTTGGCTGATAGGGAGCCTCCTGTTGGGTCTAGGGCTCATTTCACCAGACATACCACTGCCTTGGTGGCTGCTTCCAGAGATGTCTCTATCCAGAAAATCTGCAGGGCTGCTACCTGGAAGTTGGCATACACCATCATCTCCCATTTCCACATCGACCTTGAGTCATACTGGGATGCTGGTTTTAGGGCCTCAGTTCTCCAGTCTCTTTTCCCTAAATAGGGGGTGTGCACCTTTCCCCCTCCTCCCAGAGAACTGCTAGGAGTCTGCCAGAAGTGTGGATAAGTACACTATATCCACATCCCTAGAAATGAGGGTTACTGACCTGTAACCGTAGTTCTAGGAGTGGTATATGGTGTGCATCCACAAAACCCACCTAACCTCCCCTGGTAAGTGACACACCTTATCTTGCTTCCAGCATTTAACACCTGATGTCATGGGGCAGTTCCAAGGAGGATACCATCCGGGTGGGTGGGAGGAGCCAGCTTGAAGACCTTCTGGACATTCTTAAAGGGAAAGGATTCTGCCAGAAGTGTGGATGTACACCATATACCACTCCTCTTAGAGCTATGGTTACAGGTGAGTAACCCTCATATCTGCATCATTCCATTATTTACACTGCCCCATTGTAGCCTTTCCCCTCAAATCTAGAGAGAAATAACTAATCCATGGATAAAGCACACACTCAAATTATTAGTTAAAGCTCGGGCAATAACCAAGACACCAAATGAAGTCAGACCCCTCTCTATTATAGTTGGGGACCCAGACTTCCTCCCACCCTGCAAAGATCCAGAATATTTCAGATGGAATACACTCACCTTAATGAGGTATAAAGCAATGGTCCATAGTACAACTACTTTCTTTCAGGGAGCTACCAGAGAAATACGAGCTCCATCAAAATAATTTCTACAGTCCAAAAACTTGCTACCTAAACTAGGGAGTTTACCTCACTGGAGAACTAGTTCTACTGGGCAGTGATGCTAGAAGGAAGGGGAAGAACTATATCTAGAGCAGATAAAACCTTAATGGAAGAGGAGCACCCAGAAATACCTAACCTGAGGATACAGTGGGAGGCAGATGCCTGGGTGAACATCTCGGAGGAAGAGTGGAAGGGGTTTTGGGAGAAGTGCTGAAGGGTCACAGTGTCATCAGGCTGGAGATAGTTTAGGTGAAAACACCTGTCCAGATTCTTCCACACACCCGCACTCATGCAACATTTTAAAGTAAGCAACTGTAAGCTATTCCGAAGGGGGTGTGGAGGTATAGGTTCTCACTGTCACAACCCCACTCAGCAGGTCAGCCCTCTACTCACAAAGTGCCAACCTCTGAGTGTAGAATTGTGAACAGTGAACAGAACAAGTTAACCCTCTTGTCTGTTTTGTGGGTTTGAGTCACCTTAGTCCCAAGTTCTGGAGGGATTCAAACTGATAGCCTCTTGTTAGCGTACCCAATTATCAGGCTCAGATAATTCTATCTTCTGGCATCCAGATATCTTTGCCTACAGCACCTAACTAGGTATTGCAAAATGAACCCTTAGAACTCTATGCAAGACCTAGAGAACTCTTTTCTGGTTCCCAGTTTGGTACCACAATAAGGGCCTGCACAGTGTCAACTATAACCATCTAAGCTTCACTTATAAAAAAAGAAGTTTCAAGGCACACCAGGCAGTTTCTAATTTTAAAATATATATCTTTACTTTAAAATAGGTAAAATAGGAAAACAGTAAATACAGAACAAGATATCCCAACACATACAGCCTTAACAAAACAGGTTTAAAAGTGCAAATTCCTACAACCCATACACTCAGACTGGTCTTAGCGAATGTATCCTCACTTCTTAATCTTTCAGTGCTTCGATGTTCCTCTTTCTCAGTCAGAAAATGAATGTCTCTCTGTAAGGTCTGCTCAGTATATTTAAAAGCAGTCTTGAGCCGGCCTTCTCTCTGAGGTCACCTAACTCTGCCTTGGTGTATTAAAATTTATATTTTATAACTCATGATGTCCTACTAAGATATTTAAAAAGCTAGTAGGTGACATAAATGAATCACCTCTCTTCATGTGACTTGCCAAAACCGGTCTGTGATCTGCTTCATCCAGACATCAAAGCCTATTTGATGTAATTCACTGGATACCCCAAGCAAATGCATATTAGACTTCCTAATTTAGTCTGGGACCTGCTTCACACTGACATCAAAGTCTCTTTGATGTATTTACTGGCTATCTTGGGAGACACCCTAACACATGCATATTCTCTTTCCTCCATGACACCTAGAGCAAATCAAAGATATTCCCTGAGGACGTCATGAATGGGTATTTTATTTCTTGGGCTTCAAACAAAACTTAACAAAGTAATTGCATTTCAGATATCTGCAGTTTAAGCTACCTCCAGTACTTTGAACTTACCCTTGGAGGGGTTTGATGTGTCAATTTCAGCAAGACAGCATTTTCTCCTGACAGACACTCCCTTACATATTTTATATTGCAGAAAAAATATCATATTGAAATCAGAACCAGCTGTCCACGTGCCACAATCCTCCCCACCTAGACTGAATTTGGGGGTCTATCCCCTGCATGGGATGAGCTTCCCAAATCAGTTCACTCCTCATACACATGAAACAGCCCATCTGAGTTCTGATTGGTCGATCCAGCCCTATGTAGAATGTTTTTTGTTTATTGGTAAATATTCAGAAAGGCCTTTGAGTCAGAGACTCATTTACAAAGGTTCCACATCATACATTAAGGTACAGAGCAAACATTTGCTAACAAAGATGATAGTACAGTACAGTATATAATGAAGAATTACATATCCTTGCAAAGCAAGACTCCATCTTAGCAATCGACAATTGTTTTTCCCCATCTGCGTCAGTCAAACCAGGGGGTTGTGGTCAGTCTGCACCACAAAATGCTGTCCAGAGAAGTATGGCTCCAATTTCTTTAGGGCCCACACTATGGCAAGACACTCCTTTTCCACTGTGGAGTATGCCTGCTCCTTACTCAGGTAGGCTATTGGGTGATCCCTCCCCTGGCTGGATGTCTCAGTACTGCCCCAATACCCATGTCTGAGGCATCAGTCTGACCTATAAAAGGTTTGCTATAGTCAGGACTTGTCAAAACAGGAGCACTGCACGGTGCCACCTTTAGTTTGGAAAAGGCTTCCTCACAGGCTGAGCCCCAGGTAATTTTCTTGGGCATCCTTTTCTTTGTCAGGTCAGATAGGGGAGCAGCCAGGGCACTGTGATTGGGTACAAATTTTCTATAGTACCCTGCTGTCCCGAGAAAGTTTCTGACCTGCTTCTGAGTTTCTGGTCTGGGCCATGCCTGGATTACCTCTATTTTTATTTGGTTAGGACAGAGCTGTCTCTGGCCTACCACATGCCCGAGGTATGCCACCTCTCCCATGGCCACCTGGCACTTCTCAGCTTTGACAGTGAGCCCGGCCCTCTGTATCCTGCCCAGCACTTCCCTAAGGTGGGATAGGTGTTCCTCCCAGCTGGTACTAAAGATGGCAATGTCATCCAGGTACACCACAACGTACTCCTCAGCATCATTTAAAACCTGGTTCATCAACCTTTGGAAAGTGGCCAGGGCGTTCTTTATTCCAAAAGGCATTACTTTAAACTCAAATAAGCCTATCGGAGTGATGAAGTCCAACCTCTACCTGGCTCTCTCCATCAACTCTACCTGCCAATACATCTTTGTCAGGTCAATGGTAGTAAGGTAGGTCTCCCCTCCCAACTTGTCCAGGAGTTTGTCCGTCCGGGGCATCGGGTGGGTGTCGGACTTCGTGACTGCATTCAGTTCATGATAGTCCACACAGAAACTAGTTGAGCCATCTGGCTTGGGTACAAGGACTATGGGTGAGACCCAGGGACTATGGGATCTCTGGATTACCCCTAAATCAAGCATCTCCTCCACTTCCCTCTTAATGTCCTTTTGGACAGCCTCTGACACCCGATAAGCTGTCTGCCATATGGGCATCTGTGTCCCTGTCTCCACATCGTGCGTCGCTAAGGGGGTTAGTCCAGGCTTGGTGCTAAACAAGGGGGCAAAGTCTGCTAAAACCTCCCTTACTTTCTGGACCTGGCCCAGGGTCAGCTGGGGAGACAATTTTACTGCTGTTTACTCTCTTCCAGCAAGTCCAGAAGAGGGTTTCCTTTATCCGTCCCTTCCCCATGACTACACACTGCAAACACTATGTGAGCCCTATTTGCATATGGCTTCATCATGTTGACATGGTACATCCTTTCTGTCTGTCTTCGATCAGGTAACTCCACAATGTAGTTCATGTCATTTACCTTCCTAACCACTTTGTACGGTCCTGCCCACTTAGCCTGCAGCTTGTCTTTCCAGACCGGGAATAAGGACCATGACTTCCTGACCCACCATGTACGAGCGAGCTCTGGCTCTGCGGTCGTACCACACTTTTTGTTTCTGTTGGGCAGCTGCCAGGTTGCTCTGGGCTGTCCCCATAAGCTCCTTCAGCCTTTCCCTAAACCTACGGACATAATCCACAATGTGAGTTCCCTGGATGGCGTGCTTGCCTTCCCAGTCCTCCCAGGATCAAGTCTAGGGGCCCA
Organism: Neoceratodus forsteri; assembly: GCA_016271365.2. Classification (NCBI taxonomy): domain Eukaryota; kingdom Metazoa; phylum Chordata; order Ceratodontiformes; family Ceratodontidae; genus Neoceratodus; species Neoceratodus forsteri. The sequence goes on from CM057458.1 coordinate 591,084,013, forward strand.
CGTACCTGGCGTCCATCCTGTCAACTCTTGGGGCACCTCCCTGTATGCATACCACAGGTGGGGAAGGTATTTCTCCCAGTCCCCTCCCATGCTGTTCAGCAAACACCTGGAGCATTGACTTTAGGGTACCATTGAATCTTTCCACAAGCCCATTGGCTTGTGGGTGATACGGTGTTGTGCATCTCTGCACCACCCCACACTTCTCCCATAAACATTTCATCAGGTCCGACATGAAGGAACCCCCTCGATCAGTGATTACCTCCTGTGGAAACCTAACATGGGAGAAAATCCCAAGTAAGGCATCTGCCACTTTGTCTGTCCTCAGAGAGGATAGGGTGACTGCCTCTGGGTACTGGATGGCATAATCCACCACAGTCAGGATGAATCTCTTCCCTGAGGAGCTGGAGGTATTTAAAGGCCCCACAATATCCATTCCCACCCTCTGGAATGGCTCCTCCACTATGGGCAATGGAATTAGGTGGCTTGGGTTTTCTTGCTCGTCTTCCCTATTTCTTGGCACCAGTGACAAGACCTGTATTACTCCTTCACCTGCTGGGTGAAGTTAGGCCAGTAGAAATTCTGGTCCAACCGCTGCATAGTGCGTGTGATTCCCAGATCACCAGACAAGAGAATATCATGTGCAATTTTGAGCAACTGCTCACGATACCCCTGGGGAATGACAAGCTGTCTGCCTAGCATCCCTCCCTCTGTCTGTACTGCCTAAGTATACATAAGTCCATTTTCCCAATAAACCATATGTCTGCCATCACCTCCCTGTGTTCTGTCAGAGTCTGCCCAAGCCCTCAGCTTCTCTAAACTAAGGTCACTCCTCTGAGCAGCTGCAAACCCCTCACACAGTCCCAAGGCATGGGACAGGTCCCCTTCAGTTGCTAAACTAGGGTCCCTAGCACTAGAGTCAGGGCCCTCAGGATCACTGTCAATCTCAACCCTCTGACAAGGGGTCACCCCTCCCTCTTCGGAGTAACCCTCTGTAGCTGTGTGGTTACTTTCTGCTGGGAAATTTCTACCTCTTTTATCAGTCTCCCATCTGAGACACAGGCTGGGGAACCAGCCTCTCAATGGCTTCCACACTGGTTTCTTGTAAATTCAGGGAGCTGCTAATTTTCTTGCCGCTATTACAGGTAACTGCACACATTATCCCCCTGCTGGAGATTGTTACTCAGGATCACATCCACTGCTAATGTTTTGGCTATAGCCACCTGTTGCACAGTTCCCCCTGTTTCACCCCAGTCTAGGAGAACACTAGCCAGGGGCAATGTTTTCTCCCCACCCATAAAGTCCTGTACAGTGATGTATTTATTGGGTATAAGTTGACCAGGTTGTACCAGATCCCCTTTCACCAATGTCAGGGATGCCCTGTGTCCCTTAACCCCTGCGTCTGTACACCATTCACCATGACTGGGTGCATGTGTTCCTTCATGTTCACTGGCATGCTTCCAGAGACAAACAAACAACCCACTTCTTTTCTAGCACCCGGTTGTGTATTATGGCTCGCCTTTTTGGGACACTGTCTGGCAATATGCCCAGTTTCTTTACACAACCAACATGCATTTCTTACTGCAGAGAAATCTTTTCTCTGAAACCCGGGGCTAACTGGTTTCGGTGGAGGCAGTGAGGGTTTTAGCTGCCCTGAAGGCGCGCTCTTCCCTTTCTGCGCTGCCACACTCACCCCATTCGCTCTTAGAGCAGGTCTGCTCTTGGCATAGCGATCCGAGAGTTCAGCAGCCTCTTGCACTGTTTTGGGATCTCGGTCCTCTAGCCAGGTTTTTAGCTCTGCTGGGCATTCCCAATAAAGCTGTTCTAATAAAATCTAATTTTCAATTTTATCAACAGAGTTTGCCTCAATTCCTTCCCACCAACGTTTTAAAAACTGACATTGTTTCATGGCTAGCTCCTGGTAGCTTATATCAGGGCTTCTCCTGAGTTTACGGAATTTAGCTCTGTATGATTCAGCAGTTAATTCAAACTTTTTTAACAGCGCAGCTTTAAGTTTGCTGTAATCATCACTGTCCTCATTGTCCATTTGACCCAATGCATTCGGAGCTTTCCCGGTAAGTAGTGGGGGATAGCTGGAAGCTCCATGACTCTCTAGGAATTTTAGCCTGAATATAAACTTTTTCAAGAGAATTTAAAAAGGAAACCATGTCCTTCCCCTCTTTAAATTTGGCTATTAATTTGGAATTCAATTTGTAACCCAGTCCTGCAGCCCCAGTTAAACCCAAGCCGCTTACCTGCTCTGGTACTGCTGGTTGGAGTCATAGATTCTCCAGTTCATGTTGCCTCTGGTGCTCCTCTCTCTTCTCCTCTGCATCTCGCTGGTGCTCATGCTCCTCACGGTCTGCGTCTCTCTGTTCTCGCTCTGCATTTTGGCATTCTTGCTCTGCCTCATGGTCTGACTCTCGCTTCTCTCACTCTGCCTCTTGACGTTTTCACTCTCTCTCTTCTCCTAGAACTCCAGCTCCATCCTGCATAGCTCAATTTGCAGCCTGAGGACTTCCAGATTCAGGATACTGGTGACCATCCCCTGCTGCTGTGGCCCTTCACTGACAGTGGCCCTGCTGTCCTCCTCACTGGACCTGGACACAGCACTGGCCGCTATCCCTGCCACACTCGAGGTTTGGTCCTTTTTAGTCATGGTCAGTGACTCGCTGATCTGGGTATCTGCTACCATCAGGGCCTCTATAAGGGTCTGTGTTTTGGCTGTCACCTTGAACGTGACTCCTCTGTCCCCACACAACTGTTTTAAGTATTCTATAGTGTGCCTGCTGTAGTTGGAAGCCATCTTTCCTGACTACTGCTACTCTGACTGGCACTCTAGAAAAAAAATAAAACAGGTAGGAACTTGACTGTAAGCCAAGGCATATAGTTCGGTTTCCTTTTGAAATAAAACACTGCCTTTCTTTTTTCCAAGTGAGCTGAACAGTCTCAAGCTGACACACTGTACAATAAAGCTTATGCCACCAAACTTTTTATGCCACTGCTGCCAACCGATCTGTCACAACCCCACTCAGCAGGTCAGCCCTCTACTTACAAAGTGCCAACCTCTGAGTGTAGAATTGTGAACAGTGAACAGAACAAGGTAACCCTCTTGTCTGCTTTGTGGGTTCAAGTCACCTTAGTCCCAAGTTCTGGAGGGATTCAAACTGATAACCTCTTGTTAGCGTACCCAATTATCAGGCTCAGATAATTCTATCTTCTGGCAGCCAGATATCTTTGCCTACAGCACCTAACCAGGTATTGCAAAATGAACCCTTAGAACTCTATACAAGACCTAGAGAACTCTTATCTGGTTCCCAGTTTGGTACCACAATAAGCACCTGCACAGTGTCAACTATAACCATCTAAGCTTCACTTATAAAAAAAAAGAAGTTTCAAGGCACACCAGGCAGTTTCTAATTTTAAAATATATATCTTTACTTTAAAATAGGTAAAATAGGAAAACAGTAAATACAGAACAAGATATCCCAACACATACAGCCTTAAAAACAAAACAGGTTTAAAAGTGCAAATTCCTACAACCCATACACTCAGACTGGTCTTAGCTAATGTAGCCTCACTTCTTAATCTTTCAGTGCTTCAATGTTCCCCTTTCTCAGTCAGAAAATGAATGTCTCTCTGTAAGGTCTGCTCAGTATATTTAAAAGCAGTCTTGAGCCAGCCTTCTCTCTGAGGTCACCTAACTCTGCCTTGGTGTATTAAAATTTATATTTTATAACACATGATGTCCTATTAAGGTATTTAAAAAAATAATAGGAGACATAAATGAATCGCCTCTCTTCATGTGACTTGTCAAAACTGATCTGTGATCTGCTTCACCCAGACATCAAAGCCTCTTTGATGTAATTCACTGGATACGCCAAGCAAATGCATATTGGATTTACTAATTTAATCTGGGACCTGCTTCACACCAACATCAAAGTCTCTTTGATGTATTTACTGGCTATCTTGGGAGACACCCCAACACATGCATATTCTCCTTCCTCCATGACACCTAGTGCAAATCAAAGGAGTTCCCTGAGGATGTCATGAATTGATATTTTATTTCTTGGGCTTCAAAGAAAATTTAACAAAGCAATTTTATTTCAGATATCTGCAGTTTAAGCTACCTCCTGTCCTTTGAACTTATCCCTGAGGGGTTTGATGTGTCAATTTCAGCAAGACAGCATTTTCTCCTGACAGACACTCCCTTACATATTTTATATTGCAGAAAAAATATCATATTGAAATCAGAACCAGCTGTCCACGTGCCACACTCACCACCACATATTCTGGGCATGCCCAAGATCACAACATTTTTGTCACAAATCCATAACAAAATTAACAAAATGTGGAATGTTTCCGTTCTTTCTGAATTTAAGAATCTCTTCCTGGGGGTGAAAATTAAGGGGATAGGATATCTCGAGCAACAAGGCCTCATGAGAACCCTGTGCACTGCAGCTCAAAAAAGAAAGTACAGCCAGCTCTCTAGAGGAAGTAGTGTACAGCAGTTGTAACTCAAACAGCAGGAAAAAAAACTGTTTCTCATATGATAAGTGATGTATGAACTTATAATGTCAAATCTTCTCACAGTAAAGTCAAGTTTTAAAAACATTGAATCTTCTGCTGACAACTCAGAAGTTCTGGTTAGCTTCAAAGTTGGGTCTTGTTGCTTTAGAAATTATGAGGAGTGAAAAGCCAAAGGCTGTCTTATGATATATAGGCAGCTTAAATCATGCCCTTTTCAATAAATGGCCTGTTAGATCTTCTTTGTGGCTATCCCCCTCCATTGAGCCACACCTTTGGAACTCTAAGCCATCTGCATCAGGACCACTTGGAAGCTTGGCTGGCTAGGGCCACCCATGTTGATGTACGGTGAAGCTATCTATACATCGTGGATGGCACCTCCGCTCCGCAGTTCTTTCTCCCCACATTAACCACTCATCAGATCTGCAGAGAAAGAATGCTGTCATCAATATCTTGAGTTTATTTTTTATTTTGATACTTTCTGGAGTTATTATTGTATGCCACTGCCATCCTTGAAGAAGCCGTAGTCCGCTTCTGTCACAAGGTGAAGATCTGCAAGAATGATGCTCACCCCGTTTGTGTTAGTTGCTTGTGCCTCTCACATGGCCTGTAGAACTATGCAATTTGCCGGGCTTCAACAAGGCCACAAGGACATGAGAAGGCCTTAGAAGCCTTCCTCAAAAAAATGGAAGGTATTCCGCATTCAAAACTGACCTCTACATCTGTGCTGCCACCTTGTTTTGTACTTGCTCCACATCAAAGGCCTGCCATTCTCCTCAAGGGTTGGCTACACTGTCTCCTCAGTGGCCGTTAAAGCATCCTCCAGGTCTGTGTCATCCGACAGGCACCATTTCAATATAGGCTGCCTGCTTCTCACTTCAGTTCCTGGTTGCTCCATTAATCTGGCACTGAGGGTAAGTCTAAAATCCAGGCTGTGGCTGTGTCCTTGGGTACTACTCCTCCTCTGCCACGGCAGTTAAGGTGACACCAAGGTCTGGGTTTTGCTTGGGCTGTCTCTCTGAGCGATATTCAGGCAAGCTGCATGATAGTCCCACTAAAAGTGAAGTCCAGCAGACTGTCGCTTATGGCTTGGATGCCAGAAAGCCTCGCCTGTGTTCTGTCCATGACCCATCAAATGCTTCGGTGCATACTGCTATCTCTGGCATTTGTTTGAGGCTTTCTTCCTGTCGTAGGGTTGGTGGTTTTGCTACTAATGTGCCTCCACCTCCCATTGCCCCTCTGTAAAACCCAGGGATTCAGGTGGGAAGCAGGATGTTCCTTTTTCTACCAAAATGGAGGAAGATCACCATATACAACTGGATCCTGAAGAAATATAATAAGGTCATGCTCTGGAGTGTCTGTCTTCCCCTCTGGTTCATTCTATTCCTCCGCCCTGTTGTTATATCCACTCACCTGTCTTTGGTACTAACCAAAGTCCAGACAGTTTTGGACTGTGAGTCATACAACTTTTTTTCTGTTTCAGAGCACAACCTGGGATTTTACTTCTGGAACTTTCTGGTTCCCATATGGACAGGTGACTTGCATCCAGTCTTGGACCTGAGGGGCTTGAAAGAATACATCAAATACAAAAAGTTTCAGATTGTGTCTCTTCAGTCTCTGCTCCCTCTGCAACAGGAGGATTGGATGTGTGCCCTGGATATGATGGATGCCTACAATCATATTGAGGTTCAGCACTGCCATTAAAAGTATCTCAGATTCATGCTGGAAGGCAAGCATTACTAATTTTGAGTCTTGCCTTGTGACTTATCCTTGGCACCATCGGTCTTCACCAAATGCTTGGCAGTGGTGGCTCCACCTTTCCAGAGAGGGCCTGCATGTATTCCCATACCTGGACAACAGGGTTCTCAATGCCCAGTCTTGAAATGCAGTCCATCATACCCTAATTTTCAGACATCAGCTGTTCAAGCAGCTTGGCCTGCTTGTGAGTGAACTCAAATCAGTTCTGGCCTCTGGCCACCAGTGCCTCCAGTACACAGTACAGTTCACATTAAACTTATTCTGCAGCCAGTTTGCAACTCATTCTCTTTATGTGATTGCAAGGAGTTGCCAACTAGTTGGGTTATTTTTTACCCTTTGCTGGAGAATGTGGCTTTCAACTGAAAGTACATTTAGGCAGCTCATTCAGAGCTCAGCGGAAACAGGCTAACAACCAGATTATCAGGGAATACTGATAGGGGATCACACTGTATGGTGTCTCATGACTCTCTGGTAGGTAGCATCAGTGAAGTGGGCACCATCAATAATATCATTAGAATTGCACTCCCTGGTACATTAAGTATTTCCCTATGCTCTCCCCAGTCTACATGTTGGACACTAAACTTTTGCAGAGAAGATGACAGCTTTTCTCTCCTTCTGGATGTATTTATTAATTTTGACTGCTTTCATCAGAGTTGTTATTCCCTCTTTGGTGGCAATCACAGGAACAAAATAACTCTCATTTCCCCAATTAACCCCCCAAAACTGTGTCCCCTTACCTGTAGGCATAGACAACTTCTCCTGCTTCTCTTGCTACTATCTGGCTCTGTTCACCCCAACCCAGGTCCCCTTTCTGGGAATTTAGATAGTCAGAGTCACCCCCTAATGAGTGCAATCTGATTAAAGTTGTCCACCTAAACATTCATAGTCTGATGGCAAAAAAAAATAATTTTTGAATTATGGGTGACAGACAATAGATTTGTCTTACTGACAATATTCCTTCTGGTAAAATTAGTATTGAAGGTTACTCAGTGATTAGAAGGGACAGAGTTGGTAAAGGGGGGGGTACCTATTTTTTTTTTTTTATCTCTGATCACCTCACATTCTCGGCACCTGGAAACCTGTTAGAAACTCCCACCCTTGAATCGCTATCTATAAATCTTGCTCTGGGTAATCATGAAACAATCACAGTGAGTGTGGACCATCTACCCACGGGTACTCCAGCTGTGAACTAGAAGCACAAAAAAAAAATTCTCCTTCTTAATCGGGAATGGATTATCTTGGGGGATTTCAACTTAAATTGGTGGACAGGCTAGGACGATAAAGCCAGAGAGGCTATTGCTGGGCTAGGCATGCATCAGATTATTTTGGCTACCACACATGCAAACTATAAAACTGGATATGAATCTGTCCTGGACTGGATTATTGTCACAAACTCAGGTTGTGTGGTTGCATCAGGTGTCCTTCCAGACTCCCTTAGTGATCACAACTTTGTTTGTTGTAAGTGGTCTGCAAAGGGTTTAAAAAGGGAACCTAAGTATATTTTTACTGGACAGTTAAAAAAGCTGAATACTGATGAATTTTCTAAAGTCATTTCTGCTGCAGACTGGTCTTTTACTAGTAGCATTGAGAGTACTGACGATGCCTTGAACACTTTAAGCAGGACCTTCATAAGCATCTGTGACCCTCTAATCCCTTGGAAAAAGCTCAGGGTCAAAGGTAAAAAAAATGAATGGGTCACATCAGATCTCTTAATGTGGAAGAGAGACAGAGCTTGGGCTGAATACAAGAAATTTAAACTTCCAAATCTGCAGCGATATAAAACACTTTGCAAGAAATGTAGAACAGCAGTCTGTGCAGCCAAAATAAAGTTCCTTAGAGACAAATAATTAAGTGATCGGGGTAACTCCAAACTTACCTAGAGAACATTGAATGATCCTGTGGGCTGGGGTAAAAAGGATGAACAAATTACCCTTACCAAGGAGGGAAGACTCATTACTGACCCTTGCGAGATTTCCAGTCTTTTTAATTCTTATATTGGTGACCTTGACAGGTATAAGCCCAAAGTTTCTCAGCCCAGTGAGTCTAGTTTGGATGGTTCCACAGAGTCCCCCCCCATCCTCTTTGAATCTTCCACATCCTACCCTAAATTCTACTTTCGCGTCCTCTCACCTACTGAAATAATTGAATATATTAAAAAGGAATGATCCCAGGTCCAGTCTAGGCCCAAATGTCTTAGACTACCAGATTGTGAAACTTGTCTGTGAACCCATTGCCCTTCCTTTACTCAACCTCTTCAATTATTCTTTGTGTACAGGGGTCTTTCCCAGTAAATGGAAAAGTGCCATCATAAAACCCCCTCCACAAATCTGGTTCCAAAAATGATGTGTGCAAGTTAAGGCTAACTTCTCTTCTTGCTCCCCTCTCCAAAATTATTGAAAAAATAGTTTTGGATTGGACCATGGCACATCTGTAAAAATGTAACATACTGACAGAGTCACAGCATGGGTTCAGGGCTTGTCACAATACGGAGACTGCCCTGGTGAAGTTCACTAACTTTATTGATAAGGCTAATGATGAAGGGCTCTTTACTGGCTTAGTGTTTGTGGACCTCACCAAGACTTTTGATCTTGTGGACCATGATGTACTCCTTAATACCCTCTCCCAGTTAAATTTTTTATTAGAAGTACTTAACTGGATTAGGAACTACAATACTTATGTGACAGGTCACATAAAACAATGATTGGAGGACTACACTCTGATGTTTCTCCCATTAAATATGGAGTCCCGCAGTGTTCTATTTTAGGCCCCCTACTGTTTACACTCGTCAATCTCTTCCCAGAGATATGTAGATACAAAGAACTTATTCTCTATACTGATGGTGCAGCTCTTTTTTGTAAAGATGAGTCCCTCAGACCTCCATGACGAACTTCAGCATAATTTCAGCAAACTTCATTCTTGGATCTTACTTTGAGATACAGCTCTTGCAGCAGGTTACACCATTAGGACTGAAGCCGGCAGGCGTCAGGACTCCACGGAAATTTTCTAGCTAGCAGTCTTCCCAATGAGGGCCTCTCAATCAGGTCCCACCCCGGACGTCGAGGCGTAGTACATAAGGAGGTGGTCCCTCCATAATCCTCAGTTCTTTTCCCACCATTGACTCGCCAGTATCGGCCTCTCAGTCTCCTTTCTAGCGCACGACGACTGCAGAACTACGACAAATTTCGTCCCTTTTTTGGCTCTGATCAACTGATGTCCTCTCCAACTCCATCTTTAGAGGGTCACCACTCGAAGTGCGCCTGCAGCAAACAGATCCCCTTCAAGGATCCCCATTCATCCTGCGTGCGCTGCCTAGGCCCGGACCACAACACCAAGGCCTGCTCCTTTTGCCAGGGTTTTAACAGCCGCACCAGGATCCGCCATCAGAAGGCACTTCAAACATTTCTCCTAGAAGAGAAGCTGAAAAGCATGGACCAGGAACCTTCCTCCCAGGGAGAACTTTCAAGCAAATCCCATAAACACCGGGACAAGCACAGGGAAAAGGCGAGGTCCAGGTCTCCTGCAAGGGCCTTGGACTCCCGAAGCTCTGGCTCCAAATCGGACCGCTCTCCCTCCAGGACTCAGTCGCAACCTCCCCCGGTCCAGGTCAGGTCCTCTAGCGGTTCTTCTTTGCTCCAGCCTCTGAAAACTTTGAGGCCCTCGGCTTCCTCAACACCTTCCAAGGCCACTTTGAAGTCGGGTGAGTGCCACAAATCTTCCTCCCGTCACCAGGATACCAACTCCAGGTCAGTCTCCCAGCCACCCCGCGGTCTGGATCCGGCGCCCCGCAAAACTAAGGACCTGATGTTCCTCAAACGGACGTTGGACCCAACCCAGCATTGGCCAAACATCACCGATGCTCACAGGAGCTGACGACATCCAGATACCCGTCGCCGGCCAGGCATTCACCTCCGAAGACGTCGGCCAGGGGACCGACATCGGCTACCCCGGAGTGGAAGACCTCACCCCCATTGCCGGCGGACGCCGGTCAGAGGGACTCCACTAAGGAGGAAACCACAAAGCCCAAAGACCAGGCAGGTGACATTGGGGATGCTGGGCTCCCAAGGGAACCCTCCCTGGAGCGGGAGACCCCTGAGGGCCCGAAGCCTGACTCCGGCGACAGGCCCGTCTTCGGGTATGAATCTTGCGGAGGTAAAGGAGCTTTTTACCTTCTGGATGTGATCCCCGCACATCCTCCTCCTACTACACCTGCTACTCCTCCTCCTCCTACTCCTTCACCGCTCCCTCCTCCACCTAAGGGGCCCGTAGGACGACCTCCATCCCCAAGGGAGCAAACGCCACCTCCTAGGGGTAAATCTTCAGACAGGAGAAGGCCTCCCTCCAGATCCCCCTCAGGTTTACGCAGCCCCAAGAGACTCAGACGACACTGGTACACTCCGTTGGGGGAGGATTCCAGGTCGGATACGTCAGAGTATTCCAGATCACCTTCTCCTCTCAGCATTCCCTCTCCTGACCCACATAACCTTCCTAGGTCCCCTCCAGATGATCCCTCCTTTGCTGAGATCATGAGGCACATCCAGGAGAACATGGGGTGGGATGCTGAGGAGCTTGACCCTGATCGACAACGCCTTCCCTGCTACCTTCAGCAAAAAGACCTGAAGCCTGTGGTAGTGCCGCCCTTGGTAGATACCTTCGCAGACATCACCAAGGCTGCGTGGAAACATCCGCATTCCACTCCTGCAGCACCGAAGAAGGCTGACCACCTATACAAGGCCCCTAGGGAGGACCAGTATTTGGTGAACCACCCTCTGGCTGATTCCCTGGTCATCACTGCTTCACATGACCAGTCTCAGAGACCTCAGCATATGAACACCCAGCCACCGGACCAGGAATCCAAGCAATTGGACACCCTGGGAAGGCGCACGTATGCAGCTGCTACTTGTGCCATCAGGTCACTGAACTATCTGACCCATATGGTTCAGTTCCAGAACGCTCTGTGGGAACAGGGTCAGAACCTGGTTGAGAAGCTGCCCGATGGTGACCAGAAAGCAGAGCTCTTGAACCTCCTCCACACGGGTTCAGATGTGGGGACCCAAGTGCTCAGAGCCACATATGATTCTGCGGACTCTTCAGCCAGAGCTGCAGCCTCAGGCATTTGTCTCCGGAGATACTCTTGGCTCCGTGTCTCCGGATTTACTCCAGACATCCAGAAAAACATTCTAGACATCCCATATAATGGCGAGGTCCTGTTTGGCGAAGCCTCTGAGAGAGTAATCACCAAACTCCAGGACGCAGGGAAGGCAGTCCGATCTGTACAAGCTATGTACAGGTCTCGGCCTAGTTTCTTTCATAGGAACCAGAGCCATTTTCACGGCCGACTACAAAGACAACAGCAACGTTCCAGCCAGCAGCAGAGGGGCACTTTCTCAAGCAAAGCCCAGGCCAAGTCATCCCCAGGCAGAGGCCCATGATTCTCAAAGTCGGCCCAGCCCACAGGGATAAACGCTGCCACAGCATGACTCCTTCCGGCCCCCGCCCCTCCTCAGGATCAACAGGCAAAGAAAGTCGGGGGTCGCATCGCACGCCACTTTCCAGGGTGGCAATCGATCACCACCGACAGATGGGTTCTACAGCTGGTCAAAAAGGGCCATTACATAGAGTTTGTAGGCAGCCCACCTACAAGACCTCCCCTGCTTTCCCGTTATTCGGGTCAACATGCCCTGCTCATACAGCAGGAAGTGCTCGCGCTTCTGGAAAAAGAAGCCTTAGAGCACATTCCAGGGAACCAGAGAGGACTAGGGTACTATTCTCACTTCTTAATGGTTCCAAAGAAAACAGGGGACCTCCATCCAATACTGGACCTCAGTAGCCTCAACCTTTCGGTCGCTTACAAACGCTTCCGCATGGTGACCCTCCCAGGCCTAATTCTCATGCTGTAGCAAGGCACCTTTCTGGTGTCCCTGGACATACAGGACGCCTACCTGCACATTTCCATTGCTCAGGAGCACCTGAGGTTCCTGCACTTCGAGTTTCAGGGCCGCCATTATCAGTTCTAGGCTCTTCCTTTCAGGCTGTCATTGGCACCTCATGTGTTCACGAAGTGCATGGCAGTCATAGCCGTGTCTCTGAGGAGACAGGGCCACTACGTGTTCCCATACCTGGATGACTGGCTTCTCATGGTGCCCTCCTGGGAGGCCTTGATGGCTGCCATCTACTGCACCCAGTCTCTGTTCAAAACTCTGGGAATTCTCATCAATTACGAGAAGTCACACCTGGTTCCATCCCAGAAGCTGCAGTTTATCGGAGCAGTTCTGGACACCATCAGAGGGAAAGCTTTCCTTCCCATGAACAGAGCAGAACACATCAGATCCCTCATCAGGGAGTTGTCGGGGAAGAAGACCGTCCCAGCCAGACTGGTCCTTTGCCTGCTCAGACACATAGCTGTGGCCATTGCAACAGTCCCGCTAGCCTGTCTCCACATGCGGGTAACCCAGTGGATGTTACGGGTACAATGGGACCAAAGACAAGATCATCTGCAGCATCCAATCCAAATCACAAAGACCGTAATTCGAGATTGGCAATGGTGGCTACATCCAGGAAACCTCTTGGTGGGAGTCCCCTTCACAGTGCCGTCCCCGACTGTGACTCTCTCTACAGATGCCTCAGGGCTTGGGTGGGGAGCACACCTCAATGGTGTCCGGTCTCAGGGCCTGTGGACAGCCCAGGAGTCTCATCTCCACATAAACATACTAGAAATGAGGGCAGTCCTTTATGCTCTGCAGGCCTTCCAGTCAGAGATTCCACCGGGTACACTTCTGTTACAAACAGACAATTCCACGGTGATGTATTACCTCAACAAACAAGGAGGCACCCACTCCTACCCACTTTGCAGGGAGGCCATGAGAGTGTGGGATTGGGTCTTGCAACATGGCGCAAACCTTATTGCAGTTCATGTACCCAGAGTGGACAAAATCATCTCAGACAGCCTGAGCCACTCTCAGGCCAGAGTCCATGAATGGGAACTACTGCAGGAGATGGCAGAGGATCTGTTTCACCGATGGGGTACTCCGGAATTAGACCTTTTCGCTTCTCCATCCAACGCAAAACTGCCCAATTTTTGCTTGCTAGATCCAGGGCCTGGCATTTTCTGGTGAGACGAGTTGTCCCTCTCCTGGGCGGGCAGATTTCTCTATGCCTTTCCTCCTTTCCTATTGATCCAGAGAGTTCTTTTAAAACTTCACAGAGAGCAAGCGACGCTCATCCTGATCGCACCCTTCTGGCCCAGACAGATCTGGTTCCCTCTCTTGCACCAGCTATCCTGGGAACCTCCAGTGCCTTTGCCAATCAGCTCCCATCTACTGTCTCAGGAGGTGGGTTCCTTAGTCCATCCGGACCTACGTTCACTGAACCTGCACACTTGGCTCCTAGAGACATAGCCATGATGCAATATGGAGTCTCGCAAGAAGTGGCAGATATGCTTTCTGCCGCCAGAAAACCGGCTACCCACACAACCTATGCCATGAAATGGCACAGGTTCTGCTTGTGGGCTCAAGCTCGCGGCTTTCCGTCTTTGGACTGTCCAGAAAAGCTGGTACTGAACTACCTGCTTTCCCTTTACCACTCCAGACTGGCTTACTCCTCGATTAAAGTGCACCTTGGTGCCATTTCAGCCTACCATGCCCCCGTAGACCATTGGACTGTGGCCCAGCTGGACACTACTCGTGCCTTTTTGAGGGGTGTCCTCCATCTTAGGCCTCCAATTAAGGATCCAATCCCTCCATGGGATTTACCCTTTGTCCTGGAGCAGCTCACGCTGCCACCTTTTGAACCAGCCATGGATTGCGAGCTACGTTTCTCTCTTGGAAAATGTTATTTTTAGTTGCAGTTACTTCTGCCAGAAGAATTTCGGAAATGCACGCTCTTATGTGCAAAGAGCCTTATTTGGTTTTCCACCAGGACAGGGTATCCCTAAGGACAAACCCAAAATTTTTGCCTAAGGTGGTCTCAGCTCTCACCCTTAATCAGGACATCGATCTACCAGTGTATTTTCCAAAATACTCTAATCTAGGAGAAGCCCTTCTGCACACCTTAGATGTGCATAGGTACCTCAGATACTACCTGACCAGAACCAAACAGCACCGAACGTCGGACCAACTTTTCGTCTCCTTTGCCCACAGGATGAAGGGAGCTCCTGTCTGTAAGCAGTCACTATCCAGGTGGCTCATCCAGTGCATTACTTTCTGTTATGAGAAGCGCAATAAACCCTTACCGGGCGCGGTCAAGGGTCATTCCACTAGAGGGGTGGCTACTTCCTTTGCGGCATTGAAGAACGTCTCCACCTTAGTTATTTGCGCTGCAGCTACTTGGAGCTCTGTGCATACCTTTATCAGGCATTACAGTCTGGACATTGCATCGAGGCAAAGAGTGGGGTTCGGTCTAGCTGTCCTTCAGGGACTTCTGTCCTAGGCTCGAGTTATCTCGAGGTCTCTACCTTTCCTCCTCCTGATGGTGCATGATTGCCATTACTGCTTGGAAATCAGTCCTAATGGTGTAACCTGCTGCAAGAGCTGTATCTCGAAGTAAGATAGTACAGTTACGTAAGAACTTACCGTAACAGCAGATCTTCGAGAACAGCTCTTGCAGCAGGTACTTTCCCTCCCACCATCCCCACTGGAGGTAGGACATAGTCCAGCACCCATCTCATTAGATGGGACATTCCTATTTCCTTGTTTTGCCATCTGATGGCGGATCCTCGGTCTCCCCTTCTGATGTCATCCAGCGGCCGGGAGTCTCTGGCGGGAGAACTGAGGATTATGGGGAGACCGCCTCCTTATGTACTACACCCGACGTCGGGGGCGGGACCGGCGTTGGAGGTGGTCCTGCTGAAGACTGCTAGCGCTAGAAAATGTCCGTGGGGTCCTGGCCTGCCAGCTTCAGTCCTAATGGTGTAACCTGCTGCAAGAGCTGTTCTCGAAGATCTACTGTTACGGTAAGTTCTTACGTAACTGTACTTTCTCCCCACATGGATTAGTCCTTAATGCCAACCCCCACCAAAAAAACAAAACAAAAAAACAAATCAGTGGTATTCTCAGTTATCAAGAAAAGCTGCTGACTTTGACTTCTGCCTCAGAGATAATGATAGCAACCTGATTGAATCACTGAGTTCAGATACCTTGGCATTTACCTGGATTGTCACTTAATTTATGAACACCTTATCAATCAGCTGATTAAAAAAGTTCATCAAAGGCTTGGCATGCTGTACCATGTTAAACAATTTCTGATACTAGAAACTAGGGCTCTGTTAGAAAATAGCTTTTTGATACCCTTAATTGACTATGAGGCTCACTGGTCTACTCCTCCTCCTTTCCCTCTCAAAAAATTATTGGTAGGTTAAGGGCAATAGGCCACAACATTCAGTTTGTCACTGGATTCCCTAGAAGGACCCACCTCTTCGACCTCTACAAGGTAGCAAGTTGACTTTTGTTAGAAGATAGACTTGACAGTAAAATCCTGACCTTCTACAAAGGTCTCTGGGGTCACTTACCAATTAGTATTGTTTCCATTTTTAACACTCAGACTACTAGACTTACCTGAGGTTAATCTTTTGCAATTCCATTTTGTCACACCACTCAAGGACACCATTCCTTTCCATTCAGGGGTGTCAAACTCTTAAACAGCCTGCCATTACCTCTGGTTCAGTGTCTGACAGTGATGTTATTTAAAAGCAACTTAAAGCATTCCCTGTTCAACAGAAATGTATGTATGTAAATGCTCCTGACTCTCTGTCCTTACCTTTGTTATGTGTAATCTATTATCATACTGTTTATTCATATGTATTGATTGTCACTGGACGCTTGTGAAAATGGGCAATTTTGCTCACATGCCTTTCCAGTATAAAAAATAAATGAAATGAACCAGATATCCATGATTAAAAGATGTCCCATGCAAAGCCTTAACAGCTGAGACTAATAGGCTGCCAGCAGGTTGCACAATAAGTTTGTGAACTGTGCTGCAGGTGGTGTCCTAGACATGACTGCAGTTCTGACCTTCCTTCCAGTGGACTGTGCCAATTGTCTGGTGACACAGGCATGATTAATTGCCTCCATTGCCTGAGTGTCTGCCAGATGCCTACTTCAATTACTCAGTCTGATGGCGGCCATCTCGACCATTCCAGTGGCATGCTTACACATGCGCATTCCTCAATGGCTGCTCAGGGTTTAGTGGGCACAAAAATAGAACAACCTCAAACACCTAGTTCTGGTAACATCTCTGCTTTGTTGTGACCTCCTGTATAGGATGGATTAGTCCAGCCTTCTCACAGGGGACCTTTTCTTTCATCCTGAGGTGTGGGACCTTCATCTGGTTCTGGAATCTTGCTGGGGCTCCTTTTGAACCTACTGCCACTTGCAACATGTGCTTCCTATCATAGAAGACTTTGTTTTTTGGTAGCTATTACCTCTGTTTAGTGAGTGCATGAGCTTCAGACTTTGGTTGTGAAGCCCCCATACCTTATTTTGCACTCAGATTTGGTCTCACTATGGACCCATCCTTGTTTTCTTCTGAAGTTGATCTCTAATTTCTCACTTAATTGGACCATTCATCTTAGTTTGTATTTTGCTTTCCCATCAAATAGGGGGATGTTTTATTACATTCTTTGGGTGCCCATGGAGCCATACAATTTTATTTGGATCATACTGAGTGTCACAGATTCACTCAGCAGGTCAGGCCCTCTGCTCCCAAAGTGCCAACCTCTGAGCACAGTCTTGTGAACAGTGTAACAAACAAGGTAACCCTCTTGTTTGTTTTTGTGAGTTCGGATTAACCTTTGGTCTCAGTTCTGGAGGGATTCAAACTGTAAACCTCTTGCTAGCATACCCAATGCACGGGCTCAGATATATTTGTCTTTGGGGGGCCAGATATCTTTGCCTACGGACACCTAACCAGGTATTCAGAGATGAACCCTTTAAAACTTTAATAAAGACCTCAATTTAAAATGCTTCTCTTTCCAGTTTAGTACAACCCTACAAGCTTATGTCTGCTGTCTGCTATAACCATAAATATCTCTTAGCAAAAGAAAGCAATTCAAAGACAGACCAGGTCTGCTCTAAAATTAGAGTTTTTACTAAAATATATAATCATATGTCAAACATAAAATACAGAACTCTTATATCCCAAGACATACATATCTTTAAACAAAACAAGGTTTAAAACAGTGCAATTCCTACAACTATATTTAGATTTTGTCTAGCTTTCTAAATACCTGTTTTCAGTGCTCAGATGTTTTCTTGGTCAGTGTCAGATAAAAATAAATGTCTCTGTAGTGAAAAAGAATAATCTTTACAAGCAGTATTTGCCAACCCCTTTTGGATGAGGTCATCCAGCTCCTCCTCTGTCAAAATATCTAAAAAAATATATATTTCTATACAACCACAGGATGTAATTTCAAAGTATTAATTCTGCAACATTAGCATAACTCAGTTTCAAATGACACCTTCTTTGATCTCATGATGTACCCTTCTCACACGGGCTTCACAAGGTCATTTACAACCTTACACCTCTATGTAACATCCTAGCTTCCCTTTCTAACATCATAAACCTAGTTTATGATTTCTCTCTTAACAAAATTAACTTAAACAAGTCTGTAATTAACTCAGAGAAACAGGATACTTAATAAAAGTCTTCTATGTAACACATTGTCTCTAAAAAGCTGAGTTTGTGTGAACTCACATACTGTCAGCCATTTCCCATGGCTTTCATCTCTCAGCTGGAATCTGGGGGGGGGGGAGAATGAGTGAGGTCATTCCTAGAGCATTTGGATTTTCAGCAGAGACATTAATACATTTGATATTAAAAAATATATAATACAGCACTCAGAACTGACTGTCTACATCACACTCCTCCCCACCTAGACTGAATTTGGGGGGATCTATCCCCTACATGGGATGAGCTTCCCAAATCAGTTCACTCCTCATAGACCCTAGACAGCCCATCTGAGTTCTTGTTCTTTGCTCCAGCCCTATGTACGATTTTTAGATCATGCCCTTGTAAAGCAAGAAGCCATCTTAGTAGTCTGCCATTGTTTTTCCCCATCTGCGTCAGCCAAAGCAGGGGGTTGTGGTCAGTCTGCACCACAGAATACTGCCCATACAAGTATGGCTCTAATTTCTTCAGGGCCCACACTATGGCAAGACACTCCTTTTCCACCATGGAGTACGCTTGCTCCCTGGGAATAAATTTCCTGCTCAGGTACACAACTGGGTAGTCTGTCCCTTGGCTAGATGTCTGGCTAAGTACTGCCCCAATACCCACGTCTGAGGCATCCATCTGAACTATAAAGGTTTTGCTATAGTCCGGACTTGTCAAAACAGGAGCACTTCACAGTGCCTCCTTCAGTCTGGTAAAGGCCTCCTCACAGGCTGGGCCCCCAGGTAATTTTCTTTGGCATCTTTTCCTTTGTCACATAGAGGAGGAGCCAGGGCACTGTAATTAGGTACAAACTCTCTGCTGTCCCTAGAAAACTCCTGACCTGCTTCTGGGTTTCTGGTCTGGGCCCACACCTGAATCACCTCTATCTTTCTTTGGTTAGGATGGAGCTGTCCCCAGCCTACTACATGCCCAAGGCATGCCACTTCCCCCATGGCCACCTGGCACTTCTCGGCTTTGACAGTGAGCCTGGCCCTCTGTATCCTGCCCAGCACTTCCCTAAGGTGTGAAAGGTGTTCCTCCCAGCTGGTACTGAAGATGGCAATGTTGTCCAGGTACGCTACAGCGTACTCCTCAGCACCATTCAACACCTGGTTCACCAACCTTTGAAAAGTGGCCGGGGCATTCTTCATTCCGAAAGGCATTACTTTAAACTCAAATAAGCCTATAGGAGTGATGAAAGCCGACCTCTCCCTAGCTCTGTCTGTCAATTCTACCTGCCAATACCCCTTGGTCAGGTCAATAGTCATAAGGTAGGTCGCTCCCCTCCCAACTTGTCCAGGAGTTTGTCCATCCGGGGCATCGGGTGGGCATCTGACTTTGTGACTGCATTCAGTCCACGATAGTCCACACAGAAGTGAGTGGAGCCATCTGGCTTGGGCACAAGGACTATGGGTGAGGCCCAGGGGCTGTGGGATCTCTGGATTACTCCTAAATCCAGCATCTCCTCCACTTCCCTCCTAATGTCCTTTTGGACAGCCTCTGACACCCGATATGCTGTTCACCATATGGGCGTCTGTGTCCCTGTCTCCACATTGTGTGTCGCTAAGGGGGTTAGTCGAGGCTTGGCGCTAAACAAGGGGGCAAAGTCCACAAAACCTCCCTTACTTTCTGGACCTGGTCCGGGTTCAGCTGGGGAGACAATTTTACTGCCTCCACAGAGGACTCCTGCTTACTCTCTTCCAGCAAGTCCAGAAGGGGGTCTCCAACATCCATCCCTTCCCCATGACTACATACTGCGAACACCATGTCAGCCCTGTTTGCATATGGCTTCATCATGTTGACATGGTACATCCTTTCAGTCTGTCTTCTGTCAAGTAACTCCACAATGTAGTTTACATCATTTACCTTCCTAACCACTTTGTATGGTCCTGCCCACTCAGCTTGCAGCTTGTCTTTCCGGACTGGAATAAGGACCATGACTTCCTGACCCACCATGACTGCGTGAGCTCTGGCTCTGTGGTCATGCCACACCTTTTGTCTTTGTTGGGCAGCTTCCAGGTTGCTCTGGTCTGTCTCCATAAGCTCCTTCAGCCTTTCCATAAGCCTAAGGACATAATCCACAATGGGAGTTCCCAAGGGGGAAAATCCTGTCAACTCTTGGGGCACATCCCTGTATGCAACAATGGGGGGAAGGTATTTCTCCCAGTCCCTCCCATGCTGTTCAGCAAACACCCGGAGCATTGACTTTAGGGTACCATCGAATCATTCCACAAGCCCATTGGCTTGTGGGTGATACGGTGTTGTGCATCTCTGCACCACCCCACACTTCTCCCACAAACATTTCATCAGGTCCGACATGAAGGAACCCCCTCGATCAGTGATTACCTCCTATGGAAACCAACACGGAAGAAAATCCCAAGTAAGGCATCTGCCATTTTGTCTGTCCTCAGTGAGGATAGGGTGACTGCTTCTGGGTACCGGGTGGCATAATCCACCACAGTCAGTATGAATCTCTTCCCTGAGGAGCTGGGGGTATTTAAAGGCCCCACAATATCCATTCCCACCCTCTGGAATGGCTCCTCCACTATGGGCAAGAGGATCAGGGCGGCTTGGGTTTTCTTGCCCACCTTCCCTATTTCTTGGCACCAGTGACAAGACCTGCAATACTCCTTCACCTGCTGGGTGAAGTTAGGCCAGTAGAAATTCTGGGCCAACCGCTGCATTGTGCGCGTGATTCCCAGATGATCAGTCAAGGGAATATCATGTGCAATTTTGAGCAACTGCTCATGATACCCCTGGGGAATGACAAGCTGCCTGCCTAGCATCCCTCCCTCTGTCTGTACTGCCTGTGTAAACATAAGTCCATTTTCCCAATAAATCTTATGTCTACCGTCACCTCCCTGTGTGCCCTCAGAGTCTGCCCAAGCCCTCAGCTTCTCTAAACTAGGGTCACTCCTCTGAACAGCTGCAAACCCCTCACACTGTCCCAAGGCATGGGACAAGTCCCCCTTCAGTTGCTAAACTAGGGTCCATAGCACTAGCGTCAGGGCCCTCAGGATCACTGTCAATCCTAACCCTTTGACAATTGGTCACCCCTCCCTCTTCAGAGTAACCTTCTGTAACTGTGTGGTTACTCGCTACCGGGGAAATTTCTACCCCCTTTTTATCAGTCTCCCCATCTGGAGACACAGGCTGGGGAACCAGCCTCTCCATGGTTTCCATACTGGTTTCTGTGGGGTTCAGGGAACTGCTATTTTCCCTTGCCGCTTGGGCTATGGGTAACTGCACATATCATCCTCTGTTGGAGATTGTTACCCAGGATCACATCTAGTTCAAGTTCAAGTTTATTGCAGGAAAACTCCATTGAGCAAGCTCATTCACAAGGAGGTCCTGTGACATAAACACTTAAAGTACAAACATAGATAGGTAATAACAGTATATACATGAAATGCACGTTACATGATACAGGCTGGATATACATACAAGGGTACCACATAGGGTGACCACAGGTGGTAAACATTAATATGAGACAGGGAAGCGACTTACAGGTTGCATACTGATAAATGAAACATGATGACTGGTGTGTGCAATACATATATTTGGCAGCTAGAACAAACAACAGACTACAACTGATATGGGGAGGAGTGATTTGATAGAGTAGCAGTGGAGTGTAAGCATAGATAAAGCCAGGAGTAGAAAGGAAAGGGAAAGCAGTTAATATGACAAAGCAATTATACCTTACCAGTGGATAAATATGGCACACATGGGGAAGGAAGAGACTTAATGACAGTTACAGGTGTCTTTTATTTTGGCTGAACTTAGTGATTTGTAGAAGTTTATTGAAACTGTGCTAGTTAGTTTCAGTACGGTTTGTAATTGGTTCCAAATGGAGGGAAGGGCATATGCAATAACACGTTTACCAAAGGAGGTCTGCGTCCTTGGTATGTCAAGCATAATAAAGTCAGATTTTCTTAACGAGTATGCACTATGTGAGATACTAATAAGGGAAGAGAGATAGCTTGGCAATTTCTGCAGGAACAGTTTAAGAGTCCATAGCCCAGCATGGAGCAGGCGTCTAGTTGTAAGGGATGTTCAACCAACAGCTGCATATAAGTCACAGTGATGCGAACGGTAAGGGGAGTTGGTAATGAACCATAACGCACGGTGATAAAGGATATCCAGTTAACTTAGATTTGCAAGAGTGGTGGAGGAATAGATTACATCGCCATAGTTGAGTAGAGGGAGAAAAGTGGCATGTACAAGCTTGTTTCGAGTTTCAAGGGGGAAAGGGCCCTATTTCTGTAGAAGAAACCTAACCTTGCTTTTAACCTTCTAGAGACATCTTCGATGTGGTCATTGAAAGATAATTTATTGTCGATCCAGATACCCAGATATTTAAATTTGGTTACAACTTCCAGAGGCTTGTTTATCGTGGTGACAATGAAGTCTTGGGCAAGGGTATGGGGGGCTATGACAGCACTGTGGAGAATATCAACGCTTTAGTCTTCTTAGCATTGAGCAGAAGCTTTGCCATTATTAGATTATGCTCAAGTTGTGTGAAGTCCACTTGAAGCACTCCTTGACTTCAGATAACGATGAGCCAAGTATACAACACAGTATCATCCTCGCAAAAAGTGCAGATTGGACGAGATATGTTAGCATCTAAGTCATTAATGTACAAAGAAAACAAGATAGGGCCTAAGATGGATCCTTGGGGACTCCTCTTGCAACTGGCAAGGCAGCAGAAAAAAGCCTTCCGCCTTTACTTTTGGGATCTTCCAGTTAGGTAGCTAGAGAACCACTGGGTGGTATGGTATGTGGCACCAACTTTGCAAGGCAATTGACTAATAGTTTGTGATCAACAGTATCAAAAGCTTTGCTGAGGTCCAAAAGACTACGCCAGTTACCTTCTTAGCATCTATAGCAGAGATCCAATCATTGGTTACTTTTGCTAGTGCAGTGATTGTGCTATGATTAGCCCGGAAGCCGGATTGAGCTGGGTTAATGAGAGAGAAGGTTTCCAAGTGAGATTTTAACTGAATATGGATCAGTTTTTCGAGAACTTTAGAAAGGATAGGCAATATGGAGATAGGCCTATAGTTGTTTACATCGCATGGGTCATCTACTGCTAACATTTTTGCTACAGCCACCTGTTGCACAGTTCCCCCTGTTTCACCCCAGTCCAGGAGAACACTGGCCAGTGGCAATGTTTTCGCTTCACCCGCAAAGTCCTGTACAGTCATGTACTTATTGGGTATAAGCTGACCAGACTTGACCAGATCCCCTTTACCAATGTCAGGAATGCCCCTGTGTCCCTTAACCCCTGCGTCTGTATGCCATTTACCATGACTGGGTGCATGTATTCCATCATGTTCACTGGCATGCTTCCAGGGACACGCAAACAACCCACTTCCTTTCTGGTACTACTTTCCGTATTATTGCTTGCCCTTCTTGGACACTGTCTGGCAATGTGCCCAGTTTCTTTACATAACCAACAAGCATTTCTTACTTCAGAGAAATCTTTTCGTTTAAACCTGGGGCTAACTGGCTTCGGTGGAGGCAGTGAGGGGTTTAGCTGCCCTGAAGGTGCGCTTTTCCCTTTCTGCACTGCCACGTCCGCCCCATTCATTCTCAGAGCAGGTTTGCTCTTGACATATCGGTCCGAGAGTTCAGCAGCTTCTTGCACTGTTTTTGGATCTCGGCCCTCTAGCCAGGTTTTTAGCTCTGCTGGGCATGCCCAATAAAACTGTTCTAATAAAATCACATTTTCAGTTTTATCAACAGTGTTTGCCTCAATTCCTTCCCACCAACGTTTTAAAAACTGACGTTGTTTCGTGGCTAGCTCCTCGTAGCTCATATCAGGGCTTCTCCTGAGCTTACAGAATTTAGCTTTGTATGTTTTAGCAGTTAATTCAAACTTTTTTAACAGTGCAGCTTTTTGCTTTCTGTAATCATTGCTATCATCATTGTCCTTTTGACCCAATGCATTGTGAGCTTTCCCGGTAAGTAGCGGGGATAGCTGGAAGCTCCAAGGTTCTCTAGAAATTTTAGCCTGAATACAAATTTTTTCAAAAGAATTTAAAAAGGCATCCATGTCCTCCCTGTCCTCAGCTATTCATTTGGAGTTCAAGTTGTAACCCAGTCCTGCAGTCCCAGTTAAACCCAAGCCACTTACCTGCTCTGGTGCTGCTGGATGGAGTCGCATCTTCTCCAGCTCATGTTGCCTCTGGCGCTCCTGCTCCTCACAGTCTGCGTCTCAGCGTTCTCATTCTCTCTTCTCCTCTGCATCTCGCTGGCGCTCGTGCTCCTCATGGTCTACCTCAATTTGTTGTCACTCTGCCTCTCTGTGTTCTTGCTCTGCCTCACAGTCCGCCTCTCGCTTCTCTCGCTCTCTCCTCTCCTGGGACTCCAGCTCCATCCTGTGCAACTCAAGTTGCAACCTGAGAACTTCCAGATTCAGGATACTGGTGACTCGTCCCTGCTGTTGTGGCCCTTCACTCACAGTGGCCCTGCTGTCCTCCTCATCAGCTTGGGACCCCTCACTGGCTGCTAGTTCTGCCACACTCGAGGTGTGGTCCCTTTCAGTCATGATCTGTGACTCCCTGCTCTGGGTATATGCTACCGTCAGGGCCTCTATGAGGTTCGGCTCTTTGGCTGTCACCTCGAACAGGACTCCTCTCTCCTCGCACAACTGTTTTAACTGTTCTACAGTGTGCCTGCTGTAGTTGGATGCCATGTTTCCTAACTACTACTATTCTGACTTTGCACTTTAGAAAAAAAAAAATAGGTAGGAACTTGACTGTACACCATGTGATATATAGTTCTGTTTCCTTTTTAAAGTAAAACTCTGTCTTTTTCTTTCTTTGCAAGAGAGCTTACAGTCTCAGCTGACAGAACAATAAAGCTTGTGATACCAAAATTATGCCACCGCTGCCAACCAATCTGTCACAGATTCACTCAGCAGGTCAGGCCCTCTACTCCCAAAGTGCCAACCTCTGAGCGCAGTCTTGTGAACAGTGTAACAGACAAGGTAACCCTCTTGTCTGTTTTTGTGAGTTCAGATCAACCTTTGGTCTCAGTTCTGGAGGGATTCAAGCTGTAAACTTCTTGCTAACATAAGCAATGCACAGGCTCAGATATATCTGTCTTTGGGGGGTGCCAGATATCTTTGCCTACGGGCACCTAACCAGGTATTCAGAGATGAACCCTTTAAAACTTTAATAAAGACCTCAGATTTAAAATGCTTCTCTTTCCAGTTTGGTACAACCCTACAAGCTTATGTCTGCTGTCTGCTATAACCATAAATATTTCTTAGCAAAAGAAAGCAATTCAAAGACAGACCAGGTTTGCTCTAAAATTAGAGTTTTTACTAAAATATATAATAATATGTCAAACATACAATACAGAACTCTTATATCCCAAGACATACATATCTTTAAACAAAGCAAGGTTTAAAATAGTGCATTTCCTACAACTATATTTAGATTTTGTCTAGCTTTCTAAATACCTGTTTTTCAGTGCTCAGATGTTTTCTTGGTCAGTGTCAGATAAAAAAAAGTGTCTCTGTAGTGAAAAAGAATAATCTTTACAAGCAGTATTTGCCAACCCCTTTTGGATGAGGTCATCCAGCTCCTCCTCTGTCAAAATATCTAAAAAAATATATATTTCTATACAACCACAGGATGTAATTTCAAAGTATTAATTCTGCAACCTTAGTATAACTCAGTTTCAAATGATACCTTCTTTGATCTCATGCTGTACCCTTCTCACACAGGCTTCACAGGGTCATTTACAACCTTACACCTCTATGTAACATCCTAGCTTCCCTTTCTAACATCATAAACCTAGTTTATGATTACTCTCTTAACAAAATTAACTTAAACAAGCCTGTAATTAACTCAGAGAAACAGGATCCTTAATAAAAGTCTTCCATGTAACACATTGTCTCTAAAAAAATTGAGCGTGTGTGAACTCACACACTGTCAGCTGTTTCCCATGGCTTTCATCTCTCAGCAGGAATCTGGGGGGATGAGTGAGGTCATTCCTAGAGCATTTGAATTTTCAGCAGAGACATTAATACATTTGATATTAAAAAATACATAATACTGCACTCAGAACTGGCTGTCTACATCACACTGAGGACTATAAAAAGTCCTGTCAGCTTTTCATTTCCTTCACTTCCAAGATGGAGAACTCCCCTGTTTCCAACCAATGCCTTACCAAATGATTGGCATCCTGCATTTCTTTTTGTTACCAGAAGAACAGTATGGAGCTTCCAGGTCTTGTCAGTGTCTGCTTTACACATGGCATGACCACTTCTGTAGTCCTGTTTTCATAATATTTCAGCAACTGGCATATGTTCTGCTGCCAC
This sequence comes from Neoceratodus forsteri, assembly GCA_016271365.2. Classification (NCBI taxonomy): domain Eukaryota; kingdom Metazoa; phylum Chordata; order Ceratodontiformes; family Ceratodontidae; genus Neoceratodus; species Neoceratodus forsteri. The sequence goes on from CM057458.1 coordinate 591,110,270, forward strand.
ATGGAGTTCTGGCCACACTTTTACTAAATACTACATTCTGAATCTTGTAGATTAGGCCTTGCTGTCCTCCGAGACCTTCTGTTTTATGGTCTTTATACTGTAGATCTATGACATGGTTTCTTCCTCCCATGGTGCCTTTTGTACTGCTTGTGAAGTGTTCCAATGTTATGGCTGTATGAAGGGAGATGTCCTCAAAGAAGACAGTTCATTTACTTACCTTAACAGATCTTCCTAGAATCAATCTCCCCCATAGATTCACACTCTTGGATCTAACCCATGTCATCCAGTGCACCCTGTGGGAATGGTTCATGCCACCTCAGTTTACTCTGAGTTCACCACTTTGGCTTCTACTTTTGCTATTTTTTTGGTATACCCAAGTTATCAGAAAAAGGAGGCCACTGCAGCCCCCTTTTCCATTTTTTTTGTGTGTGGAAAGAAAATAAGTCACGACAGCAGACATACAGTCTGCTTCTCCTGCCTGGTACCAGACCACATATGGGTTCCTTTGATGCCTGTGTTTCTTGACCACCACACTCTTCTTATTCATTGCCTTTAGCAGGGTCATCTGGTCCCAATCTTCAACAGCAGGAGTCAGACCAGGAGGTGTTTAGGTAGGACTTTGGACCTTTCCCCCTGGTCCTATCACAACTGTAAGGAGTCAGCCGAGGCACATAGCTCTCCTCCTCCCCACCTCACTGGGGCTGTGTTGGAGTCTCCAGTGGTAGAGATGGGTGGACCATTGACTCCTTTTGGATAGCTAGTGGAGAACCTACTATGGTTTTATTGTCCTCGACAATGGATTACCCCAGAGTCGGGGTGAATGGCAACCACTAGTGTCACCAATCCGTTGTCCTTGTTCATGGTGATGACACCAAGAGTGACACTAGTACCAGCTCTAGTGCTGGCATCATTTATGGGGTTGGTGCTGGGGTCAGTGCTGGCTCTCATGTTGGCCTCGAACATGAGCATGGTGCCAATGTCAGTGCCAGGGTAGGTGCTGAGGGTGGCCATTGGTGCCACTATTGGTGATGACAGCTTTGGTGCTGGGTTCTCCACAGCTCTGATATTGCTGTTAGAGCTAGACTGGAGTCAGGCCCCTCAGAGGGGCCTACTTAGCCATGGGCTGTTTTCATCCATTTTCAGGTCCTCCCCAAGACCATTGCTCTACCACCCTCTCTATTGTAGGAGTGCCAGCAGCAGGAGGCTCTGCTTGATCTTTCTCTAGGGTGAAGATGTCACCAGAGTCTCATGACCCTTCCTGAGGCACAGGTTCTATAGCCCAGTAAGCTGTTCTGTTCTCACTCAGGCAGCTGCCTCAAATGCCTCGAGAGTGGGTAGGCAGAATGCCCATATTTTAAATATTTTCCCATGCCTCTCTTGTGGGAACAAAACTGTGTTTGGTTGACTCACCAGTCATGGTACAGGGATTCTGACAGTACAGAATCCTTTACCCTGTTACTTCATCCAGGCAATTTCCATGCCTCTTCTTCATCTATTTCCTACTGTAAGGATAATGAGTCATCCCTCCACCTGACCTCATCTGCTGAGTACATTCTGTATCAGTGATTTGTGGGGGAGATGTTTCAGGCATTGGACATATCTGTTTATTCAAGTTGTGAACCTTTCACTTTGCCATTGGAGTTCCCAATATGGACTCTTGCTTCATTTCTCCTTGGCACAGGGCCATGAAGGAAGCATCCAAGGCACTGTGGAGCATCTATACTCAAACCTTCCCTCCTGAGGCATCCTAATCAAACATTTCTTCTTCCCTTGGATTAGGCAGCATTTATCAGGGGACACTCCTGCTCCTGTGCTGTACCCCAGGACCCACTGCCTCAACCCGACCAGTCCTCAGTACCTCTGGGCCAAGAGGAGCCCCCCCAAAGTGTTCTCCCCCACACAGAGGGTTGAGGTTATTTTCTATAGCTTCAGGGTGATCAGGCTCCTCCTTTGTCAGAGGGGCAGCTTGGCACACTGACCCAAGAGTGGGGCTCTGTGGAGAAGATCAATTCTGGCAAGATAGAAAAGATACATACTTGCCATAACTGAATATCTTCTCCATGCAGTACAACTCACCTGCCCACTATCCTCCTATATATGGGGCCACAGGTACTGGGCAGTTCACCCCTTTTTCTGGGTACCTTGCCTAGCCAACACAAGGTCTGTTTTTCTGTCTCCCCTTTTTTGTCTGATTATAATTAGAAAAAATGTTTTGAAAACTCAAAAAAGGGGTTAGCACAAAACCTATGGGGGGAAAATGTTTTTTGTACCTCTCCCCCACCCCTGCCCAGGGTACATCCCCTTTACTTTGGGTATATCCCTATTAGCTGCTGTATGCAACACTGCACCCTAGTTTGTGCCTTGACATTCCAGCCTAATTCCACGTCATAGTAGCCATGTCAGTGGCACAACGTTTGCCTTGCTCTGTTTTTGAATAACTAGATTATGTCAGGTCACTGGGTGCTTAGCTTCCCTGATGGGGTAAATCCTATCACAGGGAAAGGGCAACTGTAATCAGCTCTACTAGCTAGCACTACTGGTACAACTGGTGACAGGCTTTACCATTTTTTGTGCTATCCCTTATCTTAGCATTGTACTTATCTCTGGGCTTCTTAGCTGTAAGAGGGAGAGAAACTGATATCCTTTGGTCTCAGCTTGTCATCTTGTTTACTGAGGGTGCCCTAGTTTTGGGCAATCTCTTCCAAGGAATTATACTGAGCTTCTTCATTAACATAGAAACATAGAAGGTGACAGCAGAAAAGGACCGCCAGGCCCACCCAGTCTGCCCAGTATGCCTAGCCAGCTGCTAGGACTTTTGCTATTTCCCACCGTGCCCCCCTCATCTAAAAGACCTTTGTAGCTATCCCACACTCTCTTGAATCCCTCCACAGTTCCTACCTCCACCACCTCCTCTGGGAGTCTGTTCCAGTTATCCACAATCCTCTCTGTGAAATAGAACTTTCTAATGTTTCTTCTGTTTGCTTGCTTGCTTGCACAAGAAACATCTTGTGGTAGAACAACATATGAGAGGTGTGTCAGGGATGAGTCCAATGCAGAGCACTTTACAGTGGGCTTGATCCTGACAGACCAGTGACCACACAAGCAGAGAGTGACGGTGGTTGGAATTTCACAGCAGGGAAGCGGCTGCACTTGAAAGGAATGAAGCACTCCAATGAGAGTGCTTCATTCCTTTCATTTACATAATGCTGTCCACCCCGCTCCCTCTGTTCCCTGTCCCTGCACTCGGCATCATGCAATGAAACCATCCCACTCCCTCTCACTGCGTGCTGCCTGCCTGCACCCTCTGTTCCCCCACTGAACCAGTAATGATCTAATAAAACCCTCCCTCTCCCTCCCACTGCATGCTGCCCATTCTGAACCCTCTGTTCCCCCAGCTATCATTCAGTTGAGCCCTCCCACTCCCTCCCACTGTGTGCTGCCTGCCCCACACCATCTGTTCCCCCAGCATCCAAATGATTACTCCCTCCCACTGTGTGCTGCCCGCCCCACACCCTCTGTTCTCCTAGCATCCAAATTATCCCTCCCGCTCCATCCCACTGCGTGTTGTCTGCCTTGCTCCCTCAGTTCCCTGTGCCAACATCAGGGTGCCCATTCCCCATGTTGGCATTATCTAAACCCCCCCAGACACTGGGGAGCCCACTTCCAGTGTCTGAAAATAAACAATTTTTTTCCCTGTTAAAAAAATGAAAACTGTCCCTGATGTTTTTTTTAAAGCCTGTAAAAAAGAAAATGGTCCCTCGTTATCTCCCCTGTACCCCTCCCCCATCCCGACCCTCCTCTACATACCCACCTCCCCTCAACCCCCCTTACCCCATACTTACCCTCCGAGGTCCGAAGCTGCGATCTTCTGAGGACCGGGACACGTCTGCACTCTTCAAAGTCAAACTGTGAACTGAGGAATCAAGGTAAGCGCTGTATAATGGCTGTCAATTGGGGTTTCAACTTATGTTGATATCGCAGCCATTTTTAGGAATTTTGACCCCAAATTTTCAGTATGGAGTTCTTGGGACCTCACCTCATGAACACTATCACTGTCAGTTTGTTATTCGGTCCAGAAAGGTGGTTTCGCGGTCGCTGCGTGGAATCACCTTTTGGGTCCGATTAATGAAATGACAGTGTCAGTGTTCATGAGGAGAGGTCCCAAAAAGCCCATGTTGAAAATGTGGTGCAAAAATTCCCCAAAATGATCGCATTATGAGTGTGCATTGTGCAGTTTCTACACATGCTTGTAACTTTGCCAGTTTTTAATATTTTCACTCCAGATTTTCAGCTTTGCCATTTTTCCATACCTCCTCATGAATAGTAGAGCTGTCATTTTTCACATCCTGCCCAAAATGTGTTTTCACACCTGTGTGCAGAATGGCGCTATCACTGTGCAAAATCCCCTTTTGGGATGAGTCAACAAAATGACAGTGGTAGGTTTCATCAGGTGGTGTCCTAAAAAGGTCATGTTGAAAATTTGGTGAAACAACTCCAAAAAATGGCAGTTACACCCAGTTGTTCAAATTTTTTACTCACGTGTGCAACTTTGATCATTTTCAATATTTTCACTCCAAATTTTCAGTATAGCCATTTTATCACACCACCTCATAAACAGTACAGCTGTCAGATTTCACATCCTGCCCATAATGTATTTTCACACCTGTGGCGTGGAATGACGTTTTCCCACGAATTTGAAATTTTTCACCTATGTGGTTTGTGAGGTGGGGTGATAAGAAGACTATGTTCAACATTTGGGGTCAAAATATGAAAAAATGACAAAGTTATGGCCATTCATTGCAATTTCGGTTCGCATGCTCGTAACTGCAGAAATCTTAAATATTTGCACCCCACATTTTTTTTATTTATACCTCTGCTCCACCGCCCTCTCTATCTGGAGAGAGCCTCATCCCCTGATGTCCACCAACCTACCCTGACTAGCTACCCCCAGGGCTTACCCAACCCCACCAAGACTGGATCCAGTATAGGGGTCGGCGTCGTGGCTATTCAGGGCCGGGACCTGCAAGTTCCATCCATCATCTGCCATGAGCTTTTTCCCTCCTGGTTTCCCCCTTCAGGGGTGGAGCATGCAAGGACACCAGAGATGGTGCCATGCATGCTCCCCCCATCAGGCATCTGCCCCACCTCTGACCCGATGTCTGCAGCATTGGTGTACCAGCCACCGCTATGGGCCAGGCATGTACCAACAACTGGTTGCCCCCCCTCCCCAGAGAAGGAGTGCTGTCCCTGGAATGCTTGATCCTTCTCCTCCCCTGCTGTCCCCCTGTGGCCCATGCTCACTCCCAAACACGGGTCACTGGCGTGACACAAAGTGTGGCATCCAGTGCCTCAACCCTCAGTGCCACTGGGTCAGCAATGCACCCCACATTTTCAACATAGCCTTCTTATTAACTGAGCTTCTGTATTCTAATGCTGTACAAAATATGATAGCTTGTCAAAACATACTACAGGCAGACTTTTCCTCCCACCAGAAGTTCTACTAACACAATACATACCTGCCACATAAACCATGCAAGGAAACATTTGGCATTGACAAATGGTTGTTTTTCACCTGGTGGTGGGAACAAAATAAAGGATGAGCTTCTACATTATTTTTTTAGTGTGTGAATTTTTTTTAGTGCTTGTGAAAGGTGTTGAACTGACAGTATTGGAACCTGAAACTCGGCTTATCCACATGACATATACAGCACAGGCAATCACAGTGCAAGATTCCCCACACTGTCCACCAATGTGCCTCAATTCTACCATGGAGAGACCACAACGTAGGAGAGAATGTAGTTCAGACTCCATGCCCATTCAGTCCTTGGTCTCTCATATGAGACTGACAACAAGGGTGCTGAATTAGTGCCACTTGTGTTGGTGGTTTGTGCAGTGGACACTTGCCCAATGAGAAATGGACTGAGACCACCACAACTCATTTCACATAGCCTACGGAACAGTCCTCCAGTGATAATGGCTTTTGGCCACTACTGACCTTTGCTGGATTTGAACCATTGACCTAGAGATGAAAGACTCCTTATCCTGCTATTAATCCACTGAACCATCCAGTTTCCTAAAAGGATGCATTTCTCATTCCATTACAAAAAAACAAAACACAGTTCCACTGGGTATAGCTGTTACCAGACATCTTCATGCTTGGCCCCTCCCACAACCATGCTGTCGTCCTCCGGCTCTGCCCTATCTGACATCAGATCTTTTCCACTGGAAGGTCTCCTCCTCCTTTACAGATCTTGTCAAGTGTGAGAAAAACCTGTTTCAAGTGTTAATTCTTTGGCAGTTTCTTGATATTTCAATAAAGTGTTCAACTTGCTGTGTGTCTTTTGTCTTTCGGCTCATGCTCCATCGAGGATCCGAGGATGGACTGCAATAAATGGGTTTAAGAGTGTGTTAAATGTCTGCAGAAGATGCCTGCCACAGATCCGCATGACACATGCTAATACTGCCTGGAAGCAAGCCATGATGTCAATGGGTTCTCATCTTGCCAGGCCATGAATCCTTTGTTACTGGAAGAATGGAAGGCGCACTCCTCCATGGTAGATCTTTGGAACGTTGATAGGTCTCAAAGGTCACTGGGTCAATTACACAGTTTGCGACTATGGAGGAATAGGTGGGGGAGGCTCCTTGTAGGTGTTGGCTATCTCTCCCTTGGGGCCAGCCATGGCCATTCCATTTGGGGACTGCTTGGAGTGTCGGCAGATATATATGGCTCTCCAAACTTTCAATGAGAGTCCCCTCACATCACAAGAAATGTAAGAAGCACCACCACCATCAAACTTGGGAGAAAGAGCTATCCTGCTCTTACAGATCGCTCAACTTCTTGAACCGGTCAGCCTTGGTAGAACTTCCCTTGGATTTGGACATCAGTGAAGCTTCATCACTGTCTGAAACCTGGGTCTACCTTTTTCCTCCCCAGCTTTGGAGAGGGCTCTGCCTGTGCTCCAATCAAGTTGAACTGCCTAGGGTGAAGCTCCACTCAGGGGTCCCCTGACAGATGGCCACTAGAGTGTCTCCCATCATTGTATCACTGCTAAAGCCTGTGCTCTACACAGCACAGCTGGTAGGCCCCAAGGGGATCAACAAACTAGGGGCCATTCCCAGTCTATATTCCTCTCCAGTCAATGATGCCATCGACATCTGTTGAGCTCCATTCCTCTTTGGAAAAATGTTGGCATCGACTTTGGAGGTCCGAAGACCTCCTGTGGCAACTCACAGGCCAAGAACAGGTTAATCTGAAGCTGAAATAAATAAATAAATAAATCTCATGCTTCCTGCCCCATAGGTCCCCACCTGGGTGCCGATGCTCTCAGAGCTTTGACTGGAGGTCCTGCCACCGGAAGTTTCTCCACCTAGACCAATTGTGGTGGAGCCCCCACAGCCTTGGAATGGTGCCCCACCAAGGGGTCTCTGCACCTGGGTTGCCCAGATGCCTGTCTGTGGTGGTCAGAAGGGTGGTCCACACTCCCAGGAAGTGGTCTTGACCTCTTTTCAGTAAACCAGATTCTGACTCAGAGGGGGAATCCTCAATGGCCTCCTCCAGCTGCAGTTGACCTGAGCTTGACATGTTGGATGGTTGATCCTCTTCAAGTGAATCACTCTCCATCAATGCTCTATTGCAGCAAGTCTGAGATCCTTAATATAATCCTTGTAGATGGTCTAGAAGAGGTAGTCCTACCCTCTCACGGACATTTTGGAATGGAAACACTTTGCTGGAGTGGTGTTCCTGGTTGCCCAAACTGATCCTTGGCCCAGCCCTTGGACTCAGGCAGCACCCACTGTCCAGTACTCCCACACTGCCAGGAACGCAAGTATGTGATCCATGTGGGGGGCTTGTCAGAATCCTCCGAACACCATGCAGTCAATGGGGATGCAGACAAGGAACCAAATGCCAGACATTATAGTCTGCAGAGTCTATGCTACAATTTCTTTGGGCCTTCAGCTGTCCAGCTATATCATGTTGATGGCTGCTTCAGCCAAAGTAGTAATCTAGGAAGGACAACCAGGTAACAAAGCAGGACAGGAAGTAACAAGTCTGGTTCTAATCAAAAGACACTAGGCAGTTAAGGGAATACAGGATCTTCTTCGGGGGTATCTCAGTCATTGGGTCACACCATAGAACTTCACTGTTGGTGAAGCAGGATCCACATGGAAGATTTTCAGCAGTACAACTGAGACCCCCGAAGCCGACGTCATCTACTGATGTCACCAACCCTTTAAAGGCATAAAAGCGGCCCCACTCCCTCCACAGTTCTTTCCGGCCGTCGTCTCTGTTCACATGGGTCTCCGTGGAAGCTCCAACGCAGTTTCACACCATTTTTGACTACAGCTTTTTTCATACTTAGCCTTTTAAAATCTCTTTTTAAAGAGATTCCTTTATTTTATGTTAATACTTTGACTTCTGTCTTCCATCACTACGGAAAGAAGATTGCCTCTACAGATGAACATTCACTCTGTGTCTGCTGTCTTGGGCCTGACCATGATGACTCAGACTGTGAGCTCTGCCAGACGTTTAATCAAACCACCTCAGGTGATGCAAAAAGGCTCAAAAAAATTTCCCAATGGAGCAGCAAGTAGTCAGTTCTGGGCAGGGGTCCTCTGGGGTCCCTCCTTCCCAGTTGCCAGCAGGTTCATTGAGCTTCCAGGCCACTAAGGCCTGAAACAAGTCCTTGGAGGAAAAGTAATAAAAAGGACCATGATCGGGATCACTCCCCAGAGGCTTGCCCGCTCCCCGATGGCCTCCTCTTCTTCATCTGGGGGTATTCCATCTGCTGTCCAGGTCTCTGTTCCTACCAGATCCCTACCAGCAGTGCTGCTGCCTGCTGCAGAGGGTGACTGGTCATCGACCTCCAGGTTGTCAGCCCCCACTCAGTCAACAATGGGCTCAACATTGACAACAGCCCTCCCGTCGAAGCCTGATGTTTCTCCAGGTCCTCGGGCTTTGGGCTCCTGGGGCTCTCAGTGCCCGCTGAATGGGTTGTCGCACTTTGCACCGTCTAACCCACCTCCATTGACACAGCTTTCCACTGTCATCAATCTTAACAACATTTTGACCAAGTTCACTACAGTCATTGGTCCATCAGTTGGCACATAAAGGCCTACATCGGCTGCACCATCGATGGCTCCATCATCATTGACACCACTTCAGCCCTGCAGACTGCCACCCATGAGCTGTTGATGGTCCCTCGTTCATTGGACCTTGAGCTGGAGTGGGTTGACATTATGGAGGAATACCATCCTGACCTCATCTTACCTAAGGAAGAGGAAGAGTCTCCTTCCACTGGAAGGTCCACTGCCTCCTCAGTGAGCGAGGACTCTGTCAAACATACCCCAAGGTCTCCTTCAGAGGACCCTACCTTATTCGATGTCATGAAGCAGCGCTGCCATGGACTTCCATACTGAGGAGAAGGATGCCACCAGAAGAGGTCTGGTGGACTTCTTGGAGATCCCAGAGTCTCCCCCCCCCAAGGTCAATCCTCCCATCCTTCCTGCTCTGAGGAATGCCAATACTGCAGCCTGGCACAGGCCTGACATGGTGCTAGCAATCGCCCACAGGGCTAAGTTGTACCATGCCCCCCCAGGGCCTGCCGCATTATGATGCCCAGCCTGAAACTAATTCTGTGGTCATCAAGGCACCTCATGATAGGTCGAAGGTACCCAAGCACCTCAGTTCCCTGCCCATGACAGAGAATCCCTAGGAATAATCTCTGATGTAAGAGGGTCTGTGCCTCCTCCACCCTAGGGCAGAGGATTGCCAATTACCTCTCCCATATGGTCAAGTATCAGAATACTATCTGGAAGAAGGGCAAGGTGTGGCCCAGGCCCTTCCTGACTGTTCCCAGAAACAGGAGGTTCTTAAATGCTTGCAGAGTGCTGAGGATATTAGCAAGCATCTCCTTTGGGCCCTCTTTGACATTTTGGATACAGGTGCCAGGGCTGCTGCCACAGGCATTTGCCTTCGTTGGCACTCCTGGCTGAGGGTCTCGGGTTTCCATCTAGCAAAAGGTGCTTAATGCCCCTTTTAATGGCTCCAAGCTGTTTAGTCCAGATGCGCAGAACATCATAAATGAGCTACAGGCATCTGGTAGAGCTATTAAGTCTGTCCACTCGCTCTATCATACCCAGCCTAAGAGCAGACAGTGCCCTCCTTTTTGCAAGGTGTTCCACAAATCTGGAGCTGCCTTCTGGCCCCAGAACAAGAGAAGAGCATCCTCTGCCTTGCCAACCCCCTCGTCCTCCAGTGCCATAGCAAAGTGCCCTAGGGGTTACAGATCTCCCCCAGCGGTGGGATCCACCTCCATTGGACTCCTTGCAGACCCCCCTCTTCCAGTCCCTGACCAAGAGGTGGTGGTTAGAGATAAGTTGTCCCTCCATCTCAATCAATGGAGAACCATTACTTCAAATGCTTGGATTCTTCAGATAATAGAGAGGTGTTACACTCTGGAGCTCATTGAAATGCCCCAAGAGGCTCCTTCAGTTCCCTTCACCTACCCTCTGGCCCATCTGTCTGATCTCTAGGAGGAGGTACAGCCCCTTCTGCACAAGGGCAATCGAACCAGTACCCAGGTGCCAAAGAAACAGGGGATTTTATTCCAGATTCTTCCTGGTGCCCAAGAAAACCAGAGATCTGAGGCCCATATTAGATCTCAAGGACCTCAATCTGTATGTCCAGTACAAAACATTCTGCATGGTAACCCTGCCATGTCTGATGCTACTTCTCAAGCAGGGCAACTGGCTGTGCTCCATGGACATGCAGGATGCTTATCTGCATATCTTGGTGTTTGCTCCACACAGGAGAATTCTCTGGTTTCTCTTTCAGGGTGAACACTACCAGTTTAAAGTACTTCCCTTTGGCTTATCCTCTGCACCACAGGTCTTTACCAAGTGCTTAGCAGCGGTAGTTGCAGCTCTCTGAAGGGAGGTACTGTATAGTTTCCTCTATCTGGATGATTGGCTCTTAAAGGCCCCATCCAGAGAACAGCTCCTCTGGACTCTGGAAAGAACACTTCAGCTGTTCCTTTCCCTGGGCATCATGGTCAACTTGCCCAAGTTGGTCCTAAGCCCACCCAAAAGGCTACAATATATAGGGGTGTTTCTGGACTCGGCACAGGGAAAGGCCTTCCTGCCTCAGAACAGAGTGGAGTGCCTTATCACCTAGTCTCAGGAGGTTGACCAGAGCCATTATGTTTCAGCCAGGGTATACCTGAGGCTTCTGGGGTTGATGGCCATGACCATTCCCATGGTTTCTCTGGCTCTGCTGCACATGCAAGTCCTCCAGTGAGCACTCAGGGTGCAATGGGACCAATGCACAGATAAGTTAGAACAGTTGGTGCTGGTCTCCTCCCCAGTCTGTGAGGTGCTCCAAATGTGGATGGACCCTCTGAACCTATTGCATGTTCCAAGCATGCTAAACACCCTGGTGGACAGCCTCAGTTGGACTCAGTCCAGCATGCACAAATGGGAACTTCTCTCATCTGTCTCAGAAGATCTGTTCTGCAGATGGGGTCATCCAGAGTTGGACCTTTTTGTGTCCCTACTCAATGCAAAACTGCCCAGATTCTGCTCACTAGATCCAGGGCCTGGAGTTTTCTGGTGAGATGCATTGTCCCTCTCCTGGAACAGAAGGTTCCTTTATGCCTTCCCTCCATTTCCTCTGATTCAGAGGGTGCTAATCAAGCTACAGATGGAGGGGAGCCAGCATGATTCTGGTAGCTCCATTCTAGCCACGGCAGATATGGTTTCCATTACTGCAACAGTTAGCAGAGGAACCTCCGGCCCCTTTGCAGGGAATCTGTTGATGTAGGCTCAGGGGACCCTGATCCATCCCAACCTCAAGTCCCTTCATCTACATGCCTGGCTCCTGAGGACATAGCCATCGCCTGGTTTGGAGTATCCCAGAGGGTGGCAGGTGTCCTCATGGCCACTAGAAAGCCCTCCATTTGAACCATATATGCCATGAAGCGGAAGAGGTTTGCCATATGGGCTGCTAAGCATCACCTGGACCCTTTCACTTATCTGGTGAGCCAGATCCTGGATTACCTGATATCCCTGTCAGACTCCATCCTCCAGTACTCCTTCCTCAAGGTGCACCTTTCGGCTGTCTTGGCCTTTCATGAACTTAGGGGAGGCCGCACCATGGCTCAATTTGATGTTTCTCGTACCTTTCTTAGGGGCATCCTGCCTCTGAAACCTCCAATCCATTCCCCTGTCCTGGCTTGGGATTTTAATTTTGTTCTGGAGAAGTTGACTCTGTCTCCTTTTGAGCCAGCTGTGACTTGTAAGCTACACATTCTTTCCTAAAAAGCATTATTTTTGGTTGCTATTACTTCTGCTCGAAGGATTTCTGAGCTTCAGGCCCTCTGGTGCGAGGAGCCTTTTTGATTTTTCACATAGATAGGGTGTTTTTGTGCATGAATCTTAAGTTTCTTCCTAAGGCGGTGTCTGAGTTTACCCTGAACCAATCTATCCATGTACCTGTTTATTTTTCTGAGTGTGCCAGTCCAGGGCACGCACTGCTTCATACGTTAGACATGCACAGAATTTTGAAGTATTATCTGCTCTGAACAAGGGAGTGCAGAAAGTCAAAGTAGCTCTTTGTTTCTTTCACCCCAGGTAGAGAGGGCATTCAGGTTTCTAATCAATGTTTGTCTAAATGGTTGGCACATTGTCTTGTGTTCTGTTACCACAACCATAGCAAAGAGTTGCCAGGGGTGGTGAAAGCCGGTTCTACAAGGGGCATGGCTACCTCTGTGGCCTGTTTCAAAGGGGCCTCAGTCACTGACATTTTTGCTGTACCACCTAGAGTACTGTCCATACTTTCACCAAGCACTAGAGTCTGGACATTGCCTCATGGACCTGTGCAGGTTTTGGCAGGGCTTTGTGGCAGGGCCTCCTGTCTTAAGTTTAGGGATGGCCTTCCATCTAGACTGTTCTGTTGCACCTGTAACTGCTTGGGACTCATTCCTATGGTGTGACCTGATGACTGAGATACCCCCGAAGAAGATAGAACAGTTACGTAAGAACTTACTGTAACACTAAATCTTCGAGTGGATCTCAGTCATCAGGTCTGCCTTCCTTCCACCATCCACCTGTTTGGGGTTCCTGTCTCAGACTGGCTATCTGGTGTATCCAGCCTTTTATTCAGCCCATGGCACCTCTTTCTCTCCTCGGTCCCCTATGGCACGGGTTTGCTCCCTTAATCTCCAGTGGAAAGAACTGAGGAGGGGGGCCACTCATGCCTTTATAGGGCTGGTGACGTTGGTGTGGGCAGCCCCAGCTGTACTGCTGGAAAATCTTCCATGTGGATCCTGCTCCATCGACTGCAAAGTTCCTATGGTGTGACCTGATGACTGAAATCCTCTCGAAGATCTACTGTTACAGTAAGTTCTTACATAACTGTTCTTTATCAGTGGTCTAGGATTGTCATAGGTTCCGTATGGAGATGAGGTACAGTAGGGAGCTAGTCAGTTGCGGTGATTATGAGTTGCTGTTCTCCTGTGATATGCTCTGGAGGAAGGGGCACTGCTCCATCTGCAGGAACTTTGCAGAGCTCCATGCTCAACTGATAGCAGCAAGAGAAGAGATATCTTTGCTGCCTCACCAGCTCAGCTGAAGCCCATGCCCCACCCACATCCCACTCCCCCGGAGGCCCACTGATCCAGGGTAGAGGAGAGTGGTAGGAAAGGGGAGAAGAAAGGGAGGCAGGGGTAACCACAAGGAGCTTGACCAGTCTGACACCATCCAGATGGCAAATCACTTTACACCCCTGGAGGAGACTCAAATACTTGACTCCACTGGTGGGGGAGGACTCTAAGTCAGTCAAGAGTAATGGGCAGGATAACATGGTGACACCTGAGGAGGGTCAAGCAGGAGAAAGTCAGCCAGGTGAGTCTCAGTGGTAGGGGAACTTTGTGATTGGGTGGTAAAGAGGGAGGTTGAATGGGAGGGGATGGTCAGGTGCGTTCCTGGTGCATCAGCCATCTGGGATATAGACAGGATAGGGAGGAGGGATGGAGGAGCTGAGTGTTCTGGTACACATGCGTACCAATGATCTGTCAAACCAGCCTGTGGAGATGGTGAAGCAGAATGTATGCAGACTGGGGGACAGGTTGAAGGCATACTCAACCTTGTTGAGTTTTTCCGAGGTCCTCCCTGTGTGGAGTGGGAGGGGGGAGACAGAATAAGGAGAGATGAGTTTGAAGGGTTTAGTGGGTGGCTAAAGGGATGGTGTCAAGAGATGGGGTAGCACTTTTGGGGGGACTTATGGAACAGGAGGCTCTTCAAGGGTGATGGTCTTCACCCAAACAAGAGAGGGGGCCAGTGCGCTGGGGGGAAGTTTGACATCTTCATTGGGCAGTTGAACTGACTGCAGCAGAGACTGAAGCTAGGGGAGCCACAGTGATAGGAGAGAGAAAAGGGAACCTAGCTAGTACTCCCTCTAATCTAGGGGCTTGTAGCAGCACAGTGGGCAAAAATAATGTTGAGGTTCAACTGAGCTAGGCAAATGGACCAAATAGGGAGGGCTCACGAAGCCTGCAATCAACAAGAAAGGCAACAAGTTAAGGAGTCTAGGGAAAAACAAGAGAGAAAAATACAAAGGGGATTGGACATTAGATGGAAGGGAGACTGTCTTAGTGCCATGAGCCTGGGTAATAAAAATGAGTACGCTCCAGACAATGATGGCAAACACTGAGGTGGACCTCACAGCCATCACAGGAACTTAGACCTCAGAAAATAATGACTGGGGCCTGACAGTATCTGGTTACGTAATGTTTAGGAGGGACAGAGAAAAGGGTAAAGAGGGAGCCCTATATGTCAGGGAATTCATCAAAGCTGTGAAAGATTGATACATCAGAGGAAGTAATGGGGAGTGGGCAGCTTCATTGTGGATGCTGTTCATGGCAGCCTTAGGCAAGAAACTACAGTTGGAGGTGACCTATAGACTGCCAAAACAAAGGGGAGAAAGGGATAAGGAGCTTGGGAAGGGAGTGGTAAAGGAGGCGGTAGGTGGGTGATCTGAATCTGCTGGATATTGATTGAGATGTTCCAGCTGCCAAGAGCATCAGAAGTCAGGCACTGCTGGATGCATTCCAGGACTGTCTGATGGTGCTGCTGGTTAAAGAACCCACCAGGCAAGCTATCATTCTCTGGGGTGCTCGCCAGCTCGAGGTGTGCAAGTAGGGGAGCCACTAGGGCCAAAGAGACAGAAAACGAAGCCCCAACCTGGGGCTAGCAGTGCCTGATCAAAAATCTTACTGTGTTCTAGAATAATGGGACTGCCACCTACTACACACATAAGAGCTCAGTTATTGATTAAACAGCCTATTTTGGCAAAAACGATTCAAAGACAGGTACCTGGATTCCAGAACAGTGCTTATCCTTCATTCAATGTGAACACAGGGTACTGTGCAGAATCACTTCAAAACATTGGTTACAGAGGATTACAGCAGCACAATTCCCATGAGACCAGTTTGTAGAAATAACTTGGGCTCCTTAATGGAGTGCCGGCCGACCCCCCCCACTTACTTCTTCCTTCCTTGTCTATGATGTCACATGAGCGCTTTGTCAGACTCTTGAAGTGCCCCTTATATCTAGCATGCCTTAAAGAAACAGTGCAAATAAAGTAAGCAGTGCAAGGTGCATATAAATAAATTAAAAATATTTAAAAGATCTACAAAATATGAATCATTTTCATGCCATCAAAGTTTCTACAAAGCAAAAGTGCACATATCTCAAGAAAATGACTCATTTTGTACCTCTTCTGTTCTCACTCGTTATTCTTTTCTCACTATTCTGTTTTTTTTGTGTGTTGCTTGTCATCTCCCCTTTTTAAGGGGGTCCAGTGGTTATTACCTCTTCCTTTAATTCTCTACCCAGTATTCTTTTTATAATTACTGGTTCACGTTTTTTCCCATAGTAAAGGCCGGTTATAATTTGCCGTTATAACCAGCTGGGCTGGTTATAACAGCAAACACGCGCCGCTTTTACTATAGTAAAAGCACAAGCAACAGCAGCTCCACTTCTTCAGAGCTTTTCTTTTTTGCACTGTATGGGGCTGTAAATGAATTTACTTCTCTTTTTTTTGTTTGTTAAACAGGTCGGCGAAAGACAAACTGCACGCACTTTTATGCTGGCATAGTAAAGGGCAGCTGGGCTCACTCAGGGACCTTTCTGTTGTGCCTAATGCTCTCGTCCGTTTTTATTCACCGCTGCCGCTCCGCTACTGTCTGTACCTCCCTTATGCTCTGGCTCTTTGGCAGGCTACTGCTGAAAACTGACCAATTTTAACTTAAAAAATGAGATGTTCAGCACCCTCACTGCCGGATCGCCGTCGTCATGGAACTGCCTTGCAGGTACTGCTCCTCCCCTTCTTGTCACTGCCTCTCACCATATTTTATATAATTGCTCAGGTGAAAAAAATGGGACCCCAGCAATTATAAAAAATAAAACATGGGGTGATGTGTATAAAACTCGATTTTTACACACAGCCTCGTCGTGGGATACATTTCATAAACCCCTCGGGCTTCGCCCTCTGGGTTTATGAGGCATCCCACAACTCGGGTGTGTGTAAAATCTTGTTACACACATCACCCCATGTATTATTTTCTATATAATGTCTATGATCTTCTAGACTGTGAAGTCAGTCTGCCCGTCTTGCCACTCCGCCACCCCCTGGAACAGTGCAGTCATTTATTTACTCAGAATATAAGTATTAATCATATGTTTAACATCAACCATTTCATTTAACTGTTGAAATGTTTAAATGTGATTAGCAGTCACACATATTTTACTGTCTAAAGCAGTTTAGTATGTAACATAGAAACTTAGACAGTGATGGCAGAAAAAGACCAAAAGTTCATCAAGTTTACCCATTGGGCCATATCCACAAATAGGTTTCCTGCACACACTAACCACAGAAATGGGACACCAGTCTAAAAACCTTTTTTAACATTAATTTAAATGCCAACATCAACAGACTGTTGCCTGACATGTTTCGGATTTAACATCCTTCTTCAAAGGCTAAACATTCAATTACAACCAGTTCTTATATAGGTCAATTAAAAGCACATGACATAAACTCCGCCCTTTTGACACCTCAGGTATCACTGGTTAAAAAAGCATTTGAATATGCTGAGTATCTTAGAACTTTAATAAAACACTAATATGCACACCAGTGAACCATCTAAAAAGTTATGTAATAAAGATATCTATAAGAAACCAGATAAGGGTCTTTCATGAGCTTAAACATAAACATTTATTTATTTAAAAAATATCAGATTTACAAACCTTTGAGTCAGAGACTCATTTACAAAAGCACCTTGTCGAAACTAATACAAAGACAGTACAGTTAACAAGTCCAAAAACAATGGCTCAGAGAGCAAAGAGTTATAACAATCATTCACTGGAGATACATGGGTAACAGTAGATAAACAGATTACATAGTTTAGGCACACAGGCACCACATCAAGAAGACCAACACAGTTCAAACAATATACAATAGCTAAAGCAAATAGACAACAGTAGTCAAAGAGAAGCCCAGAGTGTTCACATGAAGGCTGTTGCATACACTAACTGAATCAAAGTATAGTACATTGAGAAAGGGCATATTTAAGCAATAAGGCACGACAGGGTGTGTGTTATCATGTAATAACATCACTCCTGGGGTTGGTTGAAGCACGAGATGAAGCCAAGTATTTATTTATTTGCACGTATTTATTTGATCCACTGGATCAACAATATTTGCTCGAGCTGTGCCCAGCGCAGATTTTACAGTACTGGTCCTGGTCTGGTGATCTGGGTTTTACCCATACCACACTGCATATGGCTTAGTGATATACTGTACAGATGGCTACAGAGTCTAACCACTTGAAGGCTGAAGTTTCAGAAAACCATTATGCTACAAATATCAAGACTCACTACCTCCCTCACCCTCCAGTCACAATTAATCCTCTACCAAAGTCATGCTTAAATACTGGTGCCTCTACATCCACAGCACTAAGCTTTTAATGCCAACATGCTTCTTCTGCTGCTGTGAGTTAAACTCTTTATTTAAAAACATTTTGTTGAGAAATTTTTGCTTTAGTATATCCGTGGTCAGGAAAAATGAATTTGTAAAAGAAACCAAAATCCCCATTTATCAATTCATTGAATCACAATACAGCATGTTATGAATTTTTCAGATTCTATGTACATCATACCCTACCTACTTACCACCTATAAACTCAACTATATTAAAATAATAATTCTAGGCACTTTTTTTTTTTTTTTTACCAGGATAGACACACTAAGCTGAAAGCTTGTTTACAGATGTGACCTGGGAGCACAAGGAAGTTAAGTGATTTGTGCAGGGTTACACAGTTTGCAAGTGGGGGCTGTGGGAGTCAAACCCAGGTCTCCAGGTTTGTAGCTCAGAACCTTAAACCACTGCCTACTTAACCATTTACAACACGGCTATTTAGTAGCTGTTGTCTTACAGAAACCCCTGTTACTGTAGTTAGTTCTCCCCTGGACTGGGAAGGGAGAAGCCTGAGAGGGCAGGGGGCAGCAAGGTCCGTTCCCAGGGTGGGGACTGACCAAAGGAGCAGACACAAAAGCCCGCTAGGCCTATTCTGCTGGCATTTTTGTATGTTAGTATGCTTACTACACCAACACTATGAACCATAAAACAGATGACTTCCATAACTAGGGAGGAAGTATAGCACAGTGGTTTAAGGCTCTTCTCTGCAAATCTGGAGATCTTGGTTTGAATCCCACAGCCCCCACAGAAATGTGGAGTATCTTTTTAAGAAAGTACAAAAATACTGTGAATGATTTTAAAGCAGTGCACATGCTAAATCCTACTGCCACATTCAAAACATCATACCCTACCTACTTACCACATATAAACTCAACTATATTAAAAAAATAATTCTAGGCACTTTTTATGTTTGCTTGCATGCATGTGCAAGAAACACAGTGCCACCATATGAGAATTCATAGGTGTGCTTCCCTATCTCCAATGCCCTGCTGCCTTTTACAGGCGCGGCCCCACCACGCCAATGAATGCAAGAGCTGTCTATGATAGCATTTGCAAATGCAGCGGCGTACAGTTGAAAGAAAGGTACTGCAGCGTGTAGGCAATTTGCATACTGACGTCGGCAGTATGCAAAGTGCCTACACGTCGGCACTGCAGTGCAAGAGCTGTCATAGACAGCTCCTCCACCCCCACAAACAAGTAACACGATGGGAGCCCACCCCAGCGTGCTCATGTGCTCCCCTCCCACAGTATGGCTGATGGGGGTGCCCAATCCCCCATCGACTGCACTGCGCTCCCCCCCAACAGAGTTTTAGGTGCCACACTGGAAGTCCACCCAAATGTGGCAACAATCTGTAAGGCCGATGGGGGTGCCCATGCCCAATCCCCCATTGGCTCCACTGGCCCCCCAAACAGCCTTGGAAGTGCCATGCTGGGAGCCCACCCCAGCGTGGCAAACATCCATCTGCTGCCCCCAACACACTTCCAGGTGCCACGCTACCCACCCCAGCATGGCAGAAATCTCTATGGCCAATGGGGTTGCCCAATCCCCCGTTGGCTCCGCTGGCCACACAAAAAACCTTCCAGCTGCCATGCTGGGAGCCCACCACAGCATGGCAAATGTCACATGTCGTCTTCCTAAAAGGAAAAGACCTAGAAAGAAAAAAATGGTCCTTCGCTGGCTGTCTTGAGTCTGACCCCCACCAGCGCACACCCTGCCTCCCCATACCCCCCCACCCCATACTTACCTCCGGAGTCCGACGTGATGATCTTCAGTGGACCGAGAACACGTCTGCACTTTTCAAAGCCGACCGCGAACTGAAGAAATGCTGGTAAGCTGTATAATGGGTTAAATAGGGTTTTTTCAACTTTGATGCATATCTTGGGCATTTTTGGGAATTTTTTCACCAAAGTTTCAACATGGGGTTTTTGGGACCTCACCTCATGAATTATTGCACTGTCATTTTGTTATTTGGTCCCGAAAGGTGATTTTGCGGTCACTGCGTGAAACCACCTTTCAGGACCAATGTATGAAATGGCAGTGCCATAGTTCATGAGGTACTCCCCCAAAAACCCTATATTGAAAATTTGGGGAAAAAAATTCCCAAAAATGACTGTTTTACATGCGTGCGTTGCGCAGTTCCTACGCATGCTCGTAAGTTCATGAATTTTTAATATTTGCACTCCAGATTTTCAGTATTGCCATTTTACCACACCTCCTTATGAGCAGAACAACTGTCATTTTTCACATCTCGACCAAAATGTGTTTCCGAGTATGTAGCGCACAATGGTGCAGTCGGTGTGCGAAATCAATGTTTGGGACAGATTAAGAAAATCACAGTGACACTGTTCATGAGCAGAGGTCTTAAAATGGCTATGTTGAAAATTTGGAAAAAAATTCCCAAAAATTACTGTTTTGATAGTGTAGTTGCTAAGTTCCATGCGGCTACATACGTTCTCCAGTTTTTAAGATTTGCACTCCAGATTTTCAACATTGCCATTTTACCACACCTCCTTATGAGCAGTACAGCTGTCATTTTTCACGCCTCCCAAAATATGTTTCCAGATATAGCGCACAATGGCGCAGTCGGTATGCGAAATTAATATTTGGGACAGATTAAGAAAATCACAGTGACACTGTTCATGAGCAGAGGTCTTAAAATGGCTATGTTGAAAATTTGGTGACAAAAGTCCATAAAATGACTGTGTTACGAGCGACCATTGTGCTGTTTCCACGCACCCTCGTAACTTCATGAATTTTTTAAATATTTTCAGTCCAGATTTTCACCACTGGCATTTTTCCACACTTCCTTATGAACAGTACAGCTGTAATTTTTCACAACATGGCTGAAATGTGTTTTCACACTTTCTGCGCAGAAATGCGTGGTCGCTGTGGGAAATCAGTGTTCGGAACAGATAAAGAAAATGACAGTGACACTGTTCATGAGCAAAGGTCCCAAAATGCCTGTGTTGACAATCTGCTGTAAAAAATCCCCAAAGTAATTACGTTAAGGGTGTGCGTTGCGTAGTTTCTACGCACACTCGTGACTTCACCAGTTTTTTTACTATTTTCACTGCAGATTTTCAACATTGCCATTTTTTACACCTCCCCATGAACAGTACAACTGTCATTTTTCACATCCTGTTCAAAATGTGTTTTCACGCCTGTGGTGCCAAATGCCGTAGTCACTGTGCAAAATCAGCTTTCGGCTAACAAACTGATATTACCACTGTTCATAAGGTGGGGGACACAAAAAACCCATGTTGAAAATTTGGAGTGAAAATACCAATGAACGCCTGAGGCATTAGGGTTTCCGACCATAACGCCCCACTCTGTACAAACTGATAGGCATCATGGGTGTGACTTGGGATTGTCACCTGCAATGCGCATACCATTCCACCCCCACCCACATCCTGCAGCCAGTGAGAGGCATTGAGGTGTGCCTTGGACTCTTTGGCCCCAAAGTTCACCCCATTTTCCTATACTGCACCCATCTCACCGTATTTCCTGATGGAATGGGGTGAGCATAAGGGCTAAAGACTCGAAGGCACACCGTAACACTTGTCGGTGTCTGCAGGGTAGGGTGTGGTGAAATGGCATGACAGTTATGCCTGACGACCCAAAGGCACGCCCCACCAATGCCAGTGTCAGCAAGCAAACATTCGGCATTGACAAATGCTTTTTTTTTTTTTACCAGGAGGGACACACTAAGCTGAAAGTTTGTTTACAAGTGTGCCCTGGGAGCACAAGGAAGTTAAGTGATATGCGCAGGGTCACACAGTATGCAAGTGGGGGCTGTGGGAGTCAAACCCAGGTCTCCAGGTTTGTAGCTCAGAGCCTTAAACCACTGCCTACTTAACCATTTGCAACACGGCTATTTAGTAGCTGTTGTCTTACAGAAACCCCAGTTACTGTAGCTAGCTCACAGACATGCCTGTGCAGTAGAGAGTAGTACAGAACAGAACAGAAGATATTTAACCATTTACAACACGGTTACACTAATACATAATACATACTTCTCAAACTTGAAAGAAAAAATACACTTTATCATCAAAGTCTGTATTTACCAAGTACTGTGCCCATGTTTAAAATAAATTGAACCCCCCCAAAAAATGTGCCCTGACATGAAACTACATGTTTAACTGTAAAGGCAATTAAACATTGTATTTCTAAATGCATTGCTAACACCAATGCTTCATGATTAAAACAATTTCAACCCCCCCATGACAGATTGCATTCTGGGAAGATTGCCTTAGCAAGATGCTGTAAAAAAATGGAAAAACAGGTTTAATGGAGTGAAAGCTGACATCCTATTTCTAGTGTCCATGAGAAAAGAAAAATATTTAAGATTTTTTTTATGTCAGCTCTGATCAGAATAGCTTTTAAATCACATTTGATTGAATTAGACCAAATCTAACTGTAACCCCTAGGGGGCACTATCCCAAGGGTTACTACCCTTGCCTGCCCTAACTGTGACAGGGTGAGGGGCCCAGATCCATTGGCGGGTGCCTCCACCCAGAGGTCGGGGTCAGAACAGTCAAGATTGACTTGGTCACAGCCCTCTGGGTTGCTGCAACCCCCCTTTCTTCCCACTAGTGGCCCACACAGTTCAATGTCAGGGTCCTTACCATATACACTTACCCCCCCCAGCTCAAACTAATCAGCTCACTCTGGGGATCCCCTGAAAAGCAAGGTACAGTTACACCACATTCACTGTGCAATATTTCCCCATTAATACACAAACTAGCTAGTGTACTGTTGTAAAACAAGCAATCTGATTTATTCAAGGGGAGACAACAAGGACCGGGGGGAATCAGGTTGATTAGCTTACCACTACAATGTAAGAATGTTCACCTAGGGCTCTGTGCACAGGCCTAACCTGTAAGTTACTGTCCGTGGGTATCCAAGCCCTAAAGGCTAGTTCCTCGATGCAGCTGGTTGGGGCCCTGACACAGATAAACATTTAATTCCTACTACGATTTGATGGAGCCAGCCGGCTCAGCTAATGTAGTCAGCAAAGTAACCAGGAAATCTTTCCCTGGCTAGCAACATTTAACAGGGAGCTACCCTGATTCAGTACTCACAACTCCAGAAGGAAAAAGCGCTCTCACAGCACTCACAGGGCTGAGCCTGAACATCAGATACTTCTCCACACATTTATATGAAAGACAACAGAGGGGTACCATACCAGGCAGCTGCTTCCTATGGCCCGACCAAACTCACGGCCATCGGGAGTCTCACTGCAGCTTCAACTTTCCTGACAGACCGAGTGCGATACAGCAGATTCTCCAGCCTCTTCAGGTTAAGCCTGGTAGATAGCTGTGCTTGTACACAGCCTCCTCTGACCGCTGCCCTGCGGATTTAGTCCGTGGATCACCGGCGATTTAAACGGCCGCCTCAGGCCTTTCACGCGCTTCCCGCGTGAACACTCAATGGCACAGGAGCTGAGAACTCCTTCCTCATTCACAGCCACAACGCCTCTGCCCCTGGACAGCATGGGGCCTTCTTTTCTGCTCGGGTGCCACCCGATCTCACTGGCTGGGTACAGATGCCAGTCACTTAACATTGCCTTTAGTGGTGCGAAAAGGCGCCAAGGTCCAGACTTCACTTTCCACAATCACTAGCTGTATCCTCATTGGTCCTCCGGCTCCCTAGAGGCCTAATTCTGGTTGGTCACCAGTTACTCCATTTAGGACACCCCCTGCCCTTATTGGACCCTTCAGCAAGTCCTGGTCCAAAATGGAAGGGCATAACACACACAGTCTCAGCTGCGAAAGAAGCAGGTTAAACAAACTGTCATTCCATCAACATACTAGCTAATTATGGCCAAACAGCCACATCATTTAAAAGGGCTCCCTCTGCGCCTATTGTGACTGCCAAAGGGAAGCGATTTCATTGCAGCTCAGGTGGGACTCGAACAGGGAAACACCAGTCCTCCCATACCAGCCCGCTGAACCCTGTGAGCAGGCAGCCCTTAAAGAGGCAGTACTGCAGGCTTTAAAAGCCTCACAACGCCTGCATTTTGGTGCCATAGCACTGAACACCAGTTAGGCAGGGAGCATTAGGCAAGCTCTGGGAAGGCTTTTAGGAACCCCCATTTGTAAGGGGGTTACACCCTTCCTGGCCTGGAAAGAACTTGGCGTCCGCGCCAAGTAGTTACCCTTAAATCACTTTAAGGTAAAACAGTTTAAATTGACAGCACATTAGACCTTTTGTCACATACATTGTCACTGTACTCACAGTTTACTATTGTTTTATGCAATATTACACATACAGACAACCTTTTCCTCCCTTTTAAATCAGGTTGTTACTTCCTGCCCATGATACCTGGAAAGAGGGGGCCCTTCCCTATCAGCTACTTGCGGGCTAACTGGGGCAGGGGTACCATACTCAGAGGACAATACTAACAGTCTGGAGTCATTTCCCAAAGCTAACTTGGGCAAGGAGCTCAGGGACACATACACCCCTTTATGGACTACATTTAAAGGCGGGTCCACAGGCTGACCCAGGGACTCATAACTTAACCTTACTACAGGCCGTACTTTTCAGCCAGTGCATCTAGGGGTCCCATTAAAATCTGCTACAGGCCCTGGCTCCATTTCCACCTCATTGAGATTAGTAGACGAAACCTCCACAGGAGAAGGGGACCCTGTGCCCATAGTACTTTCGGGGACATGACCCTCTATATCAGGACCCACACTACTTGGCTTAGCTGGGGACAGTTCGTGTACTGGCAAGGAACCATCAGGGCACTCAAAATATTCCTCAGGTTCTGGCATATCACTGGCTTGCTCCCCCACATCACTTCCTTCTTCGGAAAAGTCAGATAGTTCAGCCAGGCCAGACAGTTCAGCCAGGCTCAAGGACCCCACCCCCTCGGCTTGGAGGCCACTCACGTCATCCTCTGGGAGCATTGGCTCCAGAGACAAAGCTCGGGGCTCAGACAGTCCAGAAAGCCCAACTTCATCTCCAGAGTTAATTAGAGGATTGCCCCGAAACAGTTGGCTTAGTTCATAAGTGGGATAGTATTCAATATTATTCTCACTGTCATCAGACACAGACTGACAGTCATCTTCATCAAAGGGGGTTGTAGAAGGCCCTCTTAGGTTGCTTGCTGAGGAATCGAGTGGTCTGGGTTTTTTCTTGGCAGCAGCTCTAGTTATAGGCCAGGATGGTGGGGCATTTGGAGGTTCAGCTTCTATCAAGATTTGCCCGATTGGCAGCAGATGATTTCTGTGTATAGTTTTCACAGCTTTTGAACTGTTTTCAGGCCACACTTTATATACAAGTAAATCTGCCAGTTTTCCCACAACAATATGAGGGAGGTGATGCCATCTGTCAGCAATCTTATGTTTGCCATGCAGTTCCAAATTCCTCAATAGCACTCTATCCCCTTCTCTCAGTTCCATCGCTTTCACTTTCTTATCATACCTCTCCTTATTGGCCAGGTTTCGTTTAGCTGCCATAGTCTGGGCCAGTTGGTAGGCATGGTTTAATTGGGTCTTCAACTTCTGTACATACTGTAGATGATTTGCTGCTTGTACTCCATCCGGGGAAACCCCAAAACACACATCCACTGGCAGTCTAGCCTCTCTCCCAAACATCAGTCGGTACAGGGAAAATCCAGTGGCATCACTTTTGGTGCAGTTGTAAGCATGTACCAAGGTGCTAATCTGCTGGCTCCATCTAGGCTTGTCCTTAGGTTGTAGTGTGCCCAACATATCAAGCAATGTGCAGTTAAACCTTTCAGGTTGAGGATCTCCCGGGGGATGATACAGGGTGGTTCTTGACTTTCGTACTCCCGACAAGGATAGCATTTCTTTAATCAGGCGGCTCTCAAAGTCCCTCCCCTGGTCGGAATGGATTCTCTGGGGAGTCCCATAGTGGACAAAGAAGTTTTCAACAAGAACTTTAGCCACTGTGGTTGCTTTCTGATCTTTAGTAGGAAAAGCCTGTGCATACCGGGTAAAATGATCAGTGACCACCAATATGTTGCTGATATTTTTCAGATCAGGTTCTAAGCTCAGGAAATCAATGCAGACCAACTCCATGGGGGCACTGGTAGTGATATTGACCATGGGGGCAGCTCTCTGAGGTAGGGCTTTTCTTTGCAAACAGCGGCCACAGGTCTTAACATACTGCTCTACATCTGCACTCATTTTTGGCCAGTAGAATCGGGTCCGTACTAGGTCAAGAGTTCGGTCTATGCCAAGATGCCCCATGTGGTCATGCAGGGACCTCAACACCAGTCCTCTAACAATGGTGGGCAACACCAGTTGTTGTTTGTCTACTCGCCCCTCTTTGTCTACGGTCTCCCTATATAACAGTCTATTGTTCAACTTCAATTTTGGACCTTCTTTGTATAACAGAGCAGTTCTCAATTCAGCGGACCACAGTTGAGACACGTCTCTCCCTGCTTGCAGAGCCTCCAAAGCAGTTTTTATCATGGGGTCTCGGGATTGAGCCCATTGGAGACTATCATTGTTGAATTGGGGCAGTGCACTAGTGTCTAAGGCAGAAAAATGACAGTAGGCAGCAGGTATGCAGTTCTCGGATGGCCCCAAGCAATCCACCATGCAGTCCACAGCATCAGGAGACACCTGTTCCTCCTTGTCAAATTTTTGGCAAAGGGCTCTTATTTCAGGTTCTGACAACCTGACCCAGTCAGTCCGGGGCACAGGTCTCCGAGAGAGAGCATCCACATCTATATGGTTTAGGCCGGCTCTGTACTCAACAGCATAGTCATAGGTGGCCAATGCAGAGAGCCACCTATGGCCAGTAGCATCCAACTTGGCTGAGGTCTGCACATATGTCAAAGGATTGTTATCAGTCTTCACCAATATCTTGGCACTGTACATGTAGTCATGAAATTGATCAACAATGGCCCACTTCAGGGCCAGAAACTCTAATTTGTGCACTGGATAGTTTTTTTCGGAGGTAGTCAGACTTCTGCTGGCAAAAGCTACCTAGGTCTCAGCCCGTTTTGGTGCTCCTGATACAAGACAGCCCCCAATCCTTGTAAACTGGCATCAGTGTGGAGAACGTACGGCTTAGCCGGGTCAGCATAGGCCAGCACTGGGGCATGGGTGAGTTGATATATGATGTCATAGAAAGCGTCCTCACACTCAGTAGTCCAGCGGTTTCCAAACACATAATTCGGATGAAAATACTTCTCCGTCTCAGAGTGCACAACTTTCTTATACTTTTTGTGGGTGGGAGGGTACCCCTGAGTAAGGTTGAGGAGGGGGAGGATCACTCGAGAATAATCTTTGACAAACCTCCTATAATATCCACAAAACCCCAGGAACCGTTGCAGCTCTTTCAAATTCTTTGGCTGAGGCAAAGTAGTCAAAGCCTCCACTTTGCTGGGGTCAGTCTCTATGCCTTCAGTGGATTCTATGTGGCCCACATACTTCACAGAAGTTTGAAAGAATTGGCACTTGCCTATCAATAACTTGAGACCGAAATCCTCCAGCCGGTCCAGGACCTTGAACAATTGACGTTCATGTTCTTCCAACGAGCTGCCAAACACTATGACATCATCTAAGTAAACCAAACACTCGAGCAAATTCATGTCCCCCACAGCACGTTCCATCAGGTGCTGAAAGGTAGCCGGGGCACTGGAAATCCCTTGAGGCATCTGGATAAACTCCTAGAAACCTAGGGGGCAAATGAACGCAGTCTTCTCTCGGTCCTCTGGAGCCATTGGGATCTGATAGTACCCACTGCGGAGATCTAGCACAGAGAACCACTTACTGCTGCTCAGACAGTCCAAGGCATCCTGTATGCGCAGCATGGTATACTGGTCAGGGATGGTCCACCGGTTCAGGGTAGGTAATCCACACACATCCAAACAGCCCCATTCTTTTTCCTCACTACGACAATGGGGGAAGCATAAGGGCTCCTGGATTCTTGTATCACACCAGCAGCAAGCATCTCTTGCAGATGCCGTCTCACATCATCTATATCAGCAGGGGCCAAGCGCTGAGACCTCTCTCGAAAAGGCCTTTCATCATGCAGTCGAATATGGTGTTCGGCCCCCTGCACACATCCCACATCCCATTCTTTTAGGGAAAAGACCTGATCTCTTTGGACAAGCTTCTCACTGACCCTTACTTTCCATTCAGCAGGCAACAGGGAGTCACCGAAATCAAACAAGTCTGACGTGACTCTGTCATCCCTCCCAAAACCCTTGCTATTAGGGAGCACGGCCATGTCCGCACAATGCACACTAGCCAGGGTGCAGCCTCTATTCACTTGAATCTCTTTGTCAGACACATTATGAACTTGAACCATCACTCTCCTATCATAAGCATGGGCTCTAGCAGGCAAGATACTGGGTTTAACCAGCAGTCCTCCAGGCAACTTTCCTTCCCCAGGCACATCCAGCATCAATAGTCTATTCTTAACATCCTTTTGAAGCCGAACCTCCCCTTACAAAACACACTGGGCATTTGGGGCCAATGGCAACGGCTCCGGATCCTTCCTCCAGACAACACCAACCGGGCCTTCAGGCTCCTCCTGACTAGCCTTTCTTTGAGTCTTGTATGCCTTCTGGATCAAAGCGGGGATCCTCAGTGCTTGCCCAGTCCTGAACGCCTGCTTTTCAGGACACAATTGTTTAATCGCCAAACATGTGAGCTGTTGTCCCAATCAACAAGGGTACCCCATCATACAGTCCAGTGGGGTCAGACTAGAGCCAAAGTTTCCACCTGTTCATCCACTCCAGCCACAGAAGTAGGAAATGACAACCAGATCCTGATATACCCTAAATATGGATAAGCCTTTATCACCAGTCCCCATACATGTAGACCATCCAAGGGTTGTAGTGGCACCTCAGGTAGATGTGTCTGATACCAGTCCTGAAACATAATGGTCACCTGAGAGCCACTATCCAATACAGCTCAGGTGGGAATCCCATTTACCCGCACCGGGGCCTCCATCGAGGGCCTGACCACATCAGACCATTCGGGGGCACAGCGTTAACAGTTACTTGGGCATTGGCCTGAGTCACAAAACCCTTCCTGGGGGGTTGGATGTGGGCCCTGCAATGCCAAGTGATCAGTCTGCTGTTGACCTTCCTTAAATTCTCTGGCAACTGGCACTCAGTCTGGAAGTGTCCATCCTTCCCACAGTGGTAACAGAACTTGGGGTCCCGGGGGTCTCTATTTGGCTGGGGATACTTCATTTGCAGGGGGCCCTCTGGGGGATGAGGGGATTCCCCAGGGCCAGGGCATGGGTTTCTAGATAACTCAGGTTCCCCAGACCTAACAGGGTGGGTAGTGGATCGCTTCAAGTCCCTCAGCAGTTCTCGTAAATTCCTGATCTCGGCCCTCAATTCACTTTCTACTTGGGGATCAGAGGAAATGGCACATACCCCTACCCCTCCCTGTAACTCTGGGGATACATCAGGCCCTCCTGAAGGGTGGGTCTCATCAGGTTCACTAGACTCAGGGGTTTGGCTCAAATTCACAGCCCCCACATAGGGTTCCCACCCCTCTTCATCAGTCTCTACTTCTCTAATCTCCCTCATCAATTGACAGTATTCAGGCGGGGCAGCTTGCCGATCATGTAACTTAAGTTTTAACAGTATCACACTAGAAAATCTAGCAGACTTTAAAACATGTTCCAACCTGACCTGGTTCAAGGGTGAGGTGGTGATCCCCCCTTTTTGGTAGGCCTTCTGTAAAGCCCTTTCCACCCTGGTGACAAAGGGGGAAAGCTTCTCATTCCTCCACTGCTTAGCAGACTTGAATTTCCATAATAAGTCTTCCCCAGTTTCTGTGCTCCCAAACACTCCCTCTAGAGCAGAAAGATACTCTGTGGTGGCAGCTTCTGGGCTAGTGGCCCGCAAAAACCAAATGGCTTCCAAAGCCAGACCCCGCAGACTCTCCATCAGTCTCTTTCATTTCTCCCCCTCAGAGCATTGCCACTCCTGGACTAGGGGGGTGGCGTAGTCCACCCACGCCTCCAAATCATCCTCCCCTGAAGGCACGGGCACTGTGCCAGAAAAAAGTTTTAGCCTACGGTAAGAATCCAGCTGTATAGAGGGACCCACCGGGGCGGTGGAGCCAAGATAGAACTCTTGGGGGGCTCCGGGGAGGCACCAGGGGAGGCCTGAGGGGTGGGTTCACCGGAAAGGTCCAAGGCCTGCAGTAACTCTTGGGTAGTTCTCCCTTCTACAGCCAACAATTTAAGTAGCTTATCTTTGAAACTATTAGTCTGGGGAGACCCCCCGGGGGTGACTGACCCACTCCGTATGTGAATGACCCTCCACCCTGGTTGGGCACCCTCTGGGTAAATCACTGGGGGTACCCTCTCAGGGTCGATGGCTATGCTACATAAGAGTAGCACCTGCAAAGTCTGATTGAGTAGGTCAGCCATATGCCCCTTCACCTCCATCTTGCCTAAACACTTAACTCGCTCCACGGCAGAGATAATGTCAGTGGTCGTTGTCCCCAGAGGTACATCGAGTAGTAACACAATTCTCTGAGAGTCCAGCTCTTCGGCTTCACCCCACCCCATCAGTTTATGTACCATCATCTTAATAGGGTCCGGCTTAATTTGAGCCATGAGATCCCCTTCCAGTTTCTCCTTTAATTTATCCATAGTTATGCACTTCGCCCACTCGGCCACTAGGGGATGCTAATCCCAGCAGTGCCTCCAATTTGTAACCCCTAGGGGGTGCTATCCCAAGGGTTACTACCCCTGCCTGCCCTAACTGTGACAGGGTGAGGGGCCCAGATCCGTTGGCGGGTGCCTCCACCCAGAGGTCGGGGTCAGAACAGTCGAGATTGACTCGGTCACAGCCCTCTGGGTTGCTGCAACCCCCCTTTTTTCCCACTAGTGGCTCACACAGTTCAGTGTCAGGGTCCTTACCATATACACTTACCCCCGGCTCAAACCAATCAGCTCACTCCGGGGATCCCCTGAAAAGCAAGGTACAGTTACACCACATTCACTGTGCAATATTTCCCCATTAATACACAAACTAGCCAGTGTACTGTTGCAAAACAAGCAATCTGATTTATTCAAGGGGAGACAACAAGGACTGGGGGGAATCAGGTTGATTAGCTTACCACTACAATGTAAGAATGTTCACCTAGGGCTCTGTGCACAGGCCTAACCTATAAGTTACTGTCCATGGGTATCCAAGCCCTAAAGGCTAGTTCCTCGATGCAGCTGGTTGGGGCCCTGACACACATAAACATTTAATTCCTACTACGATTTGATGGAGCCAGCCGGCTCAGCTAATGTAGTCAGCAAAGTAACTAGAAAATCTTTCCCTGGCTAGCAACGTTTAACAGGGAGCTACCCTGATTCAGTACTCACAACTCCAGAAGGAAAAGCGCTCACAGCACTCACAGGGCTGAGCCTGAACATCAGATACTTCTCCACACATTTATATGAAAGACAACAGAGGTACCATACCAGGCAGCTGCTTCTATGGCCCGACCAAACTCATGGCCATCGGGAGTCTCACTGCAGCTTCAACTTTCCTGACAGACAGAGTGCGATTCAGCAGATTCTCCAGTCCTCTTCAGGTTAAGCCTGATAGGTAGCTGTGCTTGTACACAGCCTCCTCTAACCGCTGCCCTGCAGATTTAGTCCGTGGATCGCCGGCGATTTAAACGGCCGCCTCAGGCCTTTCACACGCTTCCCGTGTGAACACTCAATGGAACAGGAGCTCAGAGCTCCTTCCTCATTCACAGCCACAATGCCTCTGCCCCTGGACAGCATGGGGCCTTCCTTTCTGCTCGGGTGCCACCCGATCTCACTGGCTGGCTACAGATGCCAGTCACTTAACATTGCCTTTAGTGGTGTGAAAAGGCGCCAGGGTCCAGACTTCACTTCCCACAATCACTAGCTGTATCCTCATTGGTCCACCAGCTCCCTGGAGAGCCCGAATTCTGGTTGGTCACCAGTTACTCCATTTGGGACACCCCCTGCCCTTATTGGACCCTTCAGCAAGTCCTGGTCCAAAATGGAAGGGCATAACACACACAGTCTCAGCTGCGAAAGAAGCAGGTTAAACAAACTGTCATTCCATCAACATACTAGCTAATTATGGCCAAACAGCCACATCATTTAAAAGGGCTCCCTCTGCGCCTATTGCGACTGCCAAAGGGAAGTGATTTCACTGCAGCTCAGGCGGGACTCGAACAGAAGCACCAGTGCCCCCCATACCAGCCCGCTGAACCCTGCGAGCAGGCAGCCCTTAAAGAGGTAGTACTGCAGGCTTTAAAAGCCTCACAATGCCTACATTTTGGCGCCATAGCACTGAACACCAGTTAGGCAGGGAGCATTAGGCAAGCTCCGGGAAGGCTTTTAGGAACCCCCATTTGTAAGGGGATTACATAACTAAAGGTAGAATTTATTTGTTAACCTTGACCTTTATTCAAGTAAATAAATTCTCTTGTAACAGTACTGAAAACTAAAACTAAAAACCTATATCTCTTGCTAGATGTTTAAGAAAACATGTGGCTCTTACTGTAAATTAGAATGTGTGTCTTGGATTTTTAAGTCAATTTGAAGGCATTAAATATTTTCTGTTCTATTCTGTACTGTTCTCCACTGCACAAGGCATGTCAGTGTCCCAAACTAATGTATCTTGTTACAGCATGCTAAAGCTATCTCATGCCACTCCCACATGAATCAGAAAAAAAGTTTGGAGTGTAAGCGGAGGTGGATCTTACTCAAAAAAAAAACAACTAATGCTGCCTCCCACTACTCAGGTTCCAGTTCTTGTGCCACTCATTTAAGAAAGAAAATAGCTGCAACCATTGACTAACATGAAAGCGTATTTATTTGAGGGTGGAAAACTTTGCTTGGAGGAGGGTAAGGTGGAGGAGACTATTTACACGTTCAGTCAGTCCCACAGACAGAAAACATGACATCACTCCTTTTGTACATGCAATACTCCTGTGGGCTCCACCCACAGTCGTAAAAAGGGGGGAATAGAAAAGCCTAGGAAATATAAAGAGGGGAATAACAGGGAAAAAAGGAAGGGGGGCCCCTTTGTAGCCCCATGACCTAGTGTTGATGCAGGGTTCTAACCCTCCTCATCAGTCCTTCATCTCCACAAGTGAGCACTATTCCATTTGTCTGTCCCAAACCCATTTGAAGCCCTCCACAGTTTTTAGTTCCCACCAGCTCAGCTGGCAAGCTGTTCCATGGTTTTACCACCTTTTCAGTAAAATACTTTCTCACATCCCTTCCGAACCTTCCTCCTATTAGCTTCCAGTCATGCCCTCATGTTGTCGAACCGGTGTTCCTACTAAATGATTCCTCATTGTTCACTTTGTTTATTCCTCACAGAAATTTGAAGGTTTCTATCATATCACCTCTCTCCCTTCTGGTCTCCAGCGAGTACATGTTCAGTGCCCTAAGGCACTCCTTGTAGGACTTCCCCTGCTGGCCCTGTATCATCCTGGTCACCCTATGCTGCACCACCTCTAGCCTTTCCTTGTCCTATCTAAGGTGAGGACTGCAGAACTGGGCACAGTACTTCAGGTGTGGCCTCACCAAGGATCTTTAGAGGGGAGGTATCACTTCTTTCTTTCTACTGTCAGTACCCTTGCTAGTACACCTGACCAAGTATCTTGTTTTCCTTACTACAAGCCTTGTTGCATTGGCTAGCCTATTTAAGGGCATAGCTGATGATGACTTCTGGGTCCCAGTCCTCAGCTGTGGTGCTAGGTTTGATCCCTTCCATCCAGTATTCTGTCCTTGGGTCTTTTTTTCCTAGGTGCATCACCTTGCACTTTTTGGCATTGAATTTCAGCTGCCAAACATTTGACCACCACTGTAGCCTTTACAGATCACCCTGTAATTCTCTCATTCCCTCAGTGCTATTCACCCTTCTGCAGAGTTTAGTGTCATCTGCAAACAGTCTTATCCTACTCTGGATCACTTCTCCAATGTCACTGATGAACATGTTAAAAACACTGGGCCCAGGACAGCCCCCTGTGGTACCCGACTCATGTGAAGGAAAGAATAGTTGAGTACCTAGAGGTCAGTGGAGCACAGGAGCCAAGGCAGCATGGGTTCACAGCGGGAAGGTCATGTCAGATGAATCTAATAGATTTCTTTGACTGGGTGACCAAAGTAGTAGACCAGGGAGGGGCTGTGGACATGGCCTACCTAGACTTTAGCAAGGCATTTGGCACAGTCCCACACAAAGATTAATAGTCAAATTAACCAGCCCAGGAGTGGCCCCAGGAGGTAGCCTGGTAAAACATTGGCTGCACAACAGGACACAGAAGGTAATTGTAAATGAGTCCACTCTGAAGAAAGAGGGGTTACTAGTGGGTACATGAGGTTCAGTATTGGTCCAGTCCTTTTTAATGTCTTCATCAGTGACATTGCAGAGGGACTGGAAGGAAAGTATGCCTTTTGCAGATGACACAAAGATCTGCAACAGGGTTGGAAACACAAGGAGGCGTGAAAGGATGAAAAGGGACTTGGCAAGTTTGGAGGAATGGTCGAAGTATGGCAGCTAGGATTCAATGCAAAGAAGTGCAATAATGCACCTGGAAACAAGAACCCAGGGAAAGAATACACAATGGGTGGGGAGGTAGTAACAACAACAAAAAAGGAAAGGGACCTGGAGGTAATCCTATCAGATGACCTTAAGGTTAGCAATCAATGTGAGAAGGCAGTAGGGAGGGCTGGGGGTATACTGGGATGTATAGGAAGAGGCATCAGCAGCAGAAAACAGGAAGTTGTTATCCCTCTGTACAGACAGTTGGTGAGACCCCATCTGGGGTACTGTGTCCAGTTCTGGAGACCCCATCTCCGCAAGGACATAGACAGGATAGAGGTAGTCCAGAGGAGGGCAACTAAAATGGTGCAGGGTCTGCAAGAGAAGCCGTATGAGGAGAGACTAAAGGAGCTTAATATGTATACCCTTGAGGAAAGAAGGGAGAGGGGGACATGATAGAAACTTTTAAGTACCTCAGTGGAATCAACAAAGTCCAAGAGGGTAGCATCTTTCAGAAAAAGAGACTTGCAAGAACAAGGGGCGCAATTTAAAAAGATAGAAGGAGGGTGGTTCAGGGCATGTGAGGAAGTATTATTTCACAGAGAGGGTAGTGGATGCATGGAACAGCCTTCCTGAGGAGGTTGTGGGGTCTAAAACTGTGGGAGAATTCAAGAATGCATGGGACAGACATAAGGCAATTCTTGTGGGGGGTAGGAAGAAATAGGCTGTTGGTTAACTAGGATCTGCGGCCTATCCTGTAGGTAGGGAAATGGACAGACTAGATGGGCCTAGTGGTCCTTATCTGCCGTCAAAGTCTATGTTTCTATGTTTCATGACCTCCCTGTCCTCTGATTTAACTCCATTTACTACAACCCACATCTGACTCCCTTTTAACCAGTTTTCTACCCATCTAACTATATCCTTAGCCACTCCCAGGTCCTCCAACATCCTCAGTAGAGTCAAAAGCCTTGCTGAAGTCAAAGTAACGTAGATCCACAGCATGGTCTTTATGCAGTTCCTGTTACCCAGTCGAAGAAGACTATTAGGTTAGTCTGATAGGACCTCCCTGACATAAAGCCATGCTGTCTACTGTCCTGGAGACCATTACTCCCCAGCTAGTCTACAAGGTCTGTTTTGAGCAGTGACTCTATCAGCTTCTCCACAATAGAGGTAAGACTATTATGTACTGGTATTCAGACTTAAAAAGGAAAAATGCTTTAAACAGAACTTACACTTCTTTAGTTCCTCTTAGCATTCTAACACATCCTCTTTTGTTAGCTCTTCTTTAGTTCCCTCTGTTTGGGAGACATTCTAATTACAGGCAGGGTGTACCTTGAACACTCTCTGGTTTGGTAGTGTTGCACCACTCTACATCCCACAGCAACAGGAGATAACATAAGAGAGTCCATTACAGTTTGAGATGTATCCCCCTTTGCTCGCTACACACCCCCATATCGTGCTACACATCCCAGATCAAACCAAAACGATGTTCAGATCCTATATCAGTTATTAGTTTATGTATTTACATCAGCAGTCAGCCCCCAACAAGCCATTCTCGCGGTGTCATTATTCACCTTCTCAGTGTTCATCAATTGTTAACAATTTCCCCTCCCCCCAACTAATATACCTGAAGAACTGTTTTTCCCTGTCCTTGAGTCCCTTGGCAATATACACCTCAGTGTCTGCTTTTGCCTCCCTAACGGCCCTCTGCTTTCTTGATTCTCAATTGAAGAATACAAATTGAGAATCAGGGAAGCAAAGAGAGTGGTTAGGGAGGTAAAAGCAGGCACTCAGCTGCATATTACCGTGGGGGTCCAGGATGGGGAAAAACAGTTCTTCATGTATATTAGAGAAAAAAGAAAGGAAGGGGAATTGTTAGGCTATCTGAGGGAGGTAGGGTAATAGAGGAGGACATGTAAAAGGCAACTGTTCTTAATGATTACTTTTGCTATTTCTTCACAAGGGAAGACAGCGGGCCCCTGTCAGAGAATGGCATCAAGGTAGCCATATAAAGGGGTCATAGAGATGAGACAGCCAGTATTTACCAGCAAAAGGGTCTGGAAAGGACTAGCAGCCCTAAAGATAGATAAGGTCTCGGGGTCTGATGGGATGCATCTGAGGGTACTTAAGGAGCTGGCAGCAGAATGGGCTTAACCCCTGGTAGAGCTAGTCAGTAGCTCATTATATAGGGGTAGTTCAGAAAGACTGGAGGGTGGCAGACATAGTTTCACTCCATGGGGGAGGGGATAAGAAGCAAGTAAAGAACAGCAGGCTTTTCAGTCTTACCTCTGCGTGGGTAAACTGATAAAGTCACTGTCAAAGACAACTTCTTGGACTACTCAAAAAGCAATGGTCTCCAGGAAATAAACAGCATGGGTTCATGGCAGGGAGGGCTTGTTAGACCAACATGATAGTTTTCTTTGACTGATTGATGAGGGTACTGAATAGAGATCATGCTGTAGATTTACCCTACTTCGACTTCACCAAGACTTTTGACTCTGTGCCTTACAGAAGATTGCTGAAGAAGATGGAGGGATCTGGGTGCAGCAAGGGACATAGTAAGAAGGTTAGCAAATTGGTTGAAGGAGAGGCAGCAGAGGGTTGTGATTAATAGTGTCAAATCAGAAGAGAGGGAGGTCACAAGTGGGGTGCCACAGGAATCCATCCTGAGTCCTGTCCACTTCAATATGTTCATAAGCGACATTGAAGAAGGAATCTGGGGCATGTTGTGTCTCTTCATAGATGACACTAGGCTCTGTGGGAGGGTAGCTAGGGGGATGAGGGAATTAAGGAGATGTAGAGTGACCTGCAAAGACTAGAGAGGTGGTCTAAGGTTTGGCAGGTGAAATTCAACGCAGAAAAATGCAAGATGATGCACCTAGAGAACAAGAATCCAAGGATAGAGTACTGGATGGGAGGCAAGGGGTAAAGCCGAGCACTAAAGCTAAGAAAAGGGACCTAGGAATCAGTGACTCAGCAGGTTGCACACTCACCTCTGAGACTGGAAGATCAGAAGGCTGTGGGTTCTATCCCCACACCAGGCACCTGGGTTAAATCCCAATACTGACACTGTGATACAGCATGAGGGGGATGCTGCACCCCTGAGGTGCCATCTTTCGGATGAGACGTTAAACCGAGGTCCCATCTGCCTGTTCTGGTGGTAGTCCAGGTGGGTGTTAAAGATCCCATGGCACTTCTTGAAAAGAGTAGGTGAATGTCTCTGGTGTCCTGGCAAAATTTCCCCCATTCACTAAAAATACCACCAACAGCTTAATCTGGTACAACATCAGTTGGCATCCATCTGTATCCCCCTCCTCCAGGATGAGGCTGAAAATAGGCAGAATTGTCTAGTCCTCCTGTCCCGGTCAACAAAAACTAAATAAAAAAAATAAAATCATTAGTGACTCCCTTAAACAGTTAAGTCAGTGCAGCAAGGCCTAAACTAAGGCAAATCAGATGCTGGGATGTATCTGAAAGGAATATTGAGAGTAGAAGAAAAGCGGTGTTATTACCTCTTTATAGATCGTTGGTGTAGGCTACCCCTTATGGTACTGTGCCCAGTTCTGGACTTCTCACCTCAGGAAAGAGAGGGACAGGCTAGAGGCAGTGCAATGAAGGGGGACCAGGATGATGTAGGGCCAGTAGGAGAAATCTTATGAGAATCAGCTCAAGGCACTGAACATTTACTCGCTTGAGACCAGGCGAGAGAGGTGATATGATAGAGAACTTCAAGTTTGGTTCAAAGGAATAAACAAGGTGAACTGTGATGAACTACTTAGCATGAGTAACAGTCAAGGACACAGGCACAAGAGGAAACTGACAGGAGGTAGGTTCAAGAGGGATATAAAGAAGTTTTATTGTACAGAAAGGGTGGTGGAACTGTGGAACAGTCTGCCAGCTGAGGTAGTGGGGCATGCAATGACAATAAGGGGAAAGTTTAGGAGAGATGTGCAGAAATACTTCTTCATAGAAAGGGTGGTGGACGACTGGTGGAACAGCTGGCCAGAAGAGGTGGTCGGGGGCAAAGACTTTGGGGGAGCTTCAAGCATGTGTGGGATAGGCACAGGGGCATATAAGGCAGAGGAATAGAGGGAGGGAGTGACCTCTATGACCAACTAGGGTCAGTGGTGATGGACTAGGCAAGAACATGGGGCAGACTGGATGGGCCTAAAGGTCCCTTTCTGCCAACAGAATCTATGTTTCTATATAGTGGGAGCCAAAACGTTAAACAGTTTCAAGCACAGCTGAGATAGAATGAAGGATATAGTGTTTACTTAGGGCGGTAGTAATAGGGAGGGGAATGGGGGGTGGATAGTGTGGACTAGTACCCTGTATGTACATTAGGTCCTGGCTATTGATAGGGAACTATGAGCAGACTGGATAGATCGTTGGTCTTTTTCTGCTATTACTGTCTGTGTTTCTATTCCCTATTTGTTCTCAGCTCCTGGCTACCAACCAGGTGGATGATCAGTCCCTGCGGGACCTGGGACAGGCACTGTCTTAACATTAGATGTAGACAGCTCTGGACATGAGAACTTGTTCACTGCTGATATGGACTTAAAATGTTTCAGTGAGGCATTATATCAGCAAACGAGGTGATCACTCCTATCCCCTCTGCAGGGAGGCAATGAGGACCTGGCATTGGGCTATGGGACTCAGTGTGTTTCTAATGGCTATGTTCTTGCCCATCTCTCTCAGTGTCCTGGCAGACCATCTCAGTCAGTCCAGGGCTATGCCCAATAAGCAGGAACTCCTGGACTCAATCTCGATGACCTCTTCGACAGATGGTTGTCATCTGAGCTGGACTTTTTTGCATCCCCACACAACGCAAAGCTGTAGCTTTTTGCTTTCTCACTTCAGGGCCTGCAGTTTTCTGGCAAGATGCAGTGTCCTTCTCCTGGATAGGTAGATTACTTTATGCATTTTCTCTACTGCATGTGATCCAGAATGTTCTGGTTAAGCTTTGGCAGAACAGGCCACACTGATTCTTGTTGCCTGTACTGGTTTAGACACATTTAGTTTCCACTACTGCAGAAGCTGGCAGTGGCTCAGCTTGTCCTGCTTCCTTTTAATGCAGGACTGCTGACACAGGAGCAGGGCTGTCTTCTACACCCTGATATCCAATCCCTGTGCCTCCATGTCTGGCTCCTGAGGATGTAGAACTCTCCCATTTGTGGGTCTCCCCTGTGGTTGCTGATGTTTTCTTCTTGGCTCATATGCCATACACTAGGCATGCCAGTTCCCAGAAATAGAAACATTTCATGATTTGGTGTGACTCCCATAGCCTGGACCCTTTTATGTGTCCAGTGAGACATTTTCTGTATAACATCTTATCCCTATACGAATCATGCCTCCAGGACTCCTCTGTAAATGTGCACTTCGCTGTGATTTAGATTTCATGCCGTCTTGGATGGTAAGTTGGTCATCCAATTTAAAGTTTCCCACAGATTCCTAAAAGCTATCCTGCATATTTGTCCCTGGATCTGTTTACTGGTTCTGTAATGGGACCATACTGTTGTTCTGGAGAACATTACAGGGCCTCCCTTTGAACCAGCTGTTACATATGAGATGCCCTTCCTATCAAGGAAGACGCTGTTCCTGGTAGCCATTGCTTCAGCACAAAGAGTCTCTAAATTGCAAGCTCTGGTTGCAAGGCATCCTTATCTTGTTCGCAAAGATCAGGTTGCTCTTAAGATGCATTTCTCAAATGAGGTTCCCCTGCACAATTTTGTGTGACCACAGAGCTGTTTAGAGCCCGAATTACATGTGCAGTGGAATGGATAATTTCCTACTATTAACAAAAACAGAGATATATTTCAACTGAAAATACATCAGGGACTTGATTTACTTATACCACATGAAAAGAAATTTGTTATATTGGGGGGTTGATAAATATCAGGGGGTTTGGAGTGGGAAAAAAAGAATGAGGCCACCAGTGAGTTCTGATGGCCACACTTTGAGGCCTCAGGATTTCCATAGAAAATTACATTAAAACTAAATGTAACATACAGTCACTACTAATACAAGTTTCATGTACTACATTCCATGAAATGCAGTGCAGAGAGATATACTCAGCCCTGAGCTGACCTCTCATGCCTTTTTAGAGGAAAGATGTTATTCCATACTGTCCCCCTTACATACAATGTACTACTCTTGGACATTCCAAAGTAATAATAATATTAATAATAATAAAATATATTTGATTAAGCGCCTTTCGACTTTCAAAGCGCTGTACAATATACATAAAAACAAAACACATGTGCAAGTACATATAATATAAAATCAGTATAATACCAAAAATGCTTTCCCCCACAAAAAAGTCTTAAATGCCTACTTGAAGCTCCCCACCATCCTGCACTCCCGAAGCTGATGGGGCAGAGAATTCCAGAGGGTAAGTGCCACAAACCCAAAGGCACGTGCACCAGATGACTTTAGGTTAACCCTTGGAATCTCCAGCAACCCCTCGTCAGCCGAGTGGAGCTGTTGCAAAGGGGTATAGGGAACCAGGAGCTCTTTCAAGTAATCGGGACCCGATCCGTGTAGTGCTTTGTAAGTCAATAGACCTACTTTAAAGGTGATCCACCACTGTATAGACAGCCAGTGCAGAGCATGCAGCACAGGGGTAATATGAGATCTTCTGGAAACCCCAGTCAACAAACGTGCTGCCGCGTTCCGCACTAGCTGTAAGCGGTGGATGTCAACCCGAGAAAGCCCTAGATAAAGGGAGTTGCAATAATCAAGGAACGATGTCACAAAGACAAGGACCAAAACAGGCAGGTCGCTAGATGGAACAAGGTGCCTAATCCTAGCAATGTTCCTAAGATGGTAAAAGGCCAGCTTGACAACTGCTGATACCTGATGACAAAGAGTCAGACCATCGTCAAGCACCACTCCCAGATTACGTACCCATTCAGAAGTGAGAATATGGGCCTCCCCCAGGACTAAACCAGAAGGGAGCCCAGTTCTCAACCCCTCTGCCCTACGACCTGGGTCCACAACCAAAACCTCAGTCTTTCCTGGGTTCAACTTTAGACCGCTGGAGTTCATCCAGGCTTGGATTTCTGCGAGGCAGCTGTTCAGTACTGACATAGCACTAACCTAGTCATGAGCAAAAGACAGGTAGAGCTGGGTGTCATCAGCATAGCAGTGAAACCTCAGCTCATACCGTCTTACAATATTTCCGAGGACTAGCATATATACTGCGAATAACATAGGGGTAAGCACCAAACCCTGAGGTACTCCGCAAGGCAGAGAGAAAGCCCCAGATGAAAACAAACCCAAGACCACTCTCTGCGTTCTCCCAGTGAGGAAAGAAGAAAACCATCTGAGGACTGTACCGGACAGCCCACAGATAAACCTCAGGTATTTGAGCAGAACCCCATGATCCACAGTATCAAAAACTGATGCTAGATCCAGGTGAACCAAGATAGAATGGTGTCTCCAATCTCTCGCCATCAGGAGATCACTGAGCACCCGAACCAGAGCAGTCTCAGTATTATGCCTCTTACGAAAACCCAATTGGAGAGGTTCATATAAATTATGGATGGTTAAATGGTTATCCAGTTGAGCAGCCACAACTTTCTCAATAACCTTCCCCACAAAAGGGAGGTTAGAGACAGGCCTGTAGTTTGCTAGGTTCTCTGGGTCTAAAGAAGCTTTTTTCAGAAGGGAGATCACCACCCCTCCTTCAGGGAGCTAGGGAACTCACCCATGTCTAAAGAGCACTGGACAATCCTAGCTAAGACCAGACCAATGATCTCACTACAACCCAAAATCAGGGAAGTAGGGCCTGGGTCTAAACTACAGCACATGGGATGCATCTTCTGGACAATCCTCATAATGTCTACGAAATCCGGCAGGTCAAAGGTACTCCAGAAAACTCCGGGCTCTGCGGCAAAACACCGATCAACAGCAACCCCCTGAGAGTGAAGTTGGTGGCACTCCCGCCTGATGTCATCCACCTTATTTGCAAAGAATCGAGCGATCTCATCACAATCAGTTTGTGTAAAAAATCAACGGAGCTGCCGACAGGCTGGGTTGCACAGCCTGTCAACGGTTCTGAAGAGTTGAGCTGGTCGATTCCGTGTGACAGAAATTTCCCTGGACAGGATTTCTGCCTTCTTCCGGGAAATTTCTGATTGGTAGAGTTTATAATGCTCTAGCAAAATAAGGTGGTCGACATCAGAGACAGTCTTCCTCCAACGACGCTCTAACCTACGATCCAATTTCTGCAACTCTCTTAGAACCCCCTCAAACCATGGGGCCCCAGGATGACGCGGAAGGGGGCAAACTTGGATAGGAGCAATCAGCTCGAGGGCTGAAGATATGGCTCCATTATAGGCCACAACCAACTGCTCGGGGTTCTGTGCAAAACTTGTCCAACAGCGAGAGGTCAATAACTGCCATCAGGTTTTCAGGGACCACATCCCACAAAGAACGGTACCTGACCAACTCCACAGGAGCCAACCTACCCAGGGGGGCCGCAAAATTGAACCCAACTGAATAGTGATCAGACCAGCGGATTGGTTCCACCACCAAATTGGAGGCCTTGATCCCCAGGAGGAAGGCCAGGTCAAGAGAGTGACCTCCCTTGTGTGTAGCTGAGGAAGCAACCTGCATGAAGCCCAGAGATGTCCTCACTTGGAGGAAATGTTGACCAAACAGTGAGTAGAAAGGGCAGAGGGCATGGAGAGTGGAGGCCGAATAGCACAGGACAGGAGGGGCAAGCAGGCACATTTCAATAACACTATTAAAATAATGGGAAAGCACAAAACTCCAAATTTCCTAAATCACAAGGCGATACTGTAAACAGGGCTAAAAACCCCAAAACAAAAATAACTTAAACAACAATCCTTACCTTAATAAAACAAATACACTACCCCCTCCCACTATAAGATAGCCTTCAAACCCCTAAAAATAAAATAAAATGAAAATATAAAGAAGGAAAAAGAAAAAATAAAACTAAAAAAATAATACAATGACACAATCCTCTCTCACAGGATAAAATAGACATACAAATACAAAATGCTCCTTCTCCCATAGCCCTCTCACAGCCAAGGAGGGGGAAAAATAATAAACCAAAAATAAAACACCCCCCCTCACAGGATATTCCAAACAAACAATAACAAAAATTTCCCCCAGCCCTCACACAGCCGAGGAAAAAAAAATAATAACAAGGCACCCCGGTACTCTCACCACCAGGTAACCAT
Organism: Neoceratodus forsteri; assembly: GCA_016271365.2. Lineage (NCBI taxonomy): Eukaryota > Metazoa > Chordata > Ceratodontiformes > Ceratodontidae > Neoceratodus > Neoceratodus forsteri. Next base: position 591,153,991 of record CM057458.1, read on the forward strand.
AAAACAATTTAAAAAAAAGTCAGGGAAAAAGGCATCAAACAGTAGGAGGCGCCATAATAATCCAAATAATCCGGCGTAAAATAAACCCAATGTCAAGTCCGATGAAGCAAGATAGATGTTTCCAATATACAATAATATTTAGTCTCAGTGGATATCCAAGAAGGGGCTAAGAAGTTTCGAAAGACCCAGAAGTAGATACAGGCCAAACCAATGGAAAGCAGGGGCTCCACCACCTCTCCCCCTAACCTGCCTTATCAGGTCCAGCTATACCTCAAGGACCTGCAGCCACAAATATCCCAAGGCCATGCCAAAAGGACCAACCCAGGGATAAATTAGGATCCTTGCCACTGATCCCTAGCTCCCCAGGGAAGAGCGAAGCAGCTGCTGCTCTGTCCCAGGTGACAATCAAGATGGCCCAGGCACCAGTATGGAGGGGAGAAAAAACCCACAACCAAACCACTATAAAGGCCCTACTTCTGGTCTGCAAAAGATATAAAGTTACAGAAGAGAAAAAGGGGCACTGATCAATGAATCAGTCCCCCACTCACGATACTCCGAGCACCACAGGTAGTCTTTCAGCCAATTTCCAGTTTTAAGTCACCATAAGAGTCCCAAACTGAGTTCTTCTTGATCCAACACAGACAGAATATATTCACTTATCCAAAATAGAAAAAGATCAGTAGGACGAAAACTTGAGAAAAAATCGGTAGGGTCACATATCCAGGCTTCAGGCTTCTATAAACTGAGGTACTCAGAACACACCCACAAGTTAATCCACGAACACAATTCAAAACGTGATCCATCTCGAGTCAGTGGTTTCAGTCCGGTATACTTCCGTTACTGCTCTCTCTGACTCCTGAGGCTGGTGGTTTCAGTCTAAACTCTCAGATTCCATAAGGAGAAAGCCGTCCTCCGACTCTCATCAAAGAAATAAAGAACGCTCCCCTTTGATGGCAGAATAACCACTTCAAAAATACCAGCTAAATCCCAGACCTGACGCTGACGAAAGACACCATGGCTTGGAGATGAGATTCTAGCAAGTGACCAGACACCACTTCTCACTCCACTTCTCCACTTCACTGCCCGAAAGGCACAGGGAAATGCCACCAAGGACCGCAAACTCAGTGACCTGCAAAACTTGACAACAAAATAAAACGGGCCTAGCAGCTACGCTCAGTTAAACATATATAAACATAAATAAAATAAATTAAACAAAGATAAAATGGAAAAAATGAAAACAACAGAGTGTAGAAACAAGCTTAGAAATGAGGGCTAGTCCAGCACGACCGCCGTCTTGAAGCCATCTTCAACTGTTGCCAAACCTCGGTGCCTCCGGAAGATCTTCTGTTATGGTAAGTAGCTGAACCTTATTTGGGATATTTTGCCCTCTTTGTGACAGCAGCAACTGAGCCGAGTGATAACCTACCACTAGAGCACAAGGAGAAGGCCTCTCGACTTGAATGACAACTCCAAAGTAGGAAGTGCCCATTTTTAAAAAGTGCTTTTCCACATGGTTGGCATTCTCTATTAGTTTCCATTACTGAAAGCATGGTAAGGAGCTACAGGGGCCACTCCGCCCGTGGCATGACTACGTCTGTGGCTTGTTTTCATGTGTCAGCTGCTGATATCTGCTCTGCAGCTACTTGAAGTACTGTCCACATGTTCACTAAACATTACATTCTGGACATCATCTCTTGTAGACCAGCCAGCTTTGGCCTTGCTGTTTTTGGGGTCTCCTGCCTTAGGGCTTTGACTGATCCTTCTGTTCAGCGCCTACCCTTCTGTTTGGGAGTAGTCCCATAGATGTGGGTCAATGGAGGAGGAGTCTTCAAAGAACATAGTTCAGTTTTTATGGTAACAGTAGATTTTGAAAGAATCTCCTCCGTTGAGCCACAGCTCACCCTTCCACCTTATCCTTCTCTACTTTTAGGTGCTGTTTTCTGGATATCCTTCCAGCTTTTGCATGCACTGTACTCTTCCTCTGCCCTATTAGGGCTCCATTATATAGTTCCATCCCATCTCCTGTTTACCTGGTTTTACTTCTGGTTCTCCCTGACCCTGCTGGTTTGGTACATCCTCTGAGCTTGTCTCTAGCAGGGAACTGAGGAACAATAGGGACACCCACGTTATATAGGCTGCATTGATGTATGTCATTGTGGGTGGCCCCAGATGGAAAAAGTTTCTGAGTGGTCCTGTCACAGACAGCTTACATTTCTATAGTTGTGACTCAATGGAGGAAAATCTCTGGAAGATCTTCTGTTATGGTAAGTGGCTGAACTTTATTCTGGACATTTTGCCCTCTGCCATCTTTGTGACAGCAGCAACTGAGCCGAGTGATAACCTACCACTAGAGCACAAGGAGAAGGCCTCTCAACTTGAGAGACAACTCCAAAAAACAAGAATGAGACTCCATTTCAGTACTAATTTTCTTAATTTCATTATACAGGCCTCTGTATTATACTTCACCACTAAATGGCTTAATCATGCACACTAGCCCGGTGTTATGCATGCTCCTGGTGTGACATCATCCCCCTTTCCCGTGAGAGATTATGTCACAACACTGGGAGCTGGCAGAGTTTTTCTGAAACACCCTAAGAAAAGATTTGATTTCAGAACATGGTCTATATTTGAAAGGAGCATCCTTGAACTACATAACAAGGACCATGCATGATTAAGCCATTTAGTGATGAAACAGCGCAGAGGCCTGTGAAAGGAAATAATGAAAATGGGTATTGAGATGGAGTCTTATTCTTGTTTTTTGGAGATATGACATAGTTGCAGAATTGACAGACTCTTTGAATGAACAAATCTACATAGTTTCAAAGGAGAAAGGGGGCACACTTGGACCATTCTTGTGGACTCAGGCTCTTGACTTGACTGAACTATGGCAGTGGTGAAGCATCTTTTGCGCACCATGGACTGGCAGATGTGGGAGCTCAAAGCATGGCAGTGGGAGTGGTTATCCAGCCATACTTTTGGTTGTACTCTTCTCCCTTTAACAAGGATATCCAGTAAAGAGTTCTGGATTCCCCCTTTGATGGTTTGTTGCTACTCAGCCCACAAGTTGAGAGATCCTGAAGGACATACATGAGTCCAAAAAGATAATGAAAGTGGTCCTGTTTTGTGACTATCCTGAGTGAAATCAGGTGTCCATAGCAGCTTAGATAGCCCTCCTTGTCATCTGGAACCGAAACAGAGGACATCAGCAAAGAAACCACCCCTATAACAAGTGTTCTAACTGAGACAAGAGATGTGATTGTGGTGGCCACAGCACTAGTAGAGATGCCAACAAACCCCAGTTCCTTTGTGAGGTGACTTGGGGCAGCATGCCATCAGCTGTCCACCCCAGTCCTTCATTGACCTCATAGATGGGGCCACCTGACACAGTTTCTTCCCCAGTGGTTGGTGATAATTGACCAGTGATTGCTTGAGACCGAGTGTGGTATGTCACTTGACTTTGTGTCACAGCTGCCATACTTAGACTTCCACACAGGGCACACCTTCCAGACCACCTTCAGGTGCTCAGAGAGTTGGTGTCTTCATTACTTCAACAGCATACAGTCAGTGATGTAGCACCAACTGAAGTTGACATGGGGTTTGTTTCCAAATACTTCCTGGTCACAAAGGGGACAAGGGGCTGGCTGGCACTCTGTCCTGATTCTGTGTGGTGTGAACTGCTGTGTCAGATGTTCAGTATGGTTACCCTGGGACAGATAATCCCCTTTCTGAAGCAAGGATACTGATTTTGAACTTAACCTGGCCATAAAGAATGTGGACTGCCACATCCTGGTCCCACATTCACATAACCAAATCCTGAGATTCTGGCTAGAGATTGTCATATACCAATTCAGAGAAGTGATGTTCTGGCTCTCTTTAGCACCACGGTTATTTACCTATCTTTGTCATGGGATATCCACATAGCCATCTAATTGTAAAATTGACTAATTAGAGGACAGTCAACCTCAGAGACAGTCATGTTTTTAAATAATTGCCGAAGCCTGCTTCAACCTGGGGCTCATTTTGAACACAGAAGGGTTACACTTGGTCCCTTCACAGAGTGGGGAGTTTTTTGGGTTTCAGCTAGACTCCAGAGAAGCTCAAACTTGGCTGCCATTGCAGCAGGTTCTGGAACTGATGTGTGCCCACTCATTTCACCTTAAGGACAGACACCTGGCTCAGGATTTCTTCAGTCTGATGGCTTGCACAACCCTTTTGTCCAGTGGGAGCTAAAAATGGAGTGGTTCCAGAGGCTGATGCACTTGTCCCAACCAGTCATGTTCACTCCTCCCATGACTGAGGCAACTTCCTGGTGGCATGCTCAGGAGCACCTTTCAGAGGGGTTACCCTTCATCTTGTTGAACCAGTGCTAATCCTAACCATGCGGACCATGGATGATTCCCGCCAGGGTTAGAGAATGTGTTTGGGGGACTTACAGGCAAACGAGCTGTTGACTCCACAAGAGCAGTAACTGCATATTAGTGAGATCAAGTGGAGGGTGATCTATCTGACATTGCAAGTATTCTCCTTGACAGTGGTTAGTCATCCGATCTACATCTACAGGCATAGCACTACAACCATCTATATTAATGGGGGCATTCCTTCAGACTCTGCAGGGAAGATCTACAGATGTCTCTGGCATCCAGTCTTTGTGCCTCATTGTTTGTCACTCATCCATCTTGCTGGTGTGGACAGTGAGCTGGCAGACAGCCTCAGCTGCCTGGGATATGTGTCCCATGAGTGGCCTCTGCACCGGGACATTGTTTGCAGTCCGTTATGATGCTGGGGGATGCCCTGCATGGACCTTTTTTGCATCCCAGGAGAATTATAAGCTGTCATTCTTCTGTGTCCATCCCCATGTCAGGACATAGTTTAGGATGAGGCCTTTGCCTGAACTGGACCAGCAAAGGGAGGCAGTCTAGCGCAGTGGTTTAAGGCTCTGAGCTGCAAATCTGGTGACATCCAGCAGACCAGACCTGGGTTTGAATCCCACAGCTTCCACTCACATACTGTGTGACCATGAGCAAGTCACTTAACTTCCCTGTGCTCCCAGGATGCTCCTGTAAAAAAGCTTTCAGCTTAGTGTGCTACTTCTGGTTAAACAACTAAAAAAACAAACAAAAAAAACTGTGTGCCTTCCTGCTATTTTGACTGCTTCACAAGGTCTTACTGAAGGAGCTCAACTGATACTCGGAGCTCTAGCATGGCCACACCAGTTCTAGTATCAGGACCTTTGTCATCTCAGCATGGATCATTCTTATGTGCTTCTGCTCAGGCCAAACCTTCTCACTCAGTCCAAGGGGAGAATTCGGTACACAGACCCTGATTCCCTGCATCTTATTGCATGGTTCCTGAGAGGCTACAGTTTGCCTCCCTCAACCTCTCTGAAGATGTTCTCAGGTGTTGGAGGCTTCAATAAAAGGCTCCACTCGATAAACCAATGCTTTCAAGTGGAAGAGGTTCTCAGTATGGTGCCAGGATTGTGATCTGGCTCCCATGGAGCACCCTGTCAGGTCTGTACTCAACTACCTTTGGACCCTATCCACTACAACCTTCTGCACAACTTAGTGAACGTGCATCTGGTGGCCATCTCGGCATACTGAGCTAAAGTGAGTTTACCCTTCTTGATATTAGAGTGGGTGGTCAGCTGCTTTTTCTTTTACTTTTATAATTTAAAGTTGATTGAACAGTTTCAAATGAAACGTATACCACTTGTACATTGAGCATTGTGTAACAGGTATAAAGCAAGAACAGAACTGATGATCGTACAAGAAGCTTGTTGATACAGTACCATTTTAAGGTGAGTACATACTGATACTCTTACTACAAATTCCTCAGTTGGAACCTGTATGGGAACATTAAAATTTGCTACATGCAAATGAACAGTTGTCTACAAAAAAATTACAATCTCTTTTCAGTTCTGCAAACATGTGGTGGAGGAAGGTTCGTTAAGGAGTTGCTCCAGATGCTTTACAATGGGTGTTGTGAGCTACATGAGAAGTGAGGAAATGACCTTTGTAACTGGGTAATAAAATTACCTTTCTCAGGTTCTTGTTGGGATGGCACAAAGGAAGAAACAACAGACAAGTGGTGCACAAGTAATAAATGTAATTTATTACTAGTAAATAATAATAATAATAATAATACAGGCTTACTACCAACAGTGTATACACTGGGAGAGCTTTCAGTTTTCGTTACCTACATCGGTGCAGTCTCTAGTCTCAAAGAAGCTACATGCTACAAGGGGTCTTATACCCCTATAATCTCTATAGCAACAGCTAAAGAAGATACATTAAAAGCATATAATTAGGCAAAAACAGGTGGCATGAATAACCATCCTAACTAACATAAGAAGTTGCTTAGCTAGCAAAGATAGCCTGAACAATGGGATGTCTTATAAGTCCAAGGTCACTTGCAGTTACAGTGATGCACAAGCACTAAAGGTGGCATTGTTGCCTAACTTACGATTATACAATAAAATATAATGGAAAGCATCTCCCAGTACTAAGATATGTTGGTGAAACATAATGGAGCATAATACGCATTAGTAAAATACAGTAGAACACAGATCCTGATGCTTATGTTTATACGATAAGTGCCCTTGCCCTAAAGTTAGTACATATATCTACATATGTGTTGCTGTCCATGAGGTGGGGGTACAATCAGGGGTACTGGACCATGGATAACACCTTGTGGGATCTTACTGTATTTTGAGGAGAGGTAACACCCCCATATGGCATGGAAGTCTGTGAATCTGTTCCTGATGGAAAATTAGACCCTTTCAAAACTGGCTGATTTTTCAAGCTTCAAAAGCCATTCTGTAATCATTGGAGGAGTCTGCTTTTCCTATAAGTGGATAATGACTTAGCAAGAACAGGCTCCTCCTATGATTAGAATCTGTGTGATAGAACCTCTCTCCACATTTCATCTCCAGCAAATGTCTAAGGGTGTGAGGCCCCAGGCATGTAGTTTTTGGGTGTTCTATGCCACCTGTGAAGTATCTTATATTGGGTGACTCTGCTCTTGGTGTTCTTGACTCCCTTGACCAGGTTTGACAAACATCTTGTCTTGCTCGTTGCTGTGGTACGATCTCAAAACCCAGTTCCACACTCCATATTGCAGTCACTGAGCTATGAAGGTCAAGAAGCAATTTGAGAATTTCCCTGTATGCTCCACTATTCAAGAGGTGGGAAGGTAGATGGGGAGTACAGAAGGGTATTAGATGAGTTTGGGCCCATACAACTGAAATGTGTTGCTAGGGCATGTCTAAGCTGAAGGTATTTCCAGTGGTGATTCTTCAGTATTGAGATTTCTTCCTGTACTTGGGAGAAGGACTTCAGGACATTGCAGTTTGGATCAGTTAGGTCTTTTAGGTGGCTGATACCAGCTTTAGACCAGCTGTACCAGCTGATTGGCTACCAATCTATACAAAGCATCTGAGTTCCCCAAACTGGGAGATGAAGGGAAGCACCAGGAAATCCAAGTCAATTAACTTTACTAGTTGAAGTTAGACTTAATGTGTTGTAGGGAGGGATGTCCCTTTAAATGTGTAGTCAAGTCTAGGAAATGCCTGCTAGAACCCACCATGGTCTGCAGAAGAGCCCTATCACACTGAACCCATTTTGGTTCATAGTTCCTTGGGAGACCCAGAGATGTCTGTATGAGTTGTTTTAAGGCCTGCACCAGAAGTCTGGAATTTTGAGCCCACCTCTAGTGAGATCCCATCTGAGTTTATTTACAAAGCCAAGTGAAACACAAGGAATAGGCCAAAACTAGGAATAGGAGCCGCACCCTATCTATGATAAGTGTACAAATGGGTATAACAAACAATATAAGGGGAAGAGATTTCCAAGTAACACAGGGGGAGTATGAATTGGGAATGCTGGGAGTGGTGCACTGTAGAGGCTGTGCTGCAACAGTTTTTAGAGAGACCTTCTGGAGACTGCGGTGCTGCCCTATATGCATGCACCTTTCTGAGTTGAGGGAGGAGGTCACTAGACTCCAGGCTGAGTTGGCTAGGATTTGGGGGATCTTCTCTCCCACCCAGGGGCCACCAGGTCTGACAACGTTACCTCAGAGGATGCCAGGAAGGATGAGCAACTGGAGTATGGTGGCTCAGGAAGCATAGGGGTGGTGGGCTCTGGAAGGCTGGGGTGGGTGGATCAAAGGCACATTTCTCAACTGGTGCCACTACAAAATTCCTATACCACTCTGGCAAGGCAGGACTGCCAGGAGGAGACACCCATAGTAGTGATCAGGGAAGATGTGGGGGCCCTCCATAGTGGAGACCCCAAAGAGGGTGGGAAAGCCCCCCAGAGGAGGAGAAAGCAACTTCTGGTGGGGGACTCTGTTGTCAGGGATTGATCTGGGAATAGGAAAGGGGGCTAGAGAGGGAGGTCAGGTGCTTACATGGTGCCATGGCCCAGAGGGATAGGAAACATATCCTAGGGATCACTAGAGCAGCAGGATGGAAGAGGGAGCTGGATGTCATTGTCTACCTGAGGAAAAATGACCTGACTAGGGATGGGGCTGGGATAGAGCAGGGAGAGTTTAAGGAACTCGGGAATGGTCTCAGGTGGCACGCTCAGTAGCTTTCGCTGAGGTGCTGCCCGTTTATGACAGGAAGAGGAGAGGAGAGGGTTCTGCACACCAGGACCTTCAACTCATGACTGAAGGAATGGTGCAGACAGGAAGGGTTCAGCTACATTGGGGACTGGAGACCCACCTGGCAGGATAAGCAGGGCTGCAGTAATGGGGGGAAAAGTGAGGATGTTGTCCGGGGCCCTGAGCTCAGGAGGGGCCCACCTGAGGAGCTGGCATTAACTGGTTTGGGAAATGGGGCCCATTTCAAGTGACTTGTCCAGGGTCCCAAAATTCATAGCTGCAGCCCTGAGGATGAGGGTCTATACAGGGTTGTGCATCTGTCCAGAATGGGAACCGCAGTCCTCAGTGGACAGTTTAAATATTATTTTGATGAACATTTAATCAGGCTGAGGATGGTGGTGGAAGGAATCAGGAAGACAGAAACTGCCCCCCCCCACACACAGGCTGCAGTAGAGAATAGAAAGATCATGAGGGGAGAAGAACTCCTAGGGTGCAGGTTAATAAAGGAAACAGGGTGCTAGTAATGGAGAAAGGGGAGAACAGAAACATATAAAAGAGAGGGGGAAGGAGGGGCCAAAAAGAAACATGCTGTGGCCAGAGCTGATAGGGCTGCAGGCGAGGAATTTTGGGTAAAAATATTGAAAATTAGTTTCTTAGTATTTTTGCACCACATTTTCAACATAGCCTTGTTAAGACCCTGCCTCATAAAGAAGGGTAGAGAAAATGTTCAACTCCTGGCCTAAAGGTGATTTTGTGCAGGGACTGTGAAATCAACTTTCAGAACACAAAAGCACCTTTTGGGCAGGAGTTGAAAAATGGCAGCTGTCACATTCATGAGGTCCTGTAAGAAATGGCTATGTTGTAAATTGGGGTTAAAAATAATGAAAATCACCAAAGGTACAAGCCGGTGTTCGCAAAATTCAACGTAGACTCATAACTTTATTGTTTTTTGTTAATTTTTATACCAAATTTTCAACATAACCTTCTTATCATCCCACGTCATGAACAAGGGCAGAGAAAATTTTCAACTTCTGCCCGAAAGGTGATTTTGTGCAGGGGCTGCAAAATCACCTTTCGGAATGTGAAAAAACATTTCGGTCAGGATCTGAAAAATGACAGTTGTCACATTCATGAGGTGCTATAAAAATATGGCTATGTTGTAAATTTGAGGTAAAAATATTGAACATAACCAAAGTTACAAGCCTACATTTGCAAAGTTCAATGTAGGCTCCTAACTTTATTGTTTTTTTTAATATTTTTACACCAAATTTTCAGCATAGCCTTATAGCCTTCTAATGGCCCCACCTCATGAACAAGGGCAGAGACATTTTCAACTCCTTCTTGAAAGGTGAATTTCACGCATGGACCACAAAATCACCTTTTGGGACAGATTTGCCTAATGTCAGTGCAATTGCTCATGAGGTGGTGTCCCAAAAAGGCATGTTGAAAATTTGGGCAAAAAATATGCAATTATCCCCAAGTTATGTCACTAAGTTCAATACCACAACAAAATATATTGAACCGCATACCTATTTCTTCAGTTCATGGTCTGGCTTTGAAGAGTGAAGACATGTCTGTGGTCAAGAGAGGATTACGGTATTGGACCCCCGATGGATAAGTAACAGCTTGGGGGGGGTGTGGAGTGGTGGGTACTGAGTGGAAGGGTTAGGTGGGGGGTCAGGAACAGCTGCAAAAGACATCGATGAATGGTTTTCCTTTTACAGGTGAAAAAAGCAATAAATCATGACATGGGATTCCTGAACGTGACACTGAGGGATTAGGCATCCCCAGTGTCACTGTTATGTTTCTGGGAGAGGAGGTGAGTGCTGAGAGGGAGGGTCGGGGGAAGAAAAAAACATGTAAAAAAAAAGTCACAGTGGAACTTGATTGCGACATTGGGGGATTGGGCACCCCCGGTGTTATTGTTATGTTTCGGGTGGGGGTGAGTGCTGAGACTGAGGGTTGGGTGGGGAGGATGTGTCTAATTTAAAAAAAAAAGGGAATTGGTGGTCATGGTGGAACACAGCACAGTCCACCGTGACCAAGAATGCTGCAGCACTGTACTGTGCATGTGCTAGCAGTCGCACATGGACAGTGGATTGTGGCAGCCATTGTGGACATGGCACACTATCCCGTGTTCTGCTGTGACCAACGATTTCCTTTTTTTTTAAATTAGACATATGCCCACCACCCGACCCTCCCTCTCACCCTCCCCCAGAAGCATAAGATTGACACTGGGAGTGCCCAGTCCCCCAGTGTCGTGATCAGGACAACCTTGATTTTTTTTTGTTTAAGTACAAAATAGTGCAGTACAACTGGTAATAGGGACAACGAGTGGAGTGCTCCATGGATGTGGAGGCGACTGTGGTGCAACTCCAACAGGATGTTTGGTCAGAAGGAATCTTGAGTCCTTTTCTGATGGCAAGAGGACTGCAGGGCTTCACCCACTGCAGCCCTAAAAAGGGGCATAACAAGCAAAGTGCTAACAAAATTTGGAAGGCCATGTGTGCTAATGCTAGAAGACTAGGAAATAATGTTCCAGCTGGCCTGCCTGTGCAGTGGCATGGTGTCTGTCTGTGACACCGATGTCCTGGGTTCGAGAATGGACCCGGGAAGTCGGAGGGCCGGTTGCGGGGAGAAGGATTGTGCATCCCAGGGATGGCCTTCCTCTGGGAGGAGGGGGGTTGTGTATCCGGTGCAAGTCAGACCCCTAGCGGAGGCTGGGGGTTCTTTGCGACTGGTACCCAGACATCCTCGGGAGACATGCAGATGCTGACGCCATTGCACATCATGCCTTCTTCAGAAGAAAGCATCTGCAAAACTAACAGTCCCCATCTATGATGCTCCACTTCCCCCAGCCCTGATCCTATGCTATGACACTCCTGGAAGATGACCTATTTCATCATCTGCTGCAAGGAGCCAGTGTAGTGCCCTGCCCTGGGGAGCAAGCCAGGGAGGCAATGCTGGTGGGTGCCCCTGCCTGCACCCTTCCTCTGTCGCCACGGGGTTCATGCTGGTGAGGTGGTCCCACCCTGGGGGGCAATCTGGGGGGTATCATCTATGGGAGGTAAGTCCCAGGGTTGAGGAGAGGGCCAAGGGTTAGCAGTGGCTGAGCTGTAAGGCAGCATGCTGGTAAAAAGCATACTAAATTAAAAAAAAGGAAATAATGTTCCAGACCTGGAGGCCATCATTGCAGAGGCTGACCTGGATATAGTGGCCATTACAGAGCTATGGTGCACTGAAAACCATGGTTGGGACATTGCCATACCAGGCTACATTCTGTTCAGGAAGGAGAAGGTGGGAAGGAAAGGAAGGGGTGTGGTGCTTTAAGTGAATGAAAGCATTAAAGCAATGGAGATACAAGGAATTTTTTTTTATTTAAGTTTTTATACCCCATTTTACCTCCCGTTTTCTCCCCCATGCATGTGTGGAGGAATGCACACGCCACAATACGGGGATGTCCTCCCCCTGATTGCTGCCTGCCCACCTGCACTGTCCTTGGACCTCCATCTGAGGGCAGTGAAACTATGATGGGTGACAATGTCCTCCCCAGGAGAGGAGAGCTGCATTTCAGCAGCTCAATCCTGCTCCATCCCTACCTCCCCTTCGGCTCTCTGACAACCCAAGCTCATTCCCAAACCTGGGTCACCAGCATGATGTGAGGTAAGGCATCCAGCACCTCAGCCCTCAGTGCCACCAGGCCAGCAGATATAGGGAATTTGGAGGGGGGAAGAGATACTGTGGGTCACCCTGGAGTCAGGGAATAGAGCCACTATTCTCATTGGCATGATCTACAGACCTCTGGCACAGGAGGAGCAGTTAGATAAGGTACTGTTGGAAGCCTTTGGCAAAGTGGCAGAAAAGAGGGAAATGCTGCTGGTGGGGGACTTCAGTCTGTCAGATGTAGATTGAAGCCTCCCAACTGCTGCTTCAGCTAGAAGCTGGGACATCCTGGACTCCCTGCAGGGGCATTCCTCAGGCAACCCTACTTCTGACAGAAAAATACTGGACCTGGTTCTCACTAACAGACAGTATTGCAGATGTCAAGGTGGGAGGCCACCTGGGGACCAATGATTACCTTACAGTGTGGTTCAGTATAAGGATGGCTGTGGAATTGAGACACACACAGGCAAGGGTCCTAGCTTCAGAAGAGCAGATTATAGTTTATAAAGATGGGTGAATGCCTCAGGGATGACTTGGGGGGTGGAGGAACAGTAGGCCAAGCTAAAAGGGTGCATAGTGAGGGCAGCAAACCTTTGCGTCAAGCAAGTGAGCAAAAGCAAGAGGAAAAAGAGACTGTTATGGTTCTCAAAAGAGGTGGTGGAAAAGGCTTACATTCAGAAGGTACAAGAAGATGCAGAGGGAGGAGGATTGGGAGGTATATCGGGGAAACAGAAGGAAGGAGGGAAATCAGTAAGGAGCACAGAGGCACAAACTGAAGAGAGAATAGCCCAGGCAGCATCAAAAGTGAACAAGAAAATGTTTAGGTATGTAAGCAAAAGAGGAAGACCAAGGGAGGGATTATAAGGTTAAAAAGGGAAGGGTGGACTGTACAGAGGAAGACCAGGAAAAGGCAGATATCTTGAACAAATACTACTGCTCAGTGTTCACAGAGGAAGGGGACGGGAGGGACCACAAAAAAGTAATAGGAGCTTTGAAGGGGGGAGAGGTGGACACTAGTCCTTTTTCAGAGGAGAGAGTCCTGAAGGCAGTCACTAATCTGAAAGTTGACAAAGCAATGGGGCTAGATTGGGTGCATCCAAGGGTGTTGAGGTAGCTCAGGAAGGTACTGGCTGACAGTCCTGTTTAACAGATTACTGGAAACTGGAGTGGTTCCAGAGGACTGGAGGAGGGCAGATGCAGTCCCACTTCACAAAAGTGGAAGCTGGGAAGAGGCTGGCAATTATAGGCCAGTCAGCCTGACATCAGTAGTGTGAAAGTTAATGGAATCACTGCTGAAGGAAAGGATTGTGCAATATTTTGAATCCAGTGGGTTACAATACCTGAGGCTCATTGATTAACAGAGGGGAGGTCAATGTCAAACAAATCTGACAGATTCCTATACTGGGTGACCAAGGAATTAGATCAGGGAGAAGTGGACGTGGCCTACAGTATGACACTTGGCCAGCTGATTATGATTATTGTATGTTATTTGTAATATTAAAATATAGTATGTGATTGTCTTACATAAGACAGCCTGTGTTCCATGGGTGCACCCCCAACCAGCTTTCAGTGAAGCTACATATATTACACTGACAGGAGATGTCTGTAATGTAATTAACTTCCTTGAGAAATTGCATTTTATAGACGTTTTATGACCTGGCGCTGCTCTGAAGCTGGGAAACTAAAATATACATTTTATGACTTCAGAAATAGGACATCATTAAGCTGATTCCTGCCAGCTGTCTCACACTTAGGTGAGGGATTGCAGGGTTGTAAAACTTCAAGGGAACTGGTGGATCAAAAAGACTCATAATTTGGGAAATGAGTTTTTGCTGATGTCACTTTATTTAATATACCTCCTGATAGGACATCCTGTTTGTATTTTTTTATATTCTCAAAAAAAGAGCTAGATGACTCACAGAAGGGGTGTGGAGAGACATAGTTTAAACTATACTGTGTCTGAACTGTTTAGATATATTCTATCTTGGGACTCTAGAAAGACACAGCTCTGATAAGCACTTAAAGAGGTAATACATTAGATAGAAAAGATCTAAACTCTATGTTGGTAGGAGTTTGTCTGTAGTTGTCTTTGCTTTTCTTTTAAGTGATTGTATGCTCTTTGATATATTGTTCTGTGTTTACGTTTTTCATATTTTTATCATCTTTTAGTAAAATACCTTTTATTTTAAATACTACCTGGGTGTCTCTCAATTCTTTTTGCATGTGATGTACAGAAGATTAAGTCTGACAAAAACTGTTCAACAGCTTCATGGTGTTACTAAACTGGAAAAAGGTAAGAATATACCTAAGGTATTTTATAGAGTTTTAAGGGTTCATTTTGGAAGCCTGGCTTGGTGCCCCTGGCGAAAGATTGTACTGTAGTTCCCGAAGAGGGTACGTATCTGAGCCTGTACATTGGGTACACTAGCATAAGGTTCACAGTTTGAATCCCCCCAGAACTTGAGACTAGGAGGGTTGCCCTGTCTGTTACCTGTTCACATTACTGCGCTTAGAGGTTGGCACTGTGGGAGCAGAGGGCCTGACCTGCTGAGTGTGTTTGTGACAGATTTGGTTAGCAGTGGTGTGAAAAAATTGGTAACACAAGCTTTAACTGTTCAGTGTGTCAGCTTAATACTGTACAGCTCACTTGCAAAGTAAAGCAGTGATTTATTTTTAAAAAGGAAACAGAACTGTATCATTTTGCTTACAGTCAAGTTCCTACCTGTTTTATTTTTTTCTAAAGTGCAAGTTAGAGTAGCTGCAGTTAGGGAAGAAGATGGCTTCCAACTACAGCAAGCACACTGCAGACTACTTGAAACAGTTGTGCAAGGAGAGAGGAGTCCTGCATGAGGTGAGAGCCACAAAGCAGAACCTCGTGGATGCCCTGATGGCAGCAGATGCCCAGAGCATTGAGTCATAGACTGTGACTGTAAAGGACCAAACTGTGGGCATGGAGGGGCTAGCGGCCAGTGCAGTGTCCAGATCCAGTGAAGATGACAGCAGCGCCAGTGCCAGTGAAGGGTCACAGCAGCAGGGGAAGGTCACCAGCATTCTGGAGCCAGAAGCAATCAGGCTGCAGATTGAGTTGCATAGAATGGAGTTGGAGTTCCAGAGAGAAGAGAAGCGAGATCAGCGAGCCGCAGAGGAGAAGAGGGAGCAGGAATGGTGAGAAGTGGACCGTGAACAGCGAGAGGTGGACTGTGAGGAGCGTGAGTGCCAGAGGCGACATGAACTGGAGAAGCTATGACTCCAACCATCAGCACCAGAGCAGGTTAGTGGCTTGAGGTTAACTGGAACTGCAGGACTGGGTTACAAATTAAATTCCAAATTGATAGCTGAATTTAAAGAGGGTGAGGATATGGATGCCTTTTTAAAGTCCTTTGAAAAAGTTTGTATTCAGGCAAATATTCCTAGAGGGTACTGGAGCTTCCAGCTATTCTCGTTACTTACTGGGAAAGCTCAGGATGCATTGGGTCAAATGGACAATGAGGACAGTAATGATTACAGCAAACTTAAAAATGCAGTTATAAAACAGTTTGATTTAACTGCAGAAGCATACAGAGCTAAATTCCGTAAGCTCAGGAGAAGCACTGACATGAGCTACGAGGAGCTAGCCACGAAACAACGTCAGTGTTTAAAACATTGGTGAGAAGGAATTGAAGCAAACTCTGTAGATAAACCTGAAAATGCTA
The DNA here is from genome assembly GCA_016271365.2 of Neoceratodus forsteri. NCBI lineage: Eukaryota > Metazoa > Chordata > Ceratodontiformes > Ceratodontidae > Neoceratodus > Neoceratodus forsteri. Next base: position 591,169,947 of record CM057458.1, read on the forward strand.
TATTGTTAGAACAGTTTTTTTTGGGCATGCCCAACAGAGCTGAAAACCTGGCTGGAGGACGGAGATCCCAAAACAGTGCAAGAGGCTGCTGAACTCTCGGACCGCTATGCCAAGAACAGACCTGCTCTGAGAGTGAATGGGGCAGGCATGGCAGTGCAGAAAGGGAAAAGTGTGCCTTCAGGGCAGCTAAAACCCTCACTGCCTCCACTGAAACCAGTTAGCCCCAGGTTTCACAGAAAAGATTTCTCTGAGAAAACAAACAAATGTTGGGTTTGTAAAGAAACTGGGCATATTGCCAGACAGTGCCCCAAAAGGATGAGCAATACGCAAAATGGGGCTAGGAAAAAAGTGGGTTGTTTGTGTGTCCCTAGAAGCATGCCTGGGAACATGAGGGAACACATGCACCCAATAACGGTGAATGGTGTACAGATACAAGGGTTAAGGGACACAGGGGCATCCCTGACATTGGTAAAAGGGGATCTGGTAGAGCCTGGGCAGGTTTTTTTTTTAATTTTTATTTATTTATTGAAATCTAGGATTACAAATACCTTTGAGCAGGAATTGCTTGTTTACAAAGGTTCCATGTCGAAGGAATGGGGGGTATACATACATACAAAGGTAAACATAATAATACATAGTTACACAATAAAAAGAAGTAAGAGACTGAGGCTTAGGAAATTCTAGTAATTCAAAATGTGCCAAATGTTAGGTAGCATGACATACCAGCCAAGGGCAATCTTAGAAATAAGCACTGCAGGTGAGAGGGAAGGGGGTATGCAGACAGGAAGGCCATTGTCAGAGGGCAGAGGGTGAGGGTAAGAGCTCTAAAGGGGAGGGAGGGAGGATAAAAATCAGGAAATGCTCAGGGGGGTAGGAAAGGGAGAGGGGGCAAGGGGGTAGGCAGGTAGAAGGGGGCAAGGTGGGAGAGGTAGCTGTCAAGACTGAAGTGGAGGGCAGTGAGCGGTGGGCCCCTGATTAGGCGAGGCAGTCACAATGACTAGTTGAAATGAGATGAAGTCAGAGTTGTCTCTTAAAAGGGCCAAGAGCAGCAGCAGTAAGAGTATCTTTGTTGAGAGTATTGTACCACTGTGGTGCTCTGTGGGCAAAGGCCCTCTGGACCATGGTAGTCCGGCAGCTGGGGACAAGGAAGTTTAGTTGTTGTGAACTTCTAGTTCACTGGGTGCTGTGGTGGGCAATGAGGAGCTTTTCAATACCCGGGGTCATGACCCTGAGGAGGACTTTTCTGGCTAAGAGGCAGGTTTGATACTGTATCCGGCTGATGAGAGGAAGCCATCCTGCCTGAGTGTACAGGTCACAAGTGTGTGTAAGTCCGTCAGCCCCAGTTGGCAGCCTGCATGCTTTGTTGAGTGTAACTGTAATTCTTCGGAGGGCAGAGGCAGAGGCAGAGTCATAAATGCTAGCCCGTAATCGATGATGGAGGTGACAAAGCTGTTGATAGCCAACCGGAGAGTGTCAGGAGTCATGCAGTGTTTGTGCCTGTAGAGCAGGCCTATACGGATGTTGGTGGCTTTGGCGACAGAATCTATGTGCCGATGGTAGGAGAGTGAGCTGTCCAATGTGACACCTAGGTATTTAAAATCAGGAACGTGTTCAAGTAAGGTCCCTGTTTGGTTGAGGATGGTGAGGTCACGGGATTTGTACTTGCTCCTGGTGTTGTAGAAGGTCATAACCTTTGTTTTGCTGTATTTTATGACCAGTTTGTGTGACTTGAACCATCCTTCAATGCGCATGAATTCAAGCTGTAATTGTTTCTCGAGGAGCTCTGCGTTTTGGTGGTTGGTGAACATGACTGCGTCGTCGGCGTAGAGCAGTAATTTCTGGTGGCAGACACTGGGAAGATCATTGAGGAAGAGGCTGAAGAGTAGTGGTCCCAGGATGGACCCCTGTGGGACCCCTGAAAGGACTGGCTTTTCTTCCGAGGTGTCACCGGCAATCCTAACCCGCTGGACCCTCTCCCCAAGGTAGCTTGGAGCTTATACCCAATAAATTTGTAACTGTACAAGACTTCACTGGGGAGGAGAAAACATTGCCACTCGCTAGTGTTCTCCTAGACTGGGGTGAAACAGGGGGAACTGTGGAACAGGTGGCTGTAGCCAAAACTTTAGCAGTTGATGTCATCCTTAGCAGCAATCTCAAACAGGGGATGGTGTGTGCAGTTACCCGTAGCCAAGCGGCAACAGAAAATTGTAGATCTTACTTCGAGAGGGCTCTTGCAGTAGGTAATTACAAATAGGACTGAAGCCGGCAGGTGTCAGAACCCCACGGAAAAAATTTCTAGCTAGCAGTCTCTGGCTGGGGAACGCCCCCATGTCAGGTGACCGACATCAGTATAAGGGACGGTCCCCCACGCCTGCCTTCCAGTTCTTTCCCACCGTTAGCTTGTGCAGCGCCTTGTTAAGTTCACTACTTCGCAGTCAATCGTTGGTAGTTTTACTGCCTATTTTCATCTTTTTTGATGATTTTCGTCAGCCTTACCTTCAGCTGATTGTATGTCGTCCCCGACTCCCTCCAAGCACAAAAACAAGTGCGATTCATGCGGTGCCCAGCTCTTGCGCAAGGACGGACATTTCCAGTGCCTTTTTTTGTCTAGGCCCCTATCATCCCGTCGAGAAGTGCCAGCTCTGCCAGCAGTTTAACGCGGCCACCTGAAAGTGGAGGCAGCAGTCCTTGGAGGCCCACATTCTTAAACTTAAAATGACCTCCATGGAAAAGGAACTGAAAAAACTCCAGCGGGCTTCGACTTCTCCGGAGGGCCACCACAAGAAGAAACACCGGGACTGGGACTCCTCTTGGAGGCTTCCAAGGTGGCATCAACCCTCCCGTCGGGCTTGCGCTTGGGCCCCTCGGGAGCCTCTTGGTCTAAGGAGGCAGCCGCTCCCAGTAAGGCTGCCGCCGTGCGGCCTTCTGGTTTGAGTAGCCCCGATAAGTCGGACGTCGGCTTCTCTGATGCCTGCCCGGGTAAGGCCGGTAAGATACCCAACCTTTCGGAGCAGTGCATGGCCTCCAAAGTGCCCGCCAAGGCTGCACCTCCTTTGCAGCCTTCATTGGGTGCTGGGTTGAATAAATTGGACGCCGGCTCCGCCGAAGTCCACCTGGATCCCACCAATAAGACAGACGTCAACTTCTCCGATGTCCGCTCACCATTAGAGCTGACGCCAGACCCTTCGGGCCTCTCCGTCGTCCCGAGCTTGTCGCAATGCTCATTGCATTCTGAGGTGCCAGCGTCTCCTTTGCTGGACCCCGGGGATGGTAACCCTTCTTCCCCGGGCAACACGGAGGAGGTGGTTACACTGCCGCTGGGTCTCCCTTCAGCTGGGCTGGATGACCTGATGTCAGATCCTCGGACGCCAGCACCGGCCTATCCGAAGCCCGACAATATCCCATTGCTGGACACCACCCCTACACCAGGCCTGCTGCCCGCTGGGCCTCCCATTCCAGGTCTGCCCGCTGGGCCATTTCTGGGGCCTCTGCTCCTGCAGACCCCCCAGTACCTGGGTATCCGATTCCATCTTATCTGACACCGTCCTACCCAGGCCCACAGTATCCAGCACCCCAGTACCCGATGCCGGCCTACCCTATGCTGCAGTACATGGTGCCCCAGTACCTGACGCTGGGCTTCCCATCATTGGGATACAGATACGTGCCTTATGGATACCCTCAGTATCCATACCCCCCCCTCCTCCTCCTCCTCCTCCTCCATCACCCCCCCAGCCGCCAGTGGACCTGAAGGAGACTCTGGCTTCCTGGTGGAGCTCAGTTCACCAGGGAGGTAGACAGCCATCTTCTGACACCGGTCCCAATTCTGGACCCCCTACATTGGAGGCAAGAGACCCCCTCCCCCACTCCAGATACCAGAGGTGAGCCCTCCGGTTCCAGGGCAGGGCAGGATACACTTCCCCGAGGGCTTCCCAAGGGGACCGTTCCTCCCCCATGTTAGGAGGAGGAATCTTCTTCCTCATCCTCCTCAGAGACCTCGGATGACTCCGATGGTTGTTCCGATCCAGACGATGAGCCACGCACTCCGGACAAGCCCAGGCCAAGGACTCCTCCAAAGTCTCCTCTGGAGGATCCTTCCTTTACGGAATTGCTGCATAAAATCCAGGCAGTTTATCAGTGGCATGTCTTGGAGCCAGATCCACAGCATAAGAAATTCGCTGTGCACCTGGCTCTGCCCGAGACTGCTCCTACCCTGGTGCCACCCTGGATTGAGCCTCATGCCAACCTTGTTTCCACTATTTGAAAGCAACCGTTGGCATTATCCCCCTTTCCTAACAAGCTGGACAGGCTTTATCAGACTCTGGAGGGTGTCGATTTTTTTAATTTACACCCTTGAGCTGATTCTGTCATGATTAGTGCCACTCACGGCCAGCCGGCTAACCCTAAGCACTTGAGCTCATCTCCACCCGACAAGGAATCCTGCCTTCTGGACCAGTACGGGAAGAAGGTCTTTGCTTCTTCCACTCTGGGTATAAGGGCCCTGAATTACATTGTTCATATGGGGGATTTCCAGAAAGTGACTTTAGCGAGGTGGAAGCTAAATTGGGCTCCCTTTCTGGGTCTCAGATGAAGCAGGAAGTGGCTGATCTAGTCCAGTCTGCACGTTCGGCCAGTCATCACATGCTTTGTGCCACATATGATGCAGTGGACGCTGCTGGTCAGAGCTTGGCTTTCGCCGTGGGTTTGCAGTGTCATGCCTGGCTCCGGGTGTCAGGTTTGGTCCTGGAGGTGCAGTCTGCTATCCAGGACGTGCCCTTCATGGGTTCAGTGCTGTTCAGTGGTGATGTCAAGGACATCATCACCGATCTGCAGGAGAAGGGTACTGCACTGAAGTCCATCGATTTTATGTACAGAACCCCTCAGGCTCAGCGTCATCCCTTTTGCAGACATTCTTGGCAAAAGGCAAAACCTCAGGGAAAGTGGGCCAACAAAGGTTGGGCCCCTTCGGCTGCCAAGCTCCCCCACCCAAAAAAGCAGTGGGGGCCTCATCTGCGATGCTACCCCACACCTTCTGACTCCTTTCCTCTCCCACAGCCTCTGAGCTTTCTAGAGGAATCGGTAGGAGGGAGGCTCTCCCTCCATCTTCTGGGTTGGGAGAGGACCACTTCAGACACTTGGGTGCTCCAGCTGATTGCAGAAGGACACTCAATAGAGTTTCTTCAGAACCCCCCCCAGGCCGTCTTACTCCCTAGAACATCTTCTGCTGGTCTTGGAGGAAATATCCTCTCTTCTTCGCAAGGAGGAGATAGAGCCCATCCCATCCCATCTTCGGGGGATGGGTCACTACTCCCATTTCTTCCTCATTCCGAAGAAGTCAGGAGATGTGAGGCCAAAACCTCAGTTCCCTGAACTTGTTCGTGGAGTACAAAAGGTTCAGGATGCTTTCTCTGCAGTCTTCTGCCTCTTCTTTGGCCGGGACAATGGCTGTGCAGTCTGGACATGCAGGATGCTTACCTGCATATCTCTATTCACCCATTCCACCGCAAATACCTAAATACCTGCATTTTTCATTCCAGGGGGACCACTACCAGTTCAAGGCCCTCCCATTTGGTCTTTCCTCGGCACCCCGAGTGTTCACCAAATGCCTTTCGGTGGTAGCATCCTACCTACATTCCCAGGGGGCTCAGGTTTTCCCGTACCTGGATGACTGGCTCCTAGCGGCCTTGTCCAGGGTGGAGCTCCTGCGCTTCCTTTCCCTTACCCTGCTGGTTTTCACCAGCCTGGGTATTACCGTCAACCAGGCCAAGTCCCATCTGATCCCATCCCAGAGACTCCAGTTTATCGGGGCGATCCTGGACATGACCTCCGGCATGGAATTTCTGCCACTGGACAGGGCGGCCACACTCCAGGCTTAGGTCAGCCTGTTGTCCAGCCGCAGGTAGGTCAGCACCAGGTTGGTCCTTCACCCTTCTCGGGCTCATGGTGGCTGCTATTCCGACAGTCCCTCACACTCGGCTCCACATGAGAATCTCTCAGTGGATGCTTCGGTCTCAGTGGGATCAGTTGGCCAGTTGGTGGATGGCCTAGATCATCTAGTTCTGGTCTCCAATCCCATGGCTCGGGACTTGCAATAGTGGATGGTTCAGGAGAACCTTTGATGGGGAGTTCCCTTCTGTCTTGCTCCCTCTCCCAGACGCTGACTATTAGTGCCCTGGGTGAGGGCTGGGGTGCTCATTTGGGGTCTGACAGGACCCAGGGCTCTTGGTCCAGGCTTGAGAAAACTCTCCACATCGATGTGCGCGAGCTTCGGGCTGTGCTCTATGCTCTTCAGGCTCTGCATCTCTGTCTGCTCCCCGGGCATCTGGCTGTCCAGTTGGACAACATGTGTGTGTTCTGGTACATCAACAAACAAGGAGGAATGCGTTCCTGCCCTCTCTGCAGGGAGGCAATGCAAGTCTGGGATTGGGCAGTACAGCACAACCTTCACCTTATGGCAATTCATGCCCCGGGAGTCGAAAACACATTCGCAGACCAGCTCAGTCGGTCGTCTGCTCACACTTACAAGTGGGAACTCAATCAGGGGGTAGCAGATGATATCTTCCTACATTGGGGAACACCACAGGTAGACCTGTTTGCGTCTCCTCTCAACGCGAAACTTCCTGACTTCTGCTCGCTCACTCCAGGGTGAGGCATTTTTTGGGAGAGACACTTTGTCTCTAGACTGGAAGGGCAGATTCATCTATGCCTTCCCCCTGATCCCTTTGATTCTGAGGGTCTTACAGAAACTCAGCTCAGAAGGAGCTCACATGATCCTAATCACTCCTTTCTGGCCCAGGCAAGTTTGGTTCTCTCTTCTGCAACAGTATTCAGAGGAACCTCCACTTCCTCTTCCTCTGTAGCATCTTTTGCTAACCCAGGATCAGGGAACCCTGGTTCATCCAGGCCTCAAGTCCCTTCAGTTGCATGTGTGGCTCCTGCAGACGTAGCTCAAGCCCCATTTGGGGTTTCCCCGCTGGTGGCTGAGATTCTGGTGGAGGCCAGAAAGCCCTCAACTAGATCTACCTATGCCATGAAATGGAAACGGTTCTCTATTTGGGCCTCTTCCAAAGATTTTGAGCCTTTCTCTTGCTGTGTTGGGAGGATTCTGGACTACATGCACCATGTCTTTGATCTGGGCCTCAGTCATTCCTCTCTGAAGGTTCACATGGTGGCTATCTCGGCTTATCATGTCCTTTTTGGGGACAGGACTTTTGTGCAGGTGGAAGTCTCCAAGACTTTTCTTAGAGGGGGTATTCCACTTGAGACCCCCAATTCGGGTTTCTGCCCCTCCTTGGGATTTGAATTTTTTCCTTGAGAAGCTTACTCTGCTTCCTTTTGAGCCAGAAGCCTCAGCAGACCTGAAGTTCCTTTCGTGGAAGACTCTCTTCCTTGTGACCATTACCTCTGCTCGAAGGATTTCCAAGCTCCAGGCCCTCATGTGCAAAATCCTGTATTTGATTTTTCACAAGGAACGTGTGGCTCTGTGTACCAGCCCTAGGTTTCTCCCCAAGGTGGTAGCAGAATCTACGCTGAATCAATCCATGGAGCTGCCTGCTTTCTTTACGCAGCACTTCAATCAAGGGGAGTACCTCTTGCATACTTTGGATGTTCACCCGAATTCTGAGATACTACACCACTAGGATGAAGGATCTCAGAAGGAATGATCAACTGTTTGTCTCTTTTGCTCATAAAAGTGAAGGCAATGCTGTTTCTAAGCAATACCTATCTAGATGGTTGGCTCATTGCATCACTTTCTGTTATGACAAGTACAACAAGACTCTGCCAGGTCAAGTCAGAGGCCACTCCACCAGAGGGGTTGCTGCCTCTGCTGCTTGTTTCAAGAATGTGTCAGTGGCAGACATCTATGCAGCCGCAACTTGGACTTCTGTCCATACCTTTATGAAACATTACAGTTTGGACATTGCCTCTCGCCGTAGAGCAGGCTTCGGGTTGGCTGTTCTGCAAAGTCTTCTTTCCTAAGATCTTCACAGCCAGAGGGTTTACTTTTGGGTAGTTTCCTCCTCCTGTTTGCTTCTTCTTGTTCCAGACTGCTTGGGACTCAGTTCTATTTGTAATTACCTACTTCAAGAGCCCTCTCGACGTAAGATAGTACAGTTACGTAAGAACTTACCGTAACAGTAGATCTTCGAGAGAGGCTATTGCAGTAGGTGATACCTTCCCGCCCTCCATCCCCCTAAGCTTTTTCAGCTCCTTTTCCAGTGAAGGAAACATCCATTTCTCTCTCATCTCGCCTTTTTAGGTCTTTGGCAGAAAAGAACTGGAAGGCGTGCTGGGGGACCGCTCCTTTATACTGACATCGGTCACCTGACATGGGAGCGGTTCCCCACCAGAGACTGCTAGCTAGAAATTTTTCTGTGGGGTCCTGATGCCTGCTGGCTTCAGTCCTATTTGTAATTACCTACTGCAAGAGCCTCTCTTGAAGATCTACTGTTACGGTAAGTTCTTACGTAACTGTACTTTCCCTGGACCCCACAGAAGCCATTGTGGAAACCACTGGGAGGCTGGTTCCCCAGCCTGTGTCTCCTGATATGAAGACTAATGAAAAGGAGATAGAAATTTCCCCAGTAGCAGTTAACCACATAGCTATGGAGGGTTACTCCGAAGAAGGAGGGGTGACCCATTGTCAGGGGGTTAAGGATGGCAGTGATCCTGACTGCCCTGATGCTAGTGCTAGGGACCCTAGTTTAGAGACTAAAGGGAACCTGTCCCATGCCTTGGGAATGTGTAAGAAGTTTGCAGCTGCTCAGAAAAGTGACCCTAGTCTAGAGAAGCTGAGGGCTTGGGCAGACTCTAATGGAGCACAGGGAGGTGATGGTAAACATAAGGTTTATTGGGAAAATGGACTGATGTATACTGAGGATGTGAAGACAGAGGGAGGGGTGATAGGCAGGATGCTTGTCATTCCCCAGGAGTACCGTGAGCAGTTGCTTAAGATTGCACACGATATTCCCTTGTCTGGTGATCTGGGAATCACATGCACTATGCAGCAGTTGGCCCAGAATTTCTATTGACCCAACTTCACCCAGCAGGTGAAGAAGTATTGCAGGTCTTGTCACCTGTGCCAAGAAATAGGGAAGGTGGGTAAGAAAACCCAAGCCACCCTAATTCCATTGCTCAAAGTGGAGGAGCCATTCCAGAGGGTGGGAATGGATATTATGGGCCTTTAACTACCCCCAGCTCCTCCAGGAAGAGGTTCATCCTGACTGTGGTGGATTATGCCACCTGGTACCCAGAGGCAGTCGCCCTATCCTCACTGAAGACAAAGTGGCAGATGCTTTACTAGGGATTTTCTCCCGTGTTGGGTTTTCACAAGAGGTTATCACCGATTGAGGGGGTTCCTTCATGTCGGACCTGATTAAATGTTTGTGGGAAATGTGTGGGGTGGTGCAGAGGTGAATGACAGCTTATCACCCGCAAGCCAATGGGCTCGTGGAAAGATTTAATGGTACCCTGAAGTCAATGCTCCAAGTGTTTGCTGAACAGTATGGGAGGGACTGGGAGAAATACCTTCTCCACCTGTTGTTTGCATACAGGGAGGTGCCCCAAGAGTCGAAAGGATTTTCCCCCTTTGAGCTCTTATATGGACGCCAGGTATGTGGGCCCCTAGACTTGATCCGGGAGGACTTGGAAGGCAAGCATGCCACCCAGGGAACTCCCATAGTGGATTACATCCTTAGGTTTATGGAAAGGCTGAAGGAGTTTATGGGGACAGCCCAGAGCAACCTGGCAGCTGCCCAACAGAAACAAAAAGTGTGGTACGACCACAGAGCCAGAGCTCGCTCATACACGGTGGGTCAGGAAGTCATGGTCCTTATTCCAGTCTGGAAAGACAAGCTGCAGTTTGAGTGGGCAGGACTGTACAAAGTAGTTAGAAAGGTAAATGACGTGAACTATATCATAGAGTTACCTGACAGAAGACATACAGAAAGAATGTACCATGTCAACATGATGAAGCCATATGCCAATAGGGCTGACATGGTGTTTGCAGTATGTAGACCTGGGGAGGGGACGGATGAAGGAGACCCCCTTCTGGACTTGCTGGAAGAAAGCAAGTGGGAGTCCTCTGTGGACGCAGTTAAATTGTCTCCCCAGCTGGCCCTGGACATGATCCAGGAAATAAGGAAGGTTTTAGCTGACTTTGCCCCACTGTTTAGCGCCAAACCTGGACTAATGCCCTTAGCGATGCATGATGTGGAGACAGGGACACAGAGGCCCATACGGCAGACAGCATATCGGGTGTCAGAGGCTGTCCAAAAGGACATTAAGAGGGAGGTGGAGGAAATGCTGGATTTAGGGGTAATCCAGAGATCCCACAGCCCCTGGACCTCACCCGTTACCGCCCAGGGAGCAGGCTTACTCTACTGTGGAAAAAGAGTGTCTTGCCATAGTGTGGGCCCTAAAGAAGTTTGAGCGATATTTATATGGGCAGCATTTTGAAGTAAAAACTGACCACAACCCCTGGGTTTGGCTGACACAAATGGGAAAAAACTAATGGTAGACTATTAAGATGGAGTCTTGCCTTGCAAGGGTATGACATGATGATCTTACATAGGGCTGGAGCGACCAATCAGAACACAGATTGCTTATCGTGTCTGTATGAGGAGTGAACTGACTTGGGAAGCTCATCCCATACAGGGGATAGAGCCCCCAAATTCAGTCTAGGTGGGGAGGACTGTGATGCTTGGCCAGCTGGTTATGATTATTGTATGCTATTTGTAATATAAAAACATAGTATGTGATTGTCTCACATAAGACAGCCTGTGCCCCACGAGTGCCCCCCAACCAAGTTTCAGTGAAACTACAAATATTACACTGACAAGAGATCTCTGTAATGTAATTAACTTCCTTGAGAAATTGCATTTTATTTATTTATTTTTTTGACTCTGTATTTATCCATCTTACTGCCCCTACTCACCACTCAATCAGACTTCCTCTATTACTGTGCGATCCTTCTTCTCCCCGGGGTCTGCCCCTAGAATACCTGGTTCCACATAGACCCTATGATGCCCTGATTACCCCCCGGTGTGGGGTGGGGAGAGACTCTAACTCCCCAATTCTTGATTTGTGGACCTGTGCAGCGGAGTCTGCCCTGACAATCTGAAGGTGCGCAGTGAGGAGTAGTCACCTAGGCGTGACGGGGCTGTTGTCCCTTTTTACTCCCTTGATGTTGGCGTGCAATGAGGGCCAATGAGCGAGGAGATGCAGTGAGACACACCTCCTGCTCTGCCCCTCTGCCGACGTCTGCCCCGTTCCCATACTGCTACCTCCCTCTACCGCACCTACCACCTGAGCTCCCCCTGGAGGTGGTATTGTGGTGGAAGCTTGCAGGTTGTTCCCCCCCAGAGAAGAAGAGTGGCCGTCAGGTGCTCTATCCTTCTCTTCCCCGGCTGATCCCCAGCTGTCCATGCTTGTTCCCGAACACGGGTCGCCGGTGTGGTACGAGGTAAGGTGCCCAGCACCTCAGCCCTCAGCACCACTGGGCTGGCTCTGAGAAGTTGCATTTTATAGCTGTTTTATGACATGTTGCTGCTCTGAAGCTGGGAAACTAAAATATACATTTTATGACTTCAGAAACAGGACCTCATTAAGCTGATTCCTGCCAGCTATCTCACACTTAGGTGAGGGATTGCAGGGTTGTAAAACTTCAAGGGAACAGGTGGATCAAAAAGACTCATAATTTGGGAAATTAGTTTTTGCTGATGTCCCCTTATTTAATATACCTCCTGATAGGACATCCTGTTTGTATTTTGTTTTTATATTCTAAAAGGAGGAGCTAGATGACTCACAGAAGGGGTGTGGAGAGACATAGTTTAAACTATACTGTTTCTGAACTGTTTAGATATATTCCATCTTGGGACTCTAGAAAGACACATTTCTGAAAAGCACTTAAAGAGGTAATACACTAGATAGAAAATATCTAATCTGTATGTTGGTAGGAGTTTGTCTGTAGTTTTCTTTTAAGTGATTGTATACTCTTTGATATATTGTTCTGTGTTTAAATTTGTCATATCTTTATCATCTTTTAGTAAAATACCTTTTATTTTAAAAACTGTCTGGGTGTCTCTCAGTTCTTTTTGCATGTGATGTATAGAAGATTAAATCTGACAAAAACAGTTCAACAGCTTCATGGTGTTACTAAACTAGGAAAAGGTAAGAATATACCTAAGGTCTTTTATAGAGTTTTAAGGGTTCATTTTGGAAGCCTGGCTTGGTGCCCCTGGTGAAAGGTTGTACTGCAATCCCCAAAGAGGGTATGTATCTGAGCCTGTACATTGGGTACGCTAGCATAAGGTTCACAGTTTGAATCCCCAGAACTTGAGACTAAAGGTGATTTGGACCCAAAAGCAGACAGGAAGGTTACCCTGTCTGTTACCTGTTCACATTACTGCACTCAGAGGATGACACTGTGGGAGCAGAGGGCCGGGCCTGACCTGCTGAGTGCGTTTGTGACGTACAGTACCTAGATTTAGATAAGGCTTTCAACACCATTCTACATAGGAGACTAGTAAGCAAGCTGGGTAGCTTGGGGTGGGTAAAAAAATGTGGTAAACTGGGCAAGAAATTGGCTAGGGAATAGGCAACAGAAGGTGGTGGTAAACAGAGTTCACTCTGAGGAAGGAAGGGTGACCAGCAGGGTACCTCAGGGATCAGTGCTGGAATTGGTCCTCTTTAATGTCTTCATAAGTGGCATTGCAGAGGAGCCGGAAGAGAAGGCCTGCTTCTTTGTGGATGACACCAAGATCTGCAACAGGGTGGACACTCTGGGGGGGGAGGGGGATAAGCAAAGACCTGAGAAAACTCGAGTAGTGGTCAATGGTATGGCAGCTGGGTTTCAATGTGAAAAAGTGCAAAATAATGCATTTGGGGCACAGAAATCCAGGCCGGAGTACAAAATGGGTGGAGTAATATTGACAACTACCAAGCAGGAAAGAGACCTGGTGGTAATTGTATTGGATAACCTAATGATGGCCAAGCAGTGTGACAAGGCAATCGGGATGGCTAGTTGGATGCTGGGGTGCATAGGAAGGGGTATCACCAGTAGAAAGTGGGAGATGGTATTGCCCCTGTATAGACTTGCTGATAAGACCCCACCTTCAGTACCATGTCCAGTTCTGGAGACCACATCTCTGGAAGGGCATAGACAGAGTTGGGGCAGTCCAGAGGAGGGCAACCAAAATGATGCAGTGTCTGCATCAAAAGCCCTGTGAGGAGAGACTTCAATATGTACACCCTGGAAGAGAGAAGGGATAGGGATATGATAGAGACCTTTAAATACCTCACAGGGGTAAATAAGGTACAGGTGGGAAGTATTTTTCAGAAAAGAAGATGCTCAAGAACAAGTGGACATGCTATGAAGCTGGAAGAGGTAGATTCAGGAAAGATGTGAGGAAGTACTTCTTCACAGAAAGAGTGGTGTATTCATGGAATAGCCTTCCAGTGGAGGTGGTTGAGGCAAAAACAGTGGTGGGGTTCAAGAATGCATGGGATAGGTACAAGGGAATCATAGTGGAAAGGAAGGGAAGAGGGAGAAAGAACTGTAGATCAAGTAGGGCCTACGGTGAGAATGTAGGTAGGGAAAAAAGGGCAGACTGGGTGGGACAAATGGCCCTTATTTGCTATCAGATTCTATGTTTCTGTGTTAAGCCTATAGAAAGATAGAAACATAGAAGTTGACGGCAGATAAGGACCGCAAGGCCCATCCAGTGTGCCATCGGCCTTTGCTCTGTCAATGACCTATCTATTCATACTCATCTGTATTGTTCCCTTATGCCTATCTCATGCCTGTTTAAAGCCCTGCACTGTATTCATATCCACCACTTCCTGAGGTAGGCCGTTCCATGCATCCACCACCCTTTTTGTGAAAAAGAACTTCCTCACATTACTCCTTAATTGGCCTCCCTCTAATCTCATGCTGTGTCCTCTTGTCCTGCTATGTGTGCTTTGCCCCAAAATAAGCTTAATCATCTTTGTATGGATGGTTTGATATATTTTAGGGCTGAGCAAAATCAAGAGACTGTCCAGAGTATACTGAATCTTGGGGCCGTCGTAATTTTGAATGCATGTGCTCTGCCTCAATGTGATAGGTTCAATCAACTCCATCTCTCAATTTTTCGCTAGTGATGTTAGCAGGGGTGTTATATTCCTCCCACCTAAGTGAACTAGGTCACCTGTCAAGTTGATACAAAGGTATTTTAGACCCCGGAGGTAGTGCAGGAGGTGTGAGACTGCTTTAGACAGGGGAGAAAGAGGGACTTGGTATACAGTAAGTTAACATTATATCCTGAAAGCTTAGCATAGTCTTGTATCAGGCTCAAAAGCACAAGGACCAACTCTTCCAGCTATGTCAATGTCAGAAGTATGTCATCTGTGTATGACATCATCATGTGTGTGCCACCCAGATCAACCCCATAGATTTTAGTGTGCCTCTTCCCAGAGAAAATGCTGGGTTGGAGGGGTCGTATATTCATGAACACCAAAGTGGCTGCACCTCGATAGTGTTTTGATTCAACCTCTGAACTCTACCCTGAAATCGAAGGAGCTCAGTTTGTAGAGATTACTCCCACTCCCTCAGTCAAATGCTTTCTCTGCATCTGGTGAGAGTAGTGCCACTGGGGAGTGTGGAGGGACATGCGTCAGAGAAGGTCTAGCAACCATCATATGTTGTCTGACCGCTGACAACTTGGGATGAAACTTACATTGTCACTGTCAGTGAAGTCAGAAATGACTCTTCCCATCCAGGTAGCTAGAAGTTTTGCAAAGGATTTGCAGTCTGTTGTTATTAGGGAGGTGGTCCTGCAACTCCCTCAGTTCATGGAGTCTACCCAGTTTGGGGATAGGTGATATTTCAGTAGTCCTCACTGAGGTGGGTAGAGTGCCAATCTTGCTTGCTTCTGAAGTGCTTCAGATAACAGACCTAGAAGCTACTGGTTGAACACCCCATAGAATTCCATCAGTAAGCCATCTGTCCTGGAGCCTTCCCTGTTGGCATTCAACACAGTGCCAGATCTAGACTTTTTTCAAGGGGGTAGCACTTCCCCCCCCAAAACGTAAAATGTTCTCTTTTTAAAGCTTAAATTAGGCTAGAAACGCTCCTGTTTTCCAGCCTAAGGGGGAAGCATATGCTATTTTGCTACATAGCTAGATCCACTAGTTATGCCAGTGACTGCCTCCTCTAGTGTTTGGCAGGTAAAGAGTCTGTCCATGGCTTCTTTCTGGGGTTGGGTAAGGTGGGGGATTGTAGGCTTCCGAAAAAGGCCTTAAAAAGTCCTTATGACCTGCATCTTTGTCCTGAGGCTCCGATGACTAGAGAGATTTGTAAAACTTTATAAAGGCTTGCTTAGTTTCATGGAAAGCCATGAGGTTGTTTCCATCCTGGCCTTTAATGCCTGTTAATTTGGTGCGTTGCTGCCTCTGTGCTGGTAGGTGACCCCATTTTCCCCAGCTTTACAGACCTGACTGAGCCTAAAGTGGTTATATTCTGCCTTCTTGTGAAAGTGAATATTAATGTTATATTTTTCTTAACCCTATAATCTCTGCTACAAGTTCCTTAGTGTGTAGGGAGTGATTTCTCTAATTCTTCTCTAGCCCTTACAGCTTCTGCTGCAGGACCCCTGAATCTTGGGTTTTAATATTTTAGAGGGGTGAGGAATGTATAATGCATCTACCGCTGATAAATGCTTTGAGTGCATCCTGGCATGTGGCAGTTTAGGTGTCAGTGGGTTTATTTACCTCTAAGAAGTCTTTCAGGACAGCAGCTTGCTTCTGTTAAACGCTGCTGTCTTTAATGAGGGATGTGTTCAGGTGACCATGTCAAGACCCAGTTTCTAGAACGCTAGGAGATTGTAGCATGAATGCTAGACATGTGGTCTGAAATAACAATAGTGTCTTCTCTGCCTGGGTGATGTCTTACACCTGTTGTCTAGGAATCAGCCATGTCTGTTGTTGTGTACACTTGGTGAGGTTGTGAGAAGAAAGAATAGTCCTTCACCTTCAGGTGGAGCAGGTGCCAGATGCTGGTGACCCTTCTTCTTTGAGTAGGGAGTGCAATGCTGAGGATGCTTGCATTCTGGGTCTCATGGACAGTTTACTGCAGTCTAGAAATTCATCTAGCATGTGTTCATGTCACTCTGCAAGTATCAGGGTCCCATCAAGTTTACTCAGCTCTTGTGTGAGGGTCAGGAAGAAGTTAGTGTCAGTGAGGTTGGGGGCATACACATTGCATACAGAGGTTTGCTGCCCATCCAACACACTCTGCACCATTACAAATCTCCCTTCTTCGTCTAGTGATTTTATCAGGCTTAAAACCAACATTTCTATGGATCAGAATGGCCATACCCCTGCTCTTTGAGTTGTAGAGGCTACTGAAGATTTGGCCCACCCATCCCATCCAAAATTTGCCTGTCTCTATTTGAGTAAGGTGAGTTTCTGGATGAATGCAGTCCCCAACTCCAATCTTTTGAGGTGATCCATAATTTTGCTTCACTTTACTGGGAAATGAACACCTTTCACATTTCAGGAAACAAATGTAGGGAAGCTAGCCATGGTCAGTGGTGAGCAAAGAGCAAGGGGTAGGTCATATACACATTACCACAATCAAAGCATGGACAGATACATCAGAGCAGTTTACTTTCTTGGAACCTTTCTTGGTTTGAATACAATGATATCTTGGGGGGGGGGCTCTGCTTGATGAGAACATAAACTCTCACAGCTTTGACCCCCGGGATTTTAAAATTTGTCTAAATTCACCCAATCGTACCACCGCCAGCCACAAATCATCTGTTTAAAAGTGCAGCATAAAGATACCACCAAAATCTCGGCCAAAGAACTCACTGTTGGAGTACCTGAAGCCTAATCCAACTCTGGAGCTCGTGATACCAGGGCCAACAAGAAAGGTCGGTCCACAGCCCACTAGTGATAGTTGCAACAATGGAGAAGAACAATTCATAATAACTTCTAAGAGATTGTTTCACACATTTGGAAAAGTAAGCTGTGCAATGACTGGAATGGAGAAAACTGTGGCAGACACAGCCCAAGGTCTCTCCCACATCACACAGTGTATGACAGATCTTGAAACAGGCCTGACTGACACTCAGCAGCTGTGGAGCAGCTTGATGCTGTGATCCGCCACCTCCTTAAATGAGGAGGGGGGTAGTCTGTTCATGAGTACCAAAGGAGAACCTATGGATTTACGGTCTTCTCAAAGATATTGAAACCAGAGCTACGGAAGAACTCCTAGACTCCTTTCTGAAACAAATCCTGTGGCTTCCAACTGATAAACTGTTCAATATAGTCAGAGCACACAGAGCCCTTGCTAAAAACCAACAGATCTCAATCCGGCCCCACGCTCCATAGTCTTGAAATTCTTGGACTACCATACCAAAAACATGGATCTTCTTTGGGGGCATCTTGTGACAGGGTTGAATACGGCCCTGTCCCAGTTGTTATGCAGAAAGAGTTTAAATGCAAGGATCTGTTCTATTCTCTCCTTTTCTGTCTGGTTGTACAACCAGATTTTCTTGTGAGACCTAGGACTTGATCACCCCAACAGTCTTGCAATTCTCTGCCTCTCACTATCTCTCTACACTCACTTGCTGTTCTGTCTTTTCTCCCCTCTTGCATATCTGCAGATATAAAGATATATGTGAATTAGTTTGTGGAAATGTAATTGATAGTGAGATTCCTTTGTTTAAAACTGTATCTACTTGTACTGTTAAAATGATTGCAAAGCTGAAATTGTATATAGTTATACTTTTGAAATGATTGCAAAGCAATTTGAAACTGAAGGGGTTAACCTGAGATGCAATTTGTAAGCCTTTTTCAGAAGATGTAAACAAGAGGTTAGTTCTGGGTCACAATGTTCTGTTTGCTGCACTTGCTGAAACTGACAAGAACATTGGAAACTTACAAGAACACTGTGTGAGAAGCATGTTATTTTCTTAACGAGCTCCTGCACAGACGTATAAAAAGGAGCTGCAATTTCTTGCAAGAGAGACTGAGAGATTGAGATTGGAAATTGAGAAGAAATCCAGATGGACTTTCTCTGTTTATACTGCCTTTGTAAATAGTTATACTGAACAATTTTATTTTTTTATTTTACTGTTATTAATAATAAATCACTTGTTGCGAATTTTACAACTGCTTCTGGTTTTCTTATGCTTCCTTACCTGTGCTATGACGGCACATCTCACTCATCAGATCACACTGTGAGAACTTCACCATCAGTGAAGCAAGATCCACATGGAAGATTTTCCAGCAGTACAACAGGGGCCGCCCATGCCGACGTCACCTGCCAAAGTCATCAACCCTGCCATAGTTCTTTCCTGCCATCGACTCCAGTGACATGAGTCTCTGTGGAAGCTCTGTCGCAGTTCACACCATTTTTTCCTACGCTTTTTTCTTTTACCTTAGATTTTAGAATTTCTTTTTCAGCAAGAGATTCCTTTGCCTTGTTTATGTTGAGAGTTACTCTTTCCACATCTCTCTTCTGTTGCTACCACTGCAGAAAGAAGATTGCTTCTTCAGATGACCACAACCTCTGTGTCTGCTATCCTCGGCCTGACCATAATGTTTCTGACTGTGAGTGCTGCCAAAAATTCAACCTCACAACCCTTAGATGACATAAAAAGGTTTTGAAGAAATTTCTCATGGAACAGCAGGTAGCCAGTTCTGGGCAGGGGTCCTCTGGGGTCTCTCCTTCTGAATCGCAAGTGGGTTCATAGAGCTCCCAGGCCTCAAAGGCCCGAGACAAGTCCTTGGGGAAAAGTCATAAAAAAGACTGTGATCGGGACCGCTCCCCCCGGCGGCGCTTCTGATCCCTGATGGCTTCTTCATCCTTGTCTGGTGGTACTCCAATGGCTGTGGCTGCACCAACGCCTTCTGCTGTCCAGGCCTCTGCTTCTTCCAGGCCCGTACTGACAGCGCCTCCTCTGGTTTCTCAGGGAGGTCACCCTTTGACCCTGAGGTCATTGATGTCAGCCTCTCTGTCATGGCCTGACATTTCACCAGGCCCTCAGACATCAGGGGCCCTCTGGCCCTGCAGACTCGATGGCTGGATCATCACCCCCTGTGCTGGCAACTCCTCTGCCATCGACGCACTCTTTTCCTGTTGTCGATCTCAACACTGTTTTGATCAAGTTAACTATGGCCATGGTTCACCAGTTGGGCTCTTACAGACCTAGATCCCCAGTTCCATCAACAGTCTCCATCATTGTCGATGCCACTTAGGCCTTCTCGGGCTGCGCCCTGTGGGCTGCCATCAGTCCCATACTCATCAGACCTCGAACTGGAACAGGTTAACATCAAAGAAAAGTACCAGGGCCAGCCTGGTGGCGCAGAGGGTTGAGGCACCGATTTCTTACCTCAGCCCACACTGGGGACCCGGGTTCGGGAATGGACTCAGGACGCTGGGGGCTGGCAGTGGAAGGAGAGGATTGAGCATCCAAGGGACTGCTCTCCTCTCCTGGAGTGGGCTAGGGAACAGAGTCACTTGGCAGTGGCCTCTGGTGGAGACCAGGAGCACTGTGTGATGGCACAAGGAGGGAGAACACCAGAAAAGCGAAAACCTACCCCACGCTGTACCGGATGATAGCTGTTCGGCTCTCCGATACCACCAACACCCCAACAAGCCATACCCACCTCAGCAGCACCCCGGGGCCAAGTAGTCATGCTGGTCACCCCACCAAGCCTTCCCCCTTGGAGGAGGGGGACCCATCTGGCGAAGGGTAACACCAGATTACCCTGGGGCATGGCTGCTATGTGAGGTTGGGAGCTCGGGGGGTTGGGTGGGTCGGAGGGAGCCTTAACAGCTGGAAGGAGTGGCAGGACATGGTGGCAAGAAGGAGGGCCAAAACGATAATACAAAAAAAAAGAGGAGTACCACCCTGACCTCATCCTCGCTGAGGAAGATGAGGAGGAGGAGGAGGAGGAACCTTTTTCCTCAGATAGGTCTACTGCTTCTTCAGGGAGCGATGACTCTGTTAAACATATTCTCAGGTCCCCTCCTGAAGATCCTACCTATTTCAATGTCATAGAGCAGCAGTCTATAGCCATGGGCCTCCATACTGAGGAAGACGATGCCACCAGGAGAAACCTACTGGACTTCTTGGAGATCCCAGATTATCCTCTTAAGGTCATTCCTCCTTTTCTACCAGCTCTGAGGAATGCCACAACTGCAACTTGGCACCACCCAGATATGGTTCCTGCCATGGCTCACAGGGCAGATAAACTCTATCATGCCCTTCAGGACCTGCTTTATTATGCTGCCCAACCTGAGACTGACTCTGTGGTCATCAAAGCGGCATATAACAGGTCCAACGTGCCCAAGCACCTTAGCTCCCTCCTGACAGGGAATCCAGATGGATCAACCTTTGGGGTAAGAGGGTTTATGCCCCTTCCCCCCTTGGACTTTGGATTGCTAATTATTTATCCTATATGGTCAAGTACCAGCATACCATCTGGAAGAAGGGCAAGGCTGCTGTTCAAGCCTTCCCAGAGTGTTTCCAGAAACAGGAGGTTCTCAGGTCCTTACAGGCCACCAATGATATCAATAAACACCTCCTCAGAGCCTTGCATGACATTTCGGATACTGGTGCCAGGGCTGCTGCCATGGGTATTTGCCTTCGTAGGCATGCCTGGCTGAGGGTGTCTGGCTTCACAGCAGATGTCCAGCAGAAGGTGCTGAATGCCCCTTTCAGTGGCTCAAAACTCTTTGGGCCAGATGTCCAGGATGTCTTTAATGACTTACAGGCCTCTGGTAGAGCTATTAAGCCTGTTCATTCGCTCTACCATACCCAGCCCAGGAGCGGACAGCGCCTGTCCTTTTGTAAGGTTTCCAACAATTAGGTACGTGCTCCAACCCCCAGGATAAATGGGAGGCTACTTCTGCCTTGCCTACCCTCTCTTCCATATATTCTGCTGTGAAATGACCCTGAGGCTCCTTGCCAGACCCCCTTCTTCCAGTCCCCAATAAAGAGGTGGTGGTTAGAGGTCGGTTCTCCTTCCAGCTCAGTCAACAGAGAACCATAATTTCAGATGCCTGGATTCTTCAGATTATAGAAAGGGGTCACACTCTGGAGCTTGTAGAACAGCCCCCAGAGACTTCCCAACTACCCTCCACCTACCCTATGGCTTATGTCATGGTTCTCTGGAAAGAGGCACAGTCCCTTCAGTGAAAGAGGGCCATCGAGCAAGTGCCCAGGTGGCAGAAGAACAGGGGATACTATTTCAGATTCTTCCTGGTCCTCAAATGACCTAGAAATCTGAGGGCTATTCTAGATCTCAAAGACCTCAACTTTTATATTCAGTACAAAAAATTTCTGCATGGTCACTCTTCCAGGTCTGCTGCCCCTGCTCAAGCAGGGCAACTGGCTGTGCTCCCTAGATATGCAGAACACTTACCTGCATATCTCAGTCTGTCCTTCACACAGGTGGTTTCTCTGGGTTCTTTTTCAGGATGAACATTACCAATTCGGAGTCTTGCCCTTTGGCTTATTCTCTGTGCCACTGGTCTTTACAAAATGCATAGCAGCAGTAGCTGCTGCCCTTCAGTGGGAAGGCCTGTACATCTTCCTTTAGCTGGATGACTGGCTTCTGAAAGCTCCGTCCTGAGATCAGCTCCTCGGGCCCTGGAGAGAACCCTCCAGCTACTTCACTCCCTGGGCATCACTGTCAACCTGCCCAAGTGTATCCATTCCATTCCAGAGACTGCAGTATATAGGTGCGTTCCTGCCCTCAGCACAGGGCAGGGCCTTCCTGCCTCAAGACAGGATGGAATGCCTCATTTCCCAGGCTCAGGAGGTGTCCCAGAGCCATTATGTTTCTGTGAGGGTGTACTTGAGGCTACTAGGTCTTATGGCTGTGGCCATAGCTATAACCCCCTTGGCTAGACTGCACATGTGGGTGCTACAGTGGACCCTCTGGGTGCAGTGGGACCAACGCACGGATGATCTGGAGCAGCTAGTGCTGGTCTCCTCTCCGATCGGCAAGGTGTTCCAGTGGTGGATGAAACCCCAAAACCTATTAACAGGGGTCCCATTCCTGATCTCCTCTCCCCAACAGATATCTCTGGCTTGGGCTGGGGTGCGCACCTGGGTCCCTTCCAGACTCAGGGGACATGATACCAGATTGAGACATTGCTCCATATAAACATCCTCGAGATGAGGGCAGTCCTGTATGCCATGCAGACCTTTCGGGACCATCTTCTTACAGGTCATTTGTTGATCCAGTCAGACAAGCTCAGTGCTGTCTACTACACCAACATGTGGGATGATGCATTTGTACCCCCTGTGTAGGGAAGCCATGAGAATCTGATACTAGGCACTGGACCACGGTCTGGACCTCTCAGCAGTCCATGTCCCAGGCATGCTGAACACCCTGGTGGACAGCCTCAGCCGAACTCGGTCCAGGATGCACAAATTGGAACTTCTGTCACCTGTTGCAGAAGATCTGTTTGACAGATGGGGTCATCCAGAGTTGGACCTTTTTGTGTTCCCAATCAATGCAAAACTGCCAAGTTTTTGCTTGCTAGATCCAGGGTCTGGAGGTTTCTGGTGAGACTCATTGTCTCTCTCCTGGAGTGGGAGGTTTCTTTATGCCTTTCCTCCCTTTCCTCTGATTCAGAGGGTGCTAGTCAAGCTTCAGATGGAGGGGCCAGCATGATCCTGGTAGCGCCACACTGGCCACGGCAGATATGGTTTCCATTATTGCAGTAGTTAGCAGTGGACCCTCCAGTCCCTCTGCCCCTCTGCAGGGATCTGCTGATGCAGGCTCAGGGGAGCCTGGTTCATCTGAGCCTTTGGCCCCTTCGTCTGCATGCCTGGCTCCTGAGGACATAGCCATTGTCCGGTTTGGAGTTTCTCAGAAGGTGGTGGGTGTCCTTGTGGTGGCTTGGAAGCTATCCAATAGGGCCACATATGCCATGAAGTGGAAGAGGTTTGCCATCGGGGCTGCCAAACACCATCTGGACCCTTTTGCCTGTCCGGTAAGCCAGATTCTGGATTACCTGATCTCCCTGTCGGCCTCTGGCCTCCAGTACTCCTCCCTTAAGGTGCGCCTTTCAGCTATATCTGCCTTTCACGAGTCCATGAATGGTTGTACCGTGGTTCAGCTAAATGTGTCCCAGAGGGCAGCTCCTGCCAGACAAACCTTGTAGAGTACTACAACTGGGTGATGTGGGAGCTGGACAAGGACCATGCAGTGGATGTCCTGTATCTGGACTTCAGCAAGGCCTTTGATTCAGTGCCACATGGGAGGTTGGGGGGAAACTGGAATATGTGGGTGCGGGACCAAAGATGGTGAAATGGATCACAAACTGGCTAAAGGGAAGGCAGCAAAGGGTGGTGGTGGGGGTGGTACCTCTCGTCACTGAGAGCAGTGATGAACAGGGTACCACAAGGATTGGTACTGGGACTGTGCTGTTTGGGATTTTTATTGCAGATATCTCACACCGGATCCAGAGCAAGATCAGCTTGTTTGCAGATGATACCAAGATGGGAGCTGTGGTTGATGATGTGGAGAGGTGGAAGGGGTTGCAGGAGGACCTGACTAAGCTGCAGGAGTGGGCGGAAACATGGTAGTTGGGGTTCGACGCCAAGAAGTGCAAGGTTATGCACTTCAGAGACAGGAACCAGCGGAGGGATTGTCACTTGAATGGGGTACAGTTGGGGAGCTCCACAGAGGAGAAGGACCTAGGAGTGATCTTTATGGGAAGCATGAACAACTCTGCTCAGTGCAGGAAGGTGGCAGCAAAAGCCAACAAAATGCTGGGGTGTATTACAAGAGGGATCTCCTCCAGAAGGAGGGAGGTTATCCTGCCCCTGTATAGGTCATTGGTCAGGCCCCACCTTTAGTACTGCATGCAGTACTGGCACCCATTCCTGAAGAAGGATGTCAGATTGTTGGAAGGGGTGCAGCGAAGAGCCACAAAGATGATCCAGGGAATGCAGAGCAAGCCCTACGAGGACAGGCTGGGTGAGCTGAATATGTGTTCACTGGAGGAGAGCAGGGATATGGGGGATATGTTCAAGAGCTCTAAGTATCTGAAAGGGATAAACAAGACCAACACAGAAGGGATTTTTCAGATGAGAAGGGGGAGGGACACAAGCGTGCATGGACTGAGACTGGAGAGGGGAAGATTCAAGAGGGAGATGAGGAGACATTTTTTCATGGAAAGAGTGGTGGACAAATGGACACCTTACCAGATGAGATAGTGTCCTGTAAGAAGGTGGGTAGTTTCAAGAGGGGTTGGGACAGGGTAAGGGTGAGGGATAATGGGAAGGGGGTGGCTGTAGGGGCAGCTGCATGATGAGGGGCTAGCTGCACACTCGAGCAGACTCGATAGACCATGAGGCCTGTTTCTGCTGGCAATTTTGTTGTTCATATACTTTCCTTAGGGGCTTCCTGCACCTACAACCTCCAATCTGTTCCCCTGTCCCAGCTTTGGATTTAAATTTTGTTGTGGAGAAATTGACCCTGTCTCCGTTTGAGCCAGTTGCATCTTGTGAGCTATGCTTTCTTTTTTTCCTTAGATAACGTTGTTTTTGGTTGCTATTACTTCTGCTTGAAGAATTTCTGAACTTCAGGCTCTCCGGTGTGCGGAGCCTTATTTGATTTTTCACAAAGACAGGGTGTCTTTGTGCATGAACCCTAAGTTTCTTCTTAAGGTGGTGTCTGAGTTTATCCTGAACCAATCCATCCACCTCCCTGTGTATTTTCCAGAGCGTGCCAATCCAGGGAAAGCACTGCTCCGTACTTTAGATGTGCACAAAATTTTGAAATATTATCTGCTCTGAACTAAGGACTGTAAAAAGAAAAAGCAACTTTTTGTTTCTTTCACCCCAGGAAGAGAGGGCGTTCAGGTTTCCAAACAATGTTTGTCCAAATGATTGGCCCATTGTATTGTGTTCTTCTACAACAAGCATGGCAAGCAGTTGCCAGGGGCAGTGAAAGCCCACTCCACAAGAGGCATGGCTATGTCTATGGCTTGTTTCAAGGGGGTCTCAGCTGCTGACATTTGCGTGCCTGCCACCTGTGGTACCACCCATACTTTTACCAAGCACTACAGTCTGGACATTGCTTCTAGAGCCCGAGCAAGTTTCAGCTGGGCTGTTCTTCAGGGCCTTCTGTCCTAGGCCTCGGCTGTCCTACCACTCAGATTGTTCTGCTGCACTTGTAACTGCTTGGGACTCGTTCCTACGGTATGATATGATGACTGAGATACCCCCAAAGAAGATAGAACAGTTATGTTAGAACTTACCGTAACAGTAGATCTTTGAGAGGATCTCAGTCATCAGGTCAGCCTTCCCTCCCACCATCCCCCTGTTTGGGATTCTTCTCTCAGACTGGCTATCCAGTGTATCCAGCCTTTTACTTAGGCCTGGGCACCCCTCTCTCTCCTCTCGGTCCCCATGGCATGAGTATGCTCCCTTTGTCTCGGGGCCGGGAGAACTGAGGAGGGAGCAGGGCCGCCTACGTCTTTATAGGGCTGATGATGTTGGCAGGTGACATCCATGTAGGCGGCTCCAGTTGTACTGCTGGAAAATCTTCCATGTGGCTCCTGCTTCACCGACGGTGAAGTTCCTACGATGTGACCTGATGACTGAGATCCCCTCAAAGATCTACTGTTACTGTAAGTTCTTATGTAACTGTTCTTTTTTACAGACAGCCTGGGCAAAGAAGGAACTTAATTTTGGAGATAAAAAGCTGTTCATGTATCATGACTTTACTCTGATCACACAACAAAAAAGGCAGGCTTTACTAGCTTTTAAAAAACATCTCACCTCTACAAACATAAAAATGCACCTCATTGCTCCTGCATAACTTAAGATGTTGCTGCCAGAGGGCCAGTCTTTTTTTTAACCCTAGCTAAAGCCAAACCCACCCTACTGAAACTGGGAGCCCCACAGCCATGCTTACCTACCCTGGTGCAACCATCCCAGATTACCTGCCATCCACGGAGCACTGTTTGAGAGTCTTGCATTCCAGTAAAAGGAACTGTCTCTTGCTTCCAGCAGATCAGCAGTAATCCCAAGCAGCACCAGATCTCTCTCCAAACTCTTCCCCATTCCAGTCAACTAGTAACAACTCTGCCACATAACTGATAATTCTGCTGGACTGAACCCGAAAAGGATTTGTGTGCCCTTTTTTGCCATGAAGCCTCTTAGTATTCTGCAAGCAAAGGTGCCATCTTGTCAACATGACTGGCTCATCTGTTTGTTCTCCCTATATATAAGGAATTTTTTTTTTCTACTGACTGCATAATTAATGGTATCTACATTTTATTCTGCTGTAGATTGAAGGTGAACTGGATTAGATTAGGATCCAAATGTTTGCGGCTGGGGGGGAGTTCGGATCCTTGGCATGAGGTCTTATTGGGATCATTAGTTTTGATCTCAGAGGTGGGCTGGGAATAAGTCCACTTGTTTCTTCTTATGGTTCTTTCCCCTGCCCAGGTTACAAAGTTATTGGTAGTCACTCCCCTTCCCCCAATCAATATTCAAATAAGTGGTATTTGGTGATATCATGTTGAAAAGAAGGCCTATTAGACGTAGTGATTGGAATTAGGGGTGCCCCTCCAGAAGATTTAGGTAACTCCCAGAGAGTAAATCCACATAGGCATGCAGACAGAGCTTCCACCTATCCCTCCTCTTCAAGTTCGAGCGACCGCAATCTCTCGAGAGAAGTCCATGCCCTCTTGAATTCTTACACCAGACCCGAGGTAACACAAACCCCTTCCTACCCCTGATTTGGCTGGTCACTGCTAGGCCTCGACTAGGTCAGTCAGATCTCTGTATTCTGATCTTACGTGAGTGGAGAAGAGAGATGGGTGGCCTTGTTGACGTGGGGGCTGGGCCAGCCACTCTGGCAGAGCCTCATTGGACGAACGAGGCTTCACCAGTCATCAGGCTCTCAGCAGGTTTTCATTTTGCAGAAGATGCTGGGGCTTTCTGACATGGGACCCCTACCTCGACTGGCAGGCATGGTGTGATTCTGTGGGCTTGAGGAAGGTGAAACGGTTCTGAGATTTAGCTAATGGCAGTCGAACAATAGATTACGTAATAATAATAAGCTTTATTTATAATGCGCAATTCTAAAAACCAAAGCGATGTACTCAGCAAAAATATTAAAACAAATTAATAACAATCCATAAAAACTGACAATGCAGAATGCTAATAAGTTAAATGATATACTCACTAAATGCTTGTTGAAATAAGTGAGTTTTTAATGCTGCCTTAAAGCTCGTCACGGTCCTGCACTCTCTAATCTGATGAGGTAGAGAGTTCCACAAGGTAGGGGCACCATACATAAAAGCACGGGCCCCAGATGTTTTCAGCTGAACTCTGGGAACTTCTAACAACCCCTCGTCAGTTGAGCAGAGAGGACGGCTAGGGCTGTAGGGAGTCATGAGTTCTTGCAGATAGCTCGGATCCAGTCCATTCAGGGCCTTATAGGTCAGAAGTCCGACCTTAAAGGTGATCCGCCACTGTACAGGCAGCCAGTGCAGTTCACACAGCACGGGAGTGATGTGACTCATACGAGGAGTCCCAGTCAACATCCGTGCTTCAGCGTTCTGCACCAGCTGCAAGCGACAGATATCAACCCCTGGAAGCCCCAGATAAAGGAAGTTACGGTAGTCAAGGCGCAAAGTCACAAAGGTGTGAATCAATGTCAGCAAATTGCCGGACAGAACAAGGTGCTTAATCTTGGTGATGTGCCTAAGATGAACGCAGTGTCAGCCCATCATCAAGAACCAGTAGTTTGGTGATCTGGAAGGGGAGAGGGCCCTGATTGATCAGGACAATTCCTGGAGAACTCCACAGGAGCAGGTCGCTGGAGTTCCCACCTGTCCCTCCCCCTCAAGTGCCATGTGACGGCATCCCCCTGAAGAGTAACATTTTCCCCCCAGTACCTCACAACACTCTCTACCGCTGTTGTGACTGTTGAATACTAGGTCCCAACTAGGCTGATTAGGTATGGATACTCCTGTCGGGGGGGGGGAGGCAGCCTCGATGATATGGTGGCTGGACAGGTCACTCTTGTAACAGCTCACTAGCCGTCCTAGACCTCATAAGCCCTTGAGCTTTCAGCATCTACTCCCTTCTCCGATGAGGCTAGGGCTCCCCATGATAGGACCCCTTCCCCTTTTATTTCAGGGCAATCACCATCCAGGATACCGCCAGGCTCCTCAAGAGTCTCCCTAACTGGGGCAGCCCTGGATCAGATGGCCTCTCACTCTCTCTCTGCTCAAGCTTATTTCCCTGCTAGTTCCAAACCCCTCACTTTCATCTTCAATCTGGCCCCGTCCTCCTCCTCCATACCAGATTCCTGGAAGATGGCAAAGGTGGTCCCCATATTCAAAGCAGGGAACCCCCACTCCTCCGATAATTACTGGCCTATTTCCATCCTTCTACACCTTAGCAAGCTATTAGAAAAGATAGTTCACTGCTAACTATTCAAACATCTTGATAAGTATAATCTCCTTTGCAGGCACCAACATGGTTTCTGCAAACAGCACAGTACCACAATGGCCCTGGCACACTACTCAGACCATGTCCTTAGAAATATGGACTGGAGGCCTTTGACCTGGTCAGGCACTCCCTACTACACTCCAAACTCCAGCTACTTGGTTGCTCTGAGGATACCTTCAAATGGTTTTTGAGCTACCTCTCGGGTCATTCCCAATCTGTATGTATTGGTACTGCTATCTCCCCCGCTCTGCCCATCTCAACCAAGGTTCCCCAGGGCTCCATATTAGACCCCCTTCTTTTCTCTATCTTTATCAACATCCTCCCCTCTGACAGCCTAAACTCTGACTCCCTCCTGTACGCTGATGACCTTGTCCTATTCCATAGCAACAAGTCCCTCTCAGAAATTTCCTTGGTTCTCTCCCAAAATTACTGCGCTGCTCACCAGTGGTTCTCATCCAACCTACTTCTAGTAAATGAAAAGAAAACTAGAGCAATGCTCTTTAGATCTATACCTTTTATTACCAGCACCTTAAAATCTAACTCCTCCTTCTCTGTGATCTCCCCCGATGGTCCTGCCCTTGAAAACGTTGCCTCCTTTAAGTACTTGGGTATTACGCTTGACCCATCCCTCTCCTTTGATGAGCACATCAGGCTCATAGTTTGCTGAGTAAACCAAAAATTGGGGGCCGCCTACCGTCAGAAACTGTATCTGACCCCAGAGGCCCACCATGTGATCGCTATCAGTAATTTGCTTCCTATATTGGACTACTGCTCACCCATCTTCTCATGTGTAACCTCTACCCTGCGAGCCAGAATGACATCTGTCTATAACACCATCTGTTATTTTGCCCTACTGGCTCCATCCAATACCCATCACTGGGACCTCTATAAGTGGCTTGGCTGGCTTCCTCTTCAAGGCCGCTTTGATTATGCCCTAGTATGTATTATTGATAATTGTCTCAGAGGAGGAAATATATCTCCATATTCATCCCTCCTCAAGGTCAGGGATGTGCCAAGGAGTCTCCGTGAATCCTCTGCCACCCCCCTTCGAGAGGTCCCAAGATCCTCCACAAACATGGGGCCCAAAGCTCTGTCAGTAGCTGCTCCATCTCTGTGGACAAATTTCCTACCCACATTCGAACATTTGACATACACAACATTTTCAAATCACTACTTAAAACCTGGATCCTGATGGAAACACATTGCTCCTGCTCACCTGGGTAGCTCCCCTGCCATTTCCAACCCCCTTGTTTCTCTCTGCCCTGCCCCCCCACACTCTAGCAAACAGCCTCTGTATGGGCAGCATTCCCACTTTGGCCAACACTGAGTGGTCCATGCCAACTTGTAGCTACCCCCTTTTCTGCTCTGTTGTGGCCATGCTTGGTCCTTTTGGTATTTTCTTTTTTCTCTTTATGTTATCACACCAGTGATGAAAGTGAGCAGGAACGCACAGGAACTCAGTCCCTGTACCTTTTTTGCAGCAGGAACGGAGTTCCTGTACTTCTTCCCACTGACACTGGAACTGAAATTCTTAAACCAGCAACATAATGACAGTTTTCTGGACCTGTGACCTGAAATCAGGGTTTCCATAACAACATTTGACTTGTTCAACAGTGCTATTTTGCTAGAAATACTTCAGTATCTCTAACTGAATCTACTAGTGTCTAATCAGATAGATGTATCCTGACACAGCTATCGTTCCGATTAAGGATCTTCATTCTGCATTTCATATTTGCCAATGGCCAAGTTCCTGTACTTATTGTCTACCACTTGCACCACTGTATCACACTCCTGTGTATTTTCTGGTATTTACTGCTATGCTGTCCCATACACCCTGGGTATCTGGATCTCTGCACTTTTAGCCATTGTCTGAACTGTACCCATTACTGTTGACCTCCTGTCCCCTACTCATCCATATTTGGTAAATATTTACAGTTTTTATTTCATTATCATGTTACATGCTGTATTATTTTGTTATATGCTGTATTATATTGCTATTTATTGTACACTAGTTTTGTATTGCCTGTATGCCATTTCTGTGGCCCTGGTTGTGCCCAAAAACGGTCCTCTGGATCAGTGTACTTACCCGGTCACCAAAGACAAATAAATAACTAAATAAATAAATATACTGACAAGCACTGCTCGTTTTGGTAGGGCAGAGGAGGGTGTGGTTGCTTAGAGATACGGCAGCTGGCAGTCAAGCAATAAAGTACATGGTTTGACGGTCTGGAAAGGGAGAGGTCCCCGTTTGATCAAGGGGGTCACCAGTAGAGTGCTGTTTTATTGGTAGCTAAATTGTGGGGCAGTATTCCCACAACTAAGTCTTCAAAGGGCATATTGTAGTTGAGAATGATTTTATGGGTTCTATTTGCATGGCTGAGAGAAAGAATCAGAACTAAAAGAGTAGTTAACAAGGATAAGCAAGTAGTAAACCCCTCTTTTATCAGAGGTTGAACATTTCTCTCTTCATAGCATGGAAATTGCTCCAGGTGAACTAAGACTGGAAATAAAATGTAGTCGAAAATTGTATACTAAGAAACTCACAACTTAATTGTGTTTTTGTTGCTTACAGTCTGGTGCCTGTAGTGCATTCATGCAACCCTTTGGGGGCTTACTTGGCTTTTTACCCATGCATCAGAGAATACATATGGTTCTCAGATTCATTGGCACAGCACAGTCTAAGGGGCCTCTTGAGTATGTCACATTCCCAGAATTCTGTGTTCAATATAAAGTATTTTTTCCTATCTGTAACAGTGTCATAAATATGAATAGTCTATATAAGGTTATTTGAGTATCCTCAGATTTAATATGATTAACTATTAGACTGTTTGGGGAAGGGAGAGGGTTGCACTATTAACAGTTACTCTGGTACTAGCAATGTCTTTAGTAATGCTGCTTTTCAAGGCTTGTTGCTGAGGTTCAATGCTCTTAAGGTGGGCTTGTCAACTGTAATGCCTTATTTCTGAATCCCACCTCATGAAGTGCTGCAAGTTAGGCTTTCAAAAAGAATCATAAATGTCAACCACTTGTGGGTTCTGCCCCAGGACCTGAAGCGAGGGTCCAGCTGAGAACGTACTGAAACCTAGTACCTGGGACCTCAAAGGCTCAGCGAATAGTCTGGGGGGGGGTCACATGAGGGAGTTGTCAGCTTGCCTACTTTAAGGTAAGATATGTTTGCTTAAAATTTGCCTACCATTCAATTGGCCTGGGGGATGAGATTATACAAAATACCTCCGATCTGAGGCCCCGATAGATGGTCTGAGCCTCACCCTGGCTACATTACTTCCTAGGGAGGGTGAATTATGAGCAAAAAAGTTAACACTTTTGGGTGAATTCACACCTATAAGAGAGAGTGCTGGAAAAGATGAGAGAGTAAACTGCCTCGCAGAATTGCCAGGTGGGAAGATAATGATTGGGGCAATTCACAAGTGGAAGTTTAAGACAAGGCCCCTGCAAAGGACGCCTGACCCTTCCTGTCACATGACAATCGGCAGATGGGCAGGGTATACTGTATGTATTGAAAGTGTTATAGGTTCTGCATTGTTTGTTTTACTGGTTTTGTTACTGTGTTGTTACTTAGTTGGGGATTAGTATTACTTACAACCTCAAGAATGATATTTTTGTTTGTAAGAAGATGGCTGCAGGTTCTATAATCACACATAATGTTTGGGGCCTTAATAGTCCCATCAAAAGAACAAGGGTTCTCAATGAGTTAAAGAGGCAAATGGCTGAGGTGGCATTCCTACAAGAGACACACCTGACCCCTGCTGAGAATACTAAATAAGAGAGACCAGGGGTGGGACAAGTGAATAATTTGACCTACCAAGCTCATTCTCACAGGAGAGGGGTAGCTACCCTGATCCATAAAGACTTGCCCCTTCGAGGTTCAGGCTCTACAACAGGACCCAGAGGGAAGGTACCTTTTATTAAAGGGATTGTACAGGGCTACCCCCTGCACCCTCCTAAACCTCTATGCCCCAAATCAAGATAAGAAGAATGCTCTAATTTTAAAGAGCATTATTTTGAAAGCTGCCCCTCCCCCAGGTAACCTGTTCATTATGGGGGGGACTTCAACACAGTTATGAACCACTCCCTGGATTGGTCTGGAGCCCAGGCCAAACCACTCTCTAGAGCATCAAAATGTTTGGGTAAGCTAGTGCAGGAGTTAGGCCTAGCTGAGGTGTGGCGTCACACTAATTCCAGAGTTAGGGATTACACTTGTTGGTTGGCACCCCATAAGGCCTGCTCTAGACTAGATTTGTTCTTCGTATCAGTCGACTGGCTCCATGAAGTGGAAACTTCCAGAATTATACCCAGAATGTTTTCAGACCATAGCATGGTAAGAATGAGTCTATCCCTGACCTCGACAGCTAAAACCCCCTCTTGGAGACTTAAGATATCACTTCTAAATAGAGAGGACTATAAAATCCTAGTCAGAGAGTGCCTTAGGGAATACACTTCATCTAACCCTCCCCAAGACATCTCTGAAGCCATGTAGTGGGATGGGTTCAAGGCAGTGGTCACAGACAGAACCATTAGCTATGTCTCCAGCCTTAAAAAGGCCAAACACAAAGAACAGAAGGAGCTGGAAACAGCTCTTTGACTTAGAAGTAGAACATAAGATAAACCTGAATGAGGAGATATGAAGATAGTTAGAAGACTGCAGAAAGAAGCTTAATAAGTAGCCAGACAACAGGACTGAGGGACAGTTGAGGTATCAAGGCAAGGATTTTATGAAGCCGGAAACAGGGTGGGGAGACTATTAGCCTGGCAGCTTCGCAAAGAGGCGACCAACAAAATGATCTTCCACATCAGGAAAAACCTGAGATCTAACCAGTATACCTCAGATCCCCTACAGATAGCGCAGGAGTTTAGAGACTTTTATAAACAGCTATACCTACAGGAGCAGGTAGTGAACTATCAAAAAAAACTTGACATGCTTTTTTAGAGAGTTTGAGTCAGTAAACTCTCACAGAAGATATGGAGATTATGGATGCTTCCATAACTCAGGTGGAGCTTAAAGTGGGAAAAGCACCAGGCCCTGATGGGCTACCAGCCAAATTTTACAAAACATTTAGAGAGGAGCTGTTGCCCCTCCTGGGTAGGGTGCTCAGAGAGATTCAGGAAGGAGAGGGGGTGCTCCCATCCTGGCAATAGCCCCAAATTTCGGTAATTCACAAACAAGGAAAAGATCTCATGCTCTGTGGCTCATGTAGGCCAATCTCCCTCTTGAACGTGGACCAAAAAATTGACACATGCATCCTAGCCCACAGGCTCCAGGGCTGTGTGGGGACACTAGTCCACCTGGATCAAACTGGATTTATAAATGGTAGGCTAATTCATGATAATATACGGTGTCTCCTTAACCTCATTTGGTGGCAACAGAGGTTGCCTGGCGATTTTTATGGATGCAGAGAAGGCATTTGACTGGGTGGACTGGAAGATCTTCCGGGATGTAGTCTTCACTATTTATTCATATTGTTGAGTTTCAAGTTGGAGGTGCTGGGATCCTGCAGGGGCCAAAAATCTTCAAGAGGGCAAGCACCGAGGTAGGTCCGTGCACATGTGGCACCATGAGACTAGCTCACGCCATGCAGGCTATCTCGACATTGACCCTCCAACTGCTTCAGTTCCTTTTTTCCCGCCGTCGAGTGTACTTCAGTGACAACATCACTCACCTGCCTGGAGTCAGATCTTCACATCTGTATAACAACAGCGTTTAGTTCATACAGTTTTTTTTTTTCGTTTTTTATTTTCCTCAGTTTTGGGGAAGAAGTGTTTTGCCAATGTTCTTCAGCCCTACTGAACAATGAAGTCGACCATAGATGGTGACAGTGATGGTAGGGAGTCTCCTTTGCAAGGCTGCTGTGGCAGCTGGGCTGAGTCCAGTCTGCCACCCTCTTTGGAGGGGGGGGGTCCAACCACAGGCAGTCCAGTGTTGGGGAGGGAGGACAGTCCTCCCATAAACACAAAAAGAAGTGGGCCCGTTCCTGATCCAGGTTGGGGACCCGGTGCCTCTCGACCTTGGGGTTCTTCCTCTTCCCATCGGAAGGGGAAGAAATGGTACCACTTGAGGTCAAACTCCGGTATGTCAGCCAAGAGGCCTTCTTCATTCATGAGCAGGATGCCTTCTCCAGCATTGTCGGTATCTCTGACAGTTTCAGCTCATGGTCGTTCGAGGTCTTGAGCCTGGAGCCCTTCTGTGTCCTCTAGCAGGGCTTCCAGGGGGCAGTTTCACCACTGGGCAGCTCATATGGAGCAGTGAGTATAATGTCTGGCTCATTTGCTCCTACCTGCTGACCCAGTGCTGGGGCCTTTGGGCCTAGGTTCTTCGGATCTGCATCTGGGGTTTTCGAACCAGGTTAAGCATTTGGCACCACCAATGGATTCTCTCCCCTTGACGGTGCCCTCGCCACCGATACCAGGCCCACATGCTGCTCCCCCACACTCTGTCTCTTTGCAGGGGGTGGCACTAGTACCATCTCCAGTCACCTCGATGCCAGCTGGTCCTTCAGGGTTTGGTTTGGGCCTGGTCTTGGACTTGGGCCTTTCTTGGTCTGCTCCAGCACTGAGTTTGGGCCTTTCCTCAGCTTCTTCTGACCTGGCTGGTCAGATTATGGTGCTGCCAATGCTGGTTCCCCTGGGGGGGGCACCGGCGCCAGACCTGGTGTTGGCACCATTGGTGCCAGTGTCGACTCTGATGCCTACTCCTTTTCCGGTGCTCGTGTCACCTGTCTATCCAATACCAAGGCCTGGGAGAGGCCTTACTAGGTTCACACCTCTTCCATCCCCTTCTTCCGAGGGGGACTTGGAGGGGGAGGAGTCTGACCCCGACCTCATTCTTTTTTTGAGGACGGTGATGATGACAATTTTTACAGCCTGGAGGACAAATCTCCAGCCTCTATGTTTGTTCCTCAGGAAGATCTTTCCTTTCAAACCTTGCTGAGAAATATGCAGGCTACCTTAGCTCTTGAGACTTCAGCCCCCAACCCAGGTAAACAACTGCATCTGGAGTAGCTCTGTGTCCCAAACATACCTGTCAGCCTCACACCTCCAGTTCCTCCAGCCTTTGAAACCCTTTTGGAGGCAGTGTGGGCTAGGCCGGCCACTATTCCTTCCATCTACAAGACAACAGACCATAAGTATTTTCCTCCTAAGGACAGGCCAATTTTGGCTTCTCAGTCAATTGCGGACAAAATTGTCATCCTTGCAGAAAACAACAAGACCATCCTCCTCCAAGAGATTATGGTGCACCCTAATAATAAGAAATCCTGCAAGATTGACACTATGGGTAAGGGAGGTTTCGCAGCAGCCACCTTGGTCATGTGAATAGCCAGTTATCAAGGTAATTTTTCTTAGTATGAGTATGTCCTCTGGACATTTCTTATGTCTCTGGCAGAATCTCTAGCAGAGTCAGATACTAAGCAGATACTTCTTCAGACTGTAACCCGTGGTATAGAGTCCAACAGTCACCAGCTAAAAGCAGCCATGGATGCATTTGACACTGCTTGTCGCACTGCAACTGCTGGAATCTGCATTAGGAGGAACTCCTGACTGTGGGCTTCAGAATTTTCTTCTGATGCCCAGCAACAGGTTTTGAATGTCCCTTTTGATGGCACCTAGCTGTTTGGTCAACAGGTAGAGCAGTCACTCGAGGCCTCTCAGAAGAAGAGAATGGCTATCAAGTCTGCTAGACTGGCCCCCTCACACTCTTAGAGGGGAAGGGGCTGTCAGTTTTTTCATAACAAGCAGCCCTTTTGTGGAAGGGCAAGAGGGGCTCCAGCCAATCACCAGCCCCCTCAACTGCAAAAGAAAATGCAACAAAAGGCACAGGCCCCGAAAGCGCCCAATGCCACCCTCTGAGTGTTTGGCCCTGGCTCTGCCTGAACTGCCTGAGGTAGATCTCTCCTCTCCAGTGGGAGGTTGTCTATCCCGTTTTTGCAGTCAGTGGAATTCCATCACCACAGGCAAATGGGTCCTTAGGATCATTCAAGAGGAATACTTATTGAACTTTTCAGAAATTCTCCCAGATTGTCCACCCAAGAGGCAACCCACCTTATCGTCTGCCAAGTCAGACCTCCTCACTTCAGAGATTGCTGACTTTCTGAGAAACAAGGCAGTGAAAGTAGTACCTCAAGCAGAATGAAACATAGGCTTCTACTCCCATTACTTTCTAGTTCCAAAAAATACAGGGGGCATGCACTCCATGGCTGACCTCAAAAAACTAAACAAGTTTCTGTACCATGAGAAATTCAAGATGGTGTCATTGGGGACCCTTCTTCCACTTCTCAAACCCCAAGACTGGTTGGCATCCCTGGATATGTGGGACACATACCAGAATATTCTAGTTCACTCGAGCCACAACAAGTTCCTTCGATTTGTGGCCTTGGGTCAGCACTATCAATTTAGAGTCCTGCCCTTTGAGCTATCCTAGGTGTCTCATGTCTTTACAAAGTGCTTCGCAGTTCTCACAGTGCACCTTCAAAAGCTCAGGTTCCAAGTATTTCCATACCTGGATGATTGGCTTTTCGCAAGTCCATCCAGACACAGTACAAAAGAGGCAGTGAACACAGCAGCCCAGTTCCTAACCTCCATGGGGGTACTCCTAAATCTCTGGAAGTGGCAGCTTCAGCCCTCGCAGCAACTCCTCTTCATAGGAGCTCTGTTGGACACCACCGAGGCAAGAGCCTTCCTCTTGGAGGACAGATGGAAGGACATCCTTCAGATGGCACATTTCATCTTGGAGAATGGCTCAGTGCAGGCTCACTCCATGCAATGGATGCTAGGTCTCATGGCTGATTCAGTCTTCATGGTATTTCTGGCACGGCTACACATGAGGACCACTCAGTGGATGTTCTGTACTCAGTGGTCGCCAACCACGCATCCTCTGTCTTACCTCATCAAAGTTACAGAACCGCTGTGGCGGTCTCTAGCATGGTGGGTGTGGGAGGACATCCTTCTTCAAGGTCTCCCCTTTGCTCCACCAATCTCAGATAACTCTCACTACAGATGCATCTCTCCTGGGGTGGAAGGCTCACTGTCAGGGCCATCACACCCAGGGAGTATGGACTTAGATGGAGTCTCATCTCCACATCAATGTTTTGTAAATGACAGCAATCCTTTACTCACTCCGAGCCTTAGTAGACTTGGTCAGTCACAAGGTGATCCTTCGGCAGAGGGATATCAAGTCAGTGATGTACTACATCAACAAGTAAGGCGGGGCACACGCCTACCAGTTTTACAGGGAAGCAGTGAGGGCATGGGAGTGGTACCTGGAGCAGAATGATTTTATTCTAGCAGTATACCTGCCAGGAGAGCAGAACGAGATGGTGGACCAACTCAATAGAACAGAAGCAGATTCTCACGAGTGGCCACTAGCACCAGATGTCATACAGTCGCTCTTCGAGTGGGGAACTCCGGATCTAGACCTTTTTGTATCCCCACTCACTGCAAAACTGCTTGAATTCTGCTCCAAAAATCCAGGACATGGCGGGTTTTTTTGTCAGGATGCATTCAGACTGCGGTGGACAAATCACTTTCTGTACACATTTCCTTCTCTTCCACTAGTTTAGAGGATGCTGCTCAAACCAGAGACCTACGGAGGGGGATGATTCTTATGGCCCCCTCCTGGCCATGGCAAATCTGGTTTCCATTGATCAACAAGTTATCTGTGGTCCCTCTGAAGTCTCTACCCCTATGGATGAACCTGCTGGCTCAAGGGTCCCTGGCGCATCCCAACCTGCGCTCCCTTCATCTTCATGTTTGGCTCCTGAAGAGATGGAGGTGGGCAGGTTTAACATCTCCAAGAGAGTCTCGGAGATCCTCCTGGCTGCTCACAAGCCTTCTACTCAGAACACATACACAGCCAAATGAAAACAGTTCTCTGAATGGTGTGCCAGATCTCATTTGGACCTATTCAGATGTCCACCGGACAATGTTTTGGAGTACTTGTTAGAGTTTTCTGATGCAGGACTACAGTACTTCTCTGTAAAGGTTCAGCTTTGTGCTCTTTTGGCCTATCACAAGCCGGTCCAGAACCTTACTCTGGCTCAACTACCTCTCTTTAAGAGGTTCCTAAAAGGCATTCTGCACACAAGACCCCCAGTTAGGAAGCCTGTCGCTCCCTGGGATAACAACCGTATATTTGACATGCTCACTTGTAAGACCTTTGAACTGCTGGCTACATGTGATCTTAAATTTCTAACTTGGAAAGCAGCTTTCCTGGTGGCTGTCACCTCAGCCTGAAGAGTGTCTGAAATACACGCTTTAATAATGGACTCTCCATATACAGTGTTTCACAGAGACAAGGTGGTTCTCAGCACACACCCCAAGTTCTTACTCAGAGTGGTCAGAGTTCCATTTGAACCAGCCCTTGGTGTTGCTCATGTACTTTCCTAACTTCCAGAATGAGGGAGAGAGAACTCTCCACTCCCTGGATGTGAATAGAACCCTCAGGTTGTACATTGATAGAACCAAGGACATCTGTCATTCCAAACAACTCTGTTTCATTCAGTGCTGCCCATCTGGGCCAGACAGTTACAATTAAATGTATTTCTGCCAGGATAGTGGCTTGCTCTCCAACTATTACTCCATGGCTCAGGTCAAATTGGAAGGCCAGGTCCGTGCCCATTCTACCGGACTGGTTGCAAGTTCTTTGGCAGAAATCCATTCTGTCCCTATTTCTGAAATTTGCAAAGCAGCAACTTGGAGCACAGTGCATACTTTCGTTAAGCACTATGCCCGAGATGTCCATGCCAGGCAGCATGCCTCTTTCAGCAGGACAATCCTTAATGGACTTTTGTCCTGAGTGAGCTCTGTCTCCTACCACCCTGCTCTGGGGATTTTTGACTGATCTTGGTACTCTACCCAACAGTGTGAATAAATGGTGAAGACTGCATCCAGGAAGATATGAAAATTACATACTCTACTCACCATAATTCTTGATCTTCTTGGACAGTCTTCACCATTTATTCACACACCCATCCGTCATCCCCAACGCTCACTCTTTCTGTATCCTAGTCTTCACCTCTCTTGTTTTGGTTTGGACTGTGAAGACATTATTGTTGACCCTTCTTATACGGGTTCAAAGAGCTATTTTTTGTTCTCATTAGGATCGTATTGCTTACTTAAGTTACGCTGCACCTCCTTAGTAAAAAAGGTACTGAGGAGGTTGGAGGGTTGACACTGATATATCCTATACAGCGTGAACCAGTCTTGCGGTCACGTGCATGCATAGACATACCTCAGCGCCACCCTCTTGAAGAGTTTTGGCTCCTGCAGGGTCCCAGCACCTCCGTCTTGAAACCCAACTGTGTGAATAAATGGTGAAGATTGTCCAAGAAGATCAAGAATTACACTAAGTATGTAATTTTTATTACCTATGCAAAAACCTGGAGGAGATGGGTTGGGGACCTAAGTTTAGGGAAAGTGTGGATGCACTTTATGCCCCCCAGGCAACAGTAAGAGTCAATGGGGTTGCTGGTACTCAATTCCATTTGACTCGAGGGACTAGACAGGGATGTCCCCTATCCCCATTGCTATTTGCTCTTTGTATAGCGACATTGGCTATAGCTATTTTTATTTACGGTATTTATTTATTTATTTCATTCTCAGATTACAATACCTTTGAGCCAGAGGCTCTTTTACAGAGGTTCCACATCAGAAGTGTGAAAGGGTCTGAGATCAGGAATACCAAGGGTTTTCTGCTGGGTCTTTTTCCCTCTTATTCGTTTGTCCCAAGTCTGTTGCAACAGCGTTTCATGTGTTTGTCTTGTTCTGTTTTCCTCCATCCTATCTATTTCTCTTTGTGGGCCAGCCACCCGCCTCTCTTCTCTTTCAAGCCCTGCTTCTTATGGTGTTCCTGAGTCTAAGACCCCCCCCATTTTCCCATAAACAGGAGTGTAAAACGTATAAAATATTTAGCATATACTGCAGGCGCTAGTATAGCTTGTCCCCCTGTCACTAGAGTGCCCTGTTCATTGTAGACAACAGGGCAGTATCAGACAGTTTTAAGCAGCGTTTGCTTATTCGTAGCGCTAAGTTTCAGTGTCATTCTGGAGCCCTTGCTTTACTGTTGCATTAGAAAAAAGGGATATTGTTGGGCTTTCAGAAGAACTTCTGCTAGATTCTCCATCCGCTTAGAGAGAGCCACACTGGAGAAGAAAAGGATTCTTTCTTCTTGGCGGTGCGGCTTCTCGATTTGGGTTCCCCTATTTCTCCTTTGTGACTGTGTACACTGTCACAGTGGACTACATTGGGAACTGCTGTGTGTTTATCTGTGGTTCCTCTCGTAGTTTTGCTCGCATTAAATACAAGGGCAAGCAAGGGGGACTAGAACCAGGACATTAAGAAAGGTGCATGAATACTCACTGCTCTCCTTATGAAAATGCTGCAGCTTAATTGTTTCTTATTTTTGTTATAGAAACATAGAAACATAGAAGTTGACGACAGATAAGGTCTGCAAGGCCCATCTAGTCTGCCCATTTCTTTTTCTACCTTATGAATGTGCCATAGCCCTTTGCTCTGTCAATGACCTATCTATTCATACTTATCTGTATTGCTCCCTTATGCCTATCCCATGCCTGTTTGAAGCCCTGCACTGTATTCATATCCACCACTTCCCAAGGTAGGCCGTTCCATGCATCCACCACCCTTTCTCTGAAAAAGAACTTCCTCCCATTACCCCTTAATTGGCCTCCCTCTAATCTCATGCTGTGTCCTCTTGTCCTGCTATTTTTCTTATATTGAAACATGTTAGACTCTTTCACCTTGTTAATGACCTTAAGGTGTTTGAATGTTTCAATCATATCACATCTCTCCCTTCTTTGCTTTAGGGTATAC
Source organism: Neoceratodus forsteri (assembly GCA_016271365.2). Classification (NCBI taxonomy): domain Eukaryota; kingdom Metazoa; phylum Chordata; order Ceratodontiformes; family Ceratodontidae; genus Neoceratodus; species Neoceratodus forsteri. Next base: position 591,211,268 of record CM057458.1, read on the forward strand.
ATATTGAGTTCAGTTAATCTGTCCTCATATGTTTTCTGATGCAGTCCCAGCACCATTTTGGTTGCCCTTCTTTGGAATGCCTCAGTTTGGTTGATGTCCTTGTGAAGGTGTGGCCTCCAGTACTGCACACAGTACTCCAGATGGGGCTAACCAGTGTCTTGTAAAGAGGGATTATTACCTCCCTCTTCCGACTTGTGATAACCCTACTAATACACCCCAACATCCCTCTAGCCTTACATACTGCTTTAGAGGTCTGCTTGGATGATTTCAAGTCATTGGTGATGATGACATCCAAGTCTCTTTCTTCCCTTGTGACTGCCAGCAACTCCCCTCCCAGCCTATAGGTGGCTTCAAGGTTTCTCTTCCCTATGTGCATGATTTTGCACTTCTTTGCATTAAACCCCAGTTGCCACTCTTCCGACCATTTTGCTAGTTTATCCAGATCTCTTCTCACTCTGCCCACACCATCTGGATCATCTACTCTGCTGCAGATCTTGGTGTCATCTGCAAACAGACGAAACTTACCTTCCAGTCCATCTGCAATGTCATTGATGAAGATATTGAAGAGGACTGGCCCCAGGACTGATCCCTGAGGTACCCCACTTGTGACTTGCATCTCTTCTGACTGTATACCGTTTACCACCACTCTCTGTTTTCTGCCCATCAACCAGCTTTCCACCCAGTTGACCAATGGCTGACCCACCCCGAACCTAACAAGCTTATTAATCAATCTTCTATGTAGAACAGTATTGAAAGCTTTGTTGAAGTCAAGGTAGGCAATATCAACTGCTCCCCCTTGGTCCACCACTCTGGTTATCCAGTCAAAGAAATCTATGAGATTAGTTTGACAGGACCTTCCTTTTGTAAACCCATGCTGTCTTGGATCCTGTGCTCCTATGGATTCCAGTTGTGGCACTATCCTTTCCTTAAGGAGTGTCTCCATAATCTTGCCCACTACTGAGGTAAGACTGGTTGGTCTGTAGTTCCCTGCCTCCTCCCTGCTACCACTCTTGTGGGGCAGGATTACATGAGAAGTTATGTCTTCTCAAGCGTCTGTTTGCAGGCTACCACCGCAGAAGTCCCCTGTTGCTATAGAGCCGGCCGGCCTCTCACTTGCTATATTTATGGTAGTGGACTTCTGAGGGTGGAGTTTGCTGATGAACCTCAGCCTGAACTCTGGAATCAAATTATATTAATAAGTATAATAGGTCTGAAAGGAATAATATGAGTATAAGCAAACTGAGTATGTATTGTTTATTTCTTTTACGTTTGTTTAGACAATGTTTAAACTTAAACCCCTTTAGTGGGTGGAGCATGAGAAGTCACATGACTGTCTCAATGCTATATAATGAGTGTTTCTTCCTTTTCTAAGTCAGAGTGAAGTAGGGTGTTGGAGTTGCAATAACCTGTCCTAACCTAGCTTCTACTAGGTTGTTGTTTGGATTTTTGTGCTTATTTCATTTATGCATATCTCTCTTTTATTTTTGCCGAACCAGTTTGCTGTTATTTTGTTCTGCTACAATACATTTTGGATTCCTTTTGTTATACTGCCATCACTGCCTGTGTGTCCATCTGTTATCCAACAAGCCTTTCACAAGAAGGTAGAAATAACAGTTTACATCTCAAGTAGATACAACAGTTTACATATCAACCAGACAAAGACATTCAACAACAGTGTTAAGTACTTTGGAGCATAGAATACTGATGATGTAGTAATTAACAGAAAAGTAGGCAGTAATAGAGCAGCCAGAGCTGGCTTTGTCAGTGATGGACAGGGGCGAAGTATGTGGGGGGGGGGAGAATGAAATGGAGTGAGTAGAAGGTGGGCTAAGATCGGTGATGGAGAGGAAGGGGTTACCAGTGAGTGTGGTCCAGCGACTATGAGCAGAGTAGGGGGTACATGGGCTTCACTTCACAAATAGGAACAGTGGGAATATCAAGGGGATACTCACAGGGGATAGATTGAACAAGATCTCCCTCTATGCAGATGGTTCCCTTTTCTTCCTTACAGCCCCCCAAACATCTGTACTTGCGCTGTTATGAAAGTTAGAGGAATATGGCCTAATTTCGGGCTATAAAATTTACCTGGAGAAATCAGAAGCAATCAGACTGGAAGGTCCCCCTTTAGCAGTCCTCCTGAGGAACTTTCCCTTCAAATGGGCCACCAACAATACTGTAAAATACTTAGGTGCTAAGATTACCCCCACCTGTCCTCTCTTTTCAAGCTCAACAGTGATAAAATGTGGGTCAGAAGTGAGAGCGGACCTTTCTCGCTGGGAGAAATTTACCCTCTCACTGGGAGGGAGGATTGCCACTCTCAAAATGAATGTATTACCCTGCTTTTTGTTCCTAGTCCAGGCTCTCCCCATTAACATCCCAGAATCCTTTTGGAAAAGGGTTGACACCACCCTCATGGCTTTTGTCTGGCAGATGGGAAGACACAGAACCTGTAAAAAGCTGCTGACCAAACCACAAGAGAAGGGAGGTCTAGCCTTACCTGATTTTAAACTACAGTATACCATCTTGTAGCGCAACTGGCCCCAGTAATATTGTGGGTTAAACAAAGAGGAGACACAGGATGAAGGGATATCGAAGCATACCACTTGGGTCTCTCCCACTTTTTTCTCTCCCACATGCCCCCCCACCCCAGGGGTCTGGATGGAGGGAGGGTGTTAACCCATGGACCCAGCATACTTTAAAAATTCTTGTCAAAGTCAGACATACAGCTCACACAGACCCCCAATGAGGTGGGTCCTCTCACTTCAATTGTTGGAGACCCCAACTTCCACCCACCATAGAATGATCCAGGTTTTACCTGGTGGATTCGGCTCTCGCTTGCTAGATATCAATCCTTAATTCAAAATAATACTGTTCTCTCCTTCAGACAGGTACAAGAAAAATATGGATTACCCCACGCAGATTTTCACAGATTCCTACAGGTTCAACACTACCTCCAATCCAATAACCTTATCCCTAAAATTAATAGAAACTTGACCGCTTTCGAAAATTTTCTGTACTGGGCAGTCAGAATGACCGATAGAGGCAAACCAGTGTTGAGCACTTATAAAATTTCACTAGGAAAAAACAACCCAAACCTCGATAACCTAAGGGAGAGGTGGGAGGTGGAGACAGGATCTCCCATACCAGAAGACCAATGGAGACAGACCTGGGAGAAGAGCTGGAGGGTTATGGCCTTACCAGGATGGCAAGAATTTAAATGGAAGTGCATGGTCAGGTTTTTCCACACCCCAACTATCACTAAACACTTTAAACAGGGGAACTCAGATTTGTGTTGGATGAGGTGTGGTCAGACCGGATCACACTTCCACATTTTTTGGGAGTGTCCAGTGATCATTGGCTTTTGGTCTAGGATTAGTGAGGAAATGAATAAAATATGGCATACCCAGATACCCTTTGAATTTAATATCATAATCTTAGGATATAGGGTGGTAGAAACTGGGAACCTTAAACAGCAGGGGCTTTTAAGGACCCTGTGTCTTGCTGCACAGAAAGAAATCACAGCCAGCTGATTACAGCTGACTCCCTTCTCCTTCGAGTCGTGGGTCTCCAGAGTGGAGAACATTAAAAGAATGGAGGAGCTGACAGTGAAGCTGAGGCTTACCCTAGAAAAACACCTGGACATCTGGGGTAGATGGGACATGAGAGACAGTCAGATCTCTATACAGGTTGGTGGGGAAGAACAAGACCTGGTTCTACAAGATCCAGTGGATGGATAGAGGGGATGGGAGGGTACACACTGAACTGCTTGGCAAACCTGCAGCCATCTTCAGAGCTTTTTTTACAAAACAAGTAAGTATTTTTCTTAGAGTTTTTCAAAGCCTTTAGTTCTCTACATCTGAATCACAAACCTTAGAGAGCTAATATAGTAGTGTGACAGTACCCCCGGCAGTTGTTACAGGGTTTGAACTTTCAAGTTGCTTTAGTTTTTCTTTTCCGTATGCTGACTGTCATTGTTTGAATAGCAAGATAGCTTAATGGATTGTTGAAGAACTCAATATAATACTTCATTATGTATGATTGTTGCACCTGACTGGAATGGCACCTCCATTTAGTAGTGTACTTAATTAAGTTTACTTGCCTCCTTATTTCTTGAGAATTATGTGCTACTGAATGTGATGCCAATGTATTTGCTATGCTGTACTGTAATGATAATCTAACTTAAAATAAAGCTGAGTTAAAAAAAAAGAACAAAAGCTGGGAACAAGTAAATGGGAGGTGGGAGGGGGGGCCTACACACTCTGCAGCTAGCATGACTGTAATACAAAGAGAAACATGTGAGAAACTGCCAATAGAACACAAGTTGATGTAAGGTCAAAACAACTTGCATAGATCTAGGTATATGCAGAGGATGGATGAATAGTCCCTGAATCCTCATATCACTGAAATATTGGGCATCTGCAGTCAGCATCCTTTGGGAATCAGTGCAGTCACTCCTCTCCCTAATGAAGTGACCAAGCCCTGTGTGCAACTGGTTGAGTGTGAGGGCCACGTTCCTTAGCCCCTTCCCATAATTCACTTAGAGGGAACTGTAGGTGAGGATCTGTCGCCATCCACCCTGACCCTTTCCCAGGTACTGGGTGGTGTGTTTTCCATTCCTATTGGTTGGGTTTTGCAACTGAAGCAAAGTGGAAACTATTTGAAATACAAAGAAGTTAAGCTGTCTCTTATCTCCTCTCTTTGTTTCATCTAGTCATCTCACAGAGGATAGAGGGGAGTAATGGACCTCTCCTCTGCCTGCCCACTCCCTCCGTGATGTGATCTGCTGTCTCCCGCTACAAAACACCAAGCCTGTCAGTGGCTATGGTGTGAGTTGAATTTGAGTCCTATGTGGGAGAGGCCAGGGTGGGTTAAAGCAGTATGTGGACTAGAGAGAGAGAGAGAGAGAGACAGTGGAAAGTTGTGCGAGATGGAAGGGATGAGGAAGGACACCTCTATTCCAATGAGAGAGAGTAGTGGGGTCGCTTGGAGTGAGAACTAACTCAACTGTTGAAGAGGGCTCTATTTGAACTGACTCAGCTTTGTGGGGAAGGGGGTAGTGGCATGGACCTTAAAGTGGGGAAAGAGATTGCAGTGTACATGTATTTGGCTGGGGCTCCATGTAGCGGATCAGGCAATGGCTCGTCTCTGAGAAGCGAGTAAGCAAACAGGAGTGTATAAAGCTCTGATGGCTGCTTGATTCATGCTTAACCATCACAAGGTTCAAGAGGGCCTGCACTGACCGTGCCAATATCATCCAAACCAGCTGAAGAGAGGGGCTAGACCTGGCTATTAAAAGAGAGTAGACATTCAATGCGACACCAATCATGCTGTCAGTCTTGCTCCTCTCCCCTGCCCGGCACCAAAACAGTACCACTTTTCAATATGAAAATAGAAACTGTGCCTCCCCTTTGACAAAAACAAAAATAGGACAGTAGATAGTACCATGCCATTCTTACAGGCAACTCATTTAAAAGGTTGCTTTACAGTTCAGGCAGGTTTGGTCACTGCACAGTACCAACAGGAACAGAAGTCTCTCTGCCTCTTACAAGTCCTGTGTCAGGGAGCTGTGACTTAGACAATGAGGCCTGGGACCCACGACACCTACAGAATCACAGTTTCTAGTCTGATCATTCTTGTAGCCTATGATCTCCCCCTGCAATCATGTAGCCAGCTGCATGTCTCAAAGGCTGCGATCTGAAGTTGACTTTCCCTTCAGAACATTTTCCCATTCAGGATCTAGGGTTTCCTACAGGTCTGATACACCGTCTCTTGCTGATTCAAAGCTGACTGTTAAGGCCCTTGAACCTCTGCTGTGACTCCTGACCCTCATGGATGGTGGCTTGGAGCTTCCCCATAGGCAAGCTCTTCCCCAGCAATTTCATTTTTTAGGTTGGACCACCTACCACTCCATTGCTTGAGGCTCTGGGCAGGGAGGTAGAGGAGGGGAATGATGGACTGGCAGTGCACCACTGGCTCCAGCCTGCTGGCTTTTATGGAGGTGATAATCATAGGTTGGGGCACCTGTTTCACCTGCCTTGGTTTGTTCTTGTGTATATAGTCTTCAGCCTCCTCAGGTGTGTAAAAGCTGTTGAGCACCACGTTTCTATGCAGTCTGAGTGTGTCGGGGCATTGCAATTGATAGGGCACCCCTAAGTCTTGAAGCTGCTTATTGACTCCTTTGAATTTCTTCCTCCATAGGGATGATTCTAAGAAGTCATTTAATATACAAATGCTGTGCACCTGCCAGGAGATGGTTCCCGATTTCTGGCTAGTATTAGGATACATTCTTTCTCAAAAAAGCAGACTTGGCAATTATGGACCACAGGTGAACTCCGGCTTTGAGTGGTGCAGCAAATGAGTCATGTGCCCTCTCAATCTCCAGGGCAGGCTGCCAGTTGTGCCTTAGAATGGTGGGGAGTTCTCACTAAAGAAATGTTGCAATGCTCCCTTTAATGGCCCACTCCAGAAAACCTACCAACTGTAGACTGTTTCTTCTCTTCCAGTTTTCTGTGTCCTCTACCCAGGACCAGAAGAGTAGGATGATTTACAGCAACTCCTGGATTCTTGCCTCATAGCGGGAGCCTGTCTGATCAATATAGGATCACTAAATTTCAGCATCAGTAGCCCATGTGTTGAGCAATTTAAATTTGTCCTCCAGATCCACCACTACAGTTTAGAATGAGGTGATTTCCATGAGGATCATATGCATCAAGTTTGTAATTTCTATTGAGTCAGAGGCAGCCATGGCTAACCAATGCTGAAGCCACCACTGTCATGTGGGCATCACCTGCCAGGACCACAAAGTTTGTGATGGATTGCGGGAGACTGGATGTACCAATCACTAAACAGCTTAGGAATTTGTTGAAAGTGGATGTCTATCTTTACCACAGTGTGGATCACTTTTGCTTGAAGGAGCTTGGTATATGGATTTTAAACAAATTATGCAGTGGGTTTACAGAGCTTCATGACTAATCAGCCATCTTGAAATGTGTCCCATTAATGCCGCAGGTTGACTGCATTTTCAAGGACCTTGTTCATATGTTTCCATTTCTTCGTGAGCCTCTATCTGTGTGGTACAAGAACCTGGTCCTGGTCCTGGTCTAGGTCATGGAGAAGCCTTTTGAGCCTTAGGCAAAGTGTGACCTTGGTTTCTTGTCCTGGAAAGTGGCATTCTTAGTCACTATCCTCTCAATCAGATGAGTCAGTCAGCTGCATACCCTCTGAATCGAGCCATTCTTTTTTTTTTTTTATACTTTATTTTTTATTAGTTTATCAATGCAATAACACTGAGATTTACGTACACTGAACCATCCTAATACAATAAGCCATATAGAACAACAGCCCCTTATTAAGAGGATATGTGTATTCACCATATTGAGATACCACATCGGGGGTCATCGTGTTAAAATCTGAAAAAAAAAAGGACCCTAAATTATGCTGTGTTTAAAAAGTCCAAGAGCAGCATGGTTTTTCCCCTTAAAGTAAGCGAATGTCCAGCATTAGTCCTTCAAAGCCAATGTGGTCTCTTATGAGACCTCTGATGCCATGCAATCTATCTAAAGAAATAAAGTAATTTTCAAAATGAGAGCAGGTTTTCTACAAAACTATTATATTTTAACTCCTCATACTTCTGGCCTGTCACTTTCTTCCATACAATAAATGAGTATGTATAGTAACTCAGTATTTAACAGAGACTGAATTTTCATTAGAATTCAATACAAAATCCAAACAGCGGGTAACTATTTAGAGTTCTCAGTCAACATGCTCTAGCAGGCCTCACTCAAATCCCATCGATCTGGCTCAAGTTTCATCCTCCTCTTCCACAGAATGATCTTCGGCCATTGATGTTTTCCTGGAAGTAGCCGTGAATTTGGTAGCCCATTTATCGGCACCAGTAGGGTCTGAAAAAATATATATTTTCCCTTCCCATACAATTCGGAGGTGCACAGGATATATCATTGTGTGGGGTATTTCAGCTTCCTTCAACACACGTCTCACCCCATCAAATTTTTTGCGACGTTGTCTAGTCGCATAACTAATGTCCGGGAACAAGTAGATTTGGTGATTCTTCTTCATAATAGGACCAGCCTGACGTGCCAGCTGTAGAATCCGATCTCTTTCCCCCACACCTGATAACACTGCCATCAGAGTTCAGGACTCCTTAGGATCTTGCTGCCGGCCATGAGGGGTAACTCAATACACTTTCTGAATGTCCGAGAATGGTTGTACTCCAGAAGGTAAGATTTTCTCTATTAAGAAGTCCAGGACAAACATTCTTGGGTGGTCCCCCTCACTGCCCTCAGGAACACCCAAGAGTCTAATATTACAGCTGCAGGCCTGATTCTCCATAGATTCCATTCTGGTACGGAGACATTGCAGTTCCTTGGCCATAAGAGAGGTAGCTCCCGTGGCAGAATTGGCCTGTTTGCTGACCTCGTGGAGCTCCGTTTTCAGTTCCTCTACCATTGTCTCTAAAGCATTGACTCTGGAGTTGAGCCCCTCTACCTTTTCTGACAATCCAGCAACTGATTGGATTAGAGTCTGAATTTTTAGGCTGAGAGTAGAGAGGGTTTCTTCCGTAGCATTATTTGCCATCTGGGCCTCAGATCCTGATCGTGAGGGCTGCATGGTTCCGACTCCCTTCCCCCTCTATCAGAACCGCCTGTTGCTCTGTCTCGCTTCGGATTCCCCATACTATGTATTTCCAGGGCAGTAATCCAATGAAGCTATCCAAAATCGACTGGAACCTCTCTAAATTGTAGATTTTGCTAATTTAATGGAGTTAAGCGACAGAGCTGTAACGACCTGCGTCTGCACAAGCTTGGGCTCCACAGTGCCCCTGAGCCATTCTTTATGGTATTCCAGAAGTGCAGTTGTGCTACACACCCTTAAAAGAAAACCTGCCCAGGGTAGAATTCCATCTAAACCAATCCTTTGAACTATCAATGTATTTTCCCAAGCTGCAAGCTAGCCCTATCAAGGAGAAGCTACACTGGCTGGATATTAGGCATGCCCTCCTGTTCTACCATAAGAGAATATTGGAATTCTGGGATGTCATTACCCGGTTGTTTGTGACTCACACTACAACATCCTGAGGCTGTCCATTAACCAAGCAGACAATTGCTCGATGGATTGCATTAAAAGATGCTATCTGGTGGCTTCTCATACACCACCTAAGGGCATCCATGCCCACTCTATCCAGCATAGGGAGGCTTTTGCCAGTGGCATCTTGATCAATGAGATATGCAGAGCTGCTACTTGGGCATCCACATACACTGTAGTGACCTGCTATAGCCTAGGCCTCCAGGCCAGGAGGGATACTCCTTTTGGGTGCTGTGTCCGGAAGTGTCTCTTTGCTTGAAATGAGTGCTTAGTCCCCTCCAGACTGGGCACTGATAGTAGTCTGCATAAGTGTGACTACATAGAAGAAACCCAAATGGTTGTAAGACAAATTTACTCACCTGTAACTATTGATCTTCCTTGAGGGCATCTCCCTCCATTGAGTCACAACATGGAACTGCAAGCTGTCAGCGTCAGGATGAGCCAGAAATGTATTTTGCTGGCTGGGCCACCCATGTTGACTCACCTCATCTGTGCTATATAACATGGGCATTCCCAGCATGTACGAGTTCTTCTTCAAGCCATCGACCACTCATCATTCCACCACTGCTGAGGAATACTGTTGAACTTTGGAAAGTTTCTCTAACATTGCTATTTCTCAAGTTTGTTAATTTAAAACTTAACTTTTATACCACCATCAAAAGACAAGGAACCGCTGCTCTAATAATGCTGTTGCAGCTAGCCCAGTGTCATGGAGGGGTAAGGCGTTTGCGCCTCACCTGCTGCCATGCCGGTGATCCAGATTCGGATGTGGATGTGGGATGCCAGGGGTCAGCTGGGGCAGGAGAGGATAGAGTATTTAGAGGACTGCCCTCCTCTCCCAAGGAGGTAGTGTTACAGTACCCAGCATCAGCCTGGCCCCTAGCGTCAACTAGGGTACAGTGGGCAGGGACTGTCATGATAGGGGCAGAGTGGTGACTGCTGACCTCCCACGTATGGTAGAGGGTGTGAGGATGACTGCGCAACGTTGCACATCCACTTCTCCTTGGGGCAAGGGGGAAAGAAGGGGGAAAATAGATTTGTGGGAGGCCACTGACATCCAGCCACTCAGTAGCTCTGCTTCTGACAAATTCCCAGGCCATGCTGCCTTTGTGCAATGATAAGTCCTGGTGGAAAATCAGGGAGATGGGGCTGGGGTGGCTGGCATCCAGAGAGCTGCTCAGAGTCAGAGGAGAAACAGCATTAATATGCACAAAAAAAACCCCAAAAAACTGCCATAGCAGTAACGTTAACATTTACAAAGATGACCACACTGTGTGTATTCGTTGCCTAGGCCTAGAGCAGAACATTAAAGCCTGCACTACCTGTCAGGGCTTTAACCAGGCCACAAAAAGATGTTGTAAGAAAGCTATAGTAAAGATAAGAGGAATAAAGGAGAAGCAGACTGTGTCAAAGGCAGCATTACCATTGTCAACGCGCCTCTCTTTCTGGTTCATCTTAGACCACGTCTGTTGCCAATTCTACAAAAAAAGATTGACATGTCCACCAAATCGGCAGAAAACACCAGCACTCAGAAAAGGAGAAGCATCACAGAGAAAAGACCATTTCCCTGGACCATTCACTATCTTCTCTGATAAGAGGTAAAACTACTGATAAAGACAGATCCCAGACCAAGGCCTCAGGTCCTGCAACCCCCCCGTCTCACAAAAACAAAGGTCAGGGTCTGGTGCTGGCTCGCCTCCATCGCCAGTGGAATCGCAGGCCATACCACAGTCAAGAATTGTCCTCTCAATGGTTCTGCCATCGTCAACCCCTTCAGGGCCTATCAGCGTACAGCTCCTTTATCAAATGATGTTGGAGCTGTTTCAATAACTTATGCTATTGCTGCCATCATTGGCACCTTCCATGATGCAACCATCAACCTCATGATTGATGCAGCAGTTCTTGGTCCCCGCTGTTGTGCCAGGTCCTGAACGGCCTCCGTGAATGGTGCACCCATCAACGATTACTCCTGCACTGTCTCCTTGTCCCTTTGACCTTCTTCCAATAACGGTCAATGTCAAAGAAGAACTGGAATACAATCCCAAATTTATGGAAGAGGAGGAGGCCCTAGAAGAAAAGTTAGAGCATGTCCTAGATATAGTAGGCTCTAATGGCTCTAGCGCTACTCTGTCTTCCTGCTTAGAAGACAGTGTGAAAAACACTCCTAAGCCACCCCTTGGGATGCATCATTCCAGGCTTTCCTCAGGCTGGTTCGCGCAAACTTGGGTTTTGATGCTGAAGATGAGGATTCCTCCAAGAATCTTTATGAGTTTTTGGAGGTGTCTGCTTCTACTACTGTCAACATCCATCCTGTACGCTCAGCTCTGAAGAATGCTACTTTGCCATTGACCTGCTTAAGTGTCTGTTGTCTCTAGAAAGACAAATGGACAATACCCTACCCCTACTGCTGAGCCTTACTACTCTTCTTAACCTGAGACAGGCTCAGTAGTCATAATGTCTGCTCATGATAGGTCATAAGTACCTAAACATATGAATTCTCTTCTACCTGATAGGGAGTCAAGGAAACTGGATGTGATGGGGAAGAGGAACTTTGCTTCTGCTTCCCTTGGACTAACGAACACTAACTATCAGGTATGCATGATGAAGCATCAAAATTGCCTATGGAAATTGATTTCCTCCCTAGCTGATAAGCTGCCGGATGACCCTGACTAAATTATGGCTCAACAGACAGTTACTAATGGCCTGGTAGCCAGAAAACATCTGCTCAGATCTGTTTATGATGCCTCGAATACAGCTGCCCATGTTGCTGCCTCTGGTATTTGCCTGCGCCGCCATTCCGAGCAGCATTTGGCAGGGTTTGTCTCTGATGTGCAGCAATCAGTTCTCAATGACTCATTCAGAGGGAAACAACTATTTGGATCAGATTTGGAGAATGCCCTCCAGGACCTGCAGTCTTCAAAAATGACCCTGCACTCACACCCTTGCGATTAGAGTAATGAGCTGTGAATGAGCTTGGTACATCGAGCAGACTTCTGTTTGATTCCCACAACCTCTGTTTGCATACTGTGTGACTCTGAGCAAGCCACTTAACCTTCCTAGTACTCCTGGATCATCACTGAAAATAGGTGCTTGTGCCTAATGAGCCTTACCCACTTACCAAAATATATAAAAAATAAATAAATAAAGGTCCTTTCACACTCTGAACCCTGAGCTCCATGGTTGGGGCAGAAGGTATTTTTGCAGGCCCTATGAATGTCCAGACAATGGCTATTCAAAAGGTCAGCGTTGTGGTTCCCAGCAACCTCAACTTTCTCAATCCTAGGACACAAACCTGCCTCCCAGTACCCATACCAGACTTACAAAAGCTCAAACCATTATGGCATTATGGCACCCTGCGGCCCTCAGCGCATTCTGACTCTTCTTCTCTTCCTTGGGCTTCACTACCTCTAGAGGTTTTGGTGGGAGGCCGAAACTCTCTCTTCTTACAAAAGTGGAGGGAAATTTTGATGCTTGGGTCTTGGACATAGTTCAGCAAGGACATGCTCTAGAGCTCTTTCTGTTTCTCCAGTGACCCCTCCTTTGCCGAACCCATACACTCTGGGACATCTTGCCCTCCTTCTGGAGGAGGTCCAAACCTTCATCTACAGGAGGGCTGTAGAGCCCATCCCCATTTCAGAACCTTTGAGAACTGAATCTATATTTTTTTTTAACTTTTAATCTTTATTTTATTTTTTTACAAGGAAAACTTTACAAAAACATTAAAAACATGAAAATGTACCAAAAGAAAATGAAATACCACGAAATTCTAAATTACAAACTCTAATAAATAAGAAAAAGAAAAAGATACATGTATTGTGCACTATTAATCAGTAATCAGGAATTTTATACAATATCAGCTAGAAGAGGTAAAGGGTGTAATCCATAAAGTTCAGTGCAATAAACATTAAAAGGGGCACTTAAGATTAATTTATGGGACACATTCTGAGCGTATAGGCGTAATATATAGAACCCACTTTCTCCATTCACTTTCAAAAGCCTTTTGTGACTTATTAACTGTGGCGGTGAGTCTCTCCATCTTATAAAGATCTATCATTATTAGCTGCCATAGATCTAGGGTAGGAGGAGAGTGAGAGTTTCACCTCCTGGTAATGGCTTTTTTGGCAGCTAAAAGGGCCAGATTCAGAAATTTTTTGGAGGGAACATCAATGGGTTCCTGAGAGTATTCGCCAAACAGAAAAAGATGAAAATTCAGGACCAGGTCAGGGGATATTAACTGATGGAGAGCCTCACTGAGTTGAGAGAAGAAAGGCTGTAGGGCCGCACAAGACCAGAAGACATGACCCAAGGTAGCTGGGGAGAACCCGCATTGCCTCCAGCAGTCTGCCTCAGCGTAAGGCACGTATTTCTGAACTACTACAGGGGCTCTGAAATACCTAACCATGAGCTTCCAGGAGAAATCCTTCCAATTGCCTGAACTGACCCCTCTATACATATTCTTCAGGTGACCCTGCTAGGAGGAAACAGATATCTCAGTCCCCAAATCCTTTCCCCAGGCTATCCTAATTTTATCAAGAGGCTTGTTCTGTAGCTTGCACATGCTTTCATATAATATGGAAATCAGATGCGATTGGATTGGTCTCCCTTCTATGGCAGTTAGGAATATAAGCAGAAGGCCGGTAGGAGGGGAATCCACCCATTGTGGTCTTCCCAACGAATTAAGATAATTCCTGGTCTGGAAGTACCTAAATCTGTCAGTATAGGGAATATTATACTTTTGGGTCAATTCTGTTAAGGAGAGGACAATGCCTTTGGGCATAAAATGATACACCAGATGTAGGCCCTTCCTGAGCCAAGCAACATACCCATTGTCCATCTTACCCGGGGGGAAGGCATCCAGGTAAGGAAGGGAGTAAATAGCTGGTCTCCAGGGTTTTAATTCCCTTGATGATAGGGTTCTTTGCCAGCATTTAATCGTTGACTGTGTGTACGGGTTAGTTATTGTGTCTACCCTAGCTGTTGGGGGGGGGGGAAGTAAAGTACCATAGATGTCAGTGAATTCTCTTACCTGCGTTTCCACCGATTTCCATCTGGAGATATATGTCTGGTCTAGCCAAAATAATGGAATTCTCATTGGACAGGCTTAGTAGTATAATCTAAAATTTGGTAGGGACAGACCCCCTAGGTGTCTTGGGAGCTGTAGTATTGCAAGGTTAATCCTGGGTTTACGATTTGCCCAGATGAATGAAGAGATTTTTTTCTGTAAGGTCCGAAAGAACACATCTGGGATTAGAATTGGAAGGGTCTGAGCAAGGTAAAGGAAATGAGGCAGAACCCGCATCCTAATTGATTCTACCCATTGGTACAAGGATGGGGGGGGGCCCTCCATCTCTCTAAGTCAGCCAAGGTCTTGGACAGAAAGGGAATATAGTTTAATGTGAACAGATCGCAATCCGGGGAGCCAATATGAACTCCAAGGTATTTCATACTTTTCAAGTGCCATTTGAAATTGTAAACTTGCTTCAGATTGGTCTGCGGGGTAAAGTTCCAGGCTAAGACCTCAGTCTTACTTTCATTAATTTTGTATTCAGATATTGCCCCAAATCTTTTAAAATGTCCCAAAGAAGGGGGAGAGCAACTTCAGGGTCGGTCATATATATTAGGAGGTCATCAGCATACAATGCTAATTTATGTTTTATTGCTTGGACTTCTATCCCTGACAGGCCATCCTCCTGTCTCAGAGCCTGAGCCAAAGGCTCCAGGTATATTGCAAATAACAAAGGAGAGAGGGGGAACCCCTGTCTGGTACCCCAGGAGAGGGCAATAGGACTGGAGAAGGAGCCATTTATCCGGATATAAGCTTGGGGATGGGAGTACATTGCTCTTATTAGTTGGACAATCGTCTGTGGGACACCAAAGCACCACAATACCTCCCACAGAAAAGGCCATTCGACATGGTTGAATGCCTTCTCTGCATCTAGGGAGAGAAGGAGGAACCGGGACCCACCATCCTTCATCCTCTGCCATAAGTGCAAAGTCCTCTTAATGTTATCCTGTGTTTGACGCCCTGGAACAAAACCCGTTTGGTCGAGATTTATTATTTCAGGTAGCAATATTTCAAACCTTCTGGCCATTATAGAAGCAAATACCTTGTAATCAGTGTTGAGGACCGAAATGGGTCTGTATGAAGAGCAGGATGTTGTTTCTTTACCTGGTTTCAAGATACTGGATATGTATGCGTATCGCCAAGAGTCAGGGATGGGCTCGCCAAGTTGTACAGCTCTGCAGGTTTCCAGCAGGGTAGGTGACAGATCTGCTCGAAAAGCTTTATAAAAGTCCCCAGTGTAGCCATCTGGGCCCGGGCTTTTATTAGTTTTGAGGGCTGTCAGTGCCTGCTCTAGTTCTGATAGAGAAATTGGATCTCCAAAAATTGCTGCTGCTTCTGAGATAATTTCGTTAAATTGAGGTTTCTCAGAAAGGCCTCCATTGTTTGCAGTTCTCCAGAGCATTCAGTGCCATACAGGCCTCTGTAGTGCCTCTGGAAGGCCTGCTCAATTTCTCGGGGCAGAGTAACTATCCTCTTGGAACCGGGGTCTCTAATTTGGGTTATGTTAGTTCTAGATTTGTGCTGCCTAAGTCTATGAGCTAATAAGCGAGTAGCTCTGGGGCCTACCTCATAGTATTTTTGTTTGAGAAGCTGCAGTGCTTGCTCTGTGCGTATATCTAGAATCACCTGAATCTGTTGTTTGGTGGCTAGCATAAGAGGATATGCCCCAGCATCACCTGCAGCGTGTAGGGTTTGCAAACTGCTAAGTTGCTGCTGCAGGCTATCAAGGCGCTGTTGCTGCATTTTTTGTGGTGTGTAACATATTTAACTAGTTCCCCTCTAAGGACAGCTTTGAGGATATCCCACAGAACTCCCTTCTTAGTTTCCTGTCTATTGTTATCATCTATAATCTGTTTTATTTTGTGATGCACCATCTCCCTGAAATCCTTATTGTTCAGCAGGAAGTTGTTAAACCTCCATAGGGTATTGATTTTCTCCCAGCTCCATGTCATATTTAAAGTAAGAATCGAGTGGTCAGATAACACGGTTGGGGACTGCGTGCAGCTCTGTATTTTATATAGGTACTCTTTAGATACATGCAAATAATCTATACGGGTATACACCTTATGGGGGGCGGAGTAATGTGTATACTCCCTTTTATTGGGATGCAGATTATGCCAGACATCTATCCAATGTGCCTCAGAGAGGTACGCCTGCACAGCTCGGTGCGCAGGGGATCTCTTAAAGGGTCTCTTGCTAGAAGTGTCCAGATAAGAGGTAGTCAGATTGTGATCCCTTCCCACTATCAAAACTCCCATGCTTTTCCATAATCTTCTGGAACAGCATTTTCTCAGTTGGCCTCCCGGAGGTACATAGAGAGACAAGGTGAGCTCCTGTTCCTCCAACTGACCCACTGCAATGGCAGGTGACCATCTGGGTCTGAATATGAGTTTGTTAGACAGAAGGAAACGCCTTTAGGGATCAAGACAGCAGCTCCTCTTCTCCTTCCCCTACCATATACTGAGGCCACAATTGTAGAGAAGCCAAATTTGGCTAACTTTTGGTGTTCCTGTTTATTTAAATGGGTCTCCTGTAATAGGAGAAAGGAAGGCTTTAATTTTTTGAGAGAGGAGATCACCCTGTACCTCTTGATGGGGTTATTTAGCCCATTAACATTGTGGGAACAAATCTTAATTGTGGGGACACGATCCATCACAAAGTCTCTGGGGCCTGTACTGAATGAATAACAACTGCTGAAAGGGTTATAGAAAAACTCAGAATTCCGAGGATAAATGACTCAGATGCAGGGCCCTTCATTATCAGCACCCACCCCATGGCTTCATAATGGATAGACAGCCTGTGATCAAAGATCAGTCTTCTAATTTGACCAAGCTCGGGAGCAAAAAAAATCATGTGCACATTAAGAAAAGAAAATATACAGTAAACTTCAACAATCAGGAACTCGGATAACTTATTTACAATCGCACTTCCAAGAACGGAGGGCATAGAAACTACCCCTCTAGGAAAAAGGGGCTCTGACCTTCGTTCAGGAGAGGGCCCCATGGGAGGAATTGTGACCTTCAATCGGGTCAGGCCTCCTCAACCCCTAAAAAATTTGGGATCGAGTATTGGGGACGTCAAGTTAGCAGTAGAGGTCATCAAAATGGTCATTATGTCGATGACCAGAGTATTTGCCCTGTGAGGGCATAGTCGGGAATACTGCGTGAGGTTTAGATGTCAAACCTTAGCTGTCATAACCTTCGACTAAAAGGAAAATTAACTAGCTGTTAGCGCTCTGAAAACTATTCCATTTAAAACTTAAATTGATGGCAGAGATTTCAAGATACTTGTAGGAATGATAAACAAACGATTTGGGTTGTATAACTAGTGGTATGGACAGAAGCACCAAACC
The DNA here is from genome assembly GCA_016271365.2 of Neoceratodus forsteri. Taxonomy (NCBI): domain Eukaryota; kingdom Metazoa; phylum Chordata; order Ceratodontiformes; family Ceratodontidae; genus Neoceratodus; species Neoceratodus forsteri. Next base: position 591,228,787 of record CM057458.1, read on the forward strand.
ATTAACTAAAAAGGAAGAAAAGGTTAGGAGGGTCCAATGCCGCCCAGCAGACCACGCTGTTACTACAGCAGAATTAAAGTGTTAAAGGGATCTGCTTAACCTCTATAAACAAAACAAAACCATCAGACCACCATCAGTGTCCTCAAGTATTCGAGCTGCGGGAGTCCATTTCTGGGTCTTTCAAGAGGAATGCAAATCCCTTATATAGTCCTTAACTTCCTGAAGAGAATGAAATCTTCCTCGCTTCCATGAGCCCCCACGAGCTGTCGCAGAGTCCTGCCAGCGAGAACGGGGGGGGGGGGCGCTTCTGTTGTTGCACAGGACCTGCCGGGTGGAAACTCCAACCTCTCTTCTTCAGTTCCGCAGAGATTTCTTCGGGATTCGAGTATACTGCATTGCCAGAGTCCCAAAAGACCCGAAGCTTAGCCGGGTAAGGTGTTTGAAATTTAATTCCCTTTTCTCTTAGCAGTCTGAGGATTGGTGCATAAGCCATCCTCTTTTTCATAATACCTGTGGGATAATCGTTGTCAAAGAGTAGCCTGGAAGAATTGTAGGTAACGCTCTTTTTAGCCCACGCTGTCTTCAAAATCTGCTCTTTATCCCTAAAGTTAGAAAGTTTAAGGACAACTGAGCGAGGCCTCGCTGATGGGTCCGTGGGTTTCCGTGCTAGGGCTCTGTGCGCTCTTTCAATTTTAAATAGGAAAGTAGGGGGGAGAGCTAAGATGTCTCTCAGCACGTCGGTCAAGAAATCTTCCATTCTCCCAACTTCCGAACCCTCGGGAAGTCCATATATGCGGAGGTTGTCCCTCCGAGACCGAGCCTCCAGGTCAGTAATTTTTTCTTGCATAGCTTCGTGTTGATCAACCAGAAAATCTACAGCCTGATGAAGACGTTGCATTTCCTCCGCAACCTCTCCAGTTGCCTCCTCAGAGCGGTCTAATCTCTCTTCAACCTGCGAGAGCCGATTTTGTAACATGATGAATTCCTTTTTATTTTCAGCCCGAAATGCTCTTATTTCGGCCATGAGAGTCTCATACCGGGACCATGATAGCCTTTCTGCTTCTCTATCAGTATCAGGGTCTTGTTCACCCACTGCGCTACTTGCCGGAGAGGTGCTGCGGCTGCCTGCAGGCCCGCTCTCTAATCCGAGTGCATCTGCCATATGCGGGGGTCTCCCAGAGCGCGATTTTGCTTTATTCTTGCTCCCTGTCATGTTTTGTCTTCCTGTGCTGGATCTTAGGGTTTGTTACAGCTGATTAGGGAGAGATTGTCGACAGATTATTCTAGAGCTATTCCCCTAGGCAGCCATTCCCGATGGTGACGTCACTGGAAGTCGAGAACTGAATCTATTCAATGAATACAAAAAGTTTCAAATGGTCTCTTTGTGCACTCCCTCCTCCCCCTTTTAATGCAAGGGGATTGGATGGCTGCTCTAGACGTGAAAGATGCATGTCATCATGTCAAGATATGCAAGTGTCATCGAAAATACTTGCGTTTCATACTACAGGGGTTGTACCATCAGTTTTGTGTCTTGCCCTTTGATTTGTCTTCTGCACCACGTGTCTTTACCAAGTGTTTGCCATGATGGCAGCTGCCCTTCATAGGGAGGGCCTCCATGTCTTACTGTATATCAGTGACTGCCTCCAGAAGGCCCCATCATAGGAAGCCATAGTCTACACCCTGTTTTGAACCCAATATCTGTTCTGCCAGTTAGGCTTCCTGGTCAGTGAGCCAGAGTCGGTCCTTACTCCATGCCAGTACTTACAGTACATAGGGGCTGTCTTAGACAGGGGGCTGGGTCGGGTATTTCTGCCCTTGGACTGTGCTGTGTCACTGGTGGCCTAGGCTCATCTGGTCTCCTCCAGCGACTTCATCTTGGCCTGATGCCTGATATGGCTCATTGGCCTCATGGCTGTTGTCATACTGCCAGTCCCTCAGGCACATCTGCACATGAGAATTTCACAGTGGTTCCTCAGGGCACAGTGGGCGAAGTACTGTGACAAGTTGGAGTGTCTCATACCAGTGGCTCCTGCATTCCGTCACCCCCTGCTATAGTGGTTGGACTGCTCCAACCTAGAGATGAGGTCCTCATATCTCTGTCCATCCCCACTCTTGGTAATGACAACGGATGCCTCGAGTTCTAACTGGGGTGCCCAGAACTCAAGGCCAATGGACTCCTTTGGATTCGGTTCTGAGCAGCAACTCTCTGAAGATAAGGGCTATTGTGCATGGCCTACAGGCCTTTGTCGCCCTCTTTTGGGGGCATCAATTGCTGATCTATACAGACAAGATTTCAGTAATGTACTATATCAACTGACAGGGCAGAATCCACTTGTATCCTTTCTGCAGAGAGGCGATGAGAGTTTGGCACTGGGTGGTGGCACACAACATGTTTCTGTCTGTAGTGATCCTGTCCAGTATCCTAAACACCCTAACATATTGCCTCAGTTGGTCCCAGGCACTCTGCCAGTAGTGGAAGCTCTTAGACTCCATCATTGAGGACCTATTCGTAAAATGGGGTCACCCAGACATAGACCTTTTTGTGCCTCTGTACAACACAAAACTGCTGTGTTTCTGCTCACTTGCTCCAGGGTCTGAAGTTTTCTGGAGAGACTTGTTGTCCCTCTTGTGGAAAGAAAAGTTCATATACGCCTTTCTCTTGTTCTCTCTAGTACACAGGATTCTGGTCAAGCTGATGGCCGAGTTGGCTACCCCCAATTCTCGTGGCCCCATGCTGGTCCAGACAAATTTGGTTCAGTCTGCTCCAGCAATTTGTAGTGGAGTCTACTGTTCTGCTCCTTCTATATGCAGGACTTCTGACACAGAAGCAAGAGGCTCTGGTGCAGCTGGATCTGTAGTCCCTGCACCTCCATGACTGGCTCTTGAGGATGTAGAACTCTCCTGCTTCAGGGTTTCTGTCATTGAGGCAAAGGTCAAGACGCACAGGAAAATCTGGAGCAATAATAAAATTCACAAGTAGCATTTTATTATTACTAATAACAGTGAAATAAAAACATAAAAATGTTCTGGCAAAGGCAAAGTGTACAAAGACAGTACAAACAGAGAAAACAAAGTCCTTCATCTGATGGCATTTCTAAATCTAAATCTCAGGCTCTCACCCTCTCTAACAAAAGATTACTCTTTTTATAAGAAGTCTTTGCCTGGCAATTGACTTCTGCATACTGATCTTGTTAAGATACCTCCTGTTTCTCACAAAATGTATCAGAACTTTGCCATTTTCTTTCCTTGCAGGTGCAACAAAATAGAACAGTGTGTCCCAGAACTAATCTGTTGACAACTCTGCAAATGAATTTATGGAGTTCATACTGTATCTCAGAATTAACCCCCTGAGTTCCAAATAGCTTTTTGTAATCACTTGAACAATATAACTATATATATTTTCAAACCAGAGAACCCAGTTTCACATACAGATCCACATATATTTCTATAACCACAGATAAGCAAAGGGAAAGAAAAGATAGAAACAGCAAGAAATAGCAAGTGAAGGCAGGGAGATAGTGGGAAGGGGAGAATCATGAGACTGTCAGAGTGATGAGTTCCTAGATCTCACAAGAAAATTTGAATGCACAATCAGACAGACAAGAGACAGAAATAGAGATAATAGAACAGATATTTGCTTTTTTTCAGATACATTTTGTCCTCCTGTTCCTCCCTGGAGGTTCCCTTCCAATCAACCTCCACAGCCCCATCATCCAGCTTCCCTAGGACTTACCTTCATCATCATCCTGCCACAGGACTGTGGTTGTGCCCGGTCGTTGGTGCAGGGCTTGTGGAAGGTTGGGCTTCATTCTGCAGTCAGGGTGTTTTTTCAACCGTTTTTTCCCTGGGGTGCACAGGAACTGCAATGGCCACAATGTACATGCTCCACCTCTGTGGAGACATCCCCAGCAACCTGAACATGGGTTCCCTTCCCTTCTTAGTGGTGCTGCATGAGCTGCCATCCAGCTGCCGTTAGGTGGCAGGCAAGCAGAGGACCACATCTTCCCACCTCCCCGAGGAAGGACAGCTGTCCTGGGATGCTCAATCTTTCCTCTCCCCACCAGCCACTGAGCAACCCGAGTCCATTCCTGACCCCGAGTTGCCAGTGTGGCTGGTGGTAAAGTGCACAGTGCCTCAGCCCTCCATGACACTGGGCCATCCAGATCCTCACTTTTAACTCTTTCTTCATAACAAATGGGACAGGGTCTCATTCAGCCCTGTCACATACCACCCTCTTAAAGAGGGATCCTATTTAAAAAAAAAAGTTTCCAAAACTTTCTTTTAATTCTCTTCTAACATTACCTTATAACCTTTACAGTTCTGTGCATATGCAGTATCCCTTTTTCCATAACAACCAGTACAGCAAACAGTTAAGTTTAAACCCACACCTTTTTTTTGCCAACCTTTGGAATTCTCAGTTCCTGATTCATATCTTGACAGAAAATCAGCATTGACATTCTCTTTTCCAGATTTGTGCATCACGTTGAATTTAAACAGCCGTAGTGCCAAGTACCACCTTGTGATTCTGGAATTTTTTTTGCCTTCATTTGATTAAGTCAACGGAGAGGATTGTGATCTGTTATAAGTACAAAGTCAGCTCCTAGCAAATAAAACTTAAGGGACTTCATGGACCACTTTGCTGCAAGGCATTCCTTTTCAATAGTGGAGTACCTTTTATCTCTGTTGTGAAATTTCCTACTGATATGTAGAATGGAATGCTCCCTACTGTTTATATTCTGACTCAAGACTGCACCTAGGCCTACCTCTGATGCATCTGTCTGTGACAAAAATTGTTTCTCAAAGTCTGGGATTTTTAAAACAGGGGCTGAACATACTGCAGACTTGATGGGCTGAAAAGCCTCATCACACTCTGGGGATCATTTCACATTATTCAGGCACTGTTTCTTTGTGAGTTTGGTGAGGAGGGGCAGCTAACTGGGAAAAGCTGGGAAAGAATCTCCAATAGTAACCAGCCAGCCCTAAAAATGACCTGACATGTTTCTTTGTTTTAGGGACAGGACTGTTAGCTACAGCTTCAGAAATCTACTTCTCTGTTTCCAAAAACATATCCCAGATGTCTGGTTTCCTGCATGCCTAATGCACATTTGATAGGACTGATGGTCAGACCCGCCTTCTTGATAGACTGGATAACTGTTCGTAGATGTTTCAGGTGGCTTTTCCAGTCTGGACTGTATACCACAACATCATCCAGTTAAGCAGCACAATAACCAATGTGAGTTGCAAAAATTACATCCATGTACCACTGTAATGTAGTGGGTGTGCCATGTAAACCAAAAGGCATGGTGGTGAACTAACAGAACCAGTAGGAGAGGCAAATGCAGTGTTTTCCCTGGATTCTTTAGCTAGGGGAATTTACCAATAACCCTTGGTGAGATCAAGGGTACTGATGTACTTGGCACTTCCCAATCTGTCCACAAATTCATCTATCCTGGGCATAGGATAACTGTCAAATTTGGACACTTGATTAAGTTTCCTAAAATCAAAGCAGATTCTTACACCCCCTTCTTTTTATTTACAGCCACTACTGGCAATAACCAAGCACTTCTTGACTCTTAAACGATTCCCAACTGTTTCATCTGTTGTATTTCCATAAATATGGCTGCTCTTAACCACTCTGGTAATCTGTATGTCTTTTGTCTGATAGGGCAAGCATTCCATCACTATTATGTGCTCAACCCTTTTGCTCAGTCTGGCACCATGGTAAATGTACTGTTAAATGTCTGTGCCAAGTTACAAATCTCTGCAGTTTGTTCAGAGATTAAGGAAACATTCACCTTCACAGCATCAGCAGTTACAGTTGGTTCCACTCTGTCATAAGCTATATCAATACATTATAAATGACAATCAATTAAGTATAACAAGAACAAGTCCGTGGGGATCCGACTTCACTGTGCTCAATTGCCATTTAAGGGACTTAGGCAGCAGAATAGCCACACCACGCTTCCTGGTGAGTGCACCGGAGTGGACTGCTTGGCTCACCCAGTGTATAACTAATAAGCTATGGTCATTTTGGGTAAGCTTTCCTGCAGGAAGGATATTTGTGATTTAAGTATTTTTTTTTCCAAACTCTATTTTTGTCTCCTACTTCCCTGAACTCTCTCAGGCTGCCCTAGCTCACTGGACTGCTCTACTACCCACTGTGGTCCTCCCTTCCTCATATATATTACTGCCTCTCATTGAACTCACACCAGACAAGCCCCCTGACTCTGAGCTCCTTGTGGCAGGGCTGCCAGCCACTCTTGGCACTCTAGCTATAATCCAGATTACCTGGCTTGGATGACGAGAGGCTGAAGGCGCAGAGAGAGAGAATACCCGGTATTGGGTGTGTGGCAGCCAGCCCTGTAGGGAGCCATCACCTATCGGAGGAGAGGGGCTTTCTTTGTTATGCCCTCCCTTCCTCTCTCTCCCCTCAGAGCCCAAGCATGCAATGATGCCAGGAACATCTGTCATGGCTCTGCATCCCACTACTTTGGCCCTGAGTGTTGCAGTGCCTCCGGTCTCCACCAGGGGCTGCTGCAATGCTGAGCTATCCTGGATCCCTTCCCGAGAGAGGAGAGCAGTCCTCCAGATGCTTGATCCTCTCTCCCCCTGCCGGTGGCCCGGGCTCATTCCCAAACCTGGGTCACCGGCATAGCACGAGGTGTGGCATCCAGTGCCTCAACCTTCAGTGCCATCGGGCTGACTGATTTAAGTCTTTTTAAATGGGAGAGAACCTTTTTTCTTTTAATAGGGGTACTGATCCCTCTAACATTCCAAGTATGGCATATAAGGTCAGCCATGATCTCGTTTAAGGGTTTTGATGCATACTACTACCGTGCTAGATATGGAGGGGTGTGTGAGCTCATAGCCTTCCTGCAGCGTCACCATGCCTTCCCAAAAACTGAGTAGCGGTATCATTCTGCATGAGGAACAGCCTTTCTTGTCTACTAACTTGTGTACATTCACTTCTTGAAAGCAGAACCTTCCTAAAACACTTGAACACAATGGGCCCAATTCCTGAACAGATACACCAGATGGAAACGCAGTACGCCAGCACCAAATGGTGCAAATCACAAGTTGCACCTGTGACTTGCGACATGCATGATTACAAAAGGTCCCTTATGCCACAAGCTGCAACCGCTGCTCCAAACATGAGTTACAACAGAGTTATGCCAAAAAAAGCATGCGCCACTGTGTAATGCGGCTTGCAACATGCATAATGCACCACTACAACAGAAGTGCAATTACAGAACAGGAGGCATAAGTATCTATGCAAGAAATGGAAGATGCAACCTAGACAAAGGAGTAGCTGGTCTAACCAGAGCACAAGCTTATATAACCCCCCCCACATAGTCATACAGCAGACAGCAGTGTGGTGTGACACACAGCACGACATGTCAGCATTATCAGTCCTACTGGCATCTTGCTAACCGAGCAAAGGGAACTCAGACATGCCAAGCATCATGGAAAGACCCAGGGGATTGAGCCACAGTGGCCCATGATGGTACCAAGGCCACCAGTGCAGAGAGTGAGAAGCACATGGATATCCTATGAGGAGCTGACCGAAGAGCAGTGCATAGCACGCTACAGGCTCACCAAGAGCTGCATCAGGGAGCTATGCCAGGACTTGTGTGAGGACATATGCAGTACCAGCCACAGGAGTCACCCGCTGCCAGTGGAGGTGTAAGTCAGTGAAGTGCTGTGCTTCCTCACCACTGGCACATTCCAAATGCCCACAGGGGACACAATGGGCATATCCCAGCCGGCGGTGTCAAAGCACCTGAGGAGGTTCCTGGCAGCCCTGATACGATGCACCACGCAGTACATCAGCTTCCCATGGGTTGCCCAACAGCAGCACCATGTGAAGCAGGCCTTCTACAATGTGGCACAGTTCCCCCGGGTGCTAGGTGCGATCGACTGCACATATGTGGCCATCAGGTCCCCAACTGAAGATGGGGATGTGTTCATAAATAGAAAGGGGTACCACTCCATGAACATCCAGGTGGTATGTGACAGTGAATGTCGCATACTAGACTTGGTGGCCAAGTACCCTGGATCCTGCCATGACTCTCACATATTCAGGAACTGTGGGCTACAGGAGGCCTTCGAGAGAGGGAACATCACTGGTGGATGGCTCATAGGTATGTACTGGGGTGAACAACACCTGCAAATGTGTGCAAGAGTCTGTGTGTGCATGAGTGGTAGACAGCGTGTGCAGGTGTAAGTGGGTATGGTGGCACAATAGGGGCACAGGGTGGACAGGCAACACAGCGTACAGATGTGATGGCCACACAGACACATGTCACGGCAAACACAGGATGCAGGCAGGGGCATGAACCACACACTGTGCAACACACAGGGGCCTGGGAGGGCCACACAATGCCATGGTATGCCCATGCTGTGCATGGACACAGCCAAGAACATACATGTGACTGAGTGTGTGCCTGCATCTGTGAGAATGTGCATGTGGCTGTGTGTGCCATGCAGAGGATAGGTAGATGTTGATGACAATGCTGTACACAGCAACAAGCAGCTAACCTGTACCCCCCAAAACAGGTGAAGAGTGGATACCACCAGGTGCCATGACTGATGACACCTGTGAGGACACACAGACAGCAGCCGAGGAGCAATATAACAAGGCCCTCACCAGCACAAGAGCAGTCATTGAGTGCACCTTCAGCCTACTAAAGTCCAGATTTAGATGCCTTGACACCTCAGGGGGTGCGCTGAAGTACAACCCTGTTATGGCCTGCAGGACAGTGCTTGCCTGCTGCATCCTACACATCACCCTGGCACACCGAGTACCACTCCCTGACACAGACCAGGAGGAAGGTGAACTGCAGGAGGGAGACAGAGAGCTTGACGGCATGGCAGGACAAATGTCGCAAGGTGGTGCATCAGCAGGACACTGTGCAAGATGGGAGGTGATACAACAGTTCTTCTGAGGCAGCACACAACCACCACCACCACGGTGACACCTGCAGCAGTATCAGAGATGCAGTGTGGTGCAATGCAACACAAGCAACAACACGGCATCCAAGGCACCATCGCAGAGCCACAACAGGACGGGATAATGTCTGCCAGGTGCCATGCAACACATGTGGCTGCACTGGAGCTGTAACAGTGGCCATGTGTGTTGTACAGAATCTGGACAGCATTGCTGCACATAACACATGGCCCCTGGGCCACACACAGAGGATCACAGCACGCAAGGTCAAGAGCTATGTGTAAACAGTTGGGCGAGGGACACACACGGAAATGTGGCACGACGACATGTGGATGGTGCCACCAGGCACAATGCACCTGCCATGGCCACTGATGCATGTAACACCACAACACAGACACAGCACTGGGCAGCACAGACCTGCAAATGTATAGCAGTAGTACACACCATGGTGATGTGCCACCGGTACCACCCACAGGGCCTACTACACCATTGGGTGGAATGGTGCCATAATGGCCCATGGATGCCACACAGGCATGCATACATAGTGTGGTGGCATGTGAACAGGACCCAACACAGGGTGCTGCAGCGGACACAGTGCACCATGCAGACATGCTCACCAGCGGGTGCCCGAGGATGTGCCATGGACAGCCGACACACAGGTACCATGTACAGGATGGGGACACACATGCAGCATCGCAGCTGTGCAACATGTGTGTCCACACATGCACATCACACACACACACACACACACACACACAGGCATGTACACATGTAGACCACAGACAGAGACACAAAGCCAGGGTACAAGAAATATACTTTAATGTACAAAAATCAGGCACAAAGAACAATTGTACACAGAACACTGTACATACAACAACAGCAACACACAATGCCCCCCCTACAAACAGCCCCAGAGTCCAACACTATGTACAGTTCCCCCAGCCTCAGAAAAAAAACACAATACACAGTACACAGTACACCCCCAACAGCCCCAGTGAAAACAATATGTACAGCTCCCGCCCCAGAACCAACCAAAATGTACTGCACCCCCAACACCCCAGTAGCACACAATATGTACATACCCCCCCAACAAACAGTCCCAGCCACTAACAGTATGTACACCCTCTCCCCCATGGCACAGGACAGTGCTGGAGGCCATGGCCTCAGTGTGCAGCCTGTTCCACTGTGGAGCCACCCTACTGCTCATGCAGTGCTGACAAAAGGGCGCCGATGGACCCATGAAGGCGGGCCACATCGGACATTATGGCCACCATGAGCTGGACTAGCCTCTGGTCTCTGTTTGATGGCTGCCCAGGTGGTCTTGGCTCTGGCTGTTGCTGACTGCCCTCTGCCTGCAGTCCAGGATGTCCCACTGGTGCCCTACCGTCCTCCTCAGGGTCACTCAGGTGCTGCGGTGGCATGTCCCCAACTCTGGCATCCCTGTCAGCCTCCTCTGCCAGCAGCAAGCACTCCTCCACCAGCACGTCCTGCACCAGTCCAGCTGGTGCTCCTGGTTCCCTGGCCCCACCTCCATTGGCTCCTCCACTGGCAATGGCCCACCCACTGTGGTAGCATCTGTGCCATCCCTGGACCCTCCGTGTCTGGATGCGCCTCCACCACCTGCACCTCCATGCCATCCTTCCCCTTGTCCTCCTCCCCCATTGATGGCAGCAAGGGGCGGATCCTGCAGCACCAGTGGAGAGTGCAGTGCACATAGTCTTGTGTATCCTGGGCCTTCTGGTCTGCCATGGCCTGCATCAGTGCCCTGTGCCTTGGGGTAAGGCTGCTCTGCCCACCTGCAAGGTTGCAAAGGCATAGGTCAGTGCCATACGGGGGACACCATGCATGCTCAGACACCCGTTCATGCGTGCCTGTGTACACCACACATGACAGTACCATAGCAACACATACACACCCCACCAGCCACATGGCACACAGTGGCAGGCACACTGGTGGCGTGCATTGGCCACGTGCACTGCACAGGCACATAGGGACACCAGTGGTGCATGGCCTGGTACCCCTGTATGCTGCCGACCCGCATCTGCATGCCCAGTCAGCACATGGCCCCCCCCACCACTGCACCCCTCGGAGGCCCGGCCCTGACACAGAAGAAACAGAACATGCACCTACCTGACCTCCGGTGGCCCTGCAACCGGCGTTGTCGCCCGCTGAGGTGTTGCTCCACTACATGCTGCCCCTGCTGGTCCTGGCCACTGCATCCTGCACCTGTGGGGATGGGGAACACTATAACATCCATGCGCTACTGGTGGACATAGTGTATGTGGTGGTGTTGTGCTGGTGTCTGCCTACATGGCAGCATACCCACCTGCACCAGGGTGCTGGCTGGTCCTCATCGCTGCATCCCTCCTTGCTGCCATAGACATCAGATGCCTCAGTACCTCAGGGTCCCACTTGGCTACGTCCTGCCACTTGTGTTTGAGTTGGCTGAGTGTGCGAGAAACGTCGTTGATGGCGCTCAGGCATGCTCCAATGGCCCTCCAAACCCTGTCCCTCTCTGCAGAGATGTGGGTCCTGCAGCCAGGTGGGAACAGGGTGGTGCGCCATTGCTGGATTAGATTTACCAGTTGTGCTGTCTCAGCAGCCATGTAATTTGGTGGCCTGCTGCTTAGGCTGCACATCCTGCTTGCTGCTGGTTGCACCGCTTCTGGAAGTATGCTACACCCTAGGCTGCTCCTGCCACTGTGCAGCATGTGCCTGTGCTCTGCAAGGCCTGTTTCAGGCCTTTGCAATTGAAACATAGAAACATAGAATTTGACGGCAGATAAGGACCGCTTGGCCCACCTAGTCTGCCTATTTCCCTACCTAATGGATAAACTGCAGATCTTAGTTAACCAATAGCCTACTTCCTCCTGCCCCCCACTAGAATTGCCTTATGTCTGTCCCATGCATTCTTGAATTCCCCCACTGTTTTTGACTCTACGACCTCCTCAGGAAGGCTGTTTCATGTATCCACACCCTCTCTGTGAAGAAATACTTCCTCACATTACCTCTGAGCCATCCCTCTATCTTCAAATTGTGCCCCCTTGTTTTTGCACATCTCTTTTTCTGAAAGATGCTACCCTCTTGGACTTTGTTGATTCCCTTGAGGTATTTGAAAGTTTCTATCATGTTCCCCCTCTCCCTCCTTTCCTCGAGGCTATACATCTTTAGTTCCTTTAGTCTTTCTTCATATGTCTCCTGATGCAGACCCTGCATCATTTTGGTTGCCCTCCTCTGGACAGCCTCCACCCTGTCTATGTCTTTGTGGAGATGGGGTCTCCAGAACTGTTCACAGTACTCCAGATGTGGTCTTACCAACTGTCTGTACAGAGGGCCAACAACTTCCTGTTTTCTACTGGTGATGCCTCTCCCTGTGCATCCCAGTATCCCCCCAGCCCTCCTTACTGCCTTCTCACATTGCTGGCCCACCTCTAGGTTATCTGATATGACTACCCCCAGGTCCCTTTCCATTTTTGTTGTTGTCAGTATCACGCCACCCCATTATGTACTCTTCCCTTGGGTTTTTGTTTCTCAGGTGCGTTACTTTGCACTTCTTTGCATTGAATCTAAATTGCCATACATTGGACCATTCCTCCAACTTTGCCAAGTCCCTTTTCATCCTTTCCACCCCACCTTGTGTACCAACCCTGTTACAGATCTTTGTGTCATCTGCAAAGAGACATACTTTCCCTTCCAGTCCCTCTGCAATGTCACTTATAAAGATATTAAAAAGGACCGACCCCAGTACTGAACCCTGCGGTACCCCACTAGTAACCCTCCTTTCTTCACTGTGGACTCCATTTACTATTACCCACTGTATCCTGTTTTCCAACCAGTGTTTTACCCAGGCTACCACCCTGGGACCCACTCCCAGGCTGGCTAATTTGTTTATTAATTTTTTGTGTGGGACTGTGTCAAATCCCTTGCTAAAGTCTAGGTAGGCCATGTCCACAGCCCCTCCCTGGTCTACTGCTTTGGTCACCCAGTCAAAGAAATCAATTAGATTTGTGGGACATGACCTTCCCACTGTGAATCCATGCTGCCTTGGGTCCTGTGCCCCACTGGCCTCTAGGTACTCAACAGTTCTTTCCTTCAGAAGTGATTCCATCATTTTCCCTACCACTGAGGTCAAACTGACAGGTCTGTAGTTTCCTGCCTCTGTCTTGTTCCCACTTTTGTGAAGGGGAATCAGATCCGCCCTCCTCCAGTCCTCAGGTACCACACCATCCTCCCATGATTTATTAAAAAGGGTAGTCAGTGGTGTTACTAGTTCTTCCCTTAATTCTTTTAGAATTCTGGGGCGAATCCCATCAGGCCCCATTGCTTTATCCACCTTCAGTTTTAAGAGTTCTTTCAGAACCCTTTCTTCTGTGAAAGGACTAATATCAACCCACCTATCCAGAGTGCTTCTATTGACCGGATTAGGTATTTCCCCTGCTTTTCCATTGTGAATACTGAGCAGAAATATTCATTCAGTATCCATGCTTTTTCACTGTCGCTCTCTGCCCAACCACCTTCCTCTTTGTTCAGCCTCAGTATCCCTGCCTTAGTCTTTCTTTGCTCCCTAATGTACCTATAAAAGGTTTTATCCTCCTTCTTAACCGAGTTGGCTATCTTTTCCTCGGTTTGGGCCTTTGCTATTCTGACTGCCTTATCCGCTTCCTTCTGCTTTAACTGGTACAGTTCTCTGTCCTGCTCCTTCTGTGTTTCCTTATACTTCCTGAATGCTATCTTTTTCTCCCTTACCTTCCCCGCCACTTCTTTTGAGAACCATAGTATTTTTTTCTTTCATTTTCATTTGTTTATTTGCGTCACACAAAGGCTTGTTGCCTCTGTGATGGCGGTTTTGATGTTTCCCCATTGTTGCTCCACCCCACCTTCTTGCCTGTTTGCTAGTACTTTTCTGAGGCACTCTCCCATTTTGACAAAATCAGCCCTCCTGAAGTCCAGTACCTTCACTTTTGTGTGACTTGACTCTACAGCTAAGTTTATCATGAACCATACTGTTTGGTGGTCACTTGTTCCAAGATGGCTACCCACTTTAAGATCAGAGATCCTCTCTCTGTCCCCATTTGAGAGTACCAGGTCTAAGATTGTTCTCTCCTGAGTGGGTTCCAAAACTAGCTGTCTGAGGCATGCCCCCTGTAGGGCATCAAGAATGGCCGTGCTCTTGGATGTGGCTGCAGCAAAGGTGCATGTACGCACATGGCTCACGTGCAGGCCTCACGTGCGGCCTACAGTGGTCCTCTACGCACTTGCAGTCTGCATGCATGCTAACCAAATATGCACAGTGTGACAAAGCAGGCTACATCTGCAGCCTGCACGTGCACTGTCTGCATTCCTGTCATCGCGGTGGTGTGGAATAAGCCTTGCAGAGTGCATTTGTGTGGCAGGGCGAGGCCAGCAACTGCAGCATACGGGATGCACCTATGCATGTGTGCCATGGGCCATGCCCACAGATGCCAGCTGCATGCTATCCCTGGCACAGTATGCGACATGTGGGCTTGCCCTATCACCACTGCCACCATGGTGGAAATGAGTGACACCACACAACAGCCAGTGATACTCCTTTACTACACATAACTAAAGTGGATCACAGTCAGTGGTACAGTACATAGTTAGGTGCAACATCCCTCAACACACTGAACCACACCCGGTAACAGTACATGACATCAAGTCCCCCACTGTGCTGTCCCACATCCTCTGCACAACTGCACGCTGTGCACACACACACCGCACACACACCACACACATGCACACACACACACACACACACACACACACACCTCCCTAAGTGCCCTCCTCATGCGCTGCTATATACAGTGCCCGCCCTCCTCCTGACAGCCATGACACACAGGTCCCCCTGCTGCTGCATTGGCCATCTCCGCTTGGCAGCACATGTGTCCTGTGCCCCACCCTGTGACATGGGTGCATCCACCCCTGCGGCACTGCGCTGCCCCCCATCCCTGTTGCACAGCTGCAGGTCCCCCATTGTCACTTGGGCCCTGCACAGCCACTGTCCTCCTCCATCTGCCCCGCTTGCCTGTAACAGCAGGTGCAGGTCCAGGCACAGTCCCCTGTCCCTTTGGTGGTGTGCCGCTGTCCTCTGTGCCCAGGTCTAGTGCTGGCTCCTGTGCAGTGGCCTGTCCTGCATTGTCCGCTGGTGCATCTGCACTCCATAGGGTCCCTCTGGATGTGGCACCACTGCCTGTTGCACCTCTACCACTTGCATCCCAGGTGTGCCTTGTTGCATCCAGGGCCTGCCCCAGGTCCTGCGGCTGGTGGCTCCTGCATCTGGCCCCAAGACCGTGGTGGCAGGTGGCATGCATGTTGTTGGTGTTGTTGGTGGTGGTGGGGGAGGTGGTTTTGGTGTTGGTGGCAGCTGCACACGTGTGCCCTCTGAGGCTGTTGGTGGCACATCCAGCACTGTGGGATGTGGTTGCATGCCTCTGGCCATTGTGGGCACCTGTGGCCCAGCATCCTGCTGGTGGGTCTGCAGGTTCACCTGTGCCTGTGTGGCTGTGTCCCTGACCTGTGGGGTCCTCACTGCCTGTGATGCCTGTGTGACTTCATCTGTCCCATGGTGATGGTGCCCCATGTGCGATGCCTGCATTATGGCATCCCTCCCATGTGTGTGGCATGCAGGCTGGGATGTTAGGATGCTGTGTAGCACTGCGTCAGTGATGTCTGTCTGTTTCTGGTGCTGTGCCATTGACTCTTTCACTGCCAACGCCAGTCGGGTGAGCACCTGTGTGTGTTTCCTGGCACATGCCTTTGAGGCGATCATGGCATTCACCAGCCTTCCCATGGCTGTCTCTGTGGTGTGTGTCCCGGTCTCAATTGTAGTGATGAGGGCACCCATCTGCTTCTGCAGTGCCATGTGGTGAGCATCTAGGCAGAGGCGTATGCAGCCCAGCGTCTCCACCTGGTCTGCATGGTTGGTCATCAGGGTCCTGCAGAATGCTGCATAGTCAGTGGGGGTGTTCACATGGTTGTCCTGCAGGGACCATGCCGCCTCATCCAGGCTTGCCTCCAGCTGTTCAAATGACCCTGGACTCAGGTCCTGGGCGAAGCTGGGAGCAATGCTTCCCACACTGAATAGGTCACACATGTCCACATCCTCCTCCTTCTCTTGCTGTGGACCTGCCTCTGCCTGTTGCTTGACCTCCATGTCTGTCGGGGTCCTGTCCAGCACCACCATGACAGCACTGCCCGGGTGGTTTATACCGGTGTCCTGTGGGATGGTTGGCTGTGTGCTTGGCTGCTCTGGCTTCACTGCCTGTGCCACCACTGTCTCCGCTCCTGTGTCCGCTGCTGTTGTACCTGTGGGATGACAACAGTGTGTCAGTGACACTCTGCCATGTCCAGCCCTACACACATGCCACCATGCCCACCCCTGCCTCGTTGTCACACACACTGGTGGCACACGCCACAGTGCACATTGCTGCCATGGATTGGCACTTGTGGGGCAGTGCATGGATCCACAGCCCCACCCCCCCCATTGACCATGCCATAGGTGACCCTGTCACCCGGTCCTGGCTACCTGCCCATGCTCCTGCCCTCCATACACACTGTCTGCGCTAAGTGCCATGCTGCCATGGGTGGATGTGAGAGCCCCCATGCACTGCAGTGCTGCTTGCATGCTCCCTGTCCTTACTGTCCGTCACCACTGTTCCACTTCTGCTGCATCCCTGCATGTTTCCTGGGGTGCTTTCCACTCACCATGCCACTGGCCCTGTCCAGCACCACACAGTGCTCCTGCACAGCTATGCT
Source organism: Neoceratodus forsteri (assembly GCA_016271365.2). NCBI lineage: Eukaryota > Metazoa > Chordata > Ceratodontiformes > Ceratodontidae > Neoceratodus > Neoceratodus forsteri. The sequence continues at coordinate 591,245,507 of CM057458.1, forward strand.
ACACTGCCCACGTACCACCAGGCCCCGTGCCATGGCTCGCAGTCATTGCTGTGGCTCGGCTGGTCCACCTCCTACCTGTCCCAGATGCCATGCATGCTGTGCTGGCTCAGGAAGACCAGGACCCATTCTTCGTGTGATCTGAGTGGTCTCTCCTCCCATGGCTCACCACCTGTGGCTGCCACTTGGCACCCATTATACGCCTCCTTCCCCTTGGCGTGCCACTTGAGGTCATTGACCCTCTTCTGCAGGTCCCTGACAGTGCACCTGGCATTGGCCACAGCATTCACCTCGCAGGCCACTGCATCCCAGGCCACCTTGTGCTGTTTGCACACTTCATGCTCCGCACCCTTGCCCATGAGCAGGGTGGCCTTTGCCTTGAGCTCATTAAGGAGCACATCGGTCTCTCAGAGGTAAAGTTGTGTGTCCTCTTGTGTGCTGCTGCAACCTATGCTTCTGCCCAGTTCGTGCCATCGCTTCCGCATATGTGGCATTCTGCGACATGTCTGTGGTTTGCGCCACTTTATACTGGCATTGTGTTGCATCATGCATAACTTCTCCGCCTGCTTTTGCAGCTTGCGCCATGTGTTTCTGGCGTAATTCAACCATTTTCTGTTGTAATTGGCCTTTGTTCTGTAATAGGGTGCAGCTCGCATGTCGCAAGGGTTGGGCATAATATTTCACCATGGCGCAGTTTCCACCATGCTCTACTCGCTCTCTTGGAATCAGGCCCAATATTTCACAGTTAAAGCATTTAACATTAAACAGACAGAGACATGTGAGCAGAAAAAACAAACTGTTTACAAATTGAGCAGGTATTACCCCTCGGGGTGACTGCTTTCTTGCAGTTTGTGTAGACAATCCCAGTCAGCGGCGATGCATATTTTCCTCTGTTCCTTGTCATACTTTCTTTCAGATTTTTATAGGCACTTTTGGGACTCATGCAAATCTTTCTAAGTTGCCTGATGACTCTGTTTCAGGTGGGAGCAGTTTTTTTTAGTTTTTCCTTTTTTACTTTTAGGGTTTGGCACATAGGTTCTAGGTGGTCCATCTTTTGTTTTCCAGCTGCAATCTCATTCTCTAATCTCTCTTTGGTTTTGTGTTATTGGTCAGGAAGAGTAACCTTTCTTGTAACCAACTTTTTTATTCGCTTTAGTCTTTCTTGAGTGTTTTCTAACTGCACTGTCAAAATTACTTTTTCTGTGAGAAATTTTCACCTGTTCATTTTTTTTTATTCACCAGCTGGTGGGCTGGCTTCTTAATGCCAATTTTTACGTTCACTTGCACGCATGCGCAAGGAACGTTTTGGGAGAGTAGCACACTTGGAGGTGTGCCTGTCCCATCCAATGCACTGCTCCCTTGAGCAGGCGTGGCGGTCCTGCACCAATGGGTGTAGGAGCTCAGTATGACAGCGGTGTTCCTCTGCTTCAAGGAAAGCACCACTTCCATACTGAGCACGCCGTCATGCTGTCCCCCTCCGTCACGCGCCCCCCGTGCATCCGCGCCCCCAAAGCTTTGGTGCCGCTGGGGCCCACCCCAAGCGTGGCAAGCGTTGTTGCCGGCGGGGATGCCCAATCCCCGTCGGCTCCATGGGCTTGAAGACATCCTGCTGCCACGCTGGGAGCCCACCCCAGCATGGCAAGCGTTCGAGTTTCTGTTGCCGGCAGGGGTGCCCAATCCCGTCGGCTCCTCGGCCCCCCCTGTAGTTTGCCGATGGGGTGCCCAATCCCCCGTTGGCTCCTCGGCCCTCCAGCCATCTTCTGCCACGTTGGGAGCCCACCCCAGCGTGGCAAATGTCCCATGTCATCTTTTTATTGTTAAACCTGTAAAACAAAAATGGTCCCGTCGCTAGCCTCCCAGCCCCCTCCCACAACCCGCACCCACCCACCGCACCCAGCCTCCCCACACCCCCTCACCCCATACTTACCTCTGGACTCCGCGCGACGATCTTCGGTGGACCGGGAACACGTCTGCACTCTTCAAAGGCGACCGTAAACTGAGGAAATGCCGGTAAGCTGTATAATGGGCTAGATAGGGGGGTTTCAACTTTATTGCATATCTCAGTCATTTTTTGGAATATTTGCACCAAATTTTCAACATGGGGTTTTTGGGACCCCTTCTCATGAATGATGTCACTGTCATGGTGTTATTCGGGCCCGAAGGGTGATTTACAGGCACTGTGCAGTCACCGCGCAAAATCACCCTTCAGCCTCAAATAACGCCATGACAGTGACATCATTCATGAGAAGGGGTCCAAAACCCATGTTGAAAATTTGGTGCAAATCCAAAATGACTGTTTTAATAGCGCATGTTATGCAGTTCCTACGTAGGCTCGTAAGTTCGCGAATTTTCAATATTTTCACTCCAGATTTTCAACATTGCTATTTTATCACACCTTCTTATGATTTGTATAGCTGCCATTTTTCACATCTCACCCAAAATGTGTTTCCGCCCATGTAGCGCACTATGGCACAGTCGGTGTGTGAAATTAATGTATGGGACACAGTAAGAAAATCACAGTGACACTGTTCATGAGCAGAGGTCTTAAAATGGCTATGTTGAAAATTTGGTGAAAAAATTCCTAAAAATGACTGTTTTACGAGTGTGCATTGCGCAGTTCCTACGCACGCTCGTACGTTTGCGAATTTTCAATATTTGCACTCCAGATTTTCAACATCACCATTTTACCACACCTCCTCATGAGCAGTACAGCTGTCATTTTTTACGTCCTGCCCAAAATGTGTTTCTGCCCATGTAGCGCACAATGGCACAGTCGGAGTGCGAACTCAATGTATGAGACACATTAAGAAAATCACAGTGACACTGATCATGAGCAGAGGTCTTAAAATGGCTGTGCTGAAAATTTGGTGAAAAAATTCCTAAAAATGACTGTTTTATGGGTCTGCGTTGCGCAGTTCCTACGACGCTGTAAGTCATGTAATTTCCAATATTTTCACCCCAGATTTTCAACATTGCCATTTTACCACACCTCCTTATGAGCACTGCAGCTGTCATTTTTCATATCTTGCCCAAAACATGTTTCCGCCCATGTAGCACACAATGGCACAGTCGGTGTGCGAACTCAGTGTGTGGGACACATTAAGAAAATCACAGTGTCACTGTTCATGAGCAGAGATCTTAAAATGGCTATGTTGAAAATTTGGTGAAAAAATTCCTACAAATAACTGTTTTACGAGCATGCGTTGTGCAGTTCCTACGCACGCTCGTAAGTTTGCGAATTTCAATATTTTCACTCCAGATTTTCAACATTGCCATTTTACCACACCTCCTTATGAGCAGTACAGCTGTCATTTTTCACATCCTGCCCAAAATGTCTTTCTGCCCATGTAGTGCACAATGGCGCAGTCGGTGTGCGAAATCAATGTATGGGACACAGTAAGAAAAATCACAGTGACACTGTTCATTAGCAGAGGTTTTAAAATGGCAATGTTGAAAATTTGGTGAAAAAATTCCTAAAAATGACTGTTTCTAATGAAGTGCGTTGCACAGTTCCCATGCATGCTCGTAGCTTTGCGAATTTTCAATATTTCCACTCCAGATTTTCAACATTGGCATTTTACCACACTTCCTTATGAGCAGTACAGCTGTCATTTTTCACATCCTGCCCAAAACGTGTTTCCGCCTATGTAGCGCACAATGGGGGTAACAAAAAGGTCATGCTGACAATTTATTGTGCAAATACCAGCAATCGCACAGGGCATTAGGGTAAAGCACCATACATGCTAAACACCACTGCAAATACCTGCAAGTGAACATTCGGCATTGACAAATGCTTGTTTTTAATGAGATAGGTAGAGAGCTGTACATCACTGGGGGTAGATCAATCTCCTTTTTGCATATTTCTGCTTGTATTTGTACCCCTGTTGGTACATATTGGTTTGGTTGGTCCTCTTGTTGTGTTTTGTACCACCTGCTGATTTGTCTCATCTGGGAGGAATAATAATATAATTTGATATCCAGTAGTTTCAATTCTCTTTTATCAGTAGATCTGGCTAGTCTTTTCAGATTGTACCTGGGTCTTTTCCCAGCCCACATAAAATTACTAATGAGCTTCTGTATTTGAGTTATCCATTCCCAAATTATTTTTATCCCCCTGGAGCTGGCAGGCAGGCTGTGCCCAACCCACGACCCCATCACTGGGAGTGTGGCTGGGATCTTTATGGAGCCTGCCAGCTGTTTTTCCAATTTTCTCCCTTCCCCTGTTGCAGATGCACATGCATGCACGGAGGCGCACACATGCTATGTTCCAGCGACACCATCCCTCCATGCTGCCCACCATCCGACACTGCCACTTAGCCTCCACTCAGTGGCAGTCATATGGCGGGGGTGGCAATGTCCCTCCCCGGGAGAGAAGAGCTGCCTAGTGGCTGCTTGATCCCACTCCCACCTTCCCCCTGAGCTGACCCCTAACAACCCAAGCCCATTCCTGAACCCGGGTCGTTGGTGTGGTGCAAGGTGTGGTGTCCAGTGCCTCAACACTCAGCACCACTGGGCTGACAAGCTATCCATTCCAAGGCTATCTTGTTATGTAGCATAAACCCTTTGTAAATAGGCCCTGCCTTAAGGGTTTTATATGGAATAAATAAATAAATAAAATAAAAAAATAGTATTCTGGGGAGAAAATTCATTTTTATGGATTGAATTCTTTGCCAATAGATGTTGGCAGTTTATTCCACCTTTTAGTGTCTATTTTTAAGTGTTGTACAGAGATTTAGTGTCGATTGTAACAGTTTGTTTGCCTGTTGCACATACTGAAGGTCAATTCCCAAGTAGGGGTTTCCATTGTAGACCGTATTATACCAGGGATCTCTTTCTGCAGTGGTGATTTAAAGGTAAAACCTCTGATTTATCCATATTCAGTTTATATCCTGAGAATGTGCCAAAACTTTTGAGTGTTTCCAAGAGCTGCGGTATAGTTTTTTTCAGGGTGTGTAGTTGACACTATTACATCATCTGCGTAAGCTGTTATTTTATGTTGTGCATCTCCATGTTATACCCAATATTTTACTATCTTGCTGTATTTTAGGTACTAATAGTTTTAGTGACAGGTTAAAAAGCACTGGAGACAGGGGGCAGCGCTGTCTGGTCCATCTTTCCAATAGAAACATTGTTGATGTCAATCTGTTGGTAGAGACTGTAGTCACTGGTTTATTCTAGAGTAGTTGAACCATCTTGATAAAGATTGGGGAATACCATATTTTTCCAGGATGGTAAAAAGATATGCCACCCCCCACACACTCTTTTTCAGCATCTAATATAATCAAGGCTGCAGGTATTCTCAACTCTTACTATTTCCATTAAATAAGTAATTTGTCTAGTATTGTCTGAGATGTGTCCTCCATTCTTAAAACCTGTTTGTGTGTTGGCAATAAGGAGTGGTGTTACTCACTGTAGTCTTGTTGCCAGCACCTTGGCAAAAATCTCGGCATCCACGTTCGGTAAAATTATTGGTCTATAGTAGGTACATTTCTCTTTGTCTTTAATCTGTTTTAGAATTTATGTTATTATCCCATTAATCTTTGCTCTAGGGAGTTCTTCTTTTTCCAGTAATTCTGCTAATACTTCCTTCAGTGCTTGAGCTAATTCTGTTGCAAACTCCTGCTAGTAATCAGGTGCAAAACCATCTTTTTCAAGGGCTTTTCCTTTTGATAGACTATTAATTGCAGTAAGTATTTCTTCAGTACTTATGCCTTTTGATAATACTTATGCTTGTTGTTCCAACAATGTTGGTAATGTTACATTTTCCAGAAATGCATACATGTCTTCCATGGATCCCCTATTTCTGGTTTTGTATAGCATTCTGTAAAATTCCTAGAAACATTTGTTGATTTTGTGTGGGTCTGTCATCATTACTTCTGTCTCTTTTTCCTAGCTATAGCTATTATTTGCTTTGTGGTTCTCTACCATTGTAGCTCTTGTTCTCTTTGAGATATCGTTGGTTTTGATTATTCTATAAGCCAGTTCTGTAGCCTGTGTCAGGTTTTCTTTGTATATTTTAACCTGTGCCTAGTTGTTCCATGCTTCATCCATATTTTCTTTTGTTACTATCTCTTCTGCTCTCTTGATTTCCTCTAGTAGTTTGAAATGTTCTTCTTTCTCTTTCTTCTTCCATTCGGAGCAAATAGCTACTGTATGTATTTCCTTCTTAGGTTACATTTTAAGGCTTCACAAATTGTTGCCCAGCTTGTGTCATCCGGTGTGCTGCTTGTTCAAAATTCTTTAATTGTAGTATGTATTTCTTTTATGCACACTTTATTCTGCAATATAAAATTGTTGAACTTCTTTTCGGGGGTTCTGGGGCCTTCTATGTCCATGAGGATCATTAATTTGACTGGGGCATGGTCTGATGTGATTACTGGAAGTATTTACACTCCTAAAATTCCTGGCACATATCACTTGCTATAAACCAATAGTCTGTCTTGGAGGCAGTTCTATGAGGGGGTAGAGTGGAATGTATATTCTTTATCATTGGGGTGTGTGATTCTCCAGCCATCTATTAAGTTGTTTTCTTCCATAATTGCCAGTACAGCTTTTGCACTTGATGATAATACACTTTTTGTGTTTGTACTATCCATTGTTGGGAGTATGAGGTTCACATCCCTTTCTGTTATCCACTTATTTTCTATGATTTTTACTAAGTGTTCTGCAATGTTGTTAAAGATACGTGCTTCCTAGACATGACTGAAAATATTGATATTGTAGGTAACTGCATTATGATGGGAGACTTCAACTTCCCAAAAATAAATTGAAAAGATAATATTGGCAAAACCCCAACAGAAAACAGAATGATAGATATTACCTTGAACAAAAATCGAGAACAGTTAGTAACAAAGGGAACCAGGAAATAAAGTATTTTGGACCTAGTTTTTAGTGACCTAGAAGAAAATCTAAGTGACTTAAACATTATTCATCCGTTTTCAGATAGCGATCACAGTATGATCACTTTCACAATAAACGACACATGGGTACAAACAAGAGGTAGTACAAAGATCAGAATGTACACAAATGCAGATTACAACAAAAGTAATGCTATACTAAAGGAGTGGAACTGGAAGGATGAAATGAATGGATTATCATTGACTGACACCTGGAATATCTTATATAATGTATTATTTCACTGTATAGAACAGTACATACCACAAATAATAAAATATCACAAAAAGGAAAAATCTCAAACTGGTTAAATAACAAAATCAAAAAAATGATAAAAAAAAGCAAAGAGCATACAGAAAATATAGTATGACAGTCTGCTGGAAGGAAGGAAATTTATAAAAATGAAGCAAAAAAATATAAACACCCTTCACAATAAACTGAACTGAAATTAGCCAGTTTTACAAAGGATAATGCAAAATAATTTTATAATTATGTGGAAAGTCTTAAGGGAAGCCAGAAATGGATAGGTCCACTCTATGAGGGAAATAAAGTTATTGAGGATGAAACATAAATGGCCAATAAATGTAATGAATATTTCACTAGTGTCTAGAAACAGAAACATAGACTTTGGCAGCAGATAAGGACCACCTAGCCCACCTAGTCTGCCCATTTCCCTACCTACTGGATAAAATACAGATCCTAGTTAACCAACAGCCTATTTCTTCCTACCCCCCACAAGAATTGCCTTATGCCTGTCCCATGCATTCTTGATTTCTCCCACAGCTGTAGACCCCACAACCTCCTCAGGAAGGTGGTTCCATGTGTACACTACCCTCTCTGTGAAAAAATACTTCCCACATTGCCCCTGAGCTGTTCCCCTCTAGCTTCAAATTGTGTCCCCTTGTTCTTGCACATCTCTTTTTCTGAAAGATGTTACCCTCTTGGACTTTGTTGATTCCACTGAGGTACTTAAAAGTTTCAATCATGTCCCCCCTCTCCCTCCTTTCCTCAAGGGTGTACATATAAAGATCCTTTGGTCTCTTCTCGTATGGCTTCTCTCGCAGACCTTGCACCATTTTAGTTGCCCTCCTCTGGACTGCCTCCAACCTGTCTATGTCCTTGTGGAGATGGGGTCTCCAGAACTGGATGCAGTAATCCAGATGTGGTCTCACCAACTGTCTGTACACAGGGATAACAAGTTCCTGTTTTCTGCTGGTGATGCCTCTCCTTATACATCCCAGTATCCCCCCAACCATACCTACTGCCTTCTCACATTGCTTGCTAACCTTAAGGCCATCTGATATGATTTGTGGCACATAGACAGCTGGTTCTGATTAAAATATGATATTTTTTCTGCAATATAAAATATGTAAGGGAGTGTCTGTCAGGAGAAACTAGTCTTGCTGAAACTGACACATCAGAACCCCCCAGGCATAAGTTCAAAGGACAGGACATAGGTTAAACTACAGATATCAGAGATGCAATTACTTTGTCAATATGCTTTGAAGCCAGGGACCAATATATCCATTTTGTAATGCCCTCAGGGAAATCCTTTGATTTGCCCTAAGGTGTCATGAGGAAAAGGATATATGCATGTGTTGGGATGTCTTCCAAGGAAGCCAGCTAAATACATCAAAGAGACTTTGATGTCTGTGTGAAGCAGGTCCCAGACTAAAGAGGTGAGTCCAATATGCTTGTGTTTGGGGTATCCAGTGAATTACATCAAAGTGACTTTTGATGTCTGTGTGAAGCAGATCACAGACTGGTTTAGGGGAAATCACATGAAGAGAGGAGATTCATTGGTGTTACCTATTTTGTTAAAATATCTTTTTAGGACATCCTGTGTTATAAAATATAAATTTTAATACACCAAGACGGAGTTAGGTGACCCCAGAGAGAAGGCCGGCTCAAGACTGCTTTTAAGTATACTGAGCAGACCTCACAGAGATACATTCATTTTCTGACAGAAAAGAGGAACATCAAAGCACTGAAAGATTAAGAAAGTAAGGACATTAGATAAGACCAGTCTGAATGTATGGGTTGTAGGAATTTACACTTTTAAACCTGTTTTGTTTTTAAGATTGTACGTGTTGGGATATCTTGTTCTGTATTTACTGTTTTCCTAATTTTTATCTATTTTAAAGTAAAGATATATTTTAAAAACAGAAACTGCTTGGTGTGCCTTGAGACTTTTTTTTTTATAAGTGAAGCTTAGATGGTTATAGTTGACACTGGGCATGAGCTTATTGTGGTACCAAACTGGGAAACAGGTCAGAGTTCTCTAGGTTTTGCATAGAGTTCTAAGGGTTCATTTTGTAATAGCTGGTTAGGTGCCTGTAGGCAAAGATATCTGGCCCCCCAAAGACAGAATTATCTGAGCCTGACAATTGGGTATGCTAACAAGAGGTTATCAGTTTGAATCCCTCCAGAACTTAGGACAAAGGTGACTCGAACCCACAAAACAGACAAGAGGGTTACCTTGTTCTGTTAAACTGTTCACAATTCTTTGCTCAGAGGTTGGCACTTTGGGAGTAGAGGGCTGACCTGCTGAGTGTGTTTGTGACAGATTGGTTGGCAATGATGGCATATAAAGTTTGGTGGTATAAGCCTTATTGTTCAGTGTGTCAGCTTGAGACTGTTCAGCTCACTTAAAAAAAAAGAAAGACAGTGTTTTATTTCAAAAGGAAACAGAACTATATCCCTTGGCTTACAGTCAAGTTCCTACCCGTTTTATTTTTTTTTCTAAAGTACCAGTCAGCGTCAAAGTAGTTAGGAAAGATGACTTCCGACTACAGCAAGCACACTGTAGATTACTTAAAGCACTTGTGCGGGGACAGAGGGGTCCTGTTCGAGGTGACAGCCAAAAAGCAGAACCTCATAGATGCCCTGATGGTAGCAGATACCCAGAGCAGTGAGTCACTAACCATGACTGAAAAGGACTAAACCTCAAGTGTAGCAGCTCTAGTGGCCAGTGCTGAGTCCAGGTCCAGTGAGGAGGACAGCAGGACCACTTTTAGTGAAGGGCCACAACAGCAGGGGAAGGTCACCAGTATCCTGGATCCAGAAGTACTCAGGCTGCAAATTGAGTGGCACAGGATTGAGCTGGAGTACCAGAGGGAGAGGGAGCGAGAGAAGAGAGAGGTGGACCGTGAACAATGAGAGGTGGACCATGAACAATAAGAGGCAGGCCGTGTGGAGCAGGAGTGCCAGAGGCAACATGAACTGGAGAAGATACAACTCTGGCCAGTGGCACCAGAGCAGGTAAGTGGCTTGGGTTTAACTGGAACTACAGGACTAGGTTACAAATTGAATTCCAAATTAATAGCTGAATTTAAAGAGGGGGAGGACATGGATGCCTTTTTAAATTCTTTTGAAAAAGTTTGTATTCAGGCTAAAATTCCTAGACAGTCCTGGAGCTTCCAGCTATCCCCGCTACTTACCAGGAAAGCTTGGGATGCATTGGGTTAAATGGACAATAAGGACAGTGATGAATACAGCAAACTTAAAGCTGCACTGTTAAAAAAGTTTGAATTAACTGCTGAATCATATGAAGCTAAATTCCGTAAGCTCAGGAGAAGCCCTGACATGAGCTACGAGGAGCTAGCCATGAAACAATGTCGGTTTTTAAAATGTTGGTGGGAAGGAATTGAGGCAAACTCTGTTGATAAAATTGAAAATGTGATTTTATTAGAATAGTTTTATTGGGCATGCCCAGCAGGGCTAAAAACCTGGCTAGAGGACCGAGATCCCAAAACAGTGCAAGAGGCTGCTGAACTCTCGGACCGCTATGCCAAGAGCAGACCTGCTCTGAGAACAAATGGGGCTGGCGTGGCAGTGCAGAAAGGAAGAGCGTGCCTTCAGGGCAGCTAAAACCCTCACTGCCTCCACCAAAACCAGTTAGCCCCAGGTTTCAGAGAAAAGATTTTTCTGAAAAGAGAAGTGAATGTTGGTTGTGCAAAGAAACTGGGCATATTGCCAGACAGTGCCCCCAAAAGGCAAGCAATAATACACAACCAGGTGCTAGAAAAGAAGTGGGTTGTTTGTGTTTCCTTGGAAGCATGCCAGTGAACATGAGGGAACACATGCACCCAGTCATGGTGAATGGCGTACAGATGCAGGGGTTAAGGGACATAGGGGCATCCCTGACCTTGGTAAAGGGGGGATCTGGTACAGCCTGGTCAGCTTATACCCAATAAATACGTCACTGTACAGGACTTTCTGGGTGGGGAGAAAACAATGCCTCTCGCTAGTGTTCTCTTAGACTGGGGTGAAACAGACGGAACTGTGCAACAAGTGGCTGTAGCCAAAACATTAGCAGCGGATGTGATCCTGGGTAACAATCTCCAGCAGGAGATTGTATGTGCAGTTACCCATAGCCAAGCGGCAAAGGAAAATAGTAGTTCTCTGAACCCCACAGAAACCAGTGTGGAAACCACTGAGAGGCTGGTTCCCCAGCCTGTGTCTCCAGATGGGGAGACTGATAAAAAGGGGGTAGAAATTTCCCCAGTAGCAAGTAACCACACAGCTACAGAGGGTTACTCTGAAGAGGGAGGGGTAACCCCTTGTCAGAGGGTTGGGATTGACAGTGATCCTGAGGGCCCTGATGCTAGTGCTAGAGACCCTAGTTTACTGACTGAAGGGGACCTCTACCATGCCTTGGGACTGTGTGAGGGGTTTGCAGCTGCTCAGATGAGTGACCCTAGTTTGGAGAAGCTGAGGGCTTGGGCAGACTTGGACGGCACACAGGGGAGGTGACAGCAGACATAAGGTTTATTGGGAAAATGGATGTATGCATACTCAGGAAGTGCAGACAGAGGGAGGGATGCTAGGCAGGCAGCTTGTTGTTCCCCAGGGATATTGTGAGCAGTTGCTCAAGACTGCACATGATATTCCCCCTATCTGTTCATCTGGGAATTGTGCACACTATGCAGAATTTCTACTGGCCTAACTTCACCCAACAGGTGAAGGAGTATTGCAGGTCTCTTGCCAAGAAATAGGGAAGGTGGGAAAGAAGACCCAAGCTGCCCTGATTCCATTGCCCATAGTGGAGGAGACATTCCAGAAGGTGGGAATGAATATTGTGGGGCCTTTAAATACCCCCAGCTCCTCTGGGAAGAGATTCATCCTGACTGTGATGGATTATGCTACCTGGTACCCAGAGGCAGTCGCCCTATCCTCACTGAGGACAGACAAAGTGAAAGATGCCTTACTAGGGATTTTCTACCATGTTGGGTTTCTGCAGGAGGTAATCACTGATCGAGTGGGATCCTTTATGTCGGACCTGATGAAATGTTTATGGGAGAAGTGTGGGGTGGTGCAGAGATGCACGACACTGTATCACCCACAAGCCAATGGGCTTGTGGAATGCTTTAATGGTACCCTAAAGTCAATGCTCCAGGCATTTGCTGAACAGCATGGGAAGGACTGGGAGAAATACCTTCCCCACCTGTTGTTTGCATACAGGGAGGTGCCTCAAGAGTCAACAGGATTTTCCCCCTTTGAACTCTTATATGGACGCCGGGTACATGGGCCCCTAAACCTGATCCGTGAGGACTGGGAAGACAAGCACCCAACCCAGGGAACTCCCATTGTGGATTACATCATTAGGTTTAGGAAAAGGCTGGGGACAGCCTGGAGCATCCTGGCAGCTGCCCAACAGAAACAAATAGTGTGGTACGACCACAGAGCCAAAGCTCGCTCGTACATGGTGGGTCAGGAAGTCATTGTCCTTAGTCCGGTCCAGAAAGACAAGCTGCAAGCTGAGTGGGCAGGACCATACAAAGTGGTTAGGAAGGTAAATGACGTGAACTACATTGTGGAGTTACCTGACTGAAGACAGACAGAAAGGATGTACCATGTCAACATGATGAAGCCATATGCAAATAAGGCTGACATGGTGTTTGCAGTGTGTAGTCATGGGGAGGGGACAGACAAAGGAGACCCCCTTCTGGACTTGATGGAAGAAAGTAAATGAGAGTCCTCTGTGGAGGCAGTAAAATTGTCTCCCCAGCTGACCCTCGGCCAGATCCAGAAAGTGAGGGAGGTTTTAGCAGACTTTGCCCCCTTGTTTAGCACCAAGCCTGGACTAACCCCATTAGTGACACACGATGCAGAGACAGGGACACAGATGCCCATACAGCAGACAGCATATTGGGTATCAGAGGCTGTCCAAAAGGACATTAGGAGGGAAGTGGAGGAGATGCTGGATTTAGGGGTAATCCAGAGATCCCTCAGTACCTGGGCCTCACCCATAGTCCTTGTACCCAAGCCCGATGGCTCAACACATTTCTGTGTGGACTATCATGGACTGACTGCAGTCACAAAGTCTGACACCCACCAATGCCCTGAAAGGACAAACTCCTGGACAAGTTGGGAGAAGCGACCTACCTTACGACCATTGACCTGACCAAGGGGTATTGGCAGGTACAGTTGATGGACAGAGCTAGGGAGAGGTTGGCCTTCATCACTCCAAAAGGCTTATTTGAGTTTAAAGTAATGTCTTTTGGAATGAAGAATGCCCCTGCCACTTTCCAAAGGTTGGTGAACCAGGTATTAAATGGCGCTGAGGAGTACGCTGTGGCATACCTGGATGACATTACCATCTTTAATACCAGCTGGGAGGAACACCTATCCCACCTTAGGGAAGTGCTGGGTAGAATACAGAGAGCCAGGTTCACTGTCAAAGCCGAGTAGTGTCAGGTGGCCATGGGAGAGGTGGCATACCTCGGGCATGTTGTAGGCCAGGGACAGCTCCATCCTAACCAAATAAAAATAGAGGTAATCCAGGCATGGCCCAGACCAGAAACTCAGAAGCAGGTCAGGAGTTTTCTAGGGACAGCAGGGTACTACAGGAAATATGTACCCAATTACAGTGCCCTGGCTGCCTCCCTATCTGACCTAACAAAGAAAAGGATGCCCAAGAAAATTACATGGGGCCCAGCCTGTGAGGAAGCCTTTACCAGACTAAAGGAGGCACTGTGCATGCTCCTGTTTTGACAAGTCCTGACTATAGCAAACCTTTTATAGTTCAGACTGATGCCTCAGACATGGGCATTGGGGCAGTACTGAGTCAGACATCCAGCCAAGGGTGGGATCACCCAATAGCCTACCTGAGTAAAAAGTTACTTACTAGGGAGCAGTCATACTCCACGGTGGAAAAGGAGTGTCTTGCCATAGTGTGGGCCCTAAAGAAATTGGAACCATACTTGTATGGGCAGCATTTTGTGGTGCAGACTGACCACAACCCCCTGGTTTGGCTGACACAGGTAGGGAAGAACAATGGTAGATTGCTAAGATGGAGTCTTGCTTTGCAAGGATATGACATGACCATTCTACATAGGGCTGGAGCGACCAATCAGAACTCAGATGGCCTGTCTCGTGCCGACGAGGAGTGAACTGATTTGGGAAGCTCATCCCATGCAGGGGATAGAGCCCCCAAATTCAGTCTAGGTAGGGAGGATTGTGGCACATAGACAGCTGGTTCTGATTACAGTATGATATTTTTTCTGCAATATAAAATAGGTAAGGGAGTGTCTGTCAGGAGAAACTAGTCTTGCTGAAACTGACTCATCAAAACCCCCTTGTTCTGTTAAACTGTTCACAATTCTTTGCTCAGAGGTTGGCAATTTTGGAGTAGACTGCTGACCTGCTGACTGGGTCTGTGACAATTACCCCCAGGTCCCTTTCCATTTTTGTTGTTGTTACTACCCCCCCACATTGTGTACTCTTCCCTGGGTTTTTGTTTCCCAGGTGCATTATTTTGCACTTCTTTGCTTTGAATCCAAGCTGCCATACTTCTGACCATTCCTCCAACCTTGCCAAGTCCCTTCTCATCCTTTCCACCCCCCTTCATATCAACCCTGTTGCAGATATTTGCGTCATCTGCAAAGAGGCATCCTTTTCCTTCAAGTCCCTCTGCAATGTCACTTATAAAGACATTAAAAAGGACCGGACCCAGTACTGAACCCTGCAGTACTCCACTAGTAACCCCCCTTTCTTCAGAGTAGACTCCATTTACTGTTACCTTATGTGTCCTGTTGTCCAGCCAATGTTTTACCCAGGCTACCACCCTGGGACCCACTCCCAGGCTGGCTGATTTGTTTATTAATCTTCTGTGTGGGACTGTGTAAAATGCCTTGCTAAAGTCTAGGTAGGCCATGTCCACAGCCCCTCCCTGGTCTACTACTTTGGTCACCCAGTCAAAGAAATCGAATAGATTCATCTGACATGACCTTCCTGCTGTGAATCCATGCTGCCTTGGGTCCTATGCCCCACTGGCCTCTAGGTACTCAACAGTTCTTTCCTACAAAAGTGATTCCATCATCTTCCCTACCACAGAGGTCAAACTGACAGGTCTGTGGTTTCCTGCCTCTGTCTTGCACCCACTTTTGTGAAGGGGAATCACATCCACCATCCTCCAGTCCTTGGGTACCACACCATCCTCCCATGATTTGTTAAAAAGGGTAGTCAGCCAGCCCAGTGGCATAGAGGGTTGAAGTGCTGGTGCCTTATCTCGACCCACACCAGTGACCTGGGTTCGGAAATGGACTCAGGTCATTGGGGGTTGGCAGGGGGAGGATAGCATTGAGCATCCCATGGATTGCTCTCCTATTCTGGGGTGGGTTAGGGACTGGCCTCACTCATGTAGTGGCCCCCAGTGGAGACTGGAGGCACTACAAGAAGTGCCTCCCCCTTGGCTAGTTTAAATGCTTGCCAATAAAGCATTTAAACTTATCACCTAGGATCCTGGTTCCCCTCCTGGACAGATGCAGACCATCACACCAGTATAGGCCTACATCACTCCAGGTGGACCCCTAGTCCCCAGTGGAGCCAAACCCCTGACCTCTGAACCAGTTTTTCAACCACTGATTGAGTCCCATGGTGTGGAGCACCCTAGCCTCACCCATGCCATAGACAGGCAGCACCTCCGAGAAGGTTACCATGCGTGCTACTTATCTAAGACCCCTCCCAAACTCCACCAACTCCTCCTGCACTGTTCTGATCCCTTTCCCAGATAGGTCATTTATCCCTAGGTGGACAATGACATCCAGCTCCATCCCTCATGCAGCTGCTCCCATGACCCTGAGGATTCGCTCCCTGTCCCTCCAAGCCATGGCGCCTGGCAGGCACCTTACCTCCCTCTCCCCTCCCTCCCCCAGTTCTACCCTCCTAACAATGGAGTCACCCACCAGGAGTTGTTTTCTTCCCCTATGGGGTCCCATGCCACCCTCCTGTGGGTCTCCTTTGTGGAGGTTCCCAACATCCTCCTTGGTCTCCACTGCAGCTGCCTCTATAGAGGAACCACACTCTGCCAGAGTGGCATACAAATTGTGGAGATGTACAACTGGAGAGATGCACCTCTGCTCCACCACCTTCACCCTTCCTGAGCCCACTGTGGTCCAACCTCTCCTCTTTCTTGACAACCTCTGAGGCAGTGGCAGTGGCCCTGGTGGTCCCTGGGTGAGAGAGGGGGTCCCCCAAATCCTGACCAACTCAGCCTGGAGATGAGCAACCTCCTCCCTCAGCCCAGAGAGGTGCCTGCAGATGGGACAACACCACATCCTCCAGAATGTCTCCTGGAAGACTGCTGCTCCATAGCCACTGTACTGCACCACTCCCATCATGTCTTATTTCTGGCCCCTTAACTGTTGTTTTGATTACTTACTCTTTCCTCTGTTTATTTATTTTATATATATATATATATATATATATATTCCCTACTTACTTACTGCCTTCGTGCCCTTAAAGCTCCTGATCTTCCTGTTCTGAGACAGGAAGTTCCTATATTTCTCAGTAGTTTCCTTACTTGCTCAGAGTCAGAACTCCAGCAGCTGGGAGGGATGGAGAACTACCAGGATAAAGTGTCTACCAGATAGATGGAGTGTCTACCAGGATAAAGATGTGATAATGAATAATACAGAAGAAAACCACTGTGAAATACACACTTATAATTTGGTACCTATAACCGAAAAAGAAGTATTCATAAAATTAAAAAAATTAGATATCAATAAATCCAGAGGTCCTGATAATTTTCATCCAAGATTCCTATATGAAATTGCTGAAGTACTGGCTGGACCTCTTGCTTTATTATGTAACTTGTCCATGTATCAAGGCAAAGTTATTTCTGATTGGAGACAGGCACATGTGACCCCAATATTAAAAAAGGGAGATAAAAAGATGTAGCAAACTATCGCCCAATCAGTATAACATCACTTGTAAGTAAAATTATGGAGGGTTTCATAAAAGAACGAACTGATGCACAAGTAAAGCCACATAATTATGTTGACATAACACAGCATAGTTTCATGCCACAAAGATCCTGTGTTACCAATTTACTTGGCTTTTTTGAGCCAGTAAGTAAAGCCTTTGATCAGGGACTGATGGTGGATATTCTTTATTTAGATTATGCTAAGGCCTTTGATTCTGTTTCACACTCTGAACTAATTAAAACATTAATGGACTTGGATCTTGATAAAAACCTTATTTTCTGGGTGGAATCATGGCTTCATCTAAGACAGCAGAGAGTGTACATTAGGGGTTACCTCTCAGATTGGGGAAATGTCACTAGTGGAGTCCCCCAGGGGTCAATACTGGGACCTACATTATTTAATATCTTTGTATCTAGTATGAAAACATCAAATGATACATGGCTCTGCAAATATGCAGATGATACCAAGCTAGGTACTATAATTAATAATACAGAAGCTGCTATAAATTTTCAAGCTCAAATAACCGCATTGGAAAATTGGTCAAAATTGCACAAGTTAAGTTTTAATGAAACTAAGTGTAAAGTTATGCACTTAGGTCATAATAATATCAGAGCAGAATATGGAATTAATAATAAAATCATTTCAACCACAGAGAATGAAAGGGACTTGGGTGTAACAATCACCAGTACTCTTAAGTTTGAGAATCAAGCACAGGAAGTGGTTAAGAGAGAAAATATGAAAGTAGGTAACATTTTAAGAAATATAAGAAGTAGAAAACGAGAAGTTATTATCCCTCTGTACTCGTCACTCGCTAGACCAGTCCTGGAATACGGAGCCCCTTTTTGTTCCCTTCAAAACATAGGAAGTAGTATTCTCCTGGAGAAAGTCCAGAGAAGAGTTACAAAAAAGGTCTACAGACTAAAAGAAATGAACTACAAGGATAGACTGGCAGATATGGATTTGTACTCCCTGGCATACAGAAGACTAAGAGGAGACTTATGCTATGTGTATAAAGCCTTTCATAATGAGGTTATATGGGTATCATCTGGTTTAGAAAAAAGGGACAGAAATAAAAATTCCAGATTCCACAATTTTCAATTTAAGGGAGAATTTTACTGAACAACTAAATGGGGCAATGGTTCAACCAATGAGAGGTAAAACATTGGAATACTCTACCAGTGTGGGTGGTTACCAGCCCAAGTATGGAATCCTTCAGAAAGGCTTTGGACAATCATATGGGACAGGAATTTTTTTTTACCACCATTAGGTGGCGAGTCATAATAATGGCCCAAAGCTACATGACTCATGAACCTTTGAACTTATGAAGAGGCTATCATCTGTGTTAGGGTCATATATATTTATACATTTTGATCTTCCTAGTGTTCCAGCTATTATCAATAACCTTCCTTCTGGTTATTTCCATATGAGCTCTTCTGTGAAGTTTAAACTTCTGTGTAGTAAGATTTATGTACCCCCTTTCCTTTTACTCTCTCCAGCATCAGAGAATTTCCCCACCCACGACCTTTTCATCATTTGGGCTTCTGAACTCATCTTATGTGTCTCTTGTAAAAAAGCCACTTGTGCATTATTTCTCTTGACATGTTGTAGAACTTCTTGTCTTTTTTGTTCTGTTTATATCCTCTTAACATTTCAAGTTATGCAGGATAACATTTTGTCATCCATTCTCAGCAATTTCTATTTGTTTCTCACTTCTACTCACTTTCTGTTATTGTTTCATTTGTTTGTAAATACCCTGCTTAACTTTCATTTGTATTCTGTTTGGTACATCTGGTTTGTCAACAATTCCCATACTAATGTATTGTCTGGCCATGATCTCTTAGGCCATGAAAAAAAACACTCTGGCCACTGTTCCTCCTCCCCCTATTTATTATTTGTGTTTCTAACCTTGCTTTACTTTTATCATACCATAAGATTTGAGATGAGCTTAACAACTTGCTCACTGAGGTACAACCAACTTTTAATACCATTGTAAAACTCTTAGAACTACCTGTGAAACTGTTAAGAACATATGGTTTCAGCCTTTCCAAATGCAGAAGAAGAGTAAAGCAAATTTGCCGATATAACATTATAATGCAAACCCCTATTGATGATGTTGTTTCAGGTTCACTCCTGTAAGAATTACTTTTGCTGTGAGGCTCAGGGTTAGTCTATCACAGTATAACCTGTCTGGTCCATGATATGCATTAGTAGGGCATAGCCTCATTTGCCAACCTTGACAGGATATTAGGAAGTAATACACATTAGGACTTCATGTTTACCACCACGTGTCTGTGGGCTTCTTTTTAAGAAGTTTTTACCTTCCCATTAGATTGCTAGTGTGGTCCAACATCTTAATACATTTCAGATTCCCCATCTGCTGTAATATTTTTCACAGTTTAATTTTAGTAAGCATTACAACAAATAACACAGTGTATTGCACATGGTGTCCTTATGTTGTTATTGTGATTGTTCAGTATCTATGTGTGGCATATTTCCATATACCAAGTTTGCTGAAATTGTCCAGTTGTGTTATTGCTGTTAATTTACAACTGTGCCTTACAATTGTACTGTCCCCTCTTCCCCCTGTCTTTGTTTACCTGTTACCTGCTTTGCCATCCATTCTGATCTAGTTCTTTCATGTTTATGCAACTCGCACAGTCCCTGAATCTTTTAAGTTGCCCTTCATTTAGCTTATCTTGTTTCCTTGCTGTGACTGGTGTTTGTTTACATTTGATGCACATGCGTGGTGGAGGATGGTTGTGCACCATATATCAGGATGTTGGCTCTTCCATGCACTTGTGGTGCTTCTCAGTTTAGTTCGAGCAGACAGCACTATGAACAAGTTCTGCGCAATCATGCAATGAAGTTTTCCCACTCTTCAGAAGATATCAAGGTATGACGGAGGGGGCCATCTTGAATGTATTATTTAGGAGCCATTCATCTTTTAAATGTTTATTTAAACAGCATTTATAGCATTGTCTCAGTTACTTCATTGTCTCAGGTAGCTGGTGGTTGATTTAATTCTAGCCCATGTCAGCAGGGTGATTAGGTCTTTTGTATGGAAAGGTGTTTGGATAAGACTTTACAAGTTACAGTTCAGCAGCTTCTACTGAGTTAAATACTTGCACTCCATTTTTCAACCACACTTTGAGTCTGGCAGGGAACATGAGGTGGAAGCAGTGACAGACATAAAAGGGGGGGGGCTAAGGGGCTAAAACCCCCTTTTTGAAAATCCATCTACTGATATTGTCATTAGTTGGGTTTTGCAGCAGCAGCACTGTTTTTTTTTTTTATTTCACATTTTTTCATTTTAGGCATAAGTGCATCAGCTGCTGTTGCTTTTCTGACTCGAGTACTGTAGCAATTGTTCCAACTTCTGACTTGTCGCGATCCCCATGATGCGACTCTCCCCATCCCTTACCTGCGTGTTGTAGATTACTACAACTACCAATTGCTCCCGACTTCTGAGTTGGTGGCTCAGCGCAATTGTGGTTATGTGACTCCCCCCATCCCTTAGCTGTGTTGCAGTCATTACACACTGGCACCTGGATGATCTCTATCATGAGTCACTTCAGTCAGAACTCATCCACATCACTCTAGCATAGTCCAATTGGGCGGTGGAATGGAGGCATGGAAGGGATTCAGTCCAGCAGCAAAGAAAAGGCATGTGACTCAGTGACAGAGTTAGAGTGCATCCATTTAGGCATGCAGCAATAATTCACTCCTTGGCAACAGCTGCTTTGCTTTATCATATATGCCATCAAGCAGAAGTTAACATTAGAGAAGTTCTCTGGTTATGAATGCAGCTGATGCTCTCTCTCTCTCTCCCTCAGCACTGTTGTGTTAACTTGGAATGCAAATGGATTGTAGTAGAGGCAGGACAGGACCCTGCACTGTGTGGACTTAAGATTGATGGTTTGATTTGCTGGAAATTGCTGCTGTAGGACAAAAAAGCTTAAACATTTTTGAGTTGTGAGATTTCAGATTTCCTCCCATGAATCTGATAATTAAGTTGTGGGTAAGTGAGTGGAACTGCTGAGATTTGGCTACTACAGGAACATGAATGTGAACTGATAGGAATATCTGAACATTCTTCCCTCTAATGGGACGAGAATCAACTTTTTTTTAAAAAATAAGAAATATCAGGATATAGTTTACTCCAGTCAGGGATGTATAGCCAAAAAGAAGGGTTCAGACTCAGAATTATGTGAGGATACAATCTGCAGTAAGCAAATAAAATGCACAAATCATTGAGTCAGAGACTGTCACAAATCACAAATGCAACATTTGACTAACTGAATGATTTGCACATATAATTCTCATGAACTTCACTATATCGGTATCAGCCAGGTGTTACTTTCTGCACTCATGGCTGATAATGCCACCTTCTGCCATTTAACACAGAAGTGAAGCTTTCACTTCTGTGTTAAATGACAGAAGCCAACACTATGAGTTGTGAGTGCAGAAACTGAGACTGGGTGGGCGTGATGTGCAGCTGGTGGCTGTGTGATGATGACAGGCTTCATCATGGCTCTGATTGGGTTGACAAATCTGCACACATGTGGCACTGCCTTTATCACATGGTGTGCTTCTGTTTCTGTCCAGCACCCACTTGGTGCCAATACATAATTACGCTGCTTGCGTGAAGAGTGTGTCAGACTTGTGGTGCTGTGAGTGAAGATCTGCTGCCAGACCCACTTGCTTGGTTAAGACAGAAGATTAATCCAATACTGCCCTATGCCTAACCAAAAACTTCTCATCTAAATAAGTTGCACAAAAAAGTCAAATGCATCCACCATAAGGCAAAAAAAAAAAACACAAAATGAATAAATAATTAATTTTATTTTTAGAAAAAGTGTATAGCATCTCAAAACCATACCAAATCCCTCATACAGAAGTAAGGAGAAAAAAGTTTTGTTTTGTGAGGGTAACCCCAAGTTTCATCAGACTAAATTATCAGTGCTGGATTCTTGATATTTAATGTCATCCCCCAAATCAATTAACATTCTGTATAACATGTATAAACACATACAATTTAAAATACATGGGATAACACTCACCAGGCACAATTGTTTAATTAAAATGAATCCAGGGACTCCATTGTATTAGAAACCAATCCTATTCTGTTATATACCAAAGCTTATTTAAACAAATCAATCATTCCTTGTTTCATCGATACCTGTGACAGGCCCATTTTTTGCTTATTTGGATTTGTAGTGGTGCTATATAGACGACATGCTCATTATTTGGAAGGGCACTAGGGTACAATTCGAAGAATTTGTGAAGTGGTTGGAAGGCACCAGTGAGTGCCTCCAGTTTAAATACTCAATTGATCCAGATAAGATAGTGTTTCCGGATCTATTAATATATAAGAATGCAGCTGGGGAAATATGCACCACACTACGTCAGAAAAGCACTGACAGGAACAGTTTGCTTTTATTTCATAGCTGCCACCCGTCACATACAATGCATAATATACATAAAGGCCAACTAACCAGAACACTCAGAAATTGACAGAAAAGCGGGAGTTTGATATTATACAGACAGAACAGACACACAGATTTAACCCACAAGACTACATCAATTACTCCATTGCTGATGCTGTTGAAGCTGTTGCAAATATGGACTGTACACAAACTTTGTTGCTCAAGGTCCACAAAAAGGGAGATGCAGTACAGTGCCCATTTGTGACAGCTTTTTTTCTACACGTTCAAGTGAGATTGCTAAAATCATTACTCAGAATTAGGACATACTAGGGTTAGAGCCAAAATAAAAGCACATAGTGGAAACAGGTCCACAAGTTGTTTTTAGAAGACCCAGGAATATAAAAGACCAAGTGGCCCCAAACATGTTACCAGTAAAATCAAGGGAAACAGGCATATGGATCCACCCCCCTCCAAGAGGCACTTACAAGTGTGGGAAATGCATATACTGCAGATACATAACACAATGCAAGAGCTTTTTTTCCCTATTATATTTCTAGCCGGTGTTTTTCCCATTTTCGTCTGCCCCTTCCCTGGGAGTGCATGCGTGCATGTGGAGGCATGCGCACACTGTATTCTGAGGTGCCTTCCTGACTTGCCACCTCCTTCTGCCTGAGCTACCACTGGACCTCCACCCAGTGGCAGCAGAACTACGGGGGCGACAACCACCCCAGGAGAGGAGAGCTGCCATTAGGCTGCTAATCCTGCTCCATCCCTACCCCTCCCCTGTGCCAGCACCTGATGACCCAAGATTGTTCCCAAACCCAGGTCACTGGCATGGCACGAGAGGTGTGGCATCCAGCACCTCAACATTCAGCGCCACCGGGCTGGCCAATGCAAGAATTTTATGAATCTTGTCACATGTATAGATTTGGATATCATGCACTTTATTACTTGCAGTTCTGAGAAGGTTATTTATTTACTGAATTGTAGCTGTGGCCATTATTATATTGGCAGAACAATCAGACAGTTTAAAACATGGGCGGGAGAACATGTGCGGGCTATACAGCATAATAATGAAAACTATGCTGTAGTTAAGCACATTAATAGCAAACCTGGGGAATTTTACAATATGTCATTTATTGGCATTGAAAAAGTAGTACTGGGTCCAAGAAGTGGTGACCAAGAAAAAAAGCTGGGTCAATGAGAAAGTTTTTTGGATCTATCACCTTAATGCACATAGTGACATGGGACTCAATGATACAATTGATTTATCTGCCATTCTCTATAAATGGTAAGACAGGTATTCCACAGTGTGGTCCTACTTTTAATTAGTTGATTCTGCATTCCTGTTATAACATAAATTTAGTTTAATTGATGGATCCAAATAAAACAAGAAATTATTGAAATGTTTAAATAAGCTTCGGTATATAACAGAATAGGATTGGTTTCTAATACAATGGAGTCCCTGGATTCATTTTAATTAAATGATTGTGCCTGGTTAGTGTTATCCCATGTATTTTAAATTCTATGTGTTTACACGTGTTATATGGAATGTTAATTGATTTGGAGGATGACTATAAATATGACGAATCTAGCACTGACACTTTAGTCTGCCGAAGCTTGGGGTTATCCTTGTGGAACGTCCCTTTTTTCTCCTTACATCTGTATGACGGATTTGGTATGGTTTTGAGATGCTATGTACTTTTTCTAAAAATACAATGAATTAATTATTTATTCATTTTGTGTGTTTTTTTTTTGCCTTATGGTGGGTGCATTTGATTTTTGCGCTTTTTGCTAACTTTATTTTGCACCACCATCTAGTCCTGTTAGTGACTGCTATAGGCCTGCAGCTGTGTGAGTGAAAAGGATGTTTCAGTGCATCACAGATTTGCTGTGGGTGCCAAGAGGAAAAGGTGCTGTTTACCCTTTATGGCATACCATGGGAAAGAAGACTTCCGGCACTCCAGAACCAACAAATCACTCGAACATAAGTTGTAGCTCAAGCAGTGCAATTTACTTAGACATGAAAGAACCTGGAGTTAGAGCAGGGTAAACTGCTCTAACTCCAGGTTCTTTGATGTCTAAATAAATTGCACTTCTTCAGCTACAATTGATGTTCGAGTGATTTGTTGGTTCTGGAGTGCCAGAAACCTTCTTTCATGCAGCTGTGTGAGTCCCTGTTCTAGTGATGGCCTGGGGTGCACACAGTGTTGGACTTACACATCATGATTTTTTTGTTAGAAAAAGGCTCAGATTACATCTCAGAGCATGTCAAACCAAAACTGCTTCTGCAGGCCGGATCACCAGATTTATAAGTTAAGTATTTCAGTCTCAAGTCCCCTTAATTATGTACCCAAATGTTTACCATTGGGTGAAGGTGAAAGTTTATTTTGAGCAGCCCAGCTTTGACATCGTTCTAGGTGTCCTTTTTTTCTAGAGTGCTTGGGCTGTGGTCGTTAAACAATTGGATAGTAGACCCCATGTAGCTTAAGCTTTGTTTGTCCCTAACCTGTTGTTGCACGAATACTTTCTCTTGGAAATTCTCAAATCAGAAGATGAGTACATGTGGTCTCTCTTTTGGTCTGGGTTTGGAAGCTAAGCTTCTATGAGCCCTTTTCATGGAGTACTCGATTTGCTCTGATAGTCCAAACAGTGATTTTAGCATGGTTTGTACAAATTCCACTGGATTTTTACCTTCCTTGTTTTCAGAGAGACCAACTAAAGGAAGATTGTTTCACCTGGAATGGTTTTCCTGATTTTCCATTTTTTCCTATGCTTTCCTCAGCTTTCTGGAATTGTTTACATGCTCTTCTCTTTCTCTCTATAGTGCTTTCTCCAGGCTTGCAGTTCTCACTTCTGCATCTGTTATCCTCATGCCATGATTTTCAACAGTTCCCTTTATGTTTTTGATTTCCTCTAAGGCATCTGTTACTAAAGGATATAGTGCAGTTATCTCCTGTAATATATGGAAGAGCTGTTCTGCGATCATGCCAACTCCCTAATCTTTGCTGCTTATCAGAGTACTGGCCTTTTTCCATTTTGACTCTTGGTGAACTGAGTCAGGGCTGTTGAATTCCTTGCCTTCAGACTCCATCCTTTCCCCCCTTTAGTGTTTTGACGGCTGTTACTAACTTTACAGTTGTTTCCTTGTATTTGTACTCTTGTTTTATAAGGTTTAAATATCGGTCGGGAATGGAGCTCTAGCAGGTAGTGTCCACTCACCCAGGCAGTATCACATGATCATTTTAGACCTCTTTTCACCTGTTCTTGAATTTCACCTAATTGGTCTGCATGGTGACTTTTTCTGTAACCAAAGTTTTCACCTTTTCTTCAGTCTTGCCGACTTGGTCTAATATGTTGGTTTCCCCTATGAGGATATTTTTTTACCTGTAACCACAATTTATATATCTGGGCTGAGTTAATGAGGGACATGATGATACTTCCTATAAAAACAAGACAGACCATTAAGCATAGAAGCTGACCCTCCTTTCATTATGATAGCATATTTTTTAAGACAAGCAGCAATATTTGTACAACACAGTAAAAATGCAATGTTTACCTAGCTTACTAGAGGATAGTATTAATACAGATTATTTTTTCTCACTACCAGTGGTGTTCCAGCTAGAGGCATCTTTTCCTCCTTTTCAACTATTCAAAGAGAAAAGAAAATCCCAATTATTTATTTTTCACAGTAAATCAAGTACTCTATATCCTATGGCTTTAGCACATACTTTAATCAAGTTCAGGGAGTATGTATCAGTTATTTGAGAAATAAAATTGTACTATAACATTTAAAATTATAAAAATTTAACATTAAGAGTTTTGAAAAACTGTTTGAAATTTCAAAACTACTACCAATTAATATTTCTTCTATTCATATCAATCTATAACGACAGCCCCAGTTATGTCACAACTCTGGATTGTAACCTTCAATCAAAATTTCTTTTGATTGGAAATACTTTATACATACATACGTACATACATACATACATGCATACATACAAGATGTCGGCAGAAAAAGACCACAAGGCCCACCTAG
Organism: Neoceratodus forsteri; assembly: GCA_016271365.2. NCBI lineage: Eukaryota > Metazoa > Chordata > Ceratodontiformes > Ceratodontidae > Neoceratodus > Neoceratodus forsteri. The sequence continues at coordinate 591,272,071 of CM057458.1, forward strand.
TTTGACCAATCAAGACCCACCAAGCAAGAGACCCCCATTCTAACTCTTACTCCAGAAACCCCTCTCCTAAGTCCCAGAATCCCCATATGTCTGTCCCACGTATTCTCAAAGCTAGTAATTGTGCTTGCCCATACCACCTCTTCTGGTAGACTATTCCAAGTGTCCACCACCCTCTCTATGAAGAAATACTTCCTTGTGTTCCCTTTGAATCATTCCCCCAAGCTTCCAGTCATTACCCCTCATCCTTTGTCATCTCTTCCTTTGAAAAACACTCTCCCCTTGTACCCTTTTTATGCCCTTGAGATATTTGAAGGTCTCTATTGTGCCAGCCCTCTCCCTCCTTGCCTCCAGGGAATACATATTTAGTTCCTCCAGCCTCTCCTCATGTGACATCCCCTGCAAACCCCTCATCATTCTTGCAGCCCTACTTTGCACCACTTCCAGTCTGTTTATGTCCCTCTTTAGGTGAGGTCGCCAAAACTGAATACTGTACTCAAGATGAGGCCTCATCAGTGTCTTGCAAAGGGGTAACAGGACCTCCCTCTTTCTACTGGTAATACTCCTCCCTATGCATCCAAGCAAATGGCTAGTCTTCCCTACTGCTGCCTTGCATTACCTAGCCATCTTTAAATCATCTGTAATAACAACTCCCTGATCCCTCTCTTGCTGTGTGACTGCCAGTTGTGCTCTTCCCAGTTCATATGTCGCCTGGGTTTCTGCTTCCTATGTGCATAATCGTACACTTTTTCACATTGAACCCAAGTTGCCAAGCTTTAGACCATTCCTCTAACCTTTTAAGGTACCTCCTCATCCTATCCACCCCCTCTGGCTCATCCACTCTATTGCATGTCTTGGAATAATCTGTGAATAAGCATGCCTTCCTCCTCAGCCCATCCATAATGTCACTGATGAAAACATTGAAGAGGACTGGTCACAGCACCAAGCCCTGTGGCACTCCACTCTTTACTCCTCTGATGCCCAAATGTACTCCATTTGCCAGCACCTTTTGGCTTCTGCCAGTTAGCCAGTTTCCAACCCATGTTACTATCTTATGACCCACCCCAGGCTGCATAGTTTGTTTAGCAATCTTCTGTGAAGGATGGTGTTGAAGGCTTTTCTGAAGTCCAGACAAGCCATGTCCATCACCCCTCCCTGGTCAACCACCCTGGTCACCAAATCAAAAAACTTAATGAGGTTGATCTGGCAGGACCTCCCCTTCATGAAACCATGCTGCCCATGTTGCAAAAGACCAGAGGCTTCCAGGTATCCAACTATTCTCTCTTTCAGTAACAACTCTATCAACTTACCTACCACAGACATTAGGCTAACTGGCCTGTAGTTACCAACCTCCTCCTTATCTCCACCCTTGTAGAGTGAAACCACATCTGCTATCTTCCAGTCACTAGGTACCTCCCTGGTATCCAATGATAGGTTGAATAACACCATTAGAGGTGCAGCCAGCTCCTCCCTGAGCTCTTTTAACACCCTGGGATGCATCCCATCTGGTCCCATCGCCTTGTCCACCCTTATGTTATTTAGCTCCTTTAGGACCCTATCTATTGAGAAGGGGCTGGTGTCTACTTCTCCTTCCCCCAGGCTCCTTTCCTCCAGTTCCAGTCCCTTTCCCCTCTCCTCCTCCTCTATGAATACTGAACAGAAGTACTTGTTAAGTATGTCTGCCTTCCTAAGGTCGTCCTCCACAGGAACCCCCTTCCCCCTTTAACTCAATCTGCCCTGCGTGGCCATTTTGTATCAGGAGAATCAATGGATGGTTCGGACTTCATATGGAGCTATTGGGTACAATGAATTAACCTGATTATCCCCCCTTTGTTTTTTTCCATTCCCCTATGTACTTAAAGAATGCTTTATCTCTGTCTTTTATTGACTTGGACAAGTTTTCTTCCGCTAATGCGTTTGCCCTTTGTACTGCCCTTCCTGCCTTATTTTGGTTCTTGGTAGTGTGCCCTGTCCACTTCCTTTTGAAATCTGCTGTAGCGCAAAAAGGCTAGTCTTTTAGCCCTCACCTGAACTCCTACCTCCCTGGTTAACCAGATTGGTGTCCTCCTCCTTCTGTTTTTGCTAATCAATCTAACACATAACCTGGTAGCCTTATCTAGTGCCTGCCTTATCGCTACTCACTGCTGTTCCACTCCCCTCAGCTCCCCCATTTCTGCTAGAGCATCCTTTAGACACCTCCTCATCTTCACAGTCAGCTCTCCAAATGTCAAGGCCTCTCGTCCTTGTGTTGCTTGACACCTGTCCAGTTATAATGCTGAATCTAACCATTTTATGATCGCTGAAGCCCAGCTGGTCCGATACCTCTACTTGTTCAACATTGTCCCTGTTTGTAAGTATTGGGTCCAACACGACACCCTCTCTAGCAGGTTCCTTCTCAAGCTCCTGAGGCATGCCCCCTGCAGTGAGTCCAGGAAGTCCCTGCTCCTTGAGGTTGTCACAGTAGGATGACTCCAATCAACATCTGGAAGATTGAAGTCCCCCATCAGCAACAACTCACCCTTGTCGGCCATCTTTTGAATGTCCAGTAGTGGTTCCCAGCCAAATTCCTCCTCCTGTGCTGGAGGTCTATATATTACCCTGAGGCATAAGACTGATCCCTTTCTCTTTTCCAAAGCTACCCACAGTGCTTCTACTTCTCCTTGACTTCCTGGCATTTCTGAAGCCCTTATATAATCCCTCACGTAAAAGGCTACCCTTCCCTGTTTTTACCTACCCTATTCCTACAAAACAGATTAAACCCTGGAATGACCAAGTCCCAGACCCGGTGCTCCTTGCACCAGGTTTCTGTGACTGTCACTGTGTCCTGTCCTCCCTCCACAATAGCAGCCTCTAAGTCTGCTAACTTGTTACCCAAGCTGTGGGCATTCACATACATGGCCCTTCATAGCCCACCTTTAGTACTGCCCCCCAAATTTGCCCCTTGCCCATATGTGGGGGAGTGCCAGCTGGGTTTTTCCCTTGCTCACCTGTCACCTTGTCCCTCCTAGCTTCTTACTCCCCCCTTAGCGGTTTAACATTAGTTCCCTGTCCATGTACTCTCTCAATTTTTCCCTTAGGACTCTTGACCTTTCTTTATTTAGATGTAGCCTAGCCTTTGCATCGAGCTCTTCATCTAACCACCTATTCCCCATCCTCCTAGGTACACAAATCCCTCTGTCCTGCACCATTCTTGTAGCCATGCATTAAATTCCTCAAACCTCTTTTTCCTCACTGTGCTAGCACAGGGGACCAGAAGGACCTTGGAGAATGCTAAGGAGCTTGCTACCATCCTACAGCACTCTGCCAATTCTTTGAACCTCTATTGGACTGCCCCATCTCATTTCCCACCAATCATTTATCCCCAGATGTATTGTCAGGTGCAGTCTACCCCCTACCTCCTTTGCTGCTGGCAGTATTCTAAACCCTGCCTTCTCTGCCTCCTTCCTGGGTGCACATATGACCATTCTTCTCCACTGGGGATCCCACTTCCTTACCCAGTTTGTCCCTTTAATGATTGTGTCCCCAAAGACCATCACCCTTTCTTCCTCCACACTCTGTTTTTTGTCCGCCTGTCTATTCCTTGTGATTTACCTTCGCTAGCCCTGCCTTTTCCTTATTTCCCATCCATGTTCTCCTATGTGCCTTCCCCCACCATGGTCATTACTCCCTGCCTTCTGTACCCCACTTCCTTCCTGTAGCCCTTCAGCCTCCCTCTTTTCCACTGCTTTGTCCTTGTCCACACTAACACCCTGTAACTTTCCACCCTTCTGTCCATTGTTTCTCTTCTCAACCCTGTCTCTTCCATAGTTCCCTCTGCTCACTCCTATGTGCCCTCCCCCACAGTGGTCCTTCCTCTCTTCTTTCTGTACCCCACATCCTTCCTGTATCCTTTCTTCCACTCTCTTTACCCCCACTTCATCCACATTCATACTAGCTCTCTGTACCACTCCACCCTTATGTCCATTTTCTCTACTCCCCCCCTTTCTGCTTCCCCCCTACTGATTTATTATGTATGGCTACCTCTACCAGGTTTCCTGTAACCCCCTCCTTCTCTTTTTCTTCATGGTCCATTAAACCTGCCAGAGCCTCAAATCTGTTCTCTGTAGTACACCTCACCCCTGTGGTGCCTCTCTGTTTCCTCTCCATTGTTCCCCCATAGTTACTACACCCAGGCTTTTCTGTCTTCCTTTGAACTCTCCCTACCTCCTACCAGTGTTTCTTTTCTGTGCCATTTGGCCTGCGGTGGTCTGCTTCCATGATTCCTTCCCTGCCTCCCATCTACACATGCCATCTAGCCTACCAGTGGCTACCCCAACTCACCCCCATTTCTAGTTTCACTTCCTCAGCCAAACCCTTCCCCTTCCCATCCCCATCTCCCCACTGTTTCATTTATGCTCCCTCATCCATTCCCCCCTTCCAATCTCCATCATAACCAGTTTATCTCTGCTCTTAGCTGTCCCAGGTACCTGCACATGAGGCAGAGCCCCGCTCTCCATATTATGCCCAAGAACATTGCTGCCCCACATCCATTACAGTTAACAATTCTCCCATTTTCTCTATGCCTTACCGAATCAGTCACTTGCCTCCTCCCCCCCACTTCCTCTGCTGACCGTCTGTGGCTGGGTGCCATGTCTCTCTTTTTCCCTAGAAACAACTCTAACAGTTAATTAAGGGAACTAATAAGCCACTGTTTCAATATACTGAATGAGGCTACTGAAGTTGATCAATCACTATACTATAGTCAACTGCTCTGACCGAGCAGTTTACCAGTGCTACAAGCACAAAAACAAGGCTACTTTATCAATCACTATTTCCATATACACCATGTGGCTCCTGTAATTGATCAAGCACTATGCCTTTTATCAACTGCCCTGCATGAGCAGTTCTTCAAAAGCTACTAATTGAGCTAAACAATTTAAGAAAATAAAATACTTTGCTGCTCTTGATCTCTGTTCTCGGTCCCTGCTTTAACAGACACTGCTCAGCTCTTGTTTCTTATTACGACTGATGCATATACACTATGTTCACAGCCAGAGTTTAAAAAGGTTCTTTGATATATATGACATCACATATCTGTCACCCAGAAGAATTCTTAAACTGTGTGTTTTAAAATGTTATTGATTTATGCAGTACTAGTGTTTTTTGTTTTATGCCCAATTTTGACTGGTGTTCCTCTTGAAAGAAATTGTAGTTTTCAGCTTTATTATTCCTGTCCATATTGCACAAGTCAAGAAAATGGCTGTACTTAGGAGGGTTTGTCAGAATTTTGTTTTCTATCATTAGTAACTGATGACCCCTTTTTGGGAGTCTGTTCTGCCCTCAATTTATAATTCGGTCAGCCTGTGTGCAAATTGGTTAAGACCCTAACAAAAAGGGAAAGACACCTTGAGAGTAGGACAAATTATTAAGGGTTATTAATGTTATTATTACTACTCATGTCGGGAACTGTGCATCCTCACCCTGGGCCTAATTTTTTTCAAAGGGAGGAACCTGATTTTAATTTAGTTAGTTCTCATTTGGGTTTAGTTTCCCCCCCACACAAGATTGTACATTTAAATGTTCAGAGTTTGCTTTCTAAATGGTCCCAATTTGTAGTATGGTCCCAGCTCCACTCATTTGATGTTATTATCCTCTCTGAAACATGGTTGCATGATGATATATTGGACTCTGAGATTTATCTTCCCAATTATAATTTAATTATACAGGATAGAGCAGAAAAAAGGGGAAGTGGAGTATTAATGTATATTCACAGTAAACTTGATTATACTGTCTTGGATCACTCATTGGGAAACTCAGGACGTAATATGATCTCTATAGACTTAATTTTAGGACAGAGTAAACATCTGATTCTTAGTACAGCATATTTTCCTCCCGGGTAGAATATCCTAGGGCCTTGAATTGCTAATCTCATTTTGTGAGGTTTTGCCCACTAATAGAGAGTGGATCACCCTGGGAGATTTTACTTGTAGCTGGGATAAAAGTTTGAAAAGTGAAGTTAGAGAAATACTGTTTGACCTGGGTGTTAAGCAATTAATAAAGGAAGTTACAAGGCTTAATTATAAACCAGGTGGAGGGACTGTTCTTGATTGGATTATGGTCACTCATGCAGAAAGAATAATTAATTGGGAGGTTACACCTGATGTCATGAGTGACCATCACCCCATCAAATGTGAATGGTCAGTTAGGGTGCCTAAAGGGCCTCCTAGATATGTTGAATGTAGGAACCTGGCTAATTTAACCCCTCAGAAAATAGAAGACTTGTTTAAATAAATAGATTGTTCTCCTCTTTTTCCTGTACTAATATTGATGCAATGTGGGATTTTTTCTGTATTGCTTATAATTCTATTGCTAATAAGGCTTTGCCTTTGAAGAAAATAAGAATCAGATCTTTCAAACAAGAATGGGTTACAAGGGATCTCATGTATTTAATGAGAAAATGTGATAAGTGTTGGAAGCAATACAGGGCATCACAAAATTCTGTTCTTCTTCAAGAGTATAAGACACTCAGAAACAAATGTAAATCTGAAACAAGGAAAGCCAGGGTTGTCTTTTGTCTTAATGAACAAAGGAATTCTAGGGGTAACTCTAAAAAACCTGGGACCTTTTGAATAAAATGATGGGAAGACAGAAAAAAGATTTTGTCCCTACCATTCTTCAAGATGGACAAAGTATTAATGATCCTTCCATGGTTTCTGATGTCTTTAATAGACATTTTGGGAATCTTGGCCCTTATAGAACCCCTATAGTCTTTGATAGTGGAATTAAGCCTAAGGATACTTGTAATGATAATGTCCAAAGTTTTATTTTAAACATGTTACTCTTGTAAAAAAAAAATATTTTGGAAAATAATCCAAAACCCCTTCAGGGTCATGATGGAGTGGATTATAGGATTATTAAATTAGGTATAAACTGTTTTACGTATCCTTCACCCCATATTTTTAATTTTTCCTTGTGTTATAATGTTTTCCCTCTAGTTGGAAATTAGCAACCATAAAACCTATTTTGAAGAGTGGAAGTCCCTCCACTGTCTCAAATTATCTTCCAATATCCCTTTTGTCACCCATTTCAAAAATTCTCGAAAAAATTGTCATGGATCAAACCCTGGCTTTTCTCAGGAAATATTCCCTTCTTTCAAGTAACCAACATGGTTTTAAGCCAGGTTTCAATACTGAAACGGCCTTGGTGGGGTTCACAAGCAGTGTACACAGTGCACTAGATAGAGGTCATTCATGTGCAGCACTGTTTGTGGACCTCACCAAGGCCTTTGACCTGGTTGAATTTGATCTTCTCCCATGTGTTCTTTATGGATTACATTTTTCTGGTGAGGTAGCCAGGTGGTACAAAAGTTACTTATGTAATAGATATCATAGATCAATCATTGGTTCGACTACATCCCAGATTCTTCCTTTAGTTTGTGGTGTACCCCAAGGTTCAATCCTGGGGCCACTTATTTTTTAATTTTTTATGAATTCAGCCCCCAGTATTTGTACTCAAACTGAGACGACTCTTTACGCGGATGATGACGTTATTTTTTGTTCTAGTCCCAGTTCTGAGACTGCCCTTTCCCATCTTTAGACTGATTTGGGGCTTTTGCAGGATTGGTTACTATTAAATCATATGGTACTTGATTCCAAAAAAACAAAGGTAATGGTCTTTTCTTGTAATAAGAAAGTGACCTCTGATCTTCCCTCAATCATTGATAAAGGGGGTAATGTAATGGAACTTGTCCCAGTCTTTCAATATTTAGGAATCATTTTAGATAGACAGTTTAATTTTGAACCCCACATTCAAAATCTTAGGAAAATTCTGCATCAAAGGTTGGGTACTCTATACGGATTAAGCCATTTTTGACCCTCAAATCCAGAAAACTTTTAGTTCATAGTTTTTTGTTCTCAGTGTTAGATTATGGTATTTTAATATATACCTCCTCCTGTAGCAGTGCCTTAAATTGTCTTCAAGTAGTATATCATTCCGCCCTGAGATTTTGTTTAATATGCCTTTTCGATCTCATCGTTCTGATTTATATGAACAGTCTTACTCATTATCTTTTGATGATTGAGTTCTCTTTAAAATGGGTACTTTTTTATATAAAGTAAAGATAGGACTTCTTCCTCTGTCTGTTTCCTTAATGTTTTCCAGGGCATTAAATACTCTATTTACCAGGCCACAGTATAAATTAATTTTTAAAATACCTCTATTTAAGAAGAGTTTTGGGCAAAGATCTTTATTATTCAGAGCACCAACTTTCTTCCTTAAGATACCTACTGAAATTGTTGAAACTAATTATATACAGTATTTTAAAAAAAATGTTTAAAACAGTGGCTTTTTTCTTAAGTATGAATGTATTTGTTTCATCTATGTGCTGTATAGCACTTGCACTTTATGTGGATAGAGTGGTTTGCTCTAAAATATTGTGTCAATAATTTTGTATTGTATTTTAGATATGACTTGTCACCTGTGAAAACAGGCAGTTTTGCTCATCTGGCTTTACAAGTATAAAAAATAAAAATGAAAAATGAAATGAAAACAAGTTTTTTGATCGATATGATGTATTTATTAGTTAAGCTGATCACTACAGAAGATCTAAGAATTCATTAGGGTTTATACAACACACATTGCAGTTAACTGGCCACCTGATGCTTCCTCAAGAGTCATTAGGTTCAGTTTACAAGCAAAATATTTCTTTCAGTATTTATTTATTTTTGGCTATACATTTTACTCCCTTGGCATACCTGATCTGCTCTCATGTCTCAGCTTTCTTGTGGGACTCCAGCTGCCATCCATTTCTGCTGCATTCCAGAGACTTTGCCCATTAACTCCTGTGGCTTAGCCCCCACAGTGGGGTGGCGGGGAGCCCCCAACTCCCCACCCTGTCTGGATCCAGTTCGGGTAACACGTTGGAGCCTGAGATTGTGCGGTTGGTCAGCAAGCTGTGCAATCAGGGTGCCATCTTTTTCACTGCTTTTCTTCCACAGGCTGTGTAGCATGCAATGCCATCAGGGTATGTACTGCTTGCGCGTCTGCCTGCAGCACTTCTGATGGCTGCTCTTTTGCCTCCCTAATAGATTCAACAATGGTGTGCCAGCTCCCAACCACCGCTAGTGGCCAGGAACAACACAGACAATTGGAGGACCCCCCACTCAAGAGAAAAAGAGCTGTCTGAAGATGCTGCATCTTTCTCCACTCCTGCTGACCCCTGTCGACCTGTGCTCACTCCCAAACACGAGTCATCAGCATGGTATGAGATAAAGCATCTGGTGCCTCAGCCCTCAGTGCCACCGGGCTGGCTCAATTTTTATTCATTTTTTATTTATTTATTTCATTTTACCAGGAAGGTGGGCTGGCTCAATGACCAATTCTTCAGTCATGCCTGGGGACTTGGAGGTTGTAATAGGAAAATCATTACATTATTACAGTACATAGCATGTGTAGGGAAAATCCATGCTGCAAAAAGAAAACAGCAACATTTTCTATTTATAGATATACAGTAAATTTTAGTGCAATATAAGATAACAACAGATGCTCCAAATGAATCACGCTTGCAGGTATTCTCATAACACTTACACTCAGAAAGTGCCCTTAGCTTTCTTTTAAGCTTTTTTTAATATGTGTGTCTTATAATTAAGATCAAGCCCTGATTTTGTCACCTTATTTAACAATCTTGAACCATATAGTGATATGAAATGCTCTGCCATTTTTACTTTCTCATTATTCCAGTTTAAGTTTTGACTGATGTTTTGCAAAGAGTTTTAGCAGTAGCAGTAGTAGCAATATGTTTTATTTATGGTATGAATACAGATTGCCTGTTGAGCAAAGCTCATATTTAATGGGGTCCTTGGTACATAAATTGCAAAATAGCATTAATCATGACTTATATGGATTATTTTGTTAATTTATAGCATGTATTAAATACATATAACATACACATGGGACATTTATAGATCATATACATATTCATATTGAAATTCAGATACTATCAAACATGCCAATAGTAGCCAATGTCTTTTAAATACAGTAAATGATTAAAAAGGACTATCTGATGTTAATAAAATTTAACTCACTTCTAGAGCAAGGCAATGCAATGTGACATTCTTACCCTGCTCTGATTACCAGGTGTATACCTATTTGTTTGTTTATTGTCCTTAGATTACAAGGAGTTACATTACAAGCTTTTGGTCCTGCATAGGAAAAGGAAAATCCTCCTATGGTAGTTTGTTGAGAGGGTAGTACAAAGTCAGCTCCTTGTGCTGGTCTTAATTTTTCTTTGACTTTTCTCTGTTTTAAGTTATTTAAGATGTAATCTGGGACCTTATTTAATAGCATAAATGAATGAAGTTTACAAGGTACATATTTCTTATATCAATCAGTCTTAGCCAGCCCATTTCTAGGTATAAATAACAATGATGTATCCACTGGGGGGTGTTGGGGATAAAGTGGGCTAACCTATTATACATAATATCAAGCTTCACCAGTTCCCTCTCCAATGCCAATACGGCTTTAGTATTCTGAGACGTTGCCAGTCTATTATTTAACACATTTGATAACATTATGGCATATCTCTGTGGCAGACATGATGAGACATGTTTGACTAGAGGTGGATGATCCCTGCTCTGAAAATCAGACTTTACTTGACCCCACCCTGACAGCTTGTCCCAGAACATGTCTCTGAGTAGAAGTATCAATAAGCAAGTACTTAAATGTGTCAGCTGCCATGAAACATTGTCATCTGCAGTCTTGGATGGGAGGCAGGAGATCTTTTGTTGGTAACATTCAGATTAATAAGTTAAGCTGTACTTTGGTCTTCCAGAAAGCATTGTCTGCTAGCTAGCATCAGGTATCAGTCCAAATTCTTTCAGGATTTTAGCAAAAGTTCAAAATTCCATGGCTACAGGCTTCTGCTGATGCATTATTTCAAAACAGTCCAAATGTTCTTTCTTTCCTTTTTGTGTAGCACCATCCTGCATGTAGTCTCAAACGAGAGATGTGAGCTCTGTCTGAGAGAATTGCTTCTGAATTTCTACTCTGCCTAACTGCCAAGAAAAAGTGTGTAGAGACCTTTCTTTGTCTTGCTTTAAGGGGAAACTTCCATGTAAAAATGGTCCCCACCTCAGTGTGAGGCAGGGCCCAATTAAGACCCTCATTAAAAGTAGTGCTTTTTACCTTCTGTGATCTGATGTATTTTCATAATTCATGTGGTTGATCCTGCCTACCTGTCCACCCAGCATTTTACAATCTAGTGCCGTGAGCGGCGCACCCACAACAACCCAAGGCTGTCCCAAGAGTGACGTGTCATGTGGGGATCAGCCGTGAGTCTGTCATTGAGATCTATGTAATCTGTAATTTCTAATAACATAGAAACATAGAATTTGATGGCAGATAAGGACTGCTTGGCCCACCCAGTCTGCCCATTTCCCTACATACTGGATAAGCTGCAGATCCTAGTTAACCAGCAGCCTACTTCTTCCTACCCCACCCCCTAGAATTGCCTTATGATTGTCCCATAATAGCTCTGGTTTGGAGTGTATATGTCTCTGTGCTACACTGAGACAAGTACACTCCAAACTGGCTCTATTAGAAATTACAGATTACATAGCTCTCAAGAACAGACCTGTGGCTGATCCCTTCATGACACATCACTCTTGGGACAGCCTCAGGTGGTTGTGGGCATGCCACTCACGGCACTAGATTGTAAAATGCCGGGCAGACAGGGAGGCAGGATCAAACAGATAAATTATGAAACAGGGTTCGATTTTAACATTGTTTTACTAGCCCAAAATCTAGTGCAAACTGGCCAGGATTAGTGCAGCTAACCTGCTACTTGTCCGTCTTGACTAGTTCAGGTTTTCCATGGCAGTTAATGAAGTTAAAGGGGCACTGTCAGCTTTTGCCCTCCATTTTTGTAACTTCCAAACATTGTGCCTTTTGGCACACACCTACATCAACTGCAATGTATAATACCCCCATCAGACTAAAAAAGAAGGAAATGCACCAGATTTCTACATTTTCACTATTATTAAGATTTACCTCGACCCATGCACCACTGGAAGCAGATCCTGGTCCAGAATGTGCAGCAGGCACAAGCACGGTCCCAAAGTGGCATTTTATAACATGCCAGCTCTACAAACATGCTCTCCCTGTAACTCCTATGATCGCAAACCGAGCCTGGTATTGTAGAATGCAAAACAAGCACCGCAAATGTTGTAATTTATTTTTCCTAACCGGAGCCGAAATCCCACGCTTGCACAATGGTGGCGTGTTCTTGCGCATGTGCCGGTCTGTCCACACATTTCTTCTGCACATGCGCAGGATTTCGGCTCCATTTGGAAAAAGTAAATTAAAACTTTTGCGGTGCTCGTTTTGCTTGCTACAATACCAGGCTCAGTTTGCGATCATAGGAGTTACAGAGAGAGCATGTTTGTAGAGTGGGCATGTTATAAAATGCCACTTTGGGACCGTGCTTGTGCCTACTGCATGTTCTGGACCAGGATCTGCTTCCGTGGATGTGTGACATTACCTTGGGTTGAGGTAAACTCTAATAATAGTAAAAATATACAAATCTGGTGCATTTCCTTCTTTTTTAGTTCAATGTGGGTATTGCACACTGCAGTTGATGTAGGTGGGCGCCAAAAGGCACAATGTTTGGAAGTTACAAAAATGGAGGGCAAAAGCTGACAGTGCCCCTTTAAAAATGTCCTTCCTTTAGCAGGCTCTAGTCCTTGTACTAATCTCTCTCAGTGTTGCAGATGGCCTGGCATGATTAATACCTCATTAAGAGCTGCAGTTATCTGGCAGTTCAAGAAGGGGATCCCACAAAAGGCTCAATGAGAGTAATTATCACTCCAGTGTTAGAACTTTCAGCTAGTGTCTAAGGTGTGATCAAGGGTAGAAACTGTTAAGTCACTAGCTTCCAGTTTTCTGAATGTGTCTCTATCTGACAATTTGTCCCACATTATTAAGACCAGTGGCCCTCATTTCCCTACCCTTTGAGTGTATGTATCCGACATTTCAGTGAAAAAATACTAAGAGGCATTCAGGGTCTGCTCTGCAGGTTATGGGTTTTATCTCAGCCTCACCATAGCTGCTCCCTCTCCCCTTAAAATCTCTCAACTCTGTACTTTCCCTACATTGTGGGTGTATGTATCCAACAGTTCAGTGACAAAATGCTAAGACGTGTACAGGGTCTGCTCTGCAGGTGGTAGGTTTTATCCCAGCCTCGCCATAGCTGCTCCCTCTCCCCTCTAAATCTCTTAACTCTGTACTTTCCTTGGAAACCACTGCAGACCATACTCTGAAATGACTGTCCATAGGCCCATAGCTGCCATTACTGGCAAGTGTAGGGGTCCCCAGCTCTTCTAAATGGACCATGCCAGTCAACGCCATCCATACAGTCCCACCCTTATCCTACTCAACATGTCCTTTCATTCTAAAAACAAAGCTTTGGTGCATGTATGGTACAAAATAGCTAAATAAAACACATAATTTGAAAGGTTAAAATAAGCATTTCTGTGGTACATAGATCATCCTATATTGAAATGGGTAGTATAGTATCATGCCTGTGTACTGTTTACCCTGGCCTGATGAAAAGAAAATGTTTAAAAAAATCTGTTACTGTTGGGGCATAGTATGTTACAATCAATACTTTTAAAATAAAAATGTTGTAAAGTTTTATGTTCCCCAAGCCCCTCAGGTCTGTGTAGCCCCCTCTGCAAAGAAATTCTAGATATGCTCCTGGCTCACTTGACACTGTATGAAAACTTCCAAATGTGCTGGGCTCCAGTTGACCACAGGGTGGGGGCTAAGAGTGTCTTTCTTTGCCTGACTCTGTTCATTGCGCTGTGGTTGGTGGTGAGTATGGTGAGGTGCATGATGATGCCAGCTATTGTGTGTGCAGAGCTAGGTCTACTTGACTGAACATTTATTGCTGTGTCATCCTCTGGTTTGGGGGGCAGAAAGAGGAAGAGAGGAGGCCATGGTACAAAACAATGGGGGGCATACTGTGTGTGATGACATTGCAGTCTTTTTTTCTTGTTGGGGCTGGAAGCAATGTGGGAGCAGGATAAATGTGCAATAATATTCTTGGCTTGCATTTTTTCCTATATAAATGATCAAAAATTTACCATTATAATTGTGGGCTAGTGCAACCATCTGCAGGCTAGTGCAATTTTGAATCAACTTATTCTGTTGGCTAGTGCAAAGAAAAGTTAAGGTTGACCCCTGTTATGAAAATACATCAGATCACAGAAGGTAAAAAAATATTTCTTTTAATGAGGGTCTTAATAGGGCCCTGCCTCACACCGAAGTGGGGCCCACTTTTATGTGGACCTTTCCCTTTAACATGAGAAGTTCTGCTCACGTATGCATTATTCATAACTAATTTTATTAAAAATTTAAACCTCTTCACTGGAGTTATAATAACATTTTGATTGCAGTCTCATTGACCTTTGCTCCGGTGGCTTTCAGTTAAAACATTTCAATGTCAATGGACCTATTTACCTGTGATGGTCATCTAACCTTTGAGATATATCCCTCCGAACCACATCCCTGATGAAAACATAGATGAAACACAGGTCCCTGGATAAAATAACTGATTTGTCTGTATTTTTAAGAAATTTAATTTTGTTAGGTTTCTAAATGCTATTTAAGTCTCTTGAAGTGACATATAGGGCCTCTTTAAACTTTGGTAGGCAGGGTGATGTGCCACATGATGCTTCCTTACCTATACAGGCATAACTGAAAACAACTGTTCCATGTAACGGACCATTAACTGCTGTCCTCCACCGTACAGCTGGCTTATTCCATGTATTTTTGTGAGAATATTGTGCATATTGATGTTAAATTTTCCTTCCTCACACAGGCATGCTTTTACATGTCTTACTGTTTTTTTTTTCCTTAAAGGAGAACTGCCTTGAATCTGTGAGCATTTGTCTCCTGAAGAAGCTGTGTTTCTAATACTGGTTTACATTCTGTTTTTGTTTAATCTTTTCTGGCCTTTTAATAAATGCAGTCGGTGTTTGTGCTTTACACTCTGGTGGGCAATACCATTTTAGAACTGCATGATGTACTTTATGTCCTTGTTAAAGAACTTACATTGTGTTCACAATACATTTATGTTCTACTTTAGAACTCTGTGGTCCATGTGGAACATAAACTACATCATACAGTTCTAAAATGGCACTTACCAGCAGTGTATGCATCAAAAACACACATTCGGTTAACTGAAAGGCCAGTAAAGGCTGAACAATAAGGGAATGGGATGCAATATTATAAAAAAAGCTTCTAGGAAAAATGTCTTACAGGTTCAGTGCAGTTCTTCTCTAAGCTTCAATAATTTTTTTTTTTTACTTTTCTTTTTATCTCTTCTATCCACCCCCGGTGTCCACTCCTTCGGGCCATCCAACCACTTCAGACCACCTAATCTTCCCTCAAGATCTGCCCCACTAGAGTGCCTTCTCCTTCCTACCTTGCACATGGGGGTCTGTCCTGAGAAATTGGTGGTAGTCTGAATGGCTCAGGGTGGCCGTCATCTAGGACTGCCGAGAGTTTGTTTCTGTTTTTCTGTGTCCCTTGTTGCCCCACCCCCTGAGATGCTGGCGTGAGGACGTAGTCCAGAGAGGTGACGTGCTGACACATGTCTCTCTCAAGCACCCAACAACGTCCCCCTTCCCCGACTCCGATGAAAGGAGCCACCAACCCCTCGAAAGCCAGTGCACTCACTGGTTTCCTCAGGACGTTGGGCGCACACAGCGCCCCTGGTAACCCTCCCTGAGGGAGAAGAGTATTGGTTGGGATGCTAAATCCTTCCTCCCCCAACTGACCCCCACTGACCCGAGTCCGTTCCCAAACCCAGGTCACCAGCGCAGCGTGAGGTGTGGCATCCAGCGCCTCAACCCTCAGCGCCACCGGGCCGACAATCTAAGCTTCAATCATGATAGCCAGCTTGAAGATGATTCTATTTTATGTCCCTTGGCATGTTTACACAGGATTTCCTCAATCGGTATAATTTTGCTAAGGCATGATAACTAATAATAAAATAGGCTGGCCTGCTGGTGCAGCAGTAGCACTACCATTCATGATGCCAATTACCCGGGTTCAAAAGTGAGCCCAAGGCTTCAGATGGCTGGCCAGGGGGAGGAGGATTGAGCATCCACAGGACCACTCTCCTTCTTGGGGGGGATTGGGCAAGAACTCGGGGCTCAACTGATCCTTGGCGAAGGCCAGGGGAGACGTAGCCTGAGCTACAGCTGTAGGGAGAAGTGGCAGATGTCAGAGCATGTTACATCTCCCAGGGAGAAACAGCAAAAATCTCCCGGTTGCGCAGGATGACCACTGACCTCCACAGGCCCCGCACCCAGTGACTCAGGTGCCTCCTAAAATCTGGGTCTGGTTCTGGTGGGTCAAGGGACTCTCTGCCTCCTGCCATGGAGGGCAAGCCATGGGGCAGTATGAGAGAGGTAATTCTGGGGGAAGCCGAGTGATGGGGCTGGGAGGACCGGTGGGAATGAGGGCCAGCCAGGATGAAGCAAGAAAAGAAAAGCAATAATAAAATAAAATTAACTAATCTAAGAGTGTTAGCTGTGATTGATTAATACTATTTTTTGGTGACCCACTATATCAGCTCATTTTCAATCGCTATCAAATGCTGTAATAATCGAGTATGATAGCATCCTCTGTTATTATGGCATTTGCTGCCTCATGCTGTCTTCTTGCAGTTTTCAAGTGCCAAACCATGATTGTGAGCTGTCTCTCACAGGATAAGTCACTTACCTTTGGAAACTCATTTCATGCTCTCGTCATCCATTCCAGACAAAAGTCCTAACATGTTCAACATATCACTAGTTTTTGAATGATTTCTGACTTACAATCTTACAAAAAGAAAAACACTTTTACCCAGCTCCTTTCCTGTCTTGTAGCTACAAGACAGGGCTCTCATGGAAATGATGGTGATGATGGTGACCTTGGCCTCCCCCCAGAAAAAGAAAAACTGATTCAAAACAAGTTCACAGTTTGTATATTGTACATGTTTCTTGTTACAAGCAACATTTTTTTCCCTGCTTTATCTCATGACTCGATTGCTTTCCAAGCACTAAACTGAAGATGAACAGCCATGCAAATGAAATGGTAACCTGAAATCCAGCAAATTTTTTAAAACATTCGCACCAGTGATTATAACAAATAAAGCATAAGCAGGTGTATGTTTATGAGTTTTTTTAACACCATTGCTGTGTGATGATCTGATAAACCTCTCGAGCTTCGCTGTTGAAGTTTATTGATCATCTGACACCTCAGGTGTGTAAAAAAAAACTCAGAACACACATCTATCTATGCATTATTTTTACGTAATCATTAAATATTTTGCATCTTACCCTAATTTTTCCTATTTGCTCCCAGTATAGCCTCCAGTTTCTTTGTGAGGAAAACTTCAGAAAATAATATCCTCTTTTCTTTGGGGTCAAGGAAAGCAGTACATATGATGATACAGCTATTTTTGGGCATTTGGGAAGTTTGCCACAGATCTGGTGTAATGCATGTGAGGATGCAGCTGCTTCTTGGGCTACTGGTGAAATTCACTATTGTTCCAGAGCAAAATGGGCAATCATGCAGCTGCTTGGGCCACTTACGAAGTCCATTACAGGTCTGGGGTGATAGGTTTGATGATTTATGTGCTTTGCGACAAGTATAGTGCTCATAATGGGGTGTAAGAAAGGTGAAGCCTAAAGGTATCAATTGTCATATATCTTTTTCAAAAAGTAAGGAAACCAATTGCAAAAAACTACAATAGTGCATGTATTAGGGTTAAAGCACCAAGCATAAAAAGTAGTGAAACATCAGGGTTAAAAGCTTGTGGAACTTGGGTGAATCTGTGGTATAGTGTTCCTTAGGGTATGAATAATCATGCAACAAAGCGCTGATGTTACCCTAAATTAGCACTATCTTGTCACACAAAGTAAATGAGAAAACAATGCTTGCTGAGAGTGCAGATGTTAAGGTAACTCCAACCCTACATCACATGATCATTTGAACCCTTAGGAAAACCACACCACCAATTTGCTAAAGTTCCAGAGACTCTGAACCCTAATTTTTCATTCCTCTACTTTGTATACTTTGTATATATCTCCTGTTTTTTGGAGCAACTTCCTTGACTCCACCCATTTGGCTGCCCACCAATCCCTGCAGTGACTTTCCGTTAGTGCAGAGATGTGGGGATTGCAGGAAAGCAAAGTCACCAATGTAGTTTTGCTTCTGGAGGTGGGGACAGGGAGGGCAGGATCAGAAGTAGCATAAGGAGCCACACTGAGTCTAACTGGAACCGGGACAGCGGTGGTCCCGTCCTGGTTTATGTCCCGAGGTCTCCTGAAATGTCATTTGATATGGTAGCCAAATCCACCAGCATAGCTCCTCCCACAAGGACAATTCCATGTAATGCCAGGTCCCTCAGGAATAAGACCGCAATAATAATGGAGTTTGTTGCAGAGTCCTTAGCGGACCTGATGTACATCACTGAACCTTGACTAGAGGATGACTCTGGCCCTATGCTGGAGGTGACCATTCCATGGAGCTATATGGTGGTGCGCTGCCCTGGGTGGCAACGCAAAGAGAGGGCGGCTATCTGTTTTAGATCTGACATGAGACTTGCAGTCTACCATATGAGTGAAACCAGGTGATTAGAATGTGTGACTGTTAAGGGTTATACAGGTGTGGGGGCACAGAATCCCTATCATTTACCACCTCCCAGATTGCAAGAGTGGATTCTTGCAGGAATTTGGGGAGTTTGTCACCTGCCTGATGTTAGAGTACCCTAGGTGGTTGGTGTTGGCTGACTTCAATATCTGGACCAATGACGAAACTCTTTTGCCTGGTCAGCAATTCCTCCAAAAGATGGAACTGTTGGGCTTCACACAGGTTGTTACCTCTGCTACCCATCAATTTGGCCAAACCTTGGAACTAGCTTTCCCTATGGGGCTCAACCTTTTTAATGTCAGGGTTGATCCAAATAGTTTGTTGGACAATCACGCTGTGAGTTTTCAGATCAGGTCCCCCTAAAGGCATGCTAACCACCTGGTGGAGTTAATTTGGTGCCAAACTTTAAGAAATGTGGGTTTTTGTAGGTTCCTGTTGGTACTGAGTTGCTCAAGCCTATTGCAGGTGTGTGCTGATGGGGTCAGGAATATGGTGAAAACTTATAATACAGCAATCACTGCAGCTCTTGACCCACTTTCACCTTTTTGTGTTTCTTCTGGAGTCTCCTGACAGAGCTCTGCCTAGTTTAATGAAGAGATCTGATGATTGAAGGCCAAAGGGCAGAGATTCATGGACTGTGGGCATAGCAGAGGTTAGCCATTGTCATGACGCTCGGACACATATGATGTATGTGGTGACGACCTTGTGTTTGAGTATCCCCAGATGTCAGAGCATGTTACGTCTCCCAGGGAGAAACAGCGAAAATCTCCTGGTTGTGCAGGATGACCGCTGACCTCCACAGGCCCCGCACCCAGTGACTCAGGTGTCTCCCAAAATCTGGATCTGGCCCTGGTGGGTCGAGGGACTTTCTGCCCCCTGCCATGGAGGGCAAGCCATGGGGGGTATGGGAGAGGTAAATTTAGTGGGAAGCTGATTGATGGGGCTGGGAGGACCGGTGGGAATGAGGGCCAGCTGGGATGAGGCAAGAAAAAGAAAAGTAATAATAAAATAATATTAACTAATCTAAGAGTGTTAGCTGTGATTGATTAATAATATTTTTTAAACTATATCAGCTCATTTTCAAGCACTTTCAAATGCTGTAATAATCGAGTATGATATCATCCCCTGTTATTATGGCATTTGCTGCCTCATGCTGTCTTCTTGCAGTTTTCAAGTGCCAAACCATGATTGCGAGCTGTCTCTCACAGGATAAGTTACTTACCTTTGGAAACTCATTTCATGCTCTCGTCATCCATTCCAGACAAAAGTCCTAACATGTTCAACATCTCACTAGTTTTTGAGTGATTTCTGACTTCCAATCTTACAAAAAGAAAAACATGTTTACCCAGCTCCTTTACTGTCTTACAGCTACAAGACAGGAAATGATGGTGACCATGGCCTCCCCCCAGAAAAAGAAAAACTGATTCAAAACAAGTTCACAGTTTGAATATTGTACGTTTCTTGTTACAAGCAACATTTTTTCCCCTGCTTTATGTCACGAATCGATTGCTTTCCAAGCACTAAACTGAAGATGAGCAGCCATGCAAATGAACTGGTAACCTGAAATCCAGCATTTTTTTTAAACATCCTGCACAGTGATTATAACAAATAAAGCATAAGCAGGTGTATGTTTATGAGTTTTTTTTAACACCATTGCTGTGTGATGACCTGAGAAACCTCTTGAGCTTAGCTGTTAAGGTTTATTGGTCATCATCTGACACCTCAGGTGTGTAAAAGAAAACCCTCAGAACACTACTCTATCTATACATTATTTCTATGTAATCATTAAATAGTTTGCATCTTACCCTAATTTTTCCTATTTGCTCCCAGTATAGCCTCCAGTTTATTTGTGAGGAAAACTTCAGAAAATAATATCTTTTTTTCTTTGGGGTCAAGGAAAGGAGTACATATGATGATGCAGCTATTTTGGGGCATTTGGGAAGTCTGCCGCAGATCTGGTGCAATGCGTGTGAGGATGCAGCTGCTTCTTGGGCTACTGATGAAATCTACTATCGTTCGAGAGCAAAGTGTGCAATCATGCAGCTGCTTGGGCCACTTACGAAGTCCATTACAGGTCTGGGGTGATAAATTTGATGATTTATGTGCTTTGAGACAAGTATAGTGCTCATAATGGGGTGTAAGAAAGGTGAAGCCTAAAGGTATCAATTGTCATATATCTTTTTCAAAAAGTAAGGAAATCAACTGCAAAAACTACGATAGTGCATGTGTTAGGGTTAAAGCACCAAGCATAAAAAGTAGTGAAATATCAGGGTTAAAAGCCCGTGGAACTTGGATGAATCTGTGGTATAGTGTTCCTTAGGGTATGAATGATCATGCAACACAGAGCTGATGTTACCCTAAATTAGCACTATTTTGTCACACAAAGTAAATGAGAAAACAATGCTTGCTGAGAGTGCAGATGTTAAGGTAACTCCAACCCCACATCACATGATCATTTGAACCCTTAGGAAAACCACACCACCAATTTGTCAAGGTTCCAGAGACTCTGAACCCTATTTTTTCATTCCCTTACTTTGTATACATCTCCTGTTTTTCGGAGCAGCTTCATTGACTCCACCCATTTGGCTGCCCACCAATCCCTGCAGTGACTTTCCGTTAGTGCAGAGATGTGGGGCTTGCAAGAAGGCAGAGTCACCAATGTAGTTTTGCTTCTGGAGGTGGAGGGCAGGATCAGAGGTAGGATAAGGAGCCAAACTGAGTTTAAATGGAACTGGGACAGTGGTGGTCCCTTCCTGGTTTATGTCCCGAGGTCTCCTGAAATGTCATTTGATATGGTAGCCAGGTCCACCAGCACAGCTCCTCCCCCAAGGGCAATTCCATGTAATGCCAGGTCCATCAGGAATAAGACCGCAATAATAATGGAGTTTGTTGCAGAGTCCTTGGTGGACCTGGTGTACATCACTGAACCTTGACTACAGGATGACTCTGGTCCTATGCTGGAGGTGACCATTCCATGGAGCTATATGGTGGTGCGCTGCCCTGGGTGGTAACACAAAGAGAGGGTGGCTATCTGTTTTAGATCTGACATGAGACTTGCAGTCTACCATATGAGTGAAATCAGGTGATTAGAATGTGTGGCTGTTAAGGTGTGGGGGCACAAAATCCTTATGATTTACCATCTCCCTGATTGCAAGAGTGGATTCCTGCAGGAATTTGGGGAGTTTGTCACCAGCCTGATGTTAGAGTACCCTAGGTGGTTGGCGTTGGCTGACTTCAATATTTGGGCCAATGACGAACCTATTTTGCCTGGTCAGCAATTCCTCCAAAAGATGGAAATGTTGGGCTTCACACAGGTTGTTACCACTGCTACCCATCAATTTGGTCAAACCTTGGAACTGGTTTTCCCTCTGGGGCTCGACCTTTTTAATGTCAAGGTTGATCCAAATAGTTTGTTGGACAATCACGCTGTGAGTTTTCAGATCAGGTCCCCCTTAAGGCATGCTAACCACCTGGTAGAGTTAATTTGGTACCGAGCTTTAGGAAATGTGGATTCTTGTGGGTTCCTGTTGGTACTGAGCTACTCAAGCCTATTGCAGGTGTGTATTGATGGAGTCGGGAATGTGGTGGAAGCTTATAATACAGCGATCACTGCAGCTCTCGACCCACTTGCACCTTTTTGTGTTTGCCCTGGAGTCTCCTGACAGAGCTCTGCCTAGTTTAATGAAGAGATCTGATGTATGAAGGCCAAAGGGCAGAGATTCATGGGCTGTAGGCATGGCAGAGGTCAGCCATTGTCATGACACTTGGACACATATGATGCATGTGGTGACGGCCTTGCGTTTGAGTATTCCCCCCATCCCCCCATGGGAATCTTTGAAACCATCCAGGCCTTGAAGCTCAGGGCTCACTTGCATACAGAGAATGAGGAGCCAAGGAAGAATGACAAAAATATAAAGGTAGAAATCACATTTGTATGGAAACTGAGCAGTTCAAAAAAGATCTTTCTGAAAAAGGATGACTGGCTATTGTGGCTTTATAATATTTCAGGATCTGAGGGGGAACATTAACAAAATCAGAAAGATGGTCCATAAGTGTATTATAGGAGGAAAGGGAACAGAAAACCTAAATAGGCTAACTTTAAAAAGTGTTTAAAAGTGCAACATGGGTTTTGGTTTTCTTTTTAAAGCAATTCAGAATTGGGATAGTGGTTGCTTTTATAAATGGAATGGATAGAGAAAGTTTATGCTTCATAGCACAAGCTTAATGAGAAGCTTAAATAGTAATGGCATGAGAGGTGTAATTCAGTTTGATTTACTTGAAAGGTGCAAAAGGAATTTTATTTTATTCACTTACAGCAAAATGAACAATACAAATTGTTGAAGGATGAATATGTAAAGCACGTACAAGTAAGGACTTTCCCTGTTTTATTCCATACTTTTGTAAATAGATCCATAATTATGAGCCGAAAACACTGCTGGAGAGGAGCTATTTTTGTTGTTCTAGTTATATATTTTCCTTTTCTGTTTTTTTTTGCATGTGGACAAGATATTAATACCATGGCCTGGATATTCAAAGGGGTTGTGCCTGGCGCAACAGAGTTGTGCCGGCGGAAGCCTGCATTGCGCCCCAGTGGGATGTTGAGAAGGTTGCCCGGTGCAGCACAAATCCCGATGTGCTGGGGTGCAATGTAATTGTATCTGGTGCAGATGCAGGGAGCATGCCCATGCATATGTGGCACATCCCGATATTAAGCCCAGGATGTGCGGCGCATATGCTGGCGCAGCCCTGTATTGCGCCACACAGGAGGGCTCAAAGCTGAGCCTGTGAAATGTGGGAACAAATCCTGGCCACCCACAGATGCGCTGCTGTAATTCAAGGGTGCAACACAGCAGCCGCCAGCTGTGGGTGGCCACCCGCCTACCCAGCACACCATCCACAAGCACCCACATCCCCCTGGCAGTCTAGTGGTACCCCCCCAATTCCATGAAATGTACATGAGAACACACCCTGGTGGGCTAGTGGACCCCCTCCTGCCTGAGTCCCTGATCACCGGTAGATGTCAGATAGTCATCTCCCTGGTGGTCCAGTGGCACCCCCACCCTTCCCACCCACACAGACCCCTGTGCCCACCCCACTCCCCCATCATCGGCAGGTGGCTGCAACCACCCTCATACTGCCCGGCCGCCCTCTGAATGACAGGTGCAGTATGGTCTGTAAGCCCATTGGTCCCCAGTGTTGACCAATGGGCTTGCAGGGCATACTGTACTAGACAGTCCCAAATATGTGAATGACTTATGTTACATGTTGAAAATGAATGGTACCTGATATTTAAGAAAGTTTATTTTTTTATTTATATTTAGAAAACTTTCCACCCTGAGGAAGGGGTACTGAGGACACCTTGAAACATTGGTGGGCTTTGTGGTGTTTTTTGTTGTTAATGCTTTTTATTAATTGTCAAGAACAAAACATAACAGAGTATAACAGGATCACATTTACAATGCAAGTTGAATTCAAGGAAGCTTAGGTACAGTACTTATGCATAAACAGCGTATAAAGTACAAGACGTGCCTAACAAACAAATGAATAATGCATAAGTTCTGTTATTCATTACTAGACCTGAATCTAGGAATGAAGCCTGTTCTTGGTATAAGTGGAAGAAATGTAATGCAATATAGGCTTGCTAACTTACAGAGCTAAACTATGGTTCAAGCCAGGAGTCTGTTTCGCATTGCCAGGACTTATGTCTTCATGGCTTCTTAGGAAGTCTGTATGGCTGCAGCTTAGGGCATGGTAACTGTATTAAGTTCTGTGATCTATAATATAATAAATGGATCCACAAAGTATACAAAGCACTTAACCTAATGAACAAACAAAATTACTAGTGTTATAGTAATGGTTGTAACTGGAATGGTGAAATTGGCTTTAGATCTATGAAATGCTAAGATAATTGCCAATTAGGAGGAACTCTGGACAAGTGTCATGCTTCATCTGAAATAAGAAGTGCTACACCTAGAACCTATATGGAAGGTGGGTTTTTGGTCGGTTATATCTGATTAACCAGTCCTGGCTGGGGAGTTATATAGGTGCCCCAGCATGTGAGAAAATACACCACTCAGTTTAACTTAGAGTGAGAGATTCTGTCCAACTGCACCAGGTCAGTAAGAGAGGTCATGATCTCCTCTATACATGGTACTTTGGAGCTGCACCTGTTACAAAGGAGAGCCCTTTTGGCCTGCATTGAGAACAGAGCCAGCCATCTGAAGGCAGGATTGCCTGAGTTTCATTTCGATAGGTCTGATGCCTAGCAAAAAGAAGTGTGGCTGATAGCGGGATATGAACCTGTAGTACTGATCTGGCAAGGTGGCAGATTTGGACCCAAAAGGCTGACAGCCTGGGGAAGGACAAAAGGATGTGATAAAGGTCCCCCCAGCCGCCTGGCAGAGCCAGCACCTATCATGATCCAGTACCCTGGCTATGTGAAGCACAGTAGGCATTATGTACCATGAATGTATTATTTTTTTTGGATTAATCGACTGTGTGCATCTCTGAGCAGGGTATGTACATTGTGCCATGCCTGCATCCACTGGGCGTCTGTAAGGTCAGTTCCCCGGAATTTTTTCTCACCTCTTCTTAGGGTCCCCTGATTGGCTCTCTAGGGTATCCCTTAGCTGGGCATATATCCTGCCAGCAAGGCCTTTTGATATTTTGAGCCATTTGGAGAGAATTTCAGTCTGATGGGTTGATGTTTGGCTCCTCAGTAGGAGTTTAACCGCATCCCTAATTTGCAAACACCTCCAGTGGTCTTTGTTTGGGAGGTTCCATTTTAGTTGTAGTGATTGGAAGGATACCACTATACTCTCTTCCCCATCTAGTATATCCTTCAGGAAGTGAATACCCTTTGCAGCTCATTAAGGCCAGCATATGGGTATATTCTCTACTAGCACTTCCAGGTTACTCCATAAAGGGGTGCAAGAAAATGGGATGGGGTTGGTATCCACCTTGTGGTGAACTTTACGCCTGTAACTGTTGGAAGGGGTTATGGTTGGATGGTGTGCAATGGGCTTCCTGGTAGAGGTAGAGCAGGGAGGCCGCCATCCCTGCAGTACTCTGTTCCATATGAACACATTGTGGTGATTGGTCAGAACGGGCGTAAACCAGCATCTGATCTGTGCTGCTTGGAAGGCTAACTTGTAGCCCTCAAACCATGACATATTCCACCTGCCCTGGCTCCAGTGGGCCCTTAACTTGTTATGACTAAACCTTGGCTTTTTGCCCTCTCACAGGAAATCTCCCATTAATTTGTCAATTTTTTGTAGCCAATTCTGTGGCAGATGTAAGAGGATATTTTTATTTAAAACTTTGTTAACTGGGTAAAAAAGCACTGGGCCACTTGGCCCTTTTACAGGCTTGACCTGGATACAGAACAAGATTACATCACAGTCAGACAAACATAATAAAACAGTGCATAACAATATAAGTATACACACTATATCATTCCTTTGATATAATCCTAAAACAGATTATATTATATAAGTGTAATACCTAAAATGACCCTGGGTACACTTACATCCCACTCCTAAATACAAGTGTCTTGTTAAAGACACTTTAAAAGAAGTTAAACTTTTTACATTTCTTAAGTCATCAAGCAATTTATTCCAACTATCTGTAGCACAGTATTTAAAAGATTTTTGATTCTTCGATGTTTTACGAAGAGGAACAAAACAGAGGAACTAGATCTTAGATGCCTAAGATTTGTTCTACAAGTAAAAAAAATTGTTCATAGGGGTATATACAACACTATAAAGTGATCTATGCACAAAGCATAGCTTCTGTATAGTGCCTCTTTGCTCCAGGGGTAGCCAACCCAACCTACTATATAAGTTACAATGATGTTCCCTATGTCTAGCCCTCAATGCAAATCTACAAATAGAATTATAGAGACTTTGTCTCTGCTGTTTTACCTTTTCTGACCCCCCGCAAATCAACCCTCCATAATCTAATATAGACAATAGACATGCTACTGCTATAGTTTTCCTAGTATCATCTGTTAAAAAATTCCTTACTGTATATAAAGTACCTACCTACTATGTATCTGTTTAGTCACATTATTCAAATGAGGAGCAAAGGAAAGATGATTATCTAATATCACACCCAAATAACGAGTCTCGGTAACCATATCAAGAAAAAAATCCTTCATTGCCTGTTATTTTAAAGTCATCGCTCATCCTCCTTAACTTTGCAGGTGTGCAGAACAGCATACCTTTTGTCTTTTTTTTATTCAAAACTAATCTATTTACTTTTAACCATTCTATCATTTTACTATAATCATTTTCTAACTTTATTCTAATCATATCAATATTTTTCTCAGCCACATATAAAACTGCATCATCTGCATACAAAATTAAGGAGGAATCTTTACATATTGTAAGTAATTCATTTATATATAGAGAGAACAATAAAGGCCCCAATATCGATCCCTGTTGTACCCCACAATTGACTTTTCTAAAGTCAGACACAGTATAATTTATCCTAACCTGTTGTTCTCTCATAGTCAAATAATCATTTAACCATTCAGTCACTGGTCCTCCAAACCCCAACACTTTCAGTTTAAAAATCAATATCTGGTGGTCCACTAGGTCGAAGGCCTGGGTCAGGTCCATGAACACCGCACCGGTATATTTCCCCTGATCCATGTTTTCTTACAGGTCGTTCATGAACCTGACCAAGGCTGTCGCCGTACCACACCCCCTATGGAAGCCATGCTGTGCATCCATAAGCACCTGATATTTATTTAGATGTTCCACAATGGGTGAGCATGTAGAAAAACTTGGTGGCTGATACCATTTTTATTGTTGCTATTTTGCCTGCCAAGGTAATGTTCAGTCTCCTCCACCTATCAAATTTATTCTTGCAATAATTTAATAGGGGCTGGAGGTTCATTTCCCATGTCTTATCAATTTGGGGGGAGATTCTGATGCCTAAGTAGGTGATGCCCTCATCGGCCCAAAGAAGGCTGGAGTTGATGGCTATCTCTGGCTGGCAAAATGGGTTCAAGGGCATCAGCTCTGTTTTGGCCTGATTTAGCTTTAGACCTGAGAGAGTTGCAAATTATTTTATAAGGGCTAGGAGTGGGGGCACTGACTGTTGTACATCTGCTAGGGGGATGAGGAGATCATCCACGTTCATGGGGATTGAGTAGTGTCTTTTCCCTATCTCAATGCCCTGTACGGTTGCTGTCAAATGGCTGCTGCTAGTGGCAACCTGGCCAGCACAAAAAGCAGTGGGGAGAGTGGGCACCCCTGATGAGTTCCCCTCTCTAGTGGGAAAGCAGCAAATGTAATGCGGTTCATGGAAACACGAGCAGTCAGAAAATGGTAGATGGCCTGAACCCATGCCCTAAACCTCTCCCCAAACCCCAGGTGTGCAAGAACCACCTGTAGGTAGTCCCATTCCAGGGATTTGACTGCTTTTTTTTAAGTCAACTGCCAGGGCAACAGATAGAGTCTGAAGGCCTCTAGCTGCATGGAGGAGGTTGATCAATGACCTGATGTGGTCTGAGCTGTTCCTCTCTGGAATGAAGCCCACCTGGGCAGGATATATCAGGTTGGGTAAGAGGGGACTAACCCTGCTAGCCAGGGCCTTGGCATAGACCTTGATGTCAGCACTGATCAGTGAAATAGGTCTGTAACTGGTTGTCGAGGTGGGCTCTTTACCCTTCTTTGGTAGCACTGTGATAACTGCTTTCCTAAGAATAGGTGGGAAGGTGCCTGATCTCTCAGCCTCAGTATATACCTGCATTAGAAGTGGGGTAATCTGTGGGCTTAAAGCCTGCACAGACTCTACTGGAAAATCATCTACACCAGGTACTTTCCCACGTTGCAGTGACCGCAGGGCTTCAGTTACCTCCTCTGTAGTTAGTGGTGAGTCCAGGGGGAGGCAGAGACCCTCCAGGAAGGGGTGGATAGGGCTGGGGGGGTCTTTGTGTGTGGTCTCATATAGAGAGAGAGGCATAGAGGGCTGACATTATGTCATTGACCACCTGGGGGCTTGATAGTACTTTACCCTGTGGGTTTTTAAGGCCCGCAGTATGTTTGTTCGCCATTTGCTTCCTAAGCTGGTAGGCCAAAACTTTACCCCCTTATCCCCTCCATCCCAGAATTTGTGACTGATCCTCTGGATGGCTATTTCACTGATCAGTTGGTTAATTTCAAAACGTAAGCCCAGCACTTCACGACCAAGGATGGAGTTTGGGTTAGGGGCCTGTTGGGCTTTGTATTCAGTTTCGGCCTTCTTTAAAGCTGACTCCAGCTCAGTAAGGGGCTGTTCCCTCTCCTGTCTCCTAGCAGCATACCCCATAATTTTCCCCTCTCATAGTGGCCTTGTATGCCTCCCAGGTGACCCCAGCATTGATGCCAGAGGTGGGATTCTCCTGGAGGAACCATGCAGTTTATTGTTTTTCCCAGGGGAGGAAGTCTGGATCCCTAAGCAGAAGAGGATCTAACCTCCAATTTTTAGAGAGCTGGGGGGAGGTCCCCACATCAGGTACAGCTGAACCAGAGCACGGTCTGAGATTATCATGAGTAAAATGGTGATATCTAGGACCGCTTGAGTCAAGGGAGGTGATGTTAGCCAGTAGTCCAGTCTACTAAAGGAGTTGTGGACCCCGTATTGGAAGGTGTAGTCCCGGGCCCGTGGGTTGAAAGTGTACCAGATGTCAGTGAGACCATTGTCTGTCATGAGCTGTTCCAGCACACGCAATCCCCTAACACGGGACTCTCTGCCTGAAGCACTGTGGTCCAGAAGTGGATCAAGTGTGAGGCTGAGTTTTCCTTCCATTAGAATTGGGCAATCAGAGTTGGAGAGTGACTGAGATCACTGGCAACATCGTGAAAGAAAGTAGGGTTGTCCTGATTTGGGCCATATACATTGTAAAGGCGAAATGGGCCTTGTGGGGTATTGAAAATTGCCACTACCCAGAGTCCATGGGGATCCAACTTCACTGTGCTCAATTGCCATTTAAGGGACTTATGCAGCAGAATATTCATGCCACACTTCCTGGTGAACACACTGGAGTGGACTTCTTGGCTCACCCAGTCTCTAACTAATAGGCTATGGTCATTTTGGGTAAGCTCTCCTGCAGGAAGGCTATTTGCGATTTAAGTCTTTTTAAATGGGAGAGAACCTTTTTTCTTTTAATAGAGGTATTGAGCCCTCTAACATACCAGATATGGCATATAAGCCCAGCCAAGATCTAGTTTAAGGGTTTTGATACATACTACTCCCATGCTAGATATGGAGGGGTGTGTGAGCTCATAGCCTTCCCGAAGGGTTACCATGCCTTCCCAAAAACTGAGTAGGGGTATCATTATGCATGAAGAACAGCCTTTCTTGTCTACTAACCTGTGTACATTCACTTCTTGAAAGCAGAACCTTCCTAAAATACTTGAACACAATACTTCACAGTCAAGGCATTTAACATTAAATAGAGACGTAAACAGAAAAAACAAACTATTTACAAGTTGAGCAACTAAGTAGTAGTTTGGGGTGAAAATGTAGTCCACATAGCTAGGTACTGCCAGGGTGAACCAGCACCAGATTGGTATCTGAGGGTCGCCTGACTGCTAAAACCTGGCTGAAACCTTTTGGGGGTCCTTGCAGGGAGCAATGCTTGGGACCAGGACACAGCATTAGGGTATTTGGGGTGGGGGGGCAGAGCAGATTTGTCCCCACCCAATTGCCAAGTTCTCACGGTGATATCATGCCCTCCATGTAGTGAGGGTGAGGGAGAAGCATTTTTTACCCTGTAGGGAACAACCTGTTTTATTTAATGCCACCCCGGCAATGCAACCATGACAACCTGCTAACATAGTTCCTTGGTGTACCCCTGCCTGTGAGCTATGTATTTACAGCTTTAAAATGACTGTGCGACCTTACCCTTCCAGCCCAACTTGCCCATATTGTACCCTAACTGGCATCTAGCACCACAATGTTTCCCCTGACTATGCCTTGCCTGAATGGGCTAGTTGAGAGGAGTGTCAGAGTGTAAGCGCAGATGGGCTGGGGCATTGTTCGAGTTGTGCAACCTAGGGGGGAGGGTTAGTGGACCTGACCAACCTTTCTGTACAGCTTCGTCTCAAACTGCGTAGCAGAGCTTGAGACATAGAACACACAAGCCACGTGGTGCAAGTTGTGTCAGACCATGCCTCCCCAACATAACGTCCTGCCTGAACCAAACAGCTGAAATACAACTTGCCTCTGCAACTGTTAACTACTCACAGTAACCTGCCATCAACAGTGTCCAGCTTAGCAAGAGCCAGTTTAGGAGAGAGAAAAGAAAAACAAGTATGCATCAGCATGGCCCATAACTTTCACCTGGTGTTAAGCGTGGGGGCTGGCAATGGGTGACACTTGGCCCATTAGCAATCTATCTAGTGGGAGCGGGCGAAAGGAAAACCTGAGATTTCAGACCCCCCTGAGAGCCAGTAGACATGGTATCAGTCCCCCTATAACAGCCCCCCCATATAGCACCCCACAACTTAAAACTTAAGCAAACGTAATGCATTTATCTGAGCATATTCAGGTTTGATCCACTGTATCGGCATTATTTTCTGACGCAGGGTTCTTTTGCCTCTCCAGCATTCCAGCTGAGTCGTCCTGTGGATGGGGGGAAACCAGCAGGTTCTCCAGAGTTTTCAGGTCTGTCTGCAAGTTCATCCTCCCCATCTGCTTCGGTGGCTGCCCAGTGCTGGATAATGGTGTTCAGGTCGATGCTGTCCTCCGCAATCTCCATGCCCAGATCGTAGGCCAGTGGTGTTTTGGCTAGGGCTGCTTATTTATTCTGAGAAAAGTATGGGCTGCAGATTTCTGGCTCTCTATCCCTCTGGCTGGTAGGTAGTCTCCGATCATCCAGTGATGGGCTCTCCCTGCCGCATGGGTGGTCTCTCTTGTGGTGCCTCTGAGTCTGCAGACGCTTTCTTGAAAGAGTAGGCCCAGTCCATGGGTTGCCTGTGTTGCTGCTATCTTTGGCAGGGTTGCTGCTGGGTGGTTGGGCCCACTACAAGTCATAGCTGGAGGTCCAGTCCTTCAGGGTTTTGCAAGGTTCCTGGCAAGTTCTGGCCTGAGTTGTGGGCTAAAGATCGTACCTCCTGGGGCTAAGTCCTTTGTATGAAATCAATGAAGGCCTCCAGGGGTAGCAAACATCAAGGGGTTCCCGTTATGAATCAGTCTCACTGAGGCAGGGTAGCGAAGTGAAAAAGGGATATTGAGGGTGTGCAGTATATGCCTCGCCTCTGTGTACTCCTTTCATTTGGCAGTGAGCTAGCTTGAGTAATCTTTTAAA
The DNA here is from genome assembly GCA_016271365.2 of Neoceratodus forsteri. NCBI lineage: Eukaryota > Metazoa > Chordata > Ceratodontiformes > Ceratodontidae > Neoceratodus > Neoceratodus forsteri. The sequence goes on from CM057458.1 coordinate 591,304,046, forward strand.
ATTCAAATCTGGTGACCTCTCCAGTCCAAGGAGTTGAGTCCTCTAGCTCTGGATTGGATCGACTGCTTTTTGGCAAAATTTAGGAATTTCATCAGGATAGGCCAAGGTCGATCCCCAGGTTTAGGCCATGATTGCAGTGTGTAGTGGAACCGTTCAGTGGTCAAGTGCGCACCCTCAGGGAGCTGCAATATTTTAGGAAGCTTGGATCACAGGAATTCCCCAACATTTCCTTGCTCTGTTCCTTCGGGGAATCCCAGGAGATGCAAGTTATTGTGGTGGCTCCTATTCTCTGGGTCATCCATCTTGTCATGCATAGAGTGGAACATTTGGACCTGATCATGGACAGTAGCTGTCAGTTCGTGAATTGCTGCGTCATGAGAGGTGACCTTTCTCTCTGCCTGGAAGATCCTGGCGTCAAGTTGGTGCAGGGTAATGGTGGTGTTATTTGAGGCCAGGGTAACTTCGGCTATTTATTTCAGCAGTGTGGAGAACATCTGGTTGCTGGAAAGCAGGTCCAAACACTCCACGGGTGGTGCCGCCATGCGGTCTTGCCATGGTGAGGATCGCATGTTGATCCCTGATGCCATTTGGTTGCGGCGAGTCAAACAAAATGGACCAGAAGAAGTCTACAGTTACCCTTCTTACAGCTCAAATGAATGTAGTCGATTTTTTCAGTCCAAAATCAATAGATTAGTTGTATATTAGCCCCTGGTCATCAGCGATATCGGCATAAGCAGCCATCTTGCTTTAAGGCTAGACCACGCCCTGGCTTTGGGGTGTTTTAACAGCATGCACTACAATAAACCTTTTTATGCTTGAAAATATAATTTGGTGAGTGATCACTTGCTCCTATGCATTTTGTAGTTTGTGTTGGGCACCCTTAGGAACAGACTACTCCCTTGTTCAAGTCTCCTTTTGCCTAGGGTATAGCTAGAGGCATGTCTTGCTGTTACCTCTGCTACCCATCAATTTGACCAAACCTTGGACCTGGTTTTCCCTCTGGAGCATGATCTTTTTTAATGTCAAGGTTGATTTGAATAGCTAGTCGAACCATCACACTGTGAGTTTGCAGATCAGGGCCCCCTCAAGGAGTGCTTACCACCCAATGGAGATAGTTTGGTACTGACATTTAAATAATGCGGACTCTTGTAGGTTCCTGTCAGTATGGAGCTGCTTGAACCTATTGCAGGTGTGTGCTGATGGGGCTGAGAATGTAGTAGAGGCTTATAATACAGTGATCAATCACTATGGTTCTCAACTCACTCACACCTTTTTGTGTATGCCCTAGAGTCTCTCGACAGAACTCTGCCTAGTTTAATTTTTTTTTTAACTTATTTTTTTCCACTGGTCAGGGCCAGGCAGGGACCTCCTTCCAGCCCAGCCAGTTTGCCCATATACCGTCCTACCGAGAACATGCAACCTGTCTGGTCAGGACTACAAGTCCACCCATGACACACTACTGTACTGTCCCCCCCGGCCTACCCTCCCAGGGTAGGGTACGTCCTCAGCTCCTTCGGTATTTCTTTCCCACATTCCATCTGGCCACCCACAGCAGAGGTGAAGACTGGTGGTGTCCGTGGTGAAAGGTGACTTGGTTCCAGTGGTGGATGTGGTGGGCAGGCTGAGGCTTCGTCCTCTCAGGCCTGCACCTCTGTTTTCCCATTTTCTGTGTCCTGCCCAACCCTCTAGGAACATGTGACATGATTGGCCATCGGCAGAGCTGGCACAGCCATTCTACACACTCAGTTCAAGGGTCCCTCCCTATTAGTTGCTGAGTCCCTGCACTGCCGCCCATGGTCACCCAGGTGGTGATAGTGCAGCGGATCACAACAACCTCCCTCCCTGGAGGAGGTGAGTGTCCTGTGGGATGCTCAATCCTACCTCCCCTGGCCAACCCTCTGATGACCTGGGCTCGTTCTTGAACCTAGGTTGTTGGCGCCATGAGCGGTAGCTCTACCGCTGTGCTGGTGGGCTGGCTTCTGCCTGATTTAATGAGGAGCTCTGATGGTTGAAATCCAAAAGGCAGAGACTAGAGCATTCTTGGTGGAGATCAGGTTCGTTGGAGGATAGACTAACCCTGGGAGCCCATTGTGAGGGGTATGATGGATCAGTCACTCTGAGAAAGGAAGGCTTCCTGTCACAGGTGATTGCTGAAGGGGTTAACAGGCCAGCCCAATTCTTATGCACTGTGGACAGGCTGTTACATTTGGCCTGCTAACAGTCTGGAGGAGTATTGACATGCGAGTGGTACAAGGAGTTTGGCCAGTTTTGCCTTGATAGGGTATCCTCTTTTCTTTTTTTGGTCTCTTCAAGTGGGCTATCATGGCTCAGCATGGTACATTCTGTGACTAGTGGAGGTCTTCCATCTGTTTGGGAGGAATTTCACTCTGTTTCAGCTGAGGAGATTCTCCAGGTGATAAAGAAGCTGTATCCCACCTTCTGTTCACTGGATCCTGGACTGACCCGGCTTTCATTGGATTGCTGGTAGTCTCATGGTCTGGTGACAGCTGAGATTTCTGATGTTCTATTGGGGAGGGTGTGTATACAACGGCCTTAAAAAGGGCTGTCATGAGACCCTTTCTCAAGAAACCTCCTTTGGAGCCAGATATCTTGGCGAATTACATATCCATATCCAACTTATTGAGAGGGTTGTGGTGACACAATTGGAGATGCACCTGGAGGCTTTCTCTATCTATGAGCCATTTCAGTCTGGATTCAGAGGGCATCACAGCACAGATACTATGCTTGTCAGGGTGCAGAATGATCTTCTGGCTAGGGATAGAAAATAATGTTCCATCTTGGTTCTCCTCTACCTCTTATTAGCAATGGACACTGCAGATCATGGGATTTTAACACATTGACTGAGGGACTTGGTATAGCTTGGGGGGTTGTGTTGAGGTAGTTTGAGTTCTTCCTTTCTAGTAAAGTGCAGCAGGTTGCATGAAAGAATTTTCTGTCTTGGTCAGCTATCCTGACCTATGGAGTCCCTCAGGGTTCGATTTTGTCTTCCATGTTATTTGCGGTGTATATGCTGCCACTGGGAGAAGTGATAGAGGTACAATTTGAAGTTTCACTGTTACGCAGATGATACTTAGCTGTACCTATCATTTGCCCCTTGTGACAAAAATGCAGTGGGCATGCTAAATGACCACCAATCTGTGATCAATGACTGGATGGCCTCTAGCTGGCTCAGGATGAACCTGGGAAAGACTGAAGTACCTCTGGTGGGCTTGGGTATCTGAAGGGCAGCTGGACTGAGTGGAGGGGGTCATTGGTTTACATTTTGGGCCCATTCAGCTTATAGCCAGAGACAGGGTGAAGAATCTAAACATCATTATGGACCACAAGCTGCCTATGGAATATCAGGCATCTGCTGTGGTCTGCAATTACTTCTTTCATCTCTTTTATTTTTTATTTTATATTTTCTGGAGCCTGCCTACTGCCAGGCATCCACCCAGTCATGGACCTTCACGGCTGCAGCTCCCCCACATTAGCTGCTCTCCTGGGACCCCCCTGAATTGCCCCCACAGGGTGGGGTCATGGCACCCGGCCCTAAGGTGCCATGAACGATGGGATAGGGTGGGAGTCGGCCTGGGGGAGCCAAGTGTAGCTGGGGTGGGCTTCATAGAGGCAGCAGGTGGGCAGGTTTTTCCCTGTTTGTGAGGGGTGGGAATGTGCAATGATGCCAGTGTCTCTCCCGCCCCCTGTGTTCCTTGTTGGTGCTATCTGCTGTGGAACCCCTGGCCTCCAGCAGGGTTCCCCCGAGCACTGGTGACATCCCATGCCCTCCCCCCGGAGAAGGAGAGAAGTCCATGGGACACTCAATTCTACTCCCCCGGCTGGTCCTCCGATGACCCAGGTCAATTCCCAAACCTGGGTTATCAGTGTCGCAAGTGGAAATTCAACCGCTGTGCTGACGGGCTGGCTGTGCTTCTTTCATCTTAAGAACATCACCTGGATTAAGTCCCTTCTCAGCCCTCAGGACCTGAAATCCCTGGTGCATGTCTTTGTGATATCTAGCCTGGAATATTGTAATTGTCTTTATCTCAAGCTATCTGAAGGTTTGCTGTGCTGCTAGCAGCTAGTGCAGAACACCATGGCTAAATTGATTGCTGGAGTTTCTCACTCTGGGCATATCTCTCTGGCTCTACGGATGTTTCCCTGGCTGCCTGTAAGGTGGCACATTTCCTTCAAGATAGGTGTCTTAACATACACAACCCTACATGGTCTGAGTCCTGGCTACCTAAAAGAGCTTCTATTCTCCTATACTTTGGAGAAGCTCCTATGACTCTGCCCATTTGGCTGTCCCCTGATTCCTGCAGTGACTTTCCGTCAGTGGAGGGAAGTGGGGATTGCAAGAAGGTGGTGTCACAAATGTAGTTTTGCTCCTGGAGTGGGATGGGGGAGCTCAGGACCAGGTGTAGGATAAGGAGCTGCCCTGGGTTGAAATGGAACTGGGAGTTATAGTCATCGTTGTCACAGTAGATTTAGATTATTTTCTCACAATCTTTTGTCTCTTATTTTAATAGGAGCATGTTGGATTTATCTCTTGGAGGCACCTTTGCACGTTCACAATATATTTTCTTAATAAGTAAGCAGACCGTCATGACACGCCAGTGTACATTTCACCAAAGAGGGTAAGTAGTTAGATCACCAGCTGTCTTTGTTAATATTTGCATGGGGGCATTACGTTGGGAAGATGGGAAGGGGGTTGGACTGGGGGGGGACAGGGGATGCACTTTAGATATGAGGTTTAACTTTATGGTGGATGAGGAAGGGATAGGGTGTTAGGCTGATGGTGATGGGATAAAAAAACTCATAAAAGTATCTAGAGTATCTAATAGTAGGAATAAAAGGTGTAATATTTTTAGAGGAATAGTATTTTTTAGGCACATGACTTTGATTTTTTGGCTATATAGTTATGGGTAAAGATGTAGAAATACAAATTTTGTCTTGGAATGTGAAAGTCTTGAGAGACAATATTAAGGCTAATAAAATTATTAATTGTGTTGACAGGAAAAAAAAACCTGATACTCTTCTCCTACAGAAAACACACTTCTCTCATAAGACGTTTGAGTTTAAGAAAAGGGGGAACTAGTAGTGCCTCCTTTTATGAACCCAACTTTTGTGCTATTGCATTATTCATTGAGAAGAATGGTATTCTTAAGCTAGGTTAGACAATTTCAGACAAGAATGGTAGATACGTTATTCAAGAAATAATAACTCCTGGTCAAATGTCAACTGTAGCAAATAGCTATGCCCTGAATAAAAATGTTCCATCCTTTTTACATATTTTTTTTTCTGAATTTGGTTACATTTCTATTCCCATACATTATTGGCAGGGACTTAAATCTAACATTAAATAATATTTTGGATAGATATCTAGTCACACTGGTTAGAACTTCTTCAGCAACAAACATAATTAAAAATGCTATGTGAGACCTACACCTAGTGGACCCATGGAGACAACTAAACCCAATTACCATCAAATACTCCTTTTTTTCTGCTGTACATCAAGTGTACCCTTCTATTGAGTTTTTCTTTTTATCTCAGTAGATTTACTGGCTCAGATATTAGAAACCCATACCATAATATAATCATCTTAAGGCTTGCCTGATAACGATTAGGTTTAGATTAAATATAATAAATCCCCCAACCCTCTGGAGACTCAATTCAACTATCATTCCTGAACCAGACTTTATTAGGTTATTAAATCAAGAGATCCCATTATATTTCAAAAATAACTCAGCATCAAAAATTTCAGAATCAATAAACTGGGATTGTTTTAAAGCATTTCTAAGAGGTTTAGCTATCCCATATACAATTCATAAATATAAAGGAGTAAATTAAGAACTAAATGCTCTGGAAGAAGAATTAAAAGAATTAGTGATATCTCATGTCCTGAACCATACTGAAATAACACTGAAAAATATTACATAAACAAAAATAAAATATAATACACTAATTAATTCAAAAGTAGAATATCAGTTATAATCTAGATCTTATTATTACAATATGAGCAACAAGCCAGACAAACTGATGCACTGCAAATAAAACAGGAACAATCAGACAGAACTATCAGTTCAATTTAAATAAGGAAGGCATCAAAGTAAGCTCACCAGAACTGATTAACAAAGCCTTTTATGAATTTTATATGGACTTATATACCTCAGAAAGGAATAAGGCCCCAGATGGCATTAGCACATTTTTTAAAGACACTGAAATCTCAACCTTAATACATGACTAATGTTTAAAGTTAGAAGCATAAATTACACCATTAGAAATTACTAAGGCAATTAGATCATTAGCTCCTGGTAAATCACCAGGCCCTGATGGGATCCCTACTGACATATACAAAAAATTTGAATACCAATGGGCCCTCATTTAACTACATTATTTAACAAGATCATTGTGCTAGGCTCTTTACTGGCTACATTTTATGTTGCTATCATAATGTTTTCTTAAAAAAAAAGATGAAGACCCAGAACTATACTCATCATACAGGCCAATTTCTCTGCTGAATTCTGATTTTAAGATCTTTAATAAAGTTCTACCATCTAGGTTAGACTTGGTAGCCCCCTTCTTGGTACATCCAGGCCAATCAGGGTTTATCAGAGGCAGACAGTTTCACATATGAACTCACAGAACCATTAACATGGTTGATTTAGTTTCTGAGCCAGGTTTCATTATCGTAACTTTGGAAGCAGAAAAAGCATTTGACTGAGTTGAATGGGATTTCATTTATGCAGGTCTAAATAAGATGGGCTTTGGACTTAACTTTCTTTTTTTTTAGCTATCACTTTTTCACTCCTTGGCCAACTGACCTGCTCCCCTTACCTCATCCTCACAACCAGCTCGGGGACATCCAGCTGCCAACCACCTCTATCATGGTACCCAGACTCCTGCAGCTCCCCCCCCACAGTGGGGCTGCAGGGAGCCCCCCGCAGAACACAGATCCAGGCGGGTGCCATGGCGAAACTGCAGACGGCCATTAAACCACTTGCTTCAGGTGCCATTTTTCCCTTATTTTTGTCAATGTCCCCCATTTTTAGTGCATGCTCAGGCAGTGCATCCAGTCTCCACTAGGGGCTGCTGCTGAGTGATGTGTTCTCCGATCCCACCTCGGAGAGGACATTCCTCGGCGTGGGTCGAGGTAAGGCACCAGCGTCTCAACCCTCTACACCACCTGGCCAGCCTGGACCTAACTTTCAGACCTGGGTGAAACTATTATATTCTAACCTATTTTCCCAGATTAGGACTAATCATAATCTCTCTCTCCAAAAATTATCTTAAAATGCAGAACCCATCAAGGATGCCCTCTTTCCCCTTTGCTTTTCACACTGGCAATCAAACCACTTACTATAGCCATAAGAAAAAGTGAAGATATAAAAGGCATAAAAATAGGTAGAGATGTCTGGCAAAGCCTCAGACTACAAGGTAAACGGGAACTAATCAGAAGTGTTACATTTAGGCACATCGGATAATATTTTGGTAGCATTGACTCCTAATTATCCCAAAAAGGGTGTGGTAATTAAATATGTAGGTATTAATTTATCCAGAAACCATTTTGACCTTTATAAGTTAAATTACATATCACTTTTACAAAAAAATGTCTAAATATTTAGAGAAATGGCCACTATTACCATGGACATTAATAGGTTGTGTGAATGCTATTAAAATGTCAATACTTCCAAAAGTTTTGTTTTTATTTCATAACTTACCAATTTCAGTTCTTGATTGCTTTTTTTTAGGACTTTAGAATCTGTGATAACTAAACTTTTATGGAAGCAAGAAGAAATTAATTAAAGCTATCTAAAGGTGCAGAGGTATTGGATTACCAGACTTTTTGAAATCAAAAACGAAACATCCTGAAAGATTAAAAACATTAATGTTAATGCTTTTGGAAACAAGAAGACTTTAGGGGTGACCTGCTTTTGATGTATGATGTTGTTAATGATCCCAATTTTTTGTGTGAGTTGGGTTTTTGATTTCAGGATAAGGGATATTGTATGATAGGACATCCATTACAAGTTGTAGGCAGAACTTTTAATTACATTTCATGAAAATATTTTTTCATTTTGAGAATGATTGGCCCATGGAGCAGATTGCCTTTGGATATTGTCATTAGCAAAACTAAGGATGAATTCAAGCAAAAATTGAACTAATATCTTGTATCTGGTGGAGACCTTAAGTATTGTTCGTATTAGAATAGGAGCATTTATGGGACTTACTGCCCTCTCAGTCCTCAGAGACCTTAGTATGAACTTCCAGCTTTAATATTATTCAGCATAGTAGAATCAGATAGTGGACTTGTTAAGAAATCCACTTTCACCAAATTATATTTTAGAGAACAGTAAGACTCTGTACAAATACTTAACTTTCAATTCTACATTCAGGCTTGCCCAAAGTAAAATATAAAGAGCTGTTGCCCTCCACTGTTAACACATATATTGTGTCCATAATAAAATTGAATAGCATTATAAAATCAGCTCTTCTACGTCCATGATTGCTAATTATAACTTCAAACTCTCAATTTGAGCTCCTGAATTCAAGTTCTGGCATGCAAATGAGTTGACTCAATTAATTCAGTGTTTCAACAAGCATTTATTTAACACTTTCACACAATTACAAGAAGAATTTTGAATACCTCATTCTCACCTTTTCAGATGTTTCCAACTACATGAATATGTTAAAAAAAAACAAATGGTTCATTGAACCCTCCACCATTTTTACCTATTCAAGATTGAATGTTATCAAACCCACCCTTACCGAAACTGATATCTAGAATCTGTCATACTTTGTTATCTTATTAAGAACTTACTGACTCTGAAAATTAGATGGGAACTAAATCTGGGAATCTCTTTGTCAGATGTGGAATGGAAAGAGGTTATGAATTTACCATACATGTGTTTCATTTCCTCCAAATTACAACAGATTAAATGTAGTATGTTATATAGAACATATTATACTCCTAACAAACTTAACAAGATGAACCTTAATATTTTCGATAAATACCCTCAATGCAGCTCTTTACATGCCAACATAGTACATATGTTTTTGACATGTAGAAAATACAACCATTTTGGAAAACTTTTTTGAAAGAATAACGTCCATTTTGGGTAAGCCTGTGGAATTGAATAAGAAAATGATCTTACCTGTTTTTTTTAAAGATGCCAATTTACCCACTACACAATTAAAACTGATACAATTGTGCATGATAAATGCTAATAAATGCATTCTTTTAAAATGAAAAAGTACTAATTTTCCCACATATAATCAATGGATAAGTCTTATGGAAGATTTAGTTAAGCTTGAGCAAGTTCACTATAGCTATAAAAAAACAGCTGGAATGCTGATAGCCATTTTGGACCTCCTTAGAAAAATTATTGAAGGATCTTAAACTTATCCACATATATCGTGTATGAATGACCTCTCAAACTAACTATATTTTTATTTGATATACGTTAGCAGTGCCTACATAATCTGTTTAGAAATGTAAATGTATTTACGTCTGATTCTCCTCCTATTATTACATTATCAAGGTATCAGAGTATAGCTAAGACCAATACTTATTATGTATATTGCCTTTTCTATGTTTTATTTTTGTAATATTGGCACTCAATAAAGATTAAAATAAAAAAAAGAAAAGAAATGGAACTGAGACAGAGGTGACCCCTTCCTGGTTCCTATCCCAAGGTCTCCTGAAATGTCATCAGGTATGGTAGTTGAGCCCACTGGGATGGCTTCTCACCTGAGGGCACTTCTGTGTAATGCCAGGTCCATCAGGAATAAGATGACAATAATAATGTATTTTTTTGCAGATTCCTTGGTGGACCTGATGTACATCACTGAGACCTGACAGTGGGACAGCTCTAGCCCTGTGCTGGAGGTGGCTATTCCCTGGAGCAATACAGTGGTGCACTGCCCTAGGTGGGAGCACAAAGGTAGGTGGCCATCTGTTTTAGATCTGACCTGAGACTTGCAGCCTACCCAGTGGGTCAAACCAGGTAATTTGAATGCGTGGCTGTTTATTTTAAAACTTTGACAAGGAAACACATACTGAGCTGCTAACAGCTCATTTTTAGATGCATCTGGGTGGGGAGTGGGGGATAAGGGGATGTGATAAGTCATATACAACAAGCATAATATAATAAGGTGCATAATCAAAAAAGTTGAACACAAATCAGTATAACAGATATGTGTAGTAGTATAACAATGAGATAAGCAGGTGACAGAACTACACTTACAAGTACAAAACAGTATTTAGATTAAATTTATAGTTCAACATTTCAGTCATTACAATTAAAAAATTTACAAATGATACATATAACAAAACATTTAAAACTGACGTAAAATTTTAATTCCATATACACAATGGATGCACTAATTGTAAAGGCAGACCCTATGCCCAACAAATTACAAAATGCAATAAATACATCTCTCTATAGATTATGACTCATATGAGATTAAAGATAAATTTCTGAATTAGTTTTTTTTGAGTGTTATAAATAATCATGAGAATTTTTTGCTAAAAATATCTGTTCCTATATTGAATCAGAGCACCATACCTATATATCTACATAGGAGAAAAAAAAAATAAGCTCTGTGATTGTTCAATATATCAATCTGTAGAGTTTTATTGTCTTGGGGACTAATTTAAATACACATACACCTTCTTATTATGATTTTTAGAAGGGCTGAAATATCCCTTAAATTATTATCCCAACTGTCTAGGATTTTTTTCAAAGACAGTAGTCCAAACATAAAAAAAAAATACCATCTTCCAAAAATGTATTCCTAGTAAAATCACCACTTCCAGGCAATAAAAACATTTCTGATTACCTTTGAAAAGAGTCCCAGACATAATATATGTTGCACTACTCGAGGGTTCCACAAAATGAAGCCATCAGCCTTTAGGTTAACTAGAACTTCAAAAATGTGTCTCCTGAGTCCTTACTAATGGCAAAAAATCAGACCCTTCTACTAACTCCCTCTAAAAATGGAAAGCCTTCCTTTTAGGCCAGAATAGGCAAATTAAGTCCCCTTGCACCAGAAGGTTATTTAGGAGACTAAATTTGATGCTCAACTGCTAAACAGGTGCTAATTATCTCATGGTTCTGTCCTGGTTTGTACTTGCACATCATGAGCTGTGTGACTCCTCCAAAATTCTGTCATACATAGTATTCTATACCCGAGGCTATGCAATTAATCCTGGAATCATCTTTTATATATGGCTATTAACCAAAGAAGTCACTATATATATATATATATATATATATATATATAATCAATCATTCCTGTCAGTTAGGGATTTTAGATTAAACAAAGCCCATATTAATATAAAGGTGAAATTCCCAGTTTAGTCTCCCAGTGACCAGTTTGAATTCCAGTAAACCTCAGATGCCTGTACTATATTTTGAATGTAACATTCACCCAAGAAAAATATTCAGAAATTTAAAATAATCTACAAAAGTGTCTTCAACATGGTACATGCCAAGAAAAGATCTACCTTACTACATATAAAGCCTAATAAAGTATCCCCAAAAACAGACACACAATAAAACATAAGAATATAAAATAAGTTCATGCTGTTTTAGAGGCAATAGGTCATTATTCCAAGATATTGAGTATAACTGGAAGAAAAATGTACCCTTTCAGTGATAATCTAAATAAATCAATATTAAATCCAGTACTTTGTTTTTATTTTATGCCTACCAATATTAGTGTTAAGTTCATATAGTTATTGAAATAATTCTTCCTTAACACAATTAGTGAGATACAGTATGTATGTATGTATGCATGTATCTATGTATCTATCTATCTATCTATCTATCTATCTATCTATCTATCTATCTATCTATCTATCTATCTATCTAACAGTGACCAAATTGTCAGCATAGCCTTCTTATTACCCCACCTCATGTACCTGTTACAGAAAATTTTTGAATCCCGGCCAAAACTTAATTCTGCACATCTGCAATACCAGGTGTGAAAACACATTTTGGACAGAATTTGAAAAATGACAGCTGTGACATACATGAGGTGGGGTACTAAGAAGGCTATGTTGAAAATCTGGGGCCAAAATATTTAAAATATCAAAAGTTGCGAGTGGTGTAGCGAAATTGCAACAAATGTTCATAACTTTGGTATTTTTTCATATTTTGACCCCAAACTTTGAACATAATCTTCTTATGACCCCACCTCATAAACCCCATAAGGGAAAATGTTCAAATCCCCACCAAAATGCCATTCCATGCCACAGGTGCAAAAACATGTTTTGGACAGGATGTGAAAAATGACAGCTATACTGTTCATGAGGTGGTATGAAAAAATGGCTATCTTGAAAATTTGGACTTAAAATATTATAAATTGCAAAAGTTATGCGCATGCACAGAAAAATGTCAATGAATGCTCATAACTCTGTCATTTTTAGGAATGTTTTCACCAAATTGTCAATATGGTCTTTTGGGAACCCCACCTCATGAACACTGGTGGTGGCATTTCATTATTCAGTCCCAAAAAGGGATTTCCTGTAGTGACTTCAAAATCACCTTCTGGGCATGATTAATGAAATGGCAGTGTCAGTGTCATGAGGTGGGGACCCAAAAAGGCCATGTTGAAAATTTGGTGAAAAAATGTCAAAGTTATGAAAATAAGTTCAAAACACCATTGAAATACATTATACGGCACATACCTTGATTTTTCAGTTCATGGTTCGGCTTTGAGGAGTGCAGACGTGTCTCAGTCCACACAAGATTGCAGAATTCAAAATCAGCTGGTAAGTATAGCTGTAAGGGGGGGTGAGGGGAGGTGGGTGCTCTGTGGGAGGGTCGGGATGGGGAAGGGGGTCAGCGGTGAGGATGAGGGACCATTTTCTTTGTTTCAGGTTAAAAAAAAACATGTCGGGGGATGGTTTTCCAATTGCAGGAATGAAGAAGATTAATAAACCATCTCAGGACACTGGGGGTGGGCTTCTCAATGTCCCACACTGCTCGGGAGTCTCTAAATGCCAATAGCCTGAAAGTACAGCAAAGCTGGAGGGAGTAAAACCCTATGGAGATATCAGCTTAATTGGGTATATTACATGATAATCATGTAGTTTTTTTTGTTCCATTTTTTTAATGCTTGTATGATACTTAAGAAACATTGCCATATACCCCCTTCCCCATATCACAACTTTTACTTTATGCATGCATGTGTTCTTGTTAGTGGATCCCTATATTCTAAATAGTTTTCTAACTGGTCATCTGCACTTAAGCAGAAGATGAAATGGATTAAATATTACTCCCAATTCATTTCTATTTCACTCAGAAAATGCTCCTTCTTGCATTGACTCATTTATGGTTGTACTGACTTCTCAATACCAAGTACATGACCCTGATGCAGATGGGTATTTGCTAGGGGCACTTATAGAACTGAAGCTGCCCAGTTTATACATTATCACAAGATTTCAAACTGGTATGTGGACACAAGATCCATGTGCGTAACAACAGATGAACATTCAGAATGGAAAGCACTTCTCAATGCAACATGCTCGGACTCGTGGCCATGGAAATGTGTTACCGGGCACTGCACTGGTAAACAGATCTGTGGCACCAGGCAAAATGCAGACCTATCTGACTGCCTCACGTGACCTTCTTTAGAATGCCAGCATACCTGTTTTGTAGGTGCTGAATGCATCCTGTGGACTGCTGCAGGGCCGGCCTTAACCATTCTGGGCCCTGTGCAGCCCCCTGCCAGGCCCCGCCACTCCATTCCCTGTGGGTCCCCCCCACATCCAACATTTACACCTAACTAACCCACCTGTCCCGAATTAATAAAGCAGTACCAGGTCTACTAGTTTAGCCAGCATTTTTTAATTTGTGCCACTGACTGCATTAAATTATTTGACTTCATAACTGGAAATAAATCTGACTGAGCCTGGAGCAAGAACTTAAGTATGGTGCTACTACCACATTCATTACTGTAAGGACAGGGACATCATCACTGGATACTCACACCTCTAATACTCTGATTTGCAAACAACTTAACTTTGCTGGAGGTGTGAGTGAGAGAGAATAGAGAGGATTATCATGGAACACCAGTAAGGTTGTCACCTGTCAGTTTTTTTGCCTGGTGATCAGATTTTCAGGGTCCCTATCAGGAAATCTGGTTCTGCCCTGTGCTGTTCAGGTTTTTGAGCCATTTTGAGTGCTCACATACGTCTGAAACATATTTTGTCATATCATTCATTGTTTCAGCTACATGTTCAGGTTACAGACAAGTTCTCTTGTCAGTATAGCCCTTTGTTTGTGAAAGTAGTTAACCTGGGAGGAGTGAAGTATGACCATTAACATCATTAGCACTTACTTAACCTAATCTTTTCCACTGTAGCAAAGCTCCCCCCCCTTTTGTAACAGTAACAGAGCCAGTTGTTTTCCACTTTCATTTGCTGGTAAACATTTTCATCTCTAACAAAATTTAGGCATTTTCAAATGTTTAAAAATGTTTTTTTCCTCAAGAAAAAACTATGGCCCCCAAGGTGCAGGGGCACAGTTTGCACCTAGCTAAGGCTGGCCCTGGACTGCTGCTACACAACCACACTCCGACCTACCCCCAAATTCCACAGAATGCAAACAACTAGACAGATAGAGTTACAAGCACTGCATATTCTAGAAGGTGCATGCAAATAATAATGAAATCATTATTGCAGTCACAGCGTTACTAAAATGAACCTCTGCGCTTGGCTATAGGCCTTACAGGGCAGCGAGCTACCATCAGAATCACTGCCACTACAAGCAAGCTAACCCACTGGGACTGTCCATGTCATTCTTTTAATATATCCAGCATCCTTTCCCTGTTCTCCCCAGCCCAGTAGCCGCATTCACCAAGGGGCTAGTACTTTGCAATTCTAGGCTCCTCTGGCTAAGCTAGGCACCTGGGATTTTGCGTTCCCAGAAATATAATTTCTGGCCCTAACTATGAAAAACAGACACCAGAATCTAGCTAAATGGGGCCAGTTTAGCTAGGTTCTGGTGTCTGATTTGTAAAACCACAACATTTTTATGTATTTTTCATGCTTTTTAGTTCATGGAAAAAAAAACAAGATGGTGGCACTTGAAAAAAGATTTTTGCCTCACAAAAAAGGATTTTTTCCTCTTGAAAAAGGAACGGATCTCGTGAGAATGGATCTTTTTTGTGACATCAAATCCTTTGTCGAACTGTTTGCCTCTGTCCTGGAAAGTGATCTTCCCATAGGAAATAATGGGAACTTAAACACTGAATAACTTTGCAACAGACTAATATTTTCTCACCAAACAAACACTGGCAGTTCTGTTTCCCAAGTTCTCTCTACCATTAAAAAAATTGCACCAAAATTTCACACTGTCTGGGTACAAGCTGATCAAGAAAAAACTAAAAAAAGTGGTGACTTTTATAGTTTTTGCACTATCCTCATCTCAGAATCCGCACATCCAACCGGAACGAAACTTGCCACGTCAAGAGATCTATGCCATAGGACAGCATATACCAAATTTTGTGAAAATCCATTGCTCAACTGCGGAGTTATTACAGTGCAACCTTTGAGAGTTAACATTAAACAGGCTACTCAACACTAACTATAGGGGCACATCCTTGCCCCTATAATATACAGAAAATATTAATATTTATCAGCCCCACAAATTTTTATTTGTCCAAGACACAATCTCGGTATTACTTGGTATTACTCGGTTTGCAAAGGTGGAAGAAGGCACACATCCCATCATGACCACCTTCCCCACACAATGTGAGGGGAATTAGGTACCCTTCCCTAGGAGGTGCCTATCAAGTTCACATTTGAACTTCTTAAAATTGTTAATATTAACTAGTTGTTGTGGAAGAGCGTTCCACAACTTAGCTGCCCTGATAGTAAAATAATGTTTTCGTTTGTTTGTAGTGGCCAAAGGTATACATAATTGTCTGTTGTGGCACCTCAGGTTGGTGGGTTTAACAGCCAGTGTTAGTTTGCATTCTGACACCAGTTATTTACTGTTCATTATATTGCACAGTAATAATATATCACCCCAGTTTCTTCTCATCTGCAGATTATATAACCCTAGTGTGTTCAGTCTGTCAGGGTATGATAGCTTACTTAGTTTAGGAATCAGCTTGGTTGTTCTTCTTTGCGTACATTTGATTTTTTTTTTTATCTTTGTTTACATATGGGGCCCAGAAGGATACCACATAATCTGTGTGTGGTCTGATGTAAGATTTATACAGTGGAATTATGCACATTTCATTTCTGCAGACAAATGATCTCTTAATAGCCCCAAGTATTCGGTTCCTTACCTGTGCCACTTTTCTACAATGCTCATCAGATCAAAATAAGTTATTAATGAGTATACCAAGACCTTTTTCAGTTTTTACTGATTTTATAATGTTTCCATTCAATAAGTAGTTGGTGAGGGGATTTCTTATCCCCATGTGAACAACTGAGCACTTGCTTACATTCAATATCATTTTGCTTTTTGTTGCCCAGTTTTCTAAATGGACTAGATCTTGTTTGAAAACCTCTATTTTATCTTCCATATCCACTTCTGCACAGATTTTTGTATGTCTGCAAATTTGCTAAGATGATTCTTAACACCATTTTGAGGAGTCCATCTGCAGCTCTGTTAAAGCCACCTTCAAAGTGCCCAGAACCAAGACCTCCCTCACCCAGAGGTCCTTCTTTTATCGAGCCCCCACCTGGTTCAACTCCCTCCCACTACCAAACTTGGTCCCTTCAAAACTGCTCTCCGGAACCATCTCTTTAATGTCCGCTGCTGTAGGTGCAACTAACCCTGCCCCCCCAATCCTACTGCAGGACCTTTCCCTGCCTGGCCCCCCTAATCTCAACAATGTCCCCTGGACTGCTGATCCATCTTTACCCCTACCCTTTTTTACCTACCCCCTTAGATTTATACAAGGTTGTATTCCACTGCAACTCCAGAGAAATTGTACATCTTTAATTGTAAACCTGTATTTTATACCAACATGTAGCTAAGTGTACTCTGTGTTCAATGTCTGTACCTGTAATGTTGTCCAATGTTGTATCTGCACAATGTTCTATTGTCTTGCCCTCCCTGCGATGAGCTGCCTTTGTAAATGAGTCCCTGACTCAAAGGTTGTAAATCTGACTTGTACAAATAAATAAATCATTTCAAATAGAGATGGTCCCAGGATGGACCCCTGCGGCACACCACTAGTGACATCAAAAATATCAGACAATGTATCCCCTATCCTGACCCTTTAAGATCTGTTTAAAAGCCATGCTTCTATCCATCTAACTGTATAACCATTAAATCCCAATTCTATCATTTTTTCAATTAATATATTTTGGGTTACTAAGTTGAATGCTTTTTTAAAAATCTAAATATACAATACCCACGGAGATATTTTTGTCCATGTCGTTACTAACTTTCTCATAAAAAGCAATCAAATTTGTAGTGCAGGAGCGGCCCACATGAAAGCTGTGTTGTGTATTGTCCCTTAATCCTTTTGTTTCCATTTCCTTATCAGTCCTTGCCTTTAGGATTTTTTCCAATACTTTACAGATAATGGAAGTTAAACTAATAGGCTGATAGTTCTCTGTAGATTTTTTGTTTCCTTTTTTATGAATTGCAATTACCGTGGCTTGCCACCAGTCTCCTGGGACCTCCCCATATTTATAAGATTTGTTAAAAATGATAACCAGGGGATACACTATCTGGTTAATGGTTTCTTTTATGAAGGTTGTGTTCAAGTTATCCGGACCAGGTGCAGAATTATTTTTTAAAGTTAGACTTGCTTGTTTTATCTCCTCAGGTTGTATCTCTATGAACTCTCTTTGGGTGGTGATTAGAGGTCTAGTTTTATCTTTTTTGGTGTATATTGATCCAAAATATTCATTAAATGTGTTAGCAACCTCAACTTTATTATTTATTTCAACCCCTTATTGGTTACTGTAGTAATCATGTTATCACTATTTCTGTTAACATTTATATAGATGTAAAAGGTTTTGGTGTTACCCTTTCGTACTGACAGCTAAAATTCTATGTTTCTTCTTTCCTTTTTATTAAATCCTTAGTTCTTTTTTAGTTCTGTTTTGTAAGTTTTCTTATCCTCTTCTGGCCTGGTAGTTTTTAGTGTCTTGAATGCCCTTTCTTTCCATTTTTTTTGTTTACTAATTTTATCTGTTAACCATGGGGGTATTGTACCCCTTGTATTTCTTGTTTTTGTTTTAGTGGGATATACAATTTTTCCAGTTCTTGTATAATCATTTTAAATAACTCACAGCATTCATCAGTCTTTAGATCTGAGAATAATGTTTCCCAATTGTAGTCCATAAGTGCAGTTTTAATTTTATTATAGTCCCCTTTTTTAAACAGTTGATAACCGGGAAAGGCACACTGAGCCAAGGCTTGATTCCAGGTGTGACCCAGGGGGAAGGGAGCACATACAAAGCATATACAAAGTTTGCTACAATAAACAAATAACAGCAGTACTACATACAACAGTGGCTAGAACAGAACAAGATGAGGTTGCTTGCAGGATACCAGATACAACAATTTTAACATAGACAGTGGATGGACCAGAACTGTTTTTTTTCTGGTCTTATATACAGTTTGGCAAATGTTATAGTGACTACAACCTTACAATAAAGTTCATCAGTCAGCGGAAAGTCTTTTCAGTGAGAGTGCCAGGAGACAAGAGGTTACGTGTGAAAGTGCTCACATTGGGGGAGTAGTAAAGTAAGTACAATAGGTGGCAGTGGACATGAGGGTCAGGTGCTAGGAGGAAGGGGCCATCTGGGACAGAGGCAAGGTGAAGGAGGAAGGGAGCAAAGTTGATATTTGCAGGCAAGGTAGGAGGAGGTGTTCCTTATGATGGGACAAGTTTGTTTCACAAGCTGGGGAGTCAGAAGGAGAAAGCAGCCTGCCCAAAGGTGGAGGATGGATGGGGTATGCAAAAGGAGCATTTGTTTCTGTGTCTCAGTTCATAAGGGGAATCAGAGGCGGGGAGAGACTATCCGACAGGTAGGAGGGTAGCATGTTGAACCAGTATTTAGATATAAGTTTGAGGGAGTGGATGTAGCATTTGTGGGACAGTGGAGTTAGCCTGAGAGGGGGATAAAGATCACAGTGGTGTGTTCTAAAGGGTGCATTTGTAGCAAGGTGGCAGAAGGAGTTTAAGAGGGTGTCAAGTTTCAATAGGGTGATTGTGGGGGCAGTGCAGTAGACCACGTCTTCGTAGTCAACAATGGGAAGGAAAATTTTAGTTACAATTTGACTTCTGGCAGGAAGTGGAAGGGAGTCTCTGTTGCAATATAGCATACCAAGTTTGGGGCATAGTTTTGCTATAGTTGCATTGATGTGAGATGAGAAGGATAGGTGGGGGTCGAGCCAAATGGCCAGGTAATTGTGTTTAGTGACCTGGTCGAGAGGGGTGCCATCAAGGGAGGTGATGTGGGGGTGGAGGGAGGGAGGAGGATCTACTAAGTTTTTGAGTAGTTCCAAATAGCATAGATACAGTTTTGGAGGTATTTAGTTTTAGCTGGTTTTGTTTGAACCAGTTCTGAATATTGTCAAAACCACACTGGAGGGTGGCTTGGACTTCATGAGGTGAGGGGCCTGAGATGAAAAGGATTGTGTCGTCCACATACATGTGTATATTGGATTTTGCACAGGAGGAGGGAAGGTCATTTATGAAGAGGGAGAAGAGGATGGGACCAAGAACTGAGCCTTGTGAGACACCAGCTAGAATGAGGAGGGAGGGGGAAGAGACATCAGTGAATTTAACTGACTGCGATCTGTTTGAAAGGTAAGAGTTGAGCCACTGTAAGGTGATAGGAGCTAGGCCTGCAGCTTTTAGTTTTGTTAGGATGAGTGGGTGGGAGACAGAATCAAAAGCCTTGGCCCGGTTGACAAACACAGCTGCAGTGTATACCCTTGAGGAAAGAAGGGAGAGGGGGGACATGATAGAAACTTTCAAGTACCTCAAGGGAATCAACAAAGTCCAAGAGGGTAGCATCTTTCAGAAAAAGAGACTTGCAAGAACAAGGGGACACGATTTAAAGATAGGAGGAGGGCGGTTCAGGGGCAATGTGAGGAAGTATTATTTCACAGAGAGGGTAGTGGATGCATGGAACAGCCTTCCTGAGGAAGTTGTGGGGTCTAAAACTGTGGGAGAATTCAAGAATGCATGGGACAGACATAAGGCAATTCTTGTGGGGGGCAGGAAGATATAGGCTGTTGGTTAACTAGGATCTGCGGCCTATCCTGTAGGTAGGGAAATGGGCAGACTAGATGGGCCTAGCGGTCCTTATCTGCCGTCAAAGTCTATGTTTCTATGTTTCAGTGAAGAACCCTTGATCAGAGGCAGTGTGGACGAGGTTTGTGACACGCAGGAGTTAGGAGATAGTGAAGTGCTGCTTCCTGAAGCCAGACTGGTGTGGAGTTAAAAGATTGTTAGTTGTTAGATAATCTGACAGCCTTGTATGGGCCAAGGACTCTTGCAGCTTGGCAAGAGCTGGGAAAAGTGAGATCGGTCTGTAATTTCTGGGCAGAGAGGGGTCACCACCTTTGAGGAGGGGAATAATGGAGGTGGATTTCCAGGTCAGGGGTACCACACCTGTTGAGAAGGAGAGGTTGAGTAGGTGGGTGGGTGAGAGACCTGGTAATTGCAGGAGCCAAGATGTGTAGGAGCTTTGGGTGAATCCCGTCAGGGCTCGATTTGTTGATATTTAGTGAGCAAAGGGCTGCAAATACCTCTAGTTCAGAGATGGGAGGGAATATCAAGTTGTTATGATGGGAGAGGGGGAAAAAGGATTGAGGGGGGGAGCCCTGTGGTAAGGTGCAGGATGTGAAAGATTTGTTAAGGGTTTCGGCAATGCCAATGGGATCAGTGATGGACTGGCCATGTTACATGAAGGTGGGGGACCTGGGTTGTGAGGTTGGGTCTAGGAGAGAGTGTACAATGTTCCAGCATTTGGATGGGTGAGCTTGAGCCAGTTGTGTTTTGAAATAGTCAACTTTTGCCTGTCTAATAGCCCTAGTGCATTGGTTGCAGAGGGTGTTGTAGGCTTGCCTGTTTAGAGGGCTAGGGTGAGCTTTGAATACAGCCCAAGCTTTGTCTCTTGCTTTGCATTTGGTGAGTATGGAGGCGGTGATCCATAAATGGTGGCGCTTTTTTACTCTGAGTTTTTTCAGAGGAGCATGGGAGTCCCAGATAGTCATGAAAGTTTGTAGGAAGTTGGAGAGAACTGTGTCAACATTTGGGGCCAAGTATGCCAGGCTCCAGTCAGTGAGATCTAGGCTAGTTAGCAGGGACTTGGTGTCTGATGTGTTTAGGGAACGTGTGTTAATGTACTTGGGGGCTGACTTCGGCACGCGCGTCTTTCTGATTCAGTATGGGATGCAGTGGTCATTTAGTACATTTGCTAGGATGCCTGAAAAGGTTACTCTGTGGGGCTGGGAGGTAAGGATCCAGTCAAGGAGGGAGTGGTTTTGGGAGTGAGGATTGTAGTGAGTGGGTTCTTTGAGCACCTGTATGAGA
This sequence comes from Neoceratodus forsteri, assembly GCA_016271365.2. Taxonomy (NCBI): domain Eukaryota; kingdom Metazoa; phylum Chordata; order Ceratodontiformes; family Ceratodontidae; genus Neoceratodus; species Neoceratodus forsteri. The sequence continues at coordinate 591,325,577 of CM057458.1, forward strand.
TTAAGAGACTCTATATTGTCAATGTGGCCCTCGAGGTGGGGGCAAGCCAGTCCGGGTTGAAATCACCTAGTAGTACCAGTTCTCCTTTTAAGGTCAGGTCTGGTAAGCTGGCTAGGGTGGAGACTAGAGAATCTTTTGTGAGTCAGGAAGAGGCATAAAGTACGCCAATAAATAATGCCAGCAAGGCTGGTAGGGTGAGTTGGGCCAGGAGGACTTCATGGGAGCCTGGGCATGCTTCTTTAAATATGATCGTGCATGACAGAGGTTGTTTAGTGTAGATGGCTACTCCTTTGCCCATTTTGCCATGGTCCTGTCTGAGCAGAGTGTAGTTAGGGAGGTTTAGGGTGGAGTCAGGGGTCTTAGTAGAGAGCTAGGTTTCAGTTAGGCATAGGATGTTGGGAGAGTGCTCTGTCATCCAACAGGTTAGTTGGTCGAGTTTAGGTAGCAGGCTTCTGATATTTATGTGGGTGATGGAGCATCAGGGGAGGTGTAGGATGCTTGGACCAACCAAAAGGGAGGTGGTAGGGGGAGAAACAGGGTGGGTGAGTTGTTGCGGAAAGGAGGAGCTTCCATTTGGGATGAATGTTGCCTAAGTGATGTATGGTGAAAGAGGTGCTTGGCAGGTGCTATTTGGGTAGAGGGCAGGGACGGCTGATGTGTGGAAGTAAGAGACTAGAAGGAAGTATAGGTGAGGTTTGTTCGGAGCCATTTTAATAAGAGGGATATCCAAGCAGAGTTGGGGTTCTATGAGTAAGTTTAAAATGGGCCATAGAGGCGAGTTAGGAGAGAAGATTAAATGGGTTTGTACCCTGGTAAGGACAAAATGATATGCAGCACTTGTCCCTTTATGAGGAGGACTAATGGGAAGAGAGAGAGGGAGGAGTAAGGACAGTGCCTGGGGGAGAAAGTGTATTTAATAGAGGTCAGGGCTGGGAAGGATGGGTGGAACAAAATATACGGCTACACTGGCTAGCTAGACAGTAAAAATCCTCCTACGCAGTTTAAAATTCAGCGCCTTGGACAAGGATAAGGCAGGCAGCCAATCAGGATTCAGGCTCGAGTAGGGGAGTCAATCGGAATTCAGTGGCAAGGGAGCTGGGCTTCTGAGCAAGGAGCCACCGTACCCTATGCTTGGGCAGGCAGGTGAAGAGTCGAGTACAGCCAGCTGGATGCAGGAGCCAGTGCCGCAGCCAAGTAGCACCCGTTCAGGGGCGGTGTGGAGGCCAAATTCTGTGCTTGGACAGGTGGGTGGAGAGTTGAGCATGGCCAGCTGAAAGCAGAAGCTGGTGACACAGCTGTGTAGTGCCTCTTCAGAGGCGGTGTGGAGGCCGAATTCTGTGCATGGGTGGGTGGAGAGTTGAGCGCGGCCAGCTGGAAGCAGGAGCCAGTGCCTCAGCTGTGTAGCACCCATTCAGGGGCAGTGAGGAGGATAAATTCTGTGTGCGGGTGGGTGGAGAGTTGAGCGTGGCTGGATGGAAGCAGAAGCCAGTGCCACAGCCATGTAGCATCCATTCAAGGGCAGTATGGAGGCTGGATTCTATGCGCAGGCAGGTGGAGAGCCAACAGCGGCCGGATGGAAGCAGGAGCCGGTGCCGCAGCCATGTGGCACCCATTCAGGAGCTTTGTGGAGGCTGAATTCTGTGCGCGGGCGGGTGGAGAGTTGAGCATGGCCAGCTGGAAGCAGGAGCTGGTGCCATAGCAATGTAGTGCCTGTTCAGGGGCGGTGTGGAGGCCAACTTCTGTGCGTAGGTGGGCGGAGAGTTGAGCATTCGGCTGGAAGCAGGAGGTGGTGCTGCAGCCATGTAGCACCCATTCAGGGGCGGTGTGGAGGCTGAATTCTGCAGAAAGAAATCTCATAATTATATCTAAATGCGGTGTAACTTGTATTTGTTTTATACATATTGATATTGATGTTTACAGTGTTATGATCACTTGTACCTGTGGGGCTAGTTACCTCTATATCTGATATTTCCAAAGGAGATTTGTTAGAATTATGTCAAGAATGTTTCCTTCCCTAGTTGTCTCTAATACCATCTGTTCTAACTCTGATGTGATGAAGGAGTCAAGAAACATTGCTTCAGTATTATTGCTTGCTGTGAAATTGATCCAGTCACTACCCGGGAGATTAAAATCCCCTACTATAACCAGATTAGATTTTTTTGCCAGTTCTGATATAACTTCTCTTAATGCTTGGTCATAGTCAGGGTCAGCAGATGGTGGCCTATAGAAATTTCTGATAGTTAATTTTTTCCCGGTATGGTACTCAACTTGAATGCATATTCCTTCTATATGCATTCCATTTACTTTCTAAGACCAATTCAAATGTTAATAAGGGATCTTTTACATACAGACATACACCACCCCTGTTTTTTCATGTTGCTGTTTTTTAGGAAGTGAATGCAACCAGGACTAGAACTAAACCGTGATGAGGCCTCATCCCACCACATTTCCATTATGGATGCTCTATCTATTTGCTTATTGATTAGTATGTTAGTTCACTAATTTTTTTTCCCCTCCTGCTGCCTGTCAGTCCCAACCCTTCAGGGCATCCAAGAGGTCATCCTCCTACCACCCGCTCACCGGAACGTACGTCCCAGTCCCCCATGTAGCTTCAGCTTACCCCCCAAGTGGGGACGAGGTGGGGCAGACCCCTGTGATCCTTCATTTCGTCAGGCCTGGAGGTAGTCTGTGAGCAGCGGCAAATCGGAGGCATGCCCCAGGAAGCCCGGCATCCCAGAGCCGACAGGTGTTTTTCCATTTTTCTTCCCCCACGCAGTGTTAGCCCCTGACGTCAAGGCGCTAAACACTGATGTCTACTGCATGTCAATGCCGCCCATCCCTCTTCTATTGGGAGCTTGCTGTCCCCCTTGTAACTTCGTAAATTTGCAGTATTTTCACTCCAGATTTTCAACATTGGCGTTTTTTCACACCTCCTTATGAACAGTACAGCTGTCATTTTTCATATCCTGCCTGAAATATGCATTTACACATCTAGCGCAAAGTAGCGCGGTCGCTGTGGGAAATTAATGTTTGGGGCAGATTAAGAAAATCATAGTGCCAGTGTTCATGAGCAGAGGTCACAAAATGGCTATGCTGAAAATTTGGTGAAATAATTCAACTAAATGACCGTGTTACATGCATGTGTTGCGCAGTTTCCATGTACGCTCGGATGTTCGAGCATTTTTAATATTTTCACTACAGATTTTCAACATAGCCATCTCTTCACACCTCCCTATGAGTGGTACAGTTGTCATTCTTCACATCCTGCCTGATCTGTGTTTTCATACATCTGGCGCAGAATGGCACGGTCGCTGTGGGAACTCACAGTTTGGGACACATTAACAAAATCACAGTGCCGCTATTCATGAGAAGAGGTCCCAAATGCTTTCATGAGGTGTGGGTCACAAAAAGGTCATGTTGAAAATTTGTATTGCAAATACTAAAAAATGCCTGGGGTGTTAGGGTTTCTAACCATAACATCCCACCCTGCACAGACTGACAGGCATCAAGGGTGTGCCTTTAGACTGCCGACTGTAATGCTCCCACCACCCACCCCCACTCCCCCACACTGTAGCCAGTGACAGGCATCGAGGTGTGCCTGGACTCTTCAGTCCCAGAGTTCACCCCATTCTCTCCATACTGCACCCATTTCAGCGTATGTCCTTCTGGAACAGGGTGACTGTAAAGCCGAACACCCCAAGGCACACCTCAACACTTGTCGGTGTCTGCAGGATAGGGTGAGGTGAAATGGCATGAACATTATGGAACGCAGAAGGAGCAGGACAGAGAACTGTATGAGTTAAAGCAAAAGGAAGCTGGGAAGGCAGTCAGAACAGCAAAGGCCCAAACCGAGGAAAAGATAGCCAACTCAGTTAAGAAGTGGGATAAAACCTTTTATAGGTACATCAGGGAGCGAAGGAAGACCAAGGGAGGGATAGTGAGGCTTAATAAAGGGAGGGAGGGTGGGCAGAGGGAAACTGTGAAAAGGCAGAGATACTAAACCAATATTTTGCTCAGTATTTACAAATGAAGAGGGGAGGTACCTAAACAAAGAGTAGAAACACTCTGGATACAGAAGTTGATACCAGCCCATTTACAGAAGAAAGGGTTAGAAAGAACTCTTAAAACTGAAGGTGGACAAAGCAATGGGGCCTGATGGGATTCATCCCAGAATTCTAAAAGAACTAAGGGTAGAACTAGTGACACCACTGACTACCCTGTTTAACAAATCATGGGAGGATGGGGTGGTACCCGAGGTCTGGAGGAGGGCAGATGTGATTCCCCTTCACAAAAGTGGGAGCAAGGCAGAAGCAGGAAACTACAGACCTGTTAGTTTAACCTCAATGATAGGGAAAATGATGGAATCACTTCTGAAGGAAAGACTTGTCGAGTATCTAGAGGTCAGAGGGGCACAGAACCCTAGGCAGCATGGATTCACAGTGGAAGGTCATGCCAGATGAATCTGATAGATTTCTTTGACTGGGTGACCAAGTAGTAGATCAGGGAGGGGCTGTGGACATGGCCTACCTAGACTTTAGACAAGGCATTTGACACAGTCCCACACAAATGATTAATATACAAGTTAGCCAGCCTGGGAGTGGTCCCAAGATGACAGCCTGGATAAAGAATTGGCTGGAGAATAGGACACAGGAGTAATAGTAAATGGAGTCCATCAGAAGAAAGGGTTACTAGTGGGTACCGTGAGGGTTCAGTATTAGGACTGGTCCTCTTCAATGTCTTTATAAGTGACATTGCAGAGGGACTGGAAGGAAAGTATGTCTCTTGCAGATGACACAAAGATCTGCAACAGAGTTGATGCACAAGGTGGGGTGGAAAGGATGAGAAGGGACTTGGCAAGGTTAGAGGAATGGTCAAATGTATGGCAGCTTAGATTCAATGCTAAGAAGTGCAAGGTAATACACCTGGGAAACAAAAACCCAGGGGAAGAGTACACAATGGGGGGTGAGATACTAACAACAACAAAAATGGAAAGGGACCTGGGTGTAGTCATATCAGATGACCTAAAGGTGGGCAAGCAATGTGAGAGGGCAGCAAGGAGGGCTGGGGGGATACTGGGATGCATAGGGAGAGGCATCACCAGTAGAAAACAGGAAGTTATTATCCCTCTGTACAGACAGCTAGTTAGACTCCATCTGGAGTACTGCGTGCAGTTCTGGAGACCCAATCTCCGCAAAGACATAGACAGGATGGAAGCTGTCCAGATGACGGCAACTAAAAAGGTGCAGGGTCTGCACCGGAAGACTTATGAAGAGAGACTAAAGGAGCTTAATATGTATAGCCTCGAGGAAAGGAGGGAGAGGGGGGACATGACAGAAACGTTCAAGTACCTCAAGGGAATCAACAAAGTCCAAGAGGGTAGCATCTTTCAAAAAAAGAGGTCTGCAAGAACAAGGGGGCACAATTTGAAGAAGAGGGGCGGCTCAGAGGTAATTTAAGGAAGTATTTTTTCACAGAGAGGGTTGTGGATGCATGGAACGGCCTTCCGGAGGAGGTTGTGGAGTCAAAAACAGTGGTGGAATTCAAGCATGCATAGGACAGTCATAAGGCCATTCTAGGGGGTGGGGGTAGGAGGAAGTAGGCTGCTGGTTAACTAGGATCTGCAGATTATCCAGTAGGTAGGGAAATGGGCAGACTGGGTGGGTCAAGCTGTCTTTATCTGCCGTCAAATTCTATGTTTCTATGTTTCTATCTATGGACAATGACCCAAACGCATACCCCAATGACTGTCCCTCTCTGCAGGGTGGAGGTGGGGTTGATGTGAAGTTCAATACTTCACTGCCATTCCTATTCTGCATTTGTCTAACTCTTGCATGCCCAATGCTAATACCAGCAAGCAAACATTCAGCATTGACAAATGCTGGTTTCTAGTATGTCAACTAGGGATATATAATTTTCTTTTATATCCTCAATTGTAAACCTATTGACATTGTTAGTTCCTGCATGTATAATAACCAGGGGATTTTTTTCCAGCGTGTTTTAATATATCTGGTGTCATTCTTTCAATATCTCTAATCCATGCCCCTCTGTAACTTGCACATGTTCTATTCTGCTTGTCCTGTTTGCAAATAAGATGTCCATGTACTTCAAGATGGAATCTCCCAATACAACTACCTGCCTATGTTCTTCAGGGCTGATTCTTTCCTCTATTTATTCCATATCCATTGCGTTGTTACTTGCGGTGTTATGCTCTATATCAGGTGGACTTTACTAACATCTCCCTGCCCATGTTAATCATTAATTTTTGGTGCATTTGTAGTTGTGGTTGGGGAATTATCTCCTGGTAGGGCACCATTGCCTTGGTTGTCCTCTGTGTTATTAGTATGTATCTGGGCTACAATTATTTGGCTGTTTTTCTGTTTAGTCCTGATGTTTGACAGTGGGGTAATTTCTGGTGTTGGTTTTACAATTTCTGGGGTATTACTCAGAAGAGGAGTATTTCCATCCAATGGTACACTGTTTCCTGATTCTAGGCCCTCCCGGGGATTGAATTGTGTAGTGGGGTGCTAAATTCCATAGCTCTATGCCCCTTCTTGTGCTTATTTTTATTGCTGACTGGACTCCATTTGGTATCATCACCACTGTCCTCCTCCCTTGGTCTTTTTAAAGTATCCTCATTGTTTTTCTTCTTAGTGGCTATATCTATACTGTCTATTACCATAGTTTTCTTGTTCATTAGGTTGCTAAGTAAAGTGTTAGTTTTTTGTAACTCCTTTATAATGTCTTCAAGTTCCTTATTACAGAGGATACATGTTATTGCTGCCTCCCCAGTACTCAATGTTACTATGCCTTCGTTAATGTCAATAGTAGTTCCTATACAATCACTATAAAGAATTTACTATGTACCTGGCTTATTGGGTATAATCCGTTGGTCCGTGTCCCCAGCGGACACTACAGACATGCATGTCTCTGCGCATGTCTCTGTGCACGCCTGTATGCACTCACCCTGCTCACTTGGGGCACTTCCTAATGTAGCAAGGTAGCCGGAAGTACAGGTCATGTAACTTACTGTCCCTCCTTGCAACCTCAGTCTATAAAACACTTAAAACAATAATAAAATGGTATATTTATACTAAATGAAGAGCTAGAACACAGCCCTTACTAGCGCTCTCTGAGTATGCCCTTGTTTTTAACACAGAGCTCGATCTTCTGTAGTGCAGGTTTACCAACCCTCCACTATCCCATTTAGCTCCAGGTGTCCTAGGAGCCCTTGTGTAGTGCACCGCTGAGTCTGTGAACCTGTCCCATTACTAGGCAACAGCCTAGTCAACTCCTCTCACCAGAGGAATGCTGCAGTCATCTGAAAAAAAGCAAAGTTTCAAAGCTATAGGTGTTGAAACAAGGTTTCCCACTCTCTCTGTGGGAATTTCTCAATCTCTGAATATTTAATCTAATAATCCAGGGATCATTTCTCATGCTCCTCTGTTTCCACAGTTTCCAGAGTTACAGAGTGAACATCTTTGGGGTTACAACAGGCACTTTTCTTTTGAAAAATCCACCTATATAACATTACCAAGTAAATACTTTAAAAGGGGTCTTTTACCTGTGGGTAAAAATTGTTTTTCTGGTCACTCACCATAAGCTGCCCTTTGCTGGTAGCATTCATGTTCACTTTTACTGGCCACAAAATTGCTATCAGCTTTTTCTGGGAAATTACCACAGTCTCCCTACTCAAGGAGTCAATTAATCACTCCAATAAATATTTCCATCTCTCAATCCATCTGAAGGTCTGCCAACCTTTATGCTCCTTTCCTCCAACAAGAAGCAGCTCTGCCTCAACCAGTCTCCCCTCTCAGACTCTGGTAACATGCACACCTGTCAAGTCAAACAGGGAAAATTGTAGTATTTTGTAAGACTGAAACTTGGAATCCCGACACGCAGAATCTCTACTGCAGAAGACCAACAGGGGTATGTGTCCGACAGCAGGAATTCTGAATGTGGAGCCCGACAGGGAAAGAGTCAAGGATTGTCGGGGAAAGTGTCAGGATTGTCGGGGATCAGTATTTTGGGGTGTATTGTATGTGATGGGGATCAGTGTTTGGGGTCTGTTTATGTGGTGGGATGGGTAACTTTTTGTTAGTGCTGTCAGATGTGGAGTGCTTTACTGTTTGAGGGCCATCTACATGGGCTAACTTATGTGGTTTCAGGTGATTTTCAATATCCCTGAGGTACATCAGCCTCGGAGGATGTATATTTAAATACCTGGGGGGTGCAGCAGAGAAGCCTTCCCCCCCCATATTCAGCAGGAGAGAATGTATTTGGGCTGTCTAAGTACCAGGTCTGCAGTTTTGTCATCTATATGGGGTTTGGGATATGGTTATTGTTGGTGTTTTGTGTATCAGTGTTCAGGGCTCGGCCATATGTAGTTTGGGATTGCGAATGTCGGGAAAACATTATATACCTGAGTAAATCACTCCACTGAGCGCAATAACTTTGGAGTTATCAAACCAAACTCTAATAACCTGAACCCCAAGACAACACTAGCATACCTTTAAATAGGCAATACAAGCCTATCAGCACTTAAGGTGCCATCATGATCCCAACCATCCTCCCTTCCTCTCGAGGGTCATCACAGATCCAAACTTGAGTAGAAAGGCTCCTTAAAGAATCAATTTAGTACTGCCACATGTGGAATGCAGTCAGCCCATCTCTTCCACAGCTCAAAATGCTGACTGCCTTTCATATATTTCCTACGCACGCCCGGTGCGGTTGGGGGCGGGGGCAAAGTGTTTCAACCCTAACATCAAATTTCCTTACTTTTGTCACTGTGGAACAACCCTAACCGATGCATTAAACTGAGGTTTTGCCATGAATTTCCCTTCTTTTTGAGAATGAGGAGTATAAATAGTGAATGGAATGTGGTGGTGGGAGTGCACACGGTGGCATACACGGGAACGCTAATGCAAATGGGCATGGAAAGAGAAGTGTAAAGCCTACTTGTAACAGTAAGTGGAGCGCACACTCCATTTTTCCCCAGATGCTCCATTGATAAACACAGTGAAAGCAAAGAATATTTGCATAATAATGGGCCTCGGAGCAGGAAATGAACAGTAGTAATACTAAATTGCTAATATCTCAGTAACTGTACAACGTAGAAATAAAATTACAATTTCACATGATTCATGAGTTTCCTGGCTAGGTTTTCACTGAGGGTTATGCATTTTTTGTGATGTAAATTCTGTATCTCGAACCGTTTCCGAGATATGAGCCCTGAAAGGCGCAGCGGACGCCACCATGTTAGTCTATGGGAAAAAATGTAAACTTTGGAGTACCATAACTTTGCATCTGTGCAATATTTTTTCCCAAAAACCACCAAAAGGCACATCTGAGAGATGTTGGCTGCCTTCCCTCCAAATTTCAGCCCAAAAGACCAAACCATTTTTTTGCAGCAGGGTGGCAAAGAATTCCTGTCATTTTTGTCATAGTCTAGAAAAGTAGTGTCGTGATTTGCGACATTTTTTGCAAAAATTTGCAAAAGTGTCACAAGTGCGACACTACTTTGTGACACTACTTTTCCCAAAAATGTGGAAAACATATTTCTGGGGTGTTTAACCCCAAAATAAAGACATGGCTAGCATCCTGAGGGTCCGACTAGGTGAACACAAAAAGAATTGTGTTCCTAGAGAGTTGCCAAGCATTTTTCTGATCAGTAACTGAAAACAAAATGCTGGATTTGCGACACTACTAGGGTAATTTGTGACACTAAAAAGTGCATTTGCGAAAGTGTCGCAATTTTTGTTAACTTTTCCCATTGACTTATAATGGGAACTTGTTTTTTTAATAACTTTTGATCCGTTCAATATTGTTTCACTAAATCTTCAAAAGGCACATCGGGGACCCCGGATGCACGTTTTCCCTGAAGTTTTCGGAGTGCTCGCACAAACCATGCGACCTGTAGGCACGAGCAAAGAATGCACAAAAAAAAAAAAACGTAAATGCGCCCCAGAATGTGGCATAATAACTCCGAGCTGTATATCCGACCAGTCGAAGGCTGACAGATCCCAAGATCTATGGTTACACCTCATGCCTGCCAAATTTCAGGAAATCTGTTGAATGGTGGCAAAGTTATTAAGGTGCAAAGTTTCACCATTTAACTTTAAATGGGTACTCTACCATTATATATATATATATATATATATATATATATATATATATATATATATTTATATATAAATAATTCTTTACAAAAAAACTCTGTTAATGCACCATTTAGGATAACTAATGCCATAACAGTAGGAAAATGTGGCGTTAGGGTTTCTAATCCTAGCTCCCCACCCCAACCCCCATGCAGCAAATAAAAAAAAAATTAGGGTTTTGAATCTCCGGAGTCTCGTCGAATCAGTGGTGGGGTGTTCCTTGGGGTTGTCAAGCCTAATGCTCACCCAACCCCCAGCCCATAGCTTCTAGTCTGAAGCACAAGGTACATCTCCAAGCCAGTGCCTCATAGTGATAACACTCTTCCAAGATAGAGAAGTATGTCTTGCCACATGGTGCCAACACAATTTGTTGTTTAGCTTTACTGTGCACCCTGCATGAACAAAGGGGATTATGTGTGATGTTGTTTGCTCAGGGAATGGGTTGGGCATTAGGGTAGACAACCCCGAGGAAGACCCCACCTCCGATTCACCAAGACTCACTGATTCACCAAGACTCAGAAGACCCAAACCCTAATGTTTTTTCCTTTTGCTGCTTGGGGGGTGGGGTGAGAAGTTAGGGTTGGAAATCCTAATGCTACATTTCTCTACTTTTGTCATGTTAAGTTAGCCTAACTGGTGCATTAATAACGTTTTTTGTAAAGAATTTCCTTTCTTTTTGAGATAGTGGAATTATATCCTAATTCATGTAGATCCCTTTGTGCCATGTGCCATGGGAAAACTCCGTCCACCTACAGAAGTGCAGGGACTGGCATGTTCCCTCCTCTCAGCCAGGGAATGCAAGCTGCAGGGTTGTCTGCATGAGTCCTGGTATCATATAATGAAGACAGCTGTCCTCATTCACGCTGTACACATTCACTCATTACACAGTCACCCTTTACACACTCAGACTTCACACATTCACTCTGTGTTCTTTCAGATCTAAAGAGACAAAGAGATCTGAAAGAATAAAGAGTAATTGCGTGAAGAGTGAATGTGTAAAGAGTGAACGTGTAGAAAATGAATATGTAAATAGTGAATGAGCACAGTTGTCTTTGACACTAAATGGTACCCAGGCCTGTGTGGACAACCCTGCAGCTAGCATTCCCAGGCTGGGGGGGAGGACAGTGGCATTCCTCCACCCTCAACCCATCCAGCTGGATCACTGAGCTTGACCCTAAACTCAACTCACTGGCATGGGATCACAAAGTGTACCCAATGGGGTCAAGACTGGCACTACACGAAGTTTTTTTAACAATATTATATATAATATGTAGATATATATGTATATCTATTTTAAATTTCAAGACAGTAATTTTATGACTCCCCTTATAAATAATAAATATGACATGTATCATTTATAGTACATTGGCCAAAATGTCATTTCGCCCTAGAAGTGCTAAAACATGTCTCGTCCAGGATTAAAAAAAAATGACACATGCCACATTTATGAAGTGGTAGGGAAAGTGGCTATGTTGAAAGTTTGGAGTCAAAATATTGAAAATTAGAGAAGTTATGAATGAACGCTGAAATGCTATAACTTTCACTCATAACCTAGGCATTTTACCATATCTGTACAGCAGATTTTCAGCCTAGACTTCTTATTACCCCATCTATAAAACTGATAGGAAAACATTTTCAAATCTCCCCATAAACATTATTCTGCAACACAGGTGTGAAGACACATTTTGGCCAGGATTTGAAAAATGACAGCTGTCACGTTCATGTCACATGATGGTTTGAAAAATGGCTATGTTGAAAATTTGGGGTTAAAATATTTAAAATTACCAAAGTTACAAGCAAGCATCAAAACATTTCAATGTATGCTCATAACTTTACAATTGTTACATATTTTGACCCCAGATTTTCAACATAGCCTTCTTATTACCCCTCCTCATGAACAAGTGTGGTGAAAATTTTCAAATCCCACCAGAAAGGTGATTTTGCAGAGTGACTGCAAAATTGACTTTTGCCAGATTCGAATAATTGCACTGCTACTAGTCATGAGGCTGGGGTCAACATATGCAAAAATAGCAAAGTTATGAATCAACTACCAAAACCCCATTGAAATACATTATACCGCACTTGCCTCAGTTTCACATATTGCAGTTGATGGTTCCAACAGCAAGACTTGTCTTCAATCGAAGAGTGGATCTATGCTGTGGGACATGTTCAAGTGAGTGAGGGTGTGTATGGGGGGTGTGGGTGTCTGTGGAGTGGTGGGTACTGAGGGGTAGGTCAGGGTGGGGTGTGTGTGGGGGGTTAGATCAGTGAAGGACTGTTTTCTTTGTTACAGGTGTACAAAAAAAAATAATTGAGGGACAGTTTTCTTAATTACATGGGACATTCCAACACTGGTGTTGGGCTACTGTTTGATGGAACGACTCTGCTCTCACTGTAGCACACTTTTTTAATCATTCTTCTTTATTAAGTTTTTTCCCCTGGTAATCTAATAAGAAGTTATTGTATTTTTATGCACGTTTTCTAAGGGGGTGATGTTTTCAACTTAATTGCATACTATGTACATGAGATGTTTTTGGATATTTGGTGTATGGTAGCTTGTAAAACAACTGATGAACTCAATGCATGTTAGCAAACACTGTCTTTAAATGTTGAATTTAAAAGGACCACACTGTGATTGGTAGAACTATCCTTCTGAGGAAGCACATAGTGCGAAACCAGTCGGAGTGTCAGTGTGTCCTGATGTAGTTTTGAGGTGGGATGTAAAATAAGTGCTTTTAAAAGCAGCTTGAGGGCCAGATATTCAAACCTTTGCACCTAGTGCAAATCCATAGCACTGGAATAGTGCTGGATTTGTGCGAGGCTGCAATATTGAAAAACCCTATTAGCGCCGGCTTTGTATGGTAGCACTGACACTAATAGGTAATGGTATGCAGGGGCGTGGACAGGAGAGTGCCCATGAATGCCAGCAGCGTGGCATATTCAAATGCATAGTGTTGTGCTACAGGTATTATTGCGACTTGTAGCGTGGTGCTAGATACCGCCAGAAAAAAGCTGACGGTAATGCAGTGGTGCCCCCCCCCCATTGTGGATCCCCGTAGCTGTGGTAGAAGCCCTGGTAGTCTAGTGATCCTCCACCAAGCACGTATCCCAACCCCTGTTTTGAATAAATAAGCACTTTTCCTGATAGTTCAGTGTTCCCCACACATATTTCCTGACCCCGCTTCAATAAAATTAAGACTTTTTCCTCGGTAGTCTAGTGGCCCCCCAGGCACGATCCCAACCCCCATTTGGAATAAGATTAAGCTATTTTCCCAGGTAATCTAGTGGTCCCCCAGCACGTTTTCCGACCCCATTTGAATAAAATTAAGCACTCTTCCTGGTAGTCTAGTGCCCCCCAGCATGTTTCCGACCCCCATTTCAAATAAAATTAAGCTTTTTTCTTGTAGTCTAGTGTTTCCACCCAGTAGCGCTGCCTCGCTCAGCTCACCCATCTGCCAGGAAGTGAGCTGATAGGCTCAGCCTTCCTCATTACAGCTGGTTGGCCACCAACTGAGGAATGAATGAGCTGCTCATTTATTCCTCAGTCGGCGGCCAGCTGTGGTGGTGTGCAGAGGGCTGAGTCTGTTGCCGGCTCGCTTCCTGGCAGATGGGTGGGTTGAGCGGGGCGGCGCTACTGGGTGGGGGGGCACCACTAGACTACCAGGGCAAATAGCTTAATTATATTTATAACAGGGTCAGGAAATGTGCTGGGGGGGCACTAGACTACCAGGGAAATGTGCTTAATTTAATTTGAAACGGGGGTCTGCATACGTGTGGGCACTAGACTACCAGGGAAATTAAGTGTAATTTGCTTGTGAGCGGGTCGGGAGTCATGTTGGGGGGTGGGGGACCACTAGACTACCAGGAAAATTAATTGTAATAATATTGTGAATGGGTAGGAAGTCATGAAAGGGGTTGGGGGGACCACTAGACTACCAGGGAAATTACCTTTATTGTCAGTACTAATGGGTCGGGATTCATATAGGGAGTTGGGGGACCACTAGACTACCAGGGATATTATGTTTACTTTTATTGTGAATGGGTCAGGGGCATACCTCTCAACTGTCCCTGATTTTCAGGGATGTCTCTGAATTTGCCTCAGAATTATTACTCTGTCCCTCGTCACAGTTGTGGTTCCCTAGCTGAACAGTTGAAATTGTAAGCACAAAATAATGTCAAGCATTAAAGTTACAGACTTGTTCTTCTTCAGAACATGCATTTTGCACTAAGCCCCATATTCTACCAGCTGTCTGTGTGGATATCTCTACATTTGAAGATGTGTCCCTGATTTTGTATATGTATGCACCAACTGTGTCTGGCAGCACACCATTCCTGCTGCTTCCGGCCTGTACTTCTATTCCGACCAACAGGGGATACTGTGGGTCTGCCTTGGTCTGCAGCGTTCAGCCTGTACTTCCATTCTGACCAAAAGGGGGAGCTTTGTGCTCCATGCAGTAGCACCGGGCAAACTGCATGGTAATGTATGCTAAGCAGCAGTTAATGAGATGCAAATGTACCTGTTTGCCCACGGATTACTTAAGTAGGCTCATTTGCATGGGAGCATTGAATATAGCTTCCGTTTGCCCCGGACTAACCAGTTTGCACCGGGCTAATGTGTTAGCATTGTGCAATCAGGTTAGCCCCAGGCAAACCTCACTTTAGCATAGCACAGTTCTGCAGTGTGTGGCTTACATTGTTGTTTGCAGTCATACCTCTCAACAATCCCTGATTTTCAGGGTCATCCCTGATTTTACCTCATAATTTTACTCTGTTCCTCCTACAAATTGTGTTTCCATGACCAAACAGTGGGGGTTGTAAGCATAAAATAATGTCAAACATTAATGTTACAGATGTGTTCTTCCTTAGAAAATGCGTTTTACACTACACCACTTATTCTACCAGCTTACTGAGTGGATATCACCAATTGTTAAGATGTGTCCCTGATTTTAAACCTTTGTCCCTGAGTTTTTAAAGCCTTGTCCCTGATTTATGAGGCAGGAGGTTGGGAGGTGTGTTTGCAGTAAATGTGAGACATCTCTGTGCAATCACACGCAATGTTGCCACTTCGAAGAGTGCAGTTATTCTAGATGCCCTACAGGGGGCATGCCTTAGACAACTAGTACTGGAGCCCACTCGAGAGGGAGCAATATTAGACTTGATACTCTCAAATGGAGATGGAGAGAGGATCACAGATGTAGAAGTGGGTAGCCATCTGGGAACTAGCGACCATCGAACAGTATGATCTGACTAATAAACACAGCAATAGAGTCAAGCCATACAAAGACAAAAGTACTGGACTTTAGGGAGGGCTGACTTTGCTAAAATGGGTGAGTGCCTAAGGAATGCACTAGCAAATGGGCAGGAAGGAGGGTGGAAGAACAATGGGGAATAATAAAACTGCCATCACAGAGTAACGAACCTTTGTGTGAAGCAAATAAACAAAACAAGACGATGTAAGAAACCACTATGGTTCTCAAAGGAAGTGGCAGTGAAGGTTCAAGAGAAAAAAGAAAGCTATCTGGAAGTACAAGGAATCGCAGCAGAAGCAGGACAGAGAACTGTATCAGTTAAAGCAAAAGGAGGCTGGGAAGGCAGTCAGAACAGCAAAGGCCCAAACCGAGGAAAAGATAGCCAACTCAGTTAAGAAGGGGATAAACCTTTATAGGTACATCAGGGAGCAAAGGAAGACCAAGGGAGGGATAGTGAGGCTTAATAAAGGGAGGGAGGGTGGGCAGAGGGAGACTGTGAAAAGGCAGAGATACTAAACAAATATTTTTGCTCAGTATTTACAAGGGAAGAGGGGAGGTACATAAAACAAACAGTAGTAACACTCTGGATACAGAAGTTGATACCAGTCCATTTACAGAAGAAAGGGTTCTGAAAGAACTCTTAAAACTGAAAGGTGGACAAAGCAATGGGGCCTGATGGGATTCATCCCAGAATTCTAAAAGAACTAAGGGTAGAACTAGTGACACCACTGACTACCCTCTTTAACAAATCATGGGAGGATGGGGTAGTACCCGAGGACTGGAGGAGGACAGATGTGATTCCCCTTCACAAAAGTGGGAGCAAGGCAGAAGCAGGAAACTATAGACCTGTTAGTTTAACCTCAGTGATAGGGAAAATGATGGAATCATTTCTAAAGGAAAGAATTGTCGAGTATCTAGAGGCCAGAGGGGCACAGGACCCTAGGCAGCATGGATTCACAGCGGAAGGTCATGCCAGACGAATCTGATAGATTTCTTTGACTGGGTGACCAAAGTAGTAGATCAGGGAGGGGCTGTGGACATGGCCTACCTAGACTTTAGCAAGGCAGTTGACACAGTCCCACACAAAAGATTAATATACAAGTTAGCCAGCCTGGGAGTGGGTCCCAAGATGACAGCCTGGGTAAAGAATTGGCTGGAGAATAGGACACAGAGTAATAGTAAATGGAGTCCACTCAGAAAGAAGGGTTACTAGCGGGTACCGCAGGGTTCAGTATTAGGACCAGTCCTCTTCAATGTTTTATAATGTACATTGCAGAAGGACTGAAGGAAAAGTATGTCTCTTTGCAGATGACACTAAGATCTGCAACAGAGTTGATTCACAGGGTGGGGTGGAAAGGATGAGAAGGGACTTGGCAAGGTTAGAGGAATGGTCAAATGTATGGCAGCTTAGATTCAATGCTAAGAAGTGCAAGGTAATGCACCTGGGAAACAAAAACCCAGGGGAAGAGTACACAATGGGGGGTGAGATACTAACAACAACAAAAATGGAAAGGGACCTGGGGGTAGTCATATCAGATGACCTAAAGGTGGGCTAGCAATGTGAGAAGGCAGCAAGGAGGGCTGGGGGATACTGGGATGCATAGGGAGAGGCATCACCAGTAGAAAACAGGAAGTTATTATCCCTCTGTACAGACAGCTGGTGAGACCCCATCTGGAGTACTGTGTGCAGTTCTGAGACCCAATTCCCAAAGACATAGACAGGATGGAAGCTGTCCAGAGGAGGGCACTAAAATGGTGCAGGGTCTGCACCGGAGGACATATGAAGAGAGACTTAAGGAGCTTAATATGTATAGCCTCGAGGAAAGGAGGAGAGGGGGACATGGTAGAAACTTTCAAGTACCTCAAGGAATCAACAAAGTCCAAGAGGTAGCATCTTTCAAAAAGAGGTGTGCAAAGAACAAGAGGGCACAATTTGAAGATAGAGGGGCGCTGCCGAGGTAATTTAAGGAAGTATTTTTTCACAGAGAGGGTTGTGGATGCATGGAATGGCCTTCTGGAGGAGGTTGTGGAGTCAAAATCAGTGGTGGAATTCAAGCATGCATGGGATAGTCATAAGGCAATTCTAGGGGGTGGGGGTAGGAAGAAGTAGGCTGCTGGTTAACTAGGATCTGCAGCTTATCCAGTAGGTAGGGAAATGGGCAGACTGGGTGGGCCAAGCGGTCCTTATCTGCCGTCAAATTCTATGTTTCTATGTTTCTATGTTCTCCACCTGCAATACTGGCTTGCTAGAGAGTCTAATGAGCTGCAGTTGCAGTTTGCACTTCCCTGTTGCTATATTCAGTACTGTCTTATTCCTGGGCTATTTTTGCCTTGCACTCCCAGACCGGTTTGCCCAGCTTCCTTACACTGCTATATTCAGCAGATTTAGCACTGGGCTATTCCTGTTGAACATAGCTTGCCTTGTGCTCCAGGCTAAGTTTGCTCGCCAGGCAGTGCTAATTTAGCCCCGGGGCAAAGTTTTGAATATCTGGCCATGAGTGTGCTAATTTTGCATTTTGTTTTTAACATTAAACAGCCTACTGCCTAGAAAACTTGGTTTGCTGGCCAAGGCACCTAGCTTCACCTGAGCTCTTTCCTTCTAAGACTGATTGAAAGGCAGGGTAGAGAAACTTACCAGAGCAAGGGAAAAGGATTAAGACTTAGTTTGGCTAAGCAGATTTACCATGTGGTGGTGTTTTTATTTTTTACTCACAGGGATTGCTACTGTTTGTTGCTAACATTTCATTGCTTTATTTTTTCTCTGATTCAAATTGTTGTTGCTGGTATACCTTCTTCTGCATTATTACAAGGTGTGCCTACAGGTGTGCTAACAGATTACTCCTGTAATCTTCTGATTTAAATTGTCTTTGCAAGGTATATCTTCTGTTACTGCTTTATTTTTCTCTGGAGCAAAGTGTTTCTTACAGCGTATATCTTCTCTGAAATTACTGTATTACAGGTGAGCTTACATTTTGTGACTTTTTATCATTGGGTAAGCAAAATTACTGTTTGACACTGTGTTTTATTTTATTCTTGTTTGTTGAAAAGGTTTGTTGTCTCAGAGGTGTTTCAGTCTCCTTCTCACATTGAAGGAGCTAATTGCTTTTCTTCCCACAGCTCTTCCAAAGGATTAGGTGTGTATGTGGGGGTGGAGCTGGCAAACTGTCAGTAATTTCCAACAGAAAGAAGGGCTAAAAAGTCAGGTTAGTTGATGTCTTGGAGGTAGAAGACTTGGTTTGCTGGCCAAGGCACCTAGCTTCACCTGAGCTCTTTCCTTCTAAGACTGCTTGAAAGGCAGAGTAGAGAAACTTACCAGAGCAAGGCAAAAGGATTAAGACTTAGTTTGGCTAAGCAGATTTACTGTGTGGTGGTGTTTTAATTTTTCACTCACAGGGATTGCTACTGTTTGTTGCTAACATTTCATTGCTTTATTTTTTCTCTGATTCAAATTGTTGTTGCTGGTATACCTTCTTCTGCAATATTACAAGGTGTGCCTACAGGTGTGTGCTAACAGATTACTCCTGTAATCTTCTGATTCAAATTGTCTTTTGCAAGGTATATCTTCTGTTACTGCTTTATTTTTCTCTGGAGCAAAGTGTTTCTTACAGCGTATATCTTCTCTGAAATTATTACAGGTGGTGCTTTACAGGTTTTACAGTTTTATCTAACATTAGGATAAGCTTTCAGGGTTACTGCATTTGTTGTTGACTGATTATTTCTGCTCTTACCTCCTTGTTCTTTCATCCGTGGTTCTTCTTTTTAGGCAGGGGAAGGGCCCAGCCACCTACCCCCATCCCCAACCACCCCCACACTACACTCCTTTTATAGGGTACCACAGTTGTGACATTTCCTGTGGCAGAGCAGGAAGGGGCGGTTCAGTGGGGCCTCCACAAGGTGATCTAATTTACAGGGACACTAGCAATTTAACTTGTTATAACAAGTTAAACAAAGCACAATTAAACCATTACTTGCATTTTTTTTTCCTTTTTTTCTCCTTCTAATTACTCTGACTAGGTTACAAACCCAGCAACTTATTTGGAATGGATTTCATTAACTGCAGGTACTGTGGAACAATTTTCAGAAGGACAGTCTTACAGGATTTAGGACACTGTCCTACATGCTGGGCCTTTGGAGATCTTAGGGCTCAGCTCCGGGCAGCATGGGCAGAGATTGCATGCCTCAAATTTCATATTGAAGAGGAAATACATTATAAGAACCACCCGCCATTTCCCCAGCATCCAACAAGAAAACCTCGACCGCAGAGGGTAGTTGGTCCAGGAGGTTGGCAGGTGGTTAGGAGGAGCAAATCAGGTGCCCCATCACTCTCTGCTCTCCAACACATTACCTCCAAAAACCATATAAACACTACAAACAGGTATCTGCCTCTATCTCTGAAATCAAATAAAGAGGCAGAAGACACTGCAGAGCAGGACACTGCTGCACAGGAGCTAGCACAACAAAACTCACCCAAATCAGGAACCAAAACAAAACAAGCACAAAGGAAATCCAAAAAACTTCTGATCATAGGAGACTCCATGATTCGGGGAGTTGATACCCATCTCCAGCCAGGGGTGATGGTCAGATGTCTCCCAGGTACATCAGCATGGAGAGACACTGACTGCATTGCTAAAATTGTTCACAAAGCAGGAGAAAACATTGATGTCCTAGTACACATAGGGACTAATGATCTCGCCAGCCAGTCAGTTGTGGAGACCAAGGAACACCTGACTAGGCTGGGTGACAAACTATCATATATTTCATCCGGCATCTCCTTCTCTGAGATCCTGCCAGTCTGGGAGAGGGGAGCAGATGGACGGAAGGTCAGAGAAGGGGAGATAGGGGAGCTAAACACGTGGCTCAAGGGCTGGTGCCAGAAAAAAGGACACAGATTTGTAGGGAACTGGCAACAGTTCTGGGAGCGAAAGTTCTTTAAATTTGATGGGCTGCATCTGACTAAAGAGGGAGTCAGTGCATTGGGGCAGAAGTTTGATGTCTTTGCAGAATATTTAAACTAGCAAATGGGGAGAGGGGTGCAGCTCCTATCTCGTCAATGGGAAGAACACCTCCCCCTCAGCTAGTGGTCAAACAGGAATTCAGCATGTTTGCCGCTCATTTGCATCACCAGGTAAGAAAAAGGTTTGTCTCCCCATACGACGCACAGGTAATGCCAAACTTCGCCCAACAACTAACACACCAAAATCTGGCCAATGGAAAATCATGTACACAATGCCTCCAGCCTGGGAAATAAGATCCCAGACCTGCAGGTAATAATGTCAGAGGCTAAACTGGACATAGTAGCAATTAGTGAGGCGTGGTTTACCAGTAACCACCTTGGGAGACTTCAGTACCTGGCTATGTATTGTTCAGAAGAGACCGGGGTGCAAAAGGGGAGGTGGCCCTGTATGTTAATGAAAATATCAAAGCTACAGAAATTCAGAATACACATAAGGAGCCAGAAGAACTGTGGGTCACCCTGGAAACAGGAAATGGACAGCCATAAGAACTGGGGTTGTCTACAGGCCCCAGACCAGAGGGAGGACATAAACACATTACTGTTAGAAGATTTACAAAACATGACAGCTAAAGGGAGGTTCTGATAATGGGAGACTTCAACATGCGGATACAGATTGGTCAATACCAGCAGGAACATCTGCCAGAACTAGACTCATAGTGGATTCCCTGCAGGGAGGGCCTCAAACAACTGGTACAGCAATCCACAAGAGACAGGGCTATCCTAGATCTAGTACTGACTAACAAAGAAGGATCACAGATCTCAGGTAGAAGGTCACCTGGGGCCAGTGACCATCACATGGTATGGTTCAATTTGGCTACTACATCTAAATCATCCCATTCCAAGGCAAAAATATGGGACTTCAGAGGAGCTGACTTTGATAAGATGGCCAACAGAGTTAAGCTAGCCCTGGAAAAAAGAAACACAGGTGAGGGGGTACAGGCAAAGTGGGCAAGCATTAAGGATGCAATACTTGAAGCAACATCCCATTGTGTTAGACAGAAAAGGAAGTGCAAAAGAAGAAGGAAACCACTTTGGTTCTACTCAAATACAGTAGCAGAAAGGTCAGAGCCAAAAGGCTGGCCTTCAGGAAATATAAGGGAACACAGCGGGATGAAGATAGGGAGGCATACCAAACTGCCTAAGGGAAGCAGGTAAGGCAGTAAGGCAGGCAAAGTCCCAAACTGAGGAAACACTAGCATGAACAGTAAAAGAAGGTGACAAGACTTTCTATAGATACATTAGTGAAAGGAGAAAGTCCAGAGGGGTATTGCTAAGCTTAATGGAGAAAAGGGAGCATGTGAGGAGGAGGACCCTGTAAAGGCATCTATCCTAAATAGATACTTTTGCTCAGTATTTACTGAAGAGAAGGTAGGGCAGGCCCACAGCTCAGCATCATGGACACAGGGGAGGAGGTGACACTACTCCCTTCACAAAAGAAAGGGTCCTACAAGAGCTTGCTAAGCTCAGGGTGGATAAGGCAATGGGACCTGATGGCATACATCCCAGGGTACTTAAGGAGCTAAAGGAGGAACTAGCAGAGCCATTAGCAGAATTGTTTAGTGAGTCTCTGAGCACAGGAGAGGTCCCAGAAGACTGGAGAAGGGCTTCATGTGACCCTGCTCCACAAGAGTAGTAGCAGGAGGAGGCGGAGAACTACAGACCGGTCAGTCTTACCTCAGTAGTGGGCAAGATTATGGAGGCACCCTTAAGGAAAGGATAGTGCAACACCTGGAATCCATAGGGGCACAGAATACAAGACAGCATGGGTTTACAAAAGGAAGGTCCTGTCAAACTAATCTCATAGATTTCTTTGACTGGCTAACCAGAGTGGTGGACCAAGGGGGAACAGTTGATGTCGCCTACCTTGACTTCAGCAAAGCTTGTGACACTGTTCCACATAGAAGATTGATAAATAATCTGGGTAGGCTCGGGGTGGGTCAGAAGTTGGTCAACTGGGTGGCAAACTGGTTGACAGGCAGAAAACAGAGAGTGGTGGTAAATGGTATACAGTCAGAAGAGTTGCAAGTCACAAATGGGGTACCTCAGGGATCAGTCCTGGGACCAGTCCTCTTCAACATCTTCATTAGTGACCTTGCAGATGGACTAGAGGGTAAGGCTTGTCTGTTTGCAGATGACACCAAGATCTGCAACAGAGTAGATGATCCGGATGGGGTGGGCAGAATGAGAAGAAATCTGGATAAACTAGCAGAATGGTCAGAAGAGTGGCAACTGGGATTTAATGCAAAGAAGTGCAAAATCATGCACATAGGGAAGAGAAATCCTGAAGCCACCTATAGGCTGGGAGGGGAGTTGCTAGCAGTCACAAAGGAAGAAAGAGACTTGGGCATCATCATCACTGATGACCTAAAATCATCCAAGCAGACCTCTAAAGCAGTAGGTAAGGCTAGGGGGGTGTTAGGGTGTATTAGTAGGGTATCACAAGTCGTAAGAGGGAGGCAATAATCCTCTGTACAAGACACTGGTTAGGCCCATCTGAGTACTGCGTGCAGTATTGGAGGCCACACCTTCACAAGGACATTAACCAAATTGAGGCAGTCCAGAGAAGGGCAACCAAAATGGTGCAGGGACTGCACAGAAGACATATGAGGACAGATTAATGGAGCTCAATATGTATACCCTTGAGCAAAGGAGGAGAGAGAGGTGATATGATCGAGGCATTCAAACACCTTAAGGGCATAAACAAGGTGAAAGAGTCTAACATGTTTAAATATAAGAAAAATAGCAGGACAAGAGGACACAGCATGAGATTAGAGGAGGCCGATTAAGGGGGAATGTGAGGAAATTCTTTTCACAGAAAGGGTGGATGCATGGAATGGCTTACCACAAGAAGTGGTGGCTATGAATACAGTGCAGGGCTTCAAACAGGCATGGGATAGGCATAAGGGAGCAATACAAATGACTATGAATAGATAGGCCACTGACCGAGCCGAGGCCGATGGCACATTTATAAGGTAGAAAAAGAAATGGGCAGACTGGATGGGCCTTGCGGTTCTTATCTGCCGTCAACTTCTATGTCTATGTTTCTATGTTACTAAACCCTAACTATAGGAGTGCTACTGCACACCTATAATATCTTATTCTTGCATGGTAACATTAGTATAGATAGGGTTGAGCAGTCTTTACTTTTAAACTCAAATTTCTGCACCTTAATTGCTTTGGCACCGTTAAATGAAACTACGCTAAATTTGGCATGTGTGATCTGGGTGACAAGTTCTTGATACTTGGAAAGTTTCATAAAGGAAAGATCCAGATTCTGATATATGGAACATTAAACAGCCTTGAAAACTCCACTTTTTGGTTGTTGTTTTCTCTCACATATAGCAAAGACAGTTTTGAAGTTCATTCCGAAATGTCCCAAGAGTGTGTCTTTTGAAGGTTTGGTGAAAAAATATTAATGGGTTCTATAGTTATAAAGTTTTGAAATTTGGCTTCTGAGCATGCTCAGTAGGGTTTTTTGAGTTAGCCCTCTGATCCAACCAAAGAATTCTTCATTTGTAAGCCATTTTTAGGTCACAACTAATTGTCTTTTTAAGTCATGAGAAAACATTTTTAAGTCATGAGGGCTACGATCTTGTAAACGTTGGGAAACACATAAAAATTATTATTTTGGAAAAAACAAACAACACACAAACACCTGAACCTAGGTAAACAGGACCATTTAGCAAGATTCTGACATATTTTTATTTCCCAGAAAAACCTTTTCTGGGCATCCCAACAATCTTGGGTGCCCAGCTTAGCAAGAGGTCCAAGTTTAGGGTCATGAGGCAAGCTGAGAATTTTTTGGTTGCACATAAAGTGCTGCGACCAAAGAATTTTGCAGCTCACACATTAAAAAGAGACTGTCAGAGATGTATTCATTTTTTTTTTACTAATTCATATTTGTGGTGTGGGCTACATCAAATTGTTCTCCAATAAATCATTTTTTTTATAAAATCTTGATTTATCCATATTTATTCATCATATCACATCTAATTTTGTTTTTATTTTTTTCAAGGGGTCACTTATAATTTAATTGTGACTGACATTTACTGGCTCATTCACCCTGAAGTTTGTGTCTTGAGACATCATTTAGTTCACTAATGAATGAGTATTTCTAGGATGTACTAAGCACTGAGAAACTATGCACGAGTGTATTCATGCTGTCATTCTTAGTGTCACCAAGGTAACATATATTTATAAATCATTTTGTAGAGTTTTTATTTATTTTTTGCAGCATATGTTTTCTGTAGATACATCCTGTGTCTGACATCACAATTTTGATCCAATTCCTAATCTATTTAATAATGAAACATCCTGCATAAATCCTCATCCTATCGCTGTTTGTATTGAAGTATAAGATGATTACAAATTCATTTTTAATTACAGAAAGTACAGTTATTGAATCTTTATTTCTATACAACTTTGTTACCTTTCAGAACCTTTTGCTTCTTGTGGTCATACTGTCACATTTTTTCAGTTGTGGTCAGAATACTGTAGTGATGCTGATAGTATAAAAGATGTACATAAATTAAAAATAAAGAATGAAGAACAAGCATTTTTTTCACTGTAACTTTGTTTATATTTGTTTATTTAAAGTTGAGAACATGCTCATCTGCACCCTCCTATATTGTTTACTTTAGTTTAGTTTATTTAAACACATCGCAGCCAACGCCCCAAAGGGGTGGCTAAAGTTGCATACAGTATAACATATACTATAGGAACATGAGGAAAAACAGTAATCAGTAATACAAAGTGCACAATATTTTAGTGGTACAAAATACATACTAAAAAAAGACTATATAAATAGTTAGTACAAAAATATTTTCTTTCACATTCACCCAATTTCAAATTTTGTACTTTAAATAGCTCAAATTATAGAGCACACTCATTTATCTAAAAAGTACATGAAAAAAGATGCTTTGTACTTCATTGTTCTTAAAATTAGTTTTTGCCATCTAACCTGTTTCCTTAACCCATAAACAGCCACATCTCTGGATGGTAACAATACATGCAATTTATGCTGAGGATTACAGATATCCTTAAATAGTTTCCTTGACAGTTCTCTTCTCCTTTCATCTAACCATACCAACTTACACTTTTTTAAAGCATCTTCATAAGACATCTCATTCCCCAAGATTAGTCATAAAGCTCTCTTTTGTATCCTTTCTAACTCTCTATTTTCTGTCTTTGTAAGTCTTGCATCCCACACTGCCAACCTGTATTCCAAAATTCGTCTAACCACTGTGCAATAAAAATATACCAAATCTTCCTTACTCACCCCAGCCCTTTTTAACACTGTTAAAAAGTATACTCTTGGGTTTCCTTTCTGTAACATCCCTTACATGTGTTCTTTCCATCCAAAATCATGTTGAATTTTTATTTCTAACAATTTAACACACTCAACCACCTTGACTGTGACACCTCCAGATATAAGAAAGTGATGTTTTATTTGTTTTCCCAAATCTAATTTCCTGTGTCTTTTCTGGATTTATCTGCATCTTGTTTTGTTGTGTCCAAACTTCTATTTCTTTGAGATCTTCCTGCATAGAGCTTTGACTAACTTCACTGAACCTATCGATCAATAAGGTATCGTCCATGTATTTAATACATGGCCTTTCAGTTTTTAGATAGTTTATCATTATGAGCTTCTCACCAAGCCACACTATGCGCACACAAACCTCAGACCAGTGGTATGTTTCCAGATTTCTGTATTGCAGATGGATGCATGCTACTGGGTAGACATCAGTACAGCCTCGGTTTAGTAAGTGTTCTGCTACCGCATTCCCTTAAAGAGCACCTTTTCTGGTGCTTCCCACACAAACACATAAGTACACTTACCTGGCCCCAAGTCTAGTGCACCATAATTTTTAATTTATTGTTGCTGGTATTTAGGGAGGAAAGAGATCGCATTTTGGCTCAGTGGACTTGAGAGCCCAATCTCTTCCACTTCCCTATTTGGAGGTGCACCTGCATGCTAGCTCGTACAGTACAATAGGGACATAAGTGCTGTTTAGTATACTTTAGAGTTCTGATTCTGATAAATCAAGGCCACCATTTAACTAACAAGGATGTTGCTAGTCCAATCATTGCCTTGCTGCTACCCCGGTACTCCCTTCTGAGCAAGTCATACTATCTCTACCCATAAGTCTGTCTATATACTTTTTTTGTTGTGTTACTATGGTATTATATGCACATACAATCTAGCAGTTTTTTATCTGTAGAAAACCACTCTTGTACATAAAAAAGTGGAGACCAGGGTGCATTTTTGATATAATACCACACCCAGGAGAACTGTAATCACCACAAGATGAATTAATGATAGTAGCTAGTAGCCTTCATAATCACTCTAATAGAAACATAGAAACATAGAATTTAATGGCAGATAAGGACCGCTTGGCCCACCTAGTCTGCTCATTTTTTCCTAACTACTGTATTACAGCAGCCTCTATTTGATCTCCGGCTCTACCCCCCCGCCTTACCACTAAGGTGTCCATATGCCTATCCCATGTATTCTTGAGTTTTTTCTCCCACGACCTCCGCCGGGAGGCTGTTTCAGGCATCCACTACTCTTGTTGTTAAGAAATACTTCCTCAAATCTACCCTGAGTCTATCACCTTTCAGCTGCGTAGCATAACCCCATGTTCTTGAGCATGTTTTTTCTGAGAAATGTTTCCCTCTTGTACCATATTTATACCTGTGAGGTATCTGGAAGTCTTTATCATATCCCCCTCTCCTTCCTTTCCTCCAGGGTGTACATATTGAGGTCCTTCTGTCTCTCCTTATAGGGCTTATTATGGAGACCCTGCACCATTTTAGTTGCCCTCCTCTGGACCGCCTCCACTCTGTTTATGCCCTTCTGGAGATGAGGTCTCCAGAACTGGACACAGTACTCTAGGTGAGGTTTCACCAATGAGCTATACAGAGATAACACCACCTCCCTCTTTCTGCTAGTGATACCCCTCCCTATGCACCCCAGCATCCCACTAGCTCTCCCAGCTGCCTTGTCACATGGCCTAGCCACCATTAGGTCATCAGATATGATTATCCCTGGGTCTCTTTTCTGTTTTGTGGTCATCAATACCACTCCCTCCCATTTTTTACTCTGTTCCTCGGTTTCTTGCCCTAAGTGCATGATTTTGCACTTTTTCGCATTGAAACTTAGCTGCCATACCCTAGATCACTCTTCTAATTTTCTCAAATCACTACTCATTTTTCCATCCCTCTTGGAGTGCCTACCCTGTTGCAGATTTTAGTGTCATCCACAAAAAGGCAGACCTTCCTATCCAGACCCTCTGTAATGTTGCTAGTAAAAACTTGTCCGGTCATAGTAATGATCCCTGTGGCACCCCACTGATTACACTCCCTTCCTTGGTGTGAACTCTGTTTACCATTACCCTCTGTCTCCTGTCCCCTAACCAATTCCTTACCCAGTTTACTACCTTTGGACCCACTCCTAGGCTGCCCAAACATAGAAACATAGAAACATAGAAACATAGAATTTGACGGCAGATAAGGACCGCTTGGCCCACCCAGTCTGCCCATTTCCCTACCTACTGGATAAGCTGCAGATCCTAGTTAACCAGCAGCCTACTTCTTCCTACCCCCACCCCCCAGAATTGCCTTATGACTATCCCATGCATGCTTGAATTCCACCACTGATTTTGACTCCACAACTCCTCCGAAGGCCATTCCATGCATCCACAACCCCTCTGTGAAAAATACTTCCTTAAATTACCTCTGAGCCGCCCTCTATCTTCAAA
Organism: Neoceratodus forsteri; assembly: GCA_016271365.2. Taxonomy (NCBI): domain Eukaryota; kingdom Metazoa; phylum Chordata; order Ceratodontiformes; family Ceratodontidae; genus Neoceratodus; species Neoceratodus forsteri. Next base: position 591,353,754 of record CM057458.1, read on the forward strand.
TTGTGCCCTCTTGTTCTTGCACCTCTTTTTGAAAGATGCTACCCTCTTGGACTTTGTTGATTCCTTGAGGTACTTGAAAGTTTCTATCATGTCCCTCTCCCTCCTTTCCTCGAGGCTATACATATTAAGCTCCTTAAGTCTCTCTTCATATGTCCTCCGTGCAGACCCTGCACCATTTTAGTTGCCTCCTCTGGACAGCTTCCATCCTGTCTATGTCTCTTGCGGATTGGGTCTCCAGAACTGCACACAGTACTCCAGATGGGGTCTCACCAGCTGTCTGTACAGAGGGATAATAACTTCCTGTTTTCTACTGGTGATGCCTCTCCTATGCATCCCAGTATCCCCCAGCCCTCCTTGCTGCCTTCTCACATTGCTTGCCCACCTTTAGGTCATCTGATATGACTACCCCAGGTCCCTTTCCATTTTTGTTGTTGTTAGTATCTCACCCCCATTGTGTACTCTTCCCTGGGTTTTGTTTCCAGGTGCATTACCTTGCACTTCTTAGCATTGAATCTAAGCTGCCATACATTTGACCATTCCTCTAACCTTGCCAAGTCCTTCTCATCCTTTCCACCCACCTTGTGCATCAACTCTGTTGCAGATCTTAGTGTCATCTGCAAAGAGACATACTTTTCCTTCCAGTCCTTCTGCAATGTCGCTTATAAAGACATTGAAGAGGACTGGTCCTAATACTGAACCCTGCGGTACCCCGCTAGTAACCCTCCTTTCTTCTGAGTGGACTCCATTTACTATTACTCTCTGTGTCCTATTCTCCAGCCAATTCTTTACCCAGGCTGTCATCTTGGGGCCCAGCTTGTTTACGAGTCTCCTATGTGGAACGGCGTTGAAGGCCTTACTGACATCTAGGTCGGCCACATCCACTGCTCCACCCTGATCCAATTCCCTGGTCATCCAGTCAAAGAAATTTATTAAATTCATTTGACATGACCTCCCCCTGTGAATCCATGCTGCCTTGCATCTTGTAAGCCAGTGGATTCAAGATATTCCACAATCCTTTCCTTCAGTAGTGATTTCATTAATTTCCCCACCACTGAAGTCTGGCTGACTGGCCTGAGAATGCCAGCCTCCCCTCTGCTACCACTTTTGTGAAGCAGGACTACATCTGCCCTCCTCCAGTCCTCTGGAACCACTCCCATCTCCAGTGAGTGGCTGAACAGGACAATCAGAGATACAGACAGTAACTCCCTGAGCTCCCTCAATATCCTTGGATGGACTCCATCTGGCCTCTGCCTTGTCACTTTCAGATTTGCAATTTCCTTCAGGACTCTCTCTCCTCTGAAAATGGACTAGTGTGGCACCTCCCTTCCTTGGATGCTCCTGTTACTTTCCAGTGGCCCCTCACCTTCCACTTCCTCTGTGAACACTGAGCAAAAATATTTGTTCAGTGTGTCTGCTTTCTTCTGGTCCCCCTCCACTCAATCCCCTCTTCCCTTCTTAGCCTTACAATCCCTTCCTTGGTCATACTTTTTTCACTTACGTACCTGAAAAATGTCTTGTCCCCTTTCATTACTGCCTGGGCTATTCTCTCTTCTGTTTGTGCTTTTGCACTCCTTACTGCTTTCCCTCTCTCCCTCTGTTTCTCCTAATGCACCTCCCTATCCTCCTTCCTCTGTGTCTTCTTATACCTCCTGAATGCTGACTTTTTTTTGCCCTTACCTTCCCAGCCACCTCTTTTGAAAACCGCAATGATCTCTTTTTCCTCTTGGTTTTGCTCACTTGTTTGATGCAGAGGTTTGTTGCCTTCACTATGCCCCCTTTTAGCTTCACCCACTGTTCCTCCACTCCACCCAAGTCCTCCTCCCTACCAGGGCATCCATGAGGCATCCACCCATCTTTCTAAAATCATCCCTCCTGAAGTCAGAACCCTAGCCCTTGTGTGGTTTGATTCTGTCACAGTTCTTATATTGAACCACATTGTATGGTGATCTCTGGTCCCCAAGTGGCCTCCCATCGTGATGTCTGCAACCCTGTCCCCTTTAATGAGTACAAGGTCCAGTACTGCCCCATCATGAGTTGGCTTCCTTGCTAGTTGCCTGAGGAATGTCCCCTGCAGGGAGTAAATGATGTCCCTGCTCCCTGGTGAAGCTGCATCTGGGAGGCTCCAATCTACATTTGGCAGGTTGGAGTCCCTCGCCAGTAGCACCTCCCTCTTATTTACCATCTTTTGGATGGCTTCCACCAGAACCTTATCCAACTCCCTCCAACCCCATGCTGGAGGTTTGTAGATTATGCCAGTATGAATAGCGGCTCCATTCCCTATCAAAAGATTGACACACAGTACCTCCACCCCTCCCTGTATTCTCTGTATCTCTGTCACTTTTATGTTTTCTCTCACTTAAATCACCACTCCTCCACCTTTCTTTCCCACCCTGTCCTTCCTGAACAGAGTATAGCCTGGTATGGCTATATCCAAGTCATGGTTCTCAGTGCACCATGACTCAGTAATGGTGACAATATCTAGGAGCCATCTCCTCTGTATAGGCCCTTATCCCTCAGGTGGGACTGCAGTCCCCAATGTAGCCGAACCCCTCCTCTGCACCACTCCTTCAACCATGAGTTGAAGCTTCTGGTACAGAGTACCCTATCCTCCCCCTGTCGTAGAAAGGTAGCACCTCAGAAAAAGTCACTGAGTGTGCTACCGGTCTAAGACCCCTCCACAACTCCCTGAATTCCTTCTGCACTATCCCAGCCTTGTCTTTAGCCAGGTCATTAGTTCCCAGGTGGACAATGACATCTAGCTCTCCTTCCCTTCCTGCTGCCCTAAGAATTCCCAGGATCTGCTTTCCATCCCTGTGAGCCGTGGTGCTGCTTAGGCAGCTAACCTCCCTCTCCCCTTCCCTTCTTGTTCCCAATTCTATCCCTCTCACAATTGAGTCCACCATTGGGAGTTGCTTCCTCCTTCTCTGGGGTCCTCTGCCACCCTCCTTTGGCTCTCCACTATGGAGGACCCCAACATCTTCCCTGGTAACTACCACAGGTGCTTCCATGGGACAGTCCTGCCCCACCACAGTGGCATAGGGATTGTGTAGTGAAACCAGATGGAGAATGTGCCTCTGACCCACCACCTTCACTCTCCCAGAGCTCACCGTAGCCCAGCCGCTCCTCCTCCTTAACATCCTCTGAGGTAACAGTGGCAGACTTGGTGGTCTCTGGGTGAGGGAGGAGGCCCCTTGAATCCTAGCCAACTTGGCCCAGAGTCTAGCAACCTTCTCCCTCAGCTCAGGGAGGTGCATGAAGATGGGGCAGCACCACAGCCACCAGAAGGTCTCTCTGAAAATTGCTGCCCCACAGCCACTGCACTGCATCACTCTCAGCATAATTTCTACTCTGGAAATACCTGGTCCCTTTCCCTTGCTAGGGTTCACCCTACTCAGCTAGTAGTACCCTGTTGTATTAATGTTCCTTCCCTTATTCCCTTCTGCTTTATCTACTGCGGCACCAGCACTTATACCTCCTTGCTTCCTGACCTGGATAGGTTTCTAGTTAATGTTTCCCATCACCTTTTTTTTTTTACTTTTGTATCCCTACCCTAGATAGGACTTTTCACCTATTCTCAGTTTTAGTCTACCCCTGACTTTCCACTCACCTGTGCATGTGTGTGCTGCAACAGGAATCTTGACCTGGTTTCAGACTCTCCCCTCCTTTCCCCACCCCCTCATAACCCATTGCTGGGCTGAAAGTAGAGTATCTACAAATGTATGATTTTAATAATCCTGGAAATTAGAAAGTTTACACCAAGTTTATTCAACGTTAGCATGCATTGTGATGTTTGATGCACACTGGTTCATACCCTATTAGACATGTTTTGGAAAAAGGAAAAGAAAATGAGTATCCTTTGTAATTACATGCATTTTGTTTTTGTATACCTGTTAATTCTCAATAAAAATCTTTAGAAAAAATATGGTGCAATGCAGAGGGAGGTCCTGACATCACAAGTGACATAATTTAAGGAGCTCGCTGCCTGCTTCCTGTCACCTCAATGCACGGATACTGCATTCTCCAGACAAGAAGGCTCTGTGGCATTAAGTTGTGGAGCCTAGAGCTGTAGGTGAGCAAAATAAAGGAGTCTTAATTTTGATGAATTTATGTATTTTTGTACTTCCATAGCATTGCCCTTACTGAACCAACTGTAACAAAAATTACAGTATCTAGAGATCCTGACATTGACTCTGTGCCTGCCAAATGTCAAGTAAATTGGTTGAACAGGGTGGAGTTATTAAGGTGCATGAATCATTGTTTTAATATTAAAATACTCACTTTACCTTAATATACAGGTGCTACTGCGCCTATAAAAAAAGCTTATTTAGGGTTGCTACCACACACTCCCATCCCTCTCCCACTTCTCCTATCCTCATGACCCAAAAGCAAAGTTACAGTTACAGGGCCATGCATCAACAGTCTGGTACCATATACAGGGCTAACATATTAAAAATCTGTAAATAGAAACTCCAATCCCCACTCCTACCCTTGTGATTCAAGTGCAGAGTAGCCTGACATGCTCAGAGCGTATATTTGAATATGCACAGAGCAAATGTTACCTTTTTCACTAGATGTTTAAATATATACCCTGGTGAGCACAGTGCAATGAAGGCACAAACTGCAGACTTTTGAAATGGATACAGCTGGGGTGGATGAATAGGCATTCCACACACGCACAGGAGCAAACAGTCTGCTTGTACAGCACAAAACTGTTTGCTCCTGAGACAGCTAAAGCCCTATATTGAAACCTTACCATGCAAATGACCTCTTTGCCCAGACAGAGTGCTAAGAGATTATTTGCATCTCCTTGCCTCATTACCTAGTGAGGCACAAGCATTTACTTCATGGACCGCATAGAGGGCTGTCACTCCAGTGTTGTTTTGTCTTTCCTTCCCCTGATTCCCAGTGCCAGTTATGTAAAAATTAAAACTGCATCCCTTGCATCCAATGTCCTTCCCATTCCCAGTGCCAGCTATAGTAAATTATACCACAGGTATCTCTTGTTAGCCAATCAGAACACAGGAAAACTGTCATTTATTATGCCACAAAGTACTACAACATCATTTTGAACACACCCACAGTAGACTATCTACACTGCAGACATGCCCACAGTATGTTTCCCTCATTTCAGACACGCCCACAGTAGGTTATCCATTTATTCTATAGAAAAAAAGGGGAAATATAGGCATGTTCCACTTTAACTACCAAAGAACTTTTAAAATCCTAGTGTCAAAATTCTTAGTTGTATATTAGTAATAACATTCAGGTAGCCGGAGTATACTTGGAATAATTAACTTCTTCAGTTGATTAACCTTGGCCTCGTCATTTAATCACCCACATCAGCCAGTTATTCCTTTGTATACTATGGCTAACTGAATGTTATCAGAACATTTATCCCTGATGTCCAGTGGTCCTCTCCACCTGATTCACGGTGTTAGTTATGTCTAAATAATGCGTTTATCCCTAGAGTACACTGATCCCCCCCCTTTCCAGTGCCAGTTATAGTAAACTACACATTTAGCCTTGGCATCCAGTGGCATCCCCAACCCCCAAGTGCCTCCTACCCTTGTCAGCAGCAGGTTCAACCCTCTGCTTACCACAGTCTGGCCCACAAGTTAGTTACTGATAGACGGCCTAAAAATTCGTTAATTCTAAAACTACATTTATATAAGTTACCTAAATGTGGTTCCAAAGCATTTGAAAAATGTAAAATCAGCCTTCTAATTTCAAAAAACTGCCTTACCTGCTTCTTAAAATGGCCGGCAAATGTGTTAAGTGATGACATCATCGGAGCCAAAGTCAGAGAGCTATATGGCTCTCTATAGTGCTAACTAGTTCTTTTTTCCCTTTGTATAGAATTGATTCACCAAAATTGTCAAAACCATGTGCATTATTTAGAGCAATACGCATGTTAGGCTATGGTTCTGTTCATTTTGTTTACTTTAACATGCTGAAATTGTGTTTTAATACTTTCTCTTTGGCAAACCACAGTGCAGTACAAATCTTGCATAACCTGGTGGTCTAGTGGTTATGGTAGATCCAGGGTGCTACAATTGGGGGGGTTGCTGGGAGTGTGTGCATACTTGATATGCACTTTCTAACATTTTTATGAAACCTTTATATTTTCTGCTATTATGCTTTTCTAGTATGTTTTTGACTGAAACTACAAATGTAATCCATATTTTTGAATGTAAACATTTGTACACTCAATAAATCAGACTTCTTCAACAAAGTGAAATGCAGCAGCAGCAAGCAAGTACTTTACAATGGTGGGGTGGGGGGAGGGGTTACAGCCACACCCTTCACCACCCCATAGATCCACCACTTGTTTGTAGCAAAGTTCTTCTGTAGTCCAATGCCAGAGTTCATACTTTCTTGGAAATTAAAAATATGTTTGTCTTGTCTTCTCTCCTTTATCCATGGGAAATAATAATAATAAGAATCGGTATTTATATAGTGCTTTCATACACATTGTATCCCAAAGTGCTTTACAAGCAACGCTAGACTGGTAGTGAAGTGACTGAATGTGTAGTCGCAACCAATTCACACATTAATACCCACAAACAGCCATAGACAATTGCATGAACTGGTTTTGTTGCAAGGGGGATGTTGGCCAGGACAATGGGGTCAGGTAGTGATCATGGTGCTGGCAGCCCCACATCTTATTTCTCACAGTGATCTGCTCATATTTCTCCCCTTCTGTCTTCCCCTTCCCCTGAATATAGCAGTACCTTGCAGGACTGCCCTTCTCAGTCCCTCTCTGGTACTCATTCTCAGTACTTCTCCCCACACCAAAAACTGGTGAACTCATCACCTTTGTGCATCATGAATGTAGGTAGTACAGTCCCCAAGTTTTTTGACATATCAAAAATAAACAAATCTTTCCAGTAAGTCAGGCTGATAGCAGCAGGGAACAAGGGGAATTATAGGCTTTCATATCCTTAAAAGATCTAGGCTACCTTTCATTAGGCACTATTAAATTATGGGTGTACACATCATTATGCATGTCATTTAATAGTGCCTACTCATAGGTGGAGTAGATCTTATATGGGTAGGATTGTCTATGTTTCCCCTTGTACCCTGCTGCTATCAGCCAGGCTTACCAGAAGATCATGTTTATTATTAATATGTAAAAATGACACGGGCGACTGTACTAACCACATTCATGATGCAGAAGGGTAGTGAGCTCACCAGTTTTTGGTGTGGGGAGCAGAAGAGAAGAATGAATGCCAGAGAGGGACTGAAGAGGCCATTCCAGCAGGGTACAGCTATATTCAGGTTAGGGGAAGACAGGAAGGGGGATGATTAGCAGATCATTGTGAGATCTGGAATGTAGGGCTGCCAGCACCATGATCACTACCTGACTGTGAAGGAGAGCAGCCAGCAATGACAAATACTCAGTAGCAGGGCTGCACTTCAAGTGTTACTTGAATTCAGTGTAGGGAGATTACCCTCAAGTGGGGGGGGGGTGTTGACGTTTGTTAGGACAGTATTGAGGGAGCTGTGTATAGATCATTCAAGATTTAGAAGGGTGGTAGCCAACCAGCTCGCATTGTTCTGCGAGGTTCTGCAGATCACAGGTAAAGGAGTAGACTGACACTGGAAGTCTGTGGATTCGCTAAAGGCATTAGTATGCCTCTTCTGCGAATAATATTGTTATCCGTAGTAAGTACAGCCCTTATGAGGGCATGAACAGCAGTTTTTCTGGTGAGTCCTGAAGCTTATTGCTTGGCCTCCATGAAGACCCAAATGTTGGTGAATGAGGTGGGGCAAAAAACACAACAGCGGAACTGTACATACTGCCTTCACTGTGCAGAAGGGTGGTGATCCACTCAATGTTTACTGTGGGAGCAGAAGTCAAAAATTGAAAAAGTGGACTTAAGTGTGATTTGGGAGGTATTTTTTAACAGTGCCAGCTGATGATCCATGTCAGTGTAGGTGTGCACAACTCTCTGAGGTATACAGTATGATTACAGTCTGAGGTGTGATAATTCTCTTCATGAGACCGCAAGCTCATATGCAGCTCCAGGCAGTACTAAGAACACAGTATGGATGGTGGGGTGTTTAACAGAAGCCAGGCTAGGTGCAGGGGGGTTCACTTGGAAAAACAATACAAGAGAAGCTTTTTTTGTGGATTAACAAGAATGCATGAGCTTTGGAATTGGACCAGACTGGTTCTTCGCTGTGTGACCCTGAGCAAGTCATTTAACTTCCTTGTGCTGCCAGGCCACATCTGTAAACAAGGTTTCAGCATAGTGTTTCTCTCCTAGTTAACAAAAAAAATTCAGGGCATCACATAACCTCTAGATCATCAGGTATTTGAAGTGTTGTACTGTTCTGCAGTTTGCCAAAGAGAAAGTCAGCTAGATTGCAAAACATTTTCAGCAAGTTTAAGTAAATAAAATGAACAAAATCATAGCCTAACATGTGCACTGATCAAAATAATCCACATGTTAACACATGGTGTTGATCATTCTGGTAAAACAATTCAAAACAAGGAGGGAAATAAGAACTAGTTAGCCTATAGGAATCTATATTGGTCTCTGGCTCTGGCTCTGTTTATGTGATCATGAGTCATCACTTAACACAGTTGGCAGACATCTTAGGGAGAAGGCAAGGCTGTTTTTTGTAAGTGAAAGGCTGATGTTTACATTTTTCAAAAGCTATGAAACTGCATTTATGTTATTTACATAATGCAGTTTTAGCATAAATGTAAATAGTAGCCTTTACTTTACCTCGCTATGAAGCCAGATTTTGGAGTTTGCAGTTTTAAAAAACTGCTTGTTTAGGTATCCTTTAAGTGTAGCCTGTCAGAGGAGGACTTACGTGAGTGTCCTGTATTGACAGATTGTATTTATGTGTTAGGCAGTCTATCAGTAATAGAGATGAGTGGCAGATGGTTGGCTGTGGCAGTGAGTGGAGAATTGTGCCAGTTGCGATCCCAGTGTGGGTGGAAGGCATCTGGGGAGTAAGAATGCCACTGGATGCCAAGGATAAACATGTATTTTACCAAGACTGGCACTGGGAATGTGGGGAACCTGTACATTTCATTTTAACATATCTGGCACTGGGAATCAAGGGGGAAGACACTAGATGCCAGGGATCCACAGACTTTGGTGGGGTTCACCTTCCAGCCTCAACTGGTGGGGGAGACTGGGTGAGGCTGGAGGGTGCTTTACACTCTGGTAAATGGTGCTTTTTGCAAGGCCACCCTGATGCTCTAGTGGCAATGCATCGTGCTACCATGCAGATGACCGGCACTTGGGAGAGAACTCTGGTCGATGCATCGGAAGGCAGGTTAGGTTGCAGGCAGCTACCAGAAAGCAGCACACTTCAGCTGGGGAGGGCTGGCGGTGAGTTCTTTAGCACAATGTCCCCTGGAGGTGGACCATGGAGCTTGCTCCTTCCATTGGGGTATGTTTCATTGTCAAGGCTGTAGGGCACGGCCCATGCCAGGGGAGGAGGAGGCGGAACAAGGAAAGAAATGTGGGAGGAAATATTCCCTGCCATCTCTATGACAGTGAGTCACCTGAACAGAGTATATCCCTGGTCTACAGGGTATATCCCTGGACAACGACACAAAGAGGATAAAAATCAATATGGGGAAAGAGGGTAAAAATCAATATAGAAAAAAGGTGCTTTTTGCAACACTATTTAACGATAGTGTCAACATGATTCAGTTGGTAGCAAATCCACCTCAGGGCCAATAAGTCGTGGGTTCTAGTTCCACACCAGGATTGGGCTCATACTTAAAATGCTGGCACCTGAGAGCAGTATTAGGGGGGTGCTGTACTGATGGGGTGTGCCATCCTTTGGATGAGATGTTAAAACTGAGGTTCATTCTACCAATTTCTGGTGCTGTCCTGGTGGGTGTTGAGGTGTAAGTAAAAGAACCCAAGGCACTTTTGGCAAGAGCAGGGGACTTGCCCTGGTCTCCTGGTCAATGTTCCCCTTCCCATAAAACTGGTTCATGCAATTGTCCAAGGCTTTGCGTGGATGTTGATGTGTGAAATGGCTGCCACTACATGCTCAGTCACTTTACTACCAGTCTAGTATTGCTTGTAAAGTGCTTTGGGATACAATGTGTATGAAAAGTGCTATATAAATGCAAATTCTTCTTCTTCTGGCTATTAGCATGTCTGGCAAGCAGTGCACACAACTTCATGAGACTACCTCTCATTTACATGGTGCCTGGGGTGCCTTTGCACTTATGTAACTTTGTTCCATGCACAGTGAGGTTTTCAATATGAGAAGTGCAGTGTTCACTGACACAAACCACAATATACGCAGTGCAGACTCTGAGTAGCAGAAAGGCTTTCAAAATGCTGCCCTATGAGTCTATCAAGTCTGTCCTGTTGTTCCTACACTGTTTTACTCTGCCCTTTCAGAGTTCTTCCCACCCCTTGCCTCCCTTTTTCTCTTATTTTTATTTGACTTTTAAACCCATTTTTCCTCAAGCAATTATTGTGTTTTCTCCAACTACTGATTGTGCTCAAAAGCATACTGAGCACTATCCTTACATACTTGTCTTCTGAGTTGTACAGATGACATTACCAACATAGAACAACACAATGAGTTCTCCTAAAGAGAAGGAGAGATGTTTCAGCATGTGAAGGCAGTGTTAGATGTAGCCAAAAACCAATTGTTGATGACTGTGGACATAAATGATGCAGAAACAAAGTCCACTGCTAATGTTGTCTCTATTGGGAGATATCTGTTGACCTGCAAAAAGGGCAGCAGATTTCCCATCTGAAGATATCTCCCTTTTTGGTGATGAAACTGAAAAATGTCATTTCATTTTCATTTTATTTATTCTATTGGAGAACAGGATGAGCTAAATAGCCTGTTTTCACAAGTGATCAATTGTAGAAAACAAAGTAAACATTGTCATGGAAGGAAAACACAGGGTAACAAAAATGATTCAGGGCCAACAGGACGGGTCCTATGAGGAGTGCCTCAAGGCACTGAACATGTATTCACTGGAGACCAGAAGGGGAAGGGGATATATGATGGAGACCTTCAAGTTCCTAAAAGGAATTAACAAGGTGAACTGCAGGGAACAATTTAGCTTGAATACTAACTTGCGATCACATGGACATGTGTGGAAACTAACAGGAAGGAGGTTCAGAAGTGACAAGAGGAAGTATTGTTGCACAGAGAGGGCGGCAGAGCCATGGAACAGTCTGGCAGCTGAGAGGGTGGGTGCAAAAAACATTGGTGGTTTGAAGCACAGTTGGGACAGAATGAAGGATTTAGTGGTTGCTCGGGGTGGCAGAATCAGGGACGAGAATGGGGGAGAGGAAAGGGAAGGGCTAGGACTCTGGAGGGAGAGTAGGTCCCAGGGTTAAATTGGGAACTCAGGCAGAGTGGATGGACTACTGGTCTTTTTCTGCTATCATTGGTTACATTTTTAAAACACAGGAATAAAAGAACAAGGACAAGGTGTAAATAGGAGACCAGCAGTTAGGTACAGTTACAGTGTATCTTGTTAAGCAGATGCTGATGGAGGTTAGCACTTAAGGAAGGGATGCTGACTCTTAAGGGGAGTTGGGAAGATAGGAGGTTGTAGGGGCCAACTGGCCTGTAGGACACAGCTCTTTGTCCTGCAGCCGTGTTTCTAAGGGGGAGTTGGAAGTGAATTTGGACTGAGGGCATGTCCCTACCTTATTGGAGTAGTGGGGAAAGAGTGTAGAAATACAGGAGGGAACTTTTCCTAGCAGCACCTTGTGCAGGAACACTTCTAACCTATAGGTGAAGCGATCCTCCTAGGAGAGGCAGGCAAATAATTTATATTGTTGGCTATGGTGGGTACGATAGGGCAGGCCAGTCAGAAAGTGACAGATATTGTTGTAAACAGTACACATCTTGGTGAGAACCCTGGCAGGAGCAGTAGTAGAGACAAGGGAACAAAATCAACAATAAGGAATAATAGGCTGTGTGCGAGTAATTTCTTTGTTTTAGGAATCAGGACCTTTTGATCCTGTGTAGTGCTTCAAGTATCTGGTGCATAGTTTTTATCAGGTTATTGATGTGGGTGTCAGAGGATAGTGTACTGTTCAGAAAGACACTTTGTTATTTAAACTGTGAGACAAACTCCACCACTATGCCTTCTAAATCGCTGATAAGAAAAGGAGAGCAGGCTGCTTTCTTATGTATCCCTGAAAAAAACAAACACATGGATATAATTTTGTTGGAGATGAGAACCATCTTATTATTGAAGAACTATGTTTGGAGGAGGTCAAAGTCATGTTGTATAATTTTGTTTAGGGTTGCGCTGTCCCTACCTGAAGATTTTGGTGGATGGATAATTGTTGGGGAGTGAGTTTAGAAAAGTGATAAAAGTAGGGGACCAAGGATAGAACCTTATGGGACCTCACTGTTGATAGGATGAAAGTCGAGTGGACATTGTCAGTTTCAGTCCTGTGCACCCTGCAGTAGTTTTTGAACCAAAAGGAGGCTTTATGGGAGAAGTTGAGTGAGGAATTAATGGTCCATAACACTGAAGGCCTTGGTGAGTTCCATAAATATTGTGACAACATATTTCCTGGAGTCTATAGATCAATGCACATAGACTGTGAGTCTTACCAAGGCAATCTCAATATTGTACATAGTACAGAAACCAAGCTGCACACTGGTTATTTCCTTTTTCATTATTTATTTTTTATACTTTTAAGCCTGATGAGTATTACTGCCCATTTTCATAGGTGATAAATGGTAACAAATAAACATAAATACAAATATTACAAACAATTTCACTTACCATAACTACAACAACAAATACATATATTCAATAAAAACATGATAACAGCAGAAAACAAAATCAGCAAGTGCATTCCTGTTGGAGTTGATGGTACTATTTTAGTCTAGTTGTAAAGGTCCGGACGGTATTACAGTTCAGAAATTCAGATGGGAGGGAGTTAAAGAAACAAGGGGCTCTATATTGGAGAGACCTCTAACCAACAGTTTTTTTGAAAAATGGAAATTTGAATGAAAATCTATCTTGAGTTCTGGTACCCTTAATATTGATAAATCTTGGAAACAGTAGACATACTGATGTAGGTAAAGTTCCAGAAATTATTCTAAATAGAAAGATACCCATTTTTAATGGTGTCCTATTCTGGAGAGAGAAGCTGTTGGACTGCTTTAAAAGTAGGCAACGGTGTGTATGAATGGGGACACTGAGCATAAATCTTATAATGGAATTATAAGTTACATTCAGTTTATCAAAAATTTTACTACTCATTACGGAATAAACTATCAATCCATAATCTAAAATACTAAATAAAAAGCTATGAGCTAAAAGTTTTCTAGCCTCGGTGGTCAAAAATTGCTTAACTCTATAGAGGCATCCTATAGGTTGCCCTCACCACTCCCACACTGTGGAACCAACTCCCTCCTGGAAGGCGGGAAGCCCCCCTCTATCAAAACCTTTTGAACCAGGCTTAAGGCCCACCTGTCGGACACCAGTTCTTGCCATTGCACCGGCTTCTGATAGGAACCCAGAGATAAATGACTAACCAGGTCCTATCCTCCACAACTGTTTAAAACTTCTTATTAAAATTCTAACATGTTATCACTGCTGATCAACCCATTCTTTCCATTTGTACTGTTATGTTCCTGTACTACCATCATTTATTGTGATTCCTGTAACCTGAATTAACACTGTTTTAGTCTCTTGTGTTATGTAATCCTGGGTCACCCCTGAAAAAGGGACCTCCGGGGCTCAGTGGGCTTACCCGGTCACCAAAATTTAATAAATAAATAAATAAATAATCTTTGGTTACAAGCCATACTTTTGTATGTAAGCAGACTTCTGGTCAAAGACAATCATTTCAAAGATTTTCAAGAGGGAGCAAGGAAGGAGATGGGACACTAGTTGGAGATGAGGTGTTTAGGCCCACATTTGTAGAAGGGGATAATTGTGGCCATCTTCCATAATTTATGGTAGGTGCCTGTGCAAAGGGAGAAGTTAAAAATACGTGAGGTGGGGTATGTCAGCACCTCACTAGCCAGTTTAACAAAGTGGTAGTTAGTCCCATTGGGGCCAGAAACTGGTTTTGGATTGGAATGTTCAAGGTGTTTGGATACCTGCCCCATGGTCAGGTATTTGAATCTGAATTTTGGTGGAGAACTTTCCGGTGACAAAACAGGTGAGACCTGTGAAAGGGGAAGCTTTAAGAAAGATTGCAGAATTTGTCAGGGTCTCCAATGAAATCATTAAACATGGAGGAAATTACCTTTGGGTTATGGGTGACGCAGTCCTTACCCTCTATGGTCCAGGATTTGGTGCCCTTTGATCTACCAATTATATTGTTGTTTTTTTTTATTTATATTTTATGCCCTGGCTTTTTTCCTCATTTTCTCCCTCCCCCGTGCTCAGTAACATGCGTGTGTGGAGGCACGTGCACACCATGGCTCTGAGGCACCCTCCTGCTCCTTGCCGGCCCCAACCGCCTACTCTGCCCGTCGGACCTCCACCCAAGGGCAGTGGAACTGTGGGGGCAACACAGATCCTCCCCAGGACAGGAGAGCTACCATTGCAGCTGCTCAATCCTGCTCCTTCCTTCCCCCCACGCCAGCTCCCTGATGACCCTGGCTCATTCCTGAACCCGGGTCACCAGCGTGACCTGAGGTAAGGCATCCAGTGCCTCAGCCCTCTGTGCCACCAGGCCAGCTTCACCAATTATATTGTTAATGTTGTTCCACTCCTTTTTAGGATTCCCCAGAGAGGAGGGTATTTCAAAGAGGTATTTCACTAGCAGAAGCACTTCGCTGGCAAAGTGCCACTACGCATAGTTCTTCCTTTAAAAAAAGGTTAAAATGTAAAAAAACACCCTACCCACATGCTCACGTTTCCCACTCTTCTTCCCCAGCCATTTCAAAGTAACTCCTCCACCTCCTACCCTAGCAGCAGTTATTCCTCCCTCTTCTTCTCCCCACTCCTAGTGAAGTTCTATTTAAAAACAAAAATAGGTCAGTAATATCCCTTCCACTGGCCAATATCCTTGGCTCTAAATATTTATAAATTAGTTAACCCATCCTATTTCCCTCACCATTCCCACCCAGTAAATACACATACACCCCCACCTGAGACAAAGGAAGTCACTTCCCAAAGTCCTGGAATACTCCAGGTGCAGCTAGCCAACAAGGAGCTGGATTCATCCAGGTCAATCAATGCTAACTAGGCCCAAAAAGCACTCTTTAGCTTTCGCTCTAAGCAAGACAGGCTATAGCCAAGCCAAAGGCATCTTATTGAAATATTACTAAAGAAAATACATTTTCTATGATAACAATTATAAATAATTTTCAGCAGAAGTCATTAAACTGTCTAAGGTACAGACCACAGACTGGTAATATCTATATGCAACTCTCTGAGGTGATGACCACAGAACATAAATAGCTACTTGCAACTCTCAAAGGTACCAACCACAGAACAATAACAACTAATTGAAACTCTTCCTTATATACATACATACATACATAATAGTGTTGGCAGATAAGGACCTACATGGCCCACCTAGTCTGCCCAGTATCCCCCATTACTAAGCCCCCATCCCCCCTCAGACCTTCCCCATTCCCCTTCCTCCCAGGATATCCCATGTGCTTATCCCATGTGTGCTTGAAACCCGAGACCATCTCTGTCACAACTATCTCTTCCGGCAGGTTGTTCCAAGCATCTACCACCCTCTCTATGAAATAGTACTTCCTCACGTTACCCTTAAACTGTCTGCCCTCCAACTTCATACTGTTTCCCTGGTTTCTAAACATCCTTTCATTTGAAATAGGTCTCCCCCTTGGCGTCCTGTTTATACCCTTTAGATATTTGAACATCTCGATTATATCCCCCCTGCTGTTCCTATTCTCCAATGTGTACATATCCAGCTCCCTCAGCTGTTCCTCATATGCCTTCCCCTGCATCCCCTGTATCATCTGAGTAGCCCTCCTCTGGACTGCCTCTACCCTCTCTGTATCCCTTTTGAGGTGCGGTCTCCAGAACTGTACACAAAACTCCAGATGAAGTTTGACCAGGGCTGTATACAGGGGCATGATGACTTTCCTCATTTTACTATGCCTTGACTTATACAACCCAACATTCTGCTTGCCCTCCCCACCACAGCCTGGCACAGATTTACCACCTTCAGGTAAGATGAGATGATGATTTCCAAGTCCCTCTCTTGTTCCATAACTGTTATTCCCACCCCATTAATCTCATATTTTGCTTGCGGATTTCCATGCCCCATATGCATAACCTTGCATTTGCCCTCATTGAAGTCAAGCTTCCAAACCTTGGCCCACCTCTCTAGTCTACCAAGATCCTCCCTCATTCGTACAATCCCCCCCCCGTGTATCCACTCTGTTACATAACTGGGTATCATCGGTGAACAAACACACCCTCCCCTCTAGACTGTCTGCAATGTCTCCAATGAAAATGTTGAAAAGTACTGGTCCCAGAACTGACCCCTGTGGCACCCCGCACATTACTCTCCCCTCCTCAGAGAGCACCCCATTTACAGTCACCTTTTGGGTTCTACCCAAGAGCCAGTTTCCCATCCATTTTGTTATGGCCAGCCTCACACCTAGGCCACCCATCTTGTTTAATAATCTTTTGTGAGGAACAGTCTTCCTGAAGTCCAGATAGGCCACGTCCACTGCCCCTCCCCGTCAACCACCCCTGTCTCCCAGTTGAAGAGACCCACCAAGTTTGCCTGACAGGATCTTCCTCTGACAAACCCGTGTTGCCTATGATCAACGAACCTCTTCCCTTCCAGGTAGTCCACCAGTCTTTCCTTTAGGAGTGCCTCCATGATCTTCCCAACCATTAACATCAGGCTCACTGGCCTGTAATTTCCCACCTCTGCCCTGTCCCCTCCCTTATGAAATGGTACTACGTTTACCCTCCTCCAGTCATCTGGAACCTCTCCTGTTCCTAGCTACTGAGTGAATAGTTCTGCTAGCAGTTCTGTTAGTTCCCTCCTGAGCTGTTTCAGTGTCCTGGGATGCACCTCATCTGGACCCATGGCCTTATTTACCTGAAGACTGCCTAGTTCTTTTAAGACCCTTTCCACCATGAAGGGTTAGGTATCAATCCCTTCCCCTCTTCTCCCCCCCCCACGCTTCATCTTAGGCCCCCATCCTTTTCCTCTCTGGTGAACACTGAACAAAATTACCTGTTCAGTATATTTGCCTTTAGGCCATCCTCCTCTACACGCTCCCCCTCCTTTTCTCTTAATCTTGTTTTTCCTTCTCTCCCCTCCATATCTAAAGAACGCCTTATCTCCTTCCTTGATTTTACTAGCTATATTCAACTCTGCTTGCACTTTAGGCCTTCTGACAGTCTTCCTCACTTTCCTCTACAAGTCCAGATATCATTCCCTATGCCTCCCGCTCTGTGTATTCTTGTAGACTCATCTAATTGTCACAAAATACTGAAATAGTAGTATAGAGAAAAACAGAAATAACCTGCTAGAGACAGATACTAAGCATGTGCATCATAAATAAGACCTAAGTTCTCCTTTTCTGCACTGGCAAATTCCATCTGCAAAAAGTGTCCTTTCATCAAGTCTATAAAAGTGCTGGAGTTTGTATGATCAAGGAGATACTCTGAATATGCTCCTAGCAAGTGGCTACTGAGTGTCTCTGGCAGGCATTTTTTGTCTAAGACTTGCTGAACAGACCAGCAGAATAATAAGATTGATTGAGCTCTTTTGCCTCTGGCATTTAGCTATCACATTTAAACTAATAGTGGTCAGGACTATAGGCCAAAATAAAACTGTTCTTGGGGAAATGCTTTGCAATATGGATACATAAGTTAGGCAATAGGTGAGGATATAGCTTTGAATAGTCATTTTTGATAGGAATACTAACGTTGCTGTATAATTAGGTTACTTGGTTCTGTTTCTCAGATCAAGAATTTGTATTAGAAGAGGACTGCTAGGCTCACAAGATAGTTATCTGCTCATTGCTTATGCTGGATAAGGAAGAGATGAGTTTCTCATGACATATTGAATGAACTTTTCTAATATGAGAATTGTAATCATAGTTTTTCATGAATTTTACACTTCTGTAGCTTAGTAAGGATGGAAATACCCTAATTTTAGAAATATTAATAATGTATAATAAACCACCTGAGTTTTGCGAATACAACCTGGGTCTGTCTTGTTATATACCTAGAAACTGAGTACTCAGATAATTGTATCATATGGACCCTGGCATGGGCATCTAGTTCTGGTACCAGTTCTGGTTCTGGTGCCAGTTCTAGGTGACACTCCACCACCCTTCTCCCCCTCACTCACTCCAAAGAAAGGATACTTAATTAAATCAGTCCCAAAGTGGGTGACCCAAACAGGCCTCCCTCCACCTTGGCTGTATGCTGTCTTTTGAATGAAATCAGGGACACGCTCCTATAGCAATCACCTGATCAGCCAGTTGAGGAGCCAATTTGGTGATTACTATAGGAGCACAACCCTGGTTTCATTCAGAAAATGGTGGCCAGTCAAGCTGCATGAAGGGCTGTACTGGTCACCTGCTGTGGGACCAGTTCAACCAAGTATCTGTTTTTGGAGTGAGTGGTGAGGTGCCAGAGGATGGGAGGGTGGGGATGTATTTGTACATACTACATCAGGTGGGTGGGTGGGTGGAGGAGTGTGAGTTAACCAATTCATACAATTTGGGAGCAAGGGCATTGAGTGGGGCAAAGGAATGCAACCAACCTTTTTTTATGGAACTCACTGGGACTGGGGGGGGAGCAGGTATGGGTGCTGCTATGGTGGGGAAATGGGGAGATACTTTGGAGTGGCTGGGGTGGGACATGAGTATGTGAGTAGGGGTGTTTTTTTACATTTTGGAACTTTTTTAAACAAAACAATTCTGCTGTGTAAAATCCCAGATATAAATAATGCAACGTTACCAACTTTGCTGGTGGAGTACAGCTTTACTGTATCTTTGACTGGGAAAGTGAAAGTGCAGTTTGGTGCACAAAGCAAAGTGCCAGCAGCAGT
This sequence comes from Neoceratodus forsteri, assembly GCA_016271365.2. Taxonomy (NCBI): domain Eukaryota; kingdom Metazoa; phylum Chordata; order Ceratodontiformes; family Ceratodontidae; genus Neoceratodus; species Neoceratodus forsteri. The sequence goes on from CM057458.1 coordinate 591,372,752, forward strand.
GTGGCTTATTAACTCAAAACTATGAAATAACTATGAGGACATTTACATAGCCCCCACACACACACACACTGCTTGTTGATCTAATTGGAACAGTGCTTAAAGGAAGACTACTGTCAAAATTTGCAAAAACATATGTTGTGCAGAGTGTTTTGATTTGTGTGTACAGTCCCAGTGTGTCCTTTCCTTTGCTGGCTGTTATTCTAAATTTGCCTACTAGTTTTATGGCCCCTGGGGATCTCCATGTTTGACTTTTTTATTGCGTTTCTTTTGCCTATAATGCTTCCTGTCCCACATGACAGTGATGCATCCAGGACCACAGCACCACTGATTCAGTGAGTGATAGTGCTGCAACAGCAATCTGCTGTTAGGAGCCTGATGTTCTGGTCTAAACTAAATAACCCTTTCTGATATAATTGTTTTGCTTTCTGGATCTAGGTCTAGTCAGTGGGAGAAAATGTTTTGTTTCATTTCATCAAACTGCACACAGCCATCTAAATAAACACAAATTGTATTTATTTATTTGGAAAATGTTTCACCAGGAAAGACAACATGAGCTGTTAACAGTTCATTTCCAGAAGCGTCCTGGTTGGGAGTGGGTAGAAGAATTGGGAGAACGGGCAAACACATAGCAATAACAGAGCAATACAAGTACAATTACTAAAACAAAACAGTGTAGTACAATTACAGAGCAGAAATAGCCCAGACCAACTGGTCAGGGTAAACAAAACCATGTTTGGATATAATGTACATTGAAACAACCCAAGAGCAGGTGATCCAGTAGGAAAAGGTTAGAGGATGGATAACACATTTGAAGTGCTAGAAGTAGTAGGCTGAGCACATGATTTGAAGTGCTATTGTATACCCAAGGGAGGGCAGTTATAAGACAAGTGGGGAAGTGGACAGGCGAGGGGTAGAAGGTGGGGGATGGAAGTGGGAGAGAGAGGGACAGCCAAGATCTAACCCCTTCTGTATGCTGAGAACCCTGCAAGGGGGACAGGACCAGGCAGAAAGGAAGGGGAGAGAAAGGGAGTGGGGAGGTAGAGAAGAGAGGGGTGGAGAAACAGGAGGGGAGGAGAGGGATAGGGAAGTAGGGAGGTGGGCAGGCGATGGATTCAAATGTGAGGGGGAGAGAGAGAGAGAGACAATATGTACCCCTTCAGGATGCAGAGAACCCTGCAAGATTTCAGGATTAGAAAGTGGGGGGAAGGAAGAGGGTTAGAAGAGAGGGAGCCAGGATCTATACCCATTCAGGATGACAGAGAACCCTACAAGGGGGACAGGACTGGGCAGAGAAGGAGGAGAGAAGCTGGCCCGGTAGCACTGAGGGCTGAGGCACTGGATGTCTTACCTCATGTTACATCGGTGACCCATGTTCGGGAATGAGCACAGGCTGCTGGGGGTTGCAGGGTTGGAAAAGGATTGAGCATCCAACTTCTCTCCTTCTCCAGGGAGGGGGGATGCCAGTGGTCGGTGTTCGACTGGCCCCTAGCGGAGGCTGGGGGGCAGTGCACTGATGCTGCAGAAGAAGGGTGGAGACAGGGAACACACCTGGAGGAGTGCATGCAGATGTGTGCATGCTCCCTCCACTGGTGTCATTACGCACTCCTCTTCACAAATACAGGGGAGAAAATGGAAAAATGGGAGTCCTCGCCATGGATGACGATTGTCCCCCATCAGCAGCACTTCCCTCTGCTTGCCATCCTCTGGATCTCTTACATCATTGCCTTATCCACTTCATCCTGCTGTGCTTGCAGCCTATATATCACCATTACTGTCTGTATATCCTTTATTTGTTATATTGTTTTGTATATTTTTCCTTTGTAACCTCCTGGGTTGTACCTGAAAATTGACCTTTTTTGTCTAGTGTGCTTACCTGGTCAACAAAAGCTAAATAAAATAAATAAAGTATAAAATAACTACAACTATAAAATGGGTGAAGGAAATCCTACATCCTGATTGGTCAGATACCACCCCTAGCCATGCATTTATAGATCAATAACTCTGTGTGTGGCACCTTGCTGGCAATCAGAATGCAACACATCCCACATATCCATACCTTCCAGAAAGTTTTAAAAACATTTTGTGACAGCCATGTTACTTAGGTAAACACCCACTACTTGCCCTAACCCATTAACTAACATTTCCACACATCACACATAATATCCATCCCCACCCCATAAGTAAGGCACAGCTGATATGAAAAAAATATTTTTACAACTAACTAACCTTTTGTAACAATTTCTGAGCATTTTCTTTTTTTTTTCAGGCCTCTGATCTATGATCCAGAGTTGCTGCTATTTTCTTGCATGTCTTGCATCTGCCCGCCCTTGCTGCTACAACTACTGCTTTTGACTCCTCTGCCTCCTTAGACTCCATTTCTCTCACACTAGTCCAGGTACCCAGCAGATCTGTCTGTTTACTACTGCCATTAAAACAAGCTCTGGCAGAGCTACTATGACTGTGAATGCATTAACTAGATAAGGGTGTTTCATGGGCTTAAACATAAACATTTATTTATTTAAAAAATGTCAGATTTAAAAACCTTTGAGTCAGAGACTCATTTACAAAGGCACCTCATCAAAACTAATACAAAGACAGCACAGTTATCAAGTCAAAAAACAATGGCTTGGAAAGCAGACAGTTATAACAATCATTCACTGGAGATACATGGGTAACAGTAGATAAACAGATTACATAGTTTAGGCACACAGGCACCACATCAAGAAGACCAAAGCAGTTCAAACAATATACAATAGCTAAAGCAAATAGACATCAGAAGTCAAAATCACTAATGATTGGCAGAGTGAGTTGGATAATAAGAACATCATCTGTGCAGTTTTCCTGGACCTAAGTAAAGCCTTCGATACCGTTGATCATAGTCTGCTCCTCACATCCCTTCAAACCATTGGACTGGATGCTCTTTCTCTCAGATGGTTCGGCAATTACCTTACTGACCGTTCACAGCAAGTAAAAGCGGATGGTGAAGTCTCTCCTCTGAAACCCCTTCAGAGAGACGTTCCCCAAGGTTCCAGTTTGAGTCCCCTGCTCTTTGCACTTTACATCAATAGAATCGATGCTACCATCAAAAAAGCCCACATTCACCTATTTGCAGAGGATACAGTACTTTATTCTAGTGGATCTTCCCCCAAATGGCATGTTCAGAACTACAGGACAATTTCAATCGGCTACAGACTCTGCTCCTAAAGCAGAAGCTGCTTCTAAATGCCAAGAAGACAAAAGCAATGTTCTTGTCACCCTTTCCTAACCTAGCAAACCCAGCCGCGATGGGGATACTCCCCCCAATTATTACAATACTGAGTGAACAGTTGGAGTACGTATCAAAATTTAAATATTTGGGGGTTTGGCTGGACTCTAGACTCTAATTCGTTGTTCACATAGAAGAGCTGATAAAGTAACTTAGAATGGCACTTGGCCTTTTCTATAGGATTAAAAATCTCCTCACCAGGGATGCAAAATTGAGGCTAGTCCAAACTACCTTTGTCTCTTTATTAGACTATGCTGATTTCCTCTACAGCCAGGGTCCTGCAGGTGTTCTTTCCAAACTTGATACGCTCTACCATAGAGCTCTAAGGTTTATAACGGGCCTTCCCTATTCCACCCATCATTGCTCCCTGTACTCGGCGGTAGTTTGGTCATCCCTTAGCTTTAGACACCAGAGAAATGCTGTGATCTGGATCTACAAAAGCATCCTAAATAAACTGCCTGATTACATCTTGGACTGCTTACCTCTCTGCTCAGTAAGTAAGTATGCCCTGAGAAGCGCCTCTTATATTTCGCTGAAAGTGTCCAAGGCCAAATCTCGGTTTGGCGGGGCATCTGTTAGTCACACATGGCCCCTTTTGTGGAACAAGATACAAAAGAATCTAAAAATCAATTACCCCATTAGTCTGGCAGCTTTCAAAACCTTATATACATTCCATTTCAAGGAATCCTGTGTCTGCTCCTCCTGACCTAGGTCCCATTCCCTTCAGAGCTTCCTGCTCTATTATCTGACCTTGCCCCTGCCTTGTCATGACTTTAGGTCACTTTCTGTTGTTGACTCCACTCATTGCTATCCCCATGCCTTCCTCCTTCACTCCCCTGTCCACATCTACACTTTATATCCACTTTATTTCCACTTACCCGTGACTTTTAACCCTGATTTTTGTCTATCTGTTATTTGACTGAGCATACGCTGTACCTACTGTTTCCCCCATGTTCTGCACTTTGTATATGATGCACAAATTATATATCTGTAATTAATGTTTTTATAATCTTTTGTACCATTTACTTGCAATTATACTGCTTTTGCCTAATTGTTGTACAAATAATTTGACATCGTATGTTGATCTCACCTAAATTGTAATTTGTTGTACACATACTTGAAATCGTATGTTGATCTCACCTATATTGTACTACCTATTGTTTGTCCCAAGCCCACCTTGAAAATGAGCTTGCTCAACGGTGCCCGCCTGGTTAAATAAAGATTTTGATTGATTGATTGAGAAGTCAAAGAGAAGCCCAGAGTGTTCACATGAAGGCTGTTGCATACACTAACTGAATCAAAGTACAGTACACTGAGAAAGGGCATATTTAAGCAATAAGGCATGACAGGGTGTGTGTTATCAAATAATAACGTCACTCCTGGGGTGGGTTGAAGCACGAGGCAAAGCAGAGTTTCACTACACCAGGAGTGATGTTATTACATGATAACACACACCCTGGAGTGCTCTTATTGCAATTATACAATGTAAAAATAAATTTTAAAGGATGTTTTTGTTAGTGTGGAAAAATATTTCTTAATAGAAAATGCAAGGAATGATCCAAACCCAAAGCTACGGTGATGTTATTGTGCAATAACATCACTGTTTCAATGGGTCAGCAGCCAATCAGCTTCTTACATTTTTCCTTGCCATTGTATAATTAAAAATAATGCCACCATCTGTATTACAGTTACCTATATGTTTTTCATTTTATTCTATGCACTGTTATAGCAATCAACTCAACAGAACCAGGCCATCATATACATGAAGGTACTGTACCCTAACTGAAAACACTGCTGAGAAAACTGTATGTTGTGACAAGGTGAAAGATAAACACAATGTTGAGACAAGTTTTTGAAGACATTTGATGTGTTTAATTGTTTTTTTTAGAGACTGATATACAGTTCATACACAAAATTCATATAATGTAAAAGTGCATATGCCCACATGCCAATGTAAATTCGACACATTTCATTACAAGCTGTTCTCCTGAAGGAAGATATTACTATATAAGGCCTAAAAATGGGCATCAGATAAATGTAAACTGGGGTAGGTGAGTTATTGAGGGTATTGCATCGTTTATCTTTTATTGCTGCTCCACCAGATCAGCAATATTTGTACAAGCTGTGCCCAGTCCAGATTTTACAGCTCTGGCCTGGGTCTGGTTATCTGGGTTTTACCCATACGCCACTGCATGTGGCTTAGTGATATACTGTACAGATGGCTACAAAGTCTAACCCATTGAAGGCTGAAGTTTTAGAAAATCATTATGTTTAAAATACCAAGACTCTCCTCCCCGTCACAATTAACCCTCTACCAAAGTTATGCTTAAATACTGGTGCTTCTACATCCATACCACTAAGCTTTTAATACCAACATGCCACTTCTGCTGTTATGAGCTCTCCCATGCATGAAGTCCCGTTCTACTTGTGGCAACCCCCAACCCCCAAAACCAGGTAATTTTCCAGGGAGAAGCTCTTTACACCATATCAACTACATTACTGCTAAACTCCTTATTTGTAAAAATGTTGTTTACTTGGTTAATTTGAGAAAAAAGGAGGCCGAGGCCCATCTAGAGTTTCTCCCCACGTACAATGGAAACATTTAGAGTTATAATCTCATTGCTAACCATTTATCTACTCCCTTTTTAAATGATTCAATGTTAACTGAATCCACTAATTCTTGTAGTAACCTGTTCCATAATTTCAGTGCCCTTAATGAAAATAAATTTAGTCTTAGATTAGTTTTAGCTTTAGGTACTATGAGTTGTTTAGTATGGCTTCTTGGGACAATACGTCGGGTGTCATGAGCTAATCCACATTTATTCATCAAATCAGGGTTATTGAGAAGCTTATATATTAACAGTAAATCCCCCCTAGCCCTTCTTATCTGTAGAGAGTGTAAACCAGTAAATGATAGTCTGGATTTGTAAGGTAACTTAGCTAATCTAGGAATCATTCTAGTTGCATGTCTCTGAACTCTTTCTAAATGATCAATATCTGTTTTTAGATGTGGGTTCCAAAAGGGGGACCCATAATCAATAAGAGGTCGAACACATGATCTGTAAAGGGCCATAATGCACTGTTCAGATTTATTTACAAAAGATCGTTGAATTTGTCTTAATAGACCATTAGCAGAATTTGCTACTTTTGTACAGTGATTTTTTGAAGACAGCTTAGTGTTGATTAAAACACCCAAGTCCCTTTCCACACAAGATGATTTCAATAATGAGTTATAAATGAAATATTTATTTCAGGGATTATGGAGTCCAAAATGCAGGACAACACACTTGTCCACATTAAACTCCATCAAATTGTCAATAGCCCATTTTTGTTGAGAAATTTTTGCTGTAGTAATGAGGCTTCAGTGGAGGAATTTACTTTTAGCTCACTATTATGCTGTTTGGTGGCAAAGAAGAAATCAGCCCTTTTCTGAACACAATACTTTATTGCTGCTCCACTGGATCAGCAATATTTGCACAAGCTGTGCCCAGTGCAGATTTTACAGCACTGCTCCTGGTCTGGCGATGTGGGTTTTACCCATACCACACTGCATGTGGCTTAGTGATATACAGTGCAGATGGCTGCAGAGTCTAACCCATTGAAGGTTGAAGTTTCAGAAAACCATTATGCTACAAATATCAAGACTCCCTCCCTCCCTCACCCCCCAGTCACAATTAATCCTCTACCAACGTCATGCTTAAATACTGGTGCCTGTACATCCACACCACTAAGCTTTTAATGCCAACATGCTTCTTCTGCTTCTGTGAGTTCCCCCATCTTTGAAGTCCCATTCTGCTTGTGGCAGGAACCCCCCCAACCAGATAATTTTCCATGGAGCAACTCTTTACACCATATCAACTAAATTACTGCTAAACTCTTTATTTAAAAACATTTGTGGCAGCCCCCTCCAAACCAGATAATTTTCCAGGGAGCAGCTCTTTATACCATAGCAACTAAATTACTGCTAAACTCTTTTATTTATTTAAAATTTATTTATTTCTTTATTTAAAAACATTTTGTTGAGAACATTTTTATTTTAGTATATCCATGGTCAGGAAAAATGAATTTGTAAAATAAATCAAAATCTCCATTTATCAGTTCATTGAATCACAATGCAGCATGTTATGAATTTTTCAGATTCTAGGTATAACCTACAGTAAGTCAAACAGAAATTAGACACAAATGCCTACCTATTTGCAAGTGAAGCAAATGTGGTTATTATCATTCAGTTGTAAACACCTATAGTCACAAACTGCAAATTAAAAAGATTCAGTAGAATACAAACAGTAGCCCAGAACTGCCTGCCCGAGAATGAAGTTGGTATATTATTTGGAAAAAGGCAAGGCTGGGTCTCTTGCTATGTAATGTCCTGCAAAGTAACACACTGACTGCTTTTAGGATGGTGGTGTCAAATGGCTTAATGAGGTGCTGTGAGGGGCCTAGGGGAACTTTTTATGCAGAAAGTTCTGATTGCTAGAAGAAAATTCCAGGAAGTGTTTAACCCATTCTACTTCTGATAGCTTTCTATGTTGTATGTACTATCCATTGGTAATCTGACACAGAATGACTCCCAGAAGATAATGAGTTAACTTTCTGTGGGCTCAATTAACTCCTCAAGCCAGAGGAAAAATAGTGCTCTAAAGCTTCCTATACACACACAGGCAGCATAGTAATGAGGCTTCAGCTGAGGAATCTATTTTTAACATGCTATTATGTTGTTTGGTAGAAAAGATGACCTCAGCCCTTTTCTGAATGCAGTACTCCTGTTGGCTCTGCCCACAGTCATAAAAACTGTAATAACATGTTCCAAGGAGTATGAACTCACCAGGAATGTTAGAAAAATTATCCCTCCCCATTCATTCACAGGTGTCAATGAATGTATTTGTTAACCATGCTGGTTCATCTTCTTGCTTCCTTCATGGTACAAATGTGAAACTACGTTTGTGTTATTTTAAATGAGTGATACATAGCTTGGCCAGGGGCATGGCAGCTCTGATAGTTGTTCCAGTCTTTCTTTTCACTGATATAAACTGAGCTAGGAAAAAAGTAAATAGGAAATAAAACAGCATTTTGTTTCTACAAGTAGTTGTTAATTACAGCTGGTATTTTTAACATGTGCAAGTCAACTCTACTTCTCAAACTCAAAAAGAAAAATACACTTCATCACAGACTGTGTTTACCAAGTACTGTGCCCATGATTAAAATAATTTGAACCCCCTCCCCCCAAAAATGTACCCTCACATGAACCTGCATAATTTATCTGTAAAGACAATTAAAAAAGTTATTTCTAAATGCATTACTAACACCAATGCTTTCAAGATTTCGAAACCACTAAAAAGACAAACTATATATATATATATATTAGAGGCAAAAAACTCAGTTTAATGCATCAGTTAGGGTTGTTCCACAGCGACAAAAGCGGGGAAATTCAATGTTAGGGTTGAAACCCCCTTTGCACCCCTCCAGCCCATCCCCCAACTGGAATCGGGGTGCGTGTTCGTCGTCGGCCTAACTCACCCATCACATGTGGAAAGAAGCTGAGGAATAGGAGAATGGGGTGAGAGTTATGATCCGATGACCCAAATGCGCACCCCGATTCCAGTTGGGGGGTCCCATTAGGGGACTAAGTATTTTTTTGACGAAAAGTCCATATCTTGCACCGTTTCCGAGATACGGGCCCTGAAAGGCGTGGTGAATGCCGTAATGTTATCCTATGGAAAAAAAACAGAAGTTCTGAGTGCCATAACTTTGCCTCCCTGTAATATTTTTTCACCAAACTACTGAAAGGCACATCTGTGGGATGTTGGCTGTGTTACCTGCAAATTTCAGCTCAGAACACCAAACCGTTATTTTGCAGCAGGGAGCCAAACGATTGCTGCAATGCGTCGTACGCCATAATGTTATCCTATGGGAAAAAGCGTCAAATTTGTAGTACCGTAACTTTGCCACTGTATAATATTTTTTCAACATAACACTGAAAGGCACATCTGTGAGATGTCGGCTGCGTTCTCTCCAAATTTTAGCCCAAAACACCAAACCGTTCTTTTGCAGGGGTGCCAAAGAATTGCTGTCATTTTCCCACAGCCTAGAAAAGTACTGTCGCAATTTGCGAAAGCTTTCGCAAAAATTTGTGACACTTTCATGAGTGTGACAGTACTTTGTGAAAGTACTTTTTCCAGAAATCTGAAAAAACATATTTCTGGGGTGTTTTACCCCAAAATAAAGACATGGCTAGCATCCTCAGGGTCCGACTAGGTGAATACAAAAAGAATTAGGTTGCTAGAGGGTCCCAAATTTAAATGCCAAGCATTTTTCTGATCACCAACTGAAAACAAAATGGCAGATTTGCGACAGTAAAAGGGCCATTAACGAAAGTAAAAACTGCATTTGCGACACTGTCGAACTTTTTGTTAACTTTTCCCATCGACTTATAATGGGAAATTGTTTTTTGAATAACTTTTGAACCGTTTAATATTTTTTCACGAAATCTTCAAAAGACACATCAGGGACCCCGGCCACATGTTCCCTAAAGATTTCAGACTGGTCGCGCAAACTGTGCAACCTGTAGGCACGACCGTAGAATTCAAAAAAAAGTGTAAACGCATACGCAAATCACGCTTAATAACTTCACAGGCATATATTCGACTGGTACAAAACTTGGCAGAGCCCAAGGCATATGGGTCTTGATTCTGTATTCCAAATTTCAGGCAAATCTGTTGAACGGTTGCAAAGTTATTAAGGTGCAAAAGTTTGGGTTTAACATGTAAATGGCTCCTCAACCCCCTAACTATGGTAGCACTACCGTGCTACCATAATATATATATATTAGAGGCAAAAAACTCCATTTAATGCATCAGTTAGGTTGTTCTCATAGTGACAAGTGAGAGGGCTCATCGTTAGTTTAGCCCAGTTACCCCCCCAACTGGAGTTGGGTGTGCATAGGTCGCCGGCCGTAACTGTCACCCCATCACATGTGGAAAGAAGCTGAGGAACAGGAGAATGGGGTGACAGTTAGGACCGATGACTCCAATGAGCACCCCGACTCCAGTTGGGGAGATGGGCTGGAGGGGTGCAAAGGGGGTTTCAACCCTAACATCGAATTTCCTCACTTTTGTTGCTGTGGAACAACCCTAACTGATGCATTAAATGGATTTTTTTTGCCTCTAATTTCCCTTCTTTTTGAGAATGATAATGAGAAATAGTGAATGTGAAGTGGCGGCGGGAACACCGGGCCCTTCGGGCCCCGCTCTCCCACCACGTGATGTCTTGTCACATAGTAACATTGTGCCCGCAAACGCAAATCATAATGCACATGGTGACACAAAGCGAAACAGAAAGAGAAACAGTACTGTAGACAGAAATGTCAAAAACAACGCAAACGCAACCGCAAATGAAAATGCAAAGGGTAACGCACATGGTGGTGTAAACGTCAACGATAAGTGAAAAGGGTACAGAACCGCAAGCAGAAACGGTAATGGTAACAGTAATGTAAGCGCACAGGCTGGTTTTCCCCAAGAGCTGTATAGAGAAAGACAGTGAGTACAAAGAATGTATGCAAAATAATGGCTCTCGGAACACAAAAATGAGGACTTGGAATAGTAAATTGCTTATATCTCAGTAACCGTACGACATAGAAAAAAATGGAAAAGTCATATGAATTATCACTTTCCTGGCTAGTTTTTTACTTAGCCCCTGCAAGGGGGCTAAGAATTTTTTTGACGAAAAGTCCCTATCTCGCATTGTTTTTGAGATACCGGCCCTGAAAGGCACGGCAAACGCCATAATTTTATCCTATGGGAAAAAAACAGAAGTTCAGACTGCCATAACTTTGCCTACCTGTAATATTTTTTCACCAAACCACTGAAAGGCACATCTGTGGGATGTTGGCTGTGTTCCCTCCAAATGTCATCCCAAAAGACCAAACCGTTATTCTGCAGCAGGGCGCCAAACGATTGCTGCAATGCGTTGTACGCCATAATGTTATCCTATGGGAAAAAGCGTCAACTTTGGAGTATGGTAACTTTGCCACTGTGTAATATTTTTTCAATGAAACACTGAAAGGCACATCTGTGAGATGTCAGCTGCATTCCCTCCAAATGTCAGCCCAAAATTCCAAACCATTCTTTTGCAGCGGGGTGCCAAAGAATTACTGTTATTTTGGGCATAGTGTCGCAAAGTAGTGTTGTGATTTGCGAAAGCTTTCGCAAAAATTTGCGACACTTTCATGAGTGTGACACTACTTTCCAAAAGAACTTTTCCCAGAAATCTGAAAATCATATTTCTGGGGTGTTTTACCCCAAAATAAAGACATGGCTAGCATCCTCAGGGCCCGACTAGGTGAATACAAAAATAATTAGGTTGCTAAAGGGTCTCAATTTTAAATGCCAAGCATTTTTCTGATCACTAACTGAAAACAAAATGGTGGATTTGTGACAGTAAAAGGGCCATTTGCGGCAGTAAAAAGTGAATTTGTGACACTGTCAAACTTTTTGTTAACTTTTCCCATTGACTTATAATGGGAAATTGTTTTTTGAATAACTTTTGAACCGTTTAATATTTTTTCATGAAATCTTCAAAAGGCACATCGGGGACCCTGGCCGCACATTTCCTGAAGATTTTGGGCCAGTCGCGCAAACCGTGCGACCTGTAGGCGCGATCGTAGAATTCCAGAAAAAGCATAAATGCACGCGCAGATCATGCTTAATAACTCTGCAGCCGTGTATCTGACTGGTACAAAACTTGTCAGATCCCAAGGCATACAGGTCTTGATTGTGTATGCCAAATTTCAGGCAAATCCGTCAAACGGTTGCAAAATTATTAAGGTGCAAAATTTTGGGTTTAACATGTAAATGGCTCCTCAACCCTAACTATAGTGGCACTACCGTGCTACTATAATATATACTGTATATATATAGATAGATAGAATATGGTAAACAAATATTGTTAATCCCAAAAGCTGAAATTTATTTTTAGTATATAAATGTTTAAGAAATACCTGAAAGCTCTTTATTTTCCTTGGAAACTGTAGTTTCAGACACTTCTTAGGACACCATGTGACTCTGATAATCATTTGTTCCAAGGGTTTTTAAGTCAGTTTGAAGGCAATAAGTACCTTCTGTTCTCCTAGTCCTTAACAAAATGCAGGGACTCCACAGACTTGTTCTGTTCCTTGGTTCAGATCCCAAACTAGTGACTCTTCTTTCAACATGATAGATACACCTCATGCCCCTCCCACATGAATAAAAAAGGTGGGATGGATCTTTTGGAGTTTCTTGGGTGGAGGTGGAGTGGATCTTACTTCCCCCCACAAAACAATGCTTCCTCCCACTACTCAGGTTCTAGTTCTTGTACTACCCATTTAAGAAAGAAAATAGTGCTCTACAACCATTGACTAACATGAAAGCATATTTATTTGAGGGCAGAAAACATTTCTTGGAGGAGGGTAAGGCAGAGGAGACTATTTACACCTTCAGTCAGTTCCACAGACAGAAAACATGACATCACTCCTTTTGTACATGCAATACTCCTGTTGGCTCCACCCACAGTCATAAAAAGGCAATAGAGTGGACAAAAAAAGGTGAATGTGGCATTTTCAGGGACAGTTGCTCTAAGCTGAGTTCTGAGCACTATGTGAAACCCATGGCTTTCTGTGTCAGATGGGGATGGGGAAATCAACATAAGATTTGTATGGGGCACAATTGACAGTCTCTTAAAGCCTTTGGCACTGCAGAAAAATAAATAAAACCCACATGAGGAGAGGAGGCAGGGAGGGAAACCAAAGAAAAGCAGTTATTAGATCCAGGCACCACCTAATGGCACATACTCACAGCTGACCACTGCAATGAAACCCTATGGAACAAAGAAACACTATGGATTACTTTAACAGAAAGAAATATTTTCTAAAAGCTTTGTATTCTTTTTTATGTAAGTGTCTTCAATTGTTGTATCTTAAATTGATTTCCTTGGAACCCATTTGATAAGTGTAATAATCCACTTCGGGATGTGGGTTATGTGTCTGATAAATGCACTCGCCAGGAGCTGAAGGCACTCAGTGCAAGTGCCTTGTGCCTCACTACACACCTTGGGTTATGTGTTTATCAGACAACAACCCTCACCCCATCGTGGCTTATTGTTTACATAACATGTCATATTGCACAACTGGCCCCTTTCCTGAGGCACCATTAAAAGAATTTTCTTTGCATGACTATAGTGTTTATGAAAGATGCTGGATTGACGCACTGGAACCTGAAGTCCTCTATTTTTCCCTGCCATAGAGGGACCGCCACACAGGTGAAGGAGTATTTCAGACTCCATGCCCATTTAGTCCTTGGCCTCTCATGTAAGACTGCCAACAAGGGTGCCAATTATTGCCCATTGTGTTGGAGTTTTGTGATGTGGACACCTGCCCACAGGAAACTGGACTGAGACCACCAAAACTCATTTCACATAGGCCACTGAACTGTCCTCAGGTGATAATGACTTTCGACCACTACTGACCTGTGCTGGATTTGTACTCTTGACCTAGAGGTGAAAGACTCCTTAATCCATTGCCAATCCACAAAGCCATCCAGTTCCCCATTAAATTGTAATAATTTAAATATCTTTACACCCGAAAAATTTGAATTTAGTTCCTACAGATTAGCTAACAATAATTATATAGTGTATGGTGGAATGCTGTTATGCATGGAATTCCATGCCTGGAATATGCTTGTTCTGCTGCAGTAGTGACAGCATTATGTTGTTCTCCTGCAGTAGTGATGTCACTACTGCAGCAGAACAACTTGGAATGCTGCCAAAAAGTTTTTAAAAGTTTGTGTCATCTGACAGATACTATGTGTTGTTGTGTCCAATCATTCTTCACTTGTGGTTGAGTAAAATTTTTTTTGAAAATGAAAAAATCTATTCTCCATTGTCTTCACTAGCTGGATTTTGCGTGGTTTTCTTTGCTGTGACTGCCCATACACTATAAAAGATTGTGTATGAGGAGTCATACACAAACAAGGATATTCTTGCATCACGAGGTTCCCTTAGTAACAGAGCACCTCTTGAGCTGTGCTGTCAAGGTAATCTGTTACCAAGGAAACCTCTCGATACAAGAATATCCATGTTATGTATAACTGCTCATACACAATCCCCTATATGCACATACACCCCTTCCTTTTCTAACAAACTACCAGATAACCCAATCTCCCATCAGACAAGGCAAACCTCTACAAAATGTTTTAAGGAAAAGCAATGTTAAAACAAAGTTGTTGAGGAATCCCTTTCATATACTGGTACCTATCTCTTAAAGGAGAATTGCACAGAACCTAGGAGTTACTTATTTTTTAAAAGTTGTTTTCAAGTACCGGTTCACGTTTTTTTTATTTCATCTTTATGACCTTTTAGTAAGCCCAGTGGGTATTTCTGACTTCATTTGTTATACTGTGGCTAATACTCTGGTATCACTGGCAAGATCAGACAATTTTGTCCATACCTGCCCACCCACAATTAATTTAATAATGTAGTTTTTATTTCTTCATTCATCCACATATCTAGTTTATTCCTAAATGTCCCTGCAGTAGTGCAATTTACTATTTCAGTTGGTAGCATATTCCATAAATTAACAACTCTCTGCATATAAAATACATTCCTGTTACTGGTTCTAAAATGTAAAGGTTCTATTTGTGTATTGTGTCTATGCAGTGAATATTGATTCGGTTCCATCTGAAATTTAAATTATTAAATAATTCCTCATCCCGGTGTATATTAAATAATAAAAGTAAATCACCTCTAATACATCTTCTTTCTAGATTGTGCAATCCTAAATAATGAAATCTATTTTCATATGAAACATTTTCTATACAATTTATTACTTTAGTAGTCCTGTGCTTATTTTGTTAAACATTTTGTTGTGTCACCTATTCCCAATCCTCCCTATACCTGAGAATTGTAATCAATTATTGGTCTAACATATGATCTGTATAATGATAGGCTAACCTTCTCTGATCTGAAGGTGAAGTGTTTCTTAATTGTGTTAATTAAGTTATTTGCTTTATGAAATACACTGTTTTCTTATTTTTTACCATTTATATCATTAGTAATATATAGTCCAAGATCCTTTTTGCAAGTTATTGTTTTAAGTACCGTATTGCCTATTTGATATTAAAATACTTGATGGGGAGGCATACAATAGTGATTTTATCAGTGTGAGTGTCAAGTGAGCACGGGGTATCATGAGTGGCTCTGCAAAGTAGAGCCATGAGTGATTTAACCGAGCTCACTTGCCACGAGTGTTGATAAAAACATATGCCTCCCCGTCATGTATCCATTTTATATAATGGGGTTGACCTGTTAGTGTGCATTGTTTAATAGTTTCATGTTATTTGGATTAGTTTATTTCCTGTCTGTTGGGGTGTTCCTTTTTCTTCCTGTGTTTGTGCACTAGGCTCTGGTGATGTGTACACTGTGGTGATAACAGCTTCTATGTAATGACAGTGGTGACAACCTTTATTCTTTTCCCCTGCGTACACGTCATGAGAAGAGATTTGGCTGGGAGTGCTGATAGCACTTTTTATGTAATGTGTTATAGGTCAACCCCTATTATATAATGTTTGTTTATGTTATTTCTGCCCAGATGCTTTTTTTTTATATATAATCTATATCACATTTTCAGGTCATCATAGTACATTACACTTGTAACAAAGAATATTGGTACAGACTGTCTGGAAGTCATGATTTAAAATCTGGGTTACACTACAAGATGCTGTGGCTGGGTACGTGTTTGTAACAACCCACTTTGGGTAAAGCATTTATTTATTTAAATTTTGGTAACCGGGTAGGCCCACTGGAACCTTGCGGCCCCTTTTTCAGGGGCGACCCAGGTTTAGTTACGTGTACCTAAAGGGAGGGGAAAAACAATGCATATGATATGTACAGTGCAGAAAGGCTTACATTGAGTGCATGAAACAAACATTACAGTACAAAAACTGATACAACCAATGCTCCAGACTTTGTTAGGTACAGACCATTGCCAGCTGTAAGCCTATATAAGTGCGAGGAACAGTTGAGGTGGTCACTCTAAAGTATTAGGAATATGTTACTTCTGCAATACAGTTTGTCTACATCAGTGTGTCCCTACATACTACATCAATACTGTCTTCGATGTGTGGTACTAGGCAGCAGTTGATGACAGCCATCAGGCTTTGGAGGGTCTGCTTGGCAGGTCAGGCTTTATTTTTCCTCATAATTATGTTTGATATAGTCAGTGTAAACGAGGGCAGTATTTTTCCATTTTTTATTATAGATTGTGATGCACTGTACATACATGTCTCTTAGATACAAAATGTTCTCTTTAAATATTTTCTAGCGCTCTTCTATGCATTTACCATCAATATCATTCTCCCAGTTCTAATTTCTTAGGTCTTTTCTCATCATTTCATAATTGCCTGCATTGTATTTATAACATTTTGTTTTACCCTTCCTTGGTACTGTGTTATGCTGTAATATTAATTCAGTTACACAGTGATCACTTGAGTACAAAGGTTCCAGGATATTATATTTCATGTCCATGTTAATGTCTGTAATAATGAGGTCTCATATGTTCTGACCTCTCGTAGGTATTTTTATGAGCTGCTTAAGACTTAATTCCCACATAGTATCAAGCAGTAGATTTCCCACCACTCCTATATTTATGGTGGTAAGTGTCATTTTAGAACTGCCTGATGTAGTTTATGTCCCTTACAACTGCAGAGTTCTATAGTGGAATACAGATGCAGTGTGACAACAATGGAAGAGCTTAACAAGGACATAAACTACATCATAGAGTTCTAAAATGGCCCTCTCCACTTGTGTGTAAATTAGAAACAACACGGAATTCCTAAAAAGACAGTAAGAATGGAACAATAGCAGAATAGCAAAAAGCAGGGATGGCAGTGTAGAACACAGCTTGCAGTATAGTCTAGAGTGCTGTGAATGCACTTGGCACATCTGGCAGACCTGGGTTTAAATCTTTCAACCTCTAGTTGCATACTGTGTGACCCTGAGCAAGTCACTTAACGTCCCCAGCACTCCTGGGTTGCCATGAAAATAGGCCTTGTGCCTAGTGGGCCTTATCTGATTACAAAAGGAAAAAAAAAGTTTGAACCAGTATTTGAAGGAAAGGACACTTACAGATAATCTGCCGGTAGTGTGGCGGGCTGAGGCGTTAAAAGCCTTGCCTGCTGCCAGTCTGGCAACCCAGGTTAGGAAATGGGTCAAGGTTGCTCAGAAGTCAGCTGGGGGAAGGAGGATCACATATCCCCCCTTTGGGGGGAGGGACAGCGTGTACTGCTGCATGACTGCCACCTAGTAGTGGCTGGGCGGCTCAGCATTGGCCAGGTGCAGGTGCTGTGGTGTCTCTGCATTGTCATGCAAGGCATGCATGCCATTGCATGCATGCATGCCAGTATGGGGTGTAGGGGGAGAAAACTCAGAGGAAAAAACCTCCTTCATCTGGATGATGGCAGCACCCCACATGTACTGCATCACTTCTTGAGGCAGCTACCCACCCAAGACAGTACAGAAAGTGAAGGTAAGTCTTGGATGAGGTGGATGACAAGGCTGGGGTGGCTGCCAGAAGGGGGCTGATGAAGTAGATGGGACCAGAAATATAAGATGGAAGAAAAGAAAAAGAAGCATACAGATTCAATGCAGTTCTCATTTAAATCAGTCACCAGAGGGCCAGGCCATCCAAACAGTGGCAGAGCTGCTGCTTGTGAGCTGGCGGCCCAAGACTGAGAGCGATCTCAGGTCACCAGGGGCCTGCCAGGTCGAGGAGGATTGTGCATCCCACAGGACGCTCTTCTTCTTGGGGGGGGTTAGGGTTGTATTCACTGCCACTGGGGTGAAAACAGGTGGCAGAGTTACTCTAGGCACAAAGACATGGGGTGATGCAGAGGCAGGCACCAACATGCTGACATGTTCAGTGTGCTCAAGTCATGGCACCATATAGTGTACTGCCTCAGGGATGGGGGACAAGAAAACAGAAAATGGGCCCTGGTACCAGATACCATATACTTGATGGCCACTAATGTTCTGTCGAGGGTAGCCTCTACCCTCGACTGCACCTGAGGGGGCTATCTATTGCACCAAGTCAGGCCGTGGGAGGAGCTGAGTTAAGTGGCAGTGAGGTGCCAGTGTAGCAAGGGGGGCATAAAAAGAATGGGAAAAAAAATCACTCACTGTCAGGTGAATCTCTGGATATGTACCCTGCCCGTTATAATGCAGCACTGACAGCAAACTTACTGGATGAATGGAGATGCACTTGCGGAAATGTTAGTTGATATCCTTTATCAACATTGGTTGAAAAGCTTTATCAACATTTCCCATGACTGAAGTAATATACTAATAAATATGTAATCTTACTCATATGTATTTGTTTTGTTTCAGTGTTGAACTATTCTTTCTCTGAACCTCTAAGTACATAAGTAAAAATGCATTTGTTTAAAGTGCCCTTCCTGAGCTCAGGGTGCTTTTACAGTAATTCAAACACTTTAAATACAAGCCATATAAAAACAATAAATACAATAACCATAAATAACTCTTAGTTATTAAATCCCGGTAAATGCTTGATTAAAGAGAAATGTTTTTAACTGTTTTTTAAAACTTTCCACCTCCATCAGAAGTGACTGCAAATGGGTTATTAACAGCCTTCTTAATGGTAAAACAAACAAACAAACAAATCTGGACTGCACTAAGGACTATATGAAGTCTTCTCATCTCTTTGTGCTCTTTTCTATCCTATCCGGTCTGATTTTACTGAAGTTATGAATTTTATTGTCATCTGTTCTTAATTGTGTTTTATTGTATTTGGCTTTTATTCTTTTATTGTTAAAGCGCCTTGACATTTTGAAAGGCACGGTATAAATAAAGCTATTATTTTTCCCCTAAATAGTTTGCACCCCTGTCTCAAAGCAATGGTTGTCCAATTGGTTAACCTCTTTCATTGTTTTCTGCTAACGGTAGGCATGGTAAAACAATTCCTAGCCCTGCCTGTGGCTTTACCACTCATGGTGTGGCCACTTCTGTGGCTTGCTTTCATTCAATATCAGCAGCTGCTACCTGTTTTGCCACCAGCTTAGGTTGGAGTCGTACTTTCACAAAATATTACTGTCTAGATCTGGTCTAATGTAGATGGGCTGGTTTGGGCCTTACCACCCTCCTTGGCCTGCTGTCTTGGGGAGTTATAAGTCTTATGTACATGAGCTTTCTCCTGTTTGCAGTTGTGAACTGCTTGGGAATCATTCAGCATGTGTGGCTCTATGGAGGGAGATTTCCTTAAAGAAGATAGTTTACTTACCTGTCACAGAAGATCTTCAAGAGAATCTTCTCTATAGAGCCACAGGTCTCAATCCCACCTACCCCCTTTTGTATTTTCAGGTGGAAAACTATGGGACAGCCAACAAGCAAAAGTACTCACTACCATTAGATACCTCCCAGTTGTTGTATGGTTTTTCTCACACTTTATTCCTCACCTTGGAGTAGCGGTCCTGTAAAAGAAATAATGGGACACAAGGACACTTGTCCTCCAAAGACTGAATAACAATAAAACTCTGCTCAGCTCTCTTTCTTAAGGGAACAGTCCTGCAGCCAGTCCTTTTCAATATCTTCATAAGTGACATTGCAGATGGACTGGAGGGAAAGGTTGTCTGTTTGCAGGTGACATCAAGATCTGCAACAGAGTAGATGATCCAGATGAGGTGGGCAGAATGAGAAGAGATCTGGATAAACTGGCAAAATGGTCAGAAGAGTGGCAACTGGGGTTTAATGCAAAGAAGTGCAAGATAATGCACATAGGGAAGAGAACCCTGAAGCCACCTATAGGTTGGGAGGGGAGTTGCTGGCAATCACAAGGGAAGAAAGAGACTTGGGCATCATCATCACAGATGACCTGAAATCATCCAAGCAGACCGCTAAAGCAGTACGTAAGGCTAGATGGATGGTGGGGTGTATTAGTAGGGGTATTGCAAGTCGTTAAGAGGTAGATAATAATCCCTCTTTACAAGACACTGGTTAGGCCCCATCTGGAGTACTGCATGCAGTGCTGGAGGCTGAACCTACACAAGCACATTAACAAAATGGAGGCAGTCCAGAGAAGGGCAACCAAAATGGTGCAGGGACTGCATCAGAAAATGTATGAGGTCAGATTAACGGAACTCAATACGTATACCTAGAGCAAAGAAGGGACAGAGGTGATATGATTAAACATTCAAACATCTTAAGGGCATTAACAAGGTGAAAGAGTCTAACATGTTTCAATATAAGAAAAATAGCAGGATAAGAGGACACAGCATGCGATTAGAGGGAGGCAGATTAAGGGGTAATGTGAGGAAGTTCTTTTTCACAGAAAGGGTGACGGATGCATGGAATGGCCTACCTCAGGAAGTGGTGGATATGAATACAGTGCAGGGCTTCAAACAGGCATGGGATAGGCATAAGGGAGCAATACAGATGAGTATGAATAGATAGGCCATTGACAGAGCAAAGGCCTACGGCACATTCATAAGGTAGGACAAATGTGCAGACTGGATGGGCATTGAGGTCCTTATCTGCTGTCAGCTTCTATATTTATTATCACCACCATCTACATCTAAAGTAGACCTGCCAAAGTTTCGTGTGACACTTCCTCAGGGCTGACATGGACTATAAATAAATCATAAAACAGATAACTCACTCCCTCACCCGATCCCCACTGCAATAAAGAAATTATCCCTGATAGTCCAGCAGTCCATTCCCACTCACAGTATTTTCTGACAATGTAACAAATAGTATTTTTCAAGTCCCCAGGTGGACCGAACTACAGAGACCAAAATTAATATTCACAGAGGCCCTACTCACCTCTTGTGGTGGTAGTTTTTATCTATAGACCAGTATTTCTTTATAACTGGATAGTTATTTCATTCCAAAAAAGCTAGATAAACAAAGAACTGCAAAATACTATCAGAATATAACTGAAACTAGTGTATGTGCATAATTTAGGAATTGCATTTTAGAGGGGTTTCAAGAGGACTGGATGTGAACGCAAATGCATACTGCATCTGCATCTGTGTCCATTTTCTTGTGCCCAGGCAGCCCTGCTGCTGTTTTCAGAAGTTCTGCACATGTATAACAAAAAGTCAGAATTTGTGGCAAAAAAGCAGACGTAACTGTGTCTGATTTAGACACAAGTGCAAATGTGTCTGTTTTAGGATGCAGTTGTGCCTGTTTTTGGATGCATAGTCTGGATGTTGGTAGGTCATCTAACAGATAGTCTAACAGGTTTGGATGCCTTTCTGCTTTGAAAATAGCAACAGATGCCACTTGGGCAGATGTATTTGACCCCCCATCTTCAAATTGTTTACAAATTGCTCTTTTGCTTTATGCTTCAATGCATAAATAGTTTCCCCTGATTTCAGCAAATATTGCAGACTTTAGCAGGAAACACAATAGAAAGGGAAAAAAATGTACTTTTAAATTAAGCCCACATTTCACTGTCACTGTCCTTAGAATGATTATAGTATGCCTTTTTATCTTTAATTCCTAACTTCATGACCATGATTAGAATTCTGTTTGAAAGACCTATCTTAAGAATAATGGAGGCTCTCTCGGCCTCTTTCTTCAGCATTTATTACTTAGTGGGTCTTCTAGCACAGACATTTATAATAGCCACTAGTATAAATACAGAATAGAAGGCTGGCTGTTAGTAACAGTGCTCTGTTCTAATATTGTGTGCTTGAAAATGAAGTGCTAATTTACAGCACACTTAGTTTTTAGCATTGCTTATTTAATACATTTAAACTTAGAATAAATGGTACCTGTTACAGGCCAGCTAGAACATCATTTTCTGCAGTGGTCTCAGTTTTCTTGCTAGGGGATGCTATGTTTACCTCTTCCACTTTTTAAGCTGTGTCGCCTGTGACTGGCTGTTAGCTACTATTGGCTTTGCTTTACAAACATGGCTGCCAGAGACAATATTTTAAAACATTATCAAAGGCATTGATAAGTGTATGTGCTGTGCCCTGCCCTGCTGTAAGAAGTCAGAAGTCATGGGTTTCTTTTCCTGAACCTATTGCTTCAGAAGCAGTAAGATCCCTACACATCATACAGTATATGCTGCAATACTGCTTGTGTCCACTCTTTCAAGTGCCCTCCAGCTCTTCCTTGGATCTCTTCTACCTGTGGCCTGTTTAGCTTTTGATATCTGTTGTATTTATTGCCACCACATTCACTATCCTTTGTATCTAGGGTTGTTTTGGTTATACTGTAGTTGCTGCTATGGTTATTGTGCTCTGCTTTCTGATGTAATTGTCAACATTACCAACTGTGATCATATTATTCTGTCTTGTTTTGTTGTATCACCATTATTTTGTACTGACAGTTTTTTTACTGTATGAACCCTTAGGCTGCTGACAAAATTAGAATGTATAAGAATTACTGATATGTAAGTCCATGGCACAGCAAGGGTTAAAGCATAATTGTTTTGACTCCCCCCCAGTTAAATGATGCACATAAAAAATACATAGAGCAGCTACTTTATGGAGTTAATTTGCTCTTTCTTTTGCCATGTGCAGGTCTGATGTAACACCACACTTCACTCTCAGAAATAATAATGGCAACCTCATTGAAAGAGTCACAATTTAAATACCTTGGTATTTATCTAGTCTGCCACCTATCCTAGGAATACCACATTGATCAACTGATTAAAAAAGTACACCAAAGGCTCAGATGCTTTATTGAGTGAATCAGTTCCTCATACCTCCAACAAGGGCGCTGGTAGTAAACAGCGTCTTGCTGCCACTAATCAACTATGGGTCTATGGTCTACTCTGTCTCTCCCTCTCCAAAAATTCTCAGTAGGTTAAGGGCAACCTACCATAACATTATCAGGTTTGTCACTTACCTCCTCAGAAGTAGGGCTTTGCGAATACCATTTCCCGAATATTCAGCTGAATATTTGGTATTTAGGTCCCAGGTATTCGGTATTCGGATATACAATTTACCTTAATGGAGAATTGCTATATAACTCCTTAAAATGGCTTCAGGAGGGGGAGTGTGAGAGGTAATGGCACTTTGGCTTATATACTGGTGCCAGAGGCTGTCTTCTGCTACTGGTGCTTTACAAGGAGGATAAAGAGGTAACGGCACTTTGGCTTGTACACTGGTGCCAGAGACTGTCTTTTGCTGTTGGTACTTTGGAAGGAGGCTGAAGAGATCTAGCCACTTTGGCTAGTACATTGGTGCCAGAGGCTGTCTTCTGCCACTGGTGCTTCAGGAAGAGGATACAGCGGTCATGGATCTTCGGCTTGTACATTGGTGCCAGAGGCTGTCTTCCGCCACTGGTGCTTTACAAGGAGGATAAAGAGGTAACGGCACTTTGGCTTGTACACTGGTGCCAGAGGCTGTTTTTGCTGCTGGTGCTTCGGGAGGAGGAGGAGGAGGAGGAGGAGGATGAAGAGGTCTAGCCACTTTGGCTTGTATACTGGTGCCAGAGGCTGTCTTCTGCCACTGGTGCTTCAGGAGGAGGGTGCAGAGGTCATGGATCTTTGGCTTGCACACTGGTGCCAGAAGCTGTCTTGTGCCGCTGGTGCTTCAGGAGGATGATGCAGTGGTCATGGCAATTTGGCTTGCCCATTTGTGCCAGTGGCTATCTTGTGCTACTGGTGCTTAAGGAGGATTCAAAGGTCATGGCACTTTGCCTTGTACAGTGGTGCCAGAGGCTGTCTTCTGCCACTGGTGCTTCCGGAGTAGAAAGAAGAGGTCATGGCACTTTGGCTTGTACATGGGTGCTTGAGGCTGTCTTGTGCTGCTGGAACTTCAGGAGGAGAATATAGAGATCACAGCACCTTCCCTTGTACAATGGCGCCAGAAGATGTCTTCTGATGCTGATGCCTCAGGAGGAGGATGCAGAGGAAAGGAGTTCATCATGGGCATGCAGTTTCCCATGGGATAACACTGGAAGTATAAGACACCATAACTCTGTCAATATTTGTAATTAAGTAACAATCTATATATGGTCAGAAAGGTCGCAGCAGCCACTACCAGAATGCCATATGCAGGAGCCTTAAATAATTGTAGCCATGAAGAAAAGCAAGCAATAAGATATAATTAAGCCTATAGAATAATACTGTAACATCAACAGGCCATAATTCTGGCAATATTTGGAGCTAAGTAGCAATCTATATATGATATGAAAGGTCTCAGTGGCCACTACAAGAACACCATATGCCCAAGCCTTAAATAATTGTGACCATTAAGAAAAGCAAGCAATAAGACATAATTAAGCCCATAGGATAACACTGTAACTTCAACAGATCAACATACACATTCATATCTTACCTTCAGAGCTGAGAGGTACAGCTGTGAGGACGGCACTCAAGCATGATGCCCATTTGGCCTATGATGTGCTACCTCAAAAAGGTCTTTTGATTGGATGCTACCTGTGAGGGAGATGTAATGAAATGCGGTACTTTTCCAAAATGTCCTACACACATACAGGCAGTCTCCCTGTTCCATTTTAATAAGCCCCTGCCCCACACCCCAAAACAGAAATAAAACAACAGATTAAATACTTGACTTACCTTTGCTGTTCAAACCTGATGTGTTACCAAGAGTTCATCACCCTGGTCATAAAATACCTGTATACCAAAAAAAAAAAAAAAAACAGGAGAAAAACATGATTAGAGATATACTTTAATCACAGTTTACCTCCTCCCCCCAAAAAACACAAACAGAAATAAAAGAATTAAAAGATTGCATATTTCACTTACTGTTGCTGGTAGTACACAATGTGTTAACTGAAGATGAGAAGCATCAGACTCTGGCTTTGGCGGTCATTGGTCATTAGTAATATATTCCAGATTTCTTCGGAATCATTATTGTCATCATCATCACCATCAGCAGCAGCAGCATCAACAACTTATTGCAACAAAACAATGGTACAAACTGGTGGTAGTCAGGCAACTGGAATATTTCAGGCATGGTAAATACTTGATACTGGTGATGCCACACTGGTAACTGGAATATTTCAGGCATGGGAAATTCTTGAGAATGGTGATGCCATACAGGTAACCAGAACATTTCAATCATGTGAAATACTTGAGACATGTGATGCTATACTGGTAACCGGAATATTTCAGTCCTGTGAAATACTTGAGACTGGAGATGCCACACTGTTAAATGCTATATGTCAGGCATGGGAAATACTGAGACTGGAGGTGCCACACTAACTGGTGTATTTTATGCATGCAAAATACTTGAGACTAGTGATGCCACATTTGTGACTGCCATATTTCAAACATGGGAAACACTGAGACTGGTGATGCCACACTTGTAACTGCCATATTTTATGCACGTGAAATACTTGAGACTGGTGATGCCACACTGGCATCTGGAAAGCTGTTAAAGGGATGGCTGGAATATGAGCACCAGCAACACAGGGGACGAGAGAGGAAGCAACACCAGTTGAGGATTTTTTTATTGGGAACAGCAGTCAATAGGTGGATGGCAGTTTTAGGCACTGGGAACTGCAGGGCATGCTCTTTCAAAAGAATACGCCATGACAGTGGAAGTAATAAAGAAAAAGGGTGCTGGCCACAGATTTGTGTTAGTATGAATATGAATATGATGAACATGTTTGACTAAATGTTAACATGTTGTGTTTATTTGCTAATAGAACAATGATGGTTAACACAGAATGGATTGTGTATGGGTCAATGCTACAACACACAAATGTGTCCAGTACAAGACAATTATTTAATGCAATTGTTAGTGGCCATACATGTACCCAAGGTGAGGTAGATTTATTTTTATAAACACAAGTTTTTCCACATGTGCTGGGTCAAGTGAGGATCGGTGAGGTTCCACCACATCTCCAGCAGTGCTGAACATTCGTTCAGACGGTACGGTGGTAGGGGGGCATCAGATATATTTAAGGGCCAACTGTGCCAAATGCAGAGATGCTTTCATCCTTTTGATCCAGTACTCCACTGGATTTTACGGAGAATGACTCCAGAGACTCATTGAAATAACTCTTCAGCAGTTTGGGTGCCGACTGTGGCTGCTGTTCTGTTCTCTTCTGCTGCTCAGCCTGTAGTGATGAGCTGAGCTCAGTCCAACAGTCACCTTCCTTCTCAAGGTTTTCCATGCTGCTTTCAGTCTGTGATTCTGAGACTGGCTCATCGATAGGTTACCTGCTGGTCTCATTGACCCAAGCATACAGAAACTAAGTTCTGAGCACATCTGCTTCTGAAAGTCTGTAACCATGTGAGTGGGCATTATAAGGTGTAGTACCTTGCACTTGAAACGTGGATCCAACATAGTGGCAAATATGTGCTTTTTATTGAAACAAAGATCAGAAAATCTAACCTCTAGTTCTGTGCTGAGATTTTCCACAAGGGATATCACTGTTCCTGGTGTCTGGTTTGGATATTTCTCAGCATTTTTACTGAATCTCCTCATGGATTTTTTTCAGGATCTGTACAGCAGGAATTACCTGACTTAGCAGTGCAGAATCAGAGCTAAGATCACAAGTGCTCCTTTCAAATGGGGCTAAAACCTTTACCAAGCCCTCAATCACAACCTAGTCCTGATGTTCGAGGACTTCCCCTATGTCAATTTCCATGCTCATCTCATGAAGGGCCTGCTTCTGCTCCAGAAGCCTTTGCAGCATGTAGTAGGTGGAATTCCACTGGGTCTGTACATTCCAAATGAGATAATGCTGCGGCATTTGAAGATGCTCTTGTAGCTGATGCAGATGGTTTGTGGCTTTCACAGAGTGATGGAAGTGGCTGCATATGCTTCTGACTACTTTGACTGTGTGATCTGCCTCTTCTGTGTTTGCCAAAGCCTTTGTCACCACCAAATTTAGTACATGAGCAAAGCAGCATATCCCCTCAAAATTGCCATCTCTAAGTGCTTTTATCATATTTGTGGCATTGTCTGTGACCACAAACCCTACCTGCAAATTGTTGCCGTCAGTCCATGAGCTCAACATCTCTTGCAGGAATGACACTATGTGTATAGCCCGTTGATCCTTTTCCATAACACTGACATTTAGCAAAGCAGACCTGCAGGGAGAGGGGGAAGAGACAGAACCAGCATCAGTACCACCATCACCACCAGTGACTACCACATCTGCAACACACCAGCGTGCTGTCCATGACATATATGCATGATTTGAATTCATGCTAGTCCACATGTCAGTTGTGCAGTGGAAAACTCCATCAACAGCCTGTGCTAGTAGTCTGGCAACTTTGTTTCTCAACTCATGGTAAATGTTGGGTGCTGCAGTATGTGAAAATGTGGTCCGTGGTGGTATATTATACCTGGGGTGTAAATGCCACAGGAGCCTTTGAAAACCTGTATTTTCTACAATGAAAAATGGCTGAAGATCCAAAGCCATCATCTCACCAATTAAATTGGTGATCTACTGTGCTGTTGGGTGTGATGCCTGGTATTTGGTGCAGGCATGGAAGGCTTGCATGATGGGTGTAGTCAAAGCAGTACCACATCACATTGATTTTAACTTTGAACCCATGGTGGAGTGTGTTACAGTAATAGATGATTGAGCAGAAGAAGGCAGAATGGGTGGTGCTCCTGTACAGGGATGTGCTACAAGTGGTGTAGGGGGAGTTGAGGGCACACTGTCTGTCTCAGTAATAGAATCACTACCAATACTTTGTGCATCTACTGGACCAGTACCAGAAGAGAGGCTGACAGGCACATGTTTTGGAGGGGGAGAAACAGCTGTGGATCTTTGAAGTGCTCTGGGATGTTTCATTCGGAGATGGTTCATCATTGATGTTGTTGTGAGATTTGAAAGGTTTTTACCATGACTTATAGTACAGCCACACACAGAACATACTGCCTTTGTTGGATCCTCTTTCACAACACTAAAGTAGAACCACACCACACTTTTCCCCCCACTGACAGTGGAAGTACCGGCCCCAATAGGGTGACCATGGCCATATTTTGCCCCTTTCCTCTTATCAGACCTGGATGCAGTGGATGAGTTTGTTCTCTCCCTTTCTTTCTCCATAACAGATGTAGTTGTAGAACTACTTTGTGTATCAGATGGAGTTGAACTTGACACAACTCTCTGAAAGGACAGGGTGGACTGTTAGTTTTTTGAGGAGGAGGAGGATGAGGGTGACCCTGACTGACCTGCTTGCCATGACAAGCAGTACTGCATTTTTTGGCAGCTGCATGTTCACGCTTCTCACACAGAAATGCCGCATATTCGGCCTCATCGCCAAATTCGCTTAGGTGGGTATCACTGTCAGATGATGTATTGAGCAAGTCTTGTGGCTCTGGTAAATATTCAGAACCAGATGAATGCTCTTCTTCAGAGTCCTCCACATCAGCAAAAGGAAATGTGGTGAGAGGAAACTTACGAGGCTGAGCAACAGTACGTTTTGGCAATACAATTGGTATGGTCATTGTAACAGTCTCGTGATCAGTACTAGTCACAGTACCTATGGTAATGGGCACAGTTGGCAAGGTAGTAGCACTGTCAACAGTAATCCTGGTTCCAGAACTACTATCAGGAGTTACAATCAAAGAAACTGGCATCATATTACAGCTAGTTGTAATACTGGGAGCAGTAGTCATGGTGAAAGCAGAACACTCAGGACTACTAATGGAGGCAAAGGTTGTGGTGACAGCAGCTGCTCAAGGAGCACAAATAACAGTGCATACTGTTATGGCAGTGGTTGGGTCAACAGTACACAAAGAAATTGCTCTGGTAGCTGAAATCATGGCACTGGTGGTGGTGGAAAGGAGCACACTGATAGGCGATGTTGCCTCTATGGGGGCGGTTGTATGAATAGCACTACCATTAGTAGTGGGGATGGGTTCTTGTTCTTGTATGAAGAGATGTCAGCTGTGAAGTCCTCCTACTTTTATAAAATGATGGTGCCACAAATGCAGTACTAGTAGTAGCAGTTGTAGTTATAGTAGTACTAGTACTACCCCCAATCCTACTGACACCAGAACCTGAAGGCTTATCAGGGGAGAAAACTATTTTAGAGCAGCGAATATGAACAGACCTTCTCTCACACTGTTACTCACCACTTACAACTGGTGGTGAAGATGGCTTGCTTGGGCTGAACCATGTGCGTTTATGGGATTGATGAGACATGGCCTGTAACAAACTATTTTTTTGTGTGTTATTAGTGTTTTTGTTTATGTTGGTGCTTCTTGCAGAAAACAACAATACCCACACCACTCAAGTAGCAGCAAATAGAGACAGGCTGATACTAGTGAGAGATGGAGTCAGCAAACAATTTCTTACTTGTACGGTGTCAGTTGTGCAGGCATACAGTACAGTAATTCAAGCTTTGAAGGTGCACCAAGCAACTTACACACACAGAACCCAGTGAGTCATGCCTGTCACTCACAGAAATACTAAAGCAATTCACAGAACATTTACGTGTACACACTCTCAGCAGTGCACACACAGGGCTGAAGACACGCAAAAATGAAAAAAAACTCACATGCACAGGAGGCCACTCCGGTGCAGTGAGCTGTGGAGGGAGGAGTCACTTGTCTTGCGACACCCTCCTTACTCAGTTGCACAGGGAACTGAGCCAAGAACCAGACCACAGTCAGCAACAATTCAATGGGCCAAGCCTGACCTAATGAGAAAAAAATACACTGCTTTATAAATCACAAAATAAAATGCATACAGACAACTGTGCGTGCACACGAAGGACACCGATTACAAGAACAACAATACAACGCACACACAGATGATATATGTGCTGCAGTGAGCTGCAACGCAGACAAGAGGGAGTCAGATAACAATTATACCTCACTTATGTAGGGTAACCAAGCCCAGAACCTGATGACAGCAAAATACATACTTGCTTCACAAAAGAAATAGAAAATACCACAAGGGCTGTGTGTGGATTTGGAACAAAAAGCTAAACAAGCACAGCAGTGGGGCTGGGACAGTCAGCAAAACTTAAACCAGTCACTGCTACTGAGCCTAGTAACAGTTACTCACTACATGCAAAACTCAAGTTGGACTTTGTTGACAAAAAAAAATAAATCCTGATAATAACTAATTGGTTCTTAAGCAAAAAATCTAATCACAGTGCTTTAGCTGAGCTATGAAACTGTAAGCAGTGGGGAAGGGGAGTCAGCATGCAGCAGCACACACAGTCACGCACACAGATTCACTTACATAAAGACTCTCCTTTTCCTTGAAACTGAGCCCAGTTTCAAGGATGAAAAACAAAACTGCAGTCAGATGCAGTCACAGGGTGATCAGACGTCAAAACTGGATCACACACAAAACATTTTTTAAACAGTCATAAAAGTCACAAGTGGTAAACTAAACAGAGCTAGCTCTCTCAGAAATGACTGTCTCCTCTCATCTATACACTCAGAGTAAGGAGATCACATGGTGTTCCTGGCTGTGAGCTCCAAAAACAGCCTCTGATTGGCCAGCGAAGGTTTGTGAGATTTTGAAATCTCACCCACCGAATAGTGGCTGAATAGTGAACTATTCAGGATGTCCATCCGAATATTTGGCAAGTCTACTATTCATGGTATTCGGGAAATACTATTTGGACCATGCACAACCCTGCCCAGAAGTACCCATCACAGCGACCTCTACAAGGCAGCAAATTGGTTATCGCTTGGAGACAGGTTAAACAGTAAAATCCTGACTGTTTTCTACAAAGACCTTTGGGGCCATCTATCTAACAACATTGTCTCCATTTTCCAGGGGCCCACCAAGGCTTGAACCACTAGAGTTACCTCAGATCACTCCTTCATTGTTCCATTCTGCCACTCTACTCGAGGACAGCACTCCCTCTCTTTCAGGGGTGTAAGACTGTTCAACAGCCTCCCTAATTCTTTAGTTCAGTGTCCATCCCTGGTATTGTTTAAAAACAAGCTAAAGCAATACCTTTTGGACAGATCAGTATGTACTTGCTTATAACCTTGTCTATATAATCCCAGAATGAGTGTTTGCATAACCCTTGACCTTGCTATTTATTCTGTGCTGTGTTTGTCATTGGATGCTTGTGAATATGGGCAGTTATGCTTACATGCCTTTCCAGCATAAAAAATAAAAATGAAAATTAAATAAAACACCTAGTTGCTTTACTAGCATGGTAATAAATAAAGGAGTAATACAGCCAGAATTTGCAAAAACGTACAGTATGTTGTGCAGAGTGTTTTGATTCGTGTGTGAAATCCTAGTGTGTTCTTCCCTCTGTCTGCTATTAAGAGTTTTTTCTAAATTAGCTTGATAGCTTTATGGTAGTTTTACAACCCCTGGGGATCTCCACCTCAACTAAGTTTATTGCATTCCTTGTTCCTACAATGCATCCTGTCTCATGTAACCGTGATATAGCTGGGAATCATAGATTCAGCAGCAAGAACTGCTTTACAATCAGTTCGCAACAGTAAGGATCACTATATTTTAAAAACTATACAGAGTTCAGCTTGGTGACTACCCTCATTGTAAATGTATTTTTGTTGTGAAAAATTGTAACACTGGTTGTGTATGTGTGACTTGTACGGTTTTCAAGATATTTACATTTGTTTGGCATGTCTACTAGAGTGCTCACTCAGAGAGAAAAAAGTGTCTGCTGTTTGCAAGTGCATCTACACACATGCTAAACAAATCTAAATATTTTGAAAACTATACAAGCTACACAAAAACAACAAGCAGCAAAATTGCTCGAGACAAAAAAGATTTTTTCTTTTTTTTTTAGTTGTTTAACCAGGAGTAGCACACTAAGCTGAAAGCTTTTTTACGGGAGTGACCTGGGAGAATTTTACAATAAGGGTAGTCACTAAGCTGAACTCCTTACAGTTTTTAAAATATTTGCCATCCGAAGTGGTAAATTTGGTAAAAAAAAAATATAGCCATTTGGTTAATTAGATGGCTATATTTTCCTTTTATTCTCTCTTTATGCCCCCTTCTCACCACGGTGCTTCCTTTCCTTCGGGAGACTCCCATGGCCTTGTGCATCCCTGCTCATCTGTCCAGTCACTGGTAAAGTCCATCCCCCCATGGAGCCTTGGTTATACCCCCCAGGTGGATATGGGATGGGGCCCCCTTCCTCCACTCTGATGGGTCTGTATATCATTGGGGATGCTGTCACCAGCACTGGTAGGGGTATTAGGATTGGGGCCTGGAGCTCCATCTACAGGGAGCACTGTGGGGTTTTTCCTGCTTTCTGGCCCTCCCACAGGATGTGAGCATACTTGGAAAGCCATGGGGTGATGCATGTCAGGATGTACGAACGCCGACATCCCCCCTCCCTTCTACTTGCTGTCCCACTGTACCTCCACCTATGGTCACCCTGGTGGTGGTAGAGCAGTGGAACAAGAAACTCACCCACCCTGTAGGTGGAGAGCAGCCTCTGGGTGCTCAATCTTCCTCCCACCAGCTGACTCTCCAGCCACCTGAGTCTGTTCCCGAACTCGGGTTGCTGGCATGGCGAGCAGTAGCCTTACTGCTGTGCCTGCAGGCCAGTGCTAGATGGCTATGTTTTAAAAACTATGCAGAGTTCAGCTTAGCAACTACACTCATTGTAAATGTCTTTTGTCCTGAACAACTTTGCTCCTGGTCATTTTTGTGTAGCTTGTAAAGTTTCCAAGATATTTAGGTTTGTTTGGCATATTTGCAGATGCACTTGCAAGCAGCAAAGGCTTTTTTTTCCCCTCTCTGAGTGAACACTCTAGTAGCAATGTCAAACAAATGTAAATATCTTGAAAACCATACAAGTTACACATACACAACCAGTGTCAAAATTGTTCACAACAAAACAACCTTTTCAATGAGGGTAGTCACCAAGCTAAACTCTGTATAGTTTTTAAAATATAGCTATCTCTACTATTGTGAACTGACTGTAAAGCAGTGCTTGCTGTAAATCTATGGCCTACATCACTGCCACATGGGACAGGATGCATTGTAAGAACAATGAATGCAATAATCTTAGCTGAGATGGAGATCCCAAGGGGTCACAAAACTACCATAAAGCTAGCAGGCTAATTTAGGAAAAACTCCTAATAGCAGACAGAGGGAAGGACACACTAAGAGTTCACACACAAATCAAAACACTGCACAGTATACGTTTTTGTAAATTCTGGGTGTAGTACTCCTTTAACCAAAATGATGCTTGAAAAGTACAATCTACATGCCTGGTGAAATGATGTCTAAAAAAACATATGAAGGTCAAGAAAAATGCAGGCTGCTGAAATAACTTAAAACTGTAACAATCTACACTTGTTTAAATGTATACATTTGTTTTCTTAGCAGTTCTTGAAAACTCTTAGGAATACCATAAAGAAATCATCTGAACTATGTCAGAGATTTACTGTAAACTTCACCATGGTGTGATCTGAACCAAATACAAGGCAGACTGGAAAAACAGAGCATGATAACAAGCATAGTAATTGCAAAAAATGTTAACTTTAGTCAAATGTGTGCCATTTAAAATTCATTTCATAGCTGTATTGAGTTTTGTGCAGTATTTGGTATGCCAATATAATGCTTCAACTTTTGATGTTCATTTGAATGTAGATGATTTACCAATTCAATAATTTATTATTTTGTAAAATAAAAAGAATGAATTCTTAAGTCTTTCCCTGTGTCAGTTTTGCCGATTTTCTTATAATGTTTTAAATGATGTGATAATGATCAAATATATTGTACCTGCACTTTATTGGTATAAAGTTGAACTCTAGCCAGACCACCAGTGCCCTCTAAGGAAGACCTGGAGAGAGGTTGAAGTACCAGGTGTTGGCCCATGCATCCAAGCCTTTTTTGTATCGTCAGTGGTGAATTGATGATGATAAATTACATAAAATAAAAACAAAATTTGAACAGCAGAAAGCACTTTTCGTGAGTCCCTGGTTTTCCATCAAGTGCAAAATGCTGCAGTTTTTGAATTTTGTATAATAATGTTTCCACTGTTTTTATTGTTTTGTAGTCTTCCAGTCTGTCCCTGAAAATTGGCATCTTTACATCTAGTGCACTTACTTAATAAACAAAACCAAACAAACAATTACATGAATGAATAAATAAGTTCTGGTGTACAACAGAACTAAAGCATTTCTGGGACTGGGGGTCCTTGAGACTAGAAGCAAGGTTAAGCATCAGGCTGTCATGAAAGGGCCAATTGCTATCTCATCACTGTTTCAACCTAGAATCATGCCACAAGCCTGAGATCTCAGAAGCAGAGGCCTACAAGGAGGACAAAACAGCATCTGTATGTAGAAACTCTCCTCC
This sequence comes from Neoceratodus forsteri, assembly GCA_016271365.2. Taxonomy (NCBI): domain Eukaryota; kingdom Metazoa; phylum Chordata; order Ceratodontiformes; family Ceratodontidae; genus Neoceratodus; species Neoceratodus forsteri. The sequence continues at coordinate 591,407,265 of CM057458.1, forward strand.
CAGGGACTGCTCAAAGAATGACACCAGGAAAAGGTGTGGGTCAAATCACTGACATGGGCACACTCTGTGTGGGAGGAGGAGATGGGTGGCAAGAACAGAGGAAAATGCCCAGTGAAGTCAGTCTCTGGTGATGGCATCCCCGAGCACTCCCCTACACCATCAAATCCTCATAAGTGTCATGCCCACTACTCAGACTTTGGTTTTATTTCATTTATTTTTTTATTTACAGTTTGGTAACCGGGTAATTCCAAGAGCGTAAATGCCAATTTTCATGGAGGACCCAGACAGATAACAAAACATTTTACAGACAATACAAATGCAATAAATATAAAACATTAGATAGTACATATAACAAATATCAAACATGACTATGACAATTACATTTAGAGCTGTTAACACAATACTGTTTCAGACTAAATTCGAAAGCAGTATAAGGCATGAGTTGATGCAGGTCAGATGGGAAAGAATTCTGATCCTTAAAAACCTTGTAAGCAAAAGAATGTTATGCCAAAGAAGACATATATAAAGGTAGTTTTAAACAATGAGAAGTTACAGAATGAGTTGAATATCCAGAACAGCCACAACAAAGTAAGACCTTAAAAGTAAGTTTGACTGCCCTATGCCAAAATCTCCATAATGAAATCAGTCTATGATAAAAAACAATGATATTCAAATGAAAACCAATCCAATAAAGAATATGAAATACAGTACAGTGGTGAGTCAGCCTGGGGCATAACAAAACAATAGGCATTATGATGAACAATTTTTACTCCCTGTAATGTGGTCTCTGCTGCCGAAGAGAATATTGGAAGTCCGTAATCAATCACTGATAGAACCAAAGATTGTACCGAATCTTTCTTTGTATTAAATGAAAGACAAGCCCTGATTCTATAAAGTAAACCCAACTGAGTATTTACCATTTGAACTACAAAATCAACCTGAAAATTATAAGACAGTAAGTTATCCAAATAAAAACCTAAAGTCTATATACTGTATATGTCCAAAATCTATATACGTTCAAACATATTTAGCACTCAGAGAGTTAAAACAATCAGCCCTCTCAATTTTAACATTAAGTTCATCCTTTTTTTTGTTTCAAACTTTTGTTTACTCTGGTCGTCATCATCAGGGCCCCTTTGGGTGAGACCCAAGCAGCCAGGGCTACCGCCTGCCGGAATCCCCCACCCAGTGAGGAAACAGGGACAGACTTCTCCCTTCCAGAGCCTGGGACATGAGGGGAGGACCCCAGAGAGTCATCCAGGAGGGGACTAGCATTGGGCATGTGTGCTTGCCACTGGGGACTGCCATCTACCTCCTGGTGGCCAGGGTTTTTCCACCTTAGTAGTTTGCCCCCGAGGCGGTGAGTGTGCAATGACGTCAGTGTGGCAGGGGAATGAATCTGCCCCTCTCTGCAGACATCTGCCGCTGCCTCCCCAACTTGTGTCCCCACCCAATGCACTGATCCCAGTCTCCACTGGGAGCTGCTGCAAGGTGGGGAAGTCCCTGGATCCCACCCCAGGAGAGGAGAGCAATCCTCTACCTGGGTCACTAGTGTAGCACGAGGTGTGGCATCCCGTACCTCAACCCTCAGCCCCACTGGGCTGACCCTAGTTCATCCTTAATAGTGAGTTGACTAGGTATAGCAGATAACCGCCTCCTTGTTCTAAAATATATACTTTTGGTTTTAGACACATTTAAAAGTAAACCATTATCACTCACCACTTAATCACTAGATGAAACTCTTGTAATTCTAAAGTTAAACACTATCAGTCTGGCCCACATTATACAAACAATGTCATCAGCATAAAGTAAAATCTTAGAAACAGAAGTAACTAATGGTAAATCATTAACAAAAATACTAAATAACAAATGTCCCCAAATTGATCCTTGGTGGAGTCCAGTTTCAATCCATACTAAGGGAGATATAACACTGTCCAATAATACTCTTTGTCTCCTACAACTCAAATAGCTTTTAAACCAAGAAACCATCCCATCCGTGAGTCCCATAAGTTGTTCCTGAAGGGAAGCAGTGCTGGTGTTTGAAGGGTCCTTGGCTTCAGTGAAATGTGTTTCCTCTCCTCCAAGGCTGGGGAGGGATAGAGCCTACCTGGGCATCATTGGGAATACAGTGGGATCTGTCAGTGGATGACACCAATGTGAGTGAGCCCAGCAGGAGGAGGAATAACATAATGGGAGGGCCTGAAAGAGTGAGGCAGAGAAGTTGGCAAAAATGTGATTTATTAGCCGGCCTGCCAGCGCAGTGGTTGGATTTCTGTTTGTGACACTGATGATCCAAGTTTGATGCAAGCTCGAGGAGTTGGAGAGCCAGATTGGGGGGGGGGTCGAACATCCAGTGAACTGCTCTCCTCCTCTAGGGGAGGTTGGGGAAGCACTCGATCCATGACTGACCCCTGGCAGAGGCAGGGGGCTGGCACAGATGAGGCTCGAAAGTTTCAGGAGGTGTGCCAGACATGGGCTCAAATGCTCTTATGTCATTGCATGCCACACCTCTCACTACAGGGGGGGAAATGGACATCGAGGCCAATCATCCCCAAGCCTGATGAAGCCTAGCCTGAGGACTCATTGCCACTGGACTACACAACGTGGCACTGTTTGGAGGGTTACAAGTGGGACTCTGGGAGCAATCCAGGGTGAACGCTGGATGTGGTGATTGTGGTCCCAGGGTATGGAGGTGAGGTGGTGATGGAGCTGAGGGGAGTCCCCCCAAAAAAATTTAATTTATATTTTCTGACCCTTTTAGCCACCAGCACTGCTTCCCTTTAGGAACTCTGAAGGTGACCATCTGGCCACGCCACCTCCACCTGTGGCTAGTCTTCCCCCATGGAGCCATGGCTGTACAGCCCAAGTGGAGATGGAGAGTGGAGGGTGGCCCCTCTGAGTTACTTTTGTTGCATCAGGAGGCATGACAGGAGGCTGTGCGGGGCTCAAGTGAATGGGGCCAATCATAGAAACATAGAAGTTGATGGCAGATAAGGACCGCAAGGCCTGATTCTTCTTCTTCTTTTTCTTCCTTATGAATATGCCATCGGCCATTGCTCTGTCAATGGCCTATCTATTCATACTCATCTGTATTGTTCCCTTATGCCTATCCCATGCCTGTTTGAAGCCCTGCACTGTATTCATATCCGCCACTTCCTGAGGTAGACTGTTTCATGCATCCACCATCCTCTCTGTGAAAAAGAACTTCCTCACATTACCCCTTAATCGGCCTCCTCTAATCTCATACTGTGTCCTCTTGTCCTGCTATTTTTCTTATATTGAAACATGTTAGACTCTTTCACCTTGTTAATGCCCTTAAGATGTTTGAATGTTTCGATCATATCACCTCTCTCCCTTCTTTGCTCTAGGGTATACATATTGAGCTCCATTAAACTGTCATCATATGTTTTCTGATGCAGTCCCTGCACCATTTTGGTTGCCCTTCTCTGGACTGCCTCACTTTGGTTAATGTCCTTGTGAAGGTGTGGCCTCCAGTACTGCACGCAGTACTCCAGATGGGGCATTACCAGTGTCTTGTAAAGAGGGATTATTACCTCCCTCTTCTGACTTGTGATACCCCTACTAATACATCCTAATATCCCTCTAGCCTTCCCTACTGCTTTAGTGGTCTGCTTGGATGATTTTAGGTCATCGGTAATAATGACACCCAAGTCTCTTTCTTCCCTTGTGACTCCCAGCAACTCCCCTCCCAGCCTATAGGTGGCTTCAGGGTTTCTCTTCCCTATGTGCATGATCTTGCACTTCTTTGCGTTAAACCCAGTTGCCACTCTTCCGACCATTTTGCTAGTTTATCTAGATCTCTTCTCATTCTGCCCACCCCATCTGGATAATTTACTCTGTTGCAGATCTTGGTGTCATCTGCAGTTCAGGGACCATATTTTTCAGCTTCTTCCCAACCACTTGGGGCATCATCATTGGGGACTGCATGGGCATGTGCACACAATGCATGCTACTACACTTATGTTAGCAGTGTCCCACCTTCCCTCAGGTGATCCAACTGTACTGCCACCTGTGTTCACCCAAGTGGCAGTTTTGTGGTGTAGAATATTGCCATCCATCCTTGAGGAGAAACAGAGCATCCTCTGGGATGCTCGATTCTCCATCCAAGTCCTGACCACCCTGGCTTGTTCCTGAACCTGTGTTCCTTGTGTTGTGAGCAGTAACCCAACTGCTGCTTCAGATGGGCCAGTCTAAAAACCAATTTTGAGTAAAGATTATTTTGCTCCGAAGAAACAGTCTTTATATCTTTTAACTTGGTGAGAAAAAGTAATTTTGGAGGCCACCTGTTGACTGAAATGTTACTTTATGTCCTGTTGATGGGACCTCCATTCTGAAACATCAGGGTTGTGATTGGCTTCTGTGCTCTGCTGCCATGCTGGATCTAACCTGTTGAGCCATCCCACCAGTGCTCTCTTGAGCTGAAGTTTCTCTGGGTGCCTCTCAACTTAACTCTTCAGGATCCAGGAAAATAAATTGTATCCCAGGTAAATTACGTGTTTTTAATAATCTGAGAAAAAGGGGTGGGTGCTAGAGTATGAATTTAACAGTACCACACAGAAAGCCAATGGATGGGAAAATATGATCCATGCTAAGTGGTGCTGCAGATTTACTAGTCATGTGATCACTGTTGACATACCTTCCAGTTGTCCCTGAAATTGCTCTTTACATCACTACTTAATCTGCTATTCAAACACTGGCCTGCATTGCAGACAGCATTGCAGCAGTTCAGCGAGGCCTTATTTATTCCTACTCATTCAAGTGAATGGAACAATAAGCCAACCCCACACTACTCCCCCCCCCCAAAAAAAAACCCTCAGTTTTGGGTGAGCATGGGGGTGCTAATTCAGCCAGCTCTTGCACAGGCAAATACAATATAAGTCGACTGATGCAAGTAAAGCTCATTAGTGACTTAATTTCATACAAATAAAAGTATTAGTGGGAATGTGCCCCCTTCACATGACTGCAGCTTGGTCCTCATGGCCTGATTGGTCCCTTTCCATTAGCACCCAGTCCTCAGAGCCTCCATGGTGGGCTGAGGATCACAGAGGCACCAGCCAGTGCCAACAGTAATCATAGGACATGTCTGTCAGGGACGTGGCACTCTATGGAGGACAGCCATATCCTGCCAGCCACTGTTCAGTGCAGAGTCAGATCTACTGGTGAGCTGGCCCAGGTATCCATTTGGATGCTCAGTGCCTGGCATAAGTTCACCTCTTGCAGCCATGTAAAAGTTGACACTAGTGGAGTACAGCGGGCAGGGACTGAGAATACTGCCCCATGTGGATGGGCATTGGGGTGCAGAGTGCCACAGCCAGAATATGCTCAAATTGAACATATCAATCAAACATATGTACCCTGAACACCTATGTGGACTGGTCCCTTAGGCATTAAAATGTATGGGCCTGGAGCTGCCTGCTGGTAATGCACTGCCATGCCAGTGACCTGGGTTCAGTATCTGACTTGGGGCATGCAGAGCGAGTGATCGAACTGAGAGACAGGGTTTCATTTTGATGTGAAATAAATTAGGTGATGCACACTCTGTGTATGGGTCATTTTAAACTTTGTGTTTTGACACCTCATCAAAAAATACACATAATATATAATGGTATATGGGTTGAAGCACTCTGATTCTTGAGGATTGAGCATTTGTTTTACAGTGGTGAATGCCCGGCTTGCTTTTTCTTTTACCTGAGACCATGCTTCTCAGCCCAGGGAGGGGATGGTGCTGCACCCCCCAGAGGTCCTGCTGTGGTTACTGAGGCCACCACAAGACTGACAGGGCCATCTAGTGGCTGGAGGGTGGAGAGGAGAAAAAGAAAGGTAGAAAACACCCCATGCCATTTGAATGACGACAAAGTTTCACTTGGACCCCACACAATCCTATTCGGGATTTGGGGGGGTGAGTAGTGAGTGGAAGCTGCAGGTGGTGGGTTAATTGACAGTGGGTTGTGTGGATGCCCTGAGCTTGAATGGATGACATGCAATGTTGGAGCGAGAAATACCTAGATTAAAAACAAATGCATACTCCAGTGCTACTGGGCCCAGTAGTTCCCCAACACTTCATGCACACCTTGTTTATTATTTTATGGTTGCTTGCACTTGCCCAATCCGTAAGTGCAGAAAGACTATGTTGCTTGCTGAAATCAACCCAATCATTTTAGATATCAAGCTCTTTGACTTCTTTTTGCTGATTGGGTCTTATGTTTAGAAGGCATAAATATTTTACTAAACTAAACAGAAAGAACAAGCTTAGGCAGAACTATGTAAAAGACAAGCCCATACGCTTGGGTGGCCAATTCAAAATGCCACTGTTTTATTTGTTAAAAAAATGTGCTGCACCGCCATTCTTAACAAATAAAACAGTGGTGTTTTGAATTAGACGCCGAAGCATATGGGTCTGTTTTTTTATACAGTTCTGCCTGAGCTCATTCTTTCTGTTTGGTTTAATATTTATGCGTCTGTAGCTCGGCATTCATTTGGTTACCACCTACCTTTTTCTGTAATAAATATTTTACTATTTCCTGCTTCTTTTTTAAAAACCTCACATTTTATACTGTAGTAGAGATGAATCAAACAGAAGTCCAGTCCACATGTTTAGTTCCCCATTGGGGACCCCATATGCAATGGCGGCAGATAGTTCCATATAATGGACAATGCATTGCACTAATTAGCACACTGATAGTAAACAGTGATAGTCGTACATGCACAGCAGCCTGTCCAGTGCGTACTACAGCCTACATGTATGACTAGCAGACTGTGGCAGCATCCCAAAAAGTGCTCCTGCGCAGTGCACCATGGCCCTCTGCTGGCAACAGAACACCCAGGAGCAAAGGAGGACAGCACACCCCAAACGCAGGGGTGTAGCTAGACAATAAAAACGTATACACCAGCACCACGTTTGTTGCCCTATCTGGCACAATAAACATAACTTTTGTACACCATGGCACTGCTTGTTGCCCTCACTCACACACTGGTAAATACAGTTTCCATGCATTACTCCCTCAGGCACCCACATATCATCCCAGTGCATACAATATTGTATGGTCCCTGGAATGTAAAGACAATCTCAGTGAACAACCCTTCTAGTTTTGACTTCCAAAAATGAAATTACAAAAAGGATCAGCTGGTTCTATGTCATGTTTCATGGAACAACAGCAGCAGTGCTGAGCATTGTTGTTGTCCCCCCGCCCCCACAAAATAAAATTGTACACTATGGAGTACCTGGAGTATGTCTTCCTACATCCATGCCCAAACGGGTTAGGGCCTTGGCTTGTGGGTGCCATATTCAGAGGCCTGCATGCTAATAACCACATATGGCATGCAAGCTGCTAAGAGGCCATATGCATGCCATTATACGGTCATTAGCAGCCCTGCGCAATGCCTCAGTGCCTTTGTATATGCAGAGGCATTATGCAGAGTGATGGTTCTTACCCCTTCCCTTATGCAACTTACTTTAAAATAAAATCCTTAGTAGTTCAGTGGTACCTCACTCCCTCACCCGATCCCCACTGCAATGAAGAAATTATCCCTGGTAGTCCAGTGGTCCATCCCCACTCCCAGTATTTTCTGCCAACCCCATGCCAACTCCCTTCATGGTGGACAGCACTTACCCACTACTCTTCTCCCTGTCTACCCACTGTCTGCCCCACAGAAGTCCTGTAGCAATATACAAAGCTTACAGCACTATAGGACGTGTCTGAAAAAGTCAGAGAAATCACTACTGCTTGTGCTCACTGACACTTAATTTTCCACAAAATAGTTCTGTGGCCTGTAACTTGGTCATACGAAGTACTTTTGACATCAGACTTTGGTGACAGCCTTTGGACCTGCCCCCTATGAGGGGGAAGACTACCACGGATAATTTATTTATTAATTGGGAATGGGTGAGGAAGGGGTGTATTACTGGACTACCAGGGATAAATTCTTTATTACAATGGGAAACAGGTGAGGGAGGAGGTACCACCAGACTACTGGCATGGAGTCATAATGTTGCAGACAAAACTGCGCACACACATAACGCTGCAGACACAACGGCGTGCCCTCTAACAGTGTCAGGACAAAATCCTGACAGAAACAACAAGAGCACATGCCATTGCAAAATAAGCAACTGTCTTTCTTTGCCCCCACAACCCCCCCCAGACTTATAATAATCAACTCCGGGGGGTTGTAGACTTAGGGGAAAAAGGAAAATTTGGAGTGGGGAAAATGTTTTTTTTTAAAGAAAAGCCGCACTACAGTGGGACCTGGGGAGAACTGAATCGCAGCCCCAGATCCCCGATGCCACCAGAGGCAGGTGCTCTAGCCTTTCCAGCATGGGAGCTGCTTGGCCAGGCACTGCCCAGGCAGTGTCCTTCACATTCCTTAATGGCAGCCTTCAGTGACAGGGGTAGCGGTTCTTATTGTACGCTGAAATAACCCCTGTCACTGTATAGCCATTTGTGCTTCCTACAGCTCGGTATTCCATGTGCGGTTTTGTCCATACCATATTAAGCTGGTACCAGACTACCAGGAATAATTTATTTATTAAAATGAGGAGCAGGTGAAGGAGGGGAGGACGTGCCACTAGTACAAGGGATAATTTCTTGATAACAACAGGGATAGGGTATATTTTTCAGTTTGTGGATCATGTGTGTTGTGTCCTTTGTGTATGAAGTCAATTTGACTACTTCTTGCTGTAGGAAAAGATCTACAAAACAGCCCAACTTCTCTGTGACTGATCCAATAGCAGAGATGATAAGTCTCCCTAGGGGATCCATCATATTTTTGTGAATTTTGGTAAAATATATTAGCAAGGTAATACAGGGCTCTCACTCCACATGAATTTAAGTTCTCTTTCTGTTCTATCACCCCTTGACACTGCTTCCTGTAAGAGGTGATTCAATTCTACCCTATACTGACTCGTAGGATTTTGTCTAAGTTTTTCATAACTAGACACATCATTTAGTAGATCTTCTACAATATTTACATAGTGTTCTCTATCCATCACCACTATATTTCCACCCTTATCTGCAGGTTGTATCACTATTCCTTCCTCTGATTCCAGTTCTCTTAATGCCTTAGTTTCATTTATTGTTAAATTTTTGTTCCTAGGCTGCCTTGCTTTATCCAAAATTACACCTACTTCTTGTAACACTATTTTTTCAAAAGTGGAAATAACAGGGTTTGAGATAGTAGGAATAAATTCAGATAGTGGAGAGAATAACGTTTTTCTCTTAGTTTTAGTGTTAATGGTCATACTCACAGTGGTGGGATCCGAACCTCTAGATCTCACAGGATCCCCATCAATCAAGTTCTTAATATAGTCAATGTCCTCAGTAAAGTTCAATCTATCATTGTCCATATTAGAATATAGCTCTGTATAGTCCAAATCATCTTGTTCATGCATGGTCTCCAGAAAACCCATGATGTCAGAATTATCTTCAGTTTCCAGTCTCCTTGAGAAGAAAGCTTTTAATTTCAATTTCCGAAACAGTTTATAAAGATCCACCTGAACTTGGAAGGGATTTAACTGGGGTGTTGGGACAAATGAAAGCCCATGTTCGAATAGCTTGATTTGTATTTCTGATAATTCTTCCCCTCCCTTGACTGTCTTAAGCCTTGTACCCCTTTGCATGTTTCTGTGAAAATGAATCATTATGGTTATAATACACTTTTTTACCTTAAGATATGGTCTGTACTAAAGATATAACATTATTGATGGGAATAAGACCATAATTTATTGTAGGAATAAGTGTATTACTGGTGTTCTTTTAACCATAAAGATTGAGAAAGAATATACATTTACAGATAAAAAGAAGATTTCTAATTAATTTGTATGATATTCAGTTTCTCTATCTCATTGACTTTGTGTACAAAGGAAACAGATAAAATAATATTTTTCTACCATGTATATGTTATAACAACAATTAGGTTTCACTATATTTTTCCTTTTTTGTTTATTAGCACACTTAGGCACAGGTGTAGTAATTTGGTTATTGATGTCTCAATTTGATGATGTCAGAGGTTGTACTTAAGAGACTTTGTAGCTCCTGCTAGCCTTACCCCCTTTGAAGGCACGAACACCGAAGTGCAGGGGTTCCTGATTCATGTATTACTGGCATGTAAATAAAAGGCTACTTTAGCGTTTATTTTTCATCTGGAGTGCTCCTTTTGTCCTTGTTTGCATGTAATTGAGGTTAGCAGCCTCCAGCAGGAGCACCACCTCGTTAACTGTGTGCCACTCTTAACTTTGTTTTGAACAAGCTGGCAGCCTGGGAGCGGGACATAAGATAGTGAACTGGGTAAGGAACTGACTGGCGGACAGGAAGCAGAGGGTGGTGGTAAATGGAATCCAATCTAAGGAAAGGGGGGTGACCAGTGGGGTACCACAGGGATCGGTCCTAGGGCCAGTCCTTTTCAATGTCTTCATTAGTGACATTGCAGAAGTGCTAGTAGGAAAGGTTTGCTTATTTGCAGATGGCACCAAAATCTGCAATAGTGTACACATACCAAAAGGGGTGGATAATATGAAAAGGGACCTGGAAAAGGTGGAAGAATGGTCCAAAGTGTGGTACCTGAAGTTCAATGCAAAAAAAGTGCAAAATCATGCACCTGGGGCAAAACAACCTGCAGAGCTACAGGACAGAGGGCTGCTAGCAACCAGCAGGGAAAAAAAGACACTTGGGGATTATCATCACAGATTACCTTAAGGTGGCCAGACAATCTACAAACGTGGTAGGGAAAGCCAGTAGCATCTTGGGGTGCATAGGTAGGGACATCACAAGCAGGAGAAGGGTGGTGAGGCTTCACCTGGAATATGGTGTACAGTTCTGGAGGCCACATCTTCATAAGCACATTGACAGGGTGGAGGCAGTCCAAAGAAGGGCAACTAAGATGGTACACATCTTGCACTAGAAAACATATGCGGAAAGACTGAAGGACCTTAACATATATACGATGGAACAGAGGAGAGAACACAGTGACATGATTGAGACCTTCAAGTATCTTAAAGGCATAAATAAGGTACAGGTGGGGAACATGTTTCAGTATAGGAGAGCGTCAAGAACAAGTGGACATAACATGAAATTGGAGGGGGGAAGACTGAGGGGAAATGTGAGGAAGTTTTTCTTCACTGAAAGGGTGGTGGACACCTGGAATTGCCTGCCACAGGGGGTGGTGGAGACAAGCACAGTGGGGGGATTCAAGCATGCATGGGATAAGCATAAAGGAACACTAGATATGGGAAGGGGGGCTAGGCTGATGACCACACAGGATCAATATCAACTGATGCAAGTAAGGAAAATGGGCAGACTGGATGGGCCTAGTGGTCCTTATCTGTTGGCAATCTTCTGTGTTTCTATGATAATTTCTTTATCACAGTTGTGATAACAGTGGGGGTGGGGCCACTAATCAACAGGGATTATTTCATAATTACAGTGGGAATCAGGTGATGGGGGGGAATATTGTTTGTTTGTTTGACAGGCACCATTGCTGCAGAGGGGTTACACACCACTATGCACATTGTCAAAAGTAGAATTTTAGAAGTACTAAAAAGCGCTGCCAAGGCAGCCTTTTAGCACTTTCAAAATCCCATCAATACAACACTGAGCCCTGTATGCAAGAGGTTCACCTTATTTGCAGGGGTGCAGCAATATATTAAGTGTGGCTGCACTAGCCACTTAGCAACATGCTACGTGTTTGTTTGAATATAGCAGCGGCCATGATAGCAAGCTGTTTCCCATGCTAATATCCCATTAATGTGATGCTAAACCTGTTAGCGCCACAGTAATGCTTCCAATGTATAATCCACAGTCTAAAATTTTTCTTTTTGAAAAGTTCTTTTTAAGCAAATGTTATTTTCTTCTGCTTTTACCACACCTTTAATGTCATTAGTAGAATACTGAGCCTAGTGTACATGTGGTAGATAGCACATTTTTTTGAGTTGTGTATTCTGCAATATTTTTTTTTACCAATTTTTTTTTCATTGTTGGTTTAAAATGTTTGTGCTGCTGCCCTTTTCATCTGCCCACAAAAGAATTTCAAATCTGGTAATGCTAAGATCTCAGGATCTAAGATGCTCCCCAACTTTAATTTTATGTATTACTCCTGAATCATTTCCAGTAACTAGATCCAGAATATCTTTTGCTTTTGTGGTTGCTCCACAGCTTGGATGAAACAACGGTCCTGCACTACAACCAGGGAAACGGACTCTGTTCTTCTTTGCCTCTGCTGTTATCCCAGGCAATATCCAGGAGTTTTCTAGGATTAACTCATCTGACAAAATATCATCTAAGCCACCTTCTTCTCTTGCCCTGGAGGCTTTAAACAGCAACTCATAATGATGGGCCTTACTCTTTTGCAATGAGTGGCAGTGCCAAATGCAAAAAGCTCTGTGGCGTAATGGATAGTGCATTGGACTTCTAGTAAAGAAAAGGCATTCAAAGGTTGTGGGTTTGAGTCCCACCAGAGTCGTTTAGTTTGTAATATTACACAGCTCTCTTGGGACCTGGGAGTAAGCATATCAGATGACCTTAAGGTTAGCAAGCAATGTGAGAAGGCAGTAGGGAAGGCTGGAAGGATACTGGGATGTATAGGGAGAGGCATCACCAGCAGAAAACAGGAAGTTGTTATCCCTCTGTACAGACAGTTGGTGAGACCCCATCTGGAGTACAGTGTCCAGTTCTGGAGGCCCCATCTCCACAAGGACATAGACAGGATAGAGGCAGTCCAGAAGAGGGCAAATAAAATGGTGCAGGGTCTGCAAGAGAAGCCATATGAGGAGAGACTAAAGGAGCTTAATATGTATACCCTTGAGGAAAGAAGGGAGAGGGGGGACATGATAGAAACTTTTAAGTACCTCAGTGGAATCAACAAAGTCCAAGAGGGTAGCATCTTTCAGAAAAAGAGATGTGCAAGAACAAGGGGACAAAATTTGAAGATGGGGGGTTCAGGGGCAATGTGAGGAAGTATTTTTTTACAGAGAGGGTGGTGGATGCATGGAATAGCCTTCCTGAGGAGGTTGTGGGGTCTAAAACTGTGGGAGAATTCAAGAATGTATGGAACAGACATAAGACAATTTTTGTGGGGGGGTAAGAAGAAATAGGTTGTTGGTTAACTAGGATCTGCAGCTTATCCTGTAGGTAGGGAAATGGGCAGACTGGGCCAAGCGGTCCTTATCTGCTGTTAAAGTCTATGTTTCTAAGTGTGTGTGTGTGTGTAGGGTTACTGCTGCTCTGTAGTGCCGTCACCCATTTGCACTATACCCAAAGAAGTTAATGTTTTCCCATAACAATGCTGGAATTCAAATTAGAAAGCCAGATGTTACATTCTGTCAGTGACAGCCACCGAGTCACAATATGGCATAGCACCATGGCACAGTGATGTGAGTCTATGACAAACTAAAATCCTGCCTGGAGATAATCTTCCTTCCCTACCACCCCCCACACCTCATTGACCCCAGTGGGCCAATCAGTTTTCTGTGTAGTAACCAAATGGTCTGCAGTTCTGTAGATCCAGGGTCCCTGCTCCCCAACCTATTTCACTGGTAGTTCAACGGTAGCTCCCTAGCACCCAGTCTGTAATTTACCCATGCTCTTTTATGGCATCCCTCCTCTTCACCAAGTGCTTCCCTGCCAGCCCTGGATTTTCACTCACAGCACCACAATCCCACTAGCCCCCCCCCCCACCTTTAGAAATTCAGCACCGGGTTGGGGGTGTTGCAGGAGACAGCAACCAACAATGTTGGGGCTGCCACTTGTCAGAAAGTGCCCCTGCCAGTCAGCAGCATGGCAACTCCTGTCCTCTTTACAACATGGTGGCAAATATCTTTTGGAATCTAAAGGAAGGGGGATTGACTCTCAATAAAGCATAGCTCAATGGAGTCACAAAGTCAAGGTGGTGTGAAGTGGTTGCAGTGACCATTGAGCACTAGCCATTGTGACTTTGATGGTGTAACCATCTGCCGTTTTGAATCCTATTCTTCAAAATGTATTGGCATTATCAGCCAGTTTGTTTAAATCATTTCTTTCTGTCTGCAGACTGGGAGGAAGGTGTTCTGCAAATTTTGATTGAGGTGAAAATGTTTTCCCCCAGTATTCACAGCTCAGAAAGTAAAGTAAAGAATGTTATACCAAGTACTTGCCCTTAATATTTAGGTTCAGCTTTCTCCAGTGCTTCCCTTCCCCCATCCTCTTTGCCTTGATTTTTGCAATCTGAGTCTACTGAGAACTCTGTGAAGGAAGTGCTATCACTATTACTTTATGGTGTAGGCCAAGCAATGGGGGCTTAAATATAATCAAACTACTTTTTCTGTACAACTCCCTACACTCCGAAATAGCCTTCCTACTCATTTCCACCCCTTGCCCTCCTACCTCTCTTTTAAGCCATTCCTACTGGACCACTTCACTCCTTCCTTTGCCTGTATCTAACCTCCTGCTGTTCCCCTCCCTTAGTATACCCCCTCCTTCCCCAAATATTTGCTTCTCCTCCAGCATCCACTGAGATTTTCTTTCCTTGTTGTTTTTCCTCTTGTCTGCTCTATCTTTTCATGGCTATACCCCAACCGGTTTAAAGCAGACCACTACTGGCTTCCCCCATAGGCATTCTCCCTCTGGTTCTCATACACTGTTTCACCACCTTTTCCAAATTTCCTTCCCCATTTGTCATCTAGCCTTTTGACTTTGTAGCAAATTATATTTAGTGCTCCATTTAATTGGCCTGTTATTTGCCCTATGTATTATTTTTGCACCCTTGGCACTTTGGACTGTGGCTGTTTACTTACCTGTATTTTTGATCAGTGTACTCTCCTCTTTTTACCCTTGTATCTAATGTATTCTGTCTTCCATATACCCCTTCTTCCAGGCCATACCCAGAAATGAGCCTTGGCTCAGTGTGCCTTTAAATAAATACATACACACACACACACACACACACACATATCAGTAAAATGGGGACAGTGGAAAGTACTGCATATACTGCTACACCTAGGTGTGAGGAGAAAAGGCTCACTCATATGCCTTGCATGATGCAACTGTGGACAGTACAACTGAACAAAAGTGTCAAGACATAATTGCAGACAGTGTACTAAAGCCAGATAAGCAATGTGTTGCTGCAGCCAAAAGGACACTTGCAATTTTAGGCTGCAATAGAAGTGGGGTAAGGAGTAGGTTAAGGGAAGCGTTCTTCATACCTGCAAGACCGTGGTTAGACCACACCTACAATACTGTGTCCAATCTTTTTTATTTTATTTATTTATTAAGAATTGGAATTAAACCCTTTGAGTCACAGACTCTTTTGCAAAGGCTCCTCGTCAGTAAGCGATACTTAGGGAATGTGGCCTAGCAGCAGATCAGAGCAGATGCCCCTTCACAGAGCTCCCGAGAAAGTGAACCTATTTTATAGATAAAATAACATTTTCAATAGTTTTTCTATGCCTTTTCATATAAAAGAGCAGCATCTAATAGCATGAAGTCGAGGATGGATAAACCAAGAAATGCAGCGGCACCTACTGATTTTTCAAGCTGAAAAAGTCTCAGCCATGAGATGGCAGGCCACAACAGGAAGATGAAGCCTCAGGAGGAGGTGGCACTGGCCCTGACGAGGTGTCTCTCACGACAGTCAACTCAATGCTCACAAAGCTTGTTAAGACAGTTCAGGACATGGACAAAAAGTTAGATGCCCTGCGCCCCTCCCCCCTTCCCCAGACAAGCAACTGGAAACTTGGGTAGATGGAATTGAGCAGTGAGTGCAGTGGGCAGAAGGCTCGTCTCTCAAGTCATTGATATAACTACCAAATTAATTAAAGAAAATTCCCTGCTTAAATAAAGATTGGAAAATGTTGAAATTCAAATCAGGGAGCATAATATTCAAATCTTCAGGTTCCCTGGATCCCTGAACAGGTTGATGGTGAGGGCCCTCTGAACTTTGTAAAAATGATGCTACTGCAAATTCTTGGACTGTCTGAAGAGAATCCTTCCCTGCCCCTGGAAAAAGCATACAGAATCACACCTCATAGGGCTGTGACGAATGGAGCGGTGCTGCCGACCCTGCTGGTGGTTTGTAATGGGACTGGAGTCTGAGACAGAATTTTAGCCTTGACCAAGAGACAGAGACAACTCTGCTACAGAGATGCAGAGCTTTCATTATTTCCTGATCTTTCCTACTCCACAAGGCAGCGTAGGAAAGTATTTGATAACCTGTGGACCTCACTATGGGTCCTAAAGATCTTTCACCAGCTTCTCATCCCTGCCAAACTGAAAGTACTGAGGAATGGCCACACTTATCCATTTAATGACCCAGCTGATGCCTGTAAGTTGCTAAACTGTACAGAAGCTGAAATGGCCAGGACAGAGGGAGCATCATCAGGAGATGAAGCAATGGGAGAGAAGTAATTCTTTTGGACTGTATGGGATTTGAAATATGTGAGTACCCCCTGCAAAACCTTTCTTTTTAAGTGGGGTGATGGAAAGACTTGGACTTTTAAAAACTCTGCAACATAAAAGACCACCAATGTCTTCTTAAGCTGTGGGTCTTCCGTCTGCAAGGCCCCTTAGAAACATTTTGGTTCCATGAGGAACTTGATTATTTTGAGCCGCTGAGACAGTTTATACAGTTGTCAGGTATTAATCTGTTTGACTACCTCACTCCATTGCATGCTGTTGTGGTTAAAAACGTTGTATTTTGTCCATGTGCTGTGATAAGCACTTAGGCCATACTTTGGGACTTTCGGGGTGGGGCAGACCACGTGGTGGAGTAATGGTGATGATGTTTCCTCTTTTCTGTCCTCACCATGATCTGGTTTTCCCATGCAGTGTGCACACTCTAGCCAGCATCTCTACTGCACACAGTTTATTTGCTGAATATCCTTTTAACATGTTAAAGTAAATTGGTACCACATATATTTTTTTAACAATGGCACTTTTATTTCTGTGGGGGACTTGGTGGGGCATGCTTGCAACACTCACACAGTGTCCTATTGCTATGAACCACTAGGTTGACAGTGTAGTTCCTTAAGATGTTTTTTTTCCCTTGGCTGAAGTTAAATAGCTGCATACCAAAATTAGTTTAAAATCAGTACTTAGGTTCACCCTTGGAGTAAAAGTTTGTTTGCAGTCTTCTTGTTATGGCACATGTGAGATATTGTAAGGCATAAAGCCACTTTGGTAAATAAGGAATCACTTTTAGTATACTCCTTTAATATTATCCCTGGATTGCTCTGTGCTGTAATGAGCTGTTGTTTTTCCATTTGAATTAATTACTTCCTCTAATGTATATTAAGGAAGGGTGTTAACATATTCAGTCATAAAAGAATGATTACTGATGATCAATTCATATGTCCTTCTGTGGATTGCTGTATTGATCATTTTCTGTCTGAAAATTATAAATAAAAAGTAAAAAGAAAAGCAATACTTAGATGGGACTTTTGGGGGGCAAGTACCCTTCCCAGACAATATGGACATGACAGCCTTGAGTACAGTTCTGATTGTTACAGTAGAGAAAGGGGGAGGGGTAGAACTTTACATGTTGAAGCATATAAAAGCAATAGAGATTCAGAGGGAACAGGGTGGGACTGAGGTGCTATGGGTGACACTTGAAAGGACAAAAGGAGTGGTCATTAGGGTGGGAGTTGTCTATCAGCCCCCAGCACAAGGGGAGGATGAGGATAGAGCTCTGATGGAAGAGACTCAGGCTATGGCTCAAAACGGAGAGGTAATACTAATGGGAGATTTTAATCTCTCGAATGCAGATTGGGGACTTCCTGCAGCAAAAACAGTCAGGAGTAGGAACTTCCTTGATGCCTTGCAGGGGGCTGAGCTCAGACAGATGGCCATGGAACCCACCAGGGGAGAGACAATTCTGGATCTTGTCCAAACAAATGGGGATAGCATATCCAACCTCTCAGTGAAGGACCACCTGGGAAGCAGTGACCATAGGGTTATAGCATTTGGGATAAGTACTGAGCTAGAGAGGAGCCACACAAAGACAAGGGTCTTTGACTTTAGGAGGGCAAACTTTGGGGAAATGGTCATATACCTGAGGGAGGCCTTGAAAGATGTTCAGGAACTACAAGAGGCTGAGGAGATGTGGGAGAAAATCAGGGCAGGAATCAAAACTGTATCAAGCCTATGTGTGAGACAAGTTAGAAAAGGGAGGAAAAGAGGAGACCACTGTGATATACTAAAGAGGTGGCAAAAAAGGTCAGGGCCAAGACAAGGTCCTTCAGACAGTACAAAGCAACGCAGGCAGAAGAGACACGGGAAACTTACCAGAGATGGCAGAGGGAGGTGGGGAAGGCAGTTAGGAAGGCCAAGGCAAGAACAGACGAGAGGTTAGCCACTACAGCAAGGAGAAGAGATAAGTTATTCTTTAGATATATTGGGGGGAAAGGAAGATCGTGGGGGGGGGGGGATTGTCAGACTAGTGGGCAAAGAAAGAATCCCAGTGGAAGAGGACAGTCAGAAGGCTGAAATCCTGAATGATTATTTTAACTCAGTTTTTACAGTTCAGGAGGAGGAGGATGCGCCCAAAAGCCATGAGTGCGAATCAATAGGCCCAGAGGTGGACACTAGTCCTTCACTGCAGACAGAATCCACAGAGAACTGACTAGGCTCAGGGTGGACAGAGTCATGGGGCTGGATGCAGTGCACCCCAAGCTGCTGCGGGAGCTCAGAGAGGTTCTGGCTGCGCCCCTGGCTGCCCTGTACAACAGATCACTGGATACAGGGAAGGTACTGGGGTACTGGAAAACGGCAGACATGGTTCTGATACATAAGAGGGGAATAGGGAGGATGCAGGGAACTACAGGCTGATAAGTCTTACCTCAGCAGCAGGCAAGGTAATGGAGACACTAGTCAAGGAAAGTATTGGAGATTACCTGGAAGCCAGTGGGCTGCAAAACCAGAAGCAAAATGGGTTCACCAGGTATGGATCCTGCCAGACCAACCTGATTGAATTCTTTGATGAGGTAACTAGGGTGGTAGACCAGAATGGGGTGGTGGATGTGGCCTATTTAGACTTCAGAAAGGCCTTTGATACTATCCCACATAGGAGGTTGGTAATGAAGCTGAGGAGCCTGGAGGTGGGGACCAGGATAGAGAAATGGGTGGACAATTGGCTTAGGGATAGTGGACAGAGGGTGGTGGTGAATGGGGTGTGCTCAAAGGAGGAGATGGTGACCAATGGGGTGCCACAGGGGGCTAAATTGGGACCAGTGCCTTTTAATGTCTATGTCAGTGATATTACAGAAGGTTTAGGAGGGAGAGTATGCCTGTTTGCAGATGATGTGAAACTCAGTAACAGGGTTGACATACGGGGGGGACAAGATGAGGGCTGACCTGGGGAAGTTGGAGGAGTGGTCCAGGAGGTGGCAACTGAGGTTCAGTACCAAGAAATGTAGAATCATGCACCAGAAACCCGGGTGCAAAATACATACTTGGTGGGGGTGCTGGATACTAGGAGGGGAGGAGAGAGACCTGGGAGTAATTAATACCGATAATTTTAAGGTGGCCAAACAGTGTGGGGAAGCAGTGGGAAAAGCAAATTGAATGCTTGAATGCATAGGAAGGGGAATCATCAGCAGGAGGAGAGGGGTGCTTCTCCCCCTGTATGTATCACTGGTACGACTGCACCATGAGTAAGGCATGCAGTTTTGGAGGCCCTCTCTCTGTAGGGACAAGGACAGACTGGTAGCAGTGCAGAGGAAGACTACCAGGATGATGTTGGGTATGCAGGGGAAGTCCTATGAGGGGAAGCAAGAGGAATTGAATCTGTACTCCCTAGAGGACAGGAGAAGAAGGGGTGATATGACTGAAAATTTAAATATTTGAAGGGGATTAATAAGGCACAGGTGGAGAGTCTGTTTCAATGGAGCAGAGCATCTAACACTAGAGGGCACAGTATGAAACTGCTGGGGGGCAGGGTCCAGTGAAATGTGAGGAGGTTCTTTTTCATGGAGAGGGTGGTGAATGACTGGAGTAGTTTGCTGGAGGAGGTGGTGGGAATGGCACTGATCACGCAGTTCAAGCATGCATGGGATAAGCATATGGGTATACTGACAATGGGAGGGACAGGTTTGAGGTCTCCCCAGTAGATGAATGCTACTAGGGGGGTTTCTTGGGCAGACTAGGTGGGTCTAGTGGCACTTATGTGCCAGCTACTTCTATGAATCTATGATTATTGAAGAGCTTGAGAGGGTCCAGCTCAGGGCCACCAGTCTGATTATGTTTTAGGAGGCAAAAATTACGAGGCGAGATTGGACATACTCAGATGATATAGTCTAGAAAACAAATCACTGAAAGTAACCATGATGATGGTGTTCTGCATACTAAAGGCATAAATAGGCTGGAATATATAGAGATGTTTGAGGCAGTGAGTGCAAGCAAACCTAGAGGGCATGCATTCGATCAGGGTTGGGGGGGTAGGGGCAGGATAACAGGAAACCTAAGAAAACATCACTTCAGTCAGAGGGTATTTATCATGGAAATATTCTACTCCAGTGAGGCTGTGGAAGCTAGTACTGTTCAGGCTTGCAAAGCAGGACTTTACAGATTCCTTAGGGACAATGGCACTAGGGGCTACCGAGTATGAGTTGGAGTACCATTCCAGCTAGTAAGATTGGATGTGTGTCCATAGTCAAATCAAGTAAAGTCACTGCCATGCAGCAAGAAGGTAGCATGTTATATGATACTATGTACCATTTATGTTATGCCCTACTCAGCAACGCTGCATGGCACTTTTTTGCCCAGGTCCCTGTGTTGGGGAAACAAGTGCAGTAGGTAAATGAGATACAAACAGTATGCTTGTGAAATGGCCTGTTGTGTTTTCAAATGGGGGGGGGGGAAGGGTCATGTCAAAGACTCTCATGTGTTTTTTTAACCCTACATTAAACTTTTGGCCACACAGCTTACAGGAATATAATAAACACAGTGCTTGTGGGTGAAAACACAGTTTTATTAGCTTACAAAAGTGTAAATGTGTGCAACATTTCTTATTCTGAGTTAAACTCGCACTAAGGGGAGGATCCTAGACTTCAGAAGGGCAGATTTTAAAGAAATGTGCAACTGCCACAGAGAATACCACAAAGGGGTGAATGCAGATAATGCAGGTTTAATTAAGAAAAATTAAGAAGGGTATAGCCCAGGCAATGGCATGCTGTTTGAAGGAAGTTAGCAAGGGGAAGAGGAGGAAGATGTGTCTGTGTTTCTCTAAGGAGGTGGCAAAGGCAGTGAAGGAGAAGAAAACAGCATTTAGAAATTACAAGGAAATCTAGAAGGACGAAGACAGAAGGGTATATCTGGCAAAACAAAGAGTGGCAGGAAGGAGTGTGAGGGCAGCTATTGCAATAACAGAGGAAAGGATGGCTAAGGAAGGTAAAAAAAGAGGACAAGACCTTCTTCAGGTATGTGGGGGAAGAGGAAGACAAGGGTGAATAGTGAGAATCAGTAAGGTAGGGGGGACTGCGCAGAGGAAGATCAAGAGAGAGCAGAAATACCAAATGATTACATCTGCCCAGTCTTCAGAGTAGTGGGTGGGGTTGGGGGTGGACCAGCATGCTGCAGTAAGCACATGAGTGGTGGGGGAGTGGACACAAATCCATTCTCAATGGAAAGGATCTGGAAGCCTTCAAGGAGAATAAGGTGATGGGGCCAGATGGGATTCATCCAAAGGTCCTAAAGGAACTGAGCATGGTACTGGCTACCCCTCTGGCAGTGTTTTCTAGCACCTCATTAGAGATGGGGGAAGTTCCAGAGGAGTGGTGTAGGGCCAATGTGGCCCTTCTGTACAAAACCAGCAGTAGGGAGGATGCTGGCAACTACAGACCAGTCAGTCTCACATCATTGGTGGGGATGTTAATGGAGACACTACTGAAGGAGAGGCTCATGGAGCACCTGGAGGCAAAAGGGCTGCAGGACCACTGGTAGCATGGTGTTACAGGGGATGGTCATGTCAAACTAATTTCATAGACTTCTTTGATTGGGTTACCAGGGAGGTGGATCAAGGGAGAGCAGTGAAGATGGCTTATCTGGAGTTTAGTAAGGCGTTTGACACTGTGCTGCACAAGAGGCTAGTTAAGAAACTAAGCAGCCTTGGGGTGGGGGTGCAAGTGACAAGCTGGGTATCAAATTGGTTAAGGGATAGGAGGCAAAGGGTGGTGATAAAAGGTAGCCACTTAGGTGATAGGTGAGTGACTAGTGGGGTGCCACAGGGTTCGGTGCTGGAACCAGTCCTTTTCAATGTCTAAGCAACATTACAGAGGAGACTGAGGGAAAGGTGTTCCTCTTTGTGGATGATAAAAAAAATTCTGCCACAGGGCTGACTCACAGAAAGGGGTGGAGAGAATGCAAAGGGATCTGTGGAAACTAGAGGAATGGTTTAGGGGTTGGCAGCTGGGTTTTAGTGCCAAAAAGTGCAAAGTTATGTACTTAGGGCTGTGGAACTCAGGGGTTCTGTAAAAGATCGGGTGAGTGGAGCTTACAGTCACCAAGCAACAAGGAAACCTAGGGGTCATCATATCTGATTACCTCAATGTAGCTGAACAGAGTGACAGAGCAGTGGGAAAGGCTAACAGGATGCTGGTGTGCATTAGGAAGGGGATTTCTAGTAGGAGGAAAGAGATAATGCTGCCATTATATCGCTCACTGATGAGGCCCCACCTGGACTACCGTGTCCAGTTCTGAAGGCCACACCTCTGTGAGAATATTGAAAAGGTGGAGGCAGTACAGAAAAAGGCAACCAAAATGGTGAAGAGGTTGCATGAGAAGCCATATGAGGAAAGGTTGCAGGAACTCCCCCTTCGTTTTTCCCTCTATATCCACTCATGCCATCTCTCCTCTTCACTTTAAAACTCCTACTCTTCCCTCCATTGCCACATGCTCACCCCCATCACCCTCTCACCACCTTCTCCCATCTGCACCTTCCAACCCCTTCTAATCTTACATCCTCACCCCTCTCATTCCCCCATTGCCCTCTCACCACCTTCACCTGCTACCTTGTTTCTGTCTCCATCTTCCTACCCCTCCAAATCATACATCCCAACCCCTTTCCCCTAATCTCCACCTCCTCTCTACCTCCACTTTCAACTCCTTACCTTCTAATCCTACCTCTGCTCCTACATTTCATCTACTCTCCTAGACAAAAGGAACTGGTTCTCCCTGCTAAGACCCCTCCTATGCCTTCCTTCTTTAAAAAAAAAATATTTTTTTTTTGTCTACTACCTGTACTACTGTAACTACATTTTTGTATAATTCACTTGTTCATATCATGTTTATTGTTTGTCACCTCATGTTTTACCTGATGTAAAAACTGTAAACGAGCTCTGAGCTCAAAGATTGTAATCCAAGACTTGAATAAATAAATAAATAAACTCAACATGTACTCCCTGGAAGAGAGGAGAGTGAGAGGGGACATGATTGGAACTTACAGGTGCCTCTCAGGAGTGAACAAGGTGCAAGTCGAAGGTCTATTTCAGAGAAAGATACACACTAGAACAAGGGGTATACAATGATGCTAAGAGGGGGGAAGTTTAGGAGAGATGTGTGGAAATACTTGTTCATGGAAAGCATGGTAGATTACTGGAACAGCCTGCCAGTGGAGGTAGTGGGGACAAAGACCGTGGGGAACTTCAAGCATGCATATGATAGGCAGAGGAGCATATTAGGTAGACAAACGGGGGAGTGAGTGAAACCTATGACCAGCTAGGGTCAGTGGTGATGGAACAGGCAGGGACAAGAAGCAGACTGGATTGGTCTAAAGGTCCTTTTCTGCTGATGAAAATATGTTTCTGTGTAAAAGCACAACCTTTATTATAAATCCCTTATCAATATGGTCTATTATTAAAAGTTACTATATAAGTGAAGTTGGAAAAACTACAGCAACTGTTCACAATGCTATACTTTTAAAACTGAAGGCTGTTTTTTTCCCTTTTGGTTTTTTGGATGTATATGAGAAGCCTACAGGCTCAGCTCATATTAACATGGTTCACTGCTGGACATGATCAGCAGATGATAAAAGATGTAAGTGTTACTGATATACTTCTTAACCAGCTAGTTGATTCCCCTATACCACAAGTGCCCTGGTAATCTGCCAAACATATTTACTACAGGCTGCTTCATAATCCTGTACTTTAACCAAGCATGAGAAATGCTGCCTGCATTAATACTAATTCTTTTTTATTAACCTTGTGTCTTTTATGTATATGGGCTAAATATTTCTTAATTGCAGCATTCTCCATGAATTCTTTATGGCAGTTTAATAGATTAACTCATCTGTGCCAGCTTCAAATTTCAGATTTAAATTCCTTCATCTCGAAGGCAGCATTATCAGGTCGTTGGAGGCTGTTTTCAAACCTTGGTTTTGAATAGCAGTGGTTCTGCATTAATTTAACCACTAAGCTAATAAGTAGGTTTCGTTTTGTTATGCTAAGCTTTATTGCTTTTCTTTTGATCGGAATGGTGTTGTTGAGCAAAGCAGCAGACAAGGCATTCTTTGATGAGGGAATTAGTGCTCTATTCTTCCCCTATTATTCATAGCACAGTGGAATATGTAAGTACCTGAGGGTGTCAAAGGAGAGCAGGCTCTATTGCAAAGTGTTCGCCTTGTTTCTCTCAATAGCTGACTATGAGATGATAAACCGCTTAATACACTGCACTAATTGGATGAGAGCAAAAGAGATGGGAATTAAGGCAAGGCGAAAGGAGAAAGTGCTACCGGCCTTCTTTCACTCTTTCACCACTTTAACAGCTCCAAAGGAGGCACAAGCTTACAACAAGGAGACTACCGGTTTTGTGCTGAGATAAAATAGAATCTGTTAATGGATTCAAGTAATATACTAATTATTGTGCAGTATAAATACCGCCACTGATTTAATAACAGGGATGTAAACTTCTTTTGAGGCTGTTGTGGGATTGCATAGCGAGAGAGAGAAGAGTTAATAAGCGAGAAATTAATAAAATTACAGCTCAATGTAATATGATTGGTGCTAGAGATGTAACAAAAACATGAACGCAAAAGATCAGGTTACCTTTTTAATAGGGAAGCTGACAATCTCCATTTAGTTTGCTCTTTCAAACATAATATTTACTAATGAGATTTTAGGATAAGTACACCTGCCAATGGCCTTACCTGAAACGAGTTCCCCTTGCGACCTACCGCAATTTGGTTGACGGGGGCTATTGTAAACTTTTCAGTTACTGTGTGTGTCTTTTTCTATACATATTCGTGTTATCTGCAAGTTCGTCGCTTACAGTTACAAACTATTTGGAACTTTGTTAAGAGACTGGTACACGCAATTAAAATGCAAGATAGTACATGTGGGTGCATCAGAAATAACCCAGAACCAAGGCAAATGACAAGTGTGTGTGTGCTTTCCTGTGCATCTTTAACACACACACACACACACACACACACACACACACACACACACACACACACTTGTGAGGATTAACGTTGGCGTGGGATGTGAATGTGGGAACAGATGGTGGTATATTTGGCAAAGCAAAGGTAGCAAGGTACAGGGACTGTCATGAGCGCTGGCTATCTGGTGCAATGCCAAACTCAAGACTTCTTGTAGATTTAAAGAAAACCCTGAAGGAGGTTTGCTTAAGGCTGGGGGTCAGGCTCCTTTTGCATTGTTGCCAGAATTCCCAGATATTAGGGCCAAATTGGGTTGCCATTCATTAATAATGTTCACAATAAGATTAAATCATTCTGGAAAATCTCATAAAATCCTCTAAATACGCTCCAGCGGCTCTTTCAAACCCCCATCATTCAGCACTTGGGGAGGTTTGGAAAGAGAAGAAAATTGGTTTCTTTGCCTTAATGCTCCTTTGAAAAGACACTCAGAGTTTGTCATGCGTGACATGTCAAATGTTTAATATGGACTGGCTGGAAGTCAGGGGGTCTTTAACGTGTGATATTTATGGGTAATATTAAGTGTAGAATTAGTTCTATCCAGCTGGAGAAAGTCGAAAGAATAGGGTCCTCAGATCTGGCTTGTTTGCAGCGCATCAGAATGAGAGATGGGATTAAGAGTTTATAAAACAAGGTGAGGACTTTTCATTGGCCGATAATAAATGTAATCCTGGAGGTAATTTCACGCAATTTGCTTCAGCTCTATGGGAGGGTCAAATGGGAAAGACGACTTCCCCCCAAACAAGAGTTCATTAACTGGAATAAAGGCGCATGTTCTGCTGCGATCCAATGAGGAGGACGTGCAGTGCACTAACAGAGTGACCAAAAAGACATTTATGTAGCTTCATAGAACTTAAAAGTAGGGATGTTGTGGGAAAATGAGGAGATGTTACACAAGTAGAAATGATTTTTAAAAGAATTGGAATCTCATAAATAGGTATCACATTTTTCTATCCATTATATTCGCTGAAAGCCGTAAATACCTGTTTATATTGCTTTTGTGAACCTTAATGGAAACCATCAATTGTTGCTTGGTATATAATTCATATAACTGAACAAAAAAAGCACTAAGGCAGCATTTCTATCCATTATATAAATAACTGTCATTTTGGTGATGGGAAGGAGTTACTCAAGAAATAATTGCCACCTGTATACAACATCATAACATTTAATTTGAAAATCAGATAATGCATTCTCTTAGTTTTATCCGGATCATCTCACAGAAGCGAATGGAATATGCAGTTCTATGATGCACATCAATTTTAAAATAATGAATATATTTGAAAAAAAAAGGCACAGTAGTTTTTTTTTATTATTTATTGTTATGTTCTCAAATTACTATGGATAGATGGTCCTCATATAAAAAGCCATAATTCCGAAGTCATTAAAGTGAAACTTAATAACGTTTTTATTTGATTCTCGTTTATTCCCTTTCCTGTCAACTCATTTTATTAAAATATATAATGTGTGTGTGTGTGTGTGTGTGTGTGTATACCAATGACGTGAGGATAAACCGCTACAGAAATGAAGATTAGAGAGCATTAGTGTCCTGAAACCCACCTCTAGCCACACATTCACCTTCGTATTTTTCCCACCCTATATTCCCTAGAAAACTTGCCATATATAGCCACAAAATTGAAACACTTGTGTTTAGGAACTGTAAACTAGATCTCAATGCGATTTTCAAGACCAGAGGTCGGCCTTTTATAAAAAGGTGCAAGGCAAAATAGTGGTAAATGCTGTTTCTGTCTGCTTTCAATACAAGATAAATTCTCAACAGAGTATCCTAACATGATGAACAGGGGACCAGTGATAAACGGGTAGAACAACAGTTAACATACTAACATATTAATTGCCAGCAGATTAGGCCTTACGGTCTATCGAGTCTGCGCGAACCTCAGATCCCTTGTTGGGAACTGAGCCACCCCGTGTTCCGATACTTTCCCTTTCTGCATCCGTCCCACCCTCTCTTGAAGCCCTCCACCGTGGAAGTCTGGACCAGCTCGCCAGGCAGCGCGTTACAAGGTTCCACCACCCTCTCAGTGAAAAAAACTCGGTTGATTGTGTACAACCCCGAGCAGCAACCTCAAAACGTTATGGCCACCATTCAGTAATCCAGATCACTAGAGAAATCGACAATATTCTTTGATAAACTGAAATAACTTTTTTGTTTTGTTTACAGTGCATATGTTGCGGGGAAAAAAGCAATAAAAATAATGGGATTGTGCCCCTCCCACTCCTCAGAACAATTATATAGCAAGGGGTAAGTCTATACCTTTAGTATTTTTAATCGTTTACTCATTCTCGGATAATGCAATTACTTTAACTTCTAATTAAAGGCATTTGGTTTAATTTACCATTACATCTGAGGTTTATAATGATTCTGTGTGTTTCAACAAAAGGCAAACAATAACTACCATACACTTGCCCTCAATGTTAGATCAGTAAATCCAAATGAATTAAAAAATGTGTTATATTCTGCAATTTACCATTATCAATCCAGCAGCACGGACATATACTTACTAAATCATCCGTGTGATTGGTGCCATTTGCCTTAAAAGCTGTAGCACTGCTACTCTACTGTGCTTGATGTTACAAGACACCTGTTCTGAAAAAACAAACCTAATTTACCAAGAAACGCCTGTGAATATCATGGGCTCCAAAATATTATTGGCTCTGAGGAGACCAAGGGGAGAAACAAAACTACCACATTGCCTGTAACACACACTTGGAAGTTTAAGTTCCATGCTATTCTTTTGTTAAACATATTTTTTTTAATTTTTAGAGTGAGCCACTCTTCTATTGAATAGGAGTGAAAAGTGGAGACAAATACATTACACAAAAAGTACCATTGTCTTTAAAGGCTTTCGAAACCTCTACAGTTAATAAGTTAAATAAAGAAGCTTGTACATAAATATTTTCTATAGGAACCTATCATATCCACAAAACACAGGGATTCTACATAATAACCAACTTTTACAACACTATACCAAGTGCAATTTGTTTTGTATAACATTTCAAATATACAAAGCTCTGTTCTGTATTTTTAATAACAATGGCATATATGTACAGAAATTAATAATCACAGTTTAGTGACAAAAACAGTCCATATACTGGCAGTGTAGTTCCCTTTGGTTTGGTATAAAACCCTTGGTTAATGTTATGAAGATATCTCGAGAAGGAGTCATTCCTTTCCTTTAAGTGCACTGTTTGTATCTTACAGCATCAAGTTATTTGTTTTGCGAAGAAAGAGCATCCTTTTAGGCAGCGTTGTCCTAATATTCACGTAACAAAAAAGTTACACCAGTATTCAACAGCTCTTCAAACTGAAGGGCTACATTTTAGCATGTCGATAAATACACAGCTATTTCTGGTCAGAAAGCATTAATTGTGTATTTTCCAGAAATGTCTAACGAGTCAGCAACACAAGGGGGAGGTGGTGTGAGGTTTTTGGCTACGTCTCAAGAAGTGTAATTTTCATGAGTGATGAATAAGCATGGATGATCACATACGAATATTATACCTTCTGTTTGAAAAAGAAAATCGATACTGTTTAGCTGAAAAATGAAAATGCTGCTTTAGTGTTATGTTTAGCTTCTTAAAACTTTCAAAAATGATGCTTCCAATTTCTTCAAGTTCTTAAGTTGAGAACCTATCTCTTTTGTCAGTCAGTGGTCCTCTTACTCCATTTGGTCTTGATTGCTATTGTGTGAGGTGACGTGTGTTTAGCACACCTCTTTCCCAGTATTGCTTCCGGGGAGGATGTTGAGTTGTGTGAGCTGAGCTGCGTGTTCTTTTGCTTTGAGCCTCAGTGCTGCTATGCTGGAGGCTCGTCTGTCTGCAGCGGCTGTTGCTGGGTCCGTTAGTCCACTCGACTGGACGGCACTCTCCACAGTGGGAGTGGGTTGTCTCAGCAAGGCAGCAGCAGTGGAAGCACTGGTTAGGGGGGCCATGGTGGAAAACAGCCTGCAAACAATAAAAAAATAATAATAATAATAAAAAATTAAAAAAAACAAACAGTGACTTGGCAGCTCAGTTGTGGGTTTCACACTACAAAGTTGACAGTTTTGGACTAAAACGGTATTCTGATCAGGGACTAATTAAAAAAAGAACAGACACACCATGATTGTCAGCTGGCTGCATTTATGATGGGTATAACATCTAACCTGAGTAGACGAGATTGTTACCTAAAATATGTATGTTGATTTCAGTAAGATAGTGATAATATGTGACAACTGACGCATTCTAAAAACTGTGGGAGAGGTTCATCCACGTTTTCTCAGCATGTTGGAGATATACCAAATGCAACTTGGGAGGCTTATGCCAGGGAGCTAGAGGGGAGATCGGGGCAAGATGCCAATTTTTAGAAAACATAATTTAAATGAACCACATACATTCAAAACCTAAGAGGCAATGAATGAAGTTCTATCATTAAAATATGTTATGCAAATTTGTATGAATGCAATTTTGATGGTGGTATTGCATTTGGTCTTCTACTCTACATGGCGTTAGCTTGCAGATGTGTACCAACGTGCATGCAAGCTCGTCTACGTTTTTCCAATGACCAGTTAATTGATGGTGGCTGGAATGTTAAGAACATATATTGTGTAATTCCAAAGGAGAACATGAAGTGAATGCATCATAATGGAGGAAGGCATCTAGTTATGTGAATGAATACTCCATTGAATCTTGCTCATTCTCAACCATGTCTGCTTTTAGATCATGATAGCAGTATGGCAGTATACTTCAAAATGATAAAAGCCACTACTGATATACAGACTGAAGTAAACATTGAGGCGATGCCGCATGAGTTATGACAGCAGGGTTTATAATACAGGAGACATCCTGTCACTGCACCTGACATGTATACCTGCCAACATGGCAAATTTCATTTGCATATTGGTTGGTCTATCTTATGTATTGATTGCACCTGAAGTTTAATTTATCTGATTTACAGGCATTGTTTGCCAGTTATGTCTGTGTTAGCTAGTGGAAGCATTTGTTTCTTTCTAATTATGCTGTGCTTTTAAAGGGCAGTATCCAGCAACTCCTTATGTGCCAAGTATGCGCCCATCATCATACTTATAGAGGCATAAGGCCAGTAAACCTACAGTTAGTTTTTGTTGACGGGAAGGAGGGTTAAGAAATACTGTTTTCAGCCCCTTCCCTGTGTCGGCCCCTTAGGCTGACTGGTCGTTTATTTTATCCAATTCATTTTATCATCATGCATCTAATCAAGTTCTTTCATACTGTTAATAGGTTTTCTGATCATTCTTGGTCTGAACACCATCGTGACATCAGATCAACGAGGGGATAAACGTGACTGTGATATAAATAACTTCTGAGAAAGATGACCCTTGTTACAACTTGATATGAACAGGACACCTGTTCCAAAGTCCAAAGACTCCAAAACAAAGCATGTACCAGAAAAGCTTGCCCCAGTACCACTCCTTGATTTCTCTTCTGTCTGTCATCATGGTGATGGGATATGGAACAGTAATTAGTCCAATATTTATATAAACCTTTGTTGTAGGAATTTTGTGATCATGAAGTTATGTGTATTTTCGCAGCAAATGTGAATGTTTTAGACTAAAGGACAGTTAGTAGAGAACATAGGTGCCTCTTGCTATGTAACATTCATATGATGCAATACTGGGTCAAGCTAACATTTCTACACTTTTATCTCATGCTGTTTTGATTAATCCAGAATGCCAACGCTATTTACCTGCCAAATGCAGGGCTGATGAAGGCAGGGTGCCGGAACATGGCTGCTCCCAGGAAGGTGCTAAGTCCTAGTGGGGTACCACTTGGAGGTAGGGAGGCCGACCCAGGGGGTGGGGGAGGTAGGCTAGGGAAGGCGGCTGCTGCTGCTGCGGCCGCTGCTGCTGTCCAGGCAGAATCTAGAGCTGGGTGATGAGGAGGAAAAGGGCTGGTGTCGAGGTAAGGGCTCAAAGGATGAGCAGCTGACAGATGACCAGGGAAGGGCAAACCAGGGGGGTGAGTCTGGGCTCCAGCTTTCTCCCGCTTCCGCCATTTGGCTCTGCGATTCTGAAACCAGACCTGAAAAACAAAACGAAAGGATACGTTCTTTATTTTGGAAACATGGAGTCAAATCTGCGAAACAATTAGTTACACAACCTTGCTGAAACTCTTGTTCTCTCTGTAATGCAAACATGACATACAGTATGGGGACGGAGAGTCGCTGCAGAAACGAGCAACCTGCATTTCAACTGGGCTCTGCCGTTTGAGATATTTATTATAATCATGCATTCTTTTTGAACAGAGCAGTGTGTGTCAACAATTTGCAGAAATCGATTATTAGGAAAAATATGATTTTTTTTAAGACTAATTCGATTTATAAATGTAAAGAGCAACCACTATTATGTTGGCTTCAGCGAGGTATCAGGCACACAAATAGCATCCATCGTGAAATTGTATGTGCTTGTTCGTGCAGATATATTTGAATCATATACACTATATATGCTCAATTAGTTTCTTCAGAATGCAGCATCCTTTCAAAGACTGTGCTGTGAAGTTTTAAACGCTCACAAAACGAGAAAAGCTTCACATTTCTTCCCCAGTAAGGCGAACAGAGATTTCGGACAAACTCGCGACACGCACAGATCCACACATATACCAATGCAGCTTACATTCCACAGACCCCACTTGCATACTGTGTGACCCTAAGCAAGTCACTTAACTTCCTTGTGCTCCCAGGTCGCACCTGTAAGCAAGCTTTCAGCTTAGTGTGTCTCTCCCGGTAAAAACCAAAAAAACAAAAATAAGTGCAATGGGAAACACGACCATAACCAAAACAATACTCTGTATACTGACATATCGGTTCTGCAACTATAACCCATGCTGCATCATTACAAAACTGTGCTCCTCGACCTCCTCAAAGAATCAACACCAACTTCTTGCAGCCAAATTGACAGCAAAGGACACGGTTGTTTAAATAGATTTGAAGAATGAAACTTCTCAAAAAAATGACGTTCCACACAAGGGTCAAAACATCAAGGGAGTCATTCTAAGTCAAGCACAAATGTTTCAATGTTGCTACTGAGGTTATAGTTGCAAAGCTGGCCTGTCATTACGCAGGTTCTTTATTTGGTTATAGTGGCGTTTCCTAAAGCACTTAAAGTGACACTATAATTTTGAAGCCCATACCTGAAGAAAGGGCAGGGACAGGGTGGAGATAGTGCAGCGGGGGGTAACCAGAATGATCCAGGGACAAGAGGATAAGACTTGCAAGAAGTTTTTCAAAGATTCCAACATCTACATTGGGGTGGGTGGGTGAGGGGGCATGTCGAGACACAAATACCTTCATAGGATGAATACATTTGATAATGACCTGGGGGTCGGCAAGGGGGGGGGGGGCACAAGCACCAGGGGAAACTCAGTAAATCTGACAGATGAGAGATTTAAGAGGGTTGTCAGAAACGATTTCCTCACAGAAAGGGTGGTGGAATGGTGGAGCAGACTGCCAGAGGAAATTGTTTGTGCTACATCAGTGGAGGGGTTAAACATGAGTGGGTCAGACACATGGGACTGGTTAATACACTAGTAAAAGGGAAGGGGAGGGTTAAAGGAGGACCGAAGGGCCACTAAGGCCCTCATATCAACTAAAGGTAGGACTGGGCAGACTTGATTGGCCGCAGAACCGTTTTCTGCAGACAACTTTTGTTTCTACAGTTGATAAACCAACATTTAATAACCAGCTTAATGTGGAACATTTCTTAAAATTGGGATTTAAATGTTGATACCTTGTCCTTTAGAGCAGTCGTCTGCAGAACAAGATGAGTTTAACTGAAAGAACAAATACATACAATACAGTATATTGTGCATTTAGGATACATCCCCAATAGAGCGATTCCCCAAATACTCAAAGAAATGTTCCCAAAATGGATTGTGTGTGTGTGTGGGGGGGTCTAAGCACACACAAGTTGAGAGAGAGAGAGGAATTCTAACAATTTCATAGACACTAAATTAAATTTGGGAGAACAAAACAGTAAGTTTAAACAACCTTATTTGACTTTCCCACGACTTATTCCAGAACTGGAAATGATTTGCTGTCACATCTCTGTTTGACAATGGAGCAATGTGTCAACAAAAGAAGGGGCGAAATCTCATCATTAGCCCCTCTAATGCAAGAATCTGTTGTGTATTAAATGAGCCATATGGAATTTATTATGCTTTATCAGCGCCTGATTGTAACTGTAAAGTGATTTGCTCAGCTTCCAACCCAGGGACATCTGTCTTCTGTTGGCCAGCAGGGCACCCCAATGTTGATCGTCTCTTTGGTTATGAGACTTGCGTTGGAAAATGCACTCTGGTATGGGGCGGCAAACACGTTTAATAGCTTTGCACTCACTTACAGAGGCAGCGATTAGATCAGTGCAGGGTTATTGCAATCGAAATAGGAAATCAAATAGCATTAACCAGCTCCCTCCTTTCAGGCAAGGGGAAATCAAACAACATTTTACCTTCAAATGGCCCTGTTTACTTAAGTACTAAGTGTGCTTTTATATGTCCCAATTGATGACTTATGGGCTGGAGCAATAAAAGGCATCGCCAACCTACGTGGAAATACTTTCCTTGATTACCCAATCCAAATAGACAGAGAATAAACCTTTATTGTGCTGACTTAGACTGTTTGTACATTGTACACCTTACCTTATTTTGTTAGATGATTCAAAAGGATAAATTACATTATTTCACGATGCACTTTTGGTTATTAACTTTGCAAAACTTGACCCCCCCCCCAAAAAAAAAATATGTCACTAAGTTTTGCTTTAGTCTGTTGACAAAGCTTCTCTCTCTCTCTCTCTTTCTTTCTCTCTCTCTCTTTCTTTCTCTCTCTCGCTTTCTTTCTAGATATTATACTGTATTAGAGTGATAGGGCGCTTTCGTTAATAACCGTTTATAATTTTTGTAATTGCCATTTGAATTTTTTTTTGCAGATAATCATTTTATTGTTTTTCCAAGTTTTTTCAAGTGTACAACACAGGTACAGACAGACACAACATATAGAGCGTTCCTCAAATGACAATTAATAAATAGGTTAAAAAGGATGTTGCATAGTTTTTTGTGTAATCCTTGCTCTTGTACATATTAAATACAAATGCATAGCAACATTGATCTAAATGTCACTTGTTTAGTTAGCTTATGGTGATTTCTTTCATTCAGTATTAAGCCATGCCCAACAATAAAAGTTGTGACTCTTCACTTTGAGACACCCCTAGGTCAGAAAATGCTGAACTTGTATACAGTGTATAAAATCTGTTGACTTACTTGTACCCGGGCTTCGGTAAGATCAAGCCGCATGGCCAGCTCTTCTCTGAAAATAATAATAAAATAAAAAAAAATTACATAAACTGACACAAGTTAGAAAATAATAAAATACACCGAAACGCAGAGACTAAATGACTTTGCTTGACGGTTGTATCTGTAAGAATATAAGTCTCAGGAGCTTACTATCATGTTCCTACTCTATACTTCACATCACCGTTAAATGGAAGCCGAAAACTGCAAATACCGGTGAAAATATGCAGCCAGGAACACCACGGGACAGACTGCATTTTCTTCAGTCTATTTCCTTTAGTTATCTTACGTTTACAATTATTTTTGTTGTCTTAAGAAATATAAAAAACAAATATAATAAAAATAATTGCTTAAGCTGCATCAAACAAACTAGGTATTGCACATAGACCACAGTAGCTGATACATGTTTATGGAACTGCTGACTTAAAAAAATGCATTTAAAATATAAAAGCCTTATGATAAAATCAAACTTGCTCCTTTTTTTTTTTTACAGTTAATCATTTTTTTTTTCAAATTAAAATTGTTCCATCAGTACAGACATTGGGCATTACTTTTCGTAATACATCACAGGGTTGGCATTACAAGTATAGATTTAGCAAAAATGTACACTTAAGGATCAATATGGCATCGCGTCAACATTCAAGGAGACAAGTACTAAAAAAGGGTTGAGCAGTGCTAGCAGTTTTTATCTAGTTTCTAGACGCATCACACATTACTATGAGTTTTTCCTATAAAATGAGTAATGTTCCAAATATCAGCAGCACTGTTATTTTGTAAATTTCAGGAAACTAGTGCCTAATTGCCTGAAGTAAAACTGAAAGTAAGCCGACCCAGGTGAGTGTAGTTTTTTATGTAATCAAAAATATTATTAATATGCCTTCAGATATATTGGACAGCGCATATTCTCTTTAATACAGCTTCTCAAGACCAGGGAAGTTTTTCATGATTATACCGTCCTTTAAATTTAAAATTAATGAAGGCAAATACAATTAAAATGATCCTAAACATGTTTAAAGGCTAACATAATCAGGTTATCTCTGAATAGTTTCTCAGCTGCTTAAGTTAATGTGCATTTATTTATGCTTTTACTTTCCCTTCTGGTATATGTAAAGTTTGGCAACACCATTGTAGATTTATATTGATATTTGTATTCGTTTCTGACCCCAGATGAATCCCTTCCCCCATTGTGTACATATGTCTTTACTGTAAGTAATAAAAAAAACGAAATGTTCTAATGCAAAGGTTCCTGAGCAGTATACTGTGTACATAATTTTGAAAAATGCTACGTATATTCGATTTTTACCGTGCATTTGCAGTGAGCAACTAGTTTTTTTTTTGTCTAACAGGTACCATGCAAAGCCAGAGCTTTCCTAATTTTGTACATGAATGTCACTTACTGTCTGCTATTCGACATACTGCAGAGAGGTGACGGGATTATAGCGTGCAAAACGTCAAACACTCATTGCACCTAGATAACTAATTATAACGCAAAATAAAAATAAATGCACTCTTATCAGCGGCAACGCGACACAGCCATTTTTAGGCTCAATAGTTTTGTTATCCAAATCCCACAAATCACTTTAAAACACTGACTGAAAACAAAATGACAAACTCAGAGAATTAAAACATGAAAGTAAACTTTAAGCACACTCACATATATAATACAAATGTGTACATACACACACACCTAAGTTATTGAGTGACTTGAGTACTGCTACTAGTGAGACATTTGTTTCATCCAGTATGCCCATACCTGGTGAATACATCAGGGTAGTGTGTTTTCTGAAAGGCTCGCTCCAACTCTTCCAGTTGGTAGCTAGTGAAAGTAGTCCTGTACCTCCTCTGTTTCCTCTTGAGCATTCCTTCCTCCGAATCGCTGCCAGCCGAGAGGCATACACTGTCCTCCCCATCCTTGCCATCGGCCTCTGCCTGCAGCTCCTCGCCTCCCTTTGGGGAAAGATCGCTCTCCACACAAAGCTCTTCCTTTGCCTCCTCCTCTTCATCTTCTTCATCCTCTTCGTACTTGAGGGAGTCCACGTCCAGCCGCCCCTCTGCAACCAGCCCGGGGCTCTTTTCTTCCCCCATGACTGCCTGGGGGTAGGGAGCATTCTCTCTGTACGACTTACTGCGGCTGATGCTGACCGGCGGAGCCTGGATGATTTTCAGTGTGTCGCAGCAGGTCGCATCGGAAGTCCTGTCATTGTCCCCTTTCTCCCCGGAGTCGGTAAATCCTCCTCGGCTGGAATCCAAAAACTTGGCCCCCGGTCCGTACAGCCGGCGCAGCTTGGGAGGCAAATGGAGGTCACTATCAAACGAAAGATTATCTTTCTGGGAACCTAGAAGAGAATCACCAGAGGAAAAAAATGTCAAGGAAGGTATTTCGATATGGGCTTCCCATCCGATGGTGTATACAGGGGAATCATAATATAATTTACTAAGGTTTGCAACAATCACCTCCGGCAGACTGGATGAACCTTTGGTCTTTTTCTGCAGTCCTTGTCTATGTTTCTAAAAAACATTCCAATATTTTAAAAGCATACATACTCTGAAACTATAGCTGTAAATTTAGAAAGTACAAAATAAACAGGATCAACAATAATAAAATAATATGCTTTGTGTAACAATTCCACATAAGAAATCCCAATAGCTCAACCTAGTTTTCATAGATATTTTTTATGTGAGTGGAATATTTATACACTAATCAAAAGCAGGGCATATTTTTAAACTTTTTTTTCATGATCATGCAATTAAGACACCTCTGTTGGTCTCACCCTTAAATGCTACTCATAAGTTTTACACTTTAACAGAGAGAAATAGTTTCTTAAATTATGTTCATCTGAAGCTCCTTGGCTTTCGGGGGAAAGGAAATAGATGTTTTCATTAACATTTGAAAGCATATTATTGAACCATTTGTGTCCATTCTAATGAAGCCAAGTCAACCCGGGCATTTATTTTGTTTGTTAATCTGCATGAGCTATCACAAAGTTAGTGAACTGTTTTTATTCACGATTATATCCAAAAATGACCTTTGGAAGTTATTTCGCAATAATCCCTCAGGACCTCAGTGGACAGGACAGCTGTTCGTTCTGGTCATCATTTGTATGCCTGTCTCCATGTGAATTTTATTTTGTGACTCAAACACATGAAACGGATTTTTTAAAGTCTCCAATTTAGTAAATTCATTCTGACTTCCAAGTGCCCAACTCGTTAACTGTTTACAGACAGCCCCACACTGCTCAGCTCTAACCCAAACTGCAAAACGGTGTAAACTTAATGGAACAGCCTTAGGTCATTAACACATCACATTAGACAACAGGCCTAGGACCTACTGCCAGACTCTTAAGTCCTATTTTGACAGGAAATCCTTACCTTCCACAGACTTGTTCTGTTCAGTCCTGTTAGCCAGGGGAGGGATACTCTGTGCCCCTAGCAATCTCATTTTACAGGGACTCCTCCTGCCCAGAATACTGTCTATGCAGTAAGAAGAGAGTAAAGTTGGAGATTTACTTTTACACTCGGTTCTCTCTGAACTTTCATCTTGATACTGATTACTCATGTTTTCCCCAGCCAGTATTTCTCTCAGTCTCTTCCTGGCTCTCTCTTTCTGGTTCCGATTATTTTTTTGCCACCAGCAACCCCACTAGCCCTCTTCTTGATCAGGACACTATTACCATGTGGATGGAGCTGCAATTGCTCGGCTCTTGAGTCCCCTCTCAGCCACGTGCTGACAGCCCTCTGATTGGCTCTTGGCAGAGTCGAGGGATCTTTTATTCTACTTCTCACTAACAAGGGAACAGGGCTCATAGCAAATCAGGACTGGATCATAGAAAACAGGATTGTGCAGGGGGATCACCAGAAACAATAAACCACCTTTTTGCAAAAAAAAAAAAAAAAAGAGAGTCCTGGATAAGGTGGTGTCTCTGACCATTGTGTGTGAGTGTGTGTGTGTGTGTGTGTGTGGGGGGGGTGGGTGGGGGGTAGAGGCAGGGGATATATTTACTTTGTGTCACTATTCAGTCAGGAAAGGAGTGGTGGTTGGGGGGGGCAGCTGGGGTGTAAGTGTATTTATTTTGGATTTTTACACAGGAAGATACACTGAGTTAAGGACAAGTTGTTTCTGGGTATGTCCCACAGGTTATTGGAATGGAGCAGACTGAATAGGAGACAGGGCTAATGGTGCCAACCTTAGCAGTTAAAGAATCTGCAACACCATAGGACCAAATTTTTGGGAAAATACAAGAAGTAGAAGCAATTTAGCTTATATTTCATATTCCTACCTTCCTCTCATACTTTATCACTTATGACAGTTGGATGAAAACAGGAACTCTGCCCTATGGTATTCACCTGCTCCTGCTGCTTGTCTAGAAGTGTTCCTTATAATGTATAGTTATCAGAGGATCTGCATTTACCTAATCAAGTGTTCTGCACTGTTCAAGTGTTGTACTTAATTGTTTTCTGTACTTTTCATGTATTGTACACAGGTATGGCTGAAAATAGTCTTGTCTTGGTCCACTTAGCTGGTAAAACAGATAAATAAAAATAAATCATACTCTTCGGCATGTGACATCACAACAAGCAGAGGATGAGGATGCCACCTGTAGACAAGCAACAAGACCAGGTGACAGTGAATTATGTTTTCATGGTAATGTCCTTAGTAAAAAAAAGGGGAAAGCATTTACAGAAACTATTTATTTCTTTAATACTTTGGCTAGGAAAAACACACTGTTCCAAATCACATTTACAGGTGTGATCAGTTAAAAGGGGAGCACAGGATACAAATAAGAAACAAATACAATATCATTGCAAAAGTAAAGTACAAAATAGATATAAATACCAATGCAGGTAGTAGTACAGCAGGAAAACAAGAATGCAAACAGAAAAACCTGATAACTGGGGACAGGTGTTGGGTGTTGTTGTGGCAGGGGGTGCAGTCTGGGTGCCAGGAGAAAGGTAAGTTGGGGGGTGCAGGCAAGGAGCAGCAGAACAAGAAGGGGTTACGTGCAGAAGCAGAAGAGAGCCATGAGCTTTGAGAGCAGACCATGAGAAGAGAGAGGCAGAGGAGTGAATGGGGTATTCCAGAGATTGGGGGTTCTGTGTAGAAAAAGGAGGCTTGCTTAGCTGAGTTTGAAAATGGGAGATTTTGAAGGAGTGGAAGTCCAAGTTCTTGAGAAAGTAGTAATGGGAAAGGGAGGACAGAAAGAGAGGTTGCAAAGGAGGACAGAGAGAGTCAGAGTTTAGATATGACATAGATGAAATGGAAAAGACTTTGGTCTCCCAGTGAGGTGGCACAGAAAGAGAAAGAGAAAGAAAGAGAGAGAGATTAGAATGAAGGTAGCAGTGGGGCAGTTTACTGAAAAGCAGCAGAATATATATCTCTATTATAAGTTGAATTCTGTCTAAATATTATTTTTTTGCAGTTAATAATTTTTATTGAATAGTTTCATCAAGATACAAACAACATCACAGTACCATTTATAAGCACATAGTCACAATGCATGTAATGTGAAACAACATAGTGTTCATGGTAACAAAATACAGTAGTCATATTATGATCACTATATGAGAAAGAAAAAACAAGAGAGATTGTCAGGGAGTAACAGAAAAACTTTTGTATGTGGCCCGTATGAGTGCTGGGGAACATACCTTAAAGCAGGGGAGCCCGGTAACTCTTGATTGACCCAGATCGAGCCATTATTTAATCTAGGGACAAGCCCCCTACCTGTTGACTCCTTCCTCCTTGCTGGTGGTACTCCAAGCCTGACAATTTCTGGATCGCAAGACCCTGCATCTTGCATAGGAAGTACTAGGCACTTAGCTTTTCAGTCCCTGTCTAAATATTATGTTTTTCACAGTTTTCTCTGTGATACCAGAGGTTCTTTAAGTATCTAGAGGGTGTAAATCCCAGAGTTTGGATGGTATTCACGCGATGGAAATAGCAAAGCTAGCTTTGGCTGTGCCCCCTCACTGATATCATTCAGGATTCCTTAAAGACATGGATTGTGCCAGAAGGCTAGAAAACAGTCAACATCTTCCCACTAATTGCTGCACTGGATTTGTGTTTGTATACATTTTAATTTATGCCAGTATATGTTTTTTTATGGTATTATGTACAATATAAGGAGCCCCTGGAATGGGGTGCATTAAAAATAAGATTAACCTAAATACTTACCTACCTACCTGCCTGCCTGATTACCTACCTACCTGCCTACTGTTCTTACCTACCTAGTCAACAAAGAGGCAAGGTTGGACCCAGGTAAATGGACACCTGTGAGCCTTACACTGGTGCTTGGCAAATAACCAATCACAAAAGAAGATGGGGTTCAGCATATGGATGAAAATGGGCCTTTCTTCAGCACACAACATGGCTTCACAAAAGGTAGAGCCTGCCAAACCACATGATTCTCTTTTTATTATTTAAAGCAGCAGTGCCTGATAGTGGCGAACATCTTATTCTATTTTAGACTGCTTATCTCCTGACTTACATAATACCATTTTTTCCCATAATGAGTCTGCTGTAGCACTTTTTATTATAGTTAAATAATAAACGGATTGCTCATTTTAATATGACTTGGACCTGATTTCATCAGTATTGGTGGTTGATTTTGAACACTCATTGCTTAAGATCCCTTTTCTTGTGACTATAATGAACTAGTATGCAGCAGACACTGCTCTTTGACCTTATGGGACAACAGGTGTACAAAAACAGCTGAGAATACTTATGAAAACCTGGTTCAAGTCAGAAGCACTCCTTTTATTATTTCAAATGTGAAAAAAGTGCTAAAGCAA
Source organism: Neoceratodus forsteri (assembly GCA_016271365.2). Classification (NCBI taxonomy): domain Eukaryota; kingdom Metazoa; phylum Chordata; order Ceratodontiformes; family Ceratodontidae; genus Neoceratodus; species Neoceratodus forsteri. Next base: position 591,448,776 of record CM057458.1, read on the forward strand.
ACTCAGTCGGGAAAGAAGGGTATCATGCAAGTCAGGAGATAAGGAACAGTCTAAAATGGAACAAAAAAGTATAGGTAAAATGTTCTGCACTGTCATGAACTGCTGTTAACTCTTTCTCTCCACCAGGTCCCTTTCAACAACTCTTAGCCATTCCTGTCCTGTCACCACCACCATCTAGTCACACATGGTAAGGAATACAGGGTGACCCCAAACCCCTATTGACCTGTTGAATATGGAGGTTTCAGGTGGATAACCAGCAAAGAGTTCAAGAGTACTGCTACCAGTATTGTTGAGCCCAAGCATTTCCCATTTTCTTACCTGCAGAACATGGATGCACAGACACTCCATGCTTGTGCATGCATGGACTTGTATGATAGTGTGTGGAGCTGGCCTAGTATTCTCCCTCCCCAAGACTCTTCTGCTTGCTGTTTGCACTGACATCTATGGTCACCCAGGTGGCAGTGTTCTTGGCAGAGTTGTTTGCCCCTCCTCCCTTGATGAGGAGAGCATCATGTGGACTGTATTCTCCTCCTGTTGGCCCTTCAGTGATCAAGGCCCATTCACCAACCCTTGTCACTGGTGAACCCTATTCCTGCTTTAAGGAGGTACCACAGATAGGGAGGTTGACAGGAGCCACAGTAGTCTATCTGGAACTAAGTAAGGCATTTCACAAGGTACCACATGGAAAATCGTGGAGAAAGAAGCACAATATGGAGTCCACAAAGTGTACAGCATAACACGTTGGATTACAGGTAGGAAGCAACGTGATGACGTGTGATGGAATTTCACCAAGCATAGTGGAGAGATGCTCTGAGTGGAGTACCCCAGAGGGTCAGTGCTGGGTCTGTTCCTCTTCAACATATTCATTAATGAGCTGGAGGAATGGGACCAGCAGCAGGCTGATGAAGTTTGCAAACAACACTAACTTGTCAAGAAGAGTTCCCTGATTTGTTTGCCTCTGCTCATGTTTCCTCCAAGTTCAATACTACTTAGTTCCACTTATTTATCTATTATAATTTATTTTGCTCACCTGTATGATTATATCTATTTACTGAATCACCCCATCATGGGGGCATACCACTGTTTTAAAAATTGTTGTGCTGGAATTGTTGCCATGTTCTGCATTTATCAGTTGTACCCTTTCCACTATCATGTTTGGTTATATTAGTCGGATTGCTTGCTTGAAATAGTTTTTTTTAACCTGTCTTTACCTGTTGTTACCTCTCCCTCTGTGACACACTTAGAAACAACCCTTAACTCAGTGTGCCTTTACCCATACCAATTTTCAAATTAAATAACTGGACACAGTGGAGTGAGGGGGTGCACTCCAGTAGCAACCTACAGGGATGTGGGTCTAGCAATATGAGCTTAGGTTTAACATGTATATGTGCAAAGTAATACAACTAGGGACAAAGAGTCAGGGCCACACATGAACCCCGTGTAGTGCAATAACTGTGGAATAGACTCTAGAGGTATTTGACAGCAGTGGGCTAAAACCAGGAAGGTAATGTTTTGGCACAGTTAAGAGAATTAAGTAGTGGGATGCATCTGGTGTGGTAGGAGAAGAGTAAGGAGCAGATCAAGGGATGTAGTCTTTCCTCTGTACAAAGCCTTGGTTAGTACACCCCCTCCCACACACAGAGGAATCTAAGTGCCCACCCAATCAGCCTATTCGGTCAGAAAACAACAGTCAGTCAGGCTCCCAATATCATATTTATATAAGTTTAAACCATTTGGGTAGAGTTATTACAGCTGCAGCTGTGGTAGTCAGACCTGAAGCTCTGGTCTTGTCCTGCAGCACCTCCCAGCACTATGCTTATTGACTTTAATGCCTTGGTAGTGCTCTTGGGAGCAAGTTCCCCTTTCAGCAGCACAAACTACATCTGTTGTCTTTTCTGTGTGGCTCCCCACTAAGTCTTTTCTGATCCAACAGCCACTTCTGGTCTTCTCCATGTCCAACCACCTTGACTGTGAACCACCACACCAGCATGTTGTTGGTAAGGAGATGAACACGTAATAGTGTGTGTGCATCTACTGATGGTGGTCAACAGTTTTTGTACTCTTGCACATCATCAGGAATTATTGCCAGTTGCTAAGGACAAGCCAGGCAATAGTTCTTACTAAATAATGTCATGTACCTTCATTTTGACTAATCACGTGAACGTATTTAGATCCAAGGTTCAAAAATATACAAATATTGACCTTAGCTGAGCGATATAGTGGAAAACTATTGCTCCTGAGGGTTGATCTGTTGCCCAACTGGTTTTATATTGCCCAACGCCAAAAACTGAGGGCACTATAACTAGTGCAGTGCAACAGATCATTCCAAGGGGCAAATATTTTCCACTGTGTCCTGAAACAATTCAGGTCAATATCTGTTATATTAATTCTTGTTTCTATGTGTGCACTAAATAGGCTCCCTTCCCCAACACACACACACACATCTAGGGGAACCACCAATGGAACTCCTAATATTGTAATTTATTGTATTTTCCAGTATAATAATTGGAACTCCTAATATTGTAATTTATTATATTTTCCACTGTAATAATTTACTTAAACGTATTTGGGCAGTGTTTGCAGTGGTAGGCAGAACTGGGCCATCAGCTACATCCTGCTTCTCCTACTGACTGCAGCAGTTGATGGTGCTGGTTGCATCAGTAACACTTGCAGGAGTTAACTTACTATTTGGTGATACAAACCACTTTTGTTTTTCTCTCCACCTGACTTTTTTTTACTTTTTTTGGCTGCTCTTCTCCATGCTGGACTGCTTGAAGTGTGAACCATCACCATGTTGTTAAGCATGCTTATATTCTTACACTAGCATGCTTACTAGACATAGGTGGGTAACAGTTTTCTAACTAGTGCCTGTTGCTATTCACTATTGACTGTTGTCATGAATTTGATGCACTAATGAGAGCTATTTCTGGTCATGTAACCACGTTTAAACCAATCTAAGACCACTATTATGACTTAAGGTTTAATAAACACGGATGTCTAAGCTGGAGAGTGCAAGCAGAACTAGAAGACATTCATTCAAATGGGGGGGATAGGAGAAAGCTTTACTTCACACATAGAATGGTTAACAAGTAGAGCAGTCTCTTCCGTTAAAACTGCTCTGACCTTTTGAAGCAGGACTAGGCAGATTCCTGAGGTAGTACAGCATTGAGGATTACACAGCTTGAACAGGGATAGCACCCCAGCAGATAAACTTGGATGTGTGCCCATAATTAAATGTGATGTATCGTCACTGATATGCAGCTGGAGGGGCCACGATAGAGCCTATGTCATTAGCATAGCATAACAGTATTTGACTTTGTTACCACAGATCACTTGGCAAGGCTCAGAGGAGATGATGAATACCTTTCTATTACTGCCTTCTCTGTTGGTCTTGAGAAGAAGCAAGAGCCCAAATCTAGTTTTCAGGACCCTCAAACCAAGCAGGTTTTGGAGACCTTCCACTCACAGGTGACACTGACCAGAGCTGTACTAAGTCATCACCTCAATCTTTGAAATTAAATTTAAAAAAATATTTTGTTCAGTCCCTGTGCCTTGTAACAAGGAACATCTCTGGGCTGGGCACACAATTTAAGACTGCATCATGAACATGCCTTTCAGCTGTCCTACATTACAAGAGGTGTTCAAAATTTACCACTCTGAATTGTTCTATCCCATATGTAAAGGGGGCTTCCCACATAGAGAAGGCTCTGTGTAAAGTAGTAAACTCAGACTTTAGGGCAAGCATTCATAAAAATCGGGGATTTCTAAGGAGAACAGTCAGCACAAAGGGCCCCTACACTCAAGTGTGTGGCTAGTCCCAATGTGTGCTTTGTGTGCAAAAACAGTTTGATTTACTTACTGTTTACTATAGTATAAGAGATTGTATCAGACTAGACTTGCTTAGTTCTAGACTGACATCTTCTGTTGCTGCAAATCCCAGAATCCCCTGCAGCTGACATCAGAGCAGTAGGCAGCATTGTGAGATTCAATATGCTGCAGTAGGCAGCATTGTGAGATCCAATATGCTGCAGTGCATGTTAGAGATTTTATTATCTTTGATCAGATTTTTTCCAGGTCTGCTTTTCTCCAGGGCCTAAGTACACTACTCTGTGACAGTGCTTAGCCCAGGAGGGACAGTGAGACCAGCAAACAAAAAATCAGAGCTGATACGAACTCTAACATGCAATGTAAGCTATTGAATCTCCAACTGCTGCCTACTGCTCTGATGTCAGCTGCAGGGGATTCTGGGATTTTTAGTAAAAAAAGATGTTAGTCTAGAACAAAGCAAAATTAATCTGATGCAATCTATTACACTATAGTAAACAGTGAGTAAACCAAAATATTTTTGACCACAATGTGCACATTGGAAACAACCCCACACTTGAGTGGGTACTTGGGTGCTGACTGTCTCCTTGGCAAACATCTAACTTTTACAGAGGTCAAGGCAGTACATTCCATAGCATTTTGAGATGGTATCTCCAGGCCCATTGCCAGTGTTTTTGGGGTGGGGGACAGATGCAGTGGTGTTATAATAAAGGAATAATGCATGACAGGGTGTGTGGGTGCTGGGATAATCACACCTGGGGTGATTAGGCACAAGGCTGCAGGCTGAGTACGACTAATCAACCCAGAAGTGACATTATCCCAGCACGACACACACCCTGGAGTGCATTATTCCTATTATACAATGGCTCATTGTTATACAGAATAAAAAAAACTAATTTTAAAGATGTTTTTGTGTGGAAAAATATTTTTGTTTTTTAAGAGAAGATGAAACAATCAAAGGAAGGCTCCATAAAACACTCAATGGAAGGCTCCAGAAAACAATCAATGGAAGGCTACATAAAATGCTCATCTGCAGGTTCACAGTGAGGCTGAAACTAGACCTGTGATGTTATGCTGGGATAACATCACAGGTCCAGCTCAACACTGACCAATCAGAGTCCAGGATTTTTTCTTGCCATTGTATAATACTGAATACGTAATAGATTGTAGATGACTAACTTGTTTATCTCTCAACTAATGAGCAGTATGAACCATAATTCATGAGTGGCAAAGCCACGAAAAACTTATGTAGGTCTTACCAATCACAGGGATGACTTATTCTACTGCAATCCATTATGTATGTATAATTACTAGTCACTATGGTTAATATTCCAATTTCAAACACTTTCAAATCCATACATGTGTGATCATACACATATGTATATTATCACTTATGTATTATGAAACTTTTGCATTTAAACATATTGTTTCAAAACTTCAGTTTAAGCAAAGAACATAACTATTGAACCAGTAGGTGTTTTGCAATTGCAATTGTGCAAAAATTGTGCACCAGGAATTTAAATAGCTTGTTTCCTAGAAAAATATTTGCATAATCGTGTTCTGACTTTTATGTTTTTTTTTTTGTTTGTTTAGATGAGCAGCGTAGATCTCATTTAATTAGTCTGCATAAGAAAGCTTTTCTTCATTCTGGAAGTAAACTAGCAAAAAGGAAATCTCTAATTACAATGTTTGGTTTAGTAGTCAAAGGCTTGATTTCAACAAGATTGAATGTTGCACAAGCTGCAATTTAAAAGACTTACTTTAGTAACATGGCAGAGCCACCAGTGAATTATGAAAGTCCTGCCCACTCACAAGTGATGATAAATTGCCTATCTCGAGTCATGATATTGTATATTTGATATATACAACAGTAGTTTACAAGTTATAACTTTTAAATCTGCAGTTTGTTTGAAGACTTAGTTGTTTTTTCTTTGAATTTAACAGCTGGCATCTATGCTGCACCAAACATAGTGATGTCATCAGCACTGTGAATGCTACTGTCTGATTGGTTTGATATGCCACTGTGATGACAGTAACCTTGAAAATATCCATTGTGGCAACAGTAACAACATATTCTTGATATGTTGCTGTTACTGATATCAATATATTGTTTTTATCTCATGATTTTACTGCATGTTGTGTGTGTGTGTGTGTGTGTGTGTTTACCCACATGCCTGTTGTGTGTGTGCCTGTATGTGTGTGTGATATATAATTTTCAGTCAGACATTTGCTTAGTGTATAAACAAATATACTGCATTCTATAAACAATCTCTATACATTCTTCAACTTATGGGTTGCTTTGTATGCAACTATCCAGATACAGCATCATGCCATATAAATATCTTTGATTTTAATTCATAAGTCAATGATTTAATAATAATTCCAAGTTTTTATTCTGCTTAACTAATTGAACAACTTTTGTTCTGGATCATATGTAAAGATGCACAGCAGCAACAAAAATGTTGACGTTAGGACTATAGGGTTATGGCTGTATCATCTGTGCAAACCTTAAGAACAGGTTAACGTCCAGCACTTAAAGGAGAAGTGCACCCAGAATGTGCAAAAACATATGTTATGTAGAGTGTTTTGATATGTATGTTAAGTCCTAGTGTGTCCTTCCCTCTGTCTGCTATTAGGAGTTTTTCCTAAATTAGCCTGCTAGCTGTATGGTAGTTTTACGACCCCTGGGGATCTCCATCACAAATCGGTTTATTGGCTTTCTTTCTCCTCGATGCACCCTGGTTCATGTGACAGTGATGTAGCTATGCCCTAAATTTAGCGAGGGTACTCACAGCTCAGTCACAAAGATAATACTTCTTTCAGAGAAGAAGTCACATTGCTACATTTTGGGTGAGTGTAATCATTATTATTTTTTGATATTAGTACCTTGTCCTGCTATGTTACAACCTATAGGGTGATGTTCAATTTTTGCTACTTAGTACTGGTGCAAAAACTGAAAGTGACTGAGAGGAATAGAGTAAACAGTGACATGATTCTCACATACTCTCTCTCACACACACACACACACACACACACACACACACACACACACACACACACAGCTGAGCATAGCAGGACATGGTACTGATATCAAAAAATAATAATGATTACACTCACCCAAAATCTAGCAGTTTGTCTTCTCTGGAAGAAGTATTTTCTCTGTGGCTGAGCTGTGACAGACCCTGTAACAAGACACTGGCTCACTGCAGGGGCAATTAGACATCACACCAAAGGGCACTCTGGGAAGACTAGAGGCCATAAAAGAAACCAGTATGGCAACCTCCAAGGGCAATAAAACAGTTAGGGAAAGTTAGAAAAAACATCTCTCACAGCCAGAAGAAAAGAAAATGCTGGGAACTGGTTAGAACACAGAAAAAAAGACTACTACATATCTTTTTCTGATTTTAACATGGAGTTTTCCTTTAAAAAAACACATCTACTTAGACACAACTCGGGCTAGCTGGTATTTCACATTATAGTCCAAATCCTTAAATATGATTGGCCAGGACCACTTTCTGCCAGGATGATCTCTCAGTACATAATCCTGGTCTGAAACTAGATCATGCCATTAGTCAAAAAATCAAAATGTATCTATTTCATGATCTAAATAAAACACACCAAAGTGTGCCAAATCATGGGATGTCATCCATTTTCAGGTGTTTGAAGTCACTCTATCGCCTCCTGTCTCACAACACACCTGAGGCAGGAGGATATCCCATGATATTACACATCTTGGCACATATTATTGCTTAACTGGTGCTATTCCTCTCATCCAGTTATTTATTACCGAGTTAATATGCCAAGAATAAGGGAGTGCTACAGGCTTTAACTTGTGTAACAAAGCAAAATGATTAGATTAAATGTGTGCTGAAAATAGAAAGTGGTTCAAAGACTAACCATGCTTACTGTTTTCTTAATAGATAATTACTAAACAAGACCCAAGGCCGACACGTCTATTCCAACTTTATGTTCTACTTTCAACCTACAGTGGTCGCTGGGACATGGACTGTCGGGCAGTCCCATGTCGGAATCATACAAGTGTCGGGCAGGTTAATGTCGGACAGTTGTATGTCGGGATTCTGTAGGGCTCCCCAGTTACTCCAACACCTTAGAACAGTACTCTTACGTATCACAGTGTATATCACAGTAATTTTTTTTATTTTATTTTAGTCTATTTTTTATTTTAGTAATATTGCGACGATCCTCATACACCTGCGCCCTTCTGGTTAAAAATAAGCATTTTTTTTATATTTCCTATAGTGCTAGTCCCTGCTCCAATGATATATTGCTGAGGTAATTTGCTTAAGAAAAACTGAGTGTTGCGCGTGTCAACCTGAGTGACACAAAAAAGAGGTTAGACTAAAATGCACCCCAAAAATTAACTATTTTTACTTTTTTTGTTAGAAAATAGAAATAAAAGGTTGCTATGTATTTAACAAATGTGTTCCTATAGCTTTAATAATACGTTTATTTTCTAAAATAAATTATTCTGCTTTGGCCAGTTAGTGGCATAAAGAGCAGAGAGGGACCTGGTACTTTTTTGGTCGGCGATGTCGGAACATACACTTACGGCTTTAAAATGTCATCAGACAATCAGATTCAAGCATTTCCCTAATCCATGTTCTAACTTTCAGTAGAACACATCAGCAAATCTTACCCTAGACGCATGGTCTCTCATGGTGGAAAGGTATAGTGCCACAGGCAACACTTCTACTTTTATAAGGTAACACACTTAAAAGATAATTTCCTGGGAATCAGAAATGAAATAGTAACATTAACACTTCAGTACATACATCTGCATATGGGACACATAATGGTACTGACATCATGTGGCTTTACATATTTTAGGAAAGTGCTCTCCTTTTGGGGTGACATTTACACAGCAGGATTTGTACAGCAGCCAGCCTTCGGGTTAAGACGTTTCCTTTTGTTATGCAGCAAGACGGCGACTCTTGAAGGGCTAAATGCTTCCAGGCACACACCTCTTACAAAAAGTATCACTAGTGTTTGATCCAGCTTGTGGCTCCCCACGGAATTCCAAGCCGGGTTTTCTGTTTTACTCCTCCTCCTTCTGACGTATCAGCTACAATAGACAGATCATTTGCTTAGGAATACTTGAGTCGTTTACTGATAAGACTTTGGGGGAAAAGGCGCAGGGCTTCGTGGGTTTGATTTTAATAAACAGCGAGCTCTCCCTTTGAAACACAAGTATTATATCGATATTTATAGTTGGTTTTAACTGAGGCGACTAATGGCTTCGGGCTGCTGAAGCGACTCTGAAATAAATACAAAGGCACTTCAAGAAGTGGACCATGTGCAGTATTTTAACTCATTCGCCGTACTATTTTAGATCAATGAGAACTGTACCCTGTATTAGGTTATTGGTTCTTCGTTAGTGTTTCTTTTTTTCCGCACCTTATGGTTAGCAGAGTCCAGGCCCCCTGTTCATCAGCCTGCGTTTTTAGACCTTAGACCCTTCAACCTTAAGTATTTGATTTCTTTTGTGGTTTATCAGTGGTATCTTCCTTTTTAAAAACGATCTATTGACATGGTGCTTTTGCCTAAACCAAAGCGTTTCCGAGGCCAAAAAAAAAAAAAGGCATAAAAAGAAAAAAATAAACTTGACCTAAGATTTATACACTCTGTTTACAAGAAAATACTGCACCCGTTAGGACTACTGTATATTTCCGTTGGCTAACTTCTACGCTGAACAACAAACACTTACAATAATAAAAACGTTGCTCATTTTATAATTTTGAGCTTTGAAAACATCGTGAATATTTTAAACGTTTACATCGGGATGGTATTGAAAGCCCAATAAATTAATTGGGGCATTAAAACATACAAGTTTAGCGAATGGTATATATGCTAATAGTAATTACTAACTATAAATGTTAAGTAGTGGCATTACGTTTTGTAGGTTTCAGTAAACATTTCAGTTAATACATTTTTAAAATAAAACGAATAAAATAATACAAAACAAAGGGCAAATGAAGATGAACGATATAGACAAGCAGCAAAAAGTTGCAAATGAGAGCAACGATAGACGCACGATTAATATATTATGTGTTTTCTATGTTAGGAGCCTCTACAACCCTATAATTGCGTTGCTGCAATGTTATTTCTGTAAAGACCATCGATACTGCAAGTTCTTATTAGCTGTCTGATAAGTTATAGATTTCTTTTTACTGCAGGGATTATAGAAAGGGCTTTAATAATTTGCTCGGGATAGTGGAGTTTGGTGTTTGGTAATAAGCTTGAAGAAGTATCTAGCTCGAGTGAGAATGTAATTTTAAATGAAAGTATATTTAACCTACTGTGAATGGCATGACCTCATCCACAGCTCACAACCATCACAACTAAAATGGCCATTTTTCAGAATTCAATCCAAAATCTTCAACAAGCCACAATTTACTCTTTCTGTATTTATAACAGGCCGGTTATTGCTAGTCCTGACAAGCAAATCAATTTCAGGAGACAAACTTTCTAAACCATAATATGATCTATGCTGTTTCGACGTAATTGAACACTAAAAACGCGCCTTCAGTAGCCTTGCTGGTTTATTTTGTGTATGCATATGTGTGTGTGTGTGTGTGTGTCTGTATATATGATATATATATATATATATATATATATATATATAGTATATATATATACGTACATATAGTTCAAACCCTATATATATATATATATATATATATACACACACATATAGTTCAAAACTTCAAAACATCTCATGTTAATGGGTAATGGGATGGAAAGCGATTCACAGCTCCCACGAGTCATATAACATTAACAATAGTAAAACTAATATTGATAGTGATATTCATAATACTACAAACGTTGCACCCAGAACTGTGCATTTCGAAAAGAGAACACATGTATTTTTTATTTTACTTATTGATCTTAAGTTTTTGAAATAACTGAGAGCCTGGTTGGAACATTTCAGAGATTATTAATCATAGCTCTTGTGTTTGCCCAACAGTGATTTTTTTTAAATAAATTGTTGTCATAACTGCTAATAACATTTTGTTCAAGCGAACTTTTGCTTGTTTGGTCTTGCCCAGTTAATTGTTTCATTATTGGTGGAGTAATTTTTGAACTTGACAAACTAGAATATAACTAATAAATCCAAGTGAAAGCGGTATGTAAGCACAGACTACTTATGCCAGTCACTGGTAAATAAATGTCAATTGTAGTGCTATAACTTATTCAATAATTATATGTGCACCACGAATTTAAATAGCTTGTTTCCTAGCAAAATATTTGCGTAATCGTGTTCTGACTTTTATGTTTTTTTTTGTTTGTTTAGATGAGCAGCGTAGATCTCATTTAATTAGTTTGCATACGAAAGCTTTTCTTCGTTCTGGTAGTAAACTAGCAAAAAGGAACTCTCTAATTATAATGTTTGGTTTAGTAGTCAAAGGCTCGATTTCAACGAGATTGGATGTTGCACAAGAAAAATAATTCTTTTGGAGGGCCATAACGGACTTCTTTTGAATACCGATTCCCAGACGTCATCTTGCTGGGCACATAGTACTGAAAACCAGAAGCGAGGGGACGGAGAACTATATAATCTCCTAGTCCGCATGGCTGTCTTAATTGTAGTCAAGGACCCCTGCAGTGACGTCACACCCTCTCCTGCCAACACACCTTTCCTTTAAGTCAGTGCTGTGTTAGGGTGCTTATAGTGTTATTTTTCTATAGTTGCTTCTATTCACAGTGCTGTAACCTGATGCTTTCATTTCTGGCAGTGTGCTAGGATGCTTTTATTTATGTATAATGTTGTCCTAGGTACTTCTATTCATGTATGGTATGCTGTGATGCTATGTCAAGTTGCTTTCTTTTTGTTGTAGTTTAGAACTCTTTCATATGGTGCCATGGTGTTGTATCAGGGTGCTTCCATTTGCTGCTATATCACTGGTACTTTTATTTGTGGTGCTGTGTCAAGGTGCTTTTGTTTGCTTATACTATAGGACTTTTTCCTAAGGTGCCATGGTGTTGTGTCAGGGTGCTTCCACATGATGCAATACCACTGGCACGACGGTTTTATTCATGGTACAGTGTCAGGGTACTTTTGTTTGATTGGACTATGGGACTTTTTCCAAAGGTGCCATGCTGTGCTGTCAGGGTGCTTCCATACTGTGCTATGCCACTGGTGCTTCTATTTATAGTGCTTTGTCAGGGTGCTTTTATTTTGTTGCAGTATAGGGCTCTTTTATAATGTACCATGTTGTTGCGTAAGGTCGTATCCCTATGGTGCTGCATTACAGGTACTTTTATTCATGGTGCTGTGTAAAGGTGTTTTTGTTTTGTTGTACTACAGGGCTCTTTCATATGGTTCCATGGTGATGTGTCAGTACTTCAATATGGTTTTGTACAGTACCAGTGGAGGTTCTATTCAAGACACTGTTTCTTTTTGCCTAATTTTTTTTTATTATTCTTTGGTAACTGGATAAGTCTCACTAGGCACATGTGCCTGTTTTCAGGGGCAACCCAGGAGCAGCGGGGAGGATAAGTGACTTGCTCAGAGTCGCACAGTATGCAAGTGGAGGGTGTGGGAATTAAACCCAGGTCTGCTGGATGTACCAAGCTCATTCACAGCTCATTACTCTAACCTCTAGGTTATACTCACAGCCCCAATTTTATTGTTCTATAAGGCTCTTTCGTATGATGTTGTGTCAGGGTACTTCCATATGATGCTATACAGTAGAACTGGTTCTTTTTTCATGGTGATTTTTCTGGGTGCTTTTATTTTGCTGTACCATAGGGCTCTCTTAAGGTGCCATGGTGTTGTGTCTGGGTACTTCCATATGGTGCTATACCACTGGCATATCTAATCATGGTGCTATGTCAGGGTGCTTTCATTTTTGTATGGTGAGTGCTTCTATTTATACATGGAGCTATGTCAGAGTGTTTTTATTTTGTTGTGTAACCCGGGAACTGTATACCAGGGGGCTACTACCCCTGCCCGATTACCACAATACAGGTTGAGGGGCCTGGGTTCTGCTCTGATGTTGATTGGGAGTTCTTTCCCAGTCAGAAGTAAGTAATGCAAGGTGCCTGCACCCAGAGTAAATATAGTGGGACAGATATTTATACGGTATACCCCCCCCCATGGATGCTGTACATCCCTACCTCCCATCACAGTCACCCCACACATGGATTACCATAAACCAAAACAATGTTTCAATATACTTGCAGTTATTGACGTAAGCTAATAATATGCTCATAAGATGTTTGTAAAAAGGCTAACCAACAATTTATTTATGGGGGGGGTTAGGAAAAGGAAAAGGGATGTAGAGGTTAAGCAACATTTTGCATTTTTAAACCTCAATAAATCACTTTGGTTGAATAGATCAGGAACACTTCTCAGTGCCTGTCTCCCACCAGCATACAATTCAGAATAGATGTTAGCCCACTGGATGTTACATTACTACCCTCCAACTGGTACCAGTTTAACCCCCTCTAAGAGTCCTATCTGGGTACCCAGGGTCTAGTTGTAGGCTTGTACAGTGCAGCTGATTGGCTGGTATTGGTGCACTTCATTAGCAAATTAAATTCACTTCTTTTAGATTGTGCCAGTAGCTGGGTATTAAAACATGACAATAATTGGTGGCAACAAATAGTTGATGAACTTGACAACTGGGACTGGATGGCCAAACATGGAAGCTTTTATGGCAGCTATATACAGTTCCCCACGTGAAGGGCAAGCCCTGACTTACTCATGGTTTGAAGAACAGTTTTGTATCAGTTTGGTGATTTTCATACTGTAGATAGAAACATACTGTAGAAAGGTGACAGCAGAAGGAGAATCAAAGTTCCATCTAGTCTGTCCACTTGTTTGCATGGACCCCTGTTGGGCCATGCCTGCTAGCATTGAACGCCTACTCAAGATGCATCCCCACCCTCTACCCTGTGTAAATCTGGGGTAGTTGGGTCAGTATGTAAAGCACTGGTTCTTATTTCACTGATGGTGTAGCAGTGCTTGGATAAGGAGAGGCAGGAGTCACACTCAGAGAATGGAAAATGTTTACTTAGGCGCAAGGCACCAAAGAGGATAGGCAATTACACAGCTGTACACTCTATAACTCTATTCTCTATACTCTGTGATAACTCTGTACTCTATAGAAACATAGAAACATAGACTTTGATGGCAGAAAAGGACCACTTGGCTCACCCAGTCTGCCCATTTCCCTACCTACTGGATAAGCTGCAGATTCTAGTTAACCAACAGCCTGCTTCCTGCAACCCTGCACTATAATTGCTTTGTGTCTGTCCCAAGCATGTTTGAATTCCCCCACTGTTTTAGACCCAACGACCTCCTCAGGAAGGCTGTTCCATGTATCCACCACTCTCTCCATGAAAAAGAATTTCCTCACATTACCCCTGAGCCGTCCCCCCTCTATCTTTAAACTGTGCCCCCTTGTTCTTACACATCTCTTTTTCTGAAAGATGCTACCCTCCTGGACTTTGTTGATTCCCTTGAGGTACTTGAACATTTCTATCATGTCTCCCCTGTCCCTCCTTTCATCAAGGGTATACATATTAAGCTCTCTCAGTCTCTCTTCATATGGTTTCTGATGTAGACCCTGCACCATTTTAGTTGCCCTCCTCTGGACTGCTTCCATCCTGTCTATGTCCTTGCGTAGATGAGGTCTCCAAAAGATCTCTCTATGACTCTATTCTCTATACTTCTACGATAACCTTATACTCTACAACTCTATTCTCTATACTCTATGATACCCTTATACTCTACAACTCTATTTTCTATACTGTACAATAGCCTTATACTCTACAACTCTATTCTCTGTACTCTTCGATGGACTTATACTCTACAACTCTACTCTCTATACTTCTATAATTCTATAATACTAATACAACTCTATCATTCTATTATTCTGCTTCCCTATAACAGTATGACTAGCAGAGACCAAAAGTCAGAGCATAGTGTTCATCAAGGATCGAAAGCGGTGGCCACCACTGCACTTTGTTGGCCAGCTTTAGCTGAACTAGAAGGAATGATGGGGGAAAGAACTAAGATGAACAAGATCCCCAAATATTGGTAAAGTCTTTGGGCTGAAGTAGGATCCCAGAGAAATGAGATGCAGATGAAACTGGCTGAAGACCTCTGGGCTGAAGATGGATCCCAGGGAAGACACGATGCAGACAAAACTGGCTGAAGACTAGAGATGCAGTGAATTTAAAATTCGCCAGCGAAGTGAACACGAAGTGGGCACTTCGCTTTGCTACTCCGCTACGCAGAGTGGGCAATGCAAAGTACTCACTTTGCCTTGTCATTACCACTTCGCGTTAAGGTGGAATGGCAACACGAAGTAAGGCAAAGTCATTGTTTTTAATGGACTTCGCATTCCTCATTAGGATTCTAAGTGATCCACTTGGTGTTTCAGATTTGTCAGCCCCCCCCACACATCACATGGCTTACAGTACTGCATGTCACATGATCTTTAGCTAGGCAGGAAGAAAGTGAGTCATACAAGCAGACACTTTTTACTTTCTCCTGTGCAGACGGAGAGAGAGTAGTGTGTTTTGTGACTGCTGATACTTTTAGATCAGAGCGAGGAGGAGATTTAAACTTTGATTTAGATCCAACAGCTTTTTTAAAAGCTACATTTGTTTGTCTTTTATGTACTCTTTTTTACTTAATTTGTTCTTTCTGTAAATTTTATTTTTCTTACCTTTATAAGTAGTTGTTTGTCTGTGTGTGTGTGTGACTGTGTGTGTGCTGTGTGACAGTGTGAGTAGTGATTGTTCGGACTGAGAGAGCTCAGTAGGAGAGATAGACCAGGGTGAGGGAATGTCTGGGACGGGACTGCTTTTGGAGAGCGTGGTAGTGGTAAGCATTGTACCGTGTGCATGTGTGGAGGGCATGGGCACTCATTCCTGTTGGACCACTCAAAACTCGTGAGTGCCCCCCGAAGCAGGACCAGCACCGCCTCCTGTACTGACTCTGAGGCAGTTGAACCACCACCACCAAGTCCAGCACCAGGTCCTCTGAAGCAGGATGTGCCTGTCCCCCCAGGCCCAGGTGAGGATCCCATCCCTGTTCAGCACTGTGACCAGCAGGCTTACAATACATCCAAGTAACTATTAAAAAAAAATGTATGTTGTGATTCATGACATGATCGTAAATCGTGATTTGTGACTGCATTTGTGACCATGATGATGAAGAAACGTGAATGCCTATGGCTGTACTTCCCCGGGCCCTGATGAGCTGTAGCTTAAAACTCCCTGACTTAAAAACATGTAGCAATGAGTACAATGGTGGGGTGGTGAAGCCTGGAGAGATACTACAAAACAGGCTTACAATACATCCAAGTAACTAGAAAAAAAATTAATGTGATTCGTAACGTGAATGATCGTGAATCGTGATTTGTGACTGCATTTTATTTATTTATTTATTGAAGTAATCAGTTTTACAGCCTTTGAGTCAGAGACTCGTTTACAAAGGTACCTTGTCATGTGGGTGGGGGAGACAACAATAAGTGCAGTTATAGACAGAGGTTACATACAGGTGAGATACATACATACGTTGAGTTACACGATCATTATATACACACAAGTTATTATATACACACAAGTTATTACAGCTGCAGTTGCTACAGTTGCCCAGTCGTCCATGGAACCCAGAGGACTTGGGGGGCTGTTTGAGACAGGGTTGTGTTCCACTACAGGCAATTACAGCACCGGCTGTCGATGATAATTTTTTGGAGGGCTATTTTGAACCGTCCAATCCCGGGGATCTTTGATATTCCCTCAGGAAGGTTGTTAAACCAGGTCAGGGCTTTATGATGGAAGGATCTTTGGCAGAGAGAGGTCCTTGCTCTGGGTACTAGGAAGGTGGCTTTGGTGGAGTTTCTGACCTGAGTTTCTGTGGCATTTGTGACCGTGATGATGAAGAAATGTGAATGCCGATCACCTATAGCTGTACTTCCCTGATGAGCTGTAGCTTAAAACTCCCAGACTTAAAAACACGTATCAATGAGTACAATGATGGGGTGGTGAAGCCTGGAGAGATACTACAAAACAGGCTTACAATACATCCAAGTAACTAGAAAAAAAATTAATGTGATTCGTAACGTGAATGATCGTGAATCGTGATTTGTGACTGCATTTGTGACTCTGATGATGAAGAACGTGATTTGTAACATGAGTGACTCGTGATGATGGTCCTGACTTAAAAATGCATATTAATGAGTACAGTGTTCATGCAGAATTAAGCACCACACCTGTCCAGTACTCTGAAGGGAAGCCAAAGAAACAACTGTGACTTAAGTTACAGATGGAGATTGGGCCCTAAAGAGACGCAAATGCACAGACAGATTAAGATTGTGCTGTGCACTGAAGAGATGCAGACACAAAGGCACAACACCTAACCAATGCTCACCATCAGAAATTCAAATCTGGAAAAGAATACCTTTATCGATTGGGGCGGGCCGCTCGGGGGGGGGCAGTGTACTGTACTGCTGCAGTAACAGTCACTAGTACTAGTACCAGTACCAGTAAAGATACCACAAAGAAGTACAAAAATCACACAGCTGCAGTGGATAGCAGCTTCACATTGCTGAAATTATTATGTGGCACAATAAAAGGTGTCTGATTTGATGACACGTGTCACACACATACTTACACACACACTAAGTAATGCATAGCAAATTGAAAACTTCAGTAATATAACCACATATTTTAAACAAACTAAAATTATGCACTGCTGCACCACAACAATCAGCAAAAAAATGGCAATAAATATTGAAACTATTACTGTGTGTACATTAACACAGTTAAACAAGAAAAATATCACCAAACAGAAAGCACTGTCTTTTTCTCCAAGTTAATCTACCTACACCACAGATACACCCCTCCCCAAAGCACACTTCCACTGTCTCTCGGTACACAGACTGAATGTTGTACATTAACATTCAAAATTCATACACAAACAATAAATGCTTGATGATATGAGCACAGGAGGGTTTCCTATAATCGATGAACTAAAGTTTCAGAAAAAAAAATTACTCAAAAAGGCTTTTTTAACAGCTTTTTGAAGGTTTGAATTGCGGAGCTCCCAGAGCAGATTGTCTTCTACAGCTTTCTACACACACAATATCCCAAACTGAGGCTGTGCAGAATAATCTAGAGCCCATGTGACCTGAAATCCCATGAAACACTGCAAAATTCGCCTTTGGAGCTTAAAAACAAGGCAAAGTAAGGCGAAGTACATTGTTTTCAATGTACTTCGCCTTAAGAATTTGTGGGGTAGTGGTTTGGGAAGGCGAAGTTATGGAAGTCATTGTTTTCAATGGACTTGTTACATCATTTGCAACGCTGGTATTTCCGCTTTGTGTAGTGGAGCACCGAATTTGCCTTCACTCCGTGGATCACTTCACGGAGCGAATTGGGGCCACTTCGCCCACCACTACTGAAGACCTCTGGGCTGAATCAGGATCCCAGGGAAAACAAGATGCAGACAAAATTGACTAAAGACCTCTGGGCTGAAGCAGGAGCCCAGGAAATTGGAACGTCTGAAGAGCTGAGACACCTTCACTGGAGAGGCTGGATACTTGCAACAAAAACCCCACCCCACTGGATAAGTGAGCCCTATCTGTGAACCAGGGTGGTTCCTTGCACTACCTAATACTGTTGGGGAGGGTGTGGCCTGAAGATTTGGAAAAGAAGCAAGTAACAGGGAGCTATCTACACTATTCCTACACTGGCGATTGGCCCCAGCTTGTCCGAAGAAAGAATGGTGGTCACAGTCTTTGGTTAGTCACTGTTAGTGACAGTCTGAAGTTGAGTAATAATCAGAAGGAAGTACTGGCATTAGGTGAAGTGATTCTTGAATGAGCAGGCAGTTCAATAGCATGCAGGGCTGTTCTTGATAAGAAGGGCATGTATGGAGTTAATCCAACAGTCTTCGGAACAAACAATGCAAATTCGAACAGAAAGGGCACTTTAGTGCATGCAGGACAAATTCAAGGTTAATCCAACAGTCTTTGACAATAACCAAGGCAAACCTGAGCAAGAAAGGCAGTTACACTGTTACGTTTGGGTGCTGTCCCTTTTACATGCAGTTGGAATGCCAATAAAAGGTTTAGCTTTTTTCACAATTCACACACAATTCAGCTTTTCACTATTGGGTGAAGGTAATCTGGATAGCTGGCACTAAGGATCCCACTCTAACTGTCCCCCCTGGTTAGGGGGCTATGAGGCAGTACACAGGCTACTAGCCCTTGGCTTGGGTTGTGGCTACTACACTGATGGGGTGGCTAACTGTCTGGCCTGCTCCCCTTCCCTTGCTGCTGACTGAGGCTAACACCTGAGTGCAACTTTTCAAATAGCAGAATTTTGCACTTATTCAATACTAGCTGTGGCTGGCTACTGGTGGCCACTTGGCTACTAGCCATCTTTCTCTGCTCTGTGGCACACTCCCTTTATCTGGGGTTTGCTTCCTCATCTGGCCCACCTGGGACTGATTTAACTGAATGAAATGTAGACAACAATAAAGGGAAATGTTTGAGCTACCTGGCCCCTAATCCACTGGCCCACCTGGCTAGTGTGACTACCACTCTGTCTGGAGCCCTCCTTGCCCTGACTGTCCCTTTATTTATAACTTTAAATAAAATGATACTTTTGGGCTGACTAGCCCTGTCCAGTAGCCCACCTGGCTAGCTTTAATACAAACTGGGGCTTTGCGCTGCCTCTGACTGCAGCTTTACTTGATTTGAATTAATTTATTCATTAATTTGGGACCTGTTCCACCCCATGCTCCACCTCCTGGGAGCTTAATTTAAATATGGCCCGCCCTTCTCCTTTTGCTCCCTTGATGGAGGTTATTTGCATAAAATTAATAAATCTGTATACGCCCAATCCACGGGTGGTCCTCCCTTATGGGGCCTTGCCCCCACCTGTGGCTGTCCCTCAAGGTACTCTTCATTGCAGAAACATTTATTTATTTATTTCAAAAGTTCAGGCGGTCAGCACCTGCCCATTGGTGCTGCTGCCGACTCACCACCCCAGCCCAGGGAAAAGTCTCTGAGGGAGGAAGCAGGATGTGCTGCTATGGGCTGGTGCTGGCACTGTCACTGGAGGCAGGCAGGAAGAGGGATGACTTGGGGCCTTGCTGCTCCTGACGCCCCTCCCGATCACTAGCTGATGAGATACAGCCCCACTTGTGTGTGCCGCCGAAGAGGGATGGAGATTTTATTTTTTAAATAAAATAAAAAAAAAAGGGGGTTATGCTGAGCTCGCTCCGGGGCTGACTGCAGTTGCCAGGACCTGCTTCCACTACAGACCACTGGAACTTCAGGGAGCTACTGCACTGCTGCCGACACTACAGAGGGATGAGAAGAGGACTATAGGTATAGTTACCTATTGCTTTTACCTCCTTGTATCCCATGTCTCCCTGCTCTGGCCGCAAAACTTCTTTTTTCTTTCTCATGGGGGCGCCTGAGAGTGCTCTCCCAACCACACTGCCCACTGGCCACAATTCAACTCAAAATGGCCATTACCAGCCACTACAGAGCCCTCCCTGGCATTTGGGATGCCGAGTCCCTAGTGACCAAGGAGGCAAGCAGCTGCCCAGTGCGTGGAGGGCTCGAGATGGCACAGGCTTATGTCATAGCTGGGCAGGCTGCAGGGAAACAAAGCAATAAAAAAAATGTTTTAAAACTGCAAGCATGCATTTTTATTTTTGCAAGGGCTCCTGACTGTGTTTGGCCCCCCCATCCTTGCCGCCTAAACTACTGGAGCACCTGTGCACCCATTGGGGACAATGGGGACTATTGGGGGACACTGTGGAACTGGTGGGAAACCCCTATACTTTGAGGTATTACATATTTGGCCCCGCTTAAACATACATGTCCCCATGTATGACCTAAAACCTTTTTTCATACCTTTTTCTTAACTCGTTATCTACATTGTACTTTATCTATTTTTCTTCACTTTACACTATATGTTAAGAAATAACCTTACATAACTGTACATATATATATATATATATATATATATATATATATATATATATTCATCTCTGAGATGCATTACTGTGTACTGTTTGGATGACTCTCCTTTAATTAGACTCTTCTATCAAGTGCCTGGGAGGCCATCCTTTATTGCATCGATTAGACCTTTTGAGGGCTGAACCATATGGTTCAGAATAGGTGAATGTTGTACTGGGTTCAGAATAGGTAAATGGTGTGCTATATATGCCAATGCCTGGCAAGCCAGGCCACTCTAGAATGGGGCTGTCTCCAGGGTTACCAGTGGGAGTTCTCTCCTGCCTCTCACTTACGGAATCCTTTATATCCTCTGACTTGTCCATGTCTGCAGCCTGGAATGTACATGGCTTGATTTGATTGCGATGCACTACTTTAGTGGAGTGTCCATCGGTTTCAGACCGGATCTGATAAACAGGCAGATCATCATAAGGAATGTCCACTGTTACAAATGGCTCTGGTTTCCACCTTGTTGCTAACTTGTGCACATGGATGTCTTCATTCTTTAGCAGGACACAGTCCCCAACTGACAAAGGTCCAGGTCCAGCTTGTGCTCTACAGTCATATTGTTCCTTTTGTGGAGCATGGGCTTGTTCTATTTAGGACTGCACCAGGTTGCCTGCCTTTCTGAGGGTCTGATGATGCTGTTCTGTCCACTGGTTTGGGTCAGAAGGGTTTTTGTGGGTCTCGACCTTGACATCCATCACAAGGTCCATAGGCAATCATCCATGTCTACCAAGCATTAGGAAATAAGTGTGATCTCTGTTGAGCAATGCACTGTATTATTATGTCTGTAACAGTTCTGGTAACAGATTGGCCATAGTGGTTTCGGATGTGCAGGCAGTGCTCAAAGCATTTCAATTAGGGTACGGTTTGTGCGTTCGCATAATCTGTTGGTTTGGGGATGATCCGGGGCTGTTCGCATTTTGTGGCATCCATACAGGGAGCACAGTTCTTTAAACAGTTGAGATTCAAATGCCCCTCCTTCATCCATTAGAATGTTTGTAGGGTAATTATACAACTTGACAAAATATTTTTAGAATGCTTCAGCAGTGCATTTTGCTGATAGGTCTTTCACTGGGACGGCCACTACAAACTTGGAATAGTGATTGGCCATTGTCAAAATCTGGTTAAGTCCACTGTGACTGCTCTCAACCTTCAAGTGAGCCAGTGCCACGATTTCTAATGGAGACTTGGTGACAATGGGCTGCAGAGGTGCTTGCAGAACATTGCTATCACCTTTCTTTAAGCTACATGCCATACAGTCTGTGCACCAATGCTGAATGTCCTCTCTCATGCCCACCCAGTAGAACCACTGACAAATGGTGCTTTCATTCTTTTTGGTTCCAAAATGTCCAGAGGCATTGTGATAGGCTTCTAATACTGGATCAGCTTCTTGACGAGGGATGATGATATGTTTATGTTCCTTGTGACTGTTAGGATCTCAGGTCACTCGAATCAGATGGTTGGTCTCAATTCTAAAATATTCCCACTGCCGTAGCAATTTGACAAGTTCCAGGGGCATGTTCATTCTACTCTGCTTGTTTATCTTTCTTCCAGTCTGAAGAAATATCTTTCAGTTCAGCCATTACTGGACTCTGGTCCTGGAGTTGCCTCTAGAAGTCTTCCTACCCATCAGACATAGGGCACCCAGGGGTTCTGAGTTCCATTTGGCTCCATCTGGTGCTGGCAGCACACTCAAACAATCTCAGCAGGTACTGGCACAAAAGGTGGCATCTCAAGGTCTTCCTGCTCTGTCTCGTATCCTTCTGGCTCACCTGCAACAGGCAATCTGGACAGGGCATCAGCATTTCCGTTAGACCTCCCTGATCTGTACTTGATTGAGCTGCTAACTTGTCTGACCCAAGGTGAGTGAGGGGATTATTGTCCATGTAGACGGTGAACTATGCAGCTGCCAGATAATGTCTGAACTTTTCCGTTACTGCCCATACCAAGGCCAGGAAATCTAGCTTGAATGACCTGTAGTTCTCATCATTTCTGTCTGATCCCTTCAGGCCTAGACTGGCATAAGCAACCACCCTCTCGACTCCATCCTGATTCTGAGCCAGGACTGCCCCAAGACCATGATTGCTGGTGTCAGTGTAAAGACGAAATGGGCGAGCACAGTCTGTATAGGCCAAGATAGGCGTTGTCATCAATACATGTTTTAGATGATCAAAAGCTTCTTGGCACTGAGGGGACCACCTCACAACACTGGTCTTTGGCAGTTTATTCCTTTTGGGTACCATAGCAACTCATACAGAGGCAAGGAAATTGTCACAAAGTCTTTTAAGAATCTATGATAATACCCCATGAATCCCAAGAAACGTCTCACATCTTGAATGGTTATAAGTCTGAGTCAATCCCTTACTGCCTCCTCCTTACTGGGGTCTGGTGATATTCCTTCCGCTGACACTACATGTCCCAGGTAGTTCACCTGTTCTTTTAGAAAGTGGCACTTTGATGGCTTGGTTTTTAGTCCATACTGTGTCAAATGGCTGAAGACTATATCTAGGTGTTTGAGGTGTGCCTGTAATGTCTTGGAGTAAACAGTTATATCATCCAGGTAGAGTAACACAGTATCAAAGTTTTCACTTCCCAGACAGAGCTCAATCAGTCTCTGAGAGGTTGCAGGTGCATTGCAGAGGTCAAATGTCATTCTTGTGAATTTCCCACTGGGGTAATGAAGGCAGTTTTCTGTTAATCTTCATGGGCCATGGGGACCTGCCAGTAGCCACTTGCCAAGTCAATGGTAGAAAAGAAGGTGGAGGACTTCAGAGCGGGTTAAGGCATCCTCTCTTCTTGGTAGAGGACAAGCATCCTTGTGGGTAATCTGATTTAATCTGAGGTAGTCAACACAAAACCTGATCTTGCCATCCTTTTTTCTAGCCAGCACAATCAGCACGGCTCAGGGGCTGTGACTTTCCCTTATGACATCAGCATCCTATTGGACTTCAGGAGGGCTGACTTTGCCAAAATGGGTGAGTGCCTAAGGAATGCACTAGCAAATGGGCAGGAAGGAGTGGTGGAAGAACAATGAGAAATAATCAAAAAACTGCCATCACAGAGGCAACAAGCCTTTGTGTGAAGCAAATAAAACAAAACGATGTAAGAAACCACTAAGGTTCTCAAAGGAGGTGGCAGGGAAAGTTAGGGAGAAAAAGAAAGCATTCAGGAAGTACAAGGAATCACAGAAGGAGCAGGACAGAGAATTGTATCAGTTAAAGCAAAAGGAAGCTGGGAAGGCAGTCAGAACAGCAAAGGCCCAAACCGAGGAAAAGATAGCCAACACAGTTAAGACAGAGGATAAAACCTTTTATAGGTACATCAGGGAGCGAAGGAAGACCAAGGGAGGGATAGTGAGGCTTAATAAGGGGGGTGGGGGTGGGCAGAGAGTGACTGTGAAAAGGCAGAGACACTAAACAAATATTTTTGCTCAGTATTCGCAAACCTAAACCAAACAATAGAAACACTCTGGATACAGAAGTTGATACAAGACCATTTACAGAAGAAAGGGTTCTGAAAGAACTCCTAAAATTGAAGGTGGACAAAGCAATGGGGCCTGATGGGATTCATCCCAGAATTCTAAAAGAACTAAGAGTAGAACTAGTGACACCACTGACTACCCTCTTTAACAAATCATGGGAGGATGGGGTGGTACCTGAGGACTGGAGGAGGGCAGATGTGATTCCACTTCACAAAAGTGGGAGCAGGGCAGAAGCAGGCAACTACAGACCTGTTAGTTTAACCACAGTGATAGGGAAAATGATGGAATCACTTCTGAAGGAAATAATTGTCAAGTACCTAGAGGCCAGAGGGGCACAGTACCCAAGGCAGCATGGATTCACAGCGGGAAGGTCATGTCAGATGAATCTAATTGATTTCTTTGACTGGGTGACCAAAGTAGTAGATCAGGGATGGGCTGTGAACATGGCCTACCTAGACTTTAGCAAGGCATTTGACTCAGTCCCACACAAAAGATTAATATACAAGTTAGCCAGCCTGGGAGTGGGTCCCAAGATGATAGCCTGGGTCCCAAGATGATAGCCTGGGTAAAGAATTGGGTGGAGAATAGGACACAGAGGGTAATAGTAAATGGAGTCCACTCTGAAGAAAGGGGGGTTACTAGTGGGGTACCGCAGGGTTCAGTACTAGGACCGGTCCTCTTCAATGTCTTTATAAGCGACATTGCAGAGTGACTGGAAGGAAAAGTATGTCTCTTTGCAGATGACACAAAGGTCTGTAACAGAGTTGATACACAAGGTGGGGTGGAAAGGATGAGAAGGGACTTGGCAAGGTTGAAGGAATGGTCAAATGTATGGCAGCTTAGATTCAATGCTAAGAAGTGCAAGGTAATGCACCTGGGAAACAAAAACCCAGGGGAAGAGTACACAATGGGAGATGAGATACTAACAACAACAAAAATGGAAAGGGACCTGGGGGTAGTCATATCAGATGACCTAAAGGTGGGTAAGCAATCTGAGAGGGCAGTAAGGAGGGCTGAGGGGATGCTGGGATGCATAGGGAGAGTCATCACCAGTAGAAATCAGGAAGTTGTTATCCCTCTGTACAGACAGCTAGTGAGACCCCATCTGGAGCACTGTGTGCAGTTCTGGAGACCCAATCTCCGCAAAGACATAAACAGAATATAGGCAGTCCAGAAGAGGGCAACTAAAATGGTGCAGGGTCTGCACCGGAAGACATATGAAGAGAGACTTGAGGAGCTTAATATGTATCACCTTCAGGAAAGGAGGGAGAAGGGGGACATGATAGAAACTTTCAAGTACCTCAAGGGAATCAACAAAGTTCAAGACAGTAGCATCTTTCAGAAAAAGAGGTGTGCAAGAACAAGAGGGCACAATCTGAAGATAGATGGGGAGCGGCACAGAGGTAATGTAAGGAAGTATTTTTTCACAGAGAGAGTTGTGGATGCATGGAACGGCCTTCCGGAGGAGGTTGTGGAGTCAAAAACAGTGGTGGAATTCAAGCATGCATGGAACAGTTATAAGGCAATTCTAGGGGGTGGGGGTAGGAAGAAGTAGGTTGTTGGTTAGCTAGGATCTGCAGCTTATCCATTAGGTAGGGGAAATGGGCAGACTGGGTGGGCCAAGCTGTCCTTATCTGCCATCAAATTCTCTGTTTCTCTGTTTCTATCCGGCATCTCCTTGATCAGTTGCTTGGCTGGTTGATACAATGCTGGTGGAATGGGCTGGTATCACTCTCTGATCAGAGGGTGGTTCTCTGTACTGATGTAGTGTTTGATGTGAGTGGCACAACTGAAATCTAAAGCATGATGCGAGAATGCTTGCTGATGGTGTCGTATTAGTGCTGTGAGCTGGGCTCTCTGTTCCTCAGTGGTGTTCTGCTGTTCCATGTCTTATCTCCTGTACCCATGCTTCCTCTTGAATGTCTGGATTATTTATTTATATTTTGGATTTACAACCTCTGAGCCAGGGGCTCGTTTACAAAGGTACCTCATCACAGTGAGGACATACTGTGGAACATAACATTACCCAGTAACAGAAAACAGTGTGAGACAGAATAACAGAGTAGCTTCCATATGCAACAAATTACAGCATACCAAGAGACAGTGCAAATTAGAATATTACAGTAGTTTCCATACAATTCACTTGATGTATCTTTTCTGGGTTTCACATAGATCACGCGTTGTTACAGAACCATGGAAGTGGGAGGCCATGGGGAGCATGGGGGGGTGAGGTGGGAGTTCGGCCTGGTGGGCTATGTCAAAAGTGATAGTAGCTGAGGCCTGTTAAGGACAGGTGCAGCCCCGGGAGCTGAGCAGTTGGTTCTTATGGGCGGATTTAAAAGCGGCAATTTTGGGGGCAGTGGAAATGGATGTGGGAAGAGAGTTAAACCAAGATGGGGCTCTGTAACAGAAGGACCTTTGGGCCTGAGTGGTCCTGGTTCTGGGGACCAGGAGGGTGGTCTTGTTGGCAATTTGGGTTGAGACAGTGGGCAGGGTAGGTTGGATGGAGGCAGTAACCCTGGGTGGGGTGAACCCAAGCAGAATTTTCTTAGTTAGAAGGCAGGTTTGGTAGCGGAGTCATTCATCTAGGGTAAGGAGACTGGCCGTGTCGTAGAGTTGACATGTGTGGGTGAGCCGGGGGGCATCAGTCATTAGCCTGCAGGCCTTGTTTAGGGTGAGGCGAATCTTGATGAGGGCAGTGGTGTCAGCTGTGGCATAGACTGGAAGGCCATAATCTACAAGCGACAGTACCGAGGACATAACGGCAAGCCGGAGGGCATCAGTGGGGAGGCAGTCCATGTGCAGGTAGAGGATGCCAAGGTGGGTGTTGGTGGTGGATGCAAGGGCATTAATGTGGGCGTGAAAGGTAAGGGCTGAGTCGAAAGTGACTCCAAGGTTTTTGTAGGAGTAGACTTTTCAAGCGGTAGTTGGGTGCTGGGGAGGATGGTGAGTGGGTTGTTACTAGCTTTGTTTTGGGGATGAGTGAAGAGCATTGATTTGTTTTTTTTTGTGATTGATGATGAGTCTGCGCTCCTTAAACCAGGTTTCAGCATCATGGAAGCAGTGTTGGAGAGTGTCCTGAAGAGAGGTAAGGTTTTGATGGGAGGCAAAAATGACGGCATCATTGGCGTACATGAGGATGTTGCCGGAGCAGGCACTGGGCAGGGTGTTAAGATATAGGCTGTACAATAGAGGACCCAGGATGGAGCTCTGGGGTACTCCCGAGTGGATTGGATGGGTTTCCGAGAGTGTCCCATTGATTCTGACACATTGAAAGTGTGCTGTCAGGTAGCTTGAGCACCAGGTGAGGGGGCCAGCTGAGAAACCAATGTGGTAGGCAGCATTTAGTAGCAGAGGGTGAGAGACAGTGCCGAAGGCCTTAAAGAGGTCAACATACACTGCACCAGCGAGGGAGCTGGAGTCAAGGGAGGAGTGCAGGAAGTTGGAAAACTCCATTAATGCAGTGCCAGTGCTGTGACCAGTGCAGAATCCATGTTGTTCTGGGCACAGGATGTTATGCTTAGCCAGGTATTCATTCAGTTGATTAGCTACCACTTTTTCTAGGGCTTTGGAGAAGGGGGAAAGGATGGAGATTGGTTGGTAGTTGCTGGGGGAAGTCAGAGGGGAATTGCCCCAGGCAGAGGGATGTTTAAATAGCCCGGTGAGTGGGACAAGGACTTCATCCAGGACCAGCTGGAGTATTTTGGGGTCTAGGGAGTCACTCCTAGGATTTTTGCATTTTAAGGCTTTAAGTAGTAGCGGTTTTGCTTCCCTGGTAGATACTTTGTGCCGGTAGAACTAGGGGCGCTGAAGGACTAGGGGCGGTAGACCAGGGGTAGGATTGAAGAAGTTACTAGGGAGGACAGAGCTATGGTCAGTGAAGGATGAGTTGAGGCCATTGGCAATGCAGGCAGGGTCGGTAGTGTTGGTGCTGTCAATAGTGAGCTGGGATGGGGGGGAGTGGGACTTCCCATTTAACTCTTTAATGTTATCCTCAGAAGGTTCAGGCACACCCCCAGGAGGAGCAGAGGGTGACCTGGTAGTGGTCTTCCTTGGCTTTCTGGATTGCCCATGAGCACTTGTTCCATGCAACACTGTAGGCCTGTCTGTCCGCAGGATGGCCGGATTCATTGGCGTGGTGCCAGAGGTTGTCCCTGTTTCTGAGCATCTGGAGTAGGGCCAGAGTAACCCAAGGTACATTTTGTTTTTTGGAGTGGATTTTGGTGAGTGGCACAAAGAGATCACAGGCCCTGTTAAAGGTATGTGAGAAGAGGTTGAGGGCAGCATCAATGTCAGGTGCCTGGTGGATGGGGGACCAATTAATCTGGGTGAGATACTGTTTGAGTTTAATCAACCCGCCAGGGCGAAGGAGCCTGCGGAGAGTGGTTTGGGTTACAGGTTTGGGGGTGAGGGCAGACCAGAGGAATAGGATGGGGAAGTGGTCACTTAAGGAGTTGGGGAGGACTCGAATGTCTTGAATTTTATGGGGATGGTTAGTGATAACGATGTCCAGGAGGGTGCAGGTACTCTTGGTGATGCTGGTCTGCAGATATGAGGGGTGGTTTACCTTTTATTGTTTAGGGATTAAAATCTTGTCCCAATCTACTCTGATAAGCTGTCCCACCATTTGTCATTTTAAAAGTTTTACAGGTTGAGATCCATAATTTAACAGACAGACAGGAATTCTTCCCTCTTTTACGACCCCTAGGTTCCTGGCTGCCATCACCGGGTCTCCCTCTTGAGTCCAGAAGGGTTCCATCATGGCTACATAGTCTTTTCCTCCCAGTCCCACTTTAGCTTTACACATCATGAGTGTTTTGTTTCCTGGTTCCAGCTGAATGGGGCAGTGGTCCATCACATGCACCTTCCCTATCTCCCCTTGATCATTGGTGAATATTTGGTACTTCTGGAGGTATTGGAGAATATTCTGCCAGATTTTTCTTTTCTGTACATGCATTGATTGAGTCTGTTCCTTCATTATGCTCATCAAAGCACTCGGTAATGCTGCAGTATATTCATCCCCACAATAAAGGGTGGTACAGAAGGGTCATGGGTGTGCTTACAGGTATACCCTGCCAGCTATGCTCACTGTCCCCAGTCTTCACGGAAATCTCTGCATATCCATTTATTAGAATTCTTGTTCCATTGCTGGTGGCCAAATTAATCTAGCTTTCAGGCAGTTGCAGTAGCTGGTCCCTGTACCAGTGGTCAAAGAAGTGTCCACTTTGGATGGTGGTCACCTGAGATCTGGTATCCAGCAGTGCAGGTAGGGTTACTTCATCTATTTGTATTGAAGCAGTTGGGCAGTTATCCATGAACCTTGACCATTCCGGGTGCTTCCGTGGACCTATTGTTTGACATCCCGGGACTCGGTCCTCTGTCCCAGGGACTTCCTGTTTAAAACTGTCTCTCTGGTGCTGGCTGGCTGTGAGCATCTCCGTCCCATGTTACCACTGGTGCCATACCTTTGGCAGATCGGCCTTCCCTGTGAATAAAACTGGTCGGTAGGCCTCCGCCCTGCATTTGTTCACTGATCAGGTGCTCTTGGTTGATGCCAATCCAGATGACCAGGGGCTTGTCCCTGAAATTCATGATGGAGATCATCCTCTAAGTTCTGAATTTCCTGTCTCATTTTGCTTATGATATAGGTCATCAAGTCCGATTCTGGATTTTTCTGGTCTCTTCTGGGTGATTCAGTATCAGCTATTCCTTTAGGTCGGCACTAAGAGTTCTTTTCATCTCCCCCATTGCAGTGTTGTGAATTCACCATGCCATGATGGGTTAGTTCACACAGCAGCTCAAGTACCTCCTCCTTAAAATTCAGAAAGGGGGGGCGCTAATGAGCAGCTAGCTGAACGGATGCACATTCCCTCGCTGCTCCCTCTAAACAGCCAAAAATTAAGTTTTTCAACATAAAACTAGTACCTTTGTCTGTGTATTTGGGTGTCCCATTGATGGTAGAAGCAGGATGGATGAATATCTCACTCCAGGCTCCTCAAAAAGTCAGAGGATTGCCTCAAAAAATGCAAAGAAAGGAGGAGAGAATGGCAGCCTGGTTTCGCTGTCGGCGGCTGAAGTAGCCACGTTGGGCAGGGAGGTTACGGGACAGGTCATCGCGGCCCTGGAGCCTTGTCTAATTAAGTTGGAGGGGAAGCTGGATTTGAAGCTTCAAGAAATCCAGGAGCAACAAGTAGCACAGGCGAGCAGAATGGCGGAGGTGGAGGAAAGGGTGTCCCATTTGGAAGACGAATTGCTGGCGGCTCCGGGACAAGTGGCGTCCCTCCAGAAAGAACTAGCGAAGATGAAGGAGGCTTTCAATTATCAGGAGAACTACCAACAATGCCTCAGCTTATGTTTGAGAGGCCTGCCGGAGGGTATGGAAGGGGTGAGCGCACTAGATTTCTGCATGGAAGTTTTGCCAGGGATCCTGGGTCTCCATCTAGCAAAAGGTAGATTTAAGCTGGAGCGAGCACACAGGGCGGTGATGCCTCAGCCACTGAGAGACCAACCACCGAGGCAATAATTCTCCGGTTTCATAATTTTCAAGACAGGGAACTGGTCTTGAAGGCTTACCGGGAGAAGGGCACAGTGGTGTATGAGGGGCATCGGCTCTTCATGTTGCAGGATTACTCAGCCCGGCTGTTCAAGAGGAGAAAAATGTTCAATGGCATCATGCAGCAGTTCAGGGAGTGCAAGATCGAGAACTTCTTAGCGTACCCGGCTACCCTGAAAATAAAGCATGAGGGGGCAACATACTTGTTTTGGGAGATAGAAAAGGCCGAAGAATTTGTCCGATCACTGAAACAGAATGTGCGCTGAGGGGGAAACTGGGTTTTTGAGCTGCTTCTTTCTAAGTTTTGGAGTAGAGGAAACTGTTTACTGAGTTGTGTTTCTCTGCCTAACTCCTATACAGTAGTTTGAAGATGAATGCAGAAGGGACATGGATGGCTATCCTCGTGTGCTGAATTGAAAGGGATATGTATGTTTGCTTTGTTCTTTTATCCTCCCTACCATTTGTGAATCGTTCTGCAGTGACAGTTGAAGGAACTTGGGTGCAGGAGGAAAGTGGACTAATGGACAGCAAGGGGGAAGGCCTAGAACCAGAGCTGTGCTGAGGATGGCTGAATATCGCTGTTTAAGAACCCCTGGTGCCAGGAGAAGGAAGAACTGAAGAGGAAACAGAGGAAGATGTGGAAGCTGTGTCTGGGTGACGCTATGTGGGTGGGTGGGGAGAAGGGCCTAGCGTGTTGTTTTTTTGGGTGCAGCCTAGTCTCCCTGCTGGCCTAATGCAGTAACCTTGATTGTTTGATTCCTGCTTTGGGGAAGCATGTACATTGAGAGGGAAGGGCAGTAGAGCAAGTTCTTCTTCGGGTGAACAGGGGAACTGGGAAGGCTAGTCAGAAGGAGACATTGGTAGAAGGGGTAGTCGGGAGTGTGGTGGAAGGGGGAGCCTGGATTATGCAAGGGGGGTAGGATCTACTTTACGCTACAGGGGAGAAAGGAAGAAAATGGCTGTGGGGGAGGGCGGGGGAGCGTCTTCGTCAGTACATGGGGATGTGGCAGACACTTGAGCTGGGGAAGCAGTTAGTGTCATGAGGAGTAAAAGAGAGATGAGGTGGTAGCGGGGTGAAGGGCCATGTATTACAAGGTAGGAAGAAAGGAAGGAGATTGGGAGGGTGTACTGGGGCAAAGGGGGGAAGGAATAGCGAGTTGATACAGCAAAAGCAGGCTACTAGGAAGGAAAGCTGGAGGGAGAATTATAGTGGGTGGAGGAGGAGATGAATGGGGGAGATAGGAGGAGGAGAAAGGGGGAGGAAACAGGAATGGTAGGGAATTGTTTGACTGGGGGAGGGGAAGGGTGAGGGACAGATGGTGGAATATAAAAAGTTTAGTGTTGAAGTTGTTTTTTTTGTAAATGGTGCTATTTTACAAAGATGTATAAGAGTGAACGATTCATCGGTGACTGATATGCTCTCATTTAAGAATGCTGGACTGGGAGGGAACAGCATAATGCGTGTAAATGTCTATAATGAAAAGTACTAATGTTGTTACTTGGAATGTCTGGAGCATCATAAATCCAGTTAATAGGACGACATCGTTAACTGCCTTAAAAAGAGTGGGGGGCCCAGGTAGCATTGCTACAAGAGACACACCTAACAGATGTGGAGCATGCCAAATTGGTTTGGGGATTGGGTTGGGAGGTGCTATGCGGCCTCTGCCTTGGTGCACAAAAAAGGGGTGGCCATTCTGGTGCATAAGGCCCTCCCTCTAGAAGTACACAAGGTGGTCAGAGACCTCAAGGAGGGTAGGTACATCTTTATAACAGGGGCATTGGAGGGGGATCAGATCACTTTGGGGTCAGTGCATGTCCCAGCTGTCTACGACTCACAATTTTACATGTCCTTACTAGATTTATTGATTAAGGAATAATTCCCTGGCCTAATATTGGGGGGGGAGACCTGAACTGGACGATGGACCCGAATATGGACCTTTCTGAAGGGAAAGGGAGAGAGACAGGCTGTATGCAACAATGGCAAGAAGGCATAGCGGAGCTCAACCTGGTTGATGCTTGGCGCACAGACAACCCAGGTGTGAGAGAGTATACCTTCTACTCGAATCACTACAGGACTTGGTCTCACCTGGATTATATTTATTTGACGAGAGAGTGGTTCACCCGAGTCTGGGATGTTCGGCATAGCCCTATACATGTGTCAGATCATGCGATGGTGGTGATGAAACTGCAGGGTAGGGAAAAGCAGCTGGTTCCCCCCATGGAAATTTCCGACCTATATGGCCCAGAATGAGGAATTTAAAAAACATCTGGAGGAGAAGTGGGAGCTTTACTTGGAAACAAATGACACGGGGGGGGTTTCTAGAGCCATGCTTTGGGAGGCGGGCAAGGCCTTTATGAGGGGAGCAATTATTGAATATATGACCTGGATTAAGAGGCAAAGACAGGAGCAAAGAAAAGATCTGCAAAGAAAGCTAAAAGAGTTGGAAATGAGGGTCGCTCGGGGGGAGCAGGGGGAGGCAGCTAGATCCCTGACCATGGTGAGGGAGGCCCTGAATGCTCACTTGAGAACAGAGGCAGGGAGGACTTGCTTTTTTAATAAACGGCAAATATTTGAGTGGGGAAATAAACCAGGCTTGATTTTGGTGCATTTTATGAAGGGCGGGAAAAGGGTAGACCCAATCATAGGGGTAAAGGATGAGCAGGGAACTCTACACAGGGACGTTAAGGGGATGCAGAAAGTGTTTTGCTCTTTTTATCAACAATTACATCAAGTGGGAGGTATGGGATAGAGGGAGCGGATGTTAGAGTTTCTTGGGAAAATCAAGCTACCGGCGGCCACGCTGGCACAGAGGAATAAATTAGGTCATCCAATAACTCAGGATGAGGTGATGAGGGCTATCCAGAAGCTGCAGAAGGGGAAAGTTAGTGGACCAGACGGGTATCCAGTGGAGTATTATAAATTGATGGAAGGCCGGATGGTGAAGTTGTTAAGTGAGGTGCATCAGCAGAGGGGAGAGATGGGGGAAGTTGACCTGCCTGATACATGCTATGACGCCACTATATGCCTTATACCTAAGGAGGGGAAAGACACACAGCTCTGTGCCTCATATAGGCCAATTTCATTGTTGAACTGTGATTTGAAAATACTGGCTAAGGTGTTGGCCAGCAGATTGGAGGAGGTACTCCTGGAGTTGGTTCATCCAGACCAAACCGGGTTCATAAAGGGTCGGCAGTCATATCATAATATGAGGCGTTTGCTCAATATTATATGGCGGGCGAATAGGGGGAAAGAAAATATAGGGATTATTTCAATGGACACTGAAAAGGCGTTTGATAGAGTGGAGTGGGGGTACCTGTTTGAAGTGATGAGACGGTTTGGTCTGGGTGAAGTCTTCTCGAGGTGGGTACAGGCGATGTATCAGATGCCCCGGGCACAGGTGTTGGTGAATGGCTCCATGTCAGAGAAGTTTAATCTAGGGAGGGGTATAAGGCAGGGATGCGTGCTTCCCCCGACCTGTTTCCACTCACAATTGAACCCGTGGCAGTGGCAATAAGAGAAAGTGGGGAGATAGTAGGGATGGAGGGGACGGTAGAACGCTGTATAAGCTTGCACTGTATGTGGATGATATGCTGCTGCTCCTGAGAGATCTGGGCCGATCAGTACCCCCTCTTCTATTGTTGGTGGAGGAGTTTAGTGCCTTTTCAGGCTATAAGATTAATTTAGGAAAGTCGGAGGTAATGTGGTATCAGGGCTCAGGGAATGAGATAAGACAGTGGGGGTTGAAAATGGTGGGCCCTTGCTTAACCTATTTAGGGGTGCAGGTGGGACGATCCTTGGGGTCCTTGTATAATTTGAATTACACCAAGTTGGTAAAGACTTCTGAGGCGGACCTAAGGAGGTGGATGCAGCTGCCAGTGTCCTGGTTGGGTAGAATCAGCCTCATAAAATTGAATGTGTTGCCTAGGGTTCTGTATTTTTTGCTGATGTTACATAAAGGACTGAAGGGGGAGGATGTTAAGAGATTAAAAAAAGCCTTTTCTTCCTTTATTTGGAGAGGGAAACATCCGAGGATCAGCCTGGCACAGCTAAAAGCAGACAGAAAGAGAGGGGGCCTGGCATTTCCAGAGCTGGAAAATTTCTTGGCTATACAGCAAAGGTATGTGGTGGATTGGGTGCATAGGCCTAAGGTAGCCAGCTGGGCTCAGTTGGAGAAAGAAACAGCTGACATTAATTTAATGGCATATCTTCATAGTAAAGGTTTTAGGGCGTATAAAGCGGGAGAAAAAGTTAATCCCCTAGTAGTGCAGGTACTGCTGGCTTGGAGGCAACATAGGAGACGTGGCTAGACACAAGGTGAAAAGTCGCTGCTTTTACCAATGGCAGATAATCCCTTTTTCCTACCAGGGCTGGAAGATAAGGATTTCTGGGAATGGGAACAAAAGGGAATACGAAGCTTGGGGCACCTCTTGGTACGAGGGTAGCTGTTCTCCTTTCAAACTCTGCAGGAGGTAGTAGGAACGGGTGGGTGACAAAGGTTGAGGTATTTGCAAGTGCAGGAGGTTATGGGAAGCCTAGGAAAGGAGGCCAAAGGGGCATATGAAGTGGACTTTGTGGAGACTATGGTCTACCAGGCCCAAGAGGGGGTGAAAGGCTTTATTGGAGGGGCAGTGAAAAGAGGAAAACTAATACTCCCTGATAGAACTATTAGGACGAAAAGGCTGTGGGAACGGGACTTAGGGAGGTGCATAACGAAGGAGAATTGGGGAATGTTGCTCCCTATGCATTCTGGGATCTTGGCCTGTAACAAATATAAAAAGGCGTATTTTAAATTTATTCACAGGTTGTATCATCCACCGGTGATCGTACATAAAGTGTGCTCTGCAGTGTCACCTATGTGCGGCAGATGTGGGGTGGAGAGGGGAACATACATACACTGTTTTTGGGCATGCCCGGTGTTACAGCAATATTGGAAAGTGGTGGCTGCTGAGGTGAGTAGGGTAGCCAGTAGAGAGATGCCAATGGACCCACTGAGCTGCCTGTTTGGAGTAGAGGCCGGGGAAGAAGAAGAATGGTCACTGCTCCCTAGGTGGATTAGAGTTTTGTATGTCTTGGCTTGCCATGGCATACAAAACATGTGGGTTTCCCAGGCCACGGCAACTCTACAAGCCTGGTAGAAGATGGTGTTACAAACCTTGGGGTTGGAGAGACTGACCTATGTAATATGGGGGTGAGAGGAAAGCTTTGCCAGAAATTGGGCCCCGTTTCTGGCCCTTCTCACTGTAGAGGAGGGATGGATCCTGAGGGAGGGCACTGTAAGCTGAGAAGATGGGGAGAGTGGGGGAAGGACCCTGGGGGGGGAGAGAAAATATGGGAAACGAGTTAATGGATTTGTCCCCTAGTATAGTAAATGTGCTCGAAGCAATGGGACGGTCTAGTTATTTATTTATAAACAGAGAGATGAATTTGAGAGCATGATCATTTGTTCGCACCTTTTTATTTGTGTTTTATGTGTAAATCAATGAAGTTGAAATGCTGATCTTAATTTAAAGTATGTTAGTTTGTTGAGTGATTGTTTTACTGTTGTAAATGTAAAAATTTAATAAAAACATGATAAAAAAAAAATTCAGAAAGGCTGCATCTGGGTCTTGCCTGGATAAGAATCGTAACTCACTGCGGTGCACATTGGTCCTAATGCACTCAGTGAAAGGATCTTTCAGGGCCTGATTTAGGTCCCATGCCTCATCAGTGTCCACCCACTGGATAGCCCTCAATGCCTCCTGTAGACTGAGCGCATACTCCCTGAGGGTTTCTGTAGGCCCTTGGACACGAGAGAAGAATTTCATTTTCAGGTCAGACATGGTGCGGTGTCGAACATCCAACTCAAGTCGAGTAAAGATTTTGCCCACAGTGGTCTTCTCTCCTTCTAGTCAGGCGCTGACTTCCCTGTGTGCAGCTCCTCCTAACTGTCCAATCAGGATTTCCACCTTTTGTTGCTCGGGGACATCATAAAGTCGGAATATGGCCTGAATGTTATTTTGAAACTCTCCAAGGTTGGTGGAGGTGGGGTCTGTTGCATCGTTTGTAAAGCGTGGTAGCCAAGGTGCACCGAAGTAATAGGGCATGGTGAGTGGCATTCCCAAGTGTGCTCAGGGGCCTTCTCCAGTTCCTCCATTGGTTGCGGAACAGCTGCTTGATTCTTTGGTCTCCATTCTGAATGAGTCACTGCCTGCTCTGGACTCCTTTTAATCATGTCTGTGATGACAAAAATTGATTGTAAAGCACTAGTTCTTATTTTGCTGATGGTGTAGTGGTGCTTGGATAAGCAGAGGCAGGAGACAAACTCAGAGAATGGAAAATGTTTATTTAGGTGCAAGGCACCAAATAGGATATGCAATTACACAATTGTTAACTCTATAACCCTATTCTCTATCGTCTATGATACACTTATACTCTACGACTCGATTCTCTGTACTGCTACGATAACCTTATACTCTACAACTCTATTCTCTGTATTCTACGATAGCCTTTTACTCTGCAACTCTATTCTCTATACTCTGCGATAGCCTTATACTCTACAATGCTATTCTCTGTATTCTACGATGGCCTTATACTCTGCAACTCTATTTTCTATACTTCTATAATTCAATAATACTACTACAACTCTATCATTCTATTATTCTATTTCACTATAACAGTATGACTAGCAGAGACCAAAAGGATTGAGAGTCGTGGTCACCAGTGCACTTCACTGGCTGGCTTTAGCTAAACTAGAAGGAATGAGGGGAAATAACTAAAATGAACAAGAGCCCCAAACAATGGTAAAGCCTCCTGGCTTAAGTAGGACCCCAGGGAAATGAGATGCAGATGAAACTATCTGAAGACCTCTGGGCTGAAGCAGGATCTCAGGGAAAACAAGATGCAGACAAAACTGACTGAAGACCTCTGGGCTGAAGCAGGATCCTAAGGAGCACAAGATGTAGGTGAAACTGGCTGAAGACCACTGGGCTGAAGCGGGATCCCAGGGAAAACAAGATGCAGAGAAAACTGGCTGAAGACCTCTGGGCTAAAGCAGGATCCCAGGAAACTGGAATGTCTGAAGAGCTGAGACACCTTCGCTGGAGAGCTGGAAAGGCTGGATACTTGCAACAAAAACCACACCCGACTGGATGATGGATCCATATCTGTGAACCAGAGCAGTTCCCTGCACTACCTAATACTGTTAGGGAGGGACTGGCCTGAAGATGTAGAAAAGAAGCAAGTGACAGTGAGCTATCTACTCTATTCCTTCGCTGGTAACCAGCCCCAACTTGTCTGAAGAAGGAATGGAGGTCACAGTCTTTGGTTGGTCACTGCTAGTGACAGTCTGAAATTGAGCAATAATCAGAAGGAAGGACTGGCATTAAGCAAAGTGATTCTTGAATGAGCAGGCAGTTCAGTGGCATGCAGGGCCGTTCTTGACAAGAAGGGTATGTACATGGTTAATCCAACAGTCTTTAGAACAAACAAGGCAAATTTGAACAGAAAGGGCACTTTAGTGCATGCAGGGCAAATTCAAGGTTAATCCAACAGTCTTTGACATAACCATGGCAAACTAGCAAGAAAGGCAGTTACACTGTTACGTTCGGGCGCTGTCCCTTTAAATGCAATAGGGATGTAAATAAAAGGTTTTGCCTTTTTCACAATTCACACACAGTTCAGCATTTCACTTTCAAAATGTTCCACAGAAATGCTTCTCATAACAGGAACTTTAGGAAAGTGATGCAAGGAGAAAACCTGTCAAATGCTGGATAGCTAGCTACTCGGGGACCCTGGGGAAAATTTATTGTAAAGCACTCATTCTTATTCGCTGATGGTGTAGCTGTGCTTGGATAAGGAGAGGCAGGAGACAAACTCAGAGAATGGAAACAGTTTACTGGGTGCAACACACCAAAGAGGACAGGCAATTGCACAGCTGTATACTATATAACTCTATCCTCTATATGATAACCTTATACTCTACACTCTATTCTCTATACTCTATGATAACCTTATACTCTACAACTCTATTCTCTAAACACTACGAGAAGCTTATTCTCTATGGCTCTATTCTCTATACTTCTATAATTCAATAATGCTATCACTCTATCATTCTATTATTCTATTTCACTATAACAGTATGACTAGCACAGAC
Source organism: Neoceratodus forsteri (assembly GCA_016271365.2). NCBI lineage: Eukaryota > Metazoa > Chordata > Ceratodontiformes > Ceratodontidae > Neoceratodus > Neoceratodus forsteri. The sequence continues at coordinate 591,487,785 of CM057458.1, forward strand.
CAAAAGTCAGAGCATAGTGTTCATCAAGGATTGAGTGCAGTGGCCACCAGTGCACTTCATTGGCCATCTTTAGCTGGACTGGAAGAAATGAAGATGGAAAAGAACTGTAATACACAAGAGCGCCAAACAAATGTAAAGCCTTTTGGCTGAAGTGGGACTCCAAGGAAAATGAGATGCAGAAAAGCTGGCTGAAGATCTCCAGGCTGAAGCAGGACTCTAGGAAAAAAAATGAGATGTAGCCAAAACTGGCTGAAGATCTCTGGGCTGAAGCAGGATCCCAGGAAACACAAGATGCACATGAAACTGGCTGAAGACCTCTGGGCTAAAGCAGGACCCCAGGGAAAATGAGATGCAGATGAAACTAGCTGAAGACCTCTGGGCTGAAGCAGGATCCCAGGGAAAACAAGATGCAGACAAAACTGGCTGAAGACTTCTGGGCTGAAGCAGGATCCCAGGAAACACAAGATGCACACGAAACTGGCTGAAGACCTCCGGGTTAAAGCGGGATCCCTGGGAAAACAAGATGCAGACAAAACAAGCTGAAGACCTCTGGACTGAAGCAGGATCCCAGGAAACTGGAACATCTGAAATGTTGAGACACCTTCGCTGGAGAGCCTCTGGGAAGGCTGGATACTTGCAACAAAACCCCCACCACACTGGATGACGGATCCGTATCTGTGAACCAGGGCGGTTCCCTGCACTACCTTATACTGTTAGGGAGGGAATGGCCTGTAGATCTGGAAAAGAAGCAAGTGACAGGGAGCTATCTACACTATTCCTACACTAGCAACCGGCCCCAACTTGTTTGAAGAAGGAGTGGCGGTCACAGTCTCTGGTTGATCACTGCTAGTGACAGTCTGAAATCAAGCACTAATCAGATGAAAAGATTGGCATTAAGCAAAGGAATTCTTGAACAAGTAGGCAGTTCTGTTGCAGGCCAGTCAGTTCTTTACCAATTAAGGCAAGTTCAGGGTTAATCCAACAGTCCTTTGGAGCAAAGAAGGCAAGTTCGAACAGGAAGGACACTTTAGTATATGCAGGGCAAATTCATGGTTAATCCAGTGTCTCTGGCAATAACCAAGGCAAATCCGAGCAAGAAAGGCAGTTACACTGTTATGTTCGGGTGCTGTCCCTTTACATGCAGTTGGAATGTCAATCAAAGGTTTTGCCTTTTTCACAATTAACACACAGTTTAGCATTTCACTTCCAAAATGTTCCACAGAAATGTTTTCTCTAGCAAGAACTCTAGAAAGGTGATGCAAGGGGAAAACTTATCAAATGTAGATAACTAGTTACACGGGGACCCTGGGGTACAACCCCCCCTCCCACAGGCAATTGGATTCAAAGGATCCTAACAGGAGGATTGCCCTTTGGCTGTGGGTAATCTGGCTAGCTGGCATGCTAAGGGTCTCTCACTAACTGTCCCTCCCTGACCTAGGGGCTAATGGGACAGTTATACAGATAAGTAGCCCTTGCTTTGGGCTGAGGCTACTACGCTGCTGGGGTGGCTAACTGTGTACCCACTCCCCTTCCCTTGTTGCTGGCTGAGGCTAACACCTGAGTGCACCTTTAAATTAGCAGAATTTGCACTCTTCAATTACTAGCCTTGGTTAGTTACTGGTGGCCACTTGGCTACTAACCACCTTTCTCCACTCTGGGGCACTCTTCCTTTACCTGGGGTTTGCTTCCCCAGCTGGCACACCTGGGACTGACTTAATTGAATGGAATGTGGACAACAATAAAGGGAAAACATTTGGACTACCTGGCCCCTAATCCACTGGCCCACTTGGCTAGTGTGGCTACCACTCTGTCTGGGGCCCTCCTTGCCTTGACTGGCCCTTTATATATAAATTTAAATAAAATGATGCTTTTGGGCTGATTAGCCCTGTTCAATAGCCCACCTGGCTAGCTTTAATATAAACTGGGGTTTTGCCCTACCCCTGACTGCAGCTTTATTAATTTGAATTAATTTATTCATTTAATTGGGGCCTGTTCTGCCCCACACTCTGCCTATGGCCTGCTCCTCTCCTTTTGCTCCCTTGATGGAGCTTATTTACATAAGATTAATAAATCTGTATGCACCCAGCCCATGGGTGGTCCTCCCTTATGGGGCCTTGCCCCCACTTGCGGCTGTCCCTCAAGGTGCCTTTCATCATGGAAGCTTTTATTTATTTATTTCAAAAGTTCAGGCAGTCAGCACCTGCCCATTCGTGCTGCTGCTGACTCACCACCCCAGCCCGGGAAAAAAGTCTCTGAGGGAGGAGGCAGAATGTGCTGTTACAGGCTGGCACTGGCACTGTCACTGGAGGCAGGCAGGAACAGGGATGACTCGGGACCTTGCTGCTTATGATGCTTCTCCAAGATGCTGGCTGCTGAAAGGTGGCCCCGTTTGTGGGCACTGCCGATGAGGGACTGCCAGTTAACTTTTAAATAAAAAAACAAGCAAAAAAAAAACTGGGGCTATACAGAGCTCACACTGCGGTTGACTGCTGCTGCTGGGAACCACCAACACTGGAGGACTGCCGCAATACCGGGCTGCCAAACTGACACCACGAAGGGACAAGAGGAGGACTAAAAATACAGTTACCTATTGCTTTTACCTCCCATTGTGCCCTCTCTCACTTCTCTGGCTGCAAAACTTATTTTTTCTTCATGTCAGGGCACATGGAAGCACTCTCCCAACCACACTGTCAGCTGGACACTCTTCAACTCAAAACAGATGTTACTGGCCACTACAGAACCCTCTCTAGCATTCGAGATGCTGAGTCCCTAGTGACCAGGGAGGCATGCAGCTGCCCAGTGAGAGGAGGGCTTGAGACGGCATGGGTTTGTGCCATAGCTGGGCAGGCTGCAAGGAAACAAAGCAACAAAAAAAATGTTTTAAAACTGCAAGCATGCATTTTTATTTTTGCAAGGGCTCCTGACTGTGTTTGCCCCCCCCACCCTTGCCACCTAAACTACTGGGGCACCTGAGCACCTACTGGGGACACTGGGGACTACTGGGGGACACTGGGAAACTGGTGGGGAACCCCCTATACTTTGTGATATTATAAGTAGAGCTTGGATGATTGAATTGCTGAGATGAGCAACAGGCATATTGGAGCTTTGGACCTCCTCCCTGCCTTTCTTGCAGCTTGGGCCTTCTCAGCTGTAGGCATTTGCAGTTTTAGCAGGCTGGACACCTCTCAGCTTTTCTGGCAACTTGGCTTCTTTTTGGTGACATCACAGAACTGGAGCAGACCAGTATTGGGGACTAAGGTCACATGCAACCTCCATGTCCAGGCATAAACCCTCAGGGGGAGACTAATAGGTAATGCCTAGTGATGACTGTCACAACCCCACTCAGCAGGTCAGGCTCTCTACTCCCACAGTGCCAACCTCCGAGCATAGTATTGTGAACAGTTAAAAGAAACAGGGTAACCCTCTGTTTTGTGGGTCGGAATCACCTTTGGTCTCAAGTTCTTTAGGGATTCAAACTGTGACCCTCTTACTAGTGTACCCAACTGTACAGGCTCAGATAATTCTGCTCTTCAGGGAATGCCAGATATCTTTCACCTATGGGCACCTAACCAGGTATACAAAATGAACCCTTAAAAACTCTATGAAAGACCTTAGATAAATTCTTACCTTTTCCCAGTTTGGGATACCATTAAGCTTATGAACAGTGTTGTCAAAATCTTAACCATCCATACATCACAGGCAAAAAGGAAGGACTTCGAAGATACAGGCAGTTTCTTTAAAATAAGAGGTTTTACTTAAAATGAATAAAATATGTAAAACATAACCACAGAACAATATATCACAAAACATACAATCACTTCAAAGAACAAGGTAAAATACAAACATAAACTCCTACTACAATATACTTAGACTTGTCTGTCTAATGTATACCTTCTTACAGTGCTTTAGTTAGCTATTGTTTCAAGAGAGTCCAACCAGGAATGCTTCTAAGTGGAAATACATAATACAGTTAAACTGTCTCTAAACCTGCCCCTTCCATGATGTCACCTCGCTCCTCCCTGTAAAATATAAAAATGAATACACACAGGATGTCCCAACACTCAGGGGGTATATTAAATAAGGTGCCATCAGCAAAAACTCATTTCCCCATATGACCCTTTGATCTTTAGTCTTTCCTTTGATCTAGTGTGGTTTCCTGCATTTTCAAAGACATCACAGAACTTTTTACAACTCTGCAGTTTTCGAACCTAGCTGCAACATAGTTTTTCAGCACCAGTTGAAATTAACTGCCCTTCCTGAGGACGTCATAAAATGGATATTTTTATTTGTTTGTTTGTTTGTTTATAAGTTTATTTTTATGCAGGTTGATTTGTTGGAGAATAAATCCCCATTTACAACAAATTCCTGTGGCACATACTTGTAATTACAACAAAACAATATAAATAAATACATACAGAACAAAAAACAACATATGAACTAAAAACAGTTACAACAAACATTCAAGTAATCATGCAATTTAAATTTAAATATGTGCAAATCAAGAATCTCAGTGATTTGAAATGGTAATTCATTACAAGTCTTTGCTAGACTGTTCTGGAGAATTATATTCTCCATCCGGTTCATGATTTGGATCATAGGCAATTTCCTGGATGTTTTCCTTAGCCTATCAGAATATGTCAAATTTGAGTTCAAACATATTAGATGATTTAGTGGATGTAATTTTTTACTACTAGGATAAATTAGACCATGAAATGCCACTCACCATAATTCCCCATTCTGTAATACATCTGGTCTATCTTATCCAGAGATTTATGGTAAGAATGCATATACAATGGAAATCCATAATCGAGTACAGGCAGCAATAGTTGTTTTACTAATCCAGTTTTAATTTCCCTGGTCAGGCATCCTGACATCCTTCTTAAGGCTCCCAATCTTTGATTCACCTCTTTTGTTTGCAATAGAATGTGTTCAGAAAAGGAAAACTGGGAATCAACAAGGACTCCCAGATATTTATAACTAGATACCTTCTGAACCTTGGTCCCGTCAAGAAAATTAATCTGTAAATCTGTAAAATCCTTTTTTACATGTGATCCCACAGAAAAGATCATACTCTGCATCTTTCCAATGCTCATTAAAAGACCTGAGTCTCTCATCCAAGTCTCAATATTAAAGAAATCTGTTTGGAGCCGCTGTTTCAGGTCTCCAGGACCATCTGCAGATGCAATTAATACAATATCATCTGCATAAAGCCTGATTTCAGTACTAGTTATTTGAGTTACAAGGCTATTTATGTAGATATTAAATAACACAGGGCCCAAAATAGAGCCCTGAGGTACACCTCTATTTAGATCCAGGAGACCTGAGACAGCAGCACCACAGACCACCATTTGCCTACGATTAGATAAATAGGATCTAAACCATTCCAGAGACTCCTGTTACACCCCAATATCCAACAATCTGTGCAAAAGAGTCTCATGATGTACCAAGTCGAAAGCCTTACTTAGGTCCACAAACACCGCCCTGCTTGATTTTGGTGATTTGGTGGCAACATCACTAAATCAAGGTAAATATACTGGGGCGGTGTTTGTGGACCTACCCTCTCTAAACCCATATTGGTACTTAGTTAATATCCCTTCTTGATCAAGATAGTGGCCAAGCTGGTAATTTACCAGCTTTTCCAAGATCTTTGATAGAATCGGGAGCAAGGTAATTGGTCTATAGTTAGAAGGAGCTGTATAATCTCTACCCTTGTGTATAGGAACAATTTCTCCCATTTTCCACTGTTCAGGTACAGAAAAAGAAAACTGTATACTCCAGTTATAGATATATGTAATTATTGGGGCTATTATGTCAGAACCTGACTTCAAGAACCTAGGATTGATGCCATCTATCCCTGCTCTTTTTGGCACTTTCAAGTTTTTCAGTTCTTTAACTACATCCTGTACTTCAATATTTTTTTTATTTAAATTCCTTATTGTTAACCACAGGAGTAACAAAGTGTGTTTGTATGAGATCAGCTATTCCTAGTTTTGGTATTTCCAAATCTGGTAAGTCCTTAAAATACTGATTTAACAGATCAGCTACCTCTAAAGGATTATCTATCAACTTTTCTCCCTGTACCAGAGTAATAAGATTTTTAGACTGACAGATTTTTTAAATCAGAGATATTCTTCCAAAATTTATTTGGGTCTTACATCTTACCAAAAGATTTCTGATAAAATCTTTTTTTGGCTAAAGCTACCATTCATTTACATTTATTCTGCCAACATTTAAAATAATCCCAGTCTTCCACTAATCTTGTTCTTTTAGCTTTTTTCCATATTCTGTTCCTTATACGTAGCTGGGTTTTCAATTTCTCACTAAGCCATGGTAAGTTTTTGGTATTATTACTCTTTTTTATTTTTGGGGCATGGATTTGGACAATATCCAGGAAAGAATCCATAAATTCCTGGATAGCCAAATTTAAATCGGGAATCAAGAATACTCTTGACTAATCAAAATTTCTAAGACTATCCCTAAAGGATGATACATTAAATCTCCTCAAATCACATACCCAAAAATCATGTTTTCCACTTCCCCAGATTTTTTGTGAAGATAAGACACACTGAATTGGGTTATGATCCCCCAGATTTAAAGGAAGGGCTTTACAGCCCTCCACATTTAAATCTTATGAAACAAAAAACAAGTCCGGTATAGAACCAGTAGTTCTATTATTAAGACTTCTTGTTGGTTGATGGATTAATTATTGAAGTCCTAATACTTCCAAACTTGTTTTAAGTTTATTTCCTCTAGTATATCCCCAGTCTTCATTGAAGTCCTCGGTTAACAACACACACTAATTTTTTAATATTTCCAATAAGATGTCAGCCAAAACATCAAATGTGCTTGTTTTAGTCTTAGGAGGAGCATAAAAAACTCCAACTATTAATTTTGATTTTAACAGCTCTATAACAAAACAATCAATCCCTGCCACATTTTTGGCTAGTAGTGGCTGGTATGAGCCTAAGGTATTTTTTATGTAAAGCAATACCCCCCTCCCCTTTTCCCTCTATCCTGCCTTATTAATCTATAACCTGCTAAATCTACCTCCTCATTAGAAATACCAGAATGATGCCAGGTCTCAGAAATGGCCAAAATGTCGTGAGACATTCCAGTAACCCAAACTCTATATTCATCTATTTTATGTATGAGACTTCTAACATTCTCGTGGGTAATTGTTATCCCCTCTTGTTGTTTGGGCCCTGGAAGTTTTTTCCACATCTCCACACTGTGTCAGTAAGGCAAAACAAAATAAACTCATAGCTCTACAGTTCACAAAATCAAATGTTCCTTTTTTAATTTTTAAGGGTCTTGATCGTTATTTCATTAAATTTGTAAAAACATTTCACCTCTTAGTCATGTGTTGGTGATCTTGTACTTGTCCCCCCGTGGTCATAAAAAACACGCCTTTGCTAATACTGTTACAATTAATTTCAGAAGTTTAAAAATTAACCAACCACATTCCCATCAATACCCACCCCCCATCACATATAATAAATGCATAATTACCAAATTTTGTTGCAAGACTTGTAAAATCTCTTACCCGAAACCACTGAATTTTTCTTTACCGAGTGGTGCCACTCATGACATTCACACCATGGCGCTCGCGCCCGTGGGTGGCACGAGCTTTTGTAATGATTACAGCCCCAGCTGTTTACAATTGTCCCGACCCTCCACAGTCACAGGCAAACAGTACAAGTTTAAAAGTCACTGCCCAAGAAGTTTAGCACTGCCCAAGATGTTTAGCTTGATGTTCTGTTGCAGCTCTCACCTGCAGCCTCAGTAGTACTTTTAGTACTTTTAGTTCCTGGCTTCAAGCAACACAGATCCTAAACAAGGTTATAAAATGCAAGTTCTTGGAAGTTAATCACATTACAGAGATCTGCTGTTTAACATATCCTGTCCTTTGAACTGAAACCTGGGGGGGGGATCATCCCAGGAGCACAGGATGTCTCATGAGAGACACTCGATAACACATTGTTATATTACAAAATCATGGAGCAATCAGTACCAGCTGTCCAAGTGTCACAATCCTTCCCAGCTAGACTGAATTTGGGGGCTCTATCCCCTGCATGGGATGAGCTTCCCAAATCAGTTCACTCCTCATAGACATGAGACAAGCCATCTGAGTTCTGATTGGTCACTCCAGCCCTATGTAAGATTGTCATGTCATACCCTTGCAAAGCAAGACTCCATCTTAACAATCTACCATTAGTTTTTCCCATTTGCGTTAGCCAAACCAGGGGGTTGTGGTCAGTTTGTACCACAAAATGCTGCCCATAAAAGTATGAATCTAACTTCTTTAGAGCCCACACTATCGCAAGACACTCCTTTTCCACAGTAGAGTATGCCTGCTCCCTGGTAAGTCACTTTCTACTCAGGTACACTACTGGGTGATCTTTCCCTTGGTTGGATGTCTGACTCAGTACTGCCCCAATACCCACGTCTGAGGCGGCAGTCTGAACTATAAAAGGTTTGCTATAGTCAGGCATGGCGAATACAGGAGCACTGCACAGGGTCTCCTTCAGTCTGGTAAAGGCTTCCTCACAGGCTGGTCCCCAGGTAATTTTCTTTGGCAAACTTTTCTTTACCAGGTCAGATAGGGGAGCAGCCAGGGCACTGTAATTGGGTACAAATTTCCTATAGGACCCTGCTATCCCTAGAAAACTCCTGACCTACTTCTGTGTTTCTGGTCTGGGCCACACCTCGATCACCTCCGGTTTTGTTTGGTTAGGATGGAGCTGTCCCCGGCCTACCACATGCCTGAGATATGCCACTTCTTCCATGGACACCTGGCACTTCTCAGCTTTGACAGTGAGCCTGGCCCTCTGTATCCTGCCCAGCACTTCCCTAAGGTGGGACAGGTGTTCCTCCCAGCTGGCACTAAAGATGGCAATGTCATCCAGGTACACCACGGCGTACTCCTTAGCACCATTTAACACCTGGTTCACCAACCTTTGGAAAGTGGCTGGGGCGTTCTTCATTCCGAAAGGCATTATTTTAAATTCAAATAAGCCTATCGGAGTAATGAAGGCCGACCTCTCCCTAGCTCTGTCTATTAACTCTACCTGTCAATACCTCTTGGTCAGGTAAATAGTCGTAAGGTAGGTTGCCCCTCCCAACTTGTCCAGGAGTTTATCCGTCCGGGGCATCAGGTGGGTGTCTGACTTCGTGACTGCATTCAGTTCATGATAGTCCACACAGAAATGAGTAGAGCCATCTGACTTGGGTACAAGGACTACGGGTGAGGCCCAGGGGCTGTGGGATCTCTGGATTACCCCCTAAATCCAGAATCTTCTCCACTTCCCTCCCAATGTCCTTTTGGACAGCCTCTGACACCTGATATGCTGTCCACCATATGGGCGTCTGTGTCCCTGTCTGCACATCATGCGTCACTAAGGGGGTTAGTCCAGGCTTGGCACTAAACAGTGAGGCAAAGTCTGCTAAAACCTCCCTTACTTCCTGAATCTTGTCTGGGGCCTGCTGGGGAGACAATTTTACTGCCTCCACAGAGAACTCCCACTTGCTTTCTTCCAGCAGGACCAGAAGGGGGTCTCCCTCGTCCGTTCCCTCCCCCAGGACTACACACTGCAAACACCATGTCAGCCCTATTAGCATATGGCTTCATCATGTTGACATGGTACATCCTTTCTATCTGTCTTCTGTCAGGTAACCCTATAATATAGTTTACGTCATTTACCTTCCTAACTACTTTGTGCGGTCCTGCCCAAGCAGCCTGCAACTTGTCTTTCCGGACCGGAATAAAGACCATGACTTCCTGACCCACCATGTATGAGCGAGCTCTGGCTCTGTGGTTGTACCACACTTTTTGTTTCTGTTGGGCAGCTGCCAGGTTGCTCTGGGCTGTCCCCATAAGCTCCTTCAGCCTTTCCCTAAACCTAAGGATGTAATCCACTATGGGAGTTCCCTGTGTGGCGTGCTTGCCTTCTCAGTCCTCCAGGATCAAGTCTAGGGGCCCACGTACCTGACGTCCATATAAGAGTTCGAAGGATGAAAATCCTGTCGACTCTTGGGGCACCTCCCTGTATGCAAACAACAGGTGGGGAAGGTATTTCTCCCAGTCTCTCACATGCTGGTCAGCAAATGCCCGGACCAGTAACTGCAGGGTACCATTAAATCTTTCCACAAGCCCATTGGCTTGGGGGTGATACGCTGTCATGCATCTCTGCACTACTCCACACTTCTCTCACAAACATTTCATCAAGTCCGACATGAAGTAACCGCCTCAATCGGTGATAACCTCCTGCGGAAACCCAACACGGGAGAAAATCCCAAGTAAGGCATCTGCCACTTTGTCTGTCCTCAGTGAGGATAGGGCGACTGTCTCTGGGTACCGGGTGGTATAATTCACCACAGTCAGGATGAATCTCTTCCCTGAGGAGCTGGGGGTATTTAAAGGCCCCACAATATTTTTTATTTATTTATTTATGTATGTATGTATGTTTTTGGTAACCAGGTTAGTGCACTGATCCAGTGGACCATTTTCAGTCACATCCTGGGCCACAAGGTGGCGATGGAGTAACACAAGCAGTGGACATTTTTACAATTTGGTTTACAGACATTTACATTGTGGAGTGTAGATGATAAAAGCACTCATGTATATAAAACAGTCATTATTTACATATTGTACCAGCAAGGTAAAATACAGAGTAATACAGGCAGTAGTACAGAGAAGGTAGATTACCATTTGCATAAACTAAGCAAGTTGCATTACCTAGTCTAGGTAAACATGCCTGACCTGGCAGACAGTTGGAGCAGGCCGGGATCGAGAAAGCCTATCTTGTTGCTTGTGCTAGACAGCAAGAGAGTCACATGCAGGTTTTGCTTGAGGAGAAGGGGGCATGTGCAGGGAAGAAGAGGAAAAAGCAGGGCAGAGGCTAAAGTTATGGCAGGTTTATGACGCCTTACGGTTTCCCAAGCAGCCAAGTGAGCATTTGCATGTGGAGTCTTTCAGTAGCCATGCCTTCAGGTTGGATTTAAAAGAAGCATGGGATGGAGATGTGTGAATGGTTGCTGGAAGACTGTTCCAGAGGGAGGGGGCAGATACGGAGAAAGCCTTGCTGCCATCACAGTTGAAACCCGAGGGACTTCTAGGGTTGGAGTGGAGGAAGCCCTAAGAGGTCTAACGGTCACTCTATTAATGAGTAGGGGAGCATAGGGGGATAGCTGGTTACTTCTGAGAGCACTATCCACCAGGCAGCCCATGGCATAATCAAGGCATTGCTGGAGGGAGAGCCATCCTAAGGAGTGGTAGAGTGTGCAGTGGTGGATTGGTGAGGAGGCTTTGAGAACAAAGTGACAGATAGCATTATACATTGTGTTTAGGTGGGTGTGTTGAGTAGAAGACATGATGGAATAGATGGGGGAGCAGTTGTCAAGGAGAGGGAGAAGGCTGCCTTGCGCAATGGTGAGGTGAGCATCAGGTGAGAGCAGGTGAATTGCTTGGTAAGCCACTCCCAGTTTCTGGTTTATCTTTCTAGCAGTCAGGGTTGAGTGTTCATGGAAGGTAAGTGAGGAGTCAAGAGTGATGCTGAAGAATTTGAAAGAGGTTGTTTGCAGTATGTAGTCCTGGGAAGGGGACGGATGACGGAAACCTCCTTCTGGACTTGCTGGAAGAAAGCATGTGGGGGTCTTCTGTGGAGGCCATTAAATTGTCTCCCCAGCTGGCCCCAGACAAGATTCAGGAAGTAAGGGAGGTTTTAGCAGACTTTGCCCTACTGTTTAGCACCAAGCCTGGGTTTCCTGCTAGCTCCATTTGGAGGTAAATTTTTGTTGCTTTTGCCCATGTTGTATAAACCATGAACAGGTGCAATGCCTCATCTTCTGTTTCAGTAGTTGCAGTGCTATTTGTGACATACTGTGCAGTAGCAGTCCGTGATGTACTTTTGCACACTTTCAGTATGTGACCCACTTTTCCACAACTGCAGCATTTCTCGTGTCAAGATCGTCATGTGCTTTGCTGGTGGTCATCTCCACATCTGTAACATGGTTTTGACTTTGCAGAAGTGCCCTGTGGTGCTGGCTTCCAAAATGTTTGGGGTTGTTGATAAACAGATGAAGGACCACTTCATGGTGTGGAATGTCCCTTGGGTGTTGGAGTATGGATAACCTTGTGAACTCCACTTCTTTGGGGTTCAGAATGTCCTGCTAACTCCCTGGTATCCTTCTGAGCGAGCTCTATAGCAAGGGCCTTCTCACAGGCTATTTTGAAGGTTACGTCCTTTTCTGACAACAGGCATTTTTGATAGGCTTCTTCTTGCAGACCACAGACAAAGTGACCCTGAAGGGCATCCTCCAGAATCTAGCTAAAGTCAAGTGCTTGCCAGACGTTTCAAGGCAATGATGTACTTGACAAGAGCTTCCCCCTGCTCTTGGTTCCAATGATAAAATCTGAAGCATTCTGCAATGAGAATTGGCTTGGGCTTGAAATGCAGTGAAAGTGTCTCTGTGAGTTGGGCATACGACACGTCGACCACTTTGGCAGGTGCAGTCAGATTCTTGAGGAGTTGCTACACTGTAGGTCCCAAAACTGTTAGGAAGACATTTGCCTTTTTTTGCATCAGGAACTTCATTTGTCTCCAACTAGCATTCAAAGCTTTTGTTTGTTATTTGTTTATTTAAAATCTGGTAAGTCCATGAGCCAATGGCCCATTTTCATGGTCGACCAGAGTCACAATCATTCAGAAATAGATACAGCAATCAAACATAAAAAAAATGTTATAATCACAATCACAAAGCCAGTTAAAACATGTGTAATGATAGAAACATAGAAACATAGACTTTGACGGCAGATAAGGACCGCTAGGCCCATCTAGTCTGCCCATTTCCCTACCTACAGGATAGGCCGCAGATCCTAGTTAACCAACAGCCTATTTCTTCCTACCCCCCACAAGAATTGCCTTATGTCTGTCCCATGCATTCTTGAATTCTCCCACAGTTTTAGACCCCACAACCTCCTCAGGAAGGCTGTTCCATGCATCCACTACCCTCTCTGTGAAATAATACTTCCTCACATTGCCCCTGAACCGCCCTTCTTCTATCTTTAAATTGTGTCCCCTTGTTCTTGCAAGTCTCTTTTTCTGAAAGATGCTACCCTCTTGGACTTTGTTGATTCCACTGAGGTACTTAAAAGTTTCTATCATGTCCCCCTCTCCCTTCTTTCCTCAAGGGTATACATATTAAGCTCCTTTAGTCTCTCCTCATACGGCTTCTCTTGCAGACCCTGCACCATTTTAGTTGCCCTCCTCTGGACTGCCTCTATCCTGTCTATGTCCTTGCAGAGATGGGGTCTCCAGAACTGGACACAGTACTCAGATGGGGTCTCACCAACTGTCTGTACAGAGGATAACAACTTCCTGCTTTCTGCTGCTGATGCCTCTCCTATACATCCTAGTATACCCGCAGCCCTCCCTACTGCCTTCTCACATTGCTTGCTAACCTTAAGGTCATCTGATATGATTACCCCCAGGTCCCTTTCCTTTTTTGTTGTTGTTACTACCTCCCCACCCATTGTGTATTCTTCCCCTGGGTTCTTGTTTCCCAGGTGCATTATTTTGCACTTCTTTGCATTGAATCTAGCTGCCATACTTCTGACCATTCCTCCAACCTTGCCAAGTCCCTTTTCATCCTTTTCACGCCTCCTTGTGTATCAACCCTGTTGCAGATTTTTGTGTCATCTGCAAAAAGGCATACTTTTCCTTCCAGTTCCTCTGCAATGTCACTGATGAAGACATTAAAAAGGACTGGACCCAATACTGAACCCTGCGGTACCCCACTAGTAACCCCCCTTTCTTCAGAATGGACTCCATTTACAATTACCTTCTGTGTCCTGTTGTCCAGCCAATGTTTTACCCAGGCTACCACTCTGGGTCCCACCCAGGCTGGTTAATTTGACTATTAATCTTTGTGTGGGACTGTGTCAAATGCCTTGCTAAAGTCTAGGTAGGCCATGTCCACAGCCCCTCCCTGGTCTACTACTTTGGTCACCCAGTCAAAGAAATCTATTAGATTCGTCTGACCTTCCCGCTGTGAACCCATGCTGCCTTGGGTCCTGTGCTCCACTGGCCTCTAGGTACTCGATTATTCTTTCCTTCACAAGTGACTCCATCACTTTCCCTACCACAGAGGTCAGACTGACAGGTCTGTAGTTTCCTGCCTCTGTCTTGGACCCACTTTTGTGAAGGGGAATCACATCCGCCTTCCTCCAGTCCTCGGGTACCACACCATCCTCCCATGATTTATTAAAAAGAGTAGCCAGTGGTTTCACTAGTTCCTCCCTTAATTCTTTTAGAATTCTGGGGTGAATTCCATCAGGACCCATTGCTTTGTCCACCTTCAGTTTTAGGAGTTCTTGCAGAACCCTTTCTTCTGTGAAAGGACTGGGATCGACCCCCCTTCCTTGATTCCTAGAAAAAATACTTTTTCAAGTTAGATCTAAACTGGTACATAGAAACATTGATACAGTCAAAGGCCATTGATATAGAATTAAAGAAACACAGGAAGATTATAAAATAAAGTTATCTGCCCCAGCGATGTTTTCATTCTAGGTATGCTAAAACTTTGCCGTTCTGAAAGACATGACCCAGCTCTGCTAGTATAGCCTCAAAAAACAGAATAAAAAGAATCTGGTATCTTTTTTGTGATCACTTTTTTTGCCACTATCCCCAGTTGAAACTGAAATCTTAAATCCAGGGAAAGCCATCCTACTTTGTTTAAAAGGACACTATGATGTGTCCGGAAAAGCATCTGTGTGGCAAGGCGAGCAGTTTGATTCAGCAGTGTTTTAACCCTGCTCAACAGACCTTCACATGCAGAGTGGTAAAATAAAATTCCATAGTCAATAACTGGGATTAAAAAACTCTGAGAAAGAAGCAATCTTGTATCTGGTAAAAAAAGGGAATTTAACCTGTTGAGGGCCCCTAACCTCTGAAGGATCATTCTGGTCATCTGTGTAATATGCGCTTCATATCACATGCAATCATCTACAACTAAACCCGAATATTTAAAGGTGTTGACTTGCTCAAGTACCACAACACTAATTGTGTGGAGAGTGAGAACAGGACCTACCCTGATTTTCTTGTTACGCCCACAAAAAAGCATAGATTTAGTCTTTTTCTCATTCAAGACTATTTCATTACTAATGTACCAGTGCTGAATAGATTCAAAATCAGAAGCTAGGTTACTTTGCACAGTGTTGAGACTATCTCCACTCGTGAGGACCACTGCATCATCTGCATAAAGAAACATATGTGAAGTAGTACAAATTAGGGTTACCACCTGTCCTGATTTTCGCAGGACTGTCCTGATTTGGGCAGCTGTGTCCTGCAAAACAACATGAAAAATACTACATGTCCTGACTTTATAGTAGAAAAAATATTTTCTAACTTTCCACTAAATGTTGCAGAAAACTATAATACCTTAGCTAAAATAACCTAAAATGATAAGAAACAGTAGAAGCAACTAAGAAACTGCAATACTTGGCCTTAATTCTGATTATGTAGAGAAAATAAGTCTGTTGCATTGGTCGAGGTTACGTACTGTCCTGCGAAAAATCATGTTTCAGTAAGAAATGTCCCACTTTGGGCTTCTTAAAAGGTGGTAACCCTAGTACAGATAGAAGGCAAAGAATTCAGAAAAAGACTAAATAGTAAATAACCCAGAATCGACACCTGTGGAACACAAAGTGATACAAAAGACAGAGAGGAAAAGATACCATTAATTCTTGTGACCTGAGTATGCTGACACAGATAATTCTGGCACCAACTGCTTCTCCAGATATGCCAAGTTTTGATAGAGATAGCAAAATTAATCTGTAATTAACTAAATTGAAAGCCTTGGTAAGGTCCACAAACACCGCAGCCGCAAAAGCATTCCAAATAAGAATCAAATTCCTCTTTCAAGTCATCAAATTCTGATGCTCTGCCAATTACAGTCATGGCAAGGTGTTCTGTAGCTGCAGTGTCCACAAAAAAAGTATTTGTCTTTATTTTCAAAGGCTTTTCAGTATGTGCTACAATTTCTGTGTTATGTCACAGTGCTGTTGAACCTGCTTTTACTGCTGTGGTCAGGAATCTATGCTGCTGATGTAAGTTCGCACTAGCTGGAGTCTTTCTTTACTCTTGATAGGTTTTGTAGGTAAGCAAGACATTGCAGCTGACAAATATGTAGTGCTTATAGGAACTTGGCAACTAAGGAAAGATAAGCAAGCTCGTCGAACCAAACGCGCATTAGCAGATTAGCAAATGGAGATTTATTATGCCTTTAAAAAAACATGCATTAGCTCATGTAACATTTCTTGTACTCATCTGAGTGGTTTTGATTCATCCTTCATCACCAGTATAATATATTATGTACCTGTGCAGGGAGACTCAGTTACAGCTTGTATGTTCAGTGGCCATCTTTATTCCTGTCAGAGATAGTGGACAAACACATCAGAGCACATACACAAAGGAAAGCCCACTGGGCATGACACGAACTTATACCTTAGGACTACAAATATCCATATGCACAAACTATAGCCCTAATGGCCTCCCTTAGATTTCCTACCATATATATATATATATATATATATATATATATATATATATATATATATATATATATATATATATTTATTATATATATATATATATATATATATATATATGTATATATATTTTATATATATTTATATAATATGTGTGGGCAAAAACCTGTTAAATAAAACTGTTTGTTTCCACTGGTGTTAAATAAATGGTGGTTCTAAGATTTGTTTAACACCCTAATGTCAATCAACCACCATTTATTTAACACCCTCAGTCATCCTCCCCTCCTGCCAGACCTACATGACTAACCACTGTCCCTCCCCCAAAAGCATTCCTTTCCTTCAACTCACACACAGCTCTTGACAAATATTTAATTCCCATCCCACTTGCACTGACTTCTCAGCACTTCCATACACTTCCCCAGCTCCAGCAAAGAAAGACAGTGTCCTTTTTTTAAAACGTTTCCTCGTTTCTCTCCTGTCACCTTCACTGCAACCTAGTCCCCGCAGTGCTCACTCTCTGCCCACTCAAATGTTGCTGGCTCTGAGGCCTCTCTCTTTCCAAACTCAAACTGCCACAAAACCACTGACTGCAGGACTGGTGACACACATCACAAAAACCGTAAATGCAAAATCAACCAGATAAAACTTATTTTTTAACTTATACATAAACAGTAACACAGTGACGCCAAATATAAGTGAAACAAAGCCGCCATGTTTTTTTCCACCGCCCACCCATGTACACAAAATGAACCAATCATGAAACATGCAATAGCATACATGCAATGTCCTGACACTGAGACCCTAGCAGCCACCCCAAGAAGCCACAATATTAAAGGCGCAGCAGTACTTACAGTGAAAGGTAACCTAACAACTTTATTAATTTTTCATAAATAACTAAATAAATACAATTAATTATTGCAACCCATAAGGTCCCTGCCTATTGCATTAATGAAATACACAACAAGGACCTTGGGAAATGCACTATTTATTTTCACTCGGCTGTTTGACCATGGGAACTTCACTCTTGACTTACGCCACTCGTGAGGTTACCCCAAGGTCAAACAGCACTCATGAAAATAAATAGTGTATTGCACAGGTCCCTGTTGTGTATCATATATATATATATATATATATATATATATATATATAATAGAGGAATCATCCAAATCCAAATCCAGTGTTCTGATTGTATACAACACATCACATGACCATGTGTATATCAGAGCGTGACTGCACACCTGCACTTTTACCCCTTCCAAAACAATTTTACCATTTTATAAAATAGATAACCCACTGTTAGGTGTACTGTAAGTGCTCTGATATATACACACCTTGGTGGTTGATAGACTCGCCCGCGCCTCACAGTGTAATAATGACACCTGGCTACGCATGATATCAGAGTGCAATTGCACACGTAAGAATGGGTTATCTATTATATATATATATATATATATATATATATATATACATATTCATACTACCATACATATCCATGTATATACTACAGTACTCAGAAGAGGATTTCAAACAAAATAATAGGAATTTTATATAAGGTCAGGAATCTGATACTAAATGGGAAGAAAGGTGGTTAGCAGCAATTAGTCAGTGCAGTATGGTATCTTGTGGCTGGTGTTTGGTGCCCTTCACGGTCCAGCCCACTTCGGTCCTGGCTGTTCATCAGTGCCCTCCAAGGTGCAACCAAATCAATGATGTCCCAAGCTGTAATTACTTGTCCTTCAAGGTTTAGCCCTCAAACTGTGCCCACCCCAACACCAGAATGCACTGTGCCATAGTTGCTTTTATTCCTGCTGTACTGGAGGTACTGCCCTCTCCCCACTGATGCAAGTATTTTACCCCTAGTTCTTTATTTTCAATTAGGCCGTTTCTCATCTGCCAGCTTGGCTGACAGCGCCCCCATCCCCATCATCGACCTTCTGATAGATTTACTGGCTATCAACCACTTGCCCAGGATCACAATAGTGGTGGGTGGCCTGTCATGTTGGTTGTGCATGGGCCTGCACAATGGTGGACCAGGGCGTTTTCCTCCCACTGCTGTTTTTTCTCCTCATGGGTGTTAGTGTACAATGATGTGCATGAATGCACACGGAAGCATGCATGCTGCCTGACATCTGACAGCTGCTCCCTCTCATTATGTTTGCTCCAGCTGCACTGCCAACTTCAAGCAGTGGGATGCAGTGCCCCCACTCTTACCAAGGGAAGAGTGCTGTCCTTGGGATGCTTAGTTCACTCTCCCCCGGCAGACCCCCTGAGTGACCAGAATGCATTTCTGAACTCAGATCACTGGTATAGAAAGTGGTGACATTACTGGGATAGCATTTTACCCATATTTCTTGCAAGGAAGCTTCCAGTGCATCACTGGGTACCCAGCTGTGCAAAAGTATCTATTTTAGCTGTAGCTTCAGCTTCAAGATCATGCAGCATTCAACACATAAATCTTTTTTTTTCAAGCAGGTACTTTGCTTCTACTTCATTTTCATCTCAGTCAAACATACATAGTCTGTCTCTGCAGCACATGCTATCAGCAGCACTTAGCTCCCCGTCTGTTTAGCAGAGGAACTGAGACTTGGGTTCAGTGCAGCCCCAGCTGTTCACTGGGGAATCAACAACTCTGATTGGCCGGGCTAGCTGTCAGTGAATGCAGTCAGTCCTGGAGCTCTGTCACTCGACAGAGCTCTTGGCAGTTGGAAAGGCATCTCAATGAATTAGGCCCATCACAAGTCAAGGAGCCCTTGTGTCTCTCTCCTCAGGGATGTTCATCTGATTATGTGGCCACCACCCTCTAACCCTGTCGCCATGGCAAGGCAGTTCAGAAGTGGCAAAAATGGTTGTCAAGTTGTGGACTAAAGGCAGTTTTACATACAAGTCCTTATTTATACATATTGTGCAGTTCAAATACATATGTGCCCAATGAACCAGCTCTGCACGGGGGGGGGGCAGGCTCACATCTGGTTCAGTTGATATAATGAGTGGATGATTTCCAGTCTAGTCTGAAGCAATGTAAGGTTTGCTCCATCTGTGGTACCGTTGATGTAGAAGTAGCAAGGGAGTCTTAAAGGTACAGTGGTCCCATGGGGGTTCCACATAAAACAATTTTTAATTGCTTTCTTTATTTATTCACCCACCCCACCACTGCAACTACATTTCTTGTCTCCTTCTTTGGACTGACCTCTTACTCCAAGATGCCCCTGTCTGACATGTTTACTTCCCCAACCAGCTTACAAAGTCTGATCTTCAGTACTGTTCAGGACATTTTCCATGTCTCCTCCCCATGGCAGGGCCTTAGCAGACACAGATGCACATCATTGTGACATATATCCAGTATGATGGAGGTAGTGAGGAGGCACTCTAGGGTTTTTATTGGTCTTGATGTGTACAAGCTGACACTCAACATCACGTGGTTTTGGGAGGGGCCATTTCCTCCCATTGCTGGACCCCTTTTGACTACTAAATCCTTGGGGAAGGTTCATCCATGGCATCATATTGTGGGTGGGAGTGTTTAACATTGTGTAATCATGCACAACTGCATTGCCACCACCAAACCTTCCATAGGTGTCTCTGGTCTTCCACGCCAGCACAATGCCTCCACATAACATCCTGCACCTCACTGGTCTGGGTGAGGCTGTCAAGACAGAGACTTGATCTTGTGTCTCCTGTGCTCCACAGGGCTGAGCATGCTCCAGACAGACCTGAATATTTTTTTTTATGATCTTAGGAGCACCTCCTTATTATTATTTTTTTTTAACATTATTTCCTTACTTTCTCCAGAAACATATACAGTTCTCTCTGAAACCTTTTCTACAGTTTGCTCCAAGGGCCTCATTTGGCAGCTTAATACATTTGCTAATTACCATTTCAGTGAAGGCATTTTGCCTAATTTGTCATGTTACTTATAGGATATACATTTTTAGATCTCCTAGTTTATGAACCCTTTGGCATACTGCAATAAATAATTTTCTCTTATCATTAATGTCAAACCCATTCATTATTTTGAAGAGTTCCATTTTTTAACCTTTTGTTTCTTGATTTTGTATGATACACAATACCAGAGATCAAAGTAGCATGTCAAACACATTACATTAATGTTCATAGTTAACCCCTTGTGCTACATCTTGGGAGAAACAGGGATTTTTCGAAGAACCCAAATAATTACTGATTAACCATCAAATATTATAGCAATTGCAACCAATGGACTGGGACCAGAAGAAGAAGAAATGTTAAAAAGTTACTTCAGTATGCCAAGCTACACAATCACTGACCTTTCTGTCAATTGGATCCCCTTGGTAAAGTGACTTGGGTATTCGGAAACTGATATAGCATCCACCACATACAGTTGCTGATGTTATCACCCTCCCAGTCCCTTAAACTGGGCATTAAACATGTTCTCTACTGGTGCTAAGGGAACAAGCAGAATTAGTAGAAGTATGCTATTGTTGCATACACCAGTCCTAGCTGAGTTGAAGCAGTCTGAAAGAACTCCTTTCCACATTGGATGGGTAATGCATGATGTGTGACAAAAGACACAAGGGATGGGGATTTCAATTTTTATATTTTATGCCCTGTTTTTTTCCTGTTTCTCACCCTATCCTGGCTGCGCACATGTGTGTGGAGGCACCTGCATGCTGCAGTACCAGGGCACCCTGGTACTGCTTGCCACCTGCTCACCTGCACAGCCCATGGACCTCCATCCGGGGGCAGTGGAACTACAACTGGCAACAGAGTCCTCCCCTGGAGATGAGAGCTGCCTTTCAGCTGCTCAATCCTGCTCCCCCCCGTGCCGACTCTCCAATGATCTGGGCTTGTTCTTGAACCGAGGTCACCGGTGTGATGCGAGGTAAGGTGTCCAGTGCCTCAGCCCCCAGCGCCACCGGATTGGCCTAAGGATAGGGATTTCAAATGCATGGTTAACTGCATGAGGCATGGAGATGGTATATGTCTCCTAAATACAAACAAACCAGAATAAAGTAATGCGTGAAGCATGGGTAACAGCATGTGTAGTCATGAAGGGAAATGGGGTGGGGTGGCAGAAACTGGGGTCTACCACTTCACCCAACCCAGATGGACAAGAACCTGGAAGAATGTGAAAGGCTCCACTCCTCAATCTCAGCAATGGAAATGGAACACAAGACACCCAGAACAAAAAGTGGATATACAGACCTTTGGTGAGTGAGTGGCAGTTCCCGCCTGGCTTTGCCTTTATTGTCTTTACTGTATAACATAAAATATACATGGACATCTGCCAGACTTCAAAGCAGAATGGACATTAAAGACAATCAGAGTGATGTATGTATTAATAGATGTACTGTAATTGACAGATATTGATCTTTGTATAATTGTGACTATAAATCCTCAATGAATTCATCAATACAATTTAAGTTGGAAAAAAGAACCTAAAGAATGGTACAATTACACTATACACTGACAAAAGAATATTTCCCAAAGCTTAATGCAGCAGTATTTGCTAGTCAGCAAAGCATTTCATCATATAGTTTTTTTTCAGTCATATTTTATTAGAAGAGTTGTGTTTCCAAAAACAACTAACGATAAAAGCCATTCATCTACATTGCATAATCTATACTGTGAGTCAAAAAGTCTTATAATCTTGTAAGTGTAAGTCTTATAATCTTCTGAATGGCTATACAGACAACTACTTAAAGCAGTAAAAGGAAAAATGTCATCATTAGACACACAGAAAAATAACTGATGAATATTAGCATAACAAAAATCAACAAAAAGCCATAATTAACAATGGGTCAACAGCTGGCTCCGTGGCGCTAAGCGATGAGTGTTCGCTTGGCATGCTGGTGACCTGGGTTTGTGCCCCAAGCCCAGATGTCAGGAGCAAAGTCTGGCAGGAAGGAAGTTTACAGCATCCATTGGACCCTTCCCTCCCGTGGGTGGGACCTGGACCACTGTTTGACAGCATCGGGTGGTGGCTAGTGGCTGGTGTTTTTGACAGTGTGTGGCCTTGACATGCCACTGAATGCCCCCACCTCCAGGATGCTATCATAGCCGGACCATTTCATGGGAGGTGGGGGGGGGCTGGGGACAAAATAGGAAAAACTAGCTGTTCTGCTGACTGGATGACGGTGGCCAGTCCCTGCTCACCTCGAAGCCTGGACGTGTCCGTGCCGACCCCTGCCATGCCTGGGATAAGGTTGGAATGCCCTTAGGTGACTCTCTTCTCCCAGTTCCCCTCTACAAGGGAGGATCCCTCTTGATGAAGGCATATGTTGGGTTACCCGGGTTGCGGCAATAACAGGCGTTGGATGGTGAAGGGACATGGTGGTGGGGCAGGGGCCTAGGCGGCCCAAAGGAGTGGCCAGTCAAAGGCTTGGGAGGTACAAAAAAAACAAACAATGGGTCAAACTGAGATGTATTCGGTGTGACTATACAATTTCATTTATATGCAGCCAAAATCAGAATTCCTTCTGAGATGTATTAGTTACTGAGCAGCCTACAGACATTGTAATGGATTTCCCCTATAGGAGCATGTGCTGAGGGAGACTTATTCTCATAACTTCAGGCCTAAGGGCTGTGCTACTAGGGTTCTTTTTTTAAGGGCAATACTGCCAGCTGGTCCAAAACTGGGTATCTTTCCTCTTCTTCAAATAGTTAAAGAATGGGAACCAGAGTCCCTTGCACTTCTCCACTGTGTGGGGGAGCTTTACCATAATCCACTCCATTTCCAGAATATGTTTTATATTTTTGAGCCATAGTGTAACACACATAGGCTCTGGTTGGAGCCATTTCTGGGTGATGCTTTTAACAGTAGCAGCAGCAGCGGCAGCAGCAATCAGTATGAGGAACATGTATTTCTTCTCACTTCTATTGAGACACCTTGGATGTAGCCCTAGATCACTGTCTTTAGGCCCTCTGTGTTGGGTAGTTCCAATATAGTGTCTATCTCCTTCCCCACTGTTTCCTAAGAGGGTAGCCAGACTGGGCAACTCCAGAATATGTGTAAGTGGGTTATTTGTTGACACCTCCTCCAACATATGTTGGTATGGGTGGGGCCATGATGTGCAGTGATTGTGGGTGTTTTGAGAAATCTGGTTAAAATCTTCCACCCATGTTCTCTCCAGGTTGGAGAGGCAAAGGTCATAGTTATCCCTGCCTAGCATTTTTCCCATTCTGATTCCTCTAGGGTGAAGCCTGCACCCTTTTTTCATTGTCTTTGTATCTCTGTTCTGGGGGGGGTCTCTATTTCTGATTTGCACTGTGCGTACAATTTGGAAGTCACATGATTAGGCTGCGTTGCCCAATTTATCTCTTCCATCAGAGTTTGCTGTAGCAATTTCCTAGGTTTAGTAGTTATGTAATTCCTTACCTGCAAATAACAGTAAAAGTCTCTATGGGGAAGGTTGAATTCCTATTGTAAGTGAGCAAATGTATTTATAGAGCCATTGGCTCTCAGTTGCCCCAATCTGCTCAACCTTTGGCCTCCCATCTTTTATAAGTTGGATCAATTTTCTCAGGAAGAAAATCGTTTCCTTCCCTTGTGGGGGTATAGGTACCGAACTTCATCAGCTCACCCTGCTATTTCAAGGCTTCTTTTCAGCTGTGCATTATGACTTTCATGCACGGATTCTGCATTAGATTAATCTGTCTGGAATAAATGGGATTTATTTATTTTATTAATTTATTGAATTTTGATGACTGGGTAGGCCCACTGGGCCCCAGAGGTCCCTTTTTCAGGGGCGACCTGGGAGTTACAGGACTAGTATGGTACACAATTAGTACAGATATAGCTTTTGGTATGCAACATGTTAACATATATATATATAGCAGTGGTATATTACATAGCAGGTTACATTGATTATTGAGGTGTACAATATAGGAGAGCCAGAGCCTTAACTGAGTCCCAATTACCTGAGTAGAATATCTTGGGAGGAGAGACAATGGAGAAGGGTTAGTGCTGCCAGCTCAGGTGGTAGTGATGTAAGTGCTCAGGCTGATGGGTAGTGTGGAAGTGTCAGGTAACGTAGCATTGGCATTGACTCGTGGCAAGCATATGTGCCTTGAGTCTTGTTCGGAAGCACACTGGTGATGGAGCTTCCCAAACCTCCGGAGGAAGGTTGTTCCAGAGGGAAGGGGCAGCGTGGGAAAAGGACATGTCCACTGCCTTAGTCCTTACCTAGGGACTTCAAGGAGAGTTTGGCCTGAGGTCCGTAGATTGCGAGGATTTTGCTTAGCAGTTATGAGCCCTGTGGGGCTTGGGGGAGGTGTAGAGCTAATTAGCTTATGTGCTAGGCAGAGAACTGGGTACCTGAGATGGGCTTCGAATGGCAGCCAGCTGAGTAGTGCTAGTGAATCACAATGGTGGCTCCTAGAGTGGGACTGAGTGGCAAAGCGGACCACCTTGTTGTACAAAATCTGTAACTTACTGAACTCCAGCTTGACAACTCCCTGAAGTACTGGGGCAGCATAGGTGAGTGTTGGGAGCAAGACACATGAGGCAATGACAGTCCTGGCTTCATGGATCAGCTGATCCTTAAGACGATAGAGTGTACCAAGTTTACCATGGATGACTTTGGTGACTTGGTCAACATGTTGCTTTAGGGTGAAACCTTGGTCCAGAGTTAGGCCAAGGTATTTTGTGGAGGCAACCACTTCAAGTTTGTTACCCGCCCTGAAAGTGAGTTGAAGGAGTTGTGTTCTGTTGTGGTCAAAAGATCTGGGTCTGGACAACATGGCCTTGGTTTTGGTAGTATTAAGGACCATTTTATTGTTAGTAAGCCAGTCCTCCACAGTGAGAATGTCCTCTTGGAGGGATGGACCAAGGTCATCCAGGTTGTCAGAGGATCTGTAAATCATGGCTTCATCAGTGTACTGGATGACATTATTGCTCCCGCAGTGGTTGTGCAGATCATTTATAAACAAGAAGAACAGGAGGGGACCGAGTATGGACCCTTGTGGTACCCCCTCCTTAAGGGGCAGTGGATCAGAGATTTTGTCCTTCCACTTGACCCTCTGAGAGTGCCCAGTAAGGTAGCTTTCAAACCATCTGAGGGCATGAGTGTCCAGGCCTATGTTACACAATTTTTGATGTGGGAGTCAGTGGTCGACCAAGTCGAAGGCCTTGGAATGGTCGATGAAAACCGCACCTGTATTGGATCTTGAGTCAAGTTCCCTAAGCACATCTGCTGAGAACTTAGTTAGGGCAGTGTCTGTCCCATGCTTAGCTCTTAAACCATGTTGAGCCGGGGAAAGGAGCAGGTGTGCCTCTAAGTATTCATGGAGTTGGGTGTACACCAGTTTCTCCTGAATTTTTGCAAGGCTACAAAGCAGGGAGATCAGCCTGTAGTTGCCAATCAGTTCCGCAGGCCCACTCTTGTGAATAGGGACAACATGAGCCTGTTTCCACAGCTCTGGGACTGTCCCTTCTAGAAGGGACCTGTTTATGAGCCAGGTAAGAGGCCTTGCGAGTGCTGGGGCACCGTCCTTGAGTAGTCTAGCTTGGATACCATCAGGCCCACCTGATCCTCTTGTTTTCAAGGACTTTAGAATGGTGAAGACTTCTTTAACCTTAGCTAACCACAGATGAAAAGATGGGTGGTCTAGGTTAGGAGGTTCCAGTATGTGGGACTCATTTTTGGTCACTGGGAGCCCAGCCTTATAATCATCAAGGTTTGTGAAATGGCTATTAAGGGCCTCAGCAATGAGGGTCCCATCATTCAGTAACTGCCCATTAGCCACTATAGGGCCTGGGGCTGCCTTTCTGTTTCCCTTTATCAGCTCGTTGATGTGGGACCAGAATAACCTTGGGTTGCCTAGGTTAGTTTTCGGGAGGTGATTGCCATATGCCCTTTTTGCTAGCTTGACAGCATGCTTACTTTGGTTTCTAAGAGCTCTGCAGGTCTCAAGGTCAGCTAGGAGTGTAGAGCTCTTGAACTTTTTCCAGGGTTTGTCGCGGCGGATCATCAGGGCCTTTAGAGGGGGAGTGATCCACTTGTAGCAACTGCCTTTAACACAATGGGTCTTCATCGGGGCAAAGAGATCTACGGCCCTTGTGAGGGATTTCAGGAAGAGGGTGACTGCCCCTTCCAGGGTAGGGAGGCATCGTAGTGGACTCCGGTCAATGTCGCTGAGAAAGTTATTATATTGCTCTGGTGAGAATTTAGAGTAGTCCCTTGTTGTGAGGATTCTAGGTTGAATCCTGTCAGCCCTGTTCTTCCAGACACAGAAGATGGGTGAGTGGTCGCTCAGGGCATCGGCCATACTGCCTACTAATTGAATATTCTTCGGGTTTGACACCAGAACCCAGTCGATGGTTGAGTGCCTTCCCATTCTATGATTCATTCTGGTGGGTTCAATAATAATCTGGGCAAGATTTACCTCATGCAGCAGGCCATTAATAGATGACTTAGCCTCTTGGGCCCAGTTCAGGTTAAAATCCCCCAGTAGGAGTAGTTCAGACAAGACCTCTGTGGCTAGGGCTTTCGTGAGTGTCTCCAGGGATTGGAAAGCATTTTTTGGGGGGGCTATATACACACCCAATGGTAAGGTGCTTGACACCGCCTAGAGTGAACCGTATAAAGATCAGTTCAATCTCAGGGGACGTGCTATGCAGAATGCTGATCTGGGAGGAGATAAGGGTGTCCTTCACATAGATGAGCACCCTGCTCCCCCCTTTTCACTAGTCTGTCTTTTCTGTAGTGGACATATCCTGAGGCAGCTACTTCATGATCGAGGACATGGAGTTTTAGCCAGGTCTCTGAAACTGCAAGCACATCTGGTTTATATAGTCCAAGCCACACTTGAACTTTGTGTATCTTTGGCCGAAGGCTGCATATATTCATATGAGCGATCCGCATCCCCTTCGATTACAGCCAGGTCTGGTCTTGTGGGAAGGATATTGAGATGTTATCAATTCCAGGGCCCGGGTTCAGTTGGATATCACCTGCAAGTAGCAGCAGAGCTGTAAGCAGGAGACGGAATGTTAGGGCAAGAGATGGGAGCCTCACTTTGCTGGGTATACTCCTGGTATGGAGAAGTGACCTGTAGCAAATCCCATTTCTTGTGAATTCATAGGCAACTAGGAGGGAGATAGTGCACGTGGGGGATGGGGAGTAGTAGTGGCTGGTGGGGTGTGCAGCAGGTCCCTGAGGGCCTTTGGTGTTAGGGTCATCTACGCTAGTGACCCAGTCCACCCAGAGTACAGAAAGAATATAGATGGTAGCGAGGAGGAGACCTCTGTTTGGTTTACAGGAACTCAGGTTGCCAACCCACGTTGACCACTGGCTGGGCATCCTTGCATCAGGGTGCAGACACTGAGGTTTCATGCCTTTGCCTGGCAATAGAACAGTTAGGTCGTATGCAGTTTCAGGACAGTCATCAAGCAAAGAGCAGAGGAGGGGGGGCAGAGCGAGGTTCAGGACAAGATTGGTTCAGCACTCAAGTAATAACAGGTTTACGCAGATTATCTTCCTACCCATTAGCTTTCCAACAATAATGGCCAGCAAAAACAGCCCACACTGTGCCTGAGTTAGCACTAGTCATTAGATCACAATAGGGATACACTGATTCATACATTTAGTTAATCAGGCTAGCATTAGATTAGTGCAACACAATTATCAATAAGTCAGATTAATGTCTGTTTGTGAGCCTACCAGGCAAGTTCAAAGCATGGATTAAGATTCACGCACTAGAGAGCAGAAATGTACCGACTTGTATGGTACTTGCTTGGTGGTGAAATGTCAGTAAGGAGGAGAAGTTTAGGTGAATAAGTCAAGTGAAACTCTGCCTAGTATATTGGCCCCAGCCCACTCTATTGTCTACTCAGGAGCAGTGGGTGGGGCAACTACGCATTTAATGGGAGGAGGGAACGGAGCGGGTGGGTGGGAAATTTCAACTTCTAGGAGTCTGTGGTGGTTTTGGTTTCAAGGGAGGTCCGCCCGGCAAGATCAGCTGGCCAGCACCTCAACCCCGAGGTACAGTCACTTTACAAAGAGTGGTGGGGGAGGGGACCGATTCAGCAGGTCGCCCTCGCCACCCTGGCGAATTTGATTCTGTTGGAGGAGTTAGCCGCTGAGCGAGGATGCAGCCTTTTCTGTGGGGCTACCCAGCATCACGGCTCCCTCTCAACCAATAGGCGCTTGTGCCTATTTGAATAGTCAATGGTGCCAACTAACAGAAAGGCGTCGGTGTGGAGCAAACAAGCCTTCTAGCTCTCCTCGATTTTATCCCGGTCCCCGGGTTCTTCGGAAGCTCTGTGGTGGTGATTTCAGCTTCAGGGGAGGTCCGCCCAGCAGGATAAGCTGGCCGGTGCCTCAACCCTGAGGTACAGTCACTTTACAAAGAGCGGTGGAGGGAGGGGACCCAATTCAGCAGATCACCCTCGCCGCCCCTGGCGAATTCAATTCTGTTGGAGGAGTTAGCCACTGAGTGAGGATGCAGCCTTTTCTGTGGGGCTGCCCAGCCTCACGGTACCCAGTCAACCAATAGGTGCTTGTGCCTATTTGAATAGTCATTGGTGCCAAATAACACAAAGGCGTCAGTGCAGAGCAAACAAGCCTTCTACCTCTCCTTGGCTCTATCCCAGTCCCCAGGTTCTTTGGAAGCTCTGCGGTGGTGGTTTCAGCTTCAGGAGAGGTCTGCCCGGTAGGATCAACTGGCTGGTGCCTCAATCCCGAGGTATAGTCACTTTACAAAGAGTGGTGGGAGGGGGCCGATTCAGCAGGTTGCCCTCACTGCCCCTGGCAAATTCGATTCTGTTGGAGGAGTTGTTTGAATGCCATTTTACCTAAATCACCTTCCCCTTCCATTCTGACCCAGTCTGGTGCCTGTGCTCCCATCTGGTATAGGATTAGGTGCTGAATCTGGCAAGCTCTATAGTAAGCTGGTAGATTTGGGAACCCTAGTCCCCACTCTCCTTCACTAGCACTAGCTGGTTCCATGTAATTCTGGGCCTGGTGTTACCCAAAATGAATCTGGACCAAGCTGTCTTTATCCTTTGCCAGACTGATTTTGGTACATGCACTGGCAGTGAGGAGAACAAATATAGGAATTTTGGGAGTGTGTTCATGTGGAGGGCCTCCACCCTCCCCGTCACTGTGAGGGGTAGTTCAACCCACCTCTTAAGATCTCCTTCCATGGTGGATATTAGTGAGGAGTAGTTGATATCAAAGAAGTTTGATAGATGGGTGGGGATATGGATTCCAAGATATTTAAATGGTTTTTGAATCCCTTTTATAGGGCATGTTTTCTTTCAATCCTCAGGTAGTACCTCACTAAGTAGCATGATTTCTGATTTTATCCATATTCATGCAGAATTGGGAGGACACTTCATGATCTAGTATTCTAAGCCATCTCTGCAGGGAAGTCCCCGGATCACTAACAAGTATGATGGTGTCATCTATATATAGTACCACCCTGACCTCCTCCCTCTAACCCTAATGCCCTGAATGTTGCCTGCATTTCTAAGGACTGCCACTAGGGGCTCTGTGCTCAGGGCAAAGAGCAGGGGGAAAAGGTGGCAGCCTGCCTTGTCCCTCTTTTGATGAGCACCTCAGGGGATAGCACACCATTTATTTTAACTGTGACCAAAGGGTATTGTTTCAGTGCCCCTACCTACTTCCTGAACATCTTCCCCAAGTAAAATGCCACCATGAGGTGTTGTAGGAAATCCCAATTGAGGCTGTCAAATACCTTTTCTGTATCAATCCCCACCACTGCATTGTTTATCTGGCTACCCTTCATCTTTGTAATCACATTCAGGAGTTTTTTGTTATTGTCATGGATGTGGCATTCTGGAATAAACTCAGTTTGATCAGAGTGCACTAAGAGCCCACCACCTGCTGAAGCTGGTTTGCAAGCATCTTTGCAAATATTTTTGTATCATGACTGATTAGGGATATAGGTCAGAATGAGGTACAAAATGTTGGATTCTTCCTGAGTTTGAGGAAGGCAGAGATGTGTGCCTCCTGCCAGGATTGGGGTATTCCTCTCTTTCTGTTAAATTGGAGAACACTTTTTGTATCATAGGGACTAGGTTGCTGGCAAAAGTTTTATAGACTTTGGGGATGAATCTTTCTAGTTCTGTTGACTTCCCATGGGGAGCTCTTTAATTATGTGGTGTATTTCTTCCCTGGTAATGGGGCATTGTCCAGATAATTAGGTTATCTCTTCTTAAGATGGTATTGATGGCCTCTATATGATTGTCCCCCCTCTCTGCCATGTACAGGGAGAAGTAGAAACTGTAGAATTAAGCTGCTATCTCTCTTGAATTGAATGTCTCAGGGTTCCCCCCTCCTTTTTTACTAAAACTAGTGCCGTATCAATCTGCTTCTGTTGTTTAAAATTTTATTCAAATTTCATGAATTAGGATAGTTGTTACATACTCCATTGAGTGAAGCTCATTTCAAAGGAGGTCCATTTTTCGAAAAGGAGAAAAAGAAAAGATCAAACATAATTACACATACAACATTATCTAAAAATTAGATACATTATGCAGAGTCATAAGCAATTACACATACAACATTATCAAAAATTAGACACAGTATGCAACTACACATCATAACATTTATACAAAAAAATAATTTTACATGGCAAAAAATCACCATGATAAAGGGAGAATCTATCAAGTATACAAACTATACAACCAGAGATAAGACAGTAATCATTAAGCAATGTGTAACAAAGTCCCTATTAGGTAAATACACCTGTACAACAAGTTAATATTGCATCTGACCTAGTTTTATACCACTGTTTTATACTGCCCAAATTAATTACCTGATTATTTTGATGTAAAGAAATGGGCAAAGAATTCCATACTAAAGGCCTCTTGATCCAAATAACAGATCTCCCCATTTTAGAGTTGCATCTAGGAACATCAAATTCTAAGCCAGAGGCAGACTTCAAGTTATGTTTAGTTTTCCTGATAGAAAATAGATCTAATAGATACTGTGGTAAGTTAAGTTTGTATACCTTATACATAAAAATAAGAAGATGCCAATCTCTCCAGTCTTTTAATTTTAACCACTGCAGAGATTGATATAAATTGCAGTTGTGAGTCTCTCTAGGTACCTCGAGTAGAGAACGTGCCATCCTGTTGTATAGGATGTCTAAACCAGCAAGTACTCTCCCTGCTGCCCCTACATAAAAACATCCCCATAATCTAAAACAGGGAGCAACATACTGTTTACCACCCTTAGTCTAATCTCTGGTGACAAATATTGTCTTATTTTATATAGTGCTCCCACTTTGTTGCCTAAGTTCTTAATCAGAATTTCAATGTGAGGTTTCCAACTCAACTTAGCATCCAGAGTTAATCCTAAATATTTATAACTATCTACCTGCTAAATAGTAGTACCATCCATATATTTTATTTCAAGATTGTCTGAATCATCAAATCTAGAGAATAGAATCCAATTTTTTTTTTACGTTTAGACACAAACAATGTTCCTGAAAAAAGGCCTGCAGGTTGTCAAAAGCTGTTTGTAATTTTGTTTGAATACTTTTCGGATCCTTCCCTTCGGTATATACAACTGTGTCATCTACATATATGTGATAGTGTGTTTCTTGATCACTAAACTCTAGATTGTTAATATAAAGATTGAAAAGTAGGGTACCTAATATCGACACATGAGGAACTCCCCTTGCAATTTTAATTTGTTCTGACTTAAAGGAACCTATTTCAACCAACTGTTCCCTATTCAACAAATAAGAAGCAAACCAGGTCAACTGTTTCCCTTGTACCCCGATATCATGCAATCTGGACAGGAGAATGCCGTGGTGCAAGGTATCAAATGCATTAGATAAATCTACAAATAATGCACCCATGGACATTCTCCTGTCCAGACTACTCTGCAAATCACCCACCACCTTTGCCAGGGCTGTTTGTATACTTTAAGAGGATCTAAATCCTGATTGATATGGATTCATCAGTCTACTTTCCTCCAGAAAACACGTTACCTGAGTAGCCACTAGGCTTTCAAACAATTTGGAAACAATGGGCAATAAAGAAATGGGGCAATAATTATTAATCTCATTCCGGGATCCACCCTTCTAAATGGGTGATATTTTTGCAATCTTCCAATCTTTAGGAAATTCTCCCGTAATTAGTGAAAAATTAAATAAGTAAGTCAAAGGATGTACAATAAAGGGAGCAGCATACTTCAATAATCTAGTATCTAAATTATCCATCCAGACCTATGGCCTTTTTAGTATCCAATTTTAAAAGCGCTTTCATTATTTCATGTTCTTCAATATGTCTAAATTAAAAAATGTTCCCCATTATCTTATGTGAATATTTTAGCTGGGCAATTTCTAAGTTGCTATGTGCTAAGTTGTTATTTAAAATCTGAACCAGCTTCAGAAAAAAATTAATTGAATTCATTTACCACAAAGTTACCCAATGGGACCAAATCACCCTTTATGTCTATTTATCTGTTTTACCCATTAATTTAGTTATTGTACTCCAAAAGAGTCTAGGATTTTGGTTTTGATTTTGTTCCAGAAAGGATCCAAAAAAAAGTTGCTTAGTTTTCCTGATTGACTTAAGATATCTGTTTCTAATTTGTCTGTAAAGAGCCCAGTTGGTATTTGTACCAGAGACTTTGGCCTTGTTTCCTTAGTCTAAAGGCTAATAGATTTCTGGTCTTATTCCCATGTTTGTAGTATTTTTGGTTAACATAATAAAACTGGGTTTCCAGTTTCTGTAACATTATTTTATTTAGCTGTTCCCTGACCTCTCTGAGTTCTTTGAGGATTTTGGAGTTCTGTGTGGGTTTGTTTTCCTGCTCTAGCCTAGAAATGGAGGCTACTAGTTGTTCTCGATGGGCTCGCACCATTTTCTTCTTATGTAAGGCATAAGCTATCAGATGCTCCCTCAACACTGCCTTAGGGCCATCCCATATAAATTGCTGGGGGAAGAGTCCTGTCTGTATTGAAGAACAAATACTCTTGTATGTACTCTGCCACCTTATTTACTAATATTTCATCATTTAAGCATCCTAGGTTGAACTTCCAAGTGGAATCGTTTTGAGCCTCCCCAAGATTCAGCACCAGTGCCACTGGTGTGTGGTTTGATATAGTGATCTGTTTTATTTCACAGCTCTGTATGGCTGGCACAAGCCCTTTTGACAATTGAATCTATCCAGTCTAGAGTAGCTGGCATTTGTAGTATTTCAGTTCGTTCCATGGATCCACTAGCTCCATTTCCTGTCTTAGATTTCTTAGGGCTTGTTCACACTAGGGTACTTAGAATGTTTTATCGACCATAAAACATTTTAAATACCTGCTAGCATGGTTTGAATTCTGACCACGCTTCCTGAACCATTTTTATAAACTGTGTTCAAACCCTGCTTCGAGGTAGGCTTGAACAAGGTTTTGAAAACAGTTCAGGATGAAATTTGAACTTACCGACAATGTGGACAGGATAGCATGACTTTCCTCAGCCTGATCCTCCCTTGTTCCATGATGCAATGGGACTCAATCCCATGATGCCACTGCACAGTGATTTGCACATGTGTGGGGCTTGCGACGTGGAAGGAAGTTTGACTGAGTGAACGGAGATTCGAGGTGGATGCTGATTGAAGGGCTTTGTAATCCCTTTAGTTATTGCAGTCTCTGTTTTTATACTGTGCTGTGTTTAATGATACACGAGTGGTGAAAACAGACATAGGGTATTGCGGAAGTCTTTTTTTTTTGAGTAAAGTTTCTGTGTGCTCTGAGGTGACAAAGCAGAGACAAAGGCTGAAGTAGACTGAGCTTAACTGGTGAACCATGGGCACTGTTATCATTCTGCACTGTGTAGTTAACCTGCCATTAGCAGTTCCTAAGTACAAAATGTCTACTGACAGAGCAGCACGCTGGAACAATCATTTCATCAAGGCATTAATAGACTACTGGTCCACTGAAACAGTTCAAAATGAATTGAACAGTGTGCACAGGAACACAAAAGTTTATCAACGTGTTTCACAGCACCTAGCTGAACTTGGTATAGAAAGGATTGCCAAACAGTGTAGAGAAAATATAATGCAATTAAAGGTGAAATATCATTGTGTCAAGGACCAAAATAAAGTGTCCAGTGCCAAATGCACAGTGTGCCCCTTCTTTGAGGAGCTGGACAATGATTCTTGGTACCAGGCCAACCACAGAGTGGAAAGCTCAGAACAGGCACATGATACAGATGTAACTGTGGCTGAAGATTACCCTGTGGAGGAGTTGTCACGATCAGGTATCTATTTTTCATTTTTTTGGTGGCTGCTCTGCTGAAGTATGCAATTCTAGTGAACCACAGAATGCTACAAATTTCAGTCCCTCCCCTCAACCCCATTCGATCTTGGAAGCATAGCAGAGTGTAGTTACACAGTGACTGCTGAAAATCTCCCTCCCCCCCCAGTCAACCTGTATTCTTTAATTTTAATGTTGTTGTTCTCCATTTCTATTACAGACTGTGATAGGGAACTGGAAGAAGAGGATCATGCAGGAGCTCCTGTGGATACGTCTTCTGGGTCAGAAGCAGCTGTGGACTGTGATAGTCTGCTCGACACCTCTGACACCTCCACAAGTCGTCCAAGCACCAGCACACATATATCTGCTGGTCAGAAACGCTCAGCTGTGTGTGAGCCACTGCAGAATTTATGTTGGAAGAAAAAACTGAACAGACTACAGGACATAATGGAGGCCCTGTTTGAGCCCACCCGTAAGCTGATGATCGACCGACATCAGGAAATGATGAAGGCAGAACAAGAGAGAGCGCTAAGGCTGAGCTCGAAATGGAGGCGAGCATGAGAAAAATGGAGGCGGAGCAGTCTGTTAACTTCTTTAGTAACCTGTTGCAAATATTGTGCTCCAACCAACAGCCCCAACAACCCAAAAGCCCCAGGTGTTATATCAGCCACCCCCAAACCCCAGCCCCAATGATGGCTCCGCAGAGTAATGCATATGGTGACATGTACAATGCTGCCAGTCAAAGCAGCATAATCATCAATGTGTTGGGTGGCACTGACATTGCCAGTCCCAGCTACTCATCACAGGGCACATATTATAGTTCAACAAATGCAAACCACAGTATGACTGAAGAATTGTTCAGTGAGGACATGACATGGACTGACCAGTCATGAATCCAAGTGTTAACATGAATATTCGCACCTGATGTATAATGCAATGCATATTGTCACATTGCACAGTACATCCTAAAAAAATAATTATTTTACTTGTTTAGTTTTTCAGTACAAGGTTATGATAGTGAAGTATTTGAGTTCACAAATCACAGCACATGGATAAAACATATCAACTATGTTTATTTAAAGTTCATTAAAGTTATACATATTTTTTTGATGTTGTGTGACAAACATATCCAGTTTAAAGAAATGTTCTGAGAATACAAATTTCATTGTTTCTAACACCAAGACATGTAAAATTCAGCACTGCATATATAGTTGTTTTTGCTGTTGTTACTGATTACAGTTTTAAAAGAATGTTTTAAACATTAAGCAATGGTTTTTAAAAATAAGTTTTAAAAACTTTAAATCTGTGTCGGCCTGGTGATGTTGAGGGTTGAGGTGCTGAACGCCACACCTCGTGCCAAGCTGGCAACTCATGTTCGCGAACGAGCACAGGTTGCCATGGGTTGGCTGAGAGGAGATGGATTGAGCATCCTCTGGACTGCTCTCCATTTCCAGGGAGGGGGGATTACAGTGGCCGGTGCTCACCTTACCCCTAGCGGAGGCTGGGGCTCAATGGCACAGAGCTGCATCACAGGTGGTGGGTGTGTGGCAGACGCCTGACTGTGGCGCACATGGGAGCGTGCGTGAAATCAATTGCTGGTATCATTGCAAGCCGTGCTCCCACAAAGAGGGAGGAAAAAAGGAAATAGGCTCCTGGAGGATGACGAGGGGAAGCTCGCAGGCCCGCACCTGGCTAGCCACTGCGCACAATACGGATCCGGTCTCAGAGGGGGAAGGGCCCGCCTCTGCCAACCCCACCAGGAGGTTTAATCCCTGGGGTACTCGTGCAAGCTGATGGGTGCCAGGCTGATGGGGCCGGGGCTGGGGCTCCCCCCAGATTGAGAGGGCCGAGGAGCAAGAGGAGAATATATATATATAAAAAAATAGCTTTAAATCTAAAAAACTTCCAGTTTTATAAAAACATCTTTAGCGAATATTAATTCATTTCTGCATAGGTATTTTATAGTTAGTAAACTCTAAACAAATTGCCTACTGGCAATGTGTTAAAAAACATTTTTTTTAAGTTTTGCAAATGTGGATAAAACAGTTCAAGGTACTGTATGCTTTGGGTTCTTTTTTGACCATATTGTTGGTTGTAGTTTTCTACAGAATGAAACACATTTAAAAAATTTTAAAACACTTTTAAGTACTTCCAGAAGTTCTTATGAACATGAAACAAAAACATTTTAGATAAAGAAACAGTTGATCTGTGCACTTTGTGTCTTATGTCATTTCACTGATATGCATTCAGGTGTGATTGACACTGGTTTCTGGTATTAAAATAGTTACAGCACAGAATGCACCAGTGTACTGTTAAGTAAGAATTAATGATGCCAAGGTTTTTATAACATGTATTCATGTAATTTGGTCTTCAAAGTGTTAATAAGCTGCTGCTTTTTGCACATTTCAGACTCAATAAGTATTATTCACACCAACACTCCTCACATCCCTAAAAGTGATCCACTACTTCATATTCTGATCTTAACAACTCCATCAAATTATTTTACATAGTGGTGTGCAGCAAGGGAGCTAGTGCCTCTTGGATGGCATGTGCCTGATGATCAGTCTCTGCAATCGAGGTATCCTCCTGGTTTGGTTGGTCATTTCCTAGTTGCTGGAAGACATCTGTTTTGGTCATCCATTCTTGCAGGAAAAGTTCAGCCTTTGCCTCACACAAATTATGCAGAACACAGCAAGCGATGACTGGTATGTGTTCTATGGAGAATTCCATGCCCTTGAGAAGGCATCTCCAGTCCCTTTCAACCTCCCAAAGGCACATTCCACCACCATTTAGACATGACTTAGCCTGTAATTGAAGTTGCGCTTTCTTGGGTCATTGTATTCTGGAAAAGGTTTCATAACCCAAGGAAGTAGCGGGTATGCTGGATCACCGTTTAGAACTATTGGGACTCCTACACCTCCATTGACCCTCTCAGATGCAGGGAACAAAGTGCCACTCTGACCCTCTCTAAAGACTGCGCTGTTCTTAAAGACTCGAGCATCATGCACCCTGCCTGGTCACCCAATATTCACATCTTGAAAGCAGAATTTATGATCCACAACTGCTTGCAATACTATGGAGTTGTAGCTTTTGCAGTTGAAGTATTCCATGGCATTTTGTGGTGGGCAAATAATGGGGAAATGAGTGGCATCTATCACTTCTCCACAGCATGGGAAGCCCCATTCCTTTTCAAAACCTACAAAAACCTCTGGAAAACTGGCAAACTGGATGACACGTGGCATTAAATAGTTACTATGGCATGGCAAACTTCACAATCTCACATATGGTTGACCTCCCCACACCAAAAAGATGACTCAGGGTGTGATATTCCACATTAGTGGCAAGCTTCTACAACATGATCACAACACATTTGTCAGCAGGCAAACACACTTACATAGCTGGATATCCTGCCTCTCTATGACATCATGAAGTTTCTGGCAAAGTATATTGAAAGACGCCTTTGACATGCAGAAATTCGTAATCCACTCATCAACTTACCAGATGATAAGCATAATGCCATTCCACCACACAGGATACCCATGTGTGCACCAGATTCCCTTATTCATACTCAGAGCCATGTAGGATGTCACTACTGTGTTGTACATCAGTAAAATAAATGTCCTCATTTTCAGCCTAAAAACTTGCATTCTTTGCTGTTTTCTCCTTAATGTAGCCAAACACCTGGACAATCTCCACATTCTCATGCTTTTCAAAATACTTATGGTAGTAAGAAATGATTGCCAGCACAGCAGGCTCACTTAGGGGGCACCATCTGTAAACAAAACACCTAGCAACAGGCGTTGTATTATAGGATGTTTTATGTCACTGCAAAGCATGATGGTAAGCAGTATTCAGCTGCCAAGGGAGACTGACATTGTGCAAAGTTGGAAAAACAGTTTCCAATCCGGATGCACAAGCACGGATCTGTTACAGGAGACAACACGTTATGGGACACGGTTTTAGCAGTGCGGACGCATTGACATGTTAAGCATTAATCTGTTTTATGAAACGGTTGCTTAACATGTGTTGTAGCATCCCACAGTGTGAACAGGGCCTTAATGTCTTAGCTGCTACTCTGTCAGTGTTTAGGGCCTGGAGTACCTGTCCAAGGAGGATCTTCTACTGAGTTCCAATCCCTCCTATTATAACTTGACCCTTTTTGAGGTAGGGCAGGTTACTGAATACCCTGCAGTAAGAATCAGGAGTGGCTGGAGTGGGCTATATATCAACTATATGTAATACTTGCAATCCCACTTTAAAGGTGGCCATAGCCATTCTACCCTCCTTATCTGTGTATTGGCCCTCCAGCCAACAAGCTACGCATTTTCTAAGGAGGATAGCCACTCCTGTTTTCTTCCCCACTGGAGGAAAGAGGCTATTACCTGCCCCACTGTCTTAGTCTGGAGTGCTCCTTATCAGAAAGCTGTGTTGCCTGCAGGAGCCTACATCACAGTAAGTTCCTTCAGAATCTTGGCTCGTCTTACCTTTTACTTTATATGAGATGAGGTTTAAATTAGATATCACAGTATTATAATTTCATTCAGTCTAACAAATCTTAAGCAGTTACCATCCATAAGCAATGCCTGTGACTGAGCACCAGCATACCTCCCTAGTGTTATGAGGAGCCACCCTTTTTGGCACATGGTCTTGTTTAGTCATACTTCAGGCCTTTTGTGGATCAAGTCATCGCTAAATCTTTGGTTGAGTGAATTCCATAATAACATACATGCAGCTCTTGAACACATAAGCACATATAACAAACACCAGAAACTATAGTGTATGCAAATGGATCAGAACAGGTGTGGCAGCACATCATAACCTGTGAGTGAGTTTGGCCTCCTAACAAATCAAAAGAACAAA
This sequence comes from Neoceratodus forsteri, assembly GCA_016271365.2. NCBI lineage: Eukaryota > Metazoa > Chordata > Ceratodontiformes > Ceratodontidae > Neoceratodus > Neoceratodus forsteri. The sequence goes on from CM057458.1 coordinate 591,527,386, forward strand.
AGTGGGGAAAAACAATGTCCCAACCCCACCCACCACCTGTCACCCACCCAAGGTGTGGTCTGAAAACACTTGGGAGGTTTAACATCCTGAGTATGGGGAAAGTCTCTCTCTGGGATAATGTATCCCTGCAAGTGGTTCCCTTCAGGAATATGTCCCTAGCTACCTATAGTGTAGTAGAGAGTGAACTTCTGGCTGGGGTTGTCTCTGGTTCTACATCCAGGGCACCCGAGTCCTGCGAGAAAGTGAAATCAAAGTTACATAATCTTCCCATTCTACCTTTCAATTTGTTTTTTGTCTTGAATCCTCCTTAAATTGGGGTAGAAACAAATGTGGGGGGGAGCAATTCACTGTGTGAGCAGGGTCCCCCCCCACTGTGCGTGAGCCTCTTCAGCGACTGCTTGAAAGTAGGCTATCACATGAGGTGTGGCCCGGTCAGACCACCCCCCGGCAAATTGCTGTGCCATCCAACAATTTTCATCTTTTTTTCCCCCTTTATATCATTCCTTAATTGATGGTCTTACTGTATGAGTGAGAGCAGAACACTGATCCGTCCAGATTTCTGATGCTCCTGGATACAAGAAATTGCACCCCGCCCTGCCCCTACTTTAACTAGAAGTTTACTTGCCTATCCCCCACTTCTACACCACTAGCTTCATTGTCACAAATAAAACCCCAATACCTCCCTGTCTCATTTTTTTAAATTTATTATATTTTATTGAGATTTTACATAATAAGACACAAAAGATCACACACTGAACAATAAACAATAGTACATCACACAACAAGAAAAGGTGACATTGTACACAATAAACACAAACATAGCCCCCTTCCCCCATGGCATCTTTATCAGTTCTACTCATCCAAAAGCATAGATAGCATCCACAAGGGAAATGCAAATTATAAGCTGAATAAAGTGTACATTGACTCCCACCTCTCCTTATATAATGGTAAACGATTGTGGAGACTAGCCACCATTTTCTCTACCCTAAGATCTGACAATAATTCCTGGAGCCATTCTGTATAAGATAGGTCATTAGAGTCTTTCCAGTGCTGGAGAATGACAGCCTTGAGAGAGAGGGCAATCATGGACATGTGGAATCTGCTTTGCTTTACCCCGACTCCGGTAAAGTCCCCCAATAGACATATTTCTGGGGTAAATAAATCCTCTAGACCCAAAAGGGGGTCTACTTTTTGCTTGATAGTCTCCCATAAAAGTGTGATAGGTGGACGGTCCCAGAAAATGTGGAATAAAGAGCCTTCTGCTTGGTTACATCTCCCACAAATTGGGAAGGGGCACTTTCCCATCTTACGCAACTTAACCGGTGTCAAATACATGTTCTGGAGAATTGAGAACTGCATAATACAAAGACGATCCTGCATAATATGCGAGTAACAAGATCGCTATACTTTTTCCCAGTTAATGATTTTATGGGGGGAATGGTCCACTCAGTGGGGTAATGCCCCATCTATTAAAGGGAGGGCCATTCTATATAGTTCAACATAAATATGGTAAACGGAATGTGGTTGCTGGGCTAGAGTAATCAGTGGCTGGAACAGCACATATTTCTGCCTTTCCTCGCCTAAAGCTAAGTTTTTAGTGACCAGCAGGTGGCAAATTTGATACAACTTGAAGAACCCTACAGGGCCTGATGGGAATTTTTGCATCATATCCCTCACTGAGAGATAAGACTCTCCAAATAGTAGATCTTTGGGACATATGTCTTCAAATGAGGGAAGCCAGTTTGCCGGCAGGGGGGTACCTCCTATGCAAAAGTTCAGATTCTGTAGGACAGGCTGTTCTGGGTCCCCAACCGGATTATATTTTAAAAATGAGCATAGTTGAATATGTACCCTGATCGAGGTTGCAATTGGAAACCCTAACCAACTTCTAGGTAGATCTTTCACATGGAGATGAAGCATGGCTTGTCGAGAGATACCACTGGAGTCAATTAATTCTTTTTCTATAGAGAGCCATGAAGGGACATATGGGAACATGTGGGAGTCTTTGTCTGGATGCAGACATCTCAGGTATTTACCTAAATGACTAGCCCAACAATACAGGCCATCAGGGAGGCAGTATAGTGCAGTGGTTTAAGGCTCTGAGCTGCAAATCTGGTAACATCCAGCAGACCAGACCTGGGTTTGAATCCCACAGCTTCCACTTACAGACTGTGTGACCCTGAGCAAGTCACTTACCTTCCCTGTGCTCCCAGGTCGCACCTGTAAAAAAGCTTTCGGCTTAGTGTGCTAGTTCTGGTTAAACAACTAACAAAAAAAAATGCGGGAGTCTCAACCCTCCCTTTTCCATTGGGGCAGCTAACTTGTAGCATGCACGCTTTGGGGGTTTGCTGTGCCAGAGAAAGTCTGCCACCATCCCATGTAACTTCCTAAACCATGTAAGAGGGAGCCAGAGATTTAGCATGCAAAGAAGATAAAAAATCCGTGGTAAAACATTCATTTTGACCAGGCTGATTCTCCTCCATAGAGATAGAGTCATGGCCTTCCAACAGGGTAGGTCTTGCTGTACTGTGAGTTGGAGGGAATCCAGATTAAGCTGTTTCATTTTGGTGTCATTTCTGGCCAGCATGATGCCTAAATACTTAAGGCTGTTTTGAGACCATTGTAAACCTGCATGGTTTATTGCATTCCTGTGGGTTCTGTTATTCAAGGGGAAGACCTGAGTCTTGTCTGGGTTAATCCTATAGTTGGAGACATTACTGTATTCAGGGATAGTTTCCAGGGCATACTGGATAGAAAGTGCTGGCTGGGTGAGGTGTAGCAAAATATCGTCAGCATAGGCCGATACCTTTAATTTGTGGGACCTGATATTAACCCTGTGGATGTTGTTATTCTCCCTGAGCTTCCATAGGAGTGGTTCTAAGTATAGATTAAATAATAGGGGTGAAAGAGGGCAACTCTGATGCGTCCCTGACTGTAGGGGAAGCCAGGGGAAATACCCCATTACAATATATTTTAGCACACGGGTTTGTGTACAACGTGCAAATCCAATGAATATACTGGGAAGGGAATCCAAACTTTCTTAATACACCAAACAGGAAATCCCAGTCAACCCTATCGAAAGCCTTCTCTGCATCCAGGGAGACCAGCACCACTGGGTGGATGGACTCCCTGGATGCAAAGAAAATATGAGAGAGTTTACGCAGGTGATCTTGGGACGACCTACTCATCATGAACCCTACTTGTTCTGGGCCTATCAAAACAGGGAGGACTTTACCCAACCTGTTTGCTAGTAATTTAGCTAGTATTTTAATATCATTGTTAATCAGTGAAATGGGTCTATAGCTAGATACCTTGTCTTCTGGCCTCCCTGTCTTGGGAAGAACTACAATTAATGCTTCTAACAAACGAGGATTTGAAGGTTCCTCAGATAAAATAAAAATAAACAACCTATGTAACCATGGGACAATTTGATCTGGGAACTTTTTATAGAAATTGGGGGAGAATCCATCCTTGCCTAGGGCTTTATCTAACGGGAGTTCGCGGATTATGGCCCTGATCTCTGCCTCTGAGATGGGGGCTTGCAAGAGGTTTTTCTCCTCCTCACTCAGCAAGGGCAGAGGGATTGGATCCAAATAAGCCTCAATTTCTTGTGGTGTGAGTGGGGTTGCTCTGGCACTGTACAGATTCCTATAATACTGTTCGAATTCTGAAACTATCTCCCTAGGGGTTACTTTGATGGAGCCATCTTTAGCGGACCAGATGGCATTGACTAATCTAGTGGATTCCTGGTGCCTTATCCTCAAGGCCAACAGATGACTGGCCTTCTCTCCCTGGTCTATGTAGAGGGATCTCGATTTGAGGATGTCGTGGTCTGCCTGCTCCCTAAGCATTTCGCTATATGATTCGTAGAGCTTTAGCAGGGGGACTTTAATGTCCTCATCCCCTCTCATGGGGAGATTGGCTTCTAGTTGTCTGATTTGGGATAGCAGTTTAGAGGTCTTTTCCTCCCTCTTCCTCTTTCTGATGTCTGATTTGGGATAGCAGTTTAGAGGTCTTTTCCTCCCTCTTCCTCTTTCTGATGGAGGCCAATCTGATCAATTCCCCCCTGAGGTAACATTTCAGTGCCCCCCCTTCGATGTCCATTTTAACTGTTGTGTTTAAAATGAGCTTTGTATACTGCTCAATCAATTGGGCTGTAAGCTTAACCACTTTAGGGTCTTTCAGAAGCTGGTTATTGAGCTTCCAAGTGATGTCTTTTTGTTGGTGGGTTGCAAGGGAGACCAGAAACCAAGCTGGGGAATGATCTGAGATTACACCTGCCTCTATACTGCAATCCCGGACCCCTGGTAATGCCCCTCCTGCTCACCAGTAAGTAATCTATTCTGGATGAGGACCCATGCACTGGAGAGTGGAAGGTGTAATCCATGAAGGATGGGTTTAGCATCCTTCGGGGTCACACAGTTCTAAGTGGTCAACCAAATCCCATATGGCCCTTTGGGCTGGGTTCAGTATGATTAGTTTTGTTCATATCTGGTGTAAATGGGAAATTCCAGTCTCCTCCCAAAAAGATGGGAAGATTGGAAAAGGGGGATAAGATCTTAAGAAGTTTGGCAAAGAACTGAGGAAAGTCCACGTTGGGACTATAAATGCAACCAAGCTCCATTTCTATCCGGTCTAATGTCCCTCGGAGAACCAAATATCAGTCATTTTGATCCTAAATACATTGCAGGCAGACGAATGCCATTCCATATGCCATAGGGAAGAGAAACCCTGAAGCCACTTATAGGCTGGGAGGGGAGTTGCTAGCAGTCACAAAGGAAGAAAGAGACTTGGGCATCATCATCACTGATGACCTAAAATCATCCAAGCAGACCTCTAAAGCAGTAGGTAAGGCTAGGGGTGTTAGGGTGTATTAGTAGGGTATCACAAGTCGTAGAGGAGGTAATAATCCCTCTGTACAAGACATTGGTTAGGCCCCATCTGGAGTACTGCGTGCAGTATTGGAGCCACACCTTCACAAGGACATTAACCAAATTGAGGCAGTCAGAAGGGCACCAAAATGGTGCAGGACTGCATCAGAAGACATATAAGGACAGATTAGCAGGGGCTCAATATGTATACCCTTGAGCAAAGGAGGAGAGAGGTGATATGATCGAGACATTTAAACACCTTAAGGGCATAAACAAGGTGAAAGAGTCTAACATGTTTAAATATAAGAAAAATAGCAGGACAAGAGGACACAGCATGAGATTAGAGGAGGCCGATTAAGGGGAATGTGAGGAAATTCTTTTCACAGAAAGGGTGGTAGATGCATGGAATGGCTTACCACAAGAAGTGGTGGCTATGAATACAGTGCAGGGCTTCAAACAGGCATGGGATAGGCATAAGGGAGCAATACAAATGACTATGAATAGATAGGTCACTGACAGAGCAAAGGCCGATGGTACATTTATAAGGTAGAAAAAGAAATGGGCAGACTGGATGGGCCTTGCGGTCCTTATCTGCCGTCAACTTCTATGTTTCTATGTCTATTCGCCTGTTTAGGAGAATAGCAATAACCCTGCTCTTCGTGCTTGACCCTGCTGTGAAAACTTGCCAGATATTCTGCCTTTGTAGGAGACCAGATTCAGAGTCTAAATGTGTCTCCTGTAAATAGGCAATGTCCGCCTTCAGATGACCCAAATGCTTCAAAGCCTGACACCTCTTTGATACCTCCCTGTCTCATTTGCAAGGTGCCCTTCTTTGGGCTTGTCTACCTCACCCCCTCTACAATATATCCCTATGGTTTCATTATCAGGAGGATATCTTTAAGCATCCAAACCATTTTTAGCCATTGACCAAGTGTATTTCCTTCCCCCCTGCTTGGATCAATCCTCATGAGGACTGGTCTCCCCATACAACCTGCTGCCAACCCCCTCTCCTGATTATCCCCCCGTTTCCCCTACAACCCTGAGCATATCACCATACATCTTTATATTCAGTTTTTGTATCCTCTCCTCTCTGTTTTAAAGTCTCTAGACTGTTGAGGAGGATGCGTTTCTTAAGAGATAGCATAAATGCAATAAAGGATTCAGACAATCTTCCTCCATAGTCCTCTGGGCCCCCTGCATATGTAACTGAATTCACCACGTGTAGTCTCTGCATGCTCAGTGGAGGCCCCTCTTTGTGAGAGTGTCTCAGTGCTGTCACTCACCATGTCTGGTCAGGAAACTAAGGTCACTGCAAGCAGGGAAGGTGCAGTCAGGATCAAGGGCTGCCGGTCAATTAACTTGGCTAAAAGGTACCAATTTATGCATTGAGAGGCTGATAGGTAGTGTGGCAGATTGGGGGATCACAAAAGAGTTTGTAATGACTTGGAGTAGTCACAGATCAATGTTCAGGTTTGCTGAAGTCACTAGTACAGCCTTTTGAGGTTGGTTTGAATGTTCTCTGGTAATGCTGATCTTCGTGCCCCTGCTTTGTTCCAGTTTTTCCCCTTTCCTACCACTGCCCAGGCCATTTGCTGTATGTCCCTTAAATATGCCATACATCTGGGACATCTTGGTGGCTTGCAGGAGGGAGTCATACATTTTTGGGCCAGTCTCTTCCCATACCAGAAGCTTTGCCGGGTATCTTATCTGGGCTGTGATTTTTTTTCTTTCAGTTACATAGATACATACATAGATACTTTCAGCAGATAAGGGCCTATGGCCCACCCAGTCTGCCCATTTGAGCTTGTAAATTCCCTTTACGTTTTTCTAAAGTCTGTTGCCCCTTACCCCTGATCTCCAGGATTCCCTTACGTCTGTCCCATGCATTCTTAAATCCCATGATTGTTTCAGCCCACCACTTCCTCTGGCAGGGTCTTCCACTGGCCCACCACCCTTTCTGTGAAGAAATTCTTCCTCATGTTTCCTCTGAATTTCCCTCCCTCCAACTTCATCCCATGCTCTCTAGTCCTGGAACATATTTTTCGCTGGAAAATAGTGTATTCCTGCACCCTGTTCCTCCCTGTAAGGTACTTGTATGTCTCTATCATATCCCCTCTCTCCCTCCTCTCCTCCAGGGAGTACATATTCAAGTCTTTCAGCCTGTCCTCATAGGACTTGTGATGCAATCCCTGTACCATCTTTGTTGCCTTCCTCTGAACTTTCTCTACCCTGTCCTTACGTAGGTAAGGTCTAGAGAATTGTACACTGTATTCCAGGTGGGGCCTCACCAGTGTTTTGTATAGTGGAATTATGACCTCCCTTTTCCTGTTGGTGATGCCCCTGGCTATGCATCCCAGCATCCTATTTGCTTTACCTGTTGCCTTGTTGCACTGTTTTCCTACCTTGAGGTCATCAGAGATGATAACCCCAAGGTCCCTTTCCTGCTTGGTGCATGCTATATCCTCACCCCTCAACTGATGTGTTGTTCCAGGGTTTTTGTGCCCCATATGCATTATTTTGCACTTCTTTGCATTGAATTTCAACTGCCAAACCCTTGACCATTCTTCAAACTTCAGCAGGTCCCTCCTCATTCTGTCCACACCCTCTGGCATGTCCACTCTGTTACAAAGCTTCATGCCATCAGCAAACAGGGAAATTCTGCCTTCTAGGTCCTGCGCAATTTCTCTGATGAAGATGTTGAATAGGACCGGTCCCAGCATTGATCCCTGGGGTACCCCACTGGTCACTCTCCCCTCTGTGGAGTGACAGCAATTTACCACCACCATCTGTGTCCTGCCACCCAGCTAATTACCCACCCACCACACTGATGTCCTGCCAACTCCCATATTCCCCAGTTTGTTTAATAGCCTTTTATGTGGCACAGTGTCAAAGGCCTTGCTGAAGTCCAGATGGGCCATGTCCACTGCCCTCCCCAGATCCACATGCCTTGTCACCCAGTCGAAAAATTCAATGAGGTTGATCTGTCATAACCCCCCTCCAATGAAACCATGCTGCCTTGAGTCCTGTAGTCTCTTGGCAACCAGATGTTCCACCAATCTCTCCTTCAGTAGTGCTTCCATGATCTTCTCACTACCGAGGTCAGGCTGACTGGTTTGTAGTTTCCCGCTTTCTCTTTGTTCCCACTTTTGTGTAAGGTGACTACATCTGCTGTCCTCCAGTCTTTGGGTACCTCCCCTGTTTCAGTGATCAGCTAAACAGGATTGCCAGAGGTTCAGCCACCACCTCTATTAGTACATTTAGGACCTTGGGGTGCACCCCATCTGACCCCATTGCTTTATTGACTCTTATTCCTTCCAGTTCCTTTAGGACCCTTTCCCATGTAAAGGGACTTGTGTCCATTTCTGCACTCTTCCCACCCCTTGTACTCCCTTTAGACCCATTACCCTCCCCTTCCTCAGTAAAGACTGAGCAGAAATATCTGTTCAGTATGTCAGCTTTACTGTTGTCATCCTCCATGCTTCCCCATCCTCCTCCTTCAGTCTCACTATTCCTCCCATTGTCCTTTTTTCACTTATGTACCTGTAAAAGGTTTTGTCACCTCTACCCACTGATTTTGCAACACGGTCTTCTGTCTGAGCTTTGGCTTCCTTTACTGACCTCCCTGCCTCCCTTTGCTTCTCCTGGTACTTCTCCCTATCTCCTTCTGCCTGTGTCTTTTTGTATTGCCTGAATGTGATCTTTTTGGCTTTCACCTTTTCTGCTACCTCCTTGGAAAACCATAATGGCCTCTTCTTCCTTTTCCCCTTGCTAATTTGCTTAACAGATAATTTTGTTGCTCTTGTAATCCCTGTTTTAAATATTGCCCACTGTTCCTCCACCCATGATTACCTCCCCATTCCCATTAGTGTCTCTTTCAAGCATGTCCCCATTTTCCCAGTCTGCCCTCCTAAAATCCAGGATATGTGTTTTTGTGCAGTTTGGTTCTGCTCCTTCTGTGATTTCAAAGCACAGTGACTAGTGGACACTGTTCCCCAGGTGCTCCCCCACTGTTCCCCCATCACACTGTTCCCGTTTGCGAGCATGAGGTCCAGTATTGCCTTCCGCTGAGTTGGTTCCATGACCATTTGCTTAAGGAAAGCACCTTGAAGGGAGTCCAGGATAAATCTGCTCCTGGTTGATGCCACTGCTGGGATGCTCCAGTCCACATCTGGAATATTGAAATCTCAAACCAGCACCACCTCCCCTTGTCCGCCATCCTTTGGATGGCTAGCATTAACTCCCTATTTGTCTCTTACTCCTGGGCTTGTGGTCTGTAGACCATCCCTGTGTGGATGGTTTCCCCCGTTTTCCTTTTCAGCTTAACCCACAGTGTCTCCCCCATTTTGTTCCTCCTGGATCTTTGTAGCCTTTACGCCATCTTTCACATAAAGTGCCACTCCTCCCTTCCTGACTGCCTGCACTCTTCTGAATATGTTGCAGCCGGGTATGGCCATCTCCCAGTCATGGTTATCATTACACCGGGTCTCTGTGATGGCCTCAATATCCAGGTCTAACTGCACCATGGCAGCCTCCAGATCCTCCATCTTGTTGCTACGGTTCCTGGCATTGACTCACATGGCTTTCCATGATGTAAACTCCCTGGAGTTATTTTATGATCGCTAATAATTGTTTGCACTTTCTGAGCATGGCAGAGGGTAGTGCTGGTCTAAATAGACCCATTCAGCATTGAAATTGAGGTCCTGTTTAGCTCAGACTTTTGGCATAAGGTCTTCTTTAATTGGAAATTGCAGAATTTAACTATGATGGACCTTGGAGGAGCAACAGGAGGTGGTTTAGGTCCAATGGTGTGGTGCGCCCTCTTGATGCAGATTTTGTAATTAGGCAGGAGACTCAGTTCTTGTTGGAGCCATGACATAATGAAAGCATTCAAATTGGGTTGCTCTCTGTTTTTATTTATTTATTTATTTGCTTTTGGTAACCGGGTGAGTGCACTAGACATAGAGATGCCTATTTTCAGGCACGACCCGGGAGAATACAAGTGAGAACAAAAAATACACAAACTGTACAATGTGACGCAGCACAAGGAAGAGATAAGACAATAGAATTTAGTGCAATACAAACAATTGACAATTGGCCGAAACAGAGTAAGGTAATATCAGAAAAATGTAAACAGTACCGTAATGAAAAATAAAACAAGTGCTAACAAATTTGTACTGGAACTGGCTGACAAGTACATTAAAAACAGTAATTCCCAGTACAAGGCCTAATATAGAGAGAAAGAAAGGAAGGGGGGAAGGGGGAGATGGGAGGAAATAAGAAAAGGGAAAGAACAAGGTGGAAGGATTAAAAGGGATCAAGGTGGATAGAAGCATAAGCAAGGGTTTAAGGCCAATGTGTTCACGGTGGAGTTTCTTGAAATCAGCATGGGTAGTAGCAAGGTGAATTTCTTGTGGGATAGAATTCCAATACTTAGGGGCTGAGTAGCAGAAAGCCCGTGTACCCATGGAAGTTTTACATCTGGGTATAGAGAGGAGGGCATTGTCACTAGATTGGAGACCATAGGAGGGGGTTAAGGGGTGTAGCAAGGCGGCGAGGGAATTAGGGAGACCTGATCTCATTATACCATCTAATAGGGAGCCAAGGCCAGTAGCGGTGGGCAGAAGGGTTGGGCCATTTTAGGTTCGCATACAGCTGACAGTGATGTTTAAAACGTGGAGATCGAGAGGCATAGCGGCAGATATTATTATAGGTGGTGTCCCATTTATGTAGGGAGGTCTTTGATGCTCCAAGATACGTGACTGAGCCATAAGCAAGGGCCGGGAGCAATAGGCCTTGAGCCACTGCAAGCCGAGCAGATGGTGTAAGGGCATAGTTAGTATGGTATGCACCTCCAATTTTTGCATTGACCGATTTGCAGGTGGTGGTGACATGGAGGTCAAAGTCCAAGGATTCATCAAGGAGGATACCCAGCTATTTGAAGGAGCTAGTGCTAACTACCGGGGAACCATCAGCACACAAAATCTGAAAAGAATTTCGATTAGATTTAAGTCTAGCTGGGGAGCCGAAAAGCATAGAGTGAGTTTTGCTAGTATTAAGAACAAGATTGTTTTCTATTAGGTAGGACTGAATATTTAAGAAGTCATTAGTAAGTGAGTGGTTTATGTCCACGATGTTACTTCCACTACGATAGATGACAAGATCGTCCGCATACAACAAGGAAGCGAAGTCAGGTACACACGATGGGAGGTGATTTATAAAAATAGAAAAAAGTAGCGGGCCAAGTATGGAGCCTTGGGGAACTCCCATATGTATGGGAGAAGTATTGGACAGGGCTGAGCTGAAGGAGACAGCTTGCATCCGGTTGGATAAGTAGCACTTGAACCAGGCAACTGATTCAGTGGAGAAACCAAACGATTGGAGTTTAGCAAGGAGAAGGGTGTGGTTTACCAGGTCAAACACCTTAGTTAAGTCAATAAAGAGAGCACCTGTCAAAAAGCCAGATTCCATTGCACCATAGATGTCATTTGTAAGTTTTAGGATGGCAGTGGTAGTACTATGGCCTTTGCGGAAGCCATGCTGAGAAACAGCAAGGAGGTTATACTTCTGGAGGTACTCTGTGGTTTGGGTTGTGACTAATTTTTCCAGAATTTTTCCGAGCATGGGGAGTATGGAAACAGGTCGATAGTTAGACATGATTTGAGGATCACCTTTCTTAAGGATGGGAGTGATTCGGGCCATCTTCCAGATGTTGGGAACAAAACCCTGACTTATACTGTAGATAAGTTAAAGATTTTCGTAAGAAGGGAGGCAATGAGAGGAGCAGCGATTTTCAGTAGCCTTGGTTCCAGACCATCTGCACCAGTACTAGTGCTGTCAGAGATGGATAGTAGCAGCTTTAGGACCTCTTGTCTCGTGATGGACCGAAGCCGGAAAGGTGGATGACAGAGGGCCGGATTCGTGTCAGGAGAACTGTAAGTGGAGGGACAAGGGGGGAAGGAGGCTGAAAAACTCGATAGATCCGAGAAATGATTGTTTAGTGCGTTAGCTATGGTCACTGGATTATTACAATGAGTGTTGTTTATCAGCATGTCATTTGTGGTAGAAGTATTGTTTTTTCCAAGGAGAGTTTTTATGATGGACCAGAATTTCTTGGAGTCACCAGCAGAATTCATTAACAAGTCCTTACAGAAGGAGCTTTTTGCTAGACGAATATTCCTTTTACAGGAATTTCTCTTAGCCCTATAGTCATTAAAATCCGCTTGTAGCTCTGAGTCCTTAAAGTGCCGCCAGCTTTTATCCCTTGTCCTAAGTTGAGTAAGAAGGGCCTTAGTAAGCCACTTTGTTTGTGTACCCTGTATGCGGCGAGTGACTCTAGGGGCATGGATGTCCTGTAGGTATCCAAACCTTGTAAGGAAATAGTCAAGGGCTACTTGAGTATCACAGGAAACAAAGACAGGAGACCAGTCAATCATTGAGAGGTCAAACAAAAAATGTGCCTGATTAAGATTGGTCAGGTTACGGAAGGTGATAAGTTTGTGAGGAGGAGATGGTTGTCTGGCAGCACACCAGATGCAGAAGATTGGAGAGTGATCACTTATAGCATCTGCCAGAGTGCCAGCAGAGACTATACTATCAAGACGATTTGTGAGAGCCCAGTCAATTGGTGAACTAGAACGAGGGGGGGCCATGACCCTAGTTGGATCTGAGATTAATTGGTGGAGGTTGCCCATGTACCACAGTGTGCAAGGACTGGTTTACTTTATTAGCCCAGTTTAAATTTAGATCACCCAAAATAAGGACCTCATTGCGACCAACAGCGGAGCTCACCTGGGATAATAGTTCCTTGAGCCCAGTGATACCCCCAATAGGGGGGTTATAGGCACAAACTATGTGCAGTTTCTTTGAGCCTAATTGTAGGGTAGCATGAATGGCTTCACAGTGAGAGAGGGAGAGAGAGAGACATTACGGTGGAGAGATAGGTTAACTTTAAAGAGGATGGCAACACCGCCACCACGCTTGGGTGTCGACCTATCTTGCCGGAGTATATTGTAGTTGGGTAACATACACAGGTGATCAGGTGTGGAGGGTTTTAACCAGGTTTCAGAGAGACATAGAATGTCAGGGTTATATTGAGTAGTCCAGGCCTCTAGTTCAGTTAAGTTGTGGAGAAGACTCCGGGTATTTAGGTGTACAATACGCAGCCCTATTAAATCTTTCCAAGCAGTATCATAATGTGGAATTTTATCAGCAGGACCTGGATTGAGTTCAATGTCTCCCGCTAACCTTAATGATAGGAGGAGCAGGTACCACAGCTTGCGATGAAAGAAAGGTGAGGGCAAGGAGTAGTTTGAAAGAGGGGAGTTAAAAAGTGTAAAAGCAACATGGTAGGTGATCTTATGTGAAACAATGAGAGGGAAAGTGGCCAAGGATGAGTGGGATAGTGAACGCCTGTCGGAAGACACATTAGGATGTAAAGAGGAGTCCTCCCAGGACAGGGGCATCGCTAGGAGAAGAGCCATAATGGGGAGTAATAGAGAGATAGCACAGGGATTTAGGGTGATATAGTTAAAAGAGCAGTAAGACATAATCGGGAAATATGGTATAAGATACCTTGATAACTATCTGAAGAGACACCAAAGACACTATACAGATCAGAAAAAATGAGGGCAGAAAACACTAACTGCCCAACAAAAAAGCAGACAGAGAAAAGATACTAATAATTTTAGAGAGGTTTCAATGAGCCCTCTAGTGGCGGAGTTGTATAGGCTGCAAATGAGAAAGTGAGGAGGAGTTAAAATCCTCACGCTCTAAAGAGGCGGTCTACAGTGGGCAGGGCATACACCACTATATAAGAAATGCCGAGAAAGGGTGGGTGTGGAGCAGAAACAGTCGTGTAGTCTAACTAGCTCATACAGATCTATTTAGGTTTAGGCAGTGTTCAATTAATCAGGATTTCAGAGAGCGTCCGAATCCAAGCTTTAGCCTAGTTGAGCAACGAAAAAGTACAGCGCTTAACAGCGAGGGGTAAAATATCCCAGTCTCGAAGAACCCTGCAGCTCTGTTGCCAGTACTGCTACATTTGTAGACTGGGTCTTCACATTACAAATGAAGGTCGGAAACACTTAAATTATAGCGAGAGCTCCACGCACGTCTGGTGAGCTGGAGAGGGCACTTTGTAATAATAGAAGGCAAGCAGAGTTTAAAACTGGCGCCCAGGTAGCTTGCAAATTGTTTGGACCAGACTGACTGCAAAAAGGCGGCAAGTTCAAACGGACAAAGGCTGAAACGTTACGAGTGGCACAGCTTCCACGGAGCCATCAGTTGAATCAATAGATTACCTTGTGGGTGGTGTGGGTGAAGCGGCCCCAGGGAACCCTCCGGCAGGGCTGAGGAGAGAGAAGAGTGCAGGGTTTACACACAGTTACAGAGAGATGGTGGGTAATTTGACGAAGAGTAGGAAAACCAAAGATGTGCATTTTTTTCTGATGCCCTGGGCCTCAGCATCCTCATCCCTCTTGGTGAGCTCTCTCTCTCACCTGCATAGGTACAACAGGGTGCGGCCCATGCAGCCTGCATCTTCTCTGAGCTCAGATATTGCTTCCTGCACAGCCCAGGTGCACTGCTCCAATTTACCTATGTCTGTTCTAATTTCTGCCACATTAACATCTATTCTTTGCAGGGTCTTTAGAATGGTGGCTGCACTTGTCTTGAAGAAAGCCAGTCTTTTGCTTGAGCTGGCATCTTCTTCCTCGAGTCCTAATTCCACCATGCAGTCTAAGACTCGTGATGGCAAGTTGCTGGGGCTGCACCTTTTATTCGTTGATTTTCTTGGTTTCTCCATCTGAGATCTATACTGCGAGGATTTCCTGGAGGGTCCCATGGTTTCTTCTTGCTCTGCCAGTATTTGTTACTGGGGTTCTTTTGTAGTTTAGTGTGGATGGCTTTAGAGTCTCCTGAGGACAGGGATGGATTGATGGAGCCTATAAGAGAGCTGCCGCTGCTGCTGGGGTGGAACCAGTAGTACCCATGTAGTTTTTTACTTTCTGTTTATGCCCCATGCTCTCCAGTGCTCCATCCCCTCAGGACCTCCAACCACCCCCAATCCCCTCATCTCCTCCTGTCATGGCCCTTTAGCACCATGTAGCCCTTCGTAGGCCCCCAAGTGGGGTAGGGGTGGGGGGATTTACCTCTGAACATCTAAGTGTTATCAGGTGGTGTCATGCTGGGGAGGCGAGGTCCTGGCTATATCTGGATCCTTCACTGTGGGGGCACTGGGGCCATTTTTCCCTCACTACCTCTGGGGAGATAGCATGCACAAACACCAAAGCATGCCTTCTTATGCCATGGGTGTGTCTGTGTGCTGACATCGGCACTGTCCCCACCCACCCCTCAGTCCTCCCATCACACTACTACCTGTGGTCACCCAGGTGGCAGCATCATGGTAGAGGACAGAACCAATCCTCTCCGGAGGAAGAGAGCACCCTCTGGGATGCTTGATCCTCCTACCCTCAGCTAGCTCCTGATGACAAGGGCTCACTTCTGAACCCTGGCCTCTGGTGTCGCAAGTGGTAGTGCTACCACTGCACTGATTAGTAGGCTCTGTCTTACAGTTTTTTAGCATTAGTATATTTCTTTCATAATTAGATTCATTATCAGTATATGTTTATTTTTCTCAGATGTTTTTGAAACAGCTTTTATTACTGATTGCATAATTAATAACTCAAGTCATTAAAGATGGCTGTCACCAGCCATATTTAAAAATCCCTTCACTTAAGGATACTTTTTGACTTTACATACTAGACTTATTCAATGGATGTATTAGGAGAGTGGTCACACACACATTTCCAAAATGTTTACTACGGTAACCCCTCGCTATAGCGAACCCTCGTCTATAACGAACGGTGTGTGTGGATCCCGGCTCTGACACTGACATTGACACTGACAATCAGCAGTTGTGATCAAGTGCGTCAAGGTTCAGTGACAGAAGCTAGAAGCTAGTTACAGTATTCAATTAATCAATCAGTGAAAGTGGGTGAAAGTGGGTAATTAAGTGAAAGCAGCTTTGGCATTTCATTGGAGTTTGTATAACTGTGGGTGAGCCACAGCTCAATGCAGATAGTCTTGCAAACTGTTCCACAATGAAATGCTCTGGCTGTTTCATGCAAATGAAACTTTCAATATTGGACCGGTTGAAAAGTGATGAAACTTTAGCAAAGCTCTCAACAGAGACTGGGTATTCAAAGTCCACCATTTGCACCTGGCAGAAGCAGGAACAATCCCTACGTGCATTTGGGGATTTGCTGCAAGATTCAGAAAACTTAGAGGATACAGATGACACTAGTGAGATTGCATGTCTTGCACAAGAAGTAAACTTGATCCCCAGGGATGACTCCACGGCAGCAACCATCGATGATTGGCTGTCCGCTGATGACAGAGCAGGAACACACTACCAGGCGATGGATGGTGACATTGTAAATGCGCTCAGTCAACACTGGAATCGGAGGACCAGGAGGGAGAAGAGGATGTGGAGGATGACGAAGCTGTACCATTGCCCACCTACCAGCAAGCCATCATTGGCATAGAAGCAGGACTGCTGTGGATGCAGTCACAGGATGCCGACCCCATCGAGGTACTGCAGTTAAAGAATTCTCTGTCTTACACAAGAGACTTGGCCATAAAGCAAGCAGCTATGCAGACAAAAAACACTAGTTTTTTTAAATCATCAGATGATGCTGAGAACTGAGTACAGTACTGTAATGTACTTTACCATTTTTTTACCACAATGGATGGAAATGAAAATGAAATGTATCTTTTGCTGCCTGCATTTCATTTAATGTGCTTTAATGCTTAAATAAATAAACTTGAATAAGAATAAATCTATTTTTGTAGCCTTTGCATTTGTTGCACTTGTTTAACACGTAGCATTGAATTATTATTGAGTACAAGCTCTAAGTTACAGCTGTACCCATGTACAAGTGATGTTCTGCATTAACCCCGCTATAACGAAACGGTCTGATGGACCCCAATGCATTCGTTATAGCGAGAAGTTACTGTATATTCATATAGGTTGTTTCCAGAGAACAGGATCAGTTCAGGAAGGAAGCACAAAAAAAGAAAATGGATATACTGATGCCGTTGCCAGAAACACATTATTATTTTAAAAAAACTGTATCATGAAATGTTTTCTGCTAACAAATACTGCTGTTTTAATACCTTTTGCTAGTCTATTGAACAGATATCCAGCTTCTTTTTCCTCATCTTGCAGCAAATATGTAAAATTTGCAAGGTGGCCATCTTGTTCCTCAAACACGGGCAGGCTATAAAGTTAAGCAATTAAACATTAAACTTCAAACTTAGAAATATTTAAGTAAATGGAATCAAGCCAGAAAGGCCCTTAGAAATTGTTCTAGCATCCTTGGTAATTCAAATACATTTAATGACTAAAGCCCCACACAATGTGAAGCCTCTGAACTCCACCTTTAGTGAACTGGAAAAAAAATGAAAGTCTATACATCACCATAATCCATCTTAATAAACCAGAAACACAATCCAAGATGAGTTTTCAGTCTCCACCTCCCAAGTCACTGTTATCCACATCAGTGATGCCATTCTGAACTGATTTTCTCCAACAGCTTGTTGATGTCTTTCAGATCCCCTAATACTTATGTTTGGCTACCATGCTGCACCTGAAGTTTTGCCAGAAAAACAGAATTAAGGGGGTTATTGAGTTCCCACAGCTTCTTTTTTACCCAATCAAAGCTTTTTTTTTGCCTTTGCTGCGCTGAAAAACTAAGGTTCAGAAAAAATATATGTGGTTTCCACTTACATCAACTTATTGAACCCTTTTTTAGCTTTGAGGATCATGTCCCTCTGAGAGAGGAGAGAGGAGGGGGGAGGACGGGGAGTGCAGAGGTCAGATATAGGAGCAGGGGCAGATCTAGAATTTTGTCAAGGGGGTAGTACTTTCCCACAGCAATGTAAAATGTTACCTAAGTTCAGGTTAGGGTAAAACAATTACAGTACTTTCAGCTACATTTTACTGGCCTAAGGAGGTAGCAGATGCTACTTCACTACACAGCTATATCCATTAGTGTATAGACCAAGGTCCAATGAACATTTTTTGGGACCCCCCCATGATGTGATATGGTACATATTATCAATGTGTAGTGGTACCCTCTCAAAGTCTAGCATCAAGGCTATCGATAGCCATATCAGCACACTTGTTTTGTCCGTGGCTCTCTCAGAATTCAGGGAGATTGTTAATCCTGATATTTTGCTCCTGGAGCTAGTTTTTCATGTGCTCTTAGTGCTGTTTTAAAACTACAGTTTCCCTGAGAAGTCTTGTCATAGTGGACAGTGCTTCCCTTGCAGTTGCAATTATTTCCTCTATATTCATATGCTGCTTATTGACTCAGGTCTCCACAGTTTGTAAATGTTCAGCAAACAAACTTTATTTTTCATAGTTTCTGCAGATTTATTCCTTGTCCGCATTGTTCACTGAAGCATGGAAAGAGATAGATAGATACATGCATACATACACAGATATATAATATTAAAACACCTTTCTACAAAACATGGTGCTTTGCATAAGCATTGCATAACAAATCAAATACAAGTTAATAACCAAACCAGTCTTAAAAC
Organism: Neoceratodus forsteri; assembly: GCA_016271365.2. NCBI lineage: Eukaryota > Metazoa > Chordata > Ceratodontiformes > Ceratodontidae > Neoceratodus > Neoceratodus forsteri. The sequence goes on from CM057458.1 coordinate 591,545,859, forward strand.
AACATTACAGTGTAGGTCAGTAACAATAAAATAGCTAGTTCAGTCTCCTGCAAAAACTTGACTGAACAGCCAAGTTTTGAAATGTTGACAGAGGGTGCAACACGAATGTCAGCTGGTAAACCATTCCATAGCAAATGGGACGCTACTGAAAATGCTCTGTCTCTGGCTGACTTTAACCTCGATTTTGGTATGGTCAGTAAACTAGTGCCAGTGGAAAGTGACCCATGGACATCGGGGCGGGTTGCAAGAAGATCACTAAGGTATTGAGGTTCCAGTTCATTTAGCGCCTTATAGGTAAATAAGAGAACTGAGACAATCTGATCCCACCAGTAGCAACTTGGTCTTTCCAGGATTTAGCTTCAACCCACTATAAGCCATCCACTCACTGATCTCCTTTAAAGATCAAATGACATATTTCATAAAAAGCTTGAATTCACTTGAATTCACATCCCTGTGTCATGATTAGTGTTTCCTGAAAATATCATTTTTGGTTTTGTAGTTTTCTTTACATCAGCATCTGTTAATGTGCTCTGCAGTAACTGAAAACAGTGAAAAAAGTGAAGATTGTTCTGTCCCTATCAGTGAGTGATGTCATCATTTTTGTCTAGCTTGCTGTTTCAGCAGTTAAGTCCCTGATTGACTGAAGAAGCTGTTGCAGTTCCCAGTCAGAGCAGTCTGTACAGCTAATTGTTTTCACTCAAAGTTTGTTACTAACCCATCTGATTTGTGTTTAGATAGATTAGCTTAAAACCTATCATTCTGTTCTCATAAAAAGTTGATCATTTGGGGTTCAGTGCTGAACTGAAGTGGTTTGAATGAATGTGTGTGAGAAATTACCTTGTCTGTATCACAGCTGTCAGTTCTTTGTCATCAAAACTCTGCATTCTATTCTGGCTATATAACACAGTGTTTTTTAATGGATATAAAATAAATCTAAGTTTTGTTAATTCATAGAAGCAGTGTGTCTTTGATGTAGCCTCCATAAATAGGTTCACATGAGAATCATTTTGTTTTTATTTCAGATTGACAAACATGTCTGACACACTCTCTTTTTCAGGAACATATACTGTATGAACTCATAAAATTCAGTTCTTTGAGGGTTTCTGTGTGAAAATACATCATGTATGTGTATAAATAGAAATACTATATGGCATTCTGATGCCCCATCTTCTGCCTCTCAGTTGAGGTTGCTGCACCTAGCTTCTCTCTGTCCCTCACCCCCACAGTCAGTGCCAATGCACTCTGTTGCACCCTGTTCCTGTCTCCACAGACAGGACTGCTGTGCTCTAATATGCCCTAGAGTCCCAGGGCCTCTGCTTTCACAGTTGGGGCTGCTGCATCATGCTACCCCAGGCCACCACAGGTGGGGCTTTTGCTGCACCCTGCTACCCACTTCCATTGCTCCAAATGGGCAGGGCTGCTGCACCACATGCACCCCATCTCACAGTCAGGGCTGCTGTACCCTGATGCCCCACTGTGTCCTGCACCACAGTCAAGGCTTCTGCACCATGCTGTCCTCTGTCCCATGTCACCACTGTGCCCTGATGCACCATAGAACCCCTTGCCTCCACAGTTAGGGTTGTTGCACCATGCTACTCCCTGCCACTAAAGTCAGATCCTTTGGTACACTGCCCAAACTGTTTGAAAAACAAAATACTTTCATCTTGTGTTATAGGGTGTGGGATAGAGAGCAGCAGGGTGTAGCAGCCTTAGATGTGGTGGCAGAGACAGAGGACAGCATGGTGCAGATGCCATGGCCATGTGGCAAGACACGGGGGGCATCAGGATACAGCAGCCCTGACTGTGGGACAGGGTGTGTGTGGTGCAGCAGCCTTACCCATTTGGCAATGGAAGTGGGTAGCAGGTGCAGCAGATACCTCACCTCTGGTGGCCTGGGGCAGCATTGTGCAACAGCCTCAACTGTGAAGGCAGGGGACCTGGGACTCTAGGGCTTAGCAGAGCAAAGCAGAGCCCCAACTGTGGAGACAAAGCAGTCCCAATTATGGAGACAGGAACAGGGGACAACAGGATACATTGTCCCTGATTGTGGGGTGGGGGACAGAGGGAAGCAGGGTGCAATAGTCTCAACTGGTTGTTCAGGAGGCAGCAGCATGCAGCAGTCCAAACCATGTGGAGAAGACAGTGAGCAGCAGGGTGCAGCAGCCTCAAAAGGGGACAGGAGACAGGGAGCTTGTGGGGCAGGGGAAAGGGGGAAGCAGACAGCTGCTGCCTCAACTGTCAGGCAGGAGACAGGGGCAACAGGATGACATATAGTATTTCTAGTTATACACATGCATGATGTATTTTCACACAGACACCCTCAAAGAACTGAATTTTATGCGCTCATACAGTACATGTTCCTGAAAAAGCAGAGTGTGGCAGACACGTTTATCAATCTGACATAAAAACAAAATTACTCTCACATGAACCTATTTATGGAGGCTACATCAAAGACATACTTCTTCTATGAATTAATACAATTTAGATTTATTTTATATCCATTAAACAACCCTGTGTTATATAGCCAGAATAGAATGCAAAGTTTTGATGACAAAGAACTGACAGCTGTGATACAGATATGGTAATTTCTCACAGACATCTTTTCATACCGCTTAAGTTCAGCACTGAACCCCAAATGATCAACTTCTTATGGGAACAGAATGATAGATTTTAAGCTAATCTATCTAAACATAAACCAGATGGGTTAGTAACAAACTTTGAGTGGAAACAACTAGTTCTACAGACTGCTCTGACTGGGAACTGCAAAAGCTTCTTCAGTCAGTCAGGGACTTAATTGCTGAAGCAGCAGGCTAGACAAAAATGATGTCATCACTCACTGACAGGGACAGAAAAATCTTTACTCTTTCTTCACTGTTTTCATTTACTGCAGAGCACATTAATAGATGCTGATTTAAGAAAATCACAAAACCAAACAGTATGATATTTTCAGGAAACAATAATCATGACACAGGGACATGAATTCAAGTGAATTCAAGGACTTTATGAAATATGCACATTTGATCTTTAAAGCATTCTGAAGCATAGACACTGAGGAGTCCTCTCTGGGTTTAAATGAAAGATATAGCTGATTATCATCAGCATAACAATGCAAACTTAAGCTATACTCCCGGATCACATCTCCAAGCAGAAGCATGAACAGTGCAAACAAAAGAGGAGACAAGATGAATCCCTGAGAAATGCCACAGTCAGTGACAGAGAAACAAGATCAAAATCTCCCCAAAATCACTGATTGATGGAAGTCACTGAGGAAGGACTGGAACCAGTCCAAGACTGTTGCCACCACCTAAACGAATCTCTTCATGTGCTCCAACAGCTAATCATGCTCTACAGTGTCAAAAGCAGATGACAAGTCTGACAGGACCAGGTAAGAAGCCTCTCCATGGTTCCTCCAAGGTGCAGATCATTTAAAACCCTTAACAGGGCCATCTTAGTAATATACCAAGAACAGAAACCAGATTTGAATAGGTCATAGATGGAGAATTCCTCCAAGTGCTCCCTCAGCTGCATCACCACCACTTTCTCAATAACTTTACCCAGAAAGAGTAAGGTAGAGATAGGTTTAAAACTTGCAAAGTCATCAGGATTTAAAGTAGCCTTCTTTAGGAGTGGGTGAACCATCGCCTCTTTCAGAGAGAGTAGGAAACACACCTTCCCTCAGAGAGGCATTGACAACTTCAACAGGTTGGACTGATCACCACATCTACAGTCTTCATTAGAGATGTGGGATCAGGATACAGCACACATTGGCTAGTGTGCAAATCAGAGAGCACCTGAAGAATCTTCAATAAATCTGTCAGGTGAAACATCCCAGGTGACACAAGCTCCGCCTACTCCCACTCTCGACCACTGCAACTGTGAGACATCACTATGGAGGAAATATACTTGGTTGAGAATAAATTAGTAAACCTGTCACACCTCTCCTGAGAAATCTCCCCCAAAAGCTTGGGAGAGACACGCAGGGTGAAAAATCCCATCCACTACTCTAAACAGGGCAGCTGGTCTGTTTCTGTCAGCTGCAGTGATGGCTGAGAAGAAAACTCTTCTAGTGACAGTCATTACCTCATGGTAATCTCGATAATGAGCAACAAGGACAAGACTATCAGACTCCAGGCCAGACTTCCTCCACTTGTGCTCTGACCTCTGACTCTTCACTCTAAGAGAATGGAATGCATCATTAAATCACGCTGCGCTCCTTCTACTAGGTGAAGGGTGGCAATGGACTGGCACCAGGGCATGCATAGCCGGCTTTAGGCACCAGTGAACCCTGCAGTTGCTGGGGGCCCCTGCTCATGGGGCCCCCAACTACAGAAGTTTACCTTATTCATTTTTAAACATTTTTTATCTTAATATATTTTTAAAACATCAATAAATGACTGTGCAGATCCTTCTGGTTATGTCATGAAATACTTCAACAAGCTACGATCCAGTTAATATCAGGTGGATAGGCAGCAATGGATAGGATGGGAAGAACAGCCCCAAGAACTGACACTGCTGTGTTCTCCTAAAAAAATTTTAAAATACTACTGGTTATACTAAAGCTTCATATAGAAACAAATAAATATAATATTTGCCAGCAGACAACTACTGCTTGGCCCATCTAGTCTGCCCATTTTTCCCTGCCTATAGTATCACCACAGATAAAATGCTGCACTTATGGGATACAGTAAAACACATGAGCTAAAGGTGGGCCAAATAGAAGGGCCCCATGACTTCACTAATTCTGCTGGGGGCCCCCCAGACCCTAAAGCCTGCCCTGAAGGCATGAGTAGCAGACAGATGTTTTTATAAATAAAACTCCACTGCCTCAGTGACGCTTCTAGTGGATGCAGTAAAAACACCAGAGATGTCCACAGTTTACCAAAAAAACCTCAGGACTGAGTCTTCCCCAGGCTCTACTGGGGAGCATTTCTGAAGGGGTGGACAAACACCGAGGGCCATCAACTCAAAAAAATATGTCAAAAGGGTCTGACCAAACCACAGGATCAGTTGTGGGACTGTTGACCATTATCTCAGCAGTGAACAAAAGGTCTAGTGTGTGTCCACACACGTGTGGCAGCCCAAATATGCTGGGTAAAACCCAACAAATCCATCAGTTGGAGGAGCTCAACAGTGATCTTATCATCCTTGACATCTACCCAGAAGTTAAAATCCCCAAAACCAATAGTCTTGGGGACTCCAACAGCTAAGCAGACACCAAATCTGAGAACTCCTCCAAAACGTCCCTATCCCCATTACCTGGGGGTGATATACAAGGAGGATCTTGCAATTCAGGCCACCAGCACATGTCATGGCCACACATTCAAAAGAACCCTAATCTGTCACTGGGACTGCCATACCTCTTAAATTAAGTCTATAAATTATGGCTACTCTACCACCCCATGCTACAAATGAGGGTGGTGTATGGCCGAGTAACCTGGTGGGACTAGCTCAGAAATATAAATACCGGCTTTGTCCCCAACCAGATTTCAGTCACACAAACCAGGTTGTAGCTGGAGGATAAAATTAAATCTCTCACTTTGGCAGTTTTATTTATTACTGACCTGGCATTTATTAACAACACCCACCTCAGAATGGTGTTGCTGTTTTGAGTTCCAGCACCAGTCGACCTGTGAAAGGGGACAGAAACCAGGACCAAGGGTATCTCCACAGGTCTCCTGGTTCTATTCCACCTCCTAGCCACTCCACATTTCCCCCTTCTCCTCTGTCTACCATTTTTGTAGATTTCAAAGGACCTACATTTCCTAATTGCATCCTCAGAGAGCCCAGGAAGCCAGTCCCAAAAGGAACATAGTCTCCTAAGCTCCTCAGAACAGTAAGATTTAATAAAAGAACCTCTACACATTATAAAACAACTACTCAAACCCAAACTCCAATTACAAACCCACTCTAACCCTCCTTTCACACCATCTTTCTCCCAGATTCAGTACACACTCTTTACACACTCTCACACAACCCTGATACACACATAATTAAATAAAACACAATGGCCGAGATATTCAGAGGGGTTGCACCTGTCGCAACTGAGGTGCACCAGCGCAACCCCAGAAATGCGCCTCAGGGCAATATTCAAAAGGCGGAATTGCACAGCACAAATCCCAATGTGCAGGTGTACAAAGATAATGTATGTGGCAACATCTCCAGGGGGCATGCCCATGCATATGCGGCACAGCCCAATATGCAGCCCGGGATGTGCAGTGCATCTGCCGGCACATCCCAGATATGTGCCACGTACCTGGGCACAAAGTAGAGCCTGGAAAAATAGGCTCAACAGCTAGCCACCCACAGGTGTGCTGCTGTACTGCAATGCGCTGCACAGCAGCTGCCAGCCATGGGTGGCTTTCATCCCCCCAGAACATCATACATAAGCACCCACAGAAATCCATGGTAGTCTAGTGGTACCCCCTTCCCTGCCTGTAACACTGATCGCCTGTTATGACATTAAAGATGTACCCTGGTAGGCTAGTGGTACCACCCTCCCCTCCCATAGCTCAGATCACTGTCAGTATGTGAATATACCATCCCTGGTGGTCCAGGGGTACCCCCCCTCCCTGGCAGTAACCCCAATCACCATAATGTAATAATTATATTCTCTCTGGTGGTCCAGTGGTACCCCCCCCCCGCTGGTAACCCTGATCGCCGTAATTTAATAATTATATTCTCCCTGGTGGTCCAGTGGTACCCCATCTCCACTGGTAACCCGTATCATCATAATGTACTAATGTTATTCACCCTGGTGGTCCAGTGGCACCCCCACCACACAGGACCCTAGTCCACCCAGCTCCCCCATCATCGGCATGCTGCAAATCCACCCGCCTCCTCACGGGCTGCTCATCAGTATGCATCAGGCTTCAAGCTCCATTTGTCCACACTTTGGACAGTGGGACCAATGGGCTTGTAGCTGATACTGTAAGCCGTCATTCAGCGAGCAGCCATGGAGGTATGTGGGTGGGTTTGCTGCCGCAGATGATGGTGGGGAGCTGGGTGGCTTGGGGTCCTGTATGGGTGGGAGGGTGGGGTGCCACAGGACCACCAGGGTGCATACCATTATTACTATGGTGATTGGGGTTAACGGCGGTAGGCGGGTACCACTGGACCACCAGGGATGGTATATTCACATACCAATGGTGAGCGGAGCTATGGGAGGGGAGGGGGTACCACTAGACTACCAGGGAGTATGAAATCATTGCAATACAGTGATCATTGGTACTAGATGGGGGTACTACTGAGGTCCCTGGTACAGGTACTACATGCTGTGCAGGATGCCAGGTGCATTCCACTGGCCAGACCTGTACAACACATACAAATGGGTCCATAATGACATACAAATGGCCCCATTTGCACCTTGCATGCATAATGGCCCCATTTGTATATCCAGGTCTGAATATCTGGATATTGCACCTGGCGCAGCTCCAGTTTCACCAGAGCATTCCCAGTCCTGGCATTCAGACCTGTCTGGGAGATGCACCGGTGCATTGTATTTGTGCAGCATGCATTGTGTACTATATTCAGAAGAGATGCACCATGGCACAACTCTTTTGAATATATCTCTTAGTTGCTCCAGTGCAACTCAGTTACACTGCACCACCACTTGCACCATTGCCAGGTGCAATTCTGAATATCGGACCCTATATATATTTTTATAGTGTATGGGCAGTCCCAGCATAGAAAATCACACAAAACCAGCTAGTGAAGACAACGGAGAATAGAAATGTTAACATTTTTTTTTTTTTTTTTTAAATGACACAGTGTGAACCAGGTGTTTCTGCACGTTCACGTTTAAAAAAAAAAACTTCCTGCTTAACTACATAGAGGAAAGCAGCTATGTGGCAGCATTCCAAGTTGTTCTGCTGTAGTACTGACATCACTACTGCAGCATAACAACATAATGATGTCACTACTGCAGCATAACAAGCATATTCTGGGGCCGTCCCATCGGCGCAGCAGTTGGATTTCCGCTTGTGATGCTGGCGATCCGGGTTTGGGAATGGACTCAGGAAGTCAGAGGGCTGGCCATGGGAGAAGGATCGAGTGTTCCATGGACTGCTCTTCTTCTCCGGGGGGAGGGAGGGATAGAGCATCTGGCGCCTGATGGACCCCTGGCGAAGACTGGAGGTATCACAGGTCACCGGTGCCAGCACGCAAGAGGGGTGGGGCAGACGCTGGACATCATTGCACGTCCCCGCCCCGGGGTAGTCTAGAAAAGTGCTGCCAGCCACCCTTGTTGAAGCCCAATCTCAGCTTCAATTAGTTCTCAGGCCGGCTCCCTGACCTATCCCATCAGATGTGGCACTTAGGGCCAGTGCCATAACCCAGCCCTGGGGGTAAGCCATGAGGTATCAGGGAGTGGCGGCCACTGTGAGAGTGGAAGTCACAGGGTCCGTGACCGGGCTGAGGTACCGGGCGGTCGGTAGCAGGAGAAAGTATAGTAAATAAATAAAAAAAAAGAACAAGCATATTCCAGGCATGGAATTCCATGCATAACAGCATTCCACCTTACACTATATAGAGGATTGTGTATGAGCAGTCATACACAACAAGGATATTCTTGCATCAAGAGGTTTCCTTGGTAACAGATGACCTTGAGAGCGCAGCTCGAAAGGTGTTCTGTTACCAATGGAACCTAGAGATACAAGGATATCCTTGTTTGTGTATGACTGCTCATACACAATCTTTTATAGTGTATGGGCAGTCCCAGCATAGAAAATCACACAAAACCAGCTAGCGAAGACAACAGAGAATAGAAATTTTAACATTTTCTTTTTCTTTTTTAAATGACACAGTGTGCTGCAGATGTCTCTGCAAGTTCAAGTTGAAAAGAACAACTTTCTGCTTAGCTGAATAGAGGAAAGCAACTATGCGGCAGCATAGCAAGTTGTTCTGCTGCAGTAGTGACATCACTACTGCAGCAGAACATATAGGATAGTGTATGGGTAACCATACACTACAAGGCTATTCTGCCACTTAGTGGATACAATGCTGACTGGCGACCTTGAGAGTGAAGCTCGAGAGGTCCCCAAGTCGGCATTGTATCCGTGAGGTGAAAGAATAGTTGAGTAGTGCATGGCTAACCATACACTGTTCCATATAGTGTATGGGGACTGCAAAATTTAAAACACATTCACTTTTCCACTTTTTACAACAGCTCTGCCAACCGCTCTCAATTAACAACTGCTGGACAGCATACGTGCGCGCCACTCTCACACAGCAAGGGACGATGAATCACAGTGGCTGCTGCAGTCCCTTGTGTTATGACATCCTTATTAACACAGAACAAAAAGTGGTTCTGCATTAGTAAGGACGTCACTACTGCAGCAGAACAACTTTTTGCGGTGTATGGATTTCCATACACAACTGCATTCCACTATACACTATAAGCATATAATAACTGGTCAGCAGTTTCTCTCAATGTACTGACCAGGTTGATATTTTCCATAGCAACCGGCTGGTTGTTATGACATTCATGAGCCATGCCAGTCAAACTATGCTGCTGCCTCATTGGCCAACATTCTGTATGTGGGTGGGGCCAAGCAGTCTCACAGACTGCTGAAGAAAAATTGCTGGTCTGTTATTATAAAAAATAAAAGATGGGGAGGGTGTTTCATATGAGAATTTAATGCACACCCTTGTTGTGGGATGCTTTGATAAACCACTTGGGCTTCGCCCGCGGGGTTTATGTAGCATCCCACAACCCGGGTGTGCATTAAATTCTCATATAAAATCCTTCCCCATCCATTATTCTCTATATTCCAGGCATGGAATTCCATGCATAACAGCATTCCACCATACTCTATAAAAATACTATTCTCCTAAAAATACTTATAACATGTGCCATATAACCATAAACAAATAATGTTCCACTGTCCATCTGCTGCCACTAGAGAATATAAGGTAATAGCCAGGTACATACCTCTCAAACCTTTGTCACTGAAATGAGAGATACAGACTCTCAAAAAGAGGGACAATGAGGGACATTGAGTCTCATGAGGGACACATCCTCAAACATGGAGATACAAGCTTAGAACACTGTGGAAACCATTGCCTTTATTTGTATAGCGTTTATTTTTTATTTAGCATCTTAGAATATTATTAATTCCTACTTTAAAGTCTGAATTTACAGCACATTCTCTGCATGTGCAGGGCCTTTTCCATGAGGGACAGGGCAGTTCTGAGGGTTAAAATGAGGGGTGTCCCTTGTGATGAGGGACACTTGAGAGGTATGACCAGGTGCAGTAATTTATTTATTTATTTGCTTTTGTTTATCTTTAGAAATCCCAAAGTTGGCCTCTCTCACAGTGCCATAGCATGGATGCAGCCAATAGGTATATTCCAACCAGTTTCCCACATACTGGCTTAAATGTAAAGTGCAGTTCCTAGTGATATACTAGCTACCAGTCACTACCACTGTCAAACTGCAATCCAGCAAACAAGGGAAGACAAAAGCTTCAACATAGTCTCCTCTCACCAGCCCTCCACTCACACTTCAGCAAATTCTTCCCTGGAGACACAAGTGGGAATGATAAACTCAGAAAGAAACTCCTCAGTAAACACTCTTTGGGTGGAGGCAGTAGAGAAGTGAAGGGCAGGGCACCAGTCTCAACATTGATTGGGAAAGTTCTCTCACTGCATTCCAAAATGAAATGTGAAACATGGGAGCCCAGGCTTACCACTCACCTCTAGTCACTTCTAGTTCACAGCTTGCTTAGAGTCTAATTCCATTAAAGTTTATTTGGCTATATCCAGCAAAAGGAAGCAGCAACCTGCCAGAGTATCCTGACACAGAATCCAATAATTAACAAAGCACTGAACTGAACAGCGCAAAATCCAAAGTTCAACTGTAATGACATTTAAAACAGTGCTGTGTTTCTTTTATGTTACACAGCATAAACAGAAAAGTTTAAAGTTCAGCTGTAATTAAATTTAAAAACAGTGTCATGTTTCTTTTATGTTACACAGCATAAAGAGAAAAGTAAAAGGCAAAAGTGGTTCGGATATCCATAACCACAAGAGCATAGTGTACATTAACACTGGAGAGTGCCACCAACTGATCCTGCCTCAGTCCTACATTACCCTGTCTTTTCTGTCCTCCACCTGTCCTTGGACTGCCCACCTCCCCCATTATCTCCCTCCCCTGCCTTCTCCCCTCCCCTTCCCCTTCCCTCCCCTCTGACAAAGCCATGCCTGACTGCATCTAATTGCCCTCTAACTGACTGGGGGCTCCCCTGTCTTAGACTGCTCCCTGATACCTACAAAGCACTGTACCACACTCACGTAGTGCTGCTTCAATTGGTTATTGCACAAGTGTGGACTTGTCTTATTCACTTGCTGTCCTTTATTCCTGGTTTATGTTGTAACTGCACTTATTACTCTCATGTTAATTGGTTTTCAGTTGTATCTACTGTCTATTACCTGTATTTGTCATGTACTCTCTTATGACTTGGAGCCTTTGTAAACGAGCCCACGGCTCAAAGGTATTAATCCTAATCTGAAATAAATAAATAAACATAAAAAAGAGTTACCTCTTCCTTGGCCATGTCTGGTCCCTCAGCTGCTTTCACAGCAACCAAAAGCAACACACTCAGTGGCATACAGGTGTTGCCAAACAAAGGTCATACACAAATGAAAGAAAAAACATTCAGTGCACACACAAACACACAAATATTCAGAACATTTTATTTAATCACATCCACGGACTGGAGTGACTGCCTTCACCAGGCAGTCACTCCAGTCCATGTATGTGATTAAATAACATTTTCTGATTATTTATGCAGCTTGTGTGTGCGCCAAATGATTTTTTTTAATTCCCTCAGTAGCTTTCCTTGTATCTTGGCCTGATATTTGAGGCCTGAAAAAGTCCTGGCTTTCCTGTTGCCAACCAACTCTAGCGTTATTATGAATTCTAGCGCTGTTTCTAGGGAGTTGCATTACCTGAAAGAGGGACTGCTTTATGTATGTTGGTCATGACTGAAATCTACCAATGATTGAGCCTTCAGGATTGCTGCCCCTAGACTTTGGAATGTTCTCCTAAGATATTTACAATTTGCCTCCACTGTAAACTACTTTAAAACCAATTTAGAAATGTGGTTCTGTAAGATATCTTCTAAGTCCAATACGTTGTGACTCACAACCTATCTGAGATGTGGCAATGTCCCATGATATACCACACCATGTCCTGCATTATTCTTTAGTTATCAAACAGTCTTAAGCAGATATTGTCTAACAACTGTTGTAAATCCCAGCACATAATTTAAAAGTTCCAGTCAGACACCGCATAACATAAACAAAGTACCAATGGTATTCGGCAGTGTCAAGGTATGGAACTGTAATTGTTGTATAGTAAAAGTCAGATATACTGTACATGCTAAACAATGTATGTGCAGATGCTGTATAATACAGACATATGTGCACACAAGTACACACATATACCTCAAAAAAAATAAACAAGCATAGCCCACACAGTACACAAACTCAGAACTTTTAACCTGACCAGTTCCTGCACTGTGGCCTCTGGAGTTGGCATGATCTTTTCTCAGTGAGAAATAACGTTTCCAACTTGCATTCAAACTTCAAAGTCTCAGCTGGACTTTTTGAAGTTATCAGTGATATAGCACATCAAACCTTGCTGAAACTGTATCACTAATATAAGCAATGACATCTAACAATTTCTCTCAAGCAACAGAAACTGTAGCGAGAGCAACAAAAAAAGTCCCACGCTGGGGACTGAACCCAGGCTCCCTGCCCACTACTGCTTGGTAGCCTGTACATCTACTATTGTACAAAGGCTGCTTGATAGGAAATGGATGCTGTCACAAAGGACATTCAGTACTGAGTACAGACACTCCCCCCTCATACAGCTTTTAGCAATGAATCATTCAATTAATTTGAAATAATGTTCCCAAGTTGCATTCAAACCTCAAAGTCTCAGCTGGAAATTTTTAAGTGATCAGCAATACAGAACTTCATATCTTGCTTAAACTCTATCACTAACATCAGCAATGACATCAAACAACTTCTCTTACTGCTTAGAAATCTGTAGCTCTACCACTGTACTAAAGCTCATTGACAGGAAATGCATGCTTTGGCAAAGGACATTCAGTACTGAGTGCATACCTCCCAACACACAACTGCAGTGGATTTAATAATGAACCTGTCAGTCAATTTGAAGTAATGTTCCCAAGCTGCATTCAAACCTTGTTATCAGCTATATAGAACTTCAGAGTTGCTTAAACTCTTTCACTAACATCAGCAATGACATTAAAAAAACTCTCATACAACAGTAACTGAGTAAGAAAGAAAAACAAGTCTCACACTAGGGATCAAACCCAGGTCCCTATCCACAACTGCTTCGTAGTCTGTAGCTTTACTGCTGTACTAAAGCTGATTGACAGGAAATGCATGTGGTGGCAAAGGACATTCAGCACTAAGTGCACTCCCCAACAGCTGCAGTAGATTTAATAATGTTTCATTCTGTCAATTTGAAGTAACATTTCCCAAGCTGCATTCAAACCTGAAAGCCTCAGCTGGAACAAACTGTTCACATTATTAGCAATGTGGAACTTCAAACTTTGCTGAAATTCTATCACTAACATCAGCAAGAGCATCTAACAATTTATCTAATGCTACATAACTTGTAGTGAGAAAGAAAAAAAAATGTTCCACACTGGGTATCAGTCTCAGGCTTGTGTAGGTCTGAAACCCCTAAAAGCCCTATCACTGACATCACCAGTGACTGCATGTAGCCGCATCACTCACACTGAATGTACCTTGAATGTGACTAAATAAAAAAGAGTATACCTAATCACAATAGGTGCTTCCAGCTACGCTGTTGGTGCCTAATAAATCACTACACTGCTGTTGTCTTTAGAGGAGCTTACCTTAGATAGCTGAGAGTCATATCATACAAGACTTTCTTAAAGTAAATTTAACTATTTATTGACTTAAGCTTTTTAATCTGTTAAAGTCATATTTGGGACTATTTGTTTCCCAAAGAAATTCTGTTGAATTGAAAATTATGACTGTTTCAAGTCCTCTTTTTTAGTTATATAATAGCAATAATACACACCAGGGTCTGTCATATAATGGGATGTCATCACTTCTTGAGTGCATGAGTCCCTCATCCTACAGCCTTGTGACACACAAAGCACCCATGTCATGACAATATCCATAACATACCACACCCTGTCTTGTATGCTTTCTTAATTACAAAGTTGGTACAAATAATTCTGGCTGCTGATTGGTTGATAAAGACCATCACCTGTACTTTTACCTCAATCTAAGTCACATGGAAAAAAGAAGAACTGGTGCCACTTTGCCTGCCTATCCAATTAGCACACATTAGTGAGTATGCCTGTGCAAGTTTACTTTCACATTTACAAGTTTTGGGACTATTTGTACTCTTAAAAAGTAAATTACACTTAAATAAATAATTGAATTCACCATTATTCTGAAGTCTATGTAAATTTTTTACCATAAAGCCCATTTTATAAGCACAATTAGACAGTACAGGGTGTGAGTTAAGCTGAGAGAACCACACTTCCAGGGCTGTAGGACCCTGTGCCTGCAGCATATGACCTCACTGCACCCCTGTGCATGTGGTTATCTCAGCCTAACTCACACCCTGTCATGTCTTATTGTTTACATATATATCATAACAATATCACATCCTTTGATTTACAGTTTAGCCCTCTGCTTATTGAACCTACAGTCCTGATGGCCTGGTCAATCATACGATATTCCAAAATGATTTTATTTAAAATACTATTGTCAGTATGTGTGAGTGTGTGTATATATAAATATATATATATATATATATATATATAGTTTATCAGGGTGTTTTGATTTATGTATGATTCTGTAGGGTGCTTTCATTTACGATAGTACTGCACTAAGAAAATATTTATCTAGACGGCTGCCCGATGCACCAGCAGTAGTGTGAAAGTGGTGACCTGGATTCAGAAGTCAATTCAAGGTGCTGGATTTGGGTGGTGAAGGCCTGTAGTACTGCCATGGTCAGTGACTGCAGTGTCCCCTGTGGTGAGCTAGATAGCATGTTTTCCATAGAGCTGGTCTGCATACATGTGAGGCTACAATGAGGCTATGTGATGTCAGCAGTATAGTGTTAAGGAGCACAGGAAACAAAAATGGAGGTGCTGAAACACTGACAGGCACCCAAATGAAGACAATTGAGCTCTTTGGTCTCACAACCCTGTTAGATCTCCAGGTCCTGGATGAAGGTGCGTGAGGCTGTCAGGGTTGAGAAGTAATCAGTTAAGCCTGATGGGGACAACTGGCACAGGAGCATAAACAGAATAGCAGCCAAAAAAGCATATTTTTTTTTCAATTAAAAGTTTATTGAAAATTTTTAATTACAAGCAAATAAAGGAAAAATTCAGGATTACATTACATACCAGGTTAAAATTATATAATACTTAGAATATGTTCCTAGGCTAATACACCACAACAAATCTAACTAAGCAATTTATTAAGCATAAAATATCAAAAGAGAGGGCAAGAATACACAGCATTACCCCAAAAGTATCTTACCATAGTATAATGAAGAATTAACTTTAACTTGCACAGTATTCTAGGAAAGGTCCCCATATGCAATCAAACAAATCCTATTTATTAATTAATGAGAAACTGATTATTTCATTATTAGCTAACCTATGTAAAGATCCTATCCACTGTTGAAACTTTGGCACTTCCTGCTCCTTCCATGCTTGCAATAACAATCTTTTGAACATTAATGAAACTGATACCACCCATAGTCTTTCATGAATAGAAAGATAAGGGGCAGAGGAAAAATCACTCAATATATAAATTAATGGAGCTAGCGGAAATGTAGTACCTAGAATCTCTTGGCAAAGTGCATGAATTTGTTTTCACCTTGCAAAGACCCCATTGCAGTGGCAGAATAAATGAGCAAGGCCAGCATCAGATAACTCACATCTCCAACCCTTGTCATCTACGGTTATGCCCAGACTGAATAGTTGGAAAGGGGAATAATATAAATAATGAAGTATTTTAAATTGAATAAGTCTGCCTTGAACCTCTCTAAATGCTTTACAGGCAGTGCCCCAAACCTTGCTCCAAGCTTGTTTAGATACTGGAATTCCTAGATCATTCTACCATTTAATCCTGGCAGACTCTGTATTATCAGTTTCTGCCTGATTCATTAATTTATATATATATATAATAAACTAAAAGCTTTGGGAAGAAAAGCTATTATAAAGAAAGAGTCCCAACTAGTTGAGGAAGGAATCATTAAATTGCTGTCTAAAACTGTGGTCATAAAAAAACTATGTACCTGTAAGTAAACACAGAAATTACTCTTATTGCACTGGAATTTGATCCTTAAATCTTCAAGGGACATAAGTCTGTCGTCTGAATCTAAGAGATCCCCAACGTTATGAATACCTTTATTTTTCCAGCCCATATCCATCAGACCTTTGCTATTAGGGGTCAACTGAGGATCATTCCAAATTGGCATAAACTTAAGGGGAGCAGAGTCTGTTTTCTTAACACATGCACATTTTTTACAAGCCAGAATGGAAATTCGTATCGAAGGATGAGAGGCTCAGTTAACCAGTAATCTTATGAATAACACATCAGGTAGTTTAAGCAGTAGAACCAAGTTCCTCTCTATTAAAACCCACAACAGAGTATTCTCAGTGTCTGTACTTAAAAACCAATTAGCTAACTGTTTTAATTTATAGGCCCAAAATACCCCTGCCACCAAAGAAGTGCCATACCTCCTTCTTTAGGTGACGCCCTTAGTTTCAGTTTGGAAAGACTGGGGGCTTGCCTTCTCAGAGAAAAGAGGAGATAAGCTTCTCAATTCTAACAAACCATTCACCTGATATATTGGCAGCAAATTTGTTCATAAAATAGAATAACTTTGGTGCCAAAATAATTTTTATTGAGTTGATTTTTCCCCACAAAGAAAGATGGAGTGTGGACCATTTGTCTAGATAATTTTAAACTCCTCTAATAGTTTCGGTAGATTGTGTTGGGATCTTCCCTGTTGAATCAAATATCTTAATTCCCAAGTAAGTCAGTCCATCAGAAGGCCATGACAGCTCAGTTATACTTTTAAGTTTTGTTAATTCAGATAATGAATTATCTAACATCAAGCATTTCAATTTAGATCAATTAATACATAGACCAGAAATAACCCCAAATTCTTTTAATAGAGTCCTGACATTGCCTAGGGAGAAAAAAGGTTGGGGGAGAGTTAAAATACAGAATACAGAATGGCTATACTTTGTAGGATGATGTTTCAACTGTGTGTTCTTTTGTTATTAATAGTGAAATTGACAACCCCGAGCCAATCAAAAATTTCAAGTTCTTTAGCAATTGAGGTTACCACGGTATTAAAAATGAGAGTATTATCAGCCAGAGGGATCACAGAGTATAGAGGGCGCTGTAGAAATCCCTTTTCTATGATTAGAGACCAGTTAAATAAAAAAATAACTGATATAAGTGCATTGGCACCTGGGCACACTAAAAATAGAAATTGTTTATTAATATTATTGATCTTGGGGGGTGATATAGAAATAAATCCAGGACCTGAAAATTCTGGAGATATCAAAATTATTTTTGATAATGCTAGAAGTTTAAAGAAAAAGGGGGATTTAATGAAATCCTGGATAGAAACAGAAACACCTGAAATAGTGGCATTAACTGAAACTTGGTTAAATAAGAGTATAAATACCAAAGAATTTGAACCTGAGGGTTATAATAGTTATAGATTGGATAGGAAGGGAAAGAGAGGTGGGGGTGTATTAATGTTTATAAAATGGGAACTTGGACAGATTTCAATTTTGTTTGCAGACCAGGTAGGAAAAATAGATTGTCTATTAGTTAAGGTTCAAAGTTTACAGTTGGTATTAGGGTTATTTATGCTCCCCAAGATTCCATTAGTGAATTTGAAAACTTAGCATCAGTTATTCAAAGGGTTTCAATGGGTTGAATTAATGTTAATTGGTGATTTTAATGCAGTATGGGGAAACCAAGGAGTTTTGCTTTGGAAAAAGCTTTAAAATTCTAGAAGTAGAACAAAGATTATATTTCCGACTAGGAAAACTTCTCATCTTAGTTCTGGTAATATATTGGATTTAAATTTTGTTACAACAAAAATCAATATGAGAGCAATTGAAGTAAGGCAACCAGTGATGGGAGATCATAGTTCTATAAGCTGTTTGTTTATTATGGAGGATATAAAAAGTAAACATATAATAGGAATCCTCCATTAAAAATAAAACGTAGACATTTTAAAAATTATAATAAAGATGCATTTGTGTCGAGACTTTCCTTAGTAAGATGGGATAGATTATTCTTGATACCTTCTGTGAATATAGCAGTTGGGGAATTTTCCAAATGGTTTCTAGAGATTTGTAATGAATTGGCTCCTTTTGTACATGTATGCAAAGAAATTCACATGTTCTGGGTTTCAGAAAAATAAAAAACTAATACGTGGTAAAATTGTCTGTGGAAAAGGCGAGGAAATCTTTAAAAATGAAGACTGGGAAGAATACTAAAAGCTAGAAATCATTTGAAATTTCAAATAAAAAACTGAAACAAAAATATTTTGAAGATAAAATTAAACAGACTACAGATAATAATAAAAGTATTGGTCATTATTGAAATCTTTTGAGACCCGAAAGGTTTGTGGCCCACCTATTCAGATAGTAACTAGAGGTGTCCCCCAGAACATAAATGAATCAACAAATATTTTAAATAATTATTTTGTTACATTGCCTGATTTGGATCTTATTGATCCAAAAATAGGGGATGAATCAATCGAGAATTTGGATATTAATATATCGAGGTTTAGCTTCAAAATGATATCTTGTAAACAGGTAAAGGTAGAACTTAGGAAGTTAAAAACAAACAAGGCCTGTGGCTTTGACCTTATAGAAAATTGATTTTTGAAAGATTCAGTTCAAGTGATTGCTCCCATATTGACTAAGTTGTTCAATTGGTCCCTGATTGAGGGCATTTTTCCAGATGTTTGGAAGAACGCCAAGATTACTCCTATATATAAAGGATCAGGGGATTTATACCAACCAACAAATTATAGGCCTATTGTTTTACTATCTGGGGTATCAAAAATTTTGGAAAAATTAATTCAAGTTCAATTGGTTGACCATTTGGAAAGGAATTCATTAATAATCAAACAACAATTTGGTTTTCGAAGGGGATACTCCACAGGCACCGCTCTCACCGATGTGGTTGATGCTATTGCATCTAAATTAGAGGGGGGCCAATCGGTGGGAGCGGTGTTCGTGGATTTATCTAAGGCCTTCAATACAGTTAATCATGACCTGTTGGCTAGTCGCTTGGCAGAATTTGGTGTGATTAAAGAGACAGGAAATTGGTTTAAATCTTACCTATCAAAAAGAACTCAACAGGTTTGTATTAATGGAGTGTTATCAAACAAATTAAATGTGCAATGAGGAGTACCTCAGGGATCTATTTTAGGCCCTATATTGTTTTTGATTTATATTAATAAGGTTACAGATTGTATAAAACACTCTAGCATAAACCTTTTTGTGGATGATACTTTGTTGATTTCTAGTGGTCATACAATAGGTGAAATGCAAAAAAATTTACAAAATGACTTTACTGGTTTATCAGATTGGTTAACTAAATCTGGCTTAATACTTAACAGCAAGAAAACTAAGTTTATGGTTTTTGGAAGAAGGCAAGCCCCTTTAAGTTCTGGAAATACAAGGATTAATATAAAAACCATAAGTGATGAAATGTTAGAACAGGTTAGAGTATATAAATATTTGGGTGTCTGGATAGATTCATCATTGAAATTTGAACATCATATAACAGAGACTATAACTAAAGTAAATAAAAGGTTGGGAGCTTTTAGGCGCTCTGGTTTCTGTTTGAATAGATTAATGAGGGAACAAATTATAAATCAATTCCTTCTTCCAATTTTGGAATATGGAAATCATATATATGGCTTCGCAGCAAAAAGATGGCTAATTAAGGTTGATCAATTATATTATAAGATGGCTAGATTTATAATACAAAAGGATTATAAAGCACACCATTGTCAAGTGCTTAGTGAATTGGGTTGGGTCACACAAGAAAGTAAACGTAGGATTTCTTGGTTAATACAAATTTTTAAGGTAATAAAATTTCAACAGCCTGAAAGCCTTTATGATAAATTAGAACCAAGAAAATGTGTATATAATTTGAGAGACATAAATTTAAGGGGTTATGTACTTCCAAGGTCCATAAACATATATAGTACTCTTAGATTTCCGGTTATTGTTAATCATTTATGGGGGGTTTTGAAACCTGTATATTGTAATCAGATTAATGATTTGAAGGTATTTTTAAGAAGTCTGATGTCTGAACTAAAAGTACATTGTCATTGTTATAGATGATTGTTTAGGTGCTTTTGTGTATTATATTCTGAATGACTGGTTTATGTATATTGTGAATGTATTGTTGTTATAACTTATGAATCATGTACTTTACAGGACCATCTTGAAAATAGGACTTTGTCCTAATGATGTGAATTTTTCCATCTGAATTCCTGTTTAAAAATAAAGGTTTTAACTAACTAAAAAAGGATATCATTTGCAAATGTCAGGATGTTTTAGAGTAACTGCCGACTTGAATACCATGAATCCTGTCTGAATGTATAATTCTTCTAATCAGAGGTTCGATGGCTAACACAAAGAGAAGAGGGGAAAGAGGGCAACCTTGTCTAGATCCTCTAAATAGCTTAAAGAAGTCTGAATCATTGGTTATCACACAAGCCCTGGGAGCAGTGTAAAGTGTATGGATCCAAGATCTAAAACATTGACCAAAGTTATTAATTGTTAGAACTCTATATAGGAAATCCCATTCTAGGGAATCAAATGCTTTCCCTATATCAAGGGAAATAGCAATTGAGGGGGAGTTTTTATTTCTGAATGACTGTGATGCCCATAAAACAGAAAACAGAAAACAGTCTGTGAAAGTTATCAGCGGCTTGCCTACCTTTCAAAAAAACTACCTGCTCTTTCCCTATTAGCTTATTAAGATACTTAGAGACTCTAATAGCTAGAATTTTTGCAATTACTTTATAATCAAAATTTAAGAGTGAAATGGGCCTGTAATTACTACAGTCAAAGGGTCTTTATCTTTTTTTTACTAAGGAGACAGATACATGCCTCATTCATCGATACCGGAAGTTCCCCAGAAATGAAGGATTTATTAAAAGCATTAAGCAAGTGTGGAGAAATGGTATTATTTAAACATTTATAAAATTCACTGGGTAGACCGTCTGGCCCTGGAGTTTTGCCTTTAGGGGCACCAGATATAACTTCAGCAATTTCTTGCAGTGAAAGAGGTTTTTCAAGCAGTAGACTTTCCTCATTCGATAGGGCTGGAAGTTTTACCCTATTAAGAACACCTTTCAGCAGTTCTGATCTAGATGATCCTGGAGATTTATACAGATTCTCATAGAAATTCTTATAGCAATCATTTATTTCTCTAATATTATGAGTCACCACCCCCTTAGTAGTCCTAATGCCATTTATATTGCTTTGATTTTGCATTTTTTGCAGTCTATGTGCAAGTAACTTGCCTGCCTTTTCTCCCTATTCCCAGTACCTCTGTTTGACTCTAAACAATGATTATTCTATTTTACCTGAATGAATCTTATTTATTTCATATTTAAGGCTTAGAATGTTGAATAGTAGCTCTTTTTTATTCTCAAAATTATTTTTAAGTTCTGACACGGCTGAGTTGAGGGATCCTTCAAAAGATTGTATTTGTTTTTGCCTTTCTTTTATCTTATGGGAGACAAAACTAATAATTCCCTCATGAATAAAAGCCTTATAAGCATCCCAGACAATGTTAGGAGAAACTTCCCCATTACAATTAATATCAAAGTAAGAGCATATTTCTTTTAACAACCATGTTTTAAAATTGTCATTTTGTAGTAGAACAGAGTTAAATTTCCAGCCAGTAGATCTGTCTGAATTGTTATTAAATAGTACTGCCACTTTAAGCAAACAGTGGTCTGAGATCAACATATTCTCCTAATACTACTCGTAACATTGCAACAGCCTATTGACATGAATAGGTAATCTAACCTACTGAATGTGCCACACCTTGCTGACAAAAAGGAATAATCCCTTCCACTGGGATGTAACAATCTCCAAGAGTCCAGCAAACCCAAATCATTAAGTATTTTATGCATGCTTTCCTGAGCCGAAGAAAGAGATCCAGCTTTACTAGTATGAGATTTATCAAGTATGGGGTGCATGACTAAGTTAAATTCCCCCCCAAGTATTATTTCATATTTTCCCAGATTGGCCAGTGCAAAGGACAACATATGGGAAGAAGTCCTTCTGTTTAGAGTTAGGGGCATAAACATTGCAGATTGCTACATCCCTTCCATAAAGATTCCCTAATAGTATTTGATACAGTACCTGCCTTCTGGATCTGTTATATGTGAGTCTTTAATGAAACTGATGCCCTTACCTATCAAAATTGCCACACCTCTCTTCTTTGTCGAGAAGCAGCAATGTTCTACCGAGGCAACCCAATTCCGTCCAAGCTTGTCTGCATCATTTGGGGATAAATGCATCTCCTGAAGTAAGGCAATGTCAGTTCTATGCTTGTTCAAATGATTTAAGACTCTATATCTTTTAATTGGGGAGCCTAGTCCTTGTACATTCCAAGTAAAGATAGTAACAGAGCTCATAGCTACAGAATAGTGAAATAATAATAGAAAGTAGTATGTAATTATAGCCTTAAAAATGGTCTTACACTAACTAAGATCCTAAGTCGAGTAGTTACAATACAGTAACTGTTGTATTATATATCTAAACCAATAAGAACAGCAAGACCTCCACTGGGGGAAGGGGGCTATATAAATAAATAAATAAAACACAGAGCAAGCTGTATAATGTTGTTTAATACTAGAAGGGAAATGTAAATTATAGAGTGTATATTTGTGGTTTTGTGTGTATGCACATATATATTTTATATTTACACATAGTAAGTATAAGTTATATAGGTTATTTAATACTATTTGTATTTATAAATGGTAAATGTAAGTATAACTTTAAGCTAATCAGCATTCATTGTTTTTTTTACTATCACTCCCTGTCCCCCCTTCTGATGTTAATGTGGATGTTGGTGATAGGTACATTCCACAGTGGATGTTCAAGCATTAGCAATAATTAATAATTACCATGTAATGGAATTAGGTGTTTTTAAGTCACTGAGAATGGAACCCAGACACTCTTGACAAAGAGCCAGTGAGGCTTGAAATGTGGAGGAGACAGTGGGTGCTGTGGGTGCACGATTTGGTGCAGCCTTTTAATTTTCAAACATGAATAAATAATTTTATCTGAAAGAAGCTTTACTCTGATTCCTTCTGTGAGGTGTGTATTTGGAGACCAGCTTGCTCTGTGTTTTGTCTAAAATTTTGCTGTGGATCCACCTTTTCACCCTGTGCGGTCTCCTGTGACTTTGGTTTAAGTAAATAAATAGTTCAAATGTTCTATAACCTAGCTTACATTAACAAATCTAATAAACATATTCACTTAATACTTATTATAGATCTATATTAAAAACCCACCCTACCCTTAAGACAACAAGTAGAATATGCACTTAACCACTGATGAAAAACCTCGAAGTGACTGCGCACAAACCTAAGATAGCTAACTACGACAAACCCACACTTAATCAAACCTGACAAATAGTGAAATATTTGAAGTACCAACTTTGAAATTATATATATTTGATGTGAGGCAGCACTCAGCAACATTCCCAAATGTGCATCAACTGTACTTTATATAGTAAATAAGAGGCATGTGATGTTATCTGAAGGCAGCAATATGGTAAAATCCATACACATACTACTCCCTATCTGCCCTAGAAAATCCCCCATGCCAAAATCCCAGCATACTGAAATGAAACCTTTAAGCTCAGCTTCAGCATTAACATCTGTTGTCTGTAGAAAGTCAAAGCCCATTTCTAACAACCACAGTAACTTAACAAGGAACTCAAGTACCCTCAGAAAGCTACCTGAGAGGCCATGTACTGAAAGGGACATACATTGCAGCTAATAAACTCCATTTTAGGCAAGCTGAACCAAGAATAACCCATTTAAACAGTTCCTCACAGAGTCTAAATATAACTGCTACTTCCTTATGCTAGAAAAATCAGGAACTATTGATTAAACCACAGAACTTGATGTCTTAGAAGGGAAAAGCAGCAGAAAAAGTTATCCAAGACTACAGGGAAATAACATTACAGAAACCATTTGCTGCCCCCTGATAGCAACAAGGCAGTTTTCCAATAGTACTTGTAAACAGCTCCCCCCATTTAAGCACACACGAAGAGGCGGTATGACTTAAGTGTGGCAACACATCAAATGCAGTGTAGTAAATCCCTGTATTTATTTTACTTTATTTAAAGAAAAGTAATTCTTACCAGCCCAGTCTTCAGGAAACGAGAGGAGACCGATGGTAAAACAGCGACCTTTGCTCTTTGCCCTCAAGATTAACCCTGCCCCATAACCCTATTAGATCCAGATCCACACTAGAACATTAGCTGGTTTTAGTAATTTTTTTTTGTATGCTGAGGGAAAACACCTAGAAGCAAGCGTTGTAAAGCTAAAGAGCACATAAAAATAAAAGAATAATTAATTAGATCGTAGCACAAGTCCCAAGCACACTCAGGACCTCCTCTGTCAGATGATCAGGTACCATCAATCAGAAGAGACCATTTGGGCGTCTAACTTCCCATGAAGAAGTAGGAGTACAGAATATGGATCTTCTCCTTCACGTAGCAAGCGTCTCAAAATCTTCAGCAGAGAAGCCTGGAGAAAATGGCTCAGCAAACATATCTGCCACAAGGCTAAATGGCTCCTCAAGAATTTCAGGTATTTCCAGTGCTTGTGAACTTAGTTTGCTTGGTATTGAGGCAGCAGAAGTAGACAAATCATCTGTTATATGCCCCAATTTGTAAAATCCTGTTCCCGAGGAGTTGCCTTTATTTTTGTAAAATGTTTGTGTTTTTCTGGTGATTTTTGTGGTCCAAGCAGCTGATTTTGGGAGCATGGATTTAACAGTAGATATTCTTAGGTTGTGTTTTAGCACTGGAATGTGCTTGGGAACCTGTACACCAGTCTCCAACTTTGTTTCAAACAAATCTGCTCATGCCTTGCAGTTGCTCTTGACAACGTGAGCCTCACATTCTGAGAGGGAATTGTCAGCTTTTTGAAACTTCATTGTAACAGTTTGGGCCTGTGTAAGGTTTACATTTCTATGAGATCTGTTCTGTATGATAGATGTAGCCTCTGGCCAATGTTTAGTGATAAAATCCCATGCTTCAGAAGGAGTATTAAAATTATGGGAGCCCCCTCTTCTTGCAAGTACCAGCACAGCTGGGTATTTAATGTAGTAGGATACGTTTAAAGATTGTAAAACATATCTGATGTCCCCATATGCTTTTCTCTTCTCAACGATTTCAGACGAAAAGTCCTGAAAAATGCAGACCCTTTTGTTACCCCAATAACGTGCCCTTCTTTGCCTAGCAATTGCCAGAATCTCTTCTTTGACATTAAACCTGAGAAATTTTACTATCAATGATCTTGGTCTCTGATCTTGTTTTGGAATGGGTCTTAGGGCTCTGTGGGCCCTTTCTATATCTAGGGGCCAGTCCCATTGATAATTCAAAAGCAGGGGTATAAACTCTTGGAGGAATCTGATACAGTTATTTTCTTCAGCCATTTCAGGGACCCCCACCAGACGCAAATTATTTCATCTAGTCCTATTTTCTAGGTCATCCACCTTAGTGCCCAGGTATTCAAGTTTTGAAAAGTTTCTATCAGCTTTATCTTCTACAATTGTCAAGGACTCCTCTAATAATGCCAACCTTTCTTGTAAAGTATTCATTATATCCTTTAGTATAGCAGTTTAATTCCGTTCATCCCTGCTTGTTGTTTTAATATACCAATGTCTAGATGCATACTGTTCAGCTTTTCTTTAATGAAATCTAAGTTATTGTTACCACTAAATGAATTTTTCCCATTTTTGTAGATGCCATATTCCCACTGTTTCTATTCCCTGTAGTTCTGCTAGATCTGGGCAGCGAGATCCTGGAGAGTCCTGCAGCCATCCCCACTCGAACGTGCCTGTCACTCAGCAGAAACTTTAACAGTAACCAATACTGTGCTGGGTTAATGTAGTTTTTTGCTCATAAACCGATCGCTGTTAGATTGTCCCCTAATATAGACACTACCGAGTACTATCACCTATACTTCACAAAATAGTCTAATTTTCGATGGAAATACTAAAAATCCTGATCGGATCACTTTTTGTGGGTGAGTTCCATCTTCAGGCAGGCATCCTATACTAGCACTGGCAGGCGCCTTCCAAAAAAAAAAAAAAGCTTAGTTTGATCGGAGATAGCCAACATGAATTTAAATTGGGGAGGTCATCCCAACTAATTTGGATAATATCTCCATGGAGCCAAACAAGCAGAGACAGGAAAAGAGGAAATTGTTTAACCAGGAAAGGAAAGGGACTGCCTTCAGGAAAGGCACACTAAGTCAGAGCTTGTTTCCAGGTGTGACCTGGGAGCACAAGGAAGTTAAGTGACTTGCTCAGGGTCAAACAGTATAGAGGTCTCCAGGTTTGCAACTCAGTACCTTTATCCACTATGCTACACTGCCACTGACAGTGAATATTATATACCTAGATTTTAGCATGACCTTCAATATGGTACCTTTTCAGATGCTAACAAGTGAATGATTGTGGGCAAAAATAAAAAGTGGATCAAAAACTGGATACGGTATAGGAAGAAGAGGGTGATTGTCCAGGGGAGTCCATCCAGGTGGAGGAAGGTCACAGATGGAGTGGCACAGGGGTTAATTGTGGGACTACTCCTCTTCTAATTTTTTTCACAGTTTTCCTCTTACTGGCAATCTTTCTTTCTGTTCTCTCAGGTACTTTTCCTTGATCTGCTGCCTATCCTAGGACTCCACCACCAGTTCTTCCCCTTTCCATTCCTTATGTTTCTGTCTACCTCGCTCTTTCGGGTTGACTTCTGTTGTGGGGTACCCTTTCTGTGCAATCTCAGACATGTACTTGGGGAGACACAAATCCAGTAATGGTTTATGATGATGATGATAATAATGAAGATGATGAGGAGGAGGCGGTTGAACCTTTGTGTGTCTGCTGGACAAGGGTATTGATCATCCTTGTCACCTGCATGCAAAAAATGAGAGGGGAATTTTCCAAATATTTTATACCACTCCACCTCTTAGATTGGAAGATGCTTGCTCGAAGCTGCCTTGAGGGTGGCACATTACCTAACCTCCTCTGGGTATCACTATTTCCTGGTTCCAAGGTGCTTTTATCTAGCACTTTATTGACCACTGTGAGGTCCTTGTGCCTTCCTGCTTTGACACTACTGCACACTTATTATTATCATGCCTGTTTCTGCTGGCTGTGAATGTGTTTTTTGTGAAATTGTTTATACCTCTTTCAGGCTATCTCTTTTTTTATCCCTTGCATCACTATCTTTTGCATTGTTTATTTGTTAATATTAGTAATGTACTATGTATTTGCTGTTTCACTGTTCCTGTTTTACTGTGCAGGACCTCCTAGTAAATAAGCTTGCTCAATGGAGCTTTCCTGATGAAATAAACTTGAACTTTAACTATCTGAGCCACTTAGTTCCCGCTGAGTCTGCCTGTCTTCTTTCTTGGACACCACACAACTCAGTTACTCCAAATGTGGGATGATTATGCTAATCCTTTCAATGGTAACTGCCCCAACCCCTAGTTTATTTGGAGATGGCAGATCCTCTTCCTGTGGTCACTTCTGTTATGTCACTGAGCACCCATGTACCCCTGGCTCTTCATGTAAACTTGGGAGCAAATCCATGTTACCTGTTCATGTGAACACCAATAGCATTCATAATTCCCTCTGCAGTGTGTTCTGAATGTCACTTTGGATGTTAGAAAATGTTTTCCTTCTAAATGAATGAATGAATCAATCAGTCAGTCATGATACTGCAGCCTTATTGCAACTTTTAGAAACTATTGAAATTCAATGCAAAACCTTAAAACCAAGAGCAATAAATAAATATTTCTTAGCAGATAGATACTGCATGCACGCTAAGAGATAAGCAAATCACTAGCTAATATAAATATAACATAATAACTGGTGAGCATTTTTTCCCTGAGGGAAACCTGGTTTGTAATTTGTTGTTATAAAGGAATGTTTATAATGGCCAACATGCACCAGGTTTCCCTTGCTCTGTGCATGCGCCAGCCACCGCTGTTCCCTCCCTCACCACCGGACACTTCACCACCTCTATCACTCCGTGATAAGTACATTTCAAAATGAAAACAAACTTGCCTCTCAAAAGATGACTTTTTCAATCCTGGAATTGCTTATTTAAACCTTTAAAAAAAAATCTGGAAAGGTTTCTAGAGCCGCTCAGCCGTGGCCCGTGCTTCATCCCGATTGGACTAAACAGCGATGTTTTTAATATTTTTTAAAATTGCTGTTGTGAAGAAATGCTCCCCAGCAATTATATAAAATAAAACATGGGATGCTGTGTAAACTTGAATTTTACACACACCCTTGGTGATGGATGTTTACATAAACCCCTTGAGCTTTGAACCGTATGAACCTTAGTCTGACCTCTGCATGCTCCCTACTTTCACAGCTGCACTGGAAATACAACAGGAACAGAAAATATCAGGACATACAGCTGAACAGGGGATCACTGAAGGGAGGAGATGATCTGGGCTGATAACTTGGATATGAATAATAATAATAATATAGTTGCTAATATCTGAAGATACCTACAGACAGCTACAGAACATACTATTTTAAATCATGGATTTTCTTTCAAACCCACAAACTCTTTCAATGAGTTTCATAGTATTGTGGAAGAACAAAAATTTACAAGTTGAACTTAAAGGTGTACTACACCTCGAAGCAAAATAGTACTAACAGCACAGCTATAAGTGGGACATAAATCGGTGTCAATGACAGTTCTACTTAACATAGAAACATAGACTTTGATGGCAGATAAGGACCACTTGGCCCACCCAGTCTGCCCATTTCCCTACCTATTGGATAAGCTGCAGATCCTAGTTAACCAACAGCCTACTTCCTCCTACCCCCACTAGAATTGCCTTAAGTATGTCCCATGCATTCTTGAATTCCCCCACTGTTTTTGACCCCACTACCTCCTCAGGAAGGCCGTTCCATGTGTCCACCACCCACTCTGTGAAAAAATACTTCCTCATGTTGCCTCTGAGCCATCCCACCCTCTATCTTCAAATTGTGTCCCCTTGTTCTTGCACATCTCTTTTTCTGAAAGATGCTACCCTCTTGGACTTTGTTGATTCCCTTGAGGTACTTGAAAGTTTCTGTCATTTCCCCCTTCTCCCCCTCCTTTCCTCAAGGGTATACATATTAAGCTCCCTTAGTCTCTCTTTGTATGGCTTCTGGTGCAGACCCGGCACCATTTTAGTTGCCCTCCTCTGGACTGCCTCCATCCTGTCTATGTCCTTGCAGAGATGGGGTCTCCAGAACTACACGCACTACTAATGATGGAGTCTCACCAACTGTCTGTACAGAGGGATAACAACTTCTTGTTTTTCACTGGTGATGCCTCTCCCAATGCATCCCATTATCCCCCAGCCCTCCTTACTGCCTTCTCACATTGCTTGCCTACCTTTAGGTCATCTGCTATTACTACCCCAGGTCCTTTTCCATTTTTGCTGTTGTTAGTACCTCCCCCACTGTGTACTCTTCACCTGGGTTTTTGTTTCCCAGGTGCATTACTTTGCACTTCTTTGCATTGAATCTAAGCTGCCATACTTTTGACCCTTCCTCCAACCTTGCTAAGTCCATTCTCATCCTTTCCACCCATCCCTTGTGCATCAACCCTGTTGCAGATCTTTGTGTCATCTGCAAAGAAGCATACCTTTCCTTCCAGCCCCTCTGCAATGTCACCTATAAAGACATTAAAGAGGACTGGTCCCAGTACTGAACCCTACGGCACTCCGCTAGTAACCCCACTTTCTTTGGAGTGGACTCTGTTTACTATTACCCTCTGCATCCTGTTGTCCAGTCAGTTTTATACCCAGGCTACCACCCTGGGACCCACTCCCAGGCTGGCTAACTTGTTTATTAATCTTTTGTGTGGGACTGTATCAAATGCCTTGCTAAAGTCTAGGAAGGCCATATCCACAGCCCCTCCCTGGTCTACTACTTTGGTCACCCAGTCAAAGAAATCTATTAGACTCTTCTGACATGACCTTCCCACTGTGAATCCATGCTGCCTTGGGTCCTGTGCCCCTCTGGCCTCTAGGTACTCAACAATTCTTTCTTTCAGAAGTGATTCCATCATTTTCCCTACCACTGAGGTCAAACTAACAGGTCTGTAGTTTTCTGCCTCTGCCTTGCTCCTACTTTTGTGAAGGGGAATCACATCTGCCCTCCTCCAGTACTTAGGTACCACACCATCTTCCCATTATTTGTTAAAAAGGGTAGTCAGTGGTGTCACTAGTTCTCTCCTTAGTTTTTTTAGAATTCTGGGGTGAATCCCGTCAGGCCCCATTACTTTGTCCACCTTGAGTGTTAGGAGTTCTTTCAAGACCCTTTTTTTTGGTGGATGGACTGGTATCGAACCCCCTATCCAGAGTGCTTCTATTTTTTGGTTTAGGTACCTCCCCCTACTCTTCTTTTGTCAATACAGTCGGCTCCACTTTATGTGGACTTGGTTTACCCGGACAGTCGCTTTCTTCGGACATAATCTGTCTGCCGAAACCAAAATAAATATGCACAATGCAAACTTCAACTGTTAAAACGGACTATGCGCGCCTCCTACCGCGGACACAAAATGACTTGAAATATGACTTTTTCACTGGCCTTTCAGGTAAGCTGATCAGTTGTAAACTGTAAACAACTAAACAATTAATGATGTGCTTATAACTGCAGTCACCACCATTAACAGCCATTCTGACCCATTCTCACCCTTAGCTTCACTCGCAAGCTTCTTGCCGTCAACCTTGGATGAGGAGAGAGAAAATCTGACTGTGTCTGCCTGTGATGTGAGACAGGCTTTAAATGTGCTACATCTGGCAATGTCGCAGAACCAAGATATCCTACCTTTTTTTAAGTGATCGCTGGAATTACAGTACAGTAATCAATGTTTTTAAATCACCCACACCTCCACACCATGACACGCCCCTCATACCAAGCACTGACTGAGAAGCCCTGAACAATAAAGGCAAACACTGAAGAAAGCACTAAACATAAATATAAGCCCCCTAAGTCACAAACAAATACTGTATACACAACAGGTACAGTATTTAGGCACCTCCGGTTGACTCCTGAGCACTATGCAGTACAGTGAATTTAATAAACATAATTTCATCGCGCATGCCGCTCACTGCAGACATCAGTTTCAGCGGACTCAAACAAGGCGCACAAAACAGTCCTCATGAAAGCGGCCTACACTGTACAGAGAAAAAGTATTCATTCAGTATCTCTGCCTTTTCACTGTCACCCTCTGCCTACCCCCCTCCCTTTACTAATCCTCACTATCCCTCCCTTGGTCTTTCTTCACTCCCTAATGTACCTATAAAAGGTTTTATCCCTCTTCTTAACTGAGTTGGCTATCTTTTCCTTGGTTTGGGCCTTTGCTATTCTGACTGCCTTCCCCACTTCCTTCTGCTTCAACTGATACAGTTCTCTGTCCTGCTCCTTCTGTGATTCCTTTTGCTCCCTGAATGCTATCTTTTTCTCCCTAATCTTCTCCATCACCTCTTTTGAGAACCATAATGGTTCTTTCCTTAATTTTGTTTTGTTTAATTGCTTCACACAAAGGCTCATTGTTTCTGTGATGGCAGTTCTGATTTTTCCCCATTGTTCCTCCACCCCTCCTTCCTGCCCATTTGCTAGTGCATTCCTTAGGCACTATCCCATTTTGCCACAGTCAACCCTCTTAAAGTCCAGTACCCTTGCTTTTGTATGGCTTGACTCTACGGCTGTGTCTATCATGAACCACACCATTTGGTGGTTGCCTGTTCTTAAATGGCTATCCACTTCTAAGTCTGAGATCCTTCTGGAATGACTACTGTTTCAGACATCTCACAGAACAGTGGAGAGTATAGGACACTAAGGAAGAAACCTCAGTTTATTCCACCACTAATCCAGATGGTAACCATCTTTCAGAAACCCTACCTACATTATTACGTCAGACTGTATTTAATCTACCACTCTTTCTTCCACACCCCACCTTTCCACTATGATGCCCTTAAGCCTATCCCATACATTCTTGAACCCCACCACTGTTTTTGCCCCCACCACCTCTGCTGGAAGGCTGTTCTAGGAATCCACCATTCTTTCTGTGAAGAAGTACTGCCTCACATTTCTCCTGAAACTACCTCCTTTCAGCTTCATAGCATGTCTTCTTGTTCTTGAGCATCTTTTTTCTGAAAAATACTTCCCTACTGTACCTTATTTACCCATGTGAGGTATTTAAAGGTCTCTATCACATTTTCCTTTCCCTCCTCTGTTCCAGGGTGTACATACTGAGGTGTTTTAGTCTCTCCTCAAAAGATTTTTAATGCAGACTCTGCACCATTTTAGTTGCCCTCATCTGGACTGCTTCCACTCAGTTTATGTCCTTCCAGTGATGTGGTCTCCAGAACGGGACACAGTACTCAAGGTGGGGTTTTACCAGCAATCTATACAGCGGTAACACCTCCTCCTTCTTTTTGCTGGTAATACCCCTCCCTATGCACCCCAGCATCCTACGTGCCCTCCTGACTGCCTTGTCACACTGCCTGGCCACCTTTAGGTCATCAGATATAATTACCCTGGGTCTCTTTCCTGCTTGGTAGTCGTCAATACCACTCCACCCATTTTGTACTCCACCTTTGGGTTTCAGTGCCCTAAGTGCATTATTTTACACTATTTTGCACTGAAACCCAGCAGTCATATCCTTGACCACTCCTCTAGTTTTTTCAGGTCTCTGCTCATCCTTTCTACCCCTCCAGAGTGTCTACCATTTTGCAGATTTTGGTGTAATCTGCAAAGATTGAAACAGAAAGCTGCCCCAATGGTTAAGTGTGCTCAGGAGTACCAAACCTTGAAAACTAACAAGAAACTCAAGCACTATCTACTGAAGAAAAAAACAAGTCAGTAAAATCACTAAAAGGTGAATTTATTAAAGCATGTATTCAATGACACTTTGATGCGAAACCGGTAGGAGGTCTGTGGGTCCCACTGGGTAGTTCCTGGTTGGAGTCATTGTGTTGCCTGGTATGTTTTATTTTGAATACATGCTTTAATAATTTCACCTTTTAGTGATTTTACTGACTCATTTTTTGTGCAGTAAGTAGTGCTTGAGTTTCTTGTTTGTCATCTGCAAAGAGGCAGACCTTTCCTTTTAGCTCCTCTACAATGCCATTTATAAAGGAATTAAGGAGTACCGACCCCACCACTGATCCCTGAGGCACCCTACTGGTCACCCTCCCTTCCTTGGAGTGAACTCTGTTTACCATCACCCTCTGTCGCCTGTCCCCTAACAAATTTCTTATCCATTTCATCACCTTTGGGTCCACTCCTAAGCTACCCAGTTTACTTAGTCTCCTATGTAGAAAGGGTCGAAAGCCTTTCTGAAATCTAGGTAGGCCATGCCCACTGCTACACCCTGATCTAATTCCTTTGTTACCCACACAAAGAAATCTATCAGAGTCATTTGACATGACTTCCCCTCTGTGAAACTATGCTGCCTTGAGTCTTGTAACCCACTGAATTCAAGATATTCCACAATCCTTTCCTTCAGCAGTGATTCAATTAACTTTGCTACCACTGATGTCAGGCTGAGACACTGGTCACACACAAAAGGTGTTGGAAAACATACATGTGGAGAGAGACTGGATATTAGCAACTTTAGATGTCCAGTCTCTCTACGCAAACATACCCCATGAGGCTGGCATGGATGCCCTACAGGAAACACTATATTTTGAAACCATCTATGAGTCTAGCTTTATGGCATTCTTAAGGAATTTCACTGAGAAGGTTCTCACTTGTAATATATTCATCTCTCTTGACAAAATGTACCACTAAATAAAATGAACCACCATGGAAGCAGCCATGGTACCGAATTATGCCAATATTTTTGGGGCAAATGGGAACGCACCTTTGTGTAGTCGGCAGAGGAAAACCCATAGCATGATAAACTGGACCTCTATAGGAGGTTTATCAATGAAAAATTAATCATTTGGAAAGGAACCATGTCAGAATTGCAGGATTTTGTGGTTTTCTTAGAATCAACTAATGTACATTTGAAATGGGTGGAACATAACAAATGGTGCAGACTTTCAGGACATTACCACAAAAATCCTCTGCCTTTGGGAGTTTCTGGCAGCATCAGAGTCCTCCTCTCCTGTCTCACACAGCCAACCAGTACTTTATTTATTTATTTTATTTATTGAAATAGTTTCACCAGGAAAGGCAGACTGAGCAACAAGATGCTTGTCTCCCGGTGTGACCTGGAGGAAGGGGGTACAAGGGGGTTGGATAACATGCAGGTTATCAACTGAGCAAATAACAGAGGCAAATAGCAGCATATGGATACAATTGCATTAAACTACAAGCAACAACACATGGAGTACATTAGATATTGTATGGAGCATATAACAATTACCTGACATATAGCAGCAATACAAGGAAAAATTTAGCACACAGTAATATGCAGGTATAAACACAGGAGACATAGAACACATGATGGTGCAGGACAAAGACACAGGACAAAAGTGCATGGGTTGAAGATATCGCCAGCATTTGTAGCAAAGCTAGGGCGCTGGTCTGAACGTGGGAGGAGCAATTGGCGCATGGCCGAATCAGGTACAGGAGCAATTGGTGGTGAGGAAGTTAACTAGGGTGGTAGAAAGAGAGTGGGCAGAGGAGGAATGCCGAATTTGAGGTGGGAGATCATTCCATAGCTTGGGTAACCGGTGTGAGAAGGCGGCTTGCCCGGCAGTAGTCTTCCACCTAGGGATTGATAGCTGGCGGTAGTCGCAGGATCTAAGATAATGGGTGGGGGAGGGGCAGCTCAGAGCATGGAGGAGAGGTAGGAAGGGATAGTGCCAAGCCATAGGTTACATACATATTTAGCACAGTGTGAAATGCGGCAGTTTCTGAGGGACGGTAGTGCCAGGGAATGGTAGAGGTCACAGTGGTGGGTAAGGGGTGAGGCATCGAGAGCAAAGAGACAAAAGGCATGAAAAAGTGTGTCCAGCTTAGATAGGGTGGACTTAGGGACTGCACTGTAACCAATGTCACAGTAATCAAAGGAGGGAAGTAGCATCTTCTGGACCAGTTCACGTCAGATGGTGGGAGGGAGGCTACTGCAGTTCCCATAAAGTGCACCAAACATGGGGCATAGTTTTTTTGAAATAGCATCGATGTGGTCTGAGAAGGAAAGATGGCAGTTGAGCCATACCCCCAAGTAGCGGAATGAGGAGACATCTTCAAGTTTTTGACCATCCAGGGTGTGGAAATAGGGAAGGGATGGGAGTCTGGACAGACGTTGCCGTGTGCCAAAAGTCATCGTGATAGTTTTTTTTGCATTTAGGGAGAGCTGGTGAGAGCTGAACCATTGCTGTATTTTGCTGAAGTCAACTTGGAGGTTAGTTTGTACCACTTCAGGGTTGGAGCCTGAGGAGAAGAGTACAGTGTCATCTGCATACATGTGGATTGAGGTAGTAGAGCAGATGAGCGGTAATATAGAGAACAGTATGGGTCCTAGAACCGACCCCTGGGGGACCGGTAGTTAAGGGAAGGGGGGAGGGGGGAGGAGGTAGCATTTGTGACTCTAACAGACTGGGTTCTGCCAGAGAGGTAGTAGCAGCCTGACCCTCAGTTCTCACAGCCAGCCTGTACATCAGCAGACAGACCCCCGTCTCTCCCTTTCAGACCCTGGTCACCCTGTTTTATATATCAGTCTTTGCTGGGTCACATTAAACATCTGCTTTCTTGATTATCTTGATTAACTGGTTCTCACAAACAAAAAATAAGTTGGACATGTTGTTCGCAAACAGAAATAATACAGGCGTTTTCTTATAACCAGACCACCCACTGTGTTCCCACAAATTAATTTTTATCTCCACTCTTTAACCATTGACCAGTTACACTAAGTCAGGTAGCCACAACCTGATATGCATTTCACAAGCAGTCCTCTAACCTTCCCATAAATGTTTATAATTGGATGTTGTAAAAATACCTGAAACAAGTTTTTCAGTAATGTACAGTATCCATGTGCTTGCATTTATATGTTGGGCTCTCTATATCTGTGGGGTGCTGACTGGGAAAATCTGGGTATGTATTATTTAACAAACAACAACATTTGTATGCCACATAAATATTCTGCTGTTTTTGTCTTTATAATATAGTTACAGATCCTTCAATCTCCCCCCTCCCCCAACAAACTTAGGCAGATGGAGGAGGAAGCTTCTTCTGAGGAACAGGCAGAAGACCCTGTTCAGGAGGATTGTCCTGGCTGAGCCCATAGAGACAACAGATTCAGGTTACACAATGCATGTCAAATATTTGTGTGTATAGCTCAAGTTTTTAAAATCAGTTTAAAAACTGTATCCAAGCTTGTTAAAATTGGTATTATATGGTTATCTTGTTTTATAGTAGAATGCACTGTAAGTACATCATTTTGATGGAGTTCAATTACATTTTCAGTTACTAGTTTTGCATTTCTAAGATACAGAAGTTTAACAAAGTCAGGTATACATTGGGAATCGATGCACAGTAATGTGACACCTTTTACAGGGTCCCTAGTGCTGTGTGTAACTTTGTCCAGATTTCTGCGTCACGGATCCTAAACTTCTGTGGCAGCATTTTCTAATTTCTGCAGCATGATTTATTCATTACTGTGGCAGAATGCAGTCCTGCCATTGGCTAAAATATGATGTGCTGTCATCAATGACATCACATGCCGAACATAAAGGAGTGGCTTTAGGATAGACGAGATGGGAAAGGGAGCCATGGAAAAACTGTATATTTAAATGAAAATTCACCACAAAAAATGAATTCTGCAACACTATACATCTTTTACGAAATTGTGCAAATTTTGCGGAAAATTCCACCTCCAGGGGCCTTGGTCGTGCTCCATAATTTCCTAAACCAATTCAAAATATATCTCAGTCTGTAATCCTCTTTACTAACACATACTGTTCATTACATGTAAAGGATACAAAGTAAGTGTTATTTTGTTTAAACTATATTGTGAATACAATATGACCATCATACCATCATGTATAACACAACTAAATAAACAAGTACCGTCATGTGATTAGTAACAGTAATACAAATTTGTTTCAGCATAACTGTTTTTTGCACCATTTTATACAGGTTAGGAAACATGGCAATAGTGGAGAACATCAGACCTCCACAGACCTACTTTATTAGCATGGTGAACCAATGTATGCTGTGGCATAACGACTTGATGCACAGGTCTGTCTTGCAGTTATTTTTTACAGTTACATATTTCAGATATTTTTTTTATTCGTTTATTTGAGTCGGGGGGCACAACTCCATGTTAAAAATACAAGGGTGTGTGTGGGGGATGGAGCTCCCCACCTCAGACAAAACCTAAATCAACAGCAAACACGTGACTAGCTTATTTGAGTCAGGGGCTTTTGCCCCCCCATACCCCCCATTTTAAAAAGACAAGAGGTGTGGGGGAGCAGAGCACCCCTACTCAAACAAGCTAACAAAACCTAAGTCAGTGTCGAACATTACAAAAGTAGCCTAGCACAGCTACAGTACAGTGCAGCAAGGATGCAACACTGTATTCACCATAGCTTAATGTTACAGGATGTTCTTCACTATCAACAGAAAAACAGTTTGCTCAAGCACCAGCAGAAGAAGGTGCACCAGTTGTGTATCCTGTTTGACCGGCTGCTACTGCTGCTGCATGACAATGAAAATACATTCTGTAATATATGCACTCGCTCAAGAAAAGCAATGAACTGTACTTATTAAATGGTCCATTAAAATCTTGTAACATAATTAGCTGAAACATGTCACATGACCATTGATTATCTTTTACAATTGCTCACTTCACATAGACTAAAACTTTTTATTTTTAACACATTAAAGGCAGTACTCTGGTAGGCGTAGCACTTGATCAAACTCTGTGCCTAACAACCACCCAGTTAATTCATTATTCCAACACCCTGTCATGTTGTCAATCACACAAAAATCTACAATCTACTTTTCAACAGTGCTTCTTTGTATAGTATTTTATTACACACTGTTATTCTATATAAAGATTCTGTTAGTCTGTACCATACGAACATACGAATGTGCCAGCAGAAACAGAGTGTGCAGCCAACACCCCTAGTTTGCAGCTGCCCCAATCCCCCTCCCTTTTGTCATCCCACTGCCACCCTTCACCCTCACTCTCTCCTGTTCCCTGTCCCATGCCCTTTTGAAGCTGTTCACAGATTTACATGATACCACCCATTCTGGTAGGGTGTTCCATTTTGCTACCACCCTCTCTGTGAAATAGAGTCTCCTTATTTCCTTCAAAAATCTTCCACTCTCCATTCTTAGCCCGTGCCCCCTGGTGGCCCTCCCCCTCCTTAACTTAAAGACCCCATCTGCCCCATCCTTATTGATTCCCCTCAGATACTTGAATGTCTCTATCATGTTCCCCCTGTCCCTTCTATTCTCCAGGGTGTACATATTGAGGTTTCCCAGCCTGCTGTCATAGTCTCTCCCCTCCATTCCACATATCATCTTTGTTGCCCTCCAGCAGCCAGATATCACGCTTTAGGTATGGCCTCAAACTGAACACAATACTCTAAGTGCGGCCTTACCAGCGATCTGTAGAGGGGCAAGATCACCTCAATTCACCTGGACGAAACCCCCCTCGCTATGCACCCCAGCATTTTGTTCGCTTTTGCAGCTGCTCTCCTGCACTGAGCAGTGTTGTTCATGGTCCCCGTTATCATTACCCCAAGGTCTTTCTCCTCTTCAGTGATCCCCAACTTAACCCCCCCAGCCAGTATTCTCTCCTTGGGTTCTTCACCCCAAAGTGCATAACCTTACACTTCTTTGCATTGAACCCCAACTGCCACCTCTCTGACCACTCCTCTAGCTTGCTTAGGTCCCCTTGCAGCTGCTTCCACCCCTCCTCTCCATCCACCACTGCTCCGATTTTGGTGTAGTCAGCAAACAGACTTACCTTGCTCACCACCCCATGTCCAATGTCTGATATGAAGAGCCCAAACAATACTGGCCCAAACACAGAGCCCTGTGGCACCCCACTTATCACTGGCCTTGGAGTTGAGAGCTCCCCTCTCACCACCACCTGTTGCAGCCTCCCACTCAGCCAGCTTGTAATCCAGTTCATCATTTTTGCCCCTACTCCTACACCAGTTAGCTTCCCCCCAAGCCACCCATGAGGCACTGAATCGAAGGCCTTGCTGAAGTCCAAGTAAAGAACATCCACCATGACCCTTATTCAGCTCACCTGTCACCCAGTCATAATATTGTATCAAGTTGGTTTGACAAGACTTCCCTGAAACAAACCCATGCTGCCTCACATCCTGGAGGCCATTGTCCTCCAGGTACAACACCAGTCTTTCCTTTAGTATCATTTCCATGAGTTTGCACACTATAGATGTGAGACTTACCGGACGATTTTATTTTTATTTTATTTAAACAGCAGTTTGGAAAACCTTTGAGCCATAGGCTTATTTACAAAGGTACCTTGTCACAGTAAGACAAACGAAAATATACAGTATAACAGTACAACACATAAGTATAACAGTAACTTAAGACATAGATACAAACAAGCCGGTACAGGTAGGATTGATGCAAACAATACCAGAGTTATGTTGTCCTAGCAGCTTAGTAATAAGCTTTGTCATAAGTATTGAGTGGCTTTGACTAGTAGCAATTACAGCATCGGGTGTTAATAAGGTGGTTCGTAATGAGTTTTGAAACACGATATAGTTGGAGCTTCGGAGATGGAGGGCAGTGTGTTGAACCAGGAGGGGCCCTAAAGCTGAAGGCTCTTTGGCCGTGAGAGGTCCTAGCTCTAGGGATAACAAGAGAGGTTTTCCCAGAGGTCCAGTATGAACTAGTGGGACAGAGCGTATGGTGGTGGTCAATCTTGGTGGGGATAGCCCAAGGAGGGTCTTTTGTAGGGTACAGGTCAGATATTTGAGGCACTCATCAAGATCAAGTACCAGCGCTTTAGCGTACAGTAGACAGGTGTGTGTCAGCCTAGGTGCTCCAGTAATTAACCTGCAGGCCTTATTCAGAGTAGTGCGAATTTTATGGAGTGCGGTCTGATCAGCAGCACCATACACCGGCAGTCCATAGTCCACTAGGGACAGGATAGAGGAGGTGACTGCGAGTCGAAGAGCCTCCGGGGGGAGGCAGTGTTTATACCGGTGTAAGATGCCCAATCGGATATTAGTGGCAGTGGCTAGGGCAGCGATGTGTCCATGGAAGGAGAGGGAGGGGTCAAAATGGATCCCTAGGTATTTATAGGAGCAAACTTGTTCGAGTGGGAAAGAGGACCCAGAGTGAATGAGGAGTTTGAAGTTGCAGGACTTGTTTTGGGGATGAGTGAAGAACATGGTTTTGGTTTTTTTAAGATTTATCCTCAATCTATGTTCCTTGAACCAGCCCTC
Source organism: Neoceratodus forsteri (assembly GCA_016271365.2). Lineage (NCBI taxonomy): Eukaryota > Metazoa > Chordata > Ceratodontiformes > Ceratodontidae > Neoceratodus > Neoceratodus forsteri. The sequence goes on from CM057458.1 coordinate 591,586,612, forward strand.
GAGCTTCAGTGAAGGACTTCTGCAGCGAGTCCTGGAGGCAATAGGGTTACGACTTGAGGCAAAGATGACTGCATCATCAGCGTACAATAGAATGTTCCTGAGCAAGAGCGTGGAAGGGTGTTAAGGTAAAGGGAGAAAAGTAGGCCAGAATGGAGCCCTGGGGAACCCCAGAAAAGATGGGACAGATGTCTGAGTAGGTCCCATTAATTTTACACACTGTGAGCGGTCAGATAGATAACTGGTGCACCAGGAGATAGGCCCAACAGCAAAACTAGAGACTAAGGGCATCAAGAAGGAGGGGTGGGAGACAGTGTCGAAAGCTTTCGAGAGGTCAATGAAGACAGCACCAGCCAGAGAACCAGTGTCTAGGAGGAGGGGAAAGTTGGAGAACTCTAGGAGGGCTGTGTTGGTACTGTGGCCCGCTCGGAAGCCATGCTGCTCAGGACAAAGGACATTGTAGGTGGAGAGTTAGTCAGAGATTTGAGAGGCCACCACTTTTTCCAAGGCCTTGGAGAGAGGAGAGAGAATGGAGATCAGTCGATAGTTTCCAGCCACAGTCCTATCACCACCTTTAAAGATAGGGGCGACAGTGGCTACTTTCCAGGCAGTTGGAACCTTCCCCAGGCAAAGAGAGTGGTTGATGAGGCATGTGATCGGGGTAAGGACTGTGTCTAAGACCAGCCGAGGATAAACGGATCAGGGTGTCACTGCCTGTACTATTACTCTTGAGGGCAGTGACAAGGTGCGCCTAAGTTCTTGGGCAGAAACACGCGGAGGAGAAAATAAGGGTGAGAAAGATTTACGGCAGGTGCTGGGGAGGAGGGTCAAAAAATTTGTAGGGAGGATAGGGCTAAGGTCAGTGAATGAGGTGTTGGGTGGTTGGCTATGAGGGCTGGGTCTGAGAGATCACACCATTAATGTTGATCTGGGTGGGTGGAGGGTGTGCAGTCCTATTTAACTGTTTAATGTTATCCCAGAAGGTTCTGGGGTTCCCCATGAGGCAGTTAGTGAGGACGATAGTGCTCAGACTTGGCCTTCTGATGGCCTGAGTGCACTTGTTTCAGGACGGCATATAACCGCCTGTCATTGGGCCGGCCAGTCTCAATGGCATGGTGCCATAGGTTGTCCCTATGTTTGAGCTGGTGGATCAAAGCTGGGGTTACCCAGGGGGCATTCTGCCTTTTAGAATGGCGGGTCAACATTGGGGCAAAGATATCACAGGCATTATTAAAAGTTTGGGTAAAGAAGGAGAGAGCTGTGTCGATGTCAGGAGTTGCCTGTATAGGAGACCAGTCAATTTGGGACAGAAGTTCCTTAAGTTTTATCAGTCCACCAGGTATTAGATAATTATCTGGTTCATCCCTTGGCCCACTCTTGTGTAATGGCACTACATGTGCCATCCTCCAGTCCAGTGGCACACATCCCGACTCCAGTGAGGTGCTGCACAGATGCGCCAGTGGCTCCGTCAACACCTACGCCATCTCACTCAGCACCCTGGGGTGGATACCATCCGGCCCTGGTGCCTTGTCTACCTTCAGTGCCCTCAGTCCCTCTAGGACTCTACTTGCCTCAATTCTTCCATCTGTTGCCTCCTCTCCTCCTGTCCCCACCCTCCCAGCCCATGCTGGTAGTGGTCCCCCCTTTTCTTCCATGAACACGGAACAAAAGTATTCATTCAGTGTCATGATTCTGCCTGCTCCTCCCCCTTTTCCTTCCACTCCCCACCCCTTTTTATCCTCACTATTGTCTCCTTGCACTTTCTTTTCTCCCAGATGTATCTGAAAATGTATTTCTCCCCCCATTAATTCCCTGTGCTAATCTCAGCTCCCTCTGGGCCTTGGCTTCTCTCACTTTTCTGGTCACCTCCCTGGACCATCTTGCTTATTCCTCCCTGTCCACTTCCTTTCCTGTCCTCCTAAACCTCTGGTGAGCCACTCATTTTGCCCTCACCACCTCCACAACCTCGCTGTTCAACCAGCATGGTTTTCTTGCTCTGCTTCTCTTACTCTGTGCCTTGGTGCAGGCTTCTGTTGCCTCTGTAACACCCCGTTTATTAATATCCCATTTCAGCTCCACGTCCATCTCACACCTTATGCCCTCCAGTTTCTCTTTCAGTACTTCCTGCATCCTCCCAAAGTCCACCCCACTGAAGTTTACCACCCGAGTAACTGATTTCTCTGGCTCCCCACACATCGTGATATTAAACCACACCGTTTGGTGATCACTGTCGGATAGTGGGTCCTCTACCTTTATTTCTCTCACTGCCTCCCCATTCGACAATACCAGATCTAAAGTGTTCTTTAGTCTAGTAGGTACAGTAACCAACTGAGTCAGGAGACCCTCCTGGATCACATCCAGGAGCACATGCTCCCTAGCACTGGATGTGACCGGAATGCTCCAGTCAACCCCCGGCAAGTTGAAATCCCCCACGATGACCACCTTCCCTTTTCTACATACCTTTTTGATTTGTCCAGCTAGCTCTCTGTCAAGCTCCTCAGACTGGGATGGTGGCCTGTATACCACCCCAAACCTTAGTTTCCTACCCCTTGAGTCTAGGAGCTACAGCCAGATTGCCTCTGTTCTCCTTTCTTCTCCCTCATCCCCTGTGCATTTGATCCCATCCCTCACATAGACAGCCACCCCACCCCCCTTCCCCTCCTTACGGTCCATCCTGTATAATTTGTATCCTGGGATTGCCAGATCCCAGTCCTGGTGCTCAGTTGTCCATGTTTCTGTGACAGCTGCAATATCCACCCTACATACTGCTAAGAGTGCTTGTAGCTCAGCGGATTTGTTTCCTAAGCTTCTTGCATTTGATGAGACCACCCTCCATAATGCCCCCTTCCCTTCACTAGCCTCCATTTCGTCCCTTCTACTCTCTTCTTTTTTGGCCTCCCTGAGTCCTTCCCTACTAGCCTAGGGGGTAGGCTGTGACTCCACTTTATCGGATCCTTGCCTACCTGCTGTCCACTTGCCAGCCTCCCTATGTAGTTTAAATCCACCCTCGTCGCAATATACCTCTCCAGTCTTTGCTTTAATACCTTCTTCCCCTCCCCACTCAAGTGCAGCCTATCCCTTGCAAACAGATTGTGATTATCCCAGGTACTGCCCCAGCTGCCCACAACCCCATACCCCTTAGTTCAACACCATTCTACCAACTATGTGTTCAACTCTCTAATCCTCTCCTTTCTCACTGTACTTGCGCAGGGTACTGGGAGCACTTTGGAGAAGGCCACAGACTCCCCAGTCTCCTCAAACAACCTTCCCAGTTCCTCAATCCTCTTCCTTGTTACCTCCACCATTTCCCCCACTAGGTCATTTGTCCACATGTACCACAATGTGTGGTTTCCATTCTACCCTCCACCCCATAGGATTGCCCTGTCCTGCCATGTCTGCCTTCAACACTGAGTATGAACTCCACTCATCATCTGACTACCCCTCCCCCTTGCCACCCCATCAATCCCCTTGGTATGAGTCTCCCCCAACACAGTACCCCCTCCTCTTTCCTTGACCCTCGCCAACACCCCTCCACCCAGGTTCTCATTTTTGGAGCCACTCGACACTGTTTTTACCATGGCCCAGTGTCGCCCCTGTCCTCCCAATTAACCCTCCCTCCTCTCCTCTGTTTAGCCCAACTCTCCTCCCACCTCTCTGAGTATTATCTCTCCCCGTCACCATGACTCCAATCCCACTAGTAATGCCCTCACAAATCTTCTTTGGAGTGCTATCCCTTCAGAAATCACTTCCATCCTCTTTTCCATGTGTTTCTAGTTAAATAGACATGTTCCCTATCCCTTTGCCTTACTGTGCCTCTCCTCCTCCTGCCTACTGCTGCTCCTCTTTTTCTAGGTTCACTAGAGTCCACCTTTCATCAGCTGGCTGCCTCTCTAGTACCTCCCCTCCTTGACTCACTGTTCTCTGTAGTGCCCCAAAATACTCTCAGATGTCAGCCTTCCTACTGATGAAGTCTACCCTCATCCTCAACCCCAGCTCCTGCCCAGCCACTGACCCTCTTCCTCGAGCCTCCTTAGCCTGTGGCATATTGGGCACCCTCCCAGCCTCCACAGTATATTCATCTACATTGCTGCCCCATAACCATTGCACCCAACAATCCTACACATGGTCCACACTACCTATACAGCCTCTGCACACTAACTATCCCTACAACAAGTAGAATTAAGTAATCCTAGTAGAGCCTTTAACAGAAATACCTGATATATTCCAGTTGAAGGCCCCCCACAATATCCACCTATCACACATCATAGTTAACATAGTACTTATGTAGACATATAAAGATAGCGAGCAGGTGGGCTGGCCCAGTGGTGCTGAGGGTTGAGGTGCTGTACGCCACACCTCGCAGCATGCCAGTGAACCGAGTTCAGGAGTAAGCTTGGGCCACTGGAGGTTGGCGGGGGAGAGGGCTGTGAGTTGATCATAGTGGTCACCAGGCTGCTCTCATCTCCTGGATTGGGGAGGTGTAGTTCCTTGCTCTTGGCTGACACCCGGTGGAGGCTGGGTGACAGAGCAGAGTCAGGGGCTGATGCAATGTGGGGGAGGGTGGAAGAAGCACTCAGTTTCGGGGAGCATGTGCATGCCTCCACACACACAGGCACTTGCCATGCTCACCATGGCTCCAAGGGGTGGGAGAAAACCGGAAAAGCCCATGTCTCTCTGTGGCCATATGTGATGGCCCACACCACTCCCTCAGCCCCAGCTCCTTGTGGATCTCCACCGGTATGATAGTGGGGAGAGAGGCTGATGGGGTTGGGGATGGAAAGGGGCCAACAACAGGAATAGGTGGCCTTGGAGAAGCAAACAGCTGTGTAAATAAATATAGTGGGCAGGCTTTTCAGACACTAGCGGCCATTTTTGGGATGTGAGCGTGGCATTCCACCCAAGAAATGAGACCACAAAAAGCTGGTCTAACTCTTAGGATGGAATTCTGCAAATGCATCTGAAAAATGGGTGCAAGTCCTGCAGTTGTGGCAGAAAGTGCTATGAACTGCAGGAATTGTTGCAAATGTGTCCAGGTGTCTGTGACTAGGATGTAGACATTTGGATGCATTTGCATGGATGCAGCATGGGTCTGAAGTAGGGATGCATGTGCTGCGTTCACCCCCTTTGAAAATCCCATCCAATATCTGTATTATTTTCTGATTTGGATATACCTGCATTTTACAGATTCATACAGGGCCTATGCTCGAGTAGGTTGTAAACAATATGTAATTGTTGTTTCCTCCTGAAATTTTTTACATAAACAAATGTTACTAATATCTGTTTTCCTATATCTAAATTTGAGATTAAGGACCTATGAACATGTATAAACCAGTGATTTGATGAAATGTAAAAAAATGTGTGTTATAAAATGGGCACTAAGAATACTGCTTTCTGATTGGCCAAATCTTGTTGTTACCCATTGGTTTGGGACACCACAACCAATTGGAATAACATAAATCCCTATCACCAAGGAGTCAGTGCAGAAAATATCTTTGTGCCACTTTCTTCTAACTTGTAGCCATATTTTCTACCAACAAAGCCTGACAAGTATTTTTCATTCAGTAGTGTCATTTTTCCCTGCTTGTTTGTCTGCCCATTGCCTGCTCACTTCTTGGATCAAGTCCCTTACTCCTACTCTCCCAACCACTCACCCACTTAGAAGCATTATATACTCCTTGTTGGTTTGACTGTCTGTCCACTCGCCAGGTCCCCCACCTGTCAGCACGTTCACTCACCAGCCTGCTTGCACTCACTCACTCACTGTTCTGCCCCCAGCTACTTGCTGCAGAAGATAAATAAAACTGAAAACTTGGACAGCTACTATAACATGCCATACCATGCATTTACAAACATTTGGGCTCTTCATACAAAAAAGATGTGTCCTGAGCGACTTCTAGTTCCATTCCTGACAGTGATGGTAGTCTGAAACTGAGTTCCCACTCCCAGCATTATGTTTGGTGGCCATCCTCCTGGAAATACCATTAGCTCAGTAGGTAGGTTGATTGGATGGGTCAGTGCAGAACTCAGCAAAAACTAGAGTCATCTGGTAGCCACATGAAGCCCTCAACCCTTCAACAGCATGGCCCCAGCAACTTACCCTCCTGGACCTCAGATTTTACAGTGGGGCTGGGAGGAGAAGAAGAAGATACCCTTTTGGCTGCAGGCTCCATCAGAACAAAGAGTAGCACAGCCACTATACTAAAATCTTACAGCGCATTGATTCTAATGTAACTGAAAATAAAAGGAATTTAAGGAAGCTTGAACAGAGGACAGTGGCCATGAAAAAAAGCAATCATAGAGCTCTGTGATGATGGCAACTACCCAAGCAGGGCTGTGCTTTTCTCCATAGAAGGAAACAGGAACTGACTGAGCGGCAGAGGGCGCTGAAACCAGAGCCAGATAAAATAATTTTTTGACTTCCCTGAGGACTCTGAGCACCCAGACATTTTAGCTTTTCTTGAGACCTGGTTGGAATAGGAGCTGCATTGCCAGAAGACTAAAAAACTGAAACTGAAAGGGCTCACAGAGCCCTAGGCCCAAAACCCAAGCCTAATGTGCCTATCTGCTCTATTATAGCAAAGTCTGTGAAATACCTGTAAAAGAATAGCTTATGAGGAAAGCCTGGGCAGAGCAAAATCTTAACTTTGACAGCAAAAGGGTCTATGTAGGCCAGGACTTTCTTCCTAGGATGACGCACAAGAGAAAGCAAGTATTTGACATCACTAAGCAACTGAAGAAAAATATCAAGGCACAGATTAGATAGCTGGCTAAAACTGTGCTGCATGAAGAGTCCGGGATTAAGACATACAGCTCCATCCTGCATGTAAGTAAAACATTGGAGACCCTTAGGATCGCTGTACTGGATCAGCAAGAACTCCATGAAAGAAACATGCCGCAGATGGCTTGGAATCTCCTGGGCAAGGGGAAGAATCAATCCGCAGGATGCCAGATGCAGAAAGGACCACCACTGGAGCTAAGGGCTGACTTGAGGCATTATATAAGATGCACAAATTGCAGGAGTAAGGTGCAGTTTCGAGTTCCGCATACGTTTTTTCCATGTGTTCCTTCCACCCCCTGCTTTACTGTCCTCTATCACTCCCACTGTGACTGTTTCAGTTGCCTCAGTTTAAGGAGAAAATCAGGCCAGTCCACCACCATAAATTTGGGGCCCCAGATGACATGATTTCTTCTATAACACTTATGGGCTCAATTTAACACTTAGACTACTGTGTATCTTGACCTTGGGTCCATGAACTGTGTTATCATATGTCCTGATTTTAGTCTGAATATTGCAGTGGTGTAAGGGGATGTTGAATATGCAGTAGGATCATGACCAGCCCTGCTAGACTTTGTAAAATAAATACCACCTCACTACCTCATGAACAAGGCTTCTCTTTTTTTATTTAGTTTTATTCATTTAAATCTCAGAATTACAACCTTTGAGCCAGTGGCTTGTTTACAAAGGCTCCACATCATACATGTGGGAGACAAGGACAGTAACAGGGTTCAGTAAAACAATGAGAGCATAAGTTACAGAGAACAACAGTGAGGGCAAGGAAAATACAAACAAGTGCTACAAGGTTGCATTAGAGTGTTATGTCACTAATCAAAATAACAAGTTCAAATGATTCAGACTATACATTTTTTTTTCCATATTTCCATTCAAAGAATATGCAGCCAAGGGATGACCTTGTTAGGAGTAATGGCAGAGACCAGGGGAGAGGTGGGGGGGGAGCAATAAGAGGGGTGCGGTGGTAGAACAATCCAAGGGGGGCATTGTCATGGAAAGGTTGTAAGACCAAGAAATCATAAAAAGGTGCAGTGGGGAACAGGTGGCAGGAAAGTGGGGAGAGGCACAGGAAGGGTAGGGGACAACTGAGAGGCAGGAGATGCAGAAGGAAATGAGGAAAAACAGTGCTAGAGAACTGGGAGTGGGTGGGAGGTAGGTGGAAGTAAGAAGGATAAACTAGGGGAAAAGGGGAAGGGGAGGGGCATGAGAGAAGCCGGGGGCAAGGGGGCAGGGTCATTGAGCAGCAGGAGAGAAGAAAGGGGGTAAGGGGAGAGGGGTCACAGAGCAGCAGGAGAGGAGACAGGGGATGGGGGGGGGGCAGGGTCACAGAGTGGCAAAGGAGAAGCCGGAGATTTTTTGTTTAATTATTGAATTCTAGGATTGCATAGTACCTTAGAACCAGAGGTTCATTTGCAAGGGTTCTGCGTCAGAATAAAACTGAACAAAAACAAGCAGAATGAGGCAGAAAATACAAGGGACAGCTAGTTACATGATTTAAAACAGTAGTGGTAAATTGTTATGATATTTAACAGTAAGCAAGATTGTAGGAACAAAGAGGAGAGGGGAAACAAGTAAGAAAGAGGCGGTCAGAAAATAAGACTTTGTCATACAGTGCAGGTTTCAGTGCTGGGGGAAGAGGGCAGAATGAGAGGGGGAGAATAGGGAAAGAACAAGGGGGGGTGAGAGAAGGAGTAGGGAATAGGGAAGTAGGAAATGAACAGATCTAGGAGGTAGGTTTAGAGGGTAGATACATGAATGAGGGAAGTGGGAAGGAGGGGGGTGTGGTGAGGGCAAAATAATTCACAAGGCAGGGAGTATACTAGGTGGTAGGAAGGGGAGGTGGGAGAGAGGGGGAAAGGAGTGGGATAAGAAGGAAGGATGGGCAATGAGAAAGAGGAGCATAGTGGGAGAGGTACAGAATACGCAGCCTAGTTGGAACAGTCACAATTGCTAAGTCTAGAGAGGTGCAGGTGCAGGTTACATTTGAAAAGGCCAAGTCTAGTCTCTGACAAAACCTCAGGAGGGAGGACATTCATTAGAGAGGGGTCCTAGCAAAAAAAGAGCATTTCTCTTGGTTGGTGCAACAAAAGGGAATCTGAAAAGAGGATTTGTCAGCACTACGAGTACAGCGTGTGAATGTGGCTGGTAACATCAGGCTACTCTTGACCTGTTTTATTTTGGTTATTTTCTTGCTGAACTTGGACTAACAACTATTGCTGGAGGGATACGCAAACTACCCCAGTGAAAGGGAGGATAGTGAGTGCTCGATGGGAATGTGAAAGTTAACTGTGCCATGTCTGTACATGTGACAGGCCTCAACAAGCAGCATGGAATGCATGGACTAGGTAGCAACAACCTCATGAACTGAATGGCATGGCAAGGGTTTCACTATTAGCAAGGCTCCCACACCTTTTACAAGGGACTTCTGTACTGGGGTGTTGCAGAATGAGTAGTTGGTTGTGTGGAAATGGGTGCTTCCGAAGAGGGTGGAAATATGGAATGTACGGAGGGGTTGTTCTGATCGGGTTATGTTTCTGAAACTTATATTTGTTGCACTTTTTCATGCAGAGGAGGATGTTAATTTTGAATGGACTGGGTGTCCACCCTGGAGATTCTTCAGGGACCTGTCCTTGGTGTGGGGGAACAAAGGAAGTTTTGGGGAGCGCAGTTGAGTTATGAGGCTATCCCCAGCTTGCTTAAGAGACTCGATCTGGCTCTGAGAGTGGATACTGGAGTTTCCAAAATGGCAGATTGTTACAGCAGTGATGCTGGGGGGTATCTGGAATGGGAAACCTAATCAACAGCAGTGCAGAGACACTTAATGCTTGCTTTACTGGGAGGCTTGTCCTGAGAGGCGGTTCTACTGATCAGACAAGAAAACTGCTTTATTGCAGACGTCCTCCTGAAAGGAAGACGTTTCTTCCTGGAACCATCATGTTCTGTTCACTGCAGAATATCCTGTGTCCCATAGAAGCTTGGAGGAGGCATAACCACCCAGCATCACACTCTAGTTGTACAGGAATGGTTCTTTGTTCCTGGAGTATAGGTCCCACAGGTTTTAAGGGACCTCAGTTTGTGTTGTGTGGTTACAGGTTCTGCTAATTTTCTTGTTATTGTGTATGTATCTGTATTGTGGTCATTATATGTTTATAGCACTCAATATTTGCCATGAATGGGGTTGCTGGGTGGGGAGGTATGTTCTATTTGATGGGTGCATCCCACAACCCCCTTTTGCAGTTAGCTACACATACCCACTTGCTGAGACAGTTAGTACCACATGGTGACAAAGGACTCAGATTCAGGCAGGGATTGGTAATAATAAGTATTCCACTACAAGAAGATGGGTTACTGATATGAAGCATTGTTTTATACCAAACACATGGGTACTGATGTAAAATTATTGCCCTACGATGTGAAAGCACAAGGATCAGTGGTTAATAGGATGAGGGTTCTAAAAGAGTTGAGAGATGTGCACTATGATATTGGCCTTCTCCAAGAGATGAGACTTTCAGAAGGGGAGCATCTGAAACTTGGACTTCTGTGGGTGGGGGAAGTGATAGCTGTCTCCAGTTCAGGGAAATATACAGCTGGGGTGGCCATATTGCTGAAGCATGGCCTCTCCTGTACAATACAAAGCAAATTTACAGACAAGGAGGGCTGCATGGTAGGGGATACACTCTATGAAGATCATCAGGTGTTACATGTGGTTAATATTTATAGCACCACCCCTGCCACAACAGCCGTCTTGAGGCAGGTTTTTAGGCAGCTGGCAGACCTTCCCCCTGGGCTTCTGTTGTTGGCAGGGGATTGGAACACAGTTGAACAGCCAGAGTTAGATACAGTAGGTCTACAGGTTCTCAAGTAGTAGGAAAGGCCACTGGTAGATGTCTTAAGGAATGAGGATGGAGCCAAGCCTAGTAGATCCTTGGAGGGAATTCAATCCTAGAGTAAAGAATTTTGCATTTTATTCCCTGCCCAATCATAGCTATTTGAGGACAGACATGTTTTACATGTCTAAATCCATCTCCCCCTGGTTTGTAAAGCAGATACAGTATTTGTCCAACAAATTTGTCCAATCTTGCCCCCATTAATTTACAGCTGAAGCTGGGGCAGGGAGTAAAAGAACTGGAGGTTAAGTAATAGCCTCTGAAATGATGAAATCTTTGTCAATAAGATTTCAGAGAAAATTCAGTAGTACTTAAAAATTAATACAGCTCAGAACACTGCAAAAATTCATGCAGGATGGGTTTAAGGTTGTGATTCGAGGGCACTGTATTGTCTATGCCTCACATAAGAAAATATAGAGACAGGAGAAGTATGAAGCATTGATGAATAAGCTACAGCAGCTTGAGCTGGAACATAAAAAGCAGGGGTCCAATGTCCTCTTAAAACAGATACAGGAAGTGAAATCACAGTGCCTTAGCCAAGACCATGGTGGAGGGGCAATTGTGATTGTTAAATAAAATATTGACTTTGGAAATAGAGCCAGTAGTATATTAGTCTTCCTGCTGAGGAAGAAAGGCTGACAGGCATATTGCCAAAATTTGTAACAGCTCCATTCCCAGGGAGTCCCTCTTTTTGCTCAGACAGGTTGTTGCAGAGTTTGAACAGTTCTATGAGGCCCTTTACACCAAGGAGCAGAAGGAGGGGAAAGAAGATACAATCCAAAGGTTTTGAAGAGAGCCAGACTTCCCCAGATCATGCAAGAGCAAATGAAGAAGTTGAACAGGCAGGTGACAGGAGAAGAGATTGCTTGAGTGATCAAGGACCTCCCCACGAAGAAGGCTTCTGGCCCAGATGGGCACAGATCTGAGTTTTGTAAGACCTTTGCAGTAGAGTTCTTCTCCACTCTTAAGACTCTTTTTAATGATACTCAAGGGAAAGAAGACACTCTGCATACATGGCAGGAGACCTGCATAACTGTCTTTCTGAAACCTGGTAAAGAACCCCTTGAAAGTGATGGCCAACAGGCTACAGCAAATGGTGGTCTCGATTGTACAAGGAGACCAAATGGTGTTTATTCCCCGCAGGTACTTTTATGACAGCATTTGAAAGCTTCTGAATGTGGTGGAGGCCATGAAGTAGAGTGAGACACCTAGCATGCCGCTGACCATTGATGAGAAAAAGGCATTTGTTTGCCTCGATTGGGCCTTTTAAGATAGTACACTGGTGGCCTTTGGGATGGGAGAAACTTTCATTAGTTGAGTTTGGGCCCTGTATGGGGATCCAGTTGCTTAAGACAGAGACAATGGGGTTCTTTCAAACAAAATACCTGTGGAAAGAGGGACACATCAGGTTTGCTCCCTTTCGCAACTTCGTTTTGCCCTAAGTACAGAGCCCCTGGCCTCAGTTATTAGGTCCTCTACAGAATGTCAAGGGGTTAGAGCTGCAGGGTAAGTGGTCTGGATATCATATGAGGAGAGAGTAGCAAAACCTGATTTGTTCTCGTTGGAATATAAATGCATGACAGGCGATCTATGTCTTGCATACAAAGCTTTCAAAGATAGTGAATTATGGGAATATGTTGGTTTAAATAAGAAAACAATAATGACAGATAGAAATACTAGACTGCATAACCAACAATTGAGAGGCAAAATATATAAAACACAAAAGAGAGGTGGATGGTTAAACCAGAGAGTTGTGTCCACATGGAATTCCCTCTCAGACGCAGCAGTAAGTAATGAAACAATGGAGGTATTCAAAAAAATCACTTGGTATTTTTATGGGCAGTATACTCATTAGGATATTCCACTGATATGTGGTTAATCACATTTGGCTTACGCTGACTGACTTGGATTCTCATCTATGAAATCTATATGCGGATGACACTCTCCTATTTCTTCAGGACCCAGTACAGGTTCCCCCCCCTTTCGAGATATTCTAGCAGATTACAGTGATGACTCAGGATTCAAGGCTAACATGGACAAGTGTGAAGCCATGTTGTTAAGTGGACAGGTGCTCCCGGAGTGGGTTAGCCAGTGCCCTTATAAGTTGATAATTTACCATTTCAGATACTTGGGATTGTAGTTCCCCAAGGTGAGATCCAAAGTGTTTGAGGTTGATTACCTCCCTCTTTTGCAGGTGGTGGAGCATGATCTCAAAAGATAGGCAGAACATCTCCTTGGCATAGTGGGTCACTGAATGTCCTTCCTAGGTCTTTGATTTTTATTCTCCTCCCTCCTGTTATCTATCCCTGGAAACATTTGGCAATGGCTAAAAAAGATGTGGACTAAGTTTACTTGGGGCAGAGATCGGCCTTGAATACTATAGCAAACCATGATATTACCCAAGGGGAAGGGGGGATTGTGTGTACCAGATTTGAGGGCTTACTTCAAAGCTAGACAACTCCAATACCTGTTTGCTATCTGGAGGCAGGACAGACAGCCCAGCTGGGTGGCTTTGGAGGGAGGAGGGGAATGGGAAGCTTTATCCTGGCAGGCGCTACTTCTAAGGACATCAAGCACATTAGCAATAAGAACTCCAAAACAATGCTGGACACCTGGTTCTCTGCTTTGCAGGAAGGAGGAGAAGAGTCAGGAATGTGCCACCTCACCTCAATTAGATTAACCAAAGGATTCATACCAGGCTGGATAGACCCTGATTTTAAAAGATGGGGGGGTGGGGGACTGACCAGATTAGGACAGCTATTCTCAGCAGGAATGATAAAATCCTTTCTGAAACTGCAATAGGAATTTCAGCTACCTCAAAGGGACTTCTACTGTTACTTTCAAGTTAGGGACTGTGCTACAAAGGAACCCACAAAAACACACCAACTTAATGTGTTGGGTCCCCTTAGTGAGTTGGTGGAGGTCATTTTACAAGGTGAGAATTTGGATCGCCCACTTGGATCGCCCAGTCTCACACCACTTCTGATCAGTTCAGATCAGTTCTGGGACCGGTCCTCTTTAATGTACTTATGAGGGACATTGCAGAACAGCTATAAGGGAAGGTCTGTCTCTTTGCAGATGATAACAAAATCTGTAATAGGGTGGACATACCAAGGGGTTTGGAAAGGATGAATAAAGACCTGAAAAAACTTGAGCAGTGGTCAAGGGTATGGCAACTGGGTTTCAATGCAAAAAAGTGCAAAATAATGTATTGGAGTACAGAAACCCAGGGTCATAATAGAAAATGGGAGTAGTGTTATTGACAACAACCAAGCAAGAGAGAGATTTAGGTGTAATCATGTCAGATTACTTAAAAGTAGCCAGGCAGTGTGACAAAACAGTTGGAAATGTGAGTGAGATGATGGGTTGCATAGGAAGGGGAATCACTAACAAGAAAGAGGAGTTGTTGCCTCTGTATAGGTCGCTGGTGAGACCTCATCTGGAATACTGTACTGTGTACAGTTTCGGAGACCACATCTACCAAGACATAGACCGAGTGGAGGCTATCCAGAGGAGGACAGCTAAAATGGTGAGGGGTCTACATCACAAGCCCTATGAGGAAAGGCTGGGGGAACTCAATATGTGCACCCTGGAAGACAGGAGGAAAGGATGGATATGATAGAGTCTGATAAATACCTAAATGGATAAATAAAGTACATGAGGGGAGTATTTTTCAGAAAAACATGTACTCAAGAATGAGGGCACATGATATAAAGCTGGAGGGGAGTACATTTAGGAGAGATGTTAGAAAGTACTTAGGGTGGTGGATTCCTGGAATAACTTACCAGCCAAGGTAGTTGGGGTGAAAACAGTGGAAGGGTTCAAAATAGTTTGGGACAGGCAAAATGGTATGTTAATGGGAAGGAATGGGGGGGAGGGGGAGAAGCCAGAGATCAAGTAGGATTTGTGGCGATACTGTAGACAGGCAAAATGTGCAGACTAGGTGGACCAATTAATTGGTCCTTATCTGTTGACAAATTCTGTTTCTATGTTTCACACTCATGCGGGTTTTGCAGTAAACCATCATGGACAGCCCTTTGAGGCTTGCCAACACAAATGGAAGGTAGAGGCTGGGGTATCCCTCTCAGAGGAGGAATGGACACACTGGTAGAATAACTCCTGTAGAGTTACAGTTTCTTTTTTTTTACACTCTATTTCTTCACTGCCACTACGGGGAACTCTCTCAGGCATCCACCTTATCCCAACTCTACCTCCTAGCCTGAAACTCCCCCTGCATCCTGGCACCAGCCCGGCTATCCCCTCAGCTCTGAGCCCCCCGAGAAATGGCCACCCTATCTGCCCAGGGCAATCTATCTACAATTTGGGCCGGGCTGGGCTTGGCCCAGGACAGGAGGTAGTCTGGCCTATGGAGTGTGGCTGATGATAGGTGGTGCCGTCGTCTATCCCCGAGGGCAGGGTATTTCCAATTTTCCTCTGGGTTCTCCTAATGCTCGGTCGTGCAATGGCGTCAATGGCACTATTGCCGACACCCACCGCAGGACCCCCCCCCTCGCAATGCGTAGCGATGCTACTCTGCATTTTTTCTGGTCTCCACCAGAGGTCACCCCTGTGCGACACGTCCCCTAGAACCCTCCCCGGGAGGAGAGAGCAGTCCTCTGGATGCTTGATCTCCTCCCTCCCCTGCTGACCCCCAATGACTCGAGCTTGTTCCCGAATCCGGGTCGCTGGCGTGGCGTGAGGTGTGGCGTCCAGCGCCTCAACCCGAGGTGTGGCATCCAGTGCCTCAGCCCTCAGCACCACCGGGCCAGCCAGAGTTACAGTTTCTAATAGCTGGATTGAACATTGGTGGTAGGTGTTGTCCTGGTTCTTCTAGACCCTAGTCATAACAGCCCATTTTGGGCATGGAAGTTCAGACAGATGCTGGAGGCAGTGCTCTCAGAGAGGGCACCATGAACTTATTTTTTTGAGCTGCTCCAAGCTCACCTCTCACTGGGATGGCACTGCTGTAACTCCCCTACAAATGGTGGTCCCTGGAAACCTTCCTCGGAGCTTGGCTAAATGCTCCCTGCCTAACTGGGGGGCGGCGTAATGCCGCTAGATGTGGGCGTTATGAGTGCTTTTGAAGCCTGTAGTACTGTCTCTTTAAGATCTGCCTGCTTGCAGGCTCCAGTAGCTTGTACAAGGGGGACTGGGGTTTCCCTGCTCGAATCCCACCTGAGCTGCAGTGAAATCGCTCCAATTTTGTAGTTGCTGTAAGCGCAAAGGGAGCCCTTTTGATAGATGTAACTGTTTGGCTATAAATATTTAGAGTGTTAGTGAAATTACAGTTTGTCTAACCTGCTTTCATTTCAGCTGGGACTTCGTGAGCTTGGCCCCTCCATTTTGGACCTGGACTATTGAACTGGGCCAATGGTGAGAGACGGGTAACTAAAATGGAGACCATTTGAGCCAACCAGAATCAGGACTCAAGTTGGAGCCAGCTGGCCATAGGGGATACAGTTATTAATTCTGAGACATGGAGTTCTGGACTTCGGCGCCTTTTTGCACCAATGGGAGACTGAAACAAGTGACTGGTATCTGTAGCCCACCAATGGGATTGGGTGGCGCCTGAACTTAAAGTCCTTGCCCAAACTGCCAAGGGGCAGAGTCGTTGTGGTTGTGAGCGAGGAAGGAGCTCTGGGCTCCTGCATTGTTGAGCTTTCGCACGGGAAGCATGTGTGGAAGGCCAGATTCTGGCCAATTGAATGCCAGCAAGGGTCAGACTAAATCTGCTAGGCAGTGGTCAGAGGAGGCTGTGCAAAAGTGCAGCTACCTACCAGGCTCACCCTGTAGAGGACTGGAGAATCTGCTTCAATCGTGCTCGATCTGTCAGGACAAGTGAAGCTGCGTCATTTGGGCCTGGCATTCTGTGTGAAAGCAATTGGGATTATACAGCAGCTGCCTGGTATGGTACCCCTCTGCTCTTCATATAAATGTGTGGAGAAGTGTTGAATTCCAGGCTCGGTCCTGCGAGTGGTGTGAGAGCGATCTTTCTGCTGTTGTCGTGAGTACTCAATCAGGATAGCTCCCTGTCAGATGTTCATAGTGAGGGCAAGATTTGTCTGACTACTTTACTGGCTACACGAACTGAGCCTGCTGGCTCTACTTAATCTTCTTAGGAATCAAATGCTTGTTTTCTGCGTCAGGGCCCCAACCAGCTGCATCGAGAGGCTAGCCTTCTATTGCCTGGGTACCCAGAGACAGTGACTTATAGGTTAGGCCTGTGCACAGTGCCCTAGATATATACATATATATATGTATATATATGTGTATATATATATATATATTTTAGAGTGGTAAGCTAATTAACCTGATTTCCCCCAGTCCTTGTTATCTCCCCCTAAATAAATCAGATTGGTTGTTTTGCAAAGGTATACTGACTGATCTGTGTGTCTATGTTGAACTACTGTACAGGTGGTCATTGTCTAATTGCATCTTACTTTACAGGGGGTTCCCCGAGCCAGCTGATTGAACCAAGCCTGGGGGCAAGTGTACATTGCAAGGGTACTGTGATTGATCTGTGTGGGCCACTAGTGGGAAGAAAGGGTGGTTGCAGTGACCCAGAGGGCTGTGACCAAGTCATATCAGGCTGTCTTAACCCCGACCTCTGGGTGGAGGCACCCGCCATCAGATCCAGGCCCCTCAACCTGTTAGCGGCCAGTCAGGCAGGGGTAGTAGCTCTTGGGATAGCGCCCCCTGGAGGTTACACTGTGATCGCAACAGGGCACATTTTTTTCTATATCTTTACCCAGAGACATTGAATAGCATCTGTGGGGATTACATCTGATGGGAATTAATTCACAGGGGTAATTGTACTTATACCAGATAACTTTAGCTGCAGCTTCTAAATCAATTACCCAGCTATGGTTTCAACCCACACCCCCAAACATAAAAGGTTGGAGTTGGAATTGTAAGCAGATTATGTTAATGGAATGCCTCACAGCTGATCTTAGTGGAGAAGGCCAAATCCTATTTGTTACCCTTCTTCGACTGCCTTGAAATAGTTGAAGGCACAGCCACCCTAAAGCAAATAGCCAATCTGCCTTAGAAACCCTGAACATTCTAAATGGGACTAATGGCAGTATGAACTCCTAGCAATATGTGAGTACGAATTAATTGGCTAAAGGAACATTGTGCAGTGCTGTAATGTTGGTTTTCTTTTTTTTAATGTATCCTTTGTTTTTCTTTCCTGCTTGCCCCTCTTGTTATTGTTATGTTTATTGCCTGGTTTAGTTTTGGGACCTTAACAGCTGGTGACCCTTTGTTACCTCGTGTGGGGGCATGGATGTGGCCAACAGTGCAGGTGAGAGGCTCTCACTGGTTCACTTCTTTCTGCTCTTAAAGATGGACAACATGGACTGTAATATCATTATATAGTTCCATGAGACATTCCCCATCCTGCCTTTCCCTATATATTGTGTATGTTGCTATTTTTTGTTTTTGTTTTAATGTGGAAGTGATAGTTCTTGTATATTGTCATTGTTGAAAATGGGCAAATAGTTCAAAAAATTAAATAAAAAAAAAGATGCATCTTACCTCCACTGTAACCAACAAAGATCACAAATTCTTAGCAGATACACTGAACTGAACATACTAGCACCCACTGGTGGTAGCTCACCAGTGGCAGCACTACTTTACACAAAAATTACAATTTTTCTAAATGCAAGGATTTTTTTAGAAATGTTAAAAGTTATCCACACCCAGTCCATTTTATAAGAACAATACAACAAGGTTGTTGGTTGTGGTGTCCCACCTGCACTTCCAGGGGCTGAAGGCACTTGGCTTGTAGTCTCATGCCTCCTCGGGGTGTGCAGTTGTGGCACTACAGCCAACACCCAGTATTGTTTTATTGCACACACAACAGGACTTGTAGCCTTGAAATATTATAGCAACTCAGTTTATGACTAATCATGTGACACATTATACATTAATCTGCAGTCAGACCTCACAAAAGTGTTACAACTGAGCCAGCAACGATGCAATGCAGTAACTTGCAGTAAATGACATGTCACAAAATATTGCAGTAAAAAAAGGACTTAATTACCATTGAATTACACTGCTCCCTGCAGTACACTGCAGCATTTTGTGATATTGTAACCCCCTTGTTCCCAGGGGTTACTAGAATCCCAGTTAGAACCAGTGACAGGCAAGGAAAGGCAGTTAGTGAAATGCCAGTTAAATGGATTTCACACTGTCATGCTCTGGTTTTCAGTCTCAGCTGAGCTGGAGGATGATGTAATCTTAGAACTCTCGCAGTGGCATAAGCCACAGTCTTTGCCAGCTCTAGGGAGATTGCTTTAGAATGTTCAGTTAGAGTGTAGTCAGTCCTGAGTAGGAGTTCCAGGAGGAGGCTACAGCTTGCTGTACAGCTCCTCACCTAGCTCTGACAGAGAACTACCTCTTTGTTTTGGGTAGTTTGTTCTCACCCTAGAAGAAGAACATAGAATACAGTGACTGAAGTGGCAGAGACCTTGCCAAGTGGGTTTTCCTTTGCCCCATCCCAGGAGGGACGGGGGCGATCTTCAGGGTTCAGGGGCAATCCCCTCAATCCAGTCTTTCTGGTGAAGCTGCCTTTGTACAACTTCAGAACTGTGAGTACTACTTTTGTGTAAGCCTAGGAGGGGCACCTGCAATACCTATGGTGAATTTCTCTGACGAAGGAACCCTGTCACCTAGACTGTTTCTGTTTTAAAAGTGTCTGCCTACGTTTGGAGTCTAGTGAGAGACTGTCCAAGTACAGAACTTTTAACTTTCTGAAACCTTAGCGGTGTGTCATGTAGTATGTTAAGTGTGAAAAACATTTCAAGATAGCATCTACAAGTTTCTGTGAGGGTGTTATTAACAAGATGAATGGCAGAGTATTAACTTGGGAGCAAAAGATGGGAGACCCTCCATCTGGAGTAACCAGTTTACCTCTCTGGGTTCAGTTTGGGCACTAGTTCAGTTTTCATTCAGTGCATTTGGCCAGTGCCTGATGGAAATAGTTACCCAGATGTGTGTTTTGGATTCTCTGTTTTCAGTTCACCTCAGTATAATGAATGCTGGAAGATTTTGAGCCTAGATGTGCTCTTTTGTGGTCGTGTGTACCACCTTCATTCTTCATGAAATATGGGAAAGTGTCCTAGTACTGGCCATGTGTGCCTAGTCGATGGGAAATGTACCAGTAACTGGCCATGTGTGCCAATCTTCATTTTCAGAACCAGAGTGTTCGCTGTTTTGTGACTTTACCCTATGCTAAATGGGAATGTCAGGAATTTCTGTACTCCGGAGAACCTGCAATACCAGTATGTGTAGCCCTGTGGGGGGTCCATCTTCACTTTGTGATTATTCCTACTCTATTACGTGAATAAAAGCCACACTCTAGAATCCCAACCTGGTTTGGACAGTATTGTTATTGCTACCATTGTGTCTGGATTTACTTGCGTGCCCCTGACCAGAAGTGCAAACCTAGCACAATTATGAGAAAACAATTTCTCCCAGGGACCTGGGTTGCTGGCCATGGTAAATGGTCCCATCAGGTGTGTGCCTGGTAGTTTGCCACACCTGGTTGCCTGTCTGTGATAGCAGGCTTAGAGAAGAAATGTGTGTATTTGTTATGTAAACCCTCATCCCTCTCTTTTGCCCCCAGACGCTATGTGGTGAAAGGAGCAGCCCTGTTAGTTAAACAAGGGGGGCCAGTGGGGGGTTACAAAATTGGGGGCTCATCTGACAATGTGTTTTGAATTTGGGAGAAAACAAGAGATGTTTGCTCAGATTGCAACTAGCGTTTTGTCTGTCTGGCACTTCGTAGCCCAAAATTGGAAGCTTTGCGCATAAGGAGTTTGCCCAGAGTAGTGCTATCCATATGTGCCGCTGTGCACCTGCTGTTCAAGTACTGCTGTGATTGTGCCAACATTTACCAAGGAGCAGTAAAGCCAAATAGTGTATGCCCCTTGTCCTGCATCAATTAGAATGTTTACCAGCTATAATTTTCAAGTTGTGACAGGAAAAAGTATTGTGGACTTTGGGAAACAAAGAGAAATTGTGCCCTGAAATGTTTCAAATGCTTGCTGTTTGAACTAGGGGAGTCGCTAAAAAAAATAGCCAAGAAAAATGGTTCAAAATGGTGCTCCCACCATGGAAAAATTCAGTTGAGAAAAAAAGTTGTTTTGCAGTTTAAATTTTGCCTGCTCGACGATCGCTGTGGAGGAGAAGAGCACAAGAAGAGAGAAAGGCTCATTTGCATGGCGTCGAGTGATTGGTGAGACTGCAATCAGTCCCGCCCTCTAATCAGCTTCAGAGTGCTGCCCAGTGTTCGAGAGGGAGAGTGTGAGTGGTGTGCGAGCTGGTTAGTCAGTGAATCGTAGCAGTGACTGTAAACATTCCAAATCTGTAAAATGCAGACTATTTCTGTGTGAGTTCGGGCTCAACCCGGTATCAGATTGACTGGGAAGAAAGTGTGGTGTTCTTAGAGACAATCAGCAGGATTGCCAGCCAGCTTCAACCCAGAGGCCTTCCAGGATCGGCTGTAGGCCAAGATTTTCCATCAGAGCCAGCTAGCTACTGATTCAGTGAGTACCATTCAGCAAACCTAAGCTCAAACTGTGTTGTGATTTTCAAATGCCAGCTGGATCTGTGTGTAAACAGTGTGATTGTTTTGCAAAGAAGGACTGTAAAGAAATCAAAACAAACAAGAATTCTGAGCAATAGACTGTGAGCATGTATTATGGATTCAGCAACAGTATGATATTCTGAGCAATTTGAGACACTGTGAGTTGTATGAGAGGCTGCAACAAACAAGCAATCCTGTTCAAGACATACTGTGGCTTTAGTGACTTTAAGCAAGTAAAACTGATTGAAAGCTAATCACTAAGTCCATAAATCACATAGATGTGCTGAGGAAGAAAAGCAGTGCAGTCAGTACAGTTTGAGCAAAATTTATCAGTATGCAGTAAATCGGATGCACAGTGGCTTGAGTCAGATACAGATTGTTGATGCGCCAGGAGTGCTGCCGCTGCCATTACAGGGTGGGGCAGTAATGTAAACTCAGCAGCAGGGAGCCAATTTTTGAGACTGTTCCAAGCATATTGAATTCCGTATTAACAGTGAACTTTTTTGTGTTTATTTACAGTCATGGTTTCAGGACCATCCCACTACCTGGATCATGCCCAGGCTATGATAGCTGAAAAGGTTACCAAACTTAAAGAGCTTGAGCAATGTTTCTATGGTGGAAGTTTGCCTCCTCATGTTGCAATTCCTGTATACCCTGTGAGAGTATGCATAATGTGCCTCAAGGCTGGAAGGGATGTATTCATGATTTCTCACTGTTCAGGGTGTTTAGAGAAGCAAGGTCTGTCCAAGACACCTAAAATCCATTTGGCTCCCACTTGGACAAAGCTACAAGATCCTGCAAGTAGCAGCACACAGCACCAGGTTGAACCTGTTGGGCGAGGCCTAGTAGAGTATGGCACAAGGGAAGAGGGTGTAGATTTACTGCCGGAGCAGATTCCTCGTGATGTCTCCACGTCTGTGTCACAGATGGACAGTGTGGAGGGAGTGTCAGTGGATCCATGGAGAGAGGTTCCTAGCCCTAGCCTCATTGGAGATGATGAGGTTCAAGAAACTTTAGAATGGGAGGTGTCTACCTCCATGCCCAGTGAAGAGTGGACTATCTCGGGAGTGAGGATGACTGCTCACTCATAGGTCCAAATCCTAAGTGAGGAAGAGGAGGAGGAAGAAATGTATTTCTCTGTTGAGGGTCCCAGTATGCAGCCTCCAGCTCTTGCCTCAGAGGAGCCAGAGGAAGAAGTTGGTGACTCGGCAGCCCTGCCCTCAGAAGGGATCAGGGACAAGTTCTACATAGCTTTGAGTATGAGCCACTCGCAGAACCAGGACTGGCCACCCCCAAGCCAGGTCGAGGGTCATAGACTGATAAAGAGTAGGAAGGAGGAAAGACTGGTTCATAGGAAGGCAAACGAAATCTATGGAATGTCCTTTCCTACCTTTCCTTGGAGAGTCTGGGAGGAGATTGAGAAAAACAGAAGATCCTAGCTAGTGGAAGAGACAACTAAAAAATTGCATCCAGGTGCAACTCGTTATGTCAGAGGCAAAGTTATTAGAGACAAGCTTAAGTTTTGGATGTTGGGCAGGACATTGTTCATAGACGCTGTACGATTTGTGGACGATAAAGGGAACAAGACTTTCCATAATGTAAATTATGATCACCCAGATGGGGTCATAATTCTTGCACCTGACCCATTGTGGTACTACCCTCAATGTTACTATGGTCCTGTGAATATGCCCATGCCTACCCAGAGGGAAGCAGAGCAGTGGTAGCAAGTGTCTGACATCCAGCCGTTGCCATACCCATGTTGTTCTGCCAGACTGGTGTTCCAGGATCCAAGGTGTGTCCAGTTTCATTAGCCTTGCAGTGTGCCTTTCCAATTTCATTGCCTGGTCTTCCAGAGAGCCTAGATGACATCATCCCAGCTGTTTTCCTGATGCATCGCCTGGGATTTTGGATAACATCATCCCAGCTGTTCCTTTCCTGTTCCAAGGTTCCATCTCCTAGATGACATCATCCCAGCAGTTTCCAGATGTTTATCCTGTTTTCCGGAAGATTTCCACCCAGCTGTATCAGAAAAATACTGCCAGGGAGAGTCTTCAGCTGGAGAACCAGGTGCTGTCCATTTTTTCGTTCTTCAAGGGACTGGTAAGTCCAGATTTTTATTACCTTATTGACATTGCAATACACATCCTACACCTGGCAGACTACAGACTGTTGAACTGTCCACAAAGACTCTCCCCTTTGTGATTACAGTACTTCAGGAACTGTGCTTCATTGGGCTCCGGCCCAGGAGAGACTCCTTCATGAACCTTGCCTTCGGGCGCCATTGTTGTCACTAGTGTGGACATTTAGTGCCTTCCATCCCCAAAAGGTGTATTGTACATAATGTTGATATTTTCTACTGTTTTCTACTTTTCTAAAAAATAGTTTTGGGATTCTCCGGTGTTTTGATGGTATGGGTTATTGTTGTTATACTGTGGGTTTTGCAGATTTGGGGTGTGTTTTGTCTTTTCTCTTTCAGATGGATCCTGGTGAAGAAAGAAGAGAAGGCAAGAAGAGGATTGGAAAGACTCATTTGAGTTCCTTTGTGCTTTAAACTGTCTTTTAAAGTATAGTAGTTGTTAACATGTGTTAACCTTTTCCTTCCACAGGTGTATTTGTGGGGGAATGTGGGAGTGTATGCTTATGTATAGTGTTAACTCTGTGTTTTTAGTTTGCAGGTGTCCTGGGCTGGGGGAAGGTCCTCCGTTTGGGTAAGTTTCTGGTTAGACAGGTTTTCCCCAGAGGGCTAGGGGGATAGACAGGCTGTGGACCTGACCAGCCAGAGGGGCCACAGTACTGGTCTACTAGGGCTATGCTCTGGACAGTTCTACCAGGGCTACTGGTTATCCATAGTAAGATCATAGTGTAGGGGCTGATGCATCAGCCAATGGCCTCTGGGCCCTTAGTGTTACCTGCCTGTGCCTGTGCCTGGCACATGGTAGGAGAGGGCCTGATCACCCCTCTCCATAGGTAACACATAGGGTAGGATGGTCCAGTGCTAGGTAGGTAATGACTGGGGACAGTCATTTTCCTGGCTGAGGGTGGGTGTAACCCCCTTGTTCCCAGGGGTTACAAGAATCCCAGTTAGAACCAGTGGCAGGCAGGGAAAGGCAGTTAGTGAAATGCCAGTTAAATGGGTTTCACACTGTCATGCTCTGGTTTTCAGTCTCAGCTGAGCTGGAGGATGATGTAATCTTAGATCCCTCGCAGTGGCATAAGCCACAGTCCTTGCCAGCTCTAGGGAGATAGCTTTAGAATGTTTAGTTAGAGTGTAGTCAGTCCTGAGTAGGAGTTCCAGGAGGAGGCTGCAACTTGCTGTACAGCTCACCTAGCTCTGACAGAGAGCTACCTCTTTGTTTTGGGTAGTTTGTTCTCACCCTAGAAGAAGAACATAGAAGACAGTGACTGAAGTGGTGGAGAACTTGCCAAGTGGGTTTTCCTTTGCCCCATCCCAGGAGGGATGGGAGCGATCTTCAGGGTTCAGGGGCAATCTCCTCAGTCCAGTCTGACTGGTGAAGCTGCCTTTGTACAACTTTAGAACTGCGAGTACTATTTTTGTGTAAGCCTAGGAGGGGCACCTGTAATACCTATGGAGAATTTCTCTGACAAAGGGACCCTGTCACCTAGACTGTTTCTGTTTTAAAAGTGTCTGTCTACGTTTGGAGCCTAGAGAGAGACTGTCCAAGTACAGAACTTTTAACTTTCTGACACCTTAGAGGTGTGTCATGTAGTATGTCAAGTGTGAAAAACATTTCAAGATAGCATCTACAAGTTTCGGTGAGGGTGTTATTAACCAGATGACTGGCCAAGTATAAACATGGGAGCAAAAGGTGGGAGACCCCCCCCATCTGAAGTAATCAGTTCACCTTTCTGGGTTCAGTTTGAGCACCAGTTCAATATTCAGTCAGTGCATTTGGCCAGTGCCTGATGGACATAGTTACCCAGACGTGGGTTTTGGATCCTCTATTTTCAGTTCACCCCAGTATAGTGGATGCTGGAAGATTTTGAGCCTGGATGTGCTCATTTGTGGTCATATGTACCACCTTCATTCCTCTTGAAATATGGGAAAGTGTCCTAGTACTGGCCGTGTGTGCCTAGTCGATGGGAAATGTACCAGTAACTGGCCATGTGTGCCAATCTTCATTTTCAGAACCAGAGTGTTTGCTGTTTTGTGTCTTTACCCTATGCTAAATTGGAATGTCAGGAATTTCTGTACTCTGGAGAATCTGCAGTACCAGTATGTGTAGCCCTGTGGGGGTCCATCTTCACTTTGTAATTATTCCTACTGTTACGTGAATAAAAGCCACACTCTAAAATTTCAACCTGGTTTGGACAGTATTGTTATTGCTTCCATTGTGTCTGAATTTACTTGGGTGTCCCGACCAGAAGTGCAAACCTAGCATAATTATGAGCAAACATTTTCTCCCAGGGACCTGGGTTGCTGGCCATGGCAAATGGTCCCACCAGGGGTGTGCCAGGTAGTTTGCCACACTTGGTTGCCTGTCTGTGATAACAAGCTTAGAAAAGAAATGTGTATACTTGTTATGTAAACCCCCATCCCTCTCTTTTGCCCCTAGATGCTATGTGGTGAGAGAAGAAGCCCTGCTAGTTAAACAAGGGGGGGCCGGTGGGGTTACAATATACTGCAGCATTATTGCATTGCATCCTGGCTGGCACTGTTGTAATTTATAATAATCATATACCATAAAATAAACAATATCATCAACCTTTAAAAGTGTTATAAATTTTCTGTTTTGCAATGCAATGCCATCCTAACTAGGCAGACTGAATAGACCAAGACTGGACAGACTGGATGAACCAAGAGCCTTTTTCTGTTTGCAAACATCTATGTCTATATGTATTCTATTACACAGTGCTGCACTGGTGTACCATAAAAATGGGTCTTGAGTAACCCATTACAAATAGAATAATAGATAAGTGTGTATTACAAGGCAGTAATACCATCAAGAGGTTTTATTTATTTATTTAGCTTTTGTTGACCAGGTAGGTACACTAAACAAATTACATGCCTATTTTCAGGAATGACCCAGAAGAGTACAATGACGATACAGGTACAAGCAGAGTACATAACAATGAATAGCGCTAAGTACATTAAATCGAAAGAACAGGCTAACGTAGATAGTCTACTGTAAGCAGTAATAGATAATATACATATATACAAAGAATAAATATACATATATACAAAGACTCAATAGTCTAGGTCATTCAATAGCAGGAACAGAAATCACAGTATACGTGAGACTGGTAGCAGATCCATAGAAACTGTTAGTTAGTGAGTATGTTATTAAGCAGATTTTTGGGGACATGGAACCTCGAGAGTGAAACGCGAGAGGTCCTAAAGTCTCCAAAACCTCGAAATGGTATTACTGCCTTGTAAAATACTTATCTTTCTGTTATTTTTTGTAATATATGGATCCATTGACAATACTAAAGTTGGAGATGACCTTTGAACTGTAGTATTATCAGCAAAAACGATAGTATTACCACTTTTCAGGATAGTATTATTGAGAGTGGTGATGTATTACTGGGGCATTTTTTTATAACTTACTATAGTATTATTGAGGCTTATCCATATATTACGTATACAATAATGGATGGGGAAGTGTGCTTAACGAGAATTTAATTGTCACCCAAGGTGTGGGATGCTACATAAACATAGAAACATAGAAGTTGACGGCAGATGAGGACCGCAAGGCCCATCCAGTCTGCCCATTTCTTTTTCTACCTTATGAATGTGCCATAGACATTTGCTCTGTCAATGGCCTATCTATTCATACTCATCTGTATTGCTCCCTTATGCCTATCCCATGCCTGTTTGAAGCCCTGCACTGTATTCATATCCAGCACTTCCTGAGGTAGGCCGTTCCATACATCCACCACCCTTTCTGTGAAAAAGAACTTCCTCAAATTACCCCTTTATCGGCCTCCCTCTAATCTCATGCTGTGTCCTCTTGTCCTGATATTTTTCTTATATTGAAACATATTAGACTCTTTCACCTTGTTAATGCCCTTAAAGTGTTTGAATGTTACAATCATATCACCTCTCTCCCTCCTTTGCTCTAGGGTATACATATTGAGTTCAGTTAATCTGTCCTCATGTTTTCTGATGCAGTCCCTGCACCATTTTGGTTGCCCTTCTCTGGACTGCCTCAATTTGGTTAATGTCTTTGTGAAGGTGTGGCCTCCAGTACTGCACGCAGTACTCCAGATGGGGCCTAACCAGTGTCTTGTAAAGAGGGATTATTACCTCCCTCTTCTGACTTGTGATACTCCTACTAATACACCCCAACATCCCTCTAGTCTTACCTACTGCTGTAGAGGTCTGCTTGGATGATTTCAGGTCATAGGTGATGATGATGTCCAAGTCTCTTTCTTCCCTTGTGACTGCCAGCAACTCCCCTCCCAGCCTACAGGTGGCTTCAGGGTTTCTCTTCCTTATGTGCATGATCTTGCACTTCTTTGCGTTAAACCGCAGTTGCCACTCTTCTGACCATTTTGCTAGTTTATCCAGGTCTCTTCTCATTCTGCCTACTCCGAGGGTGAAGCCCGAGGAGTTGATTAAAGCATCCCACACCAAGGGTAACCATTAAATTTAAGTTGGTCACATTCCCCCATCTTTTATTTGCTATAATTGATGGTCTACAATTTTTTGCCACACTGACACGCTGACTTTACTGGTGCTGTGTCTCACTCATGTAGACACACACACACACAGTCTTTTTGAGACAGTCTTTCTTTCTTTGCATTTTTGGATTTTTAGTTTTTATTTAATTTTCCTTTTACTTTTTACAGAGTTAGGCATTTACATAGCGAGTGCGCTTATCTTACCGAGGGACATCGGAGCCGTTCTTGGTGGCAGTTTCCGTCCACTCTGGCTTCCGAACGGTAGGATCAACCAGACAGATTTTTTTAAAATACATTTTGAATGCGCATGTTATTTTTTAAAAAGAAAAGTGAAGGGACTATTGGCTCCTCACTACATGGTAAGAAGCCGCCATGTTTGTGGAACTAATTGGCCCACCCAGGAGGAGATAAGCAACCAATTGGGGAATGGTTGTTCTTGACTGACTCAACGTGTGCTTGCTGTTATAACTCGAAGATTATAATGCAAAATAATAATTTGGTCAGCCTATGGAAAAAATTGCTGACCAGTTATTATATTACCATATACTACATATGAGTTTTATAATCACCAACAATCTATAATGATAATAATAATCAGTTACTAGGGCTGTGCAATGGCCAAATAGTATTTACTAAATACTCTTTCTTATTTCCAAATACCCCATCCTCCTCTCCTAGAACAAACCCAGTAAATAAAACAACCCCCATCCCCCTGCCCTCTGCCAACACCCTGATCCTCTCCTCCTCCCCTCCAGCACCCACAGTTTTTGATATTTTAATCCCATAATGGGCAACTGGCACAACCCACCCACCTCCATGCTCGGCTGCCATCTTCATTAACAAATAGCATTTGTTTGCACTAAGCCAAAAAAAAACCCCTAATGTCCCTAATACCCCAACCCTGGCAGCACCCTGATCCCAACCTTCTCCCCTTCAGTATACAATTTTAGACTTTGTGTGGGCTACCAACACAGCCCTCCCTCTTCTGTGGCCAGACAACTTCAGATGAATGAAAGCGCTCACGTGCTTGCTGTCTTCAACAGTAAAATCAACTGATCAGCTGGTTTTACTATTACACTGAATAAGTGCATGAGTGCTTTCATTCATCTGAAGGTGTCAGACCACGGAGGAGGGGGAGTTGTGCCAGCCACTCACAAAGCGGTTGCATAATGACACGCACTGCAAGACACCTGTAGCTTGCTTTGCTCAGGACATTGTGAACTGTATGCGAAGAAGCAGTCCTACTGATGAGGGGCCAGAACTGGAGGCCCTATACAAAGCAACACACTCATTGGACATTGCCTGGACCTGTAGCTTGCTGTAAGCAGCACACCCATTCAGAGAGCCATGAAGCTTATGAATTGGGTGTTCATGAGAAGAGGTACTAAGTACTCTATCCCTCAAATTTGCTGAAAACATATTAACAATTAAAACATTTATGAGTGTTATGAAAAACCCTGATAAAAAGCTAAGTCAGAAAAAAACTAAGCCCTTGAGCATGTCCAACGTGCATTTTATAGCACGTAGTTTTTCTTTAGTCAATTTTTTAAAGTCCCGTAACATTTTTATTTGTAATTTTTTTTTTACCAAATTTCAGTGTTGGTACTATCATGAATACTCAATTTGATTTGTACCAAATTGTTCCTAACTCTGGTTTCTGATACCCCTTTTTCCCTTGAAAAATACCTCATTGCTGGTTTCTGGATTCAGTTATTTAGGTTTTTTTTCTGATTGTTTCCCTTCCCTTGTTTACTTGCAGGTAGAAGAGCATGTTGAGGGGCAATTAGGATTCATGCTGTGGGTCATTGAGGAATTGTGACAAGGAACCCAAACTGTGGGCACAGTTGGGGGAAGGCAAAAATATGGGACTTCAGAGGAGCTGACTTTGATAAGATGGCCAACAGAGTTAAGCGAGCCCTGGTAAAAAGAAAGACAGGTGAGGGGGTACAGGCAAAGTGGGCAAGCATTAAGGATGCAATACTTGAAGCAATATCCCATTGTGTTAGAGAGAAAAGGAAGTGCAAAAGAAGAAGGAAACCACCTTGGTTCTCAAACACAGTAGCAGAAAAGGTCAGAGCCAAAAGGCTGGCCTTCAGGAAATATAAGGGAACGCAGCAGGATGAAGATAGGGAGGCATACCAAACTTCCCTAAGGGAAGCAGGGAAGGCAGTAAGGCAGACAAAGGCCCAAACTGAGGAAACACTAGCACAAACAGTAAAAGAAGGTGACAAGACTTTCTATAGATACATTAGTGAAAGGAGAAAGTCCAGAGGGGGTATTGCTAAGATCAAAGGGGATAAGGGGGCATGTGATGAGGAGGACCATGTAAAAGCATCTATCCTGAATAGATACATCTGCTCAGTATTTATTGAAGAGAAGGTAGGGTAGGGCCCACAGCTCAGCACCATGGACACGAGGGATGGAGGTGTGCACTAGTCCCTTCACAAAAGAAAGGGTACTACAAGAGCTTGATAAGTTCAGGGTGGACAAGGCAATGGGACCTGATGGCATACATCCCAGGGTACTAAAGGAGCTAAGGGTGGAACTAGTAGAGCCATTATCAGAACTGTTCAGTGAGTCTCTGAGCACAGGAGAGGTTCCAGAAAACTGGAGAAGGGCTCATGTGATCCCGCTCCACAAGAATGGTAGCAGGGAGGAGGCAGGAACCTACAGACCAGTCAGTCTTACCTCAGTAGTGGGCAAGATTATGGAGGCACTCCTTAAGGAAAGGATAGTGCAACACCTGGAATCCATAGGAGCACAGGATCCAAGACAGTATGGGTTTACAAAAGGAAGGTCCTGTCAAACTAATCTCATAGATTTCTTTGACTGGGTAACCAGAGTGGTGAACCAAGGGGGAGCAGTTGATGTCGCCTACCTTGACTTCAGCAAAGCTTTCGATACTGTTCCACATAAAAGATTGATTAATAAGCTGGGTAGGCTCGGGGTGGGTGAGAAGTTGGTCAACTGGGTGGCAAACTGGTTGACGGGCAGAAAACAGAGTGGTGGTAAACAGTTTACAGCCAGAAGAGATGCATGTCACAAGTGGGGTACCTCAGGGATCAGTTCTGGGGCCAGTCCTCTTCAATATCTTCATCAGTGACATTGCAGATGGACTGGAGGGTAAGGTTTGTCTGTTTGCAGATGACACCAAGATCTGTAACAGAGTAGATGATCCAGATGGGGTGGGCAGAATGAGAAGAGATCTGGATAAACTAGCAAAATGGTTGGAAGAGTGGCAACTGGGGTTTAACGCAAAGAAGTGCAAGATCATATACATAGGGAAGAGAAACCCTGAAGCCACCTATAGGCTGGGAGGGAAGTTGCTGGCAGTCACAAGGGAAGAAAGACACTTGGGCATCATCATCACCGATGACCTGAAATCATCCAAGCAGTCCACTAAAGCAGTAGATAAGGTTAGGGGGATGTTGGGGTGTATTAGTAGGGGTATCACAAGTCAGAAGAGGGAGGTAATAAACCCTCTTTACAAGACACTGGTTAGGCTCCATCTGGAGTACTGCGTGCAGTACTGGAGGCCACACCTTCACAAGGACATTAACCAAATTGAGGCAGTCCAGAGAAGGGCAACCAAAATGGTGCAGGGACTGCACCAGAAAACATATGAGGACAGATTGATGGAGCCCAATATGTATACCCTAAAGCGAAGGAGGAAGAGAGGTGATATGATCAAAACATTCAAACACCTTAAGGGCATTAACAAGGTGAAAGAGTCTAACGTTTCAATATAAGAAAAATAGCAGGACAAGAGGACACAGCATGAGATTAGAGGGAGGCCGATTAAGGGGTAATGTGAGGAAGTTCTTTTTCACAGAAAGGGTTGTAGATGCATGGAATGGCCTACCTCAGGAAGTGGTGGATATGAATACAATGCAAGGCTTCAGACAGGCATGGGATAGGCATAAGGGAGCAATACAGATGAGTATGAGGCCATTGACAAAGCAAAGGCCGATGGCACATTCATAAGGTAGAAAAAGAAATGGGCAGACTGGATGGGCCTTGCGGTCCTTATCTGGCATCAGCTTCTATGTTTCTGTGTTTCTATGTGGCATGGGTGGGAGGTTTTACAGTGTATTGAATATATGGGGAAGAGGGTAAGGTGGAGAACTTGGCCAGTGAGTGGGGGGAAGGGTTATTCATTGGTGGGGTCTAGGGGTACCGGTGGTTTGGTTAGGCACTCACTGTTAGTTTGAATCAAGACTGAACAGAGGGAGGGGTACAGGCAGCTGGGTTGGGCACCTATTGCTGGTCTTATGAGAGACTTGGGGGGTGGTACCGGCAGTGGGGTTGGGAACACACTGCCAGTCTTTCCACAGACTGAAAAGGAGGTGGGTACTGGTGGCAGGGTTGGGCATCTAGTGCCAGTCTTGTCAAGACTGTGTGGGTAATAGGCAGGGTATTGGCATGGGGAATTGGACACCAGCTGCTGGTTTGTCAGATACTGTGCAGATGGAAGGGGGGTACTTGTGGTGGGCTTGGGCACCCAACACTGATCTTATCAGATACTATGTATGTGTGAGGGGGGGTACCAGTGACAGGGTTGACCACCCATCACCAATCTTGTCAGAAACTGTGCAGGTGGGGGTACTGGCAGCAGGGTTGGGCACCCACAGCTGGTCTTGTTAGACACCATGCTGGCAGGAGGATGGTACTGATGGTGGGATGAGCACCCTCTGCTGGTCTTGGCAGAGACCATGCAGCTGGGAGGATGGCGTACCAATGGAGGGGTAGAGCACCCTCCACTGGTCTTGTGAGAGGCTGTGAGGTAAGAGGGGGGAGTACCAGTGGTAGGGTTGGGCACCTTCCATCAGTGTTGTGAGAGAGACCAAGCAGGACGGAGGGGGTACTGCCAGTGGGGATTAGTATCCAACGCCAGTCTTGTGAGAAATCGGGCTGGTGGGGGGGGGGGTTGGCCACCCACTACCAGTCTTGTGAGAGATTGGGCTGATGGGAGAGAAGTACCAGTGGTGAAGTTGTCTGGTCTTGTGAGAAATCTGTCTAGTAGGAGATGGGCACCAGTGTCGGATTTGGTCACTCACTGCTGGTCTTGCGAAAGATGGGGCTGGTGGGAGGGGGTACTGATGGTAGAGCCTGGCAGCTGCTGCCGATCTTGTGAGAGAATGGACAGGCAGGAAGGGGGTGCTGGTGGCAGGGTTGAACACTCCTCCCTCCCTGTCTTGTGAGAGATTGGGCTGGCAGTAGTTGGGGTTCTAGTGGTGAGGTTGGGCATCCATCTCTGGTCTTGATAGAGACTGGGCTAGGCATTAGGGGGTACCGATGGCAGGGTTGGGCACCACCACCAGTCTTGTGAGCAATTGTATCAGTGGGGAGGTACTGATGATGGGGTTAGTCACCTGTTGCTGGTCCTGTGAGAAAGCAGGCTGGTGGAAGGGTACTAGCAGAGAGGTGAGCAGCCAGAGAGGTCTGGCTACCAAGAGGGGAGCACTGCTGGTGGGACTGAGCACCTGTTGCTGCTTTTCTCAGAGATCAGGCAGGTGGGGTACTTGCAGCAGGGTTGGGCACCCACTGCTGGTTATTAAATTATTTATTGTGCTGGGCAAACAGGGGTTGCATGTGGGGGATGGGCTCCCAGCCACTGGCAATGTAAGCAATTGGAGGTAATTTTGACTCGAAACTGCATGGGCAGTTTCAAGTCACAAAATTGGGCCCCCTATGTCAGTTTCGGAAAAATCCAGGTATAAATAGATAATTGAAAACATGTTTAGCACGTGCATGAGAATAGCACTATTTTTAAATGATTTAAAACTACACACTTTCCAGTAAAACCACCTATCAAAGGGTTCACCCATGACAGTGCATGGTTGAGAAGACCGATGTCTTTTAGGGTGCCAACATTATGTCGCAGAATAAGGGCTAAACCACTGGAGACATACACAAAGACATCATGAGTGAAGCACCCAAAATACAGAGCCACACAGAGAACTCGAACTTTGCCCCACAGCCCTCAAACAATTATATAACAAACTCCAGGTTTGAGTGATACTCCACACACCCAGCAACACTTCCCACCCTGCTCACGCTCTCTGATACATATAGCCATCATTGAAACTAACACAGCATCCTGAAAACCAATATGACCCAATCACTAATGCTCCTGTGCTGTCGCCCACATTACGGCACCCTAATGATGGCGCCCTAACAATGCCATACCCCTATCAGAGAATCATACTCATGACAAACTCTAACAAGCCTTAATGATTCAGGGTTTAACTGCCAGCTGGTTTTGTGCTATTGGTGAGCAAAAAAGGCTTAAATTCCAAATTTTATGTGTTTTCTTTTTTCTGTATGGCTTTTTCTTGTCCCCACTCTCCCTAACCAGCTGCCGCCTCCTCTGTGAGCCACCCAGAATGAAGTTCCCCCATGGATTACCCTCCATGATGGGGCCGGGAAGGGGAGAGCCATCCTTTACCTCCAGTAGACAAATCCAGAGTCAGGTTTGGTGCTCTCCAGTGGTTGTGTGGGTCGGGACAAGCATGCTGGGCTTCATGAGCCGTGACATCTTTTCCATTTTCTTGGCGCTGTCCATCCCTGCTGCAGACAGGCAGTAGTGTGTACCATGTGAGGACATGCACACACACACACACACACACATAGTACACCAGACGTCCTGTATGTGCCGCTCCAGTCTGCACCACCACTAGTTCTCCACCTGGTGGAAATCAGTGGTGGAGAGGACAAGCCTCGCCCTGTTGGTAGAGGAGTGCAGTCCATTCAACGCTCAGTCCTCTCCCCTCAAGCTGACACCCAGCAACCCAAGTCCATTCTTGAACCAGGTGATCAGCATGGCAGGCAGTAGCACTACTTCCACACCAGTAGGCTGACTTTTCATGTTTTTCAACTGTCTGAAACTTTAAAACTGCTGAACTAACCATTATCAAATTTACAGGATCCAGATATCCTAGCACAGGCTATGCATATGCCAAATGTCAGACATATAATATAGAAACAAAGAATTTGTCGGCAGAAGAAGATTGCTTGGCCTGCCAATCTGCCCAGATGGTCCCTGCCTAGTCCGGCCTTTGCAGACCCTAACTGCTTTCTGGTGACCATCCTCTTTCTGCCTATTTGATAATATTCCCTATGCCTGTCCCACACATGCTTGAAGCCCCTAACTGTTTTTGCCTCTACCACATCTGCCGGAAGTCTGCTTCAGGCATCTACCACTCTTTCAGTGAAGTAGTGCTTCCTGCCATCTCTCTTAGAGTCCCCTCTACAGCTTCATTGCATGCCCTCTGGTTCTGGTTCTCTTTCTCATTTGAAAGAGACTCCCCTCCCTTACTCAGTTCACACTGTAAGATACTTATAGGTCTCTATCTTATCCCTCTGCCTCTCCTCTTTTCCAGGTGGTACATGTTGAGATCCTCAGTCTCTCTCTCTAGGGCTTTTGATGCAACCCTTGAACCATTTTAGCTGCCCTCATCTGGACTGCCTCCATCCTGTCTCTGTCCTTTCTGAGTTGACGGCCTCCAGAACTGGACATAATACTCCAGTGGGGTCTCACAAGCAAGTGATACAGTGGCAACACCACCTCCCTCCTCCTACTAGAGATCTCTCCTAAAGATCCCAGCATCCCACTGGCCCTACCCACCATTTTGTCATACTGCCCTACCACTTTGATATCATCAGATATGATAATCCCAAGGTCCTTTCCTGCTTATTGACTGTCAGCATCTCCTCCCATCCTATACTCAGCTCATGGTTCCTATTCTCTGGGTGCATGATTTTGCTCTTTTTGTTATTGAACCCCATCTGCCATGCTCTTGACCACTCATCCAGTTTCCCAAGGTCCCTACTGATTCTCTTCACCCTCCTGAGCGTTCACCCTACTACAGATTTTGGTGTCATCTGCAAAAGGCATATCTTCTCTTTCAGTTCTTCTGCTATGTCACTTTTGAAGACACTGAAGAGGACTGATTCTAGTACTGAGCCCTGTGGCACCCCACTGGTCACATTCCTCTTATCAGAGCGATTGCCATTAATCACCATCCTCTATTTCCTATCCATTATCCAGATTATTCTGTTCTGGGACCACCACATTACTAAAATACCGAAAATGGGGTTTAACATTATACTGCCTACTCAACTTTAAGATAGTAGTGCTACCACACCACTATAATACTAATGCAATAGCACCAGTATGATTGGGTTGAGTTAGTGTTTTTGTCAAAACCCCTAGTTTTGACAGCTTATAACTCAGGCATCCTAGGACCTAGGATTTAGAAAATTGGTATGCTCCATTTCAGTTCTAGGAGCCAAGTACATACTGTACCAGTCAATTTTCAAAACAATTAGTCTGAAGTTACGGCACAACTGAGTGGTGAAATTACATTTACAAAATTAAGATTTGATTTTCTTGCACTGATAATGAAAAATACATAGATTTTAAAGACTGAAACCTTCAGGTTTGTTAGAGATTGGTCCAGAATGTTAGTTTTGCAATGGGAAAAAAGGCCAAAGTAAAAAGTTATAACTATTTATAAATCCCAGAGCATGTGCATGCACACCCCCCCCCAAAAAAAAAACCTTTTTTCATTTGTGATTGACTAAACAGGAAGAAAATCATAAATGTGTTTTTGCTGAATGCCCCCTTGCTAGAATGCCCCAACATCCTAACAGTATGGAAACTGGCGGTCAGTGCCCAAGCATGCTACCAGTACCTCTCCACTCCCTATCAGTAAAATTATTTGCAGTTGATTGCCCAACCCTGCTACTGGTAGCGTCCCAATCCCGGATCACTAAACTTGCCAGTGGTTGGGTACCAACCCTGCTCTAGGTACCCCCCCACCCTGATCACTAAACTTACTGGTGGTTGGGTACCCAGCCCTGCTGTCGTATTCCCCACCCCAATCACTAAACTAACCAGCAGACCAATGACAGCTGCTGGTATCCCCACTCCCCTGAGTAGTAAAATCAGTGGCAGGTTAGTGCCCAATCCCATCACTGGTCCCCACCCCATCCTATCCCAACACAAACACCCTTTCCCCACCCACTGTCCAGAAAGTCCCCCTCATCCAGCCCACTGAATTAACCCTCCACCCTACCCTCCCTCTAACATCCATGCAACCTCCAACCCCCATGGCCACCCTGGTAAATACAAGTTAAAGGTCCTATTGTTGGCAACTGGTACACCCTCCCTCCACATCAGCAGGTCACTGTCTTCTACTCTGCTTTGCTGACGCCACTTCCTAGAGAACTGAAACAAAAATACTAACAATAAACTAAGTCCTAACAAACACCGACTGTTTAGGGATGGGATTACTTACCAACAACCTAATGACCACCCAAGTTGCAACTTTCAGACTTTCCTGACCAGGTCTTCCACTTTGTGTAGCACCTAGTCAGCCCTGCTCAAAGCATGCCACGGAGCCACCAACATTCTCTATGGGTCTACTCTCTGTATAGAGCTTGTAGGGCCATGCACAAAGCAAGCTACAGGTCTTTTCCCAGATGCTTTACAGGCCTCATATAAAGTAAGCTATAGTACAAGTGTTGTGCAGTGCCTAATGGGTCTGCTGCTTCACATAAAAGTCCCCAGGGCCCTGCGTGAAGCAAGCTACAGGTTTGTGCCCCTCATATTGCATCTGCTGTGAAGAAAAAAACTAAGGGTTTCAGTTTTTATATATCTGTTTCAAAAGGTAAAGAAGTGCATTGCAAAAAAGCAACGTTAATGCATCAGTTAGGACTACAAAACTGTAAAAAAAATCAGCACCAGGATATAGCAATGGTGCAAAATACTAAAAATTCAACATGTAGAAAAAATTGAATAGCACCCACCACAAGACAAAACAACCACAGAGAATGAGTAAATGATTCATTGATTTAATAAAAGAAAAATGTGCAGTACATCTCAATAAAATCAGAGGTGGACAAACCACCAAAATCCCACGGTAAGAGTCAAAAAGTCTGATGTTTCACAAGGGAGACCCCTAGCTTTATCAGAGTGAAGTGTCATTACTAAATCACACATATTTATAGTGATACCCATTTAAACTTCCAATGAATTAACATGTGTCTAAATCGATTAAAATTGTACAGTTTGAAACATGGGATTAACATCACCAAGCACATGCACGTTATGTCTTA
The DNA here is from genome assembly GCA_016271365.2 of Neoceratodus forsteri. Lineage (NCBI taxonomy): Eukaryota > Metazoa > Chordata > Ceratodontiformes > Ceratodontidae > Neoceratodus > Neoceratodus forsteri. The sequence continues at coordinate 591,624,641 of CM057458.1, forward strand.
CAAGCCATCGTTACAAACCCAGGAATTTAGCCAATCAAATGTAAATATCAATTTCTTAACACTCACTTTATTCAGGAATGTACTTAGACAATGCAATACCCATTTTAGAGTTTGTGCAAAAATACAGAAAGTTCAATTCAGTCATTTAGCCCCATGTTGCTTCTGGCTCTTAAGTGGTAAATCCAAAAACATTCTCGTTGACTGAGCCTTTTTTCTAGGTCCTCCACCCTAATCCCAGAGCAACTTTCTGTATGCCCACAAGCTGTATATGGTGTGTCATATGTGGGCTGCTTTTAATGTGTTTTACTATGGCACAACTTTCATTGGCATGTTGGATTGCATGTACGTGCTCCACTATTCTTATCATAAACTGCCTGGTTACCTACCTACATAGTAGTGACCACAACTGCAGCTTAAAAGACAAACTATCTGCTTCAGTGTTGCATGTAATGAAATGCTCAATATCAATGTCAAGCTCTGTTATGGGGTTAGCAAAAGGTTTACACTGGACAACATACTTACAGTACATGCATTTATTTGTTCATTCTCAGATTACAATACCTTTGAGTACATAACAGCTCTTTTGCAGAGGTTCCACATCAGTGGGAAGTGTGACAGACATACAACGGATGGTATTACATAAATTTTGGCAAGAAAGTATTTCAAATGTCAATATGACATTAACATTGCAACTAAAATTAAAACTATGAATCAGTAGGAAATCAAAAATAACCTAATAAAAGGAGGCAGCCCAAGGTGCTTTGTCAAATAGGTATAGGTAGAGTTGGGTGAACAAAAGTTCAGTTAAGTGAAGATAAACAGTGGAAAGAAGGTGGGGTGAGAGGAGTGAGTGAAAGAAGGATCAGGAAGGAGGCAGGAAATAGGGCAGAGCGGTTAGGGTGAAAGTGGTCATTCGCTGAGAAAGAGGAAGAAGTAGGTACACAAGGATGTGTCAATACTGCTGAGGTAGTGCCATCTCAGTTGAAACAGTCACAGGAACTGTTAGCTGTAAGATGCTGATGAAGAGTGCCTTTAAATGGTCTCAGTTTTGGTAAGTAAGAGATATTACTGGGCAGTACATTAAACCACAGTGGTGCTCTATGTGCAAATGGTCATTGCCCTTGTGTAGTCTGCCATCTTGGGACAGAGAAGAGTTGGTTGACTGAGCTATGCATGTGCTGGGAACTACAAGAGCAGTTGAGTAAGTTTGTAATGCCAGAAGACAGGAGCGCAAGAAGTGTCTTTTTGGTTACCTAGCAGGTTTGATAGTGAATCCTCCCATTTAGCTGAAGCCAACCTGCTTGCGCGAGATAGTTCATATGTGTGGTAAGGCGTGCTGCTCCAGTAAGAAGTCAGCATGCTTTATTGAGTGCCACTGATATTCTGCAGAGGGTAGTGGTGGAAGCTGAGCCATAGATAACCAGACCATAGTTGTCAACAATGGATGCTATGGAGCTATAGATTTACAACATTTAAAATTTCCTGGGGGGTAACCATGTCCATGACTTGCCCTGTTTATCTGGTAGCAAGCTTTGAGAGACCTGCTCTCTAATATTTTTAGGTCTTCTAAATACTACAGCTGGTCCTTTGTTCACTACGGTCCCTTTTCACTAAGGGGCATAAAATACGCACCAAAGGCATGTAACTCGCCCGCTCAGCTACTCACCCTCGGGAGATCTGTGCAGGGGCCATATTCATGAACACCAGCCACTGCACAGCTCCCATATATGGCCCTACCCCCTGGTGTGCAGAGTTGTGGGAGGGGCAGTCGGCCGAGGAGCGGTGGATTGGGGCAGGCGGCCAATCACCTGCCTGACCTGGGTCCCGCAGTGGATCACTTGTGCCCATGGGGCACCATGTTGGCTGCTGGCATACAGTGCACCAAACGCAGTTGGGGGGGATTACCCAGTCATCTGTCCTCAGCCCACCCAGAGTGCCTCACATGCCAGGGTATCCATAGTGGGGGGGGGGGCAATGGACTCTGCCGTCACCACCGAAGCCCACAGCAGTAACACCGGGGTGTGTAACTGGCCCCCCATGTTTACACAGCTCCAATGTGGCATAGACACCAGCCTCCCATGCACAGCACTCCACACTTTCATGGATCGCATGGAGTGCCGGAATGCCCCCCCCCGCACTGCCCTCTGGCCCTCCCTCCTTCAGAGCTCCATGATTGACCGGGGAATCAGGTGCGTGGGGGTGGCATATTTATTTTGTGAATGTTGCACAGGGGACTCAGTGGACGTGTGCAGGTGCGGGGTGGGCTACGCACCGGAGTTACGCGGCGCATACCCACTCCACACCTTAGTGAATAGGGCCCTACATGACTAAGTTTTGGTTCTAATTTCAGTATGTCCAAGTTTTGGCAAATGATGTTAAATAAGTTATCAGAAAAGGACACTGTTCAATGTTACCAGCTGTTTTTGCTCTCAGAACCAGGGTTTGTGCTTGGTCTAAACTAGAAATCATGGTCAAAACATCCGCAATGGACTGGTTGCTGTATCCTCTTTGTTTAAACCTATGAATCTGTGTGGCTTTCTTAGCTCAAATTCATGTACTCTGTGCAGTTCCTCAGTGTCCTAATTAAATGCCCTTTGGAATATTATACAATGTACGAGATGGATGACAACTATTAAACGAAGAAGGCTATTCAGGTCCATGTCTATTTGATATAGTATAGTGCACACTTCACCTTCTATGTTCCTATATATCCGTAGATCCAGGAACACTATCTCCTGTGGATGAATGGTGTACTTGAATTTTAAAAATTCATTTGTACCTTCCAACCATGACATGAACTCCACAAATCGATCTATTGTGCCCTTCCATAAAATAAGCATGTCGTCTATATAGAGCTGCCACAAATCCAAAAATTGAAAATATGGAGTTGTGGCGGCGCTACGCAGAACCCTATTTTCCCATTGTCCCACATACAGTCCCGCATAACTGGGAGCCATGTTAGCCCCATAGCCATGCTCCGTATCTGTCTGAAATAGTCCTGCTCAATGAGGAACATATTTTTCGTTAAAACCATGCCTGCCAATGCCTCTAAGTGCCAGGTTGGCATATTTACCAATTCTTCTTGTGTGAGCTCCTCTAGATAGAACTCCATGGAGGCCAAACCCATCCTCATGCGGGATGACTGTATAAAGCAACTCTATGTCTATTGTCACAAAAAAAACAGCCTTCCTCAAATTCAATATTTCCGACCAAGTTAATGATCTCCATGGAATCCCTAACATATGAGCAAACTGCTTTGACGAACAGCGTAAAAAAAAATCCACAAACATTGATAAAGGCTCAGTTAGAAATTCATTCCCCGAAATGATAGGTCTCCCAGGGAGGCTACATGCATTTTTGTACAACCTCGGAAAAGTATAAATCACTGGCACCACAGGATGGGCTACAGTTAAGGACTTATATGTGTTATCCGATAGATAACCCTTAAAAAATTCTACATTCAATAAGCTGTTCACATCTTTTTTGTACTCCAATGTTCAATTAAAAGGCAGTTTTTCACAGAACGATGTGTCCCCCAGCTGTCTAGGTATTTCCCTGACATACTCAACAGTATTCATTACTATAACTGCTCCCTCCTTATTCGCTGATTTAATTACAATTTGGTGGTTATCCGCCAAATCTCTAGGAGCTTGTTTCTCCTGCTGAGTACAGTTGGGGAACACATTAGATGATCTTGATCTTAGTGCCTTTAGGTCCATTTCACATTTTTTTATGAACATGGAGACAACCAAATTATAGTTGGGGCAAAACATGGATACAGTCCTGAATGTAGTAACCTCTTGTTTATTTATCCCCACGTTCTCCTCACTGTCACACTGAGAATACATACACTGGAAAGTCAAATTGCTGGCATATTCGTGTAGATCTATAACAGTATTAAAAAAAATGTGTTCCTGTAGAGGGCCCAAAAGATAAACCTTTACTCAACACCTGAATTTCACAGTCAATGTAAAATCAGAAATATTGATAACAGGTGGTAGATTCATTTGTAGAGGAGATGGCATGATGTCCGACAAATGCTGTTGTGCAACTACAGTAACCCTGCCTTCTGCCTCTTCCACGCCACCCCCTTGTCCTCTTCCTCCTCCTCTGTATTTTTGGGGAAGTAGCTCTCAAAATCTTGTTCTCTGCTGACTGCTTCTTGGAGGTAATTCCTCCTCCTCCTCTGTCCCTAAAAAACATTGGATTCATCAGTATCTGATGTGCCAGTCATATAGTCAAGCACTGTACCATTCTCATTAGGGGTTTCAGATGTATTCTCTGCCAGCACTGGTTTCAAAATAGGTTTTAATTTATCAGTCACTTTCTTTTTGCTAGCCCAGTCATATACACGGTCCAACTTATAATCAGTCTCATCTCTAACAAATTTTTTCTTCTTTGCTTTCTGAAGCTGGACATCATAATATCTTGCAATCTTGTCAAATGGCACCTTGTTATAGTTCTCAAATTCCTCAACTGTTGCATGCTGTTTGAAACTTGCTTCAGCTTCAGCTATTTCTTTTGTGAGCTGCTCACAGACTGGACTGACTCTAGTTGATATTAAATTGATATTCTTAAGTGCTGCATCTTCCATGTTGGCTCTCTACAGTGCCATGAACTGTATATCAACGGTTCCAAATATGTGCTTATTGAGGATGCAAAATCCACGCAAACTTTGCTTTACCTTGAGATATGCTTCAAGGGTAACTTTATGCCAGTACATTCTATGGCCCTTCCTTACCCCTAACCTTTGTACCTTCTTGGCAGACAAATTAAAATACTGACAAAGCAGTACTTGGATAGAAGGTACCAAAGCTAGGGTAATGTCAAGCGCTGTACTGCAGAATTGTTTAAACCCAGAGGAACTATAGCATACCAAAGATTCAGCAAGACTGCTGGCCGAGTGGTGCAGAAGGCAGATGTACCTAGCATCTCACCTCTCCCATGCTGGTGACCCGTGTTTGGGAGTGAGCTTGGGTCACTGGGGGTCTTCCTGGGGTGGGGAGAGCTGGGAGAGGATTGAGTGGCTGCCAGGAAGCTGTCCTTTCCCAGACTGAGCAGGCAAGCCCTCCCAGCCCCTTACTGCCACTGGGTGGAGGCTCAGTGATAGTGTTAGGTGGGGGAGGGCTGGTGCTAGGTCAGGTGGGAGGATTGGGGTCATTTGAGCCTCAGGCGCCTTCACGCATGGCGTGACTGTGTTACTGAGACCTTGGGGATAAAGTGAGAAAATGGAGGAAAAATATCCTTGATGATAGGATGAAGACTGACCTCTCACAGGCCTCACACTGGTGGCCAGGCACCCACCACAGTCCTGTGGCAGAGGATGGCGGTGGCTCGGTAAGCCCCAGAGGAGCCGGTTGGTTATGTTTGAGGGGGCTGTTCAGAAGTGGGTTGCCATGGCAGAGGAGAATAAACACAGGATGGAAAAAAAAACAGATTCACAAAGGCTGCAGGGACTTTTTTTCTTAAAGGGGAACAGTTAGCACTACAAGCTCCACACCCAAGTGTGGGTCTGGTTTTCATTTTGAGTGTAAAAACATTTTTTACTTACCATTTACTGCTGCATAGTAGATAGTATCAGACTGATTCTCTTGACTTGCAAGCTGACATTTTCACTAACTACAAATCCCAGAATCCCCTGCAGCTGACATCAGAGAAGAGCTGCAACAGTGGGAGATTCAATAGCCTGTAGTGCATGCTAGAGTCCTGATAAGTTTGGATCTTTTGTTTGCTGGTCCCGCTGTCCGCCCTGGACTAAGCACAGTCATGGAGGACTTCATCTCTGGCCCATAAAGCTGCATCCTACACACATTGCACCAGATCTATAGTGGAAGCATCTGCATCATCACACACATTGTGCCGGATCGGTAGTGGACTTAAGCAGCTGTGTCATCACACACATTGTGCCAGATATATAGTGGACTTAAGCATCTGCATCACCACACACACTGTGCCAGATATGTAGTGGACTTAAGCAGCTACATCCTCACACACATTGCACCAGATCTGTAGTGGACTTAAGCATCTACATCATGACACACATTACACCAGATCTGTAGCAGACTTTGCGAGTGGCCTGATGAAGTTGCACCATTACACACATTACGCCAGACCTGAAGTGGACTTCCTCTGTGGCCAGATAAGTTTGAACACTTTTGTGGTCATGAAGGTAATCCTTAGTAAGCTATTTGCCAAACCTGAGCCCTACATTTTTAACATTGGCCAAGTTATGGACTTCTAAACATGTTGCTGTGAAAAAAACAAAAACAAACTAAATCTGTTGCACATGTGCAGTGCACAGTTTCTGGGACATTTTTTTTCACACCAGCATTTTAGGATGAGGGTAACTTGGCCAATTTTAAACATCTGTGATCCAGACATGGGGTATGACTTAGTTAGGACCCCCGTAATGACTATAAGTAGTCAATCATAAATCCCCACAAAATGTGTTTTCTTCTGTGGCTGTGAGGAAGGGTCCAAGTTATGTATCGACCCCAGATTTTGGGACAAATGTCACAAAAATCTGTTAAATTAGGGACATGTGAAAACTCAACCCAGAAAAAAGTTAAGTCCGCAAGCATTCACAATGTGTGATTTCTCAGACAGTTTTTTCTGCGTTTTGTGAAAAGAAAAACCCTAGGTCTAAGACATAGCTCACTGTGCATGTGCATGTGCCTGGACTTATTTTTTTGAAGGCCAATTTTTAGATGGCCATAAATAATCTAGCCAGTTTGTAAGATATTTTCCCCAAATTGGAGAATACTTAACTTAGGATGCCCTCTAATCACATAACTGGTCTATCTCACCTGAAGTCTCCCTTGATATGTGTTTTCAGGGGACAGTTTATTTTGCTATTTGAAAGACTTCCTTGGGCAAAACTCTAACTAACCTAAAATACAGAAATATAGATTTTGATGGCCCATCCGGTCTGCCCATTTCTCCCTGCCTACACTATTACCTTGTGCCATGCCCGATCTACAGCTGTCCCTCCCCCTCCCTCCTTTGCTGTCTCCTCCCTCCCTCCCCTTCCTTTGCACTATGATTCCCTTGTGCTTATGTCATGTATTCTTGAATCCCACCACTGTTTTCACCCCCACCACCTCCACAGGAAGGTTGTTCTAGGAATCCAGCACTCTTTCTGTGAAGAAGTATTTCTCACATCTCTACTGAATCTATCTCCTCCAACTACATAGCATGTCCACTTGTTCTTGAGCACCTTTTTTCTGAAAAATTCTCCCTCCTGTACCTTATTTACCCCAGTGAGGTATTTAAAGGTCTTTATCATATCTCCCATCTCCCCTCTGTTCCAGGGTGTACATATTGAGATCCTTTAGTCTCTCTCTCATAGGGCTTTTGATGCAGACCCTGCAACATTTTAGTTACCCTCCACTGGATGTGGTCTCCAGAACTGTACACAATACTCTAGGTGGGTCTTACCAGCAACTCATACAGAGGCAACACTACCCCCCTCTTTCTGCTGGTGATATCCCTCCTTATGTACTCCAGCATCCCAGTAGCCCTCCCTGCTGCCTTGTCACACGTCCTGTCCATCTTTATGTCATCCGATATGATTACCCCCAGGTTTCTTTCCTTCTTGATGGTCACCAGTACCACTCCATCCATTTTTTGCTCCACCCCGGTGTTTCTGTGCCATAAGTGCATAATTTTGCACATTTTCACATTGAAACCCAGCTGCCATACCCTTGACCACATCTCGTTTTCTCAGGTCTCTGCTGATCCTTTCAACACCCCCTGGAGTGTCCACCCTATTGCAGATTTTGGTGGCAAAGAGACAGACCTTCCTTTCCAGCTCCTCGGCAGTGTCACTTATAAAGACACTAAAGAGGACCGGTCCAAGCACTGATCACTTAGGCACCCCGCTGGTCACCCTCCCGTAATTGGAGTGATCTCTGTTTACCACCACCCCCTTTTGCCTATCTCCTAACTAATTTCTTATCCAATTTACCACATCGGGACCCACTCCTAAGCTACTCAGCTTGCCTACTAGTCTCCTGTGTGGAACGGTGTTAAGCGCCTTACTGAAATCTAGGTAGGCCACATCCACTGCTCCACCCGTATATAGTTCCTTGGTCACCCAGTCAAAGAAATCTATCAGATTCTTTTGACATGACCTTTCCCCGTGAACCCATGCTGTCTTGGGTCTTGTAACCTACTGATTCAAGATATTCCACAATCCTTTCCTTCAACTGAGATTCCATCAACTTTCCCATCACTGATGTCAGCTGACTGGTTTGTAATTGCCAGCCTCCTCCCTGCTACTACTTTTGTGTAATGGGACTACATCCACCCTCCTCCAGTTCTCTGGAGCTACTCCTGTTTCCAGTAAACTGTTAAATAGAACTGTCAGAGGTGAAATCAGTACTTCCCTGAGCTCCCTCAATACCCTTGGATGCACCCCATCTTGCTCCATTGCTTTGTCCACCTTCAGATTAGTAAGTTCCTTCAGGATTCTCGCTTCCAACAAAGGGCTAGTGTCCACCATCCTCCCTCCAAAGCTTCTGTTACTTTTTTGTGGCCTGTCCTCTTCTTCTTCCTCTGTGAACATTGAACAAAAGTATTTGTTTAGGATGTCTACCTTTTCCTGGTCCCCTCTGCAAAGTCCCTCCCTTCCCTTTTTAACCTTTCAATACCACCCCGATCTTCCTCTTTTCATTTACATACCTAAAACAAGCATTTGTCAATGCTGAATGTTGATTGCGTTGGTCCGTTGAGCTCGCTCACTGGCCCTCTGTCACTTGCTCATTCTGTTTCTCCCAGTGCTGCAGGCTGCTGTTTTGTACTGGGCTCCTGCCTGCGCTGGCATGTTTTTCTGCCCACAAAGAAATCTGCAGCTGTCCTGACAGAGCTCCGTTGAGGTGGCTCACTCCCCCTCTCTCACTCACTCACTCATTCTATTTCTCCTGGCACTGCAGGCTGCCCTTTTGTACTGGGCTCCTGCCTCTGTTGGCAGCTTTTTCTGCCCACAAAGAAATCTGCAGCAGTCCTGACACGGGTTCGTTGAGCTTGCTCACTCCCTCTCTCTCATTCGCTCATTCTGTTTCTGCCAGCACTGCAGGCTGGATATCTGTACTGGGCTCCTGTCTGCATTGCCACCTTTTTGTGCCCAGAAAGAAATTCGCAGCAGTCACAATAGAGCTCCGTTGAGCTCGCTCACTCCCCCTCTCTCACTTGCTCGCTGTGTTTCTCCCGGCGTTCCAGGCTACCCTTTTGTACTGGGCTTTTGCCTGCATTGGCACCTTTTTCTGCCCACAAAGAAATCCGCAGCTGTCCCAACAGAGCTCTATCGAGGTCGCTCACTCCCCCTGTCTCACTCACTCATTCTGTTTCTCCTGGTGCTGCAGGCTGCCCTTTTGTAGTGGGCTCGTGCCTCTGTTGACGCCTTTTTCTGCCCACAAAGAAATCTGCAGCAGTCCCGACAGAGCTCCGTTGAGCTTGCTCACTCCCCCCTCTCACTCGCTCATTCCGTTTCTGCTGGCGCTGCAGGCTGCCCTTTTGTACTGGACTCCTGCTTGTGTTGCAGCCTTCTTGTGCCCACAAAGAAATCTGCAGCAGTCATGATAGAGCTCCATTGAGCTCACTCACTCACTCCCCCTCTATCACTTGCTCATGCTGTTTCTCCTGGTGCTGCAGGCTGCCCTTTTGTACTGGGCTCCTGCCTGCATTGCTGCCTTTTCTTGCCCACAAAGAAATCCGCAGCAGTCATGATAGACCTCCATTGAGCTCGCTCACTCCCACTCTCTCATTCGCTCGTTCTGTTTCTCTCGGCGCTACAGGCTGCCCTTTTGTACTGGGCTCCTGCCTGCATTGGCACCTTTTCTGCCCACAAAGAAATCTACAGCTGTCCTGACAGAGCTCCGTTGAGGTGCTCAATCCTCTTGTCTTACTCGCTCATTCTGTTTCTCCTGGCACTGCAGGCTGCCCTTTTGTACTGGGCTCCTGCCTCTGTTGGCATCTTTTTTTGCCCACAAAGAAATCCGCAGCTGTCCCAACAGAGCTCCATTGAGGTCGCTCACTCCCCTTCTCTCACTCGCTCATTCCGTTTCTGCCGGTGCTGCAGGCTGCCCTTTTGTACTGGGCTCCTGCCTGTGTTTCTGCCTTCTTCTGCCCACAAAGAAATCTGCAGCAGTCATGATAGAGCTCCGTTGAGCTCGCTCACTCACTCCCCCTCCTCTCACTCGTTCATTCTGTTTCTCCTACCGCTGCAGGCTGCCCTTTTGCACTGGGCCCCTGCATGCATTGCTGTCTTTTTCTGCCCACAAAGAAATACGCAGCAGTCCCAGCAGAGGTCCGTTGAGCTCACTCTCTCCCCCCTCCCTCACTCGCTCGTTCTGTGTCTCCAGCTGCTGCAGGCTGCCCTTTTGTACTGGGCTCCTGCCTGTGTTAGCGGCTTTTTCTGCCCACAATGAAATCTGCCGCAGTCCCGACACAGCTCCGTTGAGGTCTCTCACTCCCCCTCTCTCACTTGCTCATTCTGTTTCTCCTGGTGTTGCAGGCTGCCCTTTTGTACCAGGCTCCTGCCTCTGTTGGCACCTTTTTCTGCCCACAAAGAAATCTGCAGCAGTCCCGACAGAGCTCCGTTGACCTCACTCAGTCCCCCGTCTTACTCGCTCATTCCATTTCTGCCAGCGCTGCAGGCTGCCATTTTGTACTGGGCTCCTGCCTGCATTGCCACCCTTTTCTGCCCACAACTAAATCCGCAGCAGTCACAATAGAGCTCCCTTGAGCTCACTCATTCCCCCTCTCTCAGTCGCTTGTTCTGTTTGTCCCACCGCTGCAGGTTGCCCTTTTGTACTGGGCCCCTGTGTGCATTGCTGCCTTTTTCTGCCCACAAAGAAATCTGCAGCAGTCCCAACAGAGCTCTATTGAGCTCACTCACTCCCCCTCCCTCACTCGCTCGTTCTGTGTCTCTCAGTGCTGCAGGCTGCCGTTTTGTACTGGGCTCCTGCCTGCATCGGAGCCTTTTCCTGGCCACAAAGAAATCCACAGCAGTCCCAACAGAGCTCAGTTGTGCATGGTCACTCCCCCCCACTTGCTTGATCTTAATCTGTCCCAATCACTAAGTTCCGACAGCGACTGCGGTATTCTGCGCCGGAAGCGCGAAAACACATTTCGGCCAGGATGTGAAAAATGACAGCTGTACTGTTCATAAGGAGGTGTGAAAAAATGCCAGTGTTGAAAATCTGGCATGAAAATATTAATAATTTGCTAACTTACAAGGGTGCGTGGAAACAGCACAGCGCACGCTCGTAACACAGTCATTTTCTGGAGTTTCATCACATAATTTTCAACATAGGCATTTTAGGACCTCTGCTCATGAACAGTGTCAGTGTGATTTTCTTAATGTGTCCCGAACACTGATTTCCCACAGCGACTGCGCTATTGTGCGCCGGATAAGCGAAAACACATTTTGGCCAGAATGTGAAAAAATGACAACTGCACTGATCATAAGGAGGTGTGGAAAATGGCAATGTTGAAAATCTGGAGTGAAAATATTGCAAAATTGCGAAGGTACAAGCGTGCAGGAAAACTGCGAAACGCACGTTCGTAACACACTCATTTTATGGACGTTCATCACCAAATTTTCAGCAATGGGATTTTAGGACCTCTGCTAATGAACAGTGTCACTGTCATTTTCATAGTGTGTCCCGAACATGGATTTCCCCAGTGACCACGCTATTCTGTGCCGGAACTGTGAAAACACATTTCAGATAGGATGTGAAAAATGACTGCTATACTGTTCATAAGGAGGTGCAGAAAAATGGCAATGTTGAAAATCTGGAGTGAAAATGTTATTAATTCAGCGAAGTGCAGTGCTTGCAAACTGCACAACACGCTCGTACACAGCATTTAATGGAGTATCATCACCAAATTTTCAACATAGGCATTTTAGGACCTCTGCTCATGAACAGTGTCACTGTCATTTTCTTAATCTGTTCCAAACACTGATTTCCCACAGCGACCACGCTATTCTGTGCTGGAGAGAAACACATTTTGGCCAGGATGTGAAAATGACAGCTCTACTGTTCACAAGGAGGTTGAAAAAATGCCAGTGTTGAAATCTGGCATGATTCAATATTGCAAATTTGTGAAGTAACGAGGTGTGCGCAACTGCGCAATGCACACTCGTAAAACAATCATTTTTGGATTTTTCCACCAAATTTGCAACATAGGCTTTTGAGAGCCCACCATGGAACACTGGCACTGTCGTTTCATTAATCGGTCCAAAGGGATTCCGTGCAGTGACTGCAAAATCACCTTCGGGCCGAATAACGCCATGATAGTGGCAGAATTCATGAGGAGGGGTCTCAAAATCCCTATGTTGAAAAGTTGGTGTCAAAATTCCAAAAAATGCCTGAGATTTGCATCAAAGTTGAAAAAGCCCTATTCATTCCATTATACAGCTTACCTGCATTTCCTCAGTTCGCGGTCGGCTTTGAAGAGTGCAGACATGTTCCTGGTCTACCGAAGATCGTCGTGTCAGATTCTGGAGGTACGTATGGGGTGAAGGGAGGTGTGGGGAGGCAGAGTGCGCAGTGGGTGGGCATGGGTTGTGGGGGGCCAGGGAGACTGCGAGGAACCGTTTTCTTTTTACAGGATTAAACAAGTGAAAATAAAACCATCGCGGGACGGTTTTTCCTTTACAGTGGTATTGGGCACGCTGGGGTGGGCTCCCAGCATGCCACCTCAATGTTTTGGGGGCTGTAGCTGATGGGGGATTGAGCACCCCCTCGGCACAAGGGCATTGGACGCGCTGGGTGGGCTACCAGCGTGCCACCTGAATGTTTGAGGGGAGGCTGTAGCTAACAGGGGATTGGGCATCCCCATCGGCACATATGCAGTGCTGGGGGACCATGAGCTGAGGGGATTGGGCACCCCTGCGGCATAACCGACCATTTTGGCAGGGGGCCATTATGCCGGCGGGAGTGGGCTCCCTTGTCGGCACTCTGACCTGGCGTGGGGACTGCAGCCGATGGAGATTGGGGCCCCTGTCGGCAAACACACACTGTTGTGGGGGGGACACATGCTGCCAAGGGGGATTGGGCATCCCCTTGGCACTGGTGGCTCATAATATTGTATGTGAACAAGGTGACAAACTGCCGCCATGTTCACAAACAATATTATACTTGGCAACGTTCCGCCCAGCAATGACGGGTCATTCCCTCATTGCAGCGCAATGGCTGACTCTGCAATGAGGAGGTGGCCCCTGATTGCAGCGGCTGAAATGTTTCAAGGTGGTGGCACGCTGGTTGAACTAGTGTCAGCAGCAGCATGCCATGGCATTGGGGAAAGTGGGCCAAGCCTTTGCAGGCTGTGGGGGCATTGACCACAACAGTGCCACGCCTCCACAACCTGCTTTGGTAAAGCTGCCGCACTATGTTTCTTGTGCATACACGCAGTCAGCATAAAAATAACTTGCTCCCTTTTGTTACCTCCTGGGCTAGTCTCTCTTTTTGTGCCTTTGCACTCCTTACTGCTTTCCCTGCTTCCCTCTGTTTCCCCTGAATACACCTCCTTAGCCTTCTTCCTCTGTGTCTCCTTATACCTTTTGAATGCTATCCTTTTAGCTTTTACCTTTTCTGTGATCACTTTCCAAACCCATAGTGAATGTTTTTTCCTCTTGCTTTTGTTCTCTTGTTTGACATAGATGTTTGTTGCCCTTACTATGCTTCCTTTTATCTTTGCCCACTGTTCCTGCATCCCAACCAGATCACCCAACCCTGCTAGGTCATCCCTGAGGCATTCACGCATCTTTTTAAAATCTGCCCTCTTGAAGTCAAGGACCCTCGCCCTTGTGTGGTTCGATTCTGCAGCCATCTTAACATAGAAACATAGACTTTGATGGCAGATAAGGATCGCTTGGCCCACCTAGTCTGCACATTTCCCTACCTAACAGATACGCTGCAGGTTCTAGTTAACCAACAGCCTACTCCTCCTACCCCTCACTATAATTGCCTTATGTTTGTCCCATGAATTTTTGAATTCCCCCATTGTTTTTGACCCCACAACTCCTCCTCAGGAAGGTGGTTCCATGTAGTCCACCACCTTCCATGAAAAAATACTTTCTCACATTGCCCCTGAGTTGTCCCCCCTCTATCTTCAAATTGTGCCCCCTTGTTCTTGCACATCTCTTTTTCTGAAAGATGCTCCCATCTTGGACTTTGTTGACTCACTTGAGGTACTTGAAAGTTTCTATCATGTCCCCTCTCTCCCTCCTTTCCTCAAGGGTATACATATTAAGCACTTTTAGTCTGTCTTCGTATGGCTTCTGTTGCAGACTCTGCACCATTTTAGTTGCCCTCTTCAGGACTGCCTCCATCCTTTCTATGTCCCTGCGGAGATGAGGTCTCCAGAACTATAAGCAGTACTCCAGATGAGGTCTCACCAACTGCCTGTACAGAGGGCTAACAACTCTCCTGTTTCTACTGGTGATGCCTCTCCCTATACATCCTAGTATCTCCAGCCCTCCTTACTGCATTCTCACTTTGCTTACCTACCTTAAGGTCATCTGCTATGACTACTCTCAGGTCCCTTTCCATTTTGCTGTTGTTAGTACCTCCCCCCATTGTGTACTCTTCCCTTGGGTATTTGTTTCCCAAGTGCATTACTTTGCACTTCTTTGCATTGAATCTAAGCTGCCATACTTTTGACCATTCCTCCAACCTTGCCAAGTCCCATCTCATCCTTTCCACCCCAACCCCCCCGGTGTATCAACCCTGTTGCAGATCTTTGTGTTGTCTGCAAAGAGGCATACTTTTCCTCTCAGCTCCTCTGCAATATCTCCTATAAAGACATTAATGATTACCATTCCCAGTACTGAACCCTGTTTTACCCCACTAGTAACCACCCTTTCTTCAGAGTGTACTCTGTTCACTATTACACTCTATGTCCTGTTGTCCAGCCAGTTTGTTACCCAGGCTACCACCCTGGGACCCACTCCCAAGCTGGCTAACTTGTTTATTAATCTTTTGTGTGGGACTGTGTCAAATGCCTTGCTAAAGTCTAGGTAGGCCATATCCACAGCCCCTCCCTGGTCTACTACTTTGGTCACCCAGTCAAACAAATCTATTAGATTCGTAGGCTTGGGGTGGGTCAGAAGTTGATCAACTGGGTGGCAAACTGGTTGACGGGCAGAAAACAGAGAGTGGTGGTAAACAGTATACAGTCAGAAGAGATGCAAGTCACAACTGGTGTACCTCAAGGATCAGTCCTGGGGCCAGTCCTCTTTAATATCTTCATCAGTGACGTTGCAGATGGACTGGAGGGTAAGGTTTGTCTGTTTTCAGATGACACCAAGATCTGCAACAGAGTATATGATCCAGATGGGGTGGGCAGAATGAGAAGAGATCTGGATAAACTAGCAAATGGTTGGAAGAGTGGCAACTGGGGTTTAACGCAAAGATGTGCAAGATCATACACACAGGGAAGAGAAACCCAGAAACTACCTATAGGCTGGGAGGGGAGTTGCTGGCAGTCACAAGGGAAGAAAGAGACTTGGGCATCATCATCATCATCATCACCGATTACCTGAAATCATCCAAGCAGACCACTAAAGCAGTAGGTAAGGCTAGGGGGATGTTGGGGTGTATTAGTAGGGGTATCACAAGTCAGAAGAGGGTGGTAATAATCCTCTTTACAAGACACTGGTTAGGCCCCATCTGGAGTACTGTGTGCAATATTGGAGGCCACACCTTCACAAGGACATTAACAAAATTGAGGCAATCCAGAGAAGGGCAACCAAAATGGTGCAGGGACTGCATCAGAAACCATGTGAGGACAGATTAATGGAGCTCAGTATGTATACCCTAGAGCAAAGGAGGGAGAGAGGTGATATGATTGAAACATTCAAACACCTTAAGGGCATTAACAAGGTAAAAGAGTCTAAAATGATTCAGTATAAGAAAAATAGCAGGACAAGAGGACACAGCATGAGATCAGAGGGAGGCCAATTAAGGGGTAATGTGAGGAAGTTCTTTTTCACAGAAAGGGTGGTGGATGCATGGAATGGCCTACCTCAGGAAGTGGTGGATATGAATACAGTGCAGTGCTTCAAACAGGCATGGGATAGGCATAAGGGAGCAATACAGATAAGTATGAATAGATAGGCCATTTGCAGAGGAAAGGCCGATGGCACATTCATAAGATAGAAAAGAAATGGGCAAGATTGGATGTGTCTTGTGGTCCTTATCTGCTGTCAACTTTTGTTTCTGTGTGTTTCTATGACATGACCTTCCTGCTGTGAATCCATGCTGCCTTGGGTTCTGTGCCCCACTAGCCTCTAGGTACTCAACAATTATTTCGTTCAGAATGGATTCCTTCATTTTCCTTACCACTGAGGTCAAGCTAACAGGTCTGTTGTTCCCTGCCTCTGCCTTGCTCCCACTTTTGTGAAGAGGAATCACATCTGCCCTCCTCCAGTCCTCGGGTACCACACCATCTTCCCATGATTTGCTAAAAAGGGTAGTTAGTGGCGTCACTAGGTCTCGCCTTAGTTCTTTTAGAATTCTGGAGTGAATCCCACCAGGACCCATTGCTTTGTCCACCTTGAGTTTTAGGAGTTCTTTGAGGACCCTTTCTTCTGTGAATGGACTGGTATTGACCCCCCTGTTCAGAGTGCTACTATTGTTTGGTTGAGGTACCTCCCCCTCTTCTTCTTTTGTGAATATTGAGCAAACGTATTGGTTCAACATCTCTGCCTTTTCACAGTCACCCTCTGCCCACCTCTTCTCCCCTTTATTAAGCCTCACTATCTCTCCCTTAGTCTTTCTTTCCTCCCTGATGTACCTATAAAAGGTTTTATCCCCCTTCTTAACTGAGTTGGCTATCTTTTCCTCAGTTTGGGCCTTCACTATTCTGACTGCCTTCCTCGCTTCCTTCTGCTTTAACTGATACAATTCTCTGTCCTGCTCCTTCTGTGATTCCTTTTACTTCCTGAATGCTAACTTTTTCTCCCTAACCTTCCCTGCCACTTCCTTTTAGAACCATAGTGGTTTTTTACTTCATTTTGATTTGTTTATTTGGTTCACACAAAGGCTTGTTTCCTCTGTGATGGCAGTTTTGAATTTTCCCATTGTTCTTACATCCCACCTTCCTGCATGATTGTAGTGCATTTCTTAGGCACTCACTCATTTTGGCAAAGTCAGCACTCCTAAAGTCCAGTACCTTTGCCTTTGTATGGCTTGACTCTACTGCTGTGTTAATTGTGAACCACACTGTTTGGTGGTCTCTAGTTTCCAGATGGCTACCCACTTTTAAATCTGTGATCCTCTCTCCATCTCCATTTGAGAATACCAGGTCTAAGATTGCTCCCTCCTGAGTGGGTTCCAATATTAGCTGTCTGAGGCATCCCCTTTGCAGGGCATTGAGAATGGCCCTGCTCTTGGATGTGGCTTCAGCAAATGTGTTCCAGTTAATGTCTGGCATATTCAGGTCCCCCATTAATAATATCTCCCCTTTTTCTGCCATTCTAAGGATGCCGTCTATCATTTCCTTATCCATTTCCTCCCCCTGAGATGGGGGTCTGTATACAACACCTGTGTGGATTGTGGTACCATTGCCTGTCTCCAAGTTGACCCACAGTGCCTCCTCTCCTCCCCTCCCCATTTACCCTTTAGTTCTGTTGCTTTGATCCCTAGTCTTGTGTAGAGAGCTACTCCTCCTCCTCTTTTACCCTCCCTGTCCCTCCTGCAGATTGTGTACCCTGTTATGTTTACATCCCAGTCATGGTTCTCTGTGTACCATGTTTCTGTGACTGACATGATATCCAGGTGTCTCTCTTCCATCAAGGCCACTAGTTCAGGAAGCTTGTTACCCAGACTATGGGCATTGATACTCATCACTCCATTTTTTGATGTCTTTACCCCTTTTAGCCCCAACCCTGCCCTTACTGACTTTGCCTTCTTCTCCATTTACCCCCTTCCTGCTCCCTATTGACCTTTCTACATTGGTGTTTTCCTCGCTGACTACCCTGTTTTGTGGGAGGAGGCTGGGAATTCCCTGCTTCTTATCAGTGCCTCCCCCTTGGCTAGTTTAAAAGCTTGCCAATCAAGCATTGAAACCTATCACCTAGGAGCCTGGTTCCCCTCCCAGACAGATGCAGACCATCATGCCAGTATAGGTGGGTATCTCTCAGGTGGAACTGAGTCCCAATGAAGCCAAAACCCTGTGCTGCACACAGTTTTTCAACCATTCATTGAATCACATGGTGTGGAGTACCCTCACCTCACCCATGCCATAGACAGGCACCTCTGAGGAGGTTACAGTGTGTGCTAGTTGTCTAAGGCTCCTCCCCATCTCCACAAACTTCTCCTGCACTGCTCTGATCCCATGCCCAGCCAAGTCATTTGTTCCTAGGTGGACAATGATGTCCAGCTCCCTCTCCAATGCAGCGCTCTTGTGAGCCTGAGGTTTTGCTTCCTGTCCCTCCAAGCCATGGCGCCAGGCAGGCACCTTACTTCCCTCTCACCTACCTCCCCCAGTTCTGCCTCCCTAATAACTGAGTCCAACAACAGGTGCGGTTTCCTCCTCTGGCGGTGTCCCATGCCACCTTCCTGTGGGCCTCCCTTGTGGCAGTTCCCAGCAACCTCCTTGGTCTCCACTGTGGGTGCCTCCATAGGGGAACTATGCTCCACCAGAATGGTGTATGGATTGTGGAGAGGTACAACTGGATGGCTGCACTTCTATTCCACCGCCCTCAACCTCTCTGAGCCTACTGTGGTCCAACCGCTCCTCTTGCTTGCCAACCTCTGAGGCAGCAGTGGCAACCTCAGTGTTCCCTGGATGGGGATGTTTCCTACTCCTGTCCAGTTCAGCCTGGAGATGGGCAACCTCCTTCCTCAGAGCAGAGAATTGCCTGCAAATAGGGCAGCATCACAGCCTCCAGAATGTCTCCCGGAAGACTGCTGCCCCACAGCCAGTGCATTGCACTACTCCCCACATGTCTGTTTTTTTCCTGTTTATTTAAGTTTTTTTTCTTTCTTTTTATGTTTGCTTGCGTGCATGTGCAAGAAACATTATGCGGCAGCTTAAGAGAGAAGCGGATTGTGGAGGAGCGGCACTGTGGCAGGCAAAGGAGGCATTGCATTTGGGGGCTTGGCACTGGTGGACCAATGGAGAAACAGTCTGCTGATGACACTGGCTTCCAAAAGTGCCACCAACTTGTAACATTTTCACCGCAGCAATCAGGGGCCACCTCATCATTGCAGAGTCAGCCATTCTGCTGCAATGAGGGAGCGACCCCTCATTGCAGGGTGGAAGGTTAATGAGTGTAATATTGTTTATGAATGCGGTGGCGAGCCGCCGCCATATTCACAAGCAATATTACCAGCCCCCACTGATGAGGGGGTGCCCAATCCCCCTCAGCAGCATGCGCCCCCCCCAAAACAGTGTTTGTTTGCCGACGGGGGCCACAAAAACAGTGTTTGTCAGCTTCAGTCCCTCCTTCTCAGTTTCATTTGCTGGCGGAAGCCCACTACCCATTGACATAATGTCCCCTCCCCAAAAATGTTGTTTTCTGCCGGTGCCCAATCCCCTAGGCTCTTGCTCTCTCGTATGTGCTGATGGGGTGCCCAATCCCCTGTTGGCTACTGCCCTCCAAAAAAACAGTCAGGTGGCACACTGGGGCCCACCCCAGCATGCCAAATCCCCTGTTGAAAAAAACCTATAAAAGCAGAAAATGGTCCTTTGTTGGTCCGGCGGCCCCTCCCCAGTCCGTGCCCACCCTCTGTGCACCCTGCCTCCCCACACCCCCACCCCATACTCATTCCTGAGCCCAGCCCAACAATCTTCGTGGACTGGGAACACGCTGCACTCTTCAAAGCTGACTGCGAACTGAGGAAATGCCGATAAGCTGTATAATGGCATAAATAGGGTTTTTCAACTTTGTGCATATCTCAGTCATTTTTGGGAATTTTGGCACCAAATTTTTAAACATGGGGTTATTAGCACCCCTCCTCATGAATTCAGCCACTGTCATGGTGTTATACGGTCCTGAAAGGTGATTTAGCGGTCACTGTGTGGAATCACCTTTTGGGACTGATTAATGAAATGACAGTGCTAGTGCTCATGAGGTGGGCTCTCAAAAAGGCTATGTTGCAAATTTGGTGGAAAAAATAAAAAAAATGACTTTTACGAGCATGCGTTGCGCAGTTGCTATGCACACTTGTAACTTCATGAATTTGCAATATTTTCACTCCAGATTTTCAACATTGCCATTTTTCTGCACCTCCTTATCAACAGTACAGCTGTCATTTTTCACACCATGGCCGAAATGTGTTTTCGCACTTCCAGTGCAGAATAGCACAGTCGCTGTGGAAAATCAGTGTTCAGGACACATTGAGAAAATCACAGTGACACTGTTCATGAGCCGAGGTCCCAAAATGCTTATGTTGAAAATTTTGTGACGAAAGTTCATAAAATGAGTGTGTTACGAGCGTGCGTTACGAAGTTTCCACACACGCGCGTAACTTCGTGAATTTGCAATATTTTCACTCCAGATTTTCAACATTGCCATTTTTCCACACCTCCTTATGAACAGTACAGCCGTCATTTTTCATATCCTGGCCAAAATGTGTTATTGCAATTCCAGCACAGAATAGTGCTGTCATTGTGGCAAATCAGTGTTCGGGACACATTAAGAAAATCACGGTGACACTGTTCATGAGCAGAGGTCCTAAAATGCCTGTGTTGAAAATTTTGTGATGAAAGTCTGTAAAATGAGTGTGTTACGAATGTGCATTGCGCAGTTTCCACACACACTTGTAACTTCAAAAATTTGTAATATTTTAACTCCAGATTTTCAACATTGGCATTTTCCACACCTCCTTATGAACAGTACAGCTGCCATTTTTCACATCCTGGTCAAAATGTGTTTTTGCACTTCTGGTGCAGAATAGCATGGTCGCTGCTGGAAATCAGTGTTCGGACACATTATGGAAATCACAGTGACGCTGTTCATGAGCAGAGTTCCATCTCTACAGGATAGAGTGGGGTTGGCATGAAGTTCAATACATTCCTATTCTGCATCTGTCGAACTCCTGCATTTCCAATGCTAATACCAGCAAGCAAACATTTGGCATTGACAAATGCTTGTTTTTAGTTAGTAAGTGCGCATGTGCATGTTTACCTCAATGCAGTGTGCTGTACTGCTAAGGATATGACAGTTGTATGTCCCTTGCCCTCTTGGAGAAATGATGTCAGAACCCTGGTATAAAGAAAATGACACCCTTGGGGGTGGGGTGAAGGGAAGGGGGTGTGCCCAAGCCCGTGCCCTCTGGAATCAATCAGCTACAAGCTCTGACCCACCACTACGGTGAATGTTGACCTTCCTTTCGGCAAGACAACTTGTACAACAACTTAACAGAGAATATAACCTGCAAAAAACAATTACAGTCAGAGAAAATTCAAACAGTTGAGCCCAATACCTATGATGTAAGCCTCCCTAACCCACTACAACCTGGTGTTTTGTGCTGTGAAATCAATCAGGAAACCAGTTTCCACCACATGAGGCCCTGCCTGATTCAAATACACAAACTGCAGGGTTAACAATGAGAAATCCCAGCCACCAGTAAATAGCACTATATCAAAATATTTTGATGCAAATGGTCACAAAATACTAGTAGACAATAACCGGCTAAACACAAGGAAAATCATTCATGCAGTATTTCAATTCTTCAAGTTACTCACATTGTAGCAGTTTTGCAAACCCCCTTGATTAAAAAATAAATAAATAAACACACCAAGTGTAAGAGTTAAAGTAAAAAAAAGTTACACCTCCCTCAGATTTGAGTAAAAGTGAGAGATCTTGTAGAGTGCCAGTTCAATAGTGTCTCCCACACAGCTCTTTATGTTGAAACACACCATACAGTGATCACTGGTCTCAAAGTGGCCTCCCACCTTGACATCTGCAACACTGTCCCTATTCATTAGTACCAGATTTAGTATTGACCCATCATGAGTGGGTTCACTGACTAGTTGCCTGAGGGATGCCCCCTGCAGAGAGTCCAGGATATCCCTGCTTCTAACTGAAGCCACTGCTGATAGGCTCCAATTCACATCTGGCAGGCTGAAGTCCCCCACCTGCAGTATCACTCCCTTTTCTTCCATTTTGCCAATGGCTTCCACCAGTATCTTATCTAATTCCTCCTCCTGTGCTGGAGGTCAGCAGATCACTTCAGTGTGAATAGTGGCTCCATTCCCCATCTCTAGAGTGACTCACAGTACCTCTGCCTCTCTGTATTCTCTGTATCTCCATGGCATTTAAGCTTTCCCTCACATACGAACATACGAAATTTGCCAGCAGATAAAGGCCTAGAGGTCTATCAAGTCTGCTCGAATGTGCAGCTAGCACCCCTTATTCTGCAGCTACCCCTCCCTTTCACCCTTCCCCTTCATTAACCCTCCCCTTGTCCTGTCCCATCCTCGTTTGAAGCAGTCCACTGTTCTACTGCATACCACTTCAGCAGGTAACGCATTCCACCTAGCCACCACCCTCTGTAAAAGTATCTCCTCATCTCCTCCTGAAACTTCCTTGCTCCAGTCTCATGTCATGGCCCCTGGTGTCCCTCCTCTCCTTACTTTGAACAGCCCCTCTGTACCTGTCTTGTTTATTCCTTTCATGTATTTAAAGGTTTCAATCATGTCACCCCTGTCTCTCCTCTCCTCCAGTGAGTTCCACATAAAGCACACTACACCTCCTCCTTTCCTTCCCACTGGTCCTTCCTGATCATAGTATAGCCTGGTGTAGCCATGTCCTAGTCATGGTTTCAGCTTACAACATTCAACCATTTTTGTGCTACTGGTAAAAGTCTTAAAAATCATATTTTCACACATTGTTAGCCTTGTGGAACTTTAAAACCACCCAAATAATCACCATAGAATTTATAGGATCCAGCAATCATAGGACTGACTTGTGCATACCAAATTTCTGGTTATTAAATCCAAGGGTGGCTATGATATTAAGATGCAAAAATTGGGTTTAACAGAACAGCACATGTAACTGTAACTATACAGGAACTACCATGCCCTTATTCTGTGTGTGTGCATGTGTGTGTGTTTGTGTAGATTATAGTGGCACGGTAGCACCACTATAAGGAGGGCTAGGGGGATACTGGGATGCATAGGGAGAGGCATCACCAGTAGAAAACAGGAAGTTGTTATCCCTCTGTACAGACAGCTGGTGAGACCTCATCTGGAGTACTGTGTGCAGTTCTGGAGACCCAACCTCCACGAGACCCAGTCTCCGCAAGGACATAGACAAGATGGAAGCTGTCCAGAGGAGGGCAACTAAAATGGTGCAGGGTCTGCACCAGAAGACATATGAAGAGAGAGACTAAAGGAGCTTAATATGTATAGCCTCGAGGAAAGGAGGGAGAGGAAGGACATGGTAGAAATGTTCAAGTACCTCAAGGGAATCAACAAAGTCCAAGAGGGTAGCATCTTTCAAAAAGGGTGTGCAAGAACAAGGGGCACAATTTGAAGATAGAGGGGGGGGCTCAGAGGTAATGTAAGAAGTATTTTTCACAGAGAGGGTTGTGGATGCATGGAACGGCCTTCCGGAGGAGGTTGTGGAGTCAAAAACAGTGATTGAATTCAAGCATGCATGGGACAGTCATAAGGCAATTCTAGGGGTTGGGGGTAGGAAGAAGTAGGCTGCTGGTTAACTAGGATCTGCAGCTTATCCATTAGGTAGGGAAATGGGCAGACTGGGTGGGCCAAGCGGTCCTTATCTGCCATCAAATTCTATGTTTCTATAGTTAGGGTTCAGTAGGAGTTCATGTTAAACCCTAACTTTATGCATTAATATATATTTGGCACTGTGTGACAAAATTAGCTGAAAGTTTGCATGTATTGTCTAGTAGGCAAGGTCTTGATATGTGGAAAGTTTGTGATAACATCTTGTGCAGTTTCTAGGATCTGTGTATGTCATTTTGCTGTAGAGGGTTAGCTTTTTTCCTATACTTAACATGGGATATTTTGCTCTTACCTACAGCCTACATGGAATGGAATTTTTTCCGTTAACTTGCAGGGGACATACTGTACATCATGTCCTAAGGTAGTTCCTTTGATAGGTATGGTAAAAAAAACATTAAATGGTTGCAGAGCTATAAGGCTTTAAAGTTTTGTATTTTCCATTCTGAACATGTGCAGAAAGGTTTTTGAGTTAATGTTCTAGTGCAAAATGAAAAATTGCATGTCACAGGACCCTTTTTTGGTTTCTCACCACTTGCTTGGCCTTGGCACGGCAGGAAACATTTTTGTGCTGTCATGCATCTTGTTGATGGTTTTCATGAAATAACAAGTGTGGAAAATACATAAAATACTGGCATTTTAAAAAACAAACACCAGAAATGGGCCCCGTTTATCTAGAGTCTGATGTTTGTTTTTTAACATAAGGGCCAGAAATACCTTTTCTGGGCACCCCAAATCTAGGGTGCCTAGCTTAGTGAGAGGAGCTGTTCACCCACGTTCTCTGTATGAGAACAGCAGGACTTTCTTGACTTCTTCAGCTACAGCTGTAACTCATGCTATGGGCTGCAGTGTTATATTTCCCTGGTGTCTAGTGGTACCCCCTCCAATCACTGTCCATGTAATGAATTTATATACCTGCTTGAGGCATTGCTTCTATATCAAGAATACACTTTTCTATAAAATACCATGCGTTTCCACTCCTACTACAGTAGTAGGAAAGACCCTATAGCCTTTCCCTTGGCTCCTCCTCCATCTTCCTGAAGTGCACACTACTTAAGTCTATGACCAACGTCACATACATCTACCTTTGGGCTTTCAGGTCTATGTTAAACCACATTTTGTGACCCCACATGCTGTAGCTATGCTCAGTGGTAGGACACAACCCCTTCTTGAATGGTCTAAAACAATATAATAACTGGTGAGCAATTTTTTTCTATGGGCTCAACCAGTTGATATTCACCTTAATAATCCATGGGTTATTACGACGAACATGCTCTCACTCTGGCAGAATGTATCGCGAGCACCCTAACACTGTCAAAAGCAGCTGTGGTTAAAAAAATGCTACCACCTCACAACACATAGTTTCTCTGTCCCTGACAGAAAACTGCCACCTCAGTTCGATAATTTGCAAAAGAACACAGTCACCTCAGCAAACTACCGAATTCCTTATAAAAAACTCCAAAAACATGAACACACGCTTTGATAGCCCGCCTCAATGAACAGAGATGGCTATCCCTGAAGATAAGGATAGGTTCACTCTAGCATTGAAAACCACAGTCCATGTTGCTGTTACTTTTTTTAACGTTTCAGTGTTTAGTGTTTTAATGTTTTAAATCATTACATTGTTCTGTTGGGTTATTCATCACATTTGTCATTCAATAAATGAGTTCACATATTTCAAGTTGCCTTTCTGCATGTAGATTATACATGATCATAGAAGTCTGGCTGGAAAAAAATTCCCAACAGTTATTATATAAAAACAAGGATGGGGTTGTGTGTGTTATGAAATTTAATGCACACCCTCAGTATGGAATGTTTTGATAAACCCCTTGAGCTTTGTACTCAGGGTTTATTTAGCATCCCACACCTCGGGTGTGCATTAAATTCTCATAACACATTATCCCATCCTTAATTCTATATAAATTGACTATGCAGTAAAAGGGACAGGGCTTCTGTGCAAACAGGGCCATTTAGAAATGTGGCTACACAAAAGAAAAACTGACTCTGAGCAATGGGCAATATAATACAAAAATACTTTATTCGGTGACAGTAAAAAGCACACTTACAGGTATATGTTGCTCCAAGGCAGTGCGGAGAGTGCAAGAGTGAAATGTTGGTGTCTCATCCAAGCTTTATCAAGACTCTTGATAAAGTTTTTTGACAAAACTGGTCAAATCACCAGCATTTCACTCTTTTTATGGCCCCTCCTTCTGAAAATGACAGATGTCATTTATAAAATAATGGCTGAAACATCATTTCATACCACAAGTGCAAAAAAAACACTTTGGCCAGGATTTAAAAAGCGACACCTGGTGGTTTGAAAAAATGGCTATGTTGAAAATTTGTGGTCAAAATATTGAAAATGACCAAAGCTATCAGCAAACACTGAAACATTTCAATGTACCTTCATAACTTTGCCGTTTATTTTGACCCGTTTTCAATATAGTCTTCTTATGACCCCGCTTCTTGAACCTGGTAGGTGAAAATGCTCAAATCCTGCCTGAAAGTTGATTTCACAAGGTCACTACAAAATCACCTTTTGGCCAGATTTGAAGAATTTCATGTCCCAAAAAGGCCATGTTGAAAATATTGGGGGAAAATATTAAAAAATGTTCAAATTATGAGTACAAGTTCAAAATGCACTGAAATACATTGAACCACATACCTGAGTTCCTCACTTTCTGGTCTGGCATTGAACAGTGAAGACATGTTTCCAGTCCAGAGTGAATTATGGCATTGGAACCCTGGTAGGTAAGTAAGGGGTGTGGGTGGGGTGGTGGGTGCTGAGTGGGGGGTTGAGTGGGGTTTGAGCAAGAGGAGGGTAATGGTTGTGGGGGCATCATTGGCAACAGACATTAATGGACCATTTTCTTTTTACAGAGTGTTCAAAAATAAAAAAAGACTATGAGGTACAGTTTTCTGTATTTCAGATACCAACACTGGGGACAGGGCACCCCAATGTCAGTTTAAACACTATGGGCATGGGAAGCGATGGGAAGGTGGGATGGGTACTTGGCAGAGGGTGGGATTACAGGAATAAAGAAATAAAAATAATAAAAAGACTATGAGGGGCAGTTTTCTTTATTTCAGGTACTGGCACCAAGGGATTGGGCACCCCAGTGTCGGTGTTACATTTGGCTGCACCAGGGGTGGGCTCCCCAGTGTTGCACAGTGAAAAAGGGTGAGATGGGGGATACTAGCTGGCACTGGAGGCTGGGCACCCCACTGTCAAAAAATTAAGAAGGAGGTGGGAAGCAATGGGAGGTGGGAAGGATACTTGGCAGATGGTGGAATGGATTGTTTTTACATCGGGCTGGGAGGAGGGCCACAGCAGGCTGATCATGACGTTGATCAGCTGTGTTTGCTGGTTGGCATTATTCAGAACAAAGGAAAGAGCTGCTCTATGATTTGGGCAGCTCTTTTCTTTGAACTTCACAGAGTTTCCACCTGGCAAGCCCAGAAGACTATCATGATCAGTTTGGCTGATGACTGGTCTGACACTGCCGAACTCCTTGCAAACAGTCTTGCATTGGACAGTCAATGACACACCTCTCAAAATCCACTAACATAGCAACATGTGTGCCTTGTGCAAGCATGAACTCAAAAAGTGGGTTTTTGAACACAAAAAAGCAGGAATACTCCAGTCTCCTGCCTTATCCATGCACCTAGTGCAACAGAAAGGGACTTACTGGAGCTGACTCCTGGAGTCCTGATGTCCCGACTTCATAAATATTATGTTGTGGAACCAGGAGGTATCCCTCTCATAGTCATGTCAGAAAAGACTGTTCAAGTAAATTATAAACAGATCTAGCCTAGTGTTGAGCTGTGTACATGGGAGGAATGCTATTGTTTTAGACCCAGACAAAGAAGGAAAAATTATGTTGACTATTCAATACAATGATGTTTACTACAAGCAACTCACCGTTAGGTGATCTGCATAACTCCAATGGGATTTCCAAGACAGTCACCGATATGGACCCATATGTACAATATGGGTGCATGGACTCACCCAAGAGAATCCAAGTATATGAGGAAAAGGTGAGCTGCACAGAATTAGACCAGTGTGACTGTACTGTAACATATTTTACATCTCTATCTTTAGCATCAAGATTTCACCTCTAGCAACGAGAAAAAGAAATGCAGCAACCCACACTCTATAAATACTGTACACCACTTCTGTATTTATTTCCATGCATTCTCCATAAAGGTCATATAAAAATATTCACACAGGCACCCTGATTTGAAGAGTATCTCCCTAATAAGAACATTGCAGTAACCTCCAGAACTTGCACCCGTCCATGGCTGCATGGACTATATCAAACTGGTTCTATCAGTTTCTAGTGCTATCAGAATTCCTACTCTGCAGGTTTCCAGTCTGCAGTGGCCTTTAATACCCCAGCAGGACTTACTGCCACTGCCCTGTCCTCCAGCCACTTGGACTGCAAGTCTGGTACTGAACAGATAAGAACCTGTAGTCCTTGTGACCCCACCGTTCCCATTCCAGATTCACTGCCAGGCTGTGCAGGCACATGACAAGCCAGGCTGTGAGCACTGCTGCCACAACAGATGGAGGAGCACCATCTCATCATCATCATTTTCATGCACAATATTCCTGAGAATATTCCTCCTCATTCCCATTGGCACACAGAAATCTGATGTTTTATGTTGTCTTGCATGCAGTGCAGACAAGATATTGGGGTTGCTTGAAGTGGAAGAGCAGGTTTTGAGGTGCGGTTGTGTTGTGGCCAGTGGCAACACTGCTTTTTAGGGCTGGGCTCCATGGCATGAATTAGATTACTTGCTGTCTATGACAGCAGTTGCTAAATGTGCCACCGACTTGAAATGTTTAGCCACTGCATTGAGGGAGTGTCCCTCATTGCAGGCGTGCCTACCTGGTGTAATATTTCAAGAAACATGGCGAGCGGCAGCTCATACCCGCTGCCGCGCTCACAGTCCCTAGAGAGCTGACATGGGGTGCCCAATCCCCTGTCAAGCATATGTGACCCCTTTACTGATGTGGTCTTCCAAGGGGTGCAAAATACCCTCAGCATCATGCTCCGAACACAGATATGCTTACCGACGGGTGCCCATCTCACGGCATGTCACCCCACATTTTCCTGCCGCTGTCCTACACAGATTGTGTGTCGCACTGGGAGCCCACCCAGTGTGGTTAACATGCCCCAAAGAAATGTGTCACACTGGGAGCCTACCCCAGTGTGGCCAAACCTGTTAACAAAAAAAGAAAACCGTCCGTGGTAAATTTTTACATTTTTGTTACCTGAAACAAAGGAAACAGTCCCTCATCTTCCTGTTCCCTCACCCAGCCCACAGCCACCCTCTGTGCACCCCTTCCCCATCCCCTTAGTTCCTACTTACCCCCGGAGCCTGGCGCGATGATCTTCGGTGGACTGGGAACATGTCTGCACACTTTAAAGCCAACTGCGAACTGAAGAAATGCTGGTAAGCTGTATAATGGCATAAATAGTTTTTTTCCAACTTTGGTGCATATCTCAGCCATTTTTGTGAATTTTGGCACCAAATTTTCAACATGGGGTTCTTGGGACCCCACCTCATGAATTCAGTCACTGTCATCTCGTTATTCAGTCCCGAAAGGTGATTTCATGGCCACTGTATGGAATCACCTTTTGGGACTGATTAACAAAATTACAGTGTTACAGTTCATGAGGTGGGCTCCCAAAAAGTCTATGTTGCAAATTTGGTGAAAAAATTCCAAAAAATGACAGTGTTACGAGGGTGTGTTGTGCAGTTTCCACGCATGCTTGTAACTTCAAAAATTTTTGATATTTTTACTCCAGATTTTCAACATTGCCATTTTTTCACACCTCCTTATGAACAGTACAGCTGTCATTTTCCACATCCTGCCTGAAATGTGTTTTGCACATCTGCGACAGTGACACAGTCTCTGTAGGAAAACAATGTTCCAGACAGAGTAAGAAAATCACAGTAACACTGTTCGTAAGCAGAGGTCCCAAAATGCCTTTTTAAGCAGTTGGTGAAAAATTCCACAAATGACTATGTTGCACAGGCTTCTTTATAACACTAATATACTTGCTTCTGTTTGTACTTGTACTGACTTTTTCTGATACACTGTGTGAGCCCTGTTTTATATGGGTAGAGGGACTTTACTGTCCAGATATACTTTGAAGCTGCAGGTACTCTGCACTTTTTAGAAACCACTCAGGTGGTGTTTTGCTTTTAAATTCATTGATTAAATCTGGGCAGTGTGTGAGCATGTGACCCGCGATCCCTGAGCACACTTCCGAGTAGGGGCTCATATAAAGAGAGCCCTACAGTGAGCAGGGCAAGCTCAGATGGGGCACGCGCACACTTGGTGCACACAAAGACTTGTGCATCCCTGCTCATGTTTCATGTGTTTAGTGGGAGAAGCAAGGAGACAGGGACGATATTTGGGTTTGTATCTCATAAATATCCTTACCATAAGTGTTACTATTAGACATAGGTCTATTCAGTTAGTTATTGACCTATATATATATATAAAGTGTGTGTTTCTTCTGTGTTTGGGATCCTCTTGTGATGACTGAAGTCATAACAGTTTATATTTTGGTATAGCTGCCACCTTTTGAAACCCTTAATAATAAAATGCTTGGATTATTGTGATTGTGTACCACTTTCCTTTCTTTTCACATGTTAACATATATACAATACATTTATTTGTGGGATATAATACAAGTTAAGTATTTTGTTGCAAACTAGTACTACTTACTTGCTGCCCCTCAAATACCTGCCCGTTTTTAAAACATATATTTCACTGTGTGAACAAATTGGGGCTGATTGACCCTGGGGCTTGTATTTCCAGCTCTGTCTGCTGTCTAAATAATGCACTTTGTGACTGCAGTGGTGATTCTTCAATCCTTGTAAAAATTATTAAAATCTGGGCTCTTGGAATCAATATTTTAATAAAATGGGGGAGTTTATTGAAATAAATAGTGAAAGTTTTGGATTCAAATGTCAATCTTGCTCAATGTACCTTATAACTAATACAAGAAATGTTTCACTGCCCTACACTTGTATAAAATGCCAGTCTGATTTAGAACTAGCAGCTGAACTTGAACTTTTTAACAATAGACTGAAGTTCTCGGAAAAAGAGTCAAGAAGACATGTCCAATAGATTTAAAAATCATAATGACACCAACAACCAACCTACTCAAACTAGAATGGTTACAAAAAAGATAAAAAAAACTTGGGAAGAAATCAAAAAAAATATCTAAGGGACAAACAGCCAATAACTCACTTACTTCCTCTGTTGTTGTCACTGACAGCCCCAAATAAACATAAACCTACAAAAAGAACTAGAGAAGAGAATGACCAAGACAATGCTGATGAGGAATGGTATACTCTGCAAAGTCAAAAAAATGCCAAAAAAGGTAGAAGTGCAGACCAATATATGGTCTCAACATTTAATTCATTTGACCCCTTGACTCTTATACCTGAGAGTGTCAATACTTCTGTAATGACTAAATCTGCTGACAATGAGTCTGAAAATTTAATTGAAATGTTAGCTCTGTCCACTCTTTCTGCATAGTGGAGCCCAGTATTAATACTAATGAAGCACCAAATAGCCAATTAAAGGATGATCATTTGTTTTCACTGGATGCAGAAGTAGGCAATAATAATATTGTATTGCAAGATGAACCTGTTAACACTATGAGACAAGTAATAGTATTGGGGGACTCTATCATAAAGCATATTGATAGGTTAATCTGTAATCCTGATAAAAATAACAGAACTCTATCGAGTTTTAGAGGGGCACGAATTTCTGATCTCACCCAAATGTCTAACAAAATATTACACAAATCAGGTGTTAACCCTTTAGTAATTGTACATGTGGGTACAAATAATGTACTTTATGAGACTAATTAAAAAATAAAAGAAGACTATGATGCTTTAACAAACATATTACTATATTTAGGGTGTGAAGTACAGCTATCAGAAATCCTACCAATACCATGTGCAAATTTATTTCAGCAACAAAAAATAAGGGAAATCAGTAATTGGTTATGATCTTGGTGTACGAAACAGAATTTAAAATGTATCACCTACTGGGAGGAGTTCAATGGTAAATCAAATCTCTACTGTTGGGATGGTTTACATCTCAGTAGGAGAGGTAGTAAACTCCTAGATGAGAGCGTAGCTCTCTCTATTACTAATTGTTTAAACTACCACTAAAGGGGGAGATGTATCACAATAATACAGCTCTAAAACCTAATGCACAAAAACAGCTAAACTTGTCCCAAACCTCAGTAAACCTAGTATCTACACTCCTAATATTACTAAGCCTTGTAATACACATACTATAAATATTATACTCACTAATGCAAGAAGCTTATGAATAAAAAGAAGAGCTTATGTATATACTAAAAACACAAAACATATCAATATGTGGAATTACTGAAACTTGGAACGATGATGAAGATTGGGATACTGAGATTTTTGGGTATAATAAATTCTATAAAAATAGAGATAAAAATAAAAAAGGGGGTGGAATTGTACTTTACATTGAGGACAGCTTTAAAGCATGTATGATAAATACTACAAATTATAGCAACAAGAGCTTATGGGTTAAAATTAGTCTACCTTATGATACCCTAATGATTGGTCCATTTATAGACCACCTAATTTAAACTGCTGATAAAAATCAACAACTAACTGATGAAATCAGTGTGATGAAAACCAATAATACTTATATATTAATGGGTGATTTCAATCTACCCACTATTAATTGGGATACTTATGAAGCTAATTCAAATTTGGAAATTAAATTTACAGATCTTTTCATCCAATCCAGTTTGGAACAAGTAGTTAGACAGCTTACTCGTGGTAAAAACATTTTGGATATTGTCCTAACAAATAAAGATGAGAAAATTGAGGACATAATGACACTTCCCCCCCTTGGGTGATAGTGACCACTGTATTGTAAAATTTAAATATATGACTAAATTGTCACAGACCAAGGGTATCTCCAAAATGAAAGATTTCAACAAGGCAGACTATTTTAGAATAAATGACTTCTTAACCAAATGGAACTGGGAATCTGAATTTTGTAACTATAATTTAATACAACTATGGGAGACAATTAATAATAAGATTAACATTTGTATCTCTAATTGGGTTCCTGACAGAATTAAGTACTCCAAAAAATAAACGTGTCCCTCCATGGTAGTCTAATAATATTCAAAAACAACTTAATAGAAAAAGGAAACTGTATAGCAAATATACCAGTAATAAATCTTCTACTTTATGGATCAAATATAAACTGCAGTCAAGAAATTAAAAACATGATTAAATCTTCTAAATCTAGAGTAGAACAAAATTTGGCAATAAAAGTCAAAGATAATAAGAAACAGTTCTACAATTACATCATTTCCATCAAAGGAAAACAACTAACTATAGGTCCCTTTATTATTAATGATACTCCCATTACTGATGAAACTATGACTGCCATGATATTAAACTGACAATTCTTAAAAGTTTTTAAAGTAAGGATAACATAAAAATTCAATTTTCTAAAATAACGATTTACCATCCTGTTTTAACAAGAAGTGAGGTTGCTAAAATAATAAAATCCTTGAAGCCAAATAGTTCCGCTGGTCCTGATGGTATCTCTCAAAATCTTTACAAGAAATTTGTCATATAATTTCTGGACCACTGACTGCACTCTTTAATAAATCCATTCAAGAAGGCAAGGCTATCCAAGTTTGGAAGGAGGCTGTTGTGATTCCTATATATAAGGGAGGTGACAAACATGATCCAAACAATTATCAACCAATTAGCTTAACCTCTATCATAGGAAAAATCATCAAAAGATTACTCAAGAATCATATTATTAACCATATATAGATTGTTTCTCAGATCATGCACTACTGCAAAAACAGATAAAAAGAAACTCCTTCTACATTAGTACTAAATAAAGTAAATGTGGACAAAAAGGAAACAGAACTTCATCCCAGTTTAGAACATATTCCAGCTTGGGATTAACATTTAACAGAGCCAAGAAGACTATTCATGTCCCACACCTTTCCCTCAAAATCAGATTCTTATTGAGACCACAATTTTCCCCAACAACCTATATGCTTTCCTAAAATAGGTAGCTTCCCAATGTATTTATCATTAAGTGGTCTCAAATAATTATTCAGGAAGGAGGAAAGTGTATCAAACCTTTAAGTTCCAAGTAAAGAAGTGTCTCTCAAGATAAGGAGATGACTACAACATTGATAGTCCATAGAGCTCAGGTCTTATCATTTAAAGCCAGTTCTCCAGAATACAAAAAGTAGTTCAGTCATTATCAGAGTCCTTTTCAGCCAAGGTTCCCTCTGCCTTTGCTTGGAACTCCTTCTCATTTTCTCCATCCAGCACCCTGCATCCTTAGGATCATTAAACTGCCAACTCTTTCCCCATAGATTATCCGCAGGCGTGCTGGTAAAAGAAAGGAATGCACTATTCCAAGTGCATGAAGCCTCTGTCAAATACCATTGAACTGTTTGCGACAAGCTCTTGTTTGGTATGAGAGATCTGGGAAGATTTTTACATTGTGCCCTTCTATGTTGATCGGATATACTGATCGTGCCGCAGACAGCAGCATGTCCCAAATCTCGACTTCCATCGTGCACTCCAGGACAGTGCGTGGTTGATCTATAGCTGTTGGTCTAATCCTTGGACTGACTCTGTATGCCCTTCTGAGGGCATTCCATTCAAAAGTTTCTGGGACCAGGATAGTTTCTGTCATCCAATTAACCAAAAAGTTTACAAGGTTAGCAACCTCGATCCTCTCTGGGACACCAATCAGTCTTAGATTGCCAGCATGAGTCTCATTCTCCAAGGCCTCTAGTCAGCCACACAATTGAGTGTTCTCCTTAGTCAAGGAAGAAACAGCTGTCAATGTGGAAATAGAGCATTCCTCTGTTTCAGCAACACCACCACTAAGGCCTTTTATAGCCACCTCATGCATCTCGAGTTTAGCTAATGTTTGCTCCATTTTACTATCCATAGACATTAACTGTCACCAGGATTTGTTGCCAAGGTGGGGCTTGTGATCCATCTGTTTGAGACCCAGCCTCGTGGGTTGCTGTATCTTCACAGGCCTGCCCTGTTTTCCTCCAGGAGATTTAGATGCTTCAGAACCTGCTGATTTCAGTTTCCCCACAGTAAGTCAGGGGTCGTTGAAATGCTGAGGACCTCAGAAATATGATTTTTATTCTGCTCTTTTGTTTTTTAAAGGAAATACTAGGAGTTTCTATCTGCTTCAATGCAGAGCTGATCAGTGAAGCATCCTGCTGGGAGATCAGCTCTCTAACGCCCCCCACTTCGAGAATTTTTAATATTTTCACTCCAGATTTTCAACATTGCCATCTCTTCACAGCTCCTTATGAATGGTGCAGCTGACATTTTTATGTGCTGTAGAATGGTGTGGTCACTGTGGGAAATCATTGTTCAGGACACATTAACAAAATCACAACGACACTGTTCATGAGCAGAGGTCCCACATACTTTCATGAGATGGGGTCACAAAAAGGCCATGTTGAAAATTTGGAGTACAAATACCAATAATCGCCCAGGGCATTAGGGTTTCTAACCATAACATCCCACCCTGTACAGACTAACAGGTGTCAGGGTGTGCCTTTGGATTGTTGGCTGCAATGCTCATGCCATTGCACTCCCACCCCCACCCTGCAGCCTACCAGTGAGGTGGGGCTGGGAATCCCTTGGATGCCTCCTGCCTTGGGGAAGGAGGGCACCTCCTTCCATAGCACGACTGCCCACTGGTGATCCAGGGGAGGGGGTGTCATGTGGGAAGGAATGAGTGGTCCCTCTGGGGTAACCTCACTTTGGCACATATCCACTCACCTCGCAAGTGATGCAGAGGCATCACCCACCCAGAATGGAGCTGGCAGGGGAGTACAGAAAGTAGGGTGGGGCTTACCCACCCTTCCAATGGCCTTAGAAACATAGAACAATAGAATTTGATGGCAGATAAGGACCGCCTGGCCCACCTAGTCTACCCATTTCCCTACTTACTGTATAAACTCCAGATCCTACTTGATTTGCAGCCTACCTCCTCCTTCCCACCCCTAGTGTTGCCTTCTGCCTTCCCATGCATGCTTGAATTCGCCTACCATTGTCACCCCCACAACTTCCTCAGAGAGGCTGTTCCGTGCTTCTACCACCCTTTCTGTGAAAAAATACTTCTTCACGTTGTCCCCTGAGTCTTCCCCACTCCAGTCTCATATTGTGACCCCTTATTCTTGTACATCTTCTTTTCTGAAAGATGCTGCCCTCTTGAACTCTGTTGATCCCCTTGAGCTATTTGAATGACTCTGTCATATCCCCCTCTCCCTCCTTTCCCCAGTGTATACATATTGAGTTCCCTCAGTCTCTCCTTATTTGGTTTCTGGTGTAGCCCCTGCACCAGTTTTTTGCCCTTCTCTGGACTGCATCCACACTGTCCATGTCCTTTCAGAGATGAGGTCTCTAGAACTGCATGCAGTACTCCAGATGAGGCCTCATCAGCTGCCTGTACAGTGGCATCACCACCTCCTTATCTACTGGGAGGCCTCTCCCTATGCACCCCAGCATCCCCCAACTTTCCTCACTGCCTTCTCACATTGTTTGACTACGTTTAGATCATCTGTTATGATTACCCCCAGGTCCCTTTCCAGTTTGGTTGTTGTTAGTACCTCCCCCCCAACTTGTATTCCTCATCTGGGTTTTTGTTCCCCAAGTGTATGATTTTGCACTTCTTGGCACTGAATCTGAGCTGCCACACTCTTGGCCACTCCTCCAACTTGGCTAATTCTCTCCTCATCTTCTCCACCCTCCTTGGAGTTTCAACCCTATTACAGATCTTGTTGTCATCTGCAAAGAGGCAAAGCTTTCCATTGAGTCCCTTGGAAATGTCACTAATAAAGACATTAAAGAGGAAAGGCCTCAGTGCTGAACCCTGTGGCACCCCACTGGGTACTCCCCTTTCTTCAGATTGAACTCCATTTACCACCACCCTCTGTGTCCTCTTGTTAAGCCAATTTCTGACTCAGTTTACCACCTTGTGACCCACTGCTGGACTGCCCAACTTGTTTACTAACCTCTTGTGTGGGACTGTGTCAAATGTCTTGCTAAAATCTAGGTAGACTATGTCCACTGCCCCTCCCTGATCTACTAGCCTTGTCACCGAGTCAAAAAAATCTATCAGATTTATTTGAAAAGATCTTCCTGTTGTGAATCCATGTTGCCTTGGGTCCAGTGCCCCCGCTGGCTTCTAGATATTCCATGGTCCTTTCCTTTAACAGTAATTCCATCATCTTTCCCATCACTGAGGTCAAACTGACCCATCTATAGTTTCCCGTGTCTACCTTGCTTCCACTTTTGTGAAGGGGTATCAAGTTTGCCATCCTCCAGTCCTGTGGTACTACTCCCTCCTCCAACAATTTGTTGAATAGGGCTGTCAGTGGTGTCAGTAACAGCTCTCTGAGTTCTTTTAGTATTCTAGGATGTATCCCATCCAGCCCCATTGCCTTGTCCACCTTCTGTTTCAAGAGTTTCTTTAGGACTCTTTCTTCTGTGAATGGTCTGGTGTCCACCCCTCTTCCCTATGTGTGTCTGCTGGATAATTCTGGTCCCTCTCCCTCCCCTTCTTTTGTGAATACTGAGCAAAAGTATTCGTTCAGTATCTCGTTTTTTTCCAGGTCTCCCTCTGTCCACTACCCCGCCTCTTTTACTTAGCCTTGCTATCTCTGCCTTGGCCTTTCTTCTTTTACTTATGTACCTGAAGAAGGTTTTGTCCCCCTCCTTCACTGTCTGGGCTTTCCTTTCTTCTGTCTGTGCCTTTGCAGATCTGACTGCTTTTCCTGCCTCACTGTGCTTAGTCTGATACAATTCCATGTCTTCCTCCCTCTACATTTCCTTATAGATCCTGGATGCCAGTTTTTTTCTCTCTAACCATCCCTACCACTTCTTTTGAAAACCATAATGACTTTCTTTGTTAACTTGCTTCACACAAAGGCTTGTTGCCTCTGTTATGGCTCTCTTGGGGTTCTCCCACTGTACCTCTGGAACCACTCCCTCACCCTTTGCCAGTGTTTACTTGAGGCATTCTCCTATTTTAGCAAAGTCAGCCCTTTTAAAGTCTAGGACTCTTGCTTTTGTGTGGCTTGACTCTTCTACTGTCTTTACCTTGAACCATACTTTATGGTGGTCACCGGACCCCAGATTGCTGCCCACGGATACATCCATTATTCTGTCTCCATTTGTGAGCACCAGGTCCACTATTGCCCCCTCCCAGGTGGGTTCCACTACTAGCTGCATGAGGTATGCCCCTGCAGGGCATCCAGGACAATCCTACTCCTGGCTGTGGATGCAGCATAGGTGTTCCAGTTAGCATAAGGCATATTTACTGTAGGTCCCCTACCAAAAACACTTCCCCCTTTTCTGCCATTTTACAGATATTATCTACCATTTGCCTACCTGTTTCCTCTCCTTGCAATGGGGTCTGTAGATAACCCCCGTGAGGATAGTGTTGCCTTTCCTGACTCCAGGGTGACCCCAGTGCCTTCTCTCTCCTGCTTTCCCTTTATTTCAGTTGTTTTGATCCCCCCTTTGATGTAGGTCACTACCCCTCCTCCCTTTTTGCCCTCCCTGTCTTTCCTGTATACTGTGTACCCAGGTATATTAACATCCCAGTCATGACTTTCTGGATATCATGTTTCAGTGTCTGCCACAATATCTAGGTCTCCCTCTGCCATCAAAGCCACCAGGTCAGTGATCTTGTTACCCAGGCTTTGGGCATTTGTACACATGTCCCTTTATGTTTTGATGGCTTCGCCCCTACTTGTTCCCCTCCTATCTCTTCCCCCTGTGCCTTCCCCTCCTATGCTTCCCCCCTTGATAGGCGAATCACTGGATCACCTCTTAGGACCATAATCTGGGGTGAGATAAGGGAAGGGCCTAGCAGGGGACAAAAACACCCCCAGCAGCACTGGGTAGATGACGCCACCCCCCACATACCACAGCAGGGTCACTATGACTCCTCCCATGCCTCACTGGCTCCTCCTCATGGGCTCTGACCATCAAGTGAAGTATTCTTCTCCTGGTTTGGGGACCAGGGGTCCTGTCCATGGGGAATGAGCTCTGAGTTATGATCAGAGTATCCAGGGAGGTTGTTGAGCAAAGGCTGGTGGTGGGCTGGACCACTGAAGGATTCCTGTGGTGGATGTAAGGGATTGGGTAGGTGGAAGGAGGTCCCGGTATCTGGTGAGGTGAAATTGGGGGACAAAAATAGAAATAATTTTTTTTTTAAAGTGAATATGCCTATGTTTTGCAGACTGTAAGAAAATCAGATATGTGCCTGTGTGTCAGAGTGATAGAAACATAGAAACATAGAAATTGTCAGCAGATATGGACTGCCAGGCCCATCCAGTCTGCCTGTAGGCCCCATACATTGTATGTGGCCACTGACCCTATGTGATCAATGGCTTTTCATCACTCCCTCCCCTCTCAAGGTTTCTTTGTGCCTGTCCCAGGCATGCTTAAACCCCTCCACTATACTTGCCCCCACTGCCTCCTGTGGTAGAATATTCCAAGTGACAACTACCCTTTCTGTTATAAAAACTTCCTCACATTACTTCTTAATCCCCCCCTCCATTTTCATATTGTACCCCTTTGTTCTAGTACTTTTTCTACATTGGAAAAGGTCCCCCACCTGCACCTTGTTTATGTCCTTGAGGTACTTGAAAGTTTCAATCATGTTCCCCCACTCTCTCCTCTCCTCCAGTGGGCACATATTGAGGTCCCTTAGTCTCTCCTCGTATGTTTTGTGGTGCAAGCCCTGCACCATCTTTGTTGCCCTTCTCTGGATAGTCTCCACCTTGTCTATGTCCTTGCACAAGTGTGGCCTCCAGAACTGCATGCAGTACTCCAGGTGAGGCCTTACCAGTGTTTTATACAATGGCATCGCCACCTCCCACCTCCTGCTAGTGATACCCTTGCCTGTGCAATGCAGCATGCCATTGGTTGTCCCCATTGCCTTTGTGCACTGCTTTGATACCTTAAGGTCTTCAGAGATGATAATCTCTAGGTCCCTTTCCTCCTTGGTGACAGTCAGCTCTCCCCACCAACCTGTAGCTCTCTCCAGGGTTCCGTCTACCCAGGTGCATTATTTTGCACTTTTTGCATTGAACCTCAGATGCCACATCTCCAACCATCTTTCAAGCTTCTCCATGTCCCTTCTTATTCTCTGCACCCTTCTGGAGTATCCACACTGTTGCAA
Source organism: Neoceratodus forsteri (assembly GCA_016271365.2). Taxonomy (NCBI): domain Eukaryota; kingdom Metazoa; phylum Chordata; order Ceratodontiformes; family Ceratodontidae; genus Neoceratodus; species Neoceratodus forsteri. Next base: position 591,664,644 of record CM057458.1, read on the forward strand.
ATCTTGGTGTCATCTGAAAACAAGCAGACCTTTCCTTCCAGCTCCTCTGCAATGTCACTAATGAAGACATTGAACAGGACTGGTCCCAGTACTGATCCCTGTGGTACCCTACTGGTTACCCCCTTCTCCCCAGATTGTACCCCATTTACCACCACCCTCTGTCTCCTGTCTGTTAACCAGTTCCTAATCCAGTTCACCACCTTGTCTCCCATGCCCAGACTACCCATCTTGTCAACCAGCCTTCTATGTGGGATGGTGTAGAAGGCTTTGCTGAAATCTAGGTAGGCAACATCTACTGCTCCTCCTTGATTTACTTCCCTAGTCACCTAATCAAAACAATCTATCAGATTCATTTGACATGACCTTCCTGCTGTGAATCCATGTTGCCTCAGATCATGGGCACCCCTGGATTCCAGGTGTGCCACTATCCTTTCTTTCACAGTATCTCCATGATCTTTCCCACCATTGAGGTGAGGCTGACTGGCCTATAGTTCCCCGTTTTCTCCCTACTGCTGCTTTTGTGCAATGGGACCACATGTGCCCTCCTCCAGTCCTCAGGAACCACACCTGTGTTGGTGACTCCATGAACAGGGCTGCCAGAGGCACTGCCAGTACCCTTCACAGCTCCCTTAATATCCTCGGTGGATGCCGTCTGGCCCCATGGCCTATATCCACCTTCAGCTTTGTGAGTTCTTCCAGAACTCTTTCCACTGTGAATGGACTGATGCCCACTTCTCCCCATTGCCTCTGCTACCATCTGTGGCCCTTGACCCTCCCTCCCTAGTGAATACTGAGCAGAAGTATTTGTTCAGTATTTCTGTCTTGTCCAGATCCCCCTCCTTACACTCGCCCTCCTCCACTTGGAGCCTTACAATCTCCCCCTCATTTTTTCTTCTTTCGCTGATGTACCTATAAAATGCCCTGTCCCCTTTTTTCACAGACTGTGTTAAACCCTCCTCTGTCTCTGCCTTAGCACTCCTAACAGCCTTCCCTGCTTCCCTTAGACATTCAAGGTACATCTCCCTGTCTTCTTCCCTTTGGGTTCCCTTATATTTCCTGAAACAGTTTTTTAGCCCTGACTTTGTCCCCCACCTCCTAAGAGAACCATAGTGGTTTCCTTCTTCTTTTTCCTTTGGCCGCTATCCTAATGCATTGGTTTGTTATCCCCACTATGGCTCCTTTCAGTTTCTCCCATTGTTCCTCCACCCCCTTTATTACCTCTCCCTTCCCCAGGACAGCTTGTATACATCTGCCCATTTCAGTGAAATCTGTCCTCCTAAAATCTAATACTTTTGCCCTTGTATGGCATACTTGAGTCTATGTTGCCATGCTGAACCACACCATGCGGTGGTCACTGGACTCCAGCTGCCCACTCATATAAAAGAAGTTTGATTTGTGTGCAAAAACTGACTTTGAAGAACTGCTACTTTGAAAATTAAATTCAGATTTCAAATCTTTTACAAAGGTGCAAATAAATTCCCTGAAGAAACCATAATAAGGCAAAATGTTTCACTTGAGAGGTCTGCAGTTGTTATGACAGTTTTGAGAAGGAAGCAAAGCCTTGTCTGTGCACAGTGACCCATACATTGCTCTTTATAGTATATGGGTCTCAGTGTAGGGTTTGGACATTTGGAAGTTTTTTTTAACAAGATGGCATCATTAAAGTGTCCCCCACAGGAAGAAAGTCTAAAGGAAACAGAAGTGCTGTATAGTCTACCCCGCCACATGACTATGAGCTAAAAACAAGAAGTCCTGATTTCAGTGAAAATTTATTTTCCCATTCACATAGTCTGTTTTCTAGTAACATGGAGAACATTTTATCCTACTTTGTGAGTACTTTCTCCTACTTCTTCTTTCTTTACTGATGAGGGACTGCCATCTGAAAGAAGAGAAAAGTGCCGCTGCATAGCCAATCAAGCTGCTTGCGCTTCATCTGATACTGACAAAAGACGGTGAGTGAAAGTGAGTGATCAGCTAGGCATGCTGTGGTTTAGATCATAACTTTGATTGTGGTTTGCATTCAATGGTGTTGTATCCTAGTAGCAACGTACTCAAGATGTAGCACAACAGTTCGACATTGCTACTAGGGTACAACAGCACTGGGAACTCATTGAATTCTTACTGATAGTCCTTACCCATATACTATGAAGCTAATAGAAAGTGATTGAGTTACTTGTGAGAGAGACACCCCAAGAACGGTGCTGAATTTCATCATCCTGGGTTCAGCTCCAAACTACTTAATTTGTTGGGATTTTATTAGCCATGGCCTATAATCAGTTTTGGACTTTTTGGTTTGCTATAAAGCTTGCCAAAGAACACCCTAAATCCAAAACTTGGGTACTTGATTTCAGGCAAGCTAATTTAGAAGAAACAAAGGAGAAACTCAGGGGTAGTCTGGAGGGACTAGAAGGGGTAGAGGGTATGGAATGGAAATGGGTGCTCATTAAGGATAGTCTACAGGAGACAAGCAACTCCAGCTTGAGGCAGGTGGGAAAAGGTAAAAGGCACAGAAAGTCTATCAGGTTCACAAGTGAAGTAGAGGGTGTAGTGAGGGGAAAAAAGGATGCTTTCAAGAGATTTAAAGAGTCAGAGGGATGGTGACAGGGATGCATACTTTGTTAAATTCAAGGAAGTCAACAGCGGTGATGCAGAAAGCTAAGGCTGACAGGGAACTGAGAATTAAGGAATCAGTTAAGGAAATGGACAAGGTCTTTTGTTACATCAGGGAAAAGAGAGAAATGAAAGAAATCATTGTCAAACTGAAAAAGGGGAACAGGTGGGTGGAAGACAGCAAAGGCAAATCAGATATACAGAATTATATTTTTCTGTTAAGCATTTACAAAAGAAGAGAAAGGGCATCTGCCTCAGGGAAACATTAACAGTAGACCCGAAGGGGGGACAAAAATGTACATGGGACCATGGTGCCACAGATGGGGTACTAAGGGGGCTTGGAGCACTGAAGGTAAATAAGTCCCAGTACCAGGCAGTCTACACCACAGGTTGCTGAAGGAGATGTCACAGATACTGACCATGTCTCTGATGGACCATTTTTTTTTTTTTTTGCTGTAGAGCTTTTTGCTCCCAAAAACACTGCTTCCACCTTTATTCAGGTCCTTGGGTAGGCAACTTCCCTGCCCCAACTGCTGCTCCACCCACTGTTGGAGACAGTGGGGATCCACACCCAACAGCACTAGAGCCTATCATATAGGCAACTAGTAGACATGGAGTTTTCTATTTTTTTCTCCCATTTCCTGAACCCTTCCACCTTCTCATCACAGGGTGGTGCTCCATCAAGCGTTGCACACAGTGATGGCAGAATCTCAGTACCATACCTCCCCAGCTGGGAGTGAATGCTACCCCTGCCCCCTCAGTTGCTTAACCCAGCTTCCAAGTTTGCTCCCAAACCTGTGTCATGAGAGTAGGAGCATGACATATTACCTGCTGGGCCATCAGGCAGCTCTGATGGACTTCTTTAATTTGTTCCTTGGAGACTGGGTGGTTCTGATGACCAGGAGAACAGTAGACAAGGTAGCATTGCACAAAAGTGGTAGTAAGGACGAGCCAGGGAACTACAGGCCAAGCAGTCTGACGTCAATAGTCAGCAAACTACTGGAAACATTAAAGAGAGACTGATGCAGTTCTTGGGTGAAAATGGATTACAATATGATAGACAACATGGCTTTGTGACAGGAAGGTCTTGGTAAACAAATCTGATAGCTTTGTTGACTTGGTAATGAGGACTGTAGAGAGATGACAGACAGTCAACATACTGTACATTGATTTTATCTAGCTTTTCAACTCAGTCCCGAAAAAACTGGGGGATGAACCAGCCTAGTAGTACAATGGTAGTGCTACCACTTAATGCACCAGGGTTCAGGAATGGACTTGGGTCATTTGGGGGCTGGCTGGGGAGTGAAAATTGAACATCCATTGGACAGCTCTCCTCCCTTGAGGAGGAGGATTAACATGTCTTGCTGGCCGGCTACAACATGGAAGTATCCATGTGGTAGCACTGCATGATCACACACAGGGGAATGGATACCACACTCAGATACTGGAGGCAACTCCTTGGAGGCAAAATACACATCACAGATCCACAATGCAGATGCGCACAGGATGAAGTCAGGTGGTAGCAGGTGCACTCCTGTGGCAGTTAACCTCTTGACGCAATAACTGCACAGAAGAGTGTGGACTCCACAGATACACCTCTGTAAGCCTAAAAGCACATCTTGAGGTAGACACAGAGCTGTATGCAAATGACAAAATATTTTATTATTCACTCACCAGCGCACAGTAATTATAAATATATAAAAAACATCATAGCTCCACAGTTTAACTCAAATATCCATGGAAAGCCATTCAATAGTCCAAGTTCACAGTGGCTAAATGAAAGTTGCTCAAACAATTATTAGTAGCAGAAAATAACAGGAATAAAGTCCACTTACCCACAAATCCTGGTGCTTCATTCCTCACAAACTTCCTCAAAGGACATGGCCTGTATGAGAGTGCATCCTGGCATTTGAGCTGTCAGATGTCAACATAATTAAAAAAGGCATGTGATTGGTAAAGTGATTATACATGCAGTTCATTAAGACAACCCTGCTACCTACTCACAATACAAAGGCTAGACCTATACAGTGATACAGAAAAAAATACAATATCAAAATATGATAGAAAACGGCTATACTACAAGAATCTAAATTTTTTTTAGATATTTTTGAATGAAGTTTTTTCTTGTCACAGAATACTACTACAGTAAATCAGTGTGCAAAAAAAATTCATCAGATTGTTGGTGACTGTTAATCTGTTGTATTTTACCGTACATAAAGAAAAATCCTCCAAAGAACAAAGTGATCATTCTCCAGAACTGTGGATATTACACAAATTCCTAATGGTGGTTTTGGTGCAGAAAAAGATAGAAATAGAAAACTATTATCTTAAGGAGAGAGAAGAAACAAGAGTAATTAAAGTTCAGACCGTTATTTCATCACTTTTCACTTAAGCTTTTTAGTTCAGACCTGAAACTCATTAAAGGAATGAGTTAAAGTCTATGTTGTCATTTAGCTCAACAGGTTTTAGACTTTTCAACCTGTAAATGTCATTTCATTTCATTTTTATTTAGGGTTGTAACCACTGAAGAGCACTCATTTGCAATGGTGGCCCATAGAAACATAAAACAATATAAATACACGTACGAACACACAAAATTGCCAGCAGAAAGAGGCCTTATTGGTCTATCAAGTCTGCTTGAGTGTGCAGTTCAGTCTAAGTCTCTGTAATTGCCCCCCATTCCATCCAGGAGTCCTTTCCCCCTCCCTTTCTCCCCTTTCCACCCTCTCATTCTAATTCTGTTTTACCCTTCCCACCCCTGAAACTTCCCACCGTGTTCACTGATATCACCTCTTCTGGTAGCTCATTCCACTGGGACATCACCCTTTCTGTGAAAAAGTGCCTTCTCAATTCCTTCTTAAATCTGCCCCCCACTAGTTTCAGACTATGTCCCCTTGTTGTCCCGTCCCCTTTTAAATTGAAGATGCCCTCTGTTCCAATCCTGTTTATACCCTTCAGGTACTTGAAGGTTTCTATCATATTCCCACTTTCCCTTCTGTCTTCCAGGGCATATATATTGAGCTCCCGTAGATGCTCATCGTATGGTATGTCCCCCATGCCCTGAATCATCTTGGTCACCCTCCGCTGAACCCCCTCCAGTAGCCTGATGTCCTTCTTTAAATAAGGGCACTAGAACTGTACACCATACTCTAGGTGTGGCCTCACCAGTGACCTGTACAGTGGTAGAATAACTTCCTCCCTTCTAGAGGTGATTCCTGTGGCGATGCAGCCCAGCATTTTATTTGCTTTGGCTGCCACCTACGGCACTGCACAGTGTTTCATGTCACCCTGGCTATCACCCTCAGATCCTTTTCCTCCTCTGAGATGGTCACTTGTATTCCCCCAGACAGTAGCTGGCCCCTGGGTTCCTAGCTCCCAGGTACATGATCTTGCATTTCTTAGCATTGAATACCAACTGCCAGATGCCGGACCATTTCTCTAGCTTAGCCAGATCTTCCCTGAGCTCCTGTCTCCCCTCCTCTGTGTCCACCCTCCCACAGAGCTTAGTATCATCTGCAAAAAGGCAGATTTTATTTTTCATCCTATCTGCTATATCACCACTAAAGATGTTGAATAGCATCATTCTGAGTACTGATCCCTGTGGGACCCCGCTGGTTACAGGTCTAGGTATGGACAGTCCTCCCCCCTGCCACTCTGTGGCTCCTGCCATGCAGCCAGCTCCTGACACCCCAGCAGCTTGCCCCCAACACCTAGGTTACTCAGCTTGCTGATCAACCTGCCATGTGGCACAGAGTTGAATGCTTTGCTGAAGTTCAGGTATAGGACATCCATTGCCTGACCCATGCCTAATGACCTCGTGACCCAGTCATAAAGTCTCATCGTGTTTGTTTGGCAGGATCCTCCTGACAAACCATGCCTGTTTGTCTGTCCGAGACCATTTATCTCTAGAAAGGTCACCAACCTTTTCTTGAATAGTCTCCATTAACTTGCCTACTACAGAGGTTAGGCTGACTGGCCTGTAGCTTTCCAGCTCATCTCTGGGACCTCCCTTGTGGAGTGGCACCACATGTGCTGTCCTTGAGTCCTGCAGCATGCACCCCTTCTCCAATGAGGTGTTAAACAGGTCCACCAGTGGAGCAGCCAGTGCTTCCTCCAGTTCCCTTAGAAGCCTGGTGCACTCCATCCGGGTCAGGTGCCTTGTCCACCCGAAGGGCCCTAAGACCCTTGAAGACCATGTCCACCCCAATCCCCCCATCAATTTTCTCCACCCCTCAGTCTTCTCCCAGTTTTCTCCTGTGGCATAGGTCTGTCCTTTTCCCTCGTGAAGACAGAGCTAAAGTTCTCATTTAGGGCCTCCACCTGATCCTCACTATTTTCTGCCCATCCCCCTCCCTCTTTAGCCTGACGATCCCGTCCCTGCTGTTTCTTCTCTCTTTTATATACTGTATCTGAAGAAGTCCTTTTCCCCTTCTTTGATCCGCTGTGCCAGCCTTAGTTCTTTTGCAGCTTTAGGTGCCCGGACCACTCGCCCTGCCTCTCAAGCTTTCTGAGTATTCCTCCCTGCCTCCTCCCTCAAGGTACACTTGTACTTCTGGAAGGCTGCCCTCTTCTCCCTCCCTTCTCTGCCACTTTACTGTTGAACCAGCTAGGTCTCTTGGTCCTGCAATTCTTATTATGAGTCTTGGTACAAATGTCTGTGTCATCATTTAAACCCAGTTTAATGACGGATCATTCTGCTCGCATTCCTCTCGGCCTGAGCTTTGCAAGATGCACTACTAGTATGTTCCCCATCCTACTAAAGTCTGCCCTCTTGAGTCCACCACTCTCATTTTGGTCTTGGCTGCTTCTTTTCCCATACTGATGTAAAACCACACTGTGTGGTAGTCACTGCCTGCAAGGGGGACCCTCACTTCTACTTCCTGGACCAGTTTACTATCTGACAACACTAGGTCCAGTATGGCCTCCTCTCTGGTTGGCTCTGTGACCCCCTGCACCAGGAAACACTCCTGGAAAGCATCCAGGAGGACCGGTTTCCTGGAACAGGAGGTAGATGGGGTGCTCCAGTCCACTCTAGGTAGGTTGAAGTTGCCTGTTATGACTCTGTTACCTCTTCTTCCTACATTCTTGATCTGGTCCCCTAGCTCCATGTCAAGCTCCATACGCCGTGAGGATGGTCTGTACACCACTTCTAATCAAATTTTTCTCCCTCTGGCATTCTGGAGCATTACCTATGAGGCTTCTGTTCTGCCCTCTTCCTCCTTTTCCCTGGTGTATATTATCCCTTCCCTTACGTATAAAGCCACACCACCACCTCTCCCCTTTTCTCTTCCCTTCTAGTATAATCTGTACCCAGGGATCATGAGGTCCTAGACCTGGTACTGGATTGCCCGTTTCTATAATGGCTGCTATGTCCACTTCACCTACTGCCATCAGTGCCTGCAGATCTGCTGACTTGTTAGCCAGACTCCTTGCATTCAAGGACACTATCTTCCAGTGTGACCCCTGTCTCTTGCTCCTTGACATCTCATTGTGCCTCTCTCTCCCTTCCATGCACTTTCTATCCTCCACTCATGCTCCCCTTCCTTGTATTTACCTACTGAGGGGGAGGCCCGATGGCCCCCCTCTCCTGGTGACTATGAGTGCCTTGCCCTCTGTTGCCTCCCCCCATATTCAGTTTAAATAATTTTTTTCTGTCAAGTACCCCTCCAGTTTATCCTTCAAGACCCATGTTTCAAACATACATATATGAGTAATCACAGTATATATAGTAAAATACAATATACTATAATTTAAGCAGAGTCTAAAAATACATTACTGTAGCATCCTACTGGTGCTGAAATTGATTTAAGAAGCCATTGTTTCAGCACACTAATTGATGGAGGTTTAAGATAAATAGGCGAAATTTAGCTGGTAGTTGGATCCACAAATTGGGTAGATATTGACTGAAAAAATATGAAGACCTTTGTGTCTTTTTTCTAGGATCAACCAATTTCTGAACATGGGAACTCCTCAGAGAAGGATTTACCCTTCTTTCAGAGAGCCTACTCCCCAGATATTCTGGCAGTTGCCTCAGTACACTCTAGTAGGATAAAACTAACTTATGCAATCTCCTTCTATCAGCAGCAGCCAGAATCCTAGGTACTTATAAGTGTCTGCTTGTTCTAGCAAGACCCCATTTAATCCCTAATAGATATAGTAGTACAAATGTTAGATTTAGGTGCTGTGCCAAATAGAATGAACTTGGTTTTGATTGAGTTCAGATGCAGTTTTGCGGTATTAAAGAAGGCCTGTAGCCCATCAAAACTGCTCTGAAACTTACCCTGTAGCTCCAAAACCAAAGGACTGGATATGTAAACTACAGTGTCATCCACATATAGATGGTAAGATGCATCACCCACACTAGCTTCCAGCCCTCTCAGATAAATCAAAAATAGGAGTGGCCTAAGGACCGAACACTAGGGCACCCCTCTTGAATTAATCATTGGGGATGATTCAGTTCCATTGACCATGGTTGTCTGACTTCTCTGGAACAGCTGTGACTGGCACCAATTCAATGCCTCCCTATTTAACCTAACCGCTGTGAACCTAAAGAGTGAAATGTGGTGGTTAATTGTGTCAAAGGCCCTGGAGGTCAATAAAGATGGCCCAAGTAAGTCGCTTGGAGTTCATTCCTTTGTTGATATCATCCAAGACCCTTGACACAGGACACATTACCATGGTGCCTATAAGCCCAGACTGAAAATGTCAAATAGACTATGCTTTTGTGGGTGATCTGTTGGTTGTTTAGCTAATAACATTTCCAGTAACTTAAAAACCAGTAAAAGCAGGGAACTAGGACAATAGTTTGTCAACTAGCCAGGGCTGCCCCACCTTAAAAGTTGGAATAACCCTGGACAACTTCCATTCTTGAGGGAGGAGACCAGAAGTAAGGGACCAGTTGAATAAATAGGTAAGAGATTCAGCAATCTGAAAGGCTGAATATTTCCACAGGGAGGGGGACAGTCCATCCGGGCCACAACTTTTGTTTGTTTTTAGATCCAACAATAGTTCCAAGTCCTCGTACATCTCTTTCATACTAAATGAAAAGGGGGTTTAACCTCCAAAGTCCTCACAATCCCATGAGTTTTGTAAATTCTCCACTGACTTTCTGAAGAAGTTCCCAGATTTAACAAAAAAATGTGTTGAGTCTGTCTGCCAAGGGAACTTCTCCATCACAATTTCCCTCTGCTTGGATTTGGATATTTGAGTTGGATGTAGCCAGGCCATTTAATTCCCTTATGATAGACTAGAATTTTTTAGGGCAGCCTGCAGCTTCAGATGTTTTTTCCTTATAATAAGCTCTTTTTGCATTTCTTGTCCCTATTACATAAATCTTTCTAAGCTTCCTGTAGCGCTTCCAGTCCTTAGTTGTCCTTGAAACAGGGCCACCTCCCATGCTTTTTTTTTGTCCCTTTTTAATTTCAGTAAGTGAGATGAATACCATGCAGCTGATTTACGTTTGCTCTTCCTGGACTTTAGGTGTAGATGTTTGTCATATACTGCCATCAGTTCCACAGCAAAATATGACCATCCCTCATTTATGTCTGGGATCAGTTTTAGTCTTTCCCAGTTTAGTGCTTCTAAATTTCATACAAAGGCCAGATAGTCAAAAGTTTTATATGATTGAGATTTCACAAATTTTGACAGTCCAGTTGACCTGATCCTTCCTCTACACAATATACCGCATTGTGGTTGCTAAATAAATCAGCCATACCACCTGATTCCTTAGAGTTGTGTTGGTAATTTGTTAACACCAACTCAATTAGCAAAGAATCCACAATATTTTGACATTTACGTGAGTGGGATCAGAAATTAGTTTTAAAGCAACTGGTTCTAATAAGCTTAGATCTATCTAGATCCAGCCAATCTGCATTAAAGTCACTGATCAGTAGTAACTCATGGGTGGTAGAAAAAAAAAGTAGTGTGCCTGATAGAGACAACAGAACATGCAATGTGAACCTTGGTGTCCTATAGCCTCCAAACAATAAAAAGAGGTTTCCCAAATTGTGATTTAATTTTCAGTGCTAGATAGTCACAACAGTTTTTGTCAATACTTGTAGCCGTGTAGGCAAATAAATCTGTCTCGATAGTATATTCACCCCCCCACACCTTTTATGCTCTGGTCTGCCCTGACCAGATGATAACCCTGTACTGCAAGGGTAACATCCTTGTATCTATTGTGCAACCGTGTTTCAGTGAATATCATAAAGTAGAGTTCACACGCCGCTGCAGATTCCCTGATCAAATCCATTTTGGGGTAGAATGCTTCTTCCATTTGAGTGCACAAATAAAACGGCATTCCTAGTCTCCAGATTACGTGCAAGAAGGCCAGGATTTGGGCTAATATCCCCATATTGTAATAAACTCAATGTGATATAAGCCCCAAGCAAACATCTGGTTCCCATCAAACTCGCTGTATAGAAGGAAGGGCATTTCCTCTGCACCTCCCTTCCCCAATTTCCTCCAGTTCCTTTGATTACAGCAGCATTTTGAACCATACTCACTAATAAGCCCAAAGATAGACTATTACCCCTTGGAGGTAAATACCTTGCTGGGAATATGCCCTGCCACATCTCAAGTGAATGGGACCGTGTACAAACACTAGGCCTAATTAGTTTGAAATCCTTTATGCACTAATCCCTCACCATCTTCCCCACCATTCCACTCCCCTCGTAATGATCCCATTAAAAATACAGTCACCAATAGTAAAAACAAAGGCTCCATTATTACTGTGTTTTAGTCAGAAAAAAATTGTAGTTGACAGGGAGCTGTAATTCACACCTGAAGGCCCTTACCCAATCAGTGTCCCCACTCTCCCAGCTCTAACTCAGCACTTCCATGTTAGTGCATCAACTTATTAAAGTTTAAAAAACAACCATGCATGCAAAATCATGTATAAAACAGTTATTAATACAATTAAGAATGAGCTCTAAGTTCGATCTATAACTGGGATCACAATGTCCTGTTAAGACGTGATGCTCTACTAAGTCAGTCTCAGTCTCTATCTCTATTGCTTTTCCTTTCTTAATAACATCTGGGGTCAGATATTCAAAAGTCTGTGTGGGCACTAACTGGTGTTTGCCTGCACAAACTGGGTTTTGCACTGCAGCCCAATATTCAAAAGGCTTAGTTTTGACAACAAACAGGGTTAGCACCCATGTAAACCAAAAAGGGGGGCATGCAAATGGTGGGGTGGGGACAGGAATGTCAGTGCATGCCAATATTCAGCAGATTTGTGCTGCACAAAAGGGTTTTGAGCAATCCTTTTACGTGGTGCAAATACCGCTGAATGAAACCTCTTCTTTCTCTGCGCAGCCCTAGTGACTGCTGGAGGTAATGCAGCCACCTAGCTGGTATGTTGCTAGGGGAGCACACCCACCCCTGTGGTCCATGGCATGCCCCTCTGATCACCAGCCCATAAAAAACTCCCTGGTGCTAGTGGTCCCCCCCTCTGATTGCCAGCCTGTAATGTTAACAAACACTCTCTGGTGCTAGTGGTCCCCACCCCCTCCGATTGCCAGCACATACTGTTAGAAAACACTCCCTGGTGCTAGTGGTCCCCTCCTCTTTGATTGCCAGCCCATAATGATGAAAAACCCTTCCTGGTGTCCAGTGGTTCCCCCCTGGGCTCCGATCCGCTAGCACCAGGGAGTTTTGTTATAAATTATGGGCTGGCAATCGGGAAGGGGGGGGAGGTACAACTAGCACCAGGGAGTGTTTATTAACATTATAGGCTGGCACTCGGGTGGGGGCACTGGCACCAGGGATAGCTACATAAGTCTTAGACCAGGGAAGGGGGGGGCAGCACCATGCTACCTACCTCCACTACCCATGCAAATGGGCCCATAATGAGCATGCAGATGACCCCTTAGTACCTTGCATGCCCAATGTGCTCAATGGGCTCATTTGCATGGGTCCCTTTGAATATTGCAGACAGTGCTCTGGTGCTATCCACTCTTGTGGCCCACTTCAGAAGCCATGTCCAGGGAAGGTTACTTCACTTAGCGCTGCGCTGATATGGCCCTGTATTCAGTGGAATAACACTGGTGTGTTATCTGACTGCATATACAGTAGCATCTTTGGAACCCTGGGCAATCGCAAAGCGGAGCACAAACTTTTGTGCTCCACTGTGCGCTTTACTGAATACTGGGCCTCTGGAGTCTTGTCATCTCCTCATTTTGGTACTGGTACCCATTCAAAATTCATACATTTCTCTTGGGTCACATCAGACTGATGGTGCTGCTTAAAGTGTAGGACTATCCTCCTTTTCATTCACAATTGCCGTTAGGTATTCCTGCATTCTACACTTCAATGGATGTATTGCCCTACCCACATAAACAAGTTTGCAGGGGCACCAGAGGGCATATGTGAGTAAACTAATCACACAACTGATAAACTGTCATCTCATGTGTCTGTTTAGTGTTTGTGAAAGTAAACACATTACGTTTCACTGATTGTTTTTTGAGTCTGATTGACTGAAACAGTTGTGGACCACCATGTCCCTAATATTTTTACCATGACTAAATGTAAAGCGTGGTTCAGGGCCCACAGCTTGTCCAAGTTCAGTATCACCCAGTAGAACTGGCCACATTTGGTGATTATATTGCCTATTTTCCCTGCCACTGGATTAAACTTAGTTACAAAGCTCAATGTTTTCTGGTTCTTTCCTCTCTGAAATATCTAAAACCTGGAGGCATGAATGATAACATAGATTTTAAGCCATTCCTGTAATGAGTTTTCAGGTCTCAACTAAAAAAGGTAAGAGAAGAGTAATGAAATAACTGTCTGAACTTTATTGGCTCTTGTTTCTTCTCTCTCTCCTTAAGATAATTATTTTCTGTTTCTATCTTTCTGTGCACCAAAACCACCATTAGGAATTTCGGTCACATGCCCAATTCTGGAGTATAATCACCTTGTTTCATAGAGGATTTCTCTCTACGTACAGTAAGATACGACAGATTGTCACCCGCAATCTAATTAATTTTATTTTCAGACTGATTTACTGCAGTAAAATTTTGTTACAAGAAAAAAGTGTTGATTCAAAAAATTCTAAAAAACGTTGATTCTTGTATTGTAGCTATTTTCTGTCATATTTTGATATTGTATTTTCTTCTGTGTCAGTCTAGCCTTGTATTGTGAGTAGGTAGCAGGGCTTTCTTAATGAACTGTGTGTGTAAGTACTTCACCAGACACATGCCATTATTTGGTGATGTCACCACCTGACAACTTAAATGCCCAGATACTGTGGTGTTTTTTTGTATGGTCCACCACTAAAAGACCCCTTACCTTCTCTGTCATCTGCCAGACCCTTCGGTTGCTGCTGGTGCTGCTGGTGAGGACCCCATCTGGACCATGCAAATAACTAGTTGGACGCATAAAATAAAGAATAAGGCAGGTTTATTTGCTGTACTGCAGATGTTCTCTTCATGAGGACAAGCCCCAGACTGACAAATCTCTGACTGACAGGCTTACATGGCACTACCAGGCAGTGCAACAATTAGATACATGCAGGTTCGAAGTGCTCTTAAAGGGGCAGCAGCTTAACATTAAGCCCCATGCTTAATGTGTGCATCACATCACCACCGGAACAGTGAATGTGAGCACCACTCGAACAAGCAATAAATCTATAACAGTTTCTGAAAAATAGTTTGAGTAGAGATTTTAAGGCAAAAAAAACATTTTCATGCATTACAAGGCATTAGATTGCACAAAACAGAACAGTACTCCACTGCAGGGAAGGGGGAGGAAAGAACTTGGACTACACTGGGGACCAGTCAGAGTAGCAACAGAGAGGAGGAAGACACAATAGTACTTGAGACTTGGTCATGCCACAAGCGCTAAAGTATGGGGGAAGGAAAAGAAAAGAGAGGGAAGGGTGGCAACAGGAAGGCCAAGTGTTGAGGAGCTGCGATCCTCGTGGTATTGGCTGGTCAGTTGTTTTCTGTTGCTCTGAGGGGAGCGCTATTGCAAGGAGTCGGCGAGAGGATTGCTCCGTGAGGGTGGCAGGGCGAGGTGGAAGCTGCGGTTGTTGTCAGTACTGCTGCATGGGAGGGGTTTAAACTGTGTGCAGAGGTCCGTTGTTTCTGGGGCGGCAGTGCATTTTGCTACTTTTGTCGGTTCAGAAGGAGATGAGCCGTGTGGTCTGTTTTGGCTGTGGGGAGCACAGAGAAGCAGGTCAGGAGTGTTGGCGAGGCGCAGTTGCGAGGAGGGCTAAGCACACTGTTGTTGTGGCCTAAGGTGGAACTGTGAAGAGGAGCTGAATTGTGGAGCTGCTTTCCCATGTAAGGCCCCGTTTCAAGAGTGTTTTTTGTGGGGCGGCTGTGAGCTGCAGCTAGGGGTTGGAGAGGTTTTTTTTTTTCCTCTGGCAAAACAGCAGTTTAAAAGTTTTGTGGCAGGCAGGGAGTTCCATGCAGGCCTGCTGTCATGAGGTGAGAGCTGCTGGGGAGGGTATAGTTTGCAGCTCTGTTGTGCTCAGGCTTGGAAAAAATAACTTGCTGACAGTTCATTTGTTTAGCTGGCTAGCAGTGTTGAATAGCATTACTTTTGACTCTGTTTGGTGCAGGAAGAGGGCTCCAGGCTGTTATACAAGAGGATACAGTTCATCTTTTTTTTTTTTCTCTGCAGCAAAGGCCGTGGTACAGTAACTTTCAGACAGTTCAAGCATACTGGAATGAGGACTTTCGGGTACCCAGCGATGCAGGCAACGTGAGATGGGGGTCTGGACAGAAGAAGGGCCGCATTCTCCACCATGTGTGGTGTTTTTTTGTATGGTCCACCACTAAATGACCCCTTACCTTCTCTGTCATCTGCCAGACCCTTCGGTTGCTGCTGGTGTTGCTGGTGAGGACCCCATCTGGACCGTGCGAATAACTAGTCAGATGCATAAAATAAAGAATAAGGCAGGTTTATTTGCTGTACTGCAGATGTTCTCTTCATAAGGACAATCCCCAGACTGACAAATCTCTGACTGACAGGCTTACATGGCACTGCCAGGTGGTGCAACAATTAGATACATGCAGGTTCTAAGTGCTCTTAAAGGGGCGGCAGCTTAACATTAAGCCCCATGCTTAATGTGTGCTTCACAATATAATCTTGTACAGGCCTTGCTCCCCGAGGAAGTTTGTGAGGAATGTGGGTTACTGGACTGTACTGCAGCTATTTTCTGCCGCTATTTGTAGTTTGTGCAACTTGCATTTAGCCACCGTGAACTTGGATGATTGAATGGATTTCCATGGACGTTTCATTTATACTGTGAAGCTGTGATTTTTTTTGTATTTATTCACTGTTCACTGTTCACTGGTGAATGAATAATAAAATAAGTTGTCACTTGCATACAGTTATGCTTATGGCCTCATGGGAGAAAATGAACAAAACAAAACATGCACTATGGCAGGATAATGGCCTAGTCTTCCACACACCCTGCACTTGTTATTTGCCATGCTCAACAGGATCCTGTGGCAGGAAAAAATTGGAGCAAGATGAGACCCAGAGCTGTTGGGTGACAGAGCTGTTGGGACTGATCCAGATGGGAGGCAGGTCAGCTGTCAGAAACAGAAGGCATAGATTGAAAAAAAAAACTGGAAATCTGGAAGTGGGAAGGGAGTAACAAGGTGAGTGGAAAATTGACTGGGGGAGGACACAGAGGGTGATGATTAATGGAGAATGTTCTGGGAATGCAGGAAGTCACCAGTGAGGTACTGCTGGGGATCTGTAGTAGGCACAGTGCTCTTAAGCTTCTTAATTAGTGACATAGGTAAATGCATCAGAGGGAAAATCTGCCTATTTGCAGATGATCCCAAGCTCTGTGGCACAGTTGGTACTCATGAAGGTAACTGTGAGTTTTGAGAGGAATTGGGAGAGGCTCAAGAGTAGTCAGAAATCTTCCAGCTGGGCTTTAATGCCAAAAAAGTACAAGGGTCATGCACTGAGTGAAGCAAAAATCCAGGGGCAGAGTATACCTTGCGGGATGACAGTTACTGTGACAGAGGAGGACAGTGATCTACGGGTGGTGATCTTCAACAGGCTTATATCATCAGTGCAATATGATAAGGCAATAAGGAAGGTGAACAGGATGCTGAGATGTATTGGTAGGGGGTTCAGCAGCAGAAAAAAAAGTAAGTCATATTACCCTTGTACAGGACTAAGGCTCAAATGCACCTGGAGTGCTGTGTACATTTCTGGAACTTGCCCCTACAAAGGACATCAACATGCTGGAGACAATGCAGAGTTCAGTGACCACAATGATTCTAGGGGCAACAGGGAAGGACAAATGAGCAAAGACTGGAGTGCCTCAACATGTACTAGGAGGTTGGAAGGAAAAGGGGGGAGGGGACATGGCGGAAACTTTTAAATACCTGCAGGTATTAGCAAAGTGGACTCTAGGGGGCTGTTCACAACCAGTCACAATAGAAATACTGGGGGGAATAATAAGAAACTAGTGAGGGGAGGTTTAGAAAAGATTATAGATCGAGGGAGTGCTCCTGACCAATTGGAATGCTCCTTTTCTCTGCATGTGAGACACTCTTATTCTGTGAAGAGTATCTCATGCACAGATGCCCTGTAAATGGGCACGTTCCAGGACAGTTTAAAAAGCATATATATATATATATATATATATATATATATATATTTGATCGAGCACAATCAAAATACATATTACACATTGCTGTATAAGAGTGGTTTCACTTGCTTGCAGCTTGAGCCTGAACAGCTCCGATTCACTTTGCTGTTCTCGATCCAGCCGAACATGCATGAAACCACTCTTATACAACAATGAGTGGCTCTGGGGACATATTAACATACACAAGAGGAAGTACTACTTTACAGAAAGGGTGGTGGAGGGGTGGCTCAGGCTGCCTGAAGCCCTAATCAGTGCAAAAACTGTGGTGAGCTTTAAGGGATAGGCACAAAGGGCTGGTCAAGGGACTGGGTGGGATGGGGAATGGTCAGTTATGATGATCCCCTGGGGGGCATGTACAACCTTACAGGGCCCCCTAATGAAGACTTGTTTGAATGTGAAGTGCTGGGGTAGTGTTCCACTGGAGTGACTGGCACAGGGTCACCTTTATGAACATGCTACTTAATAAATAGATTTATGGCTCAACACTGTGAGTGAGCCTGATTTTGTTTTTCCATTGGAGTGCAACTACTCTTGAACTAGGTCTGTTTTCTGGGTTAGCCACCCTCTAGTTCCACCCCTCTGGTTCCACAAGAGCACTGGAACACTGTTAGATTTAACCTCACAAGGCAGACTGGATAGACCACAATGCCTTCTTCTGCTGGTAGTTTTTTATGTTTCTAGGTTTCCTGAGGGCTGTTACTCAGACCAAGCAGTTCTGAAGGTCTGATCCACACTAGACAATTGGTTGTGGAAAAGGCACCTGAATTAAGCAGTCCTCATGCAGTCCATGAATCTCTGCAGTCTGTTTTCCCAGCTCTGCACTGTGATTGGCTGTGGTGACAAGGTCAAGGGGTATCAGTATGGTGGGGGCCATGCTAATCAGGGACTCTGTCCGCACAAGTGCTTGTAATCAGGGATCGGCCCTGAAACGAGATTTGCCTGCCCCAGTTTGTCCATGCTTAAGGCCAGTGATGGTTGGGGCATCAGTCAGTGAATTCTGGTCCTAGTGTGAATGCTGCTCATTCTCTCCATAGGCAGCAGGTGACTTGACTTTGAGGTGTGACGGGAGTCACTGAAGAAACCAGTCCTACAGTTCTCCTGCTTCGGAGTTCCAGTTCTGGGAACAGGGATGGACAGGGAAAAGGTGCCAACAGTCCAGCCTGGCTCCATGAAGCTGAAGGTAAGTCCACACTTTTGGGAGGGGTTTACATTCCTGGAAAAGAAAACTTGCATAATACCACTTTTTAAAACTGGTTCAAAAATAGAAGTGACTAATTATAAACCAATTTCCATTCTGCCTGTGCAGGGAAAAATGCAAGAGTGATTGTTTCACTCGCAATTTATGGCTTACATAAAGAAATGTAAAGTATTAACAAATGCACAACATGGTTTCAGGAGGGGGTGTAGGACTTTGATTGCCTTGGTCAGGCTCACAAATGATCTGTACACAAATATGGAGGGAGGGTTGTTTACTGGCACTGTGTTTGTGGACCTGACCAAGGTATTCAACCTTGTGGATCACCACCTCCTGTTGAATAAACTTAACAAGCTGGGTTTGAGTATTTCAGTTGTGAACTGGTTTTCAAGTTACTTGGCAAATATAGAGCAAGTGGTTAAAGTAAATGTGACCCTATCAGGTAAATCAGCTGTAAGATATGGTGTACCACAGGGGTTCATTCTTGGACCCCTGTTGTTCACATTGTTTGTCAATGATTAACCAGAAAACTGTGGTTTGTCTAATATAATATTATATATAATATTATATGCTGACAACACAGTTTTATACACAGCAGATCAAAACATAGGTGCTTTGAATAAATGCATACCTTCTGGTCATCTCTGTGGCACCAGGTGATGAGGGGGCACCTGGCACACTGGCGACCCAGGTTTTCATCCTGATACCAGAACAGCAGAAGCGGTGACCAGCAAGGAGGGTTTGTAGTGTCCCATGGATGCTGTCCTCCCTGGAGAGGAAGGAGGGAGCAAGCCACACTGCTCTTCGGGGTGCTTCTGGTGGCCCATTGGGGCAGCACACCTATGAGGTGTGGGTGACCATGCACTGCAGGAGCACTAGTACAGGATGCTGTGAGCATGTGGCCATAGTTAGGGAGGGCAGGGCAACTTAGAGGGAAACAATGGCTGCCTGGCTGTCTGGATGATGGCGACCTACTCCCTCGTCTGCTACAAAACTGGCGGTGTTTGAGCTGCACCCTCACTGTGCCCTGGTGAGGAGTGAGGCCCTGTAAGTCTCCTGTCTGGGAGAGGGCTCCCCCAATGACAGGATACGTCAGCTCGACTGGAGGCACAGTGTAATGAGGGGCAGTGGATGGTGGTGGGGGAGTTCAGTGGGTGGGGTGGACTTGGTCACCTGAAGGAGTGGACGACCAGGTGTACCCAGAGGATAAACAGAGCATACAGAAAAAAACTTATCCTCTAATTATGAAAAATTATATAATTGGTTCACATATAATAAATTACTGTTGAAGAAAAATAAGACAAAATTGATGACATTTTGTACTGCACAAAAAGCAAGCAGAAATTCTGGTAGCTTTGTTATTAAATTTGCTAATGGGAGTAATTTAGAAGAAGTAAATTATTTTAAGTACCCACCTAGGGGTAACCTTAGACTCCCACTTGACATTTGACATACATACTGATTTGGTGTGTAGTACACTACATAGAAAACTGAGTACCCTTTATTCAATTAAAAATGTGCTTGCAGACTTCTCTTAAAGATAATATCTCAGTCTTGTCTTTTGTCCATTTTAGATTATAGTTAGTTAAAAGCTTTATTTTTTGACAGGCTAGAACTTTAGGTCCTATAGAACTTATCTACAAAGTTGTCCTGTGTATATAAAATGCAAACAGTTAACAATACAAATCATACAGACATTTCCGGACAGCTATTAACAAGTTACAAGAAGTAGTACAAGCATACATGAATTAAGTCAAAAACAGACACATTCTTGTCAGTAAGAAATGTCAATAGCTGACTTAAAGGCAGTTAATTTATGTTGATTCCTAATTGATGGAGGTATTTGATTCCATAGGACAGCAACTGAATAATGCAGTCATTTGTCCGAATCTTGTTCGTGTTTTGGGAATGTTTAAGCCTTGGTGGGCTACATCTCTTAACATATAGTGGTGTTCATCATTTGCTGATGGAATAGTTAAATTTGAACATTAGAATAGCGTGTTGCTTTTTTGGATGAATAGCCAAACTGTTCCATTCTAATTTTTCATACATTGTACAATGGTGTGTGGGTGAAATGGACATTTCAGTACAAACCTTGCAAGTCGATTATATGTAATATCTAGCTTCTCTATGGGAGCGTGGTGTGGTGTGGGGCATCTGAAAGAGTTCGTAGTAAGAGAATTGTAATATATAATGCAATTGCCAGATTTGCCTTGAGTGCCAGATACGATGAAGATCATTATGACTTGTATAGTAATTTGAACTGGCTGCCTTTGGATCTTAGGGACAAGTATTATATAAATAGCTTGATATGTAATGAAATAAGGAAAGGGATGAATGGGCCTTCGGCAGATATTGTTATGTTAAAGAAAACACCACAGCATTTAATATCTGATGAGACCCCAACACTCCAAATACCATGCTTTAAAATTGTAAAAGGTCACTTATAATGCAGCAAAAAACTGGAATGCAATAAGTTCTGACATAAGAAATGCTATTAGTTTAAATCATTAAAAAAAATTGTATAAATGTTGCTTACTGTCTGAAGCTAATTGTAACTGTGTTTAGTATAAGTTGCAGTCTATGTATGTATTTTGTATTTGTGTCCTGGGTCGTGCCTGCACAAGGGCCATGTGGCCTAGTGTACATACCCGGTTAACAAAATAAAAATGAAAACATTAATAAGGATAATGTTAGGGATATCAAGGTTGAAAGATCTATGGGTCAGAGAGACCATAATTCTGTGAGATTTAATATAGTGCTGGAAGTACATTGTCTTGACTCCAGCACCATGGTCCATAACTTTGTCCAGCAGACCCCCAAATTCCCCCCACCTTGCCAAGAAAAAAACACACACAGGTCTTGGAAGAAATAGCCACAGCCATGCATTTATTTAAAATCCAAATTTTAATATTAATCTTTTATTGCATTTCTTAAATCATACTTCTAATATTAATATTTTATAACCTTTTTACCATTGAGCAATGTGTGCTGCTGGGAGGATCCGCCATACCTCAGACACCAGCACCGTCCATCAACCTGGGAAATCTCTTCTAGTGCATGCCAAAGTTTCTCTCAGCAGTAGCAAAATTGGTCATACAGCCAAGGTTCTGGCAGCTGCCCCCAATCTGGCGTCGCTGACCTTGCAGTATGCACTGCTGAGGCTGGACCTAGACCCCCCCTTCCGGGTACAGATCTTGTGATTCCCCCACCCTCACACCGACCAAGGGCCATGACACCTTTGGGAGAACTGACATCATCCCCTTCTTTCCCACTACCTTCCTCATGCGCTTCTCCCGCACCACCCTGCCACCTGGCTGCGACAGTTTGCAATACCATAACCACGCAATATACCCATGTATTCCACTACAAACTCTACTCTTATATGCCACTGTTCAGTGTGAAAAGGATTACTATTAGTGTGCAATCTCTTTTAACTCCCATACCAGCTACTTATGTTGATACCTACCCTCCTACCATATTATCATTATTTCTAGAGACAGAGGATGGGACCCTGGGCAGCAGTACTAGATATCCTCCCAACTCCTCCTCACCCAACCCCTTCCCCTCTCCTGGAGGGGCATGGTGATGCCCTATCCCTAGAGTGAGTCCAGGGCCTGCTGACCACTCACAAGGATAGGCATCCACTTACTACTGCTTGGTCAGTGGGGGGAGGTGCCCCCCGGACAAATGGCTGGATGCTTCAATACTTGGGTAGCTTCTGTATTATAAAAATGAACTGTATTAGAATGGGAAAAATAATAACTGATAGACTTAAAAACATAGTTGGAACAAAGGGAGTGGAGAACAAATAGGCAGCTGTAAACTGGACGCTATGGGAGGCTTCCTAGGGGTGCATTAGGGGTGCATTAGGTGTGTTAGTAAAGCAAACATGACCAGAAAGCCAGTTTAGTGTGATGTTCAGGTGACGGAAGCAATTAAGAACAAAAATAAGGCTTTTAGAATTTGCATGGGGAATAGTCCAAGGTCAACAGGAGCTGTATAAATAAAAACTAGAGAGAAGTAAACAAATCATTAGGAGGGCAAAAGCAAACACTGAATTAAAGATAGTGGAGGGTATTAAGAAAACGTATGAACTGGGGATCATAAATGAAGAAAGCTGATTGGCCGAGAGCTCTTTGAAGCAATGATAATATCGGGCTACATCATCACGGCTTGAAAAAGCCTCTGGCCACCAGCCTCCTCGCAGACAGAAATTCCTCTGACAGCTGCATTTCCCCTCATTCCTTACATGCTTTACCTCACACAACTGTGCCCACTGCCTCTGGAAAGGCGGATCGAATTACCCAACACGAGCGTCTGTTTAAAAAATAAAAAAAAAAACAACCGTCGCTCATTCCTCCTCACACAGCCCACCGGAAGACATACCGCAAGGCAGAAAACATAAGCAGCATGGCATCAGGCATGGCTTGAGCAACTCCCCGTGAAACAAACAAAAAAAAAAAAAAAAAATGTCCACACGATGTGTGTGTGCGTACCTGTTTAGTTGCTCTCTCCCACTGCCACCAGATCAGAGTTTCACAAAAATAAATAAATAAATGCAGTCCATCTTTGCACAGTCTTAGAGCACACAGCAGGACCAGGTCAAATGCAAGGAGCACACAGTGCTGGGAGGTGAGAGTTCAGAGCAGCACCTCTTCAACCAACTCCACTTACAACAGCGCCACCTGCTGCCCAGGGAATTATAGGAACTTTTTTCTGAAAAGATACTCCTCTACCACTCTAAAACAGTCATTTTAAAAACATTAAAAAAAAGTTTTTTTTGCGTTTTGTACTGCTAAAACTTTTAAGCCAGTTCATAATAGCAATAAGTCACTCCAGGTTGTGGTATATCATGGGATATCATCACTTCTCTGGTGGTTGGACGCACTTGGCCTGCGGCCTCATGCCCAACCACACAGAACAGTTTGACATAAGATGCTGGAGACAACAGTCAGGGAGCAGAGTGTTGAATTCCTAGGAGAAAAGGAGCTGATAGATAATCAGCACGGGTTCACTAGAGGCAGATAATGTCAGACAAATCTGACAGACTTTTTCAACTCTCTGACACAATTGGTTGCCATATTTTAGGCAGCTGATATCCTTTGTCTGGATTTCACAAAAGCCTTTAACTCTGTGCCACATAGGAGACTGGTAAAGAAGGTGGGTAACCTGGGGTTATTGGAGAAGCTCACTAGCTGGATTAGGAACTGGTTGTCAGGAACGACACGGAGGGTTGTCCTCAGTAGTAAGTTCTCCAGGGTAAAGAACATAACCAGTGGAGTAATACAGTGGTCAATCATGAGGCAAATTATTTTTCATATGTACATTAACGACACTGAGGTTGGGCTCCAGAGGAGGTGAATTTATTTGCAGATGATACCAAACTCTGCAGTAGAGTGGACAGCGAAGACAGGATTAACAAAAAGGAACACTGTCAACTCCCTTAGGCCTAAAGGTGTCCCTAGTTTAAAAAACACATTTTATGGTTATTCACATTCTATAGAGAGTATTTATGCAGCTGGTAGATTGATTCAGATCCCTTTTTTCTTTTAAAAAGTGAAAAACATGTTTGTTTACATTTCTTGACCAGCTCCCACTGCATCTTTCTTGGACTCAGGAATGCTCCCAACACAATGTAGTCACTTACTATGCAGTGTGAGTAGAGAAGACTATTGTACCATGAGTAGCTCACTGTTTGAGGGTATTTCTAATGTTCAGGAAGTGTGCAATAAGAGTAGTTTGATGACTTGAAGCAAAACAAGGCTGGATATAGCTATACATTACCCAGCATTTCAGTTCTAATAAAAAAGGAAGCAGACAAAACAACCAGCAATATCAATTAATTTTAGAGAAGGTAAGCAATCATAAAATGTGGGGTTTTACCTAAAAATAGTGTGATGCAAAGAAGTTGACAGTGTCCATTTAAAGAAGGGTGTGGAGAGAAAGGACAACTGGTCAGGCATGTGACAACTGAACCCGGATGCCAAAAAGTGCAAAGTGATGCCCATTGGGTGCAGGAATCCACCGATGGAGTATTAGGTAAATGAGTAAACATAGATACTCAATGGAGGAAGGGGACCTGGGTGTAATAATTATTAACAGTTCCAAATCCTTCTCTCAATGTAGCAGAGAATATGGGAAGGCAAAAAGGATGCAGGGTTGTATCAGTGGGGGTTTCCCATCATAACTGGAAAGTAATTCTTCCACCATAAAAGTCTCCTGTTACACTCCACCTGGTGTACTATGTGCAGTTTTGGAGTTCACTTTAGAAAAAATACTGAGGCAAGTTAAGAGAAAATGCAGAGGAGGGTGACCAAAATGATTCAAGGCCTGCAGGGCAGGACTTATGAAGAGAGATAGGGGGACCTGAATAAGTACTCACTGGAGACCAGGAGGGCAATACAGGATATAACAGAGATGTCCACATACAGTTGGGGGTCCAATAAGGTGGATTACATTGAACTTTTCAAAATAAGGAACAGTTCAACCACCAGGGGTGACAATGTCAGGCTGGTAGGGGAGTAGTTTAGGAAGGGCATTAGGAAACATTTTCTTCAAGGAATGCATGTTGGACAAGTGGAACAGTTTGCAAAGCATTGTGGCTAACACAGAGAGCATAAATGGCTTCCAGGCAGCACTGGACACCAACAAGAGGATCATCAGCAAAAGGGGGGGCAGACATTGGTAAAGAAGTAGTGGGGGGGAGCATTGGGTAAGGCTAAGAATGATTAATATGAGACAGGGCTTCAGAGCAGACTCAATGGACTTAAGAGCCTGGATTTAAAAGGGTTAAGCATAATGCAACCTCAATTTGTGTCAATATTGTGATGCAAATTGCTACCTCTGCACCAGGATGTGGTGCAACCATTGAAAAATGATCAAATCACTATCTGCTGCATCTGTGCTTGCATCACTATTGTGCCACATTTATATTAGGAAAATTACTTACACCACATTTGCATCAGAAAAATGCCACTCCAGTGTTCAATACTTGTGTTAACTATTTGTATCACAAGTATGACACAAATGCTAGACCACTAAAAAGGTGGTCTAAGTCATGAGGCAGGTATGGAAGCAGCAAAGCAGGCTTCCCACGTCAAAAGTAGTACAGCAATAGGGGACACAACAGAGGCAGAGCAAGAAATAGATAGTTGCATCATAATTTAATATGGATAGATAGACTCCCTGGGCACTTTTAAAAATACATACATGGGTCAGAATTAAATCTGTGTGATTTATATTGCTGCAGTTATGATCCAAGTTTCTACGGCCATGTCATTCATGATGCAAGTATGAAAATATGATGTAGGTATGAAATATGATGCAAGCGTGTTGCCACATCTTTGTGATGCAATGCTACACATTTTGGTGCAGTTGCATCATTTTTGAGGCACCTTTGAAAACCCCACCCTAAAGTCTTTTTAGGCTTTTACTTTTTACTCTTCTATGTTAAGTTTAAAGCCAGCCGCCATTTGTAAGAGAGTTCCCAGTCAGGTAAAATATATCATAGCCACCATGCTTACACCAGGGATCCCCACTCCAAGGGTACAATGCCAAACACAGCTGTGAGCACAAATCATTTTCCTGTGAGGCAGAATCTTTAAATCATTCCTACAAGAGGATCCACCTCAACTAGACATACCCCAAGCTGTTTGAAATCGAAGAGCTATTGTACCTATGCACACAGTTCCCTCCACCCAAAGGCCACAACAGCTAAGACATAATATAATGACTGTTTTTTGCCAGGATTTAGTGCCATGCCAGAAGGCAGGAGAGGCTACATAAATGCAAACTGTATACCCTGACACTCACTGGCAGCCAAATGTCACCCCTCCAGCAAGCTGGGCAAAAACATGATCTAAATCTGTCATCATTCATTTACCCTGACATGTCAGAACCTTGGGCCTCCAAGAAGTGCACCCTCTGCTGTTTTACAGGCTTCTTGCTATACTGTATAACACAAGACACTCAGCCCAGGGTGGCTTTCAGTAACAGGCTCCGTTTTTTAACTACCTCACTGTCATAAAGCAGGCTATGCTGTGAAGCAAGTGGGTTTCACAGTTTACAGCACTTGCTAAGTTTTCTGTAACAACCACAAAGTAGTACAATAACATGCTCTAATGCACTGATTAACTACAAACACTACACATTCCTTCTGGGCAGTCTAGTTTGCTATGTTTAAACAAAGGCTCTTATGTGTTCCTGTATTCAGACATTTAGCGACCTCATGGTTCTGCCCTTATATTCTTTCCCACAAAGATACCAAATAAAGTGCACCACATAATCAATTAAATGAAAGACTTTTAGTGTGTGTATGTGTATGCGGGAAGGGGGGGGGTCTAGCCAATAAAGTGGTCCATAGTCACTTTGAAAAAGAAAACAAAAGGATTGTCAGCTCCTCCACCACAAATGTGGTTCATGTGGAGGGTGTACATAGGTGCACAGAGGAAAAACGTTTCAGCATACTCCAGAACAGGGTATAAAGGTGAAAGTGAAGGAATGAATTATGTGCACCACTAATTCTGTGGTGTAAATGAATTGGTGTCCTTGTGGGAAATGTGGGTAGAGCCATGAGGCTGCTAAAACTGTGAATATCTTATGAGAACACATAAGAGCCATTGTTAATAGCAAACTGGATAGCCCAGTAGGAATGCACTTCCTGGAGGCCCATGGTTCTGACCTGAGGCAGGTTAAATTCACGGGGATAGATCACATTGGTGCCCACTTCAGGGATGGTGATAGGATGCATATGCTCCTACCTACAGTGAGAGAGTAGATGAAACTTCTCTCTGAAAAGTAGAGTACCATGTGAGTTTATTTGCAGATGATACCAAACTCCGCAGTAGAGTGGACAGCGAAGACAGGATTAACAAAAAGGAACACTGTCAACTCCCTTAGGCCTAAAGGTGTCCCTAGTTTAAAAAACACATTTTATGGTTATTCACATTCTATAGAGAGTATTTATGCAGCTGGTAGATTGATTCTGTGGTCTGAATGACGAATGAGATTTAACCACATTCGTATAATCCATTTTGTTAATATAACAGATGAAATTGTTGTATGTGGTCTTTTATGAAGAACAAATGCAGAATGGCAAAAGTAGTTTTTCCCTTTTCTCCTTTTTTATTTCTTCAGTTCTAGATAGTTAATTGAAGACAATGGAAATGACGAATTCTGTTAAAAGAAATTTGCAGTATCTTTTGACGTTAGCACTTTCACCAAGGGTATTGCACTGCAAGTACCTGCAAAGTACAAATGAGTAGATAGTGAAGACGTATTCTTCTTGACTACAATCACAGGCATGCAGAGCAAGTTACTGAAATTGACAGAAAGAAGATTGAGGAGGGATGTCAGGAAATGCTTTTTCTCCAAAAGAGCGCTGGATAAGTTCAACAAGCTGCCTGAGGTGGTAATGAAGGCCATATCAGTGGGGAGTTTCGAGGTACAGTGGAACAGGCACGTGGCCATAATAAGAGGGAAGGGGCCAGAGGTAAGTGGAAGGGAAGGCCAGAAGGGTTTAAGTAGTGTAGCTAGGCAGGGTGGGTAAACTGTATGGCTGCGAGGCCTTTTTCTGCCATTATTTTCTGTGACGCGACAGGGAGACACTGTGCTGCTGGAGTGTAGTGACTGTCCTCCAGTCATGGGTAAGCTGTACATTTTTGTAATTTGCACTATTGTGCCTGTTAAAGAAATTCAAGCAAAATCTTATGCAGCAGTAAAGTACTTTACTCCTGTATCTGAGTGCACCTGCTTTTGTATTTTGCAGCTTTTGTGAGCTAGCCACTCCTAGAGTACACCATTGCAGCACTGTGATGTGCACTCTCTTTCGTTGTGGGTTGGCTTTTTATAAACAGTTCTTTAATTTAATGTACTGGTCTACTGATTTGTCTTTCTGCTGTTTTCTTTTGAAAAAGCAATAATGTTCATATGACACTGTGGCCTAAAAAATTTAAAATTACTCAAATTTCTGCATTATGGCATCTCATTTGAGGGTCACAGCCTGAACGATACTGGCTTCCACAACTGATTGGGTAGAGTACTCCATGTAAACTACCCTCTTTGAGAAGTAATCCTTTTAATGTTTCTTTTTATTCTGCTCCTCTCAGTTTCAAGCCTACCCTCTAGTTCTGCCTGCACTCACCAGTAGGATTAGCTGATGCCGAATCTGCATTTGGTGCTGATGTCCGAAGAGACTTGTTTTCCCTTCAGCATTTCACCACCTTTATTTTTAACTCTGTTTATTATTCACCCTTCTGTGCTGCAGCTGAGCCACTCACTCTGGGTCCTCCAAAGTCCCATTAGCTAGGCATACTGCCCCCTGGTGTGTATATGTGTGTGTGTGTGTGTGTGTGTGTGTGTGTGTGTGTATATATATATATACCTGTGGAAGCACAGGGGCCTCCAGGCCGTGCACTTCCATTTATAGGACAAAAGTGACCAAATTGACAGCATAGCCTTCTTATTACCCAACCTCATATACCCGTTACAGAAAATTTTAGAATCCCAGACAAAACATAATTCTGCACAACTGCAACGTCATTCCATGCCGCAGGTGCAAAAACACATTTTGGGCAGGATTTAAAAAATGACTGCTGTGGCCAGCCCAGTAGCATGGAGTGCTGAGGCATCATGCCTTACCTCCTGCATGCCGGTGAGGTTGCCAGGGGTCGACTGGGGAGGGAGAGGATTGAGCATCTGGGGGACAGCTCTCCTCTCCTTTCCCAGGAGGGGTGAGGATGGAGTTCACTGCTTGACTGGCCTCTAGTGGTGGCTGGGGGCTGGCACAGTTGACCCACACAAGGTGGGCAGAGCTTAACTAAATGCTTGGCGTACTGCATACAGAAGCATGCGCGGCTTGGCCATTGGCATCATTGCATGGCTTGGCTCTATGCTCAGGGCAGGACAAAAAAACAAGAGGAGAAAAAGCCAACCGGCAGGATGAAGCCAGTCTCCCCACCGCACTGGGCCAGCTGGTGCCTCAAATCTCTGTGAGAGGTGATGGCGGCATGTCTTGTTGTTGGTGGAGGATCGGGCGCCAGTGGAAGGTGGCCGTCAGCAGGGATATAAAATAAAAAAGGAAAAATGATAGCTGTGACATACATGAGGTAAGGGTAATAAGAAGGCTATGTTAAAAATCTGGGGTCAAAATATTTAAAATTTTAAATATTCCTAGCAGGCGTAGCGAAATTGCAATGAATGGTCATAACTACGGCATTTTTTTCATATTTTGACCCCAAATTTTCAACGTAGTCTCCTTATGACCCTACCTCATAAACCCTACAGGTGAAATGCTAAAATCTGTGCCAAAATGCCATTCTGTGCTACAGGTGTGAAAACATGTCTCCGACAGGAGGTGAAAAATGACAGTTGCGCTGTTCATGAGGTAGTGGGAAAAAATGGCAATGTTGAAAGCTTGGACTCAAAATACTGAAAATTACCAAAGTTATGCAAGTGTGTAGAAAAATTACAACAAACGCTCATAACTCAATCATTTTTAGGAATTTATTCACCACATTTTTAACATGGCCTTTTTGGGTCTTCACCTCATGAACACTGGTGGTAAAATTTTGTTATTCAGTCCCAAATGCTGATTTCAGGCAGTGACCACAAAATCACATTCCGGGCCTGATTAATGGAATGAGAGTGCCAGTATTCATGAGATGGGGTCCCAAAAAGGCTATGTTAAAAATTTGGTGAAACAATTAAAAAAAATGGCAAAGTTATGAACATAAGTTCAAAATGCCATTGAAATACATGATAGGGCACATACCTTAATTATTAATTTCACGGTTCGGCTTTGAAGAGTGCAGACGTGTCTGAGTCCACAGGAGATGACAGCCTGTGACCTCTGGTGGTAAGTATAGGGTAAGGGGGGTGTGGGGTGGTGGGTGCTCAGTGGGAGGGTTGGAATGGGGAGTGAGAAGGAGGGAATGACTAGGGACTGTTTTCTTTCTTTCAGGTTTAAAAATAAAAAAGATGTCGGAGACTTTTTTTTTTACAGGATTCAACTAAGTAAATATTTCAGGGCACTGGGAGTGGGCTCCACAGTGTCCCACACTACTGGGGGGGGGGTCTAAATGCCAACATGGAGATTGGGTCCCTTGATGTCACTACTAAATAAAACAACGGGCTGGGGTGGGAGGGATCTGACACCAGGGGTGGGCTGGGATCCAACACCAGAGGAAGGCATCCCGGTGTTGGATTATATATAAATAAACAAGGGATAAGGGGACGGAAATTGGAGGGTGGGGAGGTGCCACTAGACATCAGAGAAAGAGCAGGACAATGATCAGAGGGTGGGGGGTACCACTAAACACCAGGCAAACATCAGGGACCATGATCGGAGGGTGGGGGTGTCACTAGACACCAGGGAAACATTGGTGACAATGATCGGAGGGTGGACGGTGCCACTAGACACCAGGGAAACATGGGTGACAATGATCGAAGGGTGGTGGGTGCCACTAGACATCAAGCAAACATCAGGAACAATGATCAGAGGATGATGGGTACCACTAGACACCAGTGAAACATTGGGGACAACAATTGGAGGGTGGGGGGTGCCTATAGACACCAGGAAAACATCAGGGGACAACGATCGGAGGGTGCAGGGTGCTACTAGACACTAGGAAATATATGGGGACAGTGATCGGGGAGTGAAGGTGGCCACTAGACACCCAGTAAAACAACAGGGCTCTCAACTCACACTGCAGCTGTCAGCAGGAGTTCAGCTGCGGCTGCAGAACTAAATGAAGTCCGCTGTTCTCATACAGAGAATGCGTCGGAAGGCTCCTCTCCCTAAGCTGGGCACCCGGGGTTTTGGGTGCCCAGAAAAAGTATTTCTGGCCCTAATTGTGAAAAACAAACACCAGCATCTAGTTAAACAGGGCCTGTTTAGCTAGGTTTGTAATATTACAATGGTTTTATGTATTTTTCAAGCATCTTAGTTTGTGGAAAAAAATCAAGATGGCTTGCGAAAAAAGGATTTTTTTCTCACGAAAAAGCATTTCTCCCTCTAGAAAAGGGAACAGGTTTTGAGAGAATGAATCCTTTTTTGCAAGATCAAATCCTTTGTCAAACTTTTTTCCTCTGTCTTAAAAAGTGATCTTCCCATAGGAAATAATGGGAACTTAAAAACTGAATAACTTTGCAACAGATTAATATTTTTTCACCAAACCAACGATGGCAGTTGTTACCCAAGTTCTTTCTGCTACAAAAAAAATCACTGCAAAATTCCACACCATCTGGCCACAAAGTGATCAACAAAAAACTGCAAAAAGTGGCGACTTTTAACTTTATTACACTATATGGATCTCAGAATCTGCACATCCAACACTTGCCATGCCAAGAGAGCTACCCCACAGGACAGCGCATACCAAATTTTGTGCAAATCCATTAATAGGTTGCAAAGTTATTAAAGTAAAAAATCTGAGGTTTAACATTAAACAGGCTATTCAACCGTAACTATAGTGGTACTATTGTGCCACTATAATATAGATATACTGTAGAGAGAAAAAATTATGGCAATGTATGGTATACAAGAAAATAACAGCAAACAAAATCCAGAGTATCCAGTCACACTTTCCGAACAGTTTCAAATATCAATGTATTTTACACCAAGCAATCCTGAAGACAATCCCAGGCCCGGCCCAATGTTTCTAATAGTGGAAGCCTTCAGGAGCTAGGATCTGTCATACTCATATTTCATGTAGTATTTATGTTCCATATTCTTTTCTTTAATCATAGAATGCCTCGGTTTAAGTACTTATGAGTTTTTTGCATGCTGGTATGTGTCCTGATCCGGTGTTGTTCTCTTCATTGTGCAGGCCTGCTGTAGAGAGGCAACACTGAACTAGGACGCATACCAGCATGTGCATAACTCATAAAAATTGAAACTGGATGCAGTCTATGATTAAAGAAAAGAAAAGCAGTATGTAACATAAATGCTACATGAATAGTGAGTAGCAGACAGATCCTAGCCCTGAAGAAATCCACGCTGGGTGAAATGTTGGACGTGGCCAGGAGATCGTCTTGTGATTGGTTGAAAATACATACATTGATATTTGAACTGTTTGAGTGTGGCTGTGTACTTTTGATTTTATTTGCTGACATTTTCTGCCATAACCAGCCCCATACTGAACATTTTTACGAGCGGACATTAGCAGAAGGGAACCCACCTAACACGTTGTGCTTCTTGAAATACAAGAAAATAACACCATAGACAGGTCAAACAGACCATAAAGCCATGAGCCCAAAGGGCAAGTGGTTTTTATGAGCTTGTTCAGCCCTAAGATGGTATTACTTTTTTGAGTATACCAGACATTGCCATCTTTCATTTTATATAATATGTTAAGTTGGACACTGTGTTCTTGGTCCTATGGGTTGTTGTCTGTAGAAGTGTTTTTCCATAGTGTTGTGATTTTCTGTAGCATAATGGTATGTCTGGTAGTGTTCTTCTTTAGTGTGGGGGTTTTCCATAGTGTGGTGGTATTTCTGGTAGTGTTTTTGCATAGCGTAGAGGCTTTTCATGGGATACTGTAGATTCTGTCCCTGTAGTGTTTCCATAGAGCAGAGGCCTCCTATAAAAGGCGATGTGGCTCTGGTGGTCTTCCCCTCATTGTTCAGGATGGAGAGTGGTGTAACATTGGATTAGGAGAGGTGTGGTGTGTTGTCAGGAGTGGCATTTTTTAACTGCCTGCAGGAGTGGCAGTTTTGAGCAAAGTGTGCCATTAGCATGATTCAGTGACAGTGAAGGTGGCATGTTTTGAGATCAGGAGCATTATGGAGGTTGGTAGCAGTGAGTAGAGCAGACCAGCATGGAGGGCCTGTGTGAGAGAGACCTTCAGTGTCAAGGGGCATGGTTGTTTTGGTGAGTGAGGTTGGAGGGAGGTGTATGTGATTGGAGTGTACACTAGGGTAGTGCTCTAACTTTCTTCTGTAGGAAGAGTTATTTGTTTTCTGCTACAAAGTGTAGCTGTGAGGTATGGGTGGGTTAGGGTGGCTGATCCATTTGTTTTCTGTTACAAAGTGTAGCTATGAGGTATGGGTGGATTAGGGTGGCTGGGGTTCCCATTCCCACCACTGACTGATGCGCCCGGAGTAGGGTGTATGAAGATGTGCCCGCGCTGCTGCTGGGGTAGTTCCCATCAGTGTCACCAGTGTAATTCCCTCTAAATTCTCCTAGTTAATCAGTGGTCATTCTGGTACCAGGTCAAGAGAGGGAATAAATGATGGGTAAGTGTGGTATAAAAGGAAATAAACCTATTAAGGGAGCTAACCAAATCATAAAGACATGAGCCAGAATGTTGGCCTCCTCAATGTGTTCATTTTCGAGTACAGCATATTTACCTATCTTTTATTTTATATAATACATTTGGATGTTTACTGGTAGTTTTAATCACAATTGCATATACAGGGATATACAGGGGAGATAACTGCCAGCTACTTCTGGGGGAAGTTCAATCTATGTAGCAGATAGATAGATAGATAGATGATAGATAGGTAGATAGATAGACAGATAGTTAGATAGTGACATGTAAGCAATAACCCATGACAGTACATGGGCTTATGGTGAATTAATGCACACCTGAGGTACACTGCGAGGCATGATGCCAAATGCCAAGTGCCCTCCAACACTCTGAAAGTGCATTAATTCAACATAACTCTATGCCGTGGAGTGGGGTTATTACACTGATAAAATGTGTTTCTCAGGTAGATAGACAGACAGATAGATAGACAGACAGATGAAATAATGTGAAGAAACAATTTTAAATGTAAATTGAAGAAATAGTCCTTCCACCTGCTAGGACTTGCTGGGACTTTTGGGTATTTTCAGTTCTGACTATGGTAGTTTGCCCTACTTAGGTGTTCATGGGTGCAGTGCTTTTTGTCTGATGGTGTAGTTTATACCAACCTCCATAGCACCTACCCACCACACTTCCATTCTTTTGTTAAATTTTTTAACTTCTCTTAATGTTTTGTTTGCTGATTTTGCTGTCCTACCAGGGCTATGTACAGTCACAGAGAACTGTTCTTAGCCCTGTGAGAACAGCGGGATCAGCAGAAATTTTACCTAAGCTTATAAAATCTCTAACATGCACTGCAGGCTATTGAATCTCCCACTGCTGCAGCCCTGCTCTGATGTCAGCTATAGGGGATTCTGGGATTTATGGTTACACAGTATACTGCAGTAAACTAAACAGTAAGCAAAAAAAAGTGTTTGCACACAAAGTGAAAACTGGACCAGCCCTGCACTTGGGTGTGCAGCTCTTAGTGTTAACTGTTCCCTTTTAAAGTAGAACAGCATCAAACTTATAAGTATTCTTTCTCAGTAGAAGCAGTTTTTTAAATACTGGTTCTAGTTCTGTTATTTTTCTATCTACAGGGGCTTGTTAGAAATATCATTGAGTGTTTTTGACTTAAGATTTGGTGGTAAGTGTTATTTGTTATTTCAATACTGCATGATGTACTTTATGTCCCTAACAACCACAGAGATCTATAGCAGAACACAGACTCATTGTGACACCAATGTAAGAGCTTTAGAAGGGCATAAACTAACACTAAGGTTCATACTAAGGTATAAGGAGCTGAGAAGGCTGACAGCCCATACTTGCTCCTGTCTCTTTACCCATAGTACTTCAGGCTATTACCTTCAAGGATGTATGTGTTTAATCTTTTCTTGAATTGAATTTTATTCTTACTAGCTATTACGGTTGATAAATATAATAATAATACTTTATTTTTATAGCACAATTCTAAAATCAAAGCACTTTACATAATTAAAATACATATAATTACAAAATAAACAATTAAAAGACTGATGATGATGCAGAGTGCAGATAGATCAGATAAAATAATAATTGAAGGCTTGCTTAAATAAATGTTTTCATGGCTGCCTTAAAGCTCTCCATGGTCCTGCACTCTTGAATCTAATGAGGTAAAGAGTTCCACATGGTGGGGGCACTGTGGATAAAATCCCGGGCCCCAGACATTTTCAGGTGCACCCTGGGAATCTCTAACAAATCCTCGTCAGTTGAGTGGAGAGGGCGGCCATGGCTGTAGGGAGTCAGGCGCTCTTGCAGATAGCTCAGACCCAGTCCATGCAGGGCCTTACAGGTCAGAAGTCTGACCCTGAAGGTGATACACCACTGTACAGGCAGCCAGTGCAGTTTGCGGAGCATGGGAGTGATGTGACTCGAACGAGGAGTCCCTGTCAACAACCATGCTGCAGCATTCTGCACCAGCTGCAAGTGATGGATATCAACCCCCGGCAGCCCCAGGAACAGGGAGTTGCAGTAGCTTAAGCGCGAGGTCACAAAGGCGTGGCTCAGTGTAGGCAGGTCACCAGATGGAACAAGGTGTCTGATCCTGGCAATGTTCCTAAGATGGTAAAAGGACAACTTGATGGCTGCTGACACCTGTAAATGCAGTGTCAGCCCATTGTCAAGAACCACCCCCAGGTCACGTACCTGTTCAGAGGAAGGCAGCTGGGCATCCCCAAGCCAAAGACCTGAGGGCGACTCTTCTTCCGATCTCTCTATCCAGTGACCCGGATCCACCACAAACACCTTAGTCTTCTCAGAATTCAATTTCAGCCAACTGGATTTTATCCAGTCATGGATTTCTGCTAGACAGCTGTTAAAGACCGGACAGTACCATCCTGGTCAGGTGTAAAAGACAAATAGAGCTGGGTATCATCTACATAGCAGTGAAACCTCAGCTCATATCATCTTACAA
Source organism: Neoceratodus forsteri (assembly GCA_016271365.2). Classification (NCBI taxonomy): domain Eukaryota; kingdom Metazoa; phylum Chordata; order Ceratodontiformes; family Ceratodontidae; genus Neoceratodus; species Neoceratodus forsteri. Next base: position 591,700,805 of record CM057458.1, read on the forward strand.
TGTCTCTGTGGAGCAGCATGTACACTACGAACAACATAGGGGACAGCACTGAGCCCTGAGAGACCCCACACAGCAGAGAGAATGGGCTGGAGGAAAAGACCCCTGACACCACCCTCCGAGATCTGCCAGAGAGGAAAGATCTAAACCAACTGAGGACTGGACCAGCCAGGCCACAGATGACCCTCAGGTGCTTGAGCAGCACCTCGTGGTCCACAGTGTCAAATGCTGAAGAGAGATCAAGAAGCACCAAGATGGAGTGGTGCTTCTGGTCTCTTGCCATCAATCATTGAGCACCCGAACTAGAGTGGTCTTGGTACTATGTCTCTTCCAGAAACCAGACTGAAGGGGCTTGTAGATGTCGTGGATGGTAAGATGGTTCTCCAGTTGCAGCGCAACCACTTTCTCAATCACCTTCCCAACAAAGGGAAGGTCAGAGATAGGCCTGTAGTTAGCAAAGCAGTTCAGGTCCAGAGCAGCTTTCTTAAGGAGTGGTGTCACCACTGCCTCCTTCAGGGAGCTAGGAAACTCATCCAACTCTTAGGAGCACCACACGATCTTTGCAAGGACCTGGCTGACAAATTCCACACACCCCAATAACAGGTGTGTTGGGCCCTGATCCAAACTACAGCATGTTGGCTGCAAATACTGGACAATCTGCATGACATCAATGATCTCTGGTCGGTCAAAAGATATCCAAGAGAACCGGGGGAGGGGACCAAGCACTGACCACCGTCTACCCCCATAGAGAGCGCAGGACTGATCTCAGCCCTGATGTTGGCCACCTTATCTGCAAAGAATCAAGCAAACTCCTCACACTTAACTTGTGAAAATGCACTTTGGACCTGCAGACAGGATGGGTTACACAGCCTGTCCACAGTTCGGAAGAGCTGAGCAGGTCAATTCTGAGCAGCAGCAATCTCCCTGGACAGGAACTCTGCCTTTGTACAGGTGATTGCTGATTGATAGATTTGATAATGATCCATCAATCTAAGGTGGTCAGCTTCAAGGGCCAATTTCCACCAGCATCGCTCTAACCTTCATCCATCTCCTCTCAACTCCCTTACGGTCCCATCAAACCAGGGGGACTGAGGGCAGAGAGAGAGAGAGAGAGAGAGAGAGAGAGAAGAGGATGAACATGGGCCAGGGTGATAGAATCCAGAACTTCAGTAATAGCCTTATTATAGGTTTGAACTAGACTCTCTGGATCCTCGCCTACCCCTAAGAATCTTGATAGGTCCAATATTGCTGATAGACCATCAGGTGTCACATCCCTCAAAGGACAGTATCTGATCATTTCCACAGGGGCAGGCCTATAGGGGGAAGCCTGGAGATTGAACCTTATGGTGTGGTGATCCGACCATACGATTGTTTCCACCACCAAGTCAAAGGTCTCCATCCCAAGGAGGAAAACCAGATCAAGTGAGTGACTGTGAATATGGGTAGCAGAGGAAACAACCTGTGTGACCCCCAAAGAACTCATAAGTTGGAGGAAGTTTTGCCCAAACGGCGCAAGTTCATTGTCGACCCAGGCATTGAAGTGGCCCAGGACAATCAACCTGGGCAACTCAAACGCCATGTCGACGACGAAGTCTGCTACTTCCTGCAGGAATTATTTCTCACCCTGGGGTGGACAGCTGATGAGAACAATCCGGCAGCCCACACCTGCTACCACAGTAAACTTAAATGATCTAGTCTCCTCAACTGGCATACCAGTAAAGCCCAATTCTGATCTAAAACAGATGGCTACACCCCTGCCCCTGTGGTCTGATCTTGAGCGGTGTATCACCGTGGACCAGGCTGGAACAGCCACCTCCAGAACGGGGCCTGCATTATAATCCAGCCAGGTCTTGGTGATGCAACCCAAGGCTGCTGTCCCAACAAGATAGGCAATAACCTCTGTCTTGTTCCTAATTGATGGTAATTGATTCCAGGGTGTCACCACTCTTTGTGTGTAAAAGGCCTTTCTTTTATTTGTGTTAAACTTTTTTTGTCTTAATTGTAGTGGGTGCCCCTTGTATTCATTACCCTACTTTTTAGTTCCAGGTTCAATTCTTTTGATAAGTACTTATCTTGCATTATATCATAGCATAGGAGAAGGTCCCCTCTTATTCTCCTCCTTGTTTCCAGAGACATTAGGTTTAGTTTTTCCAGGTGATTGGTGTATGGGATACTGTAGAGTTGATTTATTTTACTGTAAAAAAAGTCTTGCTATGTTCACTGTAGAAAGAGACCAGATAAATTAATTGAACAGCTAAATTAGTTATCAATGTCAGACTCATTATATGGAAGTACAGGACAGTGAAATTTAACTGCAGCTAACAAGTCCCATAGCCTCGGACTGCTAAATTAAATGAACACGTTACTTTTCGATTCTACAGTATTTTTTAGATTGTATATTAGTTTCATGATGTGTCTCTGTATTTTTTCAATCCTACTGGCCGTGTCTTTAGCGATTGGTCACCATACTGGGCTTCCATAGTTCAGTAATGGTTAACGTATGACCTATATAGTGGTATAATAGCCGGTTCACTTCTATTTCTAAGGTTTCATTTGATTGTTCCAAGAATCCTTTTTGCCTTAGCTATCTGGTTATTACAGTGTTATCACAGTATTACTACATCATACAGCTATAAAACTGTACTCTTCACCAGCTTGTAAATCAGAAAACCTACTGGGATAACCAAAAAGTATGTATAGATGGACTAATAACAGAATTGGTACCAGTATCTAAAAAACAACTTCTGCACACAAACACTGATTACTTCCAGGTTCCATACACTTCTTCTTTAATGGTGGCCCCCACACATTCCTTTGTATAAAAGGCAGCAGTGGGCATGAATGCTAAGGTCCAAACATTTCTTCTGTAATCTGTGAATTGATGCCCCCATACCCCTGGCCTATAGTGAAGCCCTCACTAATAAAAGCCATTACCTTTAGTGGGGCGAGGCTAAGGCCACATCAATGTTAGAATTATTGGGCAAAGGGAATAAACGCTAAAATGCCAGTCTCTACAAGTTATCAACAGAAGGCATTGCAAACAGAGTTCTGTGACGATAGAGCACTCACTGTCTGCAGTGGACAAGTTGCAACAGTATCTGCACAACTTGGTGCCCCCAACACTGCATCAAGTATATAGAAAAACCGTGTGCACTGCCAGTACCAGATAGTGAGGATAAAAAAGGACGGAGGCTGAGTGGAGAAGGGGGAAGACCAAACAGAGGCACTAAACGATTACTTCTGCTCTGTGTTTATAATGGAAAGAGGGGGCTGGCACCACCGGGGAAATGAGGGGTGGGTGGGGGAGGAGGTGACTGATACAGAGATCACAGAGGATAGAGTGCTGAAAGGATTAAGGGCATTGAGGGGGAGATAAGGCACTGGGTCCAGATGACATTCACCGTAGGGTACTTAAGGAACTAGCTGAGATCCTGGCAGAACCATTGGCTGACCTGTTCAATATCTCCTTGGACACAGGGTGCATGCCACTGGATTGGAGGATGGCCCATGTGGTACTCATTCACAAGGGTGGACCCAAGGATGAACCAGGCAACTACGAGACAGTGAGCCTCACATCAATTGTAGGTAAACTGATGGAGACAATCCTAAAGGAGAGGCTGGTGACCTATTTGGACAGCAATGGTCTCCAGGACAGTCAACAGCATGGGTTTGTCTCAAGAAGATCCTGCCAGACAAACTTAATTGAGTACAATGACTGGGTGACAAGGGATCTGGACAAAGGCCATGCAGTGGATGTCCTGTATTTGGATTTCAGCAAGGCCTTTGATTCTGTGCCACATGGGAGGCTGGGGGGGGAGCTGGGATATATAGGGGTGGGAACAAAGATGGCAAACTGGATCACCAATTGGCTGAAGGGTAGGCAGCAAAGGGTGGTGATGGTGGTGGGGAACTCTCCACACTGAGGGATGTGACAAGTGGGGGTGCTGCAAGGATCAGTGTTTTTGACTGATGTTGTTTGGGATTTTCATTGCTGATATTTCCCATGTGGTCTGGAGCAAGATTAGTCTCTTCGTGGATGACACAAAGATGGGAGCGGTGGTGGATGACATCGAAGGGTGGAGGGGGGCTGTAGGAGGACCTGACCAGGCTACAGGAATGGTTGGAGGCATAGCAGTTGGGGTTTTATGCCAACAAGTACAAGGTTTTGCACTTCGGGATGAAGAACCAGGGGAGGAGCTATCAGCTGGGTGGGGGTACAGCTAGAATGCACCAGGGGGGAGGAGAAGGATCTAGGGGTGCTTATAATGGGGGGCATGAATAACTTGGCTCAGTGCAGAAAGGCGGGCAGTGAAAGCCAACAGAATGCTAGGGTGCATAGTTAGGGGAATCTACTCTAGAAATAGGGAGGTGATCCTGTCCCTCTACAGGTTGTTGGTCAGGCTACACCTGGAATACTGCATGCTGTTCCGGTGCCAATTCCTGAAGAAGGACATCAGACTGCTGGAGGGAGTACAGCATAGGGCAACAAAGATGATCCAGGGATTAGAGGGATACTACCATGAGGAGAGGCTGGGCGAGCTGAACATGTATTCCCTGGTTGAGAGGAGGGATAGCGGGGACATGATCAAAACCTTTAAATACCTAAAAGGGATAAACAAGACTAGCACAGAAGGGATTTTCCAGATCAGAAGGGGGCGGGACATGAGGGGGCACCAGCTAAGATTGGAGGGGGGAAGATTCAGGAGGGAAGTCAGGAGACAGTATTTCACAGAGAGGGTGGTGAACAGGTGGAATGCTCTGCCTGAGGAGGTAGTAGCCTGTAGCACAGTAGACAGCATTAAGAGGGGATGAGACAGAGTGAAGGGGGTAATTATAAAGAGAGGGGGTGGGGCAGCTGCAAGGTGAGGGGCTAGCTGCGCAATCGAGCAAACTAGATAGACAGGCCTGTATCTGCTGGCGTTTTTGTATTTTCATATATTCGTATGTTTGTACATTCATATTCAATTGGCATTTCCACAATGATGCTAAATTGTTGTGAGCCCAGTTTCCTACTTTGTGTTGTAGTTCTCTCTGCCTTCTTTCATTAAATGTACAATACAGAGGTGGTATATAGTACAACTTCAAGACTATCACGTAGTAGCTATTTTGTTATATACTTTATTCTTAATCACCTTTTGGTAATTAATCTGATTGTCCTTCTGCTCACCTTTCCGAGGTGCTGTTAGTCTGAACGTCACTTTTTAACAGGGAGTGGGGATTCATGTCTGGGGTGGGCTAGACTCTTTGGTCTTAGTAAAGAGGACAAATGTTTGGGTCTGAGGACCCCCTGAGTTATAAGATGGGCCCTTTGGCTTGTTGATCTTTCCATGTGTAGCTTGGATGAGGCTTCTGAGCTATATGCTATCATGTTGCAATCCTTCTGTCTTGTACCTGACCTGCCCAGTATCTTGCTGGCACAACCATGGTTGACCCACAGTTGCCTGGAGATGTCGTAGAGCTGGATGCCTTGATGGGCCAGTTCCACAATGCACTGTCACACCACATCTAGGAGAGGCCGACCATTCACAAACATTCCTCCCAGCTGGTTCACCTCTCCATGTCCTGCAACACACACATCAAACAGCAGCCTTTAGAAAGAAGAGTAAGACTAGGCTGCCCTGCCAAGGCCAATGGCTGGAAAAAGACTGTTGGGCACACATTACTGACAACAGAAACAGACAATGTAGTATTTAACTCTGGAATACATTGTTGAATTTACATATTAACTTGACTATAAGTTTAAAACGTGCACAGTTACAGCAGCATATTCCTTTCACTTGTTATGGGACAGCAAATCTAACAGCACTTATACATTTAGAACACATGAAGTGTGAGAAATGCAGAAATCTGATTGACTGAGAACTGTTAATATTGTCCGGCTGTTTCAGTTTACACAGACAGTTCCTCTCTTGCATTTGATTTTCATTATTTTTTTATCTTTTAGGATTATTTCTAAAGCGCAATAATATCTTCCAACATGTCCGATCACCCATAAATATATGGACTTATTGGGTGGCTAAAGACACCTGTCTTCTCCTCACATCTCACAATGCACCAAGGATCTATAAATTTCTGCAGGACCAGACACCTCCTTGAGTGTTATTGCTTACACATACAGACCTTCCCTCTAAACGTGTTGTCGGTGTCGAGGAAGTGACCTTACTCGCTGAAAGATGAGCCCGATTTATGAGGATGCGCCAAGTTCTGTCTCTCTACTCCAAGCGTTCACCATAGCATGTGACTCGCATGGCAGAGTCCTTTTTATGAATGGGAGCAAGGTGTGGGAGGAATCACACTGCTTGGGGGAGCTTGTAATGCTGATACGGGGATTGGGCCCTCTGATGTCCGCACTATATATATAATAAGGGTTTGCGGGGGGACATCTAACACCAGAGGTGGGCGTCCTGATGTCAGATAATAAATCCCTGCTGTTCTCATACAGAGAACATGGGGAAAGTGCTCCTCGTGCAAGGCCTGGCACCTGGTATTTTGGGTGCCCAGAAAACCATTGGTGGGCATTCTGAAAACAAACATCAGAGTCTAGCTGAACAAGTTCCATTTTCCTAGGTTCTGATGTTTGTTTTTTTAAAATGACAACATTTTTATGAATTTTCCACATTTTGTAGTTGGTGGAAGAAATAAACAAAATAGCGGCTCACGAAAAAGCATTTTTCTCTCATGAAAAGGGATTTTATTCTCACGAAGAAGTAATAGGTCTCGCGAGAAAGAATTCTTTTTCGTGAGGTCACTACTTTGTTGAACTTTGCCCCTCTATTCTGGCATAGAGTTCTATTGGCATATTGAGAGAGGCTCGAGTGCAGACTGACATTGGCTCCCTTGAAGCCAAGCATCCTCCATATCACGGGAAGATTGAGCTGTTGGCAGATAGCAGGAACCCTTCTTGAAACTTAGATAGTGGCACAAGCACACTGTTCTGACAGCAGTGGACTAACTTATTGCTTATACAAGCAAAGGAAACATGAGCATACCTTGTTTTTGTCACCATAATGGGTGTCTGCTTCTTCATTTCCCTGCTGTCAATGGTGCTTCTTACCGAAATGGATCAGCACACTGCTGTCAGAACAGTGTGCTGTTGCCGCTACCTAGGTTTCAGGAATGGTTCCTGCTATCTGTCAGCAGCTCAATCCTCCTGTAATATGGTGGATGCATGGCTTCAAGGGAACCAATGTCAGTCCGCACTCTAGCCTCTCTCAATTTACCAACAGAACTCTGATTCTGGACAGTGCACGTCCCATTGAAAACAATGGGAACTTAAAAACTGAATAACTTTGCAACAAATTAATGCTTTTTCACCAAACAAGGCATTGCAGTTCTGTTACCCAAACTGTATCTATCATAGAAAATTCACACCACAATTCTACACCATCTGGATACAAGGTGATGGGGGAAAACCGCTAAAAATGGTGACTTTTAAGGTTTTTGCACTATTTGTATCTCAGAATCCATAGATCCGTCTGTAACAAAACTTGCCACATCAAGAGATCTGCCCCATGGGACAGCACATACCCAATTATGTACAAATCCATTGATCAGCTGCAAAGTTATTAAAGTGCAAAATTTGAAGTTTAACATTAGACATGCTACTCTACCCTAATGATAGGAGCACAACCGTGCCTCTATGATTATCTATCTATCTATCTATCTATCTATCTATCTATCTATCTATCTATCTATCTATCTAGCTATCTATCTATCTATCTATCCCTCTAGATATATGTATATTTATTTATATATATATATATATATACACACACAGTATATATATATATATATATATATATATATATATATATATATATACACACACACACACACACACATTAAATTTATATACTGTAGTTCTACACATTATACTAGTGGCTATACATTTCATTACTTTTACTTCTACTGAATTTTATTGTTTATTGAAATTTTGTTAACTGGGTAGGCCCACTAAGACATAATGTCCCTTTTCCTGGGGCAACCCAGAGTTAATTACAGTTGATAGAAATACCTGTTTACAACCATACACCAGTTTACATATAAGGATAAGTTAATAACAACAATTAATGATATTGAGATGAATAAACAGTAATTACTGAGCGACCACATTGTAGAGAATAGTTATGCAAGATGAATGAACACATAGTGCACATACATAAAACAGAGAACGGGTACTGGCGACAGACAGTAGGTACCCATGCCTGGAATCATATTACATACATACTGTAAATAGACTTAATTGCTTCAGAGTGTTCATACTGGGTTACATAGCATTAATATCAGATCCTGGTAGTTTGATCAGGTAGAGAAATAATGGGTAAGTGCTAGGTTTCACATATGATTTGTCTATTACAGCTACACTGACTTGACAGCACATCTAATGGAAATGGATTAAAGTAAGCACAGTAAAACACTGTAAAGAGAACAGTATACCTGTGAAAATGAATTAAAGTAAGCGCAGTAAAACAAGGTAAAGAGAACAATATGGCTGGTGCTATACACAATATACACATTCTGCCAACAATTAGGGTCTGAGCACTCTAAAAGTTCCTATGCAGCTGCAGTCCGCTGTGAACTCCCCACCCTACATGCTTTGCTGCAGAGGACCCGCTCACTGATTACCTGGGGCTGCTGCAGAGTGTGTCAAGCAGTGTATGGGGACAGCTCCAGCAGCCTCACTTGAGATCCCGAAGCTATCTGATGGTTCACAGCATTAGGCTGTTAGACAGTTCTGGGACTGCTGCAGAGTGTGTCCAGCGGTATGTGGGGAGGGCTCTGGCTGCTGCCCTCACAACCCTGAAGCTATCTGACGGCTCACAGCAGTGGTCTATTAGATGATGCTGGGGCTGCTGCAGAGTGTGTCCAGCAGTGTGTGGGGAGGGCTCCAGCTGTTGCCCTTGTGACCCTGAAGCTATCTGATGGCTCACAGCAGTGGAATTTCTCCACATAAAGCCAGTAAACAGGAAATAAACACCGGCCCAGTGGTGCTGAGGGCTGAGGTGCTGGATGCCTTACCTTGCAACATGCCAGTGACCAAGGTTCGGGAATGGACTCAGGTCATCGGGAAGCTGGCATGGGGGAAGGGTCAGAGCAGGATTGAGCAGGCGGAAGGCAGCTCTCCTCTTCAGGGGTGGTTGCGGCCCCACCCCGTAGTCCTGCTGCCACCAGGTGGAGGCCCGGTGGTCAGCATAGGCAGTGGGAGTGACATGTAATGGGTGGGTACCTCGAGACACGGCATGCGCATGCCTCCATATGTGTATGCGCATCTGAGGTAGAGGGCTGGGTTACGGGGAGAACACAGAAAAATACCATAAAACTACATAGCGAAAAAAAAAAACAGGAAATAAACATAAAAAACAGAATACTGTATTGGACAAATACCTTATAGAAACATAGAAGTTGATGGCAGTTAAGAATCACAAGGCCCATCCAGTCTGCCCATTTTTTCTACCTTATGAATGTGCCATAGGCCTTTACTCTGTCAATGGCCTATCTATTCATGCTCCTCTGTATTGTTTCCTTATGCCTATCCCATGCCTATTTGAAGCCCTGCACTGTATTCATATCCACCACTTCCTGAGGTAGGCCATTCCATGTATCTACCACTCTTTCTGTGAAAAATAACTTCCTCACATTACCCCTTAATTGGCCTCCCTCTAATCTCATGCTGTGTTCTCTTGTCCTGCTATTTTTCTTATATTGAAACATGTTATATTCTTTCACCTTATTAATGCCCTTAAGATTTTTGAATGTTTCAATCATATCACCTCTCTCCTGCTTTTGTTCTAGAGTATACATATTGAGAGTCATTAATCTGTCCTCATATGTTTTCTGATGCAGTCCCTGCACCATTTTAGTTGCCCTTTTCTGGACTGCCTCCATTTTGTTAATGTCCTTGTGCAGGTGCGGCCTCCAGTACTGCATGCAGTACTCCAGATGGGCCTAACCAGTGTCTTGTAAAGAGGGATTATTCCCTCCCTCTTACGACTTGTGATACTTCTACCACGGGGTTTAGTTTTAGCACCCCCCCTATGTAGGTCTACCCCTGTGGAGATGACTAGGTACCATCCTTTGTGAAATATAAGCTCTCAAGGCCTAGCAGCAGTGCTAGATCTTCGTCCCTCTCAGAGGCAAACAGTGACCCAGAGGCCCACGTGATGGCTTATAATTTGCCCATTGCAGCAGCCCTGGATATCATTGCTGCTGTCTCTGTTCGTCTTCTCTCCCTTCACCCTCGATTCCCATGGTTTGATGGGACTTCGAGGGAGATGCAGTGGCTAGGACAAAGGTTAGAGCATTGCTGGCAGAAATCCACTCTTGATGCCGACCACCTTAGACTGATGGACCATTATCAAGTCTATCAATCTGCAATCATGCGTAAGAAGGCAGAGTTCCTGTCCGGGGAGATTGCGGCTGCTCAAAATTGACCAGCTTAGCTGTTCTGAACTGTGGACAGACTGTGCAACCCAGCCTGTCTACAAGTCCGGAAAGCTTCTTTGCGACTAAGGTGGCTGACATCAGGGCGGCGCTCCATCCAGCACACTCTATGGGTGTTGCTGTGGATCAATGCGGGGCCACTATCCCTCGGTTTTCTTGGAGTACCTTTGACTGCCGGCTTTCATGGATGTCATGTGGATTGTCCAGAGTGTGCACCCTACATGCTGTAGTTTGGATCCGGGACCTACTTCCCTGATTTTGGGTTGTATTGACTCTATCGGTCCGGTCCTAGCTCGGATAGTCTGGTGCTCCTTGGAGACAGGTGAGTTTCCAAGCTCACTGAAAGAGGTGGTGGTGACACCACTCTTGAAGAAAGCTTCTTTGGACCCCAACTGCCTTGCAAACTACAGCCCAATCTCTAACCTCCCCTTTTTAGGGAAGGTGATTGAGAAAGTAGTGGCCACTCAGCTGGAGGACCATTTGACCACCCATGACGTCTATGAACCTCCTCAGTCCAGATTTCGAAAGAAGCATAGTACCGAGACAGCGCTGGTTCAGGTGCTCAATGATCTCCTGATGGCTAGAGATCGGAGGAGCCATTCTATTCTGGTTCTCCTAGATCTCTCATCAGCATTTGACACTGTGGACTATGGGGTTCTGCTTGATCATCTGAGGTTCATCTGTGGACTGTCAGGTACAGTCCTTGGGTGGTTTACATCATTCCTCATAGGAAGATCTCAGAGAGTGGTGTCCAGGGTTTATTCCTCAGATCCAGTTTCTCTAGCATGTGGGGTTCCTCAGGTCTCAGTGCTGTCCCCCATGTTGTTCACAGTGTAAATGCTGCCCCTCGGAGACATTGGAAGAAGGTATGGGCTGAGGTTTCACTGCTATGCTGATGATACCCAGCTCTACCTCTTTTTTGTACCCAACCAGGATGGAGCTATCTCGGTCCTTCATAGCTGCCTCGCTGAAATCCAGGAGTGGATGGATGCCAGTTGGTTGAAGTTGAACTCTGATATGACTGAGGTATTGGTTGTGGATCTGGGTCACCGGATAGGGGGGTTGGGTGTGGGTTCGCCCTCTGGACTCTTTCTTGGGAGCATGTCACTCCTGACCTCTGAACGGGTGCAAAATCTGGGGGTAATTTTTGACGAAGGGCTGAGCCTGCATTCGCAGGTGTCAGCTGTCATCAAATCCTCATTTTACCATCTGAGGAATATCTCCAGGATTAAGCACCTTGTTCTGTCCGGTGACCTTCCTACTCTGATCCATGCCTTTGTGACCTCGCATTTAGATTATTGCAACTCCCTGTACCTAGGGCTACCAGGGGTGGAAATCCATCACCTGCAGCTAGTGCAGAACGCTGCAGCCTGGCTTTTGACAGGATCATCCTGGTCCTGTCACATTTCGCCGGTGCTACGTGGACTGTATTGGCTGCCAGTTCAGTGGTGGATCACCTTTAAAGACGGTCTTCTGACTTTTAAAGCCCTACATGGACTTGGCCCACACTATCTGAAAGAGCTTCTGGTCCCTTACTGCCTTGGGCGATTGCTCCGCTCAGCCAATGAGGGGTTGCTAGAGATTCCAAGGGTGTGTTTGAAATCTTCTGGGGCTAGAGCATTCATGCACGCTGACCCTACCCTCTGGAACTCTCTACCCCGTCGATTACGCAAGTGCATGACCGTGGAAAGATTTAAGCAGGCATTAAAAACTTTCCTATGGTACCAAGCTTTTGGTGACTAATTATTGGATGATACCAGTTTTATACATTTTTTGTTGCTGAGATGTTTGTTTTGTTTATTTTGTGATTTTAATATTGTTAAGGCACCTTGGTTTTTGAAAGGCGCCATACAAATAAAGTTTATCATTATTATTATTATTATTTTTACTAATACACCCCAACATCCCTCTAGCCTTACCTACTGCTTCGGGGTCTGCCTGGATGATTTCAGGTAATCTGTGATGATGATGCCCAAGTCTCTTTCTTCCCTTGTGACTGCCAGCAACTCCCCTCCCAGCCTATAAGTAGCTTCAGGGTTTCTCTTTCCTATGTGCATGATCTTGCACTTCTTTGCATTCTTATGTTAGCTTGTGTCATTATTTATTTATTGTCAGTGTCAGTTGCACACGCACCTCTGAGGCTGGAAGATCAGAAGGCTGTGGGTTCTATCCCCACACCAGGCACCTGGATTAAATCCCAGTTCTGACATTGCAGAGCAGTATGAGGGGGTTGCTGCACTCCTGAGGTGCCATCTTTTGGATGAGAAGTTAAAACCGAGGTCCCATCTGCCTGTTATGGTGGTAGTTCAGGTGGATGTTAAAGATTCCATGGCACTTCTCGAAAAGAGTAGGGGTATTTTTTATTCAGAAAAGACAAAGCAAAAACAATATACATCATAAATATGAAACAGAATATAAGAAAAAATGAAAATTCATTCCAGATGACATCACATCAGATAAGTACAAGAAAGAAACATAAAAAGGAATGATCCATAAATCAACCAATTTTATCTTTAAAAAAAGGAATAGTATTCCATCTTTTAACCCATGCTGGTCTAGTAGTCCGTAGTTTTTCAAACAAACATTGCGCATACAGGTCTTTTTTCCAATGGGTGAATAACTTGAACCGGAGTAAGTTCTTGCTGAAATAAAAATTTACATCTTGTCTGCCACAGTATGAATTTAATACAGGTAAATATGAGTCATATTGTACCAGAGTCAATATTTTAAAAATGTAATGAAGATTCTCCTTCTACTTCTTCATATGTGGTCAGCTGCTATCTAACATCATGCCAAGTCTATGACAATTATTGCCAGAAGGATTTAACAAAGGGACACTGTATAAAAAAATGATCCACTGTTTCTTAAATAGCTATACATGAATTTTTAGGGCACATATGTTCAGCTAGGCTCTTACGTTTAGCATTCCCCTTCACACTAAGTCTCCCGTGGCAACATAGCTGTCTGTCGGATGAGATGCTAAACCGAGGTCCCATCTGCCTGTTCTGGTGGTAGTTCAGGTGGATGTTAAAGATCCCATGGCACTTCTCGAAAAGAGCAAGGGAATTTCCTCAGTGTCCTGGCCAAATATCTCCCATTCACTGAAAATACCACCAACAGCTTAATCTGGTTCATTGTCAGTTGGCATGCATCTGTATCCCCTTCCCCTGGGACGAGGCTGAAAATAAGCAGAATTGTCTAGTTCTCCTTTCCTAGTCAATAAAAACTAACTAAATAAATAAATATATCCCACATCCTGGGGGGAGTCCTGGCATCTTGTAAATTCAATGGTATCTTATTAAGATATGCACCAGATATTCTCTTAAATTCTGGGGTTATGTCAAAGGCTAATTCCTGTATGGTGCTGTAAATCACAAGCCTGGGTTTGTGCAGTACTTGACCTCGTTCCAACTTCTATGTTCTAATTTTTGACAATACAGGCTGAAAGAATACCAGGACCTTACAATAAACTATATGAAGAACAGGTTGTACAGATCAAAACTCAAAAAAGGGTTTAAACCAAGATGCTACAAACACTGTCCCAATGGTGGGGGATAGTGCAGTGGGATCTAACATATTAATAAATAAAAATATACTATAAAAAATTAGGATTTAGTAAATTCGGTCCTCCTTGTTTGATTGGTAAATACAAAATTTCCCTTTTTATGGGGTTTAAATGGCTACCCCAAATAGTTTGAAAAACCAAACTCAAAAAAACTACTTCTAAGGAATGGGGAATAGGATATACTACATTTAAATAAATAAAGATCGGTAAAGAAATTTTTTTAATATTACCTTTTTTTCCTTCATTTGTTGCCATGTTTTCCAGATAGCTACTTTTCTTTTCCCTATTTCTAATTTATCCTCCCAATTCAATATGGAGTTGTCCCCCCTTCCAAACTGTATCTCCAGTATTTTCAGAGGGTCAGTTGAAACTGGGATGCCTTATAAGCTACATAAAGGGATTGTGGAGTTGCTAAGGACATATCCCTTACTTTTGGCCTTATTAATTGATGCACCAGCCACTGCTGAGTAGTGTTGCACTTGTGACAGAGCCTGAGCCCCAGAAGATGGGTCTGCTAGGAATAAACAAATGTCATCAACATATGCAGCTGTCCTAACTTTTAGGGAGCCTGCAGAAGGACAGATACCTCTGATAAGGTCAGTCTGTTTTATCCTCCTTAGTAAGGGGTATAGGCAGAATACATACAGGAGAGGGCTCATGGGGTAGCCCTGCCAAACCCCCTACAAATAGGACCATAAGATCCTAAGTAGCCATTAATTAATGGGAGAGCAGTGGCTGTTTTATATATGGAGGAAATCCAAATACAAAATAAAGGTGGCACTCCGTATGCTGTTAAGACTTGTATCATAGTGGCATGAGAAACCTTGTCGAAGGTCTTCTCTTGATCCAATGAAAACTGTAACCATGAAGCTGGTCCTCCTTTCCTTGCTCCACTAGTTCTTGTATGAGTAAATGATTGTTTGCTATAGACCTCCCAGACACAGAGCATGTTTGTGAGGTAGAAATCAAGTAGGGTGCTACCCTAGTAAGTCTTAAAGTTAAAATTGTCATTAAGATTTTTAAATCAGTATTCAAAAGGCTAAGGGGTCTCTAGTTATTTCAGTCTGACCTATCATTCTTTTTATAAAGGAAAATTTGTATAGCCGTACAAAAATGAAACTCCAGTTGATGTGAAGACAAAATCCAATTAAAAACTGCTTGAAGTATCTCCACTAGTTAATTCATGAATTTCTTATAAAATTCAGTAGTAAGGCTGTCCAATCCAGGGGCTGTATTATTTTTCAGAGATCCTATAGCTTTTTCAATTTCTTGTTTAGAAATAGGAACTAACATGCCATCAGTAATATCAGAAGGGGGTAGGCTTTTGAAAGGAATTCAAGTATACCTGTATGTCAGAGTCCGACATTTGGGGTGTGGCATACAAAAGCTTAGATGGGTCTGTACCAACTGAAGTATCTCTGGGGTAGTAGATACCTTTTTACTGTCTCTGGTAGTCATTGTATCCATAGTTCTGGTTTCTGTCCCGGCTTTGCAACTAGCAAAGGCATCTCCAAAACTAGTTTTCCCAGGGGTGCATACTCTATGTCCCATTAATAAAGTGGTAGCCCTGGAATATTGTAATAATTCCATTTCTTTCTTAACATTAGTAATTTGAGAATTAAACCCAGTATGTCTAGCATTAATATGTGAATATAATTTAGCTAAATGGTTCCTTAGTGTCAAATATTGTTTGTAAGACAAAGAACCTCTGTGCACAAACACTGAGGCAATGGTTACCCCAAAGGGCATTTGGCCGGGGAGCCAAGTTTCAAAGAAATGCAAAATCACAAATGCTCCCACAATGCAAAGCATCATGGTCTGCATATGCAAATCACCACAGAATATTATGCTGGTTCAACTTTAAGCATAAATGCATGGTGCCAAAAGAGTGCCAACAGAAGAATATTGTTTATATTGTGCTCTATGTAAGCTAGATGCATGCCTCATAAACAGGATTTTCAGCTCATTCTTTGTCTTCACCCACCACTGGCTAGGTCATCCATCAAACATGCTATTGACTGTCTAGCCCTAAGTAAATCCTGTACCTTTGTACAGATTTGTTGATTTTCCACTAAGGTGCTGTTTAGTTTCCAATACCCTTTCCCCACAGGAATGTGTTCTGCTAATCCCAGTTTAATTGCTACAATGGCATGGTCTGATGTTTCTACAAGATACATTTTGGCATCATGTATATGAACATATCTGAAAGAAAAAAACAAATCTATCCTGGTATGTAAATGATCTTTATGAAATGTACGACCTTCCTGCTGGTGTATAACTCTATAAGTATCCAATAATCCTGACATGCTTATAATGGACTTGAAGCAATTAGTATCACAGAATTCCTTTGATGTTTGTGCCCGCCTGTTTAGTTTAGATAGGACACAGTTAAATTCACCTGCCCACAAAATGTGTTTAGTGGTATGCAAATATGGCTTGATAGAAGTAAATAAATCTACCTAGTCTTTCTTTTTCTGAGGGGTGTACAAACATATTGCCCTCCATGCAGTGCTATGAATAAAAAAAATCAATTAAGAATGCACGGCCAGGAAAAATGTCAATAATTTGTGAGACAGTAAAGTTATCACCTCAAAATAAAATCCCCACCCCATTACAAACATCAGTACCAAAGGAAAAGTAAGAAGGTCCCCAACATCATAATTTTTTTGCTGTTGCTATTAATGAAGTATTGTTTAACCTGGTGTCTTTTAAAAAACAGAGATCAAAATTCAGATATTTAAGTAGGTACAGGGTCACCAGTCTTCTTTTTGCATTTCATAAACTGTTAACATTAATAGTAGCAACAAAAAGTACAGTAAAAGAAGACATTTAGTTAGAATAAGGAATCAGGGAACTTTTCCCAGTCTGGAACTTCATCTAGGTGCAGTCCCAAGTTGGTGTCTTTTCCCTTTACAGGGTGCCTGAGGGGGGAGGGGATCTTACTCTGAATCTGAAGATAACATATGTTGAGAGGACATAGTGGAAGAGGTTTCAGATTCACCTCCTTGATCAGACTCCATAGGTCCAGTGGTAAGGGCTTCGTATTGATTGGATAACAAAATCCTCTGGGGCAAAGATGCAGATTTGGCAGTTTGGGGTTTGGGCCTCAGTTGACGCAAGAATCTCTTTTTGGACACCATCATGTCTGGTGGTGGCATATCAGTAGAGACACTGGTAGGAGGAGGGGGATGAACAACGGTACCCCCCCAAATCAGATGGGGGGCAGAAATTTCATTGCTAACTTCCATAGCAGAGGCAGCATGGGAGTCAGTCACCACAGGAGGCTGTGCTGTGCACAAGGTATCAGAAAGTGGGTCAGATTCTGGGGGGGGGGCCCTGGAAACTAAGATCTGTACCTCAGATACAGTTGACTGAGATTCAGCAACAGTCTCTGCTGCAAGGGGCTGTCGCAACACTTTGTGTGCTGCAATATCTTCTTTTTGGGCCTCAGTAAGTAAGGAATCTTGCTTGGGTTGGTCCATTCTGTTATGAGTGGCCCATGGACAGGAACGATAAGAATGCCCAGTCTCATTACATAGGCTGCAAGTCATTTCATTTTGACATTCTGAACTGGTATGCCCATATGTGAGACACAAATTACACTTTACGTGGTCACACGCTGAACTGAGGTGTAAAAAGTATCCACATTTAAAACATGTCTTAGGCTGACTAGGATAAAAGCAATGGCCATGGTCTCTTCCCAAAAATAAACTACTAGATAGGTGATGTGGGCCCATGTTGTAACTGTGGAGTTTAACTTTATACCTTCAGCCCTCTGTCCAAATGTGCTCCTTATCAAAAATAGGTTGTGAGGAGCTCAGCAGGTCACACTGTTGTTGTAACTAGTGGGTGATATCATGCACTGCCACACTTTCATTATGAAACAAAATGGTGACTGTTTTTACAGCAGGTCTAGTAAGGGGAATTACCCTAAAGGGTAACCAGAGAGTGGAATATCTTAATATCTCATACTTCACCCTGAACCTGTCTAAGCCTTGAAAAGGTGCAGCATTTTCCATTACAGCAGATAATTCATTAACAGAAGCAATGTTGTCGATCTCCAGAGCTGGACCTGCAGGGAGGGAGATCTGCTTACCTGCAGGTACATCAGCAGACTGACCACTCTCAGGAACGGTGGCCATGGGAACAACAGTTCTCCCTACTGGCAAGAGTAGAGGAATATCCCCGGTATCCTGGCCAAATTACCCCATCCACTAAAAATACCACCAACAGCTTAATCTGGTTCAATGTCAGTTGGCATCCATCTGTGTCCCCCTCCCCGGGACAAGGCTGAACATAGAATTGTCTAGTCCTCCTTTCCCGGTCAACAACAACTAAATTAATTAATTAATTAATTTAAACTTGCTTTGTATTGTAATTCTTGTTTGCCAACCACTCTGTTTAAATTCAGATAATTCAATTTGTATTGTGTCTTTCAATGTATAAAAATAACAGAGCTTTATTTCACAAATGCATTACCTTATTTAAACTTGCTCCCTCTTCCCATCTTTTTTTAAAGCCTTTTTCAAAAACTTTTCAAAGCTGAAGTTTTCTCTGTAAACATGTATAAAACACTATTCCAATATCTCTACTCTATTCTATCCATTCTGTTTTTAATTCAGTAAATTGACATCATTTCTTTCCCAAGGTCCAGCTTCTTTCAAGTTATCGCCTTTTAATCTCTATGTCAGACATCACACGTTTAAAAACTATTTGAATCCTTCTGCCTCTCATATAATAAGTACTGTAATGTTCTCCTCTGCACTCAGAAATTTTTACATCTTACACGTGGTTTCAATCAGTGTCGGCCAGCATTCTTTGAATATTAAACTTGGCTTCTTAAAGCCTCCTACTGTTCATACCAAATCAGGTGATCTGGGGAATGTCACACTCAATCTGTGTAGTGACATTGTCACAAGTCTACTCCCATGGGGTGGGATTCTTTGTGCCACAGCGAACCCCTCTTGTGACGGGGGGATTGGGGTCAAAGATACCTTTTCTCTGTGTGAGGGGATATAAACACAGTCTTGAGTCTGTGTTCCTGGGGTAAAACTCTCTTGCCCACTGTACCATGAACTGGAAAGCCACAGGCATGTATAGGCTTTGGGGGGCCCTATACATCCTATTACTGTGTCTTTCCCCAGAAATGCAGTGCTCGGTTCAAACCCCTACAGGCTCCTCTTGAGAACCTTCATATTTCCTTCCCTCCTTTCATCATGAAGTCCCTAATGACACTTCACTTTTGGTAGTGATAGGCCTTAATACACAGGTGTGGTATCATTTGAACAACTCTTACCAAGGCAACCCACACAACAGACATAGGCAGAAGTATTTTTAAAATAAGCCAAAAGCTTTACTAGTTAAATTAATGAATGCAGTAAATAACATAAAGACAAATAATTTGAGACATTGGTTACAAAGTATTGAAAATAAAATGGAAAATATACATAAAAACCTACACTTTAAAACTCTGAGATTTAAAGTCTGTCTCAAGTCCTTAGTGGTGAAGTTTGACATGCAAAGTCCTTACAAAGGCAGATGAAAATCTTGGTTCTTGGTAGTGCAGAAAAATTCTTGAAGAAAGTATCTCTGCTCTCATAAGCAGGTAGAGGGGGTCCCAAATGCAACAATGGCAAGGCTTCAAGCAAAAAGGCAAAAGCTAAAAAGGCCCAGGTACCTCTCTGCATCCTTATTTTAAGGGGGTTCCAAAGGGCAGGTCCAGTGGACAGTGGCTGCCCTGCGACTGACTAGCATTCTGTTTCTAGTATTACCCAACCAATCTGAGTTTAGTATTTTATTACAGTATCACAGATATGAGGTTCTTAATATAAGGAAAAAAAGACTCAGAGGTCCGTCAACTCAAACCAGATTTCTAGGGGAACATTTCAGCCTTCCTGCTGGGAGATACCTGAAGTTAAAGTGTACTCAATACAGTCATTTACTTAAATGATAGCCCATTTATTGGTAACAAGATTAGCTGAGAGTAGATCTCTGAAAACAAAGGAAATGTAGACGAAGAGGCACCAGATGATGCTGTGGTTCACTGAGACACAAATGGACCTGCCTGCTGGCCAGCTGTGCTTAATTAGTCTTTTGTCACCTTTTAGATAATTTAATTAACTCTTTCCTCTGCTAGCAGAAAACAGTATTTTTTTCTGTAGTAACAAGAAAATCACATCAATCTACAGGGCCCATGGTCTGTACCCATGATCCCTTGCACTTACATTGGGCCACCACATGCCCCAAATAATAAGGTATAGCCTTATCTCACCACAGACATCATGATGCCTAAGTGTCAGGTTTTACATAGAAATGGACAACAACCCGTACATGCCTGACCTGCATTACAATGCAGCAACCATGAAATTAGCTGTCAGCACTGAACTGCACTTAAACTGTCTGCTCAACTCTGTTTCTGTTTAGGTTCTGTACACACCATAACTGACCACATGTTCAGTAGAATCTTTTTGCTTCCCTTTAAATTTTTCAGTTAAACATTATATCACTGCATTGGGGAAATAGGTATACCTCAGGCAGGAGATGTGTCACTGGTTCTGGTGGGATGCTAAACTAGACACTGACATTTATCTTAATACATAATTTTTGTTTAACACTAATAACCCACCTGTTACAAGTTGAACAAAAAATTTCCATTACTTATCATCCATCCACATATTATAGAAACATAGAAACATAGACTTTGACGGCAGATAAGGACCGCTAGGCCCATCTAGTCTGCCCATTTCCCTACCTACAGGATAGGCCGCAGATCCTAGTTAACCAACAGCCTATATCTTCCTGCCCCCCACAAGAATTGCCTTATGTCTGTCCCATGCATTATTGAATTCTCCCACAGTTTTAGACCCCACAACTTCCTCAGGAAGGCTGTTCCATGCATCCACTACCCTCTCTGAAATAATACTTCCTCACATTGCCCTGAACCTCCCTCCTTCTATCTTTAAATTGTGTCCCTTGTTCTTGCAAGTCTCTTTTTCTGAAAGATGCTACCCTCTTGGACTTTGTTGATTCCTTGAGGTACTTGAAAGTTTCTATCATGTCCCCTTCTCCTTCTTTCCTCAAGGGTATACATATTAAGCTCCTTTAGTCTCTCCTCATCAGGCTTCTCTTGCAGACCCTGCACCATTTTAGTTGCCCTCCTCTGGACTTCCTCTATCCTGTCTATGTCCTTGTGGAGATGGGGTCTCCAGAACTGGACACAGTATTCCAGATGGGGTCTCACCAACTGTCTGTACAGAGGAATAACAACTTCCTGTATTCTGCTGCTGATGCCTCTCCCTATACATCCCAGTATATCCCCAGCCCTCCCTACTGCCTTCTCACATTGCTTGCTAACCTTAAGGTCATCTGATATGATTACCCCCAGGTCCCTTTCTTGTTTTGTTGTTGTTACTACCTCCCCACCCATTGTGTATTCTTCCCTGGGTTCTTGTTTCCCAGGTGCATTATTTCACTTTTTGCATTGAATCCTAGCTGCCACGTCTGACCATTCCTCCAACCTTGCCAAGTCCTTTTCATCCTTTCCGCCTCCTTGTGTATCAACCCTGTTGCAGATCTTTGTGTCATCTGCAAAAGGCATACTTTTCCTTCCAGTCCCTCTGCAATGTCACTGATGAAGACATTAAAAGGACTGGACCCAATACTGAACCCTCACGGTGCCCCACTAGTAACCACCCTTTCTTCAGTGGACTCCATTTACAATTACCTTCTGTGTCCTGTTGTCCAGCCAATGTTTTACCCAGGCTACCTCCGGACCCACTCCCAGGCTGGTTAATTTGACTAATAATCTTTTGTGTGGGACTGTGTCAAATGCCTTGCTAAAGTCTAGGTAGACCATGTCCACAGCCCCTCCTGGTCTACTACTTTGGTCACCCAGTCAAAGAAATCTATTAGATTCATCTGACATGACCTTCCGCTGTGAACCCATGCTGCCTTGGATCCTGTGCTCCATTGACCTCTAGGTACTCAACTATTCTTTCCTTCAGAGTGACTCCATCACTTTCCCTACCACAGAGGTCAGACTGACAGGTCTGTAGTTTTCTGCCTCTGTCTTGGTCCCACTTTTGTGAAGGGGGATCACATCTGCCTTCCTCCAGTCCTCGGGTATCACACCATCCTCCCATGATTTATTAAAAAGAGTAGCCAGTGGTTTCACTAGTTCCTTCCTTAATTCTTTTAGAATTCTGGGGTGAATTCCATCAGGACCCATTGCTTTGTCCACCTTCAGTTTTAGGAGTTCTTGCAGAACCCTTTCTTTTGTGAAAGGACTAGGATCGACCCCCCTATCAAGAGTGCTTCTGTTAATTGGATTAGGCACTTCCCCCTCCTCTTTTGTGAATACTGAGCAGAAATATTCGTTCAGTATTCCTGCTTTTTCACTGTCCCCCTCTGCCCACCCACTGTTCATTCTATTCAGCCTCACTATCCTCCCTTTGTCTTTCTCGCCGCTGATGTACCTATAAAGGTTTTATCCCTTCTTAACTGAGTTGGCTATCTTTTCCTCAGTTTGGGCCTTTGCTATTCTGACTTCCTCCTGCTTCTTTCTGCCTTAACTGGTACAGCTCTGTCCTACTCCTTCTGTGTTTCCTTATACTTCCGGAATGCTATCTTTTTCTTCCTGACTTTCACAGCCACCTCTCTTGAGAAACCATAGTGGCTTTTCTTTCATTTTGATTTGTTTATTTGCTTCACAAAAGGCTTGTTGCCTCTGTGATGGCAGTTTTGATAATTCCCCATTGTTGCTCCACACCTCCTTCTAGCCTGTTTGCTAGTGTTTTTCTGAGGCACTCTCCCATCTTGCCAAAGTCAGCCCTTCTAAAGTCCAGTACCCTCACTTTTGTATGGCTTGACTCTGTAGCTGAGTTTAACATGAACCACACGTGCCCCTATAGTTAGGGATGAGTAGCCTGTTTAGTGTTAAACCTCAGATTCTGAATAATAATATCTTTGGCTCCCTTTGATGGCATGAGCTGAAATTTTGTATGTGTTGTCTAGGAGGCAAGGTATTGATGTGTGGAATTGTGATGGCAGCTTGTGCAGTTTTTGAGGCGCACATCATATCTAGAAAAAAACTAATTTTTTTCCTATACTTAACATTGCTTTTTTTGCTCTCGCCTACAGTCTACATGGAAAGGAATTGTTGCCCCAAACTTGCATGGGACATGTTTCATGTCCCAAGGCAGTGCCTTTGACAGGTCTGGTGAAAAAAATATAAAAGGGTTCCAGAGTTATTAGGCTTTAAAATTTAGTGTTTTCTGACTTGCGCATATGCAGTAGGGATTTCGAGATAATGTTCTGCAGCAAAAATGAAATTGTGATTCTGCAAATGCCTGTTTTGCTTTTGGTCCACTTGTTTGGCACAGCACCAAACATTTTTTTTGTGCCATATCAACTGCCATCTTGTTGACCTTTTCTACAAACCAACAAATGTGGAAACAACACAAAAATGCTGTGATTTTATTAAACAAACATCAGAACCTAGCTAAACAGGACTCATTTAGCTAGATTCTGATCATTGTTTTTAAATATTGTGCCCACATAAATGTTTTCTGGGCACCCAAAATCCTTGATGCCCAGCTTAATAAGAGGAGCACTTTCCCACATTCTCTGTATGAGAAGATTGTGTATTTCTTGAGCTCTGCAATCGTAGCTGAAGTCGTGCTGCTGGCTGCAGTCAGATTAATGAACCACTGTTTCCCTTGGTGTTTAGTGACACCCCCACCCTCCAATCACTGTCCCCTGATTTTGATATTAGTCCCTGGTATCTAGTGGCACCTCCCATCCTCCTATGTCTTCTAATTATATAATCCAACACCGGAATACTCACCCCTGGTGTTGGATGCCCCCCTGCCAACTCTGTCCATTCCATAAGTAAATACACTGAGATGGGGACAGTATAGGTGAATGGGGTGAGCGTTATTGCAATGACCACAAAGGCACATGACACCTTTGGTGTGCAGGGTGGGGGTGGGGTGTTAGGGTTGGAAACCCTAACACCACATTTTCAAATATTTGCCACTAGAACACTAATTGATGCATTAACAAAGTTTACTGCAAAGAATTTCCTTGCTTTTAGAGCTAGTATAATTATATCCTCACTTGGCTGTAGAAGTGCAGGGCCCATGTATGTTGCCATGGAAGCATTTCAGCCAAAACAGCAACCAAATTGTCATTATAGCCTTGTTATTACCCTACTTCATGAACACTGGGCTGAGAATTTTCAAATCCCTGCAGAAATATTATTCTGTACCTTGCAATGTCATTCTATTCCACAGGTGAGAAGACAAATTTTGGCCAGGATTTGAAAACTGACAATTGTCAAGCTCATGAGGCGATGTAAAGAAATGGCTATATGGAAAATCTGGGGTGAAAATATTGAAAATTATGAAAGTTAGGAATGAGCGTAGCGAAATGTCAAGAGATGTGAACAATGTTGCAGTTTTACCATATTTTGACCACAGATTTTCAATCTACCCTTCTTATGACCCCACCTAATGAACAAATATGGTGAAAAGTTTGAAATCCAGCCTGAAAGGTGATTTCACCAACCGACCACGAAGTCAGGTTTTGGGCAAGATTTGTGAAATGTCACCAACATTGTTTATGAGGAGGTGTCTCCAAAAGGCTATGTTGAAATTTGGTGTCAAAATAATTAAAAACAACAAAGTTATGCACCAATGTTGAAAACTTCACTGCAATACATTGAACTGCAATGACCTCAGTTTCTCAATTCCCTGATAGACTAGTGGTCCCTCCCCCCTTGACCATTCTCTGATCGCCATCTGGTTGAATAAAATGAATTGCCTGGTAGTCTAGTGGTCCCTCCCCTGATTGCCATCCCCATATAAAAAAGTATATAGTTTCCTGGTACTGTAGAAGTCCCTGCCCCTTCCCCTGTTCACCAATCACAGTCTCTATATATAAAAAAATTCATTATTCCCTGGTAGTTTAGTGGTCCCATTCCCTTCCCCTGATCACTGTCCCCACCTGAAAAATATATTATTCCTTGGTAGCCTAGTGGTCCCTCCCCCCTCCCCTGTTCACCAATCCTCCACCCCAGGCAAAATAATATCTTATTCCCTGGTAGTCTAGTGGTCCCTCCCCTCCTCCCTTAGGATGATCCCCATCCAGTTCATAGTAGTTCCATTTACCTGGTAGTCTAGTGGTCCATCCCCATTCGACATTGAGATCCCTTGTGTTCTAGTGATTCCCCCACCCATTAAGATGGTCACCTACCATCCTATCCCCCCACATTGTGACTGCCAGCCAGAGAGAACATGTACTGTGTACAGTACGCATTCATTCATTCACTGCTCAGTCGGTGGCCAGCCATGGTGGTAAGAGGAGGGCTGTGCTGGTCACCAGCTGACAGTCAGGATGGGGGAAGCAGGATGGTGGGTGACCATCTGAATGGGTGGGGGGTCCACTAGAATGCCAGGGATCTCAATGTCTTTTCATGGGACAGGGATCAGGGATGGGGAGGGAGAAGGGGCCACTAGACTACCAGGGAATAATATATTTCTTTTAGATGAAGATGGCAATCAGTGAATGTGGGGGACCCCTAGACTACCAGGGAATAATATATTTTTTATACTGGGATGGCAATCAGTGAACAGGGGAGAGGGAGGGACAGCAACAGTACTAGGGAGCTATATATTCTTTTACATGGGGACGGCAATTGGACATCAGGCAAGGGTGGGAGGGACCACTAGACTACCAGGCAATTAATTTTATACAACCAGGCTGCAATCGGAAATGGGAGCGGGACTACTAGACTACCATGGAGAAAGATATTCTTCTAGTAGAATGGCAATCAGACATCGGGGGAGGGACAAACTGGGCAGTATTTGTTTTGCAAATTGCGAAAAAGAATCCTTGTCCGCGGCACAGAATCCTTTTCCACAGCTGTCTTTTCACAATTTCTGGAAAAAGAGCAAATTCTGCTTTGCAAATTGTGAAAAAAGATCTTGTTTCACGATTCCTTTTTCACAATTTGTGAAAAAGGATTTCAGCATGTTAAGAAAATGCATTTCCTTCTAACAAATCAAAAAACTAAGCCCAGAATCACTCTCTATGGGCCCTGATTAGGTAAACACAACTGCTAGTGTTTACTAAAGCCCTTTATGTTTTTAGTTATTTCATTTTGTTGCCAACGCTAACTGAAAACAAGATGGCAGTGACACAAAAAATGATGTCCCATTTGCGACAAAGGATTACCCATTTGTGAAAAATGATTCCCCATTTGCAACACAGAATCCTTTTTCGAGGTGAACATACAACTTTTCCCATTGAAAATAATAGGACACTTTAACATTCAATAACTTTTGAATGGATTAATATTTTCTTGGCAAATCTTCAAGAGGCACATCTGTGACCCAAAACCTTTCTATCCTTAAACTTTCAGACCAAAATCCTAAACCATTTTTGTGCAGCGGCATGACAAAGAAGTTTACAAAAAATGGTAATTTACATGTTTTTTGACACTCTGTATCTACACACCCACACATCTGACTGGAACACAACTTTCCACATCAAGAGATCTTTGGTCCCTGATGGTGCATGCAAAGATTCATGGAAATCACTTTAATGGATTTGAAGTTATTAAAGTGCAAAATTTGAGCTTAAAACAGAAGTGAAGAATGAAGAATGAACCCTAAATATAGAGCATGACTATATATATATATATATATATATATATATATATATATATATATATATATATTTTATATATATATATATATATATATACAGTACAACCACTATCTAACAAACTTTGATATAATGAACTGCTCTCTCTAACGAACTGATTGTCTGTCCTCTGCATTTTTGCGCCTTTTTCCCCCAATCAGGTGCCCCTCATAAATTCATGAAACCCCCCCAATCAGCTGTTCTCACTCAGGCTTACGATCAGCTGTTTTCAATTAAAATGGCCTGCTATAAGTACAGGTGTGCTCAACTCCCTTTTATTGACTTTGTAGCTTGTTTCCAGATGGCCATGAAATGGAAAAAATGTCCTCTCACTGGCTGATAGCTCCATATCCGTGGGAAGTGCTGTGCAATTGGCACAGGAGTACTCAGTAGGAAAGTCCACAATATCTGACATTAGGGAGGTGAAAGAGAAGCTTGGCCAATTCTCAATGACTATTGAGGGCACTTATGGGACTGAGAAAAGCCACAACATGAGAAAGTGCACCGATGAGGAGCTCAACTCAGTGGTTTACTTGTGGTTCAAGCAGGAGCATGAGAAGGATGCTCTAATCCCTGGGCCCATACTGAGAGAAAAAGCTCTCCAATTTCATGCAAAGCTTGGCAGTAAAGGTAATTTCTTTGCTAGTGATGGCTGGCTGCACAGGTTCAAAAAGCGCCATGGCATACGGCAGCTAAAACTATGCGGCAAAAAACTGAATGCTGAGTTAGACACCCTACAGCCCTTTGTTAACCAAATCAACTTGGTTATTAAAAATGAAAAGTTAAGTCTCGATCAGGTCTTTAATACTGACAAGACTGGCCTTTATTGGCGTTGCTTGCCAGATAAGATCCTGGCACACGGGTCTGAAAAAGAAGATCCAGGCTTCAAGAAAGCCAAGGATCGAGTAACACTGCTAGGCTGTGTTAATGCCTCCAGAACATTTAAGTTGCCACTGTTGTTGATTGAGAAGTCCCGTGAGCCAAGGTGCTTCAAGCACGTTAACATGGGGAACCTTCCCACACTCTATGGCAATCAACGAAGTGCCTGGATGGATGGCACCATCTTTACACAATGGTACACCAAAGAGTTTATTCCCAGTGTAAAGCGCTTTCTTAACAGTAAAAAAAACTACCCCTTAAAGCTATCCTGTTGCTGGAAAACTGTCCAGCCCACTGAGAAATGTCACTTGTGCAAACCCATGATGGCACCATCAGGTGCATGTTCCTCCCACCGAACACTACTAGCAAACTTCAGCCCTGTGATCAGGGTATTCTAGAAATCATGAAAAGAAATTACAGAAGAAAACTTCTTCAAAGTGTGCAGGATGAGAAAAATGAGAGCAGCACACTTCAGGAAAATGTGAAGGCTTTGACCCTGAAGGATGTTATCTGTTTGGCCGCTGAGGCATGGGATGCAGCACAGGAGGAGACCATTATGAAGGCATGAGCCAAATCTAGGATTGGTCACACTCAAATGCATTCCACAGCTGGGGCCGTAGAAACTGTTGATGCCCCCCAAACAAGTCAACAAGCTCAGGCAGCTCAGACAACAGTGCCTGATGAAATTTCAGAGACCTCACAGAGCACTGACCTTGTCCAGATAGCCGCAATTGCGAGAGACCTTGGGATGGAAACTTCTGAGGAGGATCTTGCTGAATGGATGACTTGTGACAAGCAAGAAGACTGTCAGGAGCACCTAGATGAGGATGTGATCGTGGTGGCTGTTCGGGATTTGAAACTAGACACTGACGACGATGAGCACATTAATGAGGAATTGCCACCAATGAAAGTCCCAACCCATGCTGAGGCTGAAAAAGCATTTAGTGACTATATCACTTGGTTGGAAAACCAACTGGGATGTAACTCCCTCCACCTTCTGCTCCTCCGTAACCTTAAGGCTACAGCGACCCGAAGCAAAGCTGCCACACTGCAGCAGAAAACAATTAATGACTTTTTCACCAAAAAGTAGCTGCACTAATTACAAAGCTACAGTATGTAGTAGCACTATGTAGCAGCACTAAGCACAGCATTTATGTTAAAAACAATAAATTAAAACCCTCACTACCCCCTCACTACACCTCCACTATTGTCCCAGTGACAAGCTAACGTTAACCGGGAATCACTTTCTCTGCTAAATGGCAATAGAATGCTGCACGAATATAGCAATCCCAGTTATCCAACCCCCCATTTATCTAATCCATTTGGATGTCTCCCAATCAGTTTGGATCAGCAAGGTTGTACTGTGTATATGTGTGTGTATATATATATATATATATATATATATATATATATATCTATATTCATGGCAAATAACTTCATTAATGCATCAGTTAGGGTACCAGTGACAAAAGTTTGGAAATGTGGTGTTAGGGTTTCCAACCTTAACACCCCACCCCCGCCCTGCAGGCAGCAATAGGCATGGGGGTGTGCTTTAGGATTGTCAGTCCTAATGCTTACCCCATTCCATGTGTAAGTAAGCTGAGATGGGTACAGTGCAGGAGAATGGGGTGAATGTTAGGGTTGACAACAGCAAGGCACCCCCCCCACACCTGTTGCTACCTGCAGGGTAAGGGTGGGGTGTTAGGGTTGGAAACACTAACACCACATTTCTAAACATTTGTCACTGGAACCCTAACTGATGCATTAACAAAGTTTTTTGCCCAGAATTTCCTTACTTTTTGAGAAAGTATAATTGTTGCCTTCTTTGCTTGTGGATGGCCCTGTGCTCCCATCTCTCCATAGATCCATACATGTATGTTGCCATGCAAGCATTTCAGCCAAACAGCAACCAAATTGTTATCATATTCTTGTTATTACCCCACTTCATGAATGCTGGGCTGAAAATTCTCAAATGTCCACCAAAACATCATACCACACCACTGCAACATCATTCCACACCACAGGTGATAAAACACATTTTGGCCTGGAATTGAAAACTGACAGCTGTCACATTCATTCGGTGATCTAAAGTAATGGCTGTGTTGAAAATTTGGGTGAAAATATTGAAAATTACAAAGGTTAGGAGTGAGTGTAGTGAAATGTCAACAGATATGCAGAACTTTACCATTTTAACACATTTTGATCCAACATTTTCAACATACCCTTCTTATGACCCCACCTCATGAACAAGTGTGGCAAAAATTTCGAAATCCAGCTCAAAAGGTGATTTTGCCAATTGACTGTGAAAGCACATTTTTAGGCAGGATTTGAGAAATGATACCAACATTGTTCATGAGTAGGGGTCTCAGACAGGGTATGTTGAAAATTTGTTGTCAAAAACTTGAAAAATGTCAAAGTTTTGCACCAGAGTTGAAACCCCATTGAAATACAATGAACATCATTTACCTTAGTTTCTCAGTTCTATGGCAGGACAGTGGTCCCTCCCCCTCCTCTGTCTCCACCCCTGTATAAAAATATACATTTCACTGGTAATGTAGTGATCCTTCGCCCTACCCCATTCATCAATTGCTGTCCCTGTATAAAAATATAGTGAAAGCAGACACATCCATGCACCATCATAATGTCCGCAGTATGTGATATCCATTGTTGATGGCAGGTGGCATTGTGGTACAGTATCATGACCAGGTAAAAAAATGGTGCACACACACATTATACTGTACTGTACTGGATTGCAGTAGTGCTTGAAAATGTGAGCATTATTTAGAAGAAGAAGAATCAGCATTTATATAGCACTTTACCTACACAGTGGTGGGTACTTGGAATGTACTGCCAATTGAAGTGGTGGGAAGCAAGACAATGATGGACTTTAAGCACTCCCTGGACAGTTATGTTCGTACAACTAATATAACAGAGTATTATTAGGTAAAATTGGTGAGCCAAATGGACCTTGGTCTTTATTAGTGCTCTGAATATCTATGACCTATGGCCAGTGTATCCCAAAGCACTTTACAAGCAATGCTAGACTGGTAGTGAAGTGACTGAATGTGTAGTGGTGGCCATATTACACATCAACACCCACACACAGCCTGGACAATTGCATGAACTGGTTTATGAGAAGGGGAATGCTGGCCAGGACACTGGGAATGTCCCCTACTCTTTATGAAGAGTGCCCTGGTTCTTTTACTTCCACCTGGACACCCACCAGGACAGCACCAGGAAGGGTAGAAGGGACCTTGGTTTAATGTCTCATCTGAAGGATGGCACACCCCAGTAGTACAGCACCCCCCTAATACTACACTTGTATGCCAGTATTTTAGGTGCAAGTCCAATCCCGGTGTGGGGCAAGAACCCATGACCATCTGGTTCAGAAGTGGATGTGCTACCAACTGAGCCATGCTGACACATTTAAGCGTTATTTAACATGTAGTACATACTGTATTTATACACTTTATTACATCGCTGTGCAGCTTCATGTTTGGGAGTGGGCAGAGATTAAAACTTTAAACTTTATTTGTACTGCTGAGCAGCATGTTTCTTCATCCTTATGTTTGGGAGGGGGTGGTGGTTAAAACTTGAAACCTTGTGCTGCTGTGCAGCTTGTGCTAGGGAGTGGGTGGAGGTTCCCGCACATTGGTAAACCACACCAGGAGAGTGTCTTTGACCTCTCCATATTTCCCCTCTCTTCCTCTTTCTCTGGGAGTTTTGCTTGGAATGCTAGTGCAATAAAAGCTTGGCTTTGTTATGGAGGAGATCCGAAATTGTAGATTTGCGAACCAAGAGATGAGATGCGATGTCACGCACACTCATCTTAGGCAGCATGTCAATTTGTTTTAAAAGCTCTATTTTGCAAGTTAGTGGGATGCCTGGCCGTTTAGACATGATTCTGAAGAAAAGAGAAATCTCACAACTTCTGAAACAGCTTGCAGACTGCACAACAACAGACAGGCAGGTGATAAAATGGTATGTTCACAATCTGTGTTTAGTACTATGACCAATTAGTGCCTGATTGGGCAGCATTTAATGCACCCCACTTTGGAATGTTACACATAATTGCCTCATAAATTGTCCACCTTTGACGGTCTGTGATGTCTGGGATAACCAATGTATTTAGCATTACTGATGCTGGGCTTGGTTTTGAGGTTTTGTCTGCAGAAAATGATTGTCCGTATTAAGTGTGTCCATTCTCTATGATTGGTACTGCACATAATATTTCCCTGGTATTCTAGTGGTCCCTCCTCCCTCCCCTGTTCACTGATTGCTGTCCCTATATAAACATATATAATATTTCCCTGGTAGTCTAGTGGTTCCTCTTCCATCCTCCAATATCTGATCACCCTCCTGTTACATGACTAATAAAATTCCCTGGTATTCTAGTGGTCACCCCTCCCCAATCGCCCTCCTGGTATTTCAAAAAATATTCCCTGGTAGCTGGCCCATTGGCACTGAGGATTGAAGTGCTGGATGCCACACCTCATGTTACACTGGCAACCCGGGTTTGGGAAAGAACCCGGGTCACCGGGGGTTGGGTGGGGGGAAGGGAGGGAGGAGCTGGATTGAGTTGCTGATTGGCAACTCTCCACTCCTGGGGAGGGCTAGGCACTGGTCCAACTAGCAGATGTTATCGTGAGAGAGGGTGCTATTAGGCGATTGGCGGAAGCCATATCTCAGCATGGCTTACCGCCTGGACTTCGGTCTTGTGTACTGGCATCCTCAGGGAAGGGGGTTAGGGGAGTCACACAGTCACATAAAAGCAACTACAAAAAAAAAATCCCATACTCCACAGTGGTGCAGTGAGATCCCCGTATGGGGGGATGAGCTCTATGGAGCTCAGGCCAGCCAGGAGGCTGAAAAATATGCTATACAAAATATTCACTGGTAGTTTAGTGGCCCCTTCCCCTGATGTCCAATCACTGACCCCTTATTCCCCAAAAGTTTCCCTGGTAAATCCACCCCTTCCCTGATTGCTGAGTACCCTCCCAGTATTGTTTTTTTTTTCAAACTTCCCTGGTAGTCTAGTAGTCCTTCCCCATCCCTCATTCCTGTCCTATTAAATAGGAAAAAACATAACCCTGGTGGTCTAGTGGACGCCCCACCCCCACCTTCTCAGGTAGTGAGCGACCCACAACACCACTCCCCCAACCCAACCAGCGACCAGCACAGCCCTCCTTTCAGCACCATGGCTGGCCACTGTCTGAGCTGTACGACTGTGCACTGTATACAGTATGCACTCATTCACAGCTCAGTCGATGGCCAGCCATGGTGGTGAGAGGAGGGCTGTGCTGGTCACTGGCTGGGGAGCAGGCTGGGGAAGTGGGGTGGTGAGTCAGTACCAGACAGGGTGTGGGGGTGGGGATTCACCAGGGTTATATTTTTTCCTGTTTCACAGGACAGGGATTGGGGGATGGGGAGGGACTATTAGACTACTAGGGAACTGTTGAAAAAAAAATACCAGAAGGGTGATTGGAATTGGGGAGGGAGTAGGACCATGAGATTACCAGGGAATATTTTTTTTTTGAATAAGGGGAAGGCAATTGGACATCGGTGGAGGAGGGAGGGACCACTAAACTACCAGGGAATATTTTTTGAAATATCGGGAGGGTGATCTGCAGAGCCACTGGAAAATTGCGGGTGCAATTTTTCCACAATTTCCGCAATTTTCACACTTCTCCACACAAAATCCACAATTTCTTGCAATTTCTTACATTTATGGAATTTTTGACTGAAATTGTATAAAAATATTTTAATTCTCAAGGAAATCTACTTAGATATGGTACACAGACTTGGATTTGACCAAAACAGAACAGTGTGCGGTGAGAAGGGGTAAAATGTGATTCTGCTTTCATGTGATTCACTT
Source organism: Neoceratodus forsteri (assembly GCA_016271365.2). Lineage (NCBI taxonomy): Eukaryota > Metazoa > Chordata > Ceratodontiformes > Ceratodontidae > Neoceratodus > Neoceratodus forsteri. The sequence continues at coordinate 591,734,266 of CM057458.1, forward strand.
CCCTGCTTTGGTTTCAGAATCCTCTGGTCATGCATATGTAGACTTGAACACTTAAAATCTGTGTTAAAGCAGACTATCAGAGAACTTTTTGCTGATGCAGAGACTGAAACAATAGTTGTGAGAAGAGGTGTAAAGTGCCCCATTCACCTAAATGAAGCCTTGACCACAGTGCTTGTTTTTGAATAGTAGGGTAGATTTTCCTTGTATAAATACTTTCAGTCTGAAAGGATTTTGATTCAAATGTGTCAGGAGTTTGGATGGCCCTGCTGATTATAAACTTGACTGTGCTTAGGGGGTTGGTGACAGTGATTCCTTACATGTCAGTCTGCCACAACCACATACTCACATACAAAGCCTACAAAAGGCAAACATTTCTGAAAACAAGCTGAACAGGTTAAGTACAGTTAAACAGTTACCTTCAAATAGACAAAATAATTGCAAGCTAAGTAAAAGTACAATGTATTGAAAACTATTGTATGATGTAATGAAAAGCTATTGGCATGATTTGATACTTTTATCATGTGATTTTAAAATGTACTTACAGTGCTGATTAAGAACAGTAATCATTTTAACCGAATACATATTTTTCTTACTAGACCTTTATTAGGCACCCTGGTTATCTGTTTATTTTTTTCTTGCACCAAAGCAAGTAGTTTAAACAGGCTTCATTATTTAACATCTAGAAACTGGCAAAATATGTTGTTTCAGGATGTATTCAGTACAGACTTACTGTAAATTATTGAATAAAATCTAGTTAGCACTGCATGACTTAGATGTTTTGATTTTTAGAAGATATGCTACATAATGATTAGTTTACAGTGCCTTTCAAAAACACACATCTTTCTTCATATTAAAACCATTTACAAGTGGCAATACATTTATCTAACAATTTATGTGATCAATACATGCTGCAGCAAACAATAAAATATTTATTAGGGGGCAGTGGGGATGTATAGTGAACCCCTGCAATTTTCCCACAATTTTTGCAAGAAAATCCCCACATTTTGGGTAAAATATTCCACAATTTTCCAGTGGCCCTGGTGATCATGATTGGGAGGGGGTGGGCTCACTAGACTACCAGGAAATATATTTGGGAATAAAGGGATGGTGATTGAACATTGTTGGAGGGGGTGGGACCACTAGACTACCAGAAAATATTTTTTGGAATAAAGGGACAGCGATCAGTCCTCAAGGGGTGGGACCACTAGACTACCAGGGAATTCAACATTTTTTTAAACACAAAAAATGCAGTTTAATTTAGTTGTTTAACCAGGTATAGCACACTAAGCTGAAAGCTTTTTTACAGGAGCAACCTGGGAGCACAAGGAGGTTAAGTGACTTGCTCAGGGTCACACAGTATGCAAGTGGAAGCTGTGGGATTAAAACCCAGGTCTGGTCTGCTGGATGTCACCAGATTTGCAGCTCAGAGCCTTAGACCACTGCGCTATACTGCCCCCCTGTTTCTTGAGATGCTGAAATCCTTTTTTGCAAATTGCAAAAAAGAATCCATTTCCATGGCTTCTTTTTTACGATTTGCAAAAAATAATCCTTGTCTGCAGCTAAGAATAATTTTCTGTGGTTGCTTTTTCACAATTTGTGGCAGAGGAACAGTTTCTTTTTTGTAAATTGTGAAAAAGGATCCTGTTTCATGATTCTTTTCTTGCAATTTGCTGAAAAAGATTCTGGCATGTTAAGAAAATGGATTTCTGAGCAAGTTATAAAAAACTAAACTCAGAATCAGACTCTACGGGCCCCGATTAGGTAAACACATCCATTGGTGTTTACTACAGTCCTCTATTTTTTATTTCATTTTATTTCCACAACTAACTGAAAACAAGATGTGGCAGGATGAAAAAGGATTTCCCATTTGTGACAAAGGATTACCCATTTGTGGCAAAGGATTCCCCATTTGCGACATAGAATCCTTTTTTGAGGTGAACATCTAGCTTTTTCCATAGAAAATAATGGGAAACTTTGAAATGTAATAACTTTTGAACAGATTAATATTTTTCACCAAACTTTCAAAAGGCACCACTATGACACAAGACCTACTGTGAAGCCTACAATGAGGAAACACAGTGTCACAGGTTTCCTGCATGACAAAAGGGATTAACTCCCATTGAAATTGAATTGTTTGCTGCAGTAACTCTACTGCAGAATTCTGCAGAGTTGTGCTTCATCCTGGTGGGCTTCACTGTATATTCACTAAAAATTTCAGACAAAAATTCCACACCAGTTTTGTCCAGTGGTGTGACAAGAAATTTGACAAAAAAATTGTAATTTACACATTATTTGACACTCGGTATCTGTGCACCCACATATCCAACTAGAACAAAACTTACCACATCCAAAGATCTTAGGACTCTGATGGCGCATGCATAATTTCATGCAAATTGCTTGGACATTTGTAAAGTTATTAAAGTGCAAAAGTTTACATTTACTATAGAAGTGAGGAATGAATCCTAACTATTGGGGTGCAATTTACTTCTCTTGCCCCCTTGCAAATCAGGTGTGGGGTATGCCTTGGGGATGTCAACCCTAACGCTTAACCCAATCCATCAGTAAGTATGCTGAAATGAATACAGTATATGAGAATGGGGTAAACATTATGGTTGACAACCCCAAGGCAGACCCCACACCTGATATTTGTGAAGAGGCAAGAGAGATAATACTGTAATATTTTCCATGTTGCTGCCTGCAGGCTGGGGGTGGGGTGTTGGTGTTGGAATTCCTTATGCCACATTTCCCCACTTTTGTTGCTTCAACCCTAACTAGTGCATTAACAAAGTTTTTGCAAAGAATTTCCTTACTTTTTGAGTTATTATAATTGTATATGAAAAGTTCCCTTGAAGAATACAAAAAATGATTCTTTTTTTCATTTGTATTATAGTTCATAACTTTTGAATGGCTGAATATTTTTTCCACCAAACCAGCAAAATGCTCATCTGTGGCACTTCCCCTCTGTACCCTGAAAATGTCAGAGCAAAATTCTAAAGCACATGGGCACTGGTTTGGTGCAAAAATCTTGAGCCATTCAAAAGTTATGAACTATAATACAAAAGAAAAAAATCCTTTTTTGTATTGTAGAATGGTATTTCTGTTATTTGTTGCTGTTGTTCTGATACCTGTAGTACCTAGGTGGTTTGGGATTTTTGTCTCAAATGTTCAGGGTAGAGAGGGGAAGGTCCACAGATGTGCCTGTTGCTGGTTTAGTGCAAAAGTTCTTCAGCCATTTAAAAGTTACAAACTACAATACAAACTCAAAAAGAATAAAAATAATAATAAACATTATTTATATTGTGCATTTCCAAAACCAAGGCGCATTCCAAAAAGATTAAATACAAACATAGCAAACAGACAATAATATAAAAACTATTAAGAACAAGTAAACATTAATAAAGGCCATATGCCTTATTTCATAAAAAGGATTTAAGCGCCTGTTTAAAGCTCCCCACGGTCGAACACTCCCTTAACCGACAAGGTAGAGAATTCCAAAGGGTTGGTGCAAGGAACATAAAAGCCTGGGCATCAGCTGATTTCAATGTGACCCTAGGGATCTGTAGCAACCCCTCATCGGCTGAGCAGAGCGAGCTCACCGGGAGATAAGGAGTCAGGAGATCTTTCAGGTAGTCAGGGCCCAGATTGTGTAGGGCTTTAAAAGTCAGTAATCCAACTCTGAAGGTGATCCACCACTGAACTGGTATCCAGTGCAGATCCCGCAGCACCAGAGTAATATGTGATGTTCTAGGAGTACCCGTAAGTACTCGAGCTGCAGAATTCTGCACCAGCTGCAGGCAGTGGATATCAACCCCCAGAAGCCCAAGGTACAAAGAATTGTAGTAGTCCAGGCGTGAGATCACAAAGGCATGGATCAAAGTTGGCAGATCGCCGGACGGAATGAGGTGCTTGATTCTGGTGATGTTTCTCAGATGATAAAACAAAGATTTTATGACTGCTGACACTTGAGATCTTAAGGTCAGCCCATCATCTAGAATCACCCCCAGATCTTGCACCCGTTCAGAGACCAGTAACTCGACATCCCCACAAAACACTCCAGAAGGGGGAGCCAGCCACAGGACACCCTATCCAGTGATCCAGATCCAAAATCAACACCTCAGTCTTCCAGAATTCAACTTCAACCAGCTCGACCTCATCCAATCCTGGATTTCCTCCAGACAGCTATTAAATATCGAGACAGCTCCTTCCGGGTCGGGTGCGAAGGACAGGTACAGTTGGGTATCATCTGCATAACAGTGGAAGCCCAACTCGTACCATCTCACAATGTCTCCGAGGGGAAGCATGTACACTGCAAACAACATGGGGGACAATATAGAGCCCTGAGGAGCCCCACAAAAGAACAAGAAGGGATCAGAGGAGAAAACCCCTGACACCACCCTCTGAGATCTTCCGGTGAGGTATGATGTGAACCATCTGAGCACAACCCCAGAGAGTCCACAAATACATCTCAGGTGCTCCAAAAGAACCCCATGGTCGACGGTGTCAAATGCTGAAGATAGATCCAATAACACCAGGATAGAGCGTTTTCTCTGGTCTCTCGCCAACAGGAGATCATTGAGCACCCGAACCAGTGCAGTCTCTGTACTATGCCTCTTATATAAACCTGATTGGAGAGGTTCCGTAGATGCTATGGATGGTCAAGTGGTCCTCCAATTGGGCTGCTACCACCTTCTCGATTACCTTCCCTGCAAAGGGAAGGTTTGAGATAGGTCTGTAGTTAGCCAGACATTCTGGATCCAAAGATGGTTTCTTCAACAAGGGTGTCACCACTGCCTCTTTCAAGGACAGGGGGATATACACCTGAGTCAACAGAGGACCAGACAATCTGTGCTAGAGCCAGTAGAATAGAATCTACACACCCTAAGAGTAGGAAGGTGGGACATGGATCTAAACTACAGGAGGTAGGACACAGCCCCTGGACAATCCGCATAACATCCACTATTTCCAGGCAGTCAAAGGTACTCCAGGAAAACAGAGGGATAGTGACCCTATCCTGGACATCCGCAACTAGCATAGAATGTGCTGAACCAATGTCTGCCCTAATGTCGGCCACCTTAACCACAAAGAAACGAGCAATCTCATCATACTGTGATTGTGACAATGCTCTATGGAGCTGTAGACAGGTTGGGTTGCACAATCTGTCCACAGTTCTGAAAAGCTGAGCAGGTCAGTTCTGCACGGCAGAAATTTCCCCAGACAGGAACTCTGCCTTCTTACGGGAAATTTCTGACTGGTAGAATTGATAATGTTCTAACAGTCTAAGGCAGTCGACATCCAGGCCAGACCTCCACCAGCAACTTTCTAACCTGCGTCCAGTTTGCTGCAACTCCCTCAGAACCCCATCAAACCATGGGGTTCAAGGTCAGAGGGAGAGAAAACGCACATGAACTGGAGCAATAGAATCCAGGGCAGAGGTAACGGCAGAATTATAAGCCACAACCAATGCCTCTGGATCATTGCTATGCACAGAAAGCTCTGATAGGTCAAGAACCACCACAAGGCCATTAGAGGAAACATTCCATAAAGGGAGGAACTTGACCATCTCCACAGGGGTCGGCCTACAAAGGAGGGTGCAAAAATTGAATCTCGCAGTGTAGTGATCTGACCAACTGACTGGTTCCACCCCCACATCAGAAGCCTTGATCCCCAGGAGGAAGACCAAGTCAAGAGAATGGCCTGCTTTATGAGTAGCAGTGGTAACTACCTGTGTTAGGCCCAGTGAATCCATTAACTGGAGGAAGTGTTGTCCAAATTGCGAGAGTTCATTGTCAACAGTGAAGTCTGCTACTTCCTTAAGGAACTGCTTTTCATCTCCTGGTGGGTAGATGAGCAGTCGATAGCCACACCTGCTACAGGCACATTCAAAAGAAGAGGTCTTCTCAACTGGTACACTGGTGAGATCCAACTCGGTCTTAAAGCGGACTGCAACCCTTCCCTCACAGTCCAACCTTGGGCGATGTATCACCGGATACCCGGCTGGAATTGCAGCCTCCAATATTGGTCCCGCATTATTATCCAGCCAGATCTCGGTGATGCACGCCAGTTCCATCGAGGCAACAAGATCTGAGATTATTGCCGTCTTATTCTGGACGGACCTGGCATTGCACAACATCGCCTGGGTTGGACAGGACCACCTGCCCATCACTAGGAATGGTGCCCTTGGGTATGGGCACCAAACATGATGGCCCATGCTCTAGGCTCCACTTCACCCCAGGGTGTCTCCTGGGCTTAATCACCCCAATGGGGCGCTTCACTTATCTCACCTCCACTGTTCACCCCCGCCCCCTCCTGTGGGCAATACCTAAAGCCTGACAGTGTTGGTAAATAGAAAAAGCCAGAGGGGTTATAAAAGGGGCAGAGGGAGTGGAGAGCAGAGACTGAGTAGCATACAACTGGAGGGGGGCACAAAATGTCACATTTCAAACAGAGCAAATCCTCAAAGCAATAAAAATAAATAAAAAGAGTTCCTTATAGAATTAAAAAAAATTAACTAACAACCTAACTAAACAAATAAAAAAAAAAAACACAACCAAATCTTTACTCGCCCAACCCCCACCCAGCTAACTAATCAAATCAACTTCAAACAACTAAAGGATTCTTTCTTCATTTGTATTGTAGTTCATAACTTTTGAATGGCTGAAGATATTTGCACCAAACCAACAAAAGGCACACCTGTGAACCTTCAACGCTACATAACTTAATTGTTGCCAGTTTTAAAAGGCACAATAAATGTAATTGGTATTTTGATACAGGTTATCAAATCATACAGCTTTTCTGCTGTCACACATATTTAAACAAATGAGGTAGTCATATGCAACATTTTAATGATCAAGATCCTTATTATTGATAAAGGCTTAAGTATTATATGAAAGGGAATTGCCCTTATATTAATTATATTTCTAATGTATCTAACGACACATCAGGTATTCAAGAAAATACCATGAACACCATAGTTTTTATAATATAATGACTTTTTTTAAACTCAAAATGTTTGTACTTTGAAATACTGGACATTGTTGCAGTTTAAGTAGTATCCAACAAGAATTAAGATCTAGAGTGGTCTGAATTTGTCCTTTGTGTACCCCTTCTGCCCATTACCTCTTGTTGCAACTTTTTTCTGTCCACACAGCAATATCAAGAAGGCTATAGTCCTTAATCAAATATATTGTTCATCATTTAATAATAAAAAAAGTCATTTCCCCCTAAAACTCATACCACATATTGTGAGTCTAGTACACCATGAATCACTTTTCTTCTCTTGGCTTCCTTTAAAGCAACAACAAAAAAAAATACAGTATAATGCAATAACAGGACATGTTGTTGGGCAACAGTAATTCAACATAAGTAACATACAATAATTAACTTAGATATCCCATGTCTGGGTTGCATCTGGAAACCAGCCATGGCGCAGTGGCCCTTTCCCAGTTACCAATTTTCAAATATGTACATACACACATACATACATACAGACACTGTCTGGAGAAACCATTATCTTAAGGTGCATGTTTCTTTCTGTTAGTGGAAGATACAGTTTAAACTTCATAACAAGGTTACAACAGAAGAACTATTGGGATTTGGCAGGATCTAAACCTGATGGCAAAACATGACACAGAGAACAGGTGTCACAGAATAAAGGTTTATTCCCCAAATACATGTAAAAAGGACAGCTTACCACAACTAGGAGTCTGGAACCTCTGAATACCTGGTGTCATCATAGGACAACTCAGTAAAAAACAGGATTACACAAACTCTTATAGTCAGAGATAAGAAGGTCCGTTACCTGGTAATGGGCTCATCTGCATAGTACAAAAGCTAAACAAAGCATTTCTATTGGTGGGTACCGTGGGCTGCTCGCACCCATGGCTGTTAAGTTTTGCATGTACACAATGATAAGTGCTATGCTGACTAAAACTACTTTTGGGTTACAATAGAATGATTCATAAAATATGCTGATCATAGCACTATGGCCAATAGTTGTAGGTGGTGCACTAAGACCACAAATATAATTATACTGAATAGTACATCATAGCAAGCATGAGTAAATACTAATATTATTTATGCTGTATCATGGAACCATAATAGTCCACATTAGGGACTGCAGGTCAGGCAGGTCTACATATTCCCCACCCTCTTGTTGCCTGAATAAGGAGGCAAGGCAATGCAACTAGGGTAAGTGTGGTTGACCGCAGTCCAGCTGAGTGAGCATTGCAGAGAAATTTTAGTTGTGTATGATGTTATTTGAGATTGCGGCGTAGACAGCATAAAGTAATAATGAGAAAAACAATTAAGAAAACTTGAATAATAACAAAACCTTTAAAAGTAAGTTCTGACCAAGTATTAGATAATGTAGAACTTAAATCACCATCATGAAAGGCACAGGGTCAAGTTGTCACATACAAAAAGTGTGGCACTGTACCACGCTGTCAAAACAGTGACTAAAAATAAAAACACTAAAACACTTGTTTTCTACAGGGGTTCACCTCCTGCACTCCCATTACGGGGGACTGTGCCCCCAACTAAAATAACCTAAAATAACCTCCTCCATAGGGGGGCAACTTGAGGACAGGGTGAAACTTGGGCAAACGGCACAAAAGAGAAGAAAAAAAATTAACTAATCTAATCTGGGAATAGAACCCCGGGACACAGTCACTCCACTGTTCTTCAGCACTGATGGCTCTGCTCCCTGAGTTACGGCAGCTGCTCAGCAGACCTCCTTCCAACAGAGCCCTTTCCCTCTGCAGCAGAGCTTTCCAGAAACAGCTACAGGGTCACCGCTATTGCTCTATACTATTTGTGTCATGCGGCATTGTATACCCTGTAGCTGTTCTTCCCTGCACTGTTACTGTTGCACGGCTTTTCCCTGTGGCATTCTCCATACAACATATTGACCTGGTACGATCATGAAATAATTCATTCAAAGAATTGCCTGCCTTAGTAATATTGTTACTAATATGGATAATGTGTGTATCCTTTCTATCTAACAATGATCTAAGATTCAGGGTGAGTGGGTCGATATGCACATTAAACACTGGTAAATACTGTGTAATAGCATTCAGATAGTCAGGGTCACCATCAATGTAATCACATTCTTGGGTGGAAACTAGGATGATAGCTGTATGGCCAATGACAGTGCACTGCTGAGGTACAAAACAGAAGTTGGGCATAGTGATACCACACACCAGAGTTCCATAAGAGAAGATCTTGTAGTTGGCACAACACAATATTGCCCATTAGTATTGTAGGTAACTTGAACTTGAGGAAGGTGCCACTTCATGAGTTGGACAGGGCAGGTGATGGAGGCATTCGACATCCAGCTGGAGGCATCGTATGTCTTCTCTGGAGCCATAAGTGACATTTGGTGTGTTAAAAGGAGATGTGACATTTTTATTGGCAAAGAGGTAACTATCAAAGTTATATGACCAGTCCATAGAGTTCAGTGAGTAACCGCAAACTGGCATGGTTACATCAAAGACGTCACATCTGCACAAATAGTGGTAACCTAGTTTGGCCCAACGATCAGTATGTGGGGCTACCTAGGCATCTAGTTGAGGCTGGAGAACCAGCAAAGGAGGCAAGTTGTTCGGTTCTCTGATAGATGCTGCTCTCTAGGTGACCCATGGAGTGGACGTTTACCAGCTTGTCAAAGACTGAAGAAACTTTGTCCAAGATTGGGAGGGACACAGTGAAGATAACGTATATAGTGTCCTGCAAAGTACATTGACTCGCGGTGTAACAGGGTCCTTGGTTTGAATGTGGAGTCACATAGCCCAAGTTCCATGTTGTAACCAATGAAAAGGACACAGTCCTGTCCATGCACTTGGTAGTGCATGTCATGATTCTACAATAGGGGCAGTACCATTTAGTCATATGTCTATCATGAATCAACTCCGGGATCTGCCCTGATTCCAGATCTCGAAAGAGATTGGTGATAGTGTTTATAGCAAAAGTGCTATAAACTGAACAAAGAATTTCCCTGCCTATGTGCTGCCCTGAGGCTTCTTTATTGTTTTAGAATATCAATTCACTGAGTTATTTCAGGTCTCATTAAATAAACATGCAAAATTGTGCATGTTATATACCATGAATCTTTCCTCCTGGGAAATAACATCAATATCGTGTAGCATGAGCTGTATCACATCCTGACCTAATTTATTGTTAAAAATTTTGGTTTGACTTTCAATTTTAGCCAAATCAGCTCGGTTCCAAATTAACAATTTTGATCCAAACATACCTGTAACAGTGCCTGTAATGCCTGTTACATCAGGAAATCCCAAACTCTGCTTTGCACGTTTTGGGCAGAACACCCCTTGGTGTTCCATACTGCTTGATATGCTGCCATTAAATCTAACAACATAACAGTGTGGAACTGTGAAATGTTAGTAGAGGAACAGTGGCCAAACTCAGCCATGTTCCAGTAAATGAGATTCAAAACAACAGGAACATGCATAAATTAAACATTATTAATGAAAGTCCCAGAGACAGAAGTAGAGGCCAGACCACTAGATGGACCTGGCTCCATGGCTGGGCATTGCAAAAGATTGTCCTTTGATGTTGGGATGACTGTAAGGGAAAGAGCAACTGTCACAATGGAGTGATTGGAACAGTACTGGAGCATGGTGGTATTAGGGAATCTGGAACAAAATTCTGGACTCATCATTGCCCTAAGGTTGTAAAGGGCTGTATGTTGCTGATGAACTTGATGCATGCACAAAGCTCCATTGGGGCTGATGCGAATGTTGGGACAGCCTTGAAAGGTTCCTTTGGAGAGGAGGGCTACTGGAATCTGTTGTCCAGCAGAATTATCAGTCTTCCATTCTATCTGAAGTGTAGAATATTCTGGAGATACCACCATGGCATTCAGATAGGCATATTTTCTTTCACGGGCAGTGACAGTTGAGGATGGGAGGTCGATGGCCACTCCTTTAGAGGAAGATGCCGAGGGGTTGGAAGGAAAGTAGTCTGAATTCATAGGGTTCAAAATGTGGGTAAGTCTGTGGAAATCCATCAGTTGGAACTCTGACATGCTTGCCATCATGTTTGGCAGAAGGTAGAGGAGAATTATGATGATTTCTGAAAAAGAAAAACACACAAAAGGTTAAACTTGCAGATCTCCTCCCTCAGCTGGGGGGAAGGAGCATTAATCACCTTTGTACAGTTTCAGTTGATTGGCATATTACCATTTGTCTATGGGTTTCTTGTGGTCCGTTATCCACACTTGGTAGACAGCAGGGCTCAATTTGTTGATGATATCATAGGGGCCCACCCATATGTTGGCAAGCGGGTGGGCAGGGGTGGAGAATTTCAGTTCCATAACTCGGACTTGAACTTGCCAATCGACTTCTTTGACATTCTTGTCAAAGTGCATTTTGGATTGCTGCTGGGCCTTGCCCAAGTTCTTGGCAGCAAAAAGGTAGATCTGTACCAGATTGTTCATCAGTTGTGTGATGTAAGTGTCCACTGATACTCTGTCTATGGTAGGGGTATTCAGATCAATCTACAGATGTTCTGGTAGTCTTATTTGTCTGCCCATCATCACCTTAAAGCTTGAAGGGTGTGCAGGGGTTGCTGCAGCCAGGGTAGCTCTGATTGCCATTAGGAGTAAGAGGAACAAAGTATTCCAACCTTTAGCATTCTTGTTTGCAATTTACACAACATTAGTTTGATCTGTCTGTTGGCTCTGTCTGCCTGTCCAGATGACTGAGGGTGGTATGCAATGTGAAACTTTTGGCCAACTCCCACTAACTGCAAACATTCTTGCATTAGTTCTCCTGTAAAACTAGTCCCTTGGTGAGAGTCTGCCTTGAGAGGTAGACCCCGCCTGATAAATACTTGATCCACCAGGATTTTGGCAGTGGGTTTTACCATGTTTGTTCTACATGGGAAGGCCTTTTCCCATTTTGAGAAGAGGTCAGCGATCACAAGTGCATACTTGTTTTTTCTGCTGGTGGTAGGCAAGGGTCCAATGAAATCAAGTTGAATTGCTCTCCAGGGACCTGATTGTCTGTGGTAGTAGTTTGGCATTTTTCTTGCCATGAATAGGGTTGTTCTGAGCACAGGTAATGCAAATGTCCACATAATGTTGGACATCTGTTGTAATACAAATGGAACTGGTTTACAATGTCCCACTCACCCTGAAAACATATCCACAAATATATCTATTTTTAATAAAAAAATATTTTATTTTAACATCATCACACCCAGTCAGTAATATACATCAATATTTTGGGTAAACCCTTCTTCAGGACAAGACTGGATCTTCTAAAGTAATAAACATAAATAGATATAAACAAAACGGTTTTTATCATCACAATTCCTAAGCTCTAAAAATATAATGACAAAGAATACTTCAAATGAAGGTATTATAAACCGTTACTATTCATTTTCTGTAACTTTTCCATAGGTTTGCTGCTTTACTATTACATTCATGTTCGACTCCCACCACAGGATACTGTTAAAATTAAAGTAAAAATACTTAATAAACAATTACGATCAGATACAAACTAAATTCTTCATACTAAGCACATGAAATATTGTCTTTACTAACCACATCTTAAGAAATTTTTATCAACCTTATACTATTAAATCATGTTACATGACGTTTCTAAAGCCACTTCACAGGGACATCTGCAAATATAAAAGCTATGTGTTATTTTTTCTTTTTACTTTTTACTCTCTTCCACTTCCCTGTATATATGTTCTCTAAATAACACCTGACTCTAAACAGGCTCCCTTATTTTGAAGACTTTTGAGCTGAATTTATCTCTCAAATCATAACATATTGAAATATTTCCACCAAACAACTCCTTATTTCACCTTCTCAGAAGTTTTATTGCTTATGTATCAAAGTTGCTAACCTTATACTCTTGCAGTTTTTCCTATCCCACTGTCAGAAGTGTTCACATTTTCTAGCTCTAAAACAAATCAAAAAAGATCACATTTTAAATTGACTACTCAAATATTTCAACTTGCTAAAAGGATGAAATGCAGCCATTACTTACTGAAGTAGTTATCCAGTGTCCTGCTTGGGTGGAAGTGAGTGAGGGGCAAACTAACACCATGGTCAGACCCCACCCCCAAATCTGGCAGCCAACACAAAAGTGTAACACAAGCTAATTAAGCTTGCCTGAGTGCCAGACCCACCTACTGATGGCACCAAGTACCAAATTCCTTGGTGTTGGAGGTACTACCTGATTTTCTTCTGATAAAAAAACTTACTTTAAATCTTCTATTACTCTGTTCAAACATCCTAATTACACTTAAAATTAGACACTAGGGGACATAGTAACCTGGACCAATGTTCTACTGCTGCCTCTCTCTATCTCTGTATAAACAGTATTCCTAATAATTTCTGTTTCAAACAGTATAACTAAAACTTACAAAACTGGTTGCCAATCAATAACCTCATTTAAACCATAACACAGATTATTTGTCTGAAAATAATCAATAAACCATGCCTCTCACAAAAGTAATTTATTGTTAAAATCACCCCCATACTATTTTTGTGAACCTTCTCTATTCCAAAAAAACCCTAATGAGGGTAATTGGTGGTCCCTGCCCCAATAATGACGTGCTATGGGGAAGTTAAATCTTTGTTCCTGATGTAGCCTTTATGTTCCCCTATTCTTTGTTTAAGTTGTCACTTTGTTTTCCCTATATACATTAAGCCAGAACGGCATTTAATATCATAAATCACTCCTTCAGTTTGACAATTTATGAATTCTGTTATAGTGAAATTCTCATTTCTGCTAGTGTTCCAGATCATTTTTATTCTTTATGTATTGTGGCAATGTACACACCTCCCACAACTGTAACTACCTTTCAATGCATTTGTTGTAAATAATACATTTTCTCCTAATCTCTGGTAATTTATGCTCCGAATGTACCAATCTGTTTGTCAAAGATCTTACTTTTTTTGTCACTATTTGGACCCCTTTAATAAAAGCTTTCTCCCCTTCTTTTGTGGATTCCAAAATCTTTCAATGCTTTTTAACCATCCTGCCTATGTCATAATATATATCACTGTATTTTTATGAAAGTACAATCTTTTTATTTAACTGGTCTTGATTTTCTACAGTTCTTTTGGAAAGTAAATCTTTCCTTTCTTTTTCTGATACCTTTTGTTTTTCTCTTTCAGGCTTTCCCTTTTTATAACCTCTTGCTATGAATCTCTCTGTCATTTGTTCTGTAAATGCTTCCACATCTTGGTTTTCAGAACAGTTACATTTTACTCACAAATATTGACTCATAGGAATTGATTCTATCAAGCTTTTTGGGTGGAGGCTATCAGCTCGGAGTATGATATTTCTGTCTGTTTGCTTTTTATGTATTTTAGTAAATAAACCCTCAAATTTCTTAAAAATAACCAAGTCCAAAAATGAGATTTCTCCTGCATCATGGTCAATCATAAACTGCAGGTATTCAGTTTGAGAATTTAAATAACTAAGAAATTCCAATAGTTCCATGTCTGTTCCCTCCCAAATTACTAAAATGTCATCAATAAAGTGATTCCACAAAAGAAGATGCTTTGTAAAAAGATTATTATTGTAACCAAATTTCTCCTCAAACCATTTCATAAAAGTATTAGCATAAGATGAGGCCATGCTAGACTGCATCGCTATCCCTTTTACTTCTACATAATATTTTTTTTCAAATTTAAAGTAATTTTGGGTAAGGACTAAGTGTGCTAGATGTAATAAAAAATAATTTAGTGGTTTTGTTTCTGTTCTATACTTCTCCATAATTTCTTTGAGGGCTGCACAGCCCTTTAAATGTGGGATTGATGTGTAAAGGTCCTTCACATCAAAGCTTACTAATAATAATGCTTTGTCGGTCAAATTATGGGAATTATTGAACTCATCCAACAAGTTTATTAAATGTGTTGAATCTTTCAAATATGACAAAGTTGATTTAACCAATTCCTTTATATGAAAATCAACAAACACTGAAAGTGGTTTCAACACAGAACCTATCCCTGCTACTATAGGTCTCCCAGGAGGGTGAAAAGGGTCCTTATGAATTTTAGGAAGGGTATAGAAAACTGGGATAATCGGAAGTTCTTTTTCAGTGCCCTGTGTTCCCAATCAGTTATCCAGCCATTTTCTAAAGCTCTTCTCAGAATTTCTTCTATTAAACTACTTATTTTGTCAGTATGGTCTTCAGTAAATTTAAGATAGTTTTCTTTGACCCCTAACATTTTGATACATTTTTCTTGATACACTATGTTTTCTTCTATAACAATACCTCCCTCCTTATCTACCTTTTTTATGACAATGTTAGGATCAGTTTCTAAACTTCTTAATGCTCCAAACTCTTTTGCAGTTAAACTATAATTAGTCCTCCTATCAGAGATTTTTCTTTCTTAATAATTTGTTCTACATCTTTACTCACTAAACAGATATAAGTTTCTATAATATGGGGAATAGGGCCAGGAGGCAAAAACTGAGATTTTAATTTTAATTTCTGACTTAATTCTATTTTTTTCTTCTGTTCTTCTTGATTTATGCCTTCCAGTGGGTTATTATCAAAAAAATATCTAAGTCTTAATTTTCTGAAAAATCTATTTAAATCTAATTTGATTTCAAAATCATTTAGTTTCTCATGTGGGCAAAAGGTAAGACCTTTATTTAACACATTCATTTCTTCTTGTGATAAAATGCTACTAGAGAGATTAAACACAGCTATTTCACTTGAGATCTCATTACCACTTGTAATTGTGGCTCTTTTTGTTTTTCTTTGTGCTTTCCTTCTTGCCCTGTATTGACTTCTATTTTTCCTGACCCTGAACCCCCTTCATCTGGATCTGATGTAATGCCCGGTTCTTTCCTCGTATACTGGTATCCTCTGGTTTGTCTTCCCTACTGAAGACTGCCCCTGCCACTGTACCCTCTTCTTCCTAAAAAATGGTCTCCCTTCCCTCCTCTAGTAGCTTCTGTATCTGTGTCACTACTTGATGTGTACATATTGCCATCTGAATCTGGATTATACATATATAACATTATATTCTTCATCCTCTTATTCTTAAACCATGAATAAACCTTTCCATCCTGATAATCATTTAAATCTCATTTAAATTTGGTAATTTTGATTGACCTAATCTCATTTTCAAGCCCATTAATTTGTTTATTTACTTTATCTAAGAAAATAGTCAGCTGTTCTATCGAAAACTGTTTCCTTGTTTCCTCTTCTAAGACTAATATATCCTTGTCAATTTTCGCCAGCTCTTTAGTAAGAGCCTCTATTAGGATCAGCATAAAATCCTTCAAACACCTGTTTCTTGCACTGTCCCACTTCTCCATTAATTCTTCTGTAGTAAATCCTAAATTATGCTCTATTAAAATTCTTAGCCCCCTAGGAATTCTTTTTTGCTTTAAATAATCTGTTACAGTTAAAGCATGCCAGTCCCATTTGAGTTGTTTTTGTTTAAACATTTCATAATCCTGTAGTACAGTTTTTGATGTTATTGGGCCAGTAAATTGTCTTTTTGATTTAAAGTTTTCTAAGATTGCATTTTCCTCTGATTCTGTAATTATCCTAGGTAAAGATCGGTTATCAGTAATGGCCCCAATCTCATCAAAATTACTCATTTTGCTATACTTGAGGATAGTAACAGTTTCTATAGAGAATTAACTACACAGACATTGATCATTTAAATACTAAAATTTTGTGATAAACCATACCTCAGCAAAGACAACCATCCAACAATTAGTCCACAGACAAAAAAGAAAACAAAACAAAAAGATACAGAGCTTCTGACAGCTATACACAAAAGTCCAAGTCCACTATATTCCCTTGTCCACAAGAATCGCAGTGTGGCTTCAAAGATTTCTTCAATGAAAATAATCTGCGTTACAGTTTAAATGAGGTTATTGATTGGCAATCAGTTTTGTAAGTTTTAGTTATACTGTTTGGAACAGAAATTATTAGAAATATTGTTTATACAGAGATAGAGAGAGGCAGCAGTAGAACATTGGTCCATGTTACTATTTCCCCTAGTGTCCAATTTTAAGTGTAATTATGATGTTTGAACAGAGTAATAGAAGATTTATGTTAAGTTTCTTATCAGAAGAAAATCAGGTAGTACCTCCAACACCAAGGAATGTGGTACTTGGTGCCATCAGTAGGTGGGTCTGGCACTCAGGCAAGCTTAATTAGCTTGTGTTACACTTTTATGTTGGCTGCCAGATTTGGGGGTGGGGTCTGGCCATGGCATAAAAGAGGTGTTCGTTTGCCCCGCACTCACTTCCACCCAAGCAGGACACTGGATAACTACTTCAGTAAGTAATGCCTTCATTTCATCCTTTTAGCAACTTGAAATATTTGAGGAGGCAATTTAAAATGTGATGTTTTTGATTTGTTTTAGAGCTAGAAAATGTGAACACTTCTGACAGTGGGATAGAAACACTGCAAGAGTATAAGGTTAGCAACTTTGATACATAAGCCATAAAACTTCTGAGAAGGTGAAATAAGGAGTTGTTTGGTGGAAATATTTCAGTATGTTATGATTTGAGAGATCTATTCAGCTCAAAAGTCTTCAAAATGGGGGAGCCTCTTTAGAGTCAGGTGTTATTTACAGAACATATATAGAGGGAAGTGGAAGAAATAATAAAAAGTAAAAATAAAAAATAACACATAACTTTTGTATTTGCAGATGTCCCTGTGAAGTGGCCTTACAAATGTTATGCAACATGATTTAATAGTATAAAGTTGATAAAAATTTCTTAAGATGTGGTTAGTAAAGACAATATTTCATGTGCATAGTATGAAGAATTTAGTTTGTATCTGACCATGATTATTTAGTAAGTATTTTTACTTTAATTTTAACAGTGGCCTGTGATGGGAGTCAAACATGAATGTAACAGTAAAGCAGCAAACCTATGGAAAAGTTACAAAAAATGAATAGTAAGGGTTTATAATACCTTCATTTCAAGTATTCTTTTTCATTATATTTTTAGAGCTTAGGAATTGTGATGATAAAAACCTTTCTGTTTATATATTTTTATGTTTATTACTTTAGAAGAGCCAGTCTTTTCCTGAAGAAGGGTTTACCAGAAACATTGCTGTATATTACTGACTGGGAGTGATGATGTTAAAATAAAATATTTTTTATGAAAATAGATACATTTGTAGATATATTTTCAGGGTGAGTGGGTCATTGTAAACCAGGTCCATCTGTGTTCAGCATCAGCCTTAACTGGTATTTTTGTCCGCTTCCCATGAGTAAACAATTACAAATTATATTTATTTTATTTTGAGGTACTGACTGAACTGGAAGTGTCTTTCTTTGTGAAGAACATTTGTTGTAATACCAGGACACCAGCCTACAGTTTTCAGTCTCTGCATGGTCTTGTCTACCGCTTGGTGTCCATCTTTAGGGGTATCAGGGACCTGATGAATGAATTCTGGTCTTAGTGTTTTGGGAATCACCCATAGTTTTTGATCACCAGAGTGGTACAGGACCAACTTCAGGTATGTAGAGAGGTGAAGGTTGTCAGTATGTCTCTTGAATGGGTTACCTGTAGACATTTCTTTTTCTGTTTCCTTCGAGAGGTATTCAAATACCTCTTTTATCTCTGGATCTGCCATTTGCTCTGCAGTTAAATCTAGAGGGACCACTTCGGTCCTCTCATCATTGGCCGCTGTGTGTGGCCCAGTGGGGGGTTACATGGTCCATATCTCCCTCCCTCAAGCACCATCTTTTGCTAAGGTGTCTGCTCGATTACTGGACTCATGGAAAGGCTTCGACTTGGAGTGGGTCTTAACCTTATCTATGTATAGCCTGAAAACAAATTGCTCAGTGAGGCTGACAATGTGTAAGAACAGGTCCCTGTATTTCACAGGGGTGCCTTCTGAAGAGGCAAAATCATAGGTCTTCAAGAAAGGGAGAAAATCAGTCAGGTAACTGCACACCCAGGAAGAATAAAAGAAGATAACTGTGTCCTCTTCCCCTTGGCCATGGGTGATTTCCAGGGCACAGGCTACTGCAGCAAGTTCTGCATACTGGGAAGATTTTATGGTGTGCTTTCTGGACACCTCAAGGGTATCACCTGTAGGGCACAGGACCAAGACCCCAAAGATTGCAATTTGTTCTCCTTTGTGGTAGAAGGAAGATCCATCTGTAAAGACAGAAACATAGAAACATAGAATCTGTTGGCAGATAAGGACCATACAGCCCATCTAGTCTGCCCATTTCCCTACTTGGTTTGGCAATCCCTGCTTTTATCTGGACTGCATTTCCCCTGCTCTGCTGTACAGCAGGGTGCCTTTATGCTTACCCATGCACTTTTGAATTCCCTTACTGTTTTCACTTCCACCACCTCCGCTGGTAGACTCTTCCATGGATGCACCACTCTCTGTAAAAAAATACTTCCTACCATTCCCCCTAAGCCTCCCTCTCTCCAGCCTAATGTTATATTCCCTTGTTCTTATGCACTTTCTTTTCTGAAATATGCTCCCCTCCTGTACACTGTTTATTTCTCTAAGGTATTTGAAAATCTCTATCATATCCCCTCTCCCTTCTCTCTTCCAGTGACTAGACAATTAGTTCCTTGAGTCTTTCCTCATAAGGCTTGTGGTGCAGTCCATGTATAATTTTTGTTGCTCTTCTCTGGACTGCTTCCATTCTGTCTGTGTCCTTCCTGTACTGCAGTCTCCAGAACTGGACACAGTATTCCAGATGAGGCCTCTTCAGTGATCTAAACAGTGGCATCACCACTTCACTCCTACTGGTTATGCCCCTTCCTATGCACCCCAGCATTCTGTTTGCCTTCCCCATTGCTTTTACACATTGTTTGGCTGACTTCAGGTCATTGGATATGATAACCCCTAGGTTTCTTTCCTGACTTGAGGTGGCTAGAACCTGCACCCCTATCTTGTATTCCTCACTTGTGTTTCTGTCTCCGAGGTCCATTATCTTGCACTTCTTAGTGTTGAAACCCAACTGCCAATCCCTTGACCATTCCTCAAGTAGTCTTAGATAATTTCTCATTTTATCTGGCCTCTCCTGTGTGTCGACTCTATTACAGATCTCGGTGTCATCTGCGAACAAGCATACTTTCCCCTCCAGTCCCTCTGCAATGTCATTTATGAAGACATTGAATAGAACTGGACCCAGCACCGATCCCTGTGGAACCCTGCTTGTCACCTCCCCCTCTTCTGATTTTATACCATTTACTACCACCCTCTGGGTCCTGCCTTTTAGTCAGTTTCCAACCCATTTTACCACTTTAGAGCCCACACCCAGATTCCCCAATTTGTTAAGCAACCTTCTATGAGCAACAATGTCAAAGGCTTTACTGAAATCCAGGTAGGCCACATCCATTGCCCCACCCTGATCTGCACCCTGGTCACCCAGTCAAAGAAATTGATAAGATTAGTCTGACAGGGCCTACTCTCAGTGAATCCATGCTGCCTTGGGTCTTTTGCACTGCTTGACTCCAGGAACTTCACTACTCTCTCTTTATGCAGGGACACCATCAGCTTCCCCACCACTGAGGTAAGCTTACAGGTCTGTAATTGCCTGCCCCCTCCCTACTTCCAGTCTTGTGTGGGGGGACCACCTATGCCCTCCTCCAGTCACCAGGTACGTCCCCCATCTCTAGTGATTGATTGAAGACAGTTGCCAGTGGACCTGCTAGGACTTCCTTGAGTTCCTTCAACACTCTAGGGTGAATCCCATCTGGCCCCATTGTCCTGTCTGCCTTTACTTTTCCTAGTTCCTCTAAGACTCTGTCCACTGTAAATGGGCTTTTTTCCACCTCTCTCCCCTGGACATATTTCCTCATGAGTCTTGGCCCCTCCCCTGCCTCTTCTTTGGTAAATATTGAGCAAAAATATTTGTTCAGTATCTCAGCTTTTTCAAGGTCATCCTCCCCCCACCCATCCTCTCCCTTCTTTAGCCTAACAATACCATTTCTGTTCTTCTTCCTCTTGCTAATATAATGGAAGAAGGTCTTGTCCCCCTTCTTAATAGCCTGTGCTATTCTTTCCTCCATTCTTGCTTTAGCCCCTCTGACAGCTTTCCCAGCTTCTCTCTGCTTCTCCAGACATTTCAGTCTGTCTTCTTCTTTCTGTGTCTCTTTGTATTTCCTGAATGTCTTACTTTTTTCTCACAGTTTCTTGGCTACTGACTTAGAGAACCACAGTGACCACTTCTTTCTTTTGCTTTTGCTAAGCAATCTGACACACATTGACTTATCACTCCTGCTATGGATCTCTTGAGCCTAAGCCACTGTTCTTCTATCCCTCCCCCTGTATCTTCTGCTGCCAGGGCAATTTTGAGCTGCTTCCGCATCTCCATGAAGTTGGCCTTCTGGAAATCTAGGATGTTAATCTTTGAATGGCTTTCTTCTGCCAACGTGTTGACTCTAAACCACACAGTTCTATGGTCACTAGTACCAAGGGGACTGCCCACCTCAACATCCATGATTCTGTCCCTGTTTGTCAGCATTAAGTCCAGTACAGCCCCTTCCCTGGTGGGCTCAACCACCAGTTGCCTTAGGTTTCCCCCTACATGGCAGACACGAGGCCCCTGCTCCTTGATGTATTTGCAGTCTGGGTATTCCATTCTGCATCCAGCATGTTGAAGTCACCAATTAGTAGTACTTCTCCTGTGGCTGCCATATTATGGGTGGCTTCCACTAATACTAGATCTATATCCTTCCCCTGTGTGGGAGGCCTGTAAACTACTCCAGCATGGATGGTTGTTTTGTTCCCCAACTCAAGAGTGACCCACAATTCCTCTGCTTCTGTGGCAGAGTGTAGGATCTTTTAGGGTGTACTCAGTGGTGGGAAGAAATGGGGCTGGTTCTGGAAGGGTGGGTGGCTCTGGGCCACCTTGGTATAGGAGTTCATATGCCAAGATAGAGGGCATTTTGGTGGGAAGCACAGTGATGCCTCAATCCTGTAGGAGGAGAGACCAATGGGTGAGTCTGGTGTTAGACACATTGCCATCTTTGATTCTGTCTGTCAGTAGGAAGTTGGTAGGTGTGTGGTTGGTGTGCAGCACACTAGGGGAATGCCCTATGATGTAGGTGAAGAGTTTGATGGTCCAAAAGGTTGCCAAGAGATTCCTCTCACACAGACAGTACTTCTGCTCCACAAGAGAGAGCATCTGTGATGCAGAGGCAGTAGGCCTTAGGGTGCCATTTGTCTTTTGTGCAAGGACTGCTGGCAAGCCCACCTCAGAGGTGGCAGTGTCCAGATGGAATGGCAGTTCTGGATTAGGGTTGACCAAAGCTTGAGCTGAAGCCAAATCCTTTTTCAAAGAAGTGACAGCTGCTGTGTGCTCTGGTCCCCACTGCCAAGGGACATCTTTCTTCAGTAGCTCATACAGAGGTGCAACCTTCTGTGCAAAGTTGCAAATGAAATTCCTGCAGTAGTTGACCACACCCAGGAAACATCTTAGAGTGGCTACACTGGTAGGTAGTGGGAAGTCTTGAATGCCTTGGACCTTGTCCAGGGCAGGGCTCCTGCACTCAGCAGTGATACACAGGCCCAAAAAGAAAACTTCAGAAAGGAACAGTTGTACCTTTGCAGGGCTGCACTTGAGACCTGCCCTCTGTAAGAGTGTCTGGAGCTCATCTAGGAGCTCCAGGTGTTTCTCCAGGCTGGTCATGGCTAAGAGAAAGTCATCCACATATTGCAAGAGGCATTCTGGTGTAGAGAAGCCATGTATGGAATCCTTCAAGTGGATGTGGAAGAGGGAAGGGCTGTTGTGGAACCCTTGTGGGAGGCAGTTCCACATGTATGGACAGCCTTCAAAGGTGAAGACAAACTTCTTTTGGTTCTCTGGAGCCAATGGGAGTGACCAGAGAAACCACAAGAAATGTCCAGTGTACTGAACCACTTGTGTTCAGGTTTCAGAAGTTTTAGCACAACCGGGGAAGATGTTGCTGTGGGTGCACAACTGTGGGTGACTTGGTTAAGTCTTCTGTAGTCAATGGTAAGCCTCCAACTATTGTTAAGTTTCTTCACTGGCCATATGGGAGAGTTGATTATGGACACACAGGATATAATGACCCCTTGCTTCAAAAGAGAGTCAGTGGTAGCCCCCAAAGAGGGTACCACCTCTGCTGGAAAAGGATATTGCCTCTGGTATGGTGGTTCATCACCATTGACCTGTATGAGAGTGTCCATTCTCCCACAGCCATGTTTGTGTTTGGCAAAGGCATCCTGATGCCGTTCCAAAATTGGTCTCAGTTGAGGGAATAGCTCATGATGCTGAAGCATGAGGATGACATCATACTCCACATCATTGATTTTTACTGCTGCTACCATATGCAAGTCAGAGATGAGGAGCATATGGTACTGGCCAGGTATCTGAAGCAATAGCCTATTGGCTAAATCCACTATGCAGCTGTAGCACGAGTGAAAATCTATTTCCAAGATGCTCTGGTGATGATGTAAGATCATGAAGTCAAAACAGTGTGTCACCTCCAAAGTACCGATGATGACTGGTATTGGTTTGGACCAATACATTGTACTCACAGTCCCCTCAAAGATCTGGGTGGAAGTGGCCTTGGGGTTGTCGGCCCTAACTCTCACCCCATTCCATGTGTAAACAAGCTGATATGGTACAGTATAGGAGAATGAGGTGAGAGTTAGGCCAGATGACCCCAAGGCACACCCTAATGCCTGTTGGTGTGTGGGTAGAGGGTGGGGGTGTGGTGGTAGGGTTGGTAACCCTAACATTGAATTTTCTGACTTTTGTCCCTGTAATAGAAACTGATACATTAACAGAGTTTTTTTGCTATGAATTTCCCTTCTTTTTGAGATAGTATAATAGTAGCCTTATTTTACTGTGGGAAAACAGGGTCCCCTGCCGTAGATGTGTATATGTATGTAAGTGTAGAAGAGGGCCCTGTGCTTCCATGCATTGAACAACAGTGACCAAATTGTCAGCATAGTCATTACCTCACCTCATGTATCACGGTACAGAGTAATTGTGAAATACAAGGCAAAACATAATTATGTGCAACTGTAATGCCATTCCATGTCACAGGTGCAAAAACACAATTTGGGCAGGATGTGGGAAATGACAGACATTCTGTTCATGAGGTGGTGTGAAAAAATGGTTATGTAAAAAATGTGGCAACAAAATACGGAAAAGTACCAAAGTTATGCATGTGTGTAGAATTAATTCAATGGACACACGTAACTCAGGCATTGTGAGGATGTTTTGCATCAGATTTTCAACATGGCCTTTTGGGGACCTCACCTCCTGACCAGTGGCACTGTAATTTTGTTAATTGGCCCAGAAAGGTGATTTCACACAGCACATGCACCATTCTGCACCATAGATGTGAAAACACATTTTGGGCAGGATGTGAAAAATATCAGTTATACTGTTCATGAGGTGGTGTGTAAAAATGGCAATGTTGAAAATTTGGAGTCAAAATATTGTAAATTACCAAAGTTATGCCCCTGCATAGAAACTGTGCAATGCACAGTTGTAACACGGCAATTTTAGGAATTTTTTTTCACCAAATTTTCAACGTGGCCATTTTGGGAACCCACCTCATAAACACTGGCACTGTCATTTTGTTAGTTGGTCCTAAGAGGTGATTCTGCACAGCAACTGTGAAATCACCTTTCAGGACCAAGAAACAAAATGTCAGTGACAGTGTTCATATGGTAGGGTCCCAAAAAACCCATGTTGAAAATCTGGTGCAAAAATATTGAAAAATGATTGAGATATCAACATGAGTTAAAAACATTATTGACAGCCATTATACGGCACTTACCTTGATTCTTCAGTTTGCAGTTCAGCTTTGAAGAGTGCAGACATGTCCTGGTCCACAGAAGATGACAGCTGCTAACCTCAGATGGTAAGAATTGGACAAGGGAGGTGTTGGGTGGTAGGTTTCTTAGTGGGTGGGTCAGGATGGGGAGATGATGATGGACTGTTTTCTTTTCTACAAGGTTTTCTTAACAATAAAAAGACGGGGACTGTTTTCTTTTTTTCAGGCATAAGTTCAATAAAAAATAATTTTTGGACACTGGAGGTGGGCTCTCCAGTGTTCCATCTTGGGGGGATACTTCCAAAATGGGGATTGGGCACCCTGATGTCGTCAAAATAAAAAGATGTCAAGAGACTGTTTTCTTTTTTTCAGGATTAATTTGAATAAATAAAATTTCGGGACACTAGGGGTGGGATCCCCAGTGTCCCACAGTGACAGGACTGGTGGTGGTGGTGGAGGGGGGTATGATTTAACTGGAGACACTGGATGTGGGCTCCCCAGTGTCCCACTTTGATGGTGCACTTCTGCTGACACAGGGATTGGGCACCCCATTGTCAGATATGTATAGTTTTCTGTTGGGGACACTGAGAGTGGGCTCCTCAGTGTCCCACACTGTTGAGGGGTCGTCTAGTGCCAACAGGAATTAGGCACCCCGATGTCAGCAGAAAAAGTTATTTTTAAATCAATAATCCTATTTTTGGCTCTCACAGTAGGATCTTACTTTGTATCTTTTCATACAAAATAAGGTCCTACTTCGTATTATGTGGATATGATAGAAGAATTTCAAGATGCATTAAAAGCCCATTTTAAGGGCATGTTTTGAGCAGTAAAGTGCAAAACGCACCTATGGGGTCCCAGTAAGCAAGTTATATGTGTTTGTTCCTCCCCAGGTCATCATTTTGGTGGGATTTCCAAATTTGAATATATCAGGCAAAACTGACAACAAGATGGCCATACAAAGCAGGATTTCTACTTTATTTCATAAAGCTATCTTGAAGTACTTACTGAGCATGCTCAGAAATGATTTTTTCAGATTTTTAAATTGTAATAACTTAAAAACTACTTATTCTTTTTTCACCAGACTAGCAAAAGGCACATTTGTGGGGTAGTCCCTTTCTGCCCTGAAAATTTCAGATCAAACAACCAAACCATCTGGGCTGAAGGCAAGTTCAAACAAAAATCCCAGCAAAGTCAATGAGCGAAAACATGTTTTTTTACCTCTCCGTAACACAGAAACTGCACATCCAACCGGAATGTAAATTGCCAAATCAAGAGAAATACCCCACAGAACAATGCATCCCAAAGTTAGTTAAGTTATTACAGTGCAAAAGTTTGAGTTTAACATTGAACTGCCTACTCAACCCTAACTATAGGGGTACAACCATGTCCCTATTAAAAAAAAAAATATATATATATATCTATATCATAGAGGTGCGATAGCTCCTCTATAGCTAGGACTGAGCAGCAGTTTCTATGTTAAACCTGAAATGTTGCACTTTAATAACTTTGCAACTGATCAATGGATTTTCATGAAATTTAGTATGCACTGTCCTGTTGGGTAGATCTCCTGATGTGGCAAGTTTAGTTTAGGTCAGGCGTGCAGATTCTGAGCTCCAGATAGTGACAAAAAAGTAAAAACCACCCAGTTTTGCTGTTTTTTCCTCATCACCTTGCAGCCATACAGTGTGGCACGTTTGCCTGAGTTTTGCAGGGTATAAGGAACATTGGTAGAAGAACAGACAGTGAAACATTTGTGCAAATCCATTGATTGGTTGCAATGTCATTATGTTTTTCAGTTCCTGTTATATCCTATGGGGCTTTGCTGAACATTCCATTTCTCGGATAGAGGTGTTTCTCAAGAAGTGGGATTTCATCTCACAAAGAAGGACTGAGTCTCACAAGATCAATCCTTCTTTGGGAAATTTGGAATCCCTCTTTATGAGAAAAAAATCCTTCGTTGTGAGTCGCCATCTCATTTTC
Organism: Neoceratodus forsteri; assembly: GCA_016271365.2. Lineage (NCBI taxonomy): Eukaryota > Metazoa > Chordata > Ceratodontiformes > Ceratodontidae > Neoceratodus > Neoceratodus forsteri. The sequence goes on from CM057458.1 coordinate 591,761,001, forward strand.
TGTTTTTTTTTATTTGAAAACCCACAAAAATGAAGACATCAAAATACACCAAGTCTTGTATCTTGTTCATTGGGACTCCCTTAGATGGATTTCTAAGTGGCTGCATGCAATGCAGCCTCTGAGAGTGTTTTATTAATAGTTTAGATTCCTTTTTTGCCACTTCCTAATTTCCTTTTTCGTCAGCCAAAAGTTAGCGAGTGGTGAAAAGAAATCCTTTGTTCACTTTCCTGTATTTAAAAAACAATTTGCGATATTAGGGTGCCCAATCCCCATGTCAGCTGTAGAATCTCCCTCCCTGCCACTGTGGGACAATGAGGAGCCCACTCCCAGTGTCCCACGTTTTAATTTATTTCATTGAAGTTTTTGATGACATGGGGTGCCCAATCTCCATGTCAGTATTAGCACCCTCCCCAGCACCACCAGTGTGAAACAATGGGGAGCCCACTCCCAGTGTTCCCAGTTATTTGTTTCCCACAATACTGAGGGGCACACTAGGGAGCCCACCTCAGTGTCCCCAAACAATAAAAAATCCCTGAATCAAAGAAAATGGTCCCCCAAAGTCTTTTTTAATTTTTTTAAAACCTGTAAAAAGAAAACAGTCCCTTGTCATCTCCCCATACCTCTTCCCCCATCCTGACCTTCCCTCTGAGCACCCAACTCCCCACACACCCCCTTACCCCATGCTTACCTCCCGAGGCCAGTCTTCAAAGCAGAACTGCAAACTGAGGAATCCAGGTAAGTGTTGTATAATGGCTATCAATGGGGTTTTCAACTTATGTTGCTATCTTGGCTGTTTTTTGACATTTTGGCTCCACATTTTCAACATGGAGTTCTTGGAATTCCACCTTATGAACACTGGCACTGTCATTTCTTTACTTGGTCCCGAAAGTTGATTTTGTAGTCACTGCATGGAATCACCTTTTGGGACTGATTAACAAAATGACAGTGCCATTGTTCATGAGGTGGATTCCCAAAAAGCCCATGCTGAAAATTTGGTGAAAAAAATTCCAAAAAAATGACTGCATTATGAGTGTGCATTGTGCAGTTTAGAAACCCTAATGCCACATTTCCATACTTTTGATGCTTTAACCCTAACTGATGCAGTAATGAAGTTTTTTGCAATATGTATGTGTATATATATATATATATATATACACACAGTGTATGTGTATATATATATATATACATACATATATACAGTATATATATATATATATCTGTACATATAGTGTGCCTGTGCCTCAGTGTTTGCGCACAGAGGTTCTTTGTCTTTTAAGTAGTTTTTTGTTTTAATGGGTTCACCACAACATAACCCAGACAGACTGTCTTAGGGTAACTGGTTCATTCCACTGGGGTGTCAAACAGACGAGGCATACTGATGAGTCCTGGTAGGACGAAACACGTGTCTATGTCATTTGTTAGCACCCTTTGCAAACTGTGTGAGAGGCCTTTTGGCACCATGCAATTCTGCTTAAAGTTGAACCACCATAATATTCTGTGGTGATTTGCATAAGCAACCCATTATGCTTTGCATTGTGTGGGCATGTGTGATTTTGTATTTCCTTGAAACTTGGCTTCCCAGCCAAATGCCCTTTGGGGTAACCATTGCCTCAGTGTTTGCGCACAGAGGTTCTTTGTCATATATATATATATATATATATATATCTGGTATGGTACTGCATCAGTTAGGGTCAAAGCAACAAAAGTAGGGAAATGTGGCATTAGGGTTTCCAACACCGCATTCCCCAACCTGCACAGACCCACAGGTGGGGGGGGAGGATCTGTCTTGGGTGCCATGATCCCTTAACACTCACCCCATTCCATTACAAAATTAGGTGACATGGCTACAGCATATGAGAATGGGGTGAGCATTGGGATTCACAGCACCCAAGATAGACCCTGCCTATAGGTCTGTGCAGGGTGAGATGAGATGTTAGGGTTAAACTCTAATGCCACATTTCTTTGACAATTGCCTATGCATTAATGAAGTTTTTGCAATTTATTTCCTTACTTTTTTCGAAAGTGTAATGGTATCCTTATTTTATGGTGGGAGTGCAGGGTCCTATGGACCCTGCACTCAATTCTCCATTGAGCTAATATAACAGTATCCTTTATGTCATGGTGGGAGCATAGGGTCCTTCCTTTGGACCCTGTGCTCCCATCCTTCAATTGACAAACAGTCATAACTCTGCCATTTTTGTTCATTTTTACCCCAAATTTTTAACATAGTCATCTTATGACCTCACCACATGTACCCAGCACAGAACATTTTCAAATCCCAGCCAAACTGTAATTCTGCACAAGTGCCACACCATTCTGCACCAGAAGTGTGAAAATACATTTTGCCCAGGATTTGAAAAATGACAGGTGTCACATACATGAGGTGGGGGTAACAACAAGGCAGGCTATGCTGAAAATATGGGGTGAAAATATAGAAAATGTCCAAAGTTATGAGCATGCATAGCGAGATAACAATTAATGCTCATGATGCAGCCATTTTTTTACATTTTGACCCCCACATTTCAACATACCCTTCTCATGATCTCACCTCATGAACAATATGACTGTCATTACACAGATCCCACTGGAAAGGTGATTTCACCAACCAACCGCAAAATCACCATTCGGACGAGAGTTGCCTAATGACAGTCATATTGTTACATAAGAACATAGGACAGTGTCGGCAGAAAAGGACCTCCAGGCCCACCTAGTCTGCCTGTTTGCCTAGCATCCCTAGGCCTGACCCTGTTTCTTCCCTACTTTCAACAGCCCCCTGTGTCTGTCCCATGCCCTCTTGAACCTTCCCACAAAATTCTCTCCCACCACCACCCTAAGCAGCCCATTCCAGGAGTCCACCACCACTCTCTCTCTAAAGAAGTTCTTTCTGATGTTGCCCCGAAACCTACCCCCTCTAGTTGGAGGTTATGACCCTTTTTTCTGGGACACTTCTTCATCTGGAAAGGGTTTTCAGTAGCCACCTTGTTTATCCCTTTTAGGTACTTAAAGGTTTCTATCACATCCCCCCTCTCCCACCTCAACTCCAAAGAGTACATATCCAAGGCTCCCAGTCTGTTCTCGTACGTCAGATGACTAAGCCCTTTCACCATCTTGGTTGCCCTCCTCTGTACCCCCTCCACTCTCTCCACATCCTTCTTTTGGTAAGGCCTCCAGAACTGGACCCCGTACTCCAGATGAGGTCTGACCAGCTGGGTGTACAGGGGAATCAGAACCTCATTCCTCCTGCTGGTGATCCCTCTCCTAATATATCCCAACACACTACTGGCTTTTGCCACTGCCCTACCACACTGTCCGACCACCTTCAAGTCCTGGGAGATGACAATACCCAGGTCCCTCTCCTCTGTGGTTACCACTAGCAGCCTGCCCCGCCAGTCTGTATTCCCTTCTGCCATTTCTTTTTCCTAGGTGCATGACCTTGCATTTTTCCAAATTGAGGGATAATTGCCACTTCATGGCCCACTCCTCCAATCTCCCTAGGTCTTCTTGCATCCTTTCCACTCCACCCTTAATGACCACCCTATTACCAATTTTGACATTTGTCTGCAAACGGGCTCACTCTGCCCTCCAACCCCTCCACAATGTCACTTATACAGTATAGATGTTGAACAGCAAGGGTCCCAGCACTGACCCCTGGGGCACCCCAATCCTTACTCCCACCTCCCCCGAGGGGACCCCATTTACCAACACCCTCTGCATCCTACCCTCCAACCAGTTGTGGACCCACCTAATAACCACTTTCCCTAGCCCCAGACACTCCATTTTGTGCACCAGCCTACCATGCGATACCTTATCAAAGGCCCTACTGAAATCTAGGTAGGCTATGTCCACCAAGCCTCCCAATCCACCGCCCTCATGACCTCATCAAAGAACGCTATCAGATTTGTATGGCAGGATCTGCCCTTGGTGAATCATTGCTGCCTTGGGTCGAGCAGGCCAATTGCCTTCAGGTAGTCTGTGATTCTGCCTTTTAGCAGCTTCTACATGAGCTTGCCAACCACCGATGTTTAACTCACTTGCCTGTAATTGTTCAAATCTTTCCTTCCCTCTCACTTGTGCAGGGGAAGCACATCCGCCTCCCTCCAATCCCTCGAGACTACCCCCGTTTGCAAGGACTTATTGAACAGATAGGTCAATGGAGCTGTCAGCCTCTCACCCAGCTCCTGCAACACCCTAAGGTGAATCCCATCCGGTCCCATGGCCTTGTCTGCCCTCAGGCCCTTTAGCTCCTTTGAGATCTCCTCTTCCCTGAATGGTCCCACATCCACCCTTACCCCCTGTCTTCCTGCCGGACCATTACCAGCCTTCCCCTCTCCCTCCCCCCTCCTCATAAATACCACACTGAAATAGCTGTTCAGCAACTCAGCCTTCTCCTGATCCCCCTCTACCTTTTTCCCTGTATCAGCTCACAGGCCAGATATCCCAGTCCCCCCTTTCCTCCGCCCTCTTATATACTTAAAAAAGGTCTTGTCCCCACTCTTGACCCCCTTGGCAATACTCTTCTCCATTCTCACTTTTGCCTGTCTGACCACTCTCCTGGGTTCCTTCTGCTTATCCTGGTCAGCCTCGTGGTCCTGCTCACTCTGTGTAGTTTTGTACTGCCTAAATGCCCTTCTCTTAGCTCTGATGCTTTCCTCCACTTCCCTACTGAACACAGTGGCCACTTTTTCTCCTGCTCTTGCTCACCTTCTTTGAACAGTGGTCTGTGGCTCCCATGATTTCCCCCTTAATCTTAGCCCAAATAACTTCCACCCCCTACATTCCTCCACCCCTCCAGTGCCCATCTAGTATACTCCCTCATTTTTCCAAAATCAGCCTGTCCAAAATCCAGCACCTTCACAGTAGTTCAGTGGCATGGGGCTGATGCACATATCATGAACCACACTGTGTTGTGGTCACTACTACCAAGGCTGTTATCTACTGTTACTTCATCCACCCTGTCACCATTTGTAGGCACCAGATCCAGTATTGCACCCTCCCTGGTAGGCTCCTTTACCAGCTGACTTAGGTGGGCTATCTGTAGGGTGTCAACTATCGCTCTGCTTCTGGATGAGAATGCGGACAGTGATTGCCACTCCACATCCGGCAAGTTGAGATCCCCCATCAGCAGAACCTCCCCCTTCTCCACCATCCTAAGTATCTCCTCAACCATCTGACTGTCCACCTCTATTGTTTGCCCTGGTGATCTGTAAACAACTCCCATTTGCACCACCTTGCCCTTCCCCATGACCAGTGAGACCCATAGGGCCTCAGTGTCTCCCCACCTGCACCGTGTTTCCGATGCCTGGATCCCATCTCTCACACATAGAGCACTACAGCCCCCCCTTTCTTGCCAAATCTGTCCTTCCTAAACAGCGTATATCATGGAATGTTGATGTCTCATTCCTGCCCATCATGAAACCAGGTCTCCATGATTCCCACCATGTCCAGTTCCTCCTCCATCATGATCACCACCAGCTTTTGGATCTTGTTTCCCAGGGTCCTGGCATTTGTGCAGATGGCCCTCCAGTTATCGCTTTCCCCTAGCCCCCACCTTCCCTTTTGAAATGGACTTTGCCTTGCATGTGCCAGCTAATCTGGCTCCTGCTGATGCTCTTTCCTCTTGTGGAGTGGACAGCTGTCCCCCTTGCTGAGTGCACTACTAGGTGACGCTTGCAATTCCCCCTTATCAGTTTAAATTGTACTGTTCTCTAAAGACTTCCTCTATTTTGCCTTTGAGCACTGCCTTGCCCTGACTATTTAGGTGCAACATATCTGCGGCAAAGAGGCTGTCATCCTGCCAGAGCAACCCCCACTGGCCCACTACCCCATAGCTTATCCAGGGCAAAGGGGCTGTCATCCTGCCAGAGCAACCCCCCACTGGTCCACTACCCTGTAACCCTTCTGTGGACACCATTTCAAGAGTCAGCAGTTGAACTCCTCTATCCTCTGCTGCCTATCCGTGCTAGCTCTAGGGACAGGAAGCACCACTGAAAATGCCACTGAACTGAAGCACAGGCTGCTACAGAACCTTGATAGGGCCTCAGACCTCACTTGCACTTCCATCAGGCTGTGCCCAGCAAGGTCATTCATTCCTAAGTGGAAAACCAGGTGGGTTCTTCTATCCTGCTGCTTCCCCATGATGGGACATAGTGTATGACCTCTGCAGCTGTCATTCCTAGCAAGCAACTGATCCACACCTTGCTACTCCTACCACCCTTCCCCCCAGGTGATTCCCCTGACCATGGAATCCCCTACTAGCATGACCTTGTCCTCGATCCTGCCCACCCCAGCACTACCTTCTGCCTGTTTCCCCACTTCCCCAACTGACTTCACCATGTCCCCCATCTCATTCTCATTGGCTCTTCTCCCTGCCTTGCCCTTGGTGTCCTCACCCTTCCTGTGACCTGCTTTCTCAGTTGCAGGAAACTTTCTTCTAACCACTGACCCACCCTCTATTATTCCCTCCATAGGACCCCCCCTGGTGGTAGCTACCCAGACCCTCTGCATTGGTCTCTGTGGTCCAAGCGCCCCCTTAACCTCTAGCTCCCCATACCCCCTACCTCTGCTTGTCCCATCCCTTGGGCCTGTGTGGACACTGCTTGTGCTGTATCCTTTGCCAAGTCCAATCCCATCTGCAAGGCTGTGCCGTTGGCCCCTGGGGGTGACATGCCCCTGGTTCTCTCCCCCTTGCACTCCCCAAGCCTCTGTACCCCCTCAGGCTGGGTCCTAACAGGTGTGTCCCTGCTTACCCCCATGGCCCTTCGGGCCTCCTTAGCTGATACTCCCACTCTCCTTCTCCCAGGAGTGCATCCTGCTGCCCCTGCCTACTTGTCCTCTGCACCACCCTGGCCATCACCCTTATCCAACCCACTCCCCTCCACCCTATCCTTCTCCAGAATGGCAGTTTCCTCTTTCCTGCCCTTCTCTAGAAGTAGCAGCATGAATCTATTCCTAATCTCAATGCCCAGGTCCTTTCTACCCCCTGCCAGTACCCCCCTGCTAACCACTGGTCCTTTCCCCCCAACAGTCTGCCAGCAGCCACTTGTCTTCCTTGTTGAACCCCACCCCTACCAGTGCACGCCTTCACTCCTCCCCCACTAGGTCCCTCCTTTGCACCCTGCAATCCTTCCTCCCTCCCTCCCTGCCCATGAAGCTGCCTGAGTTACTGAACCTGGGGTTATCTACTGGTCCCAACTTACCTGCCACCCTACTCCTCCCCAGATCCCCATTCCCACACCCCCTGCCTTGATAACCCTGATGTCTCCCTCTCTCCATCCTGTCCATGAACCCAGGTGGAGCTCTGGGACCTACTGGACCAGTCCCTCCACTGGCCCCCAGCCCTGTCCCATCCCCCCTTATAGGTCTGCTACTGTCCTCTCCTCCCCTCTCCCCAATTACCTCTTGAGCCTTGATAATCCCCCTGAAGTTCAGCCAACTTGCCACATACCATACAACCCCCCCATACTCCAAGCCCAGTCCAATATCATGGCTGACCCACAACCTGTACACCCCAGCACCCTACCAAAAAGGCCGGCCCTAGCGGCCAGCATCCCCTGCCACACCCTATCTCCCATCCTGTGAAGGCCCCACAGAAAAATTAGTATGTAGTATTGTAAGACACCCCCACAGTGTCCTCCCCTTGTGATTCAATGTCTATACTCCGCAGTGCATATACTGCACCTGCACTTAGCAGAGTCCCTCTGAGCCTAAGCTGTACACTCAAATTTGCTTGTCACAGAAATACACATGCCCTTAACAGAATCCCTTAGAACATAACTCTACATGCACTTCACTTAAATACATAACTCTACACACACTTCACTTAATTTCAAGGCTGCTCTTTAGGCAGAGCTTAAAGGCCTGCACTTAGCAGAGTCCCTCTGAGCCTAAGCTGTACACACAGATTTGCTTGTCACAGAAGTACACATGCCCTTAACAGAATCCCTTAGAACATAGTTCTACATACACTTCACTTAAATACATAACTCTACACACACTTCACTTAATTTCAAGGCTACTCTTTAGGTAGAGCATAAAGGCCCTCCTTACGGTGTCTTACACTCTACCCTATATAGCAGCCACTGCCCCTCTTCAGTCATTAAGTTGTTTGCCCATCACCACTCCTATTCACTGTCAATCCATGGTAGCCCCACCCCTTGCTGGCTCACCCAGCCTATTTAAAAAGGAAGTGGTACGGGGTGGGTGGGCAGGAGAAAACTCAAGTTCAGCAAGTCTCTCTGTGCATGGCTGGGCCCTGTTCTTAAAGGCCAGCAGCACAGTCCAATTTTGCACCCCTGGCACTGATAGGCTCCCAGTCAGGGAGCTGTATTCTCTGACTGTTGACGTTGCGTCCGAAAGCCCTCCTCCCTCAGTGCGACTGCCGATGCGGATTGCAAAAACTCAAGTTCAGCAAGTCTCTCTGTGCACGGCTGGGCCCTGTTCTAAATGGCCAGCTGCACAATCCAATTTCATGCCCCTGGTGCTGATAGGCTCCCGGTCAGGGAGCTGCCTTCTCCGACTGCTGCCGACATGGCCAAAAGCCCTCCTCCCTCAGTGCGACTGCCGACGCAGATCAAAAAAACTCAAGTTCAGCAAGTCTCTGTGTGCAGCTGTGCCCTGTTCTTAAAGACCAGCTGCACAATCCAATTTTGCACCCGTGGCACTGATAGGCTCCCGGTCAGGGAACTGCCTTCCCTGACTGCCACTGATGAGGCCAAAAGCCCTCCTCCCTCAGTGCGACTGTTCATGAGCTGGGTTCCCCAAACAGTCATGTTGAAAATTTGGGGTCAAGAGCATGGAAAAAAGGCAGAGTTATGGCCAAATGTTGAACCTCCCAGTAAAATACATTGAATTGCATTTACCTTAGTTCATATTACAGTCCTTGGTTCCAGCAGCAAGATGTGTCATATCGGTGGAGCGGGTCTTGAACCTGAGACCTCCATAGGTAAGTGGTGGTCTGTGGGGGTAATGGGTGTGTGTGTGGGAATGTGCGTGCACAGTGGGTGGTTGGGTGGGGGATGCAGGAGTGATTGGCAATGGACCTTTTTTCTTACAGATAACACAAACAAAAAAGACAGCATGGGATGGTTTTCCTTATTTTACAGCAACAACCCATTCTGGGAGGGTGGGGAATGCCACTGACCGCCAATTACTTTTTTTTACAAAAACTCAAAGGATGGTGTGGGGGAGGTACCACTAGACACCAGGGAAAAAAGGACAGAAAGTGGCAGAACGCCACTGTTAAGAATTTATATCAAAAATAATTTTTTTAAATGCATCACAAAAAGAAAACAAGTTATGGGGACTGAGTGTGTGGGGTGCCACTAGACACCAGGGTGTGTGAGGGGAATAGAAAAAGTTTGCAACATTTTTGTGGACCAGATGGTCCTGAAACACTTTTTTTATCCTGAAGATGAGATGGCTGAAAAAACAATCTTTGTTCACCAACTCGTCCCTTATCCACCAGCCTTTTTCATCACTGGTGAGCAAGGAAATTGGCTGGTGAAGAAGGATTCCCAGTCTGGCCATCTCATCTGAAGTAATCATGACCAGATGGCCAGGCCAAGTATCCTTGTTTGCCAGCTGATTTCCATGTTTGCCATTCCTTTTTCATCTGCGAACAAGGACATTCTCTGGCAAACAAGGATTCCTGGTCTGGCCATCTGGTCATGACTTTTCACGACCAGATAGCCAGACCAGAATCCTTGTTTACCAGCCAATTTCCTTGTTTGCCAGTAACGAACAAGCCTGGTGGATAAGGGTCAGGTTGGCAAACAAGGATTCCATTAGAAAATAAGCTGGATGGGTTCAGCATAGGAGAATGGAATGAGCATTAGGGCTGATGACCCCAATGCCACCCCGATGCCTCTTCATCTGTGCAGGGTGGGGTGTTAGGGTAGTCTCACTAATGACAATATGCAATGGTAGACTATTCCATGGGCCAATAACCCTTAGTGTGAAGAAAAACTTCCTATTATTATAATTAAATCTGTTAGCCACAAGTTGTAATGGGTGCCCATGGATATTATAAGTGCTATCTTTAAAGACCAACCTCAAGTCTGACATTAAATGTGGATCCTGCATTATATCAGATAGAAATAAAAGGTCACCCCTCAAGTGTCACATTTCTAGTGACATTAGATTTAGGTTCACTAGTCTAGTTGCATAATCATCATTGTATTGACCATAAATGTGTTTAGTAAAGTTTTTCTGTACTTTTTTCTAGTGTGCTGCATTCACCTATATGTGCATGAGACCCTGTGCACCTACAGTATCTCAGGCAGCAGTGCAATGCTACATAGACCCTGTACTACAATATGTATAGCAGTGGGAGCACAGGGTCCTTGGGACCCTGCACTCCCACAGTATCTCAGGCACCAGCACAATGACCTACAAACTCTGCACTACGACTTCTTTACAAGTGGGAGCTCAGGGTCTGAATGCAGGCACCAATACAGTGGCACACAGACCTTGCGCTACAACATCTTTAGGGGTGGGAGCACAGGGTCCTTTGGACCCTGATCTCCCACATTATCTCAAGCACCAGCACAATGCCCCAGAGACACTGATCAGAAAAGTCCTAATCCTTTGTCATCATGATGACAAAGGATTTTGTCATCTCATGAAATAGAAATCGTCTGTGATGAAAAAGGATTTTGACAGCTCATGAAAAAGGATTTAAAAAAATATTTTTTCATGTGCTGTCAAAATCCTTTTTCAGCAGATGATTCCTATTTTGTGAGATGACAAAAATCCTCTGACATCATCATGTAAAAGGATTAGGGTTTTCTGACTAGATAGCCTCGTCATGAATCTTATTTCTTTATGATGATCTATTAGTGAATTTATCACCTCATGAAAAGGAATCATTCACGAAAAGGATTTTAACAGTTCATGAAAAAACAATATTTTTAATCCTTTTTCGTGAACTGTCAAAATACTTTTTTGTCAGACTATTCCTTTTTCATGAGATGACAAATTCCTTTGTTGTCATCATGAAAGAGGATTTGGATTCTCTGACCAGATGGCCCTGCTGCTAATCCTCATTTGTCAGATAAATTCTTTTTCATGAGCTGTCAAAACCCTTTTTTGTCATGAGGAAAAAGGATCAGAAGTGAGTCATGAAAAACGATTCTAAAAAATTAAAAGCATTCTGAGGCAACATAAAATTAAAGTAAAGGCACACAACAATAAAGGACTTCCCTGATGAACAACATACATACTTGAACGTCTGCAGTAGACATCCCTGGACAGAGTTATAACAGTTTGAACTAATAAATAAAACCAAGATGGCAGCTGATGAAAAAGGAATTTTTTTCTCACGAAAAAGGATTCTAAGGATCATTTTCAGTAAGCTGTCAAAATAATTTCTTGTCAGACCAAAATCCTTTTTCATTCCATGCAGCTATCCAAAAGACTGACCTGAGCATGCTCAGAACCCAAAATTTCAAAATTTAATAACTTTAGAATGGATTAATATTGTTTCACCACACAATGCTGGCTTGTTCTTTGCAGCAAATTCTTTCTGCCCTAAAAATTTCAGACCAAAATTCAAAATGGTTTGGCCACAGAATGATGAGGACAAAAAAGTCAAAGAAAGGTGAATTTTACTGTTTTTTCACAATGCTTAATGCAAAATTCACCAATTCGACTGACACAAAACATGGTATGTCAAGAGATCTACCTCACTGGAGAGTGCATACCAAATTTTGTGCAAATCTGTTGAATGGTTGCAAAGTTATTAAAGTGCAAAATTTCAGGTTTACCATTAAAGTACCTACTCAACCCTAACTATAGGGGCACACTTGGGCAAATATAAATATAAATATAAATATAAATATAAATATATTCATTCTTTACAAATAAAAGCTGTGTTAATGCAACATTTAGGGTCCAGGTTAAAGTGAACAAAGTAGGGAAATGTGGCTTTAGGGTTTCCAACCCTAAAACCCCAACTCTACCCCTAAAACAAATTGGGGCAGAGTCTTCCTAGGGTTTGTCAACCCTAAAGTTGACCCCATTAGATGTGTATGTTTCTGCAGTGTACTGAATGGGATTAGCTTTAGGGTATTGTAGCATATTTTGACCCCAAATTTTCAACATAACTCTTCTTATGACCCCCACCTCATGAACAAGCATGGTGAACATTTTGAAATCCCACCGGAAAGGTGATTTTGCCAACCAACTCTAAAATCAGCTTTCAGGCGGGATTTGTGAAATGACATTCAACATTATTGATGAAGAGGGGTCTCAGAAAGGGTATGTTGAAAAGTTGGTGTTAAAATATGCAAACATGGCAAAGTTATGCACCAAAGTTGAAAACCCCATTGCAGTTTCAGTCTCAGCAGTCTCTACATCTGGTGTATCTCCTATTTCTAGTTTACCTTCCACCAATACCAAGTGCTCTAGCACCCTTGAAACCTGCAAATAAATCCACTGTAAGATTTTTTTGGCTAATAATGAATGAATGAATGAACGGTATTACCGGTGACTGTGAAAATGACATACTATACTTTCTAAGCAATTGTCATATGCTGCTTTGATGCCTGCCTCTTCAAAACTGTGAAGATAATCTTCTTTTCTGGAACTGAGGTCAATGAATGATTTAACCAACCACTTGGCATGTTTTATTTTTAGGGTGCCGATGCAGAGATCTACATTTATTTTTTTCACAGGGTGTCCCAAGACTAAGCTTGTCTGTTATTTGTGCTGCATACCAGTCAGTAAAGCAAGCTTTAAAATTGTCTTTGTAGATTTTATTGATGGAAATATTGGGAAGCTGTAACAGGTTGTTGCAGGAAGCAGGGATAAATATGAGTATAATGGCTGAATTTTCAAGTTTATCTGGTACTGGCCAGGTGGAGTGTGCTCTATAAAGATTTAGGATAAGGATGGATCTTTGCTCAGCAGGCAGATCATTTTTTTAATTATGGAGGCAATACATGGCAGTAAAATGGCATCAATATACTCCAGTATTGTGTCTGTATTTGCCCAATCATTATCCAAGTGAGTGATGTGCCATCCCTGTGGGAATGCATAAGTGGGATGACTGTGGTTTGTTTTGCCCTGATATATCTCCTGGGGGGCAGGTACTGTCCTGCCAGACTGCATCCCATCACCAGAGAGACTTGACACTTGTCTCCTAGGCCAGTGGTCTCCATCTGCTTTGCTCCAACCTCCTGTATCATCCACTGGGAGCAGGGAACAAGATTTATACAGGTCTCTTTGATGTTAACTATTAATTCAACAGGTATAAGTTCCTGCATACTGGCAGTGCTTATACATGTCAGGAATGTCTCTTTTAACTGAGGAAAGTCTAAGGGAGTTTTATGACCTGCTTTTGTGCCCTTCCTCTTGCAAAACCCTAGTCTGTTTAAGAACTGCCATGCACACTGCCTTGAAAAAACAAGAGGACCACCATATTCTGAAAGCATTTTGTGGTTATGTGCTTTTACCACAGCCACTGCTACATTCAGACAATCTCAAGAGCACCTTCAGCTCTCAAACTTTGTGTTACAGCTTTCAATTCTGTTTCCATGTCGTCCATCAAAAGTGTAGGCTGGCCTCTGCATTTGGTGGGGAACACATTGGGGAGCAGGGATGGGTCATGTACTAATTTTACTTTAGTTAGTCAGTTTTGAATTTTCTAATTGTACTCTCATTAATAGTACTATTGTACTTCACCTGGTAATACCTAACAGCATTTATTACCCCATTAGTGGCAGCATATTTCCCCAGCTCAAAGTGTACCTCTGGAGAATAAGCTACATATTCAGTTCTCCTGTGTTTAATGGGGGATGCATTCTGAATCTCTTTATCCACACTGTCTACTGTTTTGTATGGTACCCCAGTACATTCACTCAATGAATCTGCAATTAACTCCTTCAAGACTGAGCAGCCACACTTTAGGGGTCTGCAGCACTGTAATCACTGTACAAGAGACATTCTGAATTGTTAAGGTATAAGGTACAAGCAAAGTAATCCACAGAGCTGAACAGAACCTCCACAGAACCACCACAATCTCAAAACTCAAAAAAAAGGTGAACCACAGCATAGAATGGAACAGAACCTCCACTCAGTTACAACAGAACAGAACCGGCACCCAGTTTAAAACAAATGAACTGCTGTGAGTGGCTGCAGATTAACAGGTGACATGCAGGGTTACTAAAGGGTACATTGAAGTCTAATGTGAATTGTAAGTGGTCACTGACTGACAGGTGACAGGAGAGGGGTTACTGAAGTTCAGTCATGTTGCAGAGTGAGAACTCATGTTTGCATATTTGACATTCCAAACCAGTAACCGTGAAATTTGCTTTGCATTTCAATTACCAGTTTTACAGTACATTGAACTGCTCTTACCTTAGTTTCTAATATTGCAGTCATTGGTTCCAGCAGCAAGGTGTATCTCATGTATTAGAGTGGATCTTCACCTTAGGGCATGTTCAGATGAGTGAGGGTGTATGTGGGGCTCTGGGGAGGTGCAGGGTGGTGGGTGCAGAGTGAGAGGTTGGGGTGGGGGTGAGATCGGTGATGGATCTTTTTTTTTACAGATAAAAAAATAAAGACATCAAAGAATCATTTTCTTTATTACAGGATATTTCAAAATAGGGATGGTGATCAGAGGAGAGTCCACTAGACACCACAGAAATATGACAGCCTAACAGAGACAGTGATCAGAGGGTGGGGGTGCCACTAGACAACAAGGAAATGTATTATTTTAGTGGGGACAGTGATAAGAGGGTGTGAGGTGCCACTAGACACCAGGGAAATATATTTTAAGTACAGGGGCAGTGATAAAAGGGTGGGGTGCCACTAAATACCAGGGAAATGTATTATTTTAATGGGGATGGCCATCAGAGGGTGGGGGTGCCACAAGGCAGTAGACACCAGGGAAATGTATCATTATTATGGGGACAATGATCGCAGGGTGGGGGGTGCCACTAGACACTAGGGAAATATATTTTATATACGGGGATGGCGGTCAGAGGATGGGGGTACAACTAGACACCAGGGAAACAATTTTGTCCTCACTAAAAAGGATAATTTTTTTGTGATTCATGATATAAAAAATAATCTTTTTTTTGTATCATGAGTCATGAAATAACTTTTATAATCTAAAAAAAAAATTCAAGGGCATTCCACTAACAGTTAAGTGCAGAATCTAGCTAAGGGAGGGTTCCTGATAAGCAAGCTACATGTGTTAGTTTCCCTGTAGCATGGCGTTTTTGTACCATTTCAGTAAAAAAAAAAGGAAAAAACAAGATGGTGGCATATGAAAGAACCTCATGAAAAAACAAATGTCATGCAGCTATTTTTTTATACAGACTGAGCATGTTCAGAACCCAATATTTTAAAATTTAATAACTTTGGAATGGATTAATATTTTTTCACTAAACCACCAAATTAAATCCTTCTGAGGAAAGCCCTTTCTAATCTGAAAATTTTAGTCCAAAATTCCTAACCATCTGGGCCTTACACAATGGCAAAAAAAAAAAAAAACCCAGCAAACAATTGTGATTTTTTTTAGCAATTTTTTTATACTATCCACAGCTTGGAATCTTCACATCCAACTGGAACAAAACTAAGCACATCAAGAGATCTTCCCCATGAGACTTCTCATGCCAATTTTTTTGTGCAAATCTGTTAAACTGTTATGAAGATATTAAAATGCAGCAAACATTGAGCTTTAACATAGAAAGCCCTCCTCAACCTTAAATATAGTGGCACTACCGCACCACTATAATACACACACACACACACACACACACATATATATATATATGTCTATATATATATATCTATATCTATATATATATATATATCTATATATATATATATATACACACACACACATATATATAAAATTACAAAAAACTGCATTAATGCTCTAGTTAGGGACAAAGCCACAAAAGTAGGGAAATGTGGCATTTGGGTTTTCAAAGCTAACACCCCAACACCCACCCTGCACACACCAACAGACATTGGAGGGGTGCCTTGGGGTCTTCATCCCTAATGTGGGGTAATAAGATGGCGATGTTGAAAATTTTGGGTCAAAATATTGAACATTTCCAAAGTTACAAGCGTGCATGGCAAAATTGCAATGAATGGTCACAACTTTGGCATTTTTTCATATTTTGGCCCCAAATTTTTAACATACTGTAGTCTTCTTATGACCTCACCTCATAAACACCATAGCTGAAAATTTTAAAATCCATGGCAAAATGCCTTTCCATGCCACAGGTGTGAAAAAATGTTTTGGACAGAATGTGAAAAATGACAGCTGCACTGTTCATTAGGTGGTGTGAACAACTGGCTATGATCAAAATTTGGAGTCAAAATATTGAAAATTACCCAAGTTATGCACCTAAATAGAAAAATTTCAACAAACATGCATAACTTGGCCATTTTTAGGAATTTTCTCTCCGGATTTTCAACATGGTCTTTTTGGGTCCCCATCTCATGAACACTGGTGGTGAAACTTTGTTATTCTGTCCCAAAAGGTGATTTCATGCAGTGACCAAGAAATCACCTTCTGGGCCCAATTAACAAAATGGCAGTGACAGAGTTCATGAGGTGGGGTCCCAAAAGGGCTATGTTGAAAATTTGGTGAAAAAAAATCCTAAAAATGGTAAAGTTATGAACACAAGTTCAAAACACCATTGAAATACATTATACAGCACTTACATTGACTCCTCAGTTCACTGTCTTGGTCCACAGAAGATGACAGCCTATGACATCCAGAGGCAAGTATAGGGTAAGGGGAGGTGTGGGGTGGTGGATGCTCAGTGGGAGGGTCAGGATGTGGGAGGGGGATGGTCAGGAAGACAAGGGACTATTTTCTTTTTTTCAGGTTTGTTTGCATCTCTCTGGTGACTGTAGGAGGTTGTGTTTTTTTTGGGGGGGCACTGATCATGAGCTCTGCAAAAAATCCCTAAAAAACAGATTCCAGTGCCTTCCCTATCAGTGGTCACCCTCAGATCATTGGAAGTGCCTCAGAGATAGTGCATCACACGTTTCTCACTGCTTCCTCATTGATGTCAGCATGAGTTTAGCTAGCTGCTGCTGTATTTAGTTACAAATCACACTTGCTCATGTATGTATTAAAAATTCACTGTCTACAGGATGTAAAGATGTTTTTTGCAATGCTGACAGTGAGCCAAATTATGGAAAAGCAGTGATCAGTGACACAACACAAAACCAGTGTGTGCAGACTTAGAAATCACCCATTTTAGGTTGAACTTTGTTACTCAATCTATTACTCCTATAAATCAATCATCTAAAAAAAGAATAAAAATTTGCCACCTATTGCAAGATGCCCTCCTCACAAGAATCTTCCAGTATCACCCAATTTAAAATATTAGAAACTGACAAATAAATAACATTTGTTTTTCTTTTTTACATACTCAATAGAAACATGTCTCTTATGAAATACATTTTTTTTATGTATTCATGAATTCATTCACAGGGGCCCCAGCCTCAGCAACAGATCAGAGTTATAAAGATCAACAATAATGCAACAGGTAATAACTTTCTCACAAATATTTTGGGTCTCCATCTATAGACAGATACAATACCTAGTAGTCAGTTTTATGTTTCCTTTGAATATAACAGAAATAAAGAAGATTCAAACACTACTGCAGAAATAAAAAGTGTGACATGTATAAACCCTGTTAGAACACTTCGTAGATTGAACTGCAAGGCTTTCCCCTCACAAGGTCACATCTGATCAGACTTCACTGATGCATGTTCTCTCCATTTCACAGCTTGCTGATACACTGACAATGCCCAGCAGAAGAATCAGAAGCTAAAATGGTGAGGAAAAACAGCTTTGTTCAAAACTCTGCTCATTCCCAAAATAAATAACATACTACTCCTAACAAGACAGTTCATAAAATAATGACCTAATCCACTAGCTCTTCAGGGATAGCAATCAGAGGGCAGGGGTGCCATTAGACACCAGGGACAGCAATCAGAGGGTGGGGGGTGCCACTAGACACCAGGGACAGCAATTGGTGGGTGAGGGGTGCCGCTAGACACCAGGGAAAAGGGAGGCTCACAGCTAACACTGCAGCCAGCAGCATGACTTCCTCTGTGGCTGCAGAAGTCAAGAAATTCCTGGTGTTCTCATATAAAGAATGCCGGTGAAGTGCACCTCTCACTAAGCTGGGAACCTGGGTGCCCAGAAAATGCATTTGTGGGCAAAATTTTAAAAAACAAACATCAGAATCTAGCTAAACAGGTTCCAGCATTTTTATTTATTTTTCCTGCTCGTCATTTCTTGGAAATAATCAACAAGACGGTGGTTGGCAAGGCACAAAAAAAAAATGTTTGGTGCAGTGCCAAACAAGTGGCTTGAAAGAGAAATAGGCATTTGTAGAATCACTATTTTACTTTCACCACAAAACATTATGTCAAAACCCCTACTGCACATGCACAAGTTGGAACACACTAAAATGTAAAGCCTTATAATTCTGGAACACTGATATTTTTTCACCAGGCCTGTCAAAGGTGCTACCTTGGGACATGACACATGCCCCCTGCAAGTTTGGGGCAACAGTTCCTTTCCATGTAGGCTCTAGGTGACAAAAAAATAAAAAACAATGTTAAGTATTGGAAAAAATATAGTTTTTTTTTAGAAATGACACATGTGTTTCTCAGAAACCACACAAGCTGCCATCACAAAAATTTTGACACATCAAGACCTTGCCTCCTAGACAACACATAAAACAAATTTCAGCTTATTTCATCAAAGGAAGCCAATGATTTTAATGTTCAAAATTTGAGGTTTAACATTAAACAGGCCACTCAACCCTAACGATAGGGGTGCTATCGCACTCCTATAGTATATTTTATAGTGTCGTGATAGCGCCACTATAGTTAGGGTTGAGTAGCCTGTTTAATGTTAAACCTCAAATTTTTCACTTTAATAAATTTGCAACTGATTAATGGATTTGCACAAAAGTTGGTATGCAGTGTTCTGTGGGGTAGATCTCTTGATGTGGCAAGTTTCATTCCAGTTAAATGTGCGGATTCTAAGATCCAGATAGTGCAAAAACCTTAAAAGTCACCACTTGTTACAGTTTTTCCTTGAGAGCCTTGTGCTCAGATGGTCTGTAATTTTGGTGTGATTTTTTATGGTAGAAAGAATTTGGTTAACAGAACTGCCACACTTTGGTGAAAAAATATTAATCTGTTGCAAAGTTATTCAGTTTTTACGTTGTCATGATTTCCTATAGGAAGGTCACTTTTCAGGATAGAGGTAAAAAGTTTGGCAAAGGATTGATCTCACAAGAAAGGATTCTTTCTCACAAAATCTATTCCTTTTTCATAAGTGAAAATTCTTTTTCACCAGCTGCCATTTTGTTTTCTTTTTTCCACAAACTAAAGAGCATGGAAAATACATAAAAATGTTGTCATTTTAAAAATCAAACACCAGAATCTAGCTAAACAGGCCCCATTTAGCTAGATTCCTGGTGTTTGTTTTTCACAGTTAGGGACAGAAATACATTTTCTGGGCAGCCTAAATCCCGGGTGCCCGGCTTAGCAAGAGAAGCCTTCCACCACTTTCTTTGTATGAGAGCAACAGATTTTCTTTATTTCTGCAGCCACAGATGAACTCCTGCTGCAGGCTGCAGTGTCAGTTGTGAGCTGCCCTGCCCTTTGCCTGGTGTTTGGTGACATGACCCCCCCACCAAGAGGTAAGTCATCCAGCACCTCAGCCCTCTGTGCCACCTGGCCGGCCGCATCATACTGAATCTTGTATATTGATTATATTGAGGATCTGTCACAGTCACTGCTTTTGACTGATTAACTAAAGTTTGTTTGTTGGAATTTAGCAGTAGGCTTCAGTTCATATATACTGCTATTTATGATGTGTGACAATTTCAGTATTATGGAAGATAGTTGATGATTTTGACAGCAGCTCAATATTATATTTGTATATTTCACAACTTTACTGAGCAGTCCTATTTTACACACTATCACATAGTTTTACTGTATATGGTCCCATTCAGTACCGTGGTAGACGACTTGTTGCGCTATATTTTTCAGTAAGTACAGAAACCATTGTTATTTCCTCCTAGTTTAACTCCTGTGAATGGGGTTGTTATCTTTCTTGCCAGTTGGGAATTGTTGCATCTTTCGAGTCCCAGCATGACCAATAAAGCGAGTGTTTCTGTGGACCCTTTAGTGTATGGTGGTCCACTCATTTGCAACTTTAGGAACCATTGTGGGACTTGATTGTTTTATTGGATTCCCTGCATTTTTTTTTATCAATGGCAGTTTTGTATACAATTTCTACTGGAAAACTACTATTTTTGTAGCACCACTGATTAATAATATCTGCACTAACACTGCATTTTTCAAGCCATAACATGAGCACCTGGAACAAAATAAAGTAAAGTAAAACTTTATTTGTATAGCGCCTTTCCAAAGCCAAGGCACTGCACATTTTAAAATACACAAACAGACCTAAAAACTTACAATAAAACAATAAATACAAAGATAATTAAAAATAATTTGGGAAGGCTAAAGTAAACAAATATGTCTTCAGCATAGATTTAAAGCTTTTGACAGTCAGGCACTCTCTTAACTGATGAGGTAGAGAATTCCACAGGGTTAGAGCTGCAATGGAAAAAGCACGAGCACCAGAAGTTTTTAAATGAACCCTGGGAATCTCTAGCAATCCCTTGTCAGTGGATCAGAGAGGATAAAGGGGGGAGCAGGGAGTCAGGAGATCTTTCAGGTGGTCAGGTCCCTGTTCACGTAGGGCTTTAAAGGTTAGCAAGCCAACCTTAAAAGTGATCCACCACTGAACAGGCAGCCAGTGCAGTCTGCGCAGCACAGGTGTAATATGACTGGTCCTTGATGTACCAGTCAATAACCTGGCTGCAGCATTCTGCACTAGCTGCAAGTGGCGGATATCAACCCCAGGAAGCCCTAGGTAGAGGGCATTGCAGTAGTCAAGATGGGTGGTAATGAAGGCATGGACCAGTGTTGGAAGGTCATCCGGAGGAACCAGTTGTTTCACCCGGGCGATATTCCTCAGATGGTAAAATGAGGATTTAACTACAGCCAACACCTGAGATTTCAGGGTCAGGCCGTCATCAAAAATAACAGCCAGGTTATGCACCCAGTCTGAGGTAATGAGCTGAACACCGTCAAGCCATAGGCCTGATGCCTGCCCAGCCCCCAAACCCACCCCCGGATGATCCAGGTCCACTACCAACACTTCAGTCTTGTCCAGATGCAGTCTCAGCCAGCTAGTGGTCATTCAATCTTTGATCTCAGCGAAGCAGTTGTTAAGCACGGAGACTGCATCAACCTGTCCGGGTAAAAAGGACATATACAGCTGAGTATCATCTGCATAGCAATGAAAACTCAAGCCATATCACCTAATAATATCTCCCAATGGCAGCATATACACTGCAAACAACATAGGTACCAGTATGGAGCCCTGCAGTACTCCGCAGGACAGGGGGAGGGTGTCAGAGGAATAAATTCTGGTGACCACCCTCTGAGACCTGCTCATGAAGAAAGATTAAAACCATTTGAGGACTGTACCCAACAGCCCACAAAGGCTCCGTAGGGACTCCAAAAGCACACCATGGTCCACAGTGTCAAACGCTGCTGAGAGATCAAGAAGGAGCAGAATGGTCATTAGGAGATCATTTAATACTCAGACAAGGGCAGTCTCCATGCTATGTCTCTTCCTAAATCTAGACTGGAGAGCTTCATAGACATTATGGGTCACAAGGTGATTGTCCAATTGCAACACAACCAACTTCTCAATAACCTTACCCACAAAGGTCAGGTTAGAGACAGGCTGGAAGTTAACTGGAGAGTCGGGATCCAAGAAGGGCTTTTTAAGGAGTGGTCATATAAGTGTCTCCTTGAGGGGATCAGGAAAGACCCCCCTGTCCAAAGAACTCCAGACAATTTCAGTTAGGACTGGGCAGATAACATCTACACAACCCACTAAAGGGGGGGTAGGGCCTGGATCCAAACTACAACTGGTTGGGCAGAAAGTCTGATCGATCTTCACAATGTCCATGAATTCTGGTTGGCTGAAATCTGTCCAGACAGACCGAGTGCTCACCACCTCCCTTCACCCTCCGCAATCCCTTGTTGGGAGAGCAGGTCGATACCACACCTGATGCTGGCAACGTTATCTGCAAAAAATCAAGCAAGCTCCTCACACTTATTCTGAGAAAAGGCTCTTCCAGACTGGAGATAGATTGGATTGCACAATCTGTTGACAGTTTGGAAAAGTTGAGCCAGTCAATTCTGCATTGCAGAAATCTCCCTGGACAGGAACTCTGCCTTCTTACGGGTGATTTCTGATTGATAGCTCTTATGATGTTCCATCAATCTAAGCCTGTCAGCATTCAGGCTGGACTTCCACCATGCTCACTCTATCCTTCGAACAACTCGCCTCAACTCCTTTAAGGAGCCATCAAACCAAGGGGTCCTTGGGCGAAGAATGAGTGAGTGGCTGAACATGAACAGGAGCAATCAAGTCCAGGGCATCTCCCACCACCTTATTATAGGCTAGTACCAGAACCCCTGGATTCATGCATTCACCCAGCAATCCTGATATGTCCAGGACTGCTGACAGACCGTCTGGGGTAACTCCCCTTAAAAGGCGGTACTGGACCATCTCCATAGGGGCAGGTCCATTGAGGGGAGCCCCAAAACTGAACCCTATGGTGTGATAGTCAGACCAACTGACTGGTTCCACCCCTAAGTCTGAGATCTCCATCCCCAGGAGGAACACCAGATCCAGTGAGTGGCCCCCTATATAGGTAGCAGAGGTAACCACCTGTGTAGGACCCAGCATCGTCATTAGCCAGAGGAGATTTTGACCAAATTATGAGAGTTCATTGTCAACTCAGGCATTGAAGTCTGCCAGAATTATCCATCTGGGGGACTCCAATACCATGTCGATGATGAAGTCCATTATCTCCTGCAGGAATTCTCCACTATCACCTGGTGGAAGGTAAATGAGGAGTATCCTGCAACCTACACCCTCTCCCATCATACACTCAAAGGATCTGGTGGACCCCACTGGAACATCTATAAGGCCCAGTTTGGTCTTAAAAAAGATGGCTACACCCCTGCCCCTACAATCCAACCTTAGGCAGTGTAACACTGAGAACCCAGCCGGAGCAGCAGAAGCCAATTCAGGGTCTGCATTTTCATCCAGTCAGGTCTCAGTGATGCATGCCAGATCCACTGTTTCAACAAGATCAGCTATAATAGCCATCTTGTTCCTAATGGATCTGGCATTGCATACAACCGCCCGAGTAGGATGGGACATTGAGGAAGACCTCAACTCCTGCCCAGCCACTGCAGAGCCCTTGTGTATGGAGGCAGGAGAGGGAGTACCTCTGTCCTGACACTATTTCACCCCAGGGCATCTCCTGGTCCCCACTACCTCAATTTTCCCTCCCCTTTCCCTTCCCCCACCAGACCCAGTTCTCCCCTTTCTTCTATGCCTAACAAATCCTAAAGCTTGACACCTTTTATAGGTCTCAGTTGGTAAATAGGGGCATTCAAAGGGATGCAATTCCCTGAGTATGGTGGGGAATACTGCCTGACCATCTTTAAACCTTCCCAACACATTTTCTAGTACTAACAAAATCAACAAAGCAGACCAAAAATTACATATACTTTGTACATACTTTACCACCCCTTAAAACCCCATTTAATCAAACAACAAAAATAAATAATAAAAATAAAAATAAGATAAATAAAATAACAAAAATTTATGGCAGAGTATGAGGCTATTAATAAAACTAGAGCAGTCTATCAACAGCAAATAGAACAGATTCTAAAGTGTCCAAATCTTGTATTGTGGGCCTGAGAGCTCCCACCTCTCAGACAATAACCAAAATCACAGTCCTTCATCAACCATCTCTCACGTAGAAAGGAGAAGGTCCATATCAGTTCAACGGGCAATATGTTTAATATGGTGCAAAAATTAAAGAATCTAGCAGGCACTCTCACTGCCCATACTGTAAAATAATCCCATATTTAAATTAGAAAGGTCTGACCATAATCTGAGCCCAGCCATCCTCTTCCGATGTATATCAGTTCAAGCAAAGCTACCAGAGGGACCCCACCATCAATTCCCCCCAGGAGGCCACTGCTAGGAATTTCCATGCCCTTCGCTACGGTCGCCAAGCTGCACAAATCGTCCAACCTATACCGCAGATCTCCTAGGAGACCCAGATGGATTGGTCTGCTCTCTGGTGGGCCCAGATCTCAGAATCCTGCAAAGCTCATGGACCCAGCTACCACCACCCAGCAAGCACAGCTGGGACCCCTCACACCAACAGCAAAAACATCCCCAGAAGACACAGATCCACAGACTCAGGAACTCCTCTGACTGCAATCCAGTCCTTTGCCAAATGGACACCGGCAGACTTCTGGCAATGGTCCACCACCAGAAAATCCAATGTCTTTGGTTTTCTGCATTAATAAGAATGGCTCAATTATGTGATGATAGAATATTTGCAGCAGCTTCGTTACTTACACATTGGGTACAGTAATGCAGCAGAGATTCTGCTGTCCATTCCATGACTTCCCTACACCCAGGACACCACTCTCAGTCCATCACAAACCTTAGCATCTCCTCTCAAAACAGATTGGTGTCACCTACCAACACTGTTCAACATTGGAAGAAGACCCTCCATTGATGTTTTTTTTGTTACCTGTAAAAAAAAGAAAATGGTCTCTTGCTGATCAGCCCCTCCACCTCCCACTCAGCACTCACCACCCTACACTCCCAGTACACCTCTACACACCCTCACTCACCTGAACTGGTTGCAGGTTCAAGACCCACTCTCCAATTGAAGACACATCTTGCTTCTGGAAACAGCGACTGCAATATGACAAACTAAAGTAGTTGTGG
Source organism: Neoceratodus forsteri (assembly GCA_016271365.2). Classification (NCBI taxonomy): domain Eukaryota; kingdom Metazoa; phylum Chordata; order Ceratodontiformes; family Ceratodontidae; genus Neoceratodus; species Neoceratodus forsteri. Next base: position 591,785,911 of record CM057458.1, read on the forward strand.
TTCAAAGTATTTCAATGTGGTTTCAACTTTTATTCATAACTAAGCCATTTTTTGAGATTTTGACCCTGAATTTTCAACATGGTATTTTGGTGACCCCACCTCATGAACAATGTGACTGTCATTACGTAAGTCCTGCCAAAAACGTGATTTTGTGGTCCCTTAGTGATTTCACCTTTTGGGCAGGATTTGCAAATATTTTCTACCCTTGTTCATGAGGTGGGGTCATAAGAAGGCTATGTTGAAAATTTGAGGTCAAAATATGAAAGAATGCCAGTGTTATGACCATTCATTGTAATTTTGCTACGCATGCACATAACTTTGGTAATTTTAAATATTTTGACCTCAGATTTTCAACATAGCCTTCTTATTACCCCACCTCATGTGTGTCACAGTTGACATTTGTCAAATCCTGCCCAAAATGTGTTTTCACACCTGTGGTGTGGAATAATATTGCAGTTGCACAAAATTATGTTTTGGCAGGGATTCGAACATTTTCTGTACCGGGTACATGAGATGGGGTAATAAGATGGCTATGCTGACAATTTGGTCATGGTTGTCCTATAAAAGAACCCTGTGATTCCGCAGTTATTTACATATATGCATCTATGGAGGGATGGGAGCTTCTCACAGTAAAATAAAGATACTATTATATAATCTCAAAAAGTAAAGAAATATGTTGTAAACACTTTGTTAATGCTCCAGTTAGGGTCAAAGCAACAAAAGGTGGGAAATGAGGTGTTAGAGTTCCTCACCCTAACATCCCACCCTCCCAAACCAGGCAGGAGAGCAGGTGTGGATTGTGCCTTGGGCTTCTCATGCCCAACACTCACCCCATTCTCATAAAGTCTACACATCTGATCTTATTTGCAGATGGAATGGGGTGAGTGCTAGGCTTGAGAAGCCCAAGGCACACCCAACACCTGCTCTCCTGCTGGTTTGGGAGGATGCCTCATTTACCAATTTTTGTTACTTTGACTCTAACTGGAGCATTACCGAAGTTTTTGCAAGATACATATGCAGTGTGTATATATATATATTCATTCCAAAAAATGTCATTAATGCATCAGCTAGGATTGTTACTGAAGTGGCAAAGAGAATGTGGTGTTAGGGTTTCTAACCCTAACACCCCGCCAAACCCTGCGGAAGTGGGAGCAAAGCAGAAGCAGGAAACTACAGACCTGTTAGTTTAACCTCAGTGATAGGGAAAATGATGGAATCACTTCTGAAGGAAAGAATTGTTGAGTATCTAGAGGCCAGAGGGGCACAGGATCCAAGACAGCATGGATTCACAGTGGGAAGGTCATGCCAGATGAATCTGATAAATTTCTTTCACTGGATGACCAAAATAGTAGATCAGGAAGGGGCTGTGGACATGGCCTACCTAGACTTTAGCAAGGCATTTGACACAGTCCCAGACAAAAGATTAATATACAAGTTAGCCAGCCTGGGAGTGGGTCCCAAGATGACAGCTTGGGTAAAGAATTGGCTGGAGAATAGGAGACAGAGAGTAATAGTAAATGGAGTCCACTCTGAAGAAAGGGGGGTTACTAGTGCGGTACCGCAGGGTTCAGCATTAGGACCGATCCTCTTCAATGTCTTTATAAGTGACATTGGAGAGGGACTGGAAGGAAAAGTATGTCTCTTTGCAGATGACACAAAGATCTGCAACAGAGTTGATGCACAAGGTGGGGTGGAAAGGATGAGAAGGGACTTGGCAAGGTTAGAGGAATGGTCAAACGTATGGCAGCTTAGATTCAGTGCTAAGAAGTGCAAGGTAATGCACCTGGGAAACAAAAACCCAGGGGAAGAGTACACAATGGGGGGTGAGATACTAACAACAACAAAAATGGAAAGGGACCTGGGGGTAGTCATATCAGATGACCTAAAGGTGGGCAAGCAATGTGAGAGGGCAGCAAGGAGGGCTGGGGGGATACTGGGATGCATAGGGAGAGGCATCACCAGTAGAAAACAGGAAGTTATTATCCCTCTGTACAGACATCTGGTGAGACCCCATCTGGAGTACTGCATGCAGTTCTGGAGACCCAGTCTCCGCAAAGACATAGACAGGATGGAAGCTGTCCAGAGGAGGGCAACTAAAATGGTGCAGGGTCTGCACTGGAAGACATATGAAGAGAGACTTAAAGAGCTTAATATGTATAGCCTCGAGGAAAGGAGGGGGGGTCATGATAGAAACTTTCAAGTACCTCAAGGGAATCAACAAAGTCCAAGAGGGTAGCATCTTTCAAAAAAAGAGGTGTGCAAGAACAAGGGGGCACAATTTGAAGATGGGGGTGGCTCCAGGTAATTTAAGGAAGTATTTTTCACAGAGAGGGTTGTGGATGCATGGAACGGCCTTCCAGAGGAGGTTGTGGAGTCAAAAACAGTGGTGGAATTCAAGCATGCATGGGACAGTCATAAAGCAATTCTAGGGGGTGGGAGTAGGAAGAAGTAGGCTGCTGGTTAACTAGGATCTGCAGCTTATCCATTAGGTAGGGAAATGGGCAGACTGGGTGGGCCAAGCGGTCCTTATCTGCTGTTAAATTCTATGTTTCTATACTGACAGGCATGGGGGGTGCCTTGGGGTCATCAGCCCTAACACTCACCCTATTCCATAAGTCAATAAGCTGAGATGGATACAGCATAGAAGAATGGGGTGAGCATTAGGGCCGATGACCCCAAGGCACCCCCTGACATCTGTCAGTGTCTGCTGGGTGGGGTGGGGTGTAGAGTTGGAAAACCTAACACCACATTTCCCTGCTTTTGTTACTTTAGTAACAACCCTAACTGATGCATTAATTAAGTTTTTTGCAATAAATTTCTTTACTTTTTCAGATAATATAATTATGTCTTTATATGCCTGTGGGTCCTTCGCTCCCATCCCTCCATAGATGTGTATATTTGTGTAGCTGTGGAAGTGCCAGGCCCTCCAGGCCCTGCACTTCTATTTATAGGACAACAGTGACCAAATTGTCAGCATAGCCATCTTATTACCCCACCTCATGTACATGGTACAGAAAATTGTCAAATCTCCCCAAAACATATTGTAGTTCTGTGTAACTGCAACACCATTATATGCCACAGGTGTGAAAACACATTTTGGGCAAGTTTTGAAAAATGACAGCTGTGACATACATGAGGTGGGGTAATAGGAAGGCTATTTTGAAAATCTGGAGTCAAAATATTTTAAATCGACAAAGTTACAAGTGGGCATAGTGAACTTGCAATGATTGGTCATAATTTTGGCATTTTTTTATATTTTGACCCCAAATTTTGAACACAGTCTTCTTATGACCCACCTCATAAACCCTGTAGTAAAAAATGTTCAAATCCACAGCAAAATACCATTTAGACAGGATGTGAAAAATAACAGCTGTACTGTTCACGAGGTGGTGTGAAAAAATGGCTATGTTGCAAATTTGGAGTCAGAATATTGAAAAGTACCAAAGTTATGCATGTTTGTAGAAAAATTTCAATGAATGCTAACAACTTGGCTATTTTTAGGAATTTTTCACCAAATTTTCAACATGGCCCTTTTGGGATCCCACCTCATGAACACTGGTAGTGAAATTTTATTATTCTGTCCCGAAAGGTGATTTCCTCCAGTGACCACAAAATTGCCTTCTGTGCCTAATTAATCAAATGGCAGTGCCAGTGTTCATGAGGTGGCGTCCTTAAAAAGCCATGTTAAAAATTTGGTGAAAAAATTAAAAAAATGGCAAAGTTATGAACATAAGGTCCAAACACCATTGGAATACATTATACGGCTCTTACCTTCATTCCTCAGTTTGCAGTTCAGCTTTGAAGAGAGCAGATGTGGCCCAGTCCACAGAAGTTGATGGCCTATGGCCTCCTGTGGTAATTATAGGGTTAAGGATGTGTGTGTGGGGTGCTCAGTGGGAGGGTCAGGATGGGGGACGGAGATGGTGGGGCCGAAGAGGGACCATTTTCTTTTTTTCAGGTAAAAAAAGATGTCTGGGGACTTTTTTCTTTTCAGGGAACAAATTAAAAAAATACTATTTTTTCTGGACACTGGGGGTGAGCTCCCCAGTGTACACACTGCTGGGGGGGGTTGTAAATGCTGAAAGGAGGATTGGGCAACTATTATTAACAGAATGGGCTGCAGTGGGGGGGCTCTGACACCAGGGGTGGGCATCCCAGTGTCAGATTATAGACATAAATAAATAAATATAAATAAATGACTAATTAATGGGATCAGGGGGTGGGGGGTGCTACTAGACACCAGGGAAAGATATGGGAGTGGGGGGTACCACTAACACCAATGAAAAAAAGAAACTATGGGGATTGGAGGGTGGGGGGTGCCACTGGCCATCAGAGATACATATAGGAGGCTGAGGGGATGCCATTAACACCAAAGGGGAAATTAATAAAAGGTGTGTGGGGGGTGCCACTAGACACCATGGAAATGGTGGCTCAAAGCTGATTCTGCAGCCAGCAGCATGAGCTCCAGAAATTAAGAAAATTCCACTAGGTCTGCACCATGTCACAGAACAATGGGTGTTAGCTTAGCATGCTGGCTATCCGGGTTCGTGCGCCGAGCCTGGGATGTCAGGAGTGGCTGCTGGCAGGGAGGTGGTTCAGAGTGTTCCTTGGATGCTTCACTCCTGGGGGTTGGGGGGTGCATTGCTGCTCATCTAGAGGATCCTGGTGGTGTCTTGGTGTGATGTCAACAGTAGTGTGGGTGACCACGCACTGCCGGATGTCCCCTCCCAGGATGCATGTTACAACATGCCTAGTGTGGGAGGGCAGGGACTGAAAACAGTCCATCCAGCCCTACTGGATGATGGCTGCTCATCCCCTCCACATTGCAGTCCCTAGAGCACACCTCCTTAATCTCCGAGGACACCTTACTAGTAATCTCCTCCCCCTCACTCCTGCCAGTGCCGGCCCCCCCCGGGTGCAGATCACCGGACATGACTGGTGGAGGCAAGCAGTGGGGGTGAACTGGTGGGCATAAGGGGCCTTACATGAGCCTGAAGGAGTGGTGGGCTGGGGCCAGGGTGGGAGCAAAAAGAACATAAAATAAAAAAAAACAGAAAATCCTGCTGTTCTCATACAAAGAACATGGCAGAAGTGCTCCTCTCACTAAGCTGGGCACCCTGGATTTTCAGTGCCCAGAAACTATGTTTCTTGGCAGAATTTGAAAAAACAAACATCCGAATGTAGCTAAATTGGTCCCGTTTAGCTAAGTTCTGTTGTTTCTTTTTTGTATTCCATTCATTTTTATGTGTTTTCTTTATGTTCTGTCTCTCGTTACTATAAAACAAGATGGCGTCCACACCAGAGCTCTGTGGACATGTATTAAGCTCCCTGCGACACTGTGTGACACTGTCTGTGAACATACAGTAGCTGCTGTGAAAATAAATCCATTTTTGTGTGGAACATCTAACTTTCTCATAGGAAATAATTGGACAACTGAAAATTTTGTAACTTTTGAAAGGATTAATATTTTTTCACCAAACCTTCAAAAGGCGCAGCTGTGAGGCAAAGGCTTTCTACCCTATAAATGTCAGATCACAACCCAAAACACTGTCTGAGATACAGGTGGACATAGAAACAGTAAAAAACACGTACATTTTGGGATTTGTGACACTCTGTATCTCAGAAACCAGACAGCAGATTCACACAAAGTTTGTCACATCAAGAGACCTACCTCGAGAGATTATGCATGCATAATTTCATGCAAATCTGTTGAATGGTTGCAAGGTTATTAAGGTTCAAAAATTTGGTGTTAGCATAGAAGTGAGCACTCAACCATAACTATAGCGGTGCTGTTGCACCACTATAATATATGTATATTTTCTTATCTTTCCCATGTTTGTAGTGCCAAATCTTTTATGTTAAAATAGACTCACCCAGTCTATTTGTTCATTCAACCCATATTTTGGGTTTGTTGTTTTTAATCTATCTACTTTGCTTCTTGAAGTAATACCGCCTTTTCCCAATCTGCTCCTCTAGCAGGTGTGTGTACTGTGTGTACACCTCAAAATCTTAATTGTTGTATAGTGTGTCCTTTACTCTTAAAATGTTTTGCTATTGGTGACGTCATGTCTTCATATCTGATGCAACTTTTGTGCTCAGATATATAGCAAGAAAAATATAGGTAGATAATATATATATAATGAATTATGCATTTGAATAGGACACTAGCAAACTCTTGATGAAGCAGCATAATGCTGTGAAACATTGAGACTATTTGATTGTCCATGTGTGGCAACTGTGTAGTAAACAGAATTTATCTGACAAATTTTGGTGAGAAACGTTCATAGTTCAAGACAGTTTGTGTTATGTGAAGTGTATGCTTAGTTTCGAGCAGACACCTCCCAGTGCTTTCTTTTGTTCTTACAGAGGGAGATATACTGCATAGTGTGTTTTGACAATTTACTTCCTGCCCCTTGGTCCTCCAACCTCATGATCAGTCTTATGTGAGGTATTGAGTCAAAGGCCTTGCTTAAATCCAAGTATAATATGTCAACTACTTAGCCCTCATCTACTGTCTTCATTACCCAGTCAAAGAAGACAATCAACTTGGTTTGATAGGATCTCCCTGCCATGAACACATGTCCCCTCTCATTCTGGAGCCCATTTGCCCCCTGAAATCTGACCAGTCTTTCCTTTAGCATGATCTCCATTAGGTTTCCAACAATGGAGGTCAGACTGACTGGCCTATAGATACCAGGTCATCTCTGGGCCCACTTTTGAGGAGTGACACACCATGTGCTGTTCTCCACCCCTGTGGTACCACCCCCATATCCTGTGAGTTGTTGAATAGATCCACCAATGGACCTGCTAGTTTCTCTGCCAGTTATCAGCACCCTTGGATAAAACCATCTGGACCCAGAAACTTGCTTACTTTGAGGAACAGGAATACTTTGAGGACCATGAGTCCTTTCTTCACCCTGTCCTCTGAAATCCTGTCCTCAGACTTATCTCCCCCCTCCCCCATCCTCCCTTGTGGTACTTGTCCATCATTTTCCTTGATAAAGACCGCCCAGTAGTATTTCTTCAATACCTCTTCCTTCTCTGTAGTGCATTCCACCCACCCCTCCTCCCTTTTTAGCTTCACTATTCCTTGCTTGTTATTCTTCTCACTGATATACTGAAAAAAAGGCTTTTTCCTCCTCCTTGATCCCCTCTGCAGTTTGCAACACCTTTCTTGACTTAGCTTGCCTAACCAACCTACTAGCCTTCTTAGGTTTCTCCAAGTATCTCACCCTATCTTCATCCCCTTAGGACTTCCTAAACTTCTTGTACACATCCCCTTTTTCCCTCACTGCCTGGCCCATGTCCCTATCAAACCAATTTGGCCTCCTGACTTTGGAGTTCTTTCCGTACAGTCTAATACATGCTTTAGTGGCAGCACTTAGCCCCTCCTTGATGACTGTGCACTTTTGATCCACTCCCATACTGTCCTTGAGGCTAGCTAGACGTCCCCTCAGTATATCCCTCATCTTCCTAAAATTGGCCTTCTTGAAGTCTAACACTTTCCCCCAGGTACTTGCGGTTTCATTAACCATATCCACCTGGAGTCAAACCCTTCGGTGGTCACTGCCCACCAAGGGCTCCTCTATCTTGATGTCCCAGACATTTTCTCCATTAGTTAATGCCAGGTCCAGGATGGCCCCCTCTCATGTAGGTTCAGTAACCCCCCTGAATAAGGAACCCACTCTGAAATGCATTCAGGATCAAGTGGCTCCTAGCACAGGCTCTGGATGGGACCCTCTAATTCACGCTGGGCAAATTGAAATCCCCCACTATCACTATCTCATCATTGCCAGCTGCCATCCTGATCATGGCACTGAATTCCCTTTGTGCATCCTAATTTGGTGATTTCTAAGCAACCCCTAGCCTCACCTTCCTTCCCTTTATTGTTTGAAGTTGTACCCACAGTGCCTCTGCCTTTCCTTTCCTATCTCCTCCCTGGTGACAACAATACCCTCCCTAATGTAAAGTGACACATCACCCCTCCCTGCACTTCTCCCTGTCTCTTCTGTATAGAGTATACCCTGTAACAGAGTGGCCCAAGTCATGGTTTGGAGTAGCCCACGTCTCTGTGACTACCACTAGATCTACTTTCCCATCCACCATCAATGCCTGCAGATCATCCATTTTGTTCTCTAGACTTCTAACACTGGGGCACACCACTCTCCACCACTCCTGATTCCCCTATCTTATTTGACTATGTGCCTCCCCTCTTTTCTGTCTGACTTCCCATCCCTCTTCATCCCTTGTCCCTCACCCTTGCTTTCCTTACCCCAGCCCTCTTTTGTTCCATCCACTCCCTCTCTTATTGGACTCCTCGTGCACTTTACCTGAATGCCCCCTTCTAGTGCCCCCTTCTCACCCTCCTTCTCTAATCCTTCTGCTATTTCAACCCGGGTGACCTTGCTGCCCCCTCCTCCTGGAGACCCTGGGTGCTATGACCCATTTTGACCCTTTCAGTTGAAATTCATGCCACTACTAATATATTACTCAATTTATTCCCTGAGTATCCTGGATCCTTTCTGACTTAGATGCAGCCTATCTGGTGCATAGAAGGTTTTATCATTTCAGATATCTTCCCAGTTCCCTATGTACCCTAAGCTTTCTTCTCTGCACCATTCCCTTGGCCAGCTATTAAAATCCTCTATCCTATGCTCACTCACTGTGCTGGCCCTCTGGAAGTCTACTGACCTAGTCACACTCCCTGTAAATTTGCCCCAACTCCCTGAACCTCACTGCACTATCCCCGCTAGGCCATCTGTACCTAGGTGTACTATCACATGAGGCTGCTTCCCTAACCCCTCTGTGAGTGGTCATATCATTGGGCATATTTATTCTGCTGTCATGCCTGGACTACACACCATTCTCCTGCCTAGCCGTACTTCCCACCTCTTGTCCTATCTCACCCCTTCACTATTGAAACTCCCGGTATTGTAACACTACCACCACTCTTGCCTTCTCCTATCCCCTACTTGCTAACACTATTTCCTGTTCTACCCTTCTTACTGCCCCATCCCCTTTTGCCACTTCCCCATTCTCTCCTTCTGTGCTCCTATGACTATCTGCTTAACTTCCCCCTCCCTTCTCAGTTGCCCCTCCTGCATTCCCTTTTCTATTTGAACACCAGTCTTCCCTGTCTCTCTATTTACCTTCCTCTCTACACCCCCAGACACCCCTCCTTCTCCAGTTTCCCTTGCCACACACCCTTCTACCCCCCTTCTGCCATGTAACCTCCCTTGTACTCCCTCCACAGGCTGACTGCAGCTCCTTTTACCTATGTACCACGTTTTCCACTCCTTCCTCTTACCATACTCAGTGGTTGGAATTGATTACTCACTGGTAGCCCCATGAGTGAACTCACACCCTCCTCCCCCCTTCCACACTCTTCCCTCCCTCCCGTGATTCTACATCCTACCTCACAAGGCTTTCTCTCTCTCTGAGGTAGACAGTGAAATGTATCTGGACTCCTCTCTCCCCTGCCTTCCCACTACAGCTTATTCCTCCCACTTGCTCAGTCCCACTACACTTTTTACTCCCCTTGCTCAGTCCTGTCTTCTATCCTCCCTACCAGTATTTGCACCTCCTTCCTTAGCATCTGTATGTCAATTATCAAGAAACTTATCTTCCTACACACTGGACATCCCCCTATCTCACACACTGTCCACATGAATACTACTGCCCCACTCCCCCTATAGTACACCACCCTGCCCCTTCCCTGCTGCTGTCTGTATATGATACCTCCTCCCCTAACTGCTTCATGGGACAAACTCTTGGATATGTGCAGTAGTACCCCTATGCTATCCATTTACCTTTCCCTAGATAGGGAGTAGTTCTTGTAATTCCCCAATTACCTCCTTCCCCAGCTAGGGAGTAGTTACAATCTTCTAATAAACCTGCCTCTCCAGGTCCACCCTAGATAGGGAGTAGATAAAATCTCTTAGTTCACCGAATGCTTCTGGCCTACCCCAGATAAAAAGTATTTACAATTTCCTAGTATCCTGCCTCTGACAAATTCCCAAGTATCCTGCCTCTGCAGACCTGCTCTAGATAGGGAGTAGTTGCAGTCCCCTAATACCCTGTCTCTACAGGCCTATCCCAAATAGGGAGCAATTACAATCATCTAGTATCCTACCCCTGCAGGCCTACCCCAGATAGGGAGTAGTTACAATCCCCTAGTATCCTGCCTCTGCAGGTCTGCCCCAGATAGAGAGTAGGTACTATCCCCTAGTTCTCCTGTTTCCACAGGCCTACCCTGTCCCTATTCTTTCATCACACTCCTACCCTACCCTGTTAACATACTCCTTTCAGCTGTATAGGCTTACTTCATCACCTCTTTTTTTAACATATATTTTTATTAAGTTTTCCAGTAATCATATCAACCTTTTTAATATTGGCCATCACAATAATAATATGTAAACATGAATTTCTTTACACCCAGTGACAAATATCTTACATGCTTTGGTCACAATCTTTCACTACAGAGAAGATATATCCATGGTTATACTCTTCCAACTTTTGGAGTTTTACTTCACAACCTATTGAACCATTAATCTAAACTCATAATAGGTGGCAAAATGCCCATAATCTCTCTCCAACTTGTGTTACTAACATTTATTAAGGAATCCTTTTTAAGCATAACGTTTCTCTAAAAATATAAAGTGATTTATTATAATCAAAATTCCAAAAGTATGGCAAATTCCTTTTCTGTAAAATTTGTCTTTTGGTAGCTGTGAAACCAAGGGTACATATCCTTTTTTCTGAAAATGTGAGCCCATAATTTTCAAGGCCATTTAAGATGTAAAAGTTAAATTTAAAAGGCAGTTTTTTCTTAGGATTTTTTCCACTTCTTGGTGTATTCTTTTTCACAATTTAGTAATTATGTCACATTTCCAGAGGATATGTGAAAGATTGTCTATCTTTCCGCATTGATGCCAACACTGTTTACTTGGCTGTGTAGGAAAGTGTCCAAACACAGTTTTACAGTGGCGCTCAGTTTGCGAGGGGTTGCTCCTACCAGACGTTGCTAACCTCAAATACACACAATGAAAGAAAGAAACACTCCAAACATAGTAGATAAATGCTAAAGTAGCATTTTATTTGTTGACAAAAATTTAACAGGAACCCCTGCGCTTCAGCATCCGTGCCTTCAAAGGGAGTATGACTAGCTAAGGATACAAAAGACTCTTATATACAACAAATGATCTCATCAAAGCGAGACATGGGAAATATTTAATTACTACACCTGTGCTCATATTTATTTGAGTAACAGAAACAAAGTGAAACCCAATTTCTATCATAACATATACATAACAAGTACATTTTTATATTTTTTATCCATTTTTTATATACAAAAAACAGATCAACAGTGGAGCTCAATATCAAACTGACTAATTATGTTTCACCTTACTATCTATCAACATATGTACATTCTCTATCTTTTATAGTTAGGTAAAGACCAGTATTAAACTTTTTCTTTTTCTTCCACTAGATTAAGGTCATATTTCCATTAAAAATATTTTACATTTAATGTAGACTATATCTCTGTAAATAAATAGTTGTGTTCTAACCATAATGAGTCATTTTTTGGAGACCTGTAAAGAAAGAAATACAAGGCTTAAGACAAATAGACTTGACAATTATAAAACAAATGTATAGGAAACAGACATATAAAAAATATTATTAAATATTAATACCATAAAGAACAAAGGGAGGTGGAACGGGAGGGGAATGGGGAAGGCAAGGGACAAAGGGAGGTTTAGGTTACAGGGAATGGGAAAAGGAAAGGGGATAAGGGTAGGGAGGGAAAGGAAAAGGAAGGAAATAGGGGAAGGAGAAGAAAGGGAAAGAGGGAAAGAAAAAGAAAAGTGAAGGGGAAGGGGAAGGAAAAAGAAAGATAAAATAAATGAAAAATAGGACTGGGGAAGATGTCTCAATGTGAGCACCCTCACACAACTTCCATACTCAGAATGGGAGTAGGATCTGCCATTTCAGGTGGGGATCTACAGGCATACATTCTCCAATGAACCTATATGGGAGAGAAAGCAGAAGAGAAAAATGACAAACCACTTGACAATAAACATATAAATAACTAATGCCATAAATTATTTCTGCATTTTCTTTTTGTCTTTTAAAAATGGCTTTAGATCCCATTGGTCATTGAGTCCATCTGGTTTAACTGTACCTAATCTGTAAATCCATTTACTTTCTTGTTTCAGCAGTTCATTGGTTCTATTCCCTCCAAATCTAAGGGGCTGTTGCCAATCAATGCCCATAAACTTCATATGTTTAGGGTCTGAATTGTGTTTCTGAAAGAAATGTAATCCAACTGGAGTATCAGTCCTAGCATTAATTATGTTTCTCACATGTTCTTGTATTCTGTGTTTTAATGCCCTAGTAGTTCTACCTATATAGAGCTGGTCACATTCACACCATAAAGCATAGAACACAAAGGAGGTGTCGCAATTAACAAAATCTTTCATCATATAGCTATGTCCTGTTACAGGATGTACAAATTCAGACCCTATTTTACAATAACTGCAGATAAAAACATAGAAACACAGATTTTGACGGCAGATAAGGACCGCTTGGCCCACCCAGTCTGCCCATTTCCCTACCTTTTGGATAAGCTGCAGATCCTAGTTAACCAGCAGCCTACTTCTTCCTAACCCCACCCGCTAGAATTGCCTTATGACTGTCCCATGCATGCTTGAATTCCACCACTGTTTTTGACTCCACAACCTCCTCCGGAAGGCCATTCCATGCATCCACAACCCTCTCTGTGAAAAAATACATCCTTAAATTACCTCTGAGCCGCCCCCCTTCTATCTTCAAATTGTGTCTCCTTGTTCTTGCATATCTCTTTTTTTGAAAGATGCTACCCTCTTGGACTTTGTTGATTCCTTTGAGATACTTGAAAGTTTCTATCATGTCCCCCTCTCTCCTTTCCTCGAGGCTATACATATTCAGCTCCTAAGTCTCTCTTCATATGTCTTCCGGTGCAGACCCTGCACCATTTTAGTTGCCCTCCTCTGACAGCCTCCATCCTGTCTATGTCCTTATGGAGATTGGGTCTCCAGAACTGCACACAGTACTCCAAATGGGGTCTCATCAACTGTCTGTACAGAGGGATAATAACTTCCTGTTTTCTACTGGTGATGCCTCTCCCTATGCATCCCAGTATCCCCCCAGCCCTCCTTGCTGCCCTCTCACATGGCTTGCCCACCTTTAGGTCATCTGATATGACTACCCCCAGGTCCCTTTCCATTTTTGTTGTTGTTAGTATCTCACCCCCCATTGTGTACTCTTCCCCTGGGTATTTGTTTCCCAGGTGCATTACCTTGCACTTCTTAGCATTGAATCTAAGCTGCCATACATTTGGCCATTCCTCTAACCTTGCCAAGTCCCTTCTCATCCTTTCCACCCCACCTTGTGCATCAACTCTGTTGCAGATCTTTGTGTCATCTGCAAAGAAACATACTTTTCCTTCCAGTCCCTCTGCAATATCGTTTATAAAGACATTGAAGAGGACCGGTCCTAATACTGAACCCTGCGGTACCCCACTAGTAACCCCCCTTTCTTCAGAGTAGACTCCATTTACTATTACTCTCTGTGTCCTATTCTCCAGCCAATTCTTTACCCAGGCTGTCATCTTGGGACCCACTCCCAGGCTGGCTAACTTGTATATTAATCTTTTGTGTGGGACTGTGTCAAATGCCTTGCTAAAGTCTAGGTAGGCCATGTCCACAGCCCCTCCCTGATCTACTACTTTGGTCACCCAGTCAAAGAAATCTATCAGATTTGTCTGGCATGACCGTCCCACTGTGAATCCATGCTGCCTTGGGTCCTGAGCCCCTCTGGCCTCTAGGTACTCAACAATTCTTTCCTTCAGAAGTGATTCCATCATTTTCCCTACCACTGAGGTTAAACTAACTGGTCTGTAGTTTTCTGCTTCTGCCTTGCTCCCACTTTTGTGAAGGGGAATCACATCTGCCCTTCTCCAGTCCTCGGGTGCCACCCGTCCTCCCATGATTTGTTAAAGAGGGTAGTCAGTGGTGTCACTAGTTCTACCCTAGTTCTTTTAGAATTCTGGGATGAATCCCATCAGGCCCATTGCTTTGTCCATCTTCAGTTTTAAGAGTTCTTTCAGAACCCTTTCTTCTGTAAATGGGCTGGTATCAACTTCTGTATCCAGAGTGTTTCTACTGTTTGTTTTAGGTACCTCCCCACTTCCTTTGTAAATACTGAGCAAAATATTAGTTTAGTATCTCTGCCTTTTCACAGTCACCCTCTGCCCACCCTCCCTCCTCTTTATTAAGCCTCACTAGCCCTCCCTTGGTCTTCCTTCACTCCCTGATGTACCTATAAAAGGTTGTATCCCCCTTCTTAACAGAGTTGGCCATCTTTTCCTCGGTTTGGGCCTTTGCTGTTCTAACTGCCTTCCCAGCTTCCTTTTGCTTTAACTGATACAGTTCCTGTACTGCTCCTTCTGTGATTCCTTGTACTTCCTGAATGCTTTTTTCTCTTGAACCTTCACTGCCACTTCCTTTGAGAACCATAGTGGTTTCTTACATCTTTTGTTTTGTTAATTTGCTTCACACAAAGGCTTGTTACCTCTGTGATGGCAGTTTTATTATTCCCATTGTTCTTCCACCCTCCTTCCTGCCCATTTGCTAGTGCATTCCTTAGGCACTCACCCATTTTGGCAAAGTCAGCCTCCTAAAGTCCAGTACTTTTGCCTTTGTATGGTTGACTCTATTGCTGTGTTTATTGTGAACCATACTGTTCGATGGTCGCTAGTTCCCAGATGGCTACCCACTTCTACATCTGTGATCCTCTCTTCATCTCCATTTGAGAGAACCAGGTCTAAGATTGTCCCTCTCGAGTGGGCTCCAATACTAGTTGTCTAAGATACCCCTTGTAGGGCATCTAGAATAACCCCACTCTTTGAAGTGGCTGCTGCAACTGCATTCCAGTTAACATCTGGCATATTCAGATCACCCATCAGCAATATCTCCCCTTTTTCTGCCATTCTAAGTATTCTTTCTATCTTTTCCTTGTCCATTTCCTCCCCCTGAGAAGGGGGTCTGTATACAACCCCTGTGCAGATTGTGGTGCCATTGCCAGTCTCCAAATTTAACCACAATGCTTCTTCTCCTCCCTGTTTTCCCTTTTGTTCTGTTGCCTTGATTCCTTCCCTTATGTAAAGAGCTACTCCTCCTCCTCTTTTACCCTCCCTGTCCCTCCTGTAGATAGTGTATCCTGGTATGTTTATGTCCCAGTCATGGTTTTGTGTGTACCATGTTTCTGTGACTGCCACGATATCCAGATGTTCCTCCTCCATCAAGGCCACTAATTCAGGAAGCTTGTTACTCAGACTACGGGCATTGGTACTCATTGCTCTCCATTTTTGATGGCTTTACCTTCTTTGCAGCATCCCCATCTACCTCGGTCTTTTTTCATTTAGTACCCTGTTTTGTAGGAGAGGCTGGGATTTTTCTGCTGCTTATCAGTGCCTCCCCCCTTGACTAGTTTAAAAGCTTGCCAATGAAGCATTTAAACCGATTGCTCAAAAGACTTGTTCCCTTCCTGGACAGATGCAGACCATCCTGCCAGTATAGGCTGGTGTCCGTCCAGGTGGAACCCCAGTCCCCAATGAAGCCAAACCCCTGTGCTCCACACCATTTTTTCAACCATTCATTAAACTGCGTGGTGCAAAGTACCCTTGCCTCACTCATGCCATTGACAGACAGCACCTCAGAGAAGGATACTGTGTGTGCTACTTGTCTTAGGCCCCTCCTCAATTCTACAATGTCCTTCTGCACTGCTCTAATCTCATGATTAGCCAAGTCATTTGTCCCTAGGTGGACAATGACGTCCAGCTCAGATTCCTGTGCAGCTGTTCTTTGTGATCCTGAGGATGCGCTTCCTGTCTCTCCAAGCCATGGCACCAGGCAGGCACCTTACTCAGTTTTCCTGCTCCCCAGTTCTATCCCCACAATTGAGTCCCCACCAGAGCTGCTTCCTTTCCTTGTTGTGTCCTCTGCCTCCTTCCTGTGGGCCTCCCTTGTGACAGTTGTCCTCAGCCTCCTTAATCTCTTCTGCAGGTGCATCCATAGGGGAGCCATGTTCCCCAGAATGGTGTATGGATTGTGGTGTGGAACAACTGACTGGGTGTGCTCTGTTCCACCATCCTCACCCTCCTGAGCCCACTGTGGTCCAACTGCTGTGCTTTCTTCACAACCTCTGAGGTAGTGGTGGTGGCTCTGGTGCTCCCTGGATGGGGGAGGTTCCCTTCCTACCATCCAGTGTGGCCTGGGGGAAGGTCCCCTTACTACTGTCCAGTGTGGCCTAAAGACGGGCAACTTCCTCCCTCAGGGCAGAGAGTTGTCTGCAAATAGGGCAGCATCTCAGCCTCCAGAAAGACTCCCAGAAGACTGCTGCCCCACAGCCATTACATTGCACTACTCCCCACATTTTTGTGTGTGTTATTGGTTTGTAATATAGAAATATATATATATTTATATTATACAATGTGTATGCTTATATTGTCAGTGCAGTGTGCTAGAGAGGATATGACAGTGATATGCACCTTGCACTCTTGAGGAATGATGTCAGAACCCCAGGTATAAAGGAACTATTTCCAGGGGTGGGTGGGGTGAGGGGTGGGAAGGTTGGGCCTAAACTGTGCCCTCACAAACAATCAGCTAAAAGCTCTGACCCACAGCTGCGATGAGTGCCTTCCTGTCAGCAAGATGCCCTACACAACAATTTGACAGAGAAAATACCCTGCTAATCAAACAGAGAAAAATCCACACATCCAAGTCAGACACAGGTAAACCTCCCCAGCCCCAAAACCGGCCTGGTGGTTTGTGCTCTGAAAGCTGTCAGCCCCAAAATAAGTCAGCTGTGCTTTAAACTCTTCCTGCACTGAAAATGTTAAGAATTGTAACAAACAAACATAAACCTAGATCCACCTCCCTCTGTTGCTTGAAAGACTGTCTTTTCCTGTTTCACACTGCAGGTTTTTCTATGACCTCTCCTTAACCACAGTAACTTTGTTAAAAATAGTTTAACTATCACAAACTCCTACGCACCAGTAAATTATTTAAAAATAGTTTCTGTCCCAAAATCCTAGTAGTCAATCCAGCTACCCCCAAGGGACAACCAAAATGCAGTATTCAAACACTTATGAAGTTACTTCCTAGATAAGCAGAGTTTGCAAGTTTCTTTTTCAACTCCTCAGCCACCTGTAATTCATTTAAAAATAGTTTAACTGTCAGAAAATCCTAGTAGACAATCTAGCTATCTCCAAGGACCTACCCAAATGCAGTATTTAAATCCTTCTGAAGTTACTAACAAGATAAACAGAGTTTGAAAGCCCCTTCTTGGTTAAACACTAAATAAATATGTGAATAAAAAGCAATTACCAAGGGTAGTTAGTTTCACCTCCCACAGAATTAAGCAAAAGTGCACGTTTGTTGCAGATATCAAGTGCAAAATCGAATTTCTCACACAGCTCGCAGTTGAATAAAGAAGTAGTGTCCTTCCAGCTCCAGAAAATGTGCTTTGTGTCTTTAAAAATTGCAGCCTCCAGTAACTTATAGTAATCTGATCTTGCATCTTTGACATTTATAACTCCCTATGGGTTTATTACCCAACCAGGTACTCTTTTTAGGCTTGGTCAATCTACTATGGATCAGCCTATCTTTCAGATTCTGTCCCCTTGAAAAAATGATCTGCGGTGTTTCCCCTATTGCAACACCTAGATTTTTGTCTGAATGTAAAATGTGCCAATTTCTATAAATAATATTTCCAATCTGGCCTGACCAATTGTTAAACTCTGTAACAAAAGTCACACATTTGGTAGAATCTGACACTTTTCTAGGCATTTCCCTCAAAATTTCTTCTCTTTGTAGGGTATATGCTTTGTTTATGGCTTGTGTCAAGACATCATTTCTGTATCCCCTCTCTATAAATCTGCTTTTTAATTCTTCAGCCTGAATAAAAAAATCCTGATCCTCAGTGCAATTCCTACGTAAACGTGGGAATTGCCCATAAGGAATGGGATCTTTCAAACTTTTGGGATGTGCACTGTCTGCCCTAAGCAAATTATTTGTTGCTGTTGGTTTTCTGTAGTTTTTGGTGATAATATCCCCTCTAAAAGTTTCAGGCCTTCTAATAGTAAGATCTAGAAATTCTATACTGGCAGAATCTGTTCTGTATGTAAATTTCATATTGATATTTTCATTCAGCCATTCTATGAATGACACCACCTCTACTTGATTACCATCCCAAATACACAAAATATCATCAATAAAATGGGTCCAAAAAACTAACTTTCCCAGGTATGGATTAGTGTTTTGAAATACACATAGTTCTTCCCATTTTCCTAGAAAAAGGTTTGCATAAGAAGGTGCCATACATGCCCCCATAGCTGTCCCACATATTTGTCTATAATTTTCTCCTAGAAATTCCAAATGATTATGGGTCAGTAAAAACTGTACAGCTGACAAAATAAAATCTATAGGTATATCTTCTGCTACATTTCCTTTCTCTAGAAAATACCTACATGCACTGATACCTTGTTCATTTCTTATACGTGTGTATACAGATTCAGCATCAATAGTTATCCAAAGCATGCTTTCTGTCCATTGTATGTTTCTTAGTTTATTTATCACATGTGTTGTGTCTTTTGTATACAAGCTTAATTTGACCACTTCTTGTTTAGAAAAAAATCTACAAAACAACCTAATTTTTCGGTAACCGATCCAATGGCAGAAATGATTGGTCTCCTTGGGGGATCCATCATATTTTTGTGCATTTTTGGTAGTATTTAATAACAAGGTAATACAGGACTGTCACTCCACATAAATTTCAACTCTCTCTCTGTTAAGTCACCTCTTAATACTGCTTCCTGTAGAAGACAATTCACTTTAATCCTATACTCACTCATAGGGTTCTAAGTTTTTCATAACTGGACACATCATTTAAAAAATTCTCTACAATATTTATATAGTGTTCTCTATCCATTACCACTATATTTCCAGCCTTATCAGCTGGTATTATTACTATTCCATCCTTTCCTTCTAAAACTCTTAATGCCTCAATTTCGTTTGCTGTTACATTTTTATTCCTAGGTTGTCCTGCTTTAAACAAAATTTCATCTATTTCTTTTAACACTATTTTTTCAAAAGTAGAAATAACAAGATTAGAGATACTAGGAATAAATTCAGATGGTGGAGAGAATAAAGTTTTTCTCATAGTTCTGATATTACTGGTGGTACTTACAGTGGTGGGATCCAAACCTGTAGATCTCATCAATATATATAATCAATGTCCTCTGTATGATTTAATCCTCCATTATCCATATTAGAGTAGAGTTCTGCATTATCCAAATTATCTTGACCCAGTGTAGTCTCCAAAAAACCCATGATGTCAGGAGTCTCTTCAGTTTCTAATCTCTTTGAGAAAAAAGCTTTTAATTTCAGTTTCTGAAATAATTTATATAAATCTACCTGAACTTG
The DNA here is from genome assembly GCA_016271365.2 of Neoceratodus forsteri. Lineage (NCBI taxonomy): Eukaryota > Metazoa > Chordata > Ceratodontiformes > Ceratodontidae > Neoceratodus > Neoceratodus forsteri. Next base: position 591,805,434 of record CM057458.1, read on the forward strand.
AAAGGGATTTAACTGGGGTGTTGGGACAAACAAAAGCCCCTGCTCCAGTATCTTGACTTGTGTTTCTGATAATTGTACTTTAGAAATGTTAATTACTTGGAAAGTAGTGTAGGAAAGTGTGATGCAGTTATGGGGGTGATGCACACTCTATCCAGTATCTTATATTGTATACTTTTATTTTTAGCAAACACATAAAGTTTGTTAGCATTTATCCTAATTACCTTCCACTTATTATTCTGTATCTTTTCTTCATTTTCCTGCCTCCATTTCATTTTAGTGTGTATTAATTTGTTCTGTAAGTATGGGCTGTCTAAATTTAATAAATAATTATGTATTTGTGTAATAATGCTGGCTTTTTTATTCAATTCATTACTTAAGTACAGTATAGAGACTGGAAATGGCGCCACAATCTGCACAGAGGTTGTATACAGACCCCCACCTCCGGGGGAGGGAATGGACAAGGATATGATAGAAGACATCCTTAGGATGGCAGAGAAAGGGGTGATACTGCTGATGGGGGACCTGAATATGTCAGATGTTAACTGGAGCACCTTTGCCACAGCCATATCCAAGAGCAGGACCATTCTCAATGCCCTACAGGGGGCAAGCCTCAGACAGCTAGTTTTGGAACCCACTTGTGAGGGAGTAATCTTAGACCTCATAGTCTCAAATGGGGACCGTGAGACAATCTCAGATCTAAAAGTGGGTAGCCATCTGGGAACAAGTAACCACCAAACGGTGTGGTTTATGATAAACTCAGCTGCAGAGTCAAGCCATACAAAGTGAGGGTACTGGACTTCAGGAGGGTTGACTTTGGCAAGATGGGAAAATGCCTTAGAAAAGCACTAGCAAACAGGCTAGAAGGAGGGGTGGAGCAACAATGGGGAAACATCAAAACTGCCATCACAGAGGCAACATGCCTTTGTGTGAAGCAAATAAACAAATCAAAATGAAAGAAAAAGCCACTATGGTTCTCAAAAGAGGTGGCAGGAAAGGTTAGGGAGAAAAAGATAGCATTTAGGAAGTATAAGGAAACACAGAAGGAGCAGGACAGAGAACTGTACCAGTTAGGGCAGAAGGAAGCAGGGAGGGAAGTCAGAATAGCAAAGGCCCAAGCTGAGGAAAAGATAGCCAACTCAATTAAGAAGGGGGATAAAACCTTTTATAGGTACATCAGAGAGCGTAGAAAGACAAAGGGAGGGATAGTGAGGCTGAATAGAATGGACAGTGGGTGGGCAGTGAGGGACAATGAAAAAACAGGGATACTGAATGAATACTTCTGCTCGGTATTCACAAAACAGGAGGAGGTACCTAATCCAATTAACAGAAGCACTCTGGATGGGGGGGGTTGATCCCAGTCATTTCACAGAAGAAAGGGTTCTGAAAGAACTCCTAAAACTGAAGGTGGACAAAACAATGGGGCCTGATGGGATTCACCCCCGAATTCTAAAAGAATAAAGGGGAGAACTAGTGACATCACTGACTACCCTTTTTAACAAATCATGGCAGGATGGTGTGATACCTGAGGACTGGAGGAAGGCAGATGTGATTCCCCTTCACAAAAGTGTGAGCAAGACAGAGGCAGGAAACTACAGACCTGTACGTTTGACCTCTGTGGTAGGGAAAGTGATGGAATCACTTCTGAAGGAAAGAATTGTTGAGAACCTAGAGGCCAGTGGGGCACAGGACCCAAGACAGCATGAGTTCACAGCAGGAAGGTCATGTCAGATGAATCTAATTGATTTCTTTGACTGGGTGTCCAAAGTAGTAGACCAGGGAGGGGCTGTGGACATGGCCTACCTAGACTTTAGCAAGACATTTGACACAGTTCCACACAAAAGATTAATAAACAAATTAACCAGCCTAGGAGTGGGTCCCAGGATAGTAGCCTGGGTAAAACATTGGCTGGACAACAGGACACAGAAGGTAATTGTAAACAGAGTCCACTCTGAAGAAAGGGGGGGTTACTAGTGGGGTACCGCAGGGTTCAGTACTGGGTCCAGTCCTTTTTAATGTCTTTATAAGTGAGATTGCAGAGGGCCTGGAAGGAAAAATATTCCTCTTTGCAGATGACACAAAGATCTGCAACAGGGTTGATACACAAGGAGGCATGGAAAGGATGAGAAGGGACTTGGCAAGGTTGGAGGAATGGTCAGAAGTATGGTAGCTTGGATTCAATGCAAAGAAGTGCAAAATAATGCACCTGGGAAACAAAAACCCAGGGGAGGATTACACAATGGGGGTGGGGGGAGGTAGTAACAACAACAAAAATGGAAAGGGACCTGGGGGGATCATATCAGATGACCTTAAGGTTGGCAAGCAATGTGAGGAGGCAGTAGGGAGGGCTGGGGGATACTGGGGTGTATGGGGAGAGGCATCACCAGCAGAAAACAGGAAGTTGTTATCCCTCTGTACAGACCTTGATGAGACCCCATCTGGAGTACTGCGTCCAGTTCTGAGGACCCCATCTCCACAAGGACATAGACAGGATGGAGGCAGTCCAGAGGAGGGCAACTAAAATGGTGCAGGGTCTGCAAGCGAAGCCATATGAGGAGAGAATAAGGGAGTTTAATATGTATACCCTTGAGGAAAGGAGGGGGGGGGACATGATAGAAACTTTTAAGTACCTCAGTGAAATCAACAAAGTCCAAGAGGGTAGCATCTTTCAGAAAAAGAGATGTGAAAGAACAAGGGGACACAATTTGAAGATAAGGGGGGATGGCTGAGGGGCAAGGTGAGGAAGTATTTTTTCACAGAGAGAGTGGTGGACGCATGGAACAGCCTTCCTGAGGAGGTTGTGGGGTCTAAAATGGTGGGAGAAGTCAAGAATGAATGGGACAGACATAGGGCAATTCTTGTGGGGGGGTAGGAAGAAATAGGCTGTTGGTTAACTAGGCTCTGCAGCATATTCTGTAGGTTGGGAAATGGGCAGACTATGTGGGCCAAGTGGTCCTTATCTGCCATCAAGGTCTATGTTTCTATATATATATATCTGGATTACAGTAAAATATACTATTAAGTACAAGGTACAAGTTTATTGATACAAAGTGCATTTACAATAAGTATTGCTCATAAATAGGCATTAAAAACATTTTTCCATATAATTTAAATCTTAAAATAGTCCTTTATATTAATATACAATTCAAGTCACATATCATTCTCTATTTTTCTTAATCTATTAGCAGCTATAGCAAATTGTGCAACACTATAAAGTACTGCCTCACCCTCTGTATTTAACAAAAATTCCAATCTGTCTAGAAAAGGAAGGCCAGAAATCTTGCCAAGATATTGAAACAACCATGTTTCCTCAATTGTCTCAGATATGGGCATGTAAATAATATATTAGCTGTGTCCCATTTCCCTGGAGAGTTGCACTTACACTCTATTCCTCTCTTAAATATATTCCAATTCATAAAACCAGCTGAAATACCTCCATTTATATTAAATCTTAAGTTCACTAAAACTTTATAGTGCAGATTATTCTCACATTTTACTAAATACATTTCTCTACCAAAATGTTGTTTCAATTACTTATACATTAAAAAATGTGTTGATGCAGAGACTCTAGCCATATCCTGCTGCTTTATAACATCTTGACTCCTATTTACCATATCTATACAGAATCTAGGACTCCTGTCATTGCTGCTTATTTTTAAAATTGATTCTATCACCAGCTTCCTCAGCCTGTTGTCCAGCTCCTTCATCCATGTACCATCCTTCGATACAAATGTTTCTTGAAAGATCTGAGACCAATTGTCTTTCCAACATTTATATAATACTGGATTATAGTCCATACAACCCAATATTTTACATAAATAATTAAATGGCATGGTTAGTTCCCTAGAGACAAGAGATTGACAACCCATTTCAGCTCCTAAATATTCACCCAGGATAAATTTGGGAAGGCATAGGATTAATCTCATGTGTAAATGCTTAATTGGTTCTAGTGTACTCAAATTACTGGATGAGCCCCAAATCTCTGCTCCACACAAAATTACTGATTCCACCTTCATTTAAAAAATTTTCAACAAGGCAGATGCCGAGTTGTTAAAAAATTGTTGCAACACTTTATGTATTGACAATGTTATTTGTCTTGCTTTCTTCTTACATTCTTCTATATGAAGACCCCAGATTCATGTGTTATGAATTGTAATTCCCAAGTAAGGGTAACTACTTACAGTAGATGCTATCTGTTCCCAATCTTGCTGTGGAAATTCATTTTTTTTGGTTTGTTTATAATTAGAATTTTTGTTTTCTTAATATTAACAGATACCTGTAAAAAGAGTAGATGCAACATCTGACAATGCTGTTTGGAGACCACTAGCTGTCCTTGAAATTAATACAGCATCATCTGCATATAAAAGTGCATTAATTTTAATCATTTTTATTTTTGGGGCATCAATCTCTATTAAATCCAATCTTCGTGCTAATTGGTCAATATAAATATTAAACAACAGCGGTGCAGAAGACAACCTTGCTTAACACCTCTAACTGCATTAATGGGTTCAGTCAATCTCCCATCTCCCAAATAGCATACTCTAATAGTGGCATTTGAGTATAATCTTTGTATAAGTTTAAGCATTTTCATATCAATTTTCCATGCCTCCAAAATTCTCCACAGAATTTCTCAGTTTATACTATCAAACACTGAGGACATATTTATGAATGCCAAATATAGAGGACATTTATTCAGTTTTGTCTTCCTAATTCCTAATAAGGTCACCCCTGAAAACAGGCACTTGTGCCTAGTTGGCCTTACCCGGTTACCAAAGACTAAAATAAAAAAAAATAAAAAAATCCAATATGTATATACAATCAAGTGTAGAATGTTTTTCACTAAAACCAAACTGCTTGTTAGACAAAATGTTATATTCATTTTCCCAGTAAAGTTTTTGTAAAAGGATATGTGCAAATATTTTGACACTGATATTTTGTAAAGCTATTGGTCTATAATTGGAGAGGTCATATTTGTCTCCTTTTTTGTGAATAGGCACAATCTCAGCCTCAAGCCATGAGTTTGGAACATTCTCTGATTTAATTATTGTCTCAAATAAATTCTCAAAAATATCCAACCACCAAGGCATTTCAAATAGGAAGAACTCTGCAGGAATCCCTTCAGTACCTGCAGCCTTGTTCTTTTTTTTTTGTTGTGGCTTTAATAGCTAGATCTGTCCTGCTTTTAGTTATTATAAAATTAGGTTGAGGAATGTTATTTCCACATGTACTGGTAATAATTTCAAAAGGTGTAGCCAAGATCTTGTTAGGTTCATAAAGGCATTTAAAATAATTAGCCTATAGAACAGCAGTTATATTTGCCTCTATATTCAAATTATATCTATTTTCTGCTAATAGATTACGTTTCCAAAACTTGTGTGATTTTTTCCCCCATATGGCTTTCTGAAACTTTCCCCATAATAAATTATTAAAATAATTTTTTCTTATAAATGATGAATTGCTTATACTCTTTCCTTAGGTGTACTAAGACTTTATTATAGTTACAATTGAGGTATCTCCTACTTTAGCGTGTAAGTTATTTAACAATTTTTTATATTTCATACAATTTATGTCATATCATGGTGCTTTGTTTAATGGTTTCAAAACTTTGTTTTTTGCACATGCATTATTCTTTATATCATTACTCAGTTCACATCAAAGACTCTCAAAAAGAGGAAACATATCAATATCCAAACCATTACATATTAAATCTTTCTACTCAAGATGTAAGAACTTTGTAGCAAATTGTGCATTTTAGCTGTCACTACAGGGTCTCATTGTATCTGCTTCTTCCACAGTTGTAAGTGTTGATCTGCCTCTAAGGTAGCTATCAAATAGTCTGAATTCTGTGCATATAACCCTTCATGCATTTGAAGTTCAATAGGGAAATGATCTAACAAATTTTCTGGGATTATTTTAAAACTACATATCTTAGAATAAAGGGCAAACAGCCACTAATGCCAAATCAAGCAGTGTGCCCCCCTTTCTAGTAGGAAATATATATTCACCTAAACTGTCAAAAGTGTTTCTACCATTTAAGATACAAAGATTACGATTTACAATAAAGTTCATATGCACCAAACCCTTTTCATTTTTTCTGTGATCTTTAGATACTCTAGTTGGTATATCCTTATAATAACCCTTATCATCAGAATTATGTCTTAAATCCATCTCATTTAAATCACCCACATGTGTATTCCAATCACCAAAAAGCATAACTTGTCTATGAGTAGCAAAAGTAGAAAAGTCCTCCAAAAAACTGGCTAATTCTTTAAGCTGTTTTTTGAACTCTACAATTTTTAGACTGGGGATAGATATTCACAAGAAGAAGTTTCATGTCTATTTCAGTAGTTACATCAATTGTAAGCCAATTACAATACTGAGAATTATGTGTCTTATGGACTGTCCAGTTCCTTTTAGTATCTAATAGAAATCAGTCTACCACTGTATTGACCCCAATTAGCCACTCTTCTCCCAGGGAGGGAATAATTGATAAATTCCTGCAGTACTATTTGTGAGCCAGAATCAAGCCATGTCTCCTGTAATAAAATAAGGTCATATTTATTCATTAAGGAAAGCCAAAAACCATCTTCATTTTTTGCATTTACCCCTGCTATATTACATGACAATATGGACATGCCAGACAGAGTCTTAAGTGTTGGAGAGATAGTTTTCCCTAGAATTCAATCTAAAAGTTCAATTGTAGAACATTCTAAATCAGTGCTCTCATTGGTACAGGACAGAGCATCATAGCCATTATGACAAGACACATTAACCACATGTGTACAACCAATTTCAGAATTTTCATCCGAGCTTTCAGTTACATATTCATCCAGGACTATACTGTTATTTATTTGTTTACCCCTTTGCTTTCTTCCTCTTATTTTTTCAAACTCTGGGGTTCCCTTCAGTTCATATTCTATAACTGTTGGTTTCTGTAAATATTTAACAATAGACTGTTTGTTTTCCTTTCCTTGGTTTGAGGTCTGCTTAATTTGTTGTAAATCATTTTTCTGTAGTTGAGATCTAGCTTCTTCTCTGAAAAAATTGGTAGTAGTGTCCAAATCTATACCCCTTTTACTTGTTTCCTCCTTTAATTTCAATATCTCAAGCCATGTCACTCTGTTCTTCACCAGTAGACAAACATAGCCTTATCCTTGTACTTTCTTGTCTTTCTTTTCTTGTTTTTCTTAGTCCCAGTTTTTTTACTTATCTTCTCCAGTTTAACATCTCTGCTATGAATTCTGAAATCCATCATCTCTTTATAGTCTTAATCGGCCGCTTCTTTTGTAATTTCATTTATACTTTTCTTTGTTTCCTCCACACCTTTCTCTGCATGAATCATTTGTTTTAACTCTTTTAACTGCATTTTCTGCTATTCCAGTTTTTTCATAAAGGCTCCCATTGACATATTTGTAACCAGAACTGTTTTGATCTCAGGGAGTTACTTGCTCATAAGAATATTAGTCTGGACATTATAGTCACCTATAAGGGTTGGATCTAATTTACTATGTGAATGTGGATGACCTTCTGTCATTTCTGCTGGGGTACATGGTCACTTGTAGTGGTATCACCTAAGGTCTCAGTGGCAACAATATTAGACCCCTGTATCTGAATATTGTCATGATCAATACTCATATTACCCATAGGGGATGGTCACCCTCTGTTCATAACGGGTGTAATAAAATTGTCAAAATCAGTTAAATAATCTTTCCTTATAATTTGGGCCTTTTCATCCTTCTCATTAAACTGTAATGGCCCTTGTTTGATTTCCCCTTTGGTGCTTTCTTGTATCATAACTCCAAGCTCTTGACTCTGGGTTTCAAGCACTTTAATGGATTTTAGTAGATAGTCCCCAGGGAGACTTTTACTTTTCTGTGTCTCCATACTTTGTGTAATTTCTAATGGTGTCTCTTTTCTTGGAGAAGATGTTCAAGGTATACCAATTTTATCCGAATTATTTAAAAATTCTGTAATCTTTTTATTCTTTGTTTTTATTTTATCTCCCTTTTTATTTTTAAAGATGATTTTCTTAATTTCATACTTGTAACCTTCATCTCTAATATCCAAGTGTATTATCTGATGTATACCTTACAGACAGTTATACAAAAAAAAGACAAAACATCACTTAAAAATTAGAATGATCCCTTTTTTTAAATCTTCTCAGTTGGTTCTCTTTTTACTGCCAGCTTTAACTTTTTGAATCCAATGGAATAAGGAAGCTCAGAAAACTCACTGGCCCAGATATTCAAACTGTGCCCAGCTGTGGTGCAAGCTTGGGCACAGCTCAACTTGGCTGTGCAGGGGTGTGGAATAAGCAATATTCAAAGGAGCTGGATCAGCAGCTTTGAATATCGCACCCTGGCCAGCCCCAGTGTGCATGACGCAGTGGCACTCTGCCAGTGCAAGTGGCCAGAGTGGAGCATGGAGATGCGCTAGCACAAGTTCCATTGCGCCATGCACAGCACCCGTGATATTCAAAAGTTGACATGCAAATGGGGCCATAATTTATGAAAGGTGCACATGGGTCCATTTGCATGTCATTATGGCCCCATTTGCATGCAGGTGCGCCAATCCCCGATGACTTGCACCTGGTGCTCTGCCAGGCAGCAGCCATCGGGGACCGATGCCCCCTGCAGCCCGATCATGGGCATCTGTCTAAAATAGAAATATTCATCCAATAACCTTGGTGGTCCAGATATTCACATATCTGGAATGTGTTGTTAGTGGCTGCATGCCCATTGGCTCACGCTGTGAACCAATGGGCATATGGCCCTACTGAGGTGTCAGTTGGTGGGCAGTGGGGCAGCAGGCGGGTGGGGTGCTTCCACCCGCTATCTGACCGGGGGAGCGGGGCGGTGGTGCTCAGTGGGTGGGTGGGGGGTACCACTAGACCACCAGGGATATTGGAATTGTTTTTGTTTTTACAAATGCCCATGATCGGGCAGATAGCAGTCCACTGGACCACCAGGGATATTGGATGAATATGTCTATTTTTAGATGAATGCCCACGATCGGGCACATAGCGGTTCACTGGACCACCAGGGATATTGGACGAATATGTCTATTTTTAGACAGATGCCCATGATCAGGCATGGGGGTGCCACCAGATGCAGCCAGAACTCGGGTGGCCACCCACAGGTCGCAGCTGCCGAATTGCACCCTGCAATGCGGCAGCTCACCTGTGGGTGGCCATCAGTTGTTCCTTTTTTTGGGCTTAACTTTGTGCTGGTGCAGGTAGGGGTTGTGCATGCATGGCTCTGCACATCCTGGGCTGAATATCGGGCTGTGCAGATTATGCATGGGCACGCCCACCTGTGCCTGCATACATTACTGATGCGCTCCGGCGCATCAGGATTTGTGCCGCGCACTTTTCCCTTTTGAATATCGCACCGGGGACATCACTGGGTTGTGCATGCTGCAACACTGTTGCATCATGTGCAACCCTTTTGAATATCTGGGCCACTCTGTTTCCTGAAAGGCCTTGATAGTAAAGGCACAGGTAGCCATTAGCCCACACAGAAATAGAGACCCTAAAAACAAGTTAAAAGATACTATATAAACCAAAAGTAAAATAAACCCTTTTGTTCTACTTATATTGAAGTTAAGAACTTACTGGGAGTGTGACATGATATAGATGAATTCATTGCCTATACACTTTTTTATTGCATTAAATTTAAATTTCACCAAAATGGAACACAAATACCAGTTATCATCTAACTTGACTATGTCTAAAAATCTTTTACTTTTGATGAAATTTCCTTCCTCAATTAAATCTAAGCAATGTATAATATTGGAATCATAAAGTGCCTTTTCCCAGTCTTTTTTTTTGTTTTATCTCCTTATGCTCACTGAAGCTGGACAATATGCAAGAATGTAATATGTAGTTCTTTGACTTGAGTTTTTGTTTCCAAATTTTACATGCTTTGGCAACACTTTTTATTATTGTATCTGAGTTAAATTTTAAACATAATCTATGATTAGGTATAATTTCCTGAATCCTTGAGAATCATTTTGTTTATTAAAGTATTCTTGAACTAATGAAATGTATTTTCCTTGGTTATCTACCTTATACAGTATTTGTGTTTGTCAGACAAGTTAAAGGTAATTTTAATTTTTGTTGCTAAAAAAGGCATATTGGTCAGGGCAACCCATGCCTCCATGGCTTCTTGTGATTATTAACTTGCACCATGCTATACATGGGGAGGCAGCTTGTCATAAGAATTTCAGAAACATATGTTTAATTTGTGAAAACCATTTATCCAGTTATTGTTCTATAGCTGCCTGGAACAAGTACATTAAATGTGGCAGTATGGACATTTTTAATGTTTAATTTCTACCCTATAATGAAAATGATATATTCTCCCACCCTTCTAACAGTTTCTTAATTTGAGAGCTAATCTCATTCAAATTAGTAATTGTGTCCTATTTTTTTCTTTTCAAGTCAAATCTGGATAGAAAGAGCATAATATTTTCAGAATCATAACACATGGTCAGATTATTTTTACTGTCTTTGTCCAAGAAAGGCACACTGAGCTACAGCTTGTTCCTGGGTGTGTTTTTGGGCAAAAGGAGGTTTAGTGACTTGCGCTGGTCACACAATACTGTATACAAGTAGAGCATGTTGGAATCAGAACCCATTCTGCTGGATGAGTGAAACTTGTTAACAGCTCTCAAGGCTATACTGCCAGCTAATAATCAAAAATTACACATTTCTAGGCTGGCCCCATGATGCCAGGCCAGTAGGTACAGAGCCACATTTGCATCTTGAAGATCTGAGCTCACACTCAAAATTGTAAGAGAAAAGGCTGCTAGAAAGGGAATGGAAAAAAGGTTCTACCATAGAATGTCAACAATAATGATGTCGACATCCTGCACATCGATCGGAACAATGCCAACATTCAGCATTGTTCCTGAATGATCGAAGTGTTTTCACCCCACCATCTCTAATTAACCAACTCTGAGTCAGAGTTGGTTTGGGGTGGGGGTGCAACTACAGGAATTGCTCCATTGGCTGACAGTGGACCACCACAGTGAAAGATCTTGACCTGGTGAGATCTGTCGCTGTGGTGGTATTTCGCCATAATGGTGTCACTGTCCTGATGGTACACCATGGAAAAAGACAGAAGTTGGTGCTGTGGCAGCCCCAGAAATGTGTACTGACATGAACACAGTCAGGGTTAGATATCCTGATATAGGGCCCCAATACCTTTTGGCAACACAGAGCCAGCCTTGAGATGTGTAGGTTTTGATGATCAGCTGGCAGTATAGCCTAGATGTTAAAGCAATCCTGAAGATGGATTATTTTTACTAACAGTTTGAAATGTAAAGGTGACAACTCACTAGTTCTAATGAACATAAAAAACAATCATTATACATGTAGAAAGTGTTGTAATAACACCTTAAAACACACTTTATAAAACAGACAATTTCCTATTTAACCAACAGTCAAAGGAGAGCCAAGACCCTCAGTGACATCATTTCCTGTCAGGACCCTAAAACAGATGACTGCCCCAGGCCTTAATTACAGGCTGATTTACATATGAATAACTCTGGACTGCAAATACTCACATATAAACACAATGGCTCACTCAAATTAGCTTTCTATGGGCTTTCAGACATTAAGAAATCCTGTAGATGACAGTTCCACTTTAAATGAGGTCTGCACTGAGCTCAATGAATTTTACTTTGTCACATGAAGGAATGCAGAATAAATATGCAAATTTCTATGTATATAATCACATGATGTTGAGTTTAACACTGCCCCTGATGAAGCCTGTAAAGGAGCTATGTAGGGATGTTTGCATGAGTGAAGATATGCTGCAATAAATTTGATTAATAACTTCCAGAATGGTGTGTGTGCCATTTTGTTATTTTGATGTTTCATTGGTCCCTAGTTGTGCACTGGTTCCACTTCCACTGCAAGCACCTTTTCCAGCTGGTCATCCAGTGCATTTGATGATGATGAAACCATGCTGAGCAATCCAAAAGTACAGCAGACTCCTCCTCTTCCAGTGCTTCCAGTTTCCCTACTGAGGATAGAATAGGTCCACCCCAATTTTTAAAAGCAAGCCTAACCCCTGTCCATCTTGTATAATGACACAGCAGCTGCCACTAATGCCACCTGTGCACGTGCATGGGCAATTGCCAGTCCACCTTGAAGCACTATATGATGCTCCCCCATCTCCAAATCAGACATTAGCAGCAGTACCACCCAACCCAGTGCTACTACTCAGTCATCTTCATGCTAGTAAAGTGACAGTGAGTTTGAGTCTGGCATGGACACTACAGTTAGCTTGTCACCAGAGGAAAAAGTACTGCTCTTCCTGGGAATACTGGAAAGGGCTTGAACAGGGCAAGGTATACAAACCCTGCAGTTCTGCCAAAGCAATCCGGTAGCACTGTCAACAAATCAGCTTATGGAGAATGTTGGTGAGAAGGATATGGAAGTGGAGCTGTCAGAGCAGGGGCAGGGGGAGGAGGAAAAAGGACAGGGGAAGGCACATGATTCATGCAAAGAGAAAGAGGGACGTGGGGATGGTGAAGCATCAGAAGACAAGGAGTAGAGGGAAGAAGCAGGCAGTCACGAGGATGCAGATGCAGAAGAGGAAGAGGAAGAACATAAAATCTTGAAAGTCTGCTGTTAGTTATATCACTAACTACTGGTGATTATGAGCATGACAGTGTGTGACACTGTGGAGTAGGGGCCATCGCTGGAGGAAATAGCAAATTAAAAATGATAATGGAAAACAGAAACTCAAGAGAGCAAGTTTCAGGCAAAGAAATACCTGTATAAAGACCAGCCTGCAGCTGTAGATGATGAATGATGATGGGAATTTCCTCAGCGTATCTTGTTTTGTACACACACTAACTCTGGCCATGAGTCACATGCTTGGCAAACATACATAGTTAAAAGAAACACTAGATGTGGTACAGGACATCAGTAGATAGTTCTGTCACTTGTCCAAATATGCCAAGCTCCTCCACAGTTACTCACAGAAGCATGATGTTCCCTTTGTTTAATTAAAGATATTTCCATAAGGTGAAACCTTTTTTTAAATAAAACTCATGCAGTAGAAGATTATGTTTTAGGCTATGTAATTCAATGATGTCCTCTGGGGGATGTCTGTCATGGGTGTGGTGTTGTGTTCCATAAAAACTTTTTCTGCTTCTGTAACCATATGAACAAGCCACTAAAGATTTCAGTGCTGAATCAGCAACCCTTAGCATGGCCATTCCCATGGTGACTCTACTTGAATGCCACACACATCATTAGTTATGATCTTCTATTGCAGTCCAACAAAGCAAGGCTGTTGGTGGTGATAGCCATGGTGGCCCTGGTCATGGCAGCAAGAATGACATCGATGGTGGTGAAGGAGTGGGTGGCAACACCATTAGTTTATCTAAGTCATTGCAGCAGTACTGTAGTATCTCAAGCAGCAGCAGTAGCAGCAGGATGCAGCACTCATTAAAGAATAGACAGACATGTTTCTGACGCAACTTGCAGACAGGTGGACATTGCTAGATGGCACAGGCCATGTGACATGGCAACACGAATGGATCCCAGATATAAAGATGTGCTCATTCCCCCAGTATGCATTTGAGTATAGTAAATAGACAGTGTTGTGGACACTTATGATGAAGCAAAAATGTGTATTCACAACCTCCTGGTCATATTGCTCCTCCTCTTCTGCTGATATCACTTGGTGCCAATGCCAGGTGTCAGTATGATGTTGTAGAAGAAAACTTGGATAGTAGTGATCCTGACACAACTATTTCATCCGAGTCATTGCAGCAGCATCTGAAGCAGCAATACTCATTAAAGGAGACAACCAGATGTTTTTTCTTAGTGCAGTATTAGCCACTGCTAAACAATTTTAAATCATAAATTGAAATGAGAGAAAAATAATGTGACCCACTGGGATTTGAGCCCAGGCCCCTGGAATACCATCCCGGTGCTCTTAACCACTAAGATATGGCTCACATGGCTAGGCCTGTGCTTTCCCCTGGATACACTTTCTTTCCCAGTGGGTCACATTATTTTTTTCTCACTTCAATTTGTGATTTAAAATTGCTTAGCAGTGGCTAATACTATACTAAGAAAAAAAACATCTGGTTGTAATCATTGTTCCTAGTTGCAGGATTGCGCAACACCAGAGAAAGAAAGTGTCAATCATAGTTTGACAGCTGCCAAGATGCATTTATTTAATTCTATAAAAATATCATTTTAAGGGGTTAATACCTATATATGCATTAAGGTATTTAATCTAAATGCATTTATGAAATTATATGGGTGATCTTGAAGCAACCAGGCTGTTTAATGTACACAATCACTTTGGGTTACTATTGACTTGAGCTAGAGAAGGTGCTATAAAGGTTTTTATGAATTGGGACTTAAAGTGATATAAATAAGGTATTTCCCTTTAAGGGACACATATAAATGGGTGCAAAGAGTTATCAGAGGCACTCCCCGATGATGCCTTAGGGTGAAACCGGTAGGAGGTTTGGTGCATAGTGTGTCTTCTGGAGTCCTCGTTGAGAGGTGTGTTGAGTTCAATAATATTTTGGGCTATTATATAATAAAATATTGCTTTACAAATACACCTGAAACTGGTGTTAGTCTGCTTATTTCAGTAGGTTGGTGGACAGTGCAGAAATTTATGTTTGAATGGCTTCAGTTGTTTTCCAGCACGTCCAAGCTGGTGGGGCAGCTTTTCTGTTTGCTTGACTGTTTTTCCCCATGCCAGTTACTTCATTGGAAGCCAAAGTGGTTTGACTGAATTCTCAAAGCTGGACTGAGTTTGTGGGCCCCAATATTAAACCACACTGAAGTTGCAAATGGCCCACTTCTCTCACTCTTACTCACCAGGTCAAACATCTATGTATACTTCTCCATGTCTATCCTATTTAGTATTTGGAAAACCATGATATTGTGCCCTCTCTGTCTTTTGTTTTCTACAATAAACAATATTAGTATGTACACTCTTTCCTGCCAGCTCTTGTTTCCTATGCCATTGATCAGCTTGGTGTCCCAGTTCTGAACCTTCTTGATCTCTTCAATGTCTTTTCTGTACTGCAGTGATAAGAACTGGACACAGTTCTCCAGGTTGGTGGAACCAAGGCCTTGTACAGGGCAGGGGAGGGATGTCTTTCCAGGACCTGCTCCTTAATCTCTCCTAATGCATCTAAGAATGTATTTATTTATTTATTGAGAAATCGGAATTACAACCCTTTGAGTCATAGACTCTTTTGCAAAGGCTCCTCATCAGTTAACATGGTATACAGATAGAATACAAAATATATTAAGTAAGGGTACAGTACTGACAGCCAGTCAATATGAAACATCCCAGTGTCTGGTACATACGATAAATACAGATATAAGGCAACTGTTCAACACTGAATAATACAGTGCAGCAAACAAATACAGACATAAGGCAACTTGTTTAACCACTGATAATAGTACAGTGCAGATGAAAATACACCAGGAAGCTTAACAGAGATGGGGAGTATAGTAAATATAGTGCATATAAGCACGAACTTACTGGGGGCAATCACATGTAGAGTTCTTAGTGAGAAAAACCTTGAGTGATGTTTTGAAAGGGACAATCTTAGAGCCGGCAGAGAGAGATCCGCAAGTAGACCATTTAGCCAGTAGAAGCCTCTGTGATAAAAGTCTCTTTGTCCCAAGGACCAAAAGACAGGCATTAGTGAAACTCTCTGAGGTAGGAAGGGCTGGATGAGACCATGCAGGCAAGGTGGAGGTGGGTTTCCACTGGATTGTTTTTGGCAAGGAGGCAGGTATGTTATTTAAGCTGGCATTCAAAATTTAGCCAGTTTGAGCGACTGTAGAGGTGGCATGTGTGGGTCATTCTGTCACAACCTGTCACTAGATTACAGGTTTTGTTAAGAGCTGTCCTTATGCAATCAAGAGCAGTATTATCTGCTAAGCTGTAAAACACAATTCTGTAGTCCAGCACAGAGAGGACCGAGGATGACACAGCAAGGCGGACCGCTTCAGGGGGCAGACTGTGTTTGAGCTGATAAAGGAGGCCTATGCTGGAGTTGATGATGGAACAGAGGAGATGGACATGTGCATGATAAGTAAGAGAGGATTCAAGGGTGATGCCCGGGTATTTAAAAGAGTTGACTTGCTCAAGAGGGGGGCCTTGGGAGGTGAGGACAGATAGTAAAAAGCCATTGAAATGGTCTTGGCCTAGGGTGAAAACCATAGTTTTTTTTTATAGTTTAATACAAGCTGGTGTTTCATAAACCAGGCTTCAGCTTCAGTGAAGGACTTTTGGAGGGCACCTGGGCAAGGAATTTAGAAAGAGGCTGAAGAGAAGAGGACCCAGGAATGAGCCATGCGGGACACTGGCCCAAACTGAGAGACAGGAGGAGAGGGTAGAGTCAATTTTGACCTGTTGTGACCTATTAGTTAAATAGCTCTTAAACCAGGTTGTAGTGTCAGTAGACAGACCCACAGAGGCAAGGGAATTAAGGAGAAGGGCTTGATGAACAGTATCAAAAGCCTTAGTTAGGTCGATGTAGACAGACCCAACTAAGTGCCCCTGATCAAGGGCCTTGTAGATATAGGAGGTATATTCAAGTAGGGCTGTGGTGGTGCTATGGTCCCTTTGGAATCCATGCTGCTCAGAACACAGGAGATCATATTTAGATAAGTGTTCAGTGAGCTGGTCAGCTACAATTTCTTCAAGGGCTTTGGAGAGAGAGGGGGCAAAATGGAGATGGGCTGGTAATTAGAAAAGGATGTATGTTCACCACCCTTTATAAGCAGGGTGATGACAGCCCACTACCAGAGGGAAGGGAATTCCCCTGAACAAAGAGAGTGGATTAGGTTTTTAGTGAGGGGGGACTAGGACAGTGTCGATCGAGAGGTGAAGGAGTTTTAAGTCAAAGGAGTCATCACTGTGGCAGCTCTTACCCAAGATGCTGGAGATGTGCGTTTTAGCCTCTCTGAGTGATATAACATGAAACCTGAAAGGTGGGGAATTAGCAGGTGGTGGGGGAGTAGGCAGGGAGGAGATACCTGTAGGGGGTGGAGGGTCAAAAACATTCAGGGGGAGCACACTGCTGAGGTCAGAGAAAGAGGAATTTAAGTTGCTGGAAATTTTCAGGGGGTCTTGGGTAATGGTCCCATTACTGAGAGCTGGGAAGGTGGAGTGCACAAGAATTTACCATTTAGTCCTTTGATAGTAGCCCAGAATTTGTTTCCAGGACCCCCAGTACAGGTGCGGGCATTCTGATAATAAGTGGCCTTGGCCAGTCGCAGGGCACTGGTACATTTGTTCCTTGCTTCCCTGTACCATTGTTTGTCAAGAGGCAGCCTGATAAAAGGTCAATATGCCAAAGATTATCCCAATGGTTCATGAGGTCTAGAAGTGCCTGAGATAACCAGGGAGTAACACGATTTTTTTACAACCTGTTTAGAAACAGGTGCAAAGAGGTCACAGGCAGAATTGCATTTGATTTCTTGACTGCTGCAGCACATTGCTCATCTGGCTTCAGCTTACTGTCCACAGATACTCTAGAACTTGTTTCTCAGTTGTGTCATCCACTGTTGCACCACATAGGGTGTATGTCCAACCCAGATTCTTCATGTCTACATGTAGTATCATGCACTTCCCCACATCAAGTCTAAGCTTCAATTTCTCAGCCCATGCTCCTAATATGTGTCAGTCCTACTGTCTTATATCTACTCCTCTGCTGTGTCCAATCTTCTTGGAAGTTTAGTGTGTACCAGGTCACCATAGAAGTAAGTACACAAGCCCAGCCTGAATGATTTAAAAAAAGGCTGAGGGGCCTGGGTCGATAATTCCTGTAGCTGTTCATTACCTAAAGATGATATAGGTGATAATAAGTTGCATAGTGCCTCCAACCAGGAAAAGATTCATTGGGCTAGGTAATTGGCTAGCACTGCCCTAGGGGAACAATATCGACCCCATATGGTCTGCACTGGTACATCCCACCCAATTCACACATCATTCACCAGTTGATTGGCAAAAAGAAACACTTTCATAAATTAGAAATAATATGCTCACACAAATAAGCTCACATATCAGGATTTTCAAACAAAAAAAAAGGGGAGTTTATTGGAGGGGATCAGGAATGAGGTCCTAAGAGAAAGAAAAGGGATAAGCAACAAACAACAATAAACAGTGGCTATCTGGCCATAGCACAGCTCTCCCCTGACCATCTATGTACTTAATCTAACTGTACTGGTGGGACACTACTTCAAGCCCTACTGACACAACCAATTACCCCAATGCCTGTTAGGGAGTTCCTAGGGAAGCGTGGAGTGTGGATTGGTGTAAGCTCAATGGTTGTTGCATGTGGTTGGCCAGCATTGGTGTGCTTTAGCAACAAATTAACCCAAATTATAACCCTAGCTGTTTGGCCTAGTGCATGAAACAATAGCAACATCCAGCTGCACCCCTGATAAAGGCCTTGGTGGTTGAAGTGCCAAAGCAGCCATTTGGTGGTTTTCTCCACATGAAAATTAAACTTTTCAGCATTATTCTCTACATGCACATTAAACTTTTCAGCATTGTTCTCTACATGCACATTAAACTTTTCAGCATTATCTGAGGCTCCGGTATTGTTTGTTTTGCAGTCCTTGTGTGCCTCTGTTTTGTTCCATGGTTTTGTTCTCAGCTACCACCCTCTCTAAAATCTGGGTTGCAGGACCAATGTTCAGACCACTGTTCAGTTACTCACTGTTACCCTTAGGCTGGTAGACCTTGGCCTCTGACTGCAGTTGTGGCTTGATGTACAGCTGTGCTCAATGGCATGTTGTTTTCTGCCATAGGATCATGCAGCGGTGCACATTTTGATTCTGCATCCCAGCACTCTCAGTCTATGTCAGCTCCATGGCACTGTCTATGTATTCATTATTGTGCCGGTATACTTCGATGTAATTGCTGAGCACTACCACAGTGTGTCTTTCTTGACTGGCAAATATGTGCATGTGCCATCTCCGCAGTGATCAACCACTTTAACCTTTTCTTACACCCTGGCATTTGAGTGCACTTTAGTGGACACCTTGGGAAACGTATACAGAATTTCATGTTTATACCACAGGAAATTCGGAAGTTATACCTGCTTCTGTATGGTGTTTGTAAAGGTATTGCAAGCCCTGACATCAGACATTTGAGCTGCACTTGTCTTTATGTATACCACACATTTTCACCCCTCAAAACCCCCTTTAACATTTTTATTATGACCTGGGATTCAAATGCACTTTAGGGGACACCTTTGGGAACATATTTACAGAATTTCATGCTAGTACCATAAGAAGTTCAAATGTTATACCTGCTTCTATATGGTGTTTGTAAAGGGAATGAGTCCCTGCCTTCAGACACTTGAGCTGCAGACAGCTTCATATACACCGCACAGTGTAGCTTTGAAAATGACTAACCTTTTTTCACCCTGGGATTTAAATGCACATTAGGGGATACCTTGGGGAATGTAAACATCATTTTATGTTTATAGCACAAGAAATTCAAATGTTATACCTTCTTCTGTACAATGTTTGTAAAGTGAATGCAATTCCTGCCTTCTGGCATTTGAGGTGCACTTGGCTTTACATATACCACACAGATACACCTCTCAAAAATCACTTTAATCTTTTTTTACACCCTGGTATTGAAGTGCACACATTGGGAAATTTGTATACATAATTTCAGGTTTTTACCACAAAAAAAAATTCAGATATTATACCTGCTTCTGTATGGTATTTGTAAGGGGAATGAAGTCCCTGTCTTCAGACATTCGAGCTACACTTGGCTTCACACACACCATGCAGATGCACCCCTCAGAAACCACTTTAACCTATTTTTACAACTTGAGATTTAAATGCACTTTAGGGGATGCCATTGGGAACATGTGTACAGAATTTCATGTTTTTTTTTTTTTGTCGACTATTTTTGCTCCCTACCTTCGGGGCATCTCTCAGGTTCCCATGCTCAGCTCCGCAGCTCCACCACCCGTCTGAACCGTTCTCTGATACTCGGGATTCCAGGCTCTCCAGACCCCATGGAGAAGCCCTGGAAATGGCCGAAGTTGAATGTGTGGCCTTGGGCTACTGATGGTCGCTGTCGCCTCACCCACTGATAGGGTTTTTTTTATGTAGTTTTCTCCCTGAAGCTTTGAATGTGCAATGACATCCAGCTCAGCTGGTACGCACTTCCGCACCCCCCCAAAAGATGTCCACCTCAGCTTCATTCCCCTGCATTTTGCGGCCATGCACTGTACTGCCTCCAGCCTCCACTAGAGGTCATCAGTGCAGTGGCTGGTGAAATCCCCCTTCCCCGGGGAAGGAGAGCAGTCTGTAGGATGTTCAATCCTTCCCCATCCCTGCCAACCCCCAATGACCCAGGCTCGTTCCTGAACCCAGGTCACCAGCGTGGCGTGAGATGTGATGTCCAGCGCCTCAACCCTCAGCGCCACCGGGCCGGCACCAGAATTTCATGTTTATGGAGTACCACAAAAATTAAAAAAAAAAGATATACTTGGTTCTGTAC
The DNA here is from genome assembly GCA_016271365.2 of Neoceratodus forsteri. NCBI lineage: Eukaryota > Metazoa > Chordata > Ceratodontiformes > Ceratodontidae > Neoceratodus > Neoceratodus forsteri. Next base: position 591,825,968 of record CM057458.1, read on the forward strand.
AGTGTTTGTAAAGGGAATGCAACCCATGCCTTCAGACATTCGAGCTGCACTCTGCTTCACATACACTATACAGATGCACCCCTCAAAAGCTGCTTTTATTTAGCACTGGACACATTAACTTAAGACACTTACTCATAGGTCTCATAGGTCTCATAGGTTATTACAGGGCCAAGAAGACAAAGTCCATAACGGCCTGCCTAGTTAATATCCAGTTATATTTTGTTTAATCAGGTATTCGTCCAAGGAATTTTTAAAAATATTCATTGACAAACTCGCCACTATTTCCAATGGTAAGCCATTCCATATACTAGTTATCCTTTTACTAATCCAGTTTTTCCTAGCATTTGTACTAAAATAGTTTGACAACAATAAGTGTCTGTCAATAATATTTTTATTTGACAATACCCTTGTTTCTTTCACATTACCTTTCTTTATTTTACTTAACTGTTTATTTTACTTATTTTTGTTACATTTCTTTTTTTTAGTGTACATTGAGATTTCCATATTTTTTATTTTTTTTTTTGGAATGGTACAAGGCAGCAAGATACCCTTTTGTACTCCTCATGATTTCCAGTCAATATATTATTGTTCCAGTGTCCACACACAATCCTCTAATGCAAGCTCTTCCTCTGCCTCTGCTTCCAAAATCTCAACTGCATCTGTTCCCATCACTCAGGTGGCCCTGGCCTCTATCATGATGCTGGTTGGGTTCCTTGCCAAGCCCACACTCCCATTAGCTCAACAACTGCAGGGACAAGACATGAACCTCCTCCTGCAAGGAAATAAATACAAATCATATTGAGCACTGTACTGAGTTTCTTACTATGACCTAAAAAGAAAGTGGTGTTTAACATTATCTGCTCATCACCCCCCAAGGTGGTCCTCCTCTAGTTGCCCATAACCTGTGCTCCACATCACAGGTGGTTCTTATTCCACTCTACTGTACCTCCCCAGGCATTATGCCTTACATCTGGGACACTGGCTGCATTGTGTGTACTTAGTCCCATGCACCTCACCACAGAGTAGTGGTTCCCATCCACTTCCTAACCTACTTGCCTTGAGTTATTTATCTCTCACCTTCCTACTCCTCCTGGCAGGTGATGTTGAAACAAACCCTGGTCTCCCATGCTCCTCCTTCGCTTTACCCAATCCTGTTTGGTGTAATACGAAGGGACTAAGGATTGCCCATATGAATATACAAAGTCTGAGGCCCAAGCACACTGAACTCAAGGCATGGACCCGGCACTATAGTCCCGATGTGCTTGGCATCATGGAGACATTGCTAAAACTCTCCATTCTCAACCTTGAAATTGCTGTCCCCAGCTATAGCATTTTTAGACATGACCGGCCATCTAGACGAGGAGGAGGAGGAGTGTTAATTTACATTCGCTCAACTCTGACTGCCACGGAATTAGTGACACTGCCCTGTGATGCTCCTTCAGCTGAGGCCGTTTATGAAAAAATCTCCCTAGGCCGAGTAATGAAATTTACCATAGGCTGTATCTACCTCTCCCCTAATGCCTCATCTCCCTCTCTCCCCTCCTTTATTTCCTCCTGGTCTAGTCTGCCCCCCTCTGACTTGGTATTATGTGCGAATTTCAATATCAACTGGTTGGGATCAGGAGTTGGTACCACTCATACCTCCATAACTGAAACCCACCTATCTCAATTAATAACTGCACCCACCAGGCTCAATAATAAATCTGGCAATCACACTCTTTTAGACTGGGTCCTTACTTATAGCTCCCAACATATCAAAGCTGCTGGTACACTCCAAGATGTGTTGAGTGACCACTCCTCGACATACTGCATTTGGCGAAATAGCTCTCCAAACCCACTGCCTAAATACTCCTTGTCTAGGAAGATGACCAATTTCTGTCCCTTTGCATTCCTCAACTCCCTCTCCCAGACTGACTGACTGAACCCCAAACACCAATCCCCCAAATGTTGACATGGCACTGGAATACTTCAGTAACACCTTCAACTCTATTATCAATCAACATGCTTCTGCTGTATGGATGACATCAAAGGGAGTCAAAGCACCCTGGCTCTCTAAGGAGCTCAAAAGCCTTATGGCCTCAAGGGATATAACATGGAGAACCTTTAAGAGAACCAGCCTCACAACAGATTGACAAGCCTATAGGCAACTGCGGAACTCCTGCAAAAACAAATTACACACTGCTAAGTGTTCATACTTCTGCAACTTGCAGACCAAGCACCTTTCCAACCCTAGAGAGTTCTGGGGACAGATCAACTCCCTATTGAAAGGGAACTGCTCTTCCCACCCCAGTTCTATGTTTCTCAATTGGTCTGAGATTACTGACCCAGTCTCTATTGCAACTGAATTCAACCTTGCCTTCACCGACCTAACTAAACACAAATCATCCCTTAACTCCAACTCTCCTCAATCGTCCCCAACTTGCAACCGCAATAATAACACCTTCCATCTTGAACTTGTTACAATAAAAGAAGTCTAATGCTTCCTCAGTTCCCTTAAAGATAACAATTTACCAGGCCATGACACCCTGGAACCCTTCTTCCTAAAGGTGGGAGCCCCAGCCATTGCCACTCTGGTACGTGACCTTATCAATAAATATTTCATCACTAGCACAGTGCCTACTAAATGGAAGGTGGTTATAGAAGTCCCATCCACAAAAGTGACCCTAACACCATCTTTGAAAATTATCAGCCAATATCTATCCTCTGTCCCCTTGCTAAAATTCATGAGAAAATCATTCACCATCAGCTACAAACCCACCTTGAGCAGCACAGCTCCCTAACCATCTTTCAGCATGGTTTCCAAAAAAATCATAGCACTCACACAGTCCTCATTAAGGTAACCTCTGACATTATGAATGCTATGGACAATGGCCTAGTCACTGGAGCGATTTGTGTCGATCTCACCAAGGCTTTTAACGTTGTCTACCACAAACTCCTGCTGCAAAAGCTTTATTCCTTAGGTCTGGACAAGGTATATCTCACCTGGTTTTCCAGCTACCTCACTGACTGCACCCAATGATTTAAGTGGTCCGGTACCACCTCCCCTGTTAGGTCCATAACAGATGGCATGCCCCAGGGGTCAGTCCTAGGCCCCCCTCCTATTCTATTTGTTCATTGATGAGCTATCCCAGTTCTGGGGGGTGGGAGCATCTGTGCAGTTGTATGCTGATGATGCCATCCTGTATGTTTCCTCCTCAGTCTTAAAATGGCTAAATAAACAACTGGCGCTCGGCTTTCACATACTTGAGGACTGGTTTATGGCTAACCTCCTTGTACTGAATACCAAGAAGATGAAAACCTTGCTCTTCTACCGTCCCACCCCCAATACCACCTGCCCACATCTCCTTCTGACTAAGTCCTCCAGGGGTGACATCCTTGATATAGTACACTCCATCAGGTACCTCGGGATCACCCTAAACTCCAATCTCACCTTTGTCTCCCATGTCTTCAATGTTCTCCTTGTGATAAATCAGAAACTCAGTCTTCTCTATCACCTCTACCCATTCCTTACACTCTCCTACTGTCTGGCCATTGTCTCCTCCTCCTCCTCCTCTTCCCTCCTCCCTCTCATCCTGCATAGTGCATCGATTCTCCATTCTGCACAAATCACCACACTCACTCCCTTAAAACAAGCCTACAATAGAGTGGGTTGCTTTGCACTTGGACCTAACTCAGTGGAGCACCACTGCACTGTTCTTGCCTCACTAGGGTGGGCTTCATTAGAATCCAGACTACATTATCCCACCCTCTGTCTGCTTTATAAGTTCATTCACCTGTATAATTCTCCTTGTCTCCAAAGCATTATTAAGAGAAAAACTGCTGTCAGATCCCTTTGGTTGTCTGGTCTCCCTGTACTGACCCAATCCTCATCTAGCTGTTGGTAGGCAAGCATTTTCTTACTCTGGTCCCTCCCTCTGGAACTTCCTCCCTCATGAGGTTATCATCTGCTCCCCAGTGTCTCAGTTTAAATGCTCTTTCATGTCTTACCTAACTTCCTCCATCTCCTGTCATTGTACGTAGGCCCCCCACTGTGCCCTTACTAATGTCCCACTCAGCTGTCCACCACAGCTCCTCTAGCTAACCCCCTACCTTCTCTACTTTCCTTTACCTCTAGCTAATCCCCTGCCACCTTTTACTCTCCTTCTCTTTGGTGTGGACATGCTTCTCATTGCACTGTCTACAGCTGTCTGAATATCTCTATGTTTTGTATGTTAGGGCCATATCATGCTTTATTTGCCTTGCACTGTCATGCTGCAATCACAACATTTGATTATCAACTAATGTATACTTTATCTATGTACTTATTTCTTTATTTACTTTTCTCTGTAATTCACTGTACTTTATCCTTATATACTACTACGTATAACTGTTACTCATTGCATAAATTCTCTTCCAACTTGTACCCTCCCCCAGGTCACCCCTGAAAAAGGGACTCTTAGTCTCAGTAGCCTTACCTGGTTAACAAACTGCAAATAAAATAAATAAATAAAACATTTTTACATTATACAGTACCATAAGTATATTACTATAGCATGACTTTGGAGAATTTACCCCTTCAGGGTGTGTGGCCCTCAACAGGGCACCCAACCCTGCATTCTTGTATAGCTTGGAGCCAACTTTAGTGAGGGTTGCATGGAGAGACACAATCCCCCCAGGTGACTGGAAGTCATGAGGCAGCTCCGGGGCATACTGCTGCCTCATGAGTAGGTGCCTCACAACCTTGTTGCCCTGCAACAAAACATTTACTTTGCTTTAGACAATATTGTATAGTGGTTAGTGTTTGCGTCTGCTATAGTTTGCGGCAGCTTAACAGTAGGAGATATTCACACCTGCTTGATTTAGTGCTGTGCGGTTACTGCTAATTACAGTTGTTACCTGTATGACAATGACTCGCTGATTGCCCACAGCTTACTTACAGAAGCACAAAAAGACAGACCTTACTGAAGCATTTTTCAGTTAGTTCACACCTAGTTTGTGCCTGACTTGTACCTGTTGCACCTTTTGTTTGAGAACTCTAGGATGTCGCTGCTGAAGTAGATTAAATCATCTCAAGTGAAAAGAAAGTACCTACTTGAAATGAGCAGTTTATCTTGTACTGAGTTGTGTGATAGCTCTGGCGCGAACATTACTGTGACTGCAACTGTTGCCAGAGAGCTATCAGCCACCTCCCCTCCTCCCAGTAAGAAAAGATTACCATCATCTTATGTTAACTATACTCCTGAAATCAGGTTCCACTTCAGGAAGTAGGCGGTTGAGCAGGGTGTTATAGCTGCTGTGCAGCACTACCTACAAGTAACCAGCAACAAAATTAATAAGAACACCATAAGAAGTTATAAATCAGATTATCTTTCCCAGCTACATAAGACACCAGACCCCACCTCAATGTCACCACTGCTGCCCAAAAAACCAAGAGGATGTCCCACTTACTTGGAGGACAATCTAGAAGAACAACTAAAATCCTTCCAGCTATTAGTGCACCCATTGGAACATGCCCATCATTAGGGCACCACAAGGGGAAATTCACCGTCACCTCCCCGAGGTCTGCTCCCAGGAGTTAGCATAATTAGAAAAGGGGGCATGGGGACATGGGGTGTGCAGCCCCCCCACAAAAAGATGGGACAATGAAATCAGGACTTGGCACCCTGATGACAGGGCACATCCCGACAGACTCGTTCCGGTGGTGGAACCCAACTAAAAAAGATTGTCAAAACCTTCATAAAGAAGGAGCTGCAATTAATGCTGGCGTTATTCAAGCGGTAGCTGTCGGCATCATAAAAGTCAACTCACTGCAGCTACTCACAGAGAATGGGAGGTACTTTAACTTAACAAGTAAGTGGGCATGGGGGTTCCTTCAATGCATCAGCTTTGGTAAGTGGAAAGGAACAAAAACTGGCCAAAAAACACCGAGTGATTTTGTGCAGCTGAAAAAATCCTTTTTTTTTTATTTATCAAGTCTAGGATTACAAATACCTTTGAGCCAAGGCTCTTTTAAAAAGGTTGCACATCAGAGAAATACAAATTATGAGGAACATCAAGACAGACATTACAACAATGTGGATATTGCAAACAGATTACAGATTAATACAATTCAAGGGTAACATTGTAAGTAAGGCAGCCAGTGGCATTTGTCAGAGAAAACAGATAAGAGATAAGAAGTGCCAGAGTCATAGGGAGAGGGAAAAGGGAAGGGGAAGGGGAAGGTGGAAGAAGGAATTTAGGTAGGGTGGGGAGAGGGTGAAAAGTGCAGCATTGGGTATATCAAGATGTGAGTGTAGACTCCAATGAAGAGGGAAGGGGGGAACACTAGAGCTGGCAAGGAAGTGGAGAAACAAGGTTAAGTTGGGCAGTCACAGGAGCTGTTGCTAGTGAGATAATCCCAGAGCCTAGTTTTAAACATACCAATTGTCTGGGCAGAGGAGATGGTGGGGCTGAGGCCATTGAACCAGAGTGGCACTGGATAAGCAAAAGAGCCTTGTCCCTGTGAAGTGTGACAGTGGGGAACTTTCAGTAGCTGTAGTGTGGCTCTCCGAAGGCACCATTTGTGGTTCGGTGCTGTAACAGAGTTGAGACCCCAGAAGGTACAAGGCCAAGGTAGATTTTTTTCACCATGGAGCAGGTCAGAAACTTTATGCGGTTTGATAGTTGGAGCCAGCCGGTCTGAGTGTACAGGTCACATGTGTGGGTGAGACGGTGAGCACCAGTGATGAGCCAACATGCTTTATTTAAGGCAGTTGAAAGGCATCTAAGGGTTGTGGTTGTGGCTGAGCCATAAATGATGAGACCATAGTCTATTACAGAGATCACAGAGCTCAGGACTGCAACCTTCAAAGCTTCTGGCATGAGGTGTTGTCTGTGTTTGTAGAGGAGACCAAGCCGTGTATTAGCAGCTCTAGCTACATCATCTACATGAGGTCCATAGGAGAGATTAGGGTCATGCTGTATCCCTAAGTATTTGAAGGACCCCACCTGATCTAGAGTGTTCCCCTGGGTGGTGGAGATAGCCAAGTGGTGTAACTTGTGTGGGTTATGAGAGCTGCAGAAGAGCATAGATTTGGTTTTCTTGTCAGTGAGGACCAGTTTATGATTAAGAAACCATGTCTCTACAGAACTGAAACCAAGTTGAAGGTTGTGTTGAAGAGTTGCAGGATCTTTGTGAGTGGAGAATACAACAGCATCATTGGCATATAGTATGATCTGCTCAGAGCAGTGGTAAGGGAGGCAGTTCAAGAAAAGGCTAAAAAGGAGGGGCCCAGTATGGATCCCTGTGGGACATCCGAGCGAACAGGCAGGGTGTCAGAAAGAGCGTCAGCAATTTTTACTCTCTGTGACCAGTTTTCTAAGTAGCTTTTAAACCAGAGAGAAGAGGCAGGTGATAGCCCGGCATTCAGTAGTTGGTCAATTAGTAGTCCATGGTGTACTGTATCGAAGGCCTTGGAGAGGTCGATGAAAACAGTCCCTGTGAGAAGGCCGTTGTCAAGGGATTTGTGCAAAGCTCCAGTGAACTCAAGAAGGGCCGTGGTGGTGCTGTGACCTTTCTGGAAACCGTGTTGTTGTGGACAAGGTATATTGTATTTATCCAAGTGGTCAGTAAGTTGATCAGCCACAATGCGCTCGAGTGCCTTAGAGAGTGGGGGCAGTATGGAGATAGGGCGATAATTTGAGTGATTCATCTTATCCCCACTTTTATGGACAGGTGTCACAGTGGCTGTTTTCCATAAGTCTGGGAATTTTCCACAGCTGAGAGAGAGGTTTAGGATTTTTGTTAATGGATGAATTACTTCATCAAGGGTGAGCAACAGAAGCCTAAGGTCCAGGGTGTCGCTATCAGATCTAGATTTAGAGATAGCTGCAGTAATATAGAGGCGAGCTTCATTCAGCCTTACCTCCCTGAAGTATAAAAGGGGATGGTTAGATTGTGGGGCTGAGGTACTTGGGGAGTAGGCCCTGTTTTCAAAAAAGTCATAGGGTAGGACAGCATTAAGGTCTGAAAAAACCGTGTTAAAGATGTTTGTGATCACCTTGGGGTTGAGAGTTGATGATCCATCAACCATTAACATGGCTGGAGAGGTTTTTGGCTGCTTCCCTGTGGTATCCTTGATATTGTTCCAGAAAGCACGACCATGTCCCCATGTATTGGTGAGAATGTCTTTATAATAGGTGGATTTCATGAGCCAGATGGCTTTTGTGCAGGCATTTTGTGCTTGTTTGTAATTTTGGATGTCCAGTTGTTTGCCAGTGGCCCTTGCAACTGCCCAGAGGTGGTACCTTAGTTTCAGCTGTGAGAGAAGAGCCATGGTGAGCCATGGGTTAGAGAGAGATTTTGTTTTGCACCTTTTAGCAGGGGCAAAGAGGTTGCAGGCTTTGTTGAAAATTGAGATGAAGTGATCAAGAGCCAAGTTAACATCTGTTGCTTCGTAGATGGGTAGCCAGTCTTGTAGAAGCAGGTATTGCTTGAGATGTGGAAGTTTTCCATGGGGAAGGACTCTGCTAGTGATAATTTTCGGAGGGATCTTGAGGAATTTGTTAGACCATGCACATATGACTGGGGAGTGGTCACTGAGAGAGTCTGGGAGAACAGTCATATGAGAAATCCTTGTGGGGTGAGTGGTGAGGACCCAATCCAGGAGGGTACTGGTGCCAGTCTTGTAGTTAATCCTAGTAGGGGAGTTCACCATTTGTGTGAGGTTAGCAGCTGAGATGGAGTCTTTATAGGCACTGGTGCCCGATGCTAACCAGTTTATGTTGAAATCCCCTAGTAGAATAAGTTCAGCTTCAGGAGGATGAGAGTTGATAAAGTTTAGGACATCATTGAAGCCATGTTTAGGGTCCCTGGGTGGGATGTATACGGAGACAATTGTCAGGGCTTTATGGTTGGGACCTAGGATGATTTTTATTGGCAGAATCTGGGCCGAGGCAGAAAGTGATGGGGTTGCTACAGGTGCCATGACAGGGAGTCTTTGATATAGATTGTGCAACCACCGCCTTTTTTGGATATCTGGTCCAGCCTGTGAACATTGTAGCCCTGTATTGTTACTGCTGAGACAGGAACTTTAGGCATCAGCCAAGTTTCCACCACTGCAAGGATGTCAGGGTTGTGTTGGCATATGAAGGCTTGGAGTGCATCCAGCTTTGGTAGTAGGCTGCAGATATTAATGGTTGCAAGGATAAGGGCACCTGGAGTTTGTATGTGGCCTGAGCTTCTAGGGCCAGAATTGGGATGGACACTGCCTGAGATGAGAAGAAGGAGGAGGAGGAGTAAGAGTTTTAAGGAGCAGAGACACAGCTCTGTGAGAGATAGTTTTTGATTGTTGTTTCTGGGAGTAGAGGTTGCAAGGTTCCGGGTGGTATCCCATATGGACTGCAAGGTGGTACAGTGTAGAGAGGTGGCCACACTTGTTGAGAGTAGTGGTCAGGGTAAGTAACCAGGAATATGCAAACGGTGGACCAAGCACAAGTCTTGAGTGGAAGTAGAGGGTTCCCCTGGAGTAGCAGTGGAAATCAGAGTAGAAGGTGGAAGGGGTGGGGGTGGCTAGGACCAAGGAGAGAGAAGAGGGGGGCAGGGCAAGGAGGAGGAGGAGAGGTGAGAGAAAGGCAGAGAAAACCCGCATGGCTTGCGTACTAGCACAGTAGGGGTGGGGAAGCGAGAGGAACAGGAGGGAGTAACTTGGCTAGCAGGAGGCAGATAGAAAGAGAGATTGAGAAAGGGAGCACCTCAATCAGTAAGCACTATGTGGGATGAGAGAAGGGAGATGGGAGGCATAGGCAGAGCAGAGGAAGCCACAAGTGTTGGGCAATAGGCAGTGGGAGGCAGGGTAAGTAAAAGAAAGGGCAGGGTTAGAGGTCTATTTAAGTAAGGTGGGGGTTGGGGGAAATTTTGCAGCAAAACAAATACAAAGTCAATGGGCGCAGTGCCCGGAGAGCAAAGGAAGGCAGTAAAGACAGGGCCGGCCAATCAGCTGCTGTTCAAGAGGTGTGTTTACAGATGGTGGAAGAGCGTCTGTGTTTAACCCCTGTAGGAAGACTGGAGCTAGAAGCACAAGTGGTTAGAGGTGAGAGTGGATAGCAGGCTTATCTAGTTTTTAAGAAGGGAGAGAGAGAGGAAAAGGAGTGCCCACTGAGGAGGGAGCATTGTGATGATAAAAGAACAGAGTGTGTGATGTGCCAGATAGGATAGGAGCTGCTACTAGAGATATAGCCCTCTGGTGGTGAAAGGATATAATCTGCTAATGGAAAAGTCAACAACAACAAAAAAATAGCTCAAAATTCACTTCTAATATCAACTCAGAACTTAAAATGACTTTAAGGATTAAACAAATTATTAAACCCTGGCACATAAATTCAACTAGAGACACAGAGGGAGATACAGTAGTTAGAGATGTGTTCAGCAGGAGATAGTGTGGGCCTCTTGAAAATCAGCTTCCAGTGGTACCAGTTTCTGCCGTGTATTTCCAATGCATGTGCACAAGAACTCATCCCTCCACAGCTGGTTATCAATATGGATGAGACCAGTGTTAACGTGCTACCAGTCTCGGAATGGACTATGGAGGTGACTGGGGCTAGATAGGTGTTGGTGTCTGATCTCGGAGACAAGAGGCAGATCTCTGTTGTGCTCGCTTGCTCCCTGGCTGGTAACCTGCTCCCTCCACAACTCATTTACAAGAGGAGAAGTTTAACATGTCAGCCAAGGCATACATTTCCGAGCGAGTGGAATGTAACCCACTCAGACAACCACTGGGCAAATGTAGATATCACAATCCAATTTATTGATGCTGTCCTGTTGCCCTATGTCAGCTCACAAAAGCAAGCACTTGATTTGCCCAAAGAACAAAAGGATCTACTAATTTTAGACCTTTACAGGGCTCACACACCAGATGTAGTCATTCAGCATCTTGAAAATAACAGCATCATGCTGGTGTATGTGCCGGCATCCTGCACAGATGCACTCCAGCCTTTAGATGTGACTGTAAATAAACTTTTCAAAGATTTCCTGAAAAGCTACTTTGTGAGTTGGTATGCAGGAGTGGTATCGAACAGACTTGTGACTAGGGCTGCAGAAAATCTGACTGCTGACTTGAGATTGCAGAACTTAAAAGAGCATCATGTGAGGTGGCTTGAGAACAGCTTTAATACACTATCAGCATGCTACGAGAACATTGTCCATGGATTTTGCCAAGCCAGAATACAAGATGCACACCAAAACTGCTTAACTGAGGTAAGTCAAACACTTTGTCGGCTTCTCTACAGGTTAGACAGTAACATAAGGTATAAAGTAAAATGGTATTGTGGAATGGAGCCTGATAGCAAATTCTTGTTACAAATGCCAACGACAGACACAGCAGAGTGAAAGAACAAGACTTGCTGAGAGGAGAGAAGAGGAGACACTGAACAGACTTAATAGTGTTTTTTGGGGGGATTTTTTTTCTTGGGCTATATGTGGTAGTGTGATATTGAAAAATAATTAAATAAAGCAAACCTTTTTAACCACATTTATCGGGCTGGACTTCTGCAATTCTGAGGGACTACTGCAATACGGGTTCATCTCAAGATGCTGCAGTTTTTAGATTATATTAGCAGTCTGTTTGAATTCACTGATTTCTGTCACCAGCTAATTAAGCGAAAATAAATGGATTGCGAATATAATCTGCTATACAGTATATTGAAATGGGAAAATACAAAAGTACTGTATGAAGACCTCCTTAGACATATTGGCTAGATAATAACAGTGCCTTAGTACTCTACTGTGCATGCATCTCAAGACATACAGTATTTACTTGAAAAAACACTGAAAATTAACAAGTTATAGTACTGTACAATACATTAATTTACAGTGGTGTACTATGTAGCTTCAAGAACTACATTACAGCACATTTTTTTCTTTTATATTGTTTGAGGAACCATGTACTGTTAAACATTAAATATATAATTTATTTATTTTAAGTTATATTTACCTACTGGTGTGGTCAGCTTGATGTTTCAGCTTCAGAATGGGGGGTGTCCCAGCAGGTCCTTCCTCCCTGCAGAGGAGGGAAAGCAACAGCACATGATGGTACAGGGCCGCATAGTGGGGATGGGGTGACTTTGTGTATTTTATTTTGCCATTGCTAATGTGCAATGGAGATTTGGTATTTTATTGCAAGATTTTGGTGCCACAGTATGCAGGGACACAGGTTCCATGCTGTCCAAAATTTAAAGGAGAAATAAACACTTCACTGTGTTGTGCTTGTCAGTCTTCACATAACAGCATCCTTAAATTGATTATTTTTGGCTGTATTAACAAACTATTCGGGATACTTGTTATCCAAAAGGACCCCCAATGACCACCAGAAGCAGGGGTTCATACAATAAGGTCAAATTTGTTTTCAAGGGCTAAATCTGTGTAGCGTCTTTCAAAACTGCATACAGCAATCTCAGTGTTTAAAGGTACATCACTTTGAAACACATCACATGCAGTGACAGCACTCATAAATTGGTCATTTTTGGTTTTGCTAATAAGCCATTCAGGATACTGTATTTAGTACCCAAAGGAATGCCTAATGACCACCAGAAGCAGGGGTTCATACAATAAGAATGAATTTGCTTTCAAGGGCTAAATCTGTATAGTGTCTTTCAAAACTGCATACAGCAATCTCACAGTTACAGCACCCATAAAGTGTGCAAATCGTGTTTCCGTAACAGCCATTCGGGATAATTATTACACAAAGTGTCCCCTATTGACCACCAGAAGCACGGGCATTTGCAAACCAAGGATTCAATTGATGCCCCATCCCCCACTGTCAGGATTAGCAACCATGAACTCACATCTCTGGATGCTGCCCAGCAAGGTGTTATCACACCTCAATGATTTATAAAAATGAACACAATGACAAAATAAAACTTGATTTGCTTATTTTAATTCAAATCACATTACAAACAAACATCATAAACATTATACTGTAGTTATGTATTTGTAACATTTCCTGTCTTTCTTAGGTTCCTCAACTCTTCATTTATTCTGTCCCTTATTCATTTCATGTGGCTGCTGCCAACCTCCATGAACCTTCTGACAATCCTTAAAACCTCATGGCATATTGCACTTGGTATTGACCTCTTTCCATTGATCCCATCATATTGTACATCCCTCCCCCAGGACAGATACTGACTTTGAGGTACTAGTGTCCTAAAAACCAGAGCTAGCAGACACTGCAGCCTGCCACTGGGCATTGCCACTAGTTCAAGTTCTCTTGCCTCGCTCATCATAACAAACTGGATTTCATGTGGTGAGGATGTCATAGCAATGTTCTTACACTCAAAGGCAGGCATAACTGGCACATGTGGGGAGTTGTTGGAGTTTATTACTGCAGTGCCATCACTGCTCACACTGCTTAGAATCTAAACATTAAATTCAAGCTGCTATATGAATGACACAGGTGATGATAACTAATATGGATGAGAAAACATTGGACTGCATGTGCCACTGTGCATCTGTAACAGTTGGAGCATGAGGTCCATCTTTTTCTTGTGGCTCATTACCCTTTCTGCCATGTTATACAGTTCAGTTCTGAGCACTGGCATAGGCTCTTCCTGTACTTGTTCAGACACACCTAGAATTTCTTTTCATTTCTCTGCATGTTCCTCCTCAATTTCCTGCTCCCACTCACTGTTAACCTCTGGTTGTTCCTCCTTGATTTCCAGCTCAGTTTCTCTGTAACCCTCAGCCTGGCTTTCCACTATTTCCTGCTTTATTTTTGGGTTTTCTTTTGCTTATTCCTCCTTGCTATCAAGTCTCAATTTCTCTTTCAATCTCTTGTTTTTTTCACCTCTGCCTGTTGTTTCCTCGCATCATCGTTTGGTATGTATGAGTGCTATTTTCTTCATCATGTGTACCATTTTCTTTGCTGTTGCTCGATGTTCCAAAGTTGTCCATGTTATCAACAAGCTTACACTGTTAGAAATAAAAGAAAAAAATTACCATATGTTGAAACAAGAACAAGTTACGTGATATTATAATGTTACTGACTGAAATTTAATTAGAATCTAATTACTACTGTAAGTTTTATCTAATATTATTATGTTATTTACTGCAGTTGGTGCATTTCTGTGCTTGTTTTTATTATGAAAATGTTTTGTATTTACAGTATGTAAAGTGCACTGAGAGTGACAGAAATGGCGCAATGTAACTAAAACTACTGCAATACTACTAATATCATGGTAGCCAAAAGAAAATAAAGTAACTGTGCTGTACTTTAACTTGGGTACCATTGTCCTCAGCTGCTTTGATGTTGTCTTCTTATCTGTGGATTTCCTATATTTGCATTTATTCGGTCATTCAGTGTTCTTCTTCCCTGCTGCAGCAGACAGCCTGGTCACAGGCGATGTCTTATTTGCCAGGGGAGATGTCTTCTTAGTGGCTGAGAAGTTACCTAATGTGATTTCCTTCCATAAAAAACAGTCTTGTACATGGTGCAATAGACAGATAAAACAGAACTGACAATTCTCCAGAAAATGTACAGTATAGTTGGAATTATGACACCTTTTTGTGCCTTATGTAGGTTGAGCACAGATGGCATCTGGTGCTATAGCCCATGGCATGAACATATCATGGGCACATTGCTGCATCACATTGGACCACCAATGAAGTGATGTGGTACCCTTTGATGTTTCCAAATAAATGATGTGCTTCCACGGCAGGGCACTGCTTTGCTGTAATAACATCTGCCACTGACAATGGTGAAGAACATAACATACAAACATACAAATATATGAAAATGCCAGCAGATACAGGCCTCACAGTCTATCGAATCTTCTTGGTTGTGCATCTCACAGTTCAGACAACTATTGCTGCCCTTCTATCCACATTGTTACACCAAACTGAGTTCCCCACTCTTGTCAACTCCCCCTGACTTGTATTCTGCCTTTGACCCTATCCCATCCCCTTTTAAAACTCCCCACTAATTTCAGAGAGATTACCTCCTCTGGCAGTGCATTCCATGCTGCCACCACCCTCTCCATGAAGTAGTGTCTCCTCATCTCCCTCCTGAACCTACCCCCCTCCAGTTTCAGACTATGCCCTCTCATGCTCCTCTCCATCTTCAATCAAAACATACCCTCAGTATTAACTCTGTTTATGCTCTTCAAGTACTTAAAGATCTCAATCATATCATTTCTGTCCCTGCTATCCTCCAGGGAGTACATGTTGAGCTCCCTCAACCTATCCTCATAGGTTTCTCTCCCATCCCCCTGATCATCTTGTTTGCCCACCTCTGGAACCCCACCAAAAGCTTGATGTCCTTCTTTAAATAATGACACCAGAATTGCACACAGTACTCCAAGTGAGGCCTCACCAGTGATTTATACAGTGGAAGGATTACTTCCTCTCTCCTAGAGGTGATCCCCCTAATAATGCATCCAAGCATTTTGTTGGCTTTGGCCAATCCACCAATCATTCATTAAACTCCTTTATTCTTTGTTTTCTGGCTATCCTTGCCTTTGTTACAGGCAGAACTTTAGAGAAGAGAAGTGTTTGTCTTTCATTACTGCATACTCTGGCCAGGTCTTTGAATCTTGCCAAACCTACCTGTGCACTATTTCCCTCCAAATCATTTGTACCAAGGTGCACCACTATGTGAGGCTTCCCCCTTGTCTGTTTACACACATGGGTATAATGTGCCTCATTCTGTATGCTGTCATACCTGGCATACACTCCACACAGATATAATTTCTCCTGTCCCCCTTGCCTCCCCATCTGATACCTTTCAGTATGGAGTCCTCCAGTATGATGACTCTTCTGCCCCTCCTTGCTGTCTTCCATTAACTTGTCCCTCTTCCTGACACTTGTCCCACTCTTCCAGCCCTCTTACCTTGCCATTTTCCCCTACTGCACCTGGTTCCTCCTGCCCTGTTGTCCCCTCTGGGATTTCATCCTCTTTCTCCCTAGCATAGATTTTCTGCACTTTCCACTGCCTATTAGTTTCTACATTTCCAATTTTTGCCCCTGTTTCCCCCTTTCCAGTACCAGTCTCTGGAATGTGTGTTTTCCTCCGCCCCCTCTTCCCCCTGCCTACTAGTTTCTATGATTTTCATATTTTCCCTTGTTTTTCCCTTTTCAGTCCCAGTGTCTGGCGTGCTTGTATTTCTCCCCACCCCCCATTTCCCTGCAACCTGTATGACTCTTCTCAAGTGGTGCGTCTATCTTGTCTACCTGTCTCTCTG
This sequence comes from Neoceratodus forsteri, assembly GCA_016271365.2. NCBI lineage: Eukaryota > Metazoa > Chordata > Ceratodontiformes > Ceratodontidae > Neoceratodus > Neoceratodus forsteri. Next base: position 591,842,156 of record CM057458.1, read on the forward strand.
TGGGTATCACTGTTTCTCCCACTCTTCCAGACCTCAACTATCTCCCCTGACATCCTTTCCCTTGCCCCATCCCCTAGGCTAGCCAGTGGTGAGTATCTGCTCCCATACAACATCCCTATTTGTTGCTTGTCTCCTGATGTACCACCCTTTGAGTCTGACTGGTGCTTAGCCTGTGCTTCTCTTCTCCCTTTTGCTCTAACCACTTCTCACTTTTCTGACTCTGATATCACCTGATCTTGATGAGCTCCTGCCTGTGGGATGCTTAGCTTGTCTCCTTGATTCACAACGTTTCCACCTCCCAACTATTCCTGTGCTCCACCAGGCTCTGGTGCTCTCCCCAGGCACACCCTCAACTCTGCATAATTCCAATCTCAGCCAGTTGATCTCTTCTCTGAGGTGACTAAGCTGCTCGCACACAGTGCATCTCCCTGTCCCATGTAATCCCAAGGATGATGGCGGCCCCACAGCCATTTCATCCTACCACTCTATCATTCTCTCCACTTGTGCTGCTGGTCCCATATCAACCTCTTTCACTTGCCAATCCTTCCCTCAGCCACCTCTAGCTTCTTGGTTGCCACATCCTCCCTTGCATCTATGCGGCCCTGGGTATCCTAGATTCCCACCTGATATTCACTCCCCCTTACTGTACTTCCACAGTGTAGCCTGCGGTCCTCCCTGCAGATGCCCTACAGATGCCACCTCATTAGATCCTGCATTCCTGCTTTGTGGCACTCACGCTTTGGGGTTGCTCATGCAAGGGGTTGCTTGGCCATCTGGATAGCTTAAATGGACACCAGCCACACAATTGACCCAGCTGTGTCATGTGGCCTTGGCTTCCAACTCCTGTTGCAGGCCCTCCCTCAGCCTCCCACTGTTGGCTTCCTCCCACCTCCTCATGTCCCCAAATAACACTACAGCATTTCTAAATACCAGTCCAGAATAACACCACAATACAGCAGCAGCAACACAGTGATGAAAATTTACTTAGCTGCCACCAATGTCCCACATCTCCTCTACATTGGTGTCCCTTCCCTGACTGATGGAACTACAAAAATGACACACTTTTAAGGTCTCAGACACCAGCCTGGGGTCACTTGACCCTCTGGGTAGTTTAAATGGACACTGGCCACCTGATTGGCCCTGCTGTGTCACATGGTCTCAGCCTCCAGCTCCCATTGCAGACCCTCCCACAGCCTCCCACTGTCTGCTTCCTCCTACCTCCCCATATCCCCCAACAGCACTACAGCATTCCCCAATCCCAGTCCAGAACAACACCACACTACAGCAGCAGCAACAACACATGGAAGAAAATTTACTTAGATGCTGCTGATGTCCCACATCTCCTCTCCATTGGCATCTGCTCCCTGACAGCAGAGATCAGCACAGCCATGAGGAGGGTGTATGCTAAAGGTGAAAGCATCAGAAAGATTCAGATGTTTCTGAAGAGCACTGGGATCTCCATCACTTACAGTGGGCTGAGGGCACACTTGAGACCACCAGTCCTAGCTCCACATGCACTGCAGCACAGCATCTACACCAGATGCACACCTGTATAGCACTGTTACTCACCTCTTGAGACACTATACAGCATACTGTAGTATTGGAAAGTTACATAATTTTAGTTTAATGGCCACTTGTCTTTCACATGAATTTTATTTGTCTGAAATTAATGCTCTTTCTGCACCCAGTGAAACAATGTTACTTGTGGAGAGCATAAAGATTGAGGGTGATTAGACCACCACAAAGGAAATTGTGGAACTTATGGCTGCTGAACATGGGTTAGTAGCATCTGTTTCCTCTATGAAGAGAATACACCACTAAATGGGATGGACATACAGGCATACACGGTAAAGCCACCAAAAATGGGACAGTATCATAATAACATTTTATCATATGTTATTACATTATGTTTCATGTCATAAGGCATCTTTTTTCATAAAGATTTTGTCCCTTGATCTGGGATGTGAAAAAACTAAAGAGATTTGAGCAGGAGGAGGGAGGTGATGTTACCACTGTATCAATCACTGGTGAGACTCTGCCAGGAGTACTGTGTCCAGTTCTGGAGGCTGCACCTCAGAAAGGACATAGACAGGGTATCTGCAATCCAGAGAAGAGCAACTAAATTGGTGCAGTGATTGCACCAACAGCTCTATGAGGAGAGACTGAGGGATCTCAACATGTACACCCTCAAAGAGAGGGGAGCTAGAAGGGACATGATACAGTTTAAAAGTACCCACAGGAGTGAACAAAGTGCAGGAAGGGAGTTTCTTTCAAATGAGAAAGAACACTAGGACCAGAGGGCATGCAATGAAGCTGGAAAGGGGGAAGTTTGAGAGGGATCTGAGGAAGTACAGTGCTTCTTCACTGAAAGAGTAGTAGACACCTGGAACAGACTGCCAGCAGAAGTGGTGGAGACAAAAACAGTGAGTAGCTTTAAGCATGCATGGGATGGACATAGGTGATTATTAATAAATAGGCATGGAGGAGGGAAGGAAACCAGGGACCAGGTAGGGTCTGCAGAGACAGAGTAGGCAGGGACGATCTGGGCAAACTGGGTGGGCCAAGTGGTTCTTTTCTGCCAATAAATTATATGTTCTGATGAGCAGGGTAAGATGCAGATTGATCTGGTTCAATTTCAGTTGGCATCCATCTGTTCCCCCCGGAACGAAGCAAAAAATTGTCTAGTTCACCTTCCCGGTCAACAAAAAATAAACAGTGAGATGTTTCATGATGTCATTGTTTTGATGAAACCACAGTATCTTTAGAGCAGTTTGCTTTGATGGCATTTCATAAGAAGGGCAAGGACTCTATGAAGCTGAAGCCAAAACACTCTCTGAAGCTTCATGTTTGAGGCTCCATATCCAACTGTGGGCATGGTCCACTGTGCATTTTGGAGACTTGGTGATGCTAAATTGTAGGAGAGAATCCCTTAAGAGAGATATTGTACTGTCTCATATAATTAACAGTGCCACTTGATTTATGCACACAGGAACTATTGGTGGTGAATTACTCAGGGAACATATTTTCATGGGAGCATGAAGAAATACATTATGAAGAAATATCTGAATGGACATTGATTCTTTCAAGACAATGACCCAAAACACACTGCATCAACAGTGGCTATTGCAGCTGCTGGAATTAATTTGGTCAGGATGACACCTGAGTAAGTACTGTAGTGGACAGCAACAACACAAAAAAGTGGTCATCAGATAGTAATTCATTTTTTTATTTGTCCCACCATGTCTTCCGTTATGAATCTGAATGAGCTAGTGTGGAATGCCATGACAACTTCTCAGGAGAAAGAAAAAAAACACAGATAAAACAAGAACTCATTAATGCCATCAAGTTATTTTGGAAGAGTTTTAAAAAGAAGATGCTTCAGATGATACAACACAGAAAGTGTTGCAAGTCATCATCGCAAAGCACAGTGGTACAACAGAAATGTGAGTCACATACTGTCCTGCATTTGAGTTGGAATTATTTTTTCCTTTAAAATATTTTTTGTACTCTACTATGTTGTATGGGCTATAATGACTCATAGTGGTATGCATGTATTTGTAAATAAGCTGTAATTGTTCTTCTCATGTTTTCTGCCACAGTGAAATGTTATAATGCACTGCACCCTGTATTGCACTGTATGTTTGGAAAAATGTATTACATTGTGAAATATTTCAATAAAAACACCCCTCAAATGATAACACACAGTAAACTGTAATGTGTATAAAATATAGGAGTGATGTCACATTTCATTAATTGCTCCTGGGAGGAAGGAGGGCACATCCAAGGCCATGGCTTCCCAGAGAGTTCTGCTACTGGTGTTTTTTTATCTCCTGAGAACCTGGATGTTGTAAAATGATACTGTCTAGCAAAAATAAGGAGCATTTGAAACCCTCATGAAAGTGCTGCACTTTATAAAGAAAGCACAATTCACATAGAGATTTACATGCATAAACAGCAAACTACAGTATATGACATGTACACGAAATAGATGTTCCAAATGTGTGGTGGCCATATTTCATTAAGTGCTTCTGGGAGGAAGGTAGAACTCATCCAATGCCATGGTTTTCTAGAGATTTCCACTACTGTTTTTTTTCTCTCCTGAGAGCCTGGATGTTGTGAAATGATACTGTCTGGCAAAAAATGAGCAGCTCTTTTCTAAATCCTAATGCAGGTGCTGCACTTTATAAAAAAGCACAGTTCACAAAGACATTTTGGTTGTAAGGAACTCAAATTAGAAAGTCCCATCCTTGTTTGGTAAAGTTGCAGTAGGATGACTTGGAGTTTCCAACCTTCTGCACAAATTTCCACCTGTTCACCATGAAAACATTACAAATGCAGAGTAATGTTGTTGTCACTTTATTCAGATTTCAATGATTGGCCCACAGACCTGGGGCACCAATTGAGTATCCACAATAAAATACATTATGAGTATGATGAAGTGGTACTGCCTTTGCCCAGTAGTGAAATACCTCTTTACCTTCTGTCTTTCAGACCAATAATAATGGAATGGAGTCATGGACTCTAAGAACAAACTTGTAAACAGAAGCTCTTAAACAAAATGAAAGAAATGCAGGAAATATAAATAAATACATATATATATATATATATATATATATATATATATATACACACACACACACAAATGTATGCAATCGGCATGGACATAAAACCCATTACATAAATGCTGATGTTTGAGCTGCTATGTACATAAAGTTCATTTATGTACAAAGTAGATATGTCATCAGCATTTATGTACATAGTACTGTAGACATGACTTCATGATGTCTCTCCCCTCCAAGCCAACACTACTTCCATACTTTATATCTGTTCATTACAGTACACCAAATGCATAGTTTTTAGTTCTCACTAAACAAACATACAGCATGACTCACCCCCTGCTAGTTCATAAATCCAATACTACTTCATAAATGTTTACTTTTCTTACTATTTAACTGTGCTCCAGTCCCTCACCAGCATGGCTGCCCATCTGCTCCTGGTCTCCTGATTGTAGCTCACTGTTACAAAACTGAACCTCATATCATGTACCTCTTTGTCTACCACTTCCAATAATAAGCAACAAATGAGGACAACAGAAATATAAAAAACAATTTTACATTAAAAAAACAAACACTGAACTGCTGCGCTGCACTTACACTCTCACCTATTTTGAAATACGCCATGCTGCCTCTTCTCATCCCCTGAGACATCATACAGTACTTTAGTTGCAATCTGGAGACCAGGAGCAGGTGGGCAGTCTGTTACTATGACTGTTTAATGGTTTATGTTCTGCAGTCCTTTCTTAGGAAGGTTTATCGTCTACTGCTTTCTGTTGGATTTCAGAATTTCCTCCATTTCAATATATTTAACACTTGTTTTCTGGTGTTAAGTTACACTCCTTGTACTGATCAGATTGTAAAAGTTGAATAACTTATTTAAAAAGTTTAACATTCAAAACATTTTGAAATATTTATTTTATTGTATCAGCCTATAACAAGTTTTATTGTATTAGTCAACCCTTTGCTGCCAAGGAGCGTGTGCTAGAAATATTTCTTTAAATATAGATGAAAAAAGTTTCAACAGTTCTCAGTTTCATCCTATACAGTGTATAAGAGATCAGTTTCATTCCTTATCCTGCAGTGCCAACTTGTGGCCATTGTTGCCCCCTCATTTAAAACAAAATCACATTGAATATAACTGCATACATGTTTCTGTTCCACAGAGTTTCTGATTTGTTTTTATATTCATGTTATATGATGTTCTATGGATGCAAGGTAACTGACCTTGCATTAGAAAGTGCCCAAATGAGTCAGAAACATCACAATACTGTTCAGACTGCACAGTATATGTCAAGAAACACTTAAGGGGTCCACAGATAGCAAGGCATAATTCATGGGAATTAACAAAATTGCAAACAATGGTGTTCAGGCATAGTCGGTCAAGTCCAGCTTGGTGAACATGGTATATCACTACAGCATTCAGACACGACTGAGTCATGGTTGAATACAGTCATGTTTTTAGGCACTGGAGTGCACTGAAGCTGCACTCAGCTTCACATGTGCTGACTGGTATTACCATCAAAAGTTGTGAAAACTTTTGAAGCACACCAAACAGTCCTTGGTGATTTGCTGAAAGTTCTTTAAATAAGCTGATGGCCTCAGTCAAAGAGCTATAAGTATTTTTGTGAGCAAATATTTTCAGTTTTATTTTTAAAATTCTGGCGCTAAGCTCTGGATGTTTGTTTATGTATGCTATTTTTTCTTTAAGCTCATGGTCAGCACCTTCACCCTCTGTGGCAGCAAGAAGTAACTGTTCCAAAAATGCATAGTCGGTCAACCTTTTCTGAAGAAACCTGTTTTCCAGTTGGGTTACAGACTTTTCTACTACTTTGAAATATTCCATACTGAAGTACTCTTCTGTTGTTTCTGGACTGTACTGTTTCCCCTTATCAGCAAAGTGGGATGGAAGCCTTCACTGCTGTGGAGGTGCAATGGGATCCAAGTCCAACTTCTGCATAAGTGCATTTGTTTGTTGTATGGCATCCAAGACAGTGCCATCATTTTGTAGCCTCAGTAACTTATCTTTAACCATGCTTACCTGGGGAAGCATGTCTACTACAGTGCAGATCCTGTTTTGTAAACTCTTGTTTAATATAGTTAGTGGTTTCATAATGGACTTTACCAGCAGTAGACTTACTATGGTCTTCCCCTTCTGTCATTGCTTTAAAAGGCCACTTGCCCTTGTTGCTGATTCTCCACTTTTTGCCTCCATTTTCTCCAGACTTTCCAGTATGATCTCATACTGCTGAGTCACTGCTTCAGCTCCAGATAGTCTCACAGTACCCCTAATCGGACATAAGGGACATAGTTTTGAAACTAAAGCAGATGCATTCTCCACAGCAGTGACAATCTCAAAAATAAAGTTCTGTACTTTAGTGATTCACTGAAGAATTTGACCAATTCATTTACACAGTGTAGGGAATTTCTGAGTACAGGGCTTGCTTCACAACTGTCCTTGGCCACAAAATTTACACAGTGCCTAATTTTTAATGGTTGATGCAGGGCTTGCATCAAACCCTGCATCAAACCCATTGTTTGGTGCAACTGTGTCAAACTTCTTTATTGCAACTGCACCCAATTTTAGTACATTGGGTGCAGTTGCAACAGTTGCCACAATTTATGGTAGCTTTCACCAAATATTTGGCACATGCCCAATAAAAGAGGTCATCCAAATGGTGCAAGTAAGACCAAGTGGGAGCTGGCTTAACTTGTGGCATTTGGTGCACCTGCCTGAGAACTGCAGTTGACATTGAGATAAAGTCACAAGCCCCCTGTGCTGTATGTTCAGCGCACCAGGGGCTTGTGGCATTCTAAGTGCATTTGAAAATTGGACCCACATTGTGTTTCACAGTGAATGAATGTGGCAAGTGGTTGCCTTTCCTTAATTAAAACCTGTGCACTCTATAGCAATGAGACACATTTGCAGTCCCATGAAATGTCAAATCTCAGTGATGTTCAATTAGCAGAGAAAGTCTGATGAGGACATCCATAATTACTTTGGCTATTGAGGCCCCTGTTGTTACCTGTGGCTCATAAAATCTGATGAACTCCTCCTAGTGCTGCATGTCCTCAGCCATATAGTGAAGCAATGCCCTCCTGTTCTATTTCTGTACAGTCTTAAGTTCCATCAACAATAATAGAGTAATATAGTGACTTGTCATTAATGTCCTCTGTGACAGAGCAAATTATTTCATTACTCATAAAATTTATAATTTAATTTTGAATGGCAAGACTTGCATGATCTTGTTTCATTTTGAGCCAGGTTCCTAGGTTCTTGTTTTCATCACTTTGCATTTTCATTAGCTCCATAAAGTTTCTCTCATCCATCTGATGACCTCAGAATTACTAAGCCCTGTTTTACTAAATAGCATAAGGAGGTTATCAATGTCAACAGACATTTCTGTGACACCTGCTTCTGTTCTTGAAGAGCAGAGTCAATACTGTGCCCATGTAATACATGAGCTATTCTATATACAGCATGCTGGTGTGTTTCTCGGATCTGGTGGGATGCAAACCTAGCCTTTGCCTTTTTAAATAAATAAATAAGAGTTAAAAAAATAATTCTCTCAGATACAAAAAAAAAAAAAACACTTTTTTATACCTATTCTGGTAAATGACTGATTCAAATTATTAAACCTGGCCACCATTAGCAATATTTAAAACTCTTCTATTTAGGATACCTTCTGACAGTACATACTGAATTAATACTGGATGTATTCTGATGGTGCTAGCACATGTTTCTGAGGGTTATCTGGGTTCTATGTGAAATCAGCGAACGCAAAACAGCAAACACAAAAAGGCGACAGCAAAACTGTGGGTCCTCAAATGGCGACTGGGAAATCACAGCAATTACGAAAATGACGAGAACACTACTGCAGTGAGCTTCTAAGGGGGGGGGCTTTGCCCCTACACCTCCTCAATCTCTATATTGAACTCCAGGGGATGCAACTTGGGGAGGAGGGGGAGAAAGTGGGAGGTCACCATTTTGGCGATCACTATGTTTCCCAGTTGCTGTATCTGAGGTACTGTTTTTCCAGTGCCATTTCTGAAGATGCTATTTTGCAGTCACCCATTTCATGGGATACCATTATCAGCACTGTGTTCCTCTCCCCCTCCCAAAGATGTTTCATATTTTTGTGGTGGGCATTACAAGGGTACAGGAACTTTTGGAAGCTAAGTAAGTAAATAATAAATAAAATTGGTATATTAATGTGTTTGTCAAAAATATACTGTGCTTAACAAATGACATGATCACTAACAAATATTGCTGCATTAACTACACATTTATTATAAATACACATTTCCATATACCCCAGTAGACTTGGCTCCATCATAAACAGTTTAGGGCTATGGAGCAGTACCTGAAACTTATAAATAGAAAATACACAGAAACAGTTTTTACTCTGCTTTATTCAAAGACATGTAAAGGCGATGATGGATATTACAGTTTCCACATAACCAATTTTCATGAATTCAACATTGCTGTTTAAGATGAAAATAACAGAAGTTTACACTTAAAACAACTGTAAACACAGTGAAACAGCAGCTTTCAAATAAACTGTCCTTGCAACAGAATATCATGAGTCAAAATATCACAAGACTTACAGCTAAATACATTAATCCATAGGAATTTTCTGGGATGAAATAACAATTTTGATCTCTTCAGGACCCCCGAGTCAGAACAGAATGTAGAGGGTATCAGGAGAGATCTGAGGGACTGTACATAATTTGAGTAGAGCATTTGTTTATGTGATTGTGCCAAGTATCATACTGTGTGTCACTGTGTGTACACCTGCCAGTTAGAACATAGTGTGTTGCTGTGGTGGTGTGTAACACTAACACATTCTTACATTTTTATATGTACTGTATACTGTATGTGTTTATAATTATGAGAGTACTTCTTCAGTTCCTTAGATGAGGAAGCTGCAAAGCCAAAGTGTTCTGGTACACCAAGGAGGTATTTGTTGTGTTGTCAGCTGTTGAATTCCATGGTTTGTTTGCTCTTTAAGGGGATCACAGGGAATGTTGCTTCTGGCATTATTGATCTTGTACGGTTATACGTAATTGTCTGTTTCTAGTCACACTGACATTTGTGATGTACATCTGTTTGGCAGTCTTCTTTGTGCATAGGGTTTTTAATGTATGCAATGTAACTTACTGTTCTTTGTGTTTTTGATTAATCTGGATGTTTCACTCTGTCCTGGCTGCTGTGCAGCAGTTTGATGGCTCATGGAGGTTCTCACTCTGGGCATTTTTGTGTAGGATATTTTTTGACTTTGTATTTTAATGAAGAATCTAGAACAATTGTGCATTTTGGAGTAAGAATCTACTTTTGCAAACTTTTGGAAGATGAAACACCAGAGAGATCAGCTTTCAGTTTCTGCCTTCTTCAAGAAACTGCACATTGATCCAAAGCCTTCATCTGAGATGATGGTTCTGAATAAAGAAAGGAATGAGAACACTCATCCCATACGTTGTGAGCAGATGACAACAAATCTGGGGTTGAACACAGAACATCAAACAAGTAAAACCTCATTGCCATTGAGAACACTGTGTTAGGAATTGAGATGCAAATAATAGACATGGACCAGTCTTGCCAATCCCCCATCTGTGGAGATACTAAGCCAAGACTGTGGAAACAGATAACTCAAATTTCAGGAATCCTAGTATAACGATACAGCACTGCTCCCATGGCTGCACTATGGCCCTGAGCTCAAGGCTGTGCTCTGTTTTACTTATACCAAGGCTGAAAGAATTTATATGCTTGGCTTATAAAAGAGTTGAGAACCCACATTTACATCCATAGGGTTTACAGTACATAACCTGGTATGGCCATATCCCAGTCCTGGTTTTCACTGCACCAGGTCTCTGTAATGGTGACCAAATCCAGGTCTCCTTCCACCATGGTGGCCTCTTGGTCCACAATCTTGTTGCCCAGACTATGAGCATTATCACACATGGCTTTCCAGGATGTGCTGCCATCCCCCCTTTTTTCATTTGCCTTCCCTTATTTTGCTCACTTATTATCTTAGCTGCATTCTTTTCTTCTACCCCCTGGTTTTCATTTTTTTTGTGGTTTTTGTCCTTCTGGATTCCCGCGGTTGACCTCTTGAGCTTGTGGGGGGAAGAAGGACAGTTTGTCTCCCTGGCTCATTCTGCCATCCACCTCCACTAGCTAATTGCTTGCCAATGTAGCATTTAAACCACTCACTGAGGACTACAGTTTACCCCCTGGATGGGTGCAGGCTGTTAGGCCCTTATCCCTCCAGGTGGGGCCCCAGTCCCCAGTCCCCAGTGAAACTGAAACTCTCCTCTCTTCACCATTTTGTCAATTATGCATTGAAGTTCCTGGTGTAGAGAATCCTGTCAGCCCCCTGTCATGGACAGATAGTACTTCTGAGAAGGTCATGGATAGTGCTACTTGCCTAAGACCCCTCCTCAACTCCTAGAACTCTTCCTGCACTATGGCTGGCTCATCCCTAGCTGGGTCATTTGTCCCCAGATGTACAATGATATCTAGCACTCCCTTCTTTCCTTCTGCCCCAGCAATTCCTTAGATCCTCATTCCATCCCTATGTGCTGTGGTGCTGGGGAGGCATGGAACCTCCTTCTCCTCACTTCTACCTACTCCCAACTCTATTCCCCTTACTATGGAGTCCCCCACCAGAATTCATGTCCTTCTCCTCTAGGGTTCTCTGCCATCCTCCTTGGGGACTCCACTGTGGAGAACCCCCATATCCACCCCAGTCACTACTACAGGTGCCTCGGTGGGACATTCCTGGTCCACTAGGGTGGCATTGGAGTTTTGTAGTGGAACTGATTGTGGGATGTGCCTATCTCCACCACCCTAACTCTCCCTAAGCCCACTGTCATCCAGTCATTCCTCCTACTGGGCAACCTCTGAGGTAGCGGCAGTGGACTATGTGGCCCTGGGTGGGGGAGAAGGTCCAAACCAACTCAGCCTTGAGTCTGGGAGTTTCACCCATCTCTAGGTTTCTGTGTCCCCTCACTCCAAGCCATACCAAATAGTTTTCAGCTGATCACCCACCTGTTACCTGAAATATCTATCAAGCAGGCCTCCTACATTCCTGCTTCTTCAACAACTCTTTCAAGCAAGCCCCCTCACCACTCTCACTGTTACCTACAGCAATACAGTTCTTACCTGAGGTCCAATGAACAGGGCCCCTGGCTGTTGGCTGTCTCCTGGGCTGACTTCAGGGCAGACTCCACTTGTTGCAGTCCTTGGCATGGGTTCTGAGCATGAGGACCACAAGTGGAGGGCAGCTTGGTGGTCCTGTCCTTATGAAACACCAGAAAGTGGGTTAGCTGATCAGGATTGGCTGCTCAGTGGGCAGGGCAAGCACCTTGAATTGGCTCTCTGGAGAACGGGGGAATGGCTTGCTCTGTGACTGGCTTCCACCCAGAGACCTGCTTCAGCACTTAGCTCCACTGTGTTGGGCTTCCAAAATGCAGGGGGAGGGCTCTGTCTGCTGTAATCAGGAGTCTCTCTCTCAACCCTGATTGTTGCTCCTCCAAAATGGCATGCAGTCAAGGACTGCTGATCACCATGGGTTTAAATCCCTGACTTGTTCCTTTGTTTCACAGGGCAAGTGCCTTGGATTGGCTCCCTGAAGAACAGGGATGTGGCTGGCCCTGTGATTGGCTCCTACTCCCCACCCTCCTTCAGCACTTAGCTCTGCTGTGTTGGGCTTCCAAAATGCAGGGGGGAGGGCTCCGTCTGGTGTAATCAGGAGTCCCTCTCAGCCTTGATTGTTACTCTTCCAAAAATGTGTGCAGCCGAGGACCGTGGGTCACTGTGGGTTTAAATCCCCAAGCTATTCCTTTGTTTCATGGGGCAAGTGCCTTGGATGGGCTCCCTGGAGAGCAGGGGGTGCAGCTTGCCCTGTGATTGGCTCCAGCCCTCTGTGCTATATGTTCAGTGCACCAGGGCCTTGTGGCATATGCAGGGCTTTTGAAAATCGGGCCCAGTTACTTTGTCTGAGCTTATGTCACTGTAGTCACTGGGTTATGGAACAACCAAGTAATTAAAACAAAATCTAGCAAGAGCCAATATGGCTGCAAAACAATGGTATTGTGGGCAGTGAGAAATGTATAAACTAGCAATTTTTGCACTAACCACTGAGCCACCTAACTGCACCTTCTAATTGTTCACACACACACACACACACACACACACACACACACACACACACACCATCCATATAGCCATATATATTCCAGTGTAACCTAGCAGTGCATTGTCTACACAAAGTTTTACAGATAAAAAAGACATTGAGGGACCATTTTCTTCTTTTCAGGCTCCAATAGACATCAGAGGGTAGGGGGTTGCCATTAGCCACCTCATTTAAATAAGCAATGACATGCATAAGTCTGAAACTAATATAGATAATGGGGGAATGTAGACTAAGAATTTTTGCACTAACCGCTAAGTCACCTTACTGCACATTCTAATTGTTGTGATAAACACACACTGACTAATACATATGCACATATATGCATACATTCCAGTATAGCATAGCAGTGCACTAGCTGCACACACAGAACATTGCCACATGCACACTAACACACATACACTGCCTTACATGGCATTTATTTACTTCTAACCCTAACTTTTATTGTATTTAGGAAAAGCACTGTGTTTTGCCCTAACTCATTGTACTAATCTGTGGCATGACTTGGTAACTAAGGTACTGGATGAGGGAGGTGTAGTGGATGTGGCCTATTTGGACTTCAGAAAGGTCTTTGACATTGTCCCCATAGAAGGCTGATTAACAAACTGTTCAGCCTAGGGGTGGATCCTAAAATAGTTCTGTGGTTGGAGAACTGGCTGAATGGCAGGAGTCAGAGGGTTGTGGTAAACAGGGAGTACTCTGGAGAGGGAGAAGTGAGGAGCAAGGTGCCACAGGTGTTGGTGTTGGGGCTGGTCCTCTTTAATGTCTTTATTGGGGACATTGTTGAGTGACTGGAGGGGAAGGTATACCTCTTCACAGACGATAGAAAGAGACATGCCAGGGGGTGTTGGAAAATGAGGGAAAACCTTAAAAAACTGGAGAAATAGTCTGAAGAATGGCATCTGGGAGTCAAGACAATGAAATGCAGTATCATGCACATAGGGTACAAGAACTCAGCATCAAAGTACAAACTAGGTTGGGAGGTACTGACTGGCACAAAGCTGGAAAGGGACCTGGGAGTTATCATCTTGAAGGACCTAAGAGAAACTAGGCAGTGCGATAAGGTAGATGGAAAGGCTGTCCAGATGCTTGGATGCACAGGGAAGGGTATCAGGAATATAAAGTGGGAGGTAAACTTGCCCCTGTATAAGACACTTGTGAGAGACCGCACCTGGAATACTGCATCCAGTTCTGGAGGCCCCATCTGAGAAAGAACATAGACAGCAGTGGAGGGCAACTGAAATGGTGCAGGGCCAGTGGGATAAGACCTATAAGGAAAGACTAAAGGAGTTAAATATGTATTCCCTGGAGGAAAGAGGGGGACATAAGTGAGACATACAAATACATCACCAGTATAAACAGAGTACAGGAAGAAAGCATCTTCCAAAGTAAGAGATGCTCAAAGTCAAGGGGGCCTAAAATGAAGTTGGGGGGGCTCAGGGGAAACATAAGAAAATATTTTTTTTTACAGAGAGGGTGGTGGATGCCTGGAATAGCCTACCAGAGGGGGTGGTAGGGGCTAAAATGGCCACAGAATTTAAGAAGTAGTGAAGTGAATTAGGTTAACTGTCTGTATTGAAAATGTTTTTTTTTTCATGTTTAAAGAGTGGTGTGATGAACTACATGTTTTTCTTTTGTGTTAGCATATAACACAGTAACATAGTGACTTCCTAGCAAACTTGGGTCAGGTAATTATTTGTATTTGTGTCTAGTGAAGGTTTTGATAGAGCATTTAAAAATTAACTTATTTTGTAGACAATTGTCTGGCCATTAACACATTTTAATAACATGTTTTAGTGATTTTGCAATGTCCATATTTATATTTAGGAGCATTATTTAATATATGTTTATGCACACAATTTTTTTTTTTTTTTAAAAAATGTTTAAAGAAAGCAGATTAGGAGTTCATAAATTATGGAACTAGAAATTTATACAATAGGGTGGACATGCCAGTGGTTGTTGAAAGAATGAGGAAAGACCTTAAAAAACCTGGAGAAATGGTCTGAAGAATGGTAACTGGGATTCAATGCAAAGAAGTGCAAGATCATGCACATAGGGCACAAGAACCCTGGGGCAAAGTATGAACTAGGTGGGGAGGCACTGGCAGTCACAAAGAATGAAAGGAACCTGGAAGTTATCATCTTGGAGGACCTAAAAGAAACTAGGTAGTGCAATAAGGTGGCTGGAAATGCTATCCAGATGCTTGGGTGCATAGGGAGAGGTAGCAGGAGTGTAAAGAGGGAGGTTATCTTGCCTCTGCATAAGACACTCATGACAGACCGCACCTGGAGTATATAAATGGAGTATATGTCCAGTTCTGGAGGTCCCATTTGAGAAAAAACATATACAGGGTGAAGGTGATGCAGTGGATGACAACTGAAATGGTGCAGGGCTTGAGGGATAAGACCTATGAGGAAAGACTAAAGGAGTTAAATACAGTATGTATTCCCTGGAGGAAAGAGGGGGGCATGATGGAGGCATACAAATACATCACCAGTATAAACAGAGTGCAGGAAGGAAGCATCTTCCAAAGTAAGAGATACTCCAAGTCAAGGGGGCACAAAATGAAGTTGGGGGGAGGGAAGGCTCAAGGGAAACGTGAGAAAATATTTTTTCATGGAAAGGGTAGTGGACACCTGGAATCGCCTACCGGGGGGGTGGTAGAGGCTAAAATGGTCACAGAATTTAAGAAGGAGTAAAGTGAATTAGGCTAAAGCAGCAGTACTAAATAAATTGGATCTTTTACAATAGTTTGTTTCCTATGCTCTGTTGAACACTTACCTGGTAATCTTTCTTGTTTTCGCTGTACTATCACCCTATGCTCCACTTTTCTTTGTTTTTGTTTACATTTCTCCCACCCACCATGTTGAATTGGAACCCTCTGCTGCCAACTGCACATGTACATGACTCACAGCACTACATATGGACAGCAGGAATGTGCAGCACAGGGTCCCATGGAAGTAAACAAATGACCTGATGAGGTGTGAGGGGGGAGTTCGGCTGCAAATTAGGCAGCAGCCATACTTACTGTGGATCCACAACAATGGGAATAAATTTTAAATATCTAAAAAACTAAAGATCATTGCAAAAAAATATTTACAAATATGGAAACCAAATCTATGGCTGCATGCTTCCAACCAAAAAACAGAATTTTGAAATTCACTTCCTGATTATCTAGTGCTGCTGCTTTAACTGTCTGTATTGAAATTTTTTTTCATGTTTAAAGAGTGGTATGATGAACAGAGTGATATGATGAACATGTTATTCTTTTGTGATAGCGTATAACATAGTAACATAGTGACTTCCTAGCAAACTTGGGTCAGGTAATTATTTGTATTTGTGTCTAGTGAAGGTTTTGATATAGCATTTACAAATGAACTCATTTTGTAGACAATTGTGTGGCCAATACCAACTTTTAATAACATGTTTTAGTGATTTTGTAGTGTCCATATTGATATTTAGAAGCATAATTTGATATATGTTTATACAGACAGATTTTTTGAAAACATGTTTAAAGAAAGCAGATAAGGAAGTGCATACATTGTGGAACTATTAAAAATAATGTGGAGACTATTCCACTCCATATTACAGCTTAAAGTGGCAGTATAGCCTAGAGATTAATGAGCTATGAATGAGACTGGTACATCCAGCAGACCTGGATTTGATTGCCACAACCTCCACTTGCATGCTGTGTGATTATAAGCAAGTCACAACCACCCAGTGCTCCAGGTTGCCCTTGAAAACAGGCACTTGTGCCTAGTGGACATTACCCAGTTAACTAAAGAATAAAAAAATGATTATATGAATTCTTTTGTGAGGTATGTTAGCAGTGAAACACTGTACACTAATTTTATAATTATAATGTGAATTTGTCAATTCCCTGATGAAGAAGTCTTTATGATCTTGAAATGCTGCCTGGTTTGGAATAAAGAATGTTGGCAGATGAAAATTAAAACTATACACTTCATGTGAAAGTAGGTCTCTGGTCTGATTTCTCAGTTATGCTTAAGTTTTTGTCTGGCCTGTCTCAAGCCTTTTAACATAGCATCTGAAATCTGAAACCTCCTTCCTCATTCTCAATTACTCATTATGCTTGTGAAAACCAGTGACTTGACATGTTTATGAGCCTATTAATCTTTCTTCAAAGATAATTTTAGCCAGATTAAAGCTTAACGTAAAACGCAGTGCTTTGAAGCTCTCCTCAGCAGACTGCTACAATTAATTAGTGTACTGATAACACAAAGGGCAAGATATTCAAAGCTTTGCGCCGGGCAAAAACCGTTTGCACAGGTTTAGCGCGGGATTAGCGCGGGTCTGCTATATTCAAAATGCCAAATAGAGCGGGCAAACTGCATTAGCGCTGGACAAAATTATAATGTATGCAAGGGGCAAACTGACATGAATACAGGCGCAATGCTATATTCAGCGGCTAGTGCCACGCTAAGTGGTTTAGCGCGACCTAGCGCGACACTTAGCGCGGTGCACATTACCGCCCAGGAAAAGCTCGTCTTAATCCTGGGCAAGCAGCCTTGCGCGACACTGTGGCTTTGCGCGGTGTTTGCGCGGGTTTAGCGCGACCCTAACAAATAAATATGACACATAGATAAAGCCAAACATAGAGGAAGCATGCTGCTAACTGATGGCATCACAATGATGCCATCATCTGCCACCAGTCCCAGCCATGCCAGGCAGTAAGTGGTGACCCTGCCACCAGTGGACAGCACGGCAGTGTGGCCATACAGCACACACCTGCAGACCGCACTGCCATGGACACCAACAGATGCCAGCACACACATGCAGCACTGTGGGCATGGAGGATGTTGAGGGGAGCATGTATGGGTGGCGAGGCTGTGCTACAGACCAGGTGTGGCCACAAGGCTGGGACACATCATGCAGTGTACGTGGGCCAGTACTGGGAATACCCCAACACCAGTGTGCCTTTCGGATGATATATCCCCCCCCGGCCACATATCTCACAGTTGTACAACTGCCATAGCACATAAAGCCAGGAATGTACATGTCACTGTGAGCATCCATGCCACAGGTGCAGCATCTGTGGGTCACACAACAGAGTAACAGTAATGTCCAGTGTCAGTAAACATCCGCAGGTTGGGTCTCTCACTGTGTATAGTGCAGTCATCATCACTGTCCTACACACCATAGGCATTGCTGTGTCCACACACTACTGGCCCACCTTGCTACTGTAGTTGCTGCTGTGCACTGTAGCATGCCCTACAGTGTGACAGTTGCATGCACCACCACCGCCTCCTGTGCCTATGCTGTCCTGTCCCCTGGGATACAATATGCTATGCTGCACTGTTTACACGTAGCCTGCAGCTATCATCATGCACTGCCAGACTGACCTACAGGTGGAGCTGCGGTGGGACCTGGTCAGCCCCTGTACTTCCAGACTGACCTACAGGTAGCTCTATGGGACCCTGCAGTAACGCTGGGCAAACTGCATGCAAATCAGGGTATAATGAGATGCTAATCCAGTTGTTTGCCCAGAGACTACCTAAGTAGGCTCATTTGCATGGCACTTTTGAATATGGCACATTTTAGCTCCGGGCAAACGTGTTTGCTCTGGGCTAACTGCTTAGCACCGCGCTAATGCCGTGCTAATGTGTTAGCACGGCGCCAACGGTACGGGGAATATTGTACAGTTTTGATCACTGTTCTTTCACATCTGCTGCTTCCTGCAGCTGTACTGAGTCCATGCATTTGCTGGCACACACATTGGCCACGTAGTTCATCTGTACCTGCCCTCATGTTGCTGTGTACTGTGTTGTTGTTGTGGTTTGCACTTTCTGGTTGCTTTATTCAGTGCTGTCTTATTCCAGGGCAATGTTGCCCTGCACTCCAAGCCCAGTTTGCATGGCCTCATTACCATGCTATATTCAGAAGCTGTTTGCCCTGGGCTATTCCGTTTGAATATAGCTTGCTCTGTGCTCCGGGCTAAGTTTGCCCACTGGGCAGTGCTAATTTGGCCCCGGGGCAAAGTTTTGAATATCTGGCCCAAAATCTCCAATATTATCTAGTCCATTAGGAAATTTGAGGGCTCCCTTTTTCTACTGAAATAGCAAAATGACTGCGGGGCTGCACCCACTGCAGTCATGAAAATGAATGCTGGGCAGGAAAAAGCCTCAGCCTGCATTAATATAGAGTCCTAAATGAGGAAAAAATTGGGACTATTTCAAAACAAAAGCAAAGCAATACACTGGGAAGATAAAACAGAATTCACATATGCCCAAATTTACAATTATATTAAAAAATTTAAACAACACTGTTTGTGTTCCCTTTAAGCAAACATACCTCTTGACTTGGTCCATGCACCATGATGTTTGTTTGTTTGTCTATTTATTTATTGTTTAATGGAAGATCCTGATTCTAACACGGGGCATGATTTTTGCCTAGTACTGCCTTAAAACTACCTAGACACCAAAATGAGCCCGAATCATCCCTTTGGATTCCTGAATCAGTATGCCATTTATGTTTTTCTTTTCTTTGCGTACTTTCTTCTGCTCCTAGGGCCAATGCACTGTAAGAAAGGATGATGTTGCCATACCTGGTATAATCTGCAAAATGTACAGAGAAATACAAAAATTGAGCACTGGCACAAGAAATCAAAGCCCAGTTCTGAGCTCAGTCTACCAAATAAATAAACTGTCCTAGTTGCTAAACTCAGTGACTAAGCACTGCAGTTTGAGGGCAGTACTAGGCAAAATGGCATCCTTTTTAGAATCGGGACCCGCAAGGCACAGCCACAAAAATTAACACAGATAAAAGTAAAATTCAAATATATCTTATTAAAATGTTTTCCTAAATTAACATAAATTCTGTAATGTCAGTCATTTATTGAGAAAACAATTCATATTGTGTGTGTCTATATCTTAAACTGGCATGCTAGCACCAGTATAGTTAGGGTTGAGAGACAGATTCTGTGTTAAACCCCTAACTTTGCACCTTCATAGCTTTGACAGTGTGTTAGACGAAATTAGCTGACATTTTGCATGCATTGTCCAAAAAATTCCATGTCACAGATCCTCTTTTGTTTTCTCACCACTTGCTTCTCACAGCACAAAAAAATATTTTTGTCATGACAGCCTCTATCTTCTTCCCCATGAACTAAAACACATGGAAGATACATAAGAATTGTGTAATTTAAAAAAACAAACACGTGGATCTAGCTAAGCAGGATCCGTTTAGCTAGATTCTGGTGTTTGTTTTTTAAAACAGTTGCCTGAAATACCTTTTCCTTGCACCCCCAAAATCCAGGATGCCCAGCTTAGTGAGAGGAGCTGTTAACCCATGTTCTCTGTATGAGAACAGTTGGACTTTCTTGAATGCTGAAGCCACTGCTGGAGTTATGCTGCTGACTTCAGTTGAAGCAGTGAGCCGATGAGCCCCTCTTCTTCCTGTCTCCATCTGTCTGTCTGTCTCTGTCTGTCTGTCTGTCTGTCTATCTATCTATCTATCTATCTATCTATCTATCTATCTATCTATCTATCTATCTATCTATCTATTTTGCTAGTTAGCTAGCTACCTGACTAATGAAAACTTTTGTAAAGCAGAGTGGGGTGCTCAGCCCCTCCATATTGCTTCTTTTCCCCACTCCCTTCCAGGTTGCCCACCCCCCTTCTCATGTTCAAGTTAGCAGATCAGAGTGCCCACCCCTACTACTGTTTCTGTTGACCCCCTCCCCTCCAGGTCACCTGCCCCATTCCCAGTATGTACATGGTGGCACTGGGGTGCCCACCCTCCAGTGCTGTCAAATAGTAGACCAATACTTGGGTGCCCAATCCCCAGTGCTGGAATATGACTGCTCCTGAAATAAAGAAAACTATCCCTCAATGGTTTCTTTTTGGTTTTTTAACCTGTAAAAAAAGAAAACAGTCCCTCACCAATCTGACCCCCCCACACACATACCACACACCCAACCCTGACCTACCACTCAGCACCCACCCCATCCCCCTCACACACACCCCACACACACCCTCACTCAACTGAACATGTCCCACAGCATAGATCCACTTTCCAACCAAAGACACATCTTGCTGCTGGAACAGGCGACTGCCATATGAGAACTCAGGTAAGTGAGGTTTAATGTATTTCAATGAGTTTTTAACTTTTATTCATAACTTTGTCATTTTTGAATATTTTTACACCACATTTTTAATATGGGCTTCTTGGGACCCAACATCATGACCAATAGTGGTGGAAGTATGCAAATCTGGCCCAAAAGGCAATTTGGCTGTCACTTTGTGAAATTACATTTCAAGCAGGATTTGAAAAATGTCTCTACTCTTGTTCCTGAGGTGGGGTCATAAGACGGCTATGTTGAAAATTTTGGTTCAAAATATGTAAAAATGACAAAGTTATGAACACACATTAGAATCTTTCTACACTCACCGATAATTTTGGTAATTTTCAATATTTTGACCCAAAATGTTCAACGTAGCCATTTTTTCATACAGCCTCATAAATGTGACAGCTGTCATTTTTTTAAATCATGGGCAAAGTGTATTTTTGAACCTGTGACATGGAATGTTTTGGTGGAGATTTGAAAATTTTCACTTACCAAGTTCATGAGGTGGGGTAATAGTTAAGGTTGAGTAGGCTGTTTACTGTTAAACCCCTACTTTGTACTTTAATAGCTTTGTTCCCATTCAACTGAATTGCATGAAAATTTGCATGCCCAGTTGTGGGGGGCAAAGTCTCTTGATTTGCCTAGTTTTGTTACAGTCGGATGTGTGAATTCTGAGATCTGGATTATGTCTTTTTAGGAAATTTTTTTTCTGTTTTAGTCATCACCTAAAGCTCAGATGGTTTAATAGAACATTGACTTTACAAATCAAATGTATAACTGAAGTCTCATAAGCCATTTCCATTTTGACCATCAGCTTTTTATCCTAACAAATAATAAAACTACAAAACAGAAAAAGCAGAGCACATTTTAATATGCAGTATGAGGAAACTAGAAATAAAATCAGCCCCAAACTATGGGACTGCCTCTGGGTCTTCCAGTCACAAAGGGGAAAAGCAGAATGGCTAACTCCCTGCTAAAGTATGCATATCACTGTATGCGCTCCCACTGATAGTCTGTGTACTTGAAACACATTTAAAATCATCCCCTATTCACCATCCCTATCATTAGGATACCTATCTCACATCCAGTGTCCACTTGGTCTACCTCTCCATGAATTTGTCCATTTTATCTTGTGTGAGGTATGTCAACCTCTCCATTTCCTGTATCTCATTAATTACCTTACACCTCTCTGCAAAAGTGGGTGGTTCAAGTTGAGCCATTTTCAGGTTAGAACTTTTCCCAGCACTGCTATGCATGTATACCACACATAGCGAAAGTTAGCTCTTCACACAGATGGTGAGAGCAGTCCCAAAATTAAGTTAGGAAATGGTAAGGGAATTGGACTTTGGAAGAGGGTTGTCAATGTGTTAGTTATCTCCATTTTAAAGTTGTCTAAAACTGGGTACATGTAAACAATATGGGTGTGTGTAGCGATGGGCTCCCCACAGTTCCTCCAACATGCTGATGTATTGATGTTGTCCTGTTTAACTTTAAGTTGGGGGGAGGGTGATAAAATAATAGGGTTTAAATTTTTAAAGCAAATTCTTTTGTGTGGTAAGGAAGAATAATAAATAAATAAATAAAAAAGCAGCTTTCACAATGCTGATGACATCACAATGCATAGTGCAGTACTGAAGCTAGCTGTTAAAATCAAAGGGAAACAGTAAAATCTTCTTCACAGTGTGGTGACAAAGAAGTTTTGAATGAGCCTTCCCAAACCCTGATCTACTCATTCTGTATGAGATGGACTCCTGCTTCCATTTCCCATTTTGTTACTGTGTGGTGAGATGCTTCTTTCTTATGGAAATTTAAAAATTGCTATATGTGGGATATCGCTCCCTTAGTAGTTGTGAAAGTCAGCAACTGTCCAAATGTGGGGCCTCCTTCCAAAGATACCTGTGTTCTATGGGGCACAGCTGAGCCTGTACATAGTTTCTTAGTTGAAAATATCTAAGTCTGTCTGTTATCTGCCAACCAAATTCCATGACAAAATTAATCAAACATGTATACAGTGTCACCCTTCAACATTCATGCAGGGTATTGGAGGTCATGCTGTGCTTGTCTTCTATACCATAAGTCTAAGGAGCCTGTAGGAAAGTCAGTATTCCAAACAAACCAGCAATACCTCCAACTTTGCTGGGACATCAATGGGAAATGTTAGAATTTATCCCACGCATGTAGGGTCAACTTCATTGCTGAGGACCATGTGTCTATGGGTGGACAATGCTGTTGCAAAGTGAACAGGGTGGTTAGAAGCAGTCTGTCTCCCATTGAAAATTCCTCTAGAGTGCAGCAATGTGCACATATTTGTGTTTTCCCCCAAAGAAGTGCCCCGTGGACCTGTGTGTTAAGCCAGTATGCCTCCAATTCTGGGACTGCCCATCCTCCCTATTTCTTTTTGGCCAAAAGTAGGTTACTTCTCACCCTGGGTCTCCGGTCTGCTCAAATGAATTTGTATATCTTTTCTGTGTATCTGTGAACCATTGTTTAGCTAACCACACGGGGCACACTTAAATACACATACAAATCTAGGTAAAAGGTTCATATTTACAGCTTGAACCCTAGCATGTAGAGGTAGAAGAAGTAATGTCCACCTATTAAAATCCTTCCCAAGTTGTTTGACTAATGGGTTATAATTATCTTGGATGGAATTTTGGTCTGAATTTTTTAGGGTTGAAAGGACTTGCCCCAGAATAGTGCTTTTTGTTGGCTTGGTGAAAAAAAATATTGATCTGTTCCCATACTATAAGGATTTGAAATTTTGATTCTGAGGATGCTCAGTAGGGTCTTTTGGATAGACATTTGATACCCTACTGAGCATGCTCAGAACAAAAATGTCAAATCCTTATAATTTGGGAATGGATTAATATTTTTTCACCAAACCAAATGAAAGGCATCATTCTGGGCCAAGCCCTTTCTACCCTGAAAATTTCAAACCAAAATTCCTGTCTGGGATGTAGGTGCTGACAAAAAAAAAGATTTTTTCCTAAAAACACATTTAGGGGAAATCTTTGAGAACGTGATTCTTAAATTTCAGTCAAAAGTATGCAGATATACCAAACTTAGGTGTCATTTTCAGTGATATGTTAAAATGCATTGTTTCTATTGCACTAAATGCTATTTGTCAGCCATCACATGAACTCTCTCCCACAAAAAAACACCTTTCCCTTTGAGTTCAGACATGTGTTTCCAGGGGTATTGAGGGGACACCTTTGGAAACATGATTCTGAACTGTCAGGCAAAAATATGCAGAAATACCAAACTTAGGAGCCATTTTCTGTAATACTTTAAAGTGCATTGTTTCTATGGCTCTGAATGCTGTTTGTCAGCCATAATAATAATAATAATAATAATAATAATAATAATAATAATAATAATAATAATAATAATCTTTATTTATATGGTGCCTTTTCAAAAACCAAGGTGCCTAACAATTTTAAAATCAAATCAGACATCAATACACATATAGCATTAAAATAAAAGCAAACCATCCAACAAAATGTCACTGAATGCCTGGTGCTACAAAAAAGTTTTTAAAGCTTGCTTGAATCCCTCCACAGTTGTGCACTCCCGTAACCAACAGGGTAGAGAATTCCAAAGAGTAGGGGCAGCATACATAAATGCTCTCACCCCTGATGATTTCAAACATACCCTTGAAACCTCTAGCAACCCTTCATTGGCTGAGCAGAGTGATCGTCCAGGGCAGTAAGGGACCAGGAGCTCTTTCACGTAATCCGGGCCGAGTCCGTGTAGGGCTTTGAAAGTCAGCAAACCAACTTTAAAGGTGATCCACCACTGTAATGGCAGCCAGTGCAGTTCACGCAGCACTGGCAAAATATGACAGGACCAAGCAGATCCCATCAAAAGCCAGGCTGCTGCATTCTGCACCAGCTGCAAGTGGTGGATTTCCACCACAGGAAGCCCTAAGTAAAGGGAGTTGCAATAATCTAAGCATGAGGACACAAAGGCATGGACCAAAGTAGGAAGGTCACCAGACGGAACCAGATGCCTAATCCTGGCGATATTCCTGAGATGATAAAAGGAAGATTTGATGACAGTCAACACCTGCGAATGCAGGGTCAGCCCTTCATCAAAAATTACCCCCAGGTTATGCACCCGTTCAGAGGTCAGGAGTGATACACCACCAAGAAAAAGTCCAAAGGGTGAACCAACCTCCAACCCCCCCATACGGCGACCTGGGTCCACAACCAGCACCTCAATTTTTTCAAAGTTCAACTTCAGCCAGCTGGAATCCATCCACTCCTCGATTCCTTTCAGACAGTTATTAAAGACCAAGAAAGTGCCATCCTGGTCGGATGCAAAAGAAAGGTAGAACTAGGTATCATCAGCATAGCAGTGAACTCTCAGCCCATACCTTCTTACAATGTCTCCGAGGGGTAGCATATACATCGAGAACAACATGGGTGACAGCACTGAGACCTCAAGAACCCCACACGGCAGAGAAATAGGGTCTGAGGAAAAGACCCTAGACACCACTCTCTGTGTTCTTCCTGTGAGGAGTGATGTAAACCACCCAAGAACTGTTCCCGACAGTCCACAGATGTGCCTCAGGTGACCAAGCAGCACCCCCGTAGTCCATGGTGTCAGATGCTGATGAGAGATCCAGAAGAACCAGGATGGAGTGGCTCTTCCAATCTCTAGCCATCAGGAGATCATTGAGCACTCGAACCAGCACTGTCTCGGTACTATGTCTCTTTCGAAAACATAGAAACATAGAAACATAGAAGTTGATGGCAGATAAGGACCGCAAGGGCCATCCAGTCTGCCCATTTCTTTTTTCTACCTTATAAATGTGCCATCGGCCTTTGCTCTGTCAGTGGCCTATCTATTCATAGTCATTTGTATTGCTCCCTTATGCCTATCCCATGCCTGTTTGAAGCCCTGCACTGTATTCATAGCCACCACTTCTTGTGGTAAGCCATTCCATGCATCCACCACCCTTTCTGTGAAAAACCGGACTGGAGAGGTTCATAGATGTCATGGATGGTCAAATGGTCCTCCAGTTGTGTTGCCACTACTTTCTCAATCACCTTCCCTAGAAAGGAAAGGTTAGAGATTGGACTGTAGCTTGCATGGCAGTATGGGTCCAAAGTTGCTTTCTTCAAGAGTGGTGTTACCACTGCCACTTTCAGGGAGCTAGGAAACTCTCCAAATTCCAAGGAGCACCAGACTATCCATGCTAGGACCAGACCAATGACATCAATACAACCCAGGATCAGGGAAGTTGGTCTAGGGTCCAGACTACAGCATGTAGGGTGCACACCCTGGAAGATCCGCATGACATCCATGAACTCTGGTTGGCTGAAGGTACTCCAGGAAGGCAGAGGGAGCAGTGACCTCGTACTGATCTAAAGTAACACCCATAGAGTGTGCCGGTTGGAATACCACCCTAATGTCAGCCACCTTAGTAGCAAAGAATCAAGCAAGTACATCGCACTCTAATTGTGAAAAGGCTTCTGGAGTTGTAGACAGGCTGGGTTGCACAGTCTGTTCACAGTTTGGAAAAGCTGAGCTGGTTGATTCTGAGCTGCTGCAATCTCCCTGGACTGGAATTCTGCCTTCTTATGGGGGATTGCAGATTGATAGGCTTGATAATGGTCTATCAAGGGTGAACTTCTGCCAGCAATGCTCTAACCTTCATCCTAGTCTCTGCATCTCCCTCAGAGTCCCATCAAACCATGAGGATCGAGGGCGAAGGGAGAGAGGATGAATGTATAGTGGAGCAATGGAATCCAGAGCCACCAAAATGGCCAAATTATAGGCTGTCATGAGGGTCTCTGGGTCATTGCTTGCCACCGAGAGGGACGAGAGGTCAAGCACCGCTGCTAGGCTGTGAAAACTTATATCTCAAAAAGGACATAGATACATAGACAGTGTCGGCAGATAAGGGCCTATGGCACACCTAGTCTGCCCATTTGAGCTTGTAAGCTCAGTTTATGTTTTCCTAGAAGTCTGTTGCCCCTTACCCCTGACCTCCAGAATTCCTTTATGTCTATCCCATGCATTCTTAAATCCTTGATTGTTTCAGCCCCACCACTTCCTCTGGCAGGGTGTTCCACTTGTCCACCACCCGTTCTGTGAAGAAATTCTTCCTCACGTTTCCTCTGAATCATCCTCCCTCCAACTTCATCCCATGCCTCTAGTCCTGGAACATCTTTTCGCTTAACAATAGTGTATTCCTGCACCCTGTTCCTCCCTGCAAGATACTTGTATGTCTCTATCAAATCCCCTCTCTCCCTCCTCTCCTCCAGGGAGTACATATTCAGTTCTTTCAACCTGTCTTCACAGGACTTGTGATGCAATCCATGTACCATCTTTGCTGCCCTCCTCTGAACCTTCTCTACCATGTCTTTGTCCTTACGTAGGTAAGGTCTCCAGAACTGTACACTGTACTCCAGGTGGAGCCTCACCAGTGTCTTGTATAGTGGAATTATGACCTCCCTTTTCCTGCTGGTTCTGCCCCTGCCTATGCATCCCAGCATCCTATTTGCTTTACCTGCTGCCTTGTCACACTGTTTCCCTACCTTGAGGTCATCAGAGATGATAACCCCAAGATCCCTTTCCTGCTTGGTGCATGCTATATCCTCACCCCCCAACTGATATATATTGTGCCAGGGTTTTTGTGCCCCATATGCATTATCTTGCACTTCTTTGCATTGAATTTCAACTGCCAAACCCCTGACCATTCTTCAAGTTTCTGCAGGTCACTTCTCATTCTGTCTACACCCTCTAGTGTATCTACTCTGTTACAGAGCTTTGTGTCATCAGCGAACAGTGAAATTCTGCCTTCTAGGTCCTGCGCAATGTCACTGATGAAGATGTTGAATAGGACCGGTCCCAGCACTGATTCCTGTGGTACCCCACTGGTCACTTTTCCTTCTGTGGAGTGACAGCCATTTACCACCACCCTCTGTGTCCTGCTGCCCAGCCAGTTACCTACTCACCACACTACTGTCCTGCCCACACCCATATTCCCCAGTTTGTGCAATAGTCTTCTATGTGGCACAATGTCAAAGGCCTTGCTGAAGTCCAGATAAGCCATGTCCTGCCCTCCCTGATCCACCTCCTAGTCACCCAGTCAAAAAATTCAACGAGGTTGGTCTGACATGACCTCCCCTGGTGAAACCATGCTGCCTTGGGTCCTGTAGTCCATTGACAACCAGATGTTCCACCAGTCTCTCCTTCAGTAGTGCTTCCATGATCTTCCCACTACCGAGGTGAGGCTGACTGGTCTATAGTTCCCTTCCTCTTTGTTCCCACTTTTGTATAAAGGGACTACATCTGCTGTCCTCCAGTCTTTGGATACCTCCCTGTTTCCAGTGATCAGCTAAACAGGATAGCCAGAGCTCAGCCACCACCTCTCTTAGTTCTTTAAGGACCCGGGGTGCACCCATCTGGTCCCATTGCTTATCAACTCTTATACTTCCAGTTCCTTCAGGACCCTTTCTCGTGTAAAGGGACTTGTGTCCATTTCTGTACCATTCTCACCACTTGTACTCCCTTCAGACCCATTACCCTCCTCTTCCTCAGTAAAGACTGAGTAGAAATACCTGTTCAATATGTCAGCTTTACTGTTGTCATCCTCCACCTTGTTACCCCATCCTCCCCTTCAGTCTTACTATCCCTCCCTTTGCCTTTCTTTTTTCACTTATGTACCTGTAAAGGGTTTTGTCCCCTCTACCCACTGATTTTGCAATATGTTCTTCTGTCTGAGCATTGGATTCCCTTACTGACCTCCCTGCCTCCCTTTGCTTCTCCTGCTACTTCTCCCTATCCCCTTCTGCCTGTGTCTTTTTGTATTGCCTGAATGCAATCTTTTTGGCTTTCACTTTCTTTGCTACCTCTTTGGAAAACCATAATGGTCTCCTCTTCCTTTTCCTCTTGCTAACCTGCTTAATGCATAATTCTGTTGCTCTTGTAATCCCCATTTTAAATACTACCCACTGTTCCTCAACCCCTGATTCCTGCTCCATTCCCCTTAATGCCTCTTTCAAATATCTCCCCATTTTCCCAAAGTCTGCCCCCCTAAAATCCAGGATACGTGTTTTTGTGTGGTTTGGTTGTGCTCTTTCTGTGATTTCAAACCACAATGACTGGTGGTCACTGTTCTGCAGGTGCTCCCCACTGTTACCCCATCACACTGTCCCTGTTTGTGAGCACAAGGTCCAGTATTGCCTTCTGCTGAGTTGGTTCCATGACCAGTTGCTTGAGGAAGGCACCCTGAAGGAGTCCAGGATAAATCTGCTCCTAGTTGATGCTGCTGCTGGGATGCTCCAGTCCACGTCTGGAATATTGAAGTCTCCAACCAGTACTACCTCACCCTTGTCTGCCATCCTTTGGATGGCTAGCATCAACTCTATCTATTTCTTCCTCCTGGGCTGGTGGTCTTTAGACCACACCTATCTCGGATAGCTGGCCCCATTTTCCTTCCAGTTTAACCCACAGTATCTCTCCCCCATTTTGTTCCTCCTGGATCTCTGTGGCCCTTATGTCATTTTTCATATACAGCACCACTCCTCCTCCCTTCCTACCTGCCCTGTCTCTTCTGAATTTGTTGTAGCCAGGTATGTCCATCTCCCAGTCATGGTTATCATTACACCAGATTTCAGTGATGGCCACAATGTCCAGGTCTGACTGCACCATGACAGCCTCCAGATCTTCCATCTTGTTGCTAAGGCTCCTGGCATTGCTTTGCCATGCTTTCCATGATTTGATCTCCTAGACTGTTTCACTGTTCTACTCCAGCCCCTTCCTTGGTTGTCCTTTATCCCTGGTTCTCCTTGCTGTCTTCCCTTCTGCTGAATTTTGCCCTTTTCTGCCTATCCACCTCTTGGGTACTAATCTCCATCTTTTGCACACTGCTTTGTAGAGATAGCCACTCCTCCAGTTCACTGGTTCCACTGCTAGCTGTGGGGGTGGGCAATTAGGTACCCTCCTTGCCGGCCTGCCACCCCCCTTTGCTACCTAGCCATCTCCACAGGGGTAGGCCTACAAAGAGGAGTGCTAAAACTAAACCCCACAGTGTAGTGATTGGACCACCCAACTGGTTCCACCCCCAAGCCAGAGGCTTCAATCCCTAGGAGGAAGACTAAGTCAAGGGAGTGTCCATGTTTATGAATAGCAGTGGTAACTACCTGTGTGAAGCCCAGATAGCCATCACATTAAATCATCCTCCAAAAACTATTAGTTTTTTAGTTTAGTTTCTTTATTTGATCAACCAAGATATGACAGCATCATGATTATTTACAACATTTACAAAACGTTATTGCACAGACTGATCATGTATACAATAATAAACACATTAATACAATAGACAGTGTTTCTTCTATAAAAACATTAAAATTTCTAGATCATTGTTCCAGCATTATTTGTAATATCATACCCATCTCTACTTATGATTTAACATTCTATAATTTCTTTTTTTGCTCTTAATTATAGAGCTCAAAAATTTTGCAATCAGTATTGCTTCATCTGGGCATTGAGGATGTAATAAGATGCATACTAGATCATAACTAGTATCTGCATAAATCTCTAAATAATCCTTCAGTAATTGATCCCTGACCTTTTTATACAAAGGACATATCAATAATATATGCCTTACAGTTCTTCATGTCCCTTATTGCAAGGACAGAGCCTCTCAACCCCTGTTACACCATCATTAGCACCTCCACTATTAAAATACATATATTTTGAGTTAACTAACCCCAGACTCATCCAAGTGATGGCTTTTCTGTATGCTGGTGTCAAAGAGAAAGAAAGCTACAACTCTAGAGCATGATCAATTTATTCTCTTTGTACCATCTGGCACATTTTTGCTTTCTGATAGATATCATATCAAGGGTTTTCCCTAGAGAATACAATTTTTTTCTTAATGAGTTCTCTATACTGGGGTAAAATTAAAACCCCCTTAATATGATCATTCCATAAATGATCCCTTTTTATCCTATCTAATTTGTTTCTAAGGGCATTAAGCCACAATGATGATAAACCCGTTTCTATCCATTGCTCTTTTCTTGAAGACACATTTTTGGAATTATATTTTTTCAAGGATGTATAATCCTAATCCAATATGAGATTAATGCAAAATCTTTAAAACAATAAATCAGAACTCTCCCCAGTTCCGCCCTAACCATGACATTCGAAGTGAGCTAGGGACTTTAAGAAGTGCTTTATAATAGTATGACAGGGGCTTCTCCAGCTCCTCCTTATTCACATATCCCCAAACTTCAGATCCATATAACAGAAGGGGTTGAATTTTTGCCTCGCTGGCCTTAAGAGCAGGTGTGACCAAGTTTCCCCCATAAACATAGTTAAATTTCAGCAAAGCCCTTGCAGCAAGTTTTGCTTTATTTATCTGATTTGTAATGTGGGCAGACCAAGAAAATGTAGAGACCAATTTTATACCCAAATGACAATATTCTTTGACCAAATCAATATTATCTTCCCCAATTCTGAATCTATATCCTTTCAATTTCTGGTTGCTGTTCCTGAAGATCATTATTTTTTTTTTTTAATATTTATTTGGAGTTCTAAAAACCTACATTTCCTATACAAAATATTGATTTTCTCCTGTAACCTAGATCAGGTTAATGAAAATATTACCAGATCATCTACATATGCCAGAGAATAGATTAGAGTGTTATTGATTTTAGGAGAATCAGAGACAGCAAAGTCCTGATGTACTAATAATTTGTTAATGTACAAATTAAATAAAACAGGTGCCAACAAACAGCCCTGTTTTACTCCACTATTTGAATCAAATGGTTGAGTTAACTTACCATTATTATCATATCTAATGGATGTAGATGTGCCTGAATATAACTTTTGAATTAATCTAAGTAGACAATCCATACCCTTCTGATATAAGAGTTCCCATGGCTTTACCCTATTAATAGAATCAAATGCTGATTCAAAATCAATAACGACTACATATAGCCTAGATTTCCTCAGATGTACATACTTTTCAATTAAATGTGCTAAACAAAACACATTACCAACCATGGAGAAGCCCTCCTGAAAACCTGCCTGACAGATAGGAATTTGAAAGGTGGATTCAACCCACTTATTTAATCTATTCAGTAAGAGTCTAGAAAATATTTTAGAATTTATGTCCAACAAACTAATAGGATGAAAGTTCTTTGGGTCACAAACTAAGCCTTTCTTATGAATAGGAACAATGATATTACATGTCCAAGAAACAGGGATAAAGTTATGTTTCGAACATAAATTAAAAAACACTGTAAGAAGAGGAATCCAGAATTCCTTATGTTCCTCTAAACTGCGGGCAGAATATAATCTGGGCCAGGGGCCTTGTTATTTTTTAACATCATTATAGAGACTTCAATTTCCTCAGCAGAAAAGACTATGGGATTTCCTACTCTCCTTAAACAATCCAGGGGAACATTATCAACATTTTCTATACAAGGTGTTTTACAAAAGATTTCTTTAAAATGTTTTACTCAAGTTTCTCTTGGAACATATACTAATAGTGAGGGCTGATATTGATTGGTTCTGTTCGCAACCATATTCCAAAATGCCTTGACATCTTTATTTGAAATGATCTGATACATCTCTTCCCATAACTCATTTTGAAAAGTTAACCTCTTTAGCTGGAAGAATTTGTTATATTGTTTCCTAGCCCTGTTTAGAGAAGAATAATTTTCCCTAGTCGGATGGTTTCTAGTCCATCTGATTAATTTCCTAAGATTCCTTTTTTCATTTTTACATTCTCTATCAAACCAGGTTTTTATTTCTGTTTTAGGTTCTGATTTGGAGTTTATATAAATTATCACTCTAAGATCTTAATTAAGTTTATTTAACTGGGCTTCAACGCATCCTATGTTATCCCAGGCTCGATCTTCCTTTTTTTTTTCAAATTCCCTCAATAAGTTTTCCAACACTTTTCCAGTTATAGACTTAAAGTTCAAGCACTGTTTCCCTTCTGAACTCAGTTGTGCCAAGAGTGCGCAGGGGAATGGGTCATAAGGAGCATTATTATTATCGATCATAATTTGCAAACTCAAAGCCATGTCATCACTTTCAGATCTTATAGATATTTTTAATGAAAGGAAACTCTCAAGACACTCAGGCTTAATTATAGCGTAATCTATTGTGGTCTGTCACACCCCAGAAAAAAGGTATAGTCACCCTCCCTATCACCTTCTATTCTTCCATTCAAAACCATCTGGGCATTTTCTTCAATAAATCTAATTAAACCCCAGCCTCGATCATTTACTCTTTTATCCTTACTACTCCTGCTATTGCAATATTTAAGTTTAGCTGATTCTCCAGATCTTGAAAATTATCATGAGTTGAAACTACTGGTATTGAAGTCTCCCACTATTAAAAGAATACCTTTAGGATATTTCTGAAAAGCAGTGTCAATGTCTGCACACAAAGAACTCCAAATATTCCTAAGTCCATCTAATTTATTAGATGGGATATAAATAGATGAGAAAGAGAGTTTTCCTGTCCTTTTTTGACAAATGACTTCAATCATCTTATTCTCCAGTTGTTGCAATTTTGCAAATAAAATATTAATAGAACTCTCTGCGTTGTTTTTTAGATCTCTTAAAGCTTCCAGCAACACTACATTTGCCATACCAGGATGTGTCAATGCCTTAAAAGTATACTTTGAAAATGTATCTGGACATTGAGCAAAGAGATATTTCTCCATCACTATTTGTACTACTTCCTTATCCATTTTCTAAAATACTGTGGAGGTAGAACCTGTCAATATAGAGATATTCTCCCTTACTAGTGAAACCCCAGGAACTGGTTCCTGATAAATATTACCCACATTTTCAGAAAGTCCAGAAAACATTTCTAAGGGACTGAACAATTCTAATCTTGATTCTTGTTCATTCCTAGAAGCAGTGGCAGAATTCTCAATCATCTCTACAGCCAATGCCTCCTGAAAAATCTCTGTAACCTCTTGTTTATTATTTTCCTCTACATTAGATTTAGTCAGAAAGAAATCGGTGATGTTTTTCTGTGTAATTTGTTTACCATCATTTCTCTCAAATTTATTTTTACAGGGGCTTCCTTTTATTTTCTTTTTCCTCTTAAAAGGACTTTGGGTAGTGGTTAATTTCTCTTCACCACCTAAGTTACTGACTAATTCGGGATTCTTAACCACTCCATCAATCTCATTACTTACTTTTTTCTAAATCACCAACCAGGTCTGAGGCCAATTTAGTAGTATTTTTCAGTGCCTCTGCTCAATAGGGGTAGAGGTAATTCATAGTGTATCATGAAATACACATCCATTATTATCTTTTTTCTTTTATTTTTGGTTTCTCCTCAGGTACATTTCCTTTTATACCCCTCTTTTGTGGCAAGCATTTTGCCACTTCTAGTGAACATCAAGTAATACAATAAAAATCTCAGGGAACAATTCTAAAACCACTTTAATATCCTTGTTCCTTATAAATTTTATAATAATATATTCCTGACAATAGACAAAAGGAGCAGACTAGTCTATTGCACTTCTAACATGCTTCCTTAATAAACTCTAAATATTTAAATAGTAGCAACTGTTTACTAACAATGTATAAGCAGGAAATATATATGCCTCAATCTTAACCACCCATAGTGTTAACGAAAATATACCCCCTTGTTAAAAAGGCCTGACACGGGAAGCAGAGAGTGCAATATTCCACACTTATTCCTTTAAAAACACAAAAACAATCATCTGGAATTTGCACATAAATATACAAAAGGTGGACACATGTAGGTTTTTCCAGAAAAAGAGAGGTCCTACAAAGTTTGGAATACTTAAGGATCCTCTTTAGTCCATTCTTTTCCACCCGAGCCTTCACTACTTTCCTCTCACAACCAGTTCAATCAATCCAGTCTATAGGGCATTACATCTTCTAGAGTTCCATTAAAAATACATACAAAAATAAACATAAGTCCAGACTTCTGTGTATCAACTATTACACACAGGCACAAATTTATACACGTTTATTCGTCTATACCTTTAAAACATTCGCATGGTTTCTACACAGCTTCTTCCTCTTCTTAGTTCTTAGATATCAGATCAAAAAACATTTCACATTGGTTTCAGACTCCAATCATCACCACAGTGATTTGGCGATTCCAGAAATGTTTTAAAACCACACTTTAACTGCCTTCAAAATTGCCTCAAAACACAGCTAAAGCAGTCAAAGCAGTTAAGGCAAAAAGCACTCACCAATAGAAAAAGCCGTGATGAAATTCATCGAATGTCTAAGATACTGACAAACAAAAGGGAGACCGGGGAGGGAAAAAAGCCAGCTTCACCGAACTGAACTCAGAGGCTACTACTCGCCCCAAAAACAATGTTTCCCTTGGAGTACAAACTTATGCTTGCAGGGGTATTTAGAGGACACATTGGGGAGTTTCAGGTGAAAGTATGCAGAAATGCCAAATTTAGGAGCCACATTCTGGGAACTTCAAAATGGCTAAGACAGTGTTGTTTGCAGGGCCATAGTTGAGGAAAAAGGTTTGTCCCCTCACTATCTTAAATGAGAATGGTACCTCCCTGAACAGGTCAGCACCTTTAAATACTTAGGTGTCACTGCTGACAATACCCTTTCCTTTGTGACCCATGTCTACAATATTGTCAGTGCAGTCTATAAAAAACTAGCTGCCCTGTACAGGCAAAGGCATATTCTCACCCAGGAATCCAAGTTGACTACAGCATCACTGTATATGGTGCAGCCACAGACACTGTACTCAGTAGGGTTAAACTAGTTCTCAATAAGGCCTGTCATTTCATTTGTGATACTGATAGACTTACCCACACATGCTCTCTCTACTCTTTAACCAACTGGCTTCCCCTACAGAAAATAATTAAATTTCCACACCTGTCTTCTAGGCAAAAAAATATCTTATGGGCCTCACAACACCGGCATTACAAAACCTTCTGCATCCTGGCCTAAACCAATACTCCACCAGGAATATGTCAATAAATGCTCTTAATGTACCTTTTCATAGGACAAGCCTTGCAATGTGCTCTTTTGCTGTTAGGGCTCTGCAGTGGTTGAATGACCTACTGGATACTCTGATGAGTCTCCCCAAAATTGACCAGTTTATAAGGGAATTAAGACAAACCCTTACCCCCTCTGCCAGCAGTGAATGCCACTGATCTCCCTCAAACTATGCTTGAGTAACCTTCCCAACACCTGACTTAGTTATTGTAGTTTGCCATTGTCTTGCTCTTAGTACTATTTCTGCCATGTTGACCTGTACATAGACAAAGCCACATGTACGCTGCCTTGTTACTGTCTTTACTGTCGGTAAGCTCTCTATCTATTGTAATATACTGATGACAAGGTACCTTTGTAAATGAGCACCTGTGCCCAAAGTTGCTGCCTTGTTGCTACTGCTACTGTCCTGTAAACTCTTTATTGTTGTGTTGTAATAAACTGATGATGAGGAACTTTGTAAATGAGCACTTGTACTCAAAGGTGTATGTCTGAATTGAACAAATAAAATAAATAAATAAATAAAAAACCAAAATAAATAAATACTGTAGGAGCTATTTATTATGATACTTTAAAATACATTGTTTCTATGATACTGAATGCTGTTTGTCAGCCATCACATGAAATCATCCCCTGAAAACTACCTTTCCCTTGGAGTACAAACTTGTACTTCCAGGGGTATTTAGGGGATGCATTTGGGAACATGATTCTAAAATTTCAGGTGAAAGTATAAAGAAATGCCAAACTTTTGTAATTTTCTGTGATACTTTAAAATGCATTGTTTCAATGGGCACTGAATGTTGTTGGCAAGCCATCACATGAAATCCCCCACCAAAACCACCTTGCCCTTGGTGTACAGATGTGTGCTTCCAGGGCCTTTTAGGGAATACCTTGGGAACATGATTCTGAAATGTTGGGGGGAAAGTGTGCAGCAATGCCAAACTTCTGAGCTTTTTTCTGTGATACTTTAAAATGCATTGTTTGTACTCTAGGTTCCTGAATTCTGTCAGCCATCTTGTAAAATCCCCCCCACCCCAACAAAAATGTCTTTCCCTCGAAATACAGAGTTGTGCTTCAAGGGGTATTTAGGGAACACCTTTGGAAACATAATTCTGAAATGTCAGGTGGAAGTATGCAGAAATGCCAAACTTAGTCGCCATTCTCTGTGATACTTCAAAGTGCATTGCTTCTATGCCACTGGGTGCTGTTTGTCAGCCATCACATAAAATCCCACCAAGAAAAGCTCATTTTCCTTGGAGTACAGACATGTACTTCCAGGGGTATTAAAGGGATAACATTTGGATCATAAATGCCAAACTTAGGAGGAATTTTATGTATTTTTTTTTATTATTATTATTATGCTTACTGCAGTTGTCCAAAATGTTGCTGTCAAGGTCCATGCTTCCTTTCTGTTATTGTCAATGTGAAATACACAAGATGTATTTTTAATCCTTGGAATAGACTGTAAAATTTCATGATACAGTACTCACAAAGTATTACTACTGTCGCTACTCACTTCATAGCCTGGTCCACGACAGGCTGCTCTCTGTCGTATGGGTCTATATAGTGGTCCCTTTTGAGGGACAGTGCTGGTGGCAATGGTGTGCCACCTGGCAGCACTGACTGGTGCTGCCTACTTCTGACTACTCTCCCTCCTCAGGTGACCTTGTTCAGGACACTGTCATCTCTTGAGCAGCCTGTAATGATACAATATTGAGCATGACTGTTTTAGTCTGTGCATTCACCACATAATTCAGTAGCAGCATGTTGCATGTATTATACTGTACTCACTCTTGTTCTATTCATCACTCACTCACACTGAGTGGGTGAGGTGCACACTCACCCCTGTGGGCATGGGAACCCCACCACAAAGTAGCTTGGTGGTGTTGGCAGTCTTGCTTCAGCCATGCTTCAAATACCTATTCTACAGTATGTACTGTATTGTGTTTTATGATTACCATTTCTGGGATATACCTTTCCTAGAGGTGGGATAGTAGGGTGTTCAGTGTTCACTGTTCAGTGAAATGATATTAATATTACTAGCTCTAATCTTCCATCTTTTCTAATGTTGTGGATTGGAATAGATGACATTAAATTATGTATTCAGTATCATACTAACATTGCTTTTATCAGTATGCATTTAAGAGTACAATTACAGTACCCTGTTTGGTCTCATAATAATCCCCCTCCAGCATGGCCACCTGTTATGTGCAGTTTGTGTTCCTAAATTAATTTCTGTGATTTACCTTTCCTAGAAGGGGGATCACACTTGTCATACTGTCATGTTCCCATTAATAGGCTCAATCTTCATGCTCTATCATTTTTTGTTAATGGTTATTGTGTGCATTACATTATTTAAAAACTCTCATATTGACATCACTTTTGTGAATAGGTGTACATTATAAAGGTAAATGTACACTATTTAATCTAGTCATACATTTAGCAGTTCCCCCTCTCTACTGATATTCCACTCTGTGCTGTGATGTACTTTAGGTTGAACATCAAATTTTCATGAAAGGTATTTATTTTAAAAACTATTACTGTACCAAACTGGTATTTCTTTCTGACCCTGCTGAAATCTAACCTTGTAAGTCGTCCTCAAGACTCTAACCATGTCGTACCTGTGATCTCCCTCCCCCCATTGTCACAGTTCACAAGTCTGTGGGCCAGATATTTACATCTGAATAGGTGGCAACTACTTTGCTCCATACTAAGATGTTTTAATGGTGACCAGGCGAAAACCATTATCTGAGGTTGCAAACTGAAAATTGTCCTATTCAATGTTAACAAGTATGTGTATGAATGGAACTTTATTTCTGGCCAGATTTCCTTTGATATTTAGTACCACAGGAACTTCAAAAGTTATGCCTCCATGGAGCTACAGTGCCAGTGGTGGAAAACCATGGCCTTGGATGTGTCCCCCTTCTTCCTGGGATCACTTAATGAAATGTGCACAGAATGCATTTTTAATATCTGTTTAGCATATGGGGACAGTGTGTGTCACATAATGTACTGTGTTTTGGTGCTTATGCTTACTTGTATAGTGTGTCCCATGTGTGTAGTAATGTGTACACTGCATTTTGTGAAAATTATGCTTTTTATGGTGACATAGCTGAGCTATGCTGATTTATTGCTATGAGGTAGTAGAGAAAGGGACTCTGGGAGCACATGACTGGATACCTAGACTATGTCCTTCCACCAGTGGAGCTGAAGCACATGCAGTCCTCTCCACTGACCGCAGTGCTGTTTCTTTGTCTCCCCCCCCCCACTGCTGCACTATTTTCCTGCTCCATGCTCAATTCCTCTTCACTTTCTGGAGCCTTTAACTTCTGGTTGCCTTGCTTCAAGAAACTTATTTATTACAGCTCCTGTTCTTATTGTAACAAAGCTGGCCCATGGTTTTGTCATCACTGTTGCACTGTTGCACTCCGTTAAGTTGTTAACCAGAAAGTAGAAGACTCCTGCACATTGCAAGTGCTGAAATGCTGTTCCTGCTCGGTGACAACAGTTTCTTTGATGTGTGGCATGGTGGCAGCTCCTTCGATGTACAGCATGGAGCTGTGATAAACACAGTCTCACTTTTTTTAAGTCTTAAAGATAAAAGCAAGCAGCTGATGACTACATCGATCATTTTCATTTCTTGTATTATAAGGGTCCAGTTCTCTCTCCACCACAAAAGGTTTCAGACATGTGCTCTTGAAGCAAAAAATGTGGGGTATTGTATCTGATTTTGTAGTCATGCAGAAGAAACTGCAATATCCTCACACTTCAGCTTACAGTAGAATGAAACTCAGGGATGCCAGCTGGCAGTAGCAATTCAACAGAGATGGAACACACTTAATTTTTTCTTGTCACTGAGACTTTTACCCACATGTTACAATACTTCTAGCTCTGGGCTTGGGGCCCTTCCTACAGAAAGTCATGCTGAGAAAAAAATCAAGACAGCCTCCTAAACTGATATCATTTACGTTGATAAGGCAAAAAGCCTGTATGGATAAATCAAACCAAATTTGCTATCCGATTATTTTGGTAGATTGGAGCAATTAATTTCAGCAGTGGTTCATCTCTTTTACTAGACACAAGTACTACCACTGGTGACTGGTAGGTTAGCAACTAAATTAAGAATAGCCACTGAATAAACAGCTAAATGTGAGGGCTTATACTGTAGGGTTATGTCTACAGAGAATCTGCAATGTCGTACTGTATAATGTATGCACCTTACATAAACAACAGTACAAATGGCATCAGTTGCTTCTTGTTTTGTACTGTACATACAATAATTGTACTAAGCCCCCAGCCATTTTAGGGATTGCTTTGCCTCCTATAAAACTGCCAGGGTTAGGCTGCACTGGTTACAGAACAGACATGATTGAAATGTGTGACACGTTGTCTTAAATATTTTTTAATTATTTGTCTTTGTAATTTTCTGTTGTTATGTCCACAATATTTTGTTGGACGATCGATAAACTTGATTGATTGATTGATTGACTGTAATTGCATTTAAATAAATATCTAGCTGCCTATTTAAGACTTTCTGAGATAAACTTGTATCTAACATTTTAACTTAAGATAACAGGCTTATGTTAGGATCTCTCTTTTTTGCTTGGATATAATAAGGCAGGAATGAAACACAAGGCACAAACTACTCCAAGTGGAAAGCACTGCTGCTCAACTCACTGAATACAATAGTGCAAGTGCACTGTTCGTAAACATGAGTTCAAGTCTCAGTTGAGATGCTCAGATGAGTGTGGCAATCTATTGGTCAATGGGGAAAGCAGAAAAATAAAATACAGTATTGCGTTCAGGTCTGTCAACAACATAGATTACTATGCTGAAAAGATTATCAACATTACAGAAGAACAGAGTTTTCTAATCACTACTGATGAAATGCCTAACTATGAGGATTTCAGTTGGGGCTTGGACATCTCTTCTTTCCTATCAGCCTGTCCATGCTCCAGTTTCTGCAACAAATTTCATTCATTTCTTCACCCAGGCCACCACCACTACCTCAG
The DNA here is from genome assembly GCA_016271365.2 of Neoceratodus forsteri. NCBI lineage: Eukaryota > Metazoa > Chordata > Ceratodontiformes > Ceratodontidae > Neoceratodus > Neoceratodus forsteri. Next base: position 591,882,992 of record CM057458.1, read on the forward strand.
AGGTAACCAAGAAAGAGGAGTGGTTGGGCCATGGTTGGCTCAGGGAGGGTGAGGGTGGTGGAACAGAGGTGCATCCCTCTAGTTGTGCCTCTCCACAATTCATTTGCCACTCTGGTGGAGCATGGTTCCTCTATGGAGGCTCCCACAGTGGAGACCAAGGAGGATGCTGGGAACCTCCACAATGGAGACCCACAGGAGGGTGGCACAGGACCCCACAGGGGAAGGAAACAACTCCTGGTGGGGGACTCAATTGTTAGGGGGGTAGAACTGGGAGAGGGAGGAGAAAGGGAGGTAAGGTGCCTGCCCAGTGATAGGGCTTGGAGGGACAGGAAATGAATCCCCAGGATCGTGGGAGCAGTTGCAAGGGAGAGTGAGCTGGATGTCATTATCCACCTAGGGACAAATGACCTTTCTGAAAATGGGATCAGAGCAGTGCAACAGGAGCTTATAGAGTTGGGGAGGGGCCTTAGACAAGTAGCACACATGGTAACTTTCTCAGAAGTGCTACCTGTCTATGGCATGGATCAGGCTAGGGTACTCTGCACCATGGGATTCAATGACTGGTTGAAAAACTGGTGCAGAGCTCAGGGATTTTGCTTCATTGGGGACTGGGGCTCCACCTGGAGGGATGCAGGCCTATAATGGTGCGATGGTCTGCATCTTGGTTTAAATGCTTCATTGGCAAGCATTTAAACTAGCCAAGGGGGCAGGCACTGAAAAGAAGAAGGGAAATCCCAGCCCCCAAAAAATCAGGGTAGTTAGTGAAGTAAACACCAAGAGCAGTCGATAGGGACAAGGTCAGGGGTAAATGGAGAAAAAGTCAAAGGCAGTAAGTACAGGGATGGTGCAAAAAGAAATAGAACCATAAAAAAATGGAGGGTAATGAGTACCAATGCCCATAGTCTAGGTAAAAAGCACCCCGAAATGGTGGCCTTGATGGAAGAGGGATGCCTGGATATCATGGCAGTTACAGAAACATGGTACACAGAGAACCATGACTGGGATGTCAATATACCAGGGTACACAATCTACAGGAGGGACAGGGAGGGAAGGAGAGGAGGAGGAGGAGTAGCTCTCTATATAAGGGAAGGGATTAAAGCAATAGAAATAAAGGGTAAACAGGGAGGAGAGGAGGAACTGTGGGTCACCCTGGAGACTGGAAATGGCACCACAATCTGCACAGGGGTTGTATACAGACCCCCATCCCAGGGGAAGGAAATGGACAAGGAAATGATTGAAGGCATTTGTACGATGGCAGAGAAAGGGGAGATATTGCTGATGGGGGACCTGAATATGCTAGATGTTAACTGGAGCACCTTTGCTGCAGCCACATCCAAGAGCAGGGCCATTCTCGATGTCCTACAGGGGGCATGCCTCAGCCAGCTAGTTTTGGAACCCACTCGAGAGGGAGCAATCTTAGACCTGGTACTCTCAAATGGGGACAGAGAGAGGATCTCCAGTCTTGAAGTGGGTAGCCATCTGGGAACAAGCGACCACCAAACAGTGTGGTTCATGATAAACTTAGTTATAGAGTCAAGCTATACAGAAGTGAAGGTACTGGACTTTAGGAGGGCTGATTTTGTTAAAATGGGAGAGTGCCTCAGAAAAGCACTAGCAAACAGGCAAGGAGGTGGGGTGGAGCAACAATGGGGAAACATCAAAACCACAATCACAGAGGCAGCAACATATAACATAGAAACATAGACTTTGACAGCAGATAAGGACCGCTTGGCCCACCTAGTCTGCCCATTTCCCTACCTAGAAGATAAGCTGCAGATCCTATTTAACCAACAGCCTATTTCTACCTACCCCCCCACAAAAATTGCCTTATGTCTGTCCCATGCATTCTTGAATTCTCCCACAGTTTAAAACCCCACAACCTCCTCAGGAAGGCTGTTCCATGCATCCACCACCCTCTCTGTGAAAACATACTTCCTCACATTGCCCCTGAGCCATCCCCCCTCTATCTTCAAATTGTGTCCCCTTGTTCTTGCACATTTCTTTTTCTGAAAGATACTACCCTCTTGGACTTTGTTGATTCCACTGAAGTACTTAAACATTTCTATCATGTCCTCAAGGGTATACATATTAAGCTCCTTTAGTTTCTCCTCATATGGCTTCTCTTGCAGACCCTGCACCATTTTAGTTGCCCTCCTCTGAACTGCCTCCATCCTGTCTATGTCCTTGTGGAGATGGGGTCTCCAGAACTGGATGCAGTACTCCAGATGGGATCTCACCAACTGTCTGTACAGGGGGATAACGACTTCCTGTTTTCTGCTGGTGATGCCTCTCCCTATACATCCCAGTATACCCACAGCCCTCCCTACCGCCTTCTCACATTGCTTGCCAACCTTAAGGTCATCTGAAATGATTACCCCCAGGTCCCGTTCCATTTTTGTTGTTGTTACTACCTCCTCCCCATTGTGTAATCTTCCCTTGAGTTTTTATTTCCCAGGTGCATTATTTTGCACTTCTTTGCATTGAATCCAAGCTGCCATACTTCTGACCATTCCTCCAACCTTGCCAAGTTCCTTCTCATCCGTTCCATGCCTCCTTGTGTATCAACCCTGTTGCAGATCTTTGTGTCATCTGCAAAAAGGCATACTCTTCCTTCCAGTCCCTCTGCAATGTCACTTATAAAGACATTAAAAAGGACTGGACCCAGTACTGAACTCTGTGGTACCCCAGTAGTAACCCTTCTTTCTTCAGCGTGGACTCCATTTACTATTACCTTCTGTGCCCTGTTTTCCAGTCAATGCTGTATGCAGGCTACCACCCTGGGACCCACTCCCAGGCTGGTTAATTTGACTATTAATATTTTGTGTAGGACTGTGTCAAATGCCTTGCTAAAGTCTAGGTAGGCCATGTCCACAGCCCCTCCCTGGTCTACTACTTTGGTCACCTAGTCAAAGAAATCAATTAGATTCATCTGACATGACCTTCCCACTGTGAATCCATGCTGCCTTGGGTCCTGTGCCCCACTGGCCTCTAGGTACTCAACAATTCTTTCCTTCAGAAGTGATTCCATCACTTTCTATATCACAGAGGTCAAACTGACAGATCTGTAGTTTCCTACCTCTGTCTTGGTACCACTTTTGTGAAGGGGAATCACATCTGCCTTTCTCCAGTCCTCAGGTACCACACCATCCTTCCATGATTTGTTAAAAAGGGTAGTCAGTGGTGTCACTAGTTCTCTGCTTAATTCTGTGGCGAATTCCATCTGGTCCCATTGCTTTGCCAACCTTCAGTTTTAGGAGTTCTTTCAGAACCCTTTCTTCTGTGAAAGGACTGTGATTGACACCCCCATCCAGAGTGCTTCAGTTAATTGGATTAGACACCTCCCCCACCTCCTCTTTTGTGAATACTGAAAAGAAGTATTCATTCAGTATCCCTGCTTTTTCACTGTCCCTCTCTGCCCACCCACCGTCCATTCTGTTGAGCCTCACTATCCCTCCCTTTGTCTTTCTATGCTCCCTGATATACCTATAAAAGGTTTTGTCCCCCTTCTTAACTGAGTTGGCTATCTTTTCCTCAGTTTGGGCCTTTGCTATTCTGACTTCCCTCCCTGCTTCCTTCTGCCTTAACTGGCACAGTTCTCTGTCCTGCTCCTTCTGTGTTTTCTTATACTTCCTAAATGCTATCTTTTTCTCCCTAACCTTCACTGCCACCTCTTTTGAGAACCATAGTGGCTTTTTCTTTCATTTTGATTTGTTTATTTGCTTCACACAAAGGCTTGTTGCCACTGTGATGGCAGTTTTGATATTTCCCCATTGTTGCTCCACCCTTCCTTCTAGCCTGTTTGCTAGAGCTTTTCTAAGGCACTCTCCCATCTTGCCAAAGTCATCCCTCCTGAAGTCCAGATCCCTCACTTTTGTATGGCTTGACTCTGTAGCTGAGTTTATCATGAACCACACTGTTTGGTGGTCACTTGTTCCCAAATGGCTACCCACTTCTAGATCTGAGATCCTCTCACTGTCCCCATTTGAGAGTACGAGGCCAAAGACTGCTCCCTCATGAGTAGGTTCCAAAACTAGCTATCTGAGGCATGCCAACTGAAGGGCATCAAGAATGGCCCTGCTTTTGGATGTGGCTACAGCAAAGGTGCTCCAGTTAACATCTGGCATAGTAAGGTCCCCCATCAACAGTATCTCTCCTTTCTCTGCCATCCTAAGTATGCCTTCTATCATATCCTTGTCCAATCCCTCCCCCTGACATCGGGGTCTGTATACAACCCCTGTTCAGAGTGTGGTGCCATTTCCAGTCTCTAAGGTGACCCACAGTGCCTTATCTCCTCCCTGTTTACTCTTTTGTTCAGTTGCTTTTATCCCTTCCCTTACATAGAGAGCTACTCTGCCTCCTCTTCTTTCCTCCCTGTCTCTCCTGTAGTTTGTGTGCCCTGGTATGTTAACATCCCAGCCATGGTTCTCTGTGTACCATGTTTCTCTGACTGCTATGATATCCAGGCATTCCCTCTTCCATCAAGGCCACCAGTTCAGGGAGCTTGCTGCCCAAAGCACAGGCTTTGGTACTCATTACCCTCCATTTCTTGATGGCCTTACCCCTTTTTGCCCCATCCCTGTCCTTACTGCATTTGTCACTTTCTCTATTTACCCCTACGCTTCTCTCTATTGGCATCTCTATGTTGGTATCTACCTTACTTAGTACCCTGATTTTTTTGAGGGGGCTAGGATTTCCCTGCTCCTCTCCAGTGCCTCACCCCTTGGCTAGTTTAAATGCTTGCCAATGAAGCATTTAAACCTATCATCTAAGATCCTGGTTCCTCTTCTGGACAGATGCAGAGCATCATGCCAATATAGGCCTGCTTCCCTCCAGGTGGACCCCCAGTCCCCAATGAAGCCAAATTCCTGAGCTCTGCACCAGTTTTTCAACCACTGATTGAATCCCATGGTGTGGAGCACCTTAGCCTCACCCATGCCACAGACAGGCAGCACCTCTGAGAAGGTTACCGTGCATGCTGTTTGCCTAAGGCCCCTCCCTATCTCCACAAACACTTCTTGCACTGCTCAGATCCCTTTCTTAGCCAGATAATTTGTCCCTAGGGGGAAAATGACATCTAGCTCCCTCTCCTGTGCAGCTGCTCCTGCGATTCTGAGGATTCACTCCCTGTCCCTCCAAGCCATAGCACCAGACAGGCACCTTACCTCCCTCTCCCCTTCCTCCCCCCAGTTCTATTGTCCTAACAATGGAGTCCCCCACCAGGAGTTGTTTCCTTCCCCTGTGGGGTCCCATGCCACCCTCCTGTGGGTCTCCTTTGTGGAGGTTCCCAGCATCCTCCTTGGTCTCCACTGTGGGTGCCTCCATAGGGGAACCACACTTTTCCAGAATGGCATAGAAATTGTGGAGAGGTACAACTGGAGGGATGCACCTCTGTTCCACCACCCTTACCCTCCCTGAGCCAACTGTGGTCCAACTGATCCTCTTTCTTGGCAACCTCTGAGGCAATGGCAGTGACCCTGGTGGTCCCTTGGCGGGAGAGAAGGCCCCACAAATCCTGGCCAACTCAGCCTGGAGATGAGCAACCTCCTCCCTCAGCCCAGAGAGGTGCCTGCAGATGGGACAACACTGCATCCTCCAGAACGTCTCCCGGAAGACTGCTGCTCCACAGCCACTGCACTGAACCACTCCCATCTTATCTTACTTCTGGCCCCCTAATTGATGTTTGGAATACTTACTCTTTCCTCTGTTTGTTTATTTATTTTTTTCCTCTCCCTACTTACGTACTGCCTCTGTGCTCTTTTAGGTCCTGATCTTCCTGTTCTGAGACAAGAAGTTCCTATATTTCTCAGTAGTCTCCTTACTTTCTCAGAGTCAGACCTCCAGCAGCTGGGGGGGAGGAGAGCTACTCTTGCCCTTTGAGGATGGTGAGTCTTTGGTGGCTCTGTGAACACTCACTTCCTGCTCCCAAACAGGAAGTTCCTGTTGTCAGTCAAATCCTGTGCCTATAAAAGTAGAACTGCCTTTGGGTGGGGAGTGGAGTGGATGGAAGGAGGGCAATATAGACCCAGTAGAGAAGTTTAGTTACACCAGCAGCTCCTTCCTCCTGGTGCTCTGCTTGCTCTCTGGCAGAAGCTATCTAGGGCAGTGTTTAAATCTGGTTTTAACTGGGCTCCTTCTAGCTAAGCCACTCCCCCTACTTTGCAAATCTTTCTACACTTAGTTAATTTCACAGATGACAATTCCCTTCAGCCACCTGTGACAAGCACCTAGATAACTACACAGATAACACAGATAACAGATACACAGATAACAATTCACTTCAACTAACTCTGACACACTAACTTTTTTTTCCCCTAAACTGAAGGTCCCAGTACAAGAGTTCTAGTTCTTAGTCTCAGTAGAGAAGTTTAGTTATACCAGCAGCTCCTTCCTCCTGGTGCTCTGCTTGTTCTCTGCAACCCTTTGTGTGAAGCAAATAAACAAATCAAAATGAAAGAAAAAAACACTATGGTTCTCAAAAGAAGTGTCGGGGAAGGTTAGGGAGAAAAAGATAGCATTCAGGAAGTATAAGGAAACACAGAAGGAGCAGGACAGAGAACTGTACCAGTTAAAGCAGAAGGAAGCAGGGAAGGCAGTCAGAATAGCAAAGGCCCAAACCAAGGAAAAGATAGCCAACTCAGTTAAGAAGGAGGATAAAACCTTTTATAGGTACATTAGGGAGCAAAGAAAGACTAAGGCAGGGATACTGAGGCTGAATAAAGAGGAAGGTGGTTGGGCAGAGATTGACAGTGAAAAAGCAGGGATACTGAATGACTACTTCTGCTCAATATTCACAACAGAAGAGCAGGGGGAGATACCTAATCCAGTCAATAGAAGCACTCTGGATGGGGGGTTGATATTATTCCTTTCACAGAAGAAAGGGTTCTGAAAGAACTCTTAAAACTAAAGGTGGATAAAGCAATGGAGCTTGATGGGATTCACCCCAGAATTCTAAAAGAACTAAGGGAAGAACTAGTAACACCACTGACTACCTTTTTTAATAAATTATGGGAGGATGGTGTAGTACCTGAGGTCTGGAGGAGGGCAGAGGTGATTCCCCATCACAAAAGTGGGAGCAAGATAGAGGCAGGAAACTACAGACCTGTCAGTTTGACCTCAGTGGTAGGGAAAATGATGGAATCACCTCTGAAGTAAAGACTTGTTGAGTATCTAGAGGCCAGTAGGGCACAGGACCCAAGGCAGCATGGATTCACAGCAGGAAGGTCATGTCAGACAAACCTAATTGATTTCTTTGACTGGGTGAGCAAAGTAGTAGACCAGGGAGGGGCTGTGGACATGGTCTTCCTAGACTTTAGCAAGGCATTTGACACAGTCACGCACAAAAGATCAATAAACAAATTAGCCAGCCTGGGTAAAACACTGGCTGGACATCAGATACGAGGGTAATAGTAAATGGAGTCCACAGTGAAGAAAGGGGTTACTAGTAGGGTGCAGGGTTCAGTACTGGGGCTGGTCCTTTTTAATGTCTTTATAAGTGACATTGCAGAGGGACTGGAAGGAAAAGTATGTCTCATTGCAGATGACACAAAGATCTGCAACAGGGTTGATACACAAGGTGGGGTGGAAAGGATGAAAAGGGACTTGGCAAGGTTGGAGGAATGGTCAAATGTATGGCAGCTTAGATTCAATGCAAAGAAGTGCAAAGTAATGCACCTGGGAAACAAAAACCCAGAGGAAGAGTAAACAGTGGGGGGTGAGATACTGACAACAACAAAAATGGAAAGGGACCTGGGGGTAGTCATATCAGATGACCTAAAGGTGGGCCAGCAATGTGAGAAGGCAGTAAGAAGGGCTGGGGGGATACTGGGATGCATAGGGAGAGGCATCACCAGTAGAAAACAGGAAGTTGTTGGCCCTCTGTACAGACAGTTGGTAAGACCACATCTGGAGTACTGTGTACAGTTCTGGAGACCCCATCTCCGCAAAGACATAGACAGGGTGGAGGCTGTCCAGAGGAGGCCAACCAAAATGGTGCAGGGTTTGCACCAGGAGACATATGAAGAAAGACTAAAGGAGCTTAGGATGTATAGCCTCAAGGAAAGAAAGGAGAGGGGAGACATGATAGAAACTTTCAAATACCTCATGGAAATCAATAAAGTTCAAGAGGGTAGCATCTTTCAGAAAAAGAGATGTGCAAGATCAAGGGGGCACAATTTGAAGATAGAGGGGGGACAGCTCAGAGGTAATGTGAGGAAGTATTTCTTCACAGAGAGGGTTGTAGATGCATGGAACAGCCTTCCTGAAGAGGTCATAGAGTCAAAAACAGTGGGGTAATTCCAGAATGCACAGGACAGACATAAGGCAATTCTAGTGGGGGGTAGGAGGAAGTAGACTGTTGGTTAACTAGGATCTGCAGCTTATCCGTTAGGTAGGAAAATGGGCAGACTAGGTGGGCCAAGCGGTCCTTATCTGCCATCAGATTCTATGTTTCTATATGTTTTTCTTTCTTTTTGATAATCCCTTGCTGCAAATCTATTCTCTCACCTTTCACCACCAACAATAACATTATTTGGCAACTGTATTGGCTCTGACCAGAATTTGTTAATATAGTATCAGCACTTGCATTACGGCCCTATAAAGGTGCTGCTTATTTTTGCCAGAAAATATCATTTAACAACATCCAGACTCTCAGGGAAAACAAAAACAAAACCCCAGTGGCAGAAATCTCTAGGAAACCATGGCTTTGGATATGTCCCCCTTCTAACATCTGTTTAGCATATAGGGTATAGTAGGTGTCATGTAATGTACTATATTTTGGTGCTTATTACGCAGTGTGCGATGTGGATGTGGTAATGTGCATACTGCAGTTAATAAAAATAGTGCCTTTTCATACAGTATAAGCACTTACATTATTGCCTTATGAAAATGCTGCTTATTTTTACCAGACGGTAACCAGACAGTAACATTTTACAACAGCCATACTTTCAGAAAAGAAAAAAAAACTAGTGGTAGAAATCTCTGGGAAACCATGGCCATGGATGTGTCCCCCGTCCTCCTGGCAGTACTTAATGAAATGTAGCATCCCTCCTGTGTTTTATACTCATTACTGTGTACTGCATGTTATCATGGAGGGTTGCTTTTTATTGAAATATTTCAGAATGTAATACATTTCACAGTGCAATACAGTGTCCACTACATTTTAACACTGTAACATTTCCATATGGATGAAAACATCGTAAGCATAATTACATAATATAGTAGGTACTGTATGTTACAAAACAAATCATCCAGAAGATAATGACCCCTCCTTCCTTGCTTACTTGGAGACCACAGACAAACAGGCTGTATTATAACTGTGAAAAAACAACAGACGCATCATTTAGTTCTCAGGTTGGGAAAGTTGTATTTATTTGTTTTGTGTAAAGCCAAAAACAGAAAAGGACAGGGAATGAATATTATACTTGAACACGCAGACATGCAATCAGGTGCAAAAGTAAAAAAAGTAACAGGAATGGATGCTTTGCTGTACAATTGGATGATAAGCTGTAACTGGTGCCGTATTCCTCAATAAAACAAGTATAAAAAAACAAAATAAGTTGTCACAGGAAAACAGAATTCAGACAACTAATATTGTACTGTATGGTACATTCATTTATATGACACTCCATGATGGCGCCAAATCAATTTCAGGCATGCTTGCCACTAAACAGATTTCCCACCAGCATAGGTCCTCCTCAAATCAAGCCCTTGAATGCCCCAGTTTATCAATGGTAATGGGACAGAGGGGCTTTTTGTGGAACACTCTCCTGATAGAACTTCAGTCCTTGGACTCCCCACCTACCTTCAAACAGCACGACAAGAATGTACTAGTATCCTCTGCAACCTGTAACTGCTAGCTAACACAACTATCAAGACTGTTTGCTTGACATTAACATGTATTTGACATCTTATTGTTACCTGGTCAATGTTGTGTTCTCTGTTTCTATTGTCATCCCAATGGGTGAGGCCAGATGTCTAAAGGCTGTACTCATCTCAAGCATTCTCCCTGTAACCAATGTGGAAGTGTCATTCTAATGTAATGTTGATCATATCTTTGTATTGTGTGCCATCTAGATGGCCCGTGTTGTACCTGAAAATGGTCCTCTGGCCCCTTGTACTAACCCAGTCAACAAATACATAACTAAATAAATAAATAAAGGACAGTGCATTATTTACATTCCTGTCATGTGTCCTAGCTTGGCAACCATGACAGGCAACACTTTTTGCAAGAGTACAATGTATCATTTGCAGTGTCTTTTTTTTAAGGTCTCCAAAAATTGCTTGATGGCATTATTGAGTTCTTGATTTGTCCATGATTTTCTAGGGGAATTTCTGTGTGTTGTCTGTGAAGCAAAGGGCAGTTAAAATATCTACTGATGGCCAATGCATCTGCTCAACAAGCAACACACAGAAGAAATTATAACTTTCATAACGACCAGTTCGGTTTCATTAGGGGACGAACTTTGGCACAGGCCAACAGAAGAGTACAATCACTTTTTTATTTTATACAAAAAATGTATGTGCAATCTCATGCAATTGCTATAGATGCATCTAAAGCTTTCAACCTTTTAGATAGATCCTTTATGTTCTTAGTATTACAGCACTGTGGCATACCAAGTAAATTGTGTAACCTTATAAAAACCTTGCATACAAATACTACAGTAAGGTTTTCTATAAAATCATATTTAAGTCCATTTTTATTTGATGACAAATGGTGTTAGACAGGGTTGTCCCCTTTCTCCGGTGCTTTTCATCCTGGCCCTGGAACCACTGTTATCTAGAATATGAGGTAATTAAGAAATTAAGGGAATATGGTATCAAAATACCGTCTTTCGGATGAGACATTAAACTGAGGTCCCATCTTCCTGGATTGGTGGCAGTTCAGGTGGATGTTAAAGATCCCATGGCACTTATCGAAAAGAGTAGGGGAATTTCCCCGGTGTCTTCGCCAAATTTCCCTCATTCACTAAAAATACCACCAACAGCTTAATCTGGTTCAAGGGCAGTTTGCATTCATCTGTATCCCCCTCCCTGGGTCGTGCCTGAAAATAGGCAGGATTTGTCTAGTGCACTTACCCAGTTAACAAAAACTAAATAAATAAATAAATCAATATATAAAATTAAATGACTTTGCAGACGACATTCTTTTGTTCCTCCAAGATATTAATACTATTCCACGTGCACTTCAAGAAATTGAATATTATGGATCACTGGCAGATTACGTACTTAATAAACAAAAATCGATAATAATAGAAATATAAGGAAATGACTATAATATTAATGTAGACATTAGTAAGGACTTTACAATAAGACATAACTGTAGATATTTAGGAATAACATTATCAAATAATCAAGCAGAAATTATTAAAACAAACTATGAACAGGCCAGGACCAGGATGAAGATGTTGCTGGAGAATTGGGAAAACCTTTCCCTATCATTATGGGGATGTATAGAAACTATTAAGAGGATGACTCTTCCACATTTAATTTTTGTCATACAGAATAGTGTAACGGTGCCTATTATTACATGGTTTCAAGATATTAAAAGAATTTTCCTAAAGTTTCTTTGTAGTGGAGGGAAACCAAGGATACCATGGATCCAGCTGTCTCTCCCTAGAAAAGAAGGGGCTATAGTGCTCCTGATCCATTAAGATATGTTGTCTCTTACCAGATTAAATTATTGTGGGAATGGGCTTTTTTGGGACAAAACAAAAACATTACCTGTGAATTCATTTTTTGGCAAGACTGTAATCAAGCAGATCCAAACAAGTGGATAAATGATATAGGAACTAGTAGAAGACTGTGGACGTGTATATACGTCCAGAATCTATATACGTTCACACATATTCAATTCTCAAAGGGTTAGAATTTCCTCCCATTCTTGTACCAATAAAAAAGTACATTATAGAAGCAGGTAGAGAGATTCATTTAAGTTAATTATATCCCTGGTGGTACCTATATATTTGGGGTAATTTGGATGTTAAAAAGAATAGACTTTTGCAGAAATTTAGATATAAAATGCAACAGGATATACTTACATGGTCTCATCTAACAGAGGGTATTGATTTTATTAACATTACATGTTTTAAAGAAATATGACCCTATTTACAAAATCAGAGTATCTTTGCTTATTTGACTTTAAAAGACATTTTTTACAAAAATATTTGCCCGGAAAAACATAAAGGTCTTTTAAGTATACAAATGGAACAGGACAATTCTATTCAAAATATCTCAATAAAAAATTTTCAAAAAATGTATAATTTTCTGAGTGGTAATATTATAGATCCTTGGAAAAAAGTAAATTTTAAGTAGAATCATGAAGGGAACATTAAGTTTACTGAACAACAATGGAAACGTTTAAGAATACAGATAAATAAGAATTATATCTTCGCAAAAAATAAAACCATTCAGAAAAAAATTATTGATAGGGCTTACTTTGCCCCCCCAAATATTAGGCAATATAAAGAAATCAGGACAAAAAAATTGCTGGCACAACTGTGGGAGGATAGGGGATCTATATCACTGTTTTTGGGATTGTCCTTATGTTCAGAACTGGTGGGAAGACACATACCAGTTATTGGCTCAAATTTTATCTAAAAGCCTCACTTTTTGCTTTGGTGTTATGATTTTTAATAACATTATGGATAGCAATATTAGTGTAAGAGGCAGCAGACTATTTTGTATTGGGACAATGGTGACCAAGCGACTAATTCTTGAAAACTGGAACACCCCAAATTTTGACAAGCTTAATAAAAAGAAATGGTGAGGGAAGCAGCACAACATGAAACATTGTGGGAACAGGTTGAAACTATATAGGATAACCAGAAACTTTCCTGGAAACAGATTATTGATACTTTACCACCTTTATTTCAAATATAAGAGGATGAGGGAGGGAGGGGGAGGTAAATATAACAAATAAATTTCTTTACTCAGATTCTAAGTTTTAGTTTAGGATATTCATTGTGTACAACAAGATTTGTATAACTTATTTAGTATACATTATGTGCGGATATTGTATCAAACAACAGTTCTATAAGGAACATGTGAATTTTTTTTCTTTTTGTTTCCTTTAACTGGAATGGTGGTGTTAATGTAAATCTTGTCTTGCACATGCACTGTAAAATGTATTTGTTTTCAAAATAAAAAAAAAAACAATAGACAAAACATAAAATGAACTAACAATAAAATGGTGAGAATATTTAAAAAAAAGAAGAAGAAATTATAACTTTTGAATGTCTTGTGGCACAAAAATTACGTTCAGTATACCTGTTACCCAAGATGTCCCATGAAGTCCCCTGAATGCCCAGGTTTCTAAAAAAAAAGGGGTAAAGCGGGCTTTGAGGGGACTTTCTGTGTGTTATCTGTGAAGCAGAGGGCAGCTCAACAGTTTGATTTCCACCTTGAATGTCTTATGGTAGGACCTGCTTACACTTCACTAACACTGCACAGAAGCAGGCGTAACAGTTGAATTTCTTGGAGTATAAACATGACATTTGGTGTGCTTATTCTCCAAGGTGGCCCATTCAATGCCATCCAAGCACAGCTTTATAAATAAAATGTAAAGTGGTTTTTGAGGGGAATTTGTGTGTGTTGTCTGTGAAGCAGATGGCAGCTGAACAGTTTGCTTTCTTCCTCAAATGTCTGCTGGCAGGGCCTGCTTTTAGTTTACTAATACCATACAAAAGCAGGCATATGTTTTGAATCACTTGTGGTATAAACATGAAATTATGTGTGCCTATTCCCCAAGGTGTCCCCTATAGTGCACTCTAAGCCCATGTTTCTAAACAAAAGGTAAAGTGGTTTTCAAGGGTATGTTCTGTGTGTTGTCTGTGAAGCAAAGGACAGCTAAAAGGTCTCCTGGTGGCTAATGCATTTGCTTAACAAGCAACACACAGAGGAAATTATAACTTTTCAATTTCTTGTGACACAAACATGAAATTCAGCATACATGTTCCCCAAGGTATCCCTTCAAGTCCCCCCCAATGCCCAGGTTGTTAAAAAAAAAGGTAAAGTGGTTTTCAACAAGTGCATATACTATCAGGTTTGGACTCCTGACCCGGAGGTCATGAGGGCTGCCGAGCCTGCTTCCCCCACCCCCCAGAGCAAGAAATGAAGGTAATACGCTGAATCGAGCCCACGGTGCCCTAAGTTCAGCACTACAATCATTTTTCTGTAGGAAAGCAAGCGGGACTGTAAATGTAAAGGAAGCTTTTATTTACCCTTGCATCAAGCGCCAGATCTCTAGGCCTGCAAACGCCCATGCGGGGTGCTCCGCTGCCCGGGAGCTGCAAGAAGGATTTTGAACTTGATGCCATTTTGCGAGAATTACTGCTGGCGTAGATGTTCTGATAGGTTATATCAAGTGAACTAACCCACGTTTCTCCTGCAAATCTCACTTCTCTCTGTGGCTCCTTAATTGTGACTGCTAGTATTTTAATGAGGCTCTTAATTGCCTGTCTCGCTTAGCATTCATATTTTACTGTAATTTCACTGCTCTGCTGATGTTATTTTTAGAGAATGGCACTGTGAGGGAACACTAGGGTAAGGCAGCCATACTTTTACTCCTCGGCTAACTGGGGGCCAGTTTAGTAACTTGTGGTACCATTTCTAGTGTAAAATAGAGTTCGTTACTGTCGTGCCTCGTTAAACTGCTATGTAGATATTGTTGGGGGGATGCTATTACTGGAGCTGAGTGCCGTCCCAATCCTGTGCAACTTTACAGTGTTGCCACGGTTATTGGAGCTAAGGTCAGCGCTTCTCAGACTGCACAGTCCCCTCTTCCACCCCCACTCCTGTGCTATCTCCTCCCTCCTACTTCAGAATATAAGTCTCACCTCCGATCTTTGCTCTCCACAGGTTTGGACTCCTGACCTGGAGATCATGAGGGCTGCCGAGCCTGCCCTCCCCCACCCCCAGAGCAAGAAATTAAGGTAATATGCTGAATCGAGCCTGAGGTGCCCTAAGCTTAGCACTACAGTCATTTTTCTGTAGGAAAGCAAGCAGGACTGTAAATATAAAGGAAGCTTGTATTTACCCTTGCATCAAGCGCCAGATCTCTAGGTCTGAAAACGCCCACGTGGGGTGCTCCGCTGCCCAGGAGCTGCAAGAAGGATTTGGCCCCGCCGCCCCCACCACCACACATGGTTGTCACTGAGCTTTATACTTGGAATCACATGTTGTGCAAAACCAATCAGCCCACTTTGCCATTTGCAGGCTATACTTTTTAGCCACTAGAGGCCTCCCCTGTTTTAATGCCTGTAATTTGTCCAGGCTGTCTGCCTACATTTAATTATCTGAGCTGCCCTTGGGCTCTTTTTCAATTTTCAATTTGCAGCCCCCCACCACCCTCCCAGGATTCCCCTGATTCCCCTAAGAATGCTGCCAAGTGGAGCCAAATTGTAGCCTTGTCCCCTGGTTTCCTCTACTCCAGACTACTATTCCTTGGGTACTACCAGGGGGGCTCAAATCTATGTGCTCCCTAGGTACTCAGCATTACCCTCAAACTGGACAGCACCTGGCTGTAAGAGCCCACACTTCGTAAATACCTGCTGACTTTGTCCGTGTGGCCTTAGTGGTGGGATACCTCATCTGCTGGGAACCTCCCAAACCTCCGCAGTGTCACCTGCTTGGGCCATGGCTCCACTTGCACAGGCCAGGAATGTAGCCAGCTGCCAGGGTCCCATGACAACCCCATACTCCCACAACCCCCCCTCAGCCTGGCTATCCACCAAAGGCTTAAAAATAGTGCACCTAAACATCCGCAGGATCCTCCAAAACCATTCTGAACTAATGGCCTGGGTGGCCCACTTCAAGCCCGACGTTCTGGGCATCACGGAAACTTGGCTAAAGCCTCGCATTCCTGATTTTGCCTGTTCCCTCCCGGGCTACAGCCTCATCCAGCAGGACAGGGCAGGCAGTAAGCGTGGGGGTGTGTGCTCCTTTACTATAGGGTGCACCTCAATGTGTCATCAGTCTCTCAGTCACACCCGGAAACCCCTGCCTGAGAGTTCCTTCACTCCCTCCTCCTGCTGGGGAACACTAAAAATGTGCATTTTGTCTGTGCCTACAACCCTTCAAAGGGTGGTGTCCAAGGGCTCTCCTCTCTACTTGGCCTCCTTAAAGGAAAGGTTGGCTCAAACGAGCTTCTAATCCTGGGGAACTTCAACCTCAACTGGCTGGGGCCTAATACTAAGCAATATGAGCCTCTTCTCTCTGGCCTTTCCCTCAGCCAGACCATCTCGGGACCCACTAGAATCTCCCCCCCCGAGGGGGGGGGACAAAGGGTTACTAATTGACTGGATAATGAGCAACCGACTTGACAGAATTGTCCACTCAGGAACTCTCCCGGACGCCATTTCTGATCACTCCCCAACCTACTGTGTATGGGGCACCACCGCTACCAAAGTCCCCAGCACAGTAATTCTGATGAAGGACTTTTCCAAACTCATCCTCAATGACTACCGTGAGGATCTATGAAGTGTCTACTGGTCCAGGGTCACCACCACCGATGACCCTGTTGCAGCCCTAGATCATTTCATTGCATAATTTGTCCCCGTGCAAAACAGACATGCACCTCTTGCAAAAAGGAGGGTAAGAAGGACAGTCATGAAGTGGCTCCATGGAGGCCTACTCTCCCTCGTGAAACAGAGAGACAAATGCTGGGCGAAACACAAGATCACCGGCAACAATAATGACCTCCTCGAATATCGGCAGCTCAGAAATTCCTGCAAGACACCCATACGTTCCGCCAAGAGTGAGTATTGCAAATTGGCACTGCTTGACTCAGCAAAGAACCCCCAGCACTTTTGGCAAAATGTCAAAAACCTGGTTGGGGGGTCCGTCAAGGAAACGACCATCAGAGGGACCAACTGCAATAACCCCCTTACTATTGCCACTGCATTTAACCGCATGTTCTCAGACCTGCCAGCTCCTCCTTCTGCCACTCCCCCCTGCCCCGAAACTCCTGGGTGGGAAACTCCCCCGACCACCATTCCATCTCAAACAGGTCACAGTGGGAGAGACACGAGAACTCCTTGCTGGTCTCTCCCACCACATGGGGACAGGTCACCACAGCCTTGAACCAAAGCTACTTAGCTTGGGGGCTCCCCTACTCCTCAGCCGGTTGCTCATATATTTAACTCCTCACTTATATCGGGAATCATACTGGATGTATGGAAGATGGCCAAGGTAGTCCCTGTTTTCAAACAAGGAGACCCAAAAGATATGAAAAACTATCGCCCTATCGCCATACTCTCTGCCACATGCAAGCTCCTCGAAAAGGCTGATGCCGCACGACTCTCCCACTAAATTAAGAGTTATGATGTTCACTCCCCGGCTCAACATCGCTTCAGGAAGGGGCACAGTACTTCGACTGCACTTGCCATGGTTACCTCAGAGATCAGATCGGCAACTGACCAGGGCAATCTGACCGGGGCCATTTTTGTCGATCTCTCAAAGGCATTCGACAAGGTTGACCACTCCCTCCTCCACTCCACTCTTCATTTCTCGGATTCTCCTCCTGTGCCCTTGCCTGGTTCACCAACTACCTTGGGGGAAGGCAGCAATTCACCTGCTTCAACCGTGCCCTAGCTTCCTTCTCCCCTATTAACTGCGGGGTCCCTCAGGGTTCCGTTCTTGGACCCATCCTGTTTTCTCTGTTCATAAATGAACTGCCCTCAGTTGCAATGTACGGGCACCCTACTCTATATGTGGATGACCTTGTAGTACTATTTAGTTCCCAGGATCTTACTATCATAAACTCCCATCTTAACTCAGTCTTCGATCGCATCCAGAACTGACTTGTGGGACGCAAACTCACCATAAACCTGGAAAAGACCCAGACTATGCTCTTTGGTTCTGTGGCCAAAACCGCTTCCCGCACCACTCCCCTAGCTATCCTTGGTGCAAATGGCTCCCTCCTGCCGGTCATTGACTCCGTCAAGTATCTAGGAGTTACACTGGATCCACAACTGGATCTTACTGCACATATTTGGAATATCTGCAAAGCAGCGAATGGCAAGCTAGGTCTTGCCTACAGAGCCAAAGACTGCCTCACCACCGCTGCACAGCTCGCCATAGCTAGGGGTATACTCCTTCCCACACTTTGCTATGGGCTAGTAGCCTTTGCTCCTGTCCCAAATTCTAGCCTAGCAAAATGGGATACAGCCTACAACATTTGTTGCTTCACACTCTCTGCCCCACGCCTAATGCATCGGTGTGAGTTCTACTCTCGGCTGGCATGGCTCCCCCCTGAAAAGCACCGCGCCTTTGCCCTTGGCAACTTAGTGGATAGCATAGTTAGGACAAATACTCCTTCTGCACTTGCCCTCCCCCTCAAGTATGGAACCCCTGCCTACCACTTAAGATCTTGTGCTGCTCAGCTCCACCTGGTCTCTAAGACCCGCACCCGCACAGGTGACCGGGCCTTCTCCGTCCAAGCACCTAGACTGTGGAACTCCCTTCCTACCCTAGTTCATGCCTCCCCCCCACCCCTCCTTCAAAACCTCCCTATGGACCTTCCTCAAAGCTGCCTCTGCCTCTGCCTGTCTGCGTGCAGTATAGACCTAGAGTAGTCCCCTCTCTCACCCCTGTTCCCGATTCACTATGGGAGACTGGGAGCTGTCCCACTGGCCGCTGC
Source organism: Neoceratodus forsteri (assembly GCA_016271365.2). NCBI lineage: Eukaryota > Metazoa > Chordata > Ceratodontiformes > Ceratodontidae > Neoceratodus > Neoceratodus forsteri. The sequence goes on from CM057458.1 coordinate 591,901,626, forward strand.
CCTTTCTCCGCTGATAACCAGCATAATGGCACTTTCCGCCCTTCCGTTAGGTGAGGCACTCCAGTCTTATCAGTACTTGTTTCTAGCTGTACTAAATTGTTTGATCACTGTATTTAGGATGGGCCCTCTGGGCATACCAAGTTACATGCCATACTTTTATTTTCTCTGTTGTATTCTCTTCCTTGATGTTACCTGTTGCTTTTCTACCTCTCAATACAGTTATGTATTCTTGTTGACATACTGCCAACTCTCTGTGACAATGCACCTGTTTATAGTCTACCTCGCATTGCAGTTATGTATCCTGTTGACATACTACCAGCTGTATCTTTGTGCAGCCATTTGTACAGTTTGTTGTTTCCTCCCACCTGTCTGTGGGCCAGTTACCCTGACTCTATACTCTGTATCTGTTTTTTTTTTTTTATGTACTCTGTAACCTCCCAGGTCGCACCTGAAAATAGCCACTTGTTGTCTAGTGTGCTTTACCTGGTTAACAAAAGCAAATAAATAAATAAATATATGGTGTTGGTGAAGCAGAGTGCAGCTTGACAATTTGCAGACAGTTTTCAATTCACAAACCCCCTACAGTCACCCCCCCCCAAGAACTACATTTCCCTTGGACTATTTAAGGGCTCCTAACATTGACATTTTGGCTTACTTAATAATCCACCACAGTACACTTAAATTAACAGTACACTGTAGGGGAAAGCTGGTGAATCACTGCAGAGTCAGCACATGTGCATATGTGACAGTCAAAAATGACACACCATGGTAGAGATCAGAAATTATACCTAAATATACCAGCACAGAAATAAATAAACGTGCTGTGGAGGTGATGCACACAAAACCTACAGGAATACGGTACCAAATTGAAGCATCACTGTATGATCACGTGGCAATAAACAGTATACCGCAGGGCACAACTGTACTGGAGGAATTTTGGAGATAAAATTACTTGGGCACCCCATGGAACATGCCATGATCCATGGACAACTGGTGGTTCTTATCAAAGAAGGGCTGAAGAGTCTGATTCATTGTGAATTTGGGCCATCCATTTAGGGTGAAATCCTGGACCTTTCAGAGAACTGGATCCTGTCTGGCTTCCTCTGATACATACAGGGTATGCAGGGAAGCTACAGGTAGCACCTTGCAAAAATTGGAACATGACCCCATCATCTTTCTTCTCTGCCAATCTGTGTATGACAGTCATGACAGTGTGTCTACAGTTGCATGGTCCTGAGGATATCAGTATTTGATGCTGTATTTGTAAGCCAACAGAATCAGGGCCCATCATTGCATCTACAGAGCTGTAAGCATTGGTATTACTGCCTTCAATCATCAGACGAAGAAAGCAGGAAACTCGGTTGCACAGCCACAACTTCAAAGAACACACTATGTGTTATATGATAAACATGTTTTCCAAAAAACAAACCTGAGGGCCGGGTGAAAACGGTTGTCTAGTTGTGCACTGTGTACATCCAGTATCTCACTGCTGCTGGTTTTATCTGTTTTTTGCAATAAAACATGTTTGTTCTATAACACATCGTGAGTTCATTGAAGTGGGGACTGTGCAGACAAGCTTCCTGCTTTCTTCATATTGAATTATGCATTTGGGTCCAGCCCTAGCTATTTGAAGCCACCTTCTTTGGGACACTTCAGTCACAAGATGGGCAGTAGAGGCTTGTGATCTGTTAGCAGGATAAATGTCCATCCATACTGCACTTATGAAATGTCTTGACCCCAAAGAATATGCTCAGAGCCTCCCTCTTAGTCTGAGCATAGTTCCTTTAATATGGAAACATGGTCCTTTTAGCAATGGCAATTGGGTGGTCCTCCCCTGAAGGTAATATATGAGAGATTACAGTACCCACCCCATATGGGAAAGCACTGCTTGCCAATATCAAAGGGATTGCTGGGTCATAGACTATTGCACTAGCCACTCGCTGTTCCGAAACTGTTTCTTACAAGACTGGAATGCTGCCTCATACTGCAGTGACCAGTTCCACTTCAGTTGGTTTTGCAAAAAGTCACGCAGTGGTTGCAACGATATGGACAAGTTTGCCAGGAAACACCCATAATAATTCAACAGACCCAGAAATTATTGTAACCCAGTCATATCTGTTGGCGATGGTGTGTTGACAATTGCTGACATCTTGTTCTTTGTTGGATGCAGCCCCTGGGCATCAGTCCAATAGCCTAGGTACTTATCATAATCCGGGATAAACTGACATTTGGCTAGTGTCACTCTCACTCTGTACTTCTGCTGGCTGGACGTAACCTCATCCAAGATTCTCAGATGCTCTTCCACTGTGGGTGCTGTTACCAAGATAGTGTCTATTAAACAGGCTATTTTATCTATTTATTTTTATTTATGACTTTGGTAACAGGGTAAGTGTGCTGATCCCAGGGACCGTTTTCAGGCATGACCCGGGCCACCATACAGTGGCACAAATTTACAACATTAATGCATAAGACTGTAGACACTATGACAAATAAAACATGATTACAAATAATATGCTGTTTACAATAAACAGGTAACAAAGGTACTCAAGTATACAGGGTAGCTTGAGGGCAGAGTTCCACAATGATACAAAGTTTGTGATGCATAGATCCACTAGGCTTATACCTGTACTAGCAGGAAAAACGAAAGAGCAGAAAAAATATTTACATGCTATATACAGCAGTAGTGGACTACCCAGGGAAACAATGGCACCTGAAGATAGTCATGAGACACTCTTTGAAGTGGGATTTGAAGTAGTCATGGTTGTCTATGAAGCAAAGCTCGGCAGGTAGTTGATTCCATAACATTGGGGCAGCTACTGACAGGGCTTTACCACCCATATTTGTGGATACCTTGGGAATATACAGAGGGGGATACTGTAAGAGCATAGGCGATGATGATCTGTATGAACCGTGAGGGATGGCAGTAAGGGGGGACTCCTGGCCAGTCCAGATGGCAGAGTCAACCAAGCTGCCAAGTGTGAGGGTGAAGCAGCCTTGCAGTGGGAGCCATCCTAGCATATTGTAGAGGACACAATGGTGGGTGGAAAATGGAGCTAACAGGGCAAAATGACACGTGCTGTTGTGGGCAGAACACAGCTTGGACATCAAGGTTGCAGATATCCTAGCATATATGGGGGAGCAGTAGTCCAGGATTAGTAGTAGATTACCTTGGACGATGACCAGTCAGGCTTCCGAGGTGAGGTAATGCCGAAACCTGTAGGCAGTGCCTAATTTTTGGTGGAATCTTAGAACCAGAGAGTTGATGTGGTTTGCAAAAGAGAAGGAGGGATCGAGTATGACACCAAGGTATTTAAAGGTGTCAACTTCTTTCAGGGCTTGGCTTTCTGGGGAGATGATATTGAGATCAGGGAGTGTTTTGGATTTAGCTAGAAATGGCTTGGATCTGAACAGCATGGATTTCATTTTTTTCACATTAATCAGACTACATGGTCCAACCCATGAAGCATCTAATTTTTGGTGCTGCAGAAACTCCATAGGCCAGTTATGTGTAATATGTGTAAAGTACCTTGTGGATGTTTATGGTGAGAAATAACTGACCCAGACTCTTATTTGAGCTGCTGGTATGCAAAAGATAAGTCCAATTTAATGATGAGCTTGTCACCTGCCAGTGTGGTGAATAACTCCTCTACATTTGATAATGGGTATGATTCAGGATCCACATAGCAGATAACTGTAACCTGTAAACACCACAGCACCTTACCACTTTGTCCTGCTTTGATACCACAATGATAGGGGTAGCTCACTCACTCTTTTCTACTAATAACATGATACCATGTCTCTCCAGCCAATCCAAATCTTCATTAAGAATCTCTCCTCCATTTGGACACACCTTTGGAACTATAAGTCAGAGCTTCCCATGATTATGTACAACATTGCTGCCTATAAATCCTGGGCAGCCCCATAGCTCCTCGATTCTTTCTCCTACCATTGAATGCTCATTGGACATGCACAGAAACAATGCTGTCATCTTGTTAACTTTGTTATTACTTACGTGTTTAATTTCCATTGTCATTTTATGCCACCATTGAAATAACTTTTATTTAAGCTTTGTACCTGAAGCTACTGTATGTACAAGGATGACAATTAGATGGTTTGTGTTTGCTGTTTGGGGTTGTCCCACAGTGTGAAGGCCTGTGATATTTGCCAGGAATTTAACCAGGCCATAAGGAGATGCTGAAAGAGGACTCTGGAAACCTTCATTGCCAAGAAGGTTATGGAAGCAGCTGCTAAGGCAGTGGGATCCAGGCTGGCTTCCCCCTTTTGCTTGAAGGCTGTCATTGGGAAGTCTCTCTGGCATTCAGCAATGCTTTCACCAATGTGATCGTCCAAGTTTAAAACACAAAGGAAAGGAAAAATACAAGTAATTGAAATTCTCATCTTCCAGCTATCACCATAAGCATAAGCATAAGGTTAAGGCTCCTACTTCCCCATTGAGGTTGAGGTGGCCACTCCTTTGGGAGGACAAGTTCTTGTCATCTTCTGCTCTGGCAGTGATGACTACAGCAGAGACACCACGGTCAGGGTCTGGCTCCAGCACTACCATATCTACTATGGATGGTTTGCAACCCTGTCTCGGGGTACTATCCAATTGACAATGGTAATCCCAGCCCCTTTACAGGGTGTCATCAAGTCCCTGGTCATGATAACTATGGTCTCAGAACTGTTTCACTGCTTGTTATCATTGCTTCCTCTGATAATAACAGCTGTACATCAGTGATGCCTCCCGTCAGCACCATCATAATCAATAGATTTGCAGTGCATGCCTGTCACTCCTTCATCCCAGCCACCACCATTGTCACTGGCTGTACCTGTATCAACCGTTGTCATTCCAGATGAGGAGGAGTATAATCCTGATCTCTGTAACATGGAGGAGGATTTGCAGGCTGAGGAAGGGGAATATGATCCCTTTGAGGGTGGTCCAGCCTCCAGTTCCAGCCTTTCCTCCTGTAGTGAAGAGTCTATGATTTATACACCTGGATCTCCACCTGAGGATGCCTCTTTTCTGACATTACTGAGGTATATACAAAGTGCAGTGGGCTTTCCTGCTGAGTTGGAGGACTCCACCAAGCAAAAATTTATTTTTTTGGGGAGATCCCTACCACTCCATTCACTATCATACTTTCAGTGTATCATGCCTTAGAAGAGGCTACTTTTGCTGCCTGGCACAGGCTCAGTATTGTGCATGTAGTGCCCAGAATGGCTGATAAGTGGTATCCTGCCCAGTGTGCTAAGCCTTATATATGCTTCACAGCCTGAAACTGATTCTTTGATCATCATGGCTGCTCATGAATGTTCTAGGGCACCTAGACATATGAGCTCCTTGCCTCCTGATAAGGAATACAGGAGGCTGGATGTTATAGGACAAAGGACTTCTACCTCTGCATTCTTAGGTCTCAGAATAGCTAATTGCAGGCCTATATAATTAAATATTAGAATAGCCTGTGGATGTCTACAATGTCCACTATATGTCTTTGTCTTATAGCCTTGCCATGGTTGATTTGCTTAAAGATGCTTTAGCTGGTATTGCTACTAGTAAGCATCTGTTGCATTCTGCATATGATGCCTCTGATGTTTCTGACAGGGCTGCTGCCTCTGGTGTTTCCCTTTTGTAGACACTCATGGCTTTGTGTGGCTGGTGTTGCCACTGATGTACAACAGTCTGTCCTTAATGCCCCTTTTACGGGGTTCAGACTGTTTGGGGGAGATGTTGAAAGTGCTCTATGTGAGCTTCAATCCTCCAAGGCATCTGTAAGGTCACTTAAACTCCTGACCCCAAAGCCCTCTAGGGGGCATGGTAAGGGTTCTTTTCAAAGCAAAAACAGTCCTATAAACTAGGGTACTTCAGAAAATGATCCACTGTTTAAATGTAGTCTTCTGTTTGTAGCCATTCCTTAGGATGTATGTACACCATTCAAACAATGTGTAGGAGGGCTCGTTAGTTAACATGTACTGGAACACTTCAGATTTCTTTCTCATGGAAACTTAGAAACACAGAATGTGTCAGAAGAAAATGACCAGTGGCCCCATCTAATTTGCCCTATTTTCCCTGCCTATTACTACACCCTGGACTCTATTTGGTCACATGTGTCCCTCCCTCCTGTCTTACCTCTATTTATTATACCCATGTGCCTATCCCACACATGCTTGAAGGTTCAAACTGTCTTCATCCCCACCACTTCTTCTGCAGACTGTTCAAAGTGTCCACCACCCTTTCTGTGAAGAAGTATTTCCTCACATCCTTCTTAAACTCCCCTCCAAGCTTTACAGCATGGCCCCCCATGTCCTGGTGCTCATACACATGTGAAAAAGACTCCCTTCCTACACTTGTTCACCCCTGTGAAGTACTTAAAAGTCTCAATCATGTCCCTTCTCAGTTTCCTCCCCTCTCCTCCAGAGGGAGTACATGTTGAGCTCCTGGAGCCTTTCCTTGTATGGTTTCTTGTGCAACTCTCACACCATTTTAATAGCTCTCCTCTGGGTTGTTTCCACCCCATTGATATCCTTGTGAAAGTGCAGCCTCCAGAACTGGATGTAGTACTTCATGTGGGGTCTCACAAGTAAGCAATACAGAGGCAACACCACATACCTTCTCCTGCTAGAAATCCCCCTCTCTGTGCACTCCAGCATCTGGCTTGACTTGGTTACTGCCTTGTTACAGTGCCCTGCCACCTTGAGCTCATCAGATATGATCATCCCAAGGTCCCTCTCTTGTTTTGTATTTATTTTATATTTTAGTTTTTGTTGACCAGGAAAGGAGGACCAGACAGTTCTGCCTATGTTTAGCCTCGTCCTGGTGAAAGGGGGGAACCCAGGTGAAAACCAGCTGACATTGAACCATATTAAGCTATTGGTGGTATTTTTAGTGAAGTGGGGGAAATTTGGCCAGGACACCAGGGGAAATTCCCCTACTCTGCAGTAGGGGGAGCCTCTGGCCATCTTGCTAGCAGCCAAGATGGCTGACTCAGCAGGTGGAGGTGTGGATAAAACAGCATGTATAGGGGAGTGGACCTCCTCTCCTATTACCTATTCACCAGAGGTCAATGATAGTTTGATGTGTGCTGTTGAATCCCAAATAGATATGAAACAGCAGATGACTGAAAAAACTCAAGATGCTACTGATGGTAATGTTGATAAAAAAAAAGATTCTAGCTGTATTGGTCCTTGGAAAACAGGAGACTCTGGAAGGTTTGATACCTTTTATTGGACCTATTGAACCCTTCGATTTATCTGTCTTGATACTAAGAGGCAACTTCAAAAACACACAGGACAGAAGGACATAGGAATTTAAATATAAAAACAATTTAAATCTAACATTTGTGGACTGAATTGGGACATTGGATTTATGACACACTATGGTAAACTGTAATTCTCTTGTTATTGTTTTTTTTTCTGAGTTCCTGCCTTCTCTGTTTTTATTACCTGTTCCTTACTCCCTTCCTGCCTCTCCTACAGACTCTTCAGCTCAGTCCTGCCCACCCCCTGATTGTTTTCACACCTCACTCTTTATACTACCTTACAATCTGTTTTTCTGGGCCTTTGTTGTTTTGTTTCTTCTAATTTCTTAGCCTCCATGCATTTCTTAAACATTTCCTACCTATTCTGCCCTTTCAGCCTACTCCTTATATCTCAGATCTTTCTTATCTGTATTCCTGTCTGGTCATTTTTATTACCCTTTCCAGCTTCCTTTTATCTTCAGCTGACCTGCTCCTTTTTAGTACCCCCCCATTTCTTCTCACACATCTTTTTTACTTTGCTACTTATATAGACGTTTATCTCTAGTCCCCTTTTATCACTTTTGTACTACACTTCCTGCCATTTTTGTATAAATTGCTACACAGTAGATATAAATACTGTTTATGTTGCTCAGTTTTGCTATTCACATGAAGAACAGATCTATGAGGCCCTGAAAGCGTGTGTATAATTCCATCTTTGTACAAGACCCTAGTTGGTCCAATAAAAGGTATCAAATCTTCCAGTGTCTAATGTTGATAAAGAAATACAACATAAGAAACTGTTGGAGGAGGAAGAAAAGCTAAAGACAGCTTTGGAAGAAAGGAAAAGACTGCTACTAAACCTGGTAGATGAGGAAGAAGCTCACTTTCAGATGGAAAAATAAAAGCTATCTGTGACTTTTTGTTCAGAAGCTCCTGACTCGCACCAGGAGACTAGCGGTGACTCACAGGCTCATCAAGAGCCATCAAAATCAGCTGTGACAGGATCAAAGGCTCCAACTGACAGTTTGTCTGACAAGCTGTCAGCAGGAAATATGGAAATAAATGTTGCAGGCTGTGCTACACAGGCAGTTTGAATAGCTGGACAATCATCAGAAAGCTCTGGACCCACAGCTGCGGTATTAATGCAGCATCCCAGAGTTTCTAAAGTTTCATAACAAACTGGCCATAGTACCATGCAGGTTAGGAGTGGAAAAATGGTTGGACAAAACATGGCATTGCCCAGGCATGGCTGTGCAATTAATGCTACTGGCAAAGGAAAAACAACAAAAATGCTTAGGCTACACTGAGGATGTACTGGACAACATAAACAAGATCCTGATACAGATGTACACCCTGCAGAGTAGACTGTTGAGGTGGCACTGAAAGCTACAGGATGCAGAAAGTGGCAGATGGGAAATCATGGCTCCCCAGGGACCAGAGTGGCTTCACCGCGACACAGGTACTGTCTGTAAATGCTAATGTGCCTCAGGGGGATACTGTGCAGAAGGGGCTACATCACTAGGACAGACCAACATGGAGGGTTGAAGCAATGATGTTGTGCACCCAGAAGATAAAACTGATGTTTCTGAAAGGGCGTTATTTTCCATAGCTCTCTGTTTCTGGGTCTGTCAGTGTGACTGGCCCCTGCCAGCATTGACACTACCAAGCTCCTCAGTATCTGCTCCCCTTCCTCCTGTTTCCCCTCTCTCCATTTCTAAAAACTCTGAACAAAATACAGAAGATGTAAATATGTCTTCGGGGGAGCTTGGGGGCCTATGTGAGGACTGTGATATTTTGGAACACTCTGAGAGTGAGGTTTCTACTCAGACATAACAACAAAGACGCGAAGAGCCACAAAGAACATTTTGCCTAGCTGACCTTTTTGCTGCACAAGCTAAATCTGCACAGAGAAGCAATGTGGTGCATCTTAAATATAGAGGAAACCAGGAGCTCCCCTCAGACAGAGTATTTATTTTTTGTAATTTATTATAAGACTATAAGTTTTTTTTTGCAGCAGAGCATTATGGGGTAAACAATATGTCTGAGGAATCAACTTATGACATTAGTTTTAAAACATTAAAATCTTTGGAACAGTTCTGGCACAAGTATGAGAGATTAAAGGATACTGAGCTTTGATCTTCATTTATAGCTATTCCCGTGACTAAACCTGTAATTAAAAGTATTACTATCTTGAGTAGGATTGAGGCAGCAAGTGTGGTAGATATTATGCATTGGTTGAGACAGAGATGTGAATAGGTGGAAAATCCAACCCTCTGTTGTAGATTCTGAGCAAGTTTGGACTGGGGGTTGGAAATTTAGAGTGAAACTAAAACAAACAAATAGTGTAATCTTCTGGGAAGTTTTTATTTAGGCAGACACAGAGGGTTGTGTTTTTACCAGGTCAGTCAAGTATATGCCATAAGTATGGCTCCTGTAGACACTTGAGTGCAGTGTGTGCGATGCTATAAGATATAATATGTGTTTTGAATATGGACACGTTAGTTTATAATGTCTGAACCCCTTTAAGTACAATTTGTGTGCATTCTTATAGGCAGTGCCCTTGGGCCTCACACAATAGGTCTGGGGTTATTAATCAAGAAGAAATTATAACAAAGAGACAGGGAACAACAGCAGCTTCTGCCTGATGTTTTGCTAAGAAACCTAATGATGGCACCACTGAAGTTAGAAATGGCCCCCATCCCTAGTTGATGCTCAGATTTCTGATGGTGACCCTGTAACACTGGAAAATACAGGTGGAAATGGTGCTAGTATGAGGGAACCAGCTTTGGATCAAGTGGATTCAGACCATCCTCAGCAAGTGCCCACTACAGTAGAACTTCCTGTTATGATACGCCCTTCACAGGAAGAAATGCCCCTTCCCTCTCCCTCAGAGGAGGTGGAGATGGAGATAGTATACTCTAGGAAAATAAGCAGAAAAAGAAAGCAAAAAAGGAGATTGTGAAACAGGAACCCCCCCCAACACACACACAACAAATAGGTATGCTGTATTGTTGCCCAGACAGTGGGGTGATGTAGTAAGAGGATGATGAGTATTCTGAGGCATCCATGATAGCATCCTCAATGAAAGATCTTTCATCAAATATGGATGAGGCCACCCATGACTCATTGGCTAAGAAAAGCCAGAGGAGAAGAAGGTCTCAGGCAAGGGCAGAATCTCAGGTGCTTCCCTCTTAACACGTTAATATATGTGTTGGCCCATCTATTTCCCGTGTGACCTTAAATGTTAATAGCACCAAGAATTTTAGAAAGAGAATGATAACTATGTCACTATTGGAATCCTTACCAGGCAATATAATATTTATACAAGATACTGTACTCAGATTAAATCAATGTTTGAAGTCTCATCAGTGAAAAAGTTGTGGGTACATGGGCCTTCTTATTTGTCTCAAGGGGCTGATAAGTGTGATGACAGCATACTTTTCAAGTTTTTTTTATGTCAGGTCAAAAGATAAGTGGAAACTGAACCAGTTTGAGCCTTGTTATTAGATGTTTTCCAGAGTGGTAAAAGTATGCGTCTTGCAAATATATATGCCCCCCAGACTAAGGTGGCTAGGGTAGTGTTATTTCAGCTGGTATGTCCTTATTTGCATGCCAGTAAAACAGTGTATTTTGGGTGTTTTTAATTGTGGGCTATCTATGGCAGATACAGGAGGGAGTACAAAAAAGATTTGTAGTGATTCAAATTTTTTTGAGAGATATGGTACAAACTGCTGGCTTAAAAGATTGATATTCTGCCTGCTGATCTGTGCCAGGTGTCACTTTTTCAAAGGGTATCTTACATACTAGGATCGCTTTTCTGTTTCTTTCTGCATCTGTACATGTACAGTAAGCACTGCAAGTATGACTGCTGTAGAATCCTCAGATCACGCGGCAGTATTATGTCGTTGTACTGTAAGGGGACCTCCTTTTTCTAGTACATTGAAACTGTGGAGGCTTAATGTTGAACTTTTAAATAATGAAGAGGTTAATCTTTCATGGGTGGATTTATTTAAAGCTTTACTAGCTTCTTTACTAGCTGCTTATGACACTGTGGGAAATTGATGGAAGGATACTAAACAAGAATTTGCAAAGTTATTTCAAACTATTGATTACAGTAATAGTAATGTAAAATGTATTTATCTAGCACTACGGAAATGGTTGCAGACCTTGATTTCTAGATCACATATAGACGGTACAGATTTCACAGATCAAATCAAGAGTATAAAAGAAGAGATGAGACAATTTCAATATGATAGGGCTATTTCACTTGAGCAAGAACTATAATTTGGTACACAAGGGAAAATTTAACATCTGGATAAATTTATGGGTTGCCAGGATAGGGTTCAGCATAGAATCATATTGGGTTTATATAGGAAATCTGATAGACAGCTGGTTACTTCTCCTAGTTAAATTCTGAATAAAATACATGATTATGCTATAGATAATTTTGGCACTGAGGCTGATATAAAAGGGGAACCTGATTTGTTTGAGGAATTAGATATTCCAAATATACTTAACCACTTAAAGGCTTTGTTAACCAGTCCAGTACAAGTCTTTGAGGTGGCATGGGCTATTAAAAGCTTAGGATCAAATACTGCCCCATGGTCAGATGTATTATCATCTGAATTTTACAAACAGTTTGTGTCATATTTAGCCCAAGTGTTGCAGGTGATATATAATGAGATCTTGAAAACAGGCAAGATACCTGTGACTCTGAGAACATCATTGTTAATTTTCCTTTTTAAAAAAGGGGACAAGGCTGATATTAAAAACTGGAGGCCTCAAAGCCTATCGAATACTGACCAAAAATAATTTTGAAAATTCTGGCAAGAAAATTGTGAGAAACAGCAGCAATAGTCCTTGACAGGTCAAAAGCTTGTGCCATTCAGTAAAGAAGTATATTAGATAATCTCATTTTACTTAGAGAATTGTAGTAAAGAGGCAGGAAAGGTATGGGCCAGGGCTTCCTGCTTTCCATTGATCAGGAAAAGGCCTTTGATAGAGTGCCACATCTATTTCTGTATAATGTGTTATTAAAGTGTGGTATCCCAGAGCAATTTGTGAAATGGATAAAAAAATTGTATGGTAGTGCTCTTATGGTACCCTATGTTAATTTTTATTTAGGTTAAGAAATATATATATATATGACAGGGATGTCAATTAAGTCCACTTCTATACATTTATACTTTGGACCCATTGATCAGACTTACTGAACAGAATAAGGATATAGGTGTTAGTCTAACAGAAGGTATACCAGAAATTAAAACTATTGCTTATGCAGATGACCTCTGATAACCTCTATGTAGCTCTTAAAGATGAAGAATCAGGCCAGAAAGTTCAACATCTACTAGATACTTTTTCTCATTCAGCAGGAGTTAGAATACATTTTAATAAAAGTATGGGTGCACCTACTGGACACAAGGGAGGTGAGATTAGGTGGATAAAGTGACAGATATAAATTTGTCAACAGACCTCTTGATGGTATTAGGAACAAAATTTGGTCCAGGCAACATGACCACGGAGAACTGGAAAGAGTGGAGAAGGCTAAGAGAACACTGCTGTTTGGAAAGATATGCCATTATCAAAGAAGAAAATGGTGTTTTTTAATTAAAACCTTGTTAATTCTTTAATTTTTACATGTAAGCATGTTATATCCACCTCCCTATGAGATAGAAACAAAACTATAAAGTATTTTTTTTCAGGGTTTATGGGGAAGTCAATTAAACCCCATTAAAAGGGAAGCTATGGTGGCCCGGTGGTGCTGAGGGTTGAGGTGCTGGATGCCACACCTCGTTCCATGCTGGCGACCTGGGTTCGGTGTCGAGCCTGGGCCACCGGGTGTCAGCAGAGAAGAGAGGGATTGAGCACCCAACAGCTGCTCTCCCTCTCTGGAGAGGGGTTCTGTGCCTGTCCTGTTGCTCTACTGCCTTCTCTCGGGTGAACCTGGGGTTGGCAGTGCAGGACGGGTCACACAAGGGAAAGGTGCAGCATTAGCCAGGAGCCCTGGGAGGAGCTGCGTCATTATGCATACCTCCCAATTGGCTCTCCTAGAGTGCCGATGACTGCGGGGAACAGAACAAGGAAAAAATGGCCCGCCACTCCTAGGTGATGACCCCTCTAGTGCCGAGCGCATTGGCAACTGACAACAAAAGCAGACTCCACTGTGTATCACCCACTCCACCATTATCTGGGGAGAAGGTAAGTGGGACCTCTCCTCACCCCACCCGGGGGGGGGGGTTATCTGGTGGTATTAAGGGCTACTGATTGGGTGATCTTTCTAGCGGCAGACTCCTGTATCAGGAAGGTGAGGTGGCAAGGTTTGTAGGGGCTCTGAATGAGTGGAGTGACGAAGTCGGTAGGCGGCATAAAGAGCAATTAAAAAAAAAGGGAAGCTACATATAAAGATTATAAGGATGGAGGAGTTAGATTGCTAAATCCCTTAGTATTTCTTATGATGATGTTTATGTTTCATAACATTTCTCAGACATTCAAAAAATTAAACAAACCATGAGTGTCTTTGATTCTTGACAGGATAATTCCTTGGTACCTGTAGTAGTGTTCTGGAAGGTGGTAGAATAGACTTGAAGATTATGTGCATATTGTACCAATGTATGTTCATTATACCCTGATTAAAATTAGACAGTGGAAGATATGCACAGACCAATTAGTGCCAAAACATAGAAAACAGTTATATTTGTCTATTCTGTCCACGCAGTTTTCTCATCCCTTAATATTAAAAGATTGCCTGATGGGTGGAGAGGAAGAAGAAGTGACCCAACTACAAAATTCCTGAATCCCAGCCCAAATGTGGGACACTACGTGGCTGGGGATCCATGGTAGGATGGCGGTGAAAGGTATGTTCAGGCACAAAAAGATTGAGGAAAGGTACTGCCTGAGGGAAACCTGTATTAATACTGAGAAAATACAGTTACATTTATTAGTGGAGTACCCTTACGTGCAAGTTTTTGATGTATCCTAAGTAGGGTATGGTCAGAAAAATCATTTTGCACAGTGGATTATCAAATAGCTTTGGGTTTATATCATTACAGATTGAATAAGTGTCATAAATTCACTTTACAATTGTGTTTTGCTTGTTGCAGGTTTTACTAGTTGAAAGCTAGTTGTACTCTACAAATACAAGAGAAATATTACCCTCCAGAGGTAACAATTGGTGTGATCAAGAAAACTTAAAACAAAGTTTACCAAACTGAGAATGCTTCACTTCCAGGGCATATATTCCTAGTGCTCAAACCCACTCCACAGACGTGGATTAATTCTCAAGTAGAACCACACTCTGTCATGGGTTAATGCTTACTTCACACTGGAAAGCAGTTTCATGGGTAGCTTAGTGTGTTATTGTGAATGGCACAATTGAGACTGATTTCAAAACAAGACGACGTATTAAACCTTTAATTTACACTGTATGAGGTGATGGTTTTAATGAGGATTATACTACTGTACAATACTTTTGATGGGGAGAAGTTAATATGGGGAGACTAGTGGTGTTTTGTTTCTTTCATGTTTTCAGAGCATGTCTGTCTGTTGTTCTGATAACTTTAATGATACCATATGGTTTAATTTTTTAATTATTTTTTGTTATTAACAAATGGTTTGAAATTCTTCTTTAAGCATTTAAGTGTATGGTATTGTATAAGAATTATTTCAATAAACTTCCCTAACCCTTTTTGAGAAGTGCCATGGGATCTTTAACATCCTCCTGAACAACCACCAGAACAAGTGGATGGGACCTTGGTTTAACATCTTGTTTAAAAGATAGCACCTCAAGAGTGCAGCACCCTCATTATGCTGCACTACAGTGTCAGTATTGGGATTTAATCCAAGGTCCTGGTGTGGGGATGGAACCCACAGCTTTCTGATCTTCTGGCCTCAGAGGTGAGTGTTACAAGCTGCTGAGCCACTGACACTGCTTGGTAACTGTCCCCACCATGTTATACACAGCCCCTGGGTTTCCCCACCCCAGGTGCATGACTTTGCACTTTTTGGCATTGAAGCCCAACTTCCACTCCTAGACCATGCTTCTAGTTTCCCCAGAACCTTTTGCATTCTCTCCATTCCCTCCTAGGTGTCCACCCTGTTGCAGGATTTTGTGTCATCTGCAAAAAGACACACCTTCCACTCCAATTCCTCAACATGGTCACTTATGAAGACGGCACAGGGGGCGTGATGGCAAGATGGTCACAGTGCTGCTCCACCCCCTGCTGCAAAAGTTCTTGCTCCCCATTTTTTTTCAACATGCAAATGGCTTATGTTTGGAGACATGAATGAAAGTTAAGCTGTTTTTATGTCTAGCCTCTGAAAATGTGCTTTTAAAGCATTTTTTGTATCCGTGCAGTCTTACGGCCAGCCATTTGTATCCGCTTGTGCCCGTCGTTGGTGTTCTCTTGGTGTCCTGTCGTCATTTTCATCAGAACATTGGAGTTGGCAGTAAAGATATGTAACTTTAGTTTATTTAAAATTTTTAATTTCTCCTTACTGCAACATAGAAAGTTACAGAAAATAAGGAGAGATTTTTATGCATGAGAATCACACTAACCATAGCGGTGTGTAGAAACTTAAAATCTTGAGTCCGCACAAGGCTCCAGACAAAAGGAAAAATTAGGCACAGAGGATTGTTAGATTAAAATAAACATAGAAACATAGACTTTGACAGCAGATAAGGACCACTTGGCCCACCTAGTCTGCCCATTTCTCTACCTACAGGATAAGCTGCAGATCCTAGTAAACTAACAGCCTGTTTCTTCCTACCCCCCACCAGAATTGCTTTATGTCTGTCCCATGCATTCTTGAATTCTCCCACAGTTTTGGACTCCAAAACCTCCTCAGGAAGGCTGTTCCATGCATCCACCACCCTCTCTGTGAAAAAATACTTCCTCACATTGCCCCTGAGTCGTCCCCCCTCTATCTTCAAATTGTGTCCCCTTGTTCTTGCACGTCTCTTTTTCTGAAAGATGCTACCCTCTTGGACTTTGTTGATTCCACTGAGGTACTCAAAAGTTTCTATCATGTCCCCCCTCTCCCTTCTTTCCTCAAGGGTATACATATTAAGCTCCTTTAGTCTCTCCTCGTATGGCTTCTCTTGCAGACCCTGCACCATTTTAGTTGCTATCCTCTGGACTGCTTCCATACTGTCTATGTCTTTGCGGAGATGGGGTCTCCAGAACTGGATGCAGTACTCCAGATGGGGTCTCACCAACTGTCTGTACAGAGGGATAACAACTTCCTGTTTTCTGCTGGTGATGCCTCTCCCTATACATCCCAGTATCCCCCAGCCCTCCTTACTGCCTTCTCACATTGCTTGCTAACCTTAAGGTCAACTGATATGATTACCCTAGGTCCCTTTCCATTTTTGTTGTTGTTACTACCTCCCCCATTGTGTAATCTTCCCCTGGGTTTTGTTTCCCAGGTGCATTATTTTGCACTTCTTTGCATTGAATCAAGCTGACATACTTCTGACCATTCCTTCAACCTTGCCAAGTCCTTTCTCATCCTTTCCATGCCTCCTTGTGTATCAACCCTGTTGCAGATCTTTGTGTCATCTGCAAAGAGGCAGTACTTTTCCTTCCAGTTCCTCTGCAATGTAACTTATAAAGACATTAAAAAGGACTGGACCCAGTACTGAACTCTGTGGTACCCCACTAGTAACCCCTCTTTCTTCAGAGTGGACTCCATTTACAATTACCTTCTGTGTCTAGTTGTCCAGCCAATGTTTTACTAAGGCTACCACCCTGGGACCCACTCCCAGGCTGGTTAATTTGATTATTAATCTTTTGTGTGGGACTGCGTCAAATGCCTTGTTAAAGTTTAGGTAGGCCATGTCCACAGCCCCTCTCTGGTCTACTACTTTGGTCACCCAGTCAAAGAAATCAATTAGATTCATTTGACATGACCTTCCCACTGTGAACCCATGCTGCCTTGGGTCCTGTGCCCCACTGGCCTCTAGGTACTCAACAATTCTTTCCTTCAGAAGTGATTCCATCACTTTCCGTACCACAGAGGTCAAACTGACACTTCTGTAGTTTCCTGCCTCTGTCTTACTCCCACTTTTGTGAAGGGGAATCACATCTGCCTTCTTCCAGTCCTCAGGTACCACACCATCCTCCCATGATTTGTTAAACAGGGTAGTCAGTGGTGTCACTAATTCTCCCCTTAATTCTTTTAGAATTCTGGGGTGAATTCCGTCAGGCCCCATTGCTTTGTCCACCTTCAGTTTTAGAAGTTCTTTTAGAACCCTTTCTTCTGTGAAAGGACTGGGATCGACCTCCCTATCCAGAGTGCTTCTGTTAATTGGATTAGGCACCTCCCCCTCCTCCTCGTTTGTGAATACTGAGCAGAAGTATTCATTCAGTATCCCTGCTTTTTCACTGTCCCTCTCTGCCCACCCACCGTCCATTTTATTCAGTCTCACTATCCCTCCCTTTGTCTTTCTACGCTCCCTGATGTACCTATAAAAGGTTTTATCCCCCTTTCTTAACTGAGTTGGCTATCTTTTCCTCAATTTGGGCCTTTGATATTCTGACTTCCCTCCCTGCTTCCTTCTGCCTTAACTGGTACAGTTCTCTGTCCTGCTCCTTCTGTGTTTCCTTATACTTCCTAAATACTAACTTTTTCTCCCTAACCTTCCCTGCCACCTCTTTTGAGAACCATAGTGGTTTTTTCTTTTGTTTTGATTTGTTTATTTGCTTCACACAAAGGCTTGTTGCCTCTTTGATGGCAGTTTTGATGAGGAGAGACGCTTCAGCTTCAAGGACTTTGGACACATCTATACAATAAGAAAGACACTGAAGGGCGCTGAAAGTACGGTGGCACTTTATGTACTGACAGGCTTGTTTAAGCCTTTTAAAGATATGCCCTTGGTTGCTTGGGGGCTGGGGTTTCTAAGATATGTTTTATTCAATAAGTCTGAACTTACTGCACTTTGAGGAGCACGTTCTCTGTTTTGTTTCAAAAGTGTTATTGCAGGTGGGTGATGAATTGGATTGCATAGAGCAGGATTTGGCCGCGTACAGAAATTAGGCTGGCCTTCCAGATCCCAGGTCTCCTGGAACCCCTGATAAAGAAAAGGGAAGCTAACTCTGTAACAGGCCTATGAATGACAGTTTTCCTCTGGTAAAAAGACTCTGCTTCAGTGATAATCGGAGGTCAGTTGTGGGATATTTCTCCCCAAGAGGTACTGTTTCTCATTCTACTTTTTATCGGTGTCCTTATTTAGGTAACTTTTGGATATGGATCTGGGATAAACCTCCTCAAAGTGGTACTGTTTCTTTATTAACACAGTTTGTGTACTGTGGTTTAAGCTGCAGGAATCACTGGTTGCAAATTATTGACTTTTGTAAATTCTGTTTTAATATCTAAAATGTTTGTTCTGTTTTACAGTTCATGGACCCTGAACTTGGTAGGAGCCTTTGGGCTTCAGGACTCCTAGATGTTTGGAGCCTACAAAAAAATAGTGTTTAGTTTTATCATATTATTATGAATAAGTGTTATAAATTTTTACCGGCCAATGTTTGGTTGATGGTGATGTCTAAGTGCATGTGATTTTTATAAGATATTTTGATTAGTTATCAAATATGCTGTATAGATTATAAGTCGCCTATATAGTGATATAATGATACAGAGGATTTTGTGCTAAAAAAAACTATTCAGTGGAGTAATATCCTGTGTTAGACAGCCATTAATCTAATCCCCAATGAAAGCTCAGGCAGTGATTGTGTTGATGAGAACAAAAGCAAGATTGTGTATTAGTAATCTAGATGACTCTAGCAAATTGCCCCCTTATAGTTGACTAAAACTGCTAGTTACTGAAAGTAGCTTAAGCAGAAGACATCTCACAAGTAAGCTAATTGGCTTATAGCCAAAACAGAAAGTGTTATGTTACTAGGTAGAAGATAGATCTAGCCAAAGCAGAAGTAAGTTAATGGCTTAAAACTGATACAAAAAGTTTTATGCTAGTATGCAAAGCTGGATTAAGCTAAAGCAGAACACGCTACACTAGTACGTTAGTTGGTTTATTACTGATACAGAAAATGTATATTAGTATGCAAATGCAGGATGCGGCTAAAGCAGAAAACACTGCATAAGTAAGTTTTATGACTTAAAGCCAATGCAGAAAGTGTCATGTTAGTATGCAGACTCAAGTACAGCCAAGTGCGGTTTATTAACATGTGGGGAGTCCACACCAGGACTTATGAATCTGGTCACCATTTGTTTTAAGCATTACCTCAGGTAAGGTTATCATGAGCCCCTGGGGGTAAAATAATGAAGTTTGGCTGGTTTAGCAAAGCTTCCAAAAATACAAAACACAGGTATCATTATACAATTGCTGGACCATGAATTTTTTAACTTTTTATCTTATTGCTGTATGTAAATATTTTTCACAATATTTTTATGAGAGAATGACTAGGAGAGTATGGCCTGTTAGAAAATGAATCTCCAATGTGCATGTGTATTTGTAATTGTATGTTATGCATCATTTTTTTTCCTGTATTGTAATGGCTGATTAGCCGAACAATAAAACCAATTTGACTTGACTTATGAAGACATTAAAGATGACAGAACTCAGTACTGATCCCTGTGGTACTCTACTGGTTACTTTCTTGTCCTCTGAGTGACTGCTGTTTACCACCACCCTCTGCTTCCTATTTTTCAATCAGTTAAGTACCCAGCTCACCACCTTCCTCCCCACTGCCAGGCTGATAAGTTGCTTTATCCTCCTCCTCCTCTGTTGTACAGTGTCAAAGGCCTTACTGAAGTCCATATTTGGTCACATCCACTGCCTTTCCTTGATCCACCTCCATAGTTACCCAGTCGAAGAAATCTATGAGAGTTGTTTGACATGACCTCCCCCTGGGAAGCTGCATCCCCAGTTGTCCTGCAGCCCATTTGTCTCCAGGTCCTCCATCAGTCTCTCCTTCAGCAGGGACTCTATTAATTTTGCCACCACTGATGTGAGACTGTTCTGTAATTGCTAGCCTCCTCCTTGCTGACACTGTTGTGCAGATGGACCACATTGACCCTTTTTCAGTCCTCTGGAACCACCCCTGTCTCTGATGAGGTGCTGAATAGTGTTGCCAGAGGGGGGAGACTAGTGCTGTACTCTGTTCCTTTAGTACCCTTGGGTGGATCCCATCTAACCCCATTGCCTTGTTTTCCTTTAGGGCTTCCAACCCTTGGGGTACTCCCTCTTCTGTAAATGGACTTTTACCACTCCCCTTTGTACCTGTTAATGCATGTTGGTCTGCCCCCCCCTACCAATTCCACTGTGGAGACTGAGCAGAAGTACTCATTTAAAATTTTAGCTTTTTCTTGATCTTCCTCTGTACAATCTCCCCAGTCTTCTGCTCCTCAGCATACCACCCCTTGCCTTCCTCTTTTTGCTGCTGTACCTGAAGAAAGTTTTATCACCATTTTTGATCTCCTGGGAGATCTTTTCCTCAGTTTGAGCCTTTGCTGTCCTTACCCTCCTTCCTGCCTCCCTTTGTTTATCTAGATATACCTCCCTGTATGCCTCCATTTGGGTCTCCTTGTACTTCCTGAAAGCTGTGTTTTTCTCCCTTACCACCTTAGCCAACTCCTTTAAAAACCACAGTGGCCTCTTTCTCGTCTTACCCTTGCTTACTATCTTTAAATAGCGTTCCATTACCTTAGTTATTCCCTCCCTTATTCTTTTCCATTGTGTCTTCATTGCCACCTTGCTGTCCCCCCTTTAAGGTAAGGCAGTGTTCCATTTCTTTTAAAACTGCTCTCCTGAAGTCCAGGACCCTTGTGTTTTTTCTCTTGTCCAATCAGTATGCCAAACCACAGTGTACAATGATCACTTGTACCCAGGGGCCTACCCACTGTGACATCTGCAATGCTATCCCTGTTTGTAAGTACCAGATACAGCACTTCC
Source organism: Neoceratodus forsteri (assembly GCA_016271365.2). NCBI lineage: Eukaryota > Metazoa > Chordata > Ceratodontiformes > Ceratodontidae > Neoceratodus > Neoceratodus forsteri. The sequence continues at coordinate 591,922,770 of CM057458.1, forward strand.
CCATCTCTAGTGGGATCTGTAGCCAACTGCCTGGAAAATGCCCCTGACAGGGAGTCTAGGATGATCCCGCACCTAGTTGTAGCTGCAGAAAGGATGTTCCAGTCTACATTTGGCAGATTAAAGTCCCCCATAATTACTACTTCCCCTTTGCTTACTATTTTGTCCATGGCCTCCCCCAAACCCTGTCCAATTCCTCCCCCTGTGTTGGTGGCCTGTACACCACCCACATGTGGATAAAGGCCCTGGACCCCATCTCTAAGCCAACCCAAAGAACCTCCATCCCCTCCTTTTTTCCACTGTGTCCTTTATACCTTCCCATACATGTAAAAAACCCACCCTTTCCTCCTTGGCCTATCCTTTCAAAACACATTGTAACCTGGTATAGCCACCTTCCAGCTGTGGTTGTCGGTGCACCATAATTCTATTACGAACACCAGTCCAGGTCTGCCATCGCAATGGTAGCCTCAATATCAGGAATTTTATTTCCTAGGCTCCTTGTGTTGGCACACATGGCTCTCCACTTCTTTTGTCCCTCACTGCTACTACTTTGCCCTCCCTTCCCAAGTCCATCCTTCACCCTTCTGATTTCCTTGGTACTGTCCTTCCCTTTTTTTATCTTCCCTGTGCTCACCTTCCCTAGTATTTTTCTCAGCCTTAGAGCCACCTCTTGACCCTCCCGTCCCTTCTTCCCCTTGCTCTTACTCCCCACTGTGCCTGGGGAATTGAGTTCCTCTTGGATTTTCTTCACTGCTTCTCTATTTTCTGGGGGGTAGGGGTGGGGGAAATTCTCTGCCTTCCTTGTTTCTTCTGCCTGGCCTCTTGGCTAGCTTAAATGCTCATTGAAGTAGCACTTAACCCATCCATCCAGGACTGCCATTCCCCTCCTGGCTGGATAGAGGCAATCTCCTCTGTACAGGTCTTTATTCCCCCAGGTGGGACCCCCATCTCTGATATAGCCAAACATCTCCTCCTTGCACTGTGCCTTCAGGTGGTCATTGAAGACCACGGCATGATGTTCCCTCTCCTTCCCTGGATGGGCACAGGTAGCACCACAGTGAAGGCCACTGTGTGAACAACCTGCTTCAGGTCCTTCCCCACATCCTTAAACCTATGCTACATCAACCCTGCTGCATCCCTCACCAGGTAATTTGTCCCCAGATAGACAATGACATCTGCTACCCCTCCTTCCCTACTGCCCTAGTGATCCTAAGGATCCAATCCCCATCCCCCTGTGCCAAGGCACCAGGTAGGCACCGCACCTCCCTCCTTCCCTCCTTTGGTGTTCCCAAAACTACCTCCCTTAATGCCTGAGTCCCCCCACCAAAATTTGTCAATCATCAGACTACCAGACTTTACTGCAAATGTCCCAATGTTTTGCCACATTATGATGGCTTCTTCAGGGAACTATACCAGGGGTACTAAAACAAACACCGGTAATACATAAAATTAAAACTGCACTTCGAGCCACCTTGATTTCCAGGTCAAAATTATTATGATATTGTCAATTGCTGCCATTTCATGGCTGTTCATGCATACAGACCTGACACGTTAAAATGCTCATGCTCTTAATCCTTTTTTTCATATTCCATAACATTTCTGTAACATGTTCGTAAGAGACTTTATAAATTCCTTGGCTATTTACCATATGCATATATTAGTCTGATATGTCACACAAGTGCTGGAACCCCAGCACTCAAAACCACCCAGTCTGAACTTTGTGAAAAAGGGAAATTATTCCCTATAACCCTGTGACAAATGAATGAGACACTCACTGCATTGCTTGCAAGCTTAGGACTATGTAGCCGAATTAAAAAGCTCCCCTCAAGCAGCTATTTCATTTCAGTGAATGGTGTATATAAAATTTTACTCATTTGCCTTATTAGATTAAGCTTTTATAATTACTGGCGACCCCCTTTAATACCCTGTTTTCAGACTCTGCTGAAATGCCGTAATAACTCGAAATCGAGTTATTATGGCATTTCCAAAACACTATTCATTCACAGTTCTCGAGCGTGTCTGAGCTCGAGACATTCTGATCGGTGAAGCAATAAATTTAAACCGCGAATCAGTTAAACTTACAGTCGCTAGATTCAGAGCATCATCATTCCTGCCTGTAAAGTGTATCGTTCTGACCTGGTAGCATGGCGAGTGGTGTCCCTTTCAGTAAATCATATGCCCCAAAATACACACACACAGAAGTGCTTTCTATAAAAAATTGTCACCCGTCGGTTGCTCGCTAATTTTTATTAGTTCTGAAATACAGAAGCAGCGGTGTAGACTGATGAAGCGAGTGATTCGGCGGCTTCAGAAAGCAAGATCGAGGCGTGAATGAGTGTTACTGTAGCAACCTCATTCCGGCAGATCTGCATCTGAACCGTGAGTCACTCGCTCTCGTCATCTACTTAACAGTTCTATATTCAAAACTAATAAAAGTAGCGCAACTCAAATGTTAATTTTAATACAAACACTTCTCTGTGTGTGTATTTTGGGGCATATAATTATGAAACAAACACCGATTGCCCAGGCTCTCTCTCTCACCCAAGTTGTTTTAGGTAGGAAGTCCATGCCCCAGTAATTATAAAAAATAACAGATAGGCAAGTGTGTGCCTATGAATATTTTTTTCACACCCTCGGTGCGTGATGCCCACATAAACCTCTCGAGCTTCGCTCTCGAGGTATATGGGTCATCACACACCTTGGGTGTGAAAAAAATATTCATAACACACACTTGCCTATCCATTATTCTCTATATAACATACTGTTTGTAACTCTGAAACCATTATCCCATTGTTATAATTAAAGTTAAAGGTAACTTACTTTGCAGGCATGACATTTTTTTTCTTCCACTCCTGGTTGGCTCTCCTTCCGATGAACACCCCAGCCCTGTCACTCCGATGTCTGCTGGAACTTATTTGCCAGCTGTCTTCCCCCATTGCTTGCTTCCCTGGTGGGGTTGGTGGGGTTCTCCAAACCTGGCTGCACAATTGATCCAGCTTGGATCGGTGTGCCCAGCTGGTCGGGTGTGGAGCCTGTGGGTGCTTGTCACCATTCTGCCACCGGATACTTCCTCTGGTTTTTCAGCCCCTGGGAGATGTGATGTGCAGTGATGTCATGGTGCATACCACACACGATGTCTGCCACACACTCATGTGTGACGTGCACTGACGTCTGCCACACCTCTTGACCTTCTTGTCCTGGGCTGCCTTTCCCCCAGCTTAAGGAGGCAGTATAGTGCAGTGGGTTACGGCTCTGAGCTGCAGATCTGGAGACCTGGGTTTGAATCCCACAGCTGCCTAGGTGCATACTGTGTGATCCTGAGCAAGTCACTTAACTTCCTTGTGCTCCCAGGTCACATTTGGAAACAAGCTTCGGCTTAGTGTGCTACTCCTGGTTAAACAATGTTCCCTTTCCCTTTTCCACCAGGGACCAGGCAAGCTTTGGGCTCTGCCCACCCTCCCCCCAGAGGAGAACAGTCCTACAGATGCTCAGCCCTCTCCTCTGGCTGACCCTCTGACAACCTAGATTCACTTCCGAACCTGGGTCGTTGGCGTTGCAGGCAGTAGCACTACTGTTGCACCGGTGGGCCAGTTCTGCAGGTATGACATTTTATCTTGGCATGCAGTAATAGGTAGTGGTCTGGTTACTTCTGTCGTACTCATCACTGGGTCCCGACTCACATGATGTCAGTGAGACATGTCTGCACATGATATCATCCCATGTGCATGTGCGTGTCTGTCAATGCTCCAGTACTGGCATCTATCCAGGCTTCAAGAAGCTGAAGCCTATGGGTTCTGACTGTGAGTACTATATTCAAACCAACTGGTTTAAGCTGTTGCACACTGTTGCGTTCTTATTAAGTTATGTATAACTCATTACATCTTCCTTGGACCACACCATTAAAAAGGTTATAGCGAACCATTGCTTGTATCCTCCTCACATTTTTTGCATAATTCATATATACATTCTGCACAGTATCAGACACTTAGGCATATGGAGCAAGTCTGTTTCTCATGCTTCTGCTGTAAATTTTCTCCATATAGACTGTCCTGTCTCAGTATTTTTTCAGGTGGTTCAATCAGTGTTTTGAGACAAGAGACAGAGAGACAGACCTTGGGTGACATTGTACCTTTAACTACCATGAGACTGTGCTTCATACTTATTTTCATATATGTTATTAAGTTTAGTGCCATAACAGATGTGGGGGGGGGGGGTTGGTTGTGAGGGTAGGGTGGGATTACTTTTCAATTTCAAACAGAAATAGTTGTTAGTCTGTGTTTTTTCTTCTTTGTGCCCTGCACCTTTTCTAGCATGCCATCCAGTTGGTATCCCAGTTCACACCAGTTGTTCTTTCTAATGCTTTCATTTTTTATAACCATTTCATTTCTGTTTTTTTTCTACCGATTTGTTATAGACTCCATCTCTTTCTGTCTGTTTTACTGCTTCTAGTCCCCAGAAGCACATCAATCCCCCTCTGTTCTGAAATGTTCAGCTAGAGATGAACCTGTTACTTTGTTCCCGATGTCTCCTTTGTGCTCTAAACTGTGTGTTTTCTGGGCTCGTATTGTTGTGCCTATACAGATCTTGTTTCACAGGGCCTGTAGGATGTAGATGACCCCATGTAGTTTCACAGTTGATGTACTGTGACTATTTTGTGTTGATATATGGATGTTGAAACTCCCCCCAGTGCATCCACTGCCTCCCTATCACTATTCTCTGGGCCATTTGTCTCTTCTACTGACAGGTTCAGATGCTCATACAAAATTGTGCTATCAGACCTGTTTCTCCTCAACAGAGAAACAAGGAGTTCTGTTCCCATTACTTTCTAGTCCCCAAGTGGACATGAGATCTGCATCCTGCATCAGAGCTAAGAGATTTTAACCTGTTCATCAAATTACAAAACATTTTGAATGGTGTCTCTTCCAACTGTCACCCCAGTGCTGTAAAAAGGGGGATTGGCTCTGTGCACTGGATATGAAGGATGCATGCTTTCCCAGCAAGATTAACAAATGTCACAGACAGTACTGTACCTCTGTTTCATGCAGGATGGTAGCCATTATCAGTTCTGAATCTTGCCCTTTGGCTTATCCTTGGCACCGTAGGTATTTACCAAATGCTCAACAGTTGTGGAAGCAGCCCTCTGGAAGGAAGGGCTTTATGTCTTCCTCTTTCTGGAGGACTAGCCACTCAAAGCCCTGTCCAGGAACTTGATCCTGTAAACACTGTCCAGGACACATCTGTTATTTGAGGAACTAGGGGTCACTGTGAACATTCCTAAATTCATCCTAGTTCCTTGTCAGCACCTCGAATAATATTGGAACCATGCTGGACTTGGCAGTTAGCAGTGCCTTCCTGCCTGCAGACAGGGCACAGACCCTTGTTGCCCAGGCTCAGCTGATGCACAGAAGCCATTATGTATCAGCCCGCTCAGTTTTACTTCTGCTGGGACTGATGGCTGAGCCATTATTACAGTCCTCTTTGCCTGCCTTTATATGTGCATTTCACATTGGACTCTTTAGGTGCAGTGGGACAAGCTGACAGACAAGCTGGAGCAAATGGTTCTTGTCACGTCCCTTTTCTGCCATCCTCTGATGCGGTGGATGGACCACCAGAATCTGTTACATGGCATTCCATATTTTCACCTGGCTCCTTTGCAGATCCTGACAATGGATGCCTCGGGGTCTCATTGGGGTGCCCATCTTGGGTCATCCAGACTCAGGGCTCATGGACCAGACTGGAATTGGCTCTCCTTATCAAAGTTCTGGAGATGAGGGCTGTTCTACTTTACCTACAGGCATTTCAAGCCCATCTCAGCCCCAGTTCCTTGTTGATTTGAACAGACAGTGTCAGTGTCATGCACTACATATACAAGCAAGGTGACACTTATTCTTATCCTCTGTGCAGAGAGCTGATGAGAATGTGGTACTAGGCCATGTCTCATGGCTTTTAACTGTCAGCCATGTTTCTCCCAGGTGTCTGAAACATCTTGGCAAACAGGCTAAGCAGGTCTGAGACTCTGGTGCTTGAATGGGAGCTGCTGACCTCTGTGATAAATGACCTCTTTGCATGATGGAGTCATCCTCACACTCTGAAAACTGACACAGTTTTGCTCCAGGGTCTGGAGTTTTCTGGTGAGACACATTGTCCCTCTCTTGGAAAGGGAAATTCCTTTATGCCTTTCTTCTGATCCCTTTCATTCAGAGGGTTTGACTCAGTCTGAGGGCAGAGTATGCCACCATGATATTGGTGGCAGCTTTCTGGCCTTGCACATATGCACCCAGAAAAAAACAAGTCACTTACTACAATATAAGTGCACAAAAAAGTGACATTTTAATTTACTAAATACAGTTACCATGCTAGCCACAAAAAGCAGAGATAAAAAGGCTCATCATTTTGCACCAAGTCAGGGCGATTTATCAAGAACGTTTGATAAAGTGCCATAACTCAATGTGAAATGTTAAGCCTTTTTTATCTCTGCTTTTAATGGCTGGCATGGTAACTCTGTATTTAATAAATTAAAATGACTTGTCTCCTGTGAAGGGCCTGGAATATTGGCGTCCTTCCTGTTTTGCCTACTTATAGGTGAGAGTGCTCTCTCCTACGTCTGATGTCTGATCAGCTGTGCCGTTTAATTCCTTAAAGCAACACCTTTTGACTGAGAACTAAATCCTATTCTAATACACATAAACCCAGGAAGCAGCAGGTTGTGTTGCAGTTCTTGTGCCTTTGGGAGGAACCACAACACGTTATTGAACTTGTTTTTATGTAGCAGCCATTTTCTGAGGGAATGGATTTATGTGATTTTTTATTAACTGCACTATTAGTGCGAGTGTTGTGGCCGTATTTTAATTATATAGACTGGCCCATTTCCGGGTCACAGGGTATAAGTGCTCGTGCTCTGCGAGTGGGTGAGCAGGAGTGGGTGAGCAGGAGTGGGGGAGCACACGTTGTCACACACAGAGACACACACATTTGCGCATGTCAAGCGTGTCTGGTGTTGTCGGCATGGGGAATAACTCTATAATACAGGTTTATCAGTGGCCAGATTGGTATTAGCTAAATCTTAGATAAAGTCTGCGAGTATTCCGTCATACATTGTTTATGTTTGGTATTAGGCTAGGTAAACTATGAAAGTTGCCTAATTTTTAAGTATTGCTGCACTTATGAATAAAATGGCCGACTCTATATTTACTTTAGATGGGGATGTTGGGGTGAAATGTGTCTCTTGTTTAATGTATAGTCTATTGCCTCCTCCATTTCCTAAGTCAGAATTTACGTGCAACAAATGTGTGGAAATGAATGACTTAAAAGCAGAAATCTTGTTGTTTAACAACAAGATGCTGGATTTAGAGGCTAGTCAAGCAGCTATGTTTGATCACTTCCATTGTCATGCTTTGGATGACAATATGGTTTCCCCACCTGCTAACAATGAGACAATTACTGATCCAGTCACTAAAATTGCCCCTTTGGTATCATTAGAATCTCTTCCATCACCTATATTATCAGGATCAGGGTTCTCTACAAAAAACAATAGTTCTTCAAACAAAAGAAATAGAAGTGAATCAGGGGAATATGAGATGTCCAATGATTGGTGCTTGGTTACAAATTCAAAAATTAAAAAAATAAATAAAAGAGGTAGAAAAGCTCATGTAGTTACATTACCTATAAGCAATAGTTTCGGCCCACTTGGCAATGAAGCTACGAATGTGGCTACTGAATCTGAGATATTGTCCACACCTTCCCCGCCCCAGGTTAATATTTCTACTGTTTCAACCAAACCCTCAATAAATTCTCAATCAAATTACATGTATTTGGATCCTTTGTTTTGTACTTCTGAAGTTACCCCCATGAATGTTTCACCACATGTAAATATCCATTCAGACTTAACTACTTTGCCATCTGATGTACATGTGTCAACTAATTATATGGGAACTACAATGCATGGCAGCATGGTTGTAGACCATACTGGGAAACACCAACTTTATGTGTTAGGTGATTCAATTATCAAGCATTTAGATAGGGCAATGTGCAATGCTGATAAAGAAAATCATACATGTTCCTCATTTAGGGGAGCTACAATATCTGATGTTACATGCATGATTAACGACATTATCCCACCCTCTAATAATAATTATATGGTATTTATACATGCTGGCACTAATAATTTATATAGTAGCTCTCTCTTTTCCATCAAACAGGACTATGTTGCCCTTACAAGCAAGCTAGTTTCTCTTGGCTGTAACATTTACATCTCCAAAATATTACCTCGCCCATCTGCATCAAGTTTTATTAATAATAAAATGAAAAGTGTAAATGAGTGGTTGAGGAAGTGGTTTTTATGCCATAATATTAAATGGCCTTTTGGGAAGAGTTTTTTGATCAGCCAGAATTGTTTTGCAGAGATGGTTTACACTTAAGTAAAAGGGGTAATACCTTTATGGGTAACATTTTTTCTGATGTCATCAAATGGAATTTAAACTAAAATTGGGGGGGGGGGATTTCAGCTATTAAGAAGTCAGTTAATACAAATCCTCATTGCAATCTGATTTCCTTAAAATATCTTCAGTTCTTGAGCCTCGGTACTAGGAGCTTGAATAATAAAATGAGCGAACTATGTTCTAGAATCTCCTTAACAAATGTTGATATTGTATGTATAACGGAAACGTGGTGGGACAACTATGCTGAATGTAATAGTAATATTTCCAGTTTTGATAGTTACTCTTGTAATAGGTCCACTAAAAGGGGAGGAGGTGTTTCTCTCTTTTGAAGAAATAGCTAAATAGTCTGGACATATCCAGTCAAATTAAGAAACATAATACTAATACTGAAAGTATATGGGTCAAAGTTATAAATTCTACCTCAGTACTAATTATTTTGGGCACCTGTTATCGGCCACCTAACTCACCTGTGGAATATATGGATGCTATTCTACTAGAAATGGAAACTGCTTATGAGTTAGGGAATACAATCCTTCTTGGCAATCTGAATTTACCTGATATTAACTGGTGTGCATTTAATGCAACAACTTTAAATGGTAAAAAACTCTTAGCCATTATTTCTCAGCTTCATTTAAAATAGAGTGTTAATTTTACAACTTGTGGGGAAAATCTTCTGGATGTAATTTTACATCAGGACGATTTGAATGTATATGATGTGGATAAAGAAGCCCCTCTTGGAAACAACGATCATTGCGCTATTTCCTTCAAACTGCAGTGCCCAATTGAAATTATATCTGAGTCTTCCCTTATTTATAACTATGATTAAGCCAATATTGATGGTATGTTATAGGTTCTTAACCAGGTTGACTGGGTCCAAGAACATTCCAGACTTACTATTGAACATTTTTAGGAGTTACTTTATAATAAATTAACATCAGTCAGAGATGACTTTATTCCTTCTATAAAACAAAAAAAAAACACAATAATGGAAAAACTCAGCCAAAATGGTTGGCACCTTCCATAAAGAAACTTATTCAGCAAAAGAATAAGAAATATAAAAGTTCAAAAAAATATGACTTCAAAAAATTGGACAGTATATATTTCAATGCAAAGGGCATGTAAGGTAGAAATTAAAAAATCCAAAAGAAGTTATGAATATAATCTAGCAAAAAAAGCATCCAAATCAAATAGCAAGACATTTTTTTCAAATATTAATTCTTAAAAAAAAACAGTTTGTAAGGTGGGTCCTATACAAGATAACAATAAGATCTATTATGATTCTAAATCTATGGCAGATTCATTCAATCATAACTTTTGTAAACAATTTTCACCTGAGAACACCTTTGATGTTGACTTGGATGTCCTTGGTACAGAACCAATAACATTTGAAATTAAAGACATTGAAAATAAAATCAAACTTCTTAAAGGCAAAACATGCTTAGGACCAGATGCCATATCAGGACACTTACTGTATTGTTCCTGTTGTCTACTAGTTTATTGACTCCCTTAAAATTATTGTTTGAATCTTGCTTATTTTATGGTTTTGTCCACAAACAGTGGAAGTGTGCCAATGTCATTCCTATTTATAAAAACGCCTTAAATCTGATTGCTCCAACTATCAACCAATTAGCCTTACTTCTCCAATTTGCAAATTGATGGAAAGGCTGATTAAGGATATATTAAATCCCTTCCTGATATGTGCAGGTAATGAACAACATGGTTTCAGAAAGGGTAGAGGTTGCCTCTCTAATCTGATGTGTTTCTAAGAGAACATTAGTTCTCTTACTGACCATCACATACCTTGTGATGTTATCTTTTTGGATTTTAGTAGGCTTTTAGTAGGGCATTTGATGTAATGCCACATTGGGCTCTTGTGGTAAAATTGCACACCTTAAAAATAAATCAATACATTATCTTATGGATTAAAAATTGGTTAACCGAGCGCTCTCAATGGGTGTGTATAAATGGATATTTCTCTGACGTTGGATGTGTTACCAGTGGAGTCCCTCAAGGGTCAGTACTGGGTCCATGTCTATTTCAAGCCTTTGTATCTGATGTAACTTCTCACTGTTTGTCTTCAGCTGTTAAATATGAGGACAAAATTAAGATTGGAGGTCCTGGCTCTAGTTTGGATGATTTCAAAATTATTCAGCAGGATTTAAATCATATAAATGATTGGGTTATTCATTCGGGTATGCAGTTAAATTATTCTAAATGTAAAGTTATGCATTTGGGTACTTCTAATTCCAAAAATACATACATGTTAGGACACCATCTCCTTAGTGAGACAACAGATGAGAAAGACCTTGGTATTATTATTTCAAATAATTTGGATTTTTCTAATCATATCAATGAAGCTATTAATAAAGCTAATAAGGTCCTTTGGTCCATAAAACAAAATATTACCTCCAAACATCTAAAAGTGTTATTACCATTATTTAATGCTTATGTCAGACCTCGCTTGGAGTATGTTTCTCAACTTTGGTGTCCTTATAAAAAGGCTAATATTAATCAGTTGGAGAAGGTGCAGCTAGGTTTACAAAAAACCTTGTAGGACTGCATCAACTGTCATATGAAGAGAGACTGTCTAAACTTGGTTTGTACTCTTTTAAAACTCGAAGATTAAGGGATGATCTTCTGTTTCTATTTGATGTAGTTCATGACCCACAATTGATGGTATATTTAGGTTTGGCCTTTAAAGATTCATCTTACAATATAAGAGGTTACCCACTTCAACTAGCAAGTAAACCCTTTAAAAATAATAAACTTAAATATTTCTATACTTTAAGAGTTTTTTTTTATTTTTTAGTTGTTGTAACCAGGTATAGCACACTAAGCTGAAAGCTTTTTTACAGGAGTGACCTGGGAGCACAAGGAGGTTAAGTGACTTGCTTAGGGTCACACAGTATGCAAGTGGAAGCTGTGGGATTCAAACCCAGGTCTGGTCTGTTGGATGTCACCAGATTTGCAGCTCAGAGCCTCAGACCACTGTGCTATACTGCTTCCTCCTTAAGAGTAATCAAACCTTGGAACAGTGTGCCTTTGTCTGTTATTATCAGTAAAGATAAAACTAATTTTCAGTCTAGATTAGATAATTATCTTAATTCTAGCTGTCAGTTATCCTATTATTGATTATGATAGTATACGAGCTCTTATGGGCTTTTTGGTCTTTCTGCTCATTTTCTCACCTTAGTATGAACCTTAGTATGTTACCAGGCTGGACTTGACTCCTGTTTTTCACTATGTTGGACTTTTCAGCTATGTGCATGGCTACTGCTCTTTATACAATGTTAGTTTCAATGAATTTCCCTCTACAAGTCACAAAGGGAATTGCTTCTATATTTTTATGTAATATGGTGTATGCTATATGACATAATAACCAATAAAGTTTACAAAAAAAATGTAAATGCCACTTTTTTTATGCTTATATTATAGTAAGTGGCTTGTGTTTCCTGGGTGCTTATGCACTGTTTTTTTTTTTTGCTGCAATATTGGTGAATTTTACCCTTGCACTAGCTTTTTGTTACTTGAGCTGTTTTTTTTTTGTAGTCTCCTTTCTGGCCTCACCAGATTTGGTTCTCACTTCTGCAACTCTTCACAGTGGAGCCTCTGGTTCAGCTCCCTCTATGTCAGGGTCTGCTGTTAAAGGATCACAGGTCTCTGGTCCATTTGGACCTGCAGTCTCTGCATCTAGATTTCTGGCTCATGTAGACATATTCATTGCTTGGTTTGGAGTTTCACCCCAGATGGCTGATGTCTTTCTTGTGAATAGAAAGCCTTCTACCAGACACTCTATTTCATGAAGTGGAAGCGCTGCTCAATACTGGCGTTCTTCCCATTCTGTGGATCCCTATATGTCTCCTGTGAATACTGTCCTGGACTACCTTCTGTCCCTTTCTATCTCAAGTCTCCAGTACTCCTCTGTTACGATGCATTTTGCAGCCATTTTAGCTTTTAATGCCACTATTGATGGGCGCAAAGTGGCACAACTTGAAGTATCCCATATGTTTCTTGGAACATTCTGCACACATGTCCCCCATTTCATAAACTGATTCTGCATTAGGACCTTAAAGATCAGTGGCAAATGTGTTTTTTGTATGTTAGCAATGTTAATGAATTTGACATAAAGCACATGTAAATAAAATAATTTAAACAATGGTGTCAGCGTCCTTTCTTTATATTATCATTAAAAATTAGCATTTTGACTTACATGAATACATAGACACTGTCAGCAGGTAAGGGCCTATGGCCCATCTAGTCTGCTCATTTAAGCTTGTAAGTTCACTTTATGTTTTTCTAGAATTCTGTCACCCCTTATCTCTGACCTTCAGAATTCCCTTATGTCTATCCCATACATTCTTAAATTCCGTGATTGTTTCAGCCCCCACCACTTCCTCTGACAGGGTGTTCCACTTGTCCACCACCCTTTCTGTGAAGAAATTCTTCCTCATGTTTCCTCTGAATCATCCTCCCTCCAACTTCTTCCCATGCCCTCTAGTCCTGGAACATCTTTTTTTGCTGGAAAATAGTGTATTCTTGCACTCTGTTCCTCCCTGTAAGGTACTTGTATGTCTCTATCATATCCCCTCTCTCCCTCCTCTCCTCCAGGGAGTACATATTCAAGTCCTTCAGCCTGTCTTCATAGGACTTGTGATGCCATCCCTGTACCATCTTTGTTGCCCTCCTCTGAACCTTCTGTACCCTGTCTATGTCCTTACATAGGTAAGGTCTCCAGAAAAGTACATTGTATTCCAGGTGGGGCCTTACTAGTGTCTTGTGTAGTGGAATTATGACCTCTCTTTTCCTGCTGGTGATACCCCTGCCTATGCATCCCAGCATCCTATTTGTGTTACCTGCTGCCTTGTCACACAGTTGTCCTACCTTGAGGTCATCAGAGATGATAACCCCAAGGTCCCTTTTCTGTTTGGTGCATGCTATATCCGCACACCTCAACTGATATGTTGTTCCAGGGTTTTTTGTGCCCCATATGCATTATCTTGCACTTCTTTGCGTTGCATTTCAACTGCCAAATCCTTGACTATTCTTCAAGCTTCTGCAGGTCCCTCCTCATTCTATCTACACCCTCTGGTGTGTTCACTCTGTTACAGAGCTTCGTGTCATCAGCGAACAGGGAAATTCTGCCTTCTAGGTCCTGCACAATGTCACTGATGAAGACGTTGAACAGGACCGATCCCAGCACTGATCACTGTGATTGGTCACTCTTCCCTCTGTGGAATGACAGCCATTTACCACCACCCTCTGTGTCCTACTGCCTAGCCAATTACCTACCCACCACACTACTGTCCTGCCCACTCCAATATTCCCCAGTTTGTTTAATAGCTTTCTATGTATCACAGTGTCAAAGGCCTTGCTGAAGTCCAGATAGGCCACATCCACTGCCCTCCCCAATCCACCTCCCTTGTCACCCAGTTGAAAAATTCAATGAGGCTGGTCTGGCATGACCGCCCCCCGGTGAAACCATGCTGTCTTGGGTCCTGTAGTCCGTTGGCAACCAGATGTTCCATCAATCTCTCCTTCAGTAGTGCTTCCATGATCTTCCTCACTACCAAGGTCAGGCTGACTGGTCTGTAGTTCCTCACTTCCTCTTTGTTCCCACTTTTGTATAAGGGAACTACATCTGCTGTCCTCCAGTCTTTGGGTACCTCCCCTGTTTCCAGTGATTGGCTAAACAGGATTGCCAGAGGTTTAGCCATCACCTCTCTTAGTTCATTTAGGACCCTGGGGTGCACCTCATCTGGCCCCATTGCTTTATCAACTCTTATTCCTTCCAGTTTTTTAGGACCCTTTCCTGTGTAAAGGGACTTGTGTCCATTTCTGCGCTGTTCCCACCCCTTGTACTCCCTTCAGGCACATTACTCTCCTCTTCCTCAGTAAAGACTGAGCAGAAATATCTGTTCAGTATGTCAACTTTACTGTTGTCATCCTCCATGTGGCCCCCATCTTCCCCCTTCAGTCTCACTATCCCTCCCTTTGCCCTTCTTTTTTCACTTATATACCTGTAAAAGGTTTTGTTCCCTCTACCCACTGATTTTGTGATGTGCTCTTCTGTCTGAGCTTTGGCTTCCCTTACTGACCTCCCTGCCTCCCTTTGTTTCTCCTGGTACTTCTTCCTATCCCCTTCTGCCTGTGTCTTTTTGTATTGCCTACATGCAGTCTTTTTGGCTTTCCCTTCTTCTGCTACCTCCTTGGAAAACCATAATGAACTCCTCTTCCTTTTCCCCTTGCTAACCTGCTTAACGTATAATTCTGTTATTCTTGTAATCCGTGTTTTAAATATTGCCCACTGTTCCTCAACCCCTGATTCCGTCTCCATTCCCATTAATACCTCTTTCAAGCATCTCCCCATTTTCCCAAATTCTGTCCCCCTAAAATCCAGGATACATGTTTTTGTGCGGTTTAGTTCTGCTCCTTCTGTGATTTCAAACCACAGTCCCCAGGTGCTCCCCAACTGTTACATTCATCACACTGTCGCAGTGTGTTAGCATAAGGTCCAGTATTGCCTTCTGCTGAGTTGGTTCCATGACTAGTTGCTTGAGAAAGGCACCTTGAAGGGAATCCAGGATAAATCTGCTCCTGGTTGGTGCTGATGCTGGGAGACTCCAGTCCACGCCTGGAATATTGAAGTCTCCAACCGGCACCACCTCATCCTTGTCTGCCATCCTTTGGATGGCTAGCATCAGCTCCCTATCTGTTTCTTCCTCCTGGGCTGGTGGTCTGTAGACCACCCCTGTGCAGATGGCTGACCCCATTTTCCTTTCCATCTTAACCCACAGTATCTCTCCCCCATTTTGTTCCTCCTGGATCTCTGTGACCTTTATGCCATCTTTCACATAAAGTGCCACTCCTCCTCTTTTCCTGCCTGTCCTGTCTCTTCTGAATATGTTGTAGCCGGGTATGGCCATCTCCCAGTCATGGTTATCATTACACCAAGTCTCTTTGATGGCCACAATGTCCAGGTCTGACTGCACCATGGCAGCCTCCAGATCCTCCATCTTGTTGCTAAGGCTTCTGGCATTGGCACACATGGCTTTCCATGATGTGGACTCCCTGGACTGTTTAACTGTTCTACTCCAGCCCCCCTCCCTGGTTGTCCTTTATCCCTGGTTCTCCCAGCTGTCTGCCATTCTGTTGAATGTTGTCCCCTTTCTGCTTATCCACCCCTTGGGTGCTTATCTCTATCTTTTGCATACTGCTTTGCAGAGATAGCCACTCCTCCTGTTCACTGGTTCCATTGCTAGCTGTGGCGGTGGGGGGGGCAATTAGGTACCCTCCTTGCTGGCCTGCCACACTCCTTGGCTAGTTTAAATGCTTGTCCATGTAGCATTTAAATTTATCATTGAGTGCTTGGATTCCCCTCCAGGATGGATGCAGATCATCAGGCTTTAATAAACCCCCATCCCTCCCGGTGCATCCACAGTCACCAATGAATACAAACCCTTCCTCACAGCATCAGTTCTTCAACCATGAGTTAATGTTCCTGGTGGGTGTGCCCCTATGCTCTCTCCCATGCCTCTCACAGGTAGTACTTCCAAGAAGGTGACAGAAGTAGCTACTTGCTTGAGATTCCTCCTCAGTTTCCTAAACTCTTCCTGAACTTCCTTAGGCTCTCCGTTTGCCAGGTCATTAGTACCTAGGTGGATAATGACATCCAGCTTACCCTCCCATCTTGCCTTCCCGGCAATCCCCAGACTCTTCCTCCCATCTCTCCATGCCATGGCACCTGTTAGGAACCTCCCTGTCCTCCCCCTCCTGAATTCTTAGCTGGATCCCTCTTGCGATAGAGTCCCCCACCAGGCTTTGCTTCCTCCTCCTCCTCCTCTGGGGTCCACTGCTCTCCCTACTGAGGTCACCTCCTTGGTTGACTTCCACATCCTTCCCTTCCACTTTTCTGGGTACCTCTATTTGGTTGTTCCTATTTTCTAGTATGGCATATGAGTTCTGGAGTGGAATAGGATTTGGGATGTGCCTCTGCCTGACTGCTCTAACCCTTCCTGAGCCCACCGTCATCCAAGTGCTCCTCATTTTTGGCACCCTTTGTGGCAGCGGCGTTGGACTGCGTGGTCTCTGGATGGGGCGAAGGTACTCCTGACCCAGTTTACTTCTGCTCTGAGTCTGGCTACCTCATCCCACAGTCCAGAGAGATGCCTGCAGATAGAGCAGCACCTCAGTATCCAGAAGGTCTGCCTGAATACGGCTGCTCCGCATCCACTGCATTGCACCACTCCCTACATTATACTGCACTTATACTGCTATTCCAGTACTTGTCTGTTATTGAACCTCTCCTTGTAGTTCCCTCTTTATTAATTTACTGTCCTGAAAATCTTGCCACCGATCCTCAGAAACGTTTTCAAAGAAGGAAGACAAACAAAAAATAAATGAGTCAAAACACTTGTGCAGAGGGTGGGCTTCCTCCCCCTTACATGTCAGACCCTGTAGAGGAAAAAATCAGCATGTCTGCCACCTGCTCTAGTTGAATTTTCTGGACTGCTCCAACGTTGTACAGGTCATGACATTAGAGTGTTTTTGTTGTTGTTGCAGTTTTATTTAAATTATCGGGCACGAACATGCTGAGCACCATTACGAGAGCCATTGATGTTGACAACAGCTCTGTCAGTGTACTGCCATAACAAGAAGCTATCTGTACAGCTCTGCTGTCACTTATAATTAAAAAACTGCAAGGTGAAAAAAGAAGCTCCGGTAGACCTATGAATGAAACTCATTTTGTATTACTACCATTGACAGCTTTTTGAATAGAAATGCCATTTCTGAATCATCTTCTAGTTAGTTTATTATTCTATTTCCTTCGCTATTGAGCAGTTACTGGTACCCAAAAACAGCCATTGACATATAGGGGAAACATCATCTAATTTGACAGGTGTCATGTCAGGATTAAAATGATATGAACAATATGTTTCCAGTGCTTGTCCTTATTTTTTTGATTATATCCCCCGCCCCCCAAACCAGTTGTTTTTCTTCTTGGAGCTATTACGTCAGAGCCAGTCATGAATGGCCTTTGAATGGCAATAGTACTACATGGAAGACACTTCAAAAAAGTGTGCTGATACTGAACAACATAGAACAGGACATCGATCAATGTTTTTACACATTTAACATCATCCCTGCTCTCCTTAGCAATATTGACAATTTGCAGGTCTTAAATTCAAAGGTAGATGTCCTGCTTTATGTTGCAAGATCAGCTGCCTGACCACCATTGTTTTCAATGTGCAACTGACATGGTTACCCCCCACACCAAGAATACCCACAAAAAATAAAATAGAAACCAGCGTAGGAAAGAAAAAAAAAAGGCACATTCAGATGCAAATGTTCAGTGGCAGCACGTGTCAGTGTTACAGGCAGTCTGAGAAATATGTGGAGATATAGTCACATCTCGTAACACAAAAAAGTCACACATATATATATATTTATATCTGGATAACACCAGAACTGATTTGCTGGTGTAAATTGGTGTTATTCTCAGTATTGTTGCTAGCTATGTGCATCTTTTGTACCCTTGGGATGCACTTTTTTAACGTGTGTTCTACGTGGTACCATTGCCATTCAAAGACTGTTCATGGATGACTCTGATGTGATGGCTCCAAGGAGAAAAAGACTGGTTTGTTGGGGGTGGGGAAATGTAATTAAAAAAAGAAAAGAGAAGAAAAATAAGGACTAGCATTTGAAACATATTGGTCATATCATTTTAATCCTGACATGGTGCCTGGTCAAATTAGATGGTATACCCCCTGTACAGCGACACCAACACAGCGACCTACATCGCTGTTGATGAAATCAACAGCTCGCCGACATGTCGCTGTGTTAGGATTTCTCAGATAGGGGCACACTGTCCTGCGCCCCCTATCCAAATCAACTCTGACTCGAGTTACTGGCAAAAGGCATGGGGTGCAGGGGCAGAGCCCCCACATGGGGGTTTGGGGACAAAGCCCCTTGATAGAAACAAAGACTGGGAGACATTCAGGAATTAGGTCGACCACAACTTGCCTTTGACATAACTCCCGTCGCTGTGATGCAGGTCGACAAAAATGTTGTTGAACTGGCATTGTACAGCCAAATAAGACGATGTTTCTCCTGTATATCAATGACTGTTTTGGGGTAACAGTAACTGCTCAATAGTGAGGGAAGTAGGATGATAAACCATCTAGAAGACAGTTCAGAAATGGCAATTCTAGTCAATTAGCTGTCAATGGTAGTAATACAAATTGAGTTTCATTCACAGGCTTACCAGTCTGCTCCTTTTTTTTGTTCTACCATGCAGTGGTTTAATTGTACGTTTCAGCCATGCCTTACAGATGGCTTCTTGTTACAGTGCTACACTGACAGAGCTGTTGTCAACACTGCAGTGGCTCTCATGCTGGTATTCAGCATGTTCACACCAGATAATTTAAATAAAAATGAAACAATGAAAAAAAAAACACTCTAACGTCGTGACCTGTATGACGTTAGAGCAGTCCAGAAATTCTGCTGGGGTGGGTGGCAGACGCATTGATTTTTTTCCTGTACAAGGTCTGACATGTTAGTCAAAATGTTCATTTTTAATGATAGTATAAAGAAAGGACACTGACACCATTGTTTACTTTACTTACATGCGTTTTATGTTAAATTCATTAACGCTGCTAACATACGAAAAACACATTTGCCATTGTCTTTAATTTCATCATTGAGAAATTGACTCTGGCTCCATTTAAGTCTGCTGCACCCTGTGAGATGCATTTCCTTTCATGGAAAGTGCTGTTTCTAGTTACCATGATTTCTGCTCATAGAATCTCCAAGCTTCAGGCTGTCATGCCTGAGTCTCTGCATTTGATTTTCCACAAAGATAGGGTGTCTTTGCAGACCAGTCCTCATTTCTTGCCAAAGGTGGTCTCTGGTTTCCCATTAAGTAAGACAATATATCTTCCAGTGTATTGTCCTGAGCAGGCTAACAAAGGTGAGGCTTCATACACTTAATTTACTTACAACACTACTTTTTTACCTCAGTCACACTAAGGACTGCAGAAAGTCCCCTCAGCTTTTTGTTTGGTTCATCCCAAGTAAGGAGTGCACCCCTTTGACTAAGCAATGCTTATCTAAATGACTGGCAAACTGTATCTCATTTTGTTATAGGAAGTATAGTAAGTAACTTCCTGGTGCTGTCCATGGCCACTCAACCAGTGGTATGGCCACTTCTGTAGCCTACTTTCAGAATGTTTTTGCAGCTGACATATGTGCTGTTCCCACAAGGAACACTGCATATTTTCACTAAGCATTACAGTGTGGGCATCGTCATATGCAGACAAGCTGGTTTTGGTTTTGCAGTACTGCAAGGCCTCCGGTTATGATGTCATATCAGACATTACAATCCTCCCTGGGTATTTGGTACTTTGGAATTGTTTCAAGGGAGTGGTTCAGTGGAGGGGATATCCTCAGTGAAGCTAGAACAGCTACTTACCACAACAGTAGATCTTTGAGAGACTCTCCTCCATTGGGCCACAGTGCACCCACCCACCTTCCCCTTACTGAGGTATAAGTTGGCAGGATTGTCCACTGCCTTACTGGAGGTGTCCATATGTGCCTTATGTACATCATTGTCTTCCAGTCCCATGCTTCTCTTTGTGTGCTTGGTCTTGGTTTGGTTCCTGGTTCCTCATGGAATGATACCCTCTGTGCTTGTCTCTGGCAGGAAACTGAGACATGATGGGGCTGCCCACCTTTTATAGGCAGTGACATCATGTGTCATTGTTGCTGGGCCCGGCAAGTGAACATTTCTGAGTGGTCCTGATGCTGATGGCTTACAGTTCCAAAGGTGTGGCCCAGTAGAGGAAATTCTTTGGAAGATGTACTGTTATGGTAAGTAACTGTTCTTTCCTGCACTACCACTTCCTTCAGTGCATAGGCACATGTTGAGGCTTATGGAAAACTGGTGTAGCTCCTGCTTGCTATTGGATCTTTTCCTTGAAATCCCAACTGGTGCTATCTCCATCCTGGAAAACAGGACCTTGTTTGTCTAAAGTCTTCTTGACTATGTCTTGTGGTGAAACTGTTGCAGCTCTCAGGGGAAAAATATTCTTCTAATTCAAACCTGATTTCAGTATCTTCAGCCAATATCTTTTGAGCAGTGCAGATTGCACCACCAATAGAGGTAAGCTCCACTTTCCTCCCCCATAGGTATCTGATATCTGGATCTCCATCAGCACAGGAATGTGATCTCCTGTGTCGGATGTCAGCTGAATGTGAAATGGTTGTAGTGGACACTTGCCAGGACAACATTTGTAGATGTGCTCTGACACAAGTGATAGTGATGCCCCAGTGTTGAGGTGCATACTGTCAAACTGATCTGGAGACAAATTCCCTCTCTGTGTCCTGGAGTAGCATAAACTGTGAACAGTTCCTATGGGTCTCCTCCCTGTTCTGTCTCTAGCCAAGTGTCCATGACATACTGTGCTCTGGCAGTACACAGGACACTTCTGCAGAGTCATTCTAGATAATGTGTTTGACTACAGTTGTGGCATTTCTCTTGCCAGAACCTGCACTGGGTTTACTGGTGGTTAACTTTGCAATGATAACATGACTGCTTTGCATTTGTTTGTAATGCTAGTTTTGGAGGGCCTTACTGATTCTGACATGATGTTGGAAGTTCACTCTATGGTCTGGGATGTTCCTTGCACCTGGCTGGTGTATTAGTCCCTTTGTGAACCCCCATCCCAGGGAAGTTTTATTTATTTATTAATTGGTAACTGTGTAAGGTGGACCGAGATGTAAGTCCTTTTCAGCCTATTCAGTGTTCCGCTTACTTCTTAGTGTTCTTTCAAGTGAGTTCTAGCACAAGTTCAATGCCACATGCTGACATGAATGTCAAGTCTGTTTCTGACAATAGTTGCTTTGTACAGATTTCCCCCCCCAAAGACCCTCAACAAGCTGATCCCTCTGGGCAATATTTAAGAATTGCCCATATTCCCACATGCTTGCCACATTTCTTAACTCATTCTATCTTGTGCAGCCATTTTGGGTCTGACTAAGCAATGGATAGTTCAGACGCCATATGGCACTACCAGTATGAATGGGTTTAGGCAATGATGTATCCTGAATGTTTTTTTTTCTATACTGGGTATGCTGGTGCAGGCAGTAGTGCTCAGCTATCACTGTCAGCTGTGTGTACTCCAGGTCATGTAATGGTTGCAGTGCAGTTAGTATTTTTAATAAATTGAAGAATGAGGATGGTAAAACTGCCAGAAAAAGGTCCCTTTGGGTTTCATCTGGCACCTGATGTACAGCACACCATGTATTCAAAACATTTGAAATAGACTATGAATAGCTCCTGCAATTCCTGGAATTCTATCACATGTACCAGTGATGTCATTGTGCTGTATGTGGAGGGTCGCTGTGGTCTGCACTGTGCTATTTCCAACTGTAAAACCTGCTGTGCTTTTTCTTATGCTCACTTGCAAAGCATGCAAACATATGGGTAACAATCTCAATTCTGAGGGATCTTTTGGGGGTGCACCCCTCTTCAACCTATCACAATTTCAGAATATGCAGTCTCTTCCCTAATTCCAACCATTCTCTGCCTTTCTCCTCCTTTTCACTTTGAAGTCCTTGACCAATCACAAGGCTGGCAAATGCAAGGTAGAGAGTTTTCTTGTGCAACTCAGAATTCCTGCTTGAAACTTTACCCCTGATTTTGTGTTCCCCATATCTGTTACTGTTTACTTTTTTCATGTGTGCTGCTATTTAGTATTTTGTTTCTCAGGGAATACCAGAGATGTTGCACAACCTATAGAATTTACTTACCCAATATATAGTGCTTGTAACTCATAGAATTAATAAATTCTCATAGTATAGTAAAGTGCAAGTAAAACAGATGTTCAAACATGTTCCTAGACTCATTGATCAGTTTAGGTAAGGAGCTGTGTTACTCTGCTTACCTGTGTTTAGAACACTAACAATTAAAGCAGTTTGGTCATTGCAGCATAAATAAACAAGGTTAAATCTAAAGTTTGCTTGACTCATTCGGTCTGTTAGTAATATCCCTTAGTTACCAATTTGGTGCTGGAAAGCGGGACAATCACAAAGACAAGTTTACTGCACCCAAAGGGCATCTTGGGAATTGTCATCCTCCTCCTCATCTAGGGGGTGGGGAATTCAGCTGTCTGTGTTTTATCAGCACTCAAAAACACAAGAGGGAAAAACTATTGCTGACCCAAGTATCAAAATTTTAATAGTACCAAATTCTTCCAGTTCATCCAGTGTTAGGCGGTGATAACTTAAATATCATACAGTGGAAAGGAACAAAAATATCATCTTGGTCTTCTAGGCTCAATTACCTAATCCATATGTCTCTGTGCTAAACCCTCTAGATTTGTATCCCTCTGGAAATGTTTTTCCTTTTTTATT
Source organism: Neoceratodus forsteri (assembly GCA_016271365.2). Classification (NCBI taxonomy): domain Eukaryota; kingdom Metazoa; phylum Chordata; order Ceratodontiformes; family Ceratodontidae; genus Neoceratodus; species Neoceratodus forsteri. The sequence goes on from CM057458.1 coordinate 591,945,614, forward strand.
CTCCTGGTACTTGGGATAACACACCAGGTACTTGGGGTAATACACATAACTGACACTGTAGTGCAGTATGAGGTTGGTACTGCACTGCTAAGGTGTCCTCATTCAGATGAGATGTTAAACTGAGATCCCTTCTGCCCATCTCTGGTCACAGTTCAAGTGGAAGTTAAAGATCCCATGTTACTCACTTGAAGAAGAGCAGGAGAGTTCCCCCAGCATCATGGCCAACATTCTTCCTGTCAAAAACACAACTTCATGCAACCCACCACCAGGACACACCTGAAAATAAGCTATCATAGCTTAGTGTGCCTTTCTTGGTAAAAAAATGACAAATAAATAGCAAAATAAATTAACAGTTTCCCTTCCTAAAATGGCAATCAATCCTACAAAAAGGTTTTGGCTGGCCCGCTTGTGCAAGTGGTAGTGCTTCTGCTAGCAATGCCGATGACCCAGGTTTTGAAGTGAGTCTGAGTCATCAGAAGGTTAGTCAGGGGAAGAGGATTCAGCATCTTGGGGATTGTCATCCTCCTCCTCATCTAGGGGGTGGGGAATTCAGCTGTCTGTGTTTAACTACCATCTAGCAGAGGCTAGATAGAAGCATACGCTGGCTGCTTAGTGTGGGTAAAGTGCTGCTAGGTGCTGGCATGCTGTATGTGGGAGCTCTTGCAGGCATGCCTCAGGTGCCATTGCACACGTAGCATTGGGAGGAAACAAAGGAAAAAAAAAACACTGACCAACAACATGATGCCTCATTTTGCCCCCCCCCATCCAATCAACTGCCTGGGCCTGGGGTTAACTCTGGGTTTCACCTCTGTCAAAGAGCCAACTAGATTAGGTGAGGAGTAGCCACAGAACAGAGGGCAGCTCTGGCCTGGTCTTGTGGTGTGTATGGGTGGTTAGGAGCTCCAGGTTCCAGGCATGGACACAGCAGATGGATGGTGTTGCTGGTGATGGCAGAAGGAAGTCCTGGTTGGTGGACAAAGAAGGGTTAAAAAGAATTCAAAAAAGTGAGGTATTTGTAAATCCAGCCCAATGGAAAACTTTCAGACCAAACTCTGTAATCTCACACAGTTCAGTAACAAGGGTTAGGCCCTCTCATACTAAAGGTTAGAAGACAGACTCCATGGGATGCTCCAGGCCTCATTTGCTCCAGTCTGTCAGCTGGACTTCCAAGGTCTCTCAGTACTGTAGACTCTGGACCAATCACTGTTCTGGACCATGCTCAGTTTCCCCTTTCTCTCTTTTTAGAGGTCACTCAGGTCAGCAGTTCAAGTTGATACTCCTCAACCGAGGGCTATGCTCTGATGTTCAACTATTATCTTCTTGTACAGGCCAGCACAGACGTGCCACTCAAACTCCTGCTGCAATACAAATGCAAGGTACTGGATGCTGCACTTTACCAATGGCTGTGCAAACAGTCCCTTTGGGATCCCTCACTGATCTGACGATCTGACTCTTCCTCACCAGTCAACCTTGCATTCAGGCTACCGTAGCATGGTTCTGAATGGCCTCGCCACTTGTCTATCACCCTTCTCAACTTCTAATTGGCTCTCTAAAGGTGCATATATGTTGTCCTACCTTTTACCAGACACTCTGTGGAGGGACCGGGACAGTGAACTCTGCTGATTAGCCATGCTTGAGGTCAAGAGGTCACAAGATGGCAGCCCCCATGGAGTCTTTACAGTTTGCCTTGATAATCACTCCAACAAGCTTCTATAGCAGCTAATCCCTCATTGCACACCAGGAGTCCTGGGATGTCAGCCGATCTCTCAATAATTCTGACTCTGGAAGAAAAGGGTTACATTAAGTAACAGACTACACCAATATATACTAGGAGGTAAATAAATCTTTATTTATGTACCGATCTGTAGCTCAAGTGTGGTGTCTGTACAGCATAAAATACAACTTGTCATCATTCAGGAAATTACCTATAAACCCCTTTTTCTGACTGCTCACAAGGGATCATTTCACAATTAAAAAACCTACAACTAATATTTAGGGCAAAACAATACACTGGGTTCTTTTTAACCTATCCAGTTCTACGCTATACTCCACAGTTGTGCTGTTTCTCCCCCATCACTACTTTGATGATTTATTACTGCTTTTATCTGTGTTTGATATCTGATTTTATTGTTTGATTTGTATTGTTTTAAACTGTACAGTGCTTTGGAAATTGAAAGGTGCTTTATAAATAAAACTATTATTATTATTATTAGATATCACTGAACGTTACTGAGATTTTTCATGTGGCTGCTGCCCTACAGAACCAGCTTCCAATTTTGTGATCTCAAAGTACAACTTCAATCTCACAACCTCAGGCAAAATGAAAGGGAGTGACAGCTTGCCATTTCATGCCAATTCACCCTGAAAGGAAGTAAGAGAGAGACATTTGGTTTTTGGTTGTGCCTTTTATATACGTGGGGCCCTATTTTAGAAGGTTGATACAGGGCTTGCATCAAGCCCTACATCAACTGCAGTGTTTGCCACAGCTGAGCCAAACCCCTGTGACACAATGCAGCCGGGTTTTAGAAGGTTCGGTGCAGCTGTGACATTTTCTACACTTTATAGCAGCTTCTGCCAAAGCTTTGGCACAAGACCCACAAAATGGATCCCCACATGCTGCACAATTAGACCAGCGGAGAGCAGGTCTAACTTGCGATGTTTGGAGCAAGGAACTTGCATCAGTGTTTGCATCAGGCTTCCTTGCAAAATTACATGAGCCGCAATGTTTGCCACAAGTCGCCTCTTGCGTCAAACTTCCCAATGCAAGTCCCTTGCATTGCTCCAAGTACCTTCTAAAATTGGGCCCATGACATCCCAAAGCACTTTATAAACCATGAAAAGTGACAACAGCCTGGGGAACTTGTCTCATCATTTTTTTCCTTCTTGTTTTACTATAGTGAAAAGAAAAAAACAAAGAAAACGCTACATTTCTAATGTCTACATCATTCTAGCTACATTTTTTAAAGGGACTCTTTGGGACTCTTCACCTCAGCAATTTTGGCAGTCTAGTTACAGCCATATCATTAAGTGAGATTTAGGGAAGTTAAAAAAGCTTGAGGGGGTGCTAAGTAGCTCTGGAGGGATTCAAGCCTGGATCTTCATCTTCACAGTTCTGTTCTCTTACTACTAAGCTTCTTGGCTCTTGAGATGGAGAGCCTATTTGTTGGAGTCTGTTGCATCATGTACTCATGACTTTTATTTAGCTACGAAAGGAATTACTGTCATAATGGAAGAGATGAAAGTAATGGGCAGGCAGTGAACACTGTGCATGACTTCAGGAATGGAAAATGCTTCTCTAGCAACATTATTTTCTCATCCCACAGAATCAAACATGTGTCATTCATAAACCTGGCTTATAAAATGTAAATGAACCCTAATTCATAGTGTTGAAATCTTTAGAAATGCAGCAATTTCCACTTTTTATTCATATTTCAGCTCTGGCCATTATTTGTCACTAACAGCCAGCTTTTGTGAGGTGAATAAATGTGCATAATGAAGACACAAAGGTATGGGAAGTAATACTGTAATCCTTTTGTTTGGATAATCAGTCTAATGTATGCAAATTAAACCTTATTAGTACTAGAGGTTTTGTGTCTGCTTATCAAAATGTGCCATTTTCATGAAAATTGGAAGTCCATTATATAAGTTATTATTAACAATCATTTAGGAATTATATACAGTATGCAAATTAAAGTTGATTACAACTAATTAAGGGCTTTCTTTGTTATTTGACCTTGTCTGCTTTTTATGTAAATATGTTTCTTTTGGTCTGGCATATTTTTAGACTCTGGGAAAGTGTATTAAGACAAGTTGCATTATGTTTTTCAATTTTCACTTTCAGAAAGCTGGTCCTTCTACGGCTACTTGCTTTCATATAACCACACACAATACTAAACAGCTATACCTCTATTTTCAGGTATTTGTGATGATGGCAGGCAATCATGTCCCTTGACTGTACTGTTCAGCACAAAATAGCAAACAATTTCCAGTAACAGCAACAGCAAAACACACACACACACAAATACACACACACACACATATACACACATACACACACACACACACACTACATTGTATACCATAAGTGCCCTTTCTTCAGTTGCTTTGGGATGCCAATAAGCTTGAGGTAGTAGACTTAGAAACATAGTTATTAGGAGATAATGGGAGAAGCTTTTTGTAAGGTTTGTTTGAGGTGAGATGAGTCACTTAAAGTAAATCTGTGGTTACAAAGGTTCTACTTCAGTTTTGGCAATGGTAAATGGCTTTTTAGGTGAAAATAGTTAAATTATAATTCAGGAATCTGTAATGTACCTTTTTAACTATACAGCATTCATTCACGCTTGTGTTGGAAACAGATGTTATGAGCATTAGGAGCTATACCAGCCTTTGTCTTTATTCTGAGCTCCTCTCTCATTATCAGTACTGGACATTGTTTGAAGAGCAGATAGGGCTTACTGTATTTCAGAGATATGGGGTGGGGGTGAGGGGGGGCTTCAGCATCACTTTATTGACAAGTTCCCAGTGGGATGATTTATGTTTGTACAAAACATGTTCAGATTGATAGCATGATTATACCGGTGTTTGTATGTAAGCAATGACTCATAACAGGGCATGCGTTTCTAGAGAATTAATGCACACCCTGGGTAAACTGGAAGGCACAAGGCCAACAGTCGAGTGACTTTGAATGCACCCAGGAAGTGCATTATTCTCAAGAAACCCATGCACCTGAATGGACTATTGTGCTTATTAACTAGAAAAAAAAGTTTTTTGTTTTAATGGAAAATGTTTTTATTTTCTTTTAGTTAGTATGTTGCTTGGTAGAGTATGTGAGTTTGGTACAAAAAAGGCAGCCTTTGAATGAACCTAGAATGTGCATTTATTTTGGAGAAACCTAGGCCCTGTTGTGTACTTTTGTGTTTAAAAAGTAGGACAAGGATGTATTTTAATTGAAAATGGTTTTATTTTAATTTAGTCGGATTGTTGCTAAGTAGACTAGGGCAGGTTAGTTATGAACTGTTCATATACCAGCGATTAACATAGAAACAGAAACACAGAAACATAGACTTTGATGGCAGATAAGGACTGCTTGGCCCACCTAGTCTGCCCATTTCCCTACCTAGAGGATAAGCTGCAGATCCTATTTGACCAACAGCCTATTTCTTCCTATCCTCCACAAAAATTGCCTTATGTCTGTCCCATGCATTCTTGAATTCTCCCACAGTTTTAGACCCCACAACCTCCTCAGGAAGGCTGTTCCATGCATCCACAACCCTCTATGAAAAAATATTTCCTCACATTGCCTCTGAGCCGTCCCCCCTCTATCTTCAGATTGTGTCCCCTTGTTCTTGCACATCTCTTTTTCTGAAAGATGCTACCCTGTTGGACTTTGTTGATTCCACTGAGGTACTTAAACATTTCTATCATGTCCCCCCTCTCCCTTCTTTCCTCAAGGGTATACAGTACATATTAAGCTCCTTTAGCCTCTCCTCATATGGCTTCTCTTGCAGACCCTGCACCATTTTAGATGCCCTCCTCTGAACTGCCTCGATCCTGTCTATGTCCTTGCGGAGATGGGGTCTCCAGAACTGGACACAGCGCTCCAGATGGGGTCTCACCAACTGTCTGTACAGAGGGATAACAACTTCCTGATTTCTACTGGTGATGCCTCTCCCTATGCATCTCAGTATCCCCCCAGCCCTCCCTACTGCCTTCTCACATTGCTTGCCAACCTTAAGATCATCTGATATGATTACCCCCAGGTCCCTTTCCATTTTTGTTGTTGTTACTACCTCCCCACCCATTGTATAATCTTCCCTTGGGTTTTTGTTTCCCAGGTGCATTACTTTGCACTTCTTTGCATTGAATCCAAGCTGCCATACTTCTGACCATTCCTCCAACCTTGCCAAGTCCCTTCTCATTCTTTCCATGCCTCCTTCTGTATCAACCCTGTTGCAGATCTTTGTGTCATCTGCAAAGAGGCATACTTTTCCTTCCAGTCCCTCTGCAATGTCACTTATAAAGACATTAAAAAGGACTGGACCCAGTACTGAACCCTGGTGTACCCCACTAGTAACCCCTCTTTCTTCAGAGTGGACTCCATTTACAATTACCTTCTGTGTCCTTTTGTTCAGCCAATGTTTTACCCAGGCTACCACCCTGGGACCCACTCCAAGGCTGGTTAATTTGATTACTAATCTTTTGTGTGGGACTGTGTCAAATGCCTTGCTAAAGTCTAGGTAGGCCATGTCCACAGCCCCTCCTTAGTCTACTACTTTGGTCACCCAGTCAAAGAAATCAATTAGATTCATCTGACATGACCTTCTCGCTGTGAACCCATGCTGCCTTGGGTACTGTGCTCCACTGGCCTCTAGGTACTCAACAGTTCATTCCTTCAGAAGTGATTCCATCACTTTCCCTACCACAGAGGTCAAACTGACAGGTCTGTAGTTTCCTGCCTCTGTCTTGTTCCCACTTTTGTGAAGGGGAATCACATCAACCTTCTTCCAGTCCTCAGGTACCACACCATCCTCCCATGATTTGTTATAAAGGGTAGTCAGTGGTGTCACTAGTTCTCTGCTTAATTCTTTTAGAATTCTGGGGTGAATTCCATCTGACCCCATTGCTTTGTCCACCTTCAGTTTTAGGAGTTCTTGCAGAACCCTTTCTTCTATGAAAGGACTGGGATCAACCCCCCTCTCCAGAGTGCTTTTGTTAATTGGATTAGGCACCTCCCCCACTTCCTCTTTTGTGAATACCGAACAGAAGTATTCATTCAGTAACCCTGCTTTTTCACTGTCACTCTCTGCCCACCCACCATCCATTCTATTCAGCCTCACTATCCCTCCCTTTGTCTTTCTACGCTCCCTGATATACCTATAAAAGGTTTTATCCCCGTCTTAACCGAGTTGGCTATCTTTTCCTCAGTTTGGGCCTTTGCTATTCTGACTACCTCCCTGCTTCCTTCTGCCTTAACTGGTACAATTCTCTGTACTGCTCCTTCTGTGTTTCCTTATACTTCCTAAATGCTATCTTTTTCTCCCTAACCTTCATCGCCACTTCTTTTGAGAACCATAGTGGCTTTTTCTTTCATTTTGATTTGTTTATTTGCTTCACACAAAGGCTTGTTGCCTCTGTGATGGCAGTTTTGATATTTCCCCATTGTTGCTCCACCCCTCCTTCTAGCCCTGTTTGCTAGTGCTTTTCTAAGGCACTCTCCCATCTTGCCAAAGTCAGCCCTCCTGAAGTCCAGAACCCTCACTTTTGTATGGCTTGACTATGTAGCAGAATTTATCATTAAACCACACTGTTTGGTGGTCACTTGTTCCCAACCACTTCTAGATCTGAGATCCTCTCACTGTCCCCATTTGAGAGAATGAGGTCTAAGATTGCTCCCTCACGAGTAGGTTCCAAAACTAGCTGTCTGAGGCATGTCACCTGAATGACATAAAGAATGGCCCTGCTTTTGGATGTGTCTGCAGCAAAGGTGCTCCCATTAACATCTGGCATATTAAGGTCTCCCATCAACAGTATCGCCCCTTTCTCTGCCATCTTAAGAATGCCTTCTATCATATCCTTGTCCATTCCTTCCCCCTGACATGGGGGTCTGTATACAACCCCTGTGTGGATTGTGGTGCCATTTCCAGTCTCTAATGTGACCCACAGTGCCTCCTCTCTTCCCTGTTTACTATTTTGTTCAGTTGCTGTTATCCCTTCCCTTACATAGAGAGCTACTCCCCCCTCTTCTGCCCTCCCTGTCTCTCCTGTAGGTTGTGTACCTTGGTATGTTAACATCCCAGTCATGGTTCTCTGTGTACCATGTTTCTGTGACTGCTACAATATCCAGGCATCCCTCTTCTATCAAGGCTGCCAGTTCAGGGAGCTTGTTGCCCAGACTACAGGCATTGGTACTCATTACCCTCCATTTCTTGAAGGCCTTACCCCTTTTTGCCCCATCCCTGTCCTTATTGCATTTGTCACTTTCTCCATTTACCCCAGCACTTGTCCCTATTGACATCTCTATGTTGGTGTCTACCTCACTTTGTACCCTGATTTTTTTGGGGGGGCTAGGATTTCCCTGCTCCTTTCCAGTGCCTCCCCACTTGGCTAGTTTAAATGCTTGCCAATGAAGTATTTAAACCTATCACCTAGGATCCTGGTTCCCCTCCTGGACAGATGCAAACCATCATGCCAGTATAGACCTGCATCCATCCAGGTGGACCCCCAGTCCCCAGTGAAGCCAAATCCCTGAGCTCTGCACCAGTTTTTCAACCATTGATTGAATCCCATGGTGTGGAGCACCCTAGCCTCACCAGTGCCATAGACAGGCAGCAACTATGAGAAGGTTACCGTGCGTGCTATTTGTCTAAGGCCCCTCCCCATCTCCACAAATGCTTCTTGCATTGCTCTGATCCCTTTCTTAGCCAGGTTATTTGTTCCTAGGTGGACAATGACATCCTGCTCCCTCCCCTGTGCCGCTGCTCCTGTGATCCTGAGGATTCACTCCCTGTCCCTCCAAGCCATGGTGCCAGGCAGGCACCTTACCTCCCTCTCCCCTTCCTCCCCCAGTTCTACCTTCCTAACAATGGAGTCCCCCACCAGGAGTTGTTTCCTTCCCCTGTGGGGTCCCATGCCACCCTCCTGTGGGTCTTCTTTGTGGAAGTTCCCAGCATCCTCCTTGGTCTCCACTGTGGGTGCCTTCATAGAGGAACCACACTTTTCCAGAACAGCATAGAAATTGTGGAGAGGTACAACTGGAGGGATGCACCTCTGTTCCACCACCCTCACCCTCCCTGAGACCACTGTGGTCCAACCATTCCTCTTTCTTGGCAACCTCTGAGGCAATGGCAGTGACTCTTGTGGTCCCTGGGTGGGAGAGGAAGTCCCACAAATCCTGGCCAACTCAGCCTGGAGATGAGAAACCTCCTCCCTCAGCCCAGAGAGGTGCCTGCAGATGGGACAACACTGCCTCCTCCAGAACGTCTTCTGGAAGACTGCTGCTCCACAGGCATTGCACTGCACCACTCCCATCGTGTCTTTTTTCTGGCCCCCCTAAGTGTTGTTTGGAATATTTACTCTTTCCTCCGTTTCTTTTCTTTTTTTTCTTTTTTCTTCTCCTACTTACTTACTGCCTCTGTGCCCTTTTAGCTCCTGATCTTCCTGTACTAAGACAAGAAGTTCCTATATTTCTCAGTAGTCTCCTTGCTTGCTCAGAGTCAGACCTCCAGTAGCTAGGGAGCGACGGAGAGCTACTCTTGCCCTTCTAGGATGGTGATTCTTTGGTGGTTCTGTGATCACGCACTTCCTGCTCCCAAACAGCAAGTTCCAGTTGTCAGTTAAATCCTGTGCCTATAAAGGTAGAACTGGTTTAGGGTGGAGGGGAGGGGAAGGAGGGCAATATAGTCCCAGTCGAGAAGTTTTAGTTATACCAGTAGCTCCTTCCTCCTGGTGTTCTGTCTGTTCTCTGGCAGAAGCTATCTAGGGTAGTGCTTAAATCTGGTTTTAACCTTGCTCCTTCTAGCTAAGCCACTCCCCCCATTTTGCAAATATTTCTACACTTAGTTAATTTCACAGATAACAATTCCCTTCTGACACCTGTGGTAAGCACCTAGATAAGTACACAGATAACAGATAACAATTTACTTCAACTACCTCTGACAAACACACTAACTCTTTTTTTTTTACCCTATATTGAAGGTCTCAGTACAAGATTTCTAGTTCTTAGTCCCAGTAGAGAAGTTTTAGTTATACCAGTAGCTCCTTCCTCCTGGTGTTCTGTCTGTTCTCTGCTGTCTGTTAAAGAATGATCATGTAATGTGTTTAGACTAATGACATTGCTAAGATTCTGAATTCCACTATCTATCTATCTATCTATCTAGCTATCTGTCTGTTTGTCTGTCTGTCTGTCTATTTATCTGGAGTGGGGTAAAAATGATAAGAAAAATGATATTTTGTCTCATGACACCAGTAACAGCAAGATATTAGAAATATGTTGCTGTTACTGTTGTCACAATGGATATCTTGAAGGTTACAGAGCCAATCAGAGAGCAGCTTTCATAATCCTGGTGACATCACAGTTGCTTCATGCAGTTAAAATAAAACAGAAAGTTAAATATTGAATCAAGCAGCAGATTTAATAGTTAAACTAGTAACCTGGGGCCAGATTTTCAAAAATTAGCACCAGCACTAATGGATTTTTGCCTACACCATCTGGGTTTATGCCTGTATTTGGGGTGGTGTCTATATTCAGAGGCCCCTGTAGTGCAGGCTAAACCTGTTAGTGCCAGATGCTAACATAATGCTGCACCAATGCAAAAGAGGGGGGCCCCTTCTGCATATGGGCACAGCGGCATTTTCAAAGGTTTGTGACAGTGGTAAATGGCACCCAAAGCAGCACTATTAACCACCTCCGAAAACCTTGCCATAACTGCACCTGACCTCACCAATGGCAGGACACTGTACTGCAGCTGCCCACCCCTGATCGTCAGCACACCAGTGAGATTGTAGACCCTGGTGTCCAGTATCATCTCCCACACCCCGATCTCCCATCCTGTAGATGTGACACATCCCTGGTGTTTAGTGGCACCCCAACCCCCTCAGTCACCCGCCCCATTAATGACAACTATTTCTCTGGTATCTAATGGCACCCCCAACCCCCTGATCACCTGTCCCATAAAAGATAACCATATTCCTGGTGTGGAGTGGTGCCCCCCCGCTCACCTGTCTCATAGATGACAACCATTTCCCTGGTGTCTAGTGGCACCCCCCCGCTCACCCATTTTGTAAATGACAACTCTTTCCCTGGTGTGCTGTTGCACTCCTCACCTCCCCATCACCTGTCTCATGTCAACTGGCCAATGCCCACTCATGTCAACAAAAACTAAATAAATGTTATGAACTATCTCCCTGCTGTCTAGTGGCACCTCCACCCCTCAGTCACCTATCCTGTCTTAGGAAATATCTCCGTGGTACCTAGTGACACCCACCACCACCCAAGCACCCAGCCCCTGTTCCGTATAGCTTGCCTGGTAGCCAGTGGTACCCCCACCCCATCCCCAAATGTCCATTGACACATGGACTGGCAAGCAGTGGTGATACAGCAGCCCCCAACCCACCCTGCCCACATGCAGTACACCATCATCCACCTCCCTTCCCAGAATCTAGAGGGACATTCATAGGATCCTGATATGGTGACCAGCACAGCCCTCCTCACACCTCCTTGGCAGGCTGCAAGTATGGAGCTGACAGTACACGTGCACAGTATACCGAGTAACACACCGTCAGCTCACATGTTGGCTGGCCAAGGAGGTGAGAGGAGGGCTGTGCTGACTGCTGTATCAGGATTAAAGCAACATCTAAAGATACCCCGGTAAGGGGAGTGAGATGGGTGGTATACTGGGTGTGGGCAGAGCAGGTGGGGATACTAGATTGGCACTGTTTGCCTGTTCATGTGTCGATGGGCATTCGGGGGTGGGGGTACCACTGGCCACCAGGCGTGGTACACAGAACATGGGCTGGGTGTTTGGGTGGTGGGGGATGCCACTAGACACCATGGAAATATTTTCTAACATGGGACTGGAAGGGTGGGGGGCCACTAGACACCGGGGAAATGATTGTCATATATGGGATGGGTGAACAGGGGTTGGGGGGAGCCACTGGACATCAGGGATATGGCAATTATTAATGGAATGAGTGATCGGGGTTAGCGTGTGCCACTAGACACCAGTGATGACCTGGTAGGTGCCCACAGGATGGTTGCAAAATGGCCGTCACTTCACATGCAAATGAGCCCATAATGGGCAAGCAAATGGCCCCTTACTGCCTTGCATGCTCAATGAGCTAATTTGCATGGTGCAGCTAAATATTGCACCATGTCTCTAGGTGCTGTCTGGTCCCTGGGCACACTTCCCTGTGGGCTGGATATAGCCCAGGTCCATGTCAGGGCAGTGCAGATTGACTTGGTGCTGCACTGACATGGGCTGATACATAGCAGCCTTTGAATTGGGCACAGGCACAGGTGTGATGCAAACCTTTGTGCCCCACTTGATCCCATTTTTGAATATTTAGCCCCAATGTTGTATATATGTAATTTGCATTGTCCAGACTCATAATAGTTTATCATCACTTGTGATGGGGCAGGACTTTTATTACTCACACGCACAGAAACTGAAGAAACTAAGAACCCCAGTAACCACTGCAGTGTTCAAGTCCTTACACACAAAGTTAATCAGAGAAAAATGTCATTGCTTCCATTGACCTTGTTCTGCTACCTCTTTCTTAACATCTTCGCCTGCCTTTCCCATTTCACATACCTCACTTTACTACACCTCTGCCTCATCCTCCCTTCCATCCCTTTAACCTTTGCTCTGATTCTTCTCTCCTAGTGCCCTCAACCCCCTTAGTTTCTCCCAGTGCAGCCACCACATGATCCAGGTGCACCAGTGGCGGTGCCTCTGAAACCGTCATCTGAAAATCACTAGATTGGCTTAGGCTCCCCTAGCTCCAAGATCTTCCAGGAGCCTAGCTCGGATGCCGCTTGCATTCCCTGGGCTGCTGGTGCCTCCTGGTACCATAGCCACTCTTTGTTAATTCTCTCCACTTCTGTGAGCCATGTACCCCTTTTCTCCACAACAAGAATCTAAGGCTTGCAAGCTGCTTTTGTCCTTGCCCCCTTCACCATTGCAACCACACTGACTCAAGGTACCCTCCAAAAGCACTTAACAAAACCCCCTTCTCCCATCCTTTTCCTGAATATACCTTAATCATAGGACAGATATTCTTATTGCTTTTCCTATTGGATTCTTATATTACTGTTATACAATTCGTTCTTTACATGTGTTTCAACTATGTTTTAATGCCTGTACTTATGCCAATTATGTTATTCTGTTTTTTTGGCCATGTGTAATGCAGGTCCACCTTGTAAATGAGCTTGCTCAATGGTGTCTGCCTGGATAAATAAAGATTTGATTGATTTCATTGATAGGACTTTTTCCATGGAAAAAAACATCAGATATTTCTCCATATCTGATCGTAATTAACTAGTATATACATTACTAATGAAACTACTCCAGCTTATTACAATGAAATAAACAATCTATTTTACATGTATAACCACAAAATATGCACCTTATTACAGCACTATTAACATGGGCAGCAACCACCTTATTACAATGTAGACTGTTCAGTTTTTAAACTGAGCGTGTATGTGTTTTTTCTTAATTTTCTTAAAAACAGAGCAAGTTAGGGACTTAAAAAGCACAAAAGCACACACCTTGGGGCAAACTCTATCAAACTTGCACGTCTCAGGCTTGAAATCCATCTAGTTTTTTAGTTACAGGTGAGCAAAAAGAGTCTTGGTATATATTTTTTTTACGTTTTTTTATACCTCTGTAACCTTGCCACCGGTTAACCAATTGCCACAAAAACTACATTTATGCAGACATTAGAGCTGAAGAACACAAAGTGTGCAAAGTAGGGAAATGAAAAACATTAGAGTTTTGGGTCTCCAGAGTATTGGCAAAACAGTGGGGGGGTCTTCCTTGGGGCTGTCAACCCTAATGCCTAGCCCTTCCCCTGAGCAAACGAGGTCAGAAGTGATCTTTTTTCTCCGGCCCTGCATGAAGAAAGCTATGACAAATTCTGCTGGCAACAAGTGGTGAACCATACTTCTCTACCTCTAAAGACTGTATCATGATGAGGCACTGGCTTGGAGATGTACCTTGTGCTTTGGACAGGATGCTATGGGCTGGAGAGAAGGAGTGGGCATTAGGGTTGAAGACCCCACCACTGATTCGCCAATACTCCAGAAAGCCAAAACCCTAATGTTTTTCATTTCCTTGCTTTGTGCACTGAAACCGGGTTTGCACCAGGGTAAAATGTGGAGGGGGCTGAAATGTAAATGAGAGGGAGGGGACCTGCATATTGACGCAGTCCAATTCGCAGATCATTTGCATTGTGCAAGGGCCTTTTATGGGTCCCCTTGTGTGGAGCAAATACTGCTGACTGAGGCCTTGCTTTTATCCTGTGCAACCCTAGTGGTTGGTGGAGGTACTGTGGCTGTCCCTCCCCTCCAGTGATTGCCAGCCTGAATAGACATACCGGTAAACATGTTTTCCCTGGTGCTAGTGGTACCCCCCCGCCAATCATCATCCCAAATAGAAATGAATATTCTTCCTTGGTCCTAATGGTCCCCCCCCACCGATCACCAGCCCGAATAGATACAAATATGTTTCCCTGGTGCTAGTGATCCTCCCCCCATGATCACCGATCACCAGCCCAATTCTAAAGAGTCAAGTATTCCCTGGTGCTAGTGGTCCCCTCCCGATTGGCAGCCCAAGTACAATAACACAATCTTCCTGGTGCTAGTGCCCCCCCCGTGATTGCGGATTGCCAGACAGATAGAAATAAAGTAGTTTTTCTGTTGCTAGTGGTCCCCACCATTCAACTGCTGTGCAGAGAGAAATAAAGTAGTTTTCCTGGTGGTAGTGGTCCCCCTCATGATCATGATTGCCAGAAAGATAAAAATTAGGTAGTTTCCTTGGTGGCAGTGGCCCCCCCCCCCGCGATAGCTGAACAGAGAGAAATAAAGAAGTTTCCCTGGTGGTAGTGATCCTCCCTCCGTGACCGCTGATTGCCAGACTGATGGAAATAACGTAGTGTCCTTGGTGCTAGTGGTAACCCCTCCATGATCATCAATCGCTGGAGCGATAGGAAAAATTAGATTCTCTGGTGGCAGTGATCCCCCACCCATGCCCCACTGGTATAGACGTATTCCCTGGTGTCCAGTTGTCCCTCCCCCAAACCACTCCCTGATCCTCGTAAAATAAATGGCACCCATTCGCTGACATCTAGTAGACCTCCCTCCCTATCCCTGATCCTCTGTAACATAACCATATATCCCTTCCCTGGTGTCTAGTGGACCCCCTACCCCCCACCCCAGCAGGTAGTGTCCCACCACCCAACTTCCACCCCACCCCATCCTGAACCCGAGCTGGCAACCGGCACAACCCTTCTCTCTCCACCATGGCCGGCTGCCAACTGAGTTGTCATTGAACGCGTACTGTATACAGTACATGCTCATTGATTGACAGCTGTACATTTTATACTGTCAAGCTGTATAAGGTTTACATACCTTTAAACATGACTCAGAGAATGAAGTATGGTGTTCACAAATGATTTTTTTACTTACTTAAAATTAAATCTAATTTATTACTTACAAAACACTTAGTTTCCATATTAACATAAAATGGGTGCTTGATTATCCAGAAATAAATTAAAAGTATTACATAATTACAAAACAATACTTCTTCATAATAACAAAAAAAGGATGATTCATTTATTCAGAAATAGGATATGGGAAACCATGTTTGGGCAGACTCGATGGATCACAGGTCCCTTTCTGCTGTCATTTTCGATGATTCTAAAAAATGATAGTTATATCCATTTTCATTTTTTTACAATAAAATTAAAAACATGGTTGTATTTCCACAAATTTTAAATATAATGGCCCAGATATTCAAAGCAGTTGCCCATGGCACAACTGAGTTGCACCAGCGCAAGTGTGGACTTGTGCCAAGGAGTCATATTCAGCAGGAGCCACTGCGCAGCGCAAATCTCATTGTGCCAATGTGCAACTATAATGAATGCAGGTGCAAGTGCAGGGGGTGTTCCCATGAATATCCAGTGCAGTGGTATATTCAACCATGAAACCATGGCCAGGATGTGGGAGCAATGCCACCACCAGTATGATGACCTAGCGAGGTGGGACCCAGAGTGCCTGAGGAGGCTTGAGGCACACATCAGGCGAGGGACTGTGCCACAGCTGGGTAAGTTAGCCCAAATTGCATGTGTGCCCTGGTGCTGTACTGTGGTGTTGGCTAGGCTGCCTGGCATGCCCTGCAGAGTGGAGCACTTGCATCATGCACATCATGGAGTGGCATTGCCAGCCACCGCTTGTGTTGCGATGCAGCCGTGTGGGATGTGTCAGGCAGGGGCTCACCCTGTGCACAGGGGTAGGGGTGGTGGGCAGCTGCTGTGGATGATTTCTGATGTGTACCTGTCTTTGTTCCATTCCCAGGGCCAGAGAATCGCAGGTGGGTGCAGGCAGTGGCAGCAGCAGCAGCAGCAGCAGGACAGCAGGCAGCAGTGGGCCATGGAGGAGGAGCAGGAGTGGGACCAGCACCAGTGGGGCTGTGGAGGGCAGGTAGGCGCTGTCATGGTCCTTCACACTTTACATGGGGGTGGTGGGGGCCTGGGTGCAGGCATGGCTGCCTGTGCCATGTGCTGTGGCAACTGTGTGTGTTGCACTGTGCTTGGTGCATGCCACTGTGGTGCATCCATTGGACACATGTACCAGCTGTTGGTGGGGTGGGTGTGCACTCAGCTGCCACTGATGTTGCTGTGGTGCTGCCAGTGCACTGTGCCATGTGACTGCCATTGCGCAGTCGGGTGGCCATTGTGCAGTGGGGACCACCTCTGTGCACTGTCGTGGTGTGCCGAGTTGCTGGCAGGCGTTGGCCCACCCCCCCTGCAGATGGCCGGTATGGGCCCTCCGGGGGTGTGTGTTCCCATTGCCCATTGCATGCTGTGGGTGGGCATGGTTCCTTGGGACATTGCACTGATCATCTGTCCTGTCCCTTGTCATAGGTGTCCAGAGGAGACAATGGAGGCCCATATACTGCAGGCTGCTCCAGCAGCTAATCCTTATTATGTCCACCACCATGGAGGCTGTTCTGCAGGTTCGCCACCTGCTGCTGGAGGACCGAAGGTGGCGAGGACACCAAGGGGTGGCAGGCCACGGCTGCCAGTAGTTTGGCACCAGCATTCCCCTGTTACCCCTGCTGTACCTCTCCCTACAGTCCCACATCCCACTGTACAGTCCCTGTTCCCTGTCCCCTTCCCTCTCTTTCCTAGCCTTTCCCACTCCCTTGTTGTTGTAAATAGTTTGGTTTGGAATTATATATCTTTTGACTTACCTGCCCGTGTCGGTGTCTGCTTTACAGGTGGCATGAGGAGCCATGCTGCAGTGGCCCAGTGTCTATCTGTGTGGTGTGCATGTGTCAGGGTGCATGTTGTGCTTCTGTGGTTCCCTGCTGTGTGCTTTGGTGTGTCCCACTGTGGTGGTGTCCCTCCCCTAGGTCAGTGGCTGTGCCTTGGGGTGCCCATGGGGTGGCTGTCAGGGGTGTGTGGTGGGTGTGTGCATGGTGATGGCACACAGCCATGGTCTTTGGTCGAGTACTGGCTGCACACTGTGTTGGTGCCCCTGCTTGGCATTGTGCAGCCTGTCCCATGTGGTCTGCCATGCTATGTGCCTACCGGCACATTCAGTGTCTACTGTGTGGGCTGCCTGTGTGCCTGTGTAGCATGTGTGTGTGTGCTTGGCTGTGTGGTCCTGGGTGTGGCCTGCTCTGGTCTTTGGGGCACAGCCTGCAGCCTGCAGGGGGGGCTCCCTTGGTGGCCCTCCATTGGCCATTGGCACCTCCTATTGCCTGCGATCTGTACCACTGTTGTGTTCTGGGGTGGGGTGTCTGGGGACCTGTGTGCACCCTGCTGATGGAGGCCACCTGTGGCTTGTCACTGTGCTTCCCTGGCTCTGTCCCTGGGTCTCCTGCCTATGCCATGCCCCCCTCTGTTGCTCTGCTGCTCTGCTCCCACAGTTGTGCTGGAGCATCTCTTTCTGTGCCATGGCACAACTGTGTTTGCACCATGGCACAACTCTGGGTGTGCCATGGCACAACTCTGGTTGCACCATGGTGCAATTGTGCCATATTCAACTGGGTTGTGATGGCACAGTTTGGCTGGTGCAACCTCTGAATATGGCTCCTGTTGCACCACAGTGCATTGGATTTGCACTGCGCCAGCCTTTGGTGCATTTCTGAATATCTGGGCCCATGTGTACCAACTTTTATTTAAAAAAAATAAAAAGGGGGGTTCATTTTTCCACAAAGAAATGTAACTTAAATTTTTTCTGCATACAGTCAATGGGTTATTTATACAGTGCAATACAATTTCAATAAAAATAAAACACCCCAAAACTAGGTAATAAGTATATATGGAGATATTTACAAGACATATATATTTACATTGGTATTTACAATGGCATAGAAATGAAAAGGAGAGGAAAAGAGGATTGGGGTAACTCTTACTGTTGATGCTCTAAGCATGGATCTTGTTCAAAATTGACCCCCACACATCTTTTGTTTCATCAGATGAACTTGTTTCACACGAGGGGAACTGGTCGGCGTTCTACGCATCATGCAGACTTAAAAGTTTGAAAAAGGAATCAATGAGACAACGTACTTGTTAAACATACAAACTAGTTTGAAAGACCACTATGGTTTTGAAACAAGTTCATCTGATGAATCAAACGATGTGTGGGGGTCAATTTTGAACAATATCCAAAGCTTAGAGGATTTGTTAAGTGATGAGAAATATCTTTTGAATTATTCCCCTAAAGGCAACTCTTGATAACGCCTACATGTAGGTGAAATGTTGAGTTCATTGCCAATTTTAAAATAATAAAAGAAAGAAGTTTTGAAAATGGAATTATCCTGTCTGCATTCATATTTCTATGGCGCCTTACCATCTTCTTTGCTCTGATAACAAATCATCTTTATACATGAATACATCGGTAAAGGCTGCTTTGGACAAAGAACGAAAATTCTTCATCATTTATTGCTCATTACCTGTGAACATTTTTCCTTTCCTTTCCCTTTGCCTTTTTCCCCTTCACACAATTTATTAGATACAGTGTGGGCAGATTTTGGGGTACATGGCTTAAAAGATGTAGATGGGTAAGGCTGATATAAAATAGTACAGGAAGAAGAAACAGGAGGTTTACAAGGGGTGATTTGGCAGAATGGGAAGAGGAAGAAGGTTCAATTGGGTTAGGCAGAGTTGAGCTGGATTGAGAAGGAATACTTTTTTTTCAGGTGAAGTACTACAGGAAGCAGAAACAGGAGGTTTATTTGGGGTAGATATGACAGACTGGGAAGAGGAATAAGGTTTCAGAGAGCTAAGCAGAGTTGAAGTGGATTGAGGAGGAATAGTTTCAGGTACAGACAGAAGTCAACACGTAGTTGTATGGTGAGATGCTACAATGGGTTTAAAAGGAGTAGAAGGGAGACATTGTATTGTAGGAGATATAACAGAGATGGATTGGGTGACAAGTGGAATACAAGGGAGGAAATGGTACAAGAGGTAGTATGGGGTACAGCAGATGTAGTAAGGGATAGAGTTGCTAGGATAGTGCTTTTGTGAATTCAACTATCCTCCATCGGATAGTACTGGTATCTGACCTAAGATCTGGCAATGGATCCGACATAAAATCCATTGGATCCAACCTAGGATAGTTGGATACGATGGCCAGATCTTTGGATCTGATGGTTGGATCCATCAGATCTAGGTCAGATCCATCAGATACCTTGGATACTTACGGTGGATTCTAGGAGGTTTGATCCTTGGTCAGATGCCTGTGCCATCCGAAGCTATCCGATATCCAACCAAAATGATGGTATCCAATGGTATTCAACCTGGTAGAATACTATTTGAGCAACATTAGTAAGGGTGTCTTGGGATGGAGAAGGGATAGAAGGAGAAGCAGCGAATGTTCCTGCTCCTATGGCAGTGGGAATATGAATATTTCCACTGCTTTGTTGGCCATTGTAGTGTTGGATATGTGCTGTTCAATTCCCTCCAAAGCAGTGGATATAGAAGTTCCAGTACCTTGGAGGGCAGTACTGTAACACCATTAGTCATTTGCTGTTAAAGCCCTCCAAGGTATTGGATATTGTTTCTATTCTCACTACCATAGTTGCAATGGCAGTTGTCATGAAGCCCATTTGGTAGACATACTTGTCATGGCAGCTGCCATTGTCCCAACATTGCTGGAAAGGTCCCTTATGGCTTCTGTTTGTTGTTGCTGCTGTATGGCAATTGTTCTGATGTGAATCAGCTGATACACCCAAAACTTCCTCAGAGTCTGAAAAGAAACAGGAAAATACTTATTAAGCATGAATAACTCAAAGTAATGTGGCATTGTTTCACAAGAAGCTTATGATTACTTATGGTTCATTACGGGTCGCCCGAGGAGGTCGCGAGGGCCTGGACTGGTCGCCCTCCCCCATCCCCCCTGAAACAATCAGCAGCTACAGTGGGTCGCCGAGGAGGTCATGAGGGCCTGGACTGGTTGCCCTCCCCCACCCCAGTGAAATAATCAGCAGCTACAGTGGGTCGCCGAGGAGGTCGCGAGAGCCTGGACTGGTCGCCCTCCCCCACCCCCCGAAACAATCAGGTACTACTACGGAGCAAACGCCATGTGGAATAACTCCATCTTGCCTATCTTGCCTTCTGCTTTAATTTGAGTGCCTGTGTTGTTTTAAGGTTGGCGTACATGTGGAGATAGTCGATTGAACCTGTATAGCTGGACTAACTGTGCCTTACTGTTGTTCTTGAATGTACCCTTTAATGCATTATAATATCTGGTTACAGTATCTGGTATAAGCTACTTGTTTGGAAAGAGCAGCAGAATTTCAGTTGGGTGGGCTTTAAAAGCAAGCAGCAGAATTTCATTTGGGGCGGGCTTTAAAGCAAGCAGCAGAATCTCAGTTGGGAGGGCTTGAAAAGTTAAATTAGCTTCTCAGTCCCACAAGGGCTATCTTAACATTTCAAAGTAATTTTTCAGCTCTTAGCCCCGAACAATCCTCAGCTTTTCTGCAGCTCTGATAGGCCCCCCTCCATTGATAGCAACGAGCAATCCTTAGCTGTGCCGCTGCTCTGTTAGGCCCTTCCCCCTGCTCCACTTAACACTCGCAGTTCCATAAAGCCTTACCCGATTTCTTCTTCCTTCCACAGCAGCTACAGTGGGTCGCCGAGGAGGTCAAGAGGGCCTGGACTGGTCGCCTTCCCCCACCCCCCTGAAACAATCAGGTACTACTACGGAGCGAACTCCACACGGAATAACTCCATCTTTCCCATCTTGCCTTCTGCTTTAATTTGAGTGCCTGTGTTGTTGAGGCCCCACTGACGATAAAGCATCGTCTCCCCACCACCACCACCACCCTTGGTGCGCTCTCCCTTTTATAGAGCGTTTGAACCAATCTGCCCACTTCTCCATTGGCATCCTATATCCTTCAGCCACTAGAGGGCGTTGGGATGACCTCAGCTAGTTTCTGCTTATTCCTTTGGTCCTCTACATCTGATGACACATCTCAACATGCTTCTATTAGCCCTCTCTCTATTCTCTCTGTACCTCCCTCCGCTGCACCCTACCGGTGACACTGACTACCACTTAACTGCCTGTCAGCTACCCACAATTGTGACTCTGGCCTTCCCCCCTACAATCACTCCCAATATCCACTGCCCTAGTCGCTCCACCCTCTGTGCACACAACTACCACCCTAAACATCACCAACTATCGCACCTGCTACAGGTCCCCTCCCACACACCTCACCCCCTCTTCTCCTGGCTACCCCCCTCCTACTCAACCTCCCCATTCCTACATTCTTAACCTCTAAGGAACATCCTACCTGAAAATCCCGCCGTCCAAAAAAGCTGACCTGGCATCCTGTCCTCAGGTCCCTCCTCCTTCTCATATCTGGTAACACACATCCTCACCCTGTGCCACTCGCACCTACTACTCCAACTCACCCCCTCTCCCAGCGGACTGTGCATTGCCTCCCTTAATGTCTGCAGCCTATTAAAAAAGTGGGACTCATTCCAGGGCTGGGTCCTGCAACATCAGCCTGATGTTATTGCCATAGGTGAAACCTGGCTCTCTCCCATGATTCCAGACTCATCAATAACCCTTCCCGACTACAACGTTCACCCGGGCGGCCGTAAGGGTGAACGTGGGGGTGGCTGCACCATTTACACTAGGGCAGCCTACGATGAACTACTTCCACACCCTCAATTGGAACCAGGACCTCGGGCACCAACACTAAAACTCTCCCTGGGACACTCACTAACCCCTCTTCTCATCACTGCTGTATACATACCTCCCAGAGATCAGAAGGTGGCTTTCCACTCAGTTTTGTCCTACCTCACCACCCTCCCATCCCATATGGAAAAACATCATACTAGGGGACTTCAATATTAATTGGCCAGGAAAAACCACCGCGCCTTTCATCGATGCGGCCACTGCCCACAACCTTATGCAAGTAGTCACATCCCCCACCCGACTGAACTAAAACACAGGGTCTTCCTCATTGCTGGACCTGGTCTTTACCAACTGACCTCACAAGGTCTCTAACACCTCCGTCCTCCAAAATGCCCTTAGTGACCACTCTCCTGTGCTCTGCACCTGGACCAGCAAAGCACCTAAATCTCCTCCCACTATAATACATCTACGCCAACTTGGTCCTGGCAAACTGGCCCTCCTTAAAGCGCATCTCGGTAATATGAACTGGTCCCTCGTAATGAATACCCTTGACCCTGACAGAGCCCTTGACCTCTTCATTCGCTCCTTCAATACTATATGTGACAAGTTTGCCCCACTCACTAAAAGAAAAGTCAAAGGGAACCCCGCACCTTGGATCTCGAACCACCTCCTGACTCTGATGAGGACTAGAGACTCCCTCTGGTACCTCTCCAATGAGTCCTGACTGTTGACCGACAGACAGAAATACAGGGAGGCCTGAAATAAATGCACGTGGGCTCTGCACAGAGCCAAAGCCAATAATTTTAAATCCTCCCTCACCTCCACCTGGGGCTCGGGGCAGAATTTCTGGAACAACATTAAGAATATCTGTGGCAAAGTCCCAAACACTGTTCCCAAACAGATTGTAGTTGATGGGTGTCTGACCACTGATCCTACATGTATAGCTATAGCCTTCAATGACACTTTCGCAAACCTCAGCCAGGTCCTACCTCCTAATTTCTTTGACCCACCCTCAACTCATATCCCTTTCCCCCCACAGAAGCCCCCTGTTCATCTGCACTGCATTACTCCAAAGTCAGAAGAGTCGTACCTTAGAAAAGCCCTCAGCCACTCCCACTATAGCAGTGACTCCTTAGATCTGAAACTACTCCGGCTCACCTTGCAGGAAGTACTCAACCCCCTCACACATATTCTAAATCGCTCCTTGTGCCAGGGTAAATTCCCCTCTCGATGGAAATCTGCTTCCATTACTCCAGTATTTAAAACTGGGAACTCTACCAGCACCAACAACTATTGCCCCATCTCCATCCTACTCCTCCTCTCCAAGGCCCTAGAGCGGATTGTCTCTGATCAGCTCACTGACCACCTCAACAAATACAACCTCCTCTGCAAACAGCAACATGGCTTCTGCAAGGGGCACAGTACCACTACTGCCCTCCTGGAGTTCACTGCCCATGTTCACTCTGCCTTAGACAGGGGCCATATCATTGGTGCCATCTTCATAGACCTCGCTAAGGTGTTTGACACCGTCAACCACTCTCTCTCTTACTAACCACACTTTCTTACTTTGGCTTCTCCCAGGACACCCTCTGCTGGTTCACTGACTATCTCTCAAACAGATTCCAGCAGGTCAAGATAGGCAACACCTTATCTGGTAGGCTGCCCATTCTCTCTGGCGTCCCTCAGGGATCCATTCTCAGACCACTGCTGTTCAGCCTCTTCCTTAACTCCCTCCCTATGTCCTGCACAGAAAACATGCTACTTTACACTGACAATGCTGTCCTTTACTCCTCCAATTCTGACCCCATTCAACTCCACCACTCCCTTCAAACCTCCCTTAGTGATGCTGAAAACTGGTTCTCCTCACAGCGCCTCACTCTGAACTATCTCTAGAAGGTTAAAAGCAAGGTTAGGTTTCTTCTACAGAAATAGGCCCCTTTTCCCCCTTGGAACTCGAAACAAGCTTGTACAGGCCACTTTTCTCTCCCTACTTGACTATGGTGATGTAATCTATTCCTCCACCACTCTTGCAAATCTAAGTAAACTGGACATCCTTTATCACCGTGCGTTACGGTTCGTTACCAACTCCCTTACCGTTTGCACCACTGTGACTTATATGCAGCTGTTGGTTGGACATCCCTTACTACTAGGCAGCCTGCTCCATGCTGGGCTATGGACTCTTAAACTGCTCCTGCAGAAATTGCCAAGCTATCTCTCTTCCTTATTAGTATCTCACATAGTGCATACTCGTTGAGAAAATCTGACTTTATTATGCTTGACATACCAAGGACGTGGACTTCCTTTGGTAAACGTGCTATTGCATATGCCCTTCCCTCCATTTGGAACCAATTACAAACCGTACTGAAACTAACTAGCACAGTTTCAATAAACTTCTACAAATCGCTAAGTTCAGCCAAAATAAAAGACACCTGTAACTGTCATTAAGTCTCTTCCTTCCCCATGTGTGCCATATTTATCCACTGGTAAGGTATAGTTGATTTGTCATATTAACTGCTTTCCTTTCCCTTCTACTCCTGGCTTTATCTATACTTCGCTCCACTGCTACTCCATCAAATCCTCCTCCCCATATCAGTTGTAGACTGTTGTTTGTTCTAGCTGCCAAAATACTGTATATGTGTGCACACCAGTCATCATGTTTCATTTATCAGTATGCAACCTGTAAGTCGCTTCCCTGTCTCATATCAATGTTTACCACCTGCGGTCACCTATGTGGTACCCTTGTATGTATATCCAGCCTGTATCATGTAACGTGCATTTCATGTATATACTGTTATTACCTATCTGTGTTTGTACTTTAAGTGTTTATGTCACAGGACCCCCTTGTGAATGAGCTTGCTCAATGGAGTTTTCCTGCAATAAACTTGAACTTGAACTTGAACTTGAACATAAGAAGACAAAAGTTATGATCTTCTCCCACCCACAGAACTCCCAGAGAGAACACTGGCCCCCTCTACTAACAGTCAGTCATTCCCCCCATGAACTAGTGGATTCCTTTAAATACCTGGGCATTACTTTAGACCCAGCGCTGAGCTTCCACCAGCATATACACCTTCTATCCACCATCCTCAACATCCATCTTGGGATACTGCATCACTTCAAACACTGCCTCACTCAAGATGCCCTTACTCTTGCTGTCTCCTCTTTGGTCCTCTCCCTACTTGACTACGGCTTACTTATCTATGGTGCTGCAAGCACCTCAGCCTTATCCAGAATACGCCTTGCCCTTAATAAAGCATGTCACCTTACCTTGGGTTGTGACCGTCTCACACACCCTTGTTCGCTATACATTACCACCAACTGACTCAACCTCGAAAACAGAATCAGGTACCACACCTGTCTCATGGCAAAAAAGGTTACCCTTGGCCTTGCCCCCGGACTCACCTCTAATCCGCTCAGCCCCATCCTTAAGCTTGCAAGCTCTATTAAGCAGCTCCTCACAGTACACCATTGCCGTACTTCCCAATTCCAAAGGTCCTTTAGCTATAGAGACCCCTCCTGGATGAATGACCTACCCACCTCCCTTACTAACGAAAACCATATCGGCGCCTTCAAAACTCAACTTAAGAAACACCTCCAGTCCTCTAACAACTGTGATTGCCACTGATTACCTTCCCCTCTCTGACCAAGGCCCGTGGCCTGATTATGTCCACCCCTGTTGAGTCCCCAGCCTAGATCCATCAGGCTCAGCTGGCTCTGCAGAGTAGTATTAATGTATTGTTTAAGAACTGTGCTTATTATTCCTAGTATCAAACTGTTAGTCTTCTCCCTGCTGTATGTCTATACTTACTTGTACCCTGTGAAGATGAATTACCATGTATTGTCTGTTTTGTATCTGACTTCTGTGATGTGGAACCTTTGTAAAGGAGTCTCTGACTCAAAGGTACTTTTTCAAAACCTCAATAAATAAATAAAATTAGTCTTCATGACAGTTAACTGCGAACTGTTGCCATGGTTACATTTTATTTTACTACACTGTAGTTACAATGTAACTACACTGTAACTGCATGGCAACTGCAATTTAAACATTTGTGTTATTTACAGCTTTTTTCTTGTATTAAGAGCTACTTGAAACAATGGTTTCTATCATATTTAACATTCAGCTGATTTCGTGTCTTTCCTTTTGTTATTTCACTTGGGTAATGAAGAGCAGGCTTTATGAATATGATACTCTTTGTGGGACAGTTCTTTAAAACTCAGTTGTTGAATCCCCTGGTGGGTGGGGGGGGGGTTATGAAAGCACAAAGAAGGGATTGCAAGTCTGTACTACACAAGTTGGTCCACTTTTTTATGGTTGTGGGCGGAGCCTACAACCATCTTGCTTTAGCTAGAAAAATGGCATACTGCAGAACACATTTTTGGACATTTCAGTGCATCCTTTCATAAGTGCAAATCACTATGGCAGTAAAAAAAATATTTCCTTCTTTCTGTTTAGAATGCTGGACACAGAACTCCAAGCTGCTTTTCTCTGAGAGCAAATGTGCACACATTCCAAACAAATCTAAATATCTTTAAAACTATAAAAACAAAAAATAGCTGCTCAAACCTTTAAATTACTACACAATGGAATTCACATTTCTTATAAGGGGTGCTGCTAGATGGTAACAAATAACAAACAAAGCAAAAGGACTAGCGCACACCCTCTCCCCCCCACATAGCATAACATTTAAACTTTCAAATGCCAAAATTGGCTATATTTACTTTCAAGCTCCATGTGAGGACAGGGTCCTCTTAGTTTCAGATTGGAATTCCAATTTGAGTAAGCTAAATCACCAAACGTCAAGGTGGGACCCTTCGATTTAGTCCCCTACAATGCCTCAATAGCTACTAGCTAACTGCTTTTATACTCTGCTCCCAACAGGGATTTTACACAGGTGATTTAACTTTCAAATGCCTAAATGGCTACTGTGCTCCCAGAAGGGATATAACACAGACATTTTAAAGGGAGCATGCTATAGAGGAGCACCATAAACTCCCCAAATTCAAGTAAAACCATAAAAACAAAAATAGCTGCTCAAACCTTTAAATTACTACACACTGGAATTCACATTTCTTATAAGGGGTGCTGCTAGATGGTAACAAATAACAAACAAAGCAAAAGGACTAGCGCACCCTCCCCCCACATAGCATAACATTTAAACTTTCAAATGCCAAAATTGGCTATATTTACTTTCAAGCTCCATGTAAGGAGAGGGTCCTCTTAGTTTCAGATTGGAATTCCAATTTGAGTAAGCTAAATCACCAAATGTCAAGGTGGGACCCTTCGATTTAGTCCCTAACTTTACAATGCCTCAATGGCTACTAGCTAACTGCTTCTATACTGTGCTCCCAACAGGGATTTTACACAGGTGATTTAACTTTCAAATGCCTAAATGGCTACTGTGCTCCCAGAAGAGATATAACAGACATTTTAAAGGGAGCACGCTATAGAGGAGCACCATAAACTCCTCAAATTCAAGTAAAACCATAAAAACAAAAAATAGCTGCTCAAACATTTAAATTACTACACACTGGAATTCACATTTCTTATAAGGGGTGCTGCTAGATGGTAACAAATAACAAACAAAGCAAAAGGACTAGCGCACACCCTCCCCCCCCACATAGCATAACATTTAAACTTTTAAATGCCAAAATTGGCTACATTTACTTTCAAGCTCCATGTGAGGAAAAGGTCCTCTTAGTTTCAGATTGGAATTCCAATTTGAGTAAGCTAAATCACCAAGCGTCAAGGTGGGACCCTTGATTTAGTCCCTAACTTTACAATGCCTCAATGGCTACTAGCTAACTTGCTTTTATACTGTGCTCCCAACAGGAGTATTAAAAGGAGATTTAACTTTCAAATGCCTAAATGGCTACTGTGCTCCCAGAAGGATATAACACAGACATTTTAAAGGGAGCATGCTATAGAGGAGCACCATAAACTCCCCAAATTCAAGTAAAACCATAAAAACAAAAATAGCTGCTCAAACCTTTAAATTACTACACACTGGAATTCACATTTCTTATAAGGGGTGCTGCTAGATGGTAACAAATAACAAACAAAGCAAAAGGACTAGCGCACACCTTCCCCCCCATTGAGGCATTGTAAAGTTAGGGACTAAATCGAAGGGTCCCACCTTGACGTTTGGTGATTTAGCTTACTGAAATTGGAATTCCAATCTGAAACTAAGAGGACCCTCTCCTCACATGGAGCTTGAAAGTAAATATAGCCAATTTTGGCATTTGAAAGTTTAAATGTTATGTTATGTGGGGGGGGTGTGCTTCGAGTCCTTTTGCTTTGTTTGTTATTTGTTACCATCTAGCAGCACCCTTATAAGAAATGTAATTCCAGTGTGTAGTAATTTAAAGGTTTGAGCAGCTATTTTTGTTTTTATGGTTTTACTTGATTTTTGGGAGTTTATGGTGCCCTCTATATATGCTCCCCTTTAAAATGTCTGTGTTATATCCCTTCTGGGAGCACAGTAGCCATTTAGGCATTTGAAAGTTAAATCACCTGTGTAAAATCCCTGTTGGGGCACAGTATAAAAGCAGTTAGCTAGTAGCCATTGAGGCATTGTGAAGTTAGAGGACTAAATCAAAGGAGTCCCACCTTGACGTTTGGTGATTTAGCTTACTCAAATTGAATTCAATCTGAAACTAAGAGGACCCTCTCTCACATGGAGCTTGAAAGTAAATATAGCCAATTTTGGCATTTGAAAGTTTAAATGTTATGCTATGTGGGGGGGGGGAGGGTGTGTGCTAGTCCTTTTGCTTTGTTTGATCTTTAAAACTATTCAAGGTGCATGAAAACAACCATCCTGAAATGTATTCAGGACAAAAAGAGCTTTCACATGAGGGTAGTCACTAATCTGAATTCTTTATATTTTGTAAAATATGGTCTTCCAAACAACCTCATTTTTTTTCTCTCTGAGTGAACACGGTAGGAGTCATGCCAAACAAATGTAAATATTTCAGAAAATATACAAGTTACCAGTGCATGACCGACATGAAAGTTGTTCAGGACAAAATGGCCTGTCAAATGAGGGTAGTCACTAATCTGAATTCATTAGATATTTTTAAATATAGCCATCTGAAATGTGAAAATTGCGAATAAAAATGAAAATTCAGGTAATCAGATGGCCATAGTTTAAAAAAATATAATTAGTGCGGCTTAATGAATAGGCTCATTTGAAAGGTATTTTTGTCCTGAACAGCTTTCACGCTGGTTGTTTATGTTTAACTCATATATTGTTAGAGATATTTACATTTGTTTGGTATAACTCCTATTGAGTTTCTAAAAAAAACTCATTTTTGCAGGTATGCCACCACTACAGGGACACTTGCACAGTGATCCCCCCCCACAGCGAAACCCCCACCACACCTAAATCGGTAGCGATGGGGGTTTTGCTTTGAGACACTTTAGGGTGATGGGGGCTAAATATCTAACTCCACTGTCTGTACAACATGGAGTTAGATATAAATAGTAGGGAGGTGTGGGGGGGTGCACAGCCCCACCCCGCATTGTGTGTCGCAATGTTGCCGGTCAGTTTGGGGTCGCTTCATGGTTGGGGGTGTCGACAGGTTCCCAGCGCTGCAGTGGATGTTATGGTTGGGGTTGTGCACTGGCATGATGGATCCATTTTTGCAAACCACTATGCCAGTCAAGTGAAATACTAGACCACCTTGTTTATCTCTTGTCATGCTTAATTTAACAGCAGGTCCTGAAGCTGACCAGATGGGGGAAGAAGCAAGACAGAGAAGAAAACAATGCTTACACACAGATGGAAGACCTGGTGCACAAACAAGGCTGTCTGTGAAACTTTTAGACATCTATGCTGCAGCACTGATTTTTCTTTTATTATGTCCTCTTTGGCAACTTCTATTATTAAAATGCATTAAATGTATAGTTTACTAACTCTTGACCTTGGGATAACTTTTGAATGACTCCCAAATAAGTTTTAAGCCATTCCCTTTAAGGGAAGTTAAGATCTGTGCAAAAGGTCATCATTTTTTCACATTTTTTTTTTTTTACAAATTTCCAAAGTAAAAGTGTGGAGAAGTACAAAAGTATGCAAAAGTAACCCTACTGATTACCTAAGATTGAGCAAAATCACAGTTT
Organism: Neoceratodus forsteri; assembly: GCA_016271365.2. Classification (NCBI taxonomy): domain Eukaryota; kingdom Metazoa; phylum Chordata; order Ceratodontiformes; family Ceratodontidae; genus Neoceratodus; species Neoceratodus forsteri. The sequence continues at coordinate 591,975,601 of CM057458.1, forward strand.
TGTAAATTATGTTGTTTCCAAGTGTTTCTGTATCCCTCCTTTTTTTGCTAGCTGCACAATTGCCCCTTCTTTGATTGATTCCTGAATTTATCTTTCACAGAAATTGGCTAATTGATTTCTAACTAGTACCCTTGTATTTAGAAAGCCAAAAAGAATAATGCAAAAAATGTTTTTTTTTCCCTTTAGAATGGCTACTGTATGTAAATAGTGTTCAATCAACCTGAAAATACAAAATAGAAATAAGGAGTAAAACAACCAAGATGAGATTTCAGCATTCACCAACCATACATTGAAGCTGAGCCATAATAAAGGCTTTTATCTGCTTCAAAGCAATTATATTTTATTTTGATATATTTAACATTCTGTGTCTAAGTAGACACTAGAAAAAAGTTTATTGGTGTTTGGAAACAGGCAAATGCAACCAGACACAGAAAGAAGTCAAAAGAGAGCATTGGTTGCGGGGGCTAGTAACAAGTCAAGGAGCTCTCTTGACCACTTCAGTTGCGTCAACCCACCAACATTACTGACCATTGTTGGGCACCAGTAGCAGAGGAGGAGCTGGGCAACTGCTTCAAACAGTCAGTGTAGGAGGAGGAGGAGGAGGCAGATGGCAGGCTTTCTGCCATAGTCCAGCTCTTGTTTTAAATCTCCAGCGGTGCTTGACTGGCTGTAGCAATAATCTGTGCAGCAGCCCTCCATCTGTAAGTATTAAGAGGACTCAGTTTGGCTGTCTTGTTGTATTCAGGTAGGCTCGGGCTCCATTGGACCTGTCCCTGATACATCTCTGAAATGTCATTCTACCACAAAATGCTTCTTGTGCATGTACAAGGAAACATAAAAAACTATAAAGAATTTAGATTAACGGCTACTGTCATTTGAAAGGCCTTTTTTCCTGAACACAGCAATGTAAAATAATGCACTTGGGGCACAGAAATCCAGGGACAGAATAAAATGGGTGGCGTGGTATTAGCAACATTAAGAAAGCACACATTCAAAAAAAAAACAAGCTTTTACATACTGTTGATTACTGTTTAACAATAGTATGCATCTATGGCTGCCACTGTACATCTGATGCAAACCTATAATAATGTTCCTCACTTGAAGCGAAGGGGGGCTGGATACCATAACTGACTCCTTGTTTTTGTGTTAAAGGGGTCAGTTTTTTTACAGTAAAAACAAGGAAAGGGGTCATTTCTAAAATGTGCAGACGAGTTTGGGGACCACTTTTTTCAGAGCATGCCACCACCAGCAGATACCACTTCAAGACTGCTACTACCCCTGCCTAATGCAATCAGGAGAAAACCAGAAGTGGTCTACCAGCACTGAGATCAATTTGGTTAAGGCACATTTACCAGAAATTACTGCTTCAAAAAGATTGAGAACATGACCGTGATGATGAACAAGTCCCAAACCAGATCTCTAGTTTGTTAATAGACTCCTTCTGAGTCTGAGTTTTACAGCTGTTTCAGCCATGCTCCACTGATGTTATGCCATCATCAGGTTTGTATAAGAGCACTGTGGAAGTGCGTAACCAGACTGCTATCTGATGTGCTGCCATAGTGCTCCGGCATAGTTTCCAGTGATTCTGTTAATGCAGCCCTTCCTGTCCACAGGCCATATAAACATACCCACTTCCCAATGCACTACTTTTCCTTTCCGCAACTGTGACAGAAGTGACGGCCCGCAGTGTGCAACATGGTGGCGCATGCATGACTATCGTGCATACATAGTTATGTCAGCACTGCCATGTTGTGCATGGTTCACTCTGGGGCAAATTGCACATGTGCAAGTATCATGCATGTGCAGTACTGTAATCCCTGCAGTATTTCTTATGTCTGACTCTGGTGCAACGTGAGCACCACATATTCTTTTCAATGCCTTTGCCACTCCTAAAAGCTCTTCACAGCCATATCGTCTTTGACCACAGCTTGTCTTAATAATAATAATAATAATACATTTTATTTATATGGCGCCTTATCCAAGACCAAGGTGCCTAACAATTTAAAACAGAATCAAGCAACAATATGTTATCAGTAAAACAACAATAAAACAATCATCAAAGAGGAAGATCTGTCATTAAATGCCTGGTGCCACAAAAGAGTTTTTAAAACTTGTTTAAATCCTTCCACAGTTGTGCACTTTTGTAACTGATGGGGTAGAGAATTCCAAAGGGTAGGGGCTGCATACATAAATGCCCTTGCCCCCGATGATTTCAGACCTACCCTTGGAATCTCTAGCAACCCCTCGTCGGCCGAGCGGAGTGATCGTCCAAGGCAGTATGGAAGGAGGAGCTCTTTCAGGTAGTCCAGGCAGGCCTGGTCCGTGTAGGGCTTTAAAAGTCAGCAGACTGACTTTAAAGGTGATCTGCCACTGTACTGGCAGCCAGTGCAGTTCGCGCAGCACTGGCAAAATATGACATGATCGAGCAGTTCCCGTCAAAAGCTGAGCTGCCGCGTTCTGCACCAGTTACAAGTGATGGATTTCCACCCCAGGAAGCCCTAGGTAAAGGGAATTGCAATAATCTAAGCACGAGGACACAAAGGCGTGGACCAAAGTAGGCAAGTCACCAGATGGAACCAGGTGCCTAATCCTGGCGATATTCCTAAAATGGTAAAATGAGGATTTGACAATAGCCGACACATAGCCCTTCGTCAAACATTACCCCCAGGTTATGCACTTGTTCAGAGGTCGGGAGTGAAACGCCACTGAGAAAAAGTCCTGAGGGCGCACCAACCCCCAACCCCCCTATCCGGCGACCTGTGTCCACAAGCAACATCTCAGTCTTTTCCGAGTTCAACTTCAGCCAGCTGGAATCCATCCACTCCTGGATTTCTTTCAGACAGTTATTAAAGACCTAGAGAACTCCATCCTGGTTGGGTGCGAAAGAGAGGTAGAGCTGGGCATCATCAGCATAGCAGTGAAACCTCAGCCCATACCTTCTTACAATGTCTCCAAGGGGTATCACGTACACCGCAAACAACATGGGTGATAACACTGACCCCTGAGGGACCCCACATGACAGAGAGGTGAGGTCTGAAGAAAAGACCCCAGACACCACTCTCAGAGTTCTACCCATGAGGAAAGATGTAAACCACCCGAGAACCGTACCAGACAGTCCACAGATGTACCTCAGGCAACCAAGCAACACTCCATGGTCCACAGTGTCGAATGCTGAAGAGAGATCCAGAAGAACCAAGATGGAGCAGCTTCTGATCTTTAGCCATCAGGAGATCATTGAACACTTGAACCAGAGCTGTCTTGGTACTATGTCTCTTTAGAAAACCGGACTGGAGCGGTTCATAGATGTCATGGATGGTCAGATGGTCCTCCAGTTGTGCTGCCACTACTTTCTCAATCACCTTCCCTAAAAAGGGGAGGTTAGAGATAGGTCTGTACTTTGCATGGCAATCAGGGTCCAAGGTAGCTTTCTTCAAAAGCGATGTAACCACCGCTTCTTTCAGGGAGCTAGAAAACTCTCCAGATTCCAAGGAGCACCAGACTATCCACACAAGGACCAGACTGATGACATAAATACAACCCAAAATTAAGGAAGTTGGTCCAGGATCCAAACTACAGCACATAGGGTGCACACCCTGGATGATCTGCATGACATCCACGAACTCCAGTTGGCTGAAGGTACTAAAGGAAGGCCGAGGCACAGTGACCACACACTGATCAGAAGCAATGCCCATAAAGTGTGCCGGTTGGAGTACCGCCCTGATATCAGCCACCTTATTAGCAAAGAATTGAGCAAGTTCATTGCACTCTAATTGTGAAAAAGCTTTCCGGACATGTAGACAAGCTGGGTTGCACAGTCTATCTACAGTACGGAAAAGATGAGCTGGTCAATTCTGAGCGGCCGCAATCTCCCCGGACAGGAATGCTGCCTTCTTACGGGTGATTGCAGATTAATAGACTTGATAATGGTCCATCAATCAAAGGCGGTCAGTATCAAGGGTGGACTTCTGCCAGCAATGCTCCAAGCTTTGTCCTAGTCTCCGCATCTCCCTCAGAGTTCCATCATACCATGGGGATTGAGGGTGAAGGGAAAGAGGACGAACTTGGATTGGAGCAATGGAATTCAGAGCTACTGAGATGGCTGAATTATAGGCTGTCACAAAGGTTTTTGGGTCACTGCTTGCCAACGAGAGGGACTATAGGTCAAGCACCACCGTCAGGCTATGAGAACATATATCTCATAAAGGACGGTACCTAGCCACCTCCACAGGGGTAGGCCTATGAAGGGGGGTGCTAAAACTGAACCCCACAATGTAGTGATCGGACCACCCAACTGGTTCCACCTCCAAGTCTGATGTTTTGATCCCTAGAAGGAAGACTAAGTCAAGGGAGTGTCTGTGTTTATGAGTGGCAGTGGTAACCACCTGTGTAAGGCACAGTGAATGTCTCATGTGAATGCACCTATGAATACATAGGATATAATTAAGCTTGGTATGGTGGTAGTTACCCATTTCAACTATCTTCTTCATTACAGGGACCTTTCCAGGTGTTTGAGGGGCAGCAGGAACATCACACTGTTTGTCAGGTTTGGCTGTATGAACAGGAAATATATATTTTTTGGTTAAAATATGTTTTTTTCCATGGTTGTTTCTCTTCCCATAAAAACAATGAAGTAAGCAGTTCTGTGATGTGAAACATATTATTTTGGTTAATATGATGGTGGCACATTCTTGAAACATTGGTGTCTTCTTTTGTCTTCATTGTCCCCCCATCCCTCTAAGGGAGTTGATATCTACACATTTGCAAGGATGGGAGCATTATATCTATGTGTGATTGATGAATATTTTATTTATTTATTTAAAATTGGTTACTGGGAAATGCACACTGAGCCAAGGCACATTTCCAGGTGTGACCCGGGGAAAGGGTGCAATGAGGAATAATAACCATTGGTAATTGCATAAGTAAGAAGGAGAGTTGTTTACATAAAAATACACACAGTTGTTGAAAAAAACTAGTGAGGATAGGCAAGATTTAAGCAAAAGCAAAAAATAACACCATATCATATAGCGTAAAGAGGGATGCATACATCAGATATATATATGGTATGCAACATTCTTCTTCTTGTACAAGTAACATTTACTTGTACTTCTCCATAGATATGCTTGAAGTGCAGTACTATTTCAGCCTTTTACCCCACTGTAGGTACACTATTTGAGGTATCCACCACTCGTTTACACAAGAAATGTTTCTTTATACAACTATTATATTGTCAGCATTTTGCCTTCATTGCATATTGCCTTGTTTTTGGTCATGTTTTTATTTGATGAATACTGTCCCTTAATATCTTTGTGAACATCTTCTTTTGCCATACTTTATCCCTTTAATGCAGAAGATTTAATACTTACATTTCTTAGAGGGTTCCTCAGTAGTTGTAGTACTGTCAGAAGAATCGGGAACACTTCTTTTCTTTGTATCTCAAGAGGAAGATATTGTTAATATTTCTTAAACTTGCAATGAACAGATTTTGCAGAACTGTACTGTGGTAGGGGGCACCTGGGTAGGGGGTGAGTGGGCTGGTTTTGGAATGCTGTGGGTATAGTGGGGGTGAGCAGCATTAGGGTGGTCAGGAGCAGGAGGTGCCCTGGGCAAAATGGGGCAAGAAGAGAGGCCAGATGTGTTTAGAGCTCATCCCCATGGTTCCCACCAGACTTAGTGGGCAGGTAGTTGGTGGGCCTGCAGTCTCCACCGATATGCTTCAGGCAGTGCTAAGATATGCTAGATCGATGAGGAACAAGACCATGATTATGGCAGACTTGATTTCCTTGGTTGATCTGGCTTGCATTATGGAGACCTGGCTGGGGGATGATGCAGGTCCAGTTCTGGAGACATTGGCCCTGGCTGGGTACTCTACAGTGCACTGCCCAAGGAGGGAATGCAGGGGTGAGGGTGGGGCCATCTGTTTTAGGTCCAGCTTAAACTTCTCTGTGCACCCAGTGGGTTCTACTTCATTGTTTGAATGTATGGCTGTATGTGTGGGGGTCCAGGTGCAGGTTGCAGGATTCTCCTTGTTTACCGTCCTTCTTGGCATGGGGGAGATTGCCTGCAGGAGGTCATGAACTTCGTTGCTGACAGGGTGTTGGAGTCGCCCAGACAGTTGATTCTGGGTGACTTCAATGCCTGGGTTGACAACAAATCCTTGCATGTTGGACATGACTTCCACCAGTTAATGACATCACTGGGCTTAGCACAAGTGGTTGCTTATGCGATCCACCACCATGCTCCTACCTTGGACTTGGTATTCTTACTGAGGCTTAAGATCACTGACTTCAGGATTGATCGGGTCATTTGGTCCAATCATTGCACAGTAGAGTTCTCTTTTAGGGTCATCCTTAACTTTTTTTGCACTAGCCAGCCAAGCTAGTGAACCAGAGATTACACTAGCCCACAAAGGTTTGCAGTAGCCTGCAGTCAGTAAGGTTACCAGTGATTTGTTAAACAAAAGGCAAATAAAATTGTATTTGTTCTGCCAACAGTCTGGACACCTACCAACTGATTTTGCACTGTGCCTTTAACTGCATGCCACACATACACTATCTCAGCTTCTGTGACTAAAGAGTCAGTGATTCTGTCATTGACGACTGAAGTGTACTTTGTTCCCATAATTTTTTCTCATATCACTATGTGCCCAACCTTGGCTATATAGTGGATAAAGTAGCTGAACTGATATCTATCCCTTTCATGTCATCAAGGCTGCACATCCATACAAAGTCTGTGAAAGGACGTCCTTTCTTAGCAATTGCATGGCATGTGTGAAACAGTTTATCCGGATGGCTAAGCATTGCTTCATTCATGTTCTTCAGCATTCCCTCCACATTGCTTGTCCCTGGAGTAGCAGGGCTGGCATCTTCCTTTTCCTTTGCCCCAGCATGAGCTTCCTGATACTATGGGACAAGACATTGTCAAGTCGGAAGTTATCTGTACTGAAATGAAAATTATTGTTGTTGCTCACCTTATCCAACTGTATTTCCTGTTTGATACACAAATGGCAGAACATCACATCTTTTGCATCATCATACCCCAACCAGTCATATTTTTCTAGCCAACATTGCTGGAACCGACAGCTTCACTTTGTCTTTTCATACTTGTGATCTTTTATTTGTTTGTCTTCATCAGCATGCTTTCTATTAATGTCAGTTGGGTTACTGACTTCTTTAATATATTTCTACATTTTCAGATTTGTAGTTAATAAAATTGTATCGTGAAAAGTGTGTATGTCTTTTTCTTCCCTTTTTCCACTCTGGCCACAGATCCCAGAAATGCTTGATTGTCCCAACTCTATTAAAAAAAATGTGCACCAAAAACAAGTAAGGACAAATTCAACAGCATCAACCCATACTGTTATTTATTTATTTTTATTCTTTGGCAACCAGGTAACTCTCATTGGGCACAAGACCCTTTTACAGGGGTGGACCAGAAACACAGGGAGGTTAAGTGACTTGCTTAGGGTCACACAGTATGCAAGTGGAGGCTGTGGGAATTTAAACCCAGATCTGCTGGATGTATAAAGCCCATTGACAACCTGTTGCTCTCTCTGTTAAACACTCTCCAGTTTTCCTTTCCATGACAGTCATGTATTCTGATATGCTTTGACCACCTTTTTGATAATTGAACTATCAGTACTTGTGGTATCCTCAATACTACAATACATTGTGTTCCCTTTACCTCGTCAGCTACTGCTGTTTCTTTTCAAATGTCTAAGACATCACATTCCAAAATTTCAGACACACCATTCCATGCTATTTATTCCAGTGGCCAGTAAAAGTCAAGTTAATATCATGGATGTTCAGGTTGGTAGTATAAAAAATGAGAGCAGCAGCTGCTGAGGACTTAGGCAAGAAATAATCAACACAATGGCAAAGGCAATAAAAATATAAAATCTAATTTGAAAAAGTGGGTCTAAAACATTTGAGAATATAGGAAAAACAGAAAGGAACCCATTACAGCATATAAAGGTGTAAAAACTATTTCCTATCATGGCAGTAAATGACCATACTTAAAATTCAGAGTTGAAAAGATTAGGTTGATTTACTGCTAATGGTCTTAATGGACATACTTTACATATCTTAGACAGACTGGCTTTACAAACAACGGCCGGTGACTAGTGACATCATAACTTTTTTGTAACCTGGACATGCATGCAACAGTGAATAATTTGGTACAATCAGTTTTAATACTATCTGAGCACTCAAAATGGCCCAAAAACTGGACTATGTTTAATCAAAACTGGATGACCAGATAAAGACCCCGAAAACTGGATTATCTGATCTATAACTGGACAGGTGGCAACCCTAGAACTGTGCTGCTCCTGTACACAGTCACAAATCTTGCCTGCCATGAGTATTGAGTTAAACAAGGAAAGGAAAAGGAGAAAGGATCTTTACCAGCAAAAAATAAAAGCAGTGGTTAGTATGAAATCAAACAGTTTGTAAATGCACTACACAGAGACATCTATTTTTTTCATTTCACTAATGCTAAGGCAGCACATAATTAAACCTCCATGAAAAGGACATGGCTTTAAATTAAATAACAGTTATATTTATGTATTTATTTGTTTTTTTATTTATTTGATACCCAGGTTGAGAATGGAACTGCAGCTTTCCACAGGAGGAATTGCACTAGCCCAGCTGGGCAAGTAACAGATTCTGCACTAGCCCACGACAATCTGCACTAGTACCCGGGCTAGTAAATGAATGTTAAGTTTGACCCCTGCCGCTATTCCCTCCCCTGTTGAGATGATCCACCACTGCCCTTTGAGGGGATTTCTCCCAGAGGGACTTCTGGTAGTGGTAGACTTTTTTGGTGTGAGTGCTGCATGTGTGGTTGTCACAAGTGAGACAGTGACAGCCTATAACAGGGCTGTCTCCAAGGTGCTGGATGCCATTGCACCAGTCTGTATACAACCCAAGTCTTCTCACTTGAGACCCCTGTGGTTTGATGGGACTCTTCTCAAGGAGATGAAGACCAAGGGTCAGAAGTTGGAGCTCTGCTGGCAGAGGACCTGATCTGATGAGGATAAACTGGCTTTGAAAGCTCACTATGGTGACTGTCAAAGGGCAATCAACCATAAGAAGTCAGAGTTCCTGTCCTAGGAGATTGCCTCAAGGAGGAACAGACAAGCTCAGCTCTTTCAGACTGTGGACAGGCTACTTCACCCTGCCTATCTACAGCCAAAAAGTGCATTTTCAGTTGCATTGTGTGAAGAGTTTGCTCAGTTCTTCTCAGACAAAGTGTCCTCTATTTGGTCTAGGATCTCCCAGTGGGACAAGATAAGTCCTGCAGTGGTAGGCCTTGTGTATACAGAGGCACTCCTATTGTTCGGGGGGAGTTTTGACCAGTGGGGGTATCTGAGGTTGTTTAGGTAATCTTGAAGCTGCAGCCCACCTTTTGTGAACTGGACCAGGGCTTGACTTGTCTCCTAGTGGGATGCACTGAGTCCATTGGTCCAGTGTTCACTGAGATAGTCCTTGTTTGCTCTCAGAGTGGTTATTTCCCGACACCTTGAAGGAGGCGCTGGTGAAGCCCCTTCTGAAGAAATTGTCACTTGACCCTGACATTTTGGTGAATTATCGACCCATTTCCAACCTCTCATTCCTGGGGAAGGTTGTTGAGAAAATAGTGACTCTGCAGCTCGAGGCACACCTCACGGCCTTTGACATCTACGAGCCATTTCAGTCTGGATTTAGGGCAAGGCATAGCACTGAGATGGCATTGGTCAGGGTGCAAACTGACCTCCTCAGGGTGAGGGATAGAGGAGACTGGTTAATCCTCATTCTCATGGATCTCTCCTCGGCATTTGACTTCATGTAGTAGTAGTAAAACATTTATTTTTATACAGGTAGCAGTGGTAAAACATCATTTGATAAAAACCCATTTTCAAGATGGACCTGTGGCAAATTTCATTACACAATTTACACAATCATCACATAAATAACATACTTAAACAACAAATGTAATAACAATAACTTACCAATTTAAGTTAATATTCCCTTAACTATCTTTATGCAATCCCTTAGGGATTCATAAACAGTCCAAAGTACAGAATACATTGATGTATACAGACTTATTTAAAAAAATACAACTATATCTTAACTTTACAAAAAACATACTGCAATCATTGACTCTTTATCTATTCATGCATAAGTCAAAACACTTCAGTCATTACACATACACTTCATTTTCGGATCATATCCAGTGACATTCATAAAATGTTTAAATTGTTGCATTTTTTTCTTTTCATCATCTATAGGAGCCCACAATTGAACTACTTTTGAACCAAAAGTCATTTTTCCAAATCTGTTACTTGGTTTACGTATGACAAATGTATTCCCCTCATTTCTTCTAAGGTTATAATGATGTTTATAGGTAACATGAGACAGTTTATCTACCAGGTATCTGGGGGATTGACTATGGACCACCCTGTAGATTTGTTTAATCCATTTTTGATCCATTTTTTGCTCTAAATGTGTCCATTGAAGTAGTATATAAATATCACAATGATGAAAATGATATCCACAATTTAGTACAAATCTAGCCAAATTGTTGTATAGCACTTTAATAGATCTCAATTCTGTTTTATTGGCCATGCCATATACATGTCTTCCGTAATCAATGCAAGGAATAATCACTTGATTTATAACAACCCCTCTCATTTTCTAGTTTAAACAAAATTTAGACCTTCGAAAGGCTCCCAACTTGTTTGTTTTACTTACCAAATCCTTAATATGTACATCAAATTTTAAATGTTGATCCATGTAAACCCCCAAGTACTTGTAAGATTCAACCTGTGTTAGTATTTCATTTTTAACTGTTTTTATAGATAATTTGTACTGAGTAGTGTTAACTTTCCCTTTAGTTGAAACTATAGTATTTGTTTTTTTATTATTTAAAACAAGTTTTGATTGCCTCAGCCAGATTTCCAACCTACTAAAGTCTTTTTGAAGATATTTCTCAATTTCCTGGTTTGTTTTCCCACCAACCAACAAAACAGTATCATCTGCTTACATCCTCAAAGCAGAATATTCAACTATCTTAGGTAACTCATTTACATACATTATGAATAGTAAAGGGCCTAAAATCGAGCCTTGTCGGGCTTCTCTTTTAACAGCCCCTGGATTTGAGAGAATATCTCCAATCTGCACTTGCTGTACCCTTTCTGTTAAATATGACTGAAACCAGGGAAGAGTTTCATTATCTATCCCCAGGCTCAACATTCTTTCATACAAGATGTCATGATCTATGGTGTTGAAGGCCTTGGAGAGATCCACGAACACTGTGCCCACTGACCCACTCCATTTAAATGGGTGGCAATGATGTCAACCAGGCTGGTGAGCGTGGTGTCCATGGAGTGGCCCTTTGGAAAACCAGACTGGTAACAGAACAGGAGAGAATTTTCTTTCAAATATTTGTTCAACTGTTTCTGGACCAGTTCTCCAAGACCTTCGACACCCCAGACAAAAGCACAATTGGCCTGTAATTTGTTAGCTCTATAGGGGAACTACCTTTATATATTGGAATAATTTTTGCCCGTTTCCACGGGGTCAGAAACTTATTATTTAGCAAACTCCAGTTTAAGAGCCTTGTTAATATTGGGGCTATTACCTCAAGGGAATCTTTTAAGAACCTGTTTTCAATCTGATCAAGCCCAGAGGCTTTATTTATTTTAAGTTTCCTCAGTTTATCCTTTTCCTCTCTACAAGTAATGACTCTGAATCTAATTTTTTTCCCATTTGGGGGCCAGTGTTCTCTCGAACCACTCTCCACATGATTTTCATGTGAACTTTGTATATCAGAGAGTGTGATAAACTATTGATTTAACTGCTCAGCTGAGCCTGAAGATGACAGTAATGTATCATTATCTCTAATTTGAATGGGCTGTTTATTCACCACTGGATTTTGAAAAGACTGTATTAGATTCCAATATTTTCTTGGGTCTGTACTTTGTTCAACCTTGGTTTTATTATAAGATTTTTTCGATAATCTAATTTTAGTTTTAAGTGCATTTCATTCTTTTTTATATTATACCATGGACCACATTGAGCTTCTGGATTGCCTTACAGAGTATTGTGGACTTGCTGGTATTATCATCAACTGGTTTGAGTCCTATCTCTCGGGCAGGATGCAACGGGTAGTGATAAGGAATTTCTCCTCCTGTCTGAAGCTCCTGCCATGTGGAGTTCAGAGATCACCCCATCTAACCAGGCACTTTTTGATTCTCTTAAAGGGGTAACACCCTCTCTGAATTTTCTGCAACCTTAACACTCCAGGCTACTCCTTCTACTTTCGGACTGCCTTACTCACTGACTCGGTGCTTTGGTGCTGCATTTTAATACTAGCTTCTGTAAAGCCTCCTCTCTCTCTTAAACTGCACTTGTAGTTTGAACACTCTTCTGCCCCATCACCCCCACTCCTGGCCTCTATAAACTACACCTTCTCCCCCTCAACTCCCCCCCACTAGCTCCCTCTCTCCTTCCTCACTCTCCCCGCTAGTCAGCCCTTATTGTGCCTCAGCCCATTTTCTTAAAGTGCCTCAACCCATTTTCTTATTACCCCCATCATGAGGCACTGCGATCCCTATATACTCATGCCATCACTCCCTGGACTACTCATTCTTTTGCTTTATGCTCTCTTATACCTACAATTCTCACCATTCAGCACCACTCTCAAACCCAACTATCTCCTACAAATCTCCTACATCTTGGTCTCATCCCTACCCTCCCTCTACTACCTCGGCCTCATGCATCCTTATGAATCATCTCTGTGATTTCCCCACTATCTTGCTAGCCTTACAACTCACTGCCGCCTATCCACATTCTATATGGGCAACACTTATCTTCTATACCATATATCCTTTTCTACACTGATATTTGCACACCACACAATCTTCCCTTACAGAAACGCCTGAGTTCATCCAAAATTAAGTTACTCTATAGATGGATCAAGTACATAATCTTCCTGTTGCTAATCTGTGCGGGTAAGGTTGAATTAAACCCTGACCCCCCACTGTCACTAGCCTCACAGTCTGACTTCGAAGCCACTAAAGGTTTAAAGTGCTTGCACCTCAATGTGTGCAGTCTTCTGAAAAAAGCATATCTCATCCACACCTGGGTGTCTCTCACATGGCCCCTGATATCCTAGTGGTCACTGAGCCATGGCTGAAAAAATCCACCCAGACTCCACAGTATCTTTACCCTCATACAATCTTTTCTGAAGTGATAGGCCACCAAGGGGGGGGGGATAGCAATCTATGTCAAGGAAAAGTTCACTGTATCTGACATCACTATTGCCAGCTCACCCAAGGAGTTCGAAGTCTTAACTTTAAACCTATCCCTGTCTCTCACTGAAACCGTATCTGTAATAGGTTGCTACAAGCCACCATCTGGAGGCATGGCGCTCCTTATCTACCTACACGCTACTTCCAACACTAAACAAAACAAAATAATCCTACTTGGAGACTTACATATTGACTGGCAAATAAACAGTAACAAGAGCATGTAGTTGATAGAATTCTGTGATGAAGCAGGTTTTGATCAGCTGGTAACAGAGATCATTCACCCTAACCCTAAGTCCTCTGCTAATAGTTCCATGATTGACCTAATTCTTACTAATAGACAGCATAAGATCACCCATACAGCAGTATTCCACAATAACGTTAGCGACCATTGTGCTGTGGCCTGTATCAGAGGTCAGCCACCTGCCAAATCATCTGACACATTTACTTGGAAAAGGAGCCTTGGTAAATTCAACTTAACCCATTATCTAACTGACCTCAGAAACACAATCTGGTCTGGCTTCTATCTAGCCCCTAACATCAGGGACGCATCATTCATTTTTAATCATATACTAAGCAACCTTATTAACAAGCACGCCCCTCAAATTAAATGTAGAACTAGAAAACACTCCTGCCCTTGGTTTTCAGCTGAGCTAAAGACAGCACTAAAGGAAAGGGACCATCTTTGGGCTACAGCCAGACGGACAAAACTCCCCTCAGACTGGGCAGACTTCAGAGCCTGCCTCAACGGCTGCACCAAAAAGATCAGGGTCTCCAAAGCAAATTATTACCTGTCTGCCTTTGACTATGCTAAAGGTAACTCTGGCAAATTCTGGAGCATCATTAATCAGGCAGAAGGTAACAAACTGCATGCCTCACTACCTGGTAAGATCTCCTTTAAAGGCAAAACCTTATCTGACAAATCAGATATCCTCCACAGCTTCAATGATAATTTTTCAGCTGCAGGTTTGGCCTTCGACTCTTCTAAAGCTGCAACTCTCACCTCCAATCTATCCAAATGATCCCTGGCTCAGTCTAAGAATATCTTCTCCTTTACCCCTTTCCACTACAAGAAAGTAGAAGACCTATTATTCAAGTTAGACATGAAGAAGGGAGTCGGAGATGATGGTATAGCTCTCTTCTTCATTAAAACTGGTTACAGGTTTCTAACAGCCCCTGTCTTACATCTGCTTAACCTTTCAATCTGCTCCAACACTGTACCAGACATGCAGAAAGTAGTACAGGTGTTCCCACTGTTTAAATCAGGAGACCCTATGGACCTAAACAAGTATCACTTGATATCTATCCTACCACTCCTTTCCAAACTTCTTGAGAAATTAGTAAATGTCCAAATCAGAGATTACCTTGCTAGTTCCAACTTAATAAATCCAGTTCAATCTGGTTTTAGACCAGCACACAGTACCACCTCTGCACTGGCTTCAGTCATGAATGACTGGCTCCTCACTATGGATAGCAGAAAAGTTATAGGGGCTGTTTTTTTAGACTTAAGCAAAGCCTTTGACACAGTCGACCATGGTTTGCTCCTTGACGTGCTTGATTTCCATGGTGTCACTGGTTTGGCAATGCTATGGTTTTATAGTTATCTAACAAATAGACTTCAACAAGTTAAATCAGACGGCTCCTTTTCCCAACTCCTTCCTCTCATGAGGGGAGTTCCACAAGGTTCAGTCCTTGGACCTCTCCTATTCATGATTTATATCAGCTCAGTTGGAGACAATGTTAGTGTAGCTAAATTACATCTGTTCTCAGATGATACAGTGATCTATCTTTCCAGACCAACAGTAGCCAAGGTCCGCTCAGAGCTCCAGTTAGAATTTTAGCTGCTACAACACAGCCTTGTTCAATCAAAACTCCTCATAACTAAAAAAAAAAAAAACAACCCCAAAAGTCATGTATTTCCTTTCCAGTCACATGCCAGTTACCACAAGAGCACTCGCTTCCCTACCCCCCATTAAAACCCTTCTTGATGATGACCTTGAGGTGGTCAACAACTTTAAATATTTGGGTTGTGTCCTAGACCAACACTTAACCTTCTCTGCCCATATCACCTCTATCACAAAGAAACTATGGTAAAGAATTGACTTTTTCTACAGAAACAAATTGCTCTTTCCCACTGAGGCCAGGCTATGCTTAGTCCAATCAATGTTCATTCCTCTCCTTGACTATGCAGTCATATTTTATGGTCATTGTTCTGACACCTTGCTACACCAACTAGACACACTTTACCATAGGCTGATTCACTTCATTTCCAATGCCCACCGCCGTACACACCACTGTGACTTGTATGCATCATTAGGGTGGACCTCTTTATCCATGAGATGTCTTACCCATTCTGTCATCTGGCTCTACAAAGCACTTCTGTCCAAACTCCCTCCACACATAACAAATCTCTTTCAGCATGTATCCTGCACGTACTCCCTACGGAAGAGCTTTTACATCATGCAAGATGTGCCAAGCAACCGTACATGTTTTGGTGATATGGCCATAAGCTGTGTTCTCCCTGTCACATGGAACACAGTCCAATCTAATCTCAAGCTTCAAACCCTAATCTCCCTAAATAGCTTCAGATGACTAGTCAACAGTACATTGACTGACTCCTGCACTCACCACTAATTAACGACCACCACTTATTCTGATTAACCAGTGTCTCTTTTTTTCTCAGTGTTTTGACTCAGATCCATTGCCCGGATCTCACTTTTCATCTGTCATATCTTACTACCCCATCTACCTACCTATCCTTCAATACACATATCTACTTCCCTGCTAACCTACCCTGCTAGATCCCCTAATCCAGCCCTCGCCTCCTCACATACCGGTCCCGCTTGTTCACTACCTGTCTACCCTTGGCACTCCCAACCCTCTATTTTTCCCAACCCAGATTGCAAACTAGATACCATGTATCTTCCAGCCCCAATGCTGATTTTATTACTAATTGTGTTCAGCCTATCCACTGTGCTATTTGTTTATTGTGTTCAGCCTATCCATTGCGCTATTTGTTTATGGTGTTCAGCCTATCCACTGTGCTATTTGTTTATTGTGTTCAGCCTATCCACTGTGTTATTTGTTTATTGTGTTCAGCCTATCCACTGTGCTATTTGTTTAGCATGAGGCAGTCTATTGCTGATTGTACACTCTGTTTACCTTATAAATACTGCATCATATGTATTTATAGCTTATATGTTTTATACATATCTATGCTGTATATCCAATGCCTTTGTACTCTATATCATATGTATTTATAGCTTATATGTATTTGTACCTATATTGTATGACCAATGTGTCCTCCAGGACCTCCTTGTAAATGAGCATGTTCAATTGAGTATTTCCTGTCAATAAACTTGAACTTGAAAGTTTGATCTTGTTGCCAATGTTGTTCATGATGTACATGCTGCCCCTGGGTGAGCTCATTAGATGCTGCAGTCTGGGTTTTCACTGTCATAAAGATGATACCCAGCTGTATATGCCTTTTGCCCCTGGGACAAATAACACCATGGAAGTGCTAAACAACTGTCTGTCCAAGATTCAAGACTGGCTGTCCCCTAACTGGCTGAGACTGAACCCTGGCAAGACAGAGGTACTGATAAGTAAGCCCGGTCGCAGGCATGATGTAGATGCCACTGGGGTAGTAACAGGGTTCTTCCTTGGGTCTACTCCATTGATGGCATCTACTAGGGTGAGAAATCTGGGCATCATCCTTGATGATGGGCTGATGCTTGATATGCAGGTGTCATCTGAAGTCCAAAGTGATCTTTACCACTTAAGGAATGTTGCCTGGATTAAACTCCTAATTCCACATGATGACCTGCCAGCACTGGTACATGCCTTTATCATGTCAAGGCTGGACTATAACAATGCTCTATACTTTGGAGTCAGTGGAGGGAACCTCTGTCAACTGCAGCTGGTGCAGAATGCAGTGGCCAGATTGCTGATGGACCTGCCCAGATCCTGTCATTTGACCCCGATCCTACAGGATCTGCACTGGCTGCCTGTCAGATGGAGGATCATCTTCAAGGTGGGCTTGCTCACCTATAAGGCCCTATACAGCCCAGTCTCTGGCTACCTGAGTGATCTCCTGACCCCTGCCCTTCCGGTGCACTCCCATCGCTCCTCCACCAAGGGTCTCCTAGTGGTTCTGAGGGCCAGACTGAAAACCTCAGTGGACCACGCATTTGATGTAGCTGGCCCAGTCATTTGGAACTCACTACCCAGATCCTTGGGGGAAACCCAATTGGTGGAGGCTTTTAAGAGGGGTCTGAATGCTCATTTTTTTAAAGAAGCCTTTCTTGATTGATTGCAGCTGATTTTAGTGTTATTTATTTACTGTTATCTATTTATTATGGAGTTTAAATTATTTATTTGTTTGATGACCCTATATGTATTGTTTTGTATAATCCTGCCATATCTTACACCTTCTGTAAGGTGCCCAGAGCCCCCAGGATTGTGTGCCATAAAATGTAAGTTTTACTTACTTATTTACCTTTCTACATGTTATACATTAAAAGTTAACTGTTCTTTTACATGTTATAAATATCACAGTAAGCATATACAACTACTATGGTTTACTTATTTTGCTCCATTGAACAATTTACATGCTTTTTATTAATTAAGCTGTCCACAGTCACTGTTCCTGTTTTGAAGTTATTAAGTGTTTCTTTCAGTTCAAATGTTGTCCTGCTAATGGTATCTTTTCCCTTTTTCCATACTAAATTATTTTTGGAATTTGTATAATATTGTTCTAAATACTGTGTTCTTTTGGAGCTCTTTTAACTTTGGAGCTCATTCAAACACTATGGTTCTCAAAGGAAGTGGCCGGGAAGGTGAGGGCGAAAAAGACGGCTTTCAGGAAATACAAGGAAACAGAAGGAGGAAGACAGGGTAGTGTACCTGGATAAACAGAGGGAGAAAGGAAGGAAAAGCACAAATGGAGTGAAAAATAGCACAGGAGGTAAAAAAAAGGTTATGAGTACATTAGTGAAAGGAGAAAAAACCGGGGTGGGATTGTAATGCTTAAAGGGGAAGAAAGGGAGTGTTTGGAATGGGACCTGGTAAAAACATCAATATGGAACAAATATTTTTGTTCTGCATTCACAGAAGAAGAAGGTGAGGGACCACAGCTAGGCAACATGAGCAAATATGTGAGGGAGGTGGACACCTGTCCATTTACAGAAGAGACAGTCCTGCAAGAACTCACAAAACTGAAAGTGGACAAGGCAATGGGAGCAGATGGGATACATCCTACAATATTAAAGTAACTATGGGAGGTGCTGGCAGCACCACTGGCAGCCCTGTTCAATTAATCACTTGATACAGGAGTGGTTCAATTAATCACTCAATACAGGAGTGGTTCCAGAGGACTGGAGGAGGACAGATGTAGTCCCTCTTCACAAATGTGGGAGTAGGGAGGAGGCTGGAAACTATTGACCAGTCAGCCTCACCTGAATTGTGGGGAAAATTATGGAATCACTACTTAAAGAAAGGATTGTGGAACACCTTGAATACAGTGGAGCACAGGATTTGAGACAGCATGGATTCACAGTGGGAAGGTCATATCAAACAAATCTAATTGATTTCTTTGACTGGGAGACAAGGGCAGTGGATCGGGGGGAAGGGGTGGATGTGGCCTACCTGGATTTCAGTAAGGCTTTCGATACTATTCCACATAGAAGACTTGTGAACAAGCTGGGCAGCCTGGGAGTGGTTCACATGGTGGTAAACTGGATTAGACACTGGTTGAGTGTTAGAAGACAGAGAGTGGTGGTAAATGGAGCTCAACATGAGGAAAGTAGGGTGACCAGCAGGGTGTCACAGGGATCAGTTTTGGGGTCAGTCCTGTTTAATGTCTTCATAATCGACATTGTCGAGGGGCTGGAAGGGAAGGTGTGCCTCTTTGCAGATGATACTAAGATCTGCAACCAGAAGGGGTGGAAAAAATTGAGAAGGGACCTAGGTAAACTGGAGGACTGGTCTAGAGTGTGGCAGCTGAGATTCAATGCAAAACAGTGCAAAGGGATGCATTCGGGGCACAAGAACCCAGAGGAGGATTACATGATGTGCGTGTGTGTGTGTGGGGGGGGGATACCGACAGTCACCAAACAGGAAAGGGATTTGGGGGTAATCATATCTGATGACCTAAAGGTGGCCAAACAATGTGCCAAGACCATCGGGAGAGCAAGTGGGATGCTGGAGTGCATAGAGAGAGGTATCACCAGCAGAAGAAAAGAGGTGGTAATGCCACTGTACAGATCATTGGTGAGGGCTCACTTGAGTACTGTGTCCAGTTCTGGAGGCCACATCTCTGTAAGGACATAGACAGGGTGGATGCAGATCAAAGAAGGGCAAGAAAGATGTGCAGGGCCTGCAACAAAAGTCATATGAGGAGAGACTGGGAGACCTCAATGTGTATACCCTGGAGGAGAGAAGAGACAGGGGAGATATGATAAAAACCTACAAATAGCTAAAGGGCACAAGTAGGGTACCAGAGGGTAGCATCTTTCAGAAAAGGAGATGTTCAGGGGGACCACGTGATGCAAGCTACTGTATAGTCGCTCCTCAGTACAGCTCCAGCCTCCCGTCTCTTTATTTCTATTTTTTGGTATATTTTCTCAATCTCTAAACCTCTAATTTTGTGTTATTCTGGTTCCCTACAACTTTGTGCCCTTTCAGGGCGATTTTGAGAGAGAATGGACGTTTACATGAAAAAGAAACAGCAGAAACACACCCCGCCAGTTACACCAGAGAAGGCCTCAAAAAAATCCTGGGCCTCGAGTGGAGCAGAAAAGGGAGACATTTTGAATCTAGAGGCAGATCAGGAGCTGCTCACATTGTCTAGATTTCTGGAGGAATTTATTCTTTTTTTTGAAATTCACACTTTATTTTATCAAACAAACGAGAAACAGGAAACAAAGTATAATCGTGGTAAAAAAAAACATGGTAAGACATGAAAGGATAAAGCAATAACAACCCACCTCCCCCAAGTCCCCCCCTCCCTAGGAAGATGCCACCACCAACAACAGAAAAGCTCAAGTGGAAGAACTAAAGTCCGTGACAAGATAGAGGTAAAGAAAAGGTGAAGAAAAAAGGAAAAACAAAGCGAGAGAGAAGAAAAAAAAAGAAAGAAGCGGAGGAAGAAGGAGAGGAAAGGAGAAACAGCCAAGGCGAGTTGCACAGTACTAATATATCATCAGGGAAGGAGGTAAAGAACCCCATCTGGGGTCTTAATGAAGATACAGGGCATAAAGTTTACCCCATTTCTTATGAAAGGCGGATAAGTCATGTCTAGAACTGGCGATCAGCTTTTCGATTTTGAAACCTTGGGACATTTCTGCCACCCATTCCTGATAAGAAATTTCAGATTGATCAACCCAGTGACGAAGAACTAGTCTTTTGACAGCCATCGAAATGAGGGCCATGTGATATTTCCTTTCATTAACTTTAATAGAGGAATAAATTCCTAACACACAAATTTCGGGTGTAAATAAGTCTTGTAGGCCCAAAAGTGGATTCAAGCTATCCGGATATGTCTCCACAAAGGCAACTTTATCACAAGCCCAAAATATGTGCAGGATATTCCCTGATCAACACCACATGTGATACAAATAGGAGAGCTAATTTTCCCAAATTTGACTAAGTTAGCCGGGTATAGTACATATTATTGACTATATAAAACTGTGTAAGTTTATTTCTATCTAGTGAGAGAAATCAGTGTAAGTCTAACCACACCTGGTTCCAGGGATGGGGGGAATTACCAAACAATGTGTCCCACACCTTGGAGCCAGATAAAACTTCTGGAGCTTTACTGAGAAGGAGGTGTGCATAGAGTTTAGCAATGGGATGGGGTTCATTGGATTGGGACTTCAGCAAATCTAGAAGAGGCTGGATACTAGATACCTTTTCACCAGACCAAAGTCCTTGACTATGAGGTGTCTCAGCTGGAATACTTTGAATATGGCCTGAGAGGGAATGTTAAATTTGGACATCAGTTCCGGGAGGAGCCAATTGAGTCCTGTAGATAGAGGTCTTCCACTGCACAGTCACGGATTTGTGGTAGCCAAGAGGAGTAACCAGTGTGAACCCAGCTTAATATTGGGGTTAAGAACTAGTGGTTGGGCAGGATCCTTAGAATTATGTATTCTAGCGAGGTACAGTACTGGTTGAAAACCTTAATTGAGGTCCCAATAACGGATCCACCTATTTGGGTGGGAAGAGATGAGAGATTGCAGTAAAATGTGGAGTGGGGGTCTATATTGTGGGACTCCAAGAGGTTAATTTCGAGCTGCAACCAGTTAGACCGGTAAATATTTTGGGAGGGGAAAAGCCACCTGCCCATTTTCGCCAGGTGACTGGCCCAATAGTAAAGTTCAAAGTTGGGCAGGTGAAGACCACCGCTGGCTTTGAGTAAACATAATTTGAGGAAGGCTCTCCTTGGTTGCTTGCCTTCCAGATGAATTTAGTAACCGAGGTGTATTTTTGAAAAAAGGACTTAGGCAGCCAAATACTTAATAGGCTTAAAGGTAAAATATACGTGGGAGTATATTCATCTTGATTATGTTTATTCTTCCACCTATGGATAGGGAGAGGTTTGCCCACCTATTAAGATCGCCTTGAACCCTGTCAAGCAAGTCATCTAGGTTGAGTTTCCTTATTGTGCTGATATCATGGGCCAGGTAGATACCTAGATATTTGAGATGATCAGGTGTCCATTTCATTCCGAAATGGGCTACATCCGCGTGGAATAAGAGGGGATTAAGTGGGAATATTTCGGATTTAGTTAAGTTCAACTTATAGTTGGAAACCTCCCCAAAATGAGTGATAATCTTTAGGACCTCTTGGATGGAGCTAACTGGGTCCATTAGGTGTAACAGAATATTGTCTGCAAATACCGACATAGTGAGTGCTTGTTGGCCGACAAGACACCCGGTAATAACAGGTGAGGTTTTGATACGCACTAATAAAGGTTCCAAATAAAGATTAAATAAATACAGTGAAAGTGGACAGCCTTGATGAGTACTGGAGTATAAAGGAAATCTGGAAGAATACACTCCATTGCAGTACACTTTCGCAGAGGGGGAGCTGTAAATCACTTGAATCCACTGAATAAATTGTGCTGGAAAACCCATCGTGTTCAGGGTAGCCCATAAAAATTCCCAACTAACACGATCAAACGTCTTTTCGGCATCTAAGGCTATCAAGGCCATGGGGAATTGAGAGGCTTGGGCAGCATAAAAAATGTGTGAGAGAGTTCTTATGTGGTCAGAAGCCGATCTCCCCTGAACAAAGCCTACCTGCTCGATACTTAGGAGTGATTGCCAGACTCGTTTAATTCTCAGTGAAAGAATTTTGGTCAGGATCTTAATATCACAATTAAGTAAAGAAATTGGTCTATAGTTGGCGGGATCTAAGACTGGTTTATTAGGTTTAGGTATTAGGATTATAACTGCCTCCAATAGTGAGGGATCTAGTGGCCCTGAGGTAAGGATGTAATTGAACAACTTTAACAGAGCAGGGGCGAGTTCACTACAGAAAGATTTATAGAAATTTGGAGAAAACCCATCTGGGCCAGGGGCCTTGTCCAGGGTGAGACCATGAATAGCATCTGTGATCTCATCTAAGGTGATGGGAGCAGATAAGGCCTCACCATGATTAGCGTGAAGCTTGGGAAGGGGGGGTATTCTCAAGAAAATCCCTTATGCTGGGAAGCATCGAAGGGGGAGTTTTGGTCCCGTACAAGTTCTTATAAAAGGTTTCAAAAACCCCAGCAATATCCCTCGGATTGGTTTTAATAGATCCGTCACTAGCTTCAATGCCTGGAATTAATCTCAAACTCTCCACTTCTTTAAGCCTAAGAGCTAGTAGTCTACCTGGCTTTTACGCCTGGTCAAGGTATTTCATTTTGGACTTCAGGATGGTGTATTCTACTTTCTCCCAATTAAGTCCTCATACTCGTCTTTAAGCCTGTAAAGATTTTTAAGGTTCTCTTGGGAGAACGAGGTGGAAAGTTTCTCTTCAGCCACTTTGATCTGGTTGGCTAAAGAATTGGTTCTCTCCAGCCTCAATTTTTTCCATCGAGATGATTCTCTAATAAATTCACCCCTGAGGAAACATTTCAGTGAGCACCAAACCAAGTCGTACCTAGAGACTGAGCCTTGATTAATCTCCAGAAAGGATGAAATCAACACTTTGAAAAATGATACAGTCTGATCATCTTTCAAAACCTGGTTATTAAGTTTCCAGGAAGTGTCACGCTGACCCGGAGGCCCTGGCGCAAGTTTGACCCAAGTCATAGCATGGTCCGAAATAACAATAGGCTCAATGTTGGAGGAGGCGACATTAGGCAAAAGGATGGTGCTCACCAAGATGTAATCTATCCGAGACCAGGAATTATGGGCTGGTGAAAAAAAAGTATAAGACTTGGTAGAAGGGTTCAAAAGTCTCCACGGATCATCCAGCCCCAACAGGTAACATAAATCTGCTAGGGCTAGTTGAGTCTGTGACATGACTCTGGTGTCATTACCAGACCGATCCAATGCCTGTGAGGGAGCGATATTCCAATCACCACCCAACACAAAGTTAGAAGGTAGAAAGGAGCTCAGTAGGTCAGCCAAACCCATCAAGAATACAGCATCACCTCCTACAGGGCCATATATAGAGCCTAGGACAACCTCCGAGTTATAGAGCACTCCATGAATGAAAACATATCTGCCATTTGAATCCTGAACACATTTCTTGAGCAGAAAGGGGATATTACGTTTGACTAAAATAGCAACCCCTTTACTGTTGGTGGATTGACCCACAGCAAAAACTTGTGGGAAGCCTTTGAATCTCAGCAAATTAGATTCCTGTACCATGATATGGGTTTCTTGGAGAAAGAGGATATCTACCTCTGCTAAGGAACAGTTGAGTAAAATCTGACCCCTCTTGGCTGCTTCCCTCAGCCCCCTCACATTCCAGGTAGCAAACTTAACATGACTTAACGCCATTATTGTCAGTAAATACTAAGCTCGAGGATAGGAATGAAGATTAGCACTTCCGGAGAGATTGACTGGTGGCAACATCCTCCCCCCCCAGAAACAACAACATCGACCAACCCCAAATGCCTGTGATACATGGTAATACCAGGTACAGCACACTGACAGGTATGGAACCAACCAGATAGACATAAGATCATCGGAATCGTCGGCTGAGGCATCCGTAATACAAAAGATGCTAGGTTGACCCTATTAATCCCAAACCTACCCACAGCTTTGGTAAGGAACAGTAAAGTGAAACATATTCTTATTGAACTAGACATCATCACAGGCTTGCAACAAAATACAGACAACATAAGAAACACAATTACAACCCATCTAATCCCTGTCCCTCCCTCCGCCTCCCACCCACCCAAACCAATACAAGTATACAATATATCCCTTTAACAAGTAGAAATGAAGAATACGAAATACCTCAGTTAAGTACAGATTCAAAGCCCCACCCCCCCCATACCATGGCTTGGCCCAAAAATTTTGGCCCATTGAGTAGAACACAAGATATGAAAACTGTTAACAAGAATCTCAAACTCGAGACTGAAACAATTAGAGCAAATAACCCAAAGCAGCCATGGTATCAAAACCTCCAACCACAGTCGTGAGGCAGGTTCACAAGCTATATCATCCCCGACCCCCCACCCACCACACTGAATCAAATAAACAATGCCTCCCAGTTGTAAAGCATCTCCAAGGTGGCTACAGTATGGAGCAGTTCACAACAGACCATTTCCTATCTCCGACAATAAACCAACAGAGGACCCAGAATTTAAGCGTAGCAGTAATCTGGAAGTATTGTAGAGAGGACACGATGGAGTCATTACCTGGGAGGGATGTGTTGGGACGATGGCCCGGGGTGATTTCTCCGTTGGAGTCTCGGCCCTAAATCGTGAGGGTTACCAGAAGGAAACGCGAGTCGGAATCAACCGGGATGGACCAAAACGGTCCGCACACTAAAAGTGCCCCCGGAAACTTAGAACCGCACTCGCATACCACCCCACCAGGAAGAGCCTACGCTCGCAGAGACACCGATTCCGGGCCTAGTTAATTCGCAGGCCTTGCGGCCTATCTCGTCCACCTCAGACCAGCCACCTCCATTAAGCCAATGCCCGCTCAGACCAGGTAAGCTACGCTAAGCTCTAACTCCCCCCGAACTGCTAAAAAGGCATCAGAGAATATTAAGAAAAAAAACCAAGGTCAGAACAAAGCTGATAACAGAACCCAATTCAAACCCCAGAGTCATTTTTAGTAAATTAGTCCCCTTTGAACAAGTTTGGGATTTTCTGGGACAAGTCTTCGAGCGCGTGTTCCGAATCTTCATAGGCTTGCCAGCTGCCATTCAGGGAGACCAGGAATCTCGCCGGATAGACCATCCAAAATCTAATCCCAGCAGCAATTAATTTTTTAACAATTGGATGGTAAGCTGCTCTCCTTTTCCTGACTTCGAACGGGAGATCTTGTGTGATTCTCACTTTGACCTGATTCCAGTGTATAGAGTCTAGTTCTTTGATTTTAGTTAAAACATGTTGACGATCAAGATAGCTGAGGAATTTTATGATAAGTGGCCTAGGAGGAGAACTCGAAGGAGGTTTGGGCTTTAATGACCTGTGGGCCCTTTCAATATGGTAGGATTGGCTTATCGGAGAGGGACCCACCACTTTATTTAGAAATTGCTGAACGAATTTGATAGTGTCGCTCCCTTCTTCAGTTTCTGGCAGCCCGAGGATGAGGATATTGTTCCTCCTACTCCTTCCTTCAAGATCCTCAGTTTTGGATTGCAATTTTTGTATCTGTTGCTTTAATTTAACAATTTCTGGGTCAGTTTTGTTCTTCCAGCGGTCTAGCGAAATAACGTTAATTTCTAGGTCCCCAACTTGTCTGGCTAGGTTGGAAAAGTCCTTCCTTATGGTTTTGACCTCACTTGAAATTTCTTGAAGGGTTTCTCTAAATGAAGCCATTTCCTGGAGAAAATGATCTTCAGTTAATAAAGAACCTGAAGTCATAGGCGAAGTTTGCTTTGCAGACTGTGCTGGATTGGCATTTCTTGCTTTTTTAGGTGCTTTTTCAGATGTTGTTGGCGGGGTATGCTTCACGTTGGATGCTTTCATATCAGCCTCCATCGTAGCCACTAGCTATATATTTTAAAGAGCGCCCTAAAAATCGGCTCCAAAAGGTTAGCTGCAGTTAGAAAGCCTTTAGGGTCGCTAAAAGTGAGGAAAACATTGAGATTTCAATAGAAAAAAGTAGTTTAGATAGGTGGAGGACGGGAGCTTAGGAGAGAGCTGCCTTCAGCCACACTGCATCACGTGACTTCCTCCTGGAGGAATTTAAACCATTCAGAGATGAGATTAAGGAGATGGCATCAGAAATGAAATTGCTCACGAGAAAAATAGAAGAGATCATTCTCGCTACCTCAGACAACACGACTAGGATCTTCTCTTTAGAGAAGCAAGTGGAGAGGTTCGAGCCTTAAATGACAGCAATGTGCCAGAAACTGTCCAGATTTGAGGTTAAGCTTGAAGACCTTGAAGGTCATAGCCGGAGAAATAATGTTGTGATCCTCGGGTTACCAGAGGGAGAAGAGGGCCAGAATGCTATAGCTTTTACCCAGAAGTTGGTCGAGAAGATTGCAGGCCCTTCCCCATTTGGGGCCAAATATATCATTGAGAGAGCCCACAGGTCATTAAGACCGAAGCCCCCTCCCGGAGCAATGCCCTGACCTATAATTTGTAGTTTCTTAAATTTCTTAGAGTGATAACATTTCCTGTACAAAGTGAGAGAACTCCAAGAAGTTAGCCGGGAGCAAGCTAAGCTTAGAATAGCGCAAGATATTCTGGGTTCAGTCCGTTTGAAGAGTGCGGCTTTTCATTCTGTTGTTTCAAAAATCATTGCGGCTGGACTTAAATTTCATATGGGATACCCGGCCAGGCTACAGGTACAGGTGGCTGGTTCCTGGGCTACCTACGAAGATCCGGAGACAGCGTCTGCTGGTTTAAAATTAGCATTGCCAGATCTCTTCAGGGACACATGAAAGGCCTTAGGTCTCTCTCGACAAGATGAGAATCGTTTTGAGAAGGCTGGGCACTCATGCAAAGGGATCTTCTGGAAAGAAGTGGTTAAACATTCTTGGACTCTCACTTCAGCCCGAATAAGGGGCAGAAAGGACCTTTTTTTTTCCTTTTATAGTGATCTAGTTGTGGATGCATGGTCTTATTTGTTTTGTCTGGGTCTGGGGATTCGGGCTTTTCGGTTTTCAAAGTGTTCCAATTACAGAAGTATATTCTTGGTTGTTCTGTCTGGGTCTGGGGTTTCAAGCAATCAAGTGATTTCTCGTTAGTTTTCATATTGGCAGAAAACAAAGCCTATTCAGCAATATCTGGTCTCCCCCTCCCCCGTGAGAGTTTGGTAAGGAAGGGTTCGGTGGAAGGCTTTAGCCATGGGGAAATCCAATTACAAGGGCTGTGTTGTCCTTTCCCTTGTAAGGCATCAGGGTGCAGTTACACACTTGCAACACAGGAGGGAGCTTGTGCTTCACACACGTTAAGTGCTTATGGTTGCTAAGGCAGGAGATAAGTTGGGATTTACTGGGGCAAAGGCACAGCAATTATGAGGAGAGAAACGGGGGCCTGTCCCTATAGGGCTGGAGAGCCTGTTGAGACAAAGGCCCGCTTAGGGAATGTTATGTTTGACTGAGGCCGACTTCCTGATCTCGCGCCACGAGGCGCCTTTTCACACTTAACAAGCCATATGCCCTTGTAAGCCGTGATGTTTCTGGTGGCGATGTTTTATCGATACTGGCTTACTCCCAATGGCCCTTATTAGGGGATAGGCGAGAGATACAAGGGCTTGTATTGTAGGATGTTGCAGTCTCTCTCTTTTTTTTTTCCCTTATTACTAACATCTCAAAAAGGGGGAATGTATTATAAGGAGTACAGGGTTTGGGGGACAGTTTTTTTGGGGAACTGGGGGAGGAGTAGTAAATGAAGTATTGCTGAATGTTGTTAGTGATAAGAGGGGGATTTGGGTGGATGGCTTTTTGGACTATGTTTTGGAGTTACTGAAGATGCGGATTGTTCGAGGGGTAATTGGGGGGAGGGGAGGGACAGGGGTTTAATGGGGGGTGGGAAACCGGCACAGCAGATTCAGGGGAATAGAATCACCTGTTACATGACTGCAGTATATGTTAGATATCTTATCTGGATTATACCTGACATAATAGATGGCTCAGAATATTAACATTGCTATGTGGAATGTGAAGGGGATCAGGAAAAAACTGAAACAATATCAGGTACTTAAACACCTGAGTCTGTTGCGTGTCCAGATATCATTCTTACAAGAATCTCATTTAGTGGATTCCGAAGTATTACAACTTTGGAGACAACAGATAGGGCAGGTTTTTTATGCTTCAGGGGAAACCAATAGTTGCGGGGTCATGATACTGATTAACAGATATCCCATTTGTCCCTTCTCAGGTATTTAAGGATGCAGAAGGCAGATATGTCTTAGTTCAGGGTACTATTTGGGCCATGCCGTTGGTTTTAGGTAGTATTTACGGACCAAACACAGACGATCCCTCTTTTTTTATGAAACTGATTACTACAATCCTTCCTATACTCCCTATTCCAATTATATTAGGGGGAGATTTTAATTTGGTCTCGGATCCGAATCTGGATAGATCAAGCACTGGGTCAAGGGGACTGTCACCTGGACACAGGGCCTTTAAGGAAATGATGGATCAGTGCAGATTGTGCAATGTCTGGAGTGTCACACATCCTAATATTAGGGAATATACCTATTGCTCGCCAGTGCATGGCACACAATCTCGCATTGATTACCTATTAGTTTCTCACGAGCTCTTGCCAGGGGTACTATCCACCTTGATCCAACCGGGTAAAATATCAGATCATTCTTTAGTCTTGGGCAATTTGGCTTTTCTTAACATCCCCAAAAGAGAGACCAGATGGAAATTAAATGAACAATTACTAAAAGATGAAAAGTATCGGGGAGTGTGAAAGAGCAGATAGTTTTTCTTTTCCTCCAACCCAATACCGGATATTTTATGGGGAGCCTTTAAGGCTTATATAAGGGTCATTCTCATTAGTCTAGCTACAAAGAGGAAGAGGGCACAGGAAACGGAGTTACTCTTCTTATTGTCTCAGATACAGGTATTAGAAAATATACACCCAGATAAAATTTCTCAAGAAGAGTCACAGAAGCTATTAACATATAAAGATAAATATTTGGGAATGTTAAGAGGAAGGCTGAGTTGGCAATAATCCATACAAAGGCCAGTTTTACAGATCAAGGAGAAAAAGCGGGGCGCCTGTTGACTTTACATTTAAAACAACAAGAATCAGCAAGATTTATACCCCCAGTAAGGTCTCAGTCTGATGGGATCCTGAAGGTATCCCCCTCAGAGATAGTCCAGAAATTTGCTGCTTTTTATGAGCAATTATATAGGGACATGGATAGTCCTCCGCCCATTCAAAAACTGGAGGAGTATCTCAGGGAAGCACATCTTCCGTTACTATCTGACTCTCAAAAGAAATTTATATCTTCCCCTTTATCACAGGAAGAAATAGCTACGGTTATAAAGGACTTGCCTCTGGGTAAAGTCCCAGGTCCAGACGGGTTTTCGGCCTTATTTTATAAAGTTTTCACGGAGCAATTACTTCCCATGTTGCATCGTCTCTATTTGCATATTTTGTCTGGAGAGATGGCAGATGCACATCTGTTTGAGGCATTGATAGTCTTGTTACCTAAACCAGACAAAGATCCAGAAATGGTTCCGAGCTATAGGCCAACATCTTTGCTAAATCAAGATGTCAAATTCTCTCGAAGATAATGGCAGGTAGACTAACTCTGGTTCTTCCGGATCTTGTGGGTATGTCTCAAGTGGGATTTAGGAGAGGACGTGCATCTTCAGATTACCTGCATACTCTCTTGCATGTCTTTTCAGAGTCCAGGGATGCCATATATCCTGCGGGGCTGGTCTCCCTGGATGCCAAGAAGGCATTTGATTGGGTTAATTGGACTTTTCTATTTCAAGCCCTCAAGGCATTTGGATTCCCATCCATGTTCATAGATTGGATCAGGGCAATTTACTGGTTTCCTACAGCGAGAATTTCAGGGAATTGGACCTTCTCCAAGTCCTTTACACTGCGGTCAGGTACGAGGCAGGGATGCCCTCTCTCTCCATTACTTTTCAGTCTTTATCTGGAACCCCTTATTCAACATATTCTCAATAATGAAGGAATACAAGGTGTTCCCATTCGGAATGAGGTAGTGAAAATAACAGCGTACACTGATGACCTTCTCTTACATTTGGCTAATCCATTAATATCTATTCCGAATATGCTAAGGGAGGTTGTTAGATTTAGTAGTTTCTTGAATTATAAGTTAAATCCCAACAAGACATCCTTTTTCCCTCTTAACCATAAAGTCTTTAAGACCGACATTATTTCTCTGGTACTATGCTGGTCACCCTGGGCTATTAAATATTTAGGCATAAAATTAACGCATAATCCCTCCTTGTGGTTTAAGGAAAACCTGGACCCCCTTCTGCAGGGGATCACTCAAGATCTAGAGATATGGGATAAACTCCCGTTATCCTGATGGGGTCGTATTAATATAATTAAGATGAATGTGTTTCCCCATTTATTTTATCCTCTGTCGCATCTTAATTCATTCATTCCCCTAAATTGGTTTCAGAAAACACATTAACTCTTTACCAAGTTTATTTGGTCAAGTAAGACCTCTAGGCTGGCATACCACAAATTAGCTGCACCCAAGAATGAGGGGGGGTTGTGGATTCCTTACTTGCCCATCTATTACTGAGCTAGTCATTTGGCTAAATACCTGAGATGGGTAAGACCGGGTCCAGATAACATGAACCCGGTTTGGCTTACGATTGAATTAGATTTTTTCCAATCTATGAACATGGACCCCCTGACTATGCTCTATCTAAAAATTTCTCAGATGCAAGATATTAATAAATGTCCCACCATCATGACTTCGCTAAGAGTACATTCTCAATTGTGCTCTTTCCTGCATTACAATCAAAGTAAAGATCTCGCTCAATCTATTTGGAATTCCCTGGCTTTCACTGTAAACAAACAGAAAATTTCCCATTCATGGTTGCCTCATTTAGGAGAGGGGATAGTATCTTCATTTTTGGATGAAGTTGGCGAGTGGCTCTCATTTTCTCAGATCATATACAAGTTCAAAATACCAGAGTCTCAGATTTTCAAAGTGTTTTGACTGAGACACTTGTTAACCACAGTTCTTGGGGCCACTCCACCCTGTCCAGCGACCTTTGCATTGGTATCTGAACTTTCCCCTTTTCTTGTCTTTTCTGGTGTGATTTCTAAGATCTATCAAGAGTTGTTCCAATGGAGGTTTGGATGCGGTGGTGGCCCCACCAACTTCTGGGTTTCATTTTTTCCCCATTATACTTTTAAATGGTCCGTTCTCTGGATGTATTGTCATAAATATGTATTCCAGGATAGATTACGTCTCATGCAGTTCCACATTCTGCATAACTTATACTATACCCCAACTAAACTGGTGAAATGGGGCCTTCTTGATACCGATAGATGTAATAAGTGTTCCCAGGACACAGGATCACTTTTTCATCTTTTCTGGTCGTGCCCCCGGATAGCATCATTATGGGAGCATATAAAAATCAATCTGGATCCCCTATTGGGTTTACAAGGTTATTTTACACTGGATATTTGCCTGTTGGGGGTTCTGTCCTCCATAAAGGTTAAAATCTGGAGATTTCACATATCCATGGTGGCACTCTCGGTTAAAAAAGTAATTCTCAGGCATTGGAAGGAAAGGACCGGTCCAACATATCAGGAGAGGCTCCATGAGATTTTAGCAAGTATACATACAGAGAAGGCTATTGCTAGCCTTCAAAACAGACTACATAGGTATAAGGTTATCTGGGATCCCCTTCGCACTTCGAGGTTATTACCGTAATTATTTTTGGTAAAGGTAGTTGGCGGGTGATAACAGAGCTAGAATGAACAACTGTGCCGGGGAGGGTTGGGGCACTATGATTTGTTTTATGAATCCTATGTCAAAGTGTTCATTACTGCCTCCTGTAATGTGGAAAATGGGGTGAATAAACTTTGAATTAAAAAAAAAAGAAAAGGAGATGTTCAGGAATGAGGGGACATGATATGAGGTTGGAAGGGTATAGACTAAGGGGTACCATGAGGAAGTCATTCTTCACGGAAAGGGTGGTGGATGCATGGAATAGACTCCCAGAAGAGGTGGTGGGGGACAACACAGTGGAGAAATTCAAAAATGCATGTGACAAACATAGGGGAACCCTAGCAATCAGAACAAGAAGGTAAAGCTGGAGATCAAGTAGGGTCTGTAACTTTTGCAGTAGGTAGCAAAAATGGGCAGACTGGATGAGCCTATCGGTCCTTACCTGCCGTCAATGTCTATGTTTCTGTGTTTCTAACTTCCACACCACCATCTTGATTAATAAGAATTTCCAGATACCCATTTTCAATGTACCTTTCAGCATGTCTACAGAGTTTCTTCCTGTGTTCTTGCTTCTAGTGAGGGAGAACATGATACTGTTGCTTTCTCAGAGACGTTTATGGCATCTGAAGGTTTTCATCCTGTGATATACTTACTTTTTATGGCTGTGGGTGGAGCCTACAGCCATCTTGTGGTCTGTAGCTGGAAAAATGGAGTACTGTGAAACACATTTTCGGAGTTTTCAATGTATCCTTCCACATCTACAAATCACTTTGCCAATTGAAATAAAATACTGCCTTCTTTCTGTTTAGAATGTTGGAGACAACTCCAAGCTGCTTATCAGATGGACATTAGGAAACTGAAACAGCTTGTTAAATATTGGTTGCCCATTAGACTGGAGATTTGTTTGCCCCCTTTGAAATGCAACAACTTGCACATTTAAATATTTAGCATTTAAACATTTTCTTGCTACTAGCTTCAGTTGGGCAGGTATTCTCTTTCAAGAAAGATTCATACCTCATAAATGTCACCCTTTTTCAGCAAGGAATCTCAAAAAATGATTTACACTGTGGGCTAGATATTCAAAGGAGTTGCACCGGGGCATAACTCCAGAAATGCACCCCAGGGCAATATTCAAAAGGGGGAAATGTGCTGCTCAATTTCTGATGCACCGTGGTGCAAGGATAATGTATGTGGCACATTTCCAGGGGGTATGACCATGCATATGAATTCACAAAGTTGTGAATGACTAGTACAGTACACACTGCAAGCCCATTGGTCGACAGTGTGGACCAATGAGCTTGCAGGTATAACTGTAAGCTGTCATTCAGCGGGCAGCCGTGGAGGTGAATGGGTGGGTTTGCTGCCCGCCAATGACCTGGGTGGGGGAGTGGGGGTGGTTTGGGGGTCCTATGTGGAAGGGTGGGGGGGAACCACTAGACCACCATGGACAGAGATTTTATCTTTTTATCAATGATCGGGGTACTGGGCGGGGAAGGGGTACCACTAGACCACCATGGATGGGGATTTTATCATTTTAACAATGGTCGGAATACCGGGTGGGGAGGGGGTACTGCTAGACCATCATGGATGGAGATTTTATCATTTTAACAATGACTAGGGTACCGGGTGGAGAGGGAGAACCACTAGACTACCAGGGATTAGTGTGTTGTGTCATTTATGGGGATCAGGACTCAGAGGTGGGAGAGGGACCACTAGAATGCTAGGACTCAGTATGGCAAGCATGTGCAGAGCGCCTGGCGCATTTTGCGGGGCCAGTCCTGCACAACTCATGCAAATGGGGCCATAATGACATACAAATGGACCTATTTGTGCTTTGCATGCATAATGGCTCCATTTGCATGTTCGAGTCTTAATATCTGGAAACTGCACCTGGTTCATCTCCAGATGCGCTGGTGCATTCCCATTCCAGGTATTCAGACCTGTCTGGGGATGTGCCGGTGCATCGTATTTGCACTGCCCACATATTTTTGATATATTCAGAAGCTATGCGCCATCGCTCATCTCTTTTGAATATATCCCTTTGTTGCTCAGACGCTACTCAGTTGCATGGCGCAACCACTTGCACCATTGCCAGGTTCATTTGTCAATATCAGGGCCTGTTTTTCTAACCTCTTAAGACACTAGCTGATAAGCACTGTCTCAGACATATGCCAGGTATTCTGTGAACTATCCAGGATAAATATATAGCAATCAGCAGGCATTTTTGACTATGCTTTTTGGGGAACAAATACATTGAGCTGCAGCAAACACACACACACACACACACACACACACACACACACACACATACACACCATCCTCATGGCCACAACATTCAAAATAAATACTGTAATCTAATATGTTATAAAACAATAAAGAAACTGTTTATGTCAGTGAACACAGTGAAGTTCCATTTACAGTAGATTTCCTTTAAATATTTCTTATCCTATATTTTGTATCCTGGATAGTGCAGGGGAGATGCTATATCTCATTGTCACAGGGATCTTCATTTACACATTTTTGCACTGTATTTACTCAGGATGTCCCAGATTATATACAATATCTTGTTGTCACTGGGGTCATGATTTTATCATTTTTATAAAGTATGTATTCAGGGTTGCCTGTTCCAGATGTAAAATATTGTTTTCAGTGTGTTTTAATTGTATGCAATGCAGGATAATATTGTGTAGATGTAGAACCCCACTGAAAATATGATGCCATGTCTTCTGTGAACTATCCAGGCTAAATATATAGCAATCAGCAGGCATATTCTAAGAAAACACATTGTAAAAATGTTATCAAATCCTCCTTAGACAATGTCCTTTTGACAGCAACATCTCCAACACCGTCTACAGGGGCCCATCCATACCCATCCCGGGGCTGACACCAGCCTATGTATACCCAGTATGTTATTATCGAACTGCTGATACCAGCCTGTGCATATCCAGTATGCTATTATTGAACTGCTCATTTATCCCAGAGTCCTCTCCTCCTGTAACACTATATCTGTAGCCTGTGACCATTCTGACTTTTCTCCTGAATTCATGTAACCTGTATTATGAAATTGCACTTTGTTTGTAACCTTATGACTTTTCTGGCCACCCGCCTGAAATCATGTAATCATGCATGATATAAATGTGCTTTGTTTGTAACCTTGCATGTTTTAGTGCTATTTTGTCACTGTATGTCTTTGTTCTCTTTGACAAGGTGCCTTTGTAAATGAGTCTCTGACTCAAAGGTCTGTAAATCCAATTTTATACAAATAAAAAAAAATTAAATAAAAGGATGACCACATTGAAACTGCCTCTCAGCAGATCTGCATTGTGCAGATTCATTAGAAATAAAGGGTAAAAGCATCCCAAAAGCGCTCCAAAGCCATTTTGGCTCTGACCAGACTTGTTTTCACTTGTGACTGTTTCTGGTGCTGCTGTGCTTTTACTAGGTTTTTCTTTGGGTTGTTCTCCTGAAGGTAGAAAAGGAGGGCAAGTTTATTGAAGGTGTTTATTATGAGTTCTTATATGGATACTTCATTATTAAGTGTACGTTACTAATCTACTGTACAGAATGCCATTGTTAATAGCAGTTACAGTATGTTTTAAAAACTGGATATGACATCAACAGAACAATTGCTTAATTCCTTCGCTATAGAGTGCATTGTCAGTAACTAATCTGTATGAACTGGTCAAGTGACAGTTTGTTGACGTGAAAGTATCACGTTCTCAAATTTAAATACATTTACATAGATATTTGTATTAAATATACACATCATAATGGTGGTTAGATTTTGCAAACAGCACTGCAGTATACGGTGTTCATTGAAAGATATAATGTATATTTTATGAAACAGAGTTATTCAATGTAGCCAACTTCAAAAGAAGAAAATACAACATATTCAGTACCAAAATCAAAAAGACAGTTTGATCTGTAGAGTAACAGACTGTATGCTATGATACCTTAATGTAAATGTCAAATACTTACTAGGTTGGGATGAGTTTGGGATGTCAGGCAGGGTTGTTTGTTTGGTAGGTGCAGTTTGGATAGGTTCAGGTACAAGGGTAAAAAGACAATAATATGTATTAAACAACTGTATGTATAATTGCTATTTGTTTACAGTTGGTTTCTATATTATTAGTACTTGTTCTTCACAAAATGCCATAAATGGAACAAAGTTTTTGTTTTACACAGAGCACATGATTGCTGATTATTTAGCTATGAACTGTAGAACTGTTACTTTCTGAGAGTTAATCTACCTAGAAGCAGCCTATGAACAAAACTATTTTGTGACCCATAAGACCCCAACACAACCCTAAAATACAGGTGATATCATGCCTGTTTACTACAATCTTCATTAGCAAACCTACTCATTTACCCTAGCAATAATTGAATTGTGGCAACAGAAATGATAGTTAAAACAGAAATTTTGTATCTGCTATATAACACATTGTATGGCATGACTAATGTATGTATATGTAAGGAAAACCATTAATGAAACCTTACTATAGAGGTGCTATTGCAGCTGTATAATACTTACGAGGTTGGGTGGAGGTTGGCTGCTTAGGTTGGGTAGGTGGTTGGGGTGGCTGTGTTTGGCTAGATTTTGATACAAAGATAAAAACACATAATTATGTGTTAAATAGGTACATCTACACTTTGAAGTTGTTTATAGTTTATTAGGGTATTATTATATAGTTCTGAATTTTAGCACATTAAGCAATTTGATTTGTTGAGGTGCTGGATGCCACACTTTGCACAGTGCAGGTGACCCAGATTCTGGAACGAGCTCAGGGAGCTGGGGGTCGGCAGGGAGGGAAGAGATCGAGTATCCGCAGGGCTGCTCTCTCTCCCCAGGGGTGGGACGGGGATACGACCACTTGAAGAGTGACCTCTGGCGGCGACTGGAGGTAGCCCAAAGCAACATTGTAGTGTATGCCTGGGAGTGCCTCACGTTGCAATGACAGCCGGGCTCCACAGGGGATCTCTCACATAAAAGGAAAAACCCCCCTCATCGCCGCTAGGCGAAGGCACCTACCTCCATAGACCACTCTCCCATACACGGTCTCGGAGCTCAGCCTGTTCCCCCCTCTCTGGCCTGGTGACTTGACACTAAGAGAAAGAACGCCCTGGGTGGGGGTGGCTCTTCCCTGGAGGGTAGACTCGGGGGATGCCGGGAGTCGGAGAGGAGCCTGTGGAACACTGAGACACATTGGGAGGTAGAGACTGGGGATTAGGAGGTCGCTGGAGAGAGTTTGGAGGTAAGGGGCAATAAAAATGAGTTTAAAAAAAGCAATTTGATTTGTTGAGATTCACAACATATGTGAACTTATTTATCTAAGCATTGGATAATTCTTATGTACTTGATCCTAACCTACATGATAATAGTATGCTAATAAAGTAATGGAAAAATTCACATGCTGCCAACATAATTCAACATTACAACAAAAGCAAGGAAACAGTATTGATATATTCAGTCTTGTAAATACATTACATCATACTTTCAAGTCAAGTTAGAAAACACATCTTCAACAGAGGTATTTACAGATAGGTGATATTTCAAAATGCACCTGAAGTGAGCATTGCTTTCACAGTGCTTAAATATCTGAACATCCACAGTATATCTATGTATACTATTGTATCAGTCAGCAAAAGTACACCTTTGCTGGTATTATTCTACATTCTGTACAAACTAACAGAGTATCAACTGTCTGCAAAAAGTTAAATGTTATAGCAGGATAGTAGACTAGTAATATTCAAAAGGACAGTTTTAGAAGGCATATTGCTACAGTATGCAGAGTATTAGGTTAGCAGTATGTCACTACTGTATAACGTGTGTGGATTATGCTAAATAATGCATGTCTTGGGTTTGTTGTGAGGCAAAAGGCTGTAATCTGTCACCCCCAATGCAGATGTGACATTCGTTATTTACTAGACATGCATATTCTGAGGCGACTTATTGCTTGTTTGTCATTAATCATTACTTGTGTAAACATATAACAACTTGCAACTCACGTCTCCTACTTCAGTTAGAAACATTTAAATGGAACTTCCAGCATTAAGCCCTACACCCAAGTGTGGGGCTCATCCTAATTTACTCTTTGTGGTAAAAACATATTACTGCTTGTTGCAGCATAGTAGTTTATATCACACTAATTCTATTGACTTGCAAGTTGACATTTTTTGTAGCAAAAAAATCGCCGCAGAACCCCCTGATGCTGACATCAGAGAAGGGCTGCCGCAGTGGGAGATTCAATAGTCTGCAGAACATGTTGGAGTTTAATAAGCTCTGATCTTTTGTTTGCTGTTCCTGCTGTCCCCCCTGGGCTAAATACAGTCACAGATGACTGTGCTTAGCCTGGAGAGAGTAGCTGAACCAACAAACATATGATTGGAACTTATCAAAGCTCTGAAATACACTGCAGGCTATTGAGTCGCTAACTGCTGCAGCCCTCCTCTGATGTCAGCTGCAGGGGATTCTGGGATTTGTAGTTACAGAAAATGTCAGCTTGCAGGACAACAGAAATAGTGTGCTACCATCTACTATACTGCAATAAACAGTTGGAAACAAAATGTTTTTGCCCACAGAGTGCAAATTAGGACCAGCCCCATACTTGGGTGTGGGGCTCTTGGTGCTGACAGTTCTCCTTTAAAGAGCATACATTCCAGTTTGGGAAAAATATATTTATATTTATTTGAGATCAGATCATAACTTGTTTAAAAGTGAATGCTGATTCATTAGTGGTTTGTGTTTATATATTATCTGTTACTACATTTGCATATTCCCTCTAGTACTCAATGAATTAAATGAGTGTAGAAGTTTAACATTTACTGACATGTAATTGTCATGTGTGTTCCATAATAATTCAGTTCAGTAATATTAAAAATCTATATAGTGTATGGTGGAATGCGGTTGTGTATGGAAATCCATACACCGCAAAAAGTCGTTCTGCTTCAGTAGTGACGTCCTCACTAACGCAGACTGACTTTTCGTTCTGCGTTAGTGAGGACATCACAATGCAATCATCCCCACCAGCACCATTCATAGGAGGGGCAGTTGGTGACTCCTGCTCGCGAGCTGGCCGGTGGGCTGGAGAGACCAGTAGTGTGGGTCTCCAGCGAGAAATGATGGTCAAAAAACGGAAGTGATCCTTTATTTTGGGGCACCATACACTATATAGAACAGTGTATGGCCTCCCAAACAACTCAGCAACTCTTCCCCCTCAAGTTTTCTATGATGGCAGAGGGACCTGTTGAGCTTCACTCTCAAGGTCATCAGCCATAATAGAAAACACTCGGGTGAAGAATTGCCTTGTTGTGTACAGGCGGCCATACACTATCCTATATATGCAATATACTTACTAGGTTGGGATGAGGAAGGTGTCTGCGTTTCACTGGGTGGGTTGAGAACTTGCTGGCTGATCCTTGAGTTACATCTCAGATATTTTATAAACGTTGTATTGATGTATTGCATAACTTCTTATTTTGTTCATGTACAATTCAACTGTATCAGTGTTACTTTATTACTCTTCTTTTTTGTTTTAGTTATCATAAAACCCCAATGCAACCCTAATATACAGGCACTGCTGCACCTGTATAATGAGTGACACCTTCCTGCTATCAGGTTTTTTTGTGTTAACCTTACTTAGAATCAAATCCATTTAATTCATGTTTGTAAAAATATTCCACTGTGGGTACTGCACTGTTGTAGTCATGGTACTTCTAGTTTCTTAATTTTGGGTGATGTCTCAGACCATACATCACAGAACGCTATTAATTTGATGCTAAATATACTTATTAGAAGAGGGAGGGGATTTGTCTTGGTTCAGGGTTTCCATATGGTGCCAATGTCCAACTGAAAAAAAGCAAAACAAAAGTATTTCTTATTTTATTTTTGGAATACTGTTACTTATTTCTGATTTTACTTATTGTGTTTTTTTTGCTGCTGTAAGTTACCATCTTTTATCAATTCTTTTGTTTTCTTACTTTCATGTGTACTAGGACTTAGTTTTACTTATAGATGTTTGGTTGTGTTTCTAGATTCAGTGTGTTTCTGAAATGTATATAATTGAAAACTACCTACTTATGTGTGGACTTGGGCATTTTGCTGTACCGTATGCAGGAGACATGTAGAAATTATTTGTTGTGTTCACACAAATTGTGATACTTATGATACGTACATAGCTTCCAGGGTAAAGTTATGACCTGCTAATGACTTTGTTGTATTCTGCAGACCTGGGTTTGACTCTCACTTCCTCCACTTACACAGTGTGGTACTTTGAGAAAATGATTTAACTTTCTCAATCATTAGAAGTTATTCCTGAAAGCAGGTGTTGTGTGTACTGTGTTATACTCACTTAACATATGAACATATGAAAATGGCAGCAGAAATAGGCCTCATGGTCTGTCGAGTCTGCTCGATTGTGCAGCTAGCCCCTCATCTCACAGTTGCCCCTCCCACTCCTCCCCTCCTTAGATTTACCCTCCCCCTCCCTCTCACCCTGTCCTATCCCCTCTTTAAACTGCCCACCATCTTACAGGCCACCACCTCCTGCGGTAGAGTGTTCCACTTGCCCACCACCCTTTCCACGAAGAACTGTCTCCTTACCTCCCTTCTGAATCCCCCCTCCAGTCTGAGACTGTGCCCTCTCATGTACCTTCCTTTTCTTAATTGGAAGATCCCACTCTGTTTGAGTCTTGTTTATCCCTTTCAAGTACTTAAAGGTCTCAATCATGTACCCCCATTCCTTCTCTCCTCCGAGGAGTATATACCTAGCTTGCTCAGCCTTTTCTCGTAGGGCTTGCCTTCCAATCCCAGGATCATCTTTGTTGCACTACGCTGCACCCCCTCCAACAATCTGACATCCTTCTTCAGGTATGGGTGCCAGAACTGCACGCAGTACTCCAGGTGTGACCTGACCAGTGACCTGTACAGGGGGAGGATTACCTCCCTACTTCTGGAGAAGATTCCCCTCGCTATGCACCTCAGCATCTTGCTGGCCTTTGCTGCCACCTTTCTACACTGTATCAGCCAAAACGCCTAAACAAGCAGTCCGAATGCACAGACCCCAAAAGAAGTTAAATAATAAACCACTATGTGGCACGGCTTACCGTATCTTCAAATTTTATTGTGGTCACAACTTGTTGTACAAACAGCAGACACACGGAGTGCGTCGGCAACTTACTGGACAGAAAATAAACACTTTAAACACCACATTAGTGCATAAACATAAGAGTGAGCATTTAAAATGACCGGGTCAAGCCGAGCAGAGACCAGCTCGCGTGCGTGATGATGCACGGAGAAACAGCTGACGTTTCGGCTGATGCCTTCCTCAGAGCTGATTGGTCAGTGGAAACACCAAACATTTAAAGTGAACTCATAAATATTAAAATTCCGAATAACCAATTAAAAACAACCGCTCATAAATATTCATATCTGCCCCCGATTTCACTATAAATAACTCTGTAATAGTAACTCCTCATTTAAACCTTTCGGTTGAAGTGTATCTAATTTATAAATCCAGAAACATTCCCTTTGATCAAGCTTTTTTGCTAAATTTCCACCACGAATTCCAAATTTTATTTTTTCAATACCTATAAATTTTAAATTGGCCGGTGAACCATGGCCTGCAGATGCAAAGTGTCGTGCCATTGCATTGGTCATCACATTATTTCTAATTGCCGATTTGTGCTCACTTTCTCTCAACTGGCGTTTAGTTTGCCCTACATAATTTAAACCACATGGGCATGTCAACATATATATTACGCCAGTGCTCTTACAATTTATAAATTCACTTATTTCAAACTTCTGATTAGTATGTGGGTGCAAAAAATACTTACTGTTATAAGTATTATTGCACTGTGCACAATTACCACATTTATAATTTCCTTTCGAAAATTTGGAACTAAGTTGCCTCGACTATCCAAATGCTGCACACTGTGCACCAGCATATCTTTAAATTATTCCCCTCCTATATGTGATTTTAGGCTTCTTATAGATATCTTTCCTAAAGACAGGATCACCTTGCAATACTTTCCAATGTTTCCTAACCACATTTGAAATTTCAGTATTTGATTAGAGAACTCTGTACTGAAATAGATACATCCCTGAACATCTCCAATTTCATTCTTTGGTTTTAACAATTCATTCCTATCAGTCATAACAGCTCTTTCTATCCCTTTATAAATGCAATCAGTTCCATAACCTCGTGCTTTAAAACGCCCTGCAGTCTCTTGAACATTCTTTTTAAACATATTATCATTACTGCAAATTCGTTTTAAACGCACCATTTGCCCACTAGGAATATTTTCCTTCAAACTTCTAGGATGACTGCTTTCAAAATGCAATAATGTGTTTTTACTCATAGGCTTCCTATACAACGTAGTTCCTAATTTTTGTCCATCCTTATATATCATTAAATCCAAAAATGGCACCTCCACAAAATCAGCCTACATAGTAAAATGTAGATTGGTGTCAAAAGTATTTAACAAATTGACAAATTCTCATGAGACTTGAATCGGATTTCCAAATGAAAAAACAATCATCAATATATCGTTTCCAAGATCGGACAAACTTTTTGAAACTGTCACATTTATACAAATAAGTAATTTCCCACTGCCCAACATACAAGCAGGCTATGCTGGGTGCAAATGTGGTACCCATTGCAGTACCCTTCTGTTGTTTGTAAAATTGATCTTTATACATAAAATAATTCGATGCTAGAACCATATTAGCCATATCAGTAATCAGGCCCAAATCTGAAATCACATCTGGTTGTAATGTGCAAAAGAACTCAATCGCTCGAATCCCCCATCATGTGGTACATTCGAATATAAACTTTCTATATCTAAGGTCACTAACCACTCATCAGAGTTAATCACCATATTCTGAATATGTCTGATCATATCACCACTGTCCAAAATAAAGAAGACACATTTTAACAAGTGGTTTTAAATAGCAGTCAACCAATTGAGAAAAGGTTCCATTGACCCAATGCTAGAAACAATGGGTCGACCTGGTGGTCTCTGTGCATCTTTATGGATTTTTGGTAGTAAATAAATTACTGGTCTTATTGGTACTGCCACTTTTAAAAAATCAACTTCATGCTTGCTCAAACGTCCATTTGCTTCACACAATTTAATGAATTCCTCAGCTTGCAATTTGATCTCATTTGTTGGATCATAAGTTAATTTTTGATAGTATACTATATTATTTAGCTGTCGAAACATTTCATCTTCATATTCCTTCACATCCCAGAGCACAATTGCTCCACCTTTATCAGCTGGCTTTATAATGATATTCGTATCTTCTTTTAATGCCTTTAAAGCTAGATGCTCTTGAAAAGTCAAATTATACTTTACTTCTTTCTCTCTTTTTAATATTAACTCTATATCATGATCGACTAAAGCAGAGAATGTATTCACAACATGATGGTTAGATATCGGGGGACAGAAACTGCTTTTCTTTTTGAGCTGCTTTGTCAAATTATTCTCACTCATTTTATTTTCTTGCTGAATCACACCAGCATTATCATTATTTGATTATACTTCCTTATTTTCAAAAAAACATTTTAAATGAAGTTGTCTGTATAGTTTGAACAAATCAATTCAAGTTTGGAAGGGATTTACATTTCTACTGGGTACAAAAGATAAACCTTTTTGCAAAACAGAAACCTCATGAATAGTAAGTCGTCTCGTGGTGAGATTTATGATTGCCATTTGTTCTGCCTGTTCGAACGCCTGGGTGGGCCCAAATATTGCCATCTCCCTCTGCTTCTCCTCGTCCTCCTCGCCCTCTTTCCCGTCCCTTCTAATCTTATGTTTTCTCTGTATGAGGTACATGGGGTCCTGGAGTATCCCTGGAAAATTGAGGGCGAAAATCCTGCCTCTGCTGGGCCAAATTGATTTTACCAGTCTCACTTTCAGGGAAGATAGAAACCATCAACATTTAAATTAGTAACATTCTTGCTATACAGGAATGGTTCACGGCAGTTTTGCTTTGCCAATTATAAACTTGCCCACGTGCGTAATCCCTCTCATCTCTCTCATGTTTGTGCAATTTATATTCTTTCAATTCCGCCTGATATTTCAAAATACTGATATGAATTTTCTCAAACATAACTTGGGTTTCTGCATGGGAAAAACCAGATTTGAAATCATTCTCCATTTTTTTAATCTGTTCTTCAACAGCTGTGATATCTCTCCTTGCCTTCTTTATTAGGGCTAAAATTAAATCATTTGAAGCCTTGTTCAAAATTCGCTCCCAGTCCTACATTAGTAGCTTGTCATCCAAACCATATGCTGGTGGCTTCTGAATACGTAGCCCCCTCGGGATCCTTTTATCTCACCAATATTGTGACAGGGAAAATGCATGTAACTGATATCTTATGAGTTTTTTCTTCAACCCTTCCAACTCAATGCCATCTGGTTTTAAAATAGCTGTACTTGTACTGGGTGTAGGGGCAAATAGAACTTCACATGCTGCCCGGTCAAAAATTATCTCAGCCCCTTCAGCATCAGAAAAGCTTAATAAAGCCATTTGTATAGATGGGCTTTCCATAAATGCTCCACCATCTAAGCCACTCGCCATAATTCCACTTTTTGTATTTCAAGGGAATGCCTCCGCTGAACAACGCTTGCA
This sequence comes from Neoceratodus forsteri, assembly GCA_016271365.2. Classification (NCBI taxonomy): domain Eukaryota; kingdom Metazoa; phylum Chordata; order Ceratodontiformes; family Ceratodontidae; genus Neoceratodus; species Neoceratodus forsteri. The sequence continues at coordinate 592,020,557 of CM057458.1, forward strand.
AAGGTCAAAACAGGCCAACGAGCCAACCTACTTTTACATGCGGTCCTCTGAGTAACAGCGTTTCAAATTGTGAAACCAACAAAACTCCAAGGTGCTCAACTTCACTAAATGTGAAGTATTTTAACCTAGTGCCACTTGAAACAGAGAATACATGTATCAGCCAAAGCGGCAAACAAGCAGTCGAATGCACAGACCCCAAAGAAGTTAAATAATAGACCACTAAGCGCGGCTTACACGTATCTTCAAATTTTATTGTGGTCACAACTCGTTGTACAAACAGCAGACACCACGAAGTACAAGGCGACTTACTGGACAGAAAATAAACACTTTAAACACCACATTAGTGCATAAACATAAGAGTGAGCATTTAAAATGACCGGGTCAGGCCGAGCAGAGACCAGCTCACGTGCGTGATGACGCATGGAGAAACAGCTGACATTTCGGCTGATGCCTTCCTCAGAGCTGATTGGTCAGTGGAAACACCAAACATTTAAAGTGAACTCATAAATATTAAAATTCCAAATAACCAATTAAAAACAACCGCTCATAAATATTCATATCTGCCCCGATTTCACTATAAATAACTCTGTAATAGTAACTCCTCATTTAAACCTTTCTGTTGAAGTGTATCTAATTTATAAATCCAGAAACATTCCCTCTGATCAAGCTTTTTTGCTAAATTTCCACCACAATTCCAAATTTTATTTTTCAATACCTATAAATTTTAAATTGGCGGTGAACCATGGCCTGCAGATGCAAAGTGCCGTGCCATTGCATTGGTCATCACATTATTTCTAATTGCCGATTTGTGCTCACTTATCCTTTCTCTCAACTGCGTTTAGTTTGCCCTACATAATTTAAACCACATGGGCATGTTAACATATATATTCGCCAGTGCTCTTACAATTAATAAATTCACTTATTTCAAACTTCTGATTAGTATGTGGGTGCAAAAAATACTTACTGTTATAAGTATTATTGCACTGTGCAAAATTACCACATTTATAATTTCCTTTCGGAAAATTTGGAATCCAAGTTGCCCTCGACCTATCCAAATGCTGCACACTGTGCACCAGCATATCTTTTATAAAGCACGAGGTTATAGAACTGATTGCATTTATAAAGGGATAGAAAGAGCTGTTATGACTGATAGGAATGAATTGTTAAAACCAAAGAATGAAATTGGAGATGTTCAGGGATGTATCTATTTCAGTACAGAGTTCTCTAATCAAGCATACGAAATTTCAAATGTGGTTAGGAAACATTGGAAAGTACTGCAAGGTGATCCTGTCTTTAGGAAAGATATCTATAAGAAGCCTAAAATCACATATAGGAGGGGGAATAATTTAAAAGCTTGATCAGAGGGAATGTTTCTGGATTTATAAATTAGATACACTTCAACCGAAAGGTTTAAATGAGGAGTTACTATTACAGAGTTATTTATAGTGAAATCGGGGGCAGATATGAATATTTATGAGCGGTTGTTTTTAATTGGTTATTCGGAATTTTAATATTTATGAGTTCACTTTAAATGTTTGGTGTTTCCACTGACCAATCAGCTCTGAGGAAGGCGTCAACGAAAGCGTCAACTGTTTCTCCGTCGTCATCCGCATACCTTGAGGCTGGTCTCTGCTGACTTGACCGGTCATTTTAAATGCTCACTCTTATGTTTATGCACTAATGTGGTGTTTAAAGTGTTTATTTTCTGTCCAGTAAGTCATCAGCACCAGTATGTCTGCTGTTTGGCCAATCAGTTGTGACCACAATAAAATTTGAAGATACGGTGTCGTGCCACATAGTGGTCTATTATTTAACTTCTTTTGGGGTCTGTGCATTCGGACTGCTTGTTTAAGCGTTTTGGCTGATACATGTATCCTCTGTTTCCGAAGTGGCACCAGGTTAAAATACTTCACATTTAGTGAAGTTGAGCACCTCAGAGTTTTGTTGGTTTCACACCTTTCTACACTGAGCAGAGTTGCTCATACTCCCTGTTATAAGTACCCCTAGGTCCTTTTCCTCCACGGTGCTTCTCAACTGTACCCCTCCCAGCTGATAGTTCCTCCCCTGGTTCTTTGCTCCAAAGTGCATTAGCTTGCACTTCTTGGCATTGAACCCCAGCTGCCATGTTTCTGACCATTCCTGCAGTTTAGTCAGGTCGTCCTGAAGCCCCTTCAATCCCTCAATGTCATCAACTACCACCCCCATTTTGGTGTCATCTGCAAACAGACTGATCTTACTTTGGATCCGATGTGAGAGATCAGCTATGAATAATCCAAACAACATGAGGCCCAGCACTGATCCCTGCAGTACCCTGTTCATCACTGCCCTCAGTACTGAGAGTTCCCCTCCCACTACCACCCTCTGCTGCCTACCCCTTAGGTAATTCTTCATCCATTTCACCATCTTTTCCCCACCCCCCACAGATTCCAGATTTCCCCCTAGCCTCCCATGCAGCACAAAGTCAAAGACCTTGCTGAAGTCCAAATACAGGACATCCACTGCATGGCCCTTGTCTAGTTCCCTTGTCACCCAATCATAGTACACAATGAGGTTGGTCTGGCAGGATCTTCCTGAGACAAACCCATGCTGATGCCCATCCTGGAGTCCATTGTCATCCAAATGGGTTACCAGCCTCTCTTTCAGGATTGTCTCTATGAGCTTCCCCACGATTGATGTGAGGCTCACTGGTCTGTAGTTTCCTGGTTCATCTGTTGGGCCACATTTGTAGAAGGGCACCACATGGGCCATCCTGCAGTCCTGTGGTACGCATCCCATGTCCAGGGAGGTATTGAACACATCAGCCAGTGGCCCTGCCAGGACCTCAGCCAGCTCCTTCAGTACCCTAGGGTGAATGCCATCTGGCCCAGGTGCCTTGTCCACCCTCAGTGCCCTCAGTCCTTCCAGTACCCTGTCCTCAGTAATCCTCCCCCCGACTACCCCACCCTTCCTCTGCAGTACCTGCCCCCTTTCTCTTGTGTGAATATAGAACAGAAGTATTTATTTATTTATTTATTTATTGAATTTTGATGACCAGGTAGGCCCACTGGGCCCTGGAGGTCCCTTTTTCAGGGGCGACCTGGGAGTAACAATTATTACAGGTAAAAGAGGCAGTAAATACAGATACAGTTATTGTGGTAGGCAAACAGTCATCATGGGCATATGACAGTAATTTGTGGTAGGCAAACAGTCATCATGGGCATATGACAGTAATTTGTGGTAGGCAAACAGTCATCGTGGGCATATGACAGTAGTTACAAATGAAAAGATTTCTAGCATACTGAGTACATTTTGAATTAGCGGTGTGCACAGTGTCAGGGAGCAAATAGAATTTGGCTAGGTCACATAGTTACCTGCCTAGGGACATCGGGGAAGGGAGGAATAGACTAACGCGTAAGTGCTGCCAGATCAGGTGATTGTTAAGTCCTTGAGGTGGGTGCTTAGGCTAGCACATAGTGCTTGGAGGATCAGGTGCCGTAGCATAGGCATTTGCTCATGGCCAGTAAATGAGTCTTGAGTCTAGTTTGGAAGCAGGTTATCGACGGAGCTTCCTGAACCTCCAGTGGGAGGTTGCTCCAGTGGGAGGGGGCAGCATGAGAGAAGGACATGGACCCAGCCTTGGTCCTCACCTTCGGGACCTCAAGGAGAGTTTGGCCTGAGGTCCGTAGATTCCGAAGGCTTCGTTTAACCATTATGAGTACACTAAGGCTTGGGGGAGGTGTAGGGCTCATTAGCTTAAAAGTCAGGCAGAGAGTTGGGTACCTAAGGTGAGCTTCGAAAGATGGCCACCTGAGTCTTGATAAAGACTCGCAGTGGTGACTCCTAGGGTGGGACAGTGTGGTGAAGCAGACTACCTTATTATACAAGGTCTGTAGCTTGCTGAACTCCAGCTTGGCCACACCCTGGAGTACGGGGGCCGCATAGGTGAGTGTTGGGAGTAGGACACTCCAAGCAATGGCTGTCCTGGCTTCTGGGATCAACTGATCCTTTAGCCTGTAGAGGGTTCCGTGTTTTCCATGGATGACCTTTGTGACTTGGTCCACATGTTGTTTTAAGGTGAAACCTTGGTCCAGGGTAAGTCCAAGGTATTTTGTGGAGCCAACAACTTTGAGTTTTTTGCCCACCCTGGACTTCAGTTGAAGGAGCTGTGACCTTTCATGGCCAAGGGATCTAGGTCCAAACAGCATAACCTTTGTTTTGTTAGTATTAAGGACCATTTTGTTCACAGTAAGCCAGTCCTCCATCTGTAGGATGTCCCTTTGGAGGGCAGTCCCCAGGTCATATAGGTTGTATGAGGTTCTGTATATCACCGCGTCATCAGCGTACTGGATGACATTGCTGCTCCCACAGTGGTTATGCAGCTCATTTATAAATAGTGACAATAGTAAGGGGCCGAGTATTGACCCTTGTGGTACCCCTTCTTTGAGTGGCAGTGGGTCAGAGATGTTGTCCTTCCACTTGACGCTCTGTGTGCATTTTGTGAGGTAGCTTTCGAACCACCTGAGAGTGTGAGTGTCAAAGCCTAGTTGGCACATTTTTTTTGAGTTGGAGCCTGTGGTTTACCAGGTCAAACACCTTGGAAAGGTCGATAAAAACCACTCCTGTGTAAGACCCTGCGTCGATTTCGCCAAGTATATCAGCTGAGAACTTGGTTAAGGTGGTATCAGTCCTGTGTTTGGCTCTAAAACCATGTTGGGTCAGAGAGAGGAGTGGGTGTGCTTCTAAGTATTCCTCTGAGCTGGGTGTAGACTAGCATCTCCTGAATTTTTGCGATGGCACACAACAAGGAGATCGGCCTGTAGTTCCCAATTGGTTTGGTAGGCCCGCCCTTGTGAATTGGGACCACGTAAGCCTGCTTCCATAGCTCAGGGACAGACCCATCTAGAAGGGACCTGTTCATCAGCCAGGTAAGAGGCCTAGCTAGTGCTGGGGCACCTTCCTTGAGGATTCTAGTCTGGGTGCCGTCGGGCCCCCCTGATCCTCTTGATTTCAAAGATTTAAGGATGGACAGGGCCTCCTTTACCTTAACCAGCCTCAAGTGAAATGGTGGGCGGTCAAGGTTAGAAGGTACCTGTTCTTGAGGCTCATTGTAGTTATCAGGGAGCCTTCCCTTATATTCATCCAGGTTCGTGAAGTAGCTGTTTAGGGCCTTGGCGATAAGTGTCCCATCTTCCAGTAGTTGCCCATTGGCCTCAATAGGGCCAGGAGCTGCTTTTTTATTGCCTTTGATCAGCTCATTGATGTGGGACCAGAAAAATCTCGGGTTGCCTAGGTTAGTTTTCTGGAGGTGAGTGATGTAAGCATTTTTTGCTAGCTTAATAGCTTGCCTACATTGGTTTCTAAGGGCTCTGTAGCATGCTAGGTCAGCTGGGGGCGTAGATCTCCTGAACTTTCTCCAGGCCTTGTCCCGGATGATCATCAAGGCTTTTAAAGAGAGTGTGATCCACTTATAGCAGCTTCCTTTTACTCAATGGGTTTTCATTGGAGCAAAGAGATCTGCAGTCCTTGTAATAGATGTCAGAAAGAATTTGACAGCCCCTTCCAGGGTAAGTGGGCATCTTAGTGGACTCCAGTCAATGCCACCTAGATAGCAATTAAATTGCACTGGAGAGAATTTGGAGTAGTCCCTGGTGGTGATTATTCTAGGCTGGACTTTGTCTGCACTATTCTTCCATACACAGAATATAGGCGAGTGGTCACTCACGGCATCAGCCATGGTGCCTGCTATTTTTAAGTTCTTTGGGATAGATGCCAGGACCCAGTTGATGGTTGAGTGCCTTCCCGATTTGTGATTCATTCTGGTCAGTTGTGTGATAACTTGGGCAAGATTTGACTCATGTAATAAGCCATTTATGGTGGACTTAGCCTCTTGGGCACAGTTTAATGCCTGATCCTCCCCTTTCTCCACCCACCCCCTGTCCTTTTTTATCCTCACTATTTGGTCCTTGTTTTCCCTTCTTTCCCTTATATATCTGAAGAAATCCTTATCTCCATCCTGTGCCAGCCTCAGCTCCCTGGAAGCCTTGGTTGCTCTGACTAGTTTGGTGCCCTCTCTGGATTTCTTCGTGTACATCTCCTTGTCTTCTCCCTTCCCTGACTTTTTGAACCTCTGGAATGCCTATCTCTTGACTCTCACCCCCTCTGTGACCTCCTGAGTCATCCAACTGGGATTCTTTGCCCTCCCTTACTTGCTCTGTGTTATAGTACATGTCCCTGTAGCCTCCGCTAGCCCCTTTCTTATGACATCCCTCTTCTGACTTGTGTCCCAACCTGGTTAAATCCCTTCCAGGTGCCCCACCAGAATTTCCCCCATCTTTTTTAAAGTCCATACACCTAAAGTCAGTCACCTTGGTACCTGTACCCCTGCTTTCCTACCCATGTTGAGTGTGAACCACGCCGAGTACTGATTGCTCCCCGCCAGTAGGTGCTCCACTGCCAGACCCTTTACCATCTCCCCATTGGACAGTACAAGGTCCAGAGTATTTCCTATCTGAGTTGGCCCATGGACCTGCTGTATCAAAAAGCTGTCCTGAAATGCCTCTAACAGGACTTGCTCCCTTGCACTTGTGGTGGTTGGGGTAGTCCAGTCCACCCCAGGTAGGTTGAAGTCCTCCACTACCACCATGCTCCCCTTCCTGCAGACCCTTCAGATTTGCACATATAACTCCCTGTCCAGGTCCTCCAGTTGAACTAGTGGTCTATAAACTACCCCCATCCTCAGTGTCCTGCTTTTTGAGTCCTGAAAATACATCCATAGGGCCTCAGTCCAGCCCTCCTCCCCCCCTCCTCCCTTGCACACCTTATTCCCTCCCGTACATAGATTGCCACTCCACTCCTCTCCCCTTGGTCCTGTCTTTTCTGAATATCCTATATCCTGGGACCATCAACTCCCAGTCCTGGTACTGGGTGGCCCATATTTCCTTGATGGCTGCAATGTCCACCTTCCCCTCTGCCAATAGGGCCTGAAACTCGGCTGACTTGTTTCTGAGGATCCTCTCGTTCAGTGAGACCACTCTCCAACCCGCTCCCTTCTCTTCCTCTCCCTAACCCTTCACCCTCCTTCCCCCCCCACCGTGTCCCCTCCCCTTTGCCTTCCCTACTGACTAGGGGGTTAAGCTTGTCAGACCCCCTCTCCGGGACACCTGCCTACCAGCTGACCACTCGCCACCTCCTTTCTAGTTTAAATTCATCTTTGTTTGTCTGTACTCCTCTATCCTCTGCTTAAGTACTGCCTTCCCCTCCTTGCTCAGGTGTAGTCTGTCCCTGGTGCACAGGCCATTCCTGTCCCAGGTTTTACCCCAGCCACCCACCAACCTGTAGCCTCTTGAGCAACATCATTACCCCAGCCAAGTATTAAACTCACCCATCCTTCCTTTTCTCACTGTACTCACTCAGGGTACTGGGAGTACCTCTGAGAAGGCCATCAATCCCCCTATCTCCTCACATAGCCTTCCTTGGTTTACTTGGTTGCAAAGGACAAAAGAAGGCTACTGCCCATCGAGATTGTCCCCCACCACATTGGTGGGATAATTATACCTTGAAGTTGTTAAACTCGAGCCAACAATCCAGCCTTTTTTTGAAGACTATATTAGAGCTACTGTCCACTAAGTATTATGGAAGGAGATTCCACAGTTTGGGTGTTCTTACTGTAAAGTAGTTTAACCTTTTTGTTGTTTTAGCATTAGATACAAATATCTGTTTGTTATGATACCGTGGGGAAGTCCAACTGGTAGAGAAATGTAAGCCACAGTGGTGCATTAATTCCTGAGAATTCTGGATTTTGTACAATAGGAGAAGGTCACCTCTGGTACATCTTGTGCATAGTGAGTATAACCCTGTAACCCTTAATCTTTCCTTGTAGCCAAGTTTGGATAAATAAGGGACCATTTTTGTGGCTCTTCTCTGCACCCTCTCAATTCCATCAATGTCCTGCCTCAAGCAGGAACTCCAGCAGGGGGATCCATAGTCCAGATGGGGCCTAACATAAGCTCTGTACAAGGGAATTACGCATTCCTGTGTCCTAGACACAAACGAACGTTGGATCTGAGTGAGCAAAGCATTAGATTTCCTAGCTATCATCTTGCAATGATCACTGGATGATAATTTATTGTTAATGATTACCCCGAGGTCTCATTCTAATGGTGACACACGAAGGGCATCACTGTTCAGAAAATAAGTCTGCCTAGGGTTGTTCTTACCAAAGTGTGCAACATGACACTTGTCTGAGCTGAGTGTCATCTTGTTTAAAACTGCCCATTCTTCGATGGATTTCAAGTTATTCCTCATGGATTCTCTGTTTAACGATGTAAGAACAGAGCCACACAGCTTGGTGTCATCAGCAAATTTCAAGAGAACATTCTCAGGGCTAGCCTGCAGATCACTAATAAAGATGTTAAACAGGGTGAGTCCCAACACGGACCCCTGCAGGACCCTGCTGGTCACACTCAGCGAGTGGGAAAGTGTGCCATTGATTCTGACTTGCTGATATCTTCCATTCAACCAACCTGACACCCAGTTAATTATGTAGTAAGAAAATCCCATTTCATTCATTTTGTCAAGTAGGACGTCATGAGGAACTTTGTCGAATGCTCTACTATAGTCGAGAAGTATCACATCCACAGGGATGCCATCATCCAATGCCATACTGACATGATTATAGAAGGAAACCAAGTTAGTAGTACAGGAGTATCCCTGTCTAAAGCCATGTTGTGTAGTGTCAGTCAAGTTACCCCCAATAGATTTGTACTCTAGCAGTTTCTTAATAACTTTCTCCATGATCTTGCTTACAACGGAAGTCAGACTTATCGGACGATAATTTTCTGGTCTGGAATGATTACCCTTCTTAAAGATTGGGACTACAGTAGCCATTGTCCAGTTCTGAGGGATAATTCTCTCATATAAGGATTTGTTGAATATAATTGAAAGTGGTTTTGCAATAGCAGCAGCTGTCTCTATTAGAAATCGGGGGCTGATGTTATCAGGGCCTGGACTAGAATTAGGTTTTAGGGATAAAATTGCTTTTAGTGTATCATCCTCGGTGCTTATGTAAGAGGGGGTAACATTGTTTGCATGTTTGAAGCGCTTAGGAACCTCTTTCTTGGTAAATACTGAGCAGAATTGCTTGCTAAATGTGTCTGCCATATCTCTGTCTGTAGATATAATTGTGTCATGTATGCATAAGGGCCCCATGTGTCTATTATTTATTTTTTTATTGTTAAGGTTGGAAAATAGTGATTTATAGTTGTCCTTGGTATGGGCCAGACGAAACTCAAGTTTTTTTTTAGATTGCAGAATGGCTTGTTTTAGTGATTTTAGAGTTTCCCTGTATTGAGTGAACAATAATTTTTGGTGTCTCCTTGCTGTTTTTAACTCATGTAAATAGCCTCTGCTTGTTCTTAATTAAGGCTTTGATAGTATTGTTAAACCACAGGGTATTTTCCCTTTTATTATATTTTTTGTTATAGGAACATATAATTTTTCTGAGTAGTAAATGGTAGATTTGAAAAAGTCCAGGATTCTTCCATGGAAAGAGAGGATAGTGTTGTATCCCAAGAAATTGAGTTTAATTGGTTATTAATAGCATTAAAATTAGCTTTATTATAATTTTTCAATTCAGTACAATTGGTGATGTGTTGACAAAATGACAGTGTAAGGGAAATGGTGTAGTGATCACTTGATCCTAGTGGGGCACCAAATATAACTTTGGATATTAGATTCCCTATATTTGTAATAACCAAGTCCAGTATATTGTCACCTCGTGTTGGTTCAGTAACGATTTGTTCAAGGCCCATATCAACCATGAGTGTAATTAAGTCTTTCTCGTCCAGCGTACTTCCAGTTAAAGAATACCAATTTATAGTAGGCAGGTTAAAGTCATCCAGTATAAGGATTTTTCCTTTAGAGGCCATATCTAAGATCTCATTATTTAAGCATGTGGAATATTCTTTATTAGATGTCAGGGGCCTGTAGCATGTCTCTACCATCAGTTGTGGGTAACCCTTAAACTGGATGTTAACCCAGATTGTTTCAATATCACTTGTTGTGGGGATTTGGAATGAGGATATGTCGTCTCTAACATAGAGACATACCAGCGCCCCCCATTTGTCCCTGGTGGTCCTTATGATATAGTTTATACCCTGGGATGTGCTGGATCCAAGAAGTATCAAGATCCCACCAAGTTTCTGTAATAGAAATGAGTCTGTATTTATTCAGTTGACACATAACTTCTAGTTCAGCTATTTTAAACTGGTTTAAAGATCTGGCATTTAGACTGAGTACCTCACACTCAGAAATGTCCATAGTAGGTCTCTTTAGAGAACAGGATCTTTTGTCACTGATCTCACCCCCGGGTTTTAGTTTAAAAGTTTATTAATGGCTGTTGTAAAGCTTTTACCCAGGAGCGAGCTACCCCTACGACTGAGGTGGAGTCCATCCCAGCAGTACAGTGAGTTTTTTAGATAGAAGGTTTCCCAATGTGTGACACAGAGAATGTTCTGTCGGAGACACCAGCATCTGAGCCAGTCATTAAAGGCCTTAATCTTTGTATGAATAATATCAGGCGCTCTCAGTACGGGTAGAATCTCTGAGAAGCATGCTAGGCTATTTTTTTCCGCTAGTACATTATTGAGTGCTATAATGTCCTGTTTAAGTTCGTCAGTACTACCTCTATTTATATCATTTGTACCTGCATGTACTATGAACAATTGATTTTCACCAACCCCTTTCAATATGTTTTTTACAGTAGTAGTGATGTCGGATACACGAGCACCTCGCAAGCTAGAGCAGGTATGGTTGAATTTGTCCACGTTACATATAGGGCGATCCAGATGTTTAATAATTGAGTCGCCAAGAACAAAAATTTGTTTAGTTAATGGGTGAGAATCCATATTGCTAGTAGTCGATGGTAAAATAACTGAATCTTGATTTTGGTCTTTTGTTCGGGATTTATTTTGTTTGGGTGTAGGGATCACAGTACAGTTATTCTCTCTCCTGTGGGGTGGACTACTCACTAGGGGATCACCGCAGGTGGTATTGATAGTGACATCATGGGATGGAACATTTATGTCCTACTTGAGGGCATATTATTTATTAAATAAGGGTGAGGGTGGAACATTGCATTCAATTTGTCCCCCCTCGTTTTGATTACCTAGGTACCATTGCCCAACTGTCGGAGTCCTCTTGAAATACAGCAGGAGTAGAGGATGTAATGACATTAGTACTTATAACAGTTGCTGTCTCGTCCAGCAGATGGGGGATTTAAAGATAAAGACTGACCCAACATGGAGTCAATATAGTCCTCCAATGCTTCGATCTCAGGACCAACTGTTGTGGAGGCCAGTAAACGGTTGATTTCTTCTTAGAGGGTTTCTACCATTAAGCATTTATTACACACAAAGTTGGTAATCTGGGGACCAGTGGCATACATAGAGCATGACAGGCAATAGTTGATTGGAGCCTCCATGTTAACACGTCAGGCAGAACACCAGGTTATGTAATATTTACAACAGCAATAATTAGTTTACTTATAGTTTCGGGGCCCTGGTCCCTGCTGTCCCGGCGGACACGGCAGACATGCACGATGCACATATCCCTGCACGCGCTCTCCCTGCTTGCTGCAGGAGCAAGCTTTTAACGTGAGTGACGACCCGGAAGTACAACTAGGGGTCACAGGTCCTCGTGACGTGACGTGAGTTCTTCAAACCTCTCCCATACCACTTCCACCTTCCCCCCTGCCAGGCCATTCTTACCCACATGCACCATGACATAAGGTTTCCTCCTCCCCTTCCCTGCACATTTAAGAAGAGACTGCCCCACACTATCTGCAGTCAGCCCAGGTATGGATTTGACCCAGATTTAGCTATTCTTTTCCCCCTTACTATCCCATCTGATCCCCTTCAGTATAGAATACCCCAGCACTAGAACCCCCACCCTCCTCATGCCTCACACCTCTCCCCAACCTCTTCTCTATGTACTTGTTAGTAGACTCCACCTTACCCTGCCCATTAGTAACTCCTTCCAATCCCCGGCTCCTGCCCCAACCTCCTCCCCTGGCCTGCACCCCTTCCCCCCGGCACTCCCTCACTATCTTCCCCTATTCTACCCTCTACCCTGGGTCTCCATCCCTCTCCTGCTGTGTTTCTGGCATCTATCTTGCAGCATTGAGCTTCCCCCCATTACCCCGTCCCCTTTGTCCACCAGTCCATCTGTGTCCCTCCCCCCTTCCCTCTTTCCTATTTCTGAGTGCTGTCACCTGGGCTGTCCCTTCCTCTATTCCTTCCTGCCCCCTCTTGGAGATCCAGCGCCTCCCCCTACACCATTTCTGCCAACACTGCAAACCTGTTACCTGCCTTCTTGGTGTTGCTGAGACTAGGCTTCTTCCTCCCTCCCTGAGGATTACCTCCATTACTAGACTCCCTATTCATCCTGACCCCTCCTCCCTGCCTCTCCCTGGTCTGTAGTTCCCTGTGTCCTCTTTGTTCCCACTTTTGTATAAGGGGACTACATCTGCTGTCCTCCAGTCTTGGGTACCTCTCCTGTTTCCAGTGATCGGCTAAACAGGATTGCCACAGGTTCAGCCACCACCTCTCTTAGTTCATTTAGGACCCTTGGGGTGCACCCCATCTGGCCCCGTGGCTTTATTGACTCTTATTCCTTCCAGTTCCTTTAGGACCCTTTCCTGTGTAAAGGGACTTGTGTCCATTTCTGTACCCTTCCCACCCCTTGTACTCCCTTCAGGCCCATTACCCTCCTCTTCCTCAGTAAAGACTGAGCAGAAATAACTGTTTAGTATGTCAACTTTACTGTTGTCATCCTCCACAGAGCCCCTATCCTCCCCCTTCAGTATCACTATTCCTCCCTTTGCCCTTCTTTTTTCACTTAGGTACCTGTAAAAGGTTTTGTCCCCTCTACTCACTGATTTTGTGGTGCTCTCTTCTGTCTGAGCTTTGGCTTCCCTTACTGACCTCCTTGCCTCCCTTTGCTTCTCCTGGTACTTCTCCCAATCCTTTTCTGCCTGTTCCTTTTTGTATTGCCTAAATGTGATCTTTTTGGTTTTCACTTTCTCTGCTATCTCCTTAGAAAACCATAATGGCCTCCTCTTCCTTTTCCCCTTGCTAACCTGCTTAATGCATAATTCTGTTGTTCTTGTAATCTCCATTTTAAATACTGCCCACTGTTCCTCAACCCCTGATTCCTTCCCCATTCCCATTAATGCCTCTTTCAAGCATCTCCCAATTTTTCCCAAAGTCTTCCCCCTCAAAATCCAGGATACGTATTTTTGTGCGGTTTGGTTCTGCTCCTTCTGTGATTTCAAATCACAGTGACCGGTGGTCACTGTTCCCTAAGTGCTCCCCCACTGTTACTCCATCACACTGTCCCCGTTTGTGAGCATAAGGTCCAGTATTGCCTTCTGCCGAGTTGGTTCCATGATCAGTTGCTTGAGGAAGGCACCTTGAAGGGAGTACAGGATAAATCTGCTACTGGTTGATGCTGCTGCTGGGAGGCCCCAGTCCATGTCTGGAATATTAAAGTCTCCAACCAGCTCCACCTCACCCTTGTCTGTGATCCTTTAGATGGCTAGCATTAACTCCCTATCTGTTTCTTCCTCCTGGGCTGGTGGTCTGTAGACCACCCCGGTGTGGATGGCTGACCCCAATTTTCCTTTCCAGCTTAAGTCACAGTATCTCACCCCCATTTTGTTCCTCCTGGATCTCTGTGGCCTTTATGACATCTTTCACATAAAATGCCACTCCTTCTTCTCCTCCCTTCCTGCCTGCTCTGTCTCTTCTGAATATGTTGTAGCCAGGTATGGCCATCTCCCAGTCATGGTTATCATTACACCAGGTCTCTGTGATGGCCAAAATGTCCAGGTCCGACTGCACTATGGCAGCCTCCAGATCCTCCATCTTGTTGCTAAGGCTTCTGGCATTGGCACTCATGGCTTTTCATGATGTGAATTCCCTGGACTGTATAGCTGTTCTACTCCAGCCCCCTCCCTGGTTGTCCTTTATCCCTGGTTCACCCTGCTGTCTGCCCTTCTGTTGAATTTTGCACCATTTCTGCCTATCCACCCCTTGGGTGCTTATCTCCATCTTTTGCACACTGCTTTGTAGACATATCCACTCCTCCTGTTCACTGGTTCCACTGCTAGCTGTGGGGGGTAGGCAGTTAGATACCCTCCTTGCTGGCCTGCCACCCCCACTTGGCTAGTTTAAATGCTTGTCCATGTAGCATTTAAACTTATCATTGAGTACTTGGAGTCCCATACAGGATGGATGCAGGTCATCAGGCTTGAACAATCCCCCATACCTCCAGGTGGGTCCTCAGTCACCAGTGAATCCAAATCCTTCCTCATAGCACCATTTCTTCAACCATGAGTTAAAGTTCCTGGTGCATGCACCCCTACGCTCTCCCATGCCTCTCACAGGTAGTACTTCTGAGAAGATGACAGAAGTAGCTATTTGCTTGAGACCCCTCCCAAATTTCCTAAATTCTTCCTTAGCTTCCTTAGGCTCCCAGTTTGCCATGTCCACTTGGTCCACTTGCCCCTTTAATAGTGGTAGTGGTGAGGGGTGGGAGAAAAAGTCCACAAGTCCACCTCCCAGCACAAACAATTTGAACAAACAAACCAAACTACAAGAATAAATACCTCAGGTCCACCTCCCAGTACAAACTATTTGAACAAACAAACAAACCAAACTACAAGTTTGAACAACCAAAACTAAACTACAAGAATAAGTACCTCAAGTCCACCTCCCAGTACAAATTATTTAAACAAACAAACCAAATTCGAAGTTTGAACAACCAAAACCAAACTACAAGAATAAATACCTCCCTTTAGTCCAAGCACACACAATGTAAGCTCCTGCTTCTACTGGCTCCAACTTAACAGTGAAACAATTAGCTAAATGGCTCTTGGCTACTGTACCACCCCCAAGTTTAAATCCTGCTTAAAAACACAACTCTTGCTTTAAATTGAGTCCAGTATACGCTATATGGTGTTAGAACCTCCATTACAGAACCTGACCCAAAATGGCCACCAGGACTCAGAGAGTTAAAAAAAAGTCTATAAGTCCACCTCCCAGTACAAACTATTTGAACAAACAAACCAAACTACAAATTTGAACAACCAAAACCAAACTACAAGAATAAATACCTCAAGTCCACCTCCCAGTACAAACTATTTGAACAAACATACCAAACTACAAGTTTGAACAACCAAAACCAAACTACAAGAATTAAGAAAGAATACAGGAAATACACATAGGTACATTACACTTTTTGATTTCTTATCAGGAGGTTGCTTTAGATTACTGTAATGCTGTGTTGTTGATATTTACATTTTGTGTCTTCCTCCAGGGGTTTGTGGGGCCTCTGCTTCCAATTCTTCTGCAGAGGAGGATGATGATGAGGAGTTGGACTACTCTGGAGCAGCACAGGGACCAAGGCACCAGGACTGATTTTTAGTGGGCCAGCTGAGAACCTTTTATACCATGTTGTTCTGCAAGGAAATAAATATAAAGAGAATAACCGATAGGTTTGTGTCTATTACCAGGGAGTAATAGCATCGAAAGGTTCTGGACACATGAACCTCGAGAGCGAAGCTCGAGAGGTTCCAATGTCTCCAGAACCTCGAGATGCCAGTACTCCCTGGTAATGGACACAGAAACCTAACGGTTATTTTATTTAATATATGGTTGTGATGTTTGTTTCGAATTGGTGGTCGACTGTTTCAGTGGAGAACTGACTTTGTACTGGTCGACCGCTGCACTGTTCTACGCTGTGGGTTCAGCTGTCTGCTCACTCCGCTTATGATGGTTCCCGGCCCCTGCCTGTTTTTTTTTTAAACTGAGATCCTACCTGTTCTTCAGGACTGGAACAGCAGGATCGACCAGATAGTTTTATTTTCTGAGGGGGAAAAAATTAAATAAAAAGCGAAAAGCGCGACGACGGAGTTCGCTCTCAGTAACCGAGAGAAGGGCTGCCATGTTTTTTAAACTGTTCTGCCCTCCCACACAGGAAGCGGCTATCGAGGAGTATCATTATTAATGTAAGTAGAAGTTATATTTTCAGAAGCTTGCAACGATACTATTATCACCACAAACAATGCTATTAACAGTGATTGACAGTACTATTACCAGTGATTGACAATACTATTATCACTGAACCTTTGAGGGTATTACTGGATTTTTTTTGTATGCTTTACAGACCTATTAAATTGAAGATCCATATATTAAACATTATTATTATGTTTGTTATACAATTACTATTTGATTCTGTTTATTGTAATCTTTGTGTATTATATAATACTGTTCTGGTGGGTGGCTAAAGTACTGTTGGCATTGGCATTTGTATTACTGGTATTGTGTGAAGGTATCAATTTGGCAAATTTTCTGAATGTATCATTATGGAGGATTGCATTTTTAAGGGACAGCATGTATTATACAGGCACGGTGGCACCTGTAGATTAGTAATGCCTGGATATTGAAAATAATTATTTCTGGATTGTTCCTCCCACCCCACACCACTGACAGCAGCTTTCTTTGCCTTTGTATTCTGTTTACATTTCAAGGTTTGAGTTGTTCTTACAGCTTCTAAGGTTTGACTACTGACTGTTACAGGAGAAGGACATAAACCTGGCCTATATCACTGAAGACTAGTCAGGTCTTCCATTTTCTAACTTGTGGTACTACTTTGTATGGAACAGAGGCAGTGGTTACACAGTAACAGTATTTCTGTTTTGCCTGTGCCTTAAAAATTGGTACAGCCATAGAAGAAGATGTCTGTTATATACATTTTTAATCAGTGGAGGTACTGCCCTCACTTGACAGCAACTTCGTAAGTATTCTTCTTTGACCCATATTTGATCATATAATTTGTCAATTTCATTTTACTACTTTCCCCAGTGTGTTAAGTAAGTAAGCCATAAATTCAGCCCAGACTCATCTACAGTATTTAGGTACTGTATTCACTTCTGTAAATTTGGTTTATTCTGCTGAGGGTACAGAGGAAGGGATTTCAAAGTAATACTACTTTGAAGGTTGTACCTCTTACAGTGGGGGATTATTTTTTGGTCCCAAAACTTGTTGTAATATTATGTCACTAATGTACATGATAGTTTGTTAGATACCAAAAATTAATTTTCCAGTGTATTTCAGACAGACTTAAGGACACACATTTTCAAAGGAGATACACAGCACAAAGTGGAGATGCGCCGTGCATCTCAGAAAATGAGCAGAACCACAATATTCAAAAGGGAGAGATGCACCGCGCAACTCTGGATGTGCCATCACACATCTTTAATGTACTGTATGCGATGCATGTAGAGGGAGCGTTCCTCTGAATGTGCCATGCATCCCTATATTCAGCAAAAATGTGCGGTGCATCTGCTGCGCATCTCTGAGATGAGCTCCCAAAAGTTAGGTATGGATAAAGCATACCTAACTGGCCAGCCACCCACAGGCAGGCCGCAGAACTGCAGTCAAGCCATCCGAAGATAGCCCTTGGAGGTGCACCAGGACCTGCTCCAGGCACCCACACAGTTGTCATGCCAGGATGGACATACCCAGAGCCACAGGTGCCATGTCACCACCTGTACCGTCCAGGGTGCAATTCCCCACCACACTGCACCCTGAACATAGACATCCAACGGCCACATGCCAGTGCTGTTGGGTGCCCCTGGACACACCAGTGGAGTGCACAGCCACAATGCAGCAAATGTACCGGGGGCCATGGCCTGCACCCATGTGGCCTGTGGTTTGCCACCTGGTAGTGGCATGCACCCAGGGTGCCATCTGGGACAGTGGTACCCAGGTAGCCTGACGGATGGGTGGCAGCCTTGCACAGGCCATGGACTGACCTGTGGCACACACCCATGGTGGTACACCATAGGTGAACACAAGTAGGACCCACCCACTCGGGTACCTGACAACCCTCTGCTCACTGCCATTCCTTGCAGTCATCACCATGTTCTTCTCATACAGGGGGTGTACTGAGCACTGCAGGAGTCTGTACACTGCCTGTGGGGCTGGTGTATCATACACTTGTGGTATACCTATCAGACTGTGTCACCCTGTGCTCTCCCCTGTTGCATGTCCAAGTGTGCCCCTGTGGCCACTGTCCCGTTGGGCTCCCTGTACCTCTGTCTGACCCTGTACATGGCTATGGTGTGTAGCACTGTACCCAGACCAATGCAGTCCACTCTCCCACACACAAACATTCCATCACACCTGCCTGCTAGGCTGCAGTTCCTCTTGTTCACCTTTGTGGAGTGATGGGCAGTCCTGCAAAGCTGGAACTGAGCATGCTCGGGGTATGCAAATGGCCTGAATACATTCCTGTAATGAGATGCAAATGTGGCAGATGGGCTTGGAATGTGCAGTGGTGTCATTTGCATATCCTGGCTGAATATTGCAATGTTGCACACTGCGCAAGTGGCTTTACGTTGCACATTTCCCCATGCTCCACATAGGGTTCAGTTCACCTGCTGCACTGCACATCTCCCACTGTACGATCGTGTATCTTTGGGATATTCAGCTGGGCAGGTGTGGGCACATCTCCCAGCTCATCTTCTGAATATCTCATTATTTTGGGCCGGTGCATCTCAGATGTGAGGCGCAGGCACTTGTGTGATTTTCCAGGAGACTTTTGAATACGGGGGCCATAATATTTGTAGTAACATAAGACATTTACTAGGATTTTGCTTATTGGCTGGCAGTCAACATTGTTTACCTGTGTTGCCATTTTATTATTAGTGCACAATTGTTTGTAAAATTCTACAGCTCAGAATGATACTCATTTTCATTCTTATCAACACTTTATAGATTTATGAAATGGGGTTTTAAAAAAGGAGTAATTAAGCAAATTTTAATGCTTTAAATGTAGCAGCTCACCGTTGATTATTTACCTAGGAACTGCTTAGTTTGTAATTACTGTATCCTACCCTGTGTAAGAATAGCCTTTAAAAAATAGGAAAACACATGCTGCCATTAATTTGTAATAAATATAGTTTGCAACTTCATTTATTAGCACTACTCAGATTATGTTTAGTGCTATGAAGTATATCTGACCCCACTGTGAATTTGGATCCCCCCTGCTGCGGCATGCCTCCCTCATGAGCCGTGCTCCCAGTACCCCTTGGCTTGCCCCCTAAGGGGTTGCGTACCCTCGCCCTTAGGGTGCCATTGATTAATAGGCTGGGGAGCCGTGGCTCTTTATTTATGGAGGAGCCCATTGCAGCCCGAGGGATGGGGTATCATAGAGGAGTCGGAGGTAGGCGGTGTTTTCCCCTTAAAGTACGGGCGTCTGTGACACCAGCATCCGTCCAGCTCCCATCTGACGTTAGGTCCCGATGCTTGGGGTTCTCCGGTCTCCACCAGGAGTCCTCAGTGCACGGCGACTCACCACACCCTCCCCGGATCAGGAGAGCAGTGGTGAGATGCTCGATCCTTCTCCCCCGGCCGGCCCTCCGGCAGCAGTCCATTCGGTTCTCGGGTCGCTGGCATCATAAGCGGAAATCCAACCCTGCGCCTGCGGGCCGGCCTCGTGAATTTTATTTCTAGTAACAACATTATAAAATGAATGCTGTCATAAATAGTTCACTTTTAAAGTGCATTACAACACTGTATTAAGTCTAGACAGTTCAAAGTGTGCATATCTACAGATTCTAGTAAGAAATCCACAAGTTACCTACAGTGTACCAAATAGTTTAACTCTTGAATAACATAACACAGAACCAACTGCTACCAGATTATAGTTGACTGTTTCAATATTATATAGTATTTCATGTATAAGCAGTACATCTGAATACTACAGACAGTTTCATACCTATATAGGAAGCATGATATGTTATATTAAGCAATAACGCACGACAGGGTGTGGTATACAATGGGATATCGTCACGCCTCGGGTAGTTGGGTGGCCGAGTGCATCCAACAGCTGAGAAGTGATGATATCCCATGATATACCACACCCTGGAGTGCATTATTGCTATTATGAACTGGCTTTAATGTTTAGCAGAAAAAAATAAGAAAAACACTTTTAAAACCTTCTGAAAATGCCTTTTATCAGGTGTTGGAGGAATATTTTTCAGAAAATAGTTCCTGAGCAGAAGGTGACGCTGTTACATAGATACATACATAGACAGTGTCGGCAGATAAGGGCCTATGGACCACCCAGTCTGCCCATTTGCGCTTGTAAGTTCACTTTTGGTTTTTCAAGAAGTCTGTTGCCCCTGACCCCTGACCTCCAGAATTCCCTTATGTCTATCCCATGTATTCTTAAATCCTATGATTGTTTCAGTCACCATCACTTCCTCTGGCAGGGTGTTCCACTTGTCCATCACCCTTTCACGTTTCCTCTGAATCACCCTCCCTCCAACTTCATCCCATGCCCTCTAGTCCTGGAACATCTTTTTCTCTGGAAAATAGTGCATTCCTGCACCCTCTTCCTCCCTGTAAGGTACTTGTATGTCTCTACCATATCCCCTCTCTCCTTCCTCTCCTCCAGACAGTATATATTCAAGTCCTTCAGCCTGTCCTCATAGGACTTGTGATGCAATCCCTGTACCATCTTTGTTGCCCTCCTCTGAACATTCTGTACCCTGTCTATATCCTTACATAGGTAAGGTCTCCAGAACTGTACATTGTACTCTAGGTGGGGCCTCACTAGTGTCTTGTATAGTGGAATTATGACCTCCCTTTTCCTGCTGGTGATACCCCTGCTTATGCATCCCAGCATCCTATTTGCTTTACCTGCTGCCTTGTCACACTGTTTCCCTACCTTGTGGTAATCAAAGATGATAACCCCAAGGTCTCTTTCCTGCTTGGTGCATGCTATATCCTCACCCCCCAACTGATATGTTGTTCTAGGGTTTTTGTGCCTCATATGCCTTTATCTTGCACTTCTTTGCATTGAATTTCAACTGCCAAACCCCTGACCATTCTTCAAGCTTCAGCAGGTCCTTCCTCATTCTGTCTACACTCTGCAGTGTCCACTCTGTTAGAGAGCTTCATGTCATCAGCGAACAGGGAAATTCTGCCTTTTAGGTCCTGCGCAATGTCACTGATGAAGACGTTGAATAGGACTGGTCCCAGCACTGATCCCTGTGGTACCCCAATGTCACTTTTCCCTCCGTGAAGTGACAACCATTTACCACCACCCTCTGTGTCCTGCCACCCAGCCAATACCTACCCACTGCACTACTGTCCTGCCCACTCCCATATTCCCCAGTTTGTTTAATAGCCTTCTAGGTGGCACAGTGTCAAAGGCCTTGCTGAAGTCCAGATAGGCCACGTCCACTGCCCTCCCCTGATCCACCTCCCTTGTCACCCAGTTGAAAAATTCAATGAGGTTGGTCCGGCATGACCTCCCCCCAGTGAAATCATGCTGCCTTGGGTCCTGTAGTCTGCTGGCAACCAGATGTTCCACCAATCTCTCCTTCAGTAGTGCTTCCATGATCTTTCCTACTACTGAGGTCAGGCTGACTGGTCTGTAGTTCCCCGCATTCTCTTTGTTCCCGCTTTTGTATAAGGGGACTATATCTGCTGTCCTCCAGTCTTTGGGTACCTCTCCGGTTTCCAGTGATCGGCTAAACAGGATTGCCACAGGTTCCGCCATCACCTCTCTTAGTTCATTTAGGACCCTGGGGTGCTCCCCATCTGGCCCCATGGCTTTAGCAACTCTTATTTCTTCCAGTTCCTTTAGGACCCTTTCCCGTGTAAAGGGACTTGTGTCCATTTCTGCGCCATTCCCACTCCTTGTACTCCCTTCAGGCCCATTACCCTCCTCTTCCCCAGTAAAGACTGAGCAGAAATATCTGTTCAGTATGCCAACTTTACTGTTGCCATCCTCCACATGGCCCCCATCCTCCCCTTCAGTCTCACTATCCCTCCCTTTACCCATCTTTTTTCACTTATGTACCTGTAAAAGGTTTTGTCCCCTCTACCCACCAATTTTGTGATGCGCTCTTCTGTCTGAGCTTTGGCTTCCCTTATTGACCTCCATGCCTCCCTTTACTTCTCCTGGTACTTCTCCTTATCCCCTTCTGTCTGTATCTTTTTGTATTGCCTGAATGTGATCTTTTTGGCTTTCACTTTCTCTGCTACCTCCTTGGAAAACCATAATGGCCTCCACTTTCTTTTCCCCTTTCTAACCTGCTTAATGCATAATTCTGTTGCTCTTGTAATCCCCATTTTAAATATTGCCCACTGTTTTTCAACCCCTGATACCCTCCCCATTCCTATTAATGCCTCTTTCAAGCATCTCCCCATTTTCCCAAAAGTCTGCCACCCTAAAATCCAGTATACATGTTTTTGTGCTGTTTGGTTCGGCTCCTTCTGTGATTTCAAACCACAGTGACCGGTGGTCACTGTTCCCCAAGTACCCCACTGTTATGTAGAGTTTGTGGAACTCTGTCACCTCTGTCCATTGCTCCTCATTTTAAAATGTGTTTTCTGTTTGACCTGGTCCTTCTGCCTGGCCTGATGTGGGACCGGGTGAAGATTTGTGTCAATTTTTCTTTTTTGTAAAATTCCCTTTCTGCTGAGAAGCACAATCTGAATGGGAGGAATGCAGGTGGACATCTCTGTTTTTCTGGTGCCAATCGAGAAGTAACTGGAGTAGCTGCTGAAAGGGGAGAGCAAGAGAATGGGTAAAAATGCTCGTGGGGGGCTGTTTCTGCTGAGTTACCCTGCTACTGTGTTTTTTGCTTGCTTTGCTTACTGCTTTTAATCGGGGACTCGGCCCATCAGCAGCAGCAGTTTTGGTTTGCTGTCAGGAGCAGTTTCAGTCTGCTGCAGTCAGGGGTTAGTTGTTGTCTAGACTAGTCAGAGGTTACATAAGGTGTGTGTCTGTGGGCTAGTGTTGGAACATGCTCCATTTGTGTACAACAGTCACCGGCAGTTTATTTGTGTAAGCATGCTATACTCTGTATGTCAAGCTCTAAATTGCTGTAGACCGGGGCAGTCATTTGAGGTGGCATTTTGTGTTGTGTTGCGGACTGAGGGATGTGGTGATTGTTGCTGGCAGATACATTTTCTGTAGGCAAGGAGGCTGGTGGCTGGAGGTTTTTTGAAGCCGTAAGTATGTAGCCCGATATCATCATGGCTTCAAAGGCCTCTCGACCAATCGGCTTCTTACATTTTCGAGAGCCAGTTCTTAATTGTTTTTAAATATTGTATGATGTTGCTACTGATAAAGAAAGTGGTTGTGCTTCAAATGGAAATTTGATTTAATATAAAATACAAGCATGACATAGCATAATAATTTCCTGTCTCTTGCTTCACTGTTCATCCTCCCATTTTAAATTCCACAGAAGACTGTAGGATATGCACTTTGTCATGAATAAGGCATTATTTCAGGAATCTCAGACTGCGGCTTTCTGTCTCACATTGTACTCAAGGCATGCATTATTTACTGGGTAGTACACACCTTGTGGTATCTTGTGGCTTACTTAAGACATTTGATATATGAGAAATAGAATACTGTAAACTGCTGTGTTGCTGAGGACCTCCTTACAAATGAGCTTTGCTGAATGGTGTGCTTTTTTTAAAGCAATGAAATTAAATGCTTACTCAGATGAGTCCTTTCTCCGTGTTCAGGCTTCTCAGTGGCTTCCCTCATGCGCTTCATTATGTTGAATCAGTCCTGGTGCCTTACAGGAACTGGCTGGGTAGAGTGGAGGTGACTGTAAAACAACTGCCTAGTTACCTTCCACTTACCTCTTCAGGATTCTGTGGTTCAATGTACCTGAGCCTTTGAAAGTGACTCAAACTCATCTCACCACAGATCCCGCATGGACAGATTGGAAGCCTGCATAACTAGATATGGATTACCCAGTTCCTTCACTCTCTTTACCAGCTCCACTGTCTCCTCTACTCATAAGGACCTTGGCACCTTCATGTGCTTATGCATGGCTTCTTCTTAATATTAAACAAAAAACTTAAATGAAAAAAAACTAGAATAAAAATTTCGGAAACCAAAAAGGAAAAAGGAGTAACAAAAAAGAAAACTTCATGGAAATGCAGTGGTACAAAAAGGTTGAAACTGTTTTTAAAGGAAAGGAAAAATCTGAACTAAAAAAGTTGTGAGGCTTCTGCAGTTTTCCTGGTTGTCTTACTCAGTCACTCTTTGTGTTTCTCTGTCTCTCTGCTTCCATTTGTTAAGTGAGAAGGAATTTAGGGAGGTAGGTGTGTCTGGTGTTTATGTGTCTGGCAGAAGTAATTACTTTCCTTGTATATGCACATTCCATAGATTAACTTCTGTTATTGTGTGTTTTGAATATGTATAATATATAGTTGGTGTGTGTATTCTTTAACAGTAGCTGTATTATTGATCATTTACTTTTTGATTTTCTTATTTAATTTCTTGATTATTTTATAATTTGCATTTTCTGAGCATTTATTTTGAGTGTCTACAGTTACAGTATGTTCACTTTTGTTTTCAAATGGGGATTGCTAGATACATTTTTTAGTCGTCATGGATACCTCTGTGTTGGCTGTCTTCCTTGAGGTATATATTGTCTGTTCTCTGTCCTTATATGGAGTTGTTTATTTTTGTAAGTTTCCAATTTTTTTCATCTCCTTTTCTTGTTGATTTTTACTGTCTGTGATGTTGTTTGTTTTCAAATTAATGACTGCAAAGTGTGGAGATGTTTTTTAAGGCAGTAAATGTGCATTGATTTTTAAAACTTTGGGGACATTTTCTCAGCTCTACACACTTTTGTAGTACTTTGAAAATGTCAACGAGAAGCTCTACCATTTTGCCAATGAGAAGTTCTACCATTTTGTTTTACTTTATGTTTTGCCTACATTTTAATACTTGCAAAACATTTCATTAATGTATCTGTTAGGGTTCCTAACGCTCACCCATTGCATGAGTAAATAAGCTGAGATGGGTACAGTTTAGGAGAATGGGGTGAGTGTTAGGGCTGACAACCCCAAGACACACCTCTGACACCTGTTGGTGCATGCAGGGTGGGGATGGGGTGTTAGGGTTGGAAACCCTAACATAATATTTCCCAACTTTTGTTGCTGGAACCCTAACTGATGCATTAATTAAGTTTTTCGCCAAAAAAAGTCCTTACTTTTTGAGATAGTATAATCGTGGCCTTATTTGCTTGTGGGAGCACAGAACCCTCTGGGCTTTGTGTTCCAGTCCATCCATAATTTTTGAGAGATTGCAATTATATCCTTATTTCCCTGTGGGTGTGCAGGGCTCTCTGGGCCCTGCACTCCCATCAGTCCATAATGGTATCTGTATTTGCATGTTGCAGTGGAGGGCTCTCCAGGTCCTTCACTCCAATCCGTGCATAATTTTTGAGATAGTGTAGTGGTATCCTTATTTATCTGTCAGAGTACAGGGCCTTCTGGGCTCTGCATTCCCATCCCATACCACAGTGCAATGTCAGAAAACTTCTCACATTGCAATGTTATCCTATAGAAAACACAGCAAAATGTCAAAGCTGTGAAACTGGACACTAAATTAATATATTTTCACAAAACTAGCAAAAAGTACATCAGTGACACAAGCCCTTTGTACCTTGAATATTGAAAACCATTTCTTCACAGCGTAGCAACAAAGAAATGACTGTGTAAACCTTACATTACAATGTTATCCTATGGGAAATGAACCAAAATTGAAACCCACAGAACTCTACAGTAAAGTAATATATTTTACTGAGCCAGCAAAAGGCACATCTGTGGGGCAAGCCCCTTGTATCCTGAACATTTCAGACCAAAATCGACAACTGTTTGTGAACTATGGAGTGACAAAGAAACAGCTGTCTTAAAATTCCTTTTTTACAAATTGTGAAAAAGAATCCTTTCCACAGTTCCTTTTTTGTGATTTGTGGAAAAAGAAAATCTTTTTTTTTACAAATTGCGAAAAATTATCCTCTTTTACATTTTTTTCCCGCGGTTTGCAGAAAAGGATTTCCACATGTAAAAAAAAAACACATTTGTAAGTAACTTATCATAATACTAACCCCAGAATCAGATTCTATGGGCCCTGATTAGGTAAAGACAACTTTTGTCTACCAAAGTTGTGTATTTTTTAAGTTATTTAATTTTGTTGTCACTGCTAACTGAAAACAAGATGGTGGTGGCATAAAAAAAGATTCTGCATTTGTGGCAAAGGATTCTGCATTTGCGAAAAAGGATTCCACATTTGCAATAAAGAATCATTTTTTGGCAGAACATTTAACTGATTCCATAGAAAATAATGGAAAACTTTGAAATGTAATAACTTTTGAATGGAGTAACATGTTTTCACCAAATCTTCAAAAGGCACATCTATGACCCAAGACCTTTATACCTTAAAAATTTCAGATCAAATTTCCAAATTATTTTTGTGCAGTGTTGTGACAAAGAATTTGAACAAAAATGGCAATCTTTACATTTTATGACACTCTGTATCACCACACACACACACATCTGACCGGAACAAAACTTCTCACATAAAGAAAACTATAGTCCCTGATGGTGCATGCAAAATGTCATGCAGATTGTTTGAACAGTTTCAAAGTTACTATAAAGGAAAATCTGAGTTTAACATAGAAGTGAAGACTGAACCCCAACTATAGAGGCACAACTGCGCCACTAAAATGTGTACTGTAGGTTTCTATGAGTTATTTGGTTTTGTAAGTATCGTATTTGTACAACATTGATTATTTAGAATATTGTAAGTGCATGGAGATTGTGTGAAACATCAAACTGGTAGGAACAACTGCTGTTGTCACCTTTGTTACTTTATACAAATCAGATTTGGTATTTTTAACTTTACTGTCTGTAAGGAGTTATTTTACTTGACTTCTAGCACCATGAGACTGCACTTTTGGGGCCAGATATTCAAAACTTTGCCCCGGGGCAAAATTAGCACTGCCCAGTGGGCAAACTTAGCCCAGAGCACAGAGCACGCTATATTCAAAAGGAATAGCCCAGGGCAAACAGCTTCCGAATATGGCATGGTAATGAGGCCATGCAAACTGGTCTGGGAGTGCAGGGCAAAAATAGCCCTGGAATAAGACAGCACTGAATAAAGCAACCAGGAAGTGCAACCCACAACAACAACACAGTACACAGCAACATGAGGCAGGTACAGGCAGACTACGTGGCCAATGTGTGTGCCAGCAAATGCATGGACTCAGTACAGCTGCAGGAAGCAGCAGATGTGAAAGAACAGTGATCAAACTGTATAATATTCTCCATAGCTCGTTAGTTACCATTAACACATTACGCCGGGCATTAGCGCGGAGTTACAGTTAGCCCGAGCAAACACGCTTTCGGGTTAAATGTGCCATATTCAAAAGTGCTGATGCAAATGAGCCTACTTATGTAGTCTCTGGGCAAACAACCGGATTAGTATCTCATTATAGCCTGATTTGCATGCAGTTTGCCCAGCGTTACTGCAGAGTCCCACAGAGCCACCTGTAGGTCAGTCTGGAAGTACAGGGGCTGACCAGGTCCAACCGCAGCTCCACCTGTAGGTCAGTCTGGCAGTGCATGATGATAGCTGCAGGCTACATGTAAACAGTACAGCATAGCATATTATACCCCAGGGACAGCACACCATAGGCACAGGTGGTGGTGGTGCTACATGCAACTGTCACATTGTAGGGCATGCTACAGTGCACAGCAGAAACTACAGTAGCAAGGGGCCAGTAGTGTGGACACAGCAATGCCTATGGTGTGTAGGGCAGTGATGATGACTGCACTATACACAGTGAGCGCCCAACCTGTGGATGTTTTCTGACACTGGACATTACTGTTACGCTGTTGTGTGACCCACAGATGCTGCACCTGTGGCATGGATGCTCACAGTGACATGTACATTCCTGGCTTTGTGTGCTATGGCAGTTGTACAGCTGTGAGGTATGTGGCCGGGGGGGGCATATATTATCCAAAAGGCACACTGGTGTTGGGGTATTCCCAATACTGACCCATGTACACTGCATGATGTGTCCCAGCCTTGTGGCCACACCTGATCTGTAGCACAGCCTCGCCACCCATATATGCTCCCCTCAACATCCTCCATGCCCACAGTGCTGCATGTGTGTGCTGGCATCTGTTGGTGTCCACGGAACTGTGGTCCACAGGTGTGTGCTGTGATGCCACACTGCCGTGCTGTTAGCTGGTGGCAGGGTCACCACTTACTGCCTGGCATGGCTGGGACTGGTGACAGATGATGGCATCATTGTGATGCCATCAGTTAACAACATCTTCCTCTATGTTTGGCTTTATCTATGTGTCATATGTTATTTGTTAGGGTCGCGCAAAACCCGCTAAACCGCGCAAACACCGCGCCAAAAGCCATAATGTCGCGCCAAAGCTGATTGCCCAGGATTAAGACCAGCTTTTTCCTGGGCATTAATGTGCACCGGCAGCTAAGTGTCACGCTAAGTCACGCCAAAACCACTTATGGCGGCGCTAGTGATGAATATAGCATTAGCCTGTATTCATGTCAGTTTGCCCCTTGCATACATTATAATTTTGCCCGGTGCTAATGCAGTTTGCCCGCGCTATTTGGCCTTTTGAATATGGCAGACCCACGCTAATCCCGCGCTAAACCTGCGCAAATGGTTTTTGCCCAGCGCAAAGTTTTGAATATCTGGCCCTTAGTGTGCAATGTGATTGTGATATGTGACAGTGCCAGTCATCTCTCCTGGGCCACTTCTTTTGAATGTGTGATTATTTAGAATATTGTTTCAGTATTTATGGATCTTTACTACTTTGTAAATGTTGATGAGAAGTTCTGCCATGTTTTTATAATGCATTTTATCTCCCACTGCTGGCAGGGCTTGGTGATGTTACTACTGATACCTGTGCTCCACCCCCCCCAGCCTGCTGGGGAGCACGCTGCATGGTAGTGAGGGCTTAATTTGGGTATTTATTGCTTTTTCTTTGATCCCTGAAACCCACCCCTGAAGACGCCAGCACAAGGATGAATGTCCAGGCTGTAGAGATACTAGTGCACATCTCAGCCAAGTGCCTAACAGCACCCTCCCCTCCCCACACCATGAGGGCTGTGCCACTGCCTGTGCATCCACAGATGGTAGTAATGGGGCAGTGTGACAGCCCTTCCCCCCCTCAGAGGAGGACAGTGTCGTATAGGATGCTCAAACCTCCTCCCTTGATTGGCCCCTGATGACCAAGGCTCATTACTGAACCTGGGCTGCTTGCATTGTGGGCAGTAGTGCTATCATCATGCTGACAGACTGGCAAGTTCAACCATTATGATGATGAGAAGTTTGACCACTTTGTTGATATTTATGGTTTGTGCATATTTCAATACTTTTTTTATAAGTGATTTCTTTTTCAAATGTAAATATGGCATATGTACAATAATTAATATTTAGAATGTGTGGAGTAACAGAACTTTTTATTATTTTATTTATTCTTTTTGTACTGTGTTATTGTTTACGTTTTAAACAGAATCATAAATGTGACAAGATGATTATTTAAATCAGTGTCCTCACTGGGTTTACTGAAATATTTGCGGAGGTTGCACATTCACTGAAATCAGTGAGAAGTACATCAAGCTTAATAAACTTATCATGCTGCTTATGCACTTTTTCTAAAAAAATCTGACAAATGTGAATGTAATTATTAAAATCAACATTTGTTTATGTTAAATGTATTTTAACAGCTCACATAGTTCTGAAAAGAACCTTTGGGTGTTCTGATAGGGGATAGTAACACATTTGGGCCAGTTCAACTTAATAAGTGCCATCCTAAGAACCAAAATAAAAGTGATGTTTCCATAGGGGATCAGTTGTACACCATCTTTTAAATATAAAAAAATATTAGAGAACTTAATGTTTGGATGCCTAATTTCCCCCATTCCTCTTTCTCTTAGGAAAGCAGATATCTCAGTTTTTACTTTGCGGTGGGCATTATCTATACCCATGTTGCTCTAACCAAATCCGTATTTGAGGGATAGTAGAAAACACAATTTTAGTCTGAGGCATACAGTAGCAAATCCAACTGAAATCTACTTTGGCAGTTAAAATTAGCTGATACAAACATATGAAATTTGCTAGTAGATGAAGGCCTAGTGGTCTATCAAGTCTGCTCAAATGTGCAGCTAGCACATGTCCAATAATATGTCCTAGGTGACTCTCATCAAGGTGTACAATCAGAACATCAGGAGGAGTATGCTTCCAGATGATAGCTCAGTGGTAGGTAGTAACTGATTCCAGTCCCATACCACTTCTACTCATTCAAATAATTGTATATTGTGGTAGATCCAGATTGTTGCACTGGTTTGTCTCCTTAAGAAAAGTCTCCACTCTTCTCATCCAGGAGGTTCCCACAATCTACGCAGTCTATTTATCAGCCATTGCATACTTCTTATATTGAACAGATAGAAATACATTGTTGTTTGAGGTGGTAGTTTATATAGTGTTTTACTGGTTTACATTGGGAAATATTTTCAGTTTTATGTCTGGAAGTGCTTTGGTAGTTATATTTTGTAATTATTTCACTGGTTACCTCTTGTAACTTGTACTTGCTTTCTCTGTTGTGACTGTCTATTCATGAATTTTAGTTCATGTTTATAGATTCTAGATCTGTAGTTGTCCTTTGGAAAATATTTAATAAAATGTACTTTTCTGGTGATTGGTTGCATTCTGCTTCTCAGTCAAAACAATTGGTTTATTTTGATTTTTCAAAGGTTTATTCTTTGGTCAATGATGTATCGTAATATTATATTATGTTTTTATTGGCTAATTCTTTATTTGATTAAACTTTGGCGTTGTTTGGATTAAGTGTTCTTCAGATGGACTATGATTTGTGTAGTAGCTAATTTTTGTAAGTTTTTTTAATTGGTTGTTTGTTCTTGGGATATAGATGGGTATTAACAGGCATTTTGTCTAACTAAGGGTTTTTTCTTATCTGGCATTTGTGGTGGTAATGTACTTCTTTATTTCTTTACATAATATACATCTGATAACTTTTTCACATTGTTATACTGTTTTGCTCTGTTAAGAATTACAATACTTTTTAATATATTTAATAATTATGTACTTTACTCAGAACTGTTTAATTATGTTTGGCAGCTAGTTATGAATGATACTTTGATACAGATTATTTTGTGACGTACAGAATTATTAAAAATGTTTTGTTATTTCATCAATGTCCTATTATACAGACATTGTAGTGAGTGTATGATATTTACATGTGGATTGTTAGATGTGCAGTTAAAAAATTGTTTGTGTTATCTTTTCAAACCATTTTCTAGTATTTGGAGATATTTAGCTGCTCGCCTGCTTCATGCCTTAAAATTTGTGGAGTTCACGTATGGTTTTCTAAAACAGAAATGAAATATTATGCTTGCTACTATTTCTTTGACTGTGTGTTGCAAAGCTTGTTAGGAACAGTGTTCACTTTTTGAAGTACTTTTTAAAGATATATTACAATTTCTTTTCTTAGTGTGTCATGACTGGAAGTGTTATAAGTGATGCTAAAGTGTTACAGTACTAACATTTCTGTTGAAATGTTATGTCATGTTCCCCACTCCCCAGTTAGGACACTGTCTGCCTGTTTCTAAATTTTTACTTGCTAAATTCCAAAGGACTCTTTAGTGCTATAGCAATGTAGTGATGCAGCCCATATGTGGTTCTTTTGTTAACTTTTGCTGTCCAATGCTAGCTATGCTGTGCTGTCTTTTCCATATCTTCATTTTGTTACCTTTTTGTAGACTGTTTTGTAAAGTTTAAAATCATGGTGCTTCATGAGTAAATGTGTATCAATGGGATATATGGCAGATTATAAGAATAATGACTATACATACGGAGTTGGCTTTCTAAAAATAAATGGTATATTTATATTATATGGATAGTTACTCAGAATGTAAAATGTATATAATATATATTTACTTACAGTGTAGGACTGCACATAGAATGTTTAGCATTAGTGTTGGCTGCAGATGTGTTTTTAACCAGATTTTCCCAAATCTATCAAGTTACTGTATTATAGTGTTCCTGTAGGCTGTTATTTGAATAGTTGACATATAAGCAGGTGACAAATTGTAACTGGTGAAAATCTTGTTACTTATGAAGGAGCTCTGTAGCATATATATTGTCATGATTACAAATTGAAAAAAGGGGTTGTTTCTGTTCATGTTGCCCTGTCAGGTTGATTATCTTTGCGTACATTTTAATATTACATGTGAGTTTCACAATGATTTTTAGAATATCACCCAAATGCATGTGTGTGCTTCTCACTGAATTGCAAAAAGTATATCATAGGTCATGCTTTATAAAATGTTCATGACATATATATGAGTTGTGAGATTACTTTTATAAGCTATTTGCATTTTTTGGTTACATTGAATGTGAACATTAGTTCTTTCTTCAATGTTATTCATATTATAATATGCTTCATGTTTTCCTGTAGTATTACTTGTATTTTTTTTTACATTTTGGGAAACTATTTTACTTTTATGGTTTGTGAATATTTCCTACATCTTTGAGATTTAAGTTGATTTTTTATGGCATTTGCTTTTTAGGGATTTGTGTTTGTTACAAAGTTTTCAAGAAGTCTGTAATGTATTTAAGTGTACAATTACTGTTGGTCATTATACAGGCACAGTGGTGCCTGTACATTAGAGTTGCATTGGGGTTTCATATGCAGTATTTCATAATGTGTACTGCATCATGCTTTTCAATATTTTTAAATTGATATTAATTAATCATATAATGTGATACTTTATTTTTTTGTAATGTTTTATTGAAATATTGGACTTATTATGATTTGTGAATATTATTAGACTTCTTGCATGTTTTTTGTGAATATTAGAATCATTGTGATTTATGAAGCTTTAAAGGAAAACTATCTGAATGTTAAATTCCCCTCCACCAAAGCTTTACCCCCGATTAGGTATTTCAAAAGGGAAACACTATTTTTCACATACCGGCACTTACTTTTTTTTACTGTTGTAAAGTTCAGGGTTCTGCAAAATGCTGGTTGCTGCAGGGTTCCATTTCACTGGAAAGTGTGGTGCCGCACCGCTCACTTTAAGCACAAGTGTACTGAAGGGAGAAGTGCAGCACTGCACTTTCCCATGAAATGGAACCATGCAGTGTACAACATTTTGTAAAACCCTGGACTTTACAGCATAAAGAAAAAATGTAAACAATGAACAGAGATCAGATCTTGCAGGCAGTGAGAAACAGGACGGGTGAAGAAATAGACAGCTCCCAGATAATGTTATTTCCTGATTTGTCATATGCCACATGCATCAAATGTAAAAATTCTGATGCAACTCCAATGAAGGAGACACTTGATTTCTGATTGTAAGTTAACTATTGCCTGGGCAGTTTGTTTAGCCCTAGTATTGGCTGCATGAAGGAAGGATTATGCTGTTTTTACCTACTAACTGTTTCTATTAAAAAAAGGAGAGCATTCAGCACAGACTTTATCATTGCCATGTTAATGTTGGGACTGCATTCTGGTTCTACCGAGTTTCTGATTTTGTAACTTATGAGTGAGCACATTTCTAAATATCCTGTTTCTAATACTGTATGTGGGGGGCTTTGTTTTTGGTGCCGTTATCAGGTCAGGATAATTAAAATGACTATTACTGCTTCTTCTTTGCTTTGTAGAAATGAAGAGTTATCAATCAATCAATTAATTTTATTTGTATACTGGAAAAGTATGTGAGCAAAAATGCCCATTTTCACAAATGTCCAGTGTAGAATACACAATACAAAATACAAGGTACAGCAAAGATACAAATTAAAGAACTCACAAGGACATACCTGAAATAAAATACAAAAATGACAGGACATTATAGTTACAAATAGAATAATGAATAACTACTATATATATATATATATATATATATATCAGAGGCAAAATACTCAGTTTAATGCATCAGTTAGGGTTGTTCCACAGCAACAAAAGTGAGGAAATTTGGTGTTAGGGTTGAAAGCCCCCCTCGGACCCCTCCAGCCCTCCCCCCCAACCAGCATCGGAGTGTGCATTGGGGTCATTGGTTCTAACTCTCACCCCATCACATGTGTAAAGAAGCTAAGAAATAGGAGAATGGGGTGAGAGTTAGGACTGACGACCCCAACTCGTGCCCTGATGCCAGTTGGGGGGGTGGGCTGGAGGGGTCCAAGGGGGGCTTTCAACCCTAACACCAAATTTCCTCACTTTTGTCACTGTGAAACAACCCTAACTGATGCATTAAACATAGTTTTTTGCCTCTGATTTCCCTTCTTTTTGAGAATGATGACAAGAAATAGTGAATGTAATGTGGTGGCAGGGCCACGCTCCCACCATGTGATGTCTTGTGACATAGTAACAGGAACAGCAATGCAAACAGAAGCACCAACAGTGGTGCACATGGTAACACAAACATAAATGGTAAAGGAAACGTTAATAGAAACACAAGCGCAAAATGACGCCGAAACGAACAGTGACGCAAACAGACATTGAAGAACATGCAAAAATGCAACTGGTAACACAAACAGTGATGGCAGCAGTATTTTAAATGGAAATGTTAAGTGTCACAGCAAAAAGAACGTGAAAGGGAACAGAAACGGAAACGCGAATGCAAGAGCACATGTAAACACAGGCACGGTACTGCAATTGGAAATGCAAATGGTAAAGTTAACATGAAGAATAATGCCAAAGGAAGCAGAAACGGAAATGGGAACAGAAGCGCATATGGAAACGCAAACCGAAACGCGCACGGGCACAGTACCACAATTGTAAACGCAAATGGTAACAGTAACAGCAACAATAACAGCAAAGGAAACAGAAACACAAAAGGAAATGCAAGTACATATGGAAAAGCAAACCGTAATGTGCATGGGCACAGTAATGCAATTGCAAACGCAAATGGTAACGGTAAAAGCAAGGAAGATGCAAAATGAAAGAGAAACGGAAACGCAAATGAAAGGGCTGCCAGAAACTCAAATGGCAATGCGCACGATGATGCAAACAAAAACTCAAACAGAAACAGTAGTGGAAATGCAAACGGCAACAGTAACGAAAATGCAAGCGCAAATGACACTGCAAAGGGTAACGCACACAGTGGCGTACATGGGAACGGTAACGCAAACGGGGACATAAACGCAAGTGGAAACAGTAACTGTAACAGTAACAGAAGCACATACCCTGTTTTTGCTAAACAGGTGCATAGAGAAACACAGTGTGTACAAAGAATGTATGCATTGTAATGGGCATCGAAGCTTAAAACAAGCATTGGAAGTACTTAATTGCTAATATCTCAGCAACCGCACGACGTAGAAAAAAAAATTAAATTTCACAGAAATCATGATTTTCCTGGCTAGGTTTTTGTCATTGCTAGCCCACAACAAAAAATCTGTATCTCGCATCGTTTTCGAGATACGAGCCCCGAAAGGCGCAGCGTACGCCACCAAGTTAGTCTATGGGGAAAAATGCCAAATTAAGAGTACTGTAACTTTGCAGCCATGCAATGTTTTTTCACCAAGCCACCAAAAGGCACATCTGTGAGATGTTGGCTGTGTTCCCTCCAAATTTCAGCTCAAAAGACCAAACTATTCTTTTGCAGTAGGGTGGCAAAGAACTGCTGTCATTTTGGCCATAGTCTGAAAAAGTAGTGTCGTGATTTGTGAAAGCTTTCACAAACATTTGTGAAAGTGTCATGAGTGTGACACTACTTTGCGATACTACTTTTTCAAGAAATTTGAAAAACATATTTCTAGGGTGTTTAACCCCAAAATAAAGACATGCCTAGCATCCTCAGGGCTTGACTAGGTAGACGCAAACAGAATTGTGTCCCTAGATAGTCCCAATTTTAAATGTCAAGCATTTTTCTGATCACCAACTAAAAAGAAAATGGCGGATTTGCGACACTACTAGGGCCATTTGCGACACTAAAAAGTGCATTTGCGACTCTGTCAAATGTTTTGTTAATTTTTCCCATTGACTTATAATGGGAAATTGCTTTTTGAATAACATTTGAACCGTTTAATATTTTTTCATGAAATCTTTGAAAGGCACATCGAGGACCCTGGCCACATGTTCCCTGAAGTTTTCAGACCGGTCGCACAAACCATGCGACCTGTAGGCGCGAGCAAAGAATTCACCACAAACCATAAACGATTGTGCAGATCACACTTAATAACTCCGTAGCCATATATCTGACTGGTACAAAAGTTGGCATATCCCAAGGAGTATGGCTCTTGATCATGCATTCCAAATTTCGGGCAAATCTGGTGAACAGTGGCAAAGTTATTAAGGTGCAAAATTTGACCCTTTAACCTTAAAAATGCTACTCAACCCTAACTGTGGTAGCACTACCGTGCTACCATAATATATATATATATATATATTTTTTTTTTTTTATTATACTTTTTCTCCCCTTGGGGTCCCCAGTTGGCCCATTGTCCTGGCATCCTAATCTCTGGCCGCCGTCTGACCTGCACCAGTCTCCCACGAAGGTGATCACCCATTACCCCACAGCATACCCCCTCATGGTGGGGTGGCAGAGGGGTGACCAATCCTCCAACCAAGTCCAGATCCATACTGGTGATCCCCTCCTGGAGCCAGTGCAGGTACGCACAGATGGCCATCAAGCTGCATCGACTGGGTGCCCCTTTTTCTGTTTTTCTGCCTTCAGAGGTGGAGCGTGCGATGCCGGCAGAGGGTGTGCCATGCACGCGTCTGGACACAGCTTGCCCACTGGCTGCCCCACCTCTTACCCCAATCTTTTCAGGACCAGCTGTGTCAACACCTAGCCTTTGCTAGGTGTCAGGCTACACCGGTCACTGTGCCCCAACCCTCCCTGGGAGAGGAGAGCAGTCCTATGGACACTCAGTCCTTTCCCATCCCTGCCAACCCCCGGCAACTTGAGCTTGCTCCCGAATCCGGGTCATTGGCGCGGCACGAGGTAATAACTACAATATTTAAGGAAGGTAGGTGAAGACAAATGAGATGAGAGAGAAGTGTTAGAAGAAGGGGAAAGTGCAGGAACTTTTCTACTATTTGGCTGGAGTGAGGGGAGCCAGCTTAAACCGTTATTTTCCCCACAGAAAAAGACTGTAGATGAAGGTGAATGTGACCCTCTGACAGGCACCTTGTGTTTTCTTTTCTGTCTTATATTTTAAAGTGATTAGTTCGCTGTTTTCACCTCATTTTAACAGTGAGTAATCTACCCTATTGACTGAATAATTAGTGGTTATAATCAGATGTAGAAGGGGACATACTGAGAGGAAATATTTTATTCTGTTTACTTGAACGTAAAACAAAGGCCTATTAGCCGGTTTCAACATTACTGGACTTTCTTATATTGGACATTCCCAGTTTAAGGCATTGGCAGCAATAGCCAAAGAGGTTAACTTTTTTCTGGTGGTTAGTTATATAGATATTCCCCCTTATCTTGTATCAAATGAGCAGTGACTCAGTTGTCCTAATATCAATATATGCTGTTTTCTTTGATGTACTGCATTGCTTAGGATGTCTATATGCATTGTAATGGCATAAAGCTCAGAAAAAAAAATGATTAAAAAAAAAAGTAAGTTCCCATATGTGAAAAATATCACAGCATTTCCCTTGCAAAATTCCTAATGGGGGGTAAGACTTTGGGGGGGGCCGAGATTATGACAATTTTCCTTTAAAAATATATGTGATGTTTGAAGATTGTTTATCTTTCTGTTTTAAATGCTTCATTTCCTGAATTTGGAATATGTGGCATAGTGTAACAGCTTACTTGATGTTCTTTTCCTGGAATTATGTAAGATGGTGTACAAGTTCTTATTAATAATATTCAATTATTATGTAATAGTTTCTCTCGTGACTTTCACATGTAAAATATTATTTTCTTTATAAGATTGCATTTTAAAATTCTTTAATTATAACATTTAGAGTGCATAACTATTGTTTGCAGGTTTGTGTAGTTACATGTGTGTATATTAATTCTTTCTTTCTTTTTTAATCCTTACAGACTTAGAGAAAGAAAGAAATCAATAAATCAATCTTTATTTAACCAGGCGGAACACCATTGAGTAATGCTCATTTACAAGATGGACCTGGATGTTTGCAAAACATTACAAGAATACAGGGGTTCATAAGGTTACAGGCAATAAATGGAAGCATCAAGGTGGAACAAACTATGTATAGTATACAATATGCTACATACAGTAAACAAGATATGCACACTGGGAGTTAATATATACATGCTGGCGCAGGTTAGATTGCGTGAGAATAGTGAAAGAAGGCATGGTGGACATTTTAGTAGCGAGAGGGGGTGAAATTAAGGAATGGGGACATTTTAGGAGAGGAAGGGGTCCTGTGGAAGGGAGGAGTCACTGAGAGAGAGAGGGGTTATTGCTGGAAGCAGTTGCAAGACTCAGAGAGGGCACGTGCCAGCATGGATTTAAAAATGGCCAGGT
Organism: Neoceratodus forsteri; assembly: GCA_016271365.2. Classification (NCBI taxonomy): domain Eukaryota; kingdom Metazoa; phylum Chordata; order Ceratodontiformes; family Ceratodontidae; genus Neoceratodus; species Neoceratodus forsteri. Next base: position 592,058,934 of record CM057458.1, read on the forward strand.
TAACAGGAATAGTTATTTTTAGGGTCTTTTGGATGCTATTCCAGAGAACAGGCAGGGAATGACTTATGAAAGCCTCACCAAGGCGAGTTCTGGCCTTGGGAACAATCTAAGTGATATAAGAGAGACTCATAAGGGGGTAATTCCTCACAGTAGAGGCAGGTAGACAGTCCGAGATGTACTGGGGCAGCCTGCTGATAATTGATCGGTGTGTCCAGGTGATTGCATTTTGTTGTCTTCTAAGCTGAAGGGATAGCCAACCAAGTTCTGAGTAAAGGGAGCAGTGATGAGTTGAGTATGGGGCACCGGTGATAAATCTTATAGCATGGTGATAGAGGGTGTCAAGCTTAGCTAAGGCAGTACAAGGGCCTTGCCCATAGATGAAATCTCCACAGTCTAAGAGTGGGAGAAAGGTGGACTGGACCAAGCAAATTTTTGTTTCATGCGTGAGTAGGTGTCTGATGCAAAAGAACAGGCCAAGTCTTTGTTTTAGTTTTTTTTTGTTAGTTCTTCGATATGGTCAATGAAGGACAACTTATGGTCGACCCAGAGCCCCAAATTCTTGAATTTGGTTACAAACTCCAAGTTTTTCCCCAGGAGGGTGGAGATTTGCAGACCAGGGCAGTGACTGGTCATTTTAGTTGGAGGTGAGAGTAACATTGCCTTATTTTTTTTGGCATATAGTAAGAGCTTTAGATGGAGGAGGTTTTGCTGGAGAAGGTTGAAGTCTAGCTATAAATCTCTGCAAGCAAGCTCCCGGGTGGGCCTAGTAATGTACAGCACAGTATCATCTGTGAAAAGATGGATATTAGCAGACTTTATACCGGAGTTAATGTTATTGATATAGATTGCGAACAGTAAAGGGCCTAAAATAGACACTTGGGGCACACCTCTCATGAATGGTTTAAGTAGGAAGATGTCCCCAGCTGCTTTAATCTGCTGATGACGGCTGGTTAGAGAGCTAGAAAACCAGTTCAGTGCATGGGTGTGCAGTCCAATGTTTTGCAGTGAAAGCAAGAACAGGCCATGATCCACAGTGTCAAAGGCTTTGTTAAGATAAAGAAATAAGGCATAGACATGGTTTTTGTTATCCAGAGATTTTAGCCAGTCATTGGAGACCTTAGCAAGGGCTGAGACAGTACTATGACATGGCCTGAATCCAGACTGCACTGGGTTAAGAAGGTTGAACGTTTCCATGTGCTGTCTGAGCTGTGAATTGACAATTTTTTCAAGTAATTTAGAAAGGACTGGAAGGAGGGATATGGGTTGGTAGTTATTTAAGTCACACTGATAGCCAGACTTGAATAGAGAAATAACATGGGCGTTTTCCAAATCGGTGGGAGAAGGCCCTAGGTAAGGGACATATTGAAGAGGTGTGTGATTGGGGGGATAAAACATGATAGCCTAGTTTTAGATAGTAGGGGTCAATAAGGTCAGTGCCAGCACTCTTCCTGGTGTCAAGTCACAGGAGGAGATCCTCCACTTGTTTTATTGTGACAGTGCAGAAGGCAAAATGAGTATCATAGAGAGGAGTGGTGGGGGCAGAGCCAGGCTAGTCCTGGGCAGCAAGTTGCACACGTAGGGTATTAGCAGGGGACGAATCAAATGCTAGCCCAGCGGTAACAAAATGGGTATTAAGGAGGTCTAGGATTGTTTGCTTATGGGTGGTGATGGAGCCACCGAAAGAGATTTTCACTGTGCAAGATGCCAACTTTGGTGAAAAGGAAGATGCAGAGTAGAAAGGAGCAATGTATCTCTGTTAAACAGAAAAGACTTGGGCCCACATATTCAAAGGAGATGTGCAGCACAAAATGGAGATGTGTGGCACATCCTGGAAAATGCACAGCGTCACGATATTCAACAGTGGGAACTGCGTTGTGCATGTCGAAATGCGTGATCATGCAGATATAATGTATGCAGCACAGAAAAAGGAGGCAGACACCTGAATACACTATGCAGTATAGCGCAGTGGTTTAAGGCTCTGAGCTGCAAACCTGGAGACCTGAGTTTGAATCCCACAGCCCCCACTTGCATACTGTGTGACCTTGAGCAAGTCACTTAACTTCCTTGTGCTCACAGATCACACCTGTTAACAAGCTTTCAGTTTAGTGTGTCTCTCCTGGTTAAAATAAATAAATAAAAATAAAAAATATTCAGCCAAAATGAGCAGCACATGTGCTGCACATCCCAAAATTGGGCTGTGCAAAATTAGGAATAAAAGGGGCAGCCCTAAATCTGCCAGCCACCCAGAGGTAGGCCACAGCACTGCAGCAACAATGTCTGGGCTAGTTGACCACATGGCAGCAGTAATGGGTGATATGAGGAGATGGAGAGAATGGCCCATAGGTGGTATGCCCCACAGAGACAGTACTGTCCCCGCGTCACATTCGAACAGCTCAGTGACACAGACATCATGGACCAGCACCGGCTCAACAGGACAATTCTGAGACAGCTCTGTGAGCTGATCCATGATGAGCTCCAGGCACCCACACACAGAAGTCATGCCATGATGGTGGAGACTAAAGTCACAGCAGCGCTGTGCTTGCTCACCACCGGCACCTTCCAGATACTGGTGGGTGACATCACCAGCATCACCCAGTCAGCCACAGCCCGTCTCCTCACACAGTTCCTCATCACTTTGCTGCCCCATGCTAATGAGTTAATTCAATTCCCTAGCACACCAGTGGAGTTGACAGGAACAATGTAGCACTTTCACAGGGTTGCACGCCTACCGGGCATGCTAGGGGCCATTGACTGCACCCACATGACCATCAGAGCACCACCTGGTGGAGACAAGGAAGTCTATGTAAACAGGATGGGTACCATTTCATAAACTGCCAGGTGGTGTGTGATGCCACAAGGTGCATCACAAATGTCTGCGCCTGCTACCCTGGGAGTGCACACAATGCATATATCTGGCATCAGTCATCCCTGTGCCACCATTTTGAGACTGGGAGATACCCAGTGGCCATCTTGTGGGTGAGTGGAAAACAGTCACAAACAAGGTGCCCACATGGCTGCAAGATGCAGTGATGGTGGCTGTACGTTGGAGGCCCAGTAGGATGGTGTTGCTGCAATGGGTGACGGCCATGTGACACACAGGATGGGGGGGGGATAGGCTGAGATGGGACTGGAATAGGACTGACACCAAACAGATGTGGAATGCCGCCATGGGAGGGAGTACATGAGACGGTGTGCAACAGGCACAGGCTATAGGGGTGGTGCCAGTCAGTAGGGGCCTGTGACAATGTGTGAAGGGTAGCACACTGTGATGCATTGGAAGGGGACAGTGCTGTGTGGCACGTCCAGGCTGGGGTTGTGCCGTGCCCCATAGACCAAATGCCATGCAGTCCACAGTGGCAGTGATAGTGGACATATGACAACCATGACAGTGCCACGGGGGGGGGGCGTGGGATTATGAAACTGTGACACAGTGTCTGGGGAAATGTGCTGATGGGGCTGAGCAGCTGTAATAGGTCTGTGTGGATGGCAGAATGCCATGGATGTGTACTGGATACTAACATATCACCTTCCTCCACACAGGAGACAGTGCATATCCTCTCTGGCCGTGGATGCTCACTGCAATACTATGGCCAATGTCTGATGCAGAAGAGAGGTACAATGAGGCACACATGGCTACACGTAAGATCATAGAGTGTGTGTCTGGCATGCTGAAGATGCACTTCAAATGCCTGGACAGGTCCAGTGGCACCCTACAGTATGGTCCAAACAAGGCCTGTGACATATTCCTGGCCTGTTGCATGCTACACAACATGGCCACAGATCATGGAATAGTTGTCCAGGTCCTGGAGGGTGACAGCATGGAGGATATGGAGCCGCAACATGAGGGTGAGCATCTACTGCAAGACTGGAGGGACCTAAGAGTGGCCCTAAGGGGATGGCAGCACAGCGACACCATTGTGCAGGAATGTTTTGGACCCCAAAAGTGAATAATGAAGTCAGCAATGACATTGCAGTCATGCAGACAGGCACAGTATATGTGGGTGCACCCCACAGTGAGGTACAGTATGAACTGGTCACCCAGTTGTGACGTGCAGACAGGTGTGCCGAGGCTGCATGCACACATGTCCACAGGAGGGACAACAAATACAAGGTTGCACAGAGGTAGCTGTAGTGGATTGGCATGGGTCAGAGATAGACCAATGGCATATACCCACAGTGTTAAGCCACAGATGCACTCATCACACTCATGCCATTCTCATGACACTATGGCCCTCATCCATGTCCCTGATGTCATCCAAACAGTGTGACAATGCCACAGGGGTGGGTAGGTGGGGCACTGTGGTCAGAGGGTGTGAACAGCGCACAGCTGTAGGCACTACAGGGCAGATGTCACCCCACCAGTGGCTGTGAGGCATCAATAGCAGACCAAAGAGACTGACACCTCCAGGGTGTATGTGTGTGTGTGTGTGTGTGTGTGTGTGCCACGGACACATACCCAGCCTTGCCCCACAGGCACAGGTCACTCCAATGGAAATCCCAGGGCCAAATAGGGTGAGACCTCCACCTCTGAGGGAGTCGACCCACATGACAGTGAATGGCTACAAGTCGAGGTGTGTGTGGAGAACAACACTATGGCCAAGGGTGAATAGAGTCCAAGGGCAGGGGATGGGGTGTCACAGGCAATGAGACCACCGTGTGGTGTTTGGGGGGGTGCTGGTGTTACTGCACATTGTGTGGCATGTGGTATGGTGACCACGTGCAGCCAATGCTGCAGCACCCTCCTCCGCAACACTGGAGAAGCCTGCTGTAATATCAGTGCATAACAAGTGAATAGCCCCTTATGATCTCTGCATGGTGAACAGAAGACCACTCCTCATGGAGGCATAACTGTGCCCACAACCCCTGCACAGCATCATGGAGTGCCTCCTGGCTCTCCACAGTGGCCCTCAGTAGCCATGTGTGTTCCGGCAGCTCATCGTTCAGGGCCATGTGGTGTTGTGCGGGGGCAGGCTGCCAATCTGGGGGGGGTGGCTTGCCATGTGATGGCCACAGCGTCTGGCTGCCCTGGGGATGTAGGTATGTGGCCTATGCATCCATAATGTGCCCTAGGACTGCCCGAACATGCAGCTGGTCAGGCTGTGGCTGGTCACCTGTTCCTTATTGCTGGGCAGCAGTGCCCCTCAGTTGCATCTCAGCAGGATGCATCATGATGCCCTCTACCTGCGCTGTGGCCGACTGCAAGCACTGGCCCACCTGCTGCACATGGGCTGGCCCTGGATGGCTGCTGGTGGCATGTGCAGCGTGTGGGGAATCCATGTGGGCCATGTGGGGGGGGGCGATGTCGGGGATGACACTGTTGATCTGGTTGATGTCATCATCTTCAGTGTCTGAGGCGGACACATCATCATCATCATCACAATCTGCCCCCACTCATGTGTGAGGGTCCACAGTGGTGGGCATCAGACTGACTGTCAATGTGGCCACAGGTACGTTGCCACACTGTGCATGCAGTTGTACCGTGGAGCTCCACCAGTCCCAAGATGTGATGGTGCTGCAGAAAAAAAAGGGGAGAGCATGCTTAGGGATGCATGGCCATGGCAACATTTCTGTAACATACACAGGTAAGTGCTCATGCATGTAACAGGAGTGCAGGTGGAAACACACATGGACATGACAATGTGAGCAAGACACATGGTAGACATGTTAGAATGCACACAGATGGCGTGGCATGCACAAACATACAGTGGCTGCTGCTCTGTGGCTACACAGTGTTACACAGTATGAATAATATGCCGTACACAGACATTCAATGCTACATTCAGGATCAGACATGACCTGCAACATGCATGCTCACAGTGCAGCAATGGCCAACCACCTGATTCAAATCCCCCACTGGGAACACCTTCCACAGCCACATTGCTGAGGGTTCTTGCAATAAGTGCATCCTGTGCGGTCATGTCAGGAGCTGTGGAGGGTCTGCTACCAGTTGCCTTATGGGAAGCATGGGCCTCAGCCAGTAGCGCCTTGCAACACTGTCGGATGCCACCGATCTGCTTAATGCACTCCCAGGGAGTGTGGTTGTATTCCCCCTGTGCATTCACAGCCTCCACAACCTCCCTCCAGCCCTGTTCCCGGTGCTGTGGTGTCCCACATCTACAACTTGAGGAGCTCCTTCCACAGCACCTAGGCCTCAGTGAGGGCTTTAAGCTCATCCTTCAAAAAGTTAGGGTGTCGTCATCTTCTAGTCGACATACTGGTGCTTGTGGAACAAACAGATAGGGACAGGCCCCGTTACAACAAAATTAACATGTTAAAAAATAACCATGCACAGAACAAGTACAGACACACAACAACACGACAGAAATCCTACCCTCATTGTTGCAGTACCTCTCGGTCACCTGTGAAGAGCAGTGCCGCAGGCCTGCTCTTACAGCAATGTGCATGAAAATGAGATTAATACATTCCAGTAATGTGGTGCAAATGTGCAGATTGGGCACAGACTGTACACTGAGGCTGTTTGCATATCCTGGCTGAATATTGCAAAGATGCGCCATGCACAAGCAATCTGTTATCGTGCATTTCTGTTTGTGCAACTGAGTGCCATGGTGCATTTACTCAGGCAGATGTGTGATAGATGCCATACATCACTGCATCACGCAGGGCATGCATGGTGCACATCAGTGATGACAGTTGTGCTGTATCACACAGATATGACTGCGTGGCACACATGTGTGATAGGTGTCTGCGGCGCATGGGCCTTGCAGTACGCGGTATGGATGGCTGGAGTCATAGCAGTGAGCGGCCTTCATAAGATGGCATTGCGTGGCTGCCACACATGCATGGTAGCAGGGGGCATGACCTTAGTTTGCTGCGTGGCAAGACGCTACCGTGCATGCTCGGTAATGCGCCATTGAAGCCCTATCAAGCATTGCAATGGCACACACACCAACAGCATGCAGATGAGCATGTGTGTCCTATCGCACTACAGACATGGGAGAGAAGCCTGCAAGAATGTGGCCTGAGTATAAGCCAAGCAGCTGAAACCATCAAGATGGCATATGCTGCACACAGTGTGTCCACCAGCCAGCGCACCCATTGGTGGGAGGAGGTGGAGCTGGCAAACCTGTTGAACCTGGTGGTCCCAGGGAGGGCCAGCTATTTGGCCAGGAGGAGCTGGAGGGGGTAAGGTATGTGCTGCAGACTGACATTGCCAGTTGCCTCAGCAGGCAGACTGGCATACCATGCACAGTGGAGCAGTGCAGCCACCATTTTGGGGACCTCAGCAGAAGGGACAGGGCAAGCCTTGACCACCTCCATGTCATGGTGTGGCAGGGCATGGTGCCAAACCCACGTATGTACAGCATGTGAATGTGTGCCAATATGGTTGTTGTTATATGTCACGGGTGTGGCTGTGCCCGACACCATCTAGTGTGGATGGTGGCATGCCATCTGTATCGAACATCGGATGTGGTACACTATGCCACATAACGGTCTATTGTGGACAGCACAGACTGAGCCCACCCTCTATAAGGTGCATGTGTACAGTGGCACAGTCCCGTGTCCATACCACTGTGGACACCACCTGCCAACAGAGGCTGACATGATGCTGTGTGTTACCTGTGAATGGGCATCTGGTCAGGGTAAGGTGCCATCAGATTCAGCACGCACAATGGGCGATGGTGTACAGGCCGCATGACCTTAGCAGTACCCTTGAACCAACCATGGGCATAGTGCAATGAGTGGCTATGGCACTGAGCATCATGGCTATTGTGCAGTGTGACAGTATATGTCTGTCACATGCCACCGTTGCCCATATGTGCCCATGCATGTGGCCTGCCATATACCACAGGCCATGCAACAGGATATGATACATGGATATGGCGTTACCCATCATGGCCATGTGTGACAGTCCCCCTGCTGAGCACCACATGTCCCTGTGCAGCACAGTCCACCATGTGGCCATGCATGATGGGGGTGCTGGCATGCAGCAAGGCACAGCACAGTGTATCGTGGTGGTTGCCCATATTGCATCCCGATGTTCCTGTGTGCTGTTGCCATGGCACAGCTACAGGAACTGCAGGATCCCAGATCACAAATGTGTCCAATCGGTGTTCACAATGTGGCCTGAACTCATTCCTTGGAACATCATGGTGTCATTGCCAATGCATCCATAACTCCATGCCGTAGTATATGCTGCAGTCCTGGGGCACAGTCCCACTGTGCTCTGTAACACCCTGGCATGCCATGGTAGATGTTTGGAGCCACACATGTGTGGGTGGCGGACATGGCTATGGGGGTGCAACTGCCCTGTACATTGCAGCCTTCCACACCCTGATGTCCAGCATGTCATCCCATGTGTACGATCCTGCCACCTGCACTGTGCACATGTTTTCCCAGACCTGTGCCACATGGCATGTCTGCTGTGGCTGTGTGGCCCCTAGCCATGTTGTGCTGCCATCCCCTGCATGGTTCCACTGCACACAGTGCATGCAGGCACATTGCAGAGGCCATGTGCCACACACTATGTCCCATTCCTGCTACATGTGGACCATGCTGGGGCCAAGTACACACTTACCCATGGTTGTGTAGGTGATGGGGTTATGGGGGAACCGCTTGACCAATTATGGTCTGTGGCATGCAGTTTGGGTATGTCCAGGTGATGGCCACATCACACATATGTGGTGGCAATGGTGTGCTGTTGCCTGTTCTGTGCTGCTGTCAGCCTCAGGAGACCCTGCAATGTCCAGTGTGTCTGGACACAGACCATCAACACCTGCACAGTGTACACCACACAACCATGCACATGTCACACCCAGTTCAGCATGTCCTCCTGTTGTATGGTCACTGACATGTGTGTGCCCCAGTACTGCTCACCATGGCCCCTGTGCTGTGCACCATATGGTCACGGTATGCTGCTGTTGTCTGGTCATCATTATCTCCCCCCCGACACCCTCGCATGCTACATGTCATACATTGCTCCAGTGATGTGCCCTCATACTATGCCACTGTGTTGTGTTGGGATTCCGGTATGTTACTGTGTTGTGCCCAGTTGTGCCTCTACAGGGTATTGGTATAATCATGGCCATCCCCTGAGTGCAGTGCAGGGTATATCCTTGCCCGGTGCATACTGTGCCATGCACATGGTCAGACACTGCATTTGGTGTTGTCACACCATACACCGACAGCTATGTGTTGCATGCACCTCTGGCTGTAGCTGTGTGTTGGTGTTGTTTAGTGTTCACCATTGGCTGTTGCCTGCCAGCCCCTCCTACTGGCCTACACCATCGTGTCACTGTGCGACCTGTGTGTGAGGCACAGCAGAAGGTGTGACCACCCCCTGTCCCTCATCGGTGACACCACACATGTGGCCATCTGTGTATCTGCCACCATCCATTGTGCAGGTTGTGGGAAGAGTCAAAATGGCCCACCCAGTTGCCTGGATACATCCATGTGGGCCCCCTCTGTTGGGTACATGGCCACCAACTGGATTCTGCGAATGTGTGTTGTTCTCATCTTTTTAATGATCATAATAGTGTGTATGTAGGGCCCTGCCAGTATGTGTGTGCTGCAGACACAGTGCTAGGGTATCACATTGTTATAACATGGTGTTCTGTGTGTATTATCCTGGGCTGTCCACTACTGGTTTATCAGGTGGGATCCCTGTACTCCAGTCTGGCCTTGGTTGTAGTTGTGCCATGCAGCCATGCCCACTGGCACAGCATTTGGCCATTTCATTGCCCCCTCCATACACAGTGTGTGCCACCCTGTTTTGGCAACCTATGAGCTGGCTGTGCCCAGTGATGGGTGTCAGCCACAAGGCACCCCCCCTGTGGTGGGGACATGGGCATGTGCCTTGTTCGCATGTGGACTCCTCTGCCCAATGTGGTCTGTGCATAGGTGTTGCCCTATGGTGCTACACACAGTTCTATTGGGGGTGATCTGTGGGTTTGGCATGCCTTCATGGCACATCAGGGATGGTAACTGGGTACATGCTCATGCCCATGCCCATTGCCATGGCCCTGCCACTGTGCCTGATGGGTTGTGTCCCTGTCCACTGCATGTACATTGGACCAGTGTGGGGTTGTTCCCCCCATGGCTGTGCAGCATCTACCATTATTTGGCTGGCATACTGATGCCAGTGTCCACTCCTGCATGGACATCTGCACAACTGTGCCCAGGCATACCAGACTATGGGTGTTGTCCTGGGCAGTGAGGGTGTTGCTGTGTCCACACCTGGGTACATACTGCATGCCATCCATCCTTGCCTGCATGTAAGGCCCACTGTGGACAGTCAAGTATGTCTGTAGTGGTGCCTCCAGTACACCTGTGCCAGTGGTCGGCCACCTGCGGTCATCTCACACACACCTCTGTGTCTGGGTGGTGTGCTGTGGTGGAGGCCACTGTGCATCCATCACATAGCCATGTGACGCTCAGCAGTGTCAGTGGCTCAGTAGGTAGCACACATGCCTCTGAGGCTGGGAGATCAGAGGGCTGTGGGTTCAGTTCCCAAATCTGGCACTTGGGTTAATATCCCAGTACTGACACTGTATTGCAGCATGAGAGGGGTGCTGCACTTCTGAGGTGCCGTCTTTTGGTTGAAATGTTAAACCGAGGTCCGATCTGCCTGGATTGGTAGTAGTAAGAGTGGATGTTAAAGATCCCATGGCATTTATCGAAAAGAGTAGGGGAATTTTTTATTGGACAAAACTGCAAGGGAAAACAGGGAAAAGTATACAGGAAAAACAAGCAAACAAAATACAAAAATAATAATGCAAGAAACTAAAACCACTAGGATAAGCAAGAGAAAACATATGTGGTACCAAAATTCTGCATGAAGTAAACAAAAAATACAAAAGAACAGAAGGAAGTTATAGCTCAAAATATAGCAGAGCATTACACCAAAAGTAAAACAAAAAACACGTAAGGTCCAGAAACAGCCATCTAATCCCATTCCCCCTCCCTATTAAACCAGAAAACGAAGGCCAAAAATAAAGGGGCAAAAAATGTTTCCCGAACAAGTAATCAATAGTTCATAAAAAAGGAAGAAGACCCCAACCCTTCCACCAGGAACGGAAGGAGGAGTCAGAAAAACAAGTCTGTCCTTGTGAAACACTATGAATTTTCTGTTCAAGTTTAAGTTTCATACCCAATAAAGATAGCTATTTCTGTTGTAACACAAACTTACATCTGGTTTGCCAGATAATCCATTTAACAAGAGCAAAAATAACCCGAGTTGTCCCCACTTGAAAACCACCCCAACATTGCATATCATAATGCCCATAAATCAAAGTATTATAATCCATTTTCTGCAATTGTGGTATGCACCAAGAGGATGCCAACAAGGGCCAGAAACCTATAATATAGGGACAGTGAAAAAATAAATGTGCCATCGTTTCCACCTCCAACCCACAGCTCTCCCTCAGACAGGATCTGTCCTGTATACATTTATGAAAATGGTTTCCGCGAACATTTAATCTGGAATGGCAACAAAGCCAAACTGAGTCCCATACTTTAGGAGGGATCCTGGGATCCGTCAGCTGATGAAGAACATTAGAAAGAGCCACCGTGTCCGGTAAAACAAAACAGGGGGTAGTAAAACAAACAGAATGCAAAAGGGATTGGTATTCTGCCTCCCTAGTGTTGTGCAAAAGATCATGAGAGGTAATACGCCAAAGATTTAATTTCTTACATACCTCCAAAAGATAAGGTGATAAATCAAGTGGAATATTTCGAAAAACACCCAATGACTGAGTAACCCATCTGTTCCAAAAATATTGGCACTGATCCTGGAACAGGGGAACCCAAAGGAGTTGTTCCTAAATTAGAATGGACACACAATTGGAATAGAGAAACATGGTAAAAAGAAAAAGCACAGGGTTTACCTTATTTAAACCACCCTCACTAATAGGCCAGTTAAGTACTGTGTCTCTTAATAGGGTTAAGCCGGCTCCCCCAGAGTAATTGAAAGGCCACACTGTACATTTTACTTCAAACTTTACTGGCAAAGGGTAAAGATGTCTCACATTCAAGAATAAAGGCAAAATAAAAGTTTTATACGTATAAACTCTTTTCTTTTTTGTCATGGGGTAACCCTTCCATCTATCCAACTTTTCAGCTGCCTGAGATAAGGCAAGGTCCCAATTCAAAAAAGCTGAATTGGGGCACCAAACCAAAACCCCAAAATTTTAATAGGGGGATCAGATATTGGGAAACCTCCGATCTCATGCAGGACAACACCAGGAACATGAATACCCAAACCCTTACTCTTTTATCTATTAATTCTAGAACCAGAGATCACAGGAAATGAATCCTCTACATTCATAGCATGGACACCTGAGACTGGATCAGCAACCAAAATGGTGGTATCATCAGTGTATGCAAAGGCAACTGGAAAAGAACTACCCCCTATTCCCACCATAGGCGAAATATCCTGTACAACATTCAATTTCCTCAAAAAAGGGTCCAAAGAAAAAACATAGAGAAGCAGACTCAGTGGGCACCCTTGACAAACTCCTCTCCAAATCAAAACTGACCTCCCCAATCTACCATTCAGCAGGGTCCGAGAAGAGGCATATTGATAAATAATCCGTAACCAATTAACAAAAACAAGAGGGATACCATAATAATCTAGCACCTGGAACAAAAAGATATGAGGCACTTCATCAAAAGCCTTAGCCTGATCTAGCGAAATCAGATACCCTGAGGACCCAGGCCCATTAAAAACCTCACGTAACAGCTTAGTCACATCTCCCATAACCCTCTGGGGAATGGCACAGGTCTGCCCAGGGGACAGAATATCCTCAGCCACCCAAGATAAACAGTTACACAAAATTTTACACAAAATCTTCCAATCTACATTCAAAAGACTAATAGGACGCCAGTTTCGAAGATCAACTTTGTCTCCCTTTTTATACAAAAAAATCAAAAGACTGTCAGCAAGTGCTGTAGGAAATGCGACAGTGCCAGATAAAACATCATTAAAAATGAGAACCAAAAATTTACTTATAAGACCTACTGCGTTTTTATAGAATTCTCCAGGTACACGATCAGGACCAGGGGAAGACCCATTATGCAATGTACCAATCACTGCCATAACCTCCTGCTGAGATATGGGTGAAATAAGTTTTTGCTTATCAGCCTCTAATAATTGAGGCACATCCAATTGACTTAGAAAGTCAGCAATACCAGCCAAAGGGGGAGAGTTATTGCTACAGAAGTTTCCACAAAGTCAGTAACAATGCCTTCAGTTCCCTCCCCAGTGTCCACAAGCATACCAGAATCAGTTTTTAATGCTTCCATATACTTAGACTCTATCCATCTAGCACAACAATCATAAGGATTCACAGTCTGTGATTTACCCTGCGTACCAAATTTTTGTTCCAAAAAAGAGAGAATGGGCCCTATAATATTGAAACTGACACATTTCCACCTTAACAGCTTGAATGTCCTCAGCAAGGTCTTCCCCAGTTTCAACTGACCAAGATAAAAGCCGCTGAAGCTTATCTCTAAAATACAAATAAGTAAGATATCTATTATTTGCTGCTGTTTTGAACAAAGAACCCCATAAAGTTTTCAAGTCTCGTTTGGTATCCTGCCACCAAAGCAAGGAATTATCATATAATTCATATACAGGAAATCTGGCATCCAATTCCTCCTTAATGGTAGCCCAGGCAGCCTCATCTGATAATAAGGTGGAATTCATCCTCCAAACAGGATTGGGGCCAGGTTTATTTAAAGGACGTCCCACAACTGTTGTAATTAATCTGTGGTCAGAGGTTTTAACTGGAAAAACTGAAAAAGACCATACCGGGACCCAATGAGAGGCAAACCAGAAGTCAATTTGTGTTGACAAATGACCTTTAGAATATGTATGCTCCGGTAACCTGGAAAAACCAGCTGCACAATCTTTGAGCCTAGCTTGAATATACATTTTGTTCAAAAAGTTAGAATCAGAGTATAGCTTTTGTGTCCTGCCAGTCTTATCTGAAAAAGAGAGGATACAATTAAAGTCTCCCCCCCCAAAAACATAGATCTGGTGGTATATAAGTAAGGCTGTACTTTCTGTAGTAAAGCAATCCTATGAAACTTAGTCTGAAAATTATAAACATTAATAAAACACGTCATTAGTCCCAAGTCTAGCATTTAAAATACATGCCCTCCCAGGAACCAAATCAATAATGAGAGAAACATGAAAATCAGGATTCAAGATTAGAAATCCCACCCCTGAACATGGATCCTCACCCAAGGACCAAAAAGAAGAACCCCACAACCAATCTTTAGATGCCTGCTAGGTTTCCCGGTTGGTATGCAGACGAGTATCCTGCACCAGGCAAACATTCAGTCGATGACCTACAAGGATAGAAAAAGTGGTTAATCTTTTTTTCCAATTTTTAATACTATTAGCATTCAGGGATCCCACAGATAGGCACCACTCCATGGTCAAGTGTCAGAAGCAACCGGGACTTCAGAGACCACAGCTGTCACAGTTTTAGCAGTAGAGCGCTTTGACTTTTTCTTCTTCTTAACTCCGCCTTTCTTAGAAACCAGGGGAGTATCAGTGTCAGTCACACATTCAGGTTGAGAAGTAATCAAGGAGGAGGAATCTGAATCGGCCTCCTCATCCTTCCATTGCTTTTGCTTAGTGAGAGGGAGAAATTGGTAGGACACACTAAGGCCTGTATCACTCCCTGCACAAATACTCTTACTCAGTTTCTGAGAAGCGCTGCATGTCAGCCATTTAGTTTTCTGCAATTCCCATTCATCAGTCAGGGGGGCATCCGAGAAACAGGGAGTGAAGAAGGGCCTGGCAGCACATTGGAGTCACAGGCCAATACATCAGATTCATGAGGAGATGATGCCCCAGGGATTTCCACAGGTGCCTGGGTAACTCCATCAGAAAGCATGACTCCTTTGAAAGGGCAGTCAGCAGATACAGAAGAAGGGACCACCGACCCAGCAGGGGAAGGTACAGGGGAGGAAGCCAGGTCAGAAGACAGGGGTGGACAAGGGCGAGTAGAAAGGTCAGGATCAGACTGTTCCTCAGGCTGTGGAGGATCAGCCTCAACACTATCATCAGAAACCAGTCCTTCCGCATTGTGAGAGGCCCAGGGACAATCCTTGAAAGTGTGGGTGAGGTCATCACAAAGGTTGTACACCACCGGGGTCTGACATGTGAAAGCTACATGACCAATACCCCCACAAAGGGAGCACTTCATTTTGTCAAAGACATTGCTCAAGTGGGTGCGTGCCCCACACCTAAAACAGGATCGAGGTTGACCTGCATAAAAAATAAAGCCCCTATCTCATCCAAGATAGAAACAGCTAGGCAGATGCTGGATACTGCCCCTGTCTTGAGGCAATTTCACTCGAATCCGCCATCCCCCAGTCCAAATATCTTCAGAATCCAAAATAGGATTCAGGAGACCCAGAATAGAGCATTTCATCTGCAACCAGAACAAAATATCTGAGATAGCCACCCCCTCATTTTTAAATAACACAGTAACAGTCCTGAAAGTTGGTTTAGTCAGAGGAACAACAAAAGCCTTCCATTCAGGATTATTACAAACCCCCTGGTAATGCTCCCAAAACAACTCCAGGCCACCAGCAGTCTTAAAACTGGCATCAAAGTTGGGGTCACCGGTGTGTATTAAGGCATAAATTTCATGAGTTGAAAAGCCCACACTGTCTTTCAAGAGGGTACGACCCACATAGACACGATCAGGACATACATCAAGACCCCCTTTATATTTGATACGTACTGCATTTCTATGTTTGTCAGAAACCGGGAGTTCATGAAAAAGGCTCACATAAGATCTATGAGAAGAGCCCTGGCCAGAGTTATCTGGAGGCCCAGGTCCCCCTGAGGCAGGGGAAGGGGGAGGGGGGCTGGATGATCAGGAGTAGGCTCAGGAGAAATGTGCAGAGAATCAGGTATTGGATGCACGGGGTTACTATGCAGACAGAAGCTACTGCAGGAGAAACAGGCAAAGACTGTAATTTGGCAACAGGAAATAAAACTGGGGAATCACAAGAGTCCAAGGTGAAGGGGTTCAAGGTCAGCTGAAGTAACGCTCGGCCTAGTAGGCGACACCCAAGGACAACTAGGACGAGGCTTAACCCACCCAGCAAGCCTGCAAGGCCTCAGCCACCTTGTGACCAGTCACTAAAACATTCTGGTCATATTCAGGACCATCCTGAAGAACAGCATCTCCTGATTCAGTGGGCAATGGTCGAGGAACAGAAACCTCGGGTGAATTCCGTGACTCCTGCCCATTAAACTCAAGGTCCTGTTGAACACCCCCCCAATCCCACAACAGTACATGAAGTCACAGTAGAGAAAATTTTATTGGTACTTTCCTGTGAGCTGGAAGGAGCAGCAGTCCGGTCAGATGAAAAGCAAACAGCTCACGCAGGAGGTGCATCCGTATCAGGGCTGCAGCATACTGCGGAAGATAAACTGGAACATGTTTCAGGAGGAAGAGCCTTCAGAGGTAGCAACCCAGTCTCCAATGATAAGCCGCTCGCGTGGCTATGCAGCTCAGCTTGGGACTCGTAGCGCTCCTCCTCCACCAAATGCGCCTCCAGAAAATCCCTCCTTTTCAGAAACAGGAGACCAGATTGCAATTCCATTGGGTGAACTGAAAGGTTAGGCAACTCAGGAAGAGCACTAGAAATGCTAGAAACCAGAGAGTCATGTACCATAAAAATGGATGAATCCTCAGAGTTAGGCACGGTTAAATCCACAGCAGGTATCTTTAAATCCACTTCCATCTTCTCAGAGACAGAAGAAGCCTCATAGAGATTAGGTACAGAGGAAGAGGCAAGCTCCCCTGAACCCAGAGCCAGCTCATGACCAGCTCCACCACCAGAGTCCATGGGAGCCGACGTCTTGGTCAAGGACCAGGATGACAAAGGTTCCTCCACAGGTGTGTAGGGGAATTTTATTGAAAAAAATGGACTTCAATACAGAATAAAACAGAAAACATCAAAACAAAAATCATATTGAGCAAATACAGTAACAAAGAGAAAAACAATAAAATATATCAATCAGTCCATGCGATATAGTTAATCCAGAGACATTTAGATTGTTCACATGAAACATGGTCAAGATCATAGTGCATCAGTCTTTTAATAGCCTTACATACAGTAGCAAGCAATTCAACACTGGAAATAAATTTCTGCTGCAAAATCCAGAGACACCTAGATTGCCAAATATGAAACTGTATGATACATAAAATTATGTATATGGTGTGGCAGTTATACCTAACGAACGTATTTTGTAAGGGACCAAACATTATGGTAGGGTAATCAATATCCCTAAATCCAGTCTCATTCCAATGGTCCGCCAGTAATGACCAAAATGATCTTATATACGAACAATCTGAAAATAAGTGACATTGGGTTTCTAAAATTTGGTCACAATTAGGTCTAGTACAATACCTTTCTGATAATTGTTTATGTTTATTATTACACTTGACCCCCAATCTCCCATAATTGCTTAACCATAAACAATCCCAGGCATATGATGGGATCTTTCTATTCATTTTTAATATCCATTTTTATTGAGTTTCCGATGTGATTACAGACAAGACAAACAAGACAGATAACCCTGGCATCCCAGGGTACACAATCCAAAAACTGATTGTGTAAACTATTTACAATAAAACAATTTACAGACACCAGGAGGCATCAACCCCCCCCAATCATACCAACCCCCAAACTTAACAATGTTCCCATAATCAAGCCACCTATTGCTCAATATGTCTAGCTTCCCCATATCTATCTCACTGGGGTCCCATGCAGTTTGGCCTGAACACTCCTAGCCAGGTTGGAATTAAGCTGTAACCTGCAGAGGTAGAGCCTCCCGTAGCCCCCGGAAAGAGAGAATCCCCAACCCTCCTGCACTAAGGCAGACCTCCCTATTATCACTCAAACAAGTCCTCAAGCTTTATTGGACCTCTTATTAACTAAATCTGTCCTAACAACTCCTAACCTATCCATATGCCATATTTTCTTTAATTTCAAGTTTATTAGCTAAACACAGCCCCACAGACAGACCTGTGTGATTCGAATATTTCTTTATTGGGAGTAAATTGCCTCCAACGGCACCCACCTTTTAATATACAACTCTTTCTTCCCCTCTAAGTAAACAAACCTTTTAATTCTGTTAAGGGCCCCCACAAGATCTCCCACCCATTGCTCGTACTCATAAAGCTGATCGTCCTTCCAATGTTGAACCACAAATGATTTGACTAGGAACGCAATTAGGGTTATATGATATTTTGATATTGTACCCCTCATTTGCGACAAATCCCCTAGAATACAGATCTCTGGTACAATATATTCTGAGTAATCGACATGGTTCATCACTCTCTTGATTTCTCCCCACAGGGTGAGATTTTACTGCAGTTCCATAACACATGTAGTAAGTCCCCTTCTCTTGACCACACCTAAAACACAGGTCTGTCTGCCTAAGGCCTCTTTCAAATAGCTTCACAGGGTAAAATATAAATTGGAAGCTAATGAAAAATGCAGACTTCTATATTTGGGTATTGTTATATATTTGCTATTTTTCCACACGCTGGCCCAGTCGATGTTTTCGGGGCCAACCTGTTGGACCCAGTACGACACCGGAATGGGGAGCCTGGACCAAAAACTCACTAGGACTCTATATATCTGTGATAAGGGTCTAGATTTGGGGTCAACCTCCTAGCCTGTCCCAGTTAAATGAGCCATCTGACAGTCCCCCGTTCTCTTTAAAACCCCTCCAACAAATGTATAATTTGCATTCTTTGGAAAAGGGCATTCTGTCACGTTGCATTGGGAGGACTACTCTGTTATCTTGAATGACTTCCTTTAGGTGAAGGCCGAGCCCACACAGCCCATCTCCCTTTAAGTACCTTGCTCCCTATAAGTAGATTGGGATTACCCACCAGCGGTTGATCTTGAGCCTTCATTTGGCGTCTTTCTGTGCTCGAGTTAGATATGACCACCAGGCATCTGCTCCCTTCTTAACTGGGCCTCCCACTCCAGCCATAAAACACTGAGCAATATTAGCATATAATGGGGCTTCTGGGAAAGCCCAGCCTCTCAAAGTATGAGATTCTAAATACAGCCACTCCAGAACATAATCCTCTCCCTCCAGACCACGGCCCAGCGATTCATCAAACCTAACTGCCCTGCTACATAGTACAGATGGAGGTCTGGAAGTTTAAGCCCACCTAAGTGGGAGGGGAGGCGTAGATCCTTATGTTTTTTCCTAGGGGGTTTACCCCCCCCCATAAAAAGTCAGATAGTACTTTCTTGATCGCTATAAACCATTTTTTAGGTATACTATATGGCACTAAATATACTGGGTATAGTAACCTCGGTAGCAAATTCATTTTAATAAGCCCAAGCCGGGCCATAAAATTTAGGGGTAGCTTATTCCATCTTATTAAATCTCCTTAATAGCTGACAGCGTCCCTTCCATATTGACTTCTGCCCCTAACTCGGAATTCCTTGTAATCCAAATACCTAAATACTTAAGTTTATTCGACACCCATTGAACTCCTAGTTGAGCAAAGTCCGCCCGATACACATGTGGCGTCAGGGGGAGGATCTGTGTTTTGGTCACATTGAGCTTATAATTAGACACTTTGGCAAAACTGTCGATTAGCTCTCTAGTTTTCTCAAACCCCTCCACCGGGTCCCTGAGATGTAGCAGAATGTCATCCGCGAAAACTGAGAGCTTCAGTTCTTTTCCCAGGATCACCACCCCTTTTATCTGTCTATCCATATTTATGGCCCTCAACAAGGGTTCCAAATAAATATTGAATAATATTGGGGAAAGTGGGCAACCTTGTCGGGTTCCATTTTTCAATTGAATCTCCCAAGAGACATAGCCATTACATAGAACTCTAGCCGATGGGGCAGCGTATAGATTTTTAATGCCTTTAAGGAAGCCTTCAGGAAAACCCATCCTCTCCATTACGGCGAATAAGAAGGGATGTGAGACCCTATCAAATGCCTTCTCTGTGTCTAAAGACATTAACGCTAGAGGTAATTGGGAGTCCACTGCATAACTCAGAATGTGATGGAGTTTCCTCAACACATCAAGAGCACCCCTCCCTGGCATAAACCCCACCTGTTCCTGACTAATTATAGCTGGTGCTATCCGCCATATTCTATTAGCCAGTATTTTTGTCAGAATTTTGACATCCTGATTCATTAATGCAATAGGTCTATAGCTAGATAATTCGTCTCTGGGTTTACCTGGTTTTGGGATTAGGGTAATATAAGCCTGATAGAGAGGGGGAGTGGGGAACCCCTTCTTGATTTACACTATTGAAGAATTCCTGAAGAAGGGGCATTATAGTGTGTATATGGGTCTGGTAGAACTTCGCTGTAAGACCATCTGGTCCTGGTGTCTTACCCAAAGGCAGTGATTTAATTACCTCTATAATCTCTGCTACACTTATAGGCTGCTAAATCCTGGCCTGCCCGGATCTAGAACATGAGAGGACTCCATCTAGAAACGTCTCCATATCTTTCTCTCCCACCCTGTGTCCAATTTGGTATAGTTTTTAAAATAAAGTGCAAACGTATCTACTAGAGCCCTGGGGTCAACTATCACCTTCCCCTCATGTCGAATAGATGTCACTGTTCTACTTGCCTCCCACTCCCTGACTCCGGCCGCCAGCAGGCGTCCCGGAACATCTCCCTTCAGTAAATACTTAGCTTTAATCTTCAATAGCCAATAATCTATCTTACCATAGGTAATGTCCCCCAGTTCCCACCTTAAGCTTTTAAGCTCCCCATCTATTTCCTCTGAAGTCCCCTCTAAGGGGGTCAAAAAACGTATAGCTCTTACTAAGAAATCCTCTTTAGCTCTCCTCTGCCTGTTTCTCTGGGCTGTCAGCTCCCATGCTGTTCCCGCATACAGAACCTTACAGGTTGGCCACGCCAGTTTCCTATTTAACAGGGTAGGTAATTGTTGCTGTATAATACATATCAGGGCTCCCTCAAGTTCATCCTTAGCTAACGGGTCCGCCAATACCGCATCGCTCAACCGCCATCGAAGTGGTCTAGGCGCACCACTCTTCGGTTCCCACGTCAACTTAATTGGGGAATGGTCCGAGAAAATTCTGGCTTCCATCTCCACCCCTTTGATGCCCACTAATACCTCCCTGTCAACTAAAAAGAAGTCAATACGAGATTGAGTCTTGTGTGCTGCCAAGTAAAATGTCATATTGTTACCGCCCATAGCATGGGTGCGTATTGGATCCAAGCGCCATAGAGTCTAACATTTTATTCAAGCCACTTGGGCCCTTGTTAATAGCCCTCTCACTGGTGGGATTCTATCCACCCAGTTATCCCATAGACATTCCAGTCCCCTGCTATGATAAGCACAAGTCCCGAAAAACCAACTATATCCCTCTCAATCGAAGCAAAAAATTCCGGGTTGGAAGGCGTCAGGCCATATATAGAGGCTACTAGAGTAGCCCTACCATATAGTAAACCGGATATATAGACCCCTCTACCATCTTTTCTTATCATCACCTGGTCTATACTATACGGGCATGACTTCCTAATTAGGATTGCTACTCCAGCTGAGGCCCTCTCCGTACCCGTTCCATAAACCTGACCCACCCATACTCGCTTGAGGGTACCCAATTCCTCTGTCAATAAATGAGTCTCCTGTAAGGCAACAATATGGGCCACCAACTGATCCAAGTGTCTCATAATAATGAGCCGCTTACGTCTACCCCTGAGTCCTTTAACATTCCATGAGATTAATCTAATACTTGCCATTCCCATAACTAAATGTCGCAGTACAATTACTGGGCCCCAGAACCTTGCCTGAGCCTGCCCTTTTTGTCTCTACCTGGCTGGATTCTCTCTCTTTCCCAAATCCCTCCTCCCCCCTAACCCCTCGCCCCTGATCTCCGGATCGTACACCTATGAATCCTCGGATCATCGATGAGCTCCTACCCAGACCACTCCCCAGCCCCTCTATGACCTCCAACTCTCTGAGATCAAACTATAATCCTCTCATAACCAAATATTACTTTTTCCTTACACCTTAATTTTCTAAATATAAAACTGGTTCCATCTGAATACCATTTTAAAACCATGAGGTTTAAAGTCCTCGTCCTAACCCAACCTCATTGTACCCCATTCGCCCCTCACCTAAGCTGCCAAACTGGTAGTAGGCAGAAGTACCAGGAGTCCAATGATTGGGGAACTCCTTTTTAAGGACCATTCTAGCAGCTCAAAATTAAAGCCTTTATTTATCAGATATCCGGATCCCTCTGTCCCTCCTTACCCAGCCTATCCCGTCCGCTTCTGACACCTAAATTAGCATCTCCCCCTGAATAATCTCATATTGAACCCAGCAGAATATATATAATAGTGTTAGTGAATTGGCCCCTTTCAGTTCTCCACCCCTTCCTCCTGCGTTCTAAATAAGGTTTCAACCTCAACCTATTCCTTTTTGAAGTTGAGAGAAAATAAAATAAAAAACAAATTAGCCAGTTCACAGTCTCAGCCTTGGAAAACAATCAGGTCTTTTCCAGGAGACCGGAGCAGCTCATGTCGAGACTCTAAATAACTCTGGCAGCACTATTCGCAGCCCTTCCAGTGCTTCCTTAGCCGTGAGATAACGCTTTCTCCTGCCTGCAACCGAACCACCAAAGTCGCCGGGTACTGGAGCCGAAACTTGATCCCGCCATATATAACTTCTTTTAATGTCCACATATTCTTTCTTTTTCCTCTCACAGTGGGTGTTTGGTCCTGGAACATCCACAGGGTGGTGCCATTCCATTGCAGAGATTTCTTTGCCTTGCTGCATGAAAGTACAAACACTTTTCTTTATAATTAAGAAAGCATAATGATAACTCGGGCCTGGCCCCGGTGTGATACCTCCCTCAGAGCCCTATGAGCTCTCTCCAAGTTGTATGCTTCTCCATAAGGTGATGGACCAAATTGCTTAAGTAACAGGTCCTGAATGAACAACACACAGTCAGCTCCTTCTGCCCTCTCTGGCAACCCTGCTAAAATTAAATTATTCCTCCTACTCCTCAACTCTTGGTCTTCCAGCCTCTCCTCCAGCTTTTTAATCTGCCTCTTGACCAGAACCAGCTCCTGTTCCGAGGTGGAAATTCTTCTCTCCTGAGACACAATCCTGGCTTCTGCATCCCCCATTCTCTGGGCTAACGACTGCAGCGCTGGCTTAACTGCTGCAAAATCCAGTACAAGCCCCTGAAGCAGCTGTTTAATCTCCTGCAGGTCTCCGTTGCCTGCCTGAGGCTTTTCCTCCTCTTCTGCCACCTCCTCCTGCTCTTCGGGGCTGGGGGACTGGGGCTTAGGCCTTTTAGAAGCTGGGAACCTCCCTACCAGAGGCTCAGTACTCTCGGCGTCCATCTTCTATGTGAGCGCACGGCTTAATGCCTCTCAGAAACGGCCGCCGCCTGTTGCACTGCAGACCCGAGCGATTTACAACTGCCGGTTAATTTTAGCTCCCAATCGAGTCTGCAGATCTTCCGACTTCACGGTCAGCCGAAATAGCGCAACTTGGGTCAGCCTGTAGGAGATTTAACTTAATTAATTAGCTGTGGGCCTCGGAGCGGTCTGTAGAGTGTCTCTCTCATTCAGCTCATCACGTGATCTCCGGGATCTTTCTATTCATAAGGTGTCACAAAACATCTAACTTTCTATTTGCCGGACAGTCAAGAAAAACAACTTTCCACCATATGTTCAACAGACAGAATGTGCTTATACACCTTCCTATCCAAGCTCTGGAGATGACAAGGGGTAATGTCCCACTGAATAACTTGCTTCATACATTACAGCATAGAAGAAGGTAAATAAGGAAGTTTAGATAATAATCTAGGCTTCTTCTCTTGCCAACTAGGCATACATAAATGTAACCAATGTTCTACCAAATGCCTCCATAAAACATCCCCAGGTTTCAAAACTGACCCCAAATTATAAAATAAAAAAAATATTAAAAAAGAAAGCAATAGGGTGGATCATAGCAACCCCTCCCTCAGCAATTGGGAGATAGGATAATTCTCTCTTAATAGGGTTTAACCGAGACCCCCAGAACGCTTGAAAAAAAACCACTAAATAACTGAGTCCAAATACGGAAAGGTGGAAGGAAAACATAACTGGTATACAAGAATATTGGAGTAAGAATAGTCTTAATTAACATAACCCATTTCTTTTTAGAAAGTTGCTGTCCTTTCCATTCCCCAACTAAATGAGTCCCCCTACCTAGGGCTACTTCCCAGTTTCGTTCTGCCATGTCTCCAGGACCAAACTGTACCCCCAGAATCTTAATAGGTTCTCTGGAAACAGGGATTTCTGCTACGACACCAAAGGGTGGCACAGGAGTGGACCCAATGACTACCCTTGTACTCTTACTATAATTAATCCTGCAACCAGAAATACTCAAAAAAGTACTAATAGTGTCCGGTAAAGCCTGGACTGAAAACTGGGGGGCTAAAATCAATACCAGATCATCTGCATAAGCTAGTACCTTTTGTTGTGGCAGGGTGGGAGAGACATCAATACCTGTCAAAGCATAGTTGGATTGTAACACACAACAAACAAGCTCTCAGCCTAGGAGTAGAGCTATGGATTCTAAGATGGCGGCCATGCTGGGCTAGCCGTCGGACTGCTACTGTTTTAGTTCATTTTGTTTATTTGAGTGCTCATTTTGTTTTGCTTCGTGATCGCCTTTACGATTATTTTACACTCATTTTGCTTGTAAGTTTTATTCTCAGTGGCACGGACATTCCATTACTTTGGGAATCTAGAAAGTCTTTGGGGTCAGACCTGGCTTCCGCTGATCTCTGAATTTTGCCTGACTTCGACCTATGGAGGGTATTTGAGAGCCTCCTTGATTACTGACAGCTCGTTTGCTTAGCGCGGTTGGGAATATTCGACGAGCACAATAGATTGATTTTTTTTGGGACGTGAGTGAAACTGCAGATTATTGGGGGCTGTTACTGTTCGTTTGAACTTGAGCATTGTGAGACTACTCTGCTGCAGTACATTGGAGCCGTGGATGTGGATGTTCTTCAAGCAAGTCTGTCTTTGTTGGAATTTGTGTGCTTTGGATATTTTATCAGGAGCTGTTTTGTGTCCTTGTTTATTGGGCATATTGGTCGATCTACCTGGACCCCTCGGCTTTACTGTGGCATTATTTAGTTGATGGCTCATGGGGTTGGGATTAGAGACTGCTGTAGGCTGACCCATCGTCCCGTTCCTAGACTCTGGTGGAATCATTGAGAAGGGCTGATCCGGCTGGAGTCGTAGTGGGGGTCACCACTATGCCCGGTATTGCCTCTGGGTCAATTGACTTGACGTATCGTGGCTGATACACCTTCCTTTTTTGCCTTTCGTTTTTCCTGGAATTCCTTATATTGGGGGCCTTGTTTGGTATCTTGGCTGTTGGTATATTCTAAGGATGTGGGCCCAGTTCTGTTTAACTCTTTGAAGAAATGGAAAAACGTGGTTGGAAGAAGACTTCACAAGATAAGTGCTCGTGGACTAAATCGATTTATTGGACTATTTTGTATTCAATTTTTAGGATGTGTGTTATTTTGTTTTTTGTCAGGGAAAATTTCAAGCAGTGAGAGTGTTTGATTTTAATTTATTCTCCACCCTTTCGGTCCTGTGAGAGAGTTCCAGTGGGTGGTTTATTTATTTTTTCCTGTGTATATTTATTGCATTTTATTTTTTGTTGTAGTTGTTATAGTTGTTTTTACTATTTGTCTCGTGGTCGTGAGAGGACTGTGGGACTTAGACTAATTTTTTGAGTGCTTAATTGCTTTATTATATTATTGTTTATTTAGTTTTATGCTGGGTGGTTGAGTTTTATATTCGTAGTTTATTTTGTTTTATTTGGTTATAATTTTATGGCAGTCTGATGTGTTTGCCGGTTCCATTTGTTGTTCGTTACTCGGCCTCTGCTCTCCGCACCCTCCGCCCCTTCTTCTCCCCACCTTAACACCTCAGGTTTATCACCGTTGTTGGGCTTTGGGGATTGTGCGAAGGGGGAGAGCGAGGCGAGGAGGCGTTGGAGGGTGTGGACAATGGAGGGAGCATTGCTCTCCCATTTGGGTGGTAAGGCCTGGAAGACGCCCTGGGGCGAAATAGGTTCTGGAGCGTGGTAATCCCATTCTAGTTCCCATACCCAAGGGCATCTCTTCTTTTAGAGGGCAAGTGGTCGGGACAGTTCATCACCCTCGTCCAACTAGGGCGCTGTTGTGCAATGCCAGATCTGTCTGCAATAAGACTGCTCTTATAGCGGACTTTGTTGCGAGGGCAGATCTGGCCTGCATTACCGAGACCTGGTTGGATGGGAATGTGGCCCCAGTTTTAGAGGCCGCTGTTCCCACCGGGTTCTTGGTTTTACACCGCCCGAGATTGGATCATGGGGGGGCGGGGTAGCGGTCTGTTTCAAGACCAAGTTGGGTCTAACTGAAGTTTCAGTTGAGGAGGCCAGATCATTTGAGTGCATTGTGGTAGCTGGGGTGAGGTGCAGGATTGCTCTCATCTACCGTCCACCCGGGGATGAGAAGCTCTTCCTGCAGGAAATGGCTGATTTCGCCGCCGACATGGCCTTGGAATCTCCCAGATTGATGGTGCTGGGTGATTTCAAAGCCTGAGTCGACGACGAATCTTCGCCTTTTGGTCAACATTTCCTCCAGGTGATGTCATCTCTTGGCTTCACGCAGGTTGTTTCCACAGCTACTCACAAGGGAGGGCACTCTCTTGATCTGGTCTTCCTCCTGGGGGTTGAGGCTTCCAACTTGGTGGTGGAACCAGTCAGCTGGTCTGACCATTACTTAGTTGGATTCAACTTTGTGGCCCCCCTGGGTAGGTCAGCCCCTGTGGAGATGATCAAATACCGTCCATTACGGGACATTCTCCCTGAAGATCTGTTGGTGGTTATTGACCTCTCGTTGTGTGATGAATTGTGCTCTGATCCTGAGCTGCTGGTGGTGGCCTATAATCGGGCCATCTCAGATGTCCTGGACCAGATAGCTCCATTCCGTGTTTGTCCCCTTCCGCGCCGTCCTGCCGCTCCTTGGTTTGATGGGGTGTTGAGAGGGTTGCGGAGGTTAGGGCGTAGGTTGGAGCGTCGCTGGAGGAAGACTGCCTTGGATGCCGACCATCATATTTTGCTAGAGCATTACAAGCTCTATCAAACTGAAATTTCCCATAAGAAGGCAGAATTCCTGTCCAGGGAAATCTCTGTCACTCAGAATCGACCGGCTCAGCTCTTCAGAACTGTTGACAGACTATGCAACCCAGCCTGTCAGCAGTTCTGTCGAGTTTTTATGCAGGTTGACAGTGAGGAGATCGCTCGATTCTTTGCAAATAGGGTGGAAGGCATTCAGAGGCAGTGTCCCCAGCCTCACTCTATGGTCATTGCAGTTGATCGGGGTGTTGTCCCAGAGCCCGGAGTTTCCTGGAGCTCCTTTGATCTTCCTGACCTCGTGGAGACTATGAGGATTGTCTCTGAGATGCACCCAACCTGTTGTATTTTGGATCGGGGCCCTACTTCCTTAATTTTAGGATGTAGTGAATTTATTGCCCGGTCCTTGTTCGGATAACTCGGTGTTCTTTGGAAATGGGAGTTTTCCCTAGCTCTCTGAAAGAAGGGGTGGTGACTCCCCTCCTGAAGAAAGCTTCCTTAGACCCGAATGATTTCACCAACTACCGTCCAATCTCTAACCTCCCTTTTTTGGGGAAGGTTATTGAAAAGGTTGTGGCGGCTCAACTTGACAACCATTTGACCATCCATAGTTTATACAAACCTCTCCAGTCGGGTTTTCATAAGAGGCATAGCACCGAGACCGCTCTGGTTCGGGTGCTCAATGATCTCCTGATGGCGAGAGATCGGAGACACTGTTCTATCTTGGTTCTCCTTGATCTATCATCAGCTTTTGATACTGTGGACCATGGGGTTTTACTCAACCATCTGAGGTTCATCTGTGGGCTCTCAGGTGTTGCCCTCAGATGGTTTTCATCTTACCTCCTGGGGAGAACTAAGAGAGTGGTTTCCGGTTTACATTCATCTGGGGCTGTCCCTCTTTCTTGTGGGGTACCTCAGGGTTCGGTGCTTTCTCCCGTGTTGTTCACAGTATATATGCTACCCCTCGGGGACATTGTAAGATGGTATGAGCTGAGGTTTCATTGTTATGCCGATGATACCCAGCTCTACCTGTCTTTTGCACCCGACCAGGTTAGTGCTATCTCGGTGCTGAATAACTGCTTTGCTGATATCAAGACTGGATGAATATCAGTGGATTAAAGCTGAACCGGGAAGACCCGAGGTTATGGTGGTGGACCCTGGTACTAGGGCGGTGGGTCAGGGGATAGGGTCCCCCTCTGGATTAGTTCTTGGGGTAGACCAGATCCCCACCTCTGAACGGGTGCGTAACCTGGGTGTGGAGCTTGACACTGGTTTGACCCTCCATTATCAGGTGTCTGCAGTAGTCAAGACTTCATTTTTCCATCTCAGAAATATCTCCAGGATTAGGCACCTGGTTCCGCCTGGCGATTTGCCGATTTTGGTCCACACCTTGGTGACATCACATCTTGATTACTGCAACTCCCTGTACCTAGGGCTTGCTGGGGTCGAAATCCACCACTTGCAGCTAGTGCAGAATGCTGCAGCACCTTTGTTGACTGGGGTGTCTAGAAGATCTCACATCACCCCAGTGCTGCGCACTCTGCACTGGCTGCCTATACAGTGGCGGATCACCTTTAAAGTGGGTCTTTTGACCTACAAAGCCCTACATGGTTTAGGTCCCGACTATCTGAAAGAGCTTCTGGTGCCTTACACCCCTCTGAGACAGCTCCGCTCAGCTGACGAGGGGTTGCTGGAGATTCCAAGGGTGAATTTGAAGTCCTCTGGAGCCCATGTGTTTGGCTTTGTGGCTCCCACCCTTTGGAATTCTCTGCCCCGCCAGCTCTGAGAAAGTTCAACTGTGGATGGCTTTAAGAAGGCCTTAAAATCATTTTTATGGATTCAGGCCTTCCCTGATGTATTTTAAATTGTTTTTTTTTTATCTGTTGTATTGTTATATTTGTTCTCTGATTATGATAAATGTATGAGACTGTAAAGCGCCTTGAAATATTTGAAAGGCGCTTAACCAAATAAATTTTATTATTATTATTATTATTATTATAAAAATGTCTATCGTAAAAGCATAAAGAGTAGGGCTCAATGGGCATCCCTGATGTACTCCATTACCAATACGAATTTTCTGTCCATACCAGCCATTTACGTTAGGAATAATAACAACCCCCGATACATTGAAGATATCCAGGCTACAAACTTATCCGGAATCCCAAAGGCTTTCAAAACTAAAAATAAAAATCTGTGTGCAACCCGATCAAAAGACTTTTCTTGGTCTAATCCAAAAACAAACCCCTGTAAGTGTTCGAAGTCTCCCCTCTAAAAAATTTCCCCTCAACCAAATGAGATTATCCTGCTGCTTTCTACCTTTAACAGCACAAGTTTGTTCATGATGTAGAAGCTATGGAGTGACCTTAGCAAGTCTAGCCAACAAAATTTTGCTCAAGATTTTTAAGTCAGAATTCAAAAGACTGAGTCAGCTTTGTCACCCTTTTTATACAATAAGATCCAAATGGCCTCAGTCATAGAAGAAGCATAACTACCAGAGTGTAAAATATAGTTCAACAGAACAAGAACATGTAGGAAGGTTTTATAAAACCCTGCTCCAAGGCCGTTAGTACCCGGAGCAGACTGAGAGGCTAAACTATTAACAGCACCAGTAACTTCATCAAGAACTATGTCAGCCTCTAGAATAAACCTATCTCCAGCAGACAAGCTAGGCAAATGTAGGTCAGTCAAAATTCGGTGTATGGCACAGTCTTCCAAAATAGGGTCTGCAGTATGCCCTGAAGTCATGTAAGTCTCTATCACTTGCAAAAGCTGTTGTGGGTCACTTACAGAGTGGCCGTTTGCATCTGTCAGGGCGCTAATAAGCCGAGAGTCAACTCTATTCTTATTTTCCTTAAAAGGGTCCAAAGACTGTTTTGACATATGAGTTCCAAATCGTAATTCTTGATCTAAAGATCTTCCCCTATTATACTGTAAGTCAGTCATCTGCTTCTTTATTGTGACAATCAAGTGGCTATAATCATGAGTTGTTGTTTCAGTAAGTGAAATCAGATGTTGTAATTGATGTCTAAGTTTCAAATACACCATATATTCCTTATTTGTTTGATATGAGCCTGTTATTGAAAAAAATGTCTCCAATCCAACTTTGTATTATCCCACCAGTCCAAAATAGAGTCATAGCAGTCTAAAACCGAAAATCTTGCAGCCCAATCATGCAACCATAAATGTTTAATTTTTGGATCATCCAACAACGTCTAATTTAATCTCCATCTGTTTTTCTTACATCTGGGGGCTCCAGCCCAAGTAATAGAGGCTGTAAGGACTCCGTGATCAGAAAACTCTATTGGTCTAGTAAAAACATGTAGTACGTGCAGAACAGTAGACAAAAAAATGAAATCTATTCTAGTTCTAAGAACACCCCTAAAATAGGTATATCCCCCTGTAGGATGTAATTCCCTGTATGCGTCTAACAAGTGAGCAGTTGAAATAATTTGTTTCAAAGCAGCTGAATCACAAAAAAGCTTCTGGGTCTGAAGGCCTCTAGCAGTGGTTGACAGGCCACAATTAAAGTCACCCAGCCAAACCACCAGACGAGAGGTATGTAAGAGGGGCTTTACTTCCTTGAATAAAGCTATTCGTTGTGCTTTAGTTTGAGGAGCATAAATAGTAATGATCCAAAACCTTTTCGAGCAAAAAGAGACATCTAAGCAAAGAGCCCTCCCTGGGTGAACATCTACCAATCTGGAAACCTTAAAGGCAGCATTAGAAAAAAGAATACCTAGCCCGTCACAGAGGTCTTCCCCAATAGACCAAAAGGAAGGTCCCAAAGGCCAACACTGATCAGCATGCTGAAGCTCCTGATGTGTCTTCAATCGAGTATCATGCAAACAAATGATGTCTGAGTTTAGGGTCTTAAGAAGAGAAAAAAAAACCCTATGCGCTTCTTCTCACTTTTGATCCTATTAACATTTAAAGTAGAAATCTTTAAGGAATGCATAACAGGGAGAGAGATGTAAGGAAACTACAAAATACCAAAAACAGAAACAAACTCAGGGGGGTTTACCCACTTACCTTCGTCTAGTCCGTTTGGCAATAGAATCTTCTGGCCTACATTCAGTGTCAGTGGTGGAAATAATAGAGGAGGTATCAGTATCATCCTCTGAGTCACCCCCGTGTCGTCCTCTAATGGGACAAACACATTCCCTACCTTAATGGCATCCCTAGGAGGTATTGATTTAAGTATAGATTTTGTCCCTGTCATTGCCTTCTAATGCCTATTTCATTTTCTAGGTTGTACAACCTTAAAAGGGGCTTCAGTTGGGGGTGGGGCATGTGTTCCTCAGTGCCAACTGTAGTATCCACTTCCGTCTAATCCAAAATTGGATTATCTAGGCCTACTGTGGAACCTGCAGGCTGCACAACAATAATAGTGGTCTCAAGGGGTCAGCCAAAAGTGGTGTTTCAGGAGCATTAACTTGCTCAGACTCCGGGAGCGTAGGCAGAGCAGCAGCTGCCTTCTTTGCCAGGGCATGCTGAGCTTGATTAATAATCCCTTCATGGGAGGGGCAATCCTCACGATTGTGAGAAGCCCAAGGACAGCGACCACAGCCATGTCTTGTTTGCTCACAAAGGTTGCATTTGAACAAGTTAAGGCAAGCCAAAGCCAAGTGCCCATATTCCAAACAGTGACTGCATCTAGTGGTATCACAAGCTGAGCTAAGATGTAGACGAGACTCACACTTAAAGCAGGATCTGGGTTGTCCTATATAAAAGACAGACCTTTTATCCCGTCCCAAAAAAAACACACTAGGTAGATGTACAGGGCCTGAATTTGTAGAAAAAAGTTTCACCGTCACCTTCCAACCCCTGTCCCAAATCTGCTCACTATCCATAATGGGTGAAGGCCTCCCTAAAATCTCACAACGCTGATGCAACCAGAAGAGAATGTCCTCAACATTGACACCCTCATTTTTAAACAAAATAGCAATGGTTTTAATCAATGGTTTGGTAAGAGGAATCACCTGAAAAGATATCCATAGTGGGTTATTCTTAAATGAGTTGTACTGGGCCCAAAACCTATCAAGATTGGACACATTTTTGAAACTAACATCAAAATTACCATTACCTAAAGAAATCAGTGCAAATATTTCTGAGGAAAAAAATTTCATAGATGTTTTAAAGAGGGTTTTAGCAATAAACAGCCTGTTTGGAATATGTTCTAAGCCCCCCCTTGTACAACAATCTGACAGCATTCCTCCTAGGAAACGGTTCTCCACTGGCGTGAAAGAGATCAGCTATCCTGAACAGGGGGGCCAAAGAAGACCTCTCCTGATGGTCTGCCAAAGCCACAGGACTAGGACCCATCCTAAAATCCGCAGACATTGAAGGATCTTTAGATAACACAGCTGTGGTACCTACACCATCTACAAGGCCATTAATAACAGAATCAGTACATAAAATAGGAAAGTCTTTACCCCGGGGTTTGGTGGAGCTCTCTGGTAGTCCAGCATTGGTGGCCACAGTAGTAGGGGGTGAACACATCCTCTGATACAAGGGATCCTTGGGGTCAGGAGTTCAATGACCCAGTTTTTCAGCAACCCAGCCCGCTGCTGCTAAGGCCCTTTCAGGTGACCAAGACGAGTTATGCAGTGGCTGAGCAGCAACATTAGTCCCAGGAGGAGATTCAGGAGCTAACTCACTCCAATCCCTGGTCTTCCATCTATAGGAAAAAGAAAAAGACTTCTCTGAATCCACCACAGCCTTTTTAGAACATCCTAGTCCATCCAGAGCCTGTCGGCCCATTCCGAGTCTAGCTTTCCCTGCTTTGGGAGCCTGAAGAACGGTGTTGACATCCGTAACAGCGGTCAGCTTTCGGCACATGGTAGAGGCACCGCTCTGACTGCCAACCATACGTACATCCAGGTGAACAGGTGCAGTAGGAGGAACAACAGTAGGAACCACACCATCATCCATTTGTCTAGCTTGCTCTAGCCAGTCGAGAGACACGCTTACCTGGGGAGAACCAGTCGTTAATGATAGGAGCTCACCATCAATCTCCTGCACTTTTTGCAGTCACTCCTGCTTTTGCAGTAAGAGAGTCTGGCAGCAATGGACTACTTCAGATGGAGGCTGCTGAGAAGGAGCAACACTTTCCATAGCAACTGCCAAATCCAAGTCAGGTAAGTCCATAGAGACGGGCGTTACCTCCATTCCTTCCAAAATGCAATCATCCTGAGAAAAGTCAGCCATAGCCATTGCAAGGTCCACAGCCTCTTGCGTCGAAAGGACAGGAGCAGAGGTCAGAGCTCCCGTCCCAGTAACATCCTCCTTCTCTGCACATCCCAGTGAAGTGGACATCTTGGAAAGATGGCTGGAAAATTCCCCAGTGGAGAGTAGGGGAATTTCCCTGGTGTCCTGGCTAAATTTCCCTCATTCACTAAAAAATTACCACCTACAGCTTAATCTGGTTCAATTTCAGTTGCTTACCATCTGTATCCCCTTCCCCCCTCAGTTGCCCCTGAAAAAGGGACTTCTAGGCCCAGTGGGCTTACTGGGTCAACAAAATTCAACAAACAAACAACAAATAAGCAACTCCACAACACTGCCCTGCACCATGGCTTCTGCATGTCCTGCACTGCCATTGTCTACTGCCACGTCCCCAACCCATGTGGTATGCTTTGTGACACACACGTCCACAGCACATCAGTGATCACTGTTGCATGTGGCACTGTGGTAGGACCTGTGCATGGCACATTGTGTATGCATGGCTCCACATCACCAACATTGTTGGGGGGCAGGACTATCTCGCCAGACATAACAGACCATTGGCACTGATGCTGTGTTTTGTTTTTCTGTTTATTCCCATAGGACGTGACCGGCCAATGAGTATAGGAGATCAAGAACAGAGCCAGAAGATAGGGCCAAGTCAACAGAGGGGTGCCTCCAGGACCCAGAAGCTTCTGCTAGACCAGTAAGGGGCCATGCTGTGGACCTTTTGCACTATTGGCTGGTCCATGGTGGCCATAAGGCTCCAGCTCGGTGCACCGCGCTACAGACAGGAGCAGCACCATACTCCTGTAGGCAACTAGGTGGCGCATGCCCCTTCCCACCCCACACTCCCACCCAAGCTCCCATCCTATGTATCTAGTTGTGCTCCTACCGCTCTTGTCCTCCCTATCACCAATTATATCCCTGTAAATACTTCTAAATCATTTTTATAGTACTGTTGTTGCCTGTTCTGTTTTATATGTGTTACTGTTTGTATCCTGCCTTTTTTTGTTCCATGCTGTTTGCCCATTTTTACCCATCAAAACATGGAGGCCATGTGCACAAATGCCCACAGCCTGGGTAATAAGATCCTGACCTAGTGGCATTGATGGCAGAGGGAGACCTAGATATTGTGGCAGTCACTGAAACATGGTATACAGAAAGCCATGACTGGGACATTAATATACCTAGGTACACAGTATGCAGGAAAGACAGGGAGGGCATAAAGGGAGGAGGGGTAGCGTTCTACATCAAGGAAGGGATCAAGGTGACTGAGATAAAGGGAAAGCAGGGAGAGGAGGAGGCACTGTGGATCACACTGAAGTCAGGAAATGGCACCACTATCCACATAGGGGTTATGTACAGACCCCTCACACAAGGGGAGGAAACAGGATAATGTTAAATAGCATCCTTAAAATGGCAGAGAAAGAAGTGTTGTTGGTAGGAGACCTAAATATGCCTGATGTTAACTGGTGCACCTATGCTGCAGCCATATCCAGGAGCAAAGTCATTCTGGATGCCCTGCAAGGGGCATGCCTCATGCAACTTGTGGGGGAACCCACCCATGAGGGGGTGATATTGGACCTGATGCTCACAAATTGTGACAAAATAATGGATGTATCGGTGGGCAGCCATATGGGGTCCAGTGACCACCATACAGTATGGTTCAGGGTAAAGACAGTAGAAGAATCAAGCCTCATTAAAGCCAGAGTCCTTGACTTCAAGTGGGCTGACTTTACTAAAATGGGTGAATGCCTCAAGAAAACACTGGCACAGGGTGAGGAAGAGGAGTTAGAGATACTGTGGGAGAACCTCAAGAGAGCCATAACTGAGGCAACAAGCCTTTGTGTGAAGCTAGTGAACAAAGCCAGAAGAAAAAGAAAATCATTATGGTTTACAAAAGAAGTGGCAGGGAAGGTTAGAAAGAAGAAACTGGCATTCAGTAAATACAAGGAAACACAAAGGGAGGAACACAAGAAACTGTATCAGGCAAAGCAGAGGGAGGCGGGTAAAACAGTTAGGAATGCAATGGCAAAAACAGAGGAAAGGATAACCCATATAGTGAAGGAAGGGGACAAAACCTTCTTCAGATACATAAGGGAAAGAAGAAAGGCCAAGAGAGGGATAGTGAGGCTTAGTAAAGGATGGGGGGGAGTGGGTGAAGGGGGACCTGGAGAAGACTGAGATACTGAACGAATACTCTTGTTCAGTATTCACAAAAGAAGGGAAGGGGATGGACTGATATTAGCAAGTAGACACACACAGGAAAGAGGGGTGGACACCAGTCCATTGACAGAGGAAAGAGTCCTAGAGGAATTCTTGAAACTGAAGGTGGATAAGGCAAAGCAAGGTAGAAGCAGGTAACTATAGACTAGTCAGTTTGACTTCAGTGGTGGGAAAGATGATGGAATTGCTGTTAAAGGAAAGGATTGTAGACTATCTAGAAGCCAGAGAGGCACAGGATCCAAGACAACATGGATTCACAACAGGAAGGTCGTGTCAAATGAATCTGATAGATTTCTTTGATTGGATGGTAAGGGTAATAGATCAGGGAGGGGCAGTGGACATGGTCTATCTAGATTTTAGCAAGGCATTTGACACAGTCCCACACAAGAGGTTAGTAAACAAGTTGGGCAATCTGGAAGTAGGTCCCAAGGTGGTAAACTGGGTCAGAAATTGGTTTAACAACAGAACTCAGAGGGTGGTGGTAAACAGAGTTCAATCTGAAGAAATGGGGGTAACCAGCAGGGTGCCACAGGGTTCAGTGCTGGGGCCAGTCCTCTTTAATGTCTTTATAAGTGACATTGCAGATGGACTTGAAGGAAAAGTATGCCTCTTTGCAGATGACACCAAATCTGCAATAGGGTTGACACTTCGGGGGGTGAAGCAAATGAGGACAGACTTAGGCAAGTTGAAGGAGTGGTCAAGAGTGTTGCAGCTTGGATTCAGTGCCAAGAAGTGCAAAATCATGCACTTGGGAAACAAAAACCCAAGGGAGAGATACACAATGGGGGGGAGGTGCTAACAACAACAACCAAAATGGAAAGGGACTTGGGGGCAGTCAAAACAGATGATCTAAAAGTAGCCAAACAATGTGAGAAGACAGTGAGGAAAGCCATTGGAATTCTGGGGTGCATAGAGAGTGATATCACCAGTAGAAAACAGGAGCTGGTGATGCCACTGTACAGGCAGTTGGTGAGGACTCATCTAGAGTACTGTGTGCAGTTCTGGAGACCTCATCTCTGAAAGGAAATCTAACAGGGTGGAGACAGTCCAGAGAAGGGCAATGAAAATGGTGCAGGGCTACACCAGAAACCATATGAGGAGAGATTAAGAGAACTCAATATGTATACTCTGGAGGGCAGGAAGAAGAGGGGGGATATGATAGAGACATTCAAATACCTCAAGGGGATCAACAGAGTTTAAGAGGGTGGTATCTTTAAAAAAAGGAGATGTGCAAGAACAAGGGGTCACAATATGAGGCTGGGGAAAGACTTGGGGGCAAAGTGAGGAAGTATTTTTTCACACAGTCTCCTGGAGGAGGTTGTGGGGGCAAAAACAGTTGTCAAATGCAAGAATGCATGGGGCAGGCAGAAGGCAAAAACTAGTGGTAGGAAGGAGGAGGTAGGCCACAGATCAAATAGGATCTGGAGCTTATACAGTAGGTAGGGAAATGGGAAGACTAGGTGGGCCAGGAGGTCCTTATTTGCCATCAAGCTCTATGTTTCTATGTTTCTGTTCTGTTATTAAATATGTGTATTTACTTTTTCACATAGCTGTGTACAGTGTGTTCTTCCATTGGGATAGTTGTATGGTGTATGGCGCATGTCCCACACATCCACGTGTCCGTAGGTGCACAGGTGGATGCAGGCCTTTGCATCACCCATTGCTCCCTGTCCCCAAGGGGGGGGCACACACTGTGTGTCCCTGTGTTCCCCTACACAGGTTGCATGGTGTTCCTGTTGCACATTTGTCCTTGTGTTCCATCCCACTGGTTATCTGTGGTGGCACTGTGGTGTACTGTGGGGGGGTGACATTGGCCGCAGCTTGCACCCCTATGTGCTCATGTGCCTGTGTCCTGCACTGTCATCAGCCATGTCTTGGTGTTGGTGTGGGCCCCATGTAAGGGATCCAGCTACATGCCATTGTGGTGGCGTGTTGTTGACACACTGGACCATCCAGTCACAGACATTGCTGCGGTCCCCTATCCATGGTTGTGTGTGTGTGTCAGCCCTGGCTGGTGTGCATTGCTTTGCACATACCTGGCCATGTCTGTATGGTGAACAGTGCTGGCCAATCACTGGCTCTGCTTTGGGCCCTTGAGGCCACTGTGGTATGCTACTATGCCTCCCCTGTCCCATGGGCTGCTGCTCTGTTGCGCCACCGCCGTTCTCACATGCACCACTGCATTGTGCACCTGGCACTGTTTGTGCATCAGTCCCTACCTTTTGTGCACGCTTCCCTCATATTCAGACACGACCTGCTGTGCTGCACATTTTCAGTTGCACGATCACACATGTTCAGGATATTCAGTTGGACATGCACGGTCAATTTTGACTGGGCATCCTCTGAATATCCCTTTGTTTTGTGCTGGAGCATTTGGATGCACAGAGCATTCACCTGCGCAGTGCACCTTGCCACTTTTGAATATCAGGTCCTTGAAGAATTAAAACAGTGTTAATTAGTAGAACAGAGTACTAAGACTACTGACAGGCAGAAATCAAAACAGCCTAAACATCTATTGCATTTAAATGATTAAGGCATTGCACCAGGGCATTTGAGAAAACAAAGGTCAGGGACATATGTCACTTCAAAAAAGGAATTAAATTGGGCCGGCTCAGTGGCGCTGATGGTTGAGGCACTGGATGCCATACCTTGCGCTGCACCTTCGACCCGGGTTCAGGAACGGACTCGGGTCGGTGCGGGTTGGCAGGGGGAGGGAGGATTGAGCATCCCAATGGATGCTCTCCTCCCTCTGGGGAGGGTTACCAGGGGTGCCTTGTGCACCCGCATCCCGAGAGAGCCGGTGGAAGCAAGGGATCTCCAGGGTTCTGGAGGCTCCATTCACTGTAGTCGGGGAGGGAAGACGCTGTCAGGCACTTGGGAGAAGGCGTGCATCAGCACTTTGCCTCTCTGGACGTACGTCCTCGTGCTGATATCCCGGGGGGGGGGTCCTGGGAACCGCGGAAAAAGCCTCAGTGAACCTAGATGACGGCCGCTCCAAACAGCCATCCAGGTCCAGAACCCATGGGCAGATCTCCGCTGTGCAGGTGCTCCACGAATAGGAGGAGGAGGTAAGGAGCAACTGGGAACTCTAGAGACAGACTCAGTGGTAGCAGGACCTCGGAGGGACATGAGTAATGCCCGAAGGAGTGGAGCACTGAGGGAGTACAGGAGGTATAAATGGGGCAAGGTGTCCCAAAGTAAAAAAAAAACCAAAAAAAAGAAAACAAAAAAGGAATTAAATTGATGTCTCCAACCTAAACATTCAGAAGTGATGGTTGCAGTATTTGAAAAATATTGTTTATCATGCCCACATTAATAACTATGGGGGCTATGAACGAATGTGCAGATAGAGTAGGCCGAAAACTGATGTAGGGGAGGTGCGCAGCTACACGGTGTGCAGGACCACAGCATTACACGGCATTCATGAACAGCAATGTGCGCTAGGGACGGGGGCTGTGGTGCTGCATTGCGAACTGTGCAGAGTGTGCAGTGCCACAGTACATGGGACCACCCCTTGCCCCCACCATATAAGGAGATAGAACACCCCCCACCACACAAAGGCACGTCTGTGAATGCCATGCAGCTGACTACTGATCAGGCAATGATGGAGCAGGAAGTGGGTGTGGAGGGAAGTCAACAGTGAGAGGAGGTGGCCAAGGGTGGAGCGGGTAGGGGGGGAGATGTGGGCATGTATCTTGCTGCTCATGGGCCACAAACTTCAGCAGCAGCTAGATAGCCGCCATGGTAGCTGACATATGGCTGAATTACAGCCACCTGTACAGTGTCCAGGCACTGACAACCCCATCTGAGGTAAAGGCCAGACTATGGATGGACATCCAGGCAGCCATCAGCACCGCCGGGTCCGAGGCCAGAACCCTCATGGCCATAAAACACAAGTGGTGGGACCTGAGGGTGGCAGTCAAGAAGAAGGTTGCTGCCGACAGCAGGGCCTACCGTTGCATGGGTGGGGTCTCACCAAGCACTGGCAGCCAGCTGATGCCCAAGGGGCCCCTCATCGCAGAAATGCTCACTGATGTGGCTGTCCATGGCAAGGTGGGTGGAGTGAACACCATGGCAGGTAGGGCCACCAACCATGCATATGGAGATGAAATGGCTGAATGCACTGTGACCACACTAACCCTGTTGCATTGCATCAACAGGTGATGCAGGTGCAGCCCAGAGAGGTGCGGTGCCCACCAGGGAACCCCCTGATGCCACCATGTCCCAGCCACATCCCACGGCAGCCACCCCACAATCAGAGCCAGTAGGTATGTATGTACACCCCAAGGGGGGTCTGCTCTGGGGCATACCTGTGTCAAGTGCACATCCCTGTAACCCACCTATTATCTCCCAAAAGGTGCAAAGCTGGAGCCGGAGACCCCGGTGGAGATGTGGTGTGAGGAGGACAGCACCGCCGCACCATGGGAGGAGGACACCGTGTTGGGGAGCGACACAGTAGTGGGATATGCTACACTGCATGCACACGATGTGGGTGCAGGAGCCACAGCCACAGCACCACAGTGTGGGGGGGCTACAGCATGCAACAGCATCAGGGATGGGACTGACACATCCCAACCTGCCCTGGCAGGCCAGTGCACATGCGTGCACACACACACACACACACACACACACACAGACAGTAGTGATGAGGGCCTGTCAGACCATCCCAAGAGAAGGCGCTGCATGGCATGGGTGCATAGCTTCATGGAGGGACAGTACTGCCAACTGTAGCAGCTAGAGTGGGACCACCAGGATGCACAACACTGCAACAAAGCTGCACTGGAGGCCCACACTGAGGTGTCCAGGAACATGCACATGGCCTTTCTGTGCTGTGCCATGGAACTTGAGGGCATCCATGACCTGATGCGACACCCCCTGGCACACGGCGAAGTGGGACCACATGCACAGGTGGCCACCACAGACATGGGCACACAGTGGTCCCCACCAACACCACACCTGTCATAGCATATGGTGGTGGCCATGCTCATCCTGCCACACACCTCAGTAGCAGTGTGCCAGGACAATGGTGAGAGGCCACACCCATGTGAGCAACACCAGGGGGCAGGGACAGGGGCAACACAGCGGTGTGCATCGGGTGCCAGGATGATGCAGCCAGGGACACCACGGAAAACATAGGGATGAACTGGTACACAGGCACATGCAGTGACTGGATGGTATCATGGCCACGGGTGCTGGGATGGAGGCTGGGGAGCAGGACATCAGCATGGCTACTGGGCTAGCCTGATGCTGACAGGACCAGATAGCCATGTGTACAATACCATGCCAACAACACACCACACACATGCCCCCAATGTACAGCACGCACCCTGTCTGATGGGCTTTGCACCCCCCACCCATGCGGTGGTGCACTGTGACATGCACTGCACCAGCCCATGTGCACATGTCCTACATAGTGTGCCTAGGGGTCCGAAAGGTCCGGCCATGCTGGCCTGTGGCAGCGGTGGGGCATGCCTGTTCCATATCATGCCACAGCCATGCAGTGTGCCAGTTCCTAGCAGCAGAACATGTCATCGATGAGTGCCTGCTGGGCCACAAGGCTGCCTGCTGTCCTAGGCACACAGGCAGGCACGTCACCATTGTCCCCATCATCCTGAGGGTCTACGGGTGGTACCTGTGGCATTGGCATGTTACCCCACTTAGTGATGTTGTACAGCATGGCACTCACCGTGCACACCCTGCACACCTTGGTGAGGGACATCATGAAGCTCCGGCCTGTATGGTTCAGGCACCTGAAGTACATTTTCAGCTGGCCTATGGTCAAGGCCCCCTGTTTTCTGCAGTTCTGCGGCATGCGGCAATTGAGGCAGAAATTATGACCTGCGGCAGAATTTGAGTCTGGCCAGAGAAACTGTACCAGTAAGTTAGACACAGTCTGACACCATTCCTTTCAAGCAATTCCTCTGCCTGCTTGTAGCTTTATAAGTACTAAAATTCACCCCCAAGCATCTCAGCCCCTCAAACCATCCACACCCAGCCCCAAGAGCCCCCCTGGAGTCACCATATTTTTTTATATTGGCACTCCATTTTTGGTCCAGGGCTGCATGATGATCCATTGTCTTTTCCTATCACTGCTAGTGGGCCAGAATGCTTTTTCTTATCCCAGTAGTGCTTTGTAGGACCCACACAAAGCCATACTGGGGCATGAATCCAGCATTTGGGTCCAGCAGTAACAGGAAGAGGCAGAGGACTGTCCTACAATGTTGGACCAAAAAAAGGTGCCTATATAAAACACAGAGTGACTCAGTGAGGCTCTGGGTGGAATGACATTTGGGGCTTAGATATGTAGGGCTGTGGCTGGTACAGTATTGTATTGTTTTATGAGGGGGCAGAGTAATGCCTAAGAGGAAACTTCACAATACTTTAAAAGCAGGAAGAAGCTGAATATTACTGTACAGTCTTGGGCTGAATAATGACGTGCTTGTCATGAAAGTGGTGGGGTTGAGATGGGCAGAGGTGGGGTTTACCTGTTCTAAAACCATGAGAGGATAAAGTGCTGGGGGGGGGAGCAATTTGCTATCCTTATGGAGTTTAGAGCACAAAATGTTGCTGTAGGTGGGACTGTGAGGTTGCCAACCTGATGGGTCAACTCTGGTGCCTAGGGAAGAAAAATGTAAATTATAAAAAATGTAAGCAAAGGAACAGCTAAGTAAATAAAAAAAAAACTGTTGGGGCAGGAAAAGAATGAGAGAACACTGGATAGACTGAAGAAATTAAAAAGATGAAACCAAGGTAAGAAAAGTGAAAAGCTAAAGATTATTTACATAAAATATAAAAACTAAATAAGGGAAGAGAAAAACAAATTGTGAAAATAGAGAAAGTCATAATGACATTGCAAATAAAACATTTTTAAATTTTTTCAACATTTATATGTTGCTCCAGAACAATATGCAAGGTGGGCAAGACGAATTTCAACCTCACTGCATCACAATTAAAAATGCCACTGAGGGACAAATAGATTTACCTGGAGCATCTGTGCAGCTTCTGAGTTGTTTTTTAAAGCACAAATAGCTTGACCGTTCAATACAGTAGTCAGTTTTTTTTTCTATTCTTTGGTAACCAGGCAAGGTTACCAAAGAATAAATCCAGTGTAACCTACCCCCCAGTCATACCTCTCAACTGTCCCTGATTTTCAGGGACATCCCTGATTTTCCCTCAGAATTTTTCTCTGTCCCTTCTAAAAATTGTCTTTCCGTGACCAAACAGTGGGAGTTAGAAGCACAAAATAATGTCAAACATTAAAGTTAAAGAGTTGTTCTTCCTTAGAAAATGCGTTTTGCACTAAGCCCCATATTCTACCAGCTTCCTAAGTGGATATCATCAAGTTTGAAGATGTGTCCCTGATAATGGTCCTTTGTCCCTGATTTTTTTAAGCCTTGTCCCTGATTTATGAGGCAGGAGGTTGAGAGGTATGCCCCCAGTTTGAATGAATCAAATTTTGGCTCTGTTTAACTGGCAGCCCTATCTCTTCTACTTCCCTAGTCTGACAGCCAACCCCCAGTGTGTTAACATTCTGTGATAAAATTGTTTGGAGAGCATTGCAAATACCATGCTTTTCTTCCTGGGAGGGTAATGACACTGAGATGGGCAGAAGTGGGCTACATTATATTTAAAAAACTGGGATCAGGCAAGCCTTTTGGGGGGCAGGATCATGTTAGGGAGAGGAGAAAATATCTTACAACCATTAGGTCTAGGGTGGGGGGAGGTTGCAGAGAACATTACTTTCATTATGGGGAAGGGGGAGGACAGAGGGCATTGCTGCAATTAGGTCTGGGGAAGAGAACAGAGGAGAGGAGAGATTATTGCTGCCATTACCGTAGATTGGGGGAGGAGAAGGCATTGCTGTCATTAGGTAGGTGGGAGGTGGGGAAGGAGAAAACTTTTCTTTTACTAAGTTTTGGAGAGGGAAGAAGAGAGCAGAGAACGCTGCAGCCTTTTGGTCTGGAGTGGAGGTGGGAGCACTGCTGCCATTTTTTTCTCCGGGGGAAGGGGAAGGGGAACTTTGCCTGACTTAGAAACATAAACAATGAGACTACAGAGACAGAAGAAAAACAAGCATTTGTCAATGCTGAAAGTTTGCCGCATTACTTAAGGAACAGCACGAGGAGGCGCTCCATAGAGTCTAATGGGGTCAATTTGTAAAAGCTTATTTTTATACTTTCCAGTGATGATTTTGTAAAAGAAAGGCAGTCGCTCAACTAACAAGGATCTTCAAATCAAATCAAATCAAATCAAATCAAATCAAATCAAATCTTTATTTATCCAGGTGAACACCATTGAGCAAGCTCATTTACAAGGTGGACCTGCATCACACAAGGTCAGGAACATTGCATTTATGTACAGGCAAGAAAACAAACAACTGTATATACATAATGAAAACAAACAAGGTAGCAATAACAAGTAATGGTGTAGTATTTAGTAAAACAACAAAAAAATGCACCACTTGGAGAAACTAATTGCAAGGCAATACTTTTAATACATAAAAAACACCGCAAAAGTACTAGAGCACTTCAGGTACGTGAACACAAACTCAACCCCTACTGGTTTCGCACAGAAATATGCGTCCTCAGGATGATGCCTTGCAATGCTTTAACGGACCCATCAAGTGGATGATGCTGAGATTCACTGGCCAGCAGCCCTGGCAACAGTGCAAGCAGAGGAGGAGGAGGAGGACAACAGCCTGTGCTCCACACCCACCAGGCCCTGGCCCATACCATCGGGAGGGGCCCAGCCCTAGGTCACATGATAGCAAGGACATTGGGGGTGAAAGTGTCATTGCCATGTGCTGGGGTGGAGCAGTGGGCAGATTGGGGTACAGCGGCGGTGTGTGTGTGTGTGTGTGTGTGTGTGTGTGTGTGTGTGCAGGTGGTACATTAATAAACATATATTTGCAATCCCATTTGTGTTCATTGTCTCTGGTGGGGTTTGAGCTGCATGGTAGGGTTGGGGAGGGTGGGCATAGCAATTTGGGGGGTCCGTGGCAAACGGGGGTGTGCCCAGTTGCAGCTGCCCACTGGGCGGCTTGGTCACATGGTGGCACAACTGGCAGACCACACCACTGGCACCAGACACCACTGTGGCAGTGGCCCATGCAGCCTGGTCCCTGCTGGCCCATTGCACTGCACATGCCCCATACTCTGGGACTGTGGCATTCATGTGGCTACAAGACACAGGCATATGTGGCTGCCATGTGTGCCCTCCACTGTGGCTGTGCCACCCGCCAGTTGGTGGCTGT
The DNA here is from genome assembly GCA_016271365.2 of Neoceratodus forsteri. Classification (NCBI taxonomy): domain Eukaryota; kingdom Metazoa; phylum Chordata; order Ceratodontiformes; family Ceratodontidae; genus Neoceratodus; species Neoceratodus forsteri. The sequence goes on from CM057458.1 coordinate 592,103,789, forward strand.
CCCATGGCTGCTGGCATACTGATTGACCTCACACGCCCATGCACGGCTGCTGCCATCTGGTGCCACATCAGCGTGGTTGTGCCCTGCCATGCACTGCCACAGATAGGTTGCATCCTGGCACCACCCCTTTGTTGGTGCTAGTGTGGCGCTGGTGTTATATGCAATGCTATGCCACCCCTGACCCTGGCGTATGTTACGTGGCATGCCTATGTGGCTTTCCATTATGTGTTTCTTCATGCATCCATGTAGCTGTTGCCTCCATGCCACATTACATGGCAACGCCCCTGCGAAGGTGTGCCACAGAGCATCTAGGGATCTTTCCATGCTCCTGCTGCATGCCTGCTACGTGCCCTTCATGCATGCTGCGTGCCTGCAGCATACATGCCGGGATGACGTAGTGGTGTCCGTGTACGCCCTATGCATGGCTACGCACAGCGTGGACCATTAGTGCATAGAGACCGATATTAGTGCCATCATGAGAAATAAACTAAACATCTGAAAAGTAAGTTTTATCAAATGAGAATGGAGCCTTCTGTGCCACACTTTGTTCTCATGGTCTTTACTGTTAAGTAGACTGTGGCAAGTCAAAGTTTCACATGAACAAATTAAAACATAGAATTTAACAATCAAAAATGAAAATGCAGATATTTGGCCCTCTTACTCATTCCAATTTAAAATTGGATTAGGGTGGTAAATGGTTGCAAACTATACAGCAAAGCCTTGGTTTCCCAAGAGACTTACAAATTCAATCTCTCTAAAACACTAGAGGGTAACATCACTGACGGACTTGTTCAGAATGTTCTTCCACATACAGAATTGAAAGACTCTGTAATGGAGCATGTAATGGACAATGGCACTGACACATGTCAAATAAAAGGCTTTAACATGGGCATGTGATGAAAACAGCAATGTCTGCCAAGAGTCTTTTGACAAAATTTCTCAATTCATCAACAAATTTGTCATTTGTTCTGAATCTGAAAGGATAAAATTGGGAGGTATATCAGTGAGGGGAGGAAAGCAATGGGGGGCAGATTGATAAATTAAAAAAAGACAGGTGGGCTGAAGAAGCAGTGGAGCAAGCAGAAGTACTCAACGAGTACTTCTGCTCAGTCTTTACGAAGGAGTAGAAAGAACCATCTCCACGGGGGCAGGTGGAATGAGGGAGGGGGTGGGGGAGGCACTCATGGATGGGGAGATACCATTGGGGAGGTTGAAAGAGGCTCTAAAGTCTCTGAGGTGAGATAAGGCTCTGGGTCCAGATGGGATTCACCCCAGGGTATTGAGGGAACTGTTGGATGTCCTGGCTGTACCACTGATGGACTTATTCAACTCCTCCCTTCAAACTGGATGGGTCCCCTGTGACTGGAGGGAGGCACATGTCATGCTGCTCCATAAGCGCAGTCCGTGGGAGGAGCTGGGAAACATCAGATCAGTTAGTCTGACGTTCGTGGTAGGGAAGCTGCTGGAAACCGTCTTAAAGGAACAGATGGTGGAGTTCCTGGAGGCTCATGGTCTCCAAGATGAACGACAGCATGGGTTTGTCCAGGGAAGATCACGTCAAATGAACCTGGTTGAATTCTACGACGAGGTCACAAGGTTTCTGGACCAGGGGAAGCTGGTGGATGTCCTGTACCTGGACTTCAGTAAGGCTTTTGACTCAGTGCTGCACTGTAGATTGTTGGAGAAACTGAGGAGCTTGGGGTTGGGGGAGAAGATTCTAGGGTTGATTGGGATTTGGTTAATGGATAGGTATCAGAGGGTAGTGGTTGGGTGGGAGGTCTCATCTCCCAGAAGGGTTGTTAGTGGGCTCCCCCAGGGATCGGTGTTGGGGCCGGTCCTATTTAATGTATTCATCTCAGATATTGGGGTTAGAGTAAAGAGCAGGTTGAGTCTATTCACAGATGACTCCATACTGGGAGCAATGGTAGACAAGGAAGAGGGGTGTAGGATGCTGTAAGAGGACTTAGAAAATGGTTAAGATAAATACCAATCTCTGATTGGCTAACTCCGGCACCTAGCTGGGCAGGTATTAGTCAATAGAGCCCACAAAAAAATGAGTCCCAGTCTCTGGCCCCCTGATAACTATAGAATTCTAATGTAATTGTAATTCTATCCATAGAATTTTAAACAGTAAACAGCAGCTATTTTTTTCGTCCTCATCTAGTGAGAGAAATACCCTGCCATACCATGGTGCAAAGAAAAGAGAAAAGAGTTTCTGTACATTTGAACAGGAAAAATATTAAAACAGTAGTCTATCACAGATGAAAAGTGAATCAAACCGCAACGAATGTAGTAATTCGTTTCCCAGTGTAACACACTGCATAAATAAATCCAAATGTCTGTCTCAACCCAGCATGTGTATAACATTAAAAGTCAAAAGATACACGGCGATGTAATAGCACAGGAACAAAAGCTGAATAGGTGTGTCCCTAAGCTGGCATTAGTGCATTTAATAATGTGTTTAGTGGCAGAATGTAAGCAGCCATTGTCAGCTCTAGTTATCTGACTAAAATGCATCCCACCTAGCTTCACTGTGAAACGAGAACATAATGGCAAGTAACAGCAAGCTGACAATGGCTGTTAGAATTGTGACACAGACCCCCCCACCAATTTAGAAACAAATCGTGCACAGTGTTGTATTAACCCAAAGCAACCAGCTGTCCAAAGAAATTGACTGAGCCCCCCCCCCCCGTTCGCATGTCATCGTGAACCCTGTTCCCTGGTACCACAGATAGTGTATTTAAACAGGAAAAATGTAAAAATGTGCTGTTGACTCTGTATCTTAACAGTGCCCCCTGACTGCAAGCATAGAGGTAGCATCTCCAGCTGTTTCTTCGTCGATTAAAATGGAAAATGTGTCCGGTATCAGAAGAACGCAGTTGGAGCCCAAGTATAAATGAATAAGCATGCGTGCCCTTAGTTTAACAAATAAAAAATCAAAAGAGTGTCCATGTAGGCAAACGAGTGTACTCACTTAAGTGAAATCATTGATGGTAATGCTGATCCAAATATGCCTAGCACTATCGCACTGTCCGTGAGACCGCTGCCCCTAGTGACATGAATGTTCATGCGAGCGCCAGTATTTTCCTGAATTTCCACACCACAGATGGATGTCCACCTGTGGTAAGGAAAACGATCAAAATACCGATACTGTAATACACAAAAGCGTAACCCAAGCTAGCATTATCCGTTGCCACCAGCAACCACAATTAGCCAATCAGAAGTACTGCTGGCAGACATCAACAGTGTAAATTTCAAACAGAAACTGTCAAGGGTACAAAAAGTCATTTTAAAGAAGGGAAACAATGTCTGATTATTTGGCAGTTCATTTTGATATGCAAGCAGTGACAGCAATTGACAAAATGTTTCCCAGCAGTACAATGGACCCACAAAAAAACCAAAAAAAGCTAGAAAAAAAGGTAAGTGATCGTTTTGTCTCCATAAGTGACAGCCAGCTAGACAAAATAGAAAGTGACAGGTTGGAATTAAACACACAAAAAAAAACACCAAGTGGGCAGTGTCAGTATATGAAGAATGGGCAACACAGAGTAGCATTAACATAGACTGGCAAAATGACCCACTGGAGCAACTGAATAGCAATCTGCGAAGGTTTTATGCAGAAGTCAGGTCCACCCAGGGTCAGGAATACTCTGTGGCTGGATATTGTGCACTATGGGCCGGCATAAACCGTCACCTAAATAGTGTCGAAGTAGCAAGAAACATAAACATGTTAAGTGACCCCCAGTTTAAATCATCAAACAATGTGCTACAATCTGTGCTCAGAAAGCTTAGAAAGGCACAGAAGGACACATCCGGTCACTACCCTGCCATCTCATCATCTGACCTACAGAAACTTAGAGCAAGTGCTGCAGTATCACCCAATACTGCGTCTGGACTTGTAAAAAGGGTATAGTATGATGTCCAACTCCATATGGCAAGACGTGGGCGTGAGGGACTACGAGACTTAAAGATGGATTCCTTCGAAGTGAAAACGGATGGCAGTGACACTAAGTATATAACCCTAAGTCATAAAGAGACACAAAAAAACACAAAAATCCAACTGAAATAAATAAAGAGAACATGAGAGGTTTTATTTTTGAAGAACCGGAAAAACAACTTTGCCCAGTAAAATGTTTCTTAAAATATGTATCTAAAGTTCCTCCAAATGCCAAAGCTTTCTATGTACACCCACGTAAGTGCCCCCAGGACTTCTTAGACACCCAGGCTTACTGGTATACTTGTGAGCCCATGGGTAAAACTACCTTGGTTCCCTGATGAGCAAGATCAGCAATGACGCTCAGCTGTCATACAAATACACGAACCATAGCATCAGAACTACAGCTGATAAGATCCTTTCTGATGCTGGTCTTTCAAATCGAGAAATCACATCAGTGTCTGGCCACAGATCTGAGGCAAGTTTATCTACATATTGGAGACCTTCCTCAACAGATCGTAAACATTGGAGCTCTATCCTAGGAAGTAGTAACGGCATGGCATCTACAGGTAAGTCAATATGTCTTTATTTGTAGCACCCTCAGTAAATAGTGGTCTAAATATTCATTTTTTTCTGTTGTTGTTTGTATTCAGTTGTCCAAGAAAATAGCACATCTAAGCAGCAGCAAAAGATGACAGAAGAACAAGATAAGAAGACAGACATCTACAGGACACAGTAGGACAGTCCAAAAATCAGACTGCCAATAATCAAAACCTGGAAACTGAATCCAGTAATAGCCTATCAGGTCAGAGGGGCCCAGGAACACAGCATTTCTTTAACCCAACATCCTGCACTTTCAATTGCCCCATACACGTTAACACCCATAACAAATAGTAGACTGACCATTGATGTAGGTATTTTTTAACCTATTATAAAGTAAAACCAAAAGTAAACTTTGTTCTCTGCTTTATCCCACAAGGGACTATTTTTTCTGTTCTTGTAATTTTGTTCTAAATAAATAAAATTTGTTTAAAAGTATTTCAATTGTTTTATTTGTATTTTGTATGTTGAAAGGTAGTCCATTTTCTAAGCGCAATAATACCCTCCAGGGTGGGTGGTATTGGGCAATACCGGACCTTCCAGGGGCTATAAGGCTCTCCCCCGTGGCGCTGGGCCTCATTACGCCCCTGGCCGGTCCGGTATTGCCCAATACCGCCCACCCAGGAGGGTATTATTGCTTGCTTGGAGACACTTGAACAGTGGTTGCACACTTGGCAGTTGAGGTTCAATGCCAGGAAGTGCAATGTACTCCACTTGGGGGCCAGGAACCCCAGGTATGACTACAGTCTCGGAGGGGTAAAGCTGGCAGTCTCCAGGGAAGAAAAGGATCTCAGGGTGGCAATAGATGCTAAAATGAATAATTCTGAGCAGTGTAGGAGGGCAGCTGCAAAGGCGAATAGGATGCTAGGGTGCATAGCCAGAGGGAAAACATTAAGGAGAAGAGAGGTCCTACCACCCCTGTACAGCTGCCTGGTTAGGCCGCACCTGGAGTGCACCATTTTCTTGGTTTCTGTGTGCGGTTCTGGTGCCCATACTTGAGGAGGGATGTAGCCCTTCTTCAGCGGGTTCAGAGGAGGGTGTCAAGGATGATTCATGGCCTGAGGGACCTGACCTATGAGGAGAGACTATGGGATTTGGACATGTACTCCCTGGAGGAGAGGAGGGATAGGGGGATATGATAGAGGTCTTTAAATATTTGAAGGGGATTAACTGGGTCAGCTTTGACAGACTGCTACAGTTGAGGAAGGATGGAGCCATGAGGGAGCATAGTCTGAGATTGGTGGGTAGGAGGTTTAAGGGGGAGACAAGGTGTCACTACTTCACTGAGAGGGTGGTGGCACCCTGGAACTCATTGTCATCGGAGTTGGTGGGGATGGCGACAGTGGGAGGATTCAAGAGAGTGTGGGACAGACACAGGGGTGTAGTATGGGTGGGGGAGTGGGTATAAAGGGTCTGCAGGGGGTCACAAAGGGGGAGGGGCAGCTGCAGTGAGTGGACTGTAGGCTGTTACTTGACAGACTCGATAGAACACTTGGCCTATTCTGTTGGAAATTTAGTATGATTAAAAATGCTGATGCCTATAGAATTCATAATTATACAACTTTGTTGGGTCACAGTTTGGCTTGTTTGGCAGTTGGTGTTTGTCAGAGCTTTCTGTATCACATGTGCATGGTTGCAGTACATCAGACTGGAATGAGACAGCTTATTAGGTTAATTTATGATGTTAGAGGACTCATTCTTGGATTAGCAAAGTTAGACAAATTCCTAAGAAACGGAGACATGGGTAATGCTAGATGAAAATGGATTGTTCATCAAAAAACAGGAAATTAAAACTGATAAGGGAGTTGAAACTTCAATACTAATAGAAAACAAATGTATTCCAACTTATTTTCCACCACCATTTGAGAGAAATATTATAATAAATATCCCAGACTTCCCAAAGAAAAAAGTAACCAAAACTTCAGAAAAGCTTACCAAAGATAAGAAGAAAGGAGCAGAATAAGGAGGTGGTCCTAATAAATCCCAAAGAGCCAGGATCAAGTGATAAACCACAAATAGTAAGTTCATTTGAGGAACTAAAACCAGTGATCACTATGCCTGAAAAGGTACAAATGGATAAGTCCTTATTAAATTTGGGTAAAGGACATTTGACAGTCCCTAATCATGATAACAAATCGGAAAAAAGTCAATCTAGGAATGGATCAAAGTGTGTTAGCTTCTGAAATAGTCATGATGTCTATAATAACATGGATTCCATTTGATATAAATGACAGAAAACTGGAATTGTATAAGATGGTCATGTATTTATTACAAATAAGAAGTCAGGTGAAAAATGTCATAACAATACATAGAATAAAGAATAGCACACACCAGGTGATGATGATGTCCATAAAATCTAAATATGTAGCATTGAATCTCTGGGGAAAAGGAAAGGCATTAAATCTGCCAAACATAATAATAGATATACCCAGGGATATAGATTGAGTTTTGGATGACATATATCAACAAATTGACAGTCACAAATCAAAATAACTTAAAGTGATTTATGGAAGGGTGCCACAGCAAATGGGCATAGTAACCTGCAGGACTTGTGAATCAGTCTCCTACCATTCAAACTGCCAAAAAGTACTGTTTTTCATGAAATCCTTTTGTTTCTGCACTCCAGTTCATTTGCATAGCTCTACTCCTTTTTATGTTTTCTTGCACGCATGCGCAAGAAACATTATGTGGCAGCTTAGGAGAGAAGCGGGTTGTGGAGGTGTGGCACTTTGGCGGCCAATGCCGGCACTGCATTGTTGGGCTTGGCAGTGATCAACCAATGCAGGCCCAGTGTCCTGATGACACTGGTTCTGTAGAGTGCCACTAACTTGTAATGATTTCGCTGCTGCAATCAGGGGCCACCTCATCATTGCTGTGTCAGCCATTTCGCTGCAATGAGGGAGCAACTTGTCATTCCAGTGCAGTACCTACCTTGCCTGGTGTAACATTTCGTCAATGAGGCAGTGGCTGTGCTGCCTCAGAACCCCAATGAAAGTCGACAGGGGTGCCCAATCCCCCTGTCGGCATTCCCCCTAACCCAGTTCATTTGCAGATGGGGGAGCCCACTCCCCGTCGGCATTATGCCCCCACCCATTTGTTGTGTGCTGAGGGGGGTGCCCAATCCCCCTCGGCATCATGCCCCCCCAAACAGTCTTTCTTTGCCAATGGGTGGCCCAATCCCCATAGGCTTCAGTCCCCCCCAAAATGCAGGTGGCACATTGGGAGTCCACCCCAGTGTGTAAAAATAAACCTGAAAATAAAAACCTTCCCTCACGGCGTCTTTTTCCCCTGAAACCAAGAAAATGGTCCCTCAAGTTGTGCTCTCCTCCAACCCGCAACCACCCTCTGTGCACCTCTGCATCCCCACACCCCATACTTACCTCTGGAGCCCAGCGCGATGATCTTCGGTGGACCGGGAACACGTCTGCACTCTTCAAAGCCGACCGTGAACTGAAGAAAGACGATAAGCTGTATAATGGCATAAATAGGGTTTTTTCAACTTTGGTGCATATCTCAGGCATTTTTGGGAATTTTGGCACCAAATTTTCAACATAGGGTTATTGGGACACCGCCTCATTAATTCAGTCACTGTCATGGCATTACTCAGTCCCAAAAGGTGATTTCATGGTCACTGTGTGGAATCACCTTTCAAAACTGATTAATGAAACAACAGTGCCACTGTTCATGAGGTGGGCTCTCAGAAAGCCTATGTTGCAAGTTTGGTGAAAAAAATCCCAAAAATTGCAGCTTTATGAGCGTGTTGCTCAGTGTCCACGCACGCTTGTAACTTTGCGAATTTGTAATATTTTCACTCCAGCTTTTCAACATTGCCATTTTTCCACACCTCCTTATGTACAGTACAGCTGCCATTTTTCACATCCTGGCTGAAATGTGTTTTCACACTTGTGGCGCAGAATAGTGTGGTCACTGTGGGAAATCAGTTTTTGGGACAGATTAAGAAATGACAGTGACACTATTCATGAGCAGAGGTCCTAAAATGCCTATGCTGAAAATTTGGTGATGAAAGTCCATAAAATGACTATGTAACAAGCGTGCATTGAGCATTTTCCATGCACCCTTGTAACTTCTCAAATTTGTAATATTTTCATGCCAGATGTTCAACACTGGCATTTTTTCACACCTCCTTATGAACAGTACAGCTGTCATTTTTTTCATCCTGGCTGAAATGTGTTCGCACTTCGGCACAGAAAAGCAATTGCTGATGTGGGAAATCAGTGTATGGGACAGATTAAGAACGAGTGAGTGAGAGAGGAGGAGTGAGTGAGCTCAACAGAACTCTGTTGAGACTACTGTAGATTTCTTTGGGGGCAGAAAAAGGCACCAATGCAGGCAGGAGCCCAGTACAAAAGGGCAGCCTGCAGCGCCGGGAGAAACAGAACGAATGAGTGAGAAAAACATAGAAACATAGAAGTTGACGGCAGATAAGGACCACAAGGCCCATCCAGTCTGTCCATTTCTTTTTCCTACCTTATGAATGTGTCATTGGCCTTTGCTTTGTTAATGGCCTATCTAGTCATACTCATCTGTATTGCTCCCTTATGCCTATCCCATGACTGTCTGACGCCCTGCACTGTATTCATATCCACCACTTCCTGAGGTAGGCTGTTCCATGCATTCACCACCCTTTCTATGAAAAAGAACTTCCTCACATTACACCTTAATCGGCCTCCCTCTAATCTCATGCTGTGTCCTCTTGTCCTGCTATTTTTCTTATATTGAAACATGTTAGACTCTTTCACCTTGTTAATGCCCTTAAGATGTTTTACTGTTTCAATCATATCACCTCTCTCCCTCCCTCCTTTGTTCTACGGTATACATATTGAGCTCAGTTAATTTGTCCTCATATGTTTTCTGATGCAGTCCCTGCACCATTTTGGTTGCCTTTCTCTGGACTGACTCAATTTGGTCAATGTTCTTGTGAAGGTGTGGCATCCAGTACTGCACACAGCACTCCAGATGGGGCCTAACCAGTGTCTTGTAAAGAGGGATTATTACTTCCCTCTTCTGACTTGTGATACCCCTACTAATACACCCCAACATCCATCTAGCCTTACCTACTGCTTTAGTGGTCTGCTTGGATGATTTCAGGTAATCAGTGATAATGATGCCCAAGTCTCTTTCTTCCCTTGTGACAGCCAGCAACTCCCCTCCCAGCCTATAGGTGGCTTCAGGGTTTCTCTTCCCTATGTGCATGATCTTGCACTTCTGTGCGTGAAACCCCAGTTGCCACTCTTCCGAACATTTTGCTAGTTTATCCAGATCTCTTCTCATTCTGCCCATCCCATCTGGATCATTTACTCTGTTGCAGATCTTGGTGTCATCTGTAAACAGACAAACCTTACCCTCCAGTCCATCTGCAATGTCACTAATGAAGATATTGAAGAGGACTGGCCCCAGGACTGATCCCTGAGGTACCCCACTTGTGACTTGCATATCTTCTGACTGTATACCATTTACCACCACTCTCTGTTTTCTGCCCGTCAACCAGTTTGCCACCCAGTTGACCAACTTCTGACCCACCCCGAGCCTACCCAGCTTATTAATCAATCTTCTATGTGGAACAGTATCAAAAGCTTTGCTGAAATCAACTTAGGCAACATCAACTGCTCCCTTTTGGTCCACCACTCTGGTTACCCAGTCAAAGAAATCTATGAGATTAGTTTGACAGGACCTTCCTTTTGTAAACCCATGCTGTCTTGGATCTGGTGCTCCTTGAGAGGGGAGTGAGTGAACTCAACAGAGCTCTGTTGGGACTGCTGCAGATTTCTTTGTGGGCATAAAAAGGTGCCAATGCAGGCAGGAGCCCAGTACAAAAGGGCAACCTGCAGCGCAGGAAGAAACAGAATGAGCAAGTGATAGAGGGGGAGTGAGCGAGCTCAATGGAGCTCTGTCGGGACTGCTGCAGATTTCTTTGGGGGTAGAAAAAGGCACCAATGCAGACAGGAGCCCAGTACAAAAGGGCAGCCTGCAGCACTGGGAGAAACAGAACAAGTGAGTGGGGGGGAGTGAGCAAGCTCAACGGAGCTCTGTTGGGACTGCTGTGGATTTCTCTGTGGGCAGAAAAAGGCTCCAACGCAGGCAGGAGCCCAGTACAAAAGGGCAGCCTGCAGCGCTGGGAGAAACAGAATGAGCGAGTGAGAGAGGAGGAGGGAGTGAGTGAGCTCATTGAAGCTCTGTCGGGACTGCTGTGGATTTCTTTATGGGCAGAAAAAGGCACCAACGCAGGCAGGAATCCAGTACAAAAGGGCAGCCTTCAGCGCTGGGAAAAACAGAATGAGCGAATGAGAGAGGGGGAGTGAGTGAGCTCAATGGAGCTCTGTCAGGATTGCTGCAGATTTTTTTGTGGGCAGAAAAAGGCACCAACACAGGCAGGAGCCCAGTACAAAAGGGCAACCTGCAGCACTGAGAGAAACAGAACACATGAGTGAGAGAGGGGGAGTGAGCAAACTCAACGGAGCTCTGTCAGGACTGCTGCGGATTTCTTTGTGGGCAGAAAAAGGCTCCAACACAGTCAGGAGCCCAGTACAAAAGGGCAGCCTGCAGTGCAGGAAGAAACAGAATGAGCGAGTGATAGAGGGGGGGAGTGAGCGAGCTCAACGGAGCTCTGTTGGGACTGCTGCGGATTTCTTTGTGGGTAGAAAAAGGCTCCAATGCAGACAGGAGCCCAGTACAAAAGGGCAGCCTGCAGCACTGGGAGAAACAGAATGAGTGAGTGAGAGAGGGGGGAAGGAGGGAGTAAGCTCGTTAAAGCTCTGTCAGGACTGCTGTGGATTCTTGTGGGCAGAAAAAGGCACCAGTGCAGGCAGAAGCCGAGTACAAAAGGGCAGCCTGCAGCGCCAGGAGAAATAGAACAAGTGAGTGAGACAGGGGGACTGAGAGAGCTCAACGAGCTCTGTCAGGACATTAGAGTTGCCCACCCTCCCATCCAGATTCCTGTGTGCTCCTATATTATAGCAGGGTCTCTGGGGTGGAGACAAAGCAATGATTGGATACTTTTAGGATTGCTGTGATAATATAGATTTAGTTGTTCTGTTTATTTCTCTAACTGAGCTAAGTACTGAGCTATACTGTTAGGATTGCTGTAATAATACATATATATTTTTTCCTTCTTATTTCTCTGACTGAGCTGTGTAATACTTGGAGTGCAATAGGATTTCTAACTGGGCTAAGTGAAACTATATGAGGGCTGAGAACAAAAAGTACGGTAGCTGAGAGGTGAAAAACAGACACGGAGGCTTTAGGATTGCTACAATAATACAGTATCTAACAGATGAGATTTAAGACTGAATTAACCTGGTCGTCAAGGGGGCAGTAGGGGGACTAGTGTGGGGGGAACAGGAATTTGAGTAAATAGGGGCCTAACAGTTGTAGTAGGGTACAGAAACCAGGAGCAAGAGCCCGTAACATAAGATGGGGGCCAAAATGCAGCAGGTCTGCATGTCAATAGGGCGGGCATCTTTGGAAGGGTGGTGGTGTGTACAGGGTGTGGGTCCACCATGATCCTGGACTGGGCTTGGAGGATGGGGAAGGGGTGTATGGTCTGTAGACAACTGGCTAGTTTTAGGGAGGAACTGTGGAGGTTAGGGAGGAGTCTAAGTGGCAGGGCAGATGAGTATGGTAGGCATCCTTTCTGGGGGGATAGGGGATGCAAGGGGATGGGAAGAAAACTAGGACTGAAACTGACCCCAGTATCAGAGGCACTAGCAGAAAAGAGAGGAGAAGGGAGGGTGCCCAAGGTGAGGAGGGCCTCCTGATGGGGGAGGAAGAGACCCAGAGGAGTACCAGGGAAAGAGCAGATGGCTGTGGGTAGGGTGGGACCGGAGACCTGGAGGAAAAAGTAGGAGGGAACCAGTGGGGGATGAGATGTGGGAGGGGTATCGACTAGGAATAGATTCGAGCCTCTGCTATGGGAGAGAGAGAGGGAGCAGGAACATACTGAAGGGGAGGAAAGCGGGGCATGACAGGGATGGCAACAGGTAGGGGAAAGATAGCAAGGATGAAAGGGTACAAGGGGGCTAGTATGGAAGGAGGGGGTGACTGGAGGAGAGAAGGCTATGGGAAGGGAAGGATGGGAGGGCATTACTATTGGGGTCAAAGGAATGGGGGCTGTAAATCGACAACAACGGGAATAGGGAGGGGTTGGAAAACAGCAGCGGGGAGGAGGGAGGTTGACATGGGAAGCCCAGTAGGAAGTAGTCAGGTTGGGAAGGGTTCAAGGGATGGGAGGAATAAGGCAGAGAAAAGGGTGAGGCGGAGTAGAGGTTCAGATACAGGAGTCACAGAGGTGCAGCTGCTTGGGAGTAAGGGGCAGGAAGAATGAATACTGGGGTGGTGGAAGGGCATTAGAAGGGAAAGGGGGTAAGGGACGGGGGTACTCATCCTGGGGGATTCTATACTGAAAAGGGTGAGACAGGGCAGAAGGGAGGAAAGGCACAGCCATATTTGGGTTCAAGCTATCCCGGGTTGACTGCAGGAGGGGCAGGGCAGGCACTGCTCAAGTATGCAGCGAGGGGGAGGAAGAAATCTCATTTAGTAGTGCATGTGGATACAAATGACTTGGCAGGGGAGACTGTGGAAGTAGTGAAGGGGATGTTCGAGGAGTTGGGCAGGCAGTGTGAGGGGGTGGGGGAGTCGGTGGCATTCTCGGAGATACTCCTGGTACCATGTGCAAGCACAGGGAGAAAAGGTTAGGATCGAGGAGTTCAACGAGTGGCTGAGGGATTGATGCCACACCAAAAATTATGGGTTAGTGACTAACTGGGGTTGGGTCTGGGGGGGATAGTGACTTGTATGTGGGGGACGGGCTACACTTAAGCAGAGAGGGGAGTATTAAAGGCGGGATTAGAGGGGTATATCTCTAATAAGGTGGATTTAGGCCTGGTGGCCATGAGGGTTGAGGTGCTGGATACCATACTTTGCACCACGCTGGTGACCTGGGTTTGGGAATGGACTTGGACCGCCGGGGGCTGGCTGGGTAGAGCAAAGACTGAGCCTCCCACAACTGCTCTCCTTCCTCTGGGGTGGGTGTATGGCATTGCATTGCAGTGGCGGCTGGTGGAGTCCGGCTGCACTGCAGTTGCATGCTTGAGAGAGGGGAATGCGGCTGGCATTGGCACTACATGCCTTTGATGCCATTGCATGTCTGGCTCCTTGGGAGAAAATGGAGGCAGAAAATAGTGGGGCGATCTCACTGGCTGATGGCCGTGCCCTGTGCCTCGGACAGGACAGCGGGCGCACTCCAGGAATGCGGCTGACCCTGGGTGAAAGGTGAGTTTCTCTTCGTGCTGTACATCAGCGGTTACAGGGGAGCTGGCAGCTGGAGGTCACTAGAGCTCTCTGCTAGAGGAGAAATAGTGATATGATAAAAAACCAAGGTGGATTTAACTAGTGGGGGGGGTGGCCAAAAACTGAGGTTGGTAGAAAGGTCCGGACAGGGAGCCTAATGAGCTCACCCCCCTAGATATAGGTAAAGGCGGAGGCATAGTGACCCCGGGAGGAGGTGGGCAGAGTGGTCTGAATGTAATATAGAAGGCACCACCACCCAGTAAGAATAAGGAGGAGAAAGGGTGCAGACTACTGGGAGGAGGGACACAGGCCAAGGAGAAGAGTGAGGAGAAGGAGGGCTACGGGTGGAAGGTGGTCTCTCTCAACGCAAGAAGCTTGGGGAACAAAATTGCAGAGCTTCAGGCACTCCTTTCAGAGGGGAAGGTGAACATTACTGCAGTGACAGAGACTTGGGCCACAGAGTACCATGATTGGGACTTTGCAATCCCGGGATACAGGATATACAGGAGGGACCGGGGGTTGGAAGGGGGGGTTGCATTCTATGTGAAGGAAGGGATGAAATGCATAAGGGATGAGGGAGCAGAGGAGAGGACAGGGGTACCTTGGGTGCAGCTCCTGGACTCCAAGGTTAGAAAGCTGAGGCTGGGAGTGGTGTACAGACCACCAGCCCAATCTGGGGAACTGGATAGGGAGTTGGCAGAGCAGAGCAGATAAGGAGGGTATGTAGAAGGGGGAGTGTGGTGACAGTGGGTGATTTGAACCTACCAGGGATTGACTGGAGCACCCCAGCTACTAGCAGTACCAGGGAGCAGGTGCTCCTTGATGCATTCCAGGACGGCCTTCTGATGCAATTGGTAAGTGGGCCTACATGGCCTACAAGGCTCTGGACCTAGTACTGGCAAATGGGGATGGATGCAGAACAAAAGTGGGGAGTTATAAAGACTGGGCCAACAGAAGCCACAGTAGCCTGCACCAGGGCCAGGAGTAAGAAGAGCAGAGCCAAGAAACCATTCTGGCTTAACAAGGAATTGCTGCAAGGGGTAAGAGCAAAGAGGGCAAAGAGGGCTGCATACCAGTAGTACAGGAGAACAGGGAAGGGAGAGGATAAGGAGGCTTATGGGAGTTGGTCAAGGGAGGTGGCCAGGAGGGTGAAAAAAGCTGAGGCCTCCAGGTTTTGCACAAAGCATAAAGGAAGGGGAAAAGGACTTTTTTTTAGGTATGTCAGGGAAAAGAGGAAGTGCAAGGAACATATTGTGAGGATAACCCGGGGAGGGGATTGGGTGTTAAAGGGGGAGGAGCAAGCGGAAATTCTAAATGAGTACTTCTGCTCCATTTTCACTAAGGAGAGGGATGGTCCACTATCAGCATGGGCTGGGGGTGGGAAATGGGGAGGAGGTGACAAAGTGATCGAGGGAGTAGGATGCTAGAGGGCTGAGGGCAGTGAGGTTGGACGAGACACCAGGTCCCGATGGCATCTACCCCAGGTGCTGAGGGAGATGGTGGAGCTGTTGGCTGAGCTGCTGGCAGATCTGTTCAAAACCTCCTGGAAATGAGGTGTGCCCTAGGACTGGAGGTTGGCCCATGTGGTGCCCATACAGAAGAGTGGACCTATGGGGGAGCCAGGAAAGTAACGCCCAGTCAGTCTCACGTCCATAGCGGGTAAGCTTATGGAGGCAATACTGAAGGAGGGGCTGGTGGCATTCCTAAAAAGTAATGGCCTCCGAGATGGGCGGCAACACGGGTTCATCTCAGGGATGTCTTGTCAAACCAACCTAATAGAGTATTATGACTGGGTGACAAGGGAGTTGGACAGGGGCTATGCGGCACATGTCTTGTACTTGGATTTCAGTAAGGCCTTTGATACAGTGCCTCATGGGAGACTGCGGGGGGAGCTGATGGCAGTGGGGGTGGGAAAAAAGCTGACTAAATGGATAGAGAACTGGTTACAGGGGAGGGTGGGGGGTGGTGGTGGTAGGGAGCTCTTGGCACCCAGAGCAGTGACAAGCAGGGTGCTGCAGGGGTCACTGCTGTGCCCGGTGCTATTTTGGCTCTTTATCTCTGATATAGCACATGGACTGGGGAGCAGAGTTAGTCTGTTCGCAGATGATACCAAATTGGGGGCGGTGGTGGACGAAGAGGACGTATGGGAAAAACTGCAGGGGGACCTAACCAAACTAGAGACATGGTCTGCGAAGTGGCAGCCAGGATTCAATACAAAGAAGTGTAAGGTGATGCACTTCGGGCTAAGAACCAGAAGAGGGACTATTGGTTGGGGTGGGTGAGGTTGGGGATCACAGAGGAGGAAAAGGACCTAGGGGTGCTGGTAACTGGGAGCATGAACAACTCAGCCCAGTGCAGGAGAGCAGCAGCAAATGCAAACAGGATGTTGGGCTGCATCGCAAGGGGGTTCTCATCCAGACATAGGGATGTGATCCTACCTCTCTACAGATCATTGGTCAGACCGCACCTGGAGTACTGTGTGCAATACTGGAGGCCATACCTGAGGAGAGATATAAAGTTACTGGAGGGGGGGTACAAAGGAGAGCAACAAAAATGTTAAAGGGGATGGAAGGAAAGGAATATGGAGTTAGGCTGAAGGAGCTGAACATGTACACACTGGAGTAGAGGAGGGGATAGAGGGCATATGACTGAAGCATTTAAATGTATTTATTTATTTATTTGCTTTTGTTAACCGGGTAAGCACACTAGACAGCCAAGTGCCTATTTTCAGGTGCGACCCGGTAGATTATATGGTACATACATGAACATCAGGCAAATACAAGTGAATGATTACATTACATAGATTTAGAACACAGGGACTTTACAAGCATTAGTAACAACAGGGATTTACATTACAGTATTTACATTGCAGGCAGTTCGAAGAAGTAGAGTGTGAATTTATCACTCCAGGCAGCAAAGTTGTAAGGCTTGCAGGTAGGCAAGGAGGAGTCACAATTGGGATAGAGTGGGCCCAGTGCAAGATAAGGGAGTGCACAGTTAAAGTGCTCACCCTGTTGTGCCAGTGGGCCTAAGTGGTCTATTTTTCTAGTAGCTGTGAGTACAGGAGGTGCATAAGCGCAGACGTACTCTACCCAAGTCATAATGTTTAGGTAGCATCTCAGTTTGTTGGGGGGTCACAGGCTGGGAGGGTTTGTCTAGTGCAGAGACAGGTGGAGGCCATTTTGAGAAAGCCCCAGAGGGAAGCTTTAAAGCTCTGGTGGGAGGGAGAGGAGCGAGTGCTAGGTGGAAGAGAGTTCCAAACCCTGGGTGCATATGCAGCGAAGGCTCGGTCTCCCATTTGTGTGTGCGTTTTTGGTACCAGGAGGGCATGGGAGTCACTAGATCGCAGGTTGTAGGAGGAAGTAGCTAGAAAGAGGGACTCTGCAAGTTAAGAGTGGTGGCAGTTCTGACAATACTGTCTATGAAGTTGCCCACGACACAGGAGCGGTTGAGTTTCCGGTGGGAGCCATTCAAGCCAGGTGTAAAGCTCACAGAGGTGAGTGAGGTGGGGAGCTGAGAGCGCAAAACAGCATATGTTATTGTACGCTGAGTCCCACTTTACTAGACTAGTTTTAGCAACGTGAGTAAAGGTGACTAGTCCATAGCAAAGCGTAGGTAGGAGGACTCCCCTGGCTAAGGTGAGACGGGCAGCTGGAGTGAGACAACTCTGCTCTGTAAGCGTGACCCAGCTTGCAGTTTGAGGCTTTACAAGAATTGCGTATGTGCAAGTTCATATCCAGTTGCAGGTCAAGAGTCACTCCCAGGTACTTGACCGGGTCTGCAACTATCAGTGGTGACCCATCGGCCCCAGAGATCTGTAGTGAATCTGGGGCAGCTTTTAATTTGGCTTCTGAGCCAAATAGCATGGCCTGCGGCT
The DNA here is from genome assembly GCA_016271365.2 of Neoceratodus forsteri. Classification (NCBI taxonomy): domain Eukaryota; kingdom Metazoa; phylum Chordata; order Ceratodontiformes; family Ceratodontidae; genus Neoceratodus; species Neoceratodus forsteri. The sequence goes on from CM057458.1 coordinate 592,121,506, forward strand.
TCTGCAGGTTAATCATAAGTTTATGGTCCTGCAACCAAGATTGGATATGGTCGAAGTCCGAGTTTAGTTTGGTGTTAATTGTGGTGATGTCCTGGGAGCTGGACATGATGACTAGGTTGTCTGCGTACAGCACTGAGGTCCCTAGAGCCGGAGCTGAGGGTAGCTCATTTACAAAGATAGAGAACAGGAGAGGCCCCAGGACAGAGCCCTGGGGGACTCCGCAGTTTACCTGGGCAGGTTCAGACAGGACCTTGTTGAACTTGGTGTATTGCTGCCTGCCCGTGAGATAATTACTGATCCAGGCAAGGGCTGGGAAGAAGAAGCCAAGTGGTAGGAGAGAGGAGCACAGTAATGTGTGGTCTACCGAATCAAAGGCTTTCGAGAGATCAACAAAGATGGCCCCGGTCTGTTCACCTCAGTCAGCAGCGGACCTGATCTCAGAGGTAACAACTGCTAGGGCCGTGGAGGTACTATGCCCCTTTCTAAACCCGTGCTGAGCAGGGGAGAGAAGGTTGTGGGTCTGTAGGTGATGGGTGACCTGAGAGGTGACTACCTTTTCCAGAAGTTTGCTGATTGCTGATAGGATTGCTATGGGGCGGTAGTTGTTAAGGTCTTTCATGTCCCCTTGCTTGGGCACAGGTATAACCTTAGCCATCTTCCAGATGTCCGGGACTATACCCGTGGTAAGCGATGCATTGAAGACATGGGCTACGGGACGGGCTAGTACTGATGCCCCTAGCCTCAGCAGCTTGGGCTCAAGACAGTCATGCCCAGCTCCAGTGTGTGGGGAGAGGCCAGCAAGGAGCTTCTGGGCCTCCATGTCTGTTACCACCTTGAAGTAAAAGGGCAGGAGGGGGGTTGTTCCTCTGGGTGAAGAGGCCCGATCAACAGGGTAGTGCGGCAGTTTGGGTAAAGCTAGCAAGTCAGTGAACTGAGAGTTGAAGGCATTGGCAATAGTGAGGGGGTTGTTGCAGTTAACCCCGTCAATGAGCATGTCAGTGACCTGTGCTCTAGTAGCCCCACCAACCACATTCCTAATGTTCTGCCAGAAAGTCCTCAGATTATTGGCTGAGGAGAGCAGGATGGACTGACAAAACTCACTTTTTGTGGAGCATATGGCTTTCTTGCATGAGTTCCTCAGCTGCCTGTAATCCTGGAGGTCTGTGCTGGACAATAAGCACTTATACCTTGCCCAGCATTTATCCCTTTGTCTCGTGAGAGAATACAGGCCTCCATGGAGCCAATTAGTTGCAGTGCCCCGACTCTCCTTCTTGTGAGGTAGGCATGCTTGTTTTGAAGTGGGATGAAAGCTTTTAGGAAGTTGTCAAGGGCCTTTGAGGTGTCATTAGTGGCCATGACCTGAGACCAGTCAGTATGATGCAGGTCTGCAAGGAAGTCTCCAACGTTGAGTTCGGAATAATCCCTCATTTGAATCACCTTGTGCGAGATTTTGGAAGGGGCATTGCCCCATATGCAGTAGGTGGGGGAGTGATCCGATATGGCATCAGGTAGAACGCCACAGGAGATAATTTTCTCCGTTCTGTTGCTTAGTACCCAGTCGATGACGGAACCCTTGTCACCTCTAGGAGAGGGCCTTGTGGGTTCCGAGATGAGCTGGCTTAGTGCCAGTCCAGCCAACAGTGGTTCATATTGCCTGCCCAGTTAAGGTTGACGTCCCCTGAGACTAGTAACTCGTTCGAGCCAACCTTTGTGCTAAGACTGTCTAGGAGGTAGGAGAGCCCGGACACACCTCCCTTAGGAGGGTTGCAGGCACAGATCACGTGCACCTTTTTGGTGTTTCCTAACAGGAGGAGGACATGCAGGAACTCACAGAGCTGCGATGTAGATGGCGTGTGTCCTATGACTGAGACGTTTAAGTGCATCTTGTAGTATATGAGTACTCCACCCCCCACCTCTTGTTCTGGGCCCTGTCCAACCTAATGAGGTTGTACCCTGGAAGGGTGCAAACTGAGTCAGGAATATGTGGCTTAAGCCAGGTCTCAGTGATCCCCATAATGTCCAGATTATAATGAGCCACCCAAGCTGTTAGCTCAGTAAGGTTTGGTAAAAGGCTACGTATGTTTAAGTGCACAAGCCTCAAGCCTTTGGCCGATAGCCAGGAGGAGGGTGGTTTAGGGGAGGGACTAGCATTCAGTGGACCTATAATTTGGACAGGGGCCCTGGCCAGGCCATGTAGCACAGGACAGCCTCTCAGTGGAGACATCCTATCGAGCCGTCGTGGGGGGGGGAGGATTAGTCCTGTGGGCAGCTGAGTCGGGGTTGTCCCATGAGATCCACAAGTCCCCATGGGGGTTGCCGTGAGACTCCCTTTGGGCAGATTGCTTCTGGGATACAGTGCGGGCGCTGGCTCCCCCTGAGGAAAATTAGGCAGGTGGGTTCCTGTATGCAATGGCAGATAACACTAGCAGGGTAGACCCAGTACCTAGTGACACAAGAAGTAGTCTATTTGTTGCTACAGGCTTCAGGGATTGCCACTCCAGACCGTGCAAGTTAATTGCTTCTAAGTTATGGTACCTCAGTATAGGAAATTTTACCTATTTCAAGAAAATTGTCAAGCATGCAGTGACTCTAACTGTCTCACCTGCAGTTAATACTAACTATTGGTATAGCAGGATAGCTATCTGTCTCTAGCCGATACTAATTCGAGATAGTTGCCAAGTCATGCACTGTATTTTACAGTTGTATCTAAGTTTCTCTAAGTATTATAACATCAGGATGGCTAGCTATTTCTGGTACACGAACCTTATAGTCCTTCACTGTACTTTACTGTCATGGCCAAGTAACAATATGTATCAAGTAGGCTGACATAGGAATGCTCAGTGATTTGCTACTGCCAGACTTACTGATGACAGGGTAAGGGCCACATCATATTTGACAGTGAGGGAGTTATTGTAGTACCAGCTGTCTGGGTGTTGCAACAACGTAGGAGGAGACCTAGGCAGTAGACTGGATGTTTCTCAAATGTGGGAGGACTACCAGGTCATGTGGGAGGAGCTAGCAAGCATTTAATGGGAGGAGGGAACCGGGTTGGCGGGTGGGCTGAAAAAAAACCCCTCGCTTCTTCCCTGCAGCAGCAGCAGTTAAACTTGTGAGCCATGAGGCTCAGTGGCCAGGAATTTCATCTTTCTGGCGAACGTCACTAGTGGCCAAACAGGCGCGGTGCAGAAATTTAAAAGATTCTTTCTTTGGCGCCCAAAAGCTCCTCCGCTGCTTCTCCTGGCCGAAAAATGTCCCCAGCCGAAAGTCCCGTAAAAGAACAAAATGCATCCCCAGTCCAATGTGCAGTTCCTGTCGAACTGCTTGTTTTCCTGAGGGGGATAAATAAACCTAGTACCGAGGGTGTGTTTAAACTGAGGAGTGGAAGAGAGACGAGGGGGCACAGACTAAGGCTAGAAAAGAGACATTTTAAGAGGGAAATGAGGAGGCACTACTTCACTGAGAGGGTGGTGTCTAGTTGGAATGCACTGCCAGAGGGGGTGGTAACATGTAGGACAGTCAATAGCTTTAAGAAGGAGTGGGATAAAGCAAGAGTCAAGGGGGCACGGGCTGGGACAAGCAGGGGAGGAACTTGGGGGAGGAGGCTGGGGTAGCTGCAATCTAGGGTACTAGCTGCACACTTGGGCAGACTTAAATAGACCGATTGGTCTGTTCTGCTGGCAGATTCATATGTTCATATGTATGTTCGTATGTAAAATCACAGTGACTCTGTTCATGAGCAGAGGTCCTAAAATGCCTATGTTGAAAATTTGGTGACAAACGTCCTTAAAATACGCAGAGTGCATTCCAACTAGACACCACCCTCTCAGTGAAGTAGTGCCTCCTCATTTCCCTCTTGAAATGGCCCCTTTCTAGCCTTAGTCTGTGCCACCACATCTCTCTTCCACTCCTCACATACGCAGATGATACCGTACTGTATGCCTCCGGCCCCTCCATCGGGGACACAAACTCTACTCTTCAACGGGATTTTGATGCCGTTCAAGCTTGGCTCAGGTCCAACCAACTTGTCCTAAATGCAAAGAAAACCGTCTCCCTAACCTTCGGCACGCAGCCGAGACTATCCTGTCTAGAAGCCCCCACCCCCCGTCTTCCATACTCTGGTCGGATCCACCCTGGAATCCTGCACCTCTTTAGGTACCTGGGGGTATGGCTTGATCAACACCTAGACTTCTACACCCACATTGACTCGCTACAGAAAAAACTACACCCTAAATTAGGCACACTATACCACAATAAAGGCAACCTTCCAACCTCGGTCAAGAGAGAATTAGTGCTCAAAATGATCCTCCCCATTTTTTGACTACAGCGATGTGGTCTACAGCGCAGCACCCCCATCCACCTTGGCCAGTTTGGACCCCCTCTTTCACTCTTTCTGCCGGTTCATCCTAGACTGCCCACCCTCCACCCATCACTGCAATCTGTACAGCGCCCTTGCCCTCCCATCGCTGGAGTCTCGGCATAAATTACATTGCACTAATCTCATAGCCAAATACTGGACCAATGTCCTCCCCCCCATCTCAGCTGCATACTGGCAACTCAACCTCGGGCATACTCCCTCAGAGGCTCGGACTCAAAACAACTCCAAGTCCCTTTCTATGCGCACTTCAAAGGGCCAATTGGCCTTCAAACATTGGCTGCCCAAACTCTGGAATGACTTACCGGCAGACATTAGGCTCTCCACCTCCCCTAGGCTTATCAAACTGCTTCTACTAGCCCACTTCTCAGATGTATGCAACTGCTACCTACAGCCTAGACCTGCCAACTGGGGCATCCAAATGGATCTTAAATTATAACTAAAGTAACAAGCCTAGAATTCCTACTGTGTCACTATATTTATACTGCTTTACTGTTTTACCTGGAAGTCTAGGCCTAACCATGTCACAGCAAACTATGCACTCTGACCTGAGGACCAAACTTCGTAATTGACAAATATTGGTCAACCTAGCCTGCACCTACTCTGTACCTGTTGTAATCTCTCCCTGTATGTATCCACTCTCATCTGTTGACATACCACTGTTGTAATCTCTCCCTGTATGTATCCATTCTCATCTGTTGACATACCACTGTATTGTGTTTGTCTACTGAACCTGTTGTCAAACCACAGTAGTGCTGTGTATTCTGTACCTATTTCAACCTATGTAACCCCCAGGTCACATGTGGAAATGAGCGGACCCAGCTCAGTATGCTTATCTGGTAAATCTCTTAAATAAATAAATAAAATGACTGTGTTACAAGCGTGCGTTGTGCAGTTTCCAAGCACCCTAGTAACTTCACAAACTTGTAGTATTTCCACTCCAGATTTTCAACATTGGCATTTTTTCACACCTCCTTATGAACAGTACAGCTGTCATTTTTCACATCCTGCCCGAAATATGCATTTAAACATCTGACGCAGAATAGCGTGGTAGCTGTGAGAAATCAATGTTCAGAACAGATTAAGAAAATTATAGTGACAGTGTTTATGAGCAGAGGTCACAAAATGCCTATTTTGAAAATTTGGTGAAATAATTCCACTAAATGACTGTTACGTGCATACGTTGCGCAGTTTCCACGTACGCTGTGAAGTTCGAGCATTTTACATATTTTCCCTACAGATTTTCAGCATTGCCATCTCTTCACACCTCCCTATGAATGGTACAGTTGTCATTCTTCACATCCTGCCCGATCTGTGTTTTTGTACATCTGGCACACAATGGCACGGTCGCTGTGGGAACTCAAAGTTCGGAACACATTGACAAAATCACAGTTCCGCTGTTCATGAGAAGAGGTCCCAAATGCTTTCATGAGGTGGGGGTCACAAGAAGGCCATGTTGAAAATTTGTTGTCTAAATACTGACAAACACCCGGGGCGTTAGGGTTTCTAACCATAACGTCCCACCCTGTACAGACTGACAGGCATCAGGGGTGTGCCTTTGGATTGCTGACTGTAATACTCATGCCATTCCACCCCCCCACTCAGCAGCCAGTGACAGGCATCGAGGTGTGCCTTGGACTCTTCAGCCCTAGAGTTCACACCATTCTCCTATATTGCAAACATTCAGCGTATGTCCTTATGGAGTGAGGCGACTGTAAAGCCAAACACCCGAAGGCACACCTCAACACTTGCTGGTGTCTTCTGCAGGATAGGGTGAGGTGAAATGGCATAAATGTTATGGGCGACAACCCAAACGCATACCCCCAATGCCTGTCCATCTCTGCAGGGTGGAGGTGGGGTTGGCATGAAGTTCAATACTTCACTAACATTCCTACTCTGCATGTGTCTAACTCCTGCATTTCCAATGCTAATACCAGCAAGCAAACAGTGAAAGTGATTGACTGCTCCCTTGCATGACATCATTCTGGGGGCATGGCTGCAAGCTAGCTCTCAGGGAAAGGAGGCAGCCAGAAAAAAAGCACTGATAAACCATCATAGAAAATAACTATGACAGATTTTTATTTGCAAAACAAATTGCAGCTTCAACATCTGAAGCATGGCTGGCAATGGCATACTATGTGAAGGAGATATTTGGGGAACTTCCATAAATCACTCTAAGGTAGATTGTGGGCTCATTAAAGTTAGAACAGAGCCCCTTATGGACAAAATAGAAAGAATGATCAGTTTTAAACAATCACAACTAAAAACAGAAAATATAATCCCTGTTGTTTTAATGATGTTTGGTTGGATCATCCCCCCCCCCCTTCCGAGAACAGCCCTGGAAGACTAGAGGTACTGTAACTTAATCTCTTTTTTTCTCCCATATTCTGTAAATTGTGTTGCTTTCAGATGCTATTTACTTGATCCAAACTCCATTTAATTACTTAAATCAATCTCAAATAAACATGTATATTAAAGATAAGTCCTTAGTAAAACTAATTTTAAATAAAGCAGAGTTCTTGGATTAGTTACGGCTTAATACAGTGGATATGTTTATTTATTTATTTGATTTTTGGAGAAACACAGGTTCCACGTCAGATAGATTACATTTAAGGTACATAATCTAGCTCAAGGAGAACTGGGTCCACCGGTGCAATCAGAGCAAGGACAGTTACTGTGATGGCCAGGATGGAGCCTAGTCTGATATATATAGTAGTGCGGCTAGTAAAAACCCTGTCAGCGGAGACATTTATGAGGATACAATGCTAGCCCAAGTGGGACTTGGTCTATTTAAGGCTTTACTGTTATGGGGATTGTACTCTCAGTGGAAACATGGGGGATGGGCTGCAAGCAATTGACAGTCCCCATTATTATCATGCATAGCAATAGCATGTTGCCATCTTTACGAGTTCCTTTTTTTCAATGATGACTTAAACTGGGAAATCTTTGGTAGGCCCCATATGCGTTCTGTGAGATCGTTCATCCAACATGCAGCTCGGGTATGGTATAATTCACCCACATAGCGTGGGAGACAATCTCTATGGGCACAGTTGCTTACTTTTGTCTGTCTAACCCTAGTAAACTAGTAATGTATCACTTTCTGGATAATCAGTTATTATTTCCTGTAAATTGCTTTCCAGGGTAGTCCAGCTATCAACATTCTCCTTAGAAGTTAACATACAGTAGGGGGGTATAACAATTCATTATGATTGAATAAATTTTCAGACTTTTTGTATTAATTACCAAGGTATTATCATTATCCATTTTTATTTGAGTGACTTTCATTTCTTTCTGTAATTTAACAGTCATAATAAACCTTTTATGTTCCTATAATTTGCTGCCTTCTTTGCGTCCTGTAAAAATAGTTCAAAATCTAAGATTTTAGGCAGGGAATTCACCCACCAGGTTCCTCTAAAAGAAAAATATCAGATGTAGAAAAGGATTTAGAAAGAACAGATCAACTATAGAACATTATATGGTCTTACACATCTGTACCACAAGTATGTATAGATAAAAAGGGGTAAATTGTTCTGTTGTTTTGTGGATCTTCGCATGGCATTCTATAGTATGAGTAGAAGAACATTATGGACTTCTCTATACACCTTGAAAATAGATCCATACCTTTTAGACATTTTTGAATGCATGAAGAAACCTGGTCTAGTATACAATACAATATTTAGGATAATTTAAGTAACAAAATTAAAACCAATATCAGGGTGAGACAAGGTTGTATATTAGTCCCTACTCTTCTTAATCTGTATATTAATACAATAATATTACAAATGTATGACAATGACTAACACTCTCCAAGGCTCTTCAATGTAAAAGTCCCACATCTGGCTTACTTAGACAATATGATACTTATATCCACCTCCTTGTTGGGTCTGCAGTGGAAAATGTTCAAATTCATCAGTTTATGGAAATTGAAGTTTTCACAAATTAACCTTGCTAAAACACAATTGCTAATTTTTGGGGAAAATAACAGCCATCACTATTTTTATTATTCACTTTATTTTGATAATCTCAAATGTGACACAGTTCAGTCCTATGACCACCTAGGGATAATTTACACAAATGTGCTGAGTTGGAACACTCATATCAATAATATCAAAAATTAATTGAAAAAAAACAAAACAATAAATGGTCTGAGAAAATTTATGGCAACCTATGGGGGCTATTTGGTGTTAGGATGTCTTAAAACAATTAATGTGAAAATTACAACTGCTATACTGTATGCTTCTTAAGTTTGTGGTCTTGGGAAGACTTCTCAACTTGAAATTATTCTCAATCAGTTATACAGATACCTCCTTGGGGTAGCAAGTTACATTCCAGAGTTGGTGGTAAGACTAGAATTAGGCCATTTACCCTTGCATTATCTCATAAAGGAGAGAATAACAATATGTTTACTTAAATTACAATTTACTCATGAGAGCAGATTACCAAGGCTTGCAATTGAAGAACAAATACAGTATTCGTCCAGCAGGTTTCAATACCCTTATTTACAATTTAATAAGACACATATATATCCCATTGGCCTAGGGTCAATATTTATGGATGTATTTTGAATACCCCAGTTTTGGATAACTGATGCAATAAAAAAACAGATATAGGAAATTGCCAATTCAATGTGACTGGAAAAGGTTCACTCATTGAAACTTTATATTTCATGTAAAATTCTGAAGACAGATTTACACAGGGAAAAAATACTTACTTGTCCTTTCCTTTTTATTTTTGCTTACTCCCCGCCCCCGCTGGTCGGCACCTTCTTTTTTCCTGGCATCTGACATTCCGGCCACCATCTGTCGCACTCGTCCTTCAATATCAGGACATCACCCTTTTACCCCCATGGTGGGGTGGTGGAGAGCCTCCTAACTCCCACACAGAGACCAGATCCAGTACAGGTGATGCCCTCTGGAGGACACAGCAATGTGTCAGACAGCTATCAAGCCACTTGACTGCCTGCCTTTTCCTGTTTTTCCAGTGGCAGAGCATGCAATGCTGGCAGTGGGCATGCCACGTGTACATCCACATGCAGCGTGCTTGCTGGCTGCTCCACCTCCATGCCCCATACTGTACTGGGCAAGGCGTGCCAACACCTAGCCTCTGCTAGGTACCAGGCAAATGCTGGCCTCATTTCCCCACTCTCCCATGGAGAGGAGAGCTGTCCTCTGGACACTCAATCCTCTCCCACCCTGGTTGGCCCCCGATGATCCACTTGCACTGCGAACATGGGTCACCGGTGTAGCAGGAAGTAAGGCATCACTGCCTCAACCCACCATGCCACATGTCTGGCACTACTTGTCTTTTCCAATAAAACTCACAGAGTATTAATTATGCATTTTAGGCTTGAGTTGTTCAGATTCAAGATTCTTTTATATAAACAGTCCCATGATGAAACACATTCACCATTTTGTGACTGTGGCATGGGTCAAGTTGATGACCTTGCCTATGTTATTGTCAGTTGTCCAAAATATGAAAAACAATGTGTAAAGTTTTTCCCACTCCTTTGACAATTTGGATACAACACCAAAATAAATTATAATCGCGCTCTTTAATAATTCAGATCTTCAAAGGTTAAAGATCCTGGTTCAGTTCTTGTGGTCCCTGCATATACACTGACAGGAACTTATTAACATTATAATGCCTTGATTGGATCCTGGATGATGCATATAATGAAAGTTTGTGGCACTGTACAAATAGATCTAGAAATTGTTTTAATATCTAAAGGCTTGATAATCTCTTCTCTTTTTATGACCATGTTGGTCCTTTTTCAAATATTATTGGGGAATACAGGTGACAAAACACCAGTTAAGGGGAGATAGTTAGCCAGACCTGAACCCTAGGTGTCCTAATTATATTTTGAGGTAAGTTATCACCCTTGCCCAGAATTAGCTAAAGAATGGCTGATTTCTCAAGTTTCCTATGATCTCAATTTATTTAATGTAATGGACAAAAATGTGTTTGTTGTGTAATTAAATTTATGTCAATGGAAATAGATATGTTCTTCCCCATCTGATTCCTTCTCAATTTCACTGTCAATGGAATAATGTATGGCATTTTCTCTCAGAGAATTTCTAGAAGTGCAACTCATGAATTTTTTTGAAAGTACTAACCATTTTTAGACTTGGATGTCAATGCTGCAAATTAATTAATTTATAATGTATATGTTTGTAATGACTATTTCAGTCAAACAAAAAAATGACTTGACTTGATGTGGGTAATGCTGGTAACTTAGTTACTCATTTAATTTAAAGGGATGATCAGGCATCAAAGAACACTGATTGTAATTTTGGATTGGAATCTTCTCCTAAAGTTTCAGGGTCAGAAAACAGTCTCATTGAAATTTTTGGATGTGAAATTGCAAAATTTGAAACTGCAAAGCAGGAGAAAATTGATCACATTTGTGTTTGCTGTGAGCAATTATTTTATAAAGTTCAAACAGTTGCAGTAGACCTCACATCTGAAATTTCTGAGAATGTTTTACTTTGATTCATTGCTTTTTATCTTTTGATGAATGAGTCTGCTTCGTTAGATTCTGTAACTTTATGTTGCTATTGTTTTCCCAAGTTATGGAGCAATGTGATTCCACCTTGCTCAGTACTGAATCCAATGGGTGTGGATCCTGTGATTCCAGAAATTCAGCAGTTAAACAAGTTTGAAAACATTTTGATTCAGACAGTGAAACCCTTTGAAATAATCTTGAGATTGACTCCTAAGAGGAGCAATTTATCATAGACTGAAATTATGAAATCCTTGAAGGTTCAGCCATGTACAATATCTACCTCTATCAATGAAAAGAAATGTTGAAACTGTTGCTGAAAGTGACAGCTTAATTGTTTTAGTTAATGGTGTTCCTACAAAAAAACAAAACTATTTGGCAGGATGTTGTAAATGTTTATAAAATTCAGGGAGCCCTTCATTATCTCACAACTAATAATGTTCTCTATTCAGACTTTCAGGTGGACACTTTTCAGAGTTCTGATTTGTTACATTTGGTGGGTGAGAGTAAGAACACCAATGACTGAGAAAGTTTCGGCAGCACTTGTTGAAGATATCTATGAACAATACACCAGTCATCCTCTTCATGGAAGAGATCCTGTAGCAGATAGTTTGGAGTTGTGTCAGATGAAGCAGGTCAAGGATGCACCACTCAGTGTGTTGGAAACCACTCTGGAAGTACATTGTTTTCCTGATCTGTTTCCTTTAGGTACTGGAGGTTAATTAGATGAATGTGAAGTGAGAATATCAGGAGCAGAATATAGAATGCCATGAGTACTGAGTGTTCATTCAAGATTTTGTAGTAACTATTCAGCACTTGTTTCACTCGTTGTGGTATTCTGTTTGCTAGTATTGTTCATACTTTGCTGGTCACGCGTGGTCTAGAAAATATGTCTGCACAGGAATTTCTGTAGAAGATTCTGGACAAACAAGAAGAACTAACAGCCAACAGGAGTACCATCCTTGCTAACACACAAGGCACCAAGGCATATCGGTACAGGTGCCATGGTGATTTGATGTGCATGCTTAAAGAGTATGGTGCTCCAACTTGGTTTGTAACTCTAAGCTGTGCAGAATACAGCTAGGAGAAGTTACAATTTCTCCTGATTTGGGCAAATCAGGATTTGGACGGTGTGAATTCCAAACTGAACTTTGTTCTCTTGATCCAGTGATGGTATACTATCATTTCCATCACTGATTTCTGTGTTTGTTGAAGTTCATCAAAGCAAGCAATAATACCTGACAGGGTGGGTGGTATTGGGCTATACCAGCCCACCCAGGGGTGTAATGAGGCCAGCCGCTGCAGGCTGAGGGCCTTATAGCCCCTGGAAGGGTGGGTATAGCCCAATGCCGCCTATCCTGGAGGGTACTATTATGCTTAGAAAATGGGTTTTGTTCATTTTTTTTGTAATAATGATTTCATAACAAAAAAGACGGTAAAATATTAATAAAAAATTATTAGAAACAGCAGCTAGTGTAAAATAACACCTTTACTGGTTGACTTGCCACTAGAGGGTGTTGCTGATTGAAGCCCTTTATATTATATTGCAGTGTCTGTGTTCATTTGGTGTTGCATGCTTTAACTCAGTCTCCCACTGGATCCCTGCCAACCCTCCCCCCCAGTTTAGTCATATCTCTATAGCTATTTTTTTTAACATTAAATACTGTTTTATCCAGGAGCGATCAGGTCAGCATGAAGCGATTACGGCACGGTGATGGACTGAGGTGCACTATATACTGCATCAGAAGTTGAGTGACATGGCATCAGGAAGAAAACTCTATCAGTAAAAATGAGGTACAGTACTGTACTGCCTAGTGGCTGCAGTGTGTGTGTGTGTGTGTGTGTGTGTGTGTTGGGGGTACTTAGCAGGGCTACTATTTAGTAATTCAGTGGTCAGGAGAACTGGGCGAGGATTGGTGGAGGTGCTTTCTTAACAATGGCTCCCCAGATGTGGATATGTGTTGTTGGCTTTTCACAGTTGTTCAACCCGGTAGCTTTTGAGGGAGCAGAGTCACGAGTAGTTGGGTCACATTACGGCAGTCTGCTGTGGCGGAAAAACTTTTTTTTACTTTAATAAGCTGTTTTTGCTTGCTGACTGATGGTTTTGGGTGGGAGAATATGTCTTCTTCTTTGGTAGTTGCCAGTTCCTCTCTCACTTGGTAGGTGATGGAGAAAAATGGAGATTTTATAGTTTCATTTTGGAGGTGGTACAGGGATTTTAATGGGTAATGGGTCAGTTGGTAGAGGTACTTGTTTTAGGTGGGCATTGTTGTCTCATAAATGCCCACCTATATAAGTCTCTCAGCCAATCAGAAGCCTCCCAGAGTTTTACCCATTTTCTAAAACAAGGATAATTCCCTGTTAGGATTGGTGAAGTACTATTCCTGGTGGGTGGAGTATTAAAGTCATGGAGCTCCTCACATTCACATGTTGTTATGGATTTAGGATGCTCCTTCAATTGGAGGTGCTGCTGACTGCTCTGTCATCTGTCAGTTCAACCAGAAATATGTGACTTGCCATCTTCCAGATACAGTTGATATTCCAGTGTTAAGAAAGCTTGTTTACAAATTTCAGACTCACAAATGCAGTACTGCATACTGCTTGAAGACAGTGAAGAGTGGAAAGTGATAGTACAAAAGATGTCAGTTTGGCTCTCCCAGACATGGTGTGCCTACTGCATTTTCTCAAGATGTTTTTTTGGCAATAAGACATCATTTGATGGCTAAGTCCCAAAAATGAGTTTATGAGTTGCCACGTACAGAAGCAGAAATAAACTTCAATAATTACATTGCTGTTCTTTTTTTGATGTGGCAAGCAAACATACATGTGCAGTATGTGGTGGAGAATTCAATTGCACTTGCACACCATGTAACCACATACATTACCAAGCACGAGCAAATAGTACTTCAGGAAATGTAAGAAGAAATATCTGCATCCAGATCCTTGTCTTCCCATTTGTGGTACTTGGACAGTGAAAATGCTCCCTCATAGAGAGTGTGGAGCCTATGAAGCCAGTGACAGATTAATAGGCATATAATTGTCTGGCAAATCAGTAGGGAGTTGCTACCTTAATGTAAATCTGAAACAAAATCATTGATGTTTATTGAAGGACATGAAGTAAATAAGGGATATGCAGCAGTTCAGTGTGTGATAATGCATTTATCTTGTACAGTTTCCAGTGACCTCAAGTAACCTCACGAGTGCCGAAGGCATGAGTGAGAGTTACGAGAGATCACTGGAAACTGTACAAGATAAATGCATTATCACACACTGAACCACTGCATATTCCATTTATGCAACAGGTTTAGATGTTGTGTGAACAGTTTGATTTTGGTAGGTGTAAATAATTTGTCAAAAAAGGGAAAAGAAAATTGAATTTTATGCAGTTTTTTGCCAATTATAAAAAAACAAAATGGTATCTATAAATGAAACACCACTCATTTTGTAGATATTTTTGAGCTGAACATTTTTTGTGCTCACAGTACCATGCTATCATTTTTTGTTTTAAAGTTATTCATATTTGATGCAGTATAGCGCAGGAGGCAGTATAATGCAGGAGGCAGTATAGCGCAGTGATCTAAGGCTCTGAGCTGCAAATTTGGTGACATCCAGCAGACCTGACCTGGGTTTGAATACCACAGCTTCCACTTGCATACTATGTGACCCTGAGCAAGTCACTTAACCTCCTTGTGCTCCCAGGTCGCTCCTGTAAAAAAGCTTTCAGCTTAGTGTGCTATACCTGGTTAAACAACTAAATAAAAAAAAAAAATTTGTTTGTCAAAAAAGTGAACAAAAAATTATGTTTTCTTCTGTTTTCTTGCTAATCCTATACAATATACAGGGTTTATATAAATGAAACAGTATTCATTTTGTAGGTAATTTTGTGCTGAACAATTTTCGTGCTCACAGTACCATGTTATCTTTTTTCGTTTTTAAGTTATTCACATTTAAATATGGTTTGTACTGCTTCTGAGGCCGAACATTCTAAATGAAGTCTGAAGAGAACTGTATAGATAAATGAGCTGCTGATGTAGTTACTGTGTGGATATATAGGATAGTGCATGGGGAACAGCTGACAACAGGGCTATTCTTTCACAGAGTTGGCACTATGACAACGGATTATCTCGAGAGCGCAGCTCGAGACGTAATCCGTCGTCATAGTGCCAACGAGGTGAAAGATGCCCTGTTGTCAACTGTTCCCCATGCACTTTTCTTTATAGTGTATGGTGGAACGCCGTTTTTTGGGTCAAAAAAATCAGTTACTAGAAGGAAAAAAGAACTTTACATTTTGAACGTTTTCACGCTTGACATTTTAACTGCTTAAGAACTTTACATTGTGAACGTTTTAATGCTAAACATTAGTACTGCTGCCGACATTGCTGCTTTTGCCATGTGTCCTGTCTATGGAGTGAGCCCTAACTGTCAAATGCTGCTCGAGGACACAGTGTGACATTCGCAGTACAGTAGAAAACATCATTCTGTGTCACTGTGAATGTCACTAGTGTGTGACTACAAGGTTTCAAAAACGATGGATTTCGGTGGAGAACGACGTTCCACCATACACTATAAATAAATTTATCCACATAGTAGCACAGATAAATGGATTTATCAGTGCAGATTTATTCAGACACCTGTTGCATAAATTGAGATACTGGCTAAATATGATCAAGAATCAACAGATATAGGTCACAGTAATCTGGATGATACTTACTGTCCCCTTTGTCCCATTGAATTGTCAGAGTTCTGTTTGTTTGAGATTGTCCAATGGTTTGATTTCAAACAGTTAGTTACTGAAGATCATGAGAGTGGAATGTTTGCTCTCTTAAACAGAAAGGGATTTCTAGTGAGATGACAGAAGCCATGACTGAATGACCACATGAAGTTATCTGTTGCCACATCTGAAAAGGCTGAGCTTTTCTACTTTTATTTACTTTTCCTTTTTAAGCCATAGAGAAAGGAAAGGCAACTCAAGGAGGGATATGAAAACTATCAACAAGCCTTTGAAGCATCTGTGGATAGTATCACTTATCAAAAGTTTCAGCAATATTTGAAAAGATTTCAGTTAGAAAAGGAAAAAGAAGAGAGCGCTTGTGGTGAACTTCAAACAGATACTCCAGAATCATCCCCAGAGTGTCACTGTAGAAACAATTTGTGCGTTAACTGACCCTCTACCTTTACATGGCATAAGGAAGTTATGGAAGAAGTCACTGATTGCAAGGAACACTTTTTCCATGAAAATGTAGATATTGCCTTGATGGAGACTAGTTTAAATGTACAGCAGCAGAAAATGTATAATTTGATCATTGCAAAATGTTTCTCATGGTCTAACAAATGATGCAAAGATGTTTAACTGTTCAGAATGTGAACTGTTGCGTATGTTTGTTAGTGGACAGCTGGAACAGGAAAGAGTCATCTCATCCATGCCATTTGTAATAAAATTGGGGACCTCAATAATCCACCATGTCTTGTGCAATTACAACTCTGCCTGGACTGGCAGCTTATAACATTAGTGGTGTGACATTGCACCATTTGTTTATGTAACCAGTTGAGCATGGCAGAACTGGTCAGTATTGAAAACTTTCGTGTGAGGTGGTTTCTACACTCAGAGATCTATTTACCAATTCAAAATTGTTAGTGGTGAATGAAGTAAGCATCGTTTCAAATGTCATGCTTACTTTTATTCATCTGAGGTTGGATGAGACTGTGGGAGGTGACATCAATGTTCCTCTTGCAGGACATCATGTCATAGTCTTTGGAGATCGATTTCAGCTAAAGCTTGTAAATGGGAAACCTATCTTTTGTACTTTGACTGCAGCAGAAGCAAAAAAAGTATAGATTGCACTGGTGATCTTAGTTTGTGGCATATTTTGAGATATGAGGAGTTGACATTAAATATAAGACAGAATGAGGATCACATATACAAGGATCAGTTGTGTGATTCACAGATTCGAAAGTTGTCTCCATGTGCTGTGAAACTATTGGAATCATGACTGATCTCTAAAGAAGAAGATTCTTTTTAGACAGCTGCTGATACATTCTCATTTTCATTCATTTTCAGCATTAGTTCAAAAAGGTGCCAAATCCATTTGTTTAATGCCCAAACTGCTTCATATAATGCTTTCAGTATGAGTATGCTTAAAGGGAAGGTAAGTCTCTGATACAACGTCCATCGCTTGGTTGTATTGATGATGCTTGCATCTGGACTTTCCAGCCCCCTCGGATTACCCCCAAGGGAGGGCCCACCTCTCCAACCTGGAGGCCTTTTTGAGAGTTAGAGGGTCCATCTGGTGGGAGGGCCCAGCCAGCCTTCTGGGAGAGAGCCCAGTGATGGGGATGTGGGTGTTTGCCACTGGAGCCCTTGTCATCTCCCTAGACTGAGAGGGAATTTTCTTGTGTAGGTTGCCCCTTGGAGCTTGGACATACAATGAAGTCCACCATAGCTCTGCCCCTGCATCTGTAGTGCTGCCTGTTCCTTGCACTGCCCCCGACTACCATCAAGAGCCACCCAAGAGTGGTGCATTCCCCAAATCCCTCCCCAGGAAGGGAGAGCAGTCCTCTGGATGCACAATCTCTTCCCTCCCCTGCCAATCCCCAGTGGCCCAAGCTCATTCCTGAACTCAGATCACTGGCATGGTGTGAGGTGTGGCGTACAGCACCTCAACCCTCAGCACCACTGGGCCAGCACACAAGACTTGACTCTTGATGTTATCATTGACATTGGACAAGAAGTGTTCAAACCTGTCATGAGTTATGTTGCTCTGTCTCAAGTGTATACTTTTGATGGGCTACATCTCGTTCAGCTTGACAAATCTAAAATCAGAACAGAAAGAATGTGTGTTTTGGAGTACAATCATCCGTGAAATCTTTATCAGGTAGCTTTACCAATGATTCCATTATATCCAGACACATTAGCTGGTAAACAAACTTTCTAACAAGTGTGCTCCAAAACAACAGAAACTTTCTTTGGCAAAGACCCATGTTAGGACTGATAAATCTAGTACTGTACTGGTGTGTGAAGAAAGTTCAGCATCAGTAGCAGGAATTCTGGCACCAGCATTTGAAAATACTAATGGCATTAATTGTTATGCTAATAGCATTGTACAAGTGCTTCTGTCTCTAGATCCTGTGGTGCAAGTAATCAGTCAAGTTCAGAATAAAACCATGGCGGATACCTTTCAGAGTTTGGTGTCTTTAGTGACTGTTCACAGAGATCAGATTCACAGCTGTACTGACTTAACATATGAATATTATCAACATAACCACTTTATAATATGTTTGCCACCACTCAACAATAAGATGCGATGGCGTTTTGTTAAGCTTTGATTGATACTATGGATTCTGAAGGAGTTAAAATTTGAAATTTGTTTCAGCTTGTTTTTTTTAAAGCATTACTGCTGTCAGCAGTGCAACAGTACAACTGTAGATAGACATAATAATGAAACTTGGCTCGATTTATCTGTTCTTAACGTGGAAACTGTGTCATTCTCAAGTTTGTTTCGCAGTGCTGTAACAGAACAGTGTTGTACAAATTGTGGCAGTTTCTTAAACAAAACTGTGGATTTGGAACAGTGCTGCTAGTATTATATTGACACGGTAGCGTCAATATGTTATGGGTTGGCCAGGCAGTTTAATGTTAAACCTCAAACTTTGCACTTTAATAACTTTGCAACAGTACAACAGATTCACACAAAAGTTGGCATGGTTTGCAGTTAGGATAAGGTCTCTTGACATGCCAAATTTTGTGCGAATCCCTTCTGGGAATGTTGAGATACAGAGCGGTGAAAACCACAAAATTTCAATGGGTTTTGTCAATTTCTTTTGACAGCCATTTCTCAGAAATGGCTTTTTCTCGTGGTCTGAAATTTTCAGAGCTGAAAGCCTTTGCCCCGCAGATGTGCCTTTTGAAAGTTTGGTGAAAAAATATTAATCCTTTCAAACTGTATTTAAGTTTTAATTTCCCATTATTTCTTATGGGAAAAAATAGATGTGCTGTGCGAAAACAAGCTTGTTTTCGAATGCAGGTAGCTTGTCTTCGCAGGCGGGGTACATAGTGTAGTAGGGAGCCTAAGGGCAAATTAACAACTAAATAACTTTTGAACAGATTAATATGTTTCACCAAACCTTCAAAAGGCACATCTGTGGGACAAAGGCTTTCAACCCTGAAAATTTCAGACCACAAACAACAGCCATTTCTGAGAAATGGCTGTTGAAAGAAGGATTCCCCACAGCTTAAAAAAAAGAAAATGGTCCCTTATAGTGGGACACTGGGGAGCCCACTCCCACTGTCCTGAGTCATGTGTCTTCCCCCCAAGCAATGTGGGACACTGGAGATCCCACTCCTAGTGTCCCAAAATAGACTTCTATTATTCTCCAACAATGGGGTGCCCAATCCCCATGTCGGAGATCCCCCTGTTGGTCTGGACACTGGGAAGCCCACCCCCAGTGTCCCAAAATAAACTTCTGTTATTCTCTGACATTGGGGAGCCCAATCTCCATGTTGGAGACTCCCCCTGTAGTGTCAGACACTGGGGAGCCCACCCCCAGTGTCCTAAAATAAACTTTTCTTATTGTCTGACATCAGGGTGTCCAGTCCCCATGTTGGACATCCCGCTGTAATGTCGGACACTGGAGAGGCCACTCCCAGTGTCCCCAGTCCTGCTTCTCCTCCACCACCACTCTGGAACACTGTGGAGCCCACTCCCAGTGTCCAAAAAATGTTTGTATCCCTGTAAAAGAAGAAAAAAGTCCCCCCAATGTCTTTTTTTAATTTAAACCTGTAAAGAAGAAAAGAGTCCCTCGTCATCTCTCCCGCCCCTCCTCCATCCTGACCCTCCTTCTGTGCACCCACTTTCCTGTATCCCACTTACCCCATACTTACTTCCAGAGGTCAGCTGATGTCATCTTCTGTGGAGCATGACACATCTGCACACTTCAAAGCTGAACTGTGAACTGAGGAATCAAGGTAAGCGTCGTATAATAGCAGTCAATGGTGTTCTGAACATATGTTAATATCTTGGGCATTTTATGGAATTTTTGCACCAGATTTTCAACTTGGGCTTTTTGGGACCCCACCTCATGAACACTGTCACTGTCATCTCATTAATCGGACCCATAAGGTGATTTCATGGCCAATGTGCGGAATCGCCTTTTGGGATTGAGTAACAAAATGACAGTGCCAGTGTTCATGAGATGAGGTCCCCACAAGCCCATGTTGAAAATATGGTGAAAAAATTCCAAAAAATGACTGTGTTATGAGTGTGTGTTACACAGTTTCTATGCATGCTCGTAACTTTGCCAATTTTTTATATTTTCACTCCAAATTTTTAACATTGCCATTTTGTCACACCACCTCATGAGCAGTACAACTGTTATTCTTCACAACCTTCCCAAAACATGTTTTCACACCTGTGGCACAGAATGGCGCAGTCACTGTGCAAAATCACCTTTAAGGACCAATGAACAAAATGACATTAGCAGTGTCCATGAGGTGGGGTTCCAAAAAGGACATGCTAAAAATAGTTCTCCCGGCCCTAATAATGACACAAATGAACTATCTGAAAAAGTATGGAAATTGACTGCAAAAACTGTGTTAATGCACCATTAGGGTTGACCTGTCAAAAGTAGGGAAATATGACTTTAGGGTTCCCAAGCCTAAGAGGCCACTCCCACTCTGCATGCAGGAACAGGCATGAGTGGAACTTAAAGTTCCCAACCCCTACACCCCACTCTCTCCCTCCGCTTCCAACCCTAATATCCCACCCCCACCCTGCATGCAGGAACAGGTGTGTTGGGTGTCCATTGACGTTTTGAACCCTAATGCTCACCCCATTCCAAGACTAAGTAAGGTAACATGGGTACAGAATGACACAATGGGGTGAGATTTAGGGTTCAAAATACAAAGGCACACTTGTCACACCTGTGCCTGCATACAGGGTGTTGCCTAAACACTCTTCGTATTAGGGGTGGGTTATTAGGGCTGGAAGCAGAAGTAGGGAGTGGGGTGTAGGGGTTGGGAACTTTAAGTTCCCCTCATGCCTATTCCTGCATGCAGAGTGGTAGTGGCATCTTAGGCTTGGGAACCCTAAAGTCATATTTCCCTACTTTTGACAGGTCAACCCTAATGGATGCATTAATGATGTTTTTGCAATGAATTTCATTATAATGTTCCACAGTTTTGATTTTGTTAGTCAAAAAATAGATACAAGCATTTCAGAATTTTCTTCTGATGATGACTATTTCTCAGGTTGTAACTCATGCAGTGACCTTTCACTGTGGTCTAGTCACTAGTACTGGCCATTATGTAGTATGGCTGCAACAAACACAGGGTTGGATTGAATGCATTAATTCAGTTATTATATTCAAATATCAACTGCCATGGAATTGAAGAAATGCCTACATTCTGATTTTAGAATTAGAAAGAGTGTAAAAAATAAAGTAATACAATTTCAGAGTTGTACATAAAATGAATACATTGAACACTTTGAAATACCTTGAAAATAGGGGGATAGATTTTCAGAGTCCTTGTAACTCCTGCAGCTGCAGGAAAACACTGGCGCAAGTGGGTCTTCAATTGTGGAGCTGCAATTTTCCCGATAGCTATGGTATTTTCAAAAGTGCAGCTGGTTTGCTACTGGCTCCACAATTATGGCAGCTTATAGCCATTTTTTCAGTGCAGCTGCGGGAAAATGGTGTGTCCAATGGGACCAGATGTAACATTCCCCGCAGCTGTGCTGGTTTAAAATACAACTTCCTACAAGTGTGGAGATTTCATCCCACAGTGGTGGCCACAGGTTGGGACTTATACCCTGATGGACTGGAAGATCAGCCCATGGTTTTTACCAAGACCCTTTACATGTGTTAGGAACATATCATTTTTTTAAAACTTCATATTTCATTTAAAATACTTTGATTTTTTTGTGAACAATTTTGTAAGGCTTTATGTTTTGTAATATAGTTCATGTAAGCTTTCCTCAAGATGTTGGACTTGGATTTCAACTACAGTAGTTTGAAAGTGTTTCTTCTACTGGAAACTGCAAGCTTTAATTGATGTTACTATTTGACTTCCCTTCTACCTATCTTTGCTCCTTTCCCCTTCCCCTTCTCCTGTCTTGCTCTCTATGCTCAAGGGCCACTCGTACCTTCTCTATTCCTCACCCTCATTCATGCAAGGGTCAAGCCACTTTCTCTTAGCAGCTCCCCTCCCTTTGGAACCTGATCCCCTATCCTCTTCATATATCCCCTTCCCTTCATTCTCTAAAATGCCTACTAAGGCTCTCTCTTCCCCCTCCATGCACCTGTTACCCCACCCCTGATTCCCCTGTTCCGTTTCTCACCACAGCTTCCACTCTCCCATCTATCCTAAGGCTCCTATTTCCTGGTGTTCCTGGACATCTTCCCTCAGTCTGGAGGGCAAAACTTACCCAATCTTATCTACAAAATTTTGTACTGTCTACCTACATTGTGTGAGCTTCTTAGATCATTTGAAATCCTTTTATATCTGTCATTCTACATTGTTACCAGTTGAGATTTTACACTTCTTTTTGCTGTTATTGCACTTCTGATTATTGTAATTGCCTGTATGCCTACTCCCTTCCCCCTTCCCCTGGGTTGCACCTGGAAATGAGTCTTAGCTCAGTGTGCCTTTGCTGGTTATCAAACTTTTGAATAACTAAATACATAAAATATTACATTGTGAAATTAGTGCCTAAGTTTTTAATGGACACATATCAAAAGGTGCTTGATTTCACTATTAGATGTAAATAAATGAAGCTGTTTTAAATATTCTAAAGTGAAAGCAAGTTTTGTTTAGCTATCAATGATATACAATACACTGCTTGCACAGATGTTATATCGTTTCTTTTTCATCTAATTTCTATATGTGTAAAAATATTACTATGTGAATAAGTACATTTATAGTCCTGTACACTCTTTAAGTTAAATATGGTGTACAGGTGTGTTTCATATATTGTTATTCTACTGTCATTTTTTGGATGTTTGATGTATTATATCAAAAGTATATTTCCATTATTTTGTTTAATATTTAAAAATTGTACAAGTTTGCACTTATAGCATTCACCACAAATGACAGGTGGCTGTTTTCCTAACTTTTTTATCCTCACTTTTGTGGGATCTAGCAGGAACTTTCCAACCCACTACACTTTCTTTTGTTCTGTTGTTATGAAGTTTGGTACTGTTTTTTTTTTGCCTGCTCCAGGAAAACAATGTTTTTATGGGGACAATTGGTTTGATTGTCTATTTTTAAATAATAGGTTATGTTTAATAAATGTTTAAAATTGTTTTGCTGTCTTGTGTATTTCTTTCTTCTTAGACATGTGATTTCTGGGGCCAGATATTCAAAGCTTTGCGCCAGGCAAAACTGTTTGTGCCAAAATTGCACCACATTTGCACCCAGCTGCAATATTCAAAAGTGCAAATAGTGCAGGTGCAATAAGATAATGCTGGCACAAAAAAAATAATGTATGCAGGAGACCCAGTGAGGGGCAGGGACATGTATACAGGCACACTGCCATATTGAAAAGTACAGTGTTGCGCAACGGGGGTTAATGTCACATGTAGCTCGGCGCAAATTGCCGCCTATGAAAAGGTGGTGGTAACTCTGGGCAAACATGGTCAAATGGCCCTCCCTGATCCCTGATACATGTAGTTCCAATACAATGCATATTCCGTGGTAGTCTTGTAGTCCCCCCAACCCCAATCCCTGATTATGGACAAATGTAACAAGTATACACTTTCCCTGGTAGTCTAGTGGTCCCCCCCAACCCTGATCCTCGATTGCAGGCACATGTAATATTTGTAACTTTCACTTTCCCTTGTAGTCTAGTGGTCCCCTGGTCCCTGATCACCAATTCATGTTGTTAGTAAAATCTCTCATATGGCAGTGTAGTCTACCCCCACACCAGCCCTGATCTCCCACAGTAATAAGTCAATCTTCCCTGGTGGTCATGTGGACTGTTTCAGCCCTCATCCCCTGTAAATTTGAATTCCTGAATACCTTGTGGTCTAGTGGACTCCCTTCCCCCACCTCACGGTGCCTATCACCCCCTTCCATCCTGTAACCAAGCCAGCGACTGGCTCAGCCCACCACTCACCTCTGTGGCCAGCCACCAACTGAGCTCTGAATGAGCATGTACTGTACAGTACACACTCATTCAGAGCTCAACAGTATATGCTTATTCAGAGCTCAGTTGGTGGCTGGCTGCAGAGGTGAGCAGTGGGCTGAGCCAGTCGCTGGTGAGGTTACGGGATGGAGGGAGTGGGGTGGTAGGCACTGTTGGGTGGGTGAAAGGGGGGTCCACTAGACAACTAGGTATTCAGGAATTCAAATTTATGGGGGATCTGGGTGGAAACAGTCCACTGGACCACAAGGGAAGATTGACTTATTATAGACTGTCGGTGACTGGGGTTGGGGGGATCACTAGACTACTGGGGAAAGTAAAAGTTATACTTACTACATTTATCAGGGATCATCTTTTTGGGGGAGAGGGCACCACTAGTCTACCAGGGAATGTGACAGGTATAATTATTACATGTATCAGGGAGTGACTACCAGGGGCACTGATGATATATTATATATATATATATATATGTATATATATATGTGTGTATATACAGTGGAGTCAGCCAGGATGAAGTGCAGTAACTTGCAGTAATGACATGTCACAAAATCCTGCATGACTAAAGGGCTTAATTGCCATTGACTTACAATGGCCCCTGCAGTAAACTGCAGCATTCTGTGATATTCTGCAGCATTTCTGTGTTGCATCCTGGCTGTCACATCTATATATCTCACAACATGAATGTAGGATCGGGGTTGGGGGGGCACTGGACCACCTTACAGACGTTCATTCACATCAGCATTAGTGCATGTAGACTGAATCTGGTCACTCATGCAGTCATGGCCTCTAAGTGTAGCACCCACACATCTTCCAGAGACCATCCATGAACCCACACTAAAGCATTCAAGGAGGGGACAACAGTTCTTCAAGTACATCAGGCTCTGTTTCTGTTTGTTTCCCTGGCCTGGGGCTCATGTCACCCCTGGATTTTCCATATTTTACTGTTCTCAGCAGGGTACACTAACTGAGTAAACCTGCTGACACCCATGGTCTGCAGCTACCAAACTGTTGCTCAGGTCTGGCATACAGGTGGAGCTGTGTGCACACCCCAGCCTGCAGCTTCTGACCTATTGTTCCAGTCTGACATACAAGTGGAGCTGTGTGCTCCATGCAATAGTGCTGGGCAAACTACATGGTAATGCATGCAAAACAGGCCATAATGAGATGCTATTGTGGCTGTTTGCACACGGATTGCCTAAGTAGGCTTATTTGCATAGGTGCTTTGAATATAGCACAGTTTAGCCCCAGGCTAATCTGTTTGCACTGGGCTAACGTGTTCGCATTGTGCAAATGAGTTAGCCCCAGGCAAACCTGTCAAAACCATAGCACAGTTCTGAAGTGTTTGGCTGCAATGTTGTTTGCAGTTGTTGTGTAGCACTTCAGTGCTATCTCCCACATTAGCCACCTGCTGCAACTCAGCCATACACCACCTCTGTGTGCACTGGGCTGCTGTTTCAGTATGCACTTCCCAGTTGCTGTATTCAGAGCTGTCTTATTTGCTGTGCTAATTTTTGCACTGTACTCTCAGCCCTGTTTGCATACCTTCATTTGCACACTATATTCAACTGATTTAGCCCCTGGACTATTCCATTGTATATAGCATGCAAATGGTTCCAGGCTATTTTAACATGCCGGTCAGTGCTATTTTTGCCCTGGGGCTAAGTTTTGAATATTTGGCCCCTGAGGTTGTAAATATATGTCTGGTACATATAATAAAGTGAGTATAAGTAATGGGGCCAGATAGGGTGCAGTCAAGGGTATTGAGGAAGCTCAGGGAAATACTGGCTACACCTCTGACAGTTCTGTTTAACAGCTCAATGGAAACAGGAGTGGTTATGGAAGACTGAAGGAGAGTGGATGTAGTCCCAGTGCATAAAAGTGGTAGCAGGGAGGAGGCTGACAACTGTAGAACAGTTAGCCTGACATTGGTGGTAGGAAAGTTAATGGAGTCACTGCTGAAGGAAAGGATTATTTATTTATTTAGTTTATTTATTTAGTTTTTGTTGATCGGGTAAGTGCACTAGACAAATTCTGCCTATTTTCAGATATAATCCAGGGAAGGGAATACAGATGAATGCCAACTGACCTTGAATCAGATTAAGCTGTTGGTGGTATTTTTAGTGAATGGGTGGGATTTTGGCCAGGAAGTGCCATGGGATCTTTAACATCCACCAAAACTACCACCAGAACAGGCAGATGGGACCTTGGTTTAACGTCTCATCTGATAGATGGTGATTATGAAATATCTTGAATCAGTGGGTTACAAGACCCCAAGACAACATAGTTTCTTGGGGGGGGGCATGTCAAACAAATCTGACAGATTCCTTTGACTGGGTGACAGCAGATTTAGACTAGGGTGAAGAGGTGGATGTGGTCTACCTGGATTTCAGTAAGGCTTTCAACACTGTCCCACATAGGAGACTACTACTCTAGTAAGTAGAGGTGGGCAAAGTGCCTAAAATTCACTATGCGTAGTATTTTGCATAGAACCTGAATTTCACGTAATTTTCAGCACAGCGAAGTAAATAACTTTGCATCTCGAAGTTCCCATTATTGTCTACGGACTTCGCATTACTTTACCTTGTTTTTTCACTCTTTAAGCTGAATTTTGCAGTGATTCATGGAATTTAAGGTCACATGGGCTTTATATTGTTTTGCATAGCCTCAATTCAGCGTAGTGTGTAGTGGAAAGCTGGAGGCAGTTTGGTCTCAGAGCTCTGAGATTCAAACCATCGAAAAACCTTTAAAAATGCATTTTTGCCACAAAATGTTGCATCAGAATTTAGTACATCAATTGTAGGAAACCCTTATGTGTTTATATCATCGAGCATTTATTGATTTTGTGTGAATATTTTATGTTCATTTAGTACATTCAGTCTGTACTGATAGACACTATAGAAGTGTGCTTTAGGGGAGGGGCGGATCTGTGGTATAGAAAGGAGATTAGTGAGAAAGGCAGTTTGCACAGCCAACATAGTGGGACAGTGCAGCTTTAGAGGCGTGGTAGCTGTTCGGTGAATGCAGGGCAGGTACCAATAGGTGCGTGCTGCATTCCCCAATCAGCCTGCATGCCGGTTCCACACCATGCATACATAATGGGGTGAGCACATCTAAGAAAAGCTCCGCTGCAATCCGGGCAAAGCTCGTCAGATGCAGCGGTCCTTTTCTTACCCGTGCTTCATATCGTATGCATAATCGGCGGCAAAGCGCTCGCCTACGCCTGCCGACTTCAAGGGTGCCCAATCCTCCACCGGTTAACCCCCGCTGTCTTTGGTGCTGACAGGGGAGCCCACTCCCATCGGCATAAACTGCACCAATTGTTGAATGCCGGGGGTGCCCAATCCCCATCGGCATTACTTTCTCCCGTGTTGTGTGCGATGGGGTGCCCAATCCCGTCGGCTGGTATTGCCCAAAACAGTTAGGTGGCATGCTGGGAGCCCACCACATTGTGCCAAATGCCCTGCAAAATGAGAAACTGTCCGCAGTTTTTCTGTTTTAACCCCTAAAATGAAGCGGTCCCTTGTAGTCTGATGACCCCCTCCCCCACCGCACCCACCCACTGCGCACCCTGCCTCCCTCTCCCTCACTCCCCTCCCCATACTTACCTCTGAGTCTGGTGCGACGATCTTCTGTGGACCGGGAACACGTCTGCACTCTTCAAAGCCGACTCGAACTGAGGAAATGCGGTAAGTTGTATAATGGAATGAATAGGGTTTTCCAACTTTAATGCATATCTCAGGCATTTTGGGAATTTTGGCCCAGATTTTCAACATGGCATTTTGGGACCCCTTCTCATGAATTCTTGCACTGTCATGGCGTTATTCAGTCGCGAAAGGTGATTTTGCAGTCACTGCGCAGAATCACCTTTTGGGACCGAGTAACAAAATGACAGTGCCACTGTTCATGAGAGGGGCTCTCAAAAAGCCTATGTTGCAAGTTTGGTGGGAAAAATCTCAAAAATGACTGTTTTACGAACGTGCGTAGCAACTGCGCAACACACGCTCATAAGTTAGTGTATTCACACTATTTTCATGCCAGATTCTCAACATTGGCATTTTACCATACCTTCTTGTGAACTGTACAGCTGTCATTTTTCACATCCTGCCCGAAATGTGTTTTCGCACTTCCAGCACAGAATAGCACGGTCACTGTGCGAAATTAGTGTTCAGGACACATTACAAAAATGACAGTAATACTATGCATGAGCAGAGGTCCTAAAATGCCTGTGTTGCAAATTTGGTGACAATGCTCCATAAAATGACTGTGTTACGAGTGTGTGTTGTGCAGTTTGCACGCATGCTCGTGCGTTCGCAAACTTCTAATATTCTCACTCCAGATTTTCTACAGTGCCATTGTTCTGCACCTCCTAATGAACAGTACAGCTGTCATTTTTCACATCCTGACCAAAATCTGTTTTCGCAGTTGCAACGCAGAATAGCGTGGTCACTGTGGAAAGTCCATGTTCGAGACACATGATGAAAATAACAGTGATACTGTTCATTAGCAGATGCCCTAAAATGCCTATGTTGAAAATTTGGGAATGAAAGTCAATAAAATGAGTGTTTTATAAGTGTGCATTGCACAGTTTGCACGCACGCTCATGACTTTCTGAATTTGTAATACTTTCACTCCAGCTGTTCATCATTGGCATTTTTCCATACCTCCTTATGAACACTCCAGCTGCCTGAAATGTATTTTCGCATGTCTGGCACAGAATTGCACGGCCGCTGTGCGAAATCAGTTTTTGGGACAGTTTGAGGAAATGACGGCGACACTATTCATGAGCAGAGGTCCTAAAGTGCCTATGTTGAACATTTGGTGCTGAAACTCCATACAATGACTGTGTTGCAAGCGTGTATTGCACAGTTTCCATGCACCCTTGTAACTTCGTCAATCTGCAATATTTTCATGCCACATTTTCACCACTGGCATTTGTGCACATCTCCTTATAAACAGTCCAGCTGCCATTTTTCACAGCCTCCCCAAAACGTGTTTCCGCAGCTGTGGCACACAATGGCGTGCTCGCTGTGCAAAATCACCTTTTGAGACACATTCACAGCACTATGCATCTCTAGCTATGCCACTCCCACTGCCAATGCCAGAGTGACAACATTCGGCATTGACAAATGCTTGTTTATTATTTGTGTGTTCAGGTACAAACAGCACAACTTTACTTAATTTTTTTATAGTTTTTTTCTGTTTGCTGGACATTTTTCAGCCATTTTAAAAGACTGCCTGTATTGTAGTTTACTGAACAGTTTATTTATTTTTTTTTGACTGGGTAAATGCACTAGACAAATCCTGCCTATTTTCAGGCACGACCCGGGGGAGGGGGATACAGATGAATGCCAACTGACCTTGAACCAGATGAAGCTGTTGGTGGTATTTTTTTAGTGAAATTTGGCCAGGACACCGTGGAAATTCCCCTACTCTTTTTGATAAGTGCCATGGGATCTTTAACATCCACCTGAACTACCACCAATCCAGTCAGATGGGACCTCGGTTTAACGTCTCATCGGAAAGACGGCACCTCAGCAGTGCAGCACCCCTTTCATGCTGCACCACAGTGTCAGTACTGGGATATTAACCCAAGTGCCAGATGTGGGAACTGAACCCACAGCCCTTTGATCTCCCAGCCTCAGAGGCGAGTGTGCTACCTACTGAGCCACTGACACTGCTAAGTTAAGTTAAAGTTTCTGTGCCTGACCTTTAATCTGTGTGCATGGTGTGAATTGATATGCATTTGATTGCAGCACCGCAATAACAGTACTCTGAATTTCTCAGCCTGTCTGCAATATTTTTCCCTGCTTCTGTCTGTGTAGCTAAAGCTGTACCCCCCCCCCCATAAAATAAGGTATTGTTATTTGACTTTCGGATTTTTAAAGACTGGTTAAGGTCTTGTGTTACTTGTGCCCGTGCAGCTGCATCTCTTTGGTTTTTTGCTCCCAACCCCACAAAACAGCAGAAATAATAAGTTGCTGTTAATTATCTGTGTAATCTTAAAAAACGCCTGTGAATAGACGGTCATGTAAAGCTATTTCTGGCTGTGGCACTGCTGTCAAGAAGACTATTAGCAGTGGAATTTGTGATGATGAGGCAGGTTCATCAGGGGCTAGTAGCAAGTCTAGCAGTATTAAGAGTAGTGGTCGTAGCCATGGTTGTACACAGCAGAAAGGAAAGGCAGCAGTTGCTGCAAGTAAAGGGATTTCTCTGACTCTGTTTTTCACAGTGAAACCAGTCGCTTCAATGCTGGTTGGAGATACTGTTGTCCATGCTGGTAGTAAAGTTAGTGACGGCATGGTTGAAAACAGCATGAGTATTGCTACAAGTTCAACCCGGGCAAACTTATCAGGTGGGAAAAATGTTGTTGAATCCACAGACTTAAGTGTAGTTGATGTCCCACTCCGCACAGTAGTTGAACATGATTCTGATCATGCTAATGACTCACAGTCTCATGTTTCCACTGATCTTGAGGTTAGGTCATCCAAACATTCAGATGTTAATGAAAAAAGTGCAGATGATAGTATTGAGGCTGTGGTTGGAATATTTCCACAGGAGGACAGTATCCAAAGTGAATTTATGGATGATGATTATGATGATGATGCTAGCGACCCCATTTGGGAACTAGAGAAAAAGAAAGTGATGGTGGCTGTTTGTAAACAATCTGTTCATCAATCCCCCCCCTCCTCAAAGTTCTGATGTAGCTGCATCTGTTGCTGACCCTGAAGTAATAATCATCGACTGTGATGCTCAGTCAAAGTCCAAGTGTGCACAACACCAGAAATCATGTTGTACACCCCCATTTCATCGCCAACAAAATTGCAGTTCCATATGCAACCACAGAAGTGACATATGAAGAGTAGGGCATCAGAATCCCTAGTTTGAGATTTTTTTTGTACAAGATGGTAGTGATGAAACTGTGGCAATCTGTCAGCTTTGCCAAGTGCGTGTGAAGCGTGGTAAAAAGGGTAGCCATCTGGGCACTGGGGGCCGGCATACTCATTTTAAGAGCAGGCACAAGGCACTGTGGACTTGGCACCAGAGGGGAGCTAATGCCGTAGTGGGGCATTCAACCTCATCCCCCTTAGTAAGCATAGTATCCCTTTCCTTTATTGTAAGTAGCTGTGTTGGTAAAAGTGGTGAAACAACACTGGAGGATTACTACAGGCATGAGGAGGATGATTTTGAATGTTCAAGTAGTGGTCAGAGTAGCAGTAGTCCATGTATTAATTCTAGTTCATCAACCCCTGTGCTTAAAAAAGGTAAAATAACTGCATTTATTGGCTTGCCACCTGTGCACCCACCATCACACATCAAAGGTACCCCATCCATGTCAGTTCACAGAAAGAGCCATTTGGCATGCCACGTGCAAAACACTGAACAATGCAGCCCATGTTGCACAGCCTTTTTGCCCGGAACAGTAAATATCTACCAAATCATGCAGTTGCACATGAACTCATGCTGCCATAGAGGAAATGCTGGCAACTGACCTTTTGCCATTCTCCTTTGTGGAGAATGTGGGATTCTGGCGCTTTGTGTCACGCACCAGTCCTAAATGGAAGATCCTGTCCAGGACATAATTTTCCACCCGGGACATACTTTTCCACCCATGCTGTCTCAGAATTATATCAGATGGTGACAGAGTGTGTAAGACATACCTTCAACATTCTGCATCACCTTACAGCCACTTAAGCATGGATATATGGACAAGTGGCAAAACATTGGGTAGTTTCTATCTGTGTATTGCTGCACATTGGGCGCAGCTACCTGGGGTTGTCTGTGATGGTGAGATGGGAAAGCAGTGTAATAAGTCAGACTGTGGTGGTAGCAACCTTCATGGCATTAGACAGCATGCCACTCTTCCAATGCATAGTGTAGCAGGGTCACATACAGCCAAAAACCTGCTAGACTTGCTACTGACAGAAACTGATGAGTTGTTGCACCCCTGTCCATAAAAGCTGGCTTCATAGCTTATGATAATGGATCAAACAAATGTATCGGCAATGGTGGCTTGTGAGGGTTCCCTGCATGGTCCTCTGTTTAAACCTTGTGGTACAGGAGGTTCTGCAGTACCCTGAAATAAAGCAAATGCTGACTGTTGCACATCACATCTCTGCCCACTTTGCATGCTCTGGAAAGGCCTGTGACCAACTTAGGCAGCTGCAGATTCAAAACAGCTTCCCTCAGTACCGCCTCAAGCTTGAAGTTGTCACGAGATGGAACTCGACACTTTACATGGCAGAGTGGTTGTATGAGCAGCACAAATACATCTCTAAGTACCTAGTTATGCACACTAGCCGTGACAGTTCAGGGGCCTCAATGTCTATGACAACTGAACAATGGAGTCTCATGGTCTCGGTAATATTAATTTTGAGGCCATTTGAACATGCCACACAGGTAGTGAGTGGTGACACTGCATCCGTTAGTCAAGCCATCACACTGCTGTGGATGCTGAGGAAGACTTTGTTGAATCTGCAGCCTAGTCTTGATATGGCCAGAGACAGGTCAAGCTGTGCATTACTGAAACACATGATTACAATATTAGACAGCAATCGACACATCGCCACTATTCAGCAATCTCCATAATTTGTAATAGCCACAATGCTAGCATTGTATCAATACTGGAGGGAGGGCATGATCAGGTTCAAAATCTGACTGGACAGCTGGTCTGATTGGTTCATGGGGCACAGAAGTCACATGTAAAGTTCTGCAAACCACAGCATAACAAGGCTGAAGGTCACTGTGGACTGAGCACATCCAGTGAGGTGGCTGAGGGGCAAGGGCTGGTGTCAGCTGCACAGTTGTCCAGTAATCCACTTTGGGGTGCCTTGTCCCAAGTAAGAATTTGTGACCTACTGTAGATGAATCTTGCAAACAGGTGGACAATTCATCAAGAATGCATGCATTACAGACCATGGTTGAGGCCTATTTGGC
Source organism: Neoceratodus forsteri (assembly GCA_016271365.2). Taxonomy (NCBI): domain Eukaryota; kingdom Metazoa; phylum Chordata; order Ceratodontiformes; family Ceratodontidae; genus Neoceratodus; species Neoceratodus forsteri. The sequence goes on from CM057458.1 coordinate 592,154,447, forward strand.
AGAAAACAGGCATCTGACAATATTGGACGATCCTTTGGAGTACTGGAGTGGCAAGGTGAATGAATGGCCAGCGCTGATGTCAGTATCACTGAAGTACCTGACCTGCCCACCCTCCAGTGTAAGTGTGGAGAGGGTATTTAGTTCTGCGGGGGCCATAGTGTGTGACTGTCATACTAATCTATCACCTACAAATGTCAGCATGCTGACATTTATCAAAATGAATAAAGGTCACATACCAAGTCAGACAACCACATTAATGTTTGTACCCCATCATGATGATGGTTGTGCTGATGATGCAGGTGAAGCAGACCATCCTAGTGGCAGCATCAATCGGTATACCATTGAGGTTGATGATACAATCATGGAAAAATAATTTCTAAGTGGGTACAACTCCCGGCTCTGAGGATTGCGAGGGCTGTTTCCTCCTTGATGATGATGATGAGGAGGATGTTGGTGGGAGGGAGTAATGGCAAAATTGCCAGAGTGAAGGCTGTCACAGTTCTGTAATATTACCATTTGTTTTTTGCATTAAAAAATGAAAAACGGTGGCCTTAACTATAAGGTCATGAGGGCCCCTGCTGAAGCAGCCCTCCCCCAAAATCACCTTGTAAGGTACAGCGGTGTTCTCAGGTGGCTTTCACAGCCAAGATGTTTTCTCCTCTGTTTGAATTTTGGCACCATTTTCAAGACCGAAAGGGATGCTCTCAGCAATTTTAATTATTGGCGCAGATGCACATATAGTTTTTTGCACTGCATTTATAGCCAAAACTTATTGATGTCTTTCTTATTTTGTGGGGTGCGTTAAAGGGATGGTTAGTGTTTAATCTGTTTAACGCTATGTTTAAACCCCTGAGTTTGGCTTACTGTGTTTAGTCACCTGCATGTCCTTAATTCATGCTGTATAATTTACCTAAGCTCTGTTGTACTCTGTAGGTCACCTTAAGAAATTGGGATGGAGTGCCAGTTTAACTAAATTCATAGTAATTGAGTACATTATTTAGTGCAGGGGACCTGTTTTTTTAGAACCTGCTCTAAGCTCTAATTTGCCTCTTTGCCAGCTATTAATTGCTACAGCAGGCTGCTCAACCACATTCAAGTGCCCCCATCTCTGAAATTTAAGCTGATCTGGGCTCTGTTCTCTTAGCCGTCACAACCTTCTGGGTTAGCTCTAACTCTGTATTTAACTCTGCTAACTGAAAGTATCCACTGCCCACGAAAAGCACTTGGACCCTCAGCTTTAAAGAAAAAAGAAAAAAATTTTTTTTTTTTGTCTTTGCCCTGGTCTCTTCAGAGATAGCTGAAATTTCTGGGCTAGCACTAGTTGATGTAATTAATTCCTGCCCAGGTTTTCAGTGGTCAGGACCCAAATTGTTTAAGAGTAAAACCTAGGCCCTGCTCTTAGCCACGGGAACAGCCTGCCAAAGTGGATTCCTGCTCTTACTCCAAATTTAAGTGACTGAGCTGATCCCCCCATTTTGGAGCCCCCTTACCTGGCTTTATGTAGCTCACCACTTTGTTTCTTCTCTCCACAGCTCTGTGCCCATGCCCACGAGGAGGTCGTGAGGGCCCCTGCTGAAACAGCCCTCCCCTCAAATCACCTTGCAAGGTACAACAGTGTTCTCAGGTGGCTTTCACAGCCAAGACGTTTTCTCCTCTGTTTGAATTTTCCCTGCTCACGCTTTGTGTCGGCTGCCCCACCACCCCACCACCACCCTTGGTGAGCAATTGATTATGTCAGTGCTGTCACGTGCTGATTAAAAACAGTCAGCAAACTTTTCCACTAGCAGCTTATCTTCACTCACCACTAGAGGCTGCTGTTGGCTGCACTCTCTTCATTTGTGTTCTGGTCTTTCAGCTGTCATAGTTTTAAAACCCTGTGCTGGCTTCTGTGATGGCACTCCATTTCTACCGTCTCCTTATCAGACTCTTGCCCATCATCACATCTCCCCCCCATCAGAGTCCTCTCATCTATCCCCCTACTCCCTCTCTCTCCTCTTACCTTTCATCGTTTCAGCAGTACTTGTTCCACTCAGTACCCCCACTCTTATCAACCTCCCTGTAATACCATACACCATCCCACCTACTGCCTCTCCCTCACACTCCTCGTGGCCTCTCACATCATCTCACTTTCTATCTCTTTACTCAGCTCCAAAGTTAAAACCTCCCCCTCAGCTGTTGCCAGGGAATGCAAGCTCCTTAAGTTAGCCCTAACCTGTCACATCCTCTCCCTCCTCCTCCTCCTATTATCTGGGAATGTTCACCCTAACCCAGGGCCAGCCCCTTTGACACACTCAGCTGGTGATAAAAAGAGGGGCCTCCTATTCACCTCCCTAAATATCTGTAGCTTATTTAAAAAATGTGACTCGCTTCAAAGTTGGATCATACAGCATAAGCCAGACATCCTGGCTCTCACTGAAACATGGCTCTCCTCAACCACCGGGGATTATCACGTGGCCCTGAACAGCTATTCTATCTTTCAGTCAGATCATCAGGGCAAACAGGGTGGAGGGTGCATGCTTTACATTCAAAACTCCCGCCAAGTCATGGTTGTCCCCACTCCCTTCCTATGGATGGGGCGCAAGTTCTCACCATAAAGCTTTCTTTGGGAAACCCTGGTAAAACCATCTATGTCATGGTGGTATATATTCCACCACATAATCAGAAATCAGCCTTCGCTGCAGTTACAGATTGTCTCTTTTCTCCCCCTAACAGTAATAACCTAGTCTTGGGTGACTTTAACACAAACTGTCTAGTGCCATCAGCTGCCCCCTATAAAAATGCCACCTTGGCCATGGACCTGACTCAAGTCATCCAGTACCCCATGAGACATAACCACAAGACTGGTACTGCAACTTTGCTGGACCTAATCTCAAACCGCTCTAAAAGAATCTCAAAGGTCTTAGTGCTCCCTGATGTCATTAGTGATCACTCGCCTGTACTGTGCTGGTAGTCCTGTAAGGCTCCCTAGCCACCCCCCAAAACTATTTACTGTTGGTGACTAAAGCATGGAGCACTTGCCCAGTTTAAAAACCACCTCTCAAACCATGACTGGTCACCCACAGATACAGCTGGAAGCACATATAGTGCCCTTGCCTATTTTATAAACTCCTTCAATTCTGCATGTGACCTCTTTGCCCCAGTTTCAAAACAGGTTGTAAAAAAACGTTATACATGTTGGCTATCTCAGACACTACTCAACCTCATGCATCATCAGGATTGTCTCTGGCATAGAGTCCTTGCTTCAGGTCTGCCTCAGGACAAGCAATGGTACAGGGAAGCAAAGAACAAATGTGCCTGTGCCCTATGACAGGCTAAGGCCACTTGTTATCGTAATGCCCTCACCTCTACAGGGGGTTCTGGTCATAAATTCTGGGAAACCATCAAAGGACTAAATAGTAAAACTTTATCTCCCCCACTCTCCCATCTCACAGTAAATGGGACCATAACACAGGATCCGCTACAAGTTGCCAATGCCTTAAACTTCTCATTTTCTGACCTTGGTAGTGTGCTTCCTCCTAACTTTTTTGACCCCAACCCCCTATTTGTCCCTCTTCCCCATATGTTCCCCCTTCCCTCACTACTCCCTCACCTTTCCAGTTTTGAGTAATATCACTTAGACAGGCTAAGACTTACATCTCTAGTGTCCTAGGTAAGAGCCGCCATAGCAGTGACACCCTGGATTTAGAACTCCTCTAACTCACTCTCAATGCTGTCTTGTCCCCCTTACTAAAATCCTTAACCATTCCCTCAGTTTGGGTGAGTTCTGCACCACTTGGAAAAGGGTGGTCATAACCCTGCTGCTAAATGGCAGTGAACGCACCTCCTTCTCTAACTACCGGTCCATCTCTATTCTGCCCCCCCCCAAGGCCCTTGAAAAAATAGTAGCCAACCAGCTCACCGAACACTTATCAAAATATAACCTCCTGTGTCCTGAGCAGCATGGGTTTCATAGGGGCCACAGCACCACCACAGCCCTACTTGAATATACCTCCTACATCCACAAGGCCCTGGATCAGGGACACTTAGTTGGAGCAGTCTACATCGACCTAACTAAGGCATTTGATACTGTCCATCATGCCCTTCTCCTCAAATCCGTGACCACCGTGGGGCTGACTCCCGATACTTTGACCAGGTTTGAGAGCTATCTAACTAACAGGTTACAGCAAGTCAAAATTTACCCTACCCTCTCCGCCTTCCTCCCAGTTTGCTCTGGAGTTCCTCAAGGCTCTATCCTGGGTCCCCTCCTATTTAGCCTTTTCCTAAACTCTGTGCCCAGTGCCTGTTCTGGTCAGTTACTTTGGTATGCTGACAATGCAGTCATTTTCTGGAGTAACCCTCAGCCTCTACCCCTGCAGGATGCCCTTTATCACAGGGCCCCTGGCTGGCTAAATGGCCTACCTGCTGCTTTTTCTACTGGCACTAAAATAGGCCCTTTCAAAACCCCACTCAAGGAATTCTTTGCTGAGATCTCTACTTGTGACTGTTCCTAGTATCATTACACTAAATCAGCCACTGCCATCTCCTCCCCCACCTTCTAACACAAAGTATGTTATGCTCTTTTACTTGGATTCTGTAATTATGCACACTATCTCTGTTTTGTCTACAAACTGTATTAGTCTCTACTTAGTAATAATTACTGTGGTTGAACCTTTGCCTTATTTACTGTATATTCCAGTTTTGCATCTGATGCTGGGATGCCTCTGCCCACTGATAAGGAATTTTGCTCAATTTAGCAACCTTCCTTCCAAGGTAATTTATCTTTGATTGTTTGTTTCACATCATCATGTGTTATTGTTATAATCTGTGTTAACTGACGAGGAGCCTTTGCAAAAGAGTCAATGACTCAAAGGGTATAATTCCAATTTCTCAATAAATAAATAAATAAAAAATAAGTAAATTGACAAATAAATATTAAAGACATGTTGGTATATTTTGACTTCCCCTTTCTTGATTATGGGGGTACAGGTCACAGAATGTGTGCATTCATTATTACCCACAGTCCTCTAAACACAAATGTCAACTTGTAGCCACTTAAATCCAGCTGATTGATTGACAGATGCCCTCCTGACACTGAAAAACACTAACGCACCCCAGCCAGCCGCCCTGCTTCTTGCAAGACACACAGAGACATTGTACCTGTGCCCAAGCTATGAACTCGCAGCCAGCCACAGCCACCCTGCTTGTTGAGAGTGAGAGAGAGAGACACTGTACCTGTGCCCAAGCTATGAACTTGCAGCCAACCACAGCCACCCTGCTTCTTGAGAGTGAGAGAGAGAGCGACATTGTACCTGTGCCCAAGCTATGAACTCACAGTCAGCCACAGCCAGCCTGCTTCTTGAGTGTGAGAGAGAGAGCGAGAGAGACAGTGACATTGTACCTGTGCCCAAGCTATGAACTCATAGCCAGCCACAGCCAGCCTGCTTCTTGAGTGTGAGAGAGAGAGAGAGAGACATTGTACCTGTGCTCAAGCTATGAACTCACAGCCAGCCACAGCCACCCTGCTTCTTGAGAGTGAGAGAGAGTGACATTGTACCTGTGCCCAAGCTATGAACTCACAGCCAGCCACAGCCAGCCTACTTCTTGAGTGTGTGTGAGAGAGGGAGAGAGACATTGTACCTGTGCCCAAGCTATGAACCCACAGCCAGCCACAGCGATCCTGCTTCTTATCACTAATTTACAGTACGTATGTATTAATATCATGTACTATGATTTTGACTTGCACTGTGGTATGAATCCTTCCTTTACCATTCTAAAGATGCCGCTGACACCTCACCAAATACCAGCAACAGATTTTCATTTTGTTTTCACATGTTACAGACTGTGTAACTTTACAGGACTGCAGTACTCCTACCACCTAAAGGATAACATCTACAGGTAAGTATCACTCTTATTTCCTCTTTCATTTTTTTATCTGATTTTTTTCTGCTGGTGTGAAGCATTCAACGGTGGTGACATACAGGCCATATATTATATTTTTCTTAACAGATGGGACAGGCGTACTTCAGTACACAAGGGTTGTACAACGTATTATCCTGGTCCTGAAAACCCATGATGTAATTTAAGTATGACAGTGGACCAGTGCAAGTCACTCACTAAATGTGTTACTATTTTTTAAGGGCTTTACTAATAGCTTGTTATTTTAAGCTGGATAAGAGCTTTACTAATAGCTTGATATTTTAAGCTGGATAAGCAGTTTACTAATAGTTTGGTAATTTAAGCTGGATAAGGGGTTTACTAATAGCTTGGTATTTTAAGCTGGATAAGGGGTGTAGTAATAGCTTGGTATTTTAAGCTGGATATAACAGAAGACAGGAACAGCCATGCTGGGAACTAAATGTGGTGGTGCAATGAACTCTTAATTTCTTCATCATCTGTTTTCAGGTAACATTGAGGCGTTGCAGACTGCTGTAGGTGGTATCTTCCAATCTGAATATGGACAACAGTAAGGAATGGATACGCTGAAGACCTGGAAAGAAGACAAAAAACATTAATGAAACTTGTTCTCAAATGTGCCCCCCCCCAAATTAATACTTACCTTACATGGCTTGCCAGTTTCCGTACAGCCAAAGTCATCAACCATCCCAAACGTGCAGAACATAAGAGTGCATATGACCTGAGGAGAAAAAAAAAAATAATCAGAAATTATAACATTTCAGTCAACCACCCCCCCGAATAAAAATTAAATGTTACAGTACCACATTAGGTGTTAGACTCATAACATATGTATGGCACATGGATGTGACATCATGTCCACCAGGGTCAAGTAGAATCATTCCATATGTATATGATTCCCAGAAAAGGAACAACATGATGGACTGCTTACAACATGGAACAAGATTCAATAGAAATTAAATGGCTGTGTCTATGACAACAACAATTTCACTGGGGCGAACAATGACTCACCATTGTGGTATGAAAGCACACAAAGGGCAGCATGTATCAGTGATGATGCAGGCATCAAACTCACCACCAGGCAATGGTCTCACTAAAGATGGGACACTGTGATGCATTTCTGGCCTTATTATTCTTCAGGACTTTTCCTGACATTAAAGCAGTGGGACAGCGGCAGCAGCAACTGGCATCACCACCAGGCAATGGTCTCACTAATGTTGGGACGCTGTGATGCATTTCTGGACTTATTCTTCATCTGGACTTTTCCTGACATTAAAGCAGTGGGACAACAGCAGTAGCAAGTGGCATCACCACCAGGCAATGGTCTCACTAAAGTTAGGACACTGTGATGCACTTCTGGCCTTATTCTTCATCTGGACTTTCCTGGCATTAAAACAGTGGGACATTCACAATATAGGACATTTGGTGGGGTTGGGGCATGGTAGGTGATTTAATGGTATTGTGATTATTGCACTGCTGCTTTAACCAAATAAAAGGAAAAAAGTCATAATTCAAATCTAAATCACACATCTCATAAATGTATCACACCGTTATGCTTTCCACAATAGAAAGGCAGTTTCTAAGAGTTCTTACTTACTTTCCTTTATTTTTCAAAGGTCATAGCAGGGTCTGAAAATTTGCAGGCACTGCATGCTCTCACTACAGGTGATACTAAGGTGACACACTGCCAGCTTCAATAAAAGTGTATTATAGCATGCGGTTCAGTGCTGAAAATGCAAAGTAAATGAAAGCACATAGCATCTGAAAAGTTGGTGACCATGGGAATTTTTAAAAATACAATAAAGAAAGTAATAAGAAAAAAATAGTTTCTATTGGGAAACCATAATGGGGTGGAACATTAGGGGGAGCGGTAGATTTATAATTATTATGACCGTCAGAAAATTCTTGTTAATTTTATGAACATTTTTTCAGGGGATTATTATTCACATTGTGACACTAATATTGCATACTAAAGCTGGCATACTAAGCTGGCAACATTCAGAAGATGGGAAATTATTGGGGGGGCATGGTAGGTGAGGTGATTTCAGGTGACTTTAGGGTATTCAGACTGTAGTTGTTGTTGGTATGTATACTATAAAACTTTAATACAGTAAACAGTATCCAAAAAGTAATAAAGCCTGACAATGAAAGCATCAGTGCAAGAATGCGGTTATAATTTTGACCGATACTTTTTTATTCTATTTTACATTGCCACCTCATCTAATAACTTGTGTATACAAATGGTACCCTTCTTTCAACAATTTAAGTATGCAGTAATACATTTTTTTGGGACTCAGAATTAATAAATGGAGCACTCATTTTAATCAGCTTTGCACCATGCTGGGATCATTATTCTCACATGCTTTTGGACAGCAGCTATTTAAATTCAGATCTGTCATGACTACAGTGAAGTCGCATGCAGCAGACAGTGCTACATGACATAATGGAACAGTATCTGTTAAAAAACAGATGGGAATACTGATGAAAACCAGGTCACAGAGTAACATTACGATAAACACTACTTTTATTTTTTCTCATTTAAAAAAAATGGAGTAATGCAGAATACCATACATTGTTGAAAAAAGGGTAGCATGCACGTATACACAAGTTATTAGATAAGGGGCAATGTAAAATAGAATAAAAAACTATCAATCAAAATTGTAACCGCATTCTTGCAATGATGCTTTCATTGTCAGGCTTTATTACTTTTTGGATAGAGTTTACTGTGTTAAAGTTTAGTAGTATACATACCAACAAAAACTACAATCTAAGTACCCCAAAGTCAGCTGAAGTCACCTCAACTACCAAGACACCCGCCCCCCATAATTTCGTATCTTCTGAATGTTGCTGGCTTATAGTATACATCATTCAGCATGCGGTATTAGTGTGTAGTCCACACCACATGTGAGGAATACTCTCCTGTAAAAATGATCAGAAGAGTAACACATATTTAGGAGTTGTGACTTCATTTAGTTTATTTTTTACATGACAGAGGGTGGACAAAATGGCAGATGCTGTGTGCTTTCATTGCAGGTGAAACTGTGGTGCATCAATGCATAATGAAATAAAAGTGTCCTTAAGAGGGTGTTTCGTTGCCACAATTTCAAATGAAATGAAAACATGGAATGTACACAAAGCTACCAACCACATGACTTATCACATAAAATAAAGTAAGGAGTAAGAACAAAAACATTTCTATTGTGGAAAGCAGAAAAGGGTGGGGGCATTGGGGGGGTGGGGGAATCAAGAAATACAAGATTAACAAAAGTAACATAAGAAAGAAAACATTAATTGAACAACAATGGGGAAACATCAAAATTGCCATCATAGAGGCAACAAGCCTTTGAGTGAAGCAAATAAACAAATCAAAATGAAAGAAAAAAACACTATGGTTCTCAAAAGAGGTGGTAGGGAAGGTTAGGGAGAAAAAGACAGCATTCAGGATGTATAAGGAAACACAAAAGGAGCAGGACAGAGAACTGTATCAGTTAAAGCAGAAGGAAGCGGAAAAGGCAGTCAGAATAGCAAATGCCCAAACTAAGGAAAAGATGGCCAACTCAGTTAAGAAGAGGGATAAAACCTTTTATAGGTACATTAGGGAGCAAAGAAAGACTAAGGGAGGGGTAGTGAGGCTTAATAAAGGGGTAGGTGGGTGAGCAGAAAGGGACAGTGAAAAAGCAGGGATACTAAATGAATACTTTTGCTCAGTATTCACAAAAGAAGAGGAGGGAGAGGTACCTAATCCAATCAATAGAAGCACTCTGGATAGGGGGGTTGATACTAGTCCTTTCGCAGAAGAAAGGATTCCGAAAGAACACCTAAAACTGAAGGTGAACAAAGCAATGAGGCCTGACAGGATTCACCTCAGAATTCTAAAAGAACTAAGGGGAGAGCTAGTGACACCACTGACTACCTTTTTAACAAATCATGGGAGGATGGTGTAGTATCTAAGGACTGGAGGAGGACAGATGTGATTCCCTTTCACAAAAGTGGGAGCAAAGCAGAAGCAGGAAACTACAGACCAGTTAGCTTGACCTCGGTGATAGTGAAAATGATGGAATCACTTCTGAAAAAAAGAAAGAATTGTTGAGTACCTAGAGGCCAGTGGGGCACAGGACACAAGGCAGCATGGATTCACAGTGGGAAGGTCATGTCAGACAAATCAAATAGATTTCTTTGACTGGGTGACCAATGTAGTAGACCAGGGAGGGGCTGTGGACATGGCCTACCTAGACTTTAACAAGGTATTGGACACAGTCCCACACAAAAGATTAATAAACAAATTAGCCAGCCTGGGAATGGGTCCCCGGGTGGTAGCCTGGGTAAAAGAGTAGCTGGACAACAGGACACAGAGGATAATAATAAATGGAGTCCACTCCGAAGAAAGGGGGTTACTAGTGGGGTACCACAGGGTTCAATATTGGGTCCGGTCCTTTTTAATGTCTTTATAAGTGAGATTGCAGAGGGACTAGAAGGAAAAGTATGCTTCTTTGCAGACAACACAAAGATCTGCAACAGGGTTGATACACAAGTCGGGGTGAAAAGGATGAGAAGGGACTTGGCAAGGTTGGAGGAATGGTCAAAAGTATAGCAGCTTAGATTCAATGCAAAAAAGTGTAAAGTAATGCACCTGGGAAACAAAAACCCAGGGGAAGAGTACAAAATGGAGGGGGTAGTAACAACAGCAGAAATGGAAAGGGACCTGGGGGTAGTCATCATATCAGATGATCTAAAGATAAGCAAGCAATGTGAGAAAGCAGTAGGAATGGCTGGGGGGATACTGGGAAGTATAGGGAAAGGCATCACCAGTAGAAAACAGGAAGTTGTTATCCCTCTGTACAGACAGTTAGTGAGATCCCATCTGGAGTACTGTGTGCAGTTCTGGAGACCTCATCTCTGCAAGGACATAGACAGGATGGAGGCAGTCCAGAGGAGGGCAACTAAAATGGTGCAGGGTCTGCAACAGAAGTCATACAAAGAGAGACTAAAGAAGCTTAATATGTATACTCTTGAGGAAAGGAGGGAGAGGGGAGACATAATAGAAGCTTTTAAGTACCTCAAAGGAATCAACAAAGTCCAAGAGGGTAGCATCTTTCGGAAAAAGATATGTGCAAGAACAAGGGGACACAATTTGAAGATAGAGGTGGGTGTGACTCAGGGGCAATGTGAGGAAGTATTTTTTCACAGAGAGGGTGGTGGATGCATGGAATGGCCACCCTGAGGAGGTCGTTGGGTCAAGAACAGTGGGGGAATTCAAGAATGTATGGGACAGACACAAGGCAATTCTTGTGGGGTGTAGGAAGAAGTAGGCTGTTGGTTAACTAGGATCTGCAGCTTATCCAATAGGTAGAGAAATGGGCAGACTAGGTGGGCCAAGCGGTCCTTATCTGCTGTCAAAGTCTATGTTTCTATGTTTCTATGAACACAAATTATATACTGTACTTAGGCTGTAATAAAAAAAATATTGCTTAAAAAAAAGTAAAAGCAGAGGACAGGTTTTGGGGGGGAAGATTTTGTGGCATAATATTTTTTTTACTGATCCTGGGTGGGCTGGGGCTGACCACCAGTAATTGTTATTAATATTCTAATTATCTTTGCATTTTGTCCCTCAGTGAGGTTGAGCTGCTGCACTGCACCATCCACAACATTTTTTATTGCTTCAATCTCTGTACACAGCACAGCAACGTCAGCCTGTGTGGCAGACTTTTGTGAGGGGTTCCACTCATGGTGGACAGCTGTGGGAGCCATCAATTCTAATGTCTTGGCTATCTGTCTGTGACACTGCACAGGCAGATGCTCTACTGCTTCAGCTGCAGCTGCAGGAGTGGCTGGTACCTCCTGCAGCTTTGTTTCCCACTCTGTATGGTGGTGTCACAAAAGGTGGGTTCGCCAACCAGCCATGCCCAAATGGTCTCCCTTGCACCCCCGATGTACCGGTGCATCACACAGTTGATACCTGACTACCATTGGGTTACCAGGGAGGCAGAAAAAAAACTACAAGATGGGAGAGCTGCGGGGAGGACCAGGCACAGGCGGTGTGGGAGCACCACATAATACCACCTGCTGTGCTGCTGTTGGTGCAGGGGCAACAAGAAGCTGCTGCTGCTGCTGTGTTTGCTGCTGCTGTTCTGCTTGCTGCTGCTGCAGTTTCTGCTGCTCTTCCACTGCTGCAGGACTGGCAGTGATTGAAACACTAGCAATAGCTGCTGCTGCTTCTGGCACCACATGGCTACTATTTTGCTGCTGTACCTGTGAAGGACCACTCACGATTAAACAAGGACTGCAGTTAAGGTGCAACTGTCACTCCAGGCTGCTGAGCATTCGGGGCCCCCGCTGCCCATCACTTTGGCCACCTCTCTCCATGTTAAGTAAAACTTAACGTAAATCAAAACTCAAACTAAAAAATACTAGTAGAAATACTAGTAAAAAAGTACACCAACTAAAACTAAGTAAACAAAATAAATAACCTTTTTTAAATAAATGAAGTTTTAAAATAAACTTAAACTGCCTGTAAAACTTTTCCAATACAATACTAAAACTTAAAAGCACAAAAAAGCTCAATAGCTCGAAGATTTTTGCCAAAAAAGCACACTATCCACAGACTCCACACAATGCTGATTAGTCAGCTCCTTGTCAGAGAGAAAGTGAAAGTAATTCACTGACTTCCTACCTAATTAACTGCCGGCATCATGTGACCTGCAGACAGTCAGACATGTGATCTATGGGCTGTTTCTTGCCAACTTTGCCTTCTCAAACTGTAACACGACGTGAGCATGAAGTGCACAACGTGAAGTCCATTAAATACAAATTTCGACTTTTGAATGGAAATTTCACATAGTGCTGCACGAATTTGAAGTTGCCCACTTCAGGTTAACTTCACAGGTGAATTTAAACGTTGCTGCATCTCTACCAGAAAGCAGGCTGGGTAGCTTAGGAGTCGGTCCATAGGTGGTAAACTGGATAAGAAATTATTTAGGGGATAAGCAACAGAGGGTGATGGGAAATGGAGTTCACTCTGAGGAAGGGATGCCTAAGGGATCAGGGTTGGGACTAGTCCTCTTTAATGTCTTTAAAAGCGACATTGCAGAGGAGTTGGAAAGGAAGGTCTGCCTCTTTGGGGATGACACCAAAATCTGCAATACAGTGGACACTCTGGGGAGTGGAAATGATAAGCAGATACATGAGAAAACTAGAAGAGTGGTCAACAGTATGGCACTGGATTTTAATGAAAAAAAGTGCAAAATAATGCATGTTAGAAACCCAAGGGTGGAGTACAAAATTGCTGGTGTAATATTGATGACCACCAAGCAAGAAAGAGATCTGGGGAAATCATAGCAGATGACCTAAGGGTAGCCAGGCAATGCAACAAGGCAGTTGGGAGGGCTACTGGGATGCTGGGGTACATAGGGAGGGGTATTACCAACAGAAATAGTGAGGTGGTGTTGCTGTTATATAAATTGCTGGTAAGACACCACCTAGAGCACTTTGTCCAGTTCTGGGAACCACATCTGCAAAGGACATACTCAGAGTGGAAGTGGTCCTGAGGAGGGCAACTAAAATGATGCAGGGTCGGCATCAAAAGTCCTGCAAGGAGAGACTAGAGGATCTCAATACACTCTGGAACAAAGGAGGGATAGGGGATATGATAGAGACTTTTAAATATCTGACAGGGGTAAATAATGTAGAGGAGGGAAGTATTTTTTCAGAAGAAAAGGTGCTCAAGAACAAAGAGGAAATGTTATGAGGCTGAAGGGGGTAGATTCAGGAGAGATGTGAGGAAGTACTTCTTCACAGAAAGAGTGGTACATTCCTGGAACAGCCTTATAGCATAGGAGATGCTGGTGAAAACAGTGGTGGGGTTCAAGAATGCATGGAATTAGCAAAAGGGAATCATAGTGGAAAGGAAGAGGGAAGGGAGGAAGACCTGTAGATTGGGCACTGTCTGTGGTAATAGTGTAGGTAAGGAGAAATGGGCAGAGTGGATGGCACAAGTAGTCCTTTTCTGCTATCAAATTCTATGTTTCTATATAATACTTTAAGTAGAAACATAGAAGTTGATAGCAGATAAGGACCGCAAGGCCTATCAAGCCTGCCCATTTCTTTTTCTACCTTATGAATGTGGCATCGGCCTTTGCTCTGTCAATGGTCTATCTATTCATACTCATCTGTATTGCTCCCTTATGCCTATCTCATGCCTATTTGAAGCCCTGCACTGTATTCATATCCACCACTTCCTGAGGTGGGCCATTCCATGCATCCACCACCCTTTCTATGAAAAAGAACTTCCTCACATTACCCCTTAATTGGCCTCCCTCTAATCTCTTGCTGTGTCCTCTTGTCCTGCTATTTTTCTTATATTGAAACATGTTAGACTCTTTCACCTTGTTAATGCCCTAAAGGTGTTTGAATGTTTTGATCATATCACCTCTCTCCCTCCTTTGCTCTAGGGTATACATATTGAGCTCTGTTAATCTGTCCTCATATGTTTTCTGATGCAGTCCCTGCGTCATTTTGGTTGCCCTTCTCTGGACTGCCTCAATTTGGTTAATGTCCTTGTGAAGATGTGGCCCCCAGTACTGCACACAGTACTTCAGATGGGGCCTAACCAGTGTCTTGTAAAGAGGGATTATTACCTCCCACTTCTGACTTGTGATACCCCTACTAATACACCCCAACATCTCACTAGCCTTACCTACTGCTTTAGTGGTCTGCTTGGATGATTTCAGGTCATCGGTGATGATGACCCCCAAGTTTCGTTCTTCCCTTGTGACTGCCAGCAACTCCCCTCCCAACCTATAGCTGGCTTCAGGGTTTCTCTTCCCTATGTACATGATCTTGCACTTCTTTGCATTAAATCCCAGTTGCCACTCTTTAGACTATTTTGCTAGTTTATCCAGATCTCTTCTCATTCTTCCCACCCCATCTGGATCATCTACTCTGTTGCAGATCTTGGTGTCACCTGCATACAGACAAACCTTACCCTCCAGTCCATCTGCAATGTCACTGATGAAGATATTGAAAAGGACTGGGCCCAGGACTGATCCCTGAGGTATCCCACTTGTGACTTGCATCTCTTCTGTCTGTATACCATTTACCACCACTCTCTGTTTTCTGCCCGTCAACCAGTTTGCCACCCAGTTTACCAACATCTGACCCATCCCGAGCCTACCCAACTTATTAATCAATCTTCTATGTGGAACAGTATCGAAAGCTTTGCTGAAGTCAGGGTAGGTGACATCAACTGCTCCCCCTTTGTCCACCACTCTGGTTACCCAGTCAAAGAAATCTATGAGATTAGTTTGACAGGACCTTTCTTTTGTAAACCCATGCTGTCTTGGATCCTGTGCTCCTATGGATTCCAGGTGTTGCACTATCATTTCCGTAAGGAGTGTCTCCATAATCTTGCCCACTACTGAGGTAAAACTGACTGGTCTGTAGTTCCCTGCCTCCTCTCTGCTACCACTCTTGTGGAGCAGGATCACATGAGCCCTTCTCCAGACTTCTGGGAGCTCGCCTGCGCTCAGAGACTCACTAAACAGTTCTGGTAATGGCTTTGCTAGTTTCACTCTTAGCTCCTTTAGTACCCTGGGATGTATGCCATCAGGTCCCATTGCCTTGTCCACCCTGAGCTTATTGAGCTCTTGTAGGACCCTTTCTTTTGTGAAGGGACTCGTGCGCACCTCCCGTGGCCATGGTGCTGAGCTGTGGGCCCTGCACTACCTTCTCTTCAGTAAATACTGAGGAGAAGTATCTATTTAGGATAGATGCTTTTACATGGTCCTCCTCCTCACACGCCCCCTTATCCCCTTTGATCTTAGCAATACCCTCTTTGGACTTTCTCCTTTCACTAATGTATCTATAGAAAGTCTTGTCACCTTCTTTTACTGTTTGTGCTAGTGTTTCCTCAGTTTGGGACTTTGCCTGCCTTACTGCCTTCCCTGCTTCCCTTAGGGAAGTTTGGTATGCCTCTCTATCTTCATCCTGTTGTGTTCCCTTATATTTCCTGAAGACCAGCCTTTTGGCTCTGACCTTTTCTGCTACTGTTTTTGAGAACCAAAGTGGTTTCCTTGTTCTTTTGCACTTCCTTTTCTCTCTAACACAATGGGATGTTGCTTCAAGGATTGCATCTTTAATGCTTGCCCACTTTGCCTGTACCCCCTCACCTGTATTTCTCTTTGCCAGGGCTATCTTAACTCTGTTGGTCATCTTATCAAAGTCAGCTCCTCTGAAGTCCCTTATTTATGCCTTGGAATGGGATGATTTGGTTCTCGTGGCTCAATTGAACCATACCATGTGATGGTCACTGGCCCCCAGGTGACCTTCTACCTGGAGAGCTGTGTTCCTTTCCTTGTTAGTCAGTACTAGATCTAGGATAGCCCTGTTTCTTGTGAGTTGTTGTACCAGTTGTTTGAAGCCCCCCCACCCGCAGGGAATCCACCATGTGTCTAATTCTAGCAGATGTTCCTGCGGGTATTGACCAATCTGTATCTGGCATGTTGAAGTCTCCCATTATCAGAACCTCCCCTTTAGCTGTCATGTTCTGTGTATCTTCTAACAGTAATGTGTCTATGTCCTCCCCTTGGTCTGGAGGCCTGTACACAACCCCAGTTCATATGGCTGTCCCATTTCCTGTTTCCAAGGTGACCCACAGTTCTTCTGGCTCCTTATGTGTATTCTAAATTTCTGAAGCTTTGATATTTTCATTGACATAAAGGACCACTCCACCCCCCCCCCTTTTTGTACCTCGGTCTCTTCTGAACAGTACATAGCCAGGTACTGAAGTCTTCCAAGTGTGGTTACTGGTAAACCATGTCTCGCTAATGGCTACTATGTCCAGTTTAGCCTCTGTCATTATTGCCTGCAGGTCTGGGATCTTGTTTCCCAGACTGCGAGCATTTGTGTACATAATTTTCCATTGGCCAGATTTCGGTGTGTTAGTTGTTGGGCAAGGTCTGGTGTTCCCCTGTGTGTTGTATGGGGAGCCAGACCCTTTTCCTTATCTGGTGATGCAAATGAACTACAAACATGCTGAACTCCTGTTTGACCACTAGCTGAGGGGGGAGGGGTGTTCTTCCCATTCAACGTATGGAGTGCTGCACCCCTTCCCCATTTGCTAGTTTAAATATTCTGCAAAGACGTCAAACTTCTACCCCAATGCACTGACTCCCTCCTTAGTCAGATGCAGTCCATCAAATTTAAAGAACTTTCGCTCCCAAAACTGTTGCCAGTTCCCTACAAATGTGTGTCCTTTTTCCTGACACCAGCCCTTGAGCCACATGTTTAGCTCCCCTATCTCCCCTTCACTGACCTTCTGTCCATCTGCCCTCCTCTCCCAGACTGGCAGGATCTCAGAGAAGGCGATGCCGGATGAAATGGATGATAGTTTGTCACCCAGCCTGGTCAGGTGTTCCTTGGTCTCCACAACTGACTGACTGGCGAGATCGTTAGTCCCTATGTATACCAGGATGTCAATGTTTTCTCCAGCTTCCTGAACAATTTTAGCAATGCAGTCAGCGTCTCTCCACTCTGATTTACCTGGGAGACATCTGACCATTACCCCTGGCTGGAGTTATGTATCAACTCCCTGAATCATGGAGTCTCCTATGATCAGAAGTTTTTTGGATTTCCTTTTTGGTTTTTTTGTTTTGGTTTCTGTTTTGGGCGAGTTTTGTTGTGCTAGCTCCTGTGCTGCAGTGTCCTCTGCCCCTTTGTTTGATTTCAGAGATAGAGGCAGATACCTGTTTGTAGTTTTTATGTGGTTTGTAGAGGTAATATGTTGGAGAGTCCCGAGTGATGGGACACCTGATTTGCCCCCCCAACCACCTGCCAACCTCCTGGACCAACTACCCTCTGTGGTCGAGGTGCTTCTGCTGGATGTTGGTAAAATGGAGGGTGGTTCTTATAATATATTTCCTCTTGAATATGCAATTTGAATGCACAATCT
This sequence comes from Neoceratodus forsteri, assembly GCA_016271365.2. Taxonomy (NCBI): domain Eukaryota; kingdom Metazoa; phylum Chordata; order Ceratodontiformes; family Ceratodontidae; genus Neoceratodus; species Neoceratodus forsteri. The sequence continues at coordinate 592,172,283 of CM057458.1, forward strand.
CTGCCCATGCTGCCTGGAGCTGAGCCCTTAGATCTCCAATGGCCCAGTATGTAGGACAGTGTCCTAAATCCTGTAAAACTGCCCTTCTGAAAAGTGTTCCGCAGTACCTGCAGTTAAAGATATCCATTCCAGATAAGTTGCTGGGTTTATAACCTGGTCAGAATGAAGGAAGAAAATGAAAGCAAAAGTTTGATTTTGTGTTTTATTTATTTGTTTTTATATAGATTGTTATAACAAGTTAAATTACTAGTGCTCCTGTAAATGAGGTCACTGTGTGGATACCCCACTGATCTGCCCCTTCCTGCTTTGCTACAGGAAATGTCATGACTGTGCTACCCTGTAAAAGGAGTGTAGTGTGGGGTGGTTGGGGATGGGGGTGGGTGACTTGGCCCTTCCCATGCCAAAAAAGAAGAACTATGGATGAAAGAAACAAGGAGGTAAGGGCAGAAACAATCAGCCAGCAACAAATGCAGTAGCCCTGAAAGCTTATCCTAATGATAGATAAAACTGTAAAACCTGTAAAGCACCACCTGTAATAATTTCACAGAAGATATACCCTGTAAGAAACACTTTGCTACAGAGAAAAATAAAGCAGTAACAGAATATATATCTTGCAAAAGACAATTTGAATCTGAAGATTACAGAAGTAATCTGTAAGCAAACACCTGTAGGCACACCTTGTAATAATGCAGCAGAAGGTACCCAGCAACAACAATTTGAATCAGAGAAAAATAAAGCAATAAAATGTTAGCAACAAACAGTAACAATCCTTGTGAGTACAAAATAAAAGTAACAGCACACAGTAAATCTGCCTAGTCAAAAGAAGCCTTAATCCTTTTTCTTGCTCTGGTAAGGTTCTTTGCTCTGTCCTTTCAAGTAACCTAGAAGACAAGAGCTCAGGTAAAACTAGGTGCCTTGGCCAGCAAACCTAGTCAAAGAAAGTAAAGAAATTCATAGGAAAAACTAGGTTAAAGAACATTAGAGGTACTACTATGGAAAACACAAACCCAGCAGAGTTAGGACATTTATTGTTATGGTTGTTATGTGTAATTCTCACCCACTTTTATATATTAACTACTTTAATGAATGTGAACCCTTGTGTGGGTATATGACTATAACTGCATAGTCTAATCCTTAATACTAGGCCCATACATTTAACATTGTTTAGCAGGAACCCTGATCACCAACCCCCCCAACACAATACTGCTGTTTCAAACACTTGCTATTTAAAAGGATTTCTATCCAAAATTCAGTACTAATTTTTTTAGGTAACAGTACAGTACACTTAGTTTGTTTCATTGTAAAGTAATCACACATTGGATTTAAGTATTTGTTTCTTTTTAAGAAAATCCACAAGTTTGTTAACATTTTCTTAGCTGTCACTACACTTTCAGTAACTTCACCACCAGTCTAGCATTGCTTGTAAAGCACATTGGGATATAATGTGTATGAAAAAGCATTATATAAATGCAGAGTCATCTTCTTTTTTATTACTGACATATATCTAATTTTACAAAGTATCTTGTATATTCACAATTTAAAGGGACACTGTAACCCCCCATAGTCCTCAAAGTGTCCTTAGTTTAAACAAGCATTTATCAATGCCGAAGTTCATCATTGGAATTTATGTTGGTACGCACAGATTGGCAGGACTACAGTTCCCAGCAGAAAGAACAAGTTATGCCACCAAGTTCACATTCCCATTGAAATACAATGAAGTACATAGCTGTTTCCTCAATTCGTGATCTGGATTTGAAGATGAGGGCACTGGAGCCCCACCATGGGTTTGGGGAGGGGGAGAACATTATGATTAGAAACCCTAACACCCCGGGCGCTTGTTAGTATTTGCACTACAAACTTTCAACATGACCTTTTGTGACCCCCACTTCTTGAAAGCATTTGGGACCTCTGCTCATGAACAGTGGCACTATGATTTTGTTAATCTGTCCCGAACATTGATTTCTCACAGCGACCATGCCATTCTGCACCAGATGTGTGAAAACACAGTTCGGGCAGGATGTGAAAAATGACAGCTGTACCATTCATAGGGTGTTGTGAAGAGAGGCAATGTTGAACATCTGGAGTGAAAATATTAAAAATGTTCAAATGTACGAGCGTACGTGGAAACTGCACAATGCACGCTCATAACAGTCATTTAGCGGAATAATTTCACCAAAATTTCAACATAGGAATTTTATGACCTCTGCTCATGAACCATGTCACTGTGATTTTTGTAATCTGTCCCAAACACTGGTTTCTCACAATGACTGCACTATTCTGCACCGGAAATGGGAAAACACATTTTGTTCATGAGGCGGTATAAAAAAATACCAATGTTCAAAGTCTGGAGTGAAAATATTACATATTCGCAATGTTACAAGTGTGCATTGAAACTGTGCAATGCATACTCATAATACAGTCATTTTTTGGAATTTTTTCACCAAATTTTTAACATAGGCTTTTTGGAAGCCCATCTCATGAACAGTGACACTGTCATTTTGTTAATCAGTCCTGAAAGGTGATTCCATGCAGTGATCGTGAAATCATCTTTTGGGCTCAAATAACCAGATGACAGTCATTGAATTCATGAGGTGGGGTCCCAAGAACCCCAATGTGGAAATGCTGGTGCCAAAATTTGCACAAATGGCTGAGCTATGCACCAAAGTTGAAAAAAAACAACATTTATGCAATTATACAGCTTACCGGCATTTCTTCAGTTTGCGGTCGACTTTGACGAACGCAGACGTGTTCCAGGCCCACCGAAGATCATCGCGCCTGGGTCTGGAAATAAGTTTGGGGTGAGGGTGTGTGTGTGGAGGTGGGGTTCACAGAGGGTGGGTGTGGGTTGGGAAGGGGGCACCAGACTCAACGAGGGACCATTTTCTTGTTTCTAGGTTTAAAATAAAATTAAAAATGTCACAGGAAGGTTTTCTTTCTTACAGGGACACTTGGCATGCTGGCGTGGGCTCCCAGTGTGCCACTTAAGTGTTTGTTGGGTGGGGGGCTGTACCAGATGGGGATTGGGCATCCCCATTGGCACATACTGAGTATTTGGGGGGACAAGAGCCGAGGGGGATTGGGTACCCCCTCGGCACAAAACAAATTGGGGGGGACATTATGCCAATGGGGAGTGGGCTCCCCCATCAGCAAATGAACTTGGAGGTCACATGCCAACAGAGGTATTGGGCACCCCCATCGGTTTGTTTATTTTTTAACGATGGGAGGGCATGCCGACAGCCTGGGCTCAGTGTGTTCACACTGCTGTAAGCTACAGCAGTGTGAATGAGCAACCAGGAATGCAATGCAGGAATGCAACATTAAAGGACAGAGCAGCGCCACTATTGGTGCAGCTCTGTCCTTTGAAAAGTTGTCTAACTCTGCCCCAACAGCTGAAAAGGAGTCATCACCAGCCTGCTGGCTGATTCGCCTGCCACTGACCTGCCCCTAGAAACGGAGCTCTCCATTGAGCATACCCCTGTATAGCATCTCTTACAGCAATGAGTTCATCTGTGCATGCACACCATGATGAACTCAAAAACAAATTTTATGATTGTTCACATTCTGTAGAGATTGCTGATGTAGCTAGTCATTTGCTCACTGTGGAGGAGTGAGCTGTAGCAGGACAGCTAGAAAGCGATACTTTAATCTAAGTAAGGTATGCCACCGGTGCCTCTGAGTGGTAAAAGCCTATGGGCCTGATTCTAAAAAGGTTATGTCTGGCATAACTTGACTTGTACCAAAAAAATGGTGTAAGCAGCAAGTTACACCAGCAGTTGCGACATTCAATATTTTGCAAAGCAGCCTGCGACATGTTGCAGGCTGCTTGCACCAAAGTGGACTTACGCCACCAGTTACAGCCTAAACCCCCTGCGACATGGCACTAGGGGGTCTATGACAGCAGTTGTGCCCTATTCTGGAAGGGCAGCAGCAAAGTCCCCAATGACACTATTGTAGAAGACACCCCAGTGGACATCTGTCAATGAAAAGTTACACCAGCAAATAGCTGGTGTAACATGCATCCACTGGGACTGTGTGCCGATGACCTGATCCACCAATATGTGCCACTCCCAGCCCTATTCATGCCCCACTAGACAGCTCCACAGGGCTAGAGGACCCCCCACGCCCACTGCAGGTGCCCTTCAGGGCTACAGGACCCCCTCCTTGAGTCCCCAGATACTGTGTTCAGCACAGCCCCTCTTGGCAATTGGTCCCCCTCCATCAGTCCCCCACTGTGTACACAGTAAAGCCCCTCTGGGCTAGTAGACTCCCGTCCTGATCACTATACAGTAGTATCACTAGCCCTGCAGGGCTGATCATGCCCCCCAAGCCCCAGTGCTGGCCACTTGCTCATGACACTTTACTGTAAGTACTGTAAACATATATACACTCACAGCCACAATCCCTGGTAGTCTAGTGGTCCCCCACACCCCCACCTGGCATTGCCAGACCACCCCACTCCCCCAACCCATTCCCAGCCAGTGACTGGCACAGCCCACCTCTCACCACTATGGCCAACCACTGACTGAGCTTTGTAGGAGCACGTACTGTATATATGCAGTCAATGAATGAATGACAGTTCATTCATTCATTGAGCATATATACAGTGCGTGCTCAGACTGGGCTCAGTCGACAGTTGGCCATGGCGGTGAGAGATGGGCTGTGCCAGTACGCCATCTGGAAACAGGTCAGGGGGTGCGAGGTGGTCTGGCAATACCATGTGGGGGCCACTAGACTAGCAGTGATTATGGCTATGGGTGTATATATGTTTACAGTATTTACAGTACAGTGCCATGAGCAAGTGGCTGGCACCGGGACTTGGGGGGGCACGATCAGCCCTGTGGGGATAGTGGAGACACATTATGGGGATCAGGATGGGAGTCTGATAGTAATGAGGGGCATCTCAGGCATGGGGTCTGGGGCAGGGGAGGCACTTGCCCCTGTGGCACATTGGGTGCAACTTGTGACGTGCCCCTCAGGTACACCCTGCATTTGGCGAACCTTTGCGCATGTCAAAAGTTACAGGACTTAGCTGCGGGGACCCTGCATTTTACAGAGCCAGGTGCAGGATCCTTGGCACAACTGCATCCGTCTCATGTTGCAACTTGCGACATGCATAGGGGTGCTTATAGAATAGCGCCCTATGACTTTATTCCTTTTTCAAATGTCTAGCTGTCTTTCCAGTATATCTTTTTGATCAGTTCTTGCTTCTCTTTCCCTGGCGCTGCTCTTACACCCACAGGAGTTTGGAGTCCCAAGGTGACCATTGGAGCCTGCCCTGTGGGGGAGCAGGCAGAAACTCTATAGAGAGCTATCAGCAGAGAAGCTGCAGTCATAGCAAAAGTTTGTGTGGACAAGAGGGGAGATTTACGGAGGTGTTGCTTAAATGAAAGAAGTTAGAAATTAAGAGCAATAAAATTACATTGCACTGTTCCACATCATTATGAAACCCCAATTGCCTGCATTTGATTCTGGGAACTTCCATGGATTTTGATACAATAAGGGGAGTTTTTTTTTCTCCTTTTAATATTTGTCTTTTTCATTTTTTATCGTGTGTGTGTGCTGTGTATTTTCATATTATTTTTACTTTTACTGAGTAATCCCCTTGAATTAATGAAGTGGGATTCTGAACCTGTTCTATTTTATTTTTGGAGAAAAGAGTTTGAATCTACTAATAGAATTAAAAGAATTAATAGAATATTACAGTGGTGCACCTTTAAATTTTTGAACAGAACCCGACTGGGCCATGTGACCTTTATGATCACTGTGATAAAGTGCGCAGATGCTGGCATTCTTCAAACCATTGGCCATCTTGCAGGTATACTTGTATAGGAACCTGCTGTGATTTTACTTGGCCTTTTTAAACTTTTATTTGCAGGATTTTAGCCTGATACAGTGCACTTGCATTTGCACTACTTATCAAACTTTTGCCTGCTTACTAGTGTATTAGCTTTCTATTAGCATCAAGCTGGTGGTGGCTGTATGCTGCTGAAGTATCTTCTGAGTTGAAGCAATTCTAAATAATTCAAGGTGTTTTTCCTTTGCATGGTTTCTTGTGATCTGTGACATATGCAATAGAAATCTCTATCCACCAGCTTAAGATGTATGATGGGTCAACAGTTGTAAGTAATATGTTTTCACTTGTGTTTAGTTAACAGAGTTATAGTATAAAGAACTACTTGCCTGAACCCTTAAACTGGTGTTGAGACAACAATGGTGTAACATATGTAGTGAAGGTTGATTTTTTTCTAAATGGTAGGATTAATAGAGGGTACTGAAGAGATGTTTTGGATGGTATTAGAGTAGTAGCGTGCTCTAATTAGGTACTATGAACTTTGTTACTTCACTCTATATGTTTTATTGACTTGTGTTTGGAATTCTAACTAGTTTCTTTTGTATTTTCTGGCAAGGGTTGATAATTGTGCACCACCGAAGGATGCCTTTAGCCCAGAAATACAAAAGTAATACAAAAATAAAAGAAACTGGAAGTGGGACTCCTGGGATGAATAGATGTACAGATAGCTATTAATGACCTTTGAGGAGTGACATCTGAGTTATCCAGTCCTAGTACAGGTATATGTACTGGTGCAATAGAGAACATTGGCAACATTGTGATTTGAATGTTTCTACATCCCTGAGACTTCAGGAGAAGGGGCTTTAAATAAGGTGGAAAAGGATTTGTGAGCCAATCTGGCTGAATTTTATGAGGTGCCTTGTGTTTTTTTTTAATCTGTGGTCACTACTGGGACTAACTCAGACTGTATCACATATATGTGGGAATATTTGATGAAACTCTTCTGTGGATATCTTCAGTGACTAATACCCAGATGGTCATTGTTTAAGGAAATATTTACAGTACTAAAGGATTCTGAGCTTTGTTTCTACTGAGACTTTTGGACTGAGATTTATGATATATAATAGTTAAACCCTACTGAAATGGACTCTTACTGCTATTTGCTGTTTCTACAGCTATCTGTGAATTTAGCATGATTGTGGCAACTAAATAGGCCTGCTTAGAGTTTAATAAGTGCTTGGAAGCCTAGATTGCTAAAAAAAACCCCATCATATATTGTAATGGTGGTAACAAGAGCTCAATTAGCCTCTACTGACAAGTCATTGGTGGGGCTAAAACATTTCATAGTTAAGCAGAGAATAAATGTCAGAACATCTCCTTTATAGTGTGGGAACATCTCTTTTATAGTATCAGTTTTACAGTTTTATTTTTTATGAGGAACCACACCACATATGAATGTACTGCATCATGGGTATGCAAATACCTAATTGCCTGGTACTGCATAACACACTACAGTGATACCAGACAACTGATTATTTGCATACCCATGATGCAGCGCTTTCACATGGGGAGTATTTCCTCACAAAAATGAAAAAAATAAAACTACACAACTGATACTATAAAATAGATGTCTCTACACATAAAAGTGATGTTCAAACACTTGTTCTCTGCCTCATAGCCATCTACATGTGCTCATTTTAGTCCCCACGGTATTAATAAATAAGAGCCATTCTATAAGAGCAATAATGCACTCCAGAGTGTGGGTTGTGCTGAGATAGCCTCATTTCTGGGGTGTTGTATGCACTTGGCCTCTGCCCTTGTGCCCAACTACCCCAGGTGTGAGTTTATCCCAGCACAACCCACACCCTGTCATGCATTATTGCTTCATCAAAATTGGGATCTTTAGAGAAATTGAGCTAAGGTGAGTTTTATATGGCTATTAGACTGTGCAATCTGCTAAAATGATTATGATCTCATATTATGTCCCTCCAGTCAAATCCCACTTTTATAAAGGGAATATCTGGATTACTCTACAAAAAGTGATCTAAGATATTTCATTGGCTTACCCAGAGGATTTTTTATTATTAGTGGGTGATTTGAATGCAAGGGTGGGATGGTATGATGGCTTAGTGCATAACACAGTTATGCACTCCATTTATTCAAATGCTGAATTATATAAGCATTCAACAAGAGATCCTAAGGTTAACTTAAATGGGCATCGATTATGTGATTTATTAAAAAAAAATGGTATTTATATCTTGCATTGAAGAATGCAGGGGGATCTTGAAGATGCAGCTACATTTTTATCTAATAAAGGAGCCACAGTATTAGAATTAGCATGCTGGAGGGGCCCATTAGAGTTTTGGAATTACTTATAGGTACCGATAAGGTCTGATAGTAATCATTTTCCAGTTTTGCTTTTCACAAAAGAAATTTCTCATAACTCTGAAATACCTAAAAATAAGAAAGTTACTGAGTTAACTGAAGTTATCTAAAAAAAGATTGCTATGGACAGATTGTTGGGGAATTACAAATAAGAGACACACTGGAAGAGTTTTTGAGAGATGCACTGTTACTAGTGGAAAATATAGATTCCATGATGTTTTGTACTTTATTAGAGAAGTTTTCTTTAAATTGTACAACCAAATTTATAAAAAGAGGGCAGTTTTAAGAGGAATCAAACTAGTAAGACAGCATGGCATGATAAAGAATGCAATATGTTTAAAAAGAAATTGGGGAAAGCTACTAGATTTTATAGGTACAGCCCCACACCTGCTGCTAAGGAGGACTTAAATAAGTCGAGAAAAGACTATAGTAACCTAGTTGCTAATAAAAAGAAAGCCTTTTACATAACTCAGTGGGACCAATGATAAAAGTAACTGAAGCTAAAGACAGTAAACATTTTGGTCATTAGCAGCATCAGGTAGCAAAGGACAGACTGGGTAAATAGAAAATTACTTGGATGCTGATACATGGGTAAATTATTGTTCTCAGGTGCTGCTGGACCACCTGGAAAAGAGATCTTGGATAGTATTGGCTCTATGATCCAACTTAATTTTCAACCAATCTCACAATCAGAGGTCTTGGAGGCAATAGTGAAACTAAAATCAAAGAAGGCATTAGGGCAAGATATGATACCCAGAGAACTATTTAAATGTAGGGACCAGATTTGGGCAATTGTACTGGCTTCCTTTTTCAATAAATGAATAATGGAAAATTACTTTCTAGCATGCTGGAGGGGAGCGGTTATAGTCTCCATATACAAGAAAGGTGATAAACAAGACCCTAAAAACTATAGAGCAATAAGCCTGATTGACATTATAGGTAAAGATTTTGCTAGAATTCTATTAGTCAGACTACTGAATGAGGTAAAACAGGTAGGTGGGCTTTCACCATTGCAAGAAGGATTTTGTTAATCGTTTTCAACAATGGATAATTGTTTTATTTGCAACATTTATGTGAGAAGTACATAAAGTTAAGACATCAAAAACTATACGCTACATACATAGATTTTGCTACCACAGTTGATACAATTAATCAAAGTAAATTATGGCAATCCATGGCAGTGTGGGTATTTCTCTGATAATAATAAATGCAATACGTCTATTATACTCAGACACATGGGCACAGATTAGAATAGATCTTTATCCAAACAATTCACAACAAATACAGGGGCGAGGCAAAGATGCTTTCTTGCTCCCACATTGTTTGCAATATATATCAATCAGTTACTTGTAAATCTTGATTCATCTCAAACTGATTCACCAAAAATTGGTTTGGACTATTGTCCGGTGTTAGCATACGCAGACAATGTGATTATTTTATCTCTATCTTCATCAGGTCTTCAAAAAAAATTGGACCAACTTCAATTATTTTCAGTGAAAATGAGTTTAAAGATTATCATGGATAAATCTAAAATCATGATTTTTGGAAGTAAAAAGAACAATGGTAAATGGTAGATTAATTCAAGACAGTTACAGACAACTCATGACTATTCATACTTAGGAAATGTTTTTTTTTTCCAAAAAGCCTTTTGTGGAAATCTCACTGCAATGTACTTATGAAGAAGGTGACCAATACAATTTTAGCTCTCAGAAAATCTGATATACAATTTGGGGGTCTTTCTATTAGACCCCTCTTAAGGGATATCAAAGCCAAATATAATGCCCATATATTGTATGGGGCTGAGCTCTGGGACCACAAATATATTGAGATATGGGAAAAAACAATAATACGATTTCTTAGATTATCTGTGGGTTTTCCAAAAACAACTCCATTTTCTTATGTTAGGTCAGAATTGGGTTTAGCCAACCTATTAGCTTTAGCCAAATCACAATTGATAAACTTTTGGATAAGAATTAGTAAACTCTCAAAAGACAGACTAGTCAGAAGATGTTTGGAAGAAAAGCAATTCTGGCAAAATAGTGGCTGCTGAAAATCACCCTGGTTGCTAAAGGTTGAAATAATTTTGTCAACAGCGGGTTTAATAACACTTCTTGATATGACATACAATATTATTATAATAGCAGACCAATGTAAGGGATATATTAAGAACTTACTTGTAAAAAAGTATATAAAGGATGACTTAAAAAGACTAAGTAGATCAAGATGTTCAGTATGGTATAGTACAAATGATCTTAACCATATTACCTGGACCTCTTGGAAAACTCAAAATTAAGGAAAATGTATGCAAGGTTTAGAGTAGAGTTTTTTTGAATTAAATGTACTTTATGCTAGATTCAATAAACTTCAAGATTCTATATATACATACTGTTTTGTGGTGGTGGTGGTGGTGGGGGGGGGAGATTTACAACATGTATTACTCAAGTGCCCCTGGTATAAGGAGGTGAGAAGGAAATGGTTGCATCCAATCTTAATCTCCTTACAAGTCTGTCACAAACCTATGTTGATTAACATTCTATTAACTACGGAAAATGGCTCTATAGTGTGTAGAGTGGCTAACTTTTTCATAGCAATACAAAAAATAAGACATATTATAAAAACAATAATAAAATTATATTGACAAGACTATATAATGTAGGATGGAGCTGTAATCAACTGCAGGGCACTTATTATATATGCTGACTCTTTTTTAACTTACATTATGTGTGCTGTGATGAATCGTGTATTTATGACATATGTATATTTTTGCCATATTTGTAATGATCTATTTATGATTGAACAATAAAACATTATCTGATCTAGTCATTTGATTCTGATTCCTTTTTTCTTCTAAAAATTGAAACACTGCTCACCATACTGGTGTTACCACACAAAAACATGTTTGTTTACATCCCTTGATCAACTTACGCTGTATCTTTTCTGGGCTTAGGAACACCCCAACATAGTCTAGCCACTCATTATGCAGTGGGGGTAGAGGAGACTATTGTATCATGAGTAGCTACATTGTTTGAGGGTGTTTCTAATGTTCAGGAAGTATGCAATAAGAGTAGTACAAGGATTTGAAGCAAAACAAAGCTGGGTATAACTATACATTACCATGTATTTCAGTTCTACTGGTTAAGGAGGCAGATAAAACAATGAGCAGCATCAATGAATTTTAGAGAGTGTAAGCAGGTATAAAATGTGGATTTTTACCTAGAAATAATATGATGCAAAAAGGATTGACAGTGCCCCTTTAAACGTAATATGCATGTAATGTCATTATTTTTCTGAGTAACTGTTCTGTTTCTTTATGAAGTATAGTATGTATAGACATATAGCATTCAGTATAATATTGTGTTAAAGGAAAAAATCAAAGTGCTTCCATTTAAAAAGTAATGTACACTGTAATAGTCACCATATGTACATCAAGATTTAACTTATATAAATTATTGATGTTCTGTACAGACTTCTATTGTATCTTCTGCTTTTTGTTGATTCTGAATATTCCTGTTGGGGAAGAAACACATATGTTGGTTAAAAGTACAATTAGAGTGATAATACGTTATCAGATCACATGCACTAACGTGTAAAAATATGTAGAAGCTTCTAAAAACATTACAAACACCATGTATTAACCTTGGATTACCTGTGTTATGTATTTATAGCTATTGTTGATTATATAATACCCTAATGCAACTCAAATATACAGTGAGAACCACACCTGTATAATATACTTGATTAATTATTTTTATACTATAGAACATGTATCACATGCATACCACAGCACTTGTGGTTACTTTGAGAATGTATGTAATGCACAGTTTTGATTGTGAAGGTGTTAGGGTGGGGGGGGGTTGGTAATTAGGGTTACTGCTATGCAATGTTAAATGCATGGACGTAGTATTAAGGATTACACTATGCAGTAAAAGTTATGTGCCTGCACAAGGGTGCACATTCATGAAAGTAGTGAATATATGAAAGTGGATGAGAAATGCACATATCAACCATAATAATAAATCAACTAACTTTGCAGGATTTGTGTTTTCCACAGTAGCAACCGTAATGGACTTTAACATAGTTGTTTTCCCATAAAGATATATTTATTTATTTATGACTTGGATTACAACCTTTGAGCTTAAAGTTCATTTGCAAAGGGTCCACGTCAGAAGGGTACAATACAGTAAACGGTAAAAGCAATAGTTATTGCAAGATACATACAATAATAATAATAAGCTACAACGGTGGTCAAGTAAGCGAGTAAAATACAGTAGAGGTTAGCTGAATAATATACAACATAGGGTAATTTTATTAGAATCAAGAGGGCAGAAGTAAGTAAAACTAAGTGGGCTGAGATATATTCAGTGGAGGCAGGAACAAGAAAAAGGAAGCTTGAGGAAAAAGAGTATGGTAGAAGGATTCAAGTTGGGGAACAAGAATAACCTAGATTCCCTTTGCCAGTGAAGGAGATGGAGGGGGGAGTGGAAGGGAGTTTAGTCAAGATAATGATGGAAGGGAGGGGCAGAGAGGAGGGAAGGGGGAGTGGAATGTGGTATAATAGGAGGGGGAGCAAGGGGAGAGGTGGTGCTAGGAGGAGTATTGGGGAGAAAGGGGGATGGAGAGGTGGCAGGAAGAGATTGAGAGAGAGGGAGAGAGAGGTGAAAGTGGTGAGGTAGAGAGCAGTTTAGGTAATAAAGGAATGGGAGATCAATAGACAGGGCTTAAGTATAAAGTGCAGGTGGGATAAGTTCATAGCCTAAGCCACGTACTTTTGTTATTGGGAGCAAGGACAAGTTAACTGACTGGTGAGGTGGGAACAGAGTTTTGGTTTGAATGGTCCTAATTTGGGTTCATCTAGGAGGTCACCCGGGAGTGAGTTAAGCCACTTTGGAGAACGATATCCAAAGGACTGCTGCCCTAGGGTCATGTGGTGGAATGGGACTTTGTATTGAATGTTGTGTGATCATCTGGTCTACCTGGTAGGGGCTATTGGGCACAGCAGGTATTTGACTCTGGAAGGGGTCAGGCCAAGGGTGGCTTTCTTGGCCAAGAGACAAAGTTGGTACCAAATATGGTTGTCCAGGTTCAGTCAGCCTGTAAGTGCGTATAGGTCACATGTGTGGGTTAGGAGTGGGACACCCAGGAGTAGCCAGCAGGACTTGCTAAGGGCAAGGGTAATTATTTTTAGGGTAGATTCAAATGCTGACCTTTAGATGACGAGACCGTACTCTATCACAGACAGTACTGAGCTAGTTATGGCAAGTTTAAGGGTGTCCTTGTGAGGCAGTGTCTGTGCCTATACAGCTGTCCAATTTTCATGTTGACTGTCTTAGAGACATGGTCGATGTGCAGTGAGTAGGATAGGGTGCTGCCCAGAATGACCCCGAGGTACTTGAAGCTGGGCACCATCTCGAGGTTTTCATTTTATTTGTTGTGGATGGACAGGGTGGCTGATTTATTTTTGCTGTGAGAGGAAGTGAAAAGCATTGTTTTTGTTTTCTTTTAGTTGAGTAGCAACCATGAATTGGCGAACCAGTCTTCAACTAGTTTGAAGTTACTCTGAAGACTTCATTACAGGGAGTCAAGGTCAGGATGGCTGGAGTAAAGGACGGATTGTCTGCATATAACAGGATATTGTCTTTGCATACTTTAGGAAGATTTTTTCAGAAAAGACTAAACAGCAGAGGGCTCAAAATTGACCCTTGGGGGACACCAGTGCTAACATTCTGGCTGTCAGAGAGGGTTCACTGATTTTAACCTGCTGTACCCATCTGGTGAGATAGATATGGAACCACCTCAGGGAGGTAGTTGACATGGTGGATACACTTAGTTGAGTTAGTAAGAGATCAAGATTAACAGTATCGAAGGCCTTAGTGAGGTCAATAAAGGTAGCCCCCACTAAGTGCCCTTGATCAAAGGAGTCATGTAAACTTGACAAGAGCTGTTGTTGTGCTATGTAGCTTCTGAAAACCATGTTGTTCCTTACACTGAATTTGATACTTATCAAGGGGGTCAGTTAGTTGATCATAGGTTGGAGGTAGGATTGAAATTGGTCAGTAGTTAGTATGGATGGTCCTATCACTGCTTTTGAAAACTGGCATTACAAATGCGGCTTTCCAGAGTTTGGAGAATTGACCAGAGATGAGGGAGAGGTAAAGGATTCTTGTTAAGGGGGTCAGGACAACATCTAAGGTGAGGGTTAATAGTTTCAAATCTAAGCCATCACTGCTGTGCAGGGACTTGTGAAGTACTTGCAGCAGGTACTTTTTGGCCTTGGAGGCTTTGATTATCTTGAGGTAGAATGGTGGGACAGGGGCAGCTTGGATGGGGTAGAGATAACTGATGGATTACTAAGGTGTTCATTGATAGGATTGAGATAGTTAGGGGGAGCACCTCACTGAGGTCAGTGAAGGCCTTGTTGAAGGTGTTAGTGATGGTTTTTGGGTCCTGGGTTATGTTTCCATTGAGGTTTACCAGGGCAGGAAGAGATCTGTTTAGGTTTCCCTGTTAACGACTTGATGTTTGCCTAAAACATGCAGCTATCACCCTGGGAATTGTCCAGTTCCACCCTAAAGAAGCATGCTTTGGCCTGATGGATGGCCTGAGTGCAATGATTTTGGGCTGCTCGGTATTTTTGGAGGTCAGAATGTGCACTCGTACTTTTAGCTATATACCAAAAGTTGTCCCTGGTATGCATGAGTATTTATTTATTTTATGGTTTATGGAATATTTGATTATTGCATGTTTGGGTGTGGGCTAAATCTGTATTTTGGGATTGTTTACTTGCTGGTATTTGTTTAGTGTGGCAAATATGTGTTGGGAAGGCATAAGGGCGGTTGGGTATTATTCCCCCTCCAGGCTCAGGGACCTCTGTCCTTTTTTCTGTCCTCCCCTATCACCAGAGGTGTACAGATGGTGTAGGGCTCTGGGGATTGTTAGAGAAAGGAGGAGGACGAGGGTTGGGCCCGGACAGGGAATGGAAAGGAGTGGGCGGATAGGGATAGTGGGGACAAGGAGATGCCCTGGGGTGAAATGGGTCCAGGAAAGGGGTCCTCCCTGTCTGGTTCCCATACCCAAGGGTTCTGCTGGTAGTCAGCAGGTAGCACGGTCATCCTTGGATGCTCGTCCTACTAGGGTGGTGTTATGCAATGCCAGGTCTATTAAAAACAAGACCGCTATTATAGTGGATTTTGTCAGAACATCTGACCTGGTGTGCATCACTGAGACCTGGCTGGATGAGAATGCTGGCCCAGTTTTGGCATCAGCAATTCCAGCCGGGTACTTGGTGATATACCACCCTAGGATGGATCGTAGGGGCGGGGGTGTTGCTATCTGTTTTAGATTGGAACTGGGCCTAGTGGAGGTAGCAGTGGGAACTACCAACTCCTTTGAATGTATCATGGGCAAGGGTGTGGGGTGCAGGATTCTTCTCATTTACCGTCCACCAGGTGACGGGAATGTTTTCCTACGGGAAGTCGCAGACTTCATTATCGACCTGACATTGGGATCCCCCAGATGGTTGGTTCTGGAGGATTTCAATGCCTGGATTGATGATGAACTCTCGCAGTTTGGTCAAGACTTCTGCCAGTTAATGATTTCACTGGGCTTCACACAGGTTATTTCCTCCTTGACCCATATTGGTGGTCATTCATTGAATTTGGTGTTCCTACTGGGGATGGAGATATCCGATTTGGTGGTGGAACCAGTCAGGTGGTCTGACCATCACTCCATTGGGTTCAGTTTTGAGGCCACCCCTAGTAGGCCAGCCCCTATGGAGATGGTCCGGTACCGCCTTTTGAGGGATGTTTCCCCAGATGGTCTGATGGCAGTGCTGGACCTATTGGGTTTACTGAGTGATTGCATGGACCCAGGGGACTTGGTACTTGCCAATAAGAAGGTGATAGCAGGGGCCCTGGATTCCATTGCTCCTGTTCGTGTTTGTCCCCTCACTCTTCGCCCCAGGTCTCCTTGGTTTGATGAGACTCTGAGGGAGTTGAGGAGAGTTGGACAAAGATTAGAGAGGTGCTGGCGGAAATCAGGCCTGGATTGTGACAAACTTAGTTTGATGGACCATTACGTGGTCTATCAATCAGCAATCTCTCGTAAGAAGGCAGAATTCCTGTCCAGAGAGATTGCTGCTGCTGCACAGAATAGACCAGCTCAGCTTTTCCGGACTGTGGACAGATTGTGCAATCCAATGTGTCTTCAGCCCAGAAAAGCCTTTTCTCAAGAATGGTGTGAGGAGTTTGCTCAATTCTTTTCAGATAAGGTTGCCACAATCAGGTCTGATATCCACTTGACCTTCCCTAATGGGAGCTGTGATGGTTGGCAGGAGATGTTGGACACCCAGTTTGTGTGGTCTGACTTCAGCCTTCCCACAATCAAGACATTGTGATGGTTATCCAATCATTGCGTCCCACCAACTGTGGTTTGGACCTGGGCCCCACATGTCTCCTAGTGGGCTGTGTGGATAAAATTGGCCCGGTCCTTGCTGAGATAGTCTGGAGGTCTTTGGAGAGAGGCAGTTTTCCAAATCCTCTGAAGGAGGCTGTGGTTCAGCCCCTTCTTAAGAAGCCCTCCTTGGACCCGGATTGTCTGGCTAACTATAGGCCTGTCTCTAACCTGCCCTTTGTGGGTAAGGTTATTGAGAAGGTGGTCACATTGCAGCTGGATGATCATTTGACCAGCCACAATGTCTATGATTCTCTCCAGTCCAGATTTAGGAAGAGACATAGTACTGAGATAGCTGTTGTCCGGGTACTAAATGACCTCCTAATAGCAAGAGATTGAAGGACTCGTTCCATCTTGGTCCTTCTTGATCTCTCTACAGCATTTGACACCGTGGACCATGGTGTGCTATTGGAGCACTTGCGGTTTATTTGTGGGCTGTCTGGTACAGTCCTCAGTTGGTTCTGATCTTTCCTCAAGGGTAGGACTCAAAGGGTGGTATCTGGGATTTTTTCCTCTGCATCATTCCCCCTATCCTGTGGGGTGCCGCAGGGCTCCATTTTGGCACCCATGTTGTTTGCGGTGTACATGCTGCCATTAGGAGCAATTATTAGGTGGTACAGCCTGAGTTTTCACTGCTACGCAGATGATACTCAACTGTACATGTCCTTTGTGCCCGGCCAAGATGCTGCCTTTTCAGTCTTTAACAACTGTCTGGCCGAAATCCAGGACTGGATGAATGTGAGTTGGCCGTGGTTGAATCCAGAAAAAACTGAGGTGTTGGTTGTGGACCCAGGTTGCTGGGAGGTGGGTTTGTTGGCAGGATCTCCCTCGGGTTTATGGCTTGCGGGTGTTCAGCTAACTACCTCAGACCGAGTGCGGAACCTGGGCGTTGTGTTTGATGACTGTTTGACACTTAAATCTCAGGTGTCGGCAGTTGTCAAAGCCTCTTTTTACCATTTCAGAAACATCGTCCAGGTGAAGCACCTGGTTCATCCTGACGATCTTCCAACTTTGGTCCACGCCTTCGTTACCTCCTGCCTTGACTACTGCAACCTCCTTTATCTTGGGCTACCGGGGGTTGATATTCACCACTTGCAGCTAGTGCAGAATGCGGCAGCCAGGCTATTGACTGGTTCCTCTAGGTTCAGTCATATAACGCCTGTGCTCCGTGGACTGCATTGGCTGCCAATATGCTGGTGAATCACCTTCAAGGTCAGTTTGCTGACCTATAAGGCCCTACACGATTAGGGACCTGGCTACCTGAAAGATCTCCTTTGTCCCTACTGTCCATCCCGCTCTCTCCAATCCACTGATGAGGGATTGCTAGAGATTCCCAGGGTTAGCTTAAAGACCTCTGGGGCCAGATCTTTTAGTTTTATGTCCCCAACCCTGTGGAATTCTCTACCTCATCAGGTACGAGATAGCCCGACTGTCCAAAGCTTTAAGGGGGCATTAAAAACATACCTTTTTAGCCTTGCATATAATGATTTTTAAATGTTGCAGGATTGGATTCATTTTAATATTGCGTTAATTATTTATTTATTTTATTATGTTATGTACAGGTGCCTTGGTTTTGGAAAGGTGCCTTTTATAAATAAAGTTTGATTTGATTTGATTTGATTGATGAGAGAGGGAGATAGCCATAACTTGTGGGACCTGCTGATCTTCCTTTTGGTAAGGGGGGCAAAAATATCACAGGCTGCACTGAAAGTCTTAATGAAATAGTCTAATGCTGTGTTGATGTCAACTATTGAGTAGACATGGGACCAATCTATTTGGAGAAGGTGCTCTTTTAGGGGACCCAGGAGCCCTTTTCATAAGATGCGGGTAGTCACTTTTGTTGCTGGGCATTTTGGAGACTTGTTTGACCAGGTGCAGAGGATTGGAAGTGGTCATTATGGAGTCAGGGAGAACTGTTGTGCAGGTGAGCTGTTCAGGGTGATTTGTTAACAGCCAGTCCAATAGTGTGCTGGATCCAGAGTGGTAGTTGGGATGTGTTGGGGTTTCAACTAGTTGGGTGATATTTATGGAGGTGATAGCATCTCTGTAAGGGGCAGCATCAGGGGACAGCCAGTTTATACTGAGGTCACCCACCACAACTACCTCTGAGTTTAGGTGTCAGTTAGAGAGGTATTCAAGGAGCACATTAAAGCCTGTAGCCTGTTCCTTGAGTGGGATATAGGTGGAGATTATTGTTATGCCCTTTCCACGGGTTCCAAGGATTATTTTGACAGGAAGAATTTGGACATTGTTGCCTGATTTAATAGGTGGGAGTGCCTGGCCCTGCAGGTGGTCTTTAATATAAATGACACAAACTGCTCCAAGTTTGCTGATTCTGTCCAGTCTAAAGGAGTTATAACTATTTAGGTGGATGTCAGTGTCAGTTGTTCTCAGGGTGAGCCAGGTCTCTACCACAGATAAGATGTCTGGGTTGTGTTGGGTTACCCACACTTGTAGTGAGTTAAATTTGGCTGACAAGCTACAGATATTGATAGAAGCAATAGTGAGATGACTTTGCTTTATAGTCACACTAGAACTTACATCTTTAGGGCCAGGGTTGGGGTGTATATTCCCAGACAGGAGTAGGAGTAGCCAGATCAGCCAAGTTGCCTGCAGTCTAAGTTGTTTTATTACCTGTCAATGAGTCTTGCAGATGTTGGTTCTCTTGGGATAACCACTAGTTAGTAGAAGTAAGTCGGTGACTGGGGAAGAGAGGGGGTAGGTGTTACATTGCTGTAGTTGCTGGAAGTATGGGTAACAGTGGCAGTCTTCAAGTAAAGGGAAATATAGGGTTGATGTTGATTTTAAGTCAGTGTCAGTGTCTCAGTAGGTAGCACACTCACCTCTGAGGCCGGGAGATCAGAGGGCTGTGGGTTCAGTTCCAACACCTGGCACTTGGGTTAATATCCCAGTACTGACACTGTAGTGCAGCATGAGAGGGATGCTGCACTTCTGAAGTGCCGTCTTTCAGATGAGATGTTAAACTGAGGTCCCATCTGCCTGGATTGGTGGTAGTTCAGGTGGATGTTAAAGATCCAATGGCACTTATCGAAAAGAGTAGGGAATTTCCCCAGTGTCCTGGCCAAATTTACCTCATTCACTAAAAATACCACCAACAACTTAATCTGGTTCAAGGTCAGCTGTCATTCATCTGTATCCCCTTCCCCGGGTTGTGCCTGAAAATAGGCAGGATTTGTCTAGTGCATTTACCTGGTCAACAAAAACTAACTAAATAAATAAAATAAATAAGTAGATTGCACTAAAATTTGTTGATAGGCTGTCATTGGTCCAATAGGTAGGGTGTAGTGATGAGGGAAGCATTAAGGAGGAAAACAGGGTTAGAAAAGTGGGAAGGCGCATTAGGGGCTGCATTCTTTGCTGTTGCTGGGGAGAGGGATTGTTGATTCAGGGAGATTTGGAGGATGAGATTGCCCCTTGTGACTCTAATGGACAGAGTTAGGGTGTAGAAGGAGGGGTGGATCAACAATGGGGAAATAACAAAACTGCCATCACAGAGGCAACAAGCCTTTGTGTGAAGCAAATAAACAAATCAAAACAAAAGAAAAAGCCACTATGGTTCTCAAAAGAGGAGGCGGTGAAGGTTAGGGAGAAAAAGATAGCATTTAGGAAGTATAAGGAAACACAGAAGGAGCAGGACAGAGAACTGTACCAGTTAAGGCACAAGGAAGCAGGGAGGGTAGTCAGAATAGCAAAGGTACAAACTGAGGAAAAGATAGCTAACTTGGTTAAGAAGGGGGATAAAACCTTTTATAGGTATATCAGGGAACGTAGAAAGACAAAGGGAGGGATAGTGAGGCTGAATAGAATGGATGGTGGGTGGGCAGAGAGTGACAGTGAAAAGCAGGGATACTGAATGAATACTTCTGTTCAGTATTCACAAAAGAGGAAGTGGGGGAGGTGCCTAATTCAATTAACAGAAGCACTCTGGGGAGGGTCGATCCCAGTCCTTTCTCAGAAGAAAGGGTTCTGAAAGAACTCCTAAAACTGAAGGCGGACAAAGCAAATGGAGCCAGATGGAATTCACCCCAGAATTCTAAAAGAATTAAGCAGAGAACTAGTGACACCTACTGACTACCCTTTTTAACAAATCATGGGAGGATGGTGTGGTACCTGAGGACTGGAAGAAGGTGGATGTGATTCCCCTTCGCAATAGTGGGACCAAGACAGATGCAGAAAACTACAGACCTGTCAGTTTGACCTCTGTGGTAGGGAAAGTGATGGAATCACTTCTGAAGGAAAGAACTGTTGAGTACCTAGAGGCCAGTGGGGCACAGGACCCAAGGCAGCATGGGTTCACAGCGGGAAGGTCATGTCAGATGCATCTAATTGATTTCTTTGACTGGGTGACCAAAGTAGTAGACCAGGGAGGGGCTATGGACATGGCCTACCTAGACATTAGCAAAGCATTTGACACAGTCCCACACAAAGATTAGTAGTCAAATTAACCAGCCTGGGAGTGGGTCCCAGGGTGGTAACCTCAAATGAAAACATTGGCTGAACAAAAGGACACAGAAGGTAATTGCAAATGGAGTCCACTCTGAAGAAAGAGGGGTTACTTGTGGGGTACCGCAGGGTTCAATACTGGGTCCAGTCCTTTTTAATGTCTTTATAAGTGACATTGCAGAGGGACTGGAAGGAAAAGTATGCCTCTTTGCAGATGACGCAAAGATCTGCAACAGGATTGATATACAAGGAAGTGTGGAAAGGATGAGAAGGGACTTGGCAAGGTTGGAGGAATGGTCAGAAGTATGGCAGCTTGTATTCAATGCAAAGAAGTGCAAAGTAATGCACCTGGGAAACAAAAACCAAGGGGAAGTTTACACAATGGGGGGGAGGTAGTAACAACAACAAAAATGGAAAGGGACCTGGGGGTAATCATATCAGATGACCTTAAGGTTGGCAAGCAATGTGAGAAGGCAGTAGGGAGGGCTGAGGGGGATACTGGGATGTATAGGGAGAAGTATCACCAGCAGAAAACAGGAAGTTGTTATCTCCCTTTACAGACAGTTGGTGTGACCCCATCTGGAGTACTGTGTCCAGTTCTGAAGACCTCATCTCTGCAAGGACATAGACAGGATGGAGGCAGTTCAGAGGAGGGCAACTAAAATGATGCAGGGTCTGCAAGAGAAGCCATACGAGGAGAGACTAATGGAGCTTAATATGTATACCCTTGAGGAAAGGAGGGAGAGGGGGGACATGATAGAAATGTTTAAGTACCTCAGTGGAATCAACAAAGTCCAAGAGGGTAGCATCTTTCAGAAAAAGAGATGTGCAAGAACAAGGGGACACAATTTGAAGATGGGGGGGGGATCGGCTCAGGGGCAATGTGAGGAAGTATTTTTTCACAGAGACGGTTGCGGATGCATGGAACAGCCTTCCTGAGGAGGTTTATGGGGTATAAAACTGTGGGAGAATTCAAGAATGCATGGGACAGACATAAGGTAATTTTTATGGGGGGTAGGAAGAAATAGGCTGTTGGTTAAATAGCATCTTCAGCTTATCCTCTAGGTAGGGAAATGGGCAGACTAGGTGGGCCAAGCGCTCCATATCTGCCGTCAAAGTCTATGTTTCTATGTTTCTATGTTAGCTCCTGTGAGAGAGTTTGTCTCGAACGATGGAGGGGCTGACAAATAGAGTAGACCAAGAAGGTGACTCAGCCCCATATTTAAAGTAGCAGTGTAAATGGATATGTGGAAGAAAGAGATTTTTAGTCAGTGTCTGGGGCACTCTGAGGTTTTTCTTTAAATTTGTAACAGGTATGTGGAGAACCTAGCTCAGGAAATCAATCTTGGGGTGAGTATGGTAGATTAAGAAACCATGTGACTCAGGTGAGTGATAGGAGGTGTGGAGCTACAAGAGGCTTAATGGGGCAGGTAATTGGGGGACACCAGGAAGAAAGCAGGGGAGATAAAAGGAGTAACACCCCATGCATTCCATCACATTCATGTCCCATTGCATGAGTGGTACAGGGCAGGAGTGGAGCATCTGCCTTTGGAGCATCTGCTGAGCTTCTGAAGATAGTCTGTAGTCTGGGGACACTCTGCAGGGGAGACACTGGGATTAGGTAGGAGGTACCACATAACTACTCTTATAAACTGTGAAAACCAGTTAGAGGGCAGGTAGTTACAACTTGTAGACATACTTCAAGCATGTAAGGGATAGTAGACACCCAGCAAAAAGGGAGGAACAGATAGCAGGATACAAAAAGGGAAAGCAGGAAACACCCTATCTATGGTAGGGTAACAAATAATTTCAGAGAAGGGTAATGGACCAGTTGCAGGGAAGTAAAAGGGAGAGAAGGAGTACAAGGGAAGCAGGAAGAAAGAAAGGTATAGCAGAATTTGAATGGACACTAAGCAAAGAAAGGCGAGATCATGAGACTGATGTGCAATGGTTGTGGGTCCGCTTTCTTTCAGGACACCTTCTGGAAACTGAGCTACATCCTCATATGCGCTCACCTTTCTGGGTTGCGAGCAGAAGTTGCTGGACTTAAGGCCAAACTGGCTAGGGTACTGAGGACCTTCTGCCACATTCAGGGCTGCCAAGTCTGCCACTGCTCCCCAACAAGATGCCTAAGCAGAGGCAGAGTGGATGGACCTTGGTGGGTTCTGGGAAAGTGAGGGTGGTGGGCAGGGTGCACACTTATCTGCCTATACCACAGCAGCATTTTTTTACCATACTGGTGGGATGGGGCAGCCAAGAGGAGGCTCCCATCACAGTGGGAAGGGAGGAGGTGGGGGTCTTCAGAGGTGGAGGTCCCAAGAAGGGGAGAGAGAGAGAGAAAAAGAGAGAGAGAGGCCCTCAACCCTATAGCTGCTGGTAGGGACTCTATTATTATGGGATAGATTTGGGGGTGGGGAGGGATAGGAAAGTGGGATGGCTGATTGGTGCTTTAGTTTGGAGGGATGGAGAGCATATCCAAAGGATTGCTAGAGCAGCCTTAGCTGGAGGGGAGCTAGATGTCATTGTACATCTGTGAATGAATGACCTGGCAAGGGATAAGGTGGGGCAATGCAGTATAACTTCAGGGAGTTGAAAAGGGGCATTAATCAGGTGGCACTCATGGTGGATTTTTCCAAGGTGCCACCTGTGTATAGCTGGGGAGAAGTAAGGGTACTCTGAACCAGAGCATTTAATGGCTTATTGAGGGCATGGTTCATGGAAGAGGGTTTCAGCTACAGTGGGGACTGGGGACTAGCATGGAAGAATATAGGCCACTATAAAGGAGATGGCATAGAAACATAGAATTTGATGGCAGATAAGGATCGCTTGGCCCACCTAGTCTGCCCATTTCCCTACCTAATGGATAAGCTGCAGATCCTAGTTAACCAATAGCCTACTTCCTCCTACCCCCACTAGAATTGCCTTACATCTGTCCCATGCATTCTTGAATTCCCCCACTGTTTTTGACTCCACGACCTCCTCAGGAAGGCTGTTCCATGCATCCACAACCTCTTTGTGAAAAAATACTTCTCATATTACCTCTGAGTCATCCCCTCTATCTTCAAATTGTGCTCCTTGTTCTTGCATATCTCTTTTTCTGAAAGATGCTACCCTCTTGGACTTTGTTGATTCTCTTGAGGTACTTGAATGTTTCTATCATATCCCCTCTCTCCCTTCTTTCCTCAAGGGTATACAGATTAAGCTCCTTCAGTCTCTCTTCATATGTTTTTTGGTGCAGACCCTGCACAATTTTGGTTGCCCTCCTCTGGATAGCCTCCACTCTATCTATGTCTTTGTGGAGATGGGGTCTCCAGAACTGCATGCAATACTCCAGATGGGATCTCACCAACTGTCTGTACAGAGGGATAACAACTTCCTGTTTTCTACTGGTGATGCCTCTCCCTATGCATCCCAGTATCCCCCCAGTCCTCCTTACTGCCTTCTCCCTAGCATCCTTCCATGAAGGACACCCTGGCCCTTGGTGGGAGGTTTAAATGCTACTTGGATGAGCATCTAAACTAGCCAAGGGGGGAGGCAATAAAACAAAGGAAGGCACAAATTGCCCCCCCAATGATGGAGCAGCAGGGGGAGAATGCCCTAGGGGAGAAAAGCAGGAATAGAGTCAAGACAGAAGAAAAGAGAGGTAAAACTCAGATAAGTGAGGGTAGAGACTTAAAGGAGACAAGGGATGGGCATGATAAAAAGGGAAGAGAAGAGTCAGGGGGAGCTTCAGGAAAAAAAAACAAAGGCAGAAATAGCATGGGGAAGCAGGGCAGCAGGCAGAAGGGAAGAAAGGTTTGAAGAGTCATGTGCACCAATGCAAGAATTCTTAGAAACAAAATTCCAGACCTGGAAGCCATCACAGCAGAGGCTGACCTGGATTTAGTAGCCATAATGGAGTCATGGTGCACTGAGCACCACAAATAGAGTTGTGGTGCACTGAGCACCATGAATGGAGTTGTGGTGCACTGAGCACCATGACTAAGACATGGCCATACTGGGCTATTCTATGTTCAGAAAAGACGGGGCTGGGAGGAGGGGTTGTTTTATATAATGAGGAGGAAATCAAGGATATGGAGGTACAACGGCACCATGAGAAAAAGGAGGGGCTGGAGGTGCTATATGTCACCCAGGAGACAGGCTCCGGGCCGCTGTCCATACTGGGGTATTGTAGAGACCTCCAGCACAGGAAGAGGAATTGGATGCGGCACCTTGGGAAGTCATCATCAGAACTGTGAGTAAGGGGAAGATGCTGCTAGTTCGTGACTTCAATCTGCCTGACGTGGAGTGGAGCCTTCCAACTGCAGCTTCAGTCAAAGGGTCATGCTTGGACCTAAAGTGCTGGGTCTTTGTGCCATACTTTTGCTTTCCTGGTTCTAGTAACCCATTCATGCTATAGGAGCGCTTTGAGAGTTCCACCACTTGTGTTCTGTATACTCTTAACACTGCATCCTGGGCCTTTCTAAGCAAAATCAATCCACAATCAGCATGACACAAACAAATGCGAATACCTCATGAACCGTAAGTGCTACACATAATGTATGAGTGGCAAAGTTGTTCAGCACAAAATTATCTTTTCAACGGTGCTGTGCAATTAATTATAAGTAATTTCTTTTTTTTTCTTTACTAGTCAAAATAGCAAAGAAAGTGTTTCTTTTTGCAACAAAAAGGCAACATAAACCATTTTTGGTAGGAAAATATGCAACATATTAACATCCATACATTAGATGTAGGTACAAAAGTAATTTTGGACTAAAAAGCAATTTTTGTAATATAAAAGATGTATTTTTCCCATTTTATTCTAGGTGCTTAGATGAGGCTTGAGGGACAAATGTCAGCTATACACACCACACCATAAACAAATGCAGATAACTCCTAAGTTATACATGATGCACAGAAAGTATCAGTAGCAAAGTTGTTCAGCACAAAATTACCTTTCTAATGGTGCTATGCAGTCAACTCTAATCAATTCGATTTGCAAGTAATACAGAGAAATAATGCTGATGACCTGAGGAAGTGTCCAGGGCAAACAGGAAGCCTTTACCTGCCAACTGAAGTCATTGTGGGAGACAAAGGGGATGACTTGGCTGTCAACTACAATCATTTCCTGGAGGCAATGACATTGGCTCGGTCCATACACCTACATCTTTTGTCAGTAGGTTTTACTATTTACTTAATAAAGAGTGCTACCATTGCTGCCATTTGCTGCAACTGCACCTTCAGCAAGGAGTAAGGCCATCCTTGACTCCCTACAACAGGCTTTTCTCAGGCAGCTAGCCAAAGAACCCACTAGGAATGGGGCAGTGCTGGGACCTGGTGCTTACAGATAGGGACAGCATTTTATACATCACAGTGGGTAGTCCGCAGGGTTCCAGTGATCACTGTACAGTGTGGTTTAGCATAAATACTGGAACAGAGGCTATCCACATGAGGATGAGGAATCCTGGCCATTAGGAGGGTGGATTTTAATGAAATGGGGGACTGCCTCGGCATCTGTCTCAAAGGGTTGGATTGCCAGGAAGGGGTAGAGGCACACTGAGAAAAAATAAGGGAGGGCGTGACTGACTACCACCATGCTGATCAATTGGAGTTCCTCTGTAGATTTACCCCTATGGTGGGGCCAAGCAGGGGAGGCCCCCCATGATTATAATCTTGATTTGGGTGGTTGTCCAGAGGCATGGGCTGAAGGAAGGCAGGCAGGGCTTCATTAGACTGCACAGCACCCATTTTCTATTTTTCTGGAGACCCTGCCCCCCCAAGCCTCAGACAGGTGGTGATTTGTGATGTGTGGAGGCACAAATGTACCTAGCCAAACTGGTAGCCCCTCCCTTATTACATGCCACCCCCAGCCTTCACTACCACCAGGCCTTCACCTAGTAGCAGTCAGTTGCAGGGCTAACAAATCCTCCCCCGGAAGAGGAGAGCAGTCCTTTGGATGCTCAAAGTCTGTTCCAAACTTGGGACACCAGTGTGTCGGGCTGTAACGCCACCATCATGCCACTGGGCTGGCCAAGCAATCCTTTTCTGCTGTCAAATTCTGTTTCTATATTTTTAACAGAGGAAAAAGATTTAGGAATAGCTGTGGACAGCAACCTGAAGCTGAGCAGGTTATGCACAGCTGTACTCAAGAAAGTAAACACAGTGCTGTGATGCATTATGAGATGTAAGCATCAGGTCATGGGAGAGGACCATTTCCTGTACAGGGCTCTGGTTAGATCACACCTAGAGTACTGCACACCATTTTGATTACCATCACACAGAAAAGACATTGAAGTGGTTGAGAGAGTTCAACAGGACCATCAAGCTGATTTGTGGTTTGGGGGCAAGAACTATGAGGAAAGACTAGAAATAGTGAAATTATTCAGCCTAGAGAAAAGAAGGTTTGGGTGTATGATCACCATGTTTCAAACAGTGTTGTGTAAAACTGGGGAGGTTCTGTGATTTGTTTTGCCTAACCACCCAGTAGGTTTTGGTTCTGGTTTTGGTTTTGGATTCATGGCCTATATGCATGCAATATAGAATGCTCTCTATACCTCCATTTCAAAGTATACTAAACAGTAAAATAGGATATGTGGGGTACTGCAGGGAAGTTTCAGGGAGCTGAAGAGGGCCTCAATCAGGTGGCACACGTGCTGGCTTTTGCCAAGGTGTTTTCTGTATGCAGCTGGGCAGAGGAAAGGGTACTCCTCACCAGTACGTTTAACAATTGCTGAAAGCCTGGAGCATAGAGGAGGACTTTGGCTACATTGGTGACTGGAGCCAATCTGGGAGGATATGGGCCTCTTTAGGGGAGATGACCTGCATCCTTGGTAATAGGTTTAAATGCTTCATGGATGAGCTTTTAAGCTAGCTGAGGATGGGGCTGTAAAACTAAGGGAAGCAAAAATATCCCCCCTAGATGATGGAGCAGCAGAGAAGGAGAGTCTGAGTAGAGTAAACTTCTTTAGGCTAGGGGTGCAAGAAAACAAGGGGGGGGGCAAGACATAGGAAAGGGGAATATAAATCAGGAAAGCAATAATAAATGAATAAAGGAAACAGGTAACAGAAAAGGTAAAAGGGAAGAGGTGGATCTGGGGGAGCTTTAGGGAACAGCACAGGCAGGAAGGGGGGAAGCAGAGAAGCAGTCAGGGAGGGAGTATGGTATAGGCAGCCATGTGCACAAATGCATGGAGTCTAGGAAATAACATTCTGGACCTGGAAGCCATCATGGTGGAGGTTAGCCTGGATTTTAGTGTCCATAACAGACAGCCACGAATGGGACATGGCCATACTGAGGTACTCTCTGTTCAGGACAGACGGGGCAGGGAGAAGAGGAGGAAGGGTTGTACCATATGTAAATGAGAGAATCAAGGCTATGGAGGTACAGGGATGCTTGTGGGAAAAGAAAGGGCTGGAGGTAATGTGAGTCATCCTGGAGACAGGTTCTGTCTGTACAGGGGTGGTATACAGACCTCTAGCACAGGTAGAGGAGTTGGAGAAGGAACTAGGAGAAGCCATTGTCAGGATGGCAAGTAAGGGGGAGATGCTACTAGCTGGTGACTTCAGTCAGTCAGACATGGAGTGGAGCCTTCCAGCTGCAGCTTTGGCAAGGAGCAGGGCTATCCTTTACTCCACACAGGAGGCTTTTTTTCAGGCAGCTTGTCAAAGAACCCCCTAGGAATGGGGAAGTGCTGGACCCGGTGCTTACAAACAGGGACAACATTACAGACATTACGGTGGGAAATCCACTAGGCACCAGTGATCACAGTACAGTGTGGATTAACATTAAGATGGGAGCAGAGGCTAACCAAATGAGGACTAGGGTCCTGGACTTTAGGGGGTTGGATTTTAAAGAAATGGAAGATTGCCTCAGATACTGTCTCACAATGGGGATTGCAAAATCAAGACAACTGACCTCTGCATGAAGGAAGTAAATAAAAGTAGAAGGAAAAAGAGACCATTATGTTTCTCGGGAGAAGTGGACAAGGGATGGAGGAAAAAAGGGTGGCATTCAGGAGTATAAGGAAACACAGAGGGATGAGGACAGGGAGGTGTACCAAGTAAAACAGAGGGAAGTGGAAAAGGCAGTGAGCAGAGCAAAGGCACATACAAAGGAAAGGCTAGCCAAAGGGGTAGCTAAAGGGGATAAGACTTTCTTCAGTTACATAAGTGAGACAAGGGAAACAAGGGGAGAGATTGTAAGGATAATGAGGGCAGCAGGGGGAGACTGCACAGACGAGGACCAAGAAAATGCTCCCATCCTGAACAGGTACTTCTGTTTGGTCTTCACAGTGTGGGGGCGGGTCGACCATCATGGAGCAGCATGAACAGGGGGGTGGGGAGAGTGAACACAAGTCAATTTTCAAAGGAAAGAGTACTGAAGGAGCTTGCAGCTCTGAAGATGGACAAGGCTATGGGACTGGACGGGATATTCCCATGGGTACTAAGGGAATGTACCAGGTTCACACCTGTAAACATTTAAAAATTTAAGAAAGATGCATTATAAATATGATAAAAATCTTTATGTATTGGCCAGGGTTGAGCTTGCTAAACTTTTAATATTGAATTGCAAGTAGGAGAATTGAGGCCTTCTCCTAATTAGTGAGCTCTCCAATGATCACCTGTGAGCCTCTCATGGCCAGAGCACACTACAGAAGAAATAAAGCCAGAGAGTGGTTTCCCCACAAGACAGAGGGAAAGCAGGAGGACCTCAGCTCATAGTGGCATGGTAAAATTTTAAATACAAAGTTTTTTTACTGTCCTGATTGATGAGTCATCTTGTCATTGGTGGTTTGGCTGATCATAATTCGGTCGAATGATGAGACCAAGAAGCTTTCTAACATGCTAAAATTATATAAAAAAAAAGCAAAAACACTGAATTGATTTGAATGAATTGCAGGCTTTAAACCAGCTTTGGGGGTAGGGAGCACTGTTATTATAACTGTTTAGTTTTGCTTGGTCACACACCAAGTGCACCCCTGTAAACATTAAAAAATTTAAGAAAGATGCATTATAAATGTGGTAAAAAGGCCGACCCGCTGGCACACTGACAGAAGTGCCCGACTGCGACGCTGATGACCCGGATTCAGAAACAGACTCAGACGTCAGAGGGTCGGCCAGGGGAAGAAGGATTGAGTGTTCTTTGGCCTGCTCTCCTTCTCCAGGGGGGGAGGGAGGTAGAGTGTCCAGCACCATGCGACCCCTGGCAGAGGCTGGGAAGCCTTCATGCTGGCACCACTTAGGTTGGGGGGTGGGGCAGGTGCTGACTGTCACTGCACGTCCTCGTCCCCAACTAGCACCCAGAAAAAAAAATGGCACCCAACAAATGATGCCAGTGCTGGCCCCTGCTCTGCGGTCAGGACACCCTCTCTGCACTAACTGATAGAAAAAACATGCCAGGAAGCTGGCAGCCCCACCTTGGGGGGGGGGTTGACCCAGGGTGCGGTCTGGAGGAGGGGCTTCGCCGACAAAAGTGGATATGGCAGGGACACCGCCGTGCAGATGCTGGTTGGAGCCAAAAGAAAAACAATTTGATAAAAGTCTTTATGTACTGGCTAGGGTACAGTTTGCTAAACTTTTAATATTGTGTTTTGTACTTTTCCAGTTTTGGATTACCATTACTGCATTTGGATTACAAGCTGGTTTTCAAGCATTTTCTCATGTGCTAGCACACTGTGGGCTGTTGCAAGTTTAAATTGCAAGCTTGCCAACTTTCATCAAGTGCACCACTGAAAAAACCTGGTCAATGCAGCTGCAAAGCCTGAAAGGGACTCTAGTATAATTCCTGGGTTCCCAGAGTTATTGGTTACTGTGCCATACTTGAAATTGTAGTTTTACTACTGGTGCCAGTGGAAAAGTTTACCTTATCCTGTGTAGTATAATTCCTCTTTTTGTGCCCTTTGATTGGATGGTGCTTCATAGATTGTGTGGGATCTGAGATGGTGGTGGTGACCCACAGTACAGTGGCTTCTAGAGGGCATTAATATAGTTTGGTAGTGTTAAAGCTGACTTGCAACTGTCTAACCCCCTCTGTTACTCTAGTTTCCATGCCTTGGTTCTTAAATAAAAGCACTGTTAATTTGTTGAATTTTACTTCTGTGTGTACCCAGTTTGTTTAACCTGATTGAAGTGTTTATTGGTGAAGGTAATAACTGTATTATCAATCCCCAGGGGCTGGTACAATCCACTGTAGGGAGGTGTGTAGGTACTGCATCCCGGGGGGGGTGGTATTGCACACGGCATCTGTCCCACTCATTCCCTCTGGGTGGAGGCATTGTGCTATTTATTATTTGCTCTGGGTTGACCCCCTCCCCACCGCAAGAGAAAGAACCAATCCTACTCCCTCATTTGGGGGGAGGGACAGGACCCTGTACAGTTACCAGACAGGGGTGTGAATCCGGATCCTGTGACCCAGTGGTCACACATGGAAAATGGCTGGTGACACTGCAGACCCTGAGCCTCCTCTAAACACACACACACACTTTTTATGTTTGCTTCCATGCACATGCATGAAGTGAACATGTAGCTACTCAGGAGAGTAGTGGCTTCAGGGGTGTGTCACTGTAGCATCCAATACAGCTCAGGCTGCAGGAAGCTTATCAGTGACAGCCCACTGAGGAGCACGCTGATGGTGATGCTGTTCAGCCTGGCTGATGAGCATAAACTTTGTGTAGTTGAAAGGAGGCAGCCGCACCAAGCTGCATCCTTTCATCTACAGCACATCACCGCGCAGCCAGCTGAGTGGCGTCATGATAAGCCTGGTCCTCATCCTCCCTCACTGTCTCAGAAATACTTCTCCTGTTACTTGTTACTACAACCTAGCTCCCTTTATTACTCAACACCACCTATGGAAAGAAATTCACAACACAGTTTCACCTATTCATATGATGCTTCAATTATTCAATAGTCAAGGCTCTACAATGCCGGTTCGACAACTGTGTTGTTGACCGACATCGCAGCAACAGATTTATGTGAACCACAAGTTGCGGTTGACATAAATCTGGCAGGAGACCCCGGTACTTTTTCTATTGGGGGGCAATGTCCTCCACACCCCTCAAACTACAGGATTCCAACTCCTAGTCGGAGTTGATTCGGTGAGGGGGTGCAGGACCGGGAGACAGAGTACTGGGGTCTCAGGTGGACCATTACAGTGAAATGTCAATGTTGTTGGCATCGACATGTTCACTGTAATGGTGCCACCGTACAACTGGCATACCAATAGTCAAGACACATGCTGGCAGTTGGCATCCAGTTGTACTAATTCATAAGTTGTGTGAGGAAGGAGAGACACCCAGTGCTGCCTGCTATGTTTGGGGTCACAGTAATGCAGATTGTAGGGTACTATACAGTACTAGGGTTCTCACTCCTGGTCTTATTTCTCAGCCCCTTGCCACTGCCACTCCACTTGCACCAGACTCCCAGTCAACTACCTTCCCATCAGCTCCCTGCTCATCATCCAGCCCTCTGTCCAAGCTCCAGCTGATAGTGTCTTTCCCAAACAATGTGCCCTGCCTTTCTGCTGCTTTTCAGCCTCCATTTCTGGCCTCGCTGCCTGTAGGTCCCATGGAAATCAGCAGTCCAGTACTCCTCCTCCCCTTCCCCAGCCCAAAGTAGGCACTCTGTGTTTGCTAAAAAAAAAAAAAAATTTTTTACCATCCCTGGTCTGATGATCTCAAAATTATTTTACTCTTGCTGGACTGAGGACCCCCCTCAAGACAGTACTGTGGTAAAAACCCAATTATTTTACCATAGCTGGTCTGATGAGGTCCCCCCACCCCACCCCAGCTGCCACTCAGGCATTGGAGAACAAAAAATGTTATTGTGCTCACTGCTGCTTACAAACTTCAGCTGCCGCCTTTCTCCAGACTCGGTTCAGACAGAAGAGGACCAAGTAGTGTGATAGAGCAATGTGAATTGGTGAGAAGTTAACAAGAGTGTCTAAGAGGGTGCCACCAACTCCTCTCACCCTGAGTAAGGCTGAATGTTTTTATGTTTGCTTGCACATGCATGAACAGCAATTTTTTTGTTACAAGAATGGCATTTCAGAGGTGTGTCATTGTTGGGTCCAATGCAGCTCAGGTTGCAGTGGGCTTCACAGTGACAGACTAATGATCAGCCAGGCTGATCATGACACCGTTCTTGTCTTTCAGGGCAGAAACTTCATGTAGCTAAAAGGAAACAGTTGCTCCAATTCAGAGCGTCTCTATCCTTTGATCTGCATGACACCACCTAGCAGCGAGCTGAGTGGTGTCAAGATTAGTCTGCTGGTTGTCCTCCTTTCCCAACCAAAAAAACAATCCCAACACCTACCAAGTATCTCTTCCACCTCCCATTTGTTTCCTGTAAATTTGTAAATCATCCCACACTCTGACAAGCATCCTTCCCACCTCCCTGTCATTTACCATGCCCTGAATCCTTTCTAACAGATCATACCCTTTGCCAAGTATCACTTTCACCCCCCCCATCACTTTCTGTGCCCCATAAATATGAAACCGACACTGGGGTACCCAACCCCTGGTGTCGGTACATGAAATAAAGAAAACCATCCCTTGTAGTCTTTTTAAAATTTTTTTACATCCTATAAGAAAGAAAATGGTTCATCAATATATGTTGTCACTATCCCTGCCACCATTACTCTTCAACAATCCAACACCCCCACTCAGCACCCACCCCCAACCTCTTACTTACCTACCGGGGGTTTCAACACCATAATCCTCTGTGGACTGGAGACATGTCTTCATTTTTCAATGCCAGACCAGGAACTGAGGAAATCAAGCATTGTGTAGTCTGTGTATTTCAAAGCATTTTTAACTTGTACTTGTAACTTGGTCATTTTTTAATATTTTTACCCCAAATTTTCAACATGACCTTTTTGGGACCCCACCTCAAAAACAAGGCAGGAGAAAGTTTTTAGAATCCTGCCAGAAAGGAGATTTTTCAGTTGCTCCACGAAATCACCTTTCGGATGGGATTAGAAAAATGTTACCTAATGGGTCCATGAGATGGGGTCATAAGAAGACTACATGGAAAATTAGCGGTCAAAATATTTAGAAACAAAAAAGTTAAGAGAGTATGTTAACATTTTTAAACACTCACTCATAACTTTGGTAGTTTTCAATTTCAAATCCTGGCCAAAATGTGAATTCACACTTGTGGCATTAAATGATATTTCAGCAAGTGTTTTATAAATGACACCTGTCATATTCAGAAGCAGAGATTATAAAAAGACTATGTTGAAAAACTGGGGTCAAAATGTCATAAAATAACAACGTTATGATAAAACAAATTGTTTTCAGAATTTACTCATAACAGTGTCATCTGTGCAGATTTTGGCCTCAAGTTTTCAAAATAGCCCTCCTGTTACCCCTCCTCATGAACATGACAAGTGTCATTTATTAAATCTCCTCCTAAACATGTTTTTGCATTTCCTCAGCGAAGTCACCCTATTGAACGGAATTTTAAAAATTCCGCCTGCCATGATCATGAGGTGGGGTCATGAAAAGACAGCGTTGAAAATTTGGGGTCAAAATGTTAAAAAACAACAAAGTTGTGAGAAACCACTGACTATTTTCAATGTTTACTAATACGTTCTGATTTTTGCAGAGTTTGGCCCCAAATGTACAACATAGCCCTTTTGTTACCCCACCTGATGAACATGGCAGGTGTCATTTTTCAAATCTCCTCTGAAACATGGTTTTGCAATCCCTCTGTGAAACCACCTTTCAGAGAGGATTTTAAAAAAATCCACCTGTCTTCATCATAACATGGAGCCATATACAATATGAAAAAACAACAAAGTCATGAAGAAAAGCTGAATTATTCCAATGTTTACTCATAACTTTATTTTTGAAGATTTTGTCCTCTAATGTTCAACACATCCCTTGTGTTACCCCACCTCATGAACGTGACAGGTGTCACTTTTCAAATCACCTCTGAAACATATTTTTGCAGTCACACTGCGAAATCACCTTTTAAGTGGGATTTAAAAAATCCTACCTGTCTTGAGCATGTCAGGTCATGAAAAGACTATGTTAGAAATTTGGGGTCAAAATGTGGGAGCCCACTGAAGATTAGATACGCCTCTCCGCTGGCCTATCCTGGGTAAATGCAATCTAAAAATGTGTAAAAGCAGGACACCGCAAAAAAATAAATTGCATCTCATCTTGTCTATCCTGAGTAAATACGTAGTAAAAATGTATAAAAGCAGGACCTCAGTACAGCAGAGCTCCCACTGAACTGTACATCTATGCTGCTCTAACCTGGGAAAAATGCACTGTAAAAGCTGGAGCCAACTTAAAATGTAACTTGCCTTTCAGCTGGACTATCCTGGTTAAATACATTATAAAAATGGGTAAAAGCAGGGCCCCATTGAAAATGAGATACTGCATCTTAGCTGTGCTTCTGGGTAAATGCAGTGTAAACATTGTGACAAGTAGGCACCCCTGAAAACAAGACAGCATCTGAGTTGTGCTATCCTGGGTAAATATAGTACAGATATATGTCAAAGCAGGACTCCACTGAAAATTAGATATTGCATCTCAGCTGGATTATCCTTGGTAAATATATTGCAAAACCATGTAAAAACAGGATCCTACAGAAGAACCCCACTGAAAATGAAATGTTGCAAATAAGATGCTCTGTCCTGGAAAAATACTTTATAAAAGCAGGACCACGCTAAAAATGAGATGTCGCGTCTCACTTCTACTACCCTAGGTAACTGCAGTATAAAAATGTGTAAAATCAGGACGCCATTGCAAATGACATATTATATCTCATCTGGGGTCAGGCTTACAAAAACTCACAAAGGACAGTGCAAACGTTTGCACTGCATTTTGCGGTTGCACAGATATGAAATCTTGCTAGTCAAAATTGGATAGCGCACCGCGCTATCTGACTGTGAATAGGGCTAGGGTAGGGCAGCACTAACCCTGCAAATCCACTGCTAATCCCACTAACACTACCCCGACATCCAGTCACTAGAATGGCCTTGCAATGAACAGTGCAGGTGTGCTATTTCCTATTCTCTAAAGCAGCCATGTAAATGTGCCCATTGGGCATGCAAGGCGCTACGTGACCATTTGCATACCTATTATAGGCCCATTTACAAAAGCTACAGCAGGAGTTTAGCATACCTCCCCCCATCGCTGATCACTGTCCCAAAAAATCAATAAATGACCAAGACATGGTGGCTAGTGGTACTTCCCCCATCGCTGCTCACTGGCCCTGTTGATAAAAAAGCAGGTCCCTAATAGTCTAGTGGTCAAAATGGTCTGAATAGTGGCAACTGGAGTTTAACGCAAAGAAGTGCAAGATCATGCACATAGGGAAGAGAATCCCTGAAGTCACCTATAGGCTGGGAGGAGAGTTGCTGGCAGTCATGAGGGAAGAAAGAGACTTGGGCATCATTATCACCGATGATCCGAAATCATCCAAGCAGACCACTAAAGCGGTAGGTAAGGCTACAGGGATGTTGGGTGTATTAGTAGGGGTACCACAAGTTGGAAGAAGGAGGTAACAATCCCACTTTACAAGACACTGGTTAGGCCCCATCTGGAGTACTGCATGCAGTACCGGAGGCCACACCTTCATAAGGACAATAACCAAATTGAGGCAGTCCAGAGAAGGGCAACCAAAATGGTGCAGGGACTGCATCAGAAAACATATGAGGACAGATTAGCAGAGCTCAATATGTATACCCTAGAGCAAAGGAGGGAGAGAGGTGATATCATTGAAACATTCAAACACCTTAAGGGCATTAACAAGGTGAAAGAGTCTAACATGTTTCAATATAAGAAAAATAGCAGGACAAGAGGACACAGCATGAGATTAGAGGGAGGCCGATTAAGGGGTAATGTGAGGAAGTTCTTTTTCACAGAAAGGGTGTTGGATGCATGGAATGGCCCACCTCAGGAAGCGGTGGATATGAATACAGTGCAGGGCTTCAAACAGGCATGGGATAGGCATAAGGGAGCAATACAGATGAGTATGAATAGATAGGCCATTGACAGAGCAAAGGCCGATGGCACATTCATAAGGTAGAAAAAGAAATGGGCAGACTGGATGGGCCTTGCGGTCCTTATCTGCTGTCAACTTCTATGTTTCTATGTTTCTACTCCCCTTCCCTGCTTGCCGATCACTGTCCCTTTCATAATAAAACAAATGTTCCTGGAGGTCTAGTAGTCCCTCCCCTTCCCCATTCACATATTGCCAGCCCAGTAAAGATAAGTGAAGGAGCCCTGGTGGTCATAGGCCCCCCAAGGTCACCAAGCATCGACCAGCGATCCGAGTACAGTGGCAGAAGTCACCCTGGTGGTCAGTGGTCCCTTCCTCCACCGATTGCGAGCTGTCAGTCAATGTCAATGAGCGTGTACTATACACAGTCTGTGCTCATTGTGAGTTCAGTCGGTGGCCAGCCGTGGTGGAGAGAGGAGGGTTGCGCTAGTTGCTGGCACAGGTGCTGAATGGGGGAGTGGGGTGGTGGATGCTGTGATGCTTGGCCAGCTGGTTATGATTGTTGTATGATATTTGTAATATAAAAATATAGTATGTGATTATCTCACATAAGACAGTCTGGGATTCCATGGATGCCCCCCCCCCAGGTTTCAGTGAAGCTACAAGGATGTGTTAAACTGACCAGAAGATCTCTGTGATGTCATTAACTTAATTGAGATATTGCATTTTATGTCCTGTTTATGACATGCTTTGAAATTTGGAAGCTAAATATACAGTTTATTACAGGAGGACATCATTTAGCTGATTCCTGTCGGACTATCTTGCACCTAGGTGAGGGATTGCAGGGTTGTAAATCTTCAAAGGAATTGGCTGATCAAAGACTCATAATTTGGGAAATGAGTTTTTGCTGATGTCACATTATTTAATATATCTCCTGACAGGAAATCATTGTTTGTATTTTTTTAATTCTAAAAAGGAGGACCTAGATTATTTATTTTTATTTTATTTAAAATTTGGTGACCGGATAGGCCCACTAAGCACTGAAGGTCCCTTTTTCAGGGGCGACCTGGTATAACAATACATATTTTCATAAAGAGAAAGACTTGGGTTACAGGGTAGTTTCAGGTGCGTGTGAGCAGGTTACAGTCATGGTTATCATCATGCATCAGTCCTTACAAATATGTTGACAGTAGAATTAACAAAGGTGCAGAAGAAATGTAATTTTACATGGTAAGCTCATTGTTTACTACTGGCATGGTTTAGTGGAAAGTTAGCTGTGGTGCTATGCTTAGAGGGAAGCACCGTGGAACCTAATAAGGTGCTTGGAGTATCTGGATATTAGGAGGATAGAAGGGGGGGGTCATGAGCCATGGCAATGACAAGTGCTAGTATCAGACATATAGGCTTTGAGTCTGGTGCAGAAGTTCATCAGTGAGGAGGCTTCCTGCATGAGGGGTGGGAGTTTGTTCCACAGGTAGGGGGCTGAGTAGGAGAATGACCTGCTGCCAGCATTAGTCCTGACTCTGGGAACTTCAAGCAATGTATGTCCAGATGTCCGTA
This sequence comes from Neoceratodus forsteri, assembly GCA_016271365.2. NCBI lineage: Eukaryota > Metazoa > Chordata > Ceratodontiformes > Ceratodontidae > Neoceratodus > Neoceratodus forsteri. The sequence goes on from CM057458.1 coordinate 592,210,861, forward strand.
GGCTCCTGGGGTTATGTTTGAGTGCAATAGCTCCAGTGATGCTGGGTTGAGCTGAAGGGCTGAGTAGCTTTAAGGTCAAGCAGAGCAGGGGGTAGTGGAGATGAGAGGTCAGCGAGGGCCAGCGTAGCTGGGCAAGTGTGTCACAATGGTGCCTTCATGAGTGGTCCTGGATAGTAAACTGGGCTACCTTGTTATACAGGATTTACATCTTGGTGACCTCCTGCTTGACCATGCCCTGTAAGATCGGGGCAGCATAAGTCAGGGTGGGGAGGAAGACACTTGTGGCGATTGAGGGCCTGGCCTCAGGGATGAGCTAGTCTTTTAACTGGTACAGAGTACTAAGTTTGCTGTGTATGGTCTTGGTGACTTGATCCACATGGTACTTGAATGTAAGGCAATGGTCCAATGTTAGACCTAAGTATTTTAAGGAGGGCACAACCTCAACGTCGTTTCCCAAGAGAGCAGTGAGTTGCAGAGATTTAGACCTGTTGTGTCCAAGGGCATTACGTCCGAATAGCATCGCCTTAGTTTTGCCTGCATTTAGGACCATTCTATTTGCTCTCAGCTAGGCCTCGAGAGATGCTAGGTTGGCTTGGAGAAGGGGACGTAGAGCTGCAATGTTATCCAGGGATTGGTAGTTGATAGTGTCATCCTCGTACTGAATGACCGAGCTTCCCACACAAAGGAGGCTTAGGTCGTTAATAAATATGGAGAAAAGGAGTGGGCTGAGGATTGAGCCCTGCGGTACTCCCTCTGTAAGGGGATGACTCACCAAGGGGTGGGGAGATGGAGTTGAAATGTATCCTTGTAACTGAGGAATATGACATATCTTTTTGTGCTCTTAAGAAACGCAGTTCTCTAACTTTCAAGGTACTTATAGAGGTAATACATTAGATAGAAAAAGTCTAAATGTATTGTGGTAGGAGTTTTTGTTTTGTACTTTGCCCTTGTTCTTTTGTGTGATTGTATGATCTTTGATATATTGTTCTGTGTTTACATTTTTCATATTTTCATCATCTTTTAGTAAAATCTTTATTTGAAAGATACTGCCTGGGTGTGTCTCCCAAGTTCTTTTTGCATGTGATGTATCCGTGGTTAAGTTTGACAGCTGTTCTGAAAGGTGAGGTGGTGTTACTAAACTGGGAAAAGGTAAGAATATACCTAAGATCTTTTATAGAGTTTTAAGGTTCATTTGGAAGCCTGTCTTGGTGTCCTTTAACAGGTGCACTGTATCGCAGCGAGAGAGGGTAGATCTGAGCCTGTACATTGGGCATGCTAGCATAAGGTTCACAGTTTGAATCCCCCCCCCCAGAACTTGAGACTAAAGGTGATTTGGACCCAAAAGCAGACAGGAGGGTTACCCTTTCTGTTACCTGTTCACACTATTGCGGTCTGAGGTTGGCACTGTGGGAGTAGAGGGCCTGACCAGCGAAGTGCATTTGTGACAGATGCTACCTGCCAGGGTGAGGGGTTCACTAGAATATCAGGGATGGGTTGACAGTCTCTTTATAGGGGATTTGGGATGGGGGGTCTGATAGACCACTAGGGGAATGGTCACTTTCCCATACAGGTGATTGGGATGGGGCGATTACACTGGACACCAGGGACACTTTTTTCCATCTTGAGCAGGTGATCAGGTAGGGGAAGTGACTGCTAGCTACCATGGAAATAATTTTTTATATCTTGCACATGTGACTGGGTGGGGAACAGGATGCTAGCCACTCAGGGGGCTGCTTCACTTTATTTCTGTGGTGGGGACGGTGATCAACGGGGGTGGGACCACTGGCCATCAGGGTGACTTCTGTCACTTGACTCATGCTGGCGATTGAAGATCAGCGATCAGGGGTTGTGGGTGCACTACCACCTGGGAACCTTCACTTGTATTTACTGGGCTGGTGATTGGTGAACTGGGAAGGGGAGGGACCACTATACCACCAGGGAGATTAGTTTTATTATGAGAGGGATGGTGATTGGCGAGTGGGGAAGGGGAGGGATCACTAGACCACCAGGGAGATTTTTTTTATTATGGAAGGGATGGTGACCAGCAAGTGGGGACATGAAGGGACCACTAGACCACCAGGGACATTCATTTTATTATGAAAGGGACAGCAATAGGTGAGCAGGGAAGGGGAGGGACCACTAGACCACCAGGGAGATTTTTTTTATTTTGGAAGGGATGGTGACCAGCAACTGAGGACATGGAGGGACCACTAGACCACCAGGGACTTTTGTTTTATTATGAAAGGGACAGTGATTGGTGAGCGGGGAAGGGGAGGGACCACTAGACCATCAGGGAGATTTTTTTTTATTATGGAAGAGATGGCAATTGGCAAGTGGGGAAAGGTAGGGACCAGTAGATCACCAGGGAGATTTTTTTTATTATGAAAGGGATGGTGATCAGGGAACGGGAGAGGCCATGAGTCCACCAGGGACATTTTTTTATTTTACTATAAAAAGGACGGCGATTGGCTATTGGAGAAGGGGAGGAACCATTAGACTACAGGGAAAGCATTTTTGCTGCTAAAGGGATGGTGATCAGGGTGGGACCACTACCACCAGGGAAACTTACCAGGCTCGTGATCAGTGATGGGGGTGCCACAGTACTTCTGCCAACCACTAGAGTTGCGTGGACTTACCGCAGAGTCTAGCTCGGCAGTATTTTCTGCACACATGGGAACTCTGCAAAAGACCCTTGTGTGGAGAAAATGGTTTGTGAATGGGACTGCACCAATATACAGGTCCCCTCACCCTCATTTGCATTATGACCCCCTCCACACTTTGCCCCGGTGGCTTTTGTGAATCCCACTTCCATGCAAAACCTCAGTTTACACCGCACAAACTGGGTTTGTGCTGGGGCAACATTTTGTGACTCTGGCCCCTGGTCTGTCTTGTGTAAATATATAGTAAAAATGTGCACAAGCAGGACTGAGAACAGTAGCAAGCAAGCAAATATTTGGCATTGACAAATGTTTGTTCATAGTTTATATGCAGCTTCTGCTGGTCTCAGGATTCTCATTCAGAGAGTAACTGTGGACCAGTCATCACGTTGTTGCAGTCTTTTGGTAGTTTTAGTGTGGTGGGATTGAGTGGGTCAGTTTTTGCTGTTGGACCAAGAGTGGTAGCATGCCACAGTGGGTCAGTTTCAGTATTTTAGTATTTGTCTTGTAGTCATGTTGTGGCAAAGTTTGGGATAGAGGGGGGAAAGATGCTGAAATGGCTTAACATAATAAATGGCTGGCATACAGTAGTGACATGCTGCACTAAACAGCAGTCTTAGTTAACCGAACTCCCGATTATATGAATGAAATTGACGCCACACAGTTGGTTCAGATAATCAGGGTTCTACATATTTCTCTGCACCCCTGAGAGTTACAAACACATTAACAATGCAAGAAAATACAGAAGCGGCACTTTTGTGCTTATTAGGGGCAAAGACTACTAGTTATTTTAGTTTGTTTTTTGGCACATTTTGGCAAAAACTATTTTTTCAAAACACATGGTGATCTTTAATGAAAAGACATGATCTGACCCTGTCAGAAACATTTTTTTTTGTTTTCTATCTTGTTTATCCTCCATCACTGGCTGACCATCTTTTATGCCGCTCCACCAGCTCCATCACCCTGGCTTCCTTTATAACTTATCTTCTCCTGCAGTCCCTCATGGCTTGCCATCCGTAGCATGGTGGAAGTTAGTCCTCTCAACCCACCAGGACTGGAAACAGATCACAGGAGTTGCCTAAGTTGCCGGTTGCAGGCCTACAGTGGATGAGAGTCATCCAGCCAGCCAGAGTTTTTTCCCATTTTCCAGTCCCCTTGGAGGTGTGATGTGCAAGGGCATCAAGGCGCGTGCCAAGCATTCCTATGCATCATGTGCTGATGTCTGCCCTGTCTCCAACCTGTTGGCTGGGCTGCCTTTCCTCCAGCTTCCACCAGGGGCCAGGCAAGCATTGGGCTATTCCCCACCCTCCCCATCAGAGGATGGGGCAGCCCTGTGGACACTTGATCCTCCTGCCCCTGGCCAGCCCTCTGACACCTGGGCTCACTTCTGAGCTCAGGTCATTGGCATCAGAAACAGTAGCACTACTGCTCAGCCGGTTGCCTGGCCTGTCTGAAATTTCTAATGGGAAATGTGTTTTGCACTGTAACCCAGCACTTAACTGACCTGGCCCTATAGGCTGTCAGATGTGGTAGTTTTCTGATTAACTGCTTGTCTTTGTATGGAAAGCACTGGATGTGCCAACACTACCTAGTATTTAGCAAGATAATGTACACTGAGCAACATAATTTTTCTTGTACGCTTACTAAGGGAAAAAAGAAATGCATTAATGTGCTTAGCAACTAAAGTAATTTACTGCGTGGTTTCTGGCCAACCTTAGTTTGGCATGATTTCATTTTAAATGTTCGCACACCATATAGCCTAATTTGCTGTAAGTTAGTCACCTTGTACAAAATAAACATATTGTGGCTACTCACGGAGTAGGGGTTAGGGAAGTGTAGTAGACAATGCAGCTGAGCCTACAGGAGGCATACGAGTGACAGGCCAATAAGGAACAAACTGATGATGCTGCTGCTCAACCTATCTGATGGGCAGAAACTTTGCATAGTTGAAAGGATGAAGCCACATCTATCTCAGTGCAGGTGCATCCTTTCATTTATAAGATGCCACCCAGGAGCCAGCTGAGTGTCATCATCATCAGGCTGCGCCTCGTCTCCCCCACCTCCAATTAACTGGCTTCTGCTGCTGCTTCCAGCATGGTGAAATAGGATGTTTTCGTATAACTAATGTCCATATAAGCATTCTAACTGCCACCCTCTGCTGACCTTGGTCCAGGTGCTTGAAAAAACCCAAAGACTGTGACTGACTCAGCTGTCCTCTCACCTCCTTATCTGGCTGCTATCTGAATGAATGTGCCCAGCCACATCAACAGTAGTCAGCTGCTTCTATTACTATTCATCTGACAGCCCTCATACATTTAGGTGGTGGGTAACTGAAAGGGGTGAGATGAAGGCTGAGCCAGTCACAGTCTGTGAGTTCTTTTTCAACATCACTCATTGGTGAGACAGAGACCCAGGACAGCAAGGGAGGAAGGACATGGGTACACAAAAGCTGCAAAGACTGACAGAATCCATGAGCAATTGATGGTTTCCTGCCCCCTCCCCCACAAAAACCCTCTGCTCCAAATACCATTAGCTGTCTGGACTGAGCAAAGTGATTGTGTCAAAGTGGCCCCCTCATTGCTCAGGTAACTACATTTTAAATGTTAACATGCCTATATGAGCTGAGGTTCCACTGCTTTCTCTCTTTCTTGTGTGGAAACCAATCTCTGGCTTCATCTTTTATATGGTGTGGTCCAACCCATAAGAGACTCACAGGTGACCACTGGGGAGCTTACTCATTAGGAGCAAGCCGCATCTCTCCTGTTTTTGGTGCAATATTAAAGATTTAGCAAACTCAGCCCTGGCTAATACATACAAATTTCATCACATTTCTTACACATAACAGTTTTCTTAAATTTTGCAGGGGTGCTTCTGGTGTGTGGTCAAATTCAGAATCGAACAGTTGTAGTACCAGAGCTCCCCCCAATAAAGCTGCTTAAAAGCCTGGAATTCATTAGTTAATTCAATGTTCTTACTTTGTCTTCAGTCCATCATTTTAACATTTTAAAGGGGTTCTTATCCTTATCATTCGGCAGATTCACACTTAGCTTGACCATCAATGACAAGGTGATCCCTTATTGGTTAGGTACTGACACGTTAGGTTTTAACATGCCAGTATGAGCTGAGAAGCTGCCTCTTTCTCTCCTTCTTGTGTGGAAACCAGTTTCTGGCTTCATGTTTTATATAGTGTGCTCTGGCCCATGCGAGGATCACAGGTGTCCTATGGGGAGCTTAGTAGTTAGGAGAAGTTTATGTTTTTAATGCAATATTAAAAGTTTAGTAAGCTCAACCCTGGCTAACACACTGAGATTTTATCACACTTGTTATTCATTTTTCTTACATTTTGCAGGGTGCTCCTGCTGTGTGTCCAAAATCAGACTCAAACAGTTATAGTACCAGTGCTCCCCCCAAAACTGCTTGAAAACCTGCAGTTCATATAAGTTAATTTCATTATCATACTTTGTCTTCATTTCTTTTTTTTGTTAGTTGTTGTTTAACCAGGTATAGCACACTAAGCTGAAAACTTTTTTACAGGAGCAACCTGGGAGCACAAGGAGGTTAAGTGACTTGCTCAGAGTCATACAGTATGCAAGTGGAAGCTGTGGGATTTAAACCCAGATCTGGGCTGCCGGATATCACCAGATTTGCAGCTCAGAGCCTTAGACCACTGCGCTATACTGCCTCCATGATTTCATCATGTTAAAATTTGAAAGGGGGTCTTGGTCTCATCATTCGGCCAAATCACAATTAGCCTGACCACTGACAACAAAGGGGTGCTAGCTGCACATTCGAGCAGACTTGATAGACCTCTAGACCTTTATCTGCTGGCAAATTTTGTATGTTCGTATAATATTAAGTTTTAAAACACATGCTGAACAAATCAGGGTCCAGAAGAAATTCACTAATCTGTAAGGCAATTTGACAAAGTTCTGCTAGGCTTACATGGAAAACACCAAGCTGATCTGGAGGCTTGAAACTGTTTTTCAGGTCACAATTTTTTAGGACTGGAAACTGTAGAGGGAAACACATGTTTAGCAACATAACTTGATGATGTATGGACACCATTATGACATTCTCCTTTTCTGAGTAGTTTTGTCAGATAAAGGGAGAAAATTAAGTAATTAAAATGCTCAAAATCAAATAAATAAAAATAACCAACCAACCAAAGTGGGAACAAAACAATGGCTCTGGCTAGGAAAAAGGGTGTTTCTCCATTTGTCTGCACCCCATCAACTTTGCTACTCCAAATTCTGGCTTTCCTCCGTATAAAATTAAACAAAAAATAACTTCTTCATAGAAATATAGAAACATAGAAATTGACAGCATATAAGGACCACTAGGCCCATCTAATCTTCCAATTTTCTCTGCCTACTGTACAAGCCGCAGACCCTAGTTGAGCTCCGGCTCTACCTCCTCATTCCTATTGCTAGGGTTTCCCTATGACTGTCCCATGCATGCTTGAATCCCCCCACTGTGTTTGCCCCCACCACCTCTGCAGAGAGTCTATTCCATGCATCCACCACTCTTTCTGTGAAGAAATACTTTCTCAAGCTACCCCTTAGTCCACCTCCATTCCAACCTCATGTCATGCTCCTTCATTCCTGGACATCTCCTTTTCTGAAAGATGCTACCCACCGGTACCCAATTTATGCCTTTTAGATATTTGTAGGTTTCTCTCATATCTCCTCTGTCTCTTCTCTCCTCCAGGGCATACATATTGAGGTCTCCCAGTCACTCCTCATATAACTTTTGTTGCAGGTCCTACACCATCTTTTTTGCCCTTCTTTGAACTGCCTCCACCCTGTCTATGTCCTTACAGAGATGTGGCCTCCAGAACTGGACACCATATTCCAAATGCGGCCTCACTAATAATCTGTACAGTGACATCACCACTTCTTTCCTCCTGCTGGTAATACGTTTCCCTATGCACCCAGGCATCCCACTGGCTCTCCCCACTTGGCACATTGTTTGGCCACCTTTAGGTCATCAGATATGATTACCCCCAAATCCCTTTCTTGTTTGATGACCATCAGCTCCCCCTCCCCATCATGTAATCCTCCTCTGGGTTCTTTCACACCAAATGCATGATTTTGCACTTTTTCACATCGAATCTCAGCTGCCACACTCTGGACCATTCCTCCAGTTTATCTAGGTCCCTCCTCATTTTTTCCACCCCTCCTGGGTGCCCACCCTGTTTCAGATCTTAGTGTCATCCACAAAGAAGCACACCTTCCCCCCAGCCCCTCTGCAGTGTCACTTATGAAGACATTAAACAGGACTGGGCCCGGACTGTTCCCTGTGGCACCCCACTAGTTACCCTCCTTTCCTCAGATTGAGTACCATACACCACGACCTTCTGTCTTCTATCACTCAACCAGTTCCTAACCCAGTTTACCACCTTGTGACCCACTCCCAGGCTGCCCAGCTTGTTCACAAGTCTTCTGTGTGGAATGGTATCGATGGCCTTACAGAAATCCAGGTAGATGACATCCACCACTCCCCTTGATCCACAACCTTAGTCACCCAGTCAAAGAAATCAATTAGATTTGTTTGACATGACCTTCCCACTGTGAATCCATGCTGTCTCAGATCCTGTGCTCTACTGGCTTCTAGATGTTCCACGATCCTTTGTTTAAGTAGTGATTCCATAATCTTCCCCACTATTGAGGTGAGGCTGACTGGTCTATAGTTTTCATTTTCCTCCCTACTCCCACTTTTGTGAAGAGGGACTACATCTGCCCTCCTCCAGTCCTTCAGAGCCAGTCCCACTTTGAGTGACTCCTTGAACAGTGCTGCCAGTGGTGGCGTCAGCACCTCCCTTAGTTCCCTTAATATTCAAGGATGTATCCCATCCAGTTCCCTTGCCGTGTCCATTTTCAGTTTTGTAAGTTCCTTTAGGACTGTCTCTTCTGTAAATGGATTGGTGTCCATCTCCCTCCCATATTTGTTCGTGTTGTCTAACTGTGGTCCCTTACCTTCTTCTTCTGTGAATACAGAACAAAAATATTTGTTCAGTATTGATGCTTTTTCCAGGTCCCCTTCCACACATTCTCCTTTTTCCTGTTTAAGCCTTACTATCCCATCCTTGGTTTTTCTCCTTTCACTAATGTACCTGTAAAAAGTCTTGTCTCCTTTCTTTACAACCTGTGCTATTTTACCTTTTGTTTGTGTCTTTGCACTCCTGATTCCTTTCCCTGCCTCCCTTTGTTTATCCAGATACACTACCCTGTTCTTCTCCCACTGCGTTTCCTTGTATTTCCTGAAAGCCATCTTTTTCACCTTTAGTTTGCTGGCCACTACCTTTGAGAACCATAGTGGCTTTCTCTTTCTCTTGCCCTTGTTTACTTGCCTAATGCAAAAGTTTATCACCTCCACTATGGCTCTTTTCAGATGGACCCACTGCTCCTCCACTGCCCCTGTTTTGTCCCTCCCTGCCAGGGCATGCTTGAGACATATCCCCATCTTAGTAAAGTCTGCCCTCCTGAAATCCAGGACCCTTGGCTTTGTGAGACTTGACTATGCCACTGTACTCATGCTGAACCACACTGTAAGATGATCACTGGATCACAGGTGTTCACCCACCCTGACTTCCTCAATTCTGTCCCCATTGGTGAGTACCAGGTCCAAAACTGCACCCTCTCTGGTGGGCTCTAACCCTAGCTGCTTGAGGTCTGCCCCTTGTACAGAGTAGAGGATATTCCTGCTGCTGGCTGAGGCAGCAGCTGGGATGCTCCAATCCACATATGGCAGACTGAAATAATCTACCAGCAGCACCTCCCCTTTAGCTACCATCAGGTGGATGGATTCCACTAGAACCCTGTCCACTTTCTCCCCCTGTGCTGGAGGTCTATATATCACACCTATGTGAATAGCAGTGCCATTGTCTGTGTAACCACCCAGTCCCTGGGGTTACTAGAATTCTGTCAGTATCACTGTTAGAAAGGCAGCAGGCAGCTGGTAGGGAGTTCATTAGGGGCTCCTTGCATAATGACATCATTGTTTACTCAGCTAGTCTGAGAGAGGAATGAATAGGTCATTTAGAACTCTCGCAGCAGCATACCCCACAGAGTGTGGATAGCTGCTCTGGGGAGACAAGGCTACAGCAGAATTTCCTGATTTCTACTCCCAGTAAAGTAGAAGGAACTGCTTGATTTCAGTGGACTCAAGGGCAATCTTCTGAATGTTCTCTGGTGTTTTCAGCTGCCTTTAATAGGACCTGAAATACACTGTTTTGACTGGCTACCCAGAAGAGTGCCTTTCCTTTTTTCTTATTCCATGCCCTGTGGGCAGGACAACTTCTGTGAGTATTGTCTAGGAGACTAGATCTCCACATTTTCTTAGGGGATTGAATAGTCTGGGGTGAGTGTGCCCATAGATAAGGCTGGATCGCACCTGTCAGTGCCCCTAGTCTCACCAGTGTGAGCGAAGTAAAGTTAAACTGTGTACCCCAGTGAGTGCAGTTTATTCTCTGGTCACTCCTGTTTGTGATGAGTTAAAGTGTGGAACCTGTAGCATTTCAGTGGAGAATGGGGGTTTCAATGGTATAACCCTGAAGAATGGCAGAACCTGTCAGGTGGGGCCAAGGGTGGGAGGAACCAGGGCTTCAGTTAACTCCATTTTGGGAGTATTTGCCTCCCAAAAATAAGGCAAAAACTTCCAAAATAAAGGGGGAGGAAGTCATTGACTTCCAAATGTAAATTGGATGATTTCCAGAACTGAAGGCACAGACACTAAGAAAGGATGGATTTTTTCTAAATAAATCTGTATTTTTCCACTAATATTTGTATTAACATCCATAACTTGATCATTCCTAGAATACTGACTTTCAAATTGTGGGATCTGGGAAGTATTTTGACTTCCCAAATATTGGAATGACTTCCAGATTTTGACTCATGAAAGTATTTGATTTCCACTAAAAATAAATTAACTGAACCCCTGGGACAAATGTTATCTATGTGCTTACAAGGCAGGGCTTTCTGGTTCATAAAGGGCACCAGTATGTTTACCTGAGCAAGGGCCAAGCTGCAGGTTAAGGTGTGTGGCTGAGTTTCATATATTACACCTATATCAGAGAAGAGTTCTGAATCTGTGGCCTAGATTCACTAAATAACACTCATGGGAAGAGAGATGTTCGTGTGCATGGCCAGGTGTCAACTAATGCATCTTTGGCAATTTGGGAAAAAGTTGTTTCTGTTGTTGTTCATGAACTGTACTGCATGCAAGGAGAGTTCTTGAATTTGTACCTGTCCAGCCTGGACCGACCCTTGGGGGTCCACGTCTGCTTCTACTTTCCATCTGTTGAATAAAGCCATACTGCACAATCCCAGTCACTGTTATGGACATTCTGATGATTGCTTCTGGTTGTGTGGATTTACTTGATCCCTCTCAGCAGGTTAGATCAAGCATATGCCTAGCTGCCTCCACCCAGGACCTGTGCTGTGTTATTTACACAGAGTTCATGTTGTTGTTTCTGTACCTCCACCCCTCTTCCTCTAGAAAATGAGCCAAGTATACATTCTAATGCCAAGGGTGGTACCTCTTTGTTTGTAAAGTGAATGGGTATGCCAGTATGGGCACCAGTGTTTCTCCAGATATTTAATTTGAGTAGCACCACAAAAATTGGGGGATGTGCACACTAGTTAAAAAAGTGGCCTGGGGGTTACACCCATCTCAAGGGTGACCCAAAGTACCGCCGCTCCCCTCTACATTCCCTGTACCTTAGTCACCCTAATACCCTCCCTGACGTAAAGAGCCACCCCTTCCCTTTTTACTCCCCCTGTCTTCTAAACAGAGTATAACCTGGTACTGCTACATCCCGGTCATGGTTTCCAGTATATCATGTGTCAGTAATAGTTACAATGTCCAGGTCAGCATCTGTTATCAAGCCCACCAGGTCTGGGATTTTATTCCCTAGGCTGTGGGCATTGGTATACATGGCCTTCCATGTCCTGCCATTTGTCCGTTTATCATTCCCCCTGCTGTCTTTTTGCCTTCTCTATTTGTCCTTCCTGGATTCAACCCCTTTCCTTCTATCCTCTTCTGTTCCCCCTTCTATGGGTTCTGTTTCCTCTGGTGATACCATAACGTTATGGTCATCCATGTTGACTTCCCTATTCTGTGGGGGTGGGCAGTTTGGTTCCCCCTGTGTCCTTCTGCCACCCCTCTTGCTAGTTTAAATGTTTGCCAATGAAGTATTTACACTATTCATCGAGGACAGCGGTCCTCTCACTGGACAGGTATAGGCCATCTCCCTTGCAAAGGGTTGTATTCCTCAAGGGGGGTCCCCAGTTCCCAATGAAGCCAAAACCTTTTCCTCTGCACCAGCTCTCCATTGAAGTCTTTGGTGCGGAGGTCCCTAGCCTCCCTCTTGCCGTGAAGAGGCAGCACCCTCGAGATGGACATGGAGCTTGGTACCTGGGCAAGGCCCTTCCCCAACTTCCTGAGCTCCTCCTGCACCCTTGCTATCCCTGCCTTGTCTCCAGGCAGGTCATTTGTCCCCAGATGGACAATAACATCAAGCTTCCCCTGCCTTGCTACTACTTTAGCAGTTCCGCGGATCCTCTCCCCGTCCCTCCGAGCTGTGCTTCCTTGTAGACACTTTACCTCCCTTTCCTCCCCTGTTCCTGTCCCCAATTCCACTCCCTAGACTACAGAGTCCCCCACTAGGAGAAGCTTCTTCTTCCTTTGGGGTCCTCTTTCACTGGCCTGTGGGGTTCTCTCTATAAAACCTGCTTGTTCACCAAGGTCACAGCTTTGGGTGTCATGCTGGGATCCGCCCGCTCTTCCAAAAGTGTGTAGGAGTTTCTTAGTTGTACTGGATGGTGGATATGCTTTTGATCCACCCACCTCACTCTCCCTGAGTGCACTGTAGCCCACACTATCTTTTGCTGGTTCTCCCTTGAGGTAGTGGGTGTAGACTTGGTGGCCTCTGGGTGGGGGAGGAGGAGATCTCTGCAACCTAACCAACTCAGCCTGGAGGCTGGCAATCTCTACCCTCAGCCCAGAGAGGTGCCTACTGATGGGGTAGCATTGCAGTTCCCAGAACATCCTTCTGAAGACTGCTGCTCCACATCCATTGCACTGCACCACTCCCAACATGAGTCCTACCTTCTCTGCTTCTTTCTGTCCAGGTTGCTATACAATAGTAATCTCAAGAAAATATCCTCCCAGCTTGCACAGAACTGCCAGGCTGCCTTCTGTGGCACACCCCACTTGTTTTGTACATACCCCTCATGCTGCAGAAGGATTAGGAATAAAGAGATTAGGTGACTTTTTGGAGGTACAGTAATGAAGTGGAGCTGCTGGAAATCAAACCATGCACTCTAGGTTTCATCATTCTACACTGTAAACTTCAAACTGCCAACAAACCACCCCTTTACCATTTAAAAAAAAATTCCTGTAAGTATTCTGTCATCCTTTCCCCCGCTGGACTGAAAATAAATGCACATCTGTAAAGACCATTCCTCATTCTCAAACTCAATTTACTTGCATTTTGTTAGCCATGGTAGTGGTCATCGGTGTGTTTTTGGACCGCTACCATTGGCTATGTTATTGCCAATGGTGTTTTAGCTGGGCACTATTTTTGACAACGCCGTTTTTCATATGTGGTTTTTGATCGCACAGTAGTTGATTTCACTGTATTGACCTAGTGCCGCTGTGCACTAGGCAGTACTGTGCACTGGTGCGCATACTGACTGCACAGCCTCTGCCCCTAATCTGATCAGTCACTGTTAGTAATGTGGCTGCTCTACATTTTGCTACAGCAGGGCCCATTTCTAAATCTCCTCTTGTTTACAATATGATAAGCAGAGCTAAAAAGGTACACTACAAATTAATGAAAGTGTTAGCAAGACTGTGTGTAGAAGCATCTAGGCTTCTCCCTACTCCTTCCCCCTTACTGCTTTGGCCTGTTGTGAGGACTTAGTAGCACCACTGAATGAAAGATGAGTGCTGTGAATAGAGCTCTTGGTAGCAAAACTGTGTGTAGAAGCATTTAAGCTCCTTTTTCTGCGATAAACCACATTGAGCCACACTGTAAGTTCCTCTGATGCACCATGAAAAGGGTCTGAAATTCAAAAAATGTAAGGCTTTGCAGCAAAGCTGTTACTGAACCACTGTGAGATATGAACTGTTGTTTTACAAGATACAGTATTCTCATGGAAAGTATGCATTCAAAATGTCTTATCTCTACTCTAGCTCAAATAATGGCTGAGAAATGAAACTTTAAAAACTGGGATATCTTACTAATGTAGTTGGTGACCCTTAAGTATAATAAAAGAGAAAATATTAAGTAATTCAAACTGCATGGTAGTTTTGGGCATTTTAGTCCCACGTGTAAATCTTGATAGTGCTCTTACCAGGAGCTCAAATATCAGTGTGTGTTATGATTATCTGTATAGTACTTACATGTAGTTATGAGATAAAAACCAAAGTACTTAACTAGCATTTATGGTGTACTTGGTACCACTTAAACTAAAGTCTTAAAATTTCCCTTGGGTTTTTATACAAATATGAAGCAATATTCTATTTTGAGAAATATTTGTTTCTGAAGCCGTAGGTCCAAGCACATGTAATGAGAATAGTGCTAGACATTATAAAAGCAGTAACATACACATGTCATTGTGAGCAGAATGGAATAGACTGCCACAGTGAGAGGTGGATGTAACTACTATTATTAAAAACTGTGGAAATGTAGTAGAAAATCCAGTGTTAAAGTAATACTAAGTATCTTAAAAAAACCTGAAGAACTCAGGACATGTGCAATTATAGATACAACAATTTGGGCTGTGTGCAGCTTGAACTGGAGAACACAGCTTTCCAGAACACGACTAATAACCACTTGCTGCTAAGTCATTTATTGAGCTAAGTCATTTCAATTCTCATCTGCATCAGAACTGTCTAATCTTTTTCTCTTGATTTACTTTTCTCCCTGTCACCAGTTTCAACCCCCATTTACACCTCCCCAGATAACCTGCCATCCCCATCATCTGCATCGTTACCCAGAGGCTCACACATTCACTCATGGCTTTCCCCTCACATCCAGGTCCTTGATACAGCACTTACTCTAGTGTATGAATCCAGTAGCAGGGGCATATTGTACTGGGCTTACAGTCAATGCGGGGGGTCAATAGTATCGGGAGACACAATTGAAAGGCTATGCCTGTGGTTCAATGACCGAGCAATCAGCTACTCTGCCTTCCTGTGCTATATAAGCAGTTCCTGCCAGCCTCACTCTGCAGCACTTTTTATTTGCAGCCAGAGGCTCTGTCAGTATGTCTTATTCTCCCTTGGGGACTACTGGGGCTTTGCACCCCCACGTGTTGCTGTTTTCAGCTCTGCTTGGTTTCTGCTCGACTTCTGTTTTGTGTTCTGCTTTTTGGTTAGTATTGCTTGCCTCCGGCTGCTGCATGCTTCTTTGTGTTGCCTGTTTCCTGACTTCCTGTGTTTGTGTTTTGGTTTTGCATTTTTCTTCTTGGGGGCTTTCTGGTTTCTGTAGTATCCTGTTGCCCTTTGTTTGTATTGTGCTAATCCTGTGCTTGTGCTATTTTGGCTCCCATTTCCTCACCAGTTTCAGCAAACCCTCAGTACAACTATAATTGTTACCTGTATGTTTCAGCTCAGTTGCTGCTTCCTGCTTCTGCTGTCTCAGTGTTGTTCCACCTTGATTGTTTGCACCTGTCCAGGCTCACTCTGCAAAGCTAGCCCATGGCATTCAAACCTGCTTCTATGCAATTATACCAAGGAATATTGCTGCTGTTTGCAGTGCATTGCCTCTCCCTACAATTCTGCAAATTGTTCAGCTTAGCTACTCCTAGAAGCTATAACTAATTGCTGTTGGATGCTGCTCAACTACTTTTGTATACTGCTTCATTATACTCTGGAAGTCAGGTCAGCTACAGCTGTCACTGTAAACTAGTTTTAAAATCTGAGTGTGAGTCACAGCACTTTACTGTGGCTTCCTTGTTTTTCCAATGGTGGGGGACTGGGAAGTTGTAGTGCAGCATCGTTGCCCTGTGTGGTCCAAATACCTCATGTTTGAATCCTGCCTCCATCGCTAAAATCCTCTGAGTATTTATGTCACCTTTAATTGGCTTCCTTAATGGGACTGGTTGGCTTGCTTCCCTGCAAGTCATGCAAATTGCTGCCTTTTAGACCTACATGCAGGTCCGGTCATTGCTTACACTGCATCCCAGACCTACATGGAGGTCCACTCATTGCTAATGCTGCTCTTGAAGGTTTAGTCTACTATGTGCTGCCATACGACATGTATGACCTACGTAAGGATCTTCAGTGCTCTGCACTTCTTTTATGCTCTCCTTCCCATTTTGTTTCTTCCATAATTGGAGGCATGCCAACCATGACCATTAGTTACCATGACCCAGGGCTTGCCCTGCATTCTGTTGTCTAAACACTCTTGATGTGTAGGGTAAACAATAAAAATAATAATAATAATAATACAGATTCTTGTATCTCGGAGTCTGCCAAGAAACATTCATAAACAAGCAAGGAGTACTAATAAAGTTTATTATGCTACTTATGCCAAGCATGTGACAAAGAAAATTACAAGGGAGATGGGTTTCTCAACACTCCTGAAGAATGTACATAATCTCCAGAATTGTAGATCTTAGGTTCTCTAAGATCTTGTTCTATCTCTTCCTGTGCTCCAGCTCTCTGCCTTCTAGAGAAGCTACAGTAATGTCTCAAGCGTGCTATAATGGGTTGCAGACAATTATATACTATAGATAACAGCATAGCAACAGAGATTACAACATAGTTACAGATATAAGAAATAATATAGAAACATAGAAACATAGACTTTGATGGCAGATAAGGACCACTTGGCCCATCCAGTCTGCCCATTTCCCTACCTACTGGATAAGCTGCAGAGTCTAGTTAACCAACAGCCTACTTCCTGCCACCCCCCACTACAATTGCCTTATGTCTGTCCCATGCATGTTTGAATTCCCCCACTGTTTTAGACCCAACAACCTCCCCAGGAAGGTGGTTCCATGCATCCACCACTCTCTCCATGAAAAAAAATGTCCTCACATTACCCCTGAGCCATCCCCCCATTATCTTTAAATTGTGCTCCCTTGTTCTTACACATCACTTTTTCTGAAAGATGCTACCCTCCTGGACTTTGTTGATTCCCTTCAGGTACTTGAACATTTCTATCATGTCCCCCTGTCCCTCCTTTCATCAAGGCTACACATATTAAGCTCTCTCAGTCTCTCTTCATATGGTTTCTGATGCAGACCCTGCACCATTTTAGTTGCCCTCCTCTGGACTGCTTCCATTCTGTCTATGTCCTTACATAGATGAGGTCTCCAAAACTGCACACAGTACCCCAGATGGGGTCTCACCAACTGTCTGTATAAAGGGATAACCACTTCCCTTTTTCTACTTGTGATGCCCCTTCCTATGTATCCCAGTATTCCCCTGGCTCTCCTTACTGACTTCTCACATTGCTTACCAACCTTTAGATCATCTGATATGACTATCCCCAGGTGCCTTTCCATTTTTGTTGTTGTTAGTACCCCCCTGCTATTGTGTACTCTTCTCCTGGGTTTTTGTTTCCCAGGTGCATTACTTTGCACTTCTTTGCATTGAATCTAAGTTGCCATATGTCTGACCATTCCTCCAACCTTGCCAAGTCCCTTCTCATCCTTTCTATCCCCTTGTGTATCAACTCTGTTACAGATCTTTGTGTCATCTGCAAAGAGGCATACCTTTCCTCCAGACCCTCTGCAATGTCACCTATAAAGATGTTAAAGAGGACTGGACCCAGTACTGAGCCCTGAGGTACTCCACTAGTGACACCCCTTTCTTCAGAATGTGTTCCATTCACTATTACTTTCTGTGTCCTGTTTTGCAGCCAGTTTGCTACCCAGGCTACCACCCTGGGACCCACTCCCAGGCTGGCTAACTTGATTATTAATCTTTTGTGCGGGACTGTGTCAAATGCCTTGCTAAAGTCTAGGTAGGCCATCTCCACAGCCCCTCCCTGGTCTATTACTTCAGTCACCCAGTCAAAGAAATCAATTAGATTCATCAGACATGACCTTCCTGCTGTAAATCCATGCTGCTTTGGGTCCTGTGCCCTGCTGGCCTCTAGGTACTCAACAATTCTTTCTTTCAGAAGTGATTCCATAATTTTCCCTACCACTGAGGTCAAACTTACAGGTCTATAATTTCCTACTTCTGCCTTGCTCCCACTTTTGTGAAGGGGAATCACATATGCCCTCCTCCAGTCCTCAGGTACCACCCCATCCTCCCATGATTTGTTAAAAAGTGTGGTCAGTGGTGTCACTAGGACCTCCCTTAGTTATTTTAGGATTCTGGAGTGAATCCCATCAGGCCCCATTGCTTTGTCCACCTTGAGTTTTAGGAGTTCTTTCAAAACTCTTTCTTCTGTAAATGGACTGGTGTCAACCCCCCTACCCAGAGTGCTTCTATTATCTGGTTTAGGTAACTTCTCCTTATCTTCTTTTGTGATTACTGAGCAAAAGTATTCATTCAAATTCAAATTCAATATGTATTGGTCCTAAGTCATTCTCCATTGGAGAATGACTTAGGAGACAGAATTACTAATGAGTATCATATGATACAGAATATGCTTCCATTAGCATTGTAGCTTAGACAAAAGAAATGCTGACAGTTCAAACTACATGCACATTTCCTACTTATGTACAATATAAAACATAAAGACATGATAAAAGCTGTCTCTCTCTGTGTCCGCTTGCTTAGACAAACAGAACTGCTGACAGGCATATCTGCCTGAGTGTTAAATACACACTACATGTAATTATGAGAATATAAGTATACAATAACCACTGATGATCCCTCTGAGTCATCTTATCAGTGATTAGATAGATTAATATGTAGAATATCTATAAAAGACAAACATAATCTAGATAAATGTATCATTGTGAGGTATAATGAATCATGCATTATCAGTATTAGCATAGTGCAAAGTAGCAGTATTACAGTACAATAGACCAGGAATACAGTGTGAGGTGTATGTGGGATGATAGGAGGCATAGCCCTAGCATAACAATCCCCTCTTTGTTGCCCTAATTGCAAAAGTGGCAACACAACAAAAAGATGGAGGTTAGGCACCATTCGTCTACAGGCCCAAGGCATGAGCCTGATAGAGGAAGTTACTGGTCATGGTAGTATTTTAGGGTTTTCCTTAAACAACAACATGTAATTATAAGGGAAAATGTTAGTAAACCTTGTATTACTATAAAAATTTGGAATAAAACTTCACATTGAGGTTTTCCAATATCAAAACAATCATTAAATATTGATATGTATCAGGTGTGTATCTATTCTATTGGGAATAAATTGAAGAGACAAACTTAAGTTGCCTGTATGGATATTAAAAATAAGTAAAAAAATTGAGATAGAGCATCAAGATAGTTAGGACTAGACTTAATGATATCTGGTTCCAGGATGGGAACAGGTGTGATTACTGTATAACCTATTACCTGTTTAGGAAATAAAAACAGAAATTAGAAAAGTTTATTTTGCATAACTTTTAGTCCATATCAGAAGAATGTATAGTTGGTCACCACACAATGTTCCACATCAGCAGAATATACCACCTTGAAGGATGACATTTTTCAGTTGGTAAGTTGAATAGGACACGAAATGTCAATGTCCACAAGGCATAAACGATGAACAGTTCCAGGGATAAATCCACGGTTTCTTCAAGTGTTAAATGAAGATTTATAGTTCAAATTCAATGCATTTAGATTTTACAAAGGTTGATCAAAATGTTCTGGAGGCAGCAGTATTTTCAGAGGCCTCAGCAGGGGGTGCATTAGATTGCACATTGAGTTTTACAATGGAATAGCAACAGTGTTCAGTTGAAGATGATCACACGGCTGCACAAAATGTAAAAGTTAATAGCAGCACTCAGTTCTCAGTTTGTATGAGGAGCCAGCCAGCCAGGCTCGGAAAACAAGCAGTGAAGAATATGGATTTCTTGATTGTAGATCAAGTGAAGAAAAGTCTTCTTGCTGAATTAGGGGATTGCCCCTACCCCGGACTAGCTTCATGGTATGCGTAACAATGAGCTTGATTGTAGAATCTTAATTGGCTGGACCGAATACAGTTTATTTGAAAGTTCAAAAGTGGAAGCTTAATTTTAGTTATTAGGCCTGTATTCACAAGTTGGTAATACAAGTTGAAGATATTACATCTGCATACAAGGTGATGTTCCTTTCAGGTATGACATTTAAAATTCAGAGTCAGTCATAATCCCAAGACCTCATTGTAGACAAGGAAAGGAGGTGGTTTCAACCTTTTCATGATAAAAGTTCCTACTAAGATGACCAATAGAATGGACAGTTGCCAGACAATCAAAGATGGATGTTGCCAGATGAAAATGTGGCAATGACACTATGAGAGTCACAAACATGGCTTCCTAGATTATGCAGGAATAAGTTTCAAAACATGTAGCAATACTGGTGTGTGTGGTGACATATCCAAGGTTCCTTGCCATTGACAAGGGAATAGTGCTAGATTCAAATAAACATTTGTTAACACATGCAATAGAAGTGCAAAATGTGGCAATGCCATTGACCCATGCATCTGTCATGTATGAGATCGAGGATATGTCCTAATTCCAGATCCCGGAAGAGATAACCAAAGGATTGTAAAAACATGTTAGCTACAGTATAGGCAGTGCAAAAGACTTTCCTAGCTATGTGATGCTCATCTGCTTCCTTAATGTGAGCAGAAATTGATTCATTAACAAGAACATTTGTCAGGACAAACCCCTTTCACAATATCCTTAATATTGTAAATATAAATCACTGTTAATGGGCAAAATCATGTATGCCATGCATTGTTGGGGGGTATGATATATTTTATACTATCATGAACCTTTAACATATGTGCTTGAATAATGGCTATATCAGCCCTATTTCAAATATATATGTCAGAACCAAGTAGGTCTGAGTCTAAACCTGAGTTTTGTTTAAAAAAAAAATCAAAACAAAAATGCCTAGTGTGTTTGGGTAGGTTTACAGTCATAAGATGTACCACTAGCAGTCAGGATGTGAAAACCCTAAGTGTGTGTGTGTGTGTATGTGTGCTGCTATCAGTCCCTATATAGGGAGTCATTAATGAGTACCTGGTATATTGCCAGGGTATCCAATCGCATCATTATTTAAAAAAAAAGTGGGACATGTTTATTGTGAAACATAAAACAAATCATACCAAGTTCTAAAAAGGTAAAATTAAAAAATCACTTGGTTGTACATGAACTGCACATTATTAACTAGGGTACCTGGTTGAGAAGTGGCTATTAGACCACTGGGTTGGGCCAGGGTTCTGTTTTGGGCACTCAATATTAAGTGTCACAAATTATGGGGCATCATAAGGTTAAAAACCTTGAGGTCTAATGACTTTTATTGCCATATGATTTTGGATGCAAAATTCCTGATTATCAATAAAATGAAAACAGGAGTCCAGATCACGTCTAGCTGCTAGAACTGATCCAAAAGCAATGATCATAACATTCAGTAGGGCCTCACTACCCTTCTGGACAATGAACATGTCTTTTAGGACTTTAGTGTGAATTCCACAGGATGCAATTAGATCATGTGGGCTTGTGAGGTGTTTTGCCTCAAAAATCTGTTTAGGGTTAGGTCATTGGTTCTTATTTGCAATAAAATGTGTGTTTGGGCTTGTAAGAAGACCCATACTTTTAAAAAGAATAAGCATAAAAGCAAGCGTCTCTCTCTCTCTGGAACCTAAAAGGAAAGAGAAAAGAAAAACATAGTGACCCAGATATTCAAAAGGGTTGCACCTTGCGCAACAGAGATGCGCCAGCGCAAGTCTGAAAATGTGCCATTGTGTGATATTCAGCGCGAGGCAGCTGCGCTCCCCAAATCGCAATGCGCAAAAGCGCAATGGTAATGAATGCATGCGCAACTGAAAGGGGAGGAGCCATGAATAAATGGTGCAGTGCGATATTCAACAGCATGCACCAATCAATCAATCAATCAATCAAATCTTTATTTATTCAGGCGAACATCATTGAGCACAGCTCATTTGCAAGATGGACCTGATAAGGTCAAGGTTCAATAACTGGTACATGTATAGGAAGATTTAAAACATGTATATACTTATATACAGTAATCAAGGTTCAATAATTGGTATATGTACATGAATAATTAAAACACTTATATACAGAAATCAAGAACAGAAATTGTTTAAACATAACAGGATATGGTAGAAACATATGAGATGCACTCTAGGTAAACCAGTATATACATATCAACATTGGCAGTAAACATGGCATACATTCAACATGATATACCCAAGATTCCAAAGATCCAAGGAAGTCAATGTGGACAAAGAGAAATAGTGATTGGATGACTGAAAGGGTGGTCATAGACTGAGACAAGTGACATGGTAGGAAGGGGTACACATGACTAGAGCAGGGGCTGGTGCTAGAACTGGGAGGTGAAAGGCAGTGATAAGGGCTAAGGTAGGAGCCTGGAGTTAATGGGGAAGATTATAGCCAGGTGAGGTATCTGTGGAGATGAATTCTAGGGAAGTGAGTGCCATGATATGATGGCAGCCTGAGAGGGGAAGGAAAGAACTGCGAATAAACTAGAACTTGTGGAAGCAATTGCATTTTCAGGGAAGAGACTTGAGTATAGATGCTTGAAGGATGCTAAGGATACCAGTTGATCAGCTTCAAGGACTTTTGAATCGTGTTCCATGATATAGCTAGATTATAGCTGATAGCAGATCTCCCATGCGGGTGTTGACTTTAGGCACTTTGAGCATAATGAAATTGTAGCTTCTTAGGGCGTAGGTGCCAGCTGTGGCCTGTGCGAATGAGTCTAATATATAGTTTGGAAGCATCTTAGTCAAAATTCTGTATGTCCACACGCAGCATTTCTGTTTCTTCTGAGATGTAGAGATGTCCAACCGACTGCTGCATAGAGAGAGCAATGGTGAGTGTTAAATGGTAGATCTGTTATGAACCTCAGAGCTCTGTGGTATAGTGTATCAATTTGCATAGGTAGGAGATAGGGCAGTGACTATAGAGGAAGTCTGCATAGTCAATTACTGAGAGAAATGTGGCCTGGACCAACCTCATTTTGGAATCTCTGTTTAGAAAGTGCCTTATTCTAAAAATAGACCAAGTCTCTGGTGAAGCTTTTTAAAAGTTCTTCAATATGAACTGTGTAGTCAAGTTGCTATCTATCCATACCCCCAAATACTTGAATTTTCTACATAATCAAGGCTTTCACCAAGGATAGTGGATAGCTGGGGAGGTTGTTTAGTAATGAGGATTTGTATGGCTTTGGGTGGAGAAACATAAGCTTTTGTTTTCTTTGCATTTAAAAAGCTTTTTCCAATAATTGATGCTGTAGTATAGAGAATTCTGTTTGTAGAACTTCACAAGCTGTAGCAGGCGATGGGTTGCTGACATATAAAACAGTGTCATCTGCGAACAAGTGTACAGTGGCTTTGGTAAGATTCGAATCAATATTGTTAATATAAATGGCAAAAAGGATAGGGCCCAGGATAGATCCTTGTGGAACTCCTCTTAGAAGTGGTTTTAGTGGAGATAGGTCTCCTTCAGCTTTCACCTGCTGTGTTCTTCCTGTTAGGTAACACCTGAACCATGTAAGGGAGGATGGATCCAAGCCTATGGAGTGCAAGGAAGAGAGTAGCAGCTCATGGTCCACTGTATCAAATGCCTTGCTTAGATCAAGATCACCATGCGCAATGGGGGAGCAAGCGGAAGTTGCACGACAGCGGAAATGATCCAAAATAAAAAGGAACAAGAGAGAGGTGCAAGAACACTACAGGGAAGCCAGAGGTGGGAGTGAGGTGACAGCAACAAGGCAGAGGGTAGCAGTGAGCAGGACTGGGCAGGAGCAGGACTGAGCACACCTGGAAACTACCAGGAACAGGACAGGAGTGGGGAGCCTGTGCCACTGTGCAGGAGTCAAAGGGAAGTGCCACAGTGGACTGAGGGCAGTGACAGTGGGCAGGACAGCCAAATCTTGGAGGTGTTCCCAGTGCAGGGGAGTAGCCTAAAGGACAGTGGGGGAGCAGGAATACAGCTGCGGGGGACACAAGCCAGGGACATGGCCAGTGCCACCATTCAGATGGAAGCAGTAATGAGGGGTGTGAAAAGGCAGGCAGCAGGGGGGCATGGCTGTGGAAGGGCCCATCAGTGGTATGCCCCCTACAGGTGGTACCGAGCCCGCACCAGCTTCGAGCACTACAGTGACACCGAGATAGTGGGCCAGTACCACCTGAACCGGGCGATCCTGAGGTGGCTCTGTGAGCTGTGCAGTGATGAGATGCAGGCACCCACACGATGGAGCCATGCTCTGTCAGTGGAGACAAAAGTGACAGCTGTCATGTGCCTGCTCACCACTGGTACCTTCCAGAGACCAACAAGGGACACAACAGGCATATCCCAGTTGGCCGCGTCACGCCTACTCACACAATTCCTCAGCGCACTGCTGCCACATGCTGCAGAGTACATCCGTTTCCCCAGCACACAGGCAGAGTGCACAGCACACATACAAGAGTTCCTCAGGGTAGCATGTATGCCTGGCATGCTCGGGGCCATTGACTGCACCCATGTGTCCATCCACACACCACCTGGCCCGGAAGGTGTTGCATACATTAATTGGAAGGGTTATGCAAGCATCAACTGCTAGGTCGTGTGCGATGTTAGGGGGCGCATAACCAATGTCTGCGCCATGCACCCTGGGGGCGCACATGATGCCTTCATCTGACACCAGTCTGCACTGTGCCACAGGTTCGAGAGTGGGGACATCCCCACTGGCCACCTAGTCGGTGAGTATGCAAATCGTGCAGAAAGACATGGATCTTGGGAGGGGCATAGTCAGAGGTGACATGGGTACTGGCCTAGGTGGCCCATGGCATGGCGACACTGATCACCAAACTAATGTCCACCCTCTACACACAGGTGACAGTGGATATCCACTCCGTCCCTGGCTGCTCACACCATACCAGCGGCCCACGACCCCATCACAGCAACGGTACAATGAGGCACATGCCACCAAACGCAATGTCATAGAGCGGGTGTTCGGGATGCTGAAGGCACGTTTCCATTACCTGGACACTTCTGGCAGTGCCCTACAGTACAGCCCCCCAAAGGTCTGTGGGCTATTCCTAGCCTGTTTCATCCTGCACAGCATGGCCAATGACTGTGGGATAGCTGTAGAGGTTGAAGACGGGGACAGTGATGCGGACGATGAGGACGCTGGTGCAGATGGTGATGGGCAGCCCCCCCTTGGTCGAAGGAACCCCCAACTAATCCGGATGTTGCAGCTGCACTAGGACACCATCACAGAGGAGCACTTCAACCAACCAAGGTAAGTCATTGGGCCATGAGCAACCACCAATGGCAAGTGCACAACCTACAAACATGCATGGACAAACCCCAGGGGCACATGTCGTAAAGGAAATTGGCTGAGCATGGAACCGCACACACCATCAGGGATGGGCAAGGCCTAACATGGCACACAGTCATGCACACACACACACACACACACACACCACACACCCCACAAGACATGCACAAAGGGTAGGAGGCACGTCGACCCCAACCGCCACCCCTAGCCACACACACGTCCACAGACCACCATGCCCAGTGCCTATCATTGTGCGTGTCTCAGACGCTGGACACCATTGCACAGTAGCGGACAGCACAATTCAGGCATCATCATGCACATGCCACAGCGGCCAGCAGCTGGGAGGGTGTGCACATGGAATGTGTGTGTGTGTGTGTGTCTGTGTGTGTCTGTGTGTGCATGTGTAGGGCCGGGTACCCCACCCATGCATTGCATGTTGAACAACACACTGCACACAGGGCAGAGTCAGACAGCAGCCATGGTGGGAGACAGGTCAGTCACGTGGTACAGTACCACGGCCATCACGGATGCATGGGTGGCCCCGCCGAGACCCACCAGCAGTGACAGGCTGACCAATGGCCTCATGGGGTGGCACCGACAGTCCCACAGGGGTGCCGCTGTGGGAACGTGACCATTCTCGAGCAGGGGTTTGCAGCTCACCGAACATGCCTGCACCAGGCGTGCTCGGGATGCCCACAGCTGAGCATGAGTCGACAAGGAGGGTTTTGCATGACGCCGGGAATGGAGGGTGGACATGGCACTGTGCGGTGTCTGTGGAACATGGGCAAATAACTGTGTGCCCATTGTGGCCATGACAGCTGTGAATGCCTGTATCTGCCTGTCAATGGCAGCAGTCACATCCTCCCGCAGCCGGTCCATCCCTGCCAGGAGCAGACCAGTGTCCCTGCTGCACCACTCCTCTGCTTGGTGCAGGACCGCACTGAGTGCATCCACTGACATCACAAGCCACAACTGCTGATCCCCTGATTCATGGAGTATGCGGGTGTGCTCATCTAAGAGGTCATCCGCCTGATTGGCATGCTGTCCCTCATGGTGTTCGCGGCCATGCTGGGCAGCACCCCTTAAGGTTGGGCACTGCACACCAGGGCCATGCCTGGGCATGTCCACAGATGGTGCACTGATGCCGCCCCCCAACACTGTCCCCCCATCGCCATTGGCCGACTGCTGACACTGCCCCTCCGGCCACCACTCTCCAGGGCTCAACGATGCCACCGCAGTAGCTGCAACAGTCCCACTGTCCTGAACACACACCAGTGCTGCCCCACTGGTGCAGACAGGCACAGGCTGGGACTGTGATGTCATGCAGGCCTCCACGGCAGCACCACCCATGGCTATGCCCATGCTGTAACCTGCTGTGCAGCCATCCTGTGGCCCACACGTATCACTGTCCATGATGTGAGCTCCATCATTATCAGTGACAGATCTGGCACCAGTCTGAGTCTCAGCATGCTGGCATCCATGGACGCTGTCATGCTGGGACACGGGCAGGGCCTCCTCCACACCTGCTCCACCAACATCAGTCTGGACAGCCAGGCGGGCTCACTGTTGTCCTGACCCTTGGACACCTGTGGAGGTGGATAAGCCCTCCTCTGTGTCCAGGGTATCACCCTCAGTGGATGAGCCCACCACCACTGACCCATGTAGCCACTCAGGAGCTGTAAGGGAACACAGTAGCATTAATGTATCTGCCCTTCCCTGTGGCATTCCCCCCCCGACAGTGAGAGATCAGGACCTACCATGCAGTGATGGGCTACCACCCATCTGGAAGCCACCATCTGGAACACCCTCAATGGCACAATGATGCATGCTGCAAGCAACCCGCTCTTCCTGTGGCGTCAGGCATTGCACAGCCGGCTGTCCCCCACCAGTCACAGCCCATGCTGCCCTGATGGCAGCCACCTTATCTTTAATCCTCCTTCTGTCTGTGCCCACCTTCTTCTTCTTGCACTCCTGCACGGACTGCTGGTGGCTGCCATGCTGGTTGATGGCACATGCCACCTCACCCCCATGCTGCAGCACGGGCCTGTGGTGTTCCTCGCTGTCCGCTGAGCAGGGGTTCCTGGTCAAGGTAGGCCTCAAACAGGGCATCTGATTCTGCCTTGGTAAAGTTGGGCCTCCTCAGTCTCCCACGTCTCTGTTCCTCCTCCTCCACCACCTCACGTTCGGTCATCATTGATCCTGTGGGAATGACAGGTGTTACCTTTGACTGTGCAGTGCCATGCATCTCCCACACACCACAGTCCACACTCCCAAACAGCATGCGACTCACCACAATAGACTGCAATACCAGACTATGGCCTCTGCAGCCCCATGTCGCATTTATATAGCACAACGCATGCAAATGAGGCGAGGCTCAATTTTAAGTGGATGCTAATGCAGTAGCTGCACCATTGAATTGCTGATGAGCTGATCTGCATATGCCGGCTGAATATCGCGCTGTTGTGCCTTGAGCAATTGTGCTGAATGTGCTCAGGCAAGGGTGCAGCTCTGTGACATGCACAGTAGACACCGAACGGCACATGCCCAGGGTGCTGACGCTGATTCCTGCTGCACTGCTGACGTGCTGTGCATGGGAGGCAGTGCAGGGTATGGCCACCACCGTGCCAATGGCGCTAGTGTGCTGTTCACATGTATGGCGCTCTTGCACTGGGGCACCGTAGGTGCCATGGAGCCACAGCGTGGTAGGCCACTACAGGGTGTCTCACACAGGCACCCAACCGCGCTACATGCAGGGAGTACCAATCACACTGTGTCGGTCCGTGCATGAGAGACCCTTGACCCTGTGCCCGACCTTTGCCCCCTACATGCCATGTGTCCACATGGGTGCACCCCTATCATGTTGTTTGGTGACAGTGCGATGGGGAATGGCAGTGCTGTGCTGTGCAGCATCTGCACATGGTGGATGTGCACTACAGAGCTCCATTTTGTGATCCTACCTGTATCAGTGATGGCAAGGAGGAGAGCTTCTGTCTGGAGCCCACTGCAGCTGGCCAATTTGGTGGCCATTGTGGAGCCCCATGCTGGGGCCCTGTTTGGGGATGACCCCCTGGACAGGGCTAGGAGTGCAGTTTGGGAGGAGGTGGCAGTGGCACTAGACAAGGCCACAGGGATTGGCTGAACAACAGAGCAGTGTCACCACCGCTATGGGGACCTCCTGCAGAGTGACCCAGACAGGCTTGCCTGTCTACGGGCACACACCAGGTGAGGTGCAGTGCCACGTCCAGGTAGGTGCTCCATCCATACACTGGTTGCATCCATACGGGTATTGCAGTGGGCATGTGTCCACCCCATGGGGGGCAGTCTAGTGTGGGCAGTGGTGGTGGTGGTGGTAGTGGTGGTGGTGGTGGTAGTGATGGTGGGGTTGCAGCATAGCTGGGCTGTGCAGGATCACACACACCCGGGGGGGCCTTTGCTACTGGTTTGTACTGATGTTCCCCTCTCCATGTTTGCACCCTAGGCCCTGAGGAGAGGCAAAGAGCCAGGGAGGCAAGGCAACGCTGGGAGGCAGGCGATGCAGGGCAAGAGCCATGGGCTGCCGGGCCCATCCAGCAACAGCGCCTGGATCCAGCCAACGCAGGTGAGTGCCTTACTTCCAGGATATTCTGTGCATGCTGTGTTGTGGGGTAGGCGGTGGGGCATGGCCACCATCCACTGATACCACTGATGTGCATGCCACATGGTACACTCAGCACTGTCCTGTGGCACTGCATATGTGGGTGTGCATCATTGGTGGTCCATGTGTGCACCAGGTACATGGCTGTGCCACTGCCTTAGCACCACATGGCCATGTCACTGTACAGCCACGGTGGTGCTGTGCAGGACTTGGGCGGTGGGTGTGTGTACAGCGGTCCACATGGCTGTGTGCGCATGGGCAGGTGGGTCTTGTGGACACGATCACTGTGTGTGGTTGCACACCATCACAGGGGCGTGGCCCACGGCTGTATGCCATGCACAATGGGTGGGCTGCAGGGGGAGGGACATTCACACATATTGACTCTTCTCCCTTGTCCTAGGTGAATGGTGGCTGATGTGGCTAGAGAGGACCATGCAGGAGGTCCTGCAGATTGCGAGGGTGTCCTTGGAGTTACTCCAACGACTGGAGCTGCATAGTGTCCGGAGGCGGAGGACAAGGAGGCACCACAGGAGTGGGGAACAGGGCAGACGCTAAGCCCTCCATGCCCCCGGATCCACCCTACCCCCCCAGACCCACCCTCACACCCCTTCTACCCTCTCCCATTTGTTCACCCCTGCCCCTTAACCACCCCCACCTGGTATGTGGCCCTCACCCCCCCTTATGTAAATATTTGTATATAGTTGTTTGGACCTTTATACAATACATTTGTTTTGTTATACCTACTGTGGTGGTCTCTGATTTGCAGTGGCCTACAGGTGCTCAGCTGCAGTGGTGTGCATGGCGTTGGGGTGGTGCAGGCATGGGCGTGTGTGTGTGTCTGGAGGGGAACCACCTATGGTGTGGGCATAGGTATCAGTCACTGTCTGTGGTTTGTGTGTTGTTCCCTGTGCACTGGATGACTGTGTGTAGTGGTCCATGGTGCATGCACTGTGTCCATGGTGCCCCTGTCAGACCATCCATGGCTCGTGCAGCTGTCACCCTTGCATGTCTGTGATGTGCATGGTCTGCTGGCATGTCAGTGGTGGCTGTCCATGCTGGACAACCACTGTACCCGGCACAATGCCAGGTTGCCTCCTGTCACCAGTATGCTGCACGTCTGCCTTGGGTGGCACTGTGGCCTCCGCTGTAGTTGTCCCTCCTCCATGCTGTCACTTGTGTCAGTTGCAGGTGATGTGCTCCACTGTCTGTCACTTGTGCTCTGGCCACATGCTGGTGGTGTACAGCTTCATGGTTCCTGTGCAGGGTGGCTGGCACACCTGTGCCATGGAGGGGTGCTGGCTCTGTGTACATGGCTGCCATGGCCACACACAGTGGCTTTATTGACCCGCTACTGTGTCCCTGTGTTGGTGTGCCCTTGGGTATGGGTGGGTGTTTGTCCATGCACTGTGTTACATCCTGTGTGGCGCATGCTTCCATGCAACACTGTGGGTATCTGTGCAAGCTGTTGTGGCCAGTGCTGGGATGGGGTGTGTCCTTGGGAGTGTGTTCAGGGTGCTGTATCACTGGTGGTGGGCTCTGGGGCATGCCCTGTTGTGTGTGGGGTACCTCATGTGCCGATGCATGGTCGGTCTCTTAGCTGTACCTCGGGGGAGGGGGACGTGCAGGCGGTACTGTGTATGCAGTTGTTGCATCGCTGTCTGCTGCTGCCCGCTGCAGAGTGCTCACGGTGGGGCTGCCTTGCATGGCTCCATGATGCAAAGGGTTGCATTGTCACAGTGGGGGTGGTGTCATGCATGGGGTGTCCGGCACTGTTGGGCACTACTCCTGGGCAGGGTGTCTGAGGATCATGGTGCAGGGTGTGCTCTGCATTGGTGGGATGGTGAGGCATGGGGTGGCCAGACATCCTTGTGTGCCAATCACAGCTTGCCAGGGGGTGTGCTGGGGCACTATGCCCCAGCTGTGGGATTGTTACTGGTGTTCATGGGCTGGTGGTTCTTCCAGCTCTCCTCAGGTTGTGCAGTGCATGGGGTGTGGGGGGCAATGTCTGTTCTGCTGTGTGCTCCTCTGCCCATATCTACCATAGGTGGTTGACCCCTGCATCCTTTCCCTGTGCATCCCTGGTTGTGCTGATGCACTGCTACCCTGCTCCACTGTGCATCCCTGGTTGTGCTATTGTGCATCAGACCTGGGCCACTGTGCATCCCTGGTTGCGCCATGGTGCGGTTGGCACGATATTCAGTTGAGTGGTGCAGGCTCATGTTGCCTGTGCAGTGTTTGAATATTACGCATGTTGTGCATGGGTGCACTGGATTTGTGCCTGCTCCTGCTGTTGCACACTTTTGTGGTGCAGTTTGAACATCTGGGCCAGTTAGTTTAGTACTATTCCTCCCACTGGGGTATGGAAAAGTAATTTAATCTCCTTTAAACAGGTTCATTTGATTGGCATTTAGCCATTTGTCAATGACTGTTATAGTGAGGCAGTCTAACTTGGTAGCCTGCTGGACTGCATTTGTTCACAATGGGATAGGGCCTGTTGTTGGGTCTTGCCCATATCTTATGAAGCAAACAAGTATGCCTTTTGGATGTCTTGTTTGAAATTTATCTACTGATGCTCCATCAACAGTGGCAGTACACAGGTCCAGAAATAAATGTTCTGGGAGTCTCATGGACCATCTGGTCATAATTTCAAACATGGAGTGCTCTGTGTAAGTGCAGAGGGTGTCCCTCTTATTGCCATAAGGAGTAAAGGCAATAATTAATTCCAGTCCTTTTGGGTTTTCTGAACAAGTTTGAATAACATAACTTTGATCTGCCTGTTATCCCATTCCACCTGTCCTGATGACTCTAGGTTGTAAGGGATATAAAACTTTTGTTTTAACCAAAGCAAACCCAGAATTTCCTGCATTACTTTGGCTGTAAAGCTAGATCCCTGTAGTCAGAATTTACCTTTAGGGGTAAAACCCTACCTGGTAAATAGTAAGTTTACCAAAACATTTGCAGTCACTTTGACTGTGTTGTTCTCTTTTGGGATAGCTTTAAACTGTTTGGAAAATAGGTTGGTGATCACTAGTGCAAGCTAATTGTTCTTAATGGTTAGCATAGGGCCAATGTAGTCAAACTGGATATTGTTCCATGGGCCTTTTGCCTCTGGGGTAACAATGCATTTGTCCTAGCTGGTATAGGATTGTTCTGTTCACAGATCAAAGTTACTAATGTAGTGTTCTACATCATAGAAACATAGAAACATCATTTCTCATGTGTGGACACAAGACAAAGGATTTCAGTCTGTCTAGGGTTTTTAGGGTGGTCAGACTGAGAGGTCATATACTGGTGCACCTTCTGGAATTCTTCTTGGCGGTGTGTCACTACCGGCCTCTGAACCAGTGCGCAACCTTGGGGTGATTCTTGACGATAGGCTGACTTTTCAATCTCAGGTGTCCGCCGTCGTCAGGACCTCCTTTTACCATCTTAGGAATATTGCTAGGGTTAAGCACCTTGTTCCGTCTGACTCCTTGTCAACGTTGGTCCACGCCTTTGTGTCCTCGCACCTAGAATACTGCAACGCCCTTTACTTTGGGCTTTCTGGGGTTGAAATCCACCACCTACAGCTGGTGCAGAATGCGGCAGCCTGGGTTTTGACTGGGACAAGTAGGTCCTGTCATATTACCCCGGTGCTGCGTGAACTGCACTGGCTTCCTGTACGGTGGCGGATCACCTTTAAAGTCATTTTATTGACTTTTAAAGCCCTTCGCAATCAGGGTCCATCCTATCTGAAAGACCTACTAGTTGCTTACTGCCCTAGCCGATCACTCCGCTCGGCCGACATGAGGTTGTTGGAGATTCCAAGAGTGAGTTTAAAATCTTCCGGCAGCAGAGCATTTTCTCATGCTGCACCCACTCTTTGGAATTCTTTACCATGCCGGTTATGGGATTGCACCTCCGTGGAGATATTTAAGAAAGAACAGAAAACATATTTATGGAGAATGGCCTTCTTAGATAGTTAAGTGAATTGTAATATGTTTGGAATTTTATTGTAATTTATCATGTTTTAATGATGCATTTTTATAATGTTTTTTGTGTTTGATGGTTTTGTATTGAAATTTGAATTTATGACTAATTTGTTCAGCGCCTTGATATATTGAAAGGCGCTATACAAATAAAATTATTATTATTATTATTTATTATTGACTCACTGGTGTACACCAGTTGGAGTACTTTGTATTTGGTATAGTATATAAAATCTACTCTCAGCTATTCAGGAATTGCCCGTAACTTTTCATGAGTGTTACAGTAGTGATGTTCCAAGTGAGTAGGTCATCACTGGATAGGTGAATGTCATTTTCACTTTCTTATAAGAGCTATTTCTGGAAGTTATCCCTCAGTTCCTTTATTAAGGAACCTACTGTATACACTGCCCTCAAATAAGGGTCCTTTTTATAGAGCATAAAGAATATACATACAACATGCTTGAACCTTATGAATATACAGTATTTAAACTGGTTAGAGTTGTGATGTACACAAACAAGTCATTGTATTTTACAGCAATAATATAGAGTACTGGAACAGAAGTTTGCCTTCTGCCAAAGAAATTCAGTTTAAAGAGAAACAGATCCAATTAGAAACTGTAATAAAAACATTGTATCTGCAGTGCTTTCTGTAATTATCTCAAGGACATTTCTTGAAGCTGACAGAACTTAACCTTCTTATGGAGTGCTGGTATCATTTTACATAAGGAAAAATCTTTTTATTCCTTTTTTAACACATGCTGTGTCTTTGTCAAGGACTTTCTAGCTCTCTAAGCCATTCACAAACATTTGTGGTAATTAGGAGACTCCTCGCCTCCTTGATTTTCATTTTATTTGCCAGCCATGTTTTAACAACTGCCTGAAAATCATACATGTACGATGATGCAATTACTAGCTATGCACACTCTGTCATTACCAGGATGTACAATAAGAATTCTAAACCCTGCTATCTGACCCTCGTTGGTATGTGTGGCTGAGTCATCAGTCAAAACATGACACATAGTGGTGTCTTTTAACACTTTCAGAGTTTCTGTCAGAAAGAGCACTGGAACAGGTAGGTCAGGGGGTTGAAGTGAACAGTCATGGGTCTCTCTCCTGAAAATTGTAGGCCATGGGCCAACAAGGACGAAGTTTTGATAGGAAGGACAGTGATGTCATGATCCTGTAAAATGAGAGACCACTGTCTAAGTCTGGCATTGGATATAGAGTCATCTTTTACTCTGTCTGACAACAAAACATTAGTTGGCAAATGATTGGAATGCAGCACAATGGGTACATATCCAATGATGTACATAAAGTATCTCACTGCCCAGTATGTAGCCAAAAGATTCCTTTCACAAAGGTTGTATTTCAGCTCCACTGGGTCAAGCATCTGGGATGCATAAGCAATGGGTCTGATATGTCCATTGCATGTTTGGGCTAAAACTGCTGAGATTAATATATCTAATGTAGCAGTTTCAAAATAATGCCCTAAACCTGTGTTAGGATTAACCAATGCTGGGGCCATGGTCAATGATCCCAAAAGAAAAGATAATGATATCAGTATTAGGATACCTTGTACCTTCTTACCTGTAGTGCCTGCCATTGCAGTCACTGTATGGGATGATCCAGGTGTCACTGATGGAGGGGGTTCTGCATCATGTTCAGGCAGTGCTGGCACTATCAGGGGTGCCTGCTATTGCAGCCACAGTATGGGATGATCCAGGTGTCACTGATGGAGGGGGTTCTGCATCATGTGCAGGCAGTGCTGGCACTATCAGGGGTGCCTGCCATTGCAGTCACTGTATGGGATGATCCAGGTGTCACTGATGGAGGGGGTTCTGCATCATGTGCAGGCAGTGCTGGCACTATCAGGGGTGCCTGCTATTGCAGCCACAGTATGGGATGATCCAGGTGTCACTGATGGAGGGGGTTCTGCATCATGTGCAGGCAGTGCTGGCACTATCAGGGGTGCCTGCCCAATGGAGAAAAGTGTTGTGCAAGCTAAACATAATTCTCCAGCTATGGATTGTGGTTCAGTAGCCATCGGGGTGGTGAAAATAGTGCTGAGACAGTTGTCAGCTCAGGTTCATAAATCAAACCTGTAACCCCCCCCCAACATGGCCTGTGATGCTGAAAATATCACAGCCACAGGGCTTTCAGAATCAGGGTTGTCCCTTCCCCCATCAAATGTAAAGTGGGTTTCCCCACCGGAATGTTGCTGGATGGTAGCAACATTGTTTTTAATGTTGCAGCTTAAGGTATTAATGCACTGCCTAGGAAAAGCAGTACATTCAGTCTTCTCTGCTGATGTTACATTGCACAGGAAATGAAAACAACTTTTCATGTAATTAACTTCAATGTGTTCTTTATCCAAGGCCATGCTAATAAAGCAAACATTAACAGCATCAGCTGTTTCTGCATCATCAGACGCTGACTTCATGAGAGATTTCATATCGGCCTTATTCAAAAGTATGTCAACATCATTTTTAATGAGAATCTTCTGTCCCTCAGAAACACTAGTGTTACTGATAACATTATTAATCATGCCAAACAACTCCGGTTTGTTTTGTTTGGTTATGGCAGCAATCACAGGTACCTGTGACTGCAGGATTGAATCTCCGTGGTATGGTGGTCGGCCATTTTGGATTACCTCATGGGCATCATGGGTTACTGTGTCATGACCATCATCACATGACCATGAGCGGTCATCTTTGGTATGGTATGGGAATGCAACCTGATGACATGTGTGTCCACCATTTTGAGACTCTAACAATTCTCCATTTTGTGAATAACAGAAAAACAAGTGGCTAGCCTTTGCTCTAGTCCACCCCACAGCATACTGTGAGTGTTCAAAATCAAACTCTTCAATGTCAGAAGAGGCAAGGTCTTTGGACATTAAGTTAGTATGCCCTGCCAATACCTCTGGCTGATGGCGCAAGTTCGCCATATCTGACTTTTTACTCCTACATTCTAACTCAGATACAGGAGTTAGCATGCTGTAAAGTGCTTTGTTTTCAGATTTCAAGACATTTACATCTTGTAAAACTTGCTTTTTACCAACAGAAACTGCGTCATGATTTAGATTCAAAACCTTCATTTCAAGTCAGCTGTAATTAAAACATACTGAATCATGCTGTACCGTCAAGGTCTGGTGTTAAAATACCAGCTCGTTAACTTTTTCAGTAATTACTTCAGACTTATCATCTCTAAGTTCCTTGTTTTCAAAACATAAGGAATGAGTGTTACTAGCCAGAACACCATTTGTTTGAAAAACATTTTTTTTAAGTTTTGCCTTTTTAGCGTTATCTCTTAAGGCATGCAGGTTGTGGTTGCTTCTCTCATTAAATAGAGACTCATTTTCTAGACGGACAGATTGTAGCTCAGACAGTAGTCTAGCTATTTTTTCTGTATGAGAAGCCCTTTTCAGACTAATCTCCTGCTTGCAGGCAGAATTCTCCATTTTGCAAGCATCATACTCACTTTTCAAAACAGATATCTTATTTAGAACAGCACCAAAACAATTAAACAATGTTGCAATTAATAATCATTGGCACCATTTTTCAATTCCACATAATGGGCTTTTATAATATCCTTTAAAGGACTATCATTGGATTTTGCCACTTTAGCAAAATCAAGCCAACTACTGTTAGCAGTTTGGCTTGTTAAGGCATCCAGCCTCAACTCAGTACTGATATATTTAGACATGTCATATACGATAAGAAACCCTTGCTGTCTGTGGATCAAAAAACTTTATTTGCAACCAAAATTCATGAAAGCACACAAACAGCCTTTGTGTAAATACCCATCAGGATTTGAATGCACAAGAAAGCTGTCTAACTGTTTGTTTCAGATCCTTTATAGCTGTGTTCACACAGAGAAAGAATAGGAAAAAAAAATCAAAAATAAAACAACTCATTACACAGAAATTGAAGATCTGCCAAGAGATTGCTTTGTCTGCACTGTAGAAGACACAACTGACCGAAAAATTTTGAACATTGGACACTTTCAGCTTGTTTTTACTGGGGATATCTCGCCCAGTGTTTTAATTTACAGAGGAAATTAAAATGAAACTTGGCAAAAACATCCAGACTCCATTTCGCGGTTGCTATTATGTTGTCTAAACACTCTTGGTGTGTAGGGTAAACAATAAAAATAATAATAATAATACAGATTCTTGTGTCTCAGAGTCCGCCAGGAAACATTTGTAAACAAGTAAGGAGTACTAATAAAGTTTATTATGCTACTTACGCCAAGCATGTGACAAAGAAAATCACAAGGGAGATGGGTTTCTCACCACTCCTGAAGAATGTACATAATCTCCAGAATTGTAAATCTTAGGTTCTCTAAGATCTTGTTCTATCTCTCCCTGTGCTCCAGCTCTCTGCCCTTCTAGAGAAGCTACAGTAGTGTCTCGAGCATGCTACAATGGGTTGCGGACAACTATATACTACAGATAACAGCATAGCAACAGAGATTACAACATAGTTACAGTTATGAGAAACAATATGTATTGGTCCTAAGTTATTCTCCATTGGAGAATGACTTAGGAGACAGAATTACTAATGAGTATCATATGATACAGAATATGCTTCCATTAGCATTATAGCTTAGACAAAAGAAATGCTGACAGTTCAAACTACATTCACATTTCTTACTTACGTACAATATAAAACATAAAGACATAACGAGAAAGCTGTTTCTCTCTCTGTGTCAGCTTGCTTAGACAAAGAGAACTGCTGACAGGCATATCTGCCTGAGTGTTAAATACACACACTACATGTAATTATGAGAATATAAGTATACAATAATCACTGATGATCCCTCTGAGTCATCTTTTCAGTGATTAGGTAGATTATATACTGAATATCTATAAAAGACAAACATAATCTAGATAAATGTATCATAGTGAGGTATAATGAATCATGCATGATCAGTATTAGCATAGTGCAAAATAACAGTATTACAGTACAATAGACCAGGAATACAGTGTGAGGTGTATGTGGGATGATAGGGGGCATAACCCAAGCGTTACAAGCCAATGGTCTTGATCTACATCTACAAAGTCTGCATCTTTTTTTGTACTCTATTTCTACACCTACCCTGACTGACTCTCTCAGGTGTGGATGCTCAGCTGGAGCTCTGATGCCCACCTGAAGCTCCCTGGCATGCTCTCTGGTCTGTGCCTGCCCTCCATCCTAATCCAGGTACTTGATCCCCTGGCTCTGAGCCCCCCAGGGTAGGGCTTCCAACTCCTCTGGCACTCTATCTAGAATGCAATGGAGTGACTGGACAGGAGGAGGCAGACCAGAAGCGCACACTGGCAGAGCCCGGCAATGGGCATTGGTCCTAGCCACTGATCCCATCATTGCCTATTGCCATGGTAGGATTTTTCCTTTTTTGTTGGTGCCCCTAAGGTCTTGGCATACAATGGCTAGAGACCCATGTTTTTCTTCAATAAGAAATAGCAAGAAATAGCAAGAAATTAAGACATAAAAAGAAATTCAAGGTATAATGCGAAAGAGCAAGAACTTCGGCATATAAAAGGAATACAACAAAAAAAACATGAATAAGATGAAAAAAACTGCTTTTTGGCAGGCAAAATTTAAATAAATGCTTGCAGCAGTTGTTGTTTAGGCTCCGTTGTTACCACAGAGATGGTCCACAAGGAAGCAACAGCAGAATTGTTTCAGTCACAAAACCTTGAAAGACCACAGCATAATGCTGCTTAATACAATGTAGTATACTAGGAATGTGATTTCTAGTGTGTATAAAGTCATTTTGAGATAGTTTATGAATGTACATGTGATAACAAGAAATAAAACTAAATTTGTAATGAATACAAAGAAATAACAAGAAATTCCAGAAAATAAAAAGAAAAATTATAAAAAATAAAAATAATTTCACTGGTCTCCAGCAATGGCTCCTGCACAGCAATTTCCTATGCCTCGCACCACTGGAGCCTTCCTGTCAACCCTCCCCCTGACTATGTCCCAATATCTAGCACTACCACTGGTCTCTACCAGAAGTAGTTACTGCCCTGGAAGCTACCTGCAACCCACCCTGGGAGAGGAGAGGAGAGCAGTCCTCCAGATGCTCAATCCTCTCCTTCCCCTCCCAACCTCTGACAGCCCGAGTCTGTTTCGGAACCTGGGTCGCCGGTGTGGTATTAGGTGTGGTGTCCAACACCTCAACCCTCAGTGCCACCAGGCCAGCACAAAGTCTGTATCTTGAGTGTATGAAACTTGGGGTGGGGTCCTTCTCATCTGGCCTGTAGTGTGAATGTCCTCACTCCAGGTGGAGCTTCAGCCCTGCAGACATATTGATGGCATCTCTCGATGCAGAATTTAAGTCTTTAGCTGTGAAGAGTGGGCCTTTAAGCCCAAGAGGGCTCCTTTGGCTTGCCAAGTGGGTTTGGTGGCACCTTCTAAGCTATTCTCCCTATGACTGCCTCTGGATCACCTGTTTTTTTTTTTTTAGATGAGTAGGACAGCTGAGCACCTCAGCAGTCATTGCTGTCCTTCTCCCGCCTTACAGTAGGCTTGTTGCAGAGCAAACCAGCTCGTAACCCTCCACAGTGTTCCCGTCAGAGGGTTAGAGGAGAGCTTTCCTCCAAATTGGTATATTTTCCACCCCCCCTTTAATTGGGTTTCCAAACTGCAGCAGCAGAGCCATCACTAATCAAAAATATTGCAAGCCTGGAGGGAAGGTGACCTAGGCCTTGTATCCCCAGAGGTTTCCTCCTCAAAAGTTTTTTTTCTCTCCTCCGTGCCTCAGGTCATAATATTTAGTTAGCCTTAGGCAGTATTCCTTAGTTTACTTGGGTAGATTCCGCTGTTGGATGAAGGTGGAAAGTGTTCGTACTTGCCGTTCCCTCTCTCCTTAGGAAGCCCCCTGCAGTTATCCATGCAATCCATTATACCCATGCTATTCTGCTAACCTGCGTCTCATTTATGTTTATCAAGCTGCCTGTTGCTGTCACTCTACTTCTCTGCCTCATAGCCATCGATCACTAATGTTCCTTTGGCACTGCTACAGTTCTTTTGGGGATTCTTCCTAATGTATCTTTAGCCAAGGGAAGCTTCCCATGGCACCTCTAGGGGTGGAACCCTCTTCGAGGGTTCCTTTGCTTTTGGCATCCCTAAAGGGTAGTAGTTCCCCTGGAATAAAGAGTGTGAATGGTCAAAGCAAGGTAGCACAGTTGCACAAGCATAACACTATACTTAAAGATTACGTGGGCTAGGTATTGCTCTAGTAATGCCTCCTGGGAAACAGTACTGAGACACTAAGGTCCCCACTGGCACATTCTACCTAACTCCCACACAATGCAATCATTAGTTTGGCAAAAATGAACACTTTTGGCAATTTCGGATAATATACTCAACCAACAACTATGCTCATGAGTCAGTAATGTCAAACCAAAAACAAAGGTGTCTATTGGAGGGATCAGAAACAAGTTCCTAGGGGTAGGAAAAGGGTTAGGCAACAAAAAACAATATTAAGTGGTGGCTATCTGCCATTGAA
Source organism: Neoceratodus forsteri (assembly GCA_016271365.2). Classification (NCBI taxonomy): domain Eukaryota; kingdom Metazoa; phylum Chordata; order Ceratodontiformes; family Ceratodontidae; genus Neoceratodus; species Neoceratodus forsteri. The sequence goes on from CM057458.1 coordinate 592,251,071, forward strand.
ACAGCTCTCCCCCAGCCAACTATGTGCTTTTTCCAGCTGTACTATCAGGTGGCTATCCTAACCACAGCTAGTAACAATTAAGCAGTATCCCAAGTCCTAGGAAGCTCACAGGAAATCCTAGGTATGCAGGTGTGGAATCGTGGCAGATCCAATGACATGGTGCACATGGTTGCCCAGTGTTGGCATTCCCAAGCAACAAATTGTATACCATTTTTTTTCTTTAAAGTTTATTATTTTCCTTAATAAACTGAGAAAAACATACAGTGTCAGCAATATGATAAAGCTTATTTCACAGATTGTTGTGATCAAGTTGCATCATACCTCATTTAGTCCTAATTCCTGAGGTACATCCCTAGTTCTTGGACCCCCCCACCTGCCTGTCCTTAGTGGAGTAACCTCAGCAGGGTATGGTTCCTGTGGGAGGAGGATCAGGACAGTATTCTTTTTTTTTGTGGGATGCTGACAGGGAGCTCCAGTCCCTCCCTCTGAGGAACTTGTCCTCTGATCCGATAGTTGGGTCATCATAGGCCTTGTTGGCTCCTGGATTTTGCTGTTTTGCCCCGAGGCCCATGACCGTGTAATGGGCAGAGTGGCTGGCTCTGCCTCCGTTCCTAATGCCCTGGACATGGGCACTCCCCATTCTGGGTGGCTCACCTGTACTGACACTCAGCCACTGCTGAGTGTCAGTCTACAGCACCATGTGATCCTTCTCCTCCTCCTAAGGAGAACTGTCTACAAATGCCCAGTCCTTCCTTGCCCCTGCTGACCCCCAAGCAACCCGAGTCTGCTCTTGAACTTGGGTCACCAGTGTGGCTCGAGATGTGGCATTCAGTGCCTCAACCCTTAACCCCACTGGGCCAGCCATCAGGTGTGTATTCTTCATATATGCAACCCCTTCGGCCCACCAACTAATATCTTCCGCTAACTGTTGTCCAACATTGTAAGACATTCCATACAGTATCTTCCACTGACTATACACTTTGCTGGCCCAGTGGCACAGAAGGCTGACGTGCTGGACATCTCACTTCCTGCCATGCCAGCGACCTATATTCAGAAATGGATGGGGGTTGCTCTGGGGCCAGTCTGGGAGGGAGGATTGAGTGTTCCTAGGACTGCATTCCTTCCTTGGGGTGAGGGGTTGCTGCAGCTTGCTGCTTAACTATCACTTGGAGGTGTTCAGGTAACAGCACAAGTGAACCATGCATGCAAGGGAAGGAACCACAAGTTCAGGGCACTGGGGACTTCTCCATGGAAGCAGAGCATGAACATTGTGCCCATTGCATGGCCTGTGGGCCCATGGAGAAAATCAGAGAAAAAGCCCCTGTAACTGCAGGATGACAACCTATCCTTCACAGGCCCCACACCAGAGACTGGGCACCCACTACAGTCCTCTGGCAGAGGATGATGGAGGAAGATAAGCACCAGAGAAGCTGGGTGATGGGCTGGGGAGGTGCAGTCAGAGGGGGGCAGCCAGGGGCAAGATGGGAGTATGGCTGACTAAGGAGGAAGTCAGTGCATTGGGGCAGAAGTGTGATGTCTTTTCAGAATATTTAAAATAGCAAATGGGAAGAGGGGTGCAGCACCTGACACATCGAATGGGAAGAACTCCCCTCCCCCCCTCAGCTAGTGGTCAAACAGGAGTTCAGCATGTTTGTAGTTTATCTGCATCACCAGGTAAATAAAAAGGTCTGGCTCCCAATACGATGCATGGGGAAACGCCGAACCTTGCCCAACAACTAACACACCAAAATCTGACCAATGGAAAATCATGTACACAAATGCTTGCAGTCTGGGAAACAAGATCCCAGACCTGCATGCAATAATGACAGAGGCTAAACTGGACATAGTAGCCATTAGCGAGACATGGTTTACCAGTAACCACACTTGGGAGACTTCAGTACCTGGCTATGTACTGTTCAGAAGAGATCGAGGTGCAAAAAGGGGTGGGGTTTGTGGAGTGGCCCTTTATGTCAATGAAAATATCAAAGCTACAGAAATTCAGAATACACACAGGGAGCCAGAAGAACTCTGGGTCACCCTGGAAACAGGAAATGGGACAGCCATACGCAATGGGGTTGTGTACAGGCCTCCAGACCAGGGGGAGGACACAGACACATTATTATTAAAAGATATACAAAACATGACAGCTAAAGGGGGGGTGATAGTGGGAGACTTCAACATGCCAGATACAGATTGGTCAATACCAGCAGGGACATCTACCAGAACTAGATACATGGTGGATTCCCTGCAGGGGGAGGGCCTCAAACAACTGGTACAACAACCCACAAGAGACAGGGCTATCCTAGATCTAGTACTGACTAACAGGGAAAGGATCACAGATCTCCAGGTAGAAGGTCACCTGGGTGCCAGTGACCATCACATGGTATGGTTCAATTTAGCCACTAGAACAAAATCATCCCATTCCAAGGCAAAAATATGGGACTTCAGAGGAGCTGACTTTGATAAGATGGCCAACAGAGTTAAGCTAGCCCTGGCAATAAGTAATACAGGTGAGGAGGTACAGGCAAAGTGGGCAAGCATTAAAGATGCAATACTTGAAGCAACATCCCATTGTGTTAGTGAGAAAAGGAAGTACAAAAGAAGAAGGAAACCACTTTGGTTCTCAATCACAGTAGTAGAAAAGGTCAGAGCCAAAAGGCTGGCCTTCAGGAGATATAAGGGAATGCAGTGGGATGAAGATAGGGAGACATACCGAACTTCCCTAAGGGAAGCAGGGAAGGCAGTAAGGCAGGCAAAGGCCCAAACCAAGGAAACACTAGCAGAAACAGTAAAAGAAGGTGAAAAGACTTTCTATAGATGCATTAGTGAAAAGAGAAAGTCCAGAGGGGGTATTGCTAAGATCTAAGGGGATAAGTGGGTGTGTGAGGAGGAGGACCATGTAAAAGCATCTATCCTAAATAGATACTACTGCTCAGTATTTACTGAAGAGAAGGTAGGGTAGGGCCCACAGCTCAGCACCATGTACACAGGGGGGAGGGAGGTGTGCACTAGCCCCTTCACAAAAGAAAGGGTCCTACAAGAGCTCGATAAGCTTAAGGTGGACAAGGCAATGGGACCTGATGGCATACATCCCAGGGTACTAAAGGAGCTAAGGGTGGAACTAGCAGAGCCATTATCAGAACTATTTAGTGAGTCTCTGAGCCCAAGAGAGGTCACAGAAGACTGGAGAAGGGCTCATGTGATCCTGCTCCACAAGAGTGGTAGCAAGGAGGAGGCAGGGAACTACAGACCAGTCAGTCTTACCTCAGTAGTGGGCAAGATTATGGAGACACTCCTTAAGGAAAGGATAGTGCAACACCTGGAATCCATAGGAGCACAGGATCCAAGACAGCATGGGTTTACAAAAGGAAGGTCCTGTCAAACTAATCTCATAGATTTCTTTGACTGGGTAACCAGAGTGGTGGACCAAGGTGGAGCAGTTGATGTTGCCTACCTTGACTTCAGCAAAGCTTTCGATACTGTTCCACATAGAAGATTGATTAATAAGCTGGGTAGGCTTGGGGTGGGTCAGACGTTGGTCAAGTGGGTGGCAAACTGGTTGACGGGCAGAAAACAGAGAGTGGTGGTAAACAGTATACAGTCAGAAGAGATGCAAGTCACAAGTGGGGTACCTCAGGGATCAGTCCTGGGGCCAGTCCTCTTCAATATCTTCATCAGTGACATTGCAGATGGACTGGAGGGTAAGGTTTGTCTGTTTGCAGATGACACCAAGATCTGCAACAGAGTAGATGATCCAGATGGACTGGGCAGAATGAGAAGAGATCTGGATAGTCAGAAGAGTGGCAACTAGGGTTTAATGCAAAGAAGTGCAAGATCATGCACATAGGGAAGAGAAACCCTGAAGCCACCTATAGGCTGGGAGAGAGTTGCTCGCAATCACAAGGAAAGAAAGAGACTTGGGCTTCATCATCACTGATGACCTGAAATTATCCAAGCAGACCTCTAAAGCAGTAGGTAAGGCTAGAGGGATGTTGGGGTGCATTAGTAGGGTTATCACAAGTCGGAAGAGGGAGGTAATAATCCCTCTTTACAAGACACTGGTTAGGCCCCATCTGGAGTACTGCGTGCAGTACTGGAGGCCACACCTTCACAAGGACATTAACCAAATTGAGGCAGTCCAGAGAAGGGCAACCAAAATGGTGCAGGGACTGCATCAGAAAACATATGAGGACAGATTAACAGAGCTCAATATGTATACCCTAGAGCAAAGGAGGGAGAGAGGTGATATGATTGAAACATTCAAACATCTTAAGGGCATTAACAAGGTGAAAGAGTCTAACATGTTTCAATATAAGAAAAACAGCAGGACAAGAAGACACAGCATGAGATTAGAGGGAGGCCAATTTAGAGGTAATGTAAGGAAGTTCTTTTTCACAGAAAGGGTGGTGGATGCATGGAACAGCCTACCTCTGGAAGTGGTGGATATGAATATGTTGCAGGGCTTCAAACAGGCATAGGATAGGCATAAGGGAGAAATACATATGAGTATGAATAGATAGGCCATTGACAGAGCAAAGGCCTATGGCACATTCATAAGGTAGAAAAAGAAATGGGCAGACTGGATGGGCCTTGCGGTCCTTACCTGTCATCAACTTTAGGGAGGCAGTATAGTGCAGTGGTTTAAGGCTCTGAGCTGCAAAGCTGGTGACATCCAGCAGACCAGACCTGGGTTTGAATCCCACAGCTTCCACTTACATACCGTGTGATCCTGAGCAAGTCACTTAACTTCCCTGTGGTCCCAGGTTGTGCCTGTAAAAAAATGTTCAGCTTAATGTGCTAATTCTGGTTAAACAAGTAAATAAAAAAAACTTCTATGTTTCTATACAACCTCTATAGGAAAAAAAAGAAAAAAGACATCCACTCCTCCAAAGTGGGACCTTCCGTTGCCAACCATTTTGGAAATACATTTTTTCAATGCAACCAGTAACATAGCCTCTAAGTAACTCTCAGGAGCATCTTTCTGTTCTTTAGGGTAAAAGAAAAAAAGGTGCTCATCCAGTTGCAGCTCTGGGATGGATATCTCCCTCAAGGCTCCTCCTAAACTCTGCAGCAAGGGCTGTAGCCTGGGACATTCCCATATAACATGATAAAGTATAGCCCATGGCTCCTCACAGTGCCTTCAGCAGGCAGGGGTGGGCACAGTGCCCCTGTATACCTGCTGCACTGGGGTCAGAGAATAGCAGGTGAGGCCTCTCCAGTTATATTGCCTCTAACCTCGAGAAAGATACTCTGGGGGTGTTGGACAAATTAGTTCCCACTGTTCAGGTGAAATGGGACTGCTTAATTCAGAGTTCCAGTTCTCAAATGCCCTCAACATCAGAGAGTGGGGTCTTTGATCTGTGAAATACCACAGAGTTGATATATAAGGTGATTACTCAGTGTACTGCTCAGTACGTTGGATAAAAATGTGAGCAAGGGGTGTCCAGGACAGGGGGATGGTTACAAACTCAGAGACAAAGCAGATAGGCTCTGGATTGGAAATAATGAAAGAGATCATTACTTGGCCAAGTTAAGAGTTCATACAGAGCCCAAAAGGATAGGACCACCGACTCCTTGGATCATCTGCAATGGGAACAGAAGGCCGTCATGATGCAAGCTCTTGTATCCAGCATGCCATTGAGATGGGGCAAAGTCTGGGTGAAGACAGAGTGGTAACAACCATATCATTGCCATTTAAGACCATATTTAGCCAGTATCCTGTGCCATGTACGAGCTGCCATTTGGTTATAAGGAAAAGAACAATGTAAATGTGTGACTCTTATGGTTAAATTACAAAGCAAAAGTTCTAGAGCCAATGCAGACAGGTCTGCCCATTCCAGGTTAACCCATTGTTGCTATGACAGAATTCTGGAACCAATAAGTTGGCGTTGCTCTTCTTCAAAGTACAGCTGCAGATTTGAGAGTCCCAGACCGCCACCCCACCTGCAGCTTAGTCTGACAAAGAGTGGCAAACCTTATGTGTAGAGGTTTTCTATTCCAAGGAAACTTGGAAATCTTTCTGTTCCAAGTAGCCCATATTGCAGATGGAATATGGAGACAGCAATTGAGGTAAATATAAAACTTTGGGAGCCTGATTCCAAGATAATTAATTTGCTGCAAATCCTAGCAAAAGGGGAAGGCTGCCCATAGTTGATGGGAAGGGAAAGAAGTTGACTGCCAGGACTTAGGTTTTGGTTTCATTCGGTTCATAAAATTGGTAGAGAGAAGTACAGGAAGCTGATTGGCTGACATGACATTCCAGACATGCTTTTTATGTTTGCTTGCACGCATGTGCAAGAAACATTGCCACCATATGAGAATTCGTAGGTGTACCTCCCTACTTCCAATGACCTGCTGCCTTTTGCAGGCACTGCCCCACCGCACCAATGAATGTAACAGCTGTCTATGACAGCATTTGCAAATGCAGCAGCGTACAGTTGCAAGAACGAGCCGCAGCGTGTATGCAATTTGAATACTGCCGCCGTTGGCAGTATGCAAAGTGCCCCCACGCCGGCACTGCAGTGCAAGAGCCGTCACAGATAGCTCCTCCCCCAATTGGGTCAGGCAACACGCTGGGAGCCCACCCCAGCGTGCACACACATGCTCCCCTACCCACACACACAGAGGAAATGGCTGGGGGAAGCCCAGTTCCCCATCGCTCCAGTGCCCCCAAAATATCTCATAAGTGCATGCTGGGAGCCCACCCCAGCATGGCAAACGCCTGTTTGGTAGCCCCCAAACACACTTCAGGTGCCACGCTGGGAGCCCACCCCAGCGTGGTAAAGCTCTCTATGGCTGACGGGGGTGCCGAATCCCCCGTCGGTTCTGCTGGTCCCCCAAAACACCTTCCAGCTGCCACGCTGGGAGCCCACCCCAGCATGGCAAATGTCCTGCGTCATCTTTCTACAAGAAAAGAAAAACCTACAAAGAAAAAACGGTCCCATGCTGACTGTCTTGACCCCCCTCTCCCACCCGCACCCACTGTCTGTGCACCCTGCCTCCCCACACACCCTCATCACCCCATACTTACCTCCAGAGTCTGGCGCGACGATCTTCGGTGGACCGGGAACACGTCTGCACTCTTCAAAGCCGACTGTGAACTGAGGAAATGCCAGTAAGCTGTATAATGGAATAAATAGGGTTTTTTCAACTTTGATGCATATCTCAGGCATTTTTTGGAATTTTTTCACCAAATTTTCAACATGGGGTTTTTTGGACCCCACCTCATGAATTCTGTCACTGTCACTTTGTTAATCAGCCCTGAAAGGTGATTTTGCGGTCACTGCGTGAAACCACCTTTCAGGACTGATGTACGAAATGACAGTGTCACAGTTCATGAGATAGGCCCCCAAAAACCCTATGTTGAAAATTTGGGAAAAAAATTCCCAAAAATGACTATTTACGAGCATGCAATGCGCAGTTCCTACTCAACTTGTAAGTTCGTGAATTTTTAATATTTTCACTCCAGATTTTCAACATTGTCATTTTACCACACCTCCTTATGAGCAGTACAACTGTCTTTTTTCACATCTCCCCCAAAATGTGTTTCTGTGCATGTAATGCGCAATGGCGCAGTCGGTGTACGAAATCAATGTTTGGGACAGATTAAGAAAATCACAGTGACACTGTTCATGAGCAGAGGTATTAAAATGGCTATGTTGAAAATTTGGCAAAAAAAATTCCCAAAAATGACTGTTTTACAAGCGTGCGTTGCGCAGTTCCTACGCATGCTCGTAAGTTTACAAATTGTTAGTATTTGCACTCCAGATTTTCAACAATGCCATTTTACCACACCTCCTTATGAGCAGTACAGCTGCCATTTTTCACATCTCCTCCAAAATGTGTTTCCATGCATGTAGTGCACAACGGCACAGTTGGTGTGCAAAATCAATGTTTGGGACAGATTAAGAAAACCACAGTGACACTGTTCATGAGCAGAGGTCTTAAGATGTCTATATTGAAAATTTGGTGACAAAAGTCCATAAAATGACTGTGTTACGAGTGAGCATTGCGCTGTTTCCATGCACCCTCATAAGTTCATGAATTTGCAATATTTTCAGTCCAGATTTTCACTACTGTCATTTTTCCACACTTCCTTATGAACAGTACAGCTGTAATTTTTCACAACATGGCCGAAATGTGTTTTCACACTTTCTGTGCAGAAATGCGTGGTTGCAGTGGGAAATCACTGTTCGGGACAGATTACGAAAATCACAGTGACACTGTTCATGAGCGGAGGTCCCAAAATGCCTGTGTTGACTATCTGCTGTAAATAATCCCCAAACTAAATACATTAAGGGTGTGCGTTGCGCAGTTTCTATGCACGCCCGTGGCTTCACCAGTTTTTTTACTATTTTCACTGCAGATTTTCAACATTACCATTTTTTACACCTCCCCATGAACAGTATAGCTGTCATTTTTCACATCCTGTTCGAAATGTGTTTTCGCACCTGTGGTGCCAAATGCCATAGTCACTTTGCTAAATCAGCTTTCGGCTAACAAACTGATATTGCCACTGTTCATAAGGTGGGGGTCACAAAAAGCCCATGTCGAAAATTTGGAGTGAAAATACCAACGAACGCCTGAGGCGTTAGGGTTTGTGACCATAACGCCCCACCCTGTAGAGACTGACAGGCATCAGGGGTGTAACTTTGGATTGTCCCCTGTAATGCTCATACCATTGCACCCCCACTCACACCCTGCAGCCAGTGAGAGGCATCAAAGTGTGCCTTGGACTCTTCGGCCCCAAAGTTCACCCCATTCTCCTATACTGCACCCATCTCACCGTATTTTCTGATGGAATGGGGTAAGAATAAGGGCCAAACACCCGAGGTGCACTGTGACACTTGTCAGTGTCTGCAGGATAGGGTGTGGTGAAATGGCATGGCCATTATGCCTAACGACCCAAAGGCACACCCCACCAATGCCAATGCCAGCAAGCAAACATTTGGCATTAACAAATGCTTGTTTATTTTATTATACCACAGTAAATAACAAGGCCCACTAGAAGTAACCTATTTAATTACTGGAATCCATGAGCCAAAGATCTGATGCAATAATGTAGCTGCAGTTTTTTTCCCATAGGGAGTGGCACTCTGTTTTCTTCAGTGACTGAAACTCAGTCAAACCACAAAAAAAGAAGCATGTTAACAAACAACAACAACAAAAAAAACCCCAGAAACAATAACTAACCATAAGCTATGCCTTATCCTGGACCCGGATGGATCTGTTCTCACCCAACTCTTTGGTGGTCTCTTGCTCTAGGTTCCAACTGGCAGAAAGTAAGGCCACTGGCACTTTCATAAAACATGCTACCACAGATGGAAGAGTGCTGCTGACAAGACCACAAGGATATGTCGGTCATGACCCACCACAGTCACGCTTTATAGGAGTTGGGAAAGTGGGAGGGAGTCAGCTGAATGAATGAAGGAAAGTGAATGGTGGGTGGGAGACACAATCCTGCAAAAAATAAATAGAAAAGGGGTGGCAGACAAAACTTGGAAAGTTGTCTCTATCTCCAGTGCCCCTGCTAACAATTAAACAGAGAGAATATTTTACTTCAAAAAGAAAAACTTTTAATACTTGTTATTTTTTTTTAAAGTTACAATATTTCTCAACATATACCCATTTCATGAGTACAATAACATGCTACAGTGTGTGGTTTAATCAAAATAAATGCACTTCTAGGGGCACCAAGGCATGCAGCCTGCAGCCTCACGCCTTACCATGTCCCTGGTTTGCCATTTATTCAGACCAAACCACACCCTATTGTATGTTATTGGTTATTTACATCCCAACAGGGAGCCAATGAGTTAGTAGAGACCACACTGCCTGGATAGAAGTATCAAGGGAGGAGAGATTTAGAAAAATATAATTAGCATGCAATGCAATACAGTGCTCTGTGCCATTGTCTGAAACTTAGCCCACAAGCCCCACATCCTGTCATATGGTCTGAGCCTATGACTTGATCCAGATTGTGAATAATAATGGGGAAAGTGGGCAGCCTGGACTGGTGCCCCTTGACAAGCCAAGGAAAGAACAGAGGTGGCTGTTAGTTTGCACTTGTGCTCTAGGTTTAGAATAAATTGTAAAAATAGGATCTACAAATGGGGAGGAAGTAAAACCAGAGGAGTGTGGTGCCAAGAAAGATCCAAGAGGCTCAGTCAAACGCTTTCTCCATGTCAAGGCTAAGAGTGAGAAAAGAGAAACCAGAGTGGGAAGCATAGTGGAGGAGAGATAGAGTCCAACAGATACTACGCATGGTCTGGTGAGATCAGACAAAGCCAGTCTGATTCACAAGTATTATTGAAGGAAGGGGTGCATCCAGTCTGTGGGCCAGCATTGACATAAATCATTTATAATTAGTACTAAGAACTGATATCGGCCAACTCAATTCACAGAATTCTGGGGCCTTCCCAGGTTTCAGAATGACTGAGATGACAGTAACGCTCCAAGAGCATGAAGGAAGAGAACCTTCTAAAAGAGAGTTGAAGATACCAAGGAAGAGGGAAGAAAGTTCTGGGGAAAAATTTTTAATGAACTCAGCTAGGTTCCCATCCAGTCCTGGGCATTTATCTTGTATAAGGCATTAAAGGACACCTGTAACTGTTCTGAGGTAAGGGGAGCCATCAGTGTGGCAGCTGCTTCAGGGCTGAGACTGGGAAGATGGAGATAATTTAGAATGATCAGCATGGTTTCCATCGCAGACAGATGGCCTGCAGAATAAGCTGCATGTAAAACTCAGAAAAGGCTTCTGTGATCGAGCCTACATCCCAGGTGAGAAGATCCAAAACTGGCTATCGAAGTTTCAGTACGGAGGCTTGCTAGTGGTGCCCAAGCACCCTGTGCACCAAGAGGCATGCTGCTTTGGGGCCATCATCATAATTCATTTGGTGCAGATAGTGAAGTGCCTTTTTTGTCTGGGAAAGGGCCAGATTGTCCAGTTTCTTCTCCACTTGGATCAGCTAGGGGGATCTACTAAGGTGCCCTGTTCATGTTGGTTTGTAAAAAAAGAGTGTTTTAAAAAGCTTATCTCGTGTGCTTGCCTCTCCTTCTCTTTACAGGTTGCATAACTTATCTAGTGACCTCTCAGCACTGCTTTGAGAGTATCCCAGAGAACCAAGGGTGATACATTTGGTGTATCATTGAAGGACAGTCTCTTAGATATGGTCCCTTACATATTTCAAAAATTCTTCATTTTTCAAATAGGAGTCAAATCTCCAACCAGTTTTTTTATGGAGTAGGCCCAAATGTATATCTATGAACACTGGGTCATGATCAGAAAATGTAATGGGCCTACTAGAGCAGGAGGGCTCCTTGTGGAGGTCTTCACCGTGCATAAAAACATAGTCAATATGACTATACGTCCAGTGAGGGTGGTTAAAGTGTGTGTAATTAATGAAGAAAGGGATAAAGTTCTCTCCAGAGACCTGTCCACCCCAGGGAAGATAACAAGCACCAAAAATATTTATGTGCTGGAGGTACTGGAGTTCTCACAGAAGCTGTGGAGTCCTTGTTTTGGTTCATGTACAGGTTACTATCCCCAGCCAGGAAGAGATTCTCACGGACTAACTGCATCTTTTTTTCTCATTTGATGGCAGCAAAAACTCAGGCTTTTTTAATGGGGTTACTCAGGCCACTAACATTGACCGAGTATTTGTTTGGCTTAGTGGGGCCTATTCCTTATTATAGAAATCAGAGACAAGCAGATGCATACTCTTTTCTTTCACTTCCACACAAACCTAAGGAAACTCCTTCCTATTGCCAGTGGTCCAATTAGTTGCTGAAAAGGGCACCAGGGTACCGACTTGTATGAGCCGGTACAGACTGGGTACAGTAATAAACTAACCAGTTGCTGACAGAACAATATAAACTACAAAACAAAAACAACACATATGGGGAACTATGTCTAACAGGCTTACACGCCGATGTACTTCTAAGACAGCGGCTCTCTAAGAAGAGTAACCCTGTGACTTGATGGCAAGCTGGTACTATAGTAGCTAGTAAGTCAGGAGGAAGGTAAAGTCTCAGGTGGACTTTAGTCTTTGAGGAACAGTGCTTCTAGGGTAGTCCAGGAGGGGAGTGTAAGGGGAAAGGACCAATGTCAGGGTGGTCAACGGATGAATTAACTATTGGTGACATGTTTAATCACCACGTGTTTAAGAAGTCACCCAAAAGGAACAAACAGAGGGCTCGGGTTCCATGGAGGATGATAGGAATGAAACCCTCTGGCAACCTAGGAAAAGCAGACGGCCTTATGCAGCTCAGTTCTCAGAGGGTAAACCAGCATGCTGCAATAATCAGTCTGTCAGTGTCTTGGAGTTCAAAAGTTCAAATCAGAGTTCTGCATCCCTGTGTAGTCCATCCTGAAGGTCCCCTGGGACCAACCCACCCTCCTGATGGATACAACATCCATGGTGAGCTGTGCTGGCTAAGAAGAACAGTCATGGAACAAATGAGACAGCAAGCTGAGGGGGGTAGAGAGCAAGGAGAGAAGAGGTACATCAGAACCTATCTCTTAGGGCCCATGAGCAGTGATCCCCACTGGCGGTCTAGGAATGAGAATAATTAGCAAAATGGGGGGGAGCAGGATACCCTATCCCAGATGTAAAGGCCTCAGGCCTGAGGTCAGGAGTCAGTTATCATGGTGAACCAAAGCTAAGCCATATAAGAAGGTTAAGGAGCACAGTCTTTGCCCACCTTATTGTAGTACATAAATACCCATCAGGGTGCTTGCCCCAATAAGCAACGGCATTAGCCATTTTCAGGATGGGGGGGCAACAGCCTAGTAGACATCTGAAACCTTTTGTGAGTAGTGCAGCTTCGTGGCTGTCCACCTATTTGCACACCCCAGCTTGAGCAAGATAATTGCACAAGACAAAGGGGCAATCATCCTGTGCTCCAGGTGTTGAAGGCACTATTTAACAAAGAGCAAGGCAAACTTATCAGCTATGGAAACACCGAACAAATAATATTTGTACTCCAGCCTACTGCTCCCATCCATTGAGCCACTATAGTATGCCCAAGATGGGCAGCATAAAAGCTGTCCCCAACCCATGTGGGCCACTGCCCATGGAGTTCCCAGATTATTGTTCACTGAACACCCCAAGTCAACGGCTAACCCCCAAACATTGAACCCAAATTAAGAAAAGCCAACACATCAGAAGCTTACCACAGTGTCCACCAGGAGAACCCGAAAAAGGATATAAGTCCACTACAGGGATGTATTTATATGTCCTGTTGCTCAGCAGGGTCAGGGTCTTTCTGTAGCACCTGTAACTACACCACAGTTTCCTTTATTGCATCTGACATGCAGTGCTTTCGATCAGGGTCAGCCACCATACAGGCCTCATGCTGTAGCCACCGTGTTAGTGTCTCCAACTGCCTATGGTCTGCTGAGATTCCTCAATCCTGCAATCCCTTCATGGCTTCCTCAGCTGATTCAGAATGTTGCTGGCCCTCAGGAAAGAAAACCAGCAGCCTGACAGGGTAGAGTTTTGACATTTTAATTGTTATTTATGGAGATCCTGCAAGATCTCCATATTTACTGTCTTTTTTTTTCTTGTCAAGGGGGGGATAGTCGTTATCAAACTAGACTCACAGGGTACCGCAGGGTTCAGTACTGGGTCCAGTCCTTTTTAATGTCTGTATAAGTGACATTGCAGAGGGACTGGTAGGAAAAGTATGCCTCTTTGCAGATGACACAAAGATCTGCAACATGGTTGATATACAAGGAGGCGTGGAAAGGATGAGAAGGGACTTGGCAAGGTTGGAGGAATGGTCAGAAGTATGGCAGCTTACTTTCAATGCAAAGAAGTGCAAAATAATGCACCTGGGAAACAAAAACCCAGGGGAAGATTACACAATGGGGGGAGGTAGTGACAACAACAAAAATGGAAAGGGACCTGGGGGTAATCATATCAGATGACCTTAAGGTTAGCAAGCAATGCGAGAAGGCAGTAGGGAGGGCTGGGGTATACTGGGATGTATAGGGAGAGGCATCATCATCAGAAAACAGGAAGTTGTTATCCCTCTGTACAGACAGTTGGTGAGACCCCATCTGGAGTTCTGTGTCCAGTTCTGGAGACCCCATCTCCGCAGGGACATACACAGGACAAAGGCAGTCCAGAGGAGGGCAACTAACATGGTGCAGGGTCTGCAAGAGAAGCCATACGAAGAGAGACAAAAGGAGCTTAATATGTACTGTATACCCTTGAGGAAAGGAGGGAGAGGGGGGACATGATAGAAACTTTTAAGTACCTTAGTGGAATCAACAAAGTCCAAGAGGGTAGCATCTTTCAGTAAAAGAGATGTGTAAGAACAAGGGGGCACAATTTAAAGATATGGGGGGGTGGTTCGGGGCAATGTGAGGAAGTATTTTTTTCACAGAGAGGGTGGTGGACTCATGGAACAGCCTTACTGAGGAGGTTGTGGGGTCTAAAACTGTGAGAGAATTCAAGAATACATGGGACAGGCATAAGGCAATTCTTGTGGGGGGTAAGAAGAAATAGGCTGTTGGTTAACTAGGATCTGCAGCTTACCCTGTAGGTAGGGAAATGGCCAGACTAGGAGGGCCAAGTGGTCCTTATCTGCCATCAAAGTCTATGTTTCTATGTTTCTATTGTTGAAAGGGACCTCTTTCATTTGCCAGGCCCTTAGTAACAGGTTGTGTTTAGTGGACTGTGATAGAGTGGACCCGCCTGGCAGGGTCCATTGGCTTAGGGCCCAGTGCATGCTGAGTTTGCTTTATCTCTAGGGGAAAGGCTGGGTTCAACTGTGGTCAAAGTGGCAGAGGCAAAGTGTAACACAAGGAATCTAACCAGAGTGTGGCAGGTTCCAGTGCCAGACTGCCCAGAATTGTACCATCCTAGAATATCAGCTTGGAGCCTCAGCTGCTTCACCCACTGACCTGTGCAGTGTGAGTGTTCACTCTCCTGTGTGGTGTAAGCCTCCTTATTTGTTTACCTGTAACTTTGAAGCACCGATTGCATACTACCCACCTGCTGCAATTCACGCACTGTTCACCCAACTACAAGCCCAATCATGGTGGTAGCAGCACCACGAGTGGCCAGGGATGAGTTGCTTTAAAAGCTGCAACTTTCCTGCTGATGTGGCCACAGTGAAGTGCAGAGGCAAAGTGTAGCACAAGGGGTCTGACCACAGTGTGACAGATTCCAGTGCCAGACTGCCCAGAATTGTGTCATCCTACAATATCAGCTTGGAGCCTCAGCAATGCTTCACTCACTGACCTGTGCAGTGTGAGTGTTTGCCCTCCGGTGTGGTGTAAGCCTCCTTATTTGCTTACCTGCAACTTAGAAGCACTGATTGCATACCACCCACCGGCTGCAATTCACAAACAGTCCATCAGAGTACAAGCCCAATCCTGGTGGTAGCAGCACTATGAGTGGGCAGGGATGAGTTGACTCAAAAGCGCACCTTCAGCTAATACGACAGCATCAAAGCGGTGACAGTGAAATGTAGAGGCAAAGTGTAGCACAAGAAGTCTGATCAGAGTCAGACTGGGAAAGACTGGCCATTACTCTGTGCAAGTACAGCCAAAAGTGATTTCTTGGTGTCATTAACTTTGTAGTGCTTCACTTTAACATTGTTTGCAACTTTAATTTTTATAGCTAAAAGCTTTACTCTTGGGCCCAGATATTCAAAAGGGATGTGCCATGCGCAACAGAGATGTGCCAGCACAAGTACGAAAATGTGCCATTGTGCGATATTCAGCGGGAGGCAACTGCGCTGCTCAAGTTGCAATGCGTAAGAGTGCAATGGTAATGAATGCATGTGCAACCGTAGGGGGAGGAACCATGAATAAATGGCACAGTGCGATATTCAACAGCATGCGCTATGCACAATAGGGGAGCTAGCGGAAGTTGCGCGATAGTGAAAATGATCCAAAATAAAAAGGAACAAGAGAGAGGTGCAAGAACGCTACAGGGAAGCCAGAGGTAGGAGCGAGGTGACAGCAACCACAAACAGGGTAGCAGTGAGTGGGACTGTGAAGGAGCAGGACAGGGCACACCTGGGAACACACAGGAACAGGACAGGAGTGGGGAGCCTGTGCTACTTGTGCAGGACAGACAGGGTAGTTCCACAGTGTACTGAGGGCAGTGGCAGTAGGCAGGACAGCCAAAGGCCTGAGGTGTACCCGGTGCAGGGGAAGCATTACAGAGGACAGCGGGGGGAACGGGATAACAGCTGCCGGGGGGGAGGGACACCAGCCAGGGACATGGCCAGTGCCACCTTCCTGATGGAGGCAGTAATGAGGGGTGTGAGAAGGCAGGCAGCGGGGGGGGGCACAGCCATGGAAGGGCCCGTTGGTGGTATGCCCCCAACAGTCAGTACCGAACCCACACCACTTTGGAGCACTACACCGACACAGAGATTATGGGCTGGTATCACCTGAACCAGGTGATCCTGAGGCAGCTCTGTGACTTGTGCAGTGATGAGATGCAGGCACCCATACGATGGAGCCATGCTCTGTCAGTGGAGACAAAGGTGACAACTGTCATGTGCTTACTCACCATGGGCACCTTCCAGAGACCAACAGGGGACACAACAGGCATAACCCAGTCAGCCACGTCACGCCTATTCACACAATTCCTCAGCGCACTGCTGCCACATGCTGCAGAGTACATCCATTTCCACAGCACACAGGCGGAGTGCACAGCACACATACAAGAGTTCCACAGGGTAGCATGTATGCCTGGCATGCTCGGGGCCATTGACTGCACCCATGTGGCCATCCGCACGCCCCCTGGCCCGGATGGTGTTGCATACATCAACCGGAAGGGTTTTGCTAGCATTAACTGCTAGGTGGTGTGCGATGTCAGGGGGCGCATAACCAATGTCTGTGCCATGCACCCGGGGAGCACATGATGCCTTCATCTGGCACCAGTCTGCACTGTGCCACAGGTTCGAGAGTGGGGACATCCCTACTGGCCACCTGGTAGGTGAGTATGCACATCATGCAGGATGACATGGGCAGCAGCAGGGGGGTTGCATAGTCAGAGGTGTCATGGGTACTGGCCTTGACGGCCCATGGCAGAGTGACACAGACCAGCATACTAATGTCCACCCTCTACACACAGGTGACAGTGGCTACCCACTCCATTCCTGGCTGCTCACACCATACCGGCGTCCCGCGACCCCATCACAGCAACGGTACAATAAGGCACATGCCACCACATGTAATGTCATCGAACGGGTGTTCAGGATGCTGAAGGCATGTTTCTGGTGCCTGGACACATCTGGCGGTGCCCTACAGTACAGCTCCTTGAAGGCCTGTGGGCTATTTCTGGCCTGTTGCATCCTGCACAACATGGCCAACGACTGTGGGATAGCTGTAGAGGTCAAAGAGGGGGACAGCGATGGGGACGATGAGGACGCTGGTCCAGACAGTGATGGGCAGCCACCTTCTGGGCGAAGGTACCCCCACCTGATCTGGATGGCACAACTGCACCGGGAAGCCATCACAGAGGAGCACTTTGGCCAACACAGGTAGGTCATGGTGCCATGTGTAACCACCAATGGCAAGGGCACAACCCACAGAGAGGCATGGATGAACCCCAGGGATGGATGGTGGCATGGGAATGGGTCTGAGCGTGGAACTGCACACGCCGTCAGGGATGGGCAAGGCCAAACAAGACACGCGCTCATGCACACACACACACACACACACCACAAGACATGCACAAGGGGTATAAGGCACACCAACCCCAACTGCAACCCCTAGCCACACACAGGTCCCCACATGACCACGCCCAGTGGGCGTCACTGTGTATGTCTCAGATGCTGGACACCACTGCACACTGGTGGACAGCGCAACGCAAGCATCATCATGCACATGCCACAGTGGCCAACAGCCGGGAGGGTGTGTACATGGACCGTGTGTGCGCAGGGCCGGGTACCCCACCCGTGCATTGCACGGTGCACAACACACTGCTCACAGGGCAGCGGCAGACAGTGGCCATGGTGGGAGACAGGTCAGTCACACAGCACAGTGCCATGGCCGCCACAGATGCGTGGGTGGCCCCGCTGAGACCTGCCAGCCATGCAAGGCTGACCATTGGTCTCATAAGGTGGCACCGATGGTCTCCCAGGGGTGATACTGCGGGAATGCATCTGTGTTCATGCAGGGGTCTGCAGCTCACCAAACATGCCTGTGCCAGGTGTGCTCGGTATGCCCACAGCCGAACCCGGTGTCGACATGGAAGGTGTCACACAATGCCGGGAATGGGTGGTGGACGTGACACTGTGCGGTGTCAGTGGCGCATGGGCAATGGACTGGGTGCCCAAAGTGGCCATGACAGCAGTGATTGCATGTGTCTGCCTGTCAATGGCAGTGGTCACATCCTCCCGCTGCCGGGCCATCTCTGCCAGGAGCAGACCATGGTCCCTGCTGCACCACTCCTCTGCCTGACACGGAACCACACTGAGTGCATCAACCACCATCACAAGCCGCAACTGCTGATCCACTGAAGCCTGGAGTAGGCAGCTGTGCTCATCAAACAGGTCATCCGCCTGATCAGCATGCTGTCCCTCATGGTGTTCCTGGCCATGCCGGGCAGCACCCATTGAAGATGGACACTGCACACCAGAGCCATGCCGGGGCACATCCACATGCGGTGCACTGATGCCGCCACCCTACACTGTCCCCCCGTCACCATTGGCCGACTGCTGGCACTGCCCCTCTGCCCACCGGTCACCAGGGCTCACCGGTGCTGTCACAGCAGCCGCAACAGCTCCACCAGCCTGGATGCACACCAGTGCTGCCCCACTGGGACATACAGGCACAGACTGGGACTGTGATGTCATGCAGGCCTCCACGGTGGCACCACTCATGGCTATGTCCGTGCCGTTCCTGGCTGTGGGACCATTCTGCATCCCAAACGCATCACTGTCCAGGATGTGTGATGCATCATCACCGGTGCCTGATCCAGCACCAGTCCGTGTCCCAGCATGCTGGAATCTTTGGCTGCTGTCATGCTGGGACACAGGCAGGTCCTCGTCCGCACCAGCACCACCATCTTCAGTCCAGACAGACAGGCAGGTATGCGGTTGTCCTGACCCTCGGATACCTGTGGAGGTGGATGGGTGCTCCTCCGTGTCCAGGGCCTCACCCACGGTGGACACACCCACCACAGCTGACCCTTGTAGATGCTCAGGAGCTGTAAGGGAACACAGTAGCATTAATGTCTCTGCCCTACCCTGTGGCATTCCCCCCACCTCCCACACAGTGACAGCACAGGACCTACCATGCAGTGACGGGCTGCCACCCATTTGGAAGCCACCACCCGGAACGCCCTGTATGGCACAATGCCACATGCTGCTAGCCATCCGCTCCTCCTGTGGTGTGAGGCGTGGCACAGCCGGCTGTCCACCACCGGTTGCAGCACATGCTGCCCTGATGGCAGCCACCTTGTCTTTAATTCTCCTCTTGTCGGTGCAGACCTTCTTTTTACATTCCTGCACAGACCGCTGGTGGCTGCCATGCAGGTTCATGGCATGCGCAACCTCACCCCATGCCGCAGCTCGGGCCTGTGGTGTTCCCCGCTGTCCACTGAGCAGCATTTCCCTATCGAGGTAGGCCTCAAACAGGGCATCTGATTCTGCCTGGGTGAAGTTGGCCCTCCTCCTTCTACAACGTCCCTGTTCCTCCTCTTCCTCATGTTTGGTCATTATGGAGCCTGTGGGAATGACAGGTGTTACCTTTGATTGTGCAGTCCCATGCATCTCCCACACACCACAGTCCACACTTCCAAACAGCATGCAATCCACCACAACAGACTGCAATACCAAACTATGGCCTCTGCAGCCCCATGTCACATTTATATAGCGCAAGGCATGCAAATGAGGTGAGGTGCAACTTTAAGTGGATGCTAATGCAGTAGCTGTGCCATGGAATTGCTGATGAGCTGATTTGCATATGCTGGCTGAATATCACACTGTTGCGCCTTGCGCAATTGTGTTGAGCGTGCTCAGGCAAAGGCGCAGCTCTGTGATGTGCGCAGTAGGCAACGCACGGTGCATGCCCAGGATGCTGATGCCGACGCCTGCTGTGCTGCTGATGTGCTGAGTGCGGGAGGCAGTGCAGAGTATGGCCACCACTGTGCCAGTGGTGCTAGTGTGCTGTTCACATGTATGGAGCTCGTGCCCTGGAGCGCCATTGGCACCATGGTGCCACAGCACAGTAGGCCACTGCAGGGTGTCACACACAGGCACCCTACCGTGCTACATGCAGGGAGTCCCAGTCGCGCTGTGGTGGTCTGTGCATGACAGACCCTTGACCCTGCAGTTGACCTTTGCCCCTAGGCACCATGCATCCACATGGGTGCACCCCATTGCGCTGTTCAGTGACAGTGCGATGGGGAATGGCAGCGCTGTACCGCGCAGCATCTGCACATGGCGGACATGTGCTACAGAGTGCCATTTTGTGATCCTAGCTGCAGTAGACATGGCACGGAGGCTAGCAGCTTTGTGGAGCCCTCTGGAGCTGGCCAGTTTGGTGGCCATTGTAGAGCCCCATGCTGGGGCCCTGTTTGGGGATGACCCTTTAGATAGGGCAAGGAGTGCTGTGTGGGAGGAGGTGGCAGAGGCACCAGAGGAGGCCTCTGGGATCACCTGAACATCTGAGCAGTGTCGCCACTGCTATGGGGCCCTCCGGTGGAGGGACCCAGACAGGCTTGCCCAGCTATGGGCATGCGCCAGGCGAGGCGCAGTGCCACGTCCATGTAGGTGCTCCATCCATACACTGGTAGCATCTATCTAGGTATTGCGGTGGGCATGTGTCCACCACACAGGGGAGGGTGGCCGTCCAGTGTGGGCAGTGGTGGAGATGGTGGTGGGGTTGCGGCATGGCTGGGCTGTGCAGGATCACAGACATGGGGGGGCCTTTGCTACTGGTTTGTACTGATGTTCCCCTCTCCATGTTTGCACCCTAGGCCCTGAGGAGAGGCACCGAGCCCGAGAAGCACGGGCACGCTGTGAGGAGGAGGCTGCCCGGCAACAGGCATGAGCTTGTGGACCCATACCACATCAGCTCCCAGATGTTGCGGATGCAGGTGAGTGCCTTTCTTCCAGGATATTCTGTGCATGCTGTGTTGTGGGGTAGGCGGCGGGGCATGGCCACCATCCATTGACATCACTGATATTCACGCCACATGGTACACTCAACACTGTCCTGTGGCACTGCACGTGTGGGTGTGCATTGCTGGTGGTCCATGCATGCACTGGGTACATGGCTGTTCCACTGCCTTCACACTGCTTAGCCAAGTCACTGTACAGCCATGGTGGTGCTGTGTGGGACTTGAGTGGTAGATGTGTGCAGCAGTCCGCATGGCTGTGTGTGCCTGGGTAGGCAGGTCTTGTGGACACGATTACTGTGGGTGGTTGCACACCATCACAGGGGCATGGCCCACAGCTGTATGCCATGCACAATGGGTGGGCTGCAGGGGGATGGACATTCACACATATTGACTCTGCTCCCTTGTCCTAGGTGGACGGTGAATGATGGCCATCGAAAGGGCCATGCAGGAGCTCTTGCAGCTGGCCAGAGCATCGATGGAGATCCTCCAGGGCTTGGAGCGGCACAGGGTCAGGAGGCGGAGGAGTAGTAGGTGCCACAGAAGTGGATAGCGGGGCAGACGATAGGCTCTCCATGCCCCCAGAATCACCCTACCCCTGGACCCCCCTCACACCCCTTCTTCTTTCTCCCATTTGTTCACCCCTGTCCCTTATCCACCCCCATCTGGTATGTGGCCCTTCCCCCCCCATTGTACATATTTGTAAATAGTTTTGTTTCTCACCTCTATTCAATACATTTGTTTTGTTATGACAACTGTGTTGGTCTATGGTTTGCAGTGGGCTACAGGTGCTCAGCTGCAGTGGTGTGCATGGCGTCAGGGGTGGTGCAGGCATGGGCGTGTGTGTTTGTCCAGAAGGGAACCACCTATGGTGTGGGCGGGGGAATCAGTCACTGTCTGTGGTTTGTGTGTTGTTCACTGTGCACTGGATGCCTGTGTGCAGTGGTCCACGGTGCATGCACTGTGTCCATGGTGCCACTGTCAGACCGTCCATGGCCTGTGCAGCTGGCATGCTTGCATGTCTGTGATATGCACGGTCTGCTGGCATGTTAGTGGTGGCTGTCCGTGCTGGACAACCACTGTACCCAGCACAATGCCAGGTTGCTTCTTGTCACAGGTATGGTGCACGTCTGCCTCTGGTGGCACTGTGGCCTCCACTATTGTTGTCCCCCTCCATGCTGTCGCTTGTGTATGTTGCAGGGGATGTGCTCCACTGTCTGTCACTTGTGCTGTGGCCGTATGCTGGTGGTGTATGGCTTCATGGTGCATGCGCAGGGTGGCTGGTACTCCTGTGCCATGGAGGGGTGCTAGCTGTGAGTACACGGCTGCCATGGCCACATGCCAGCGGGTTTGTTGACCCGCTACTGTGTCCCTGTGTTGATGTGCCCTTGGGTATGGGTGGGTGTTTGTCCATGCACTGAGTTGCATCCTGTATGGTGCATGCTTCCATGCACCACTGTGGGAATCTGTTCTGGCTGTTGTGGCCAGTGCTGGGATGGGGTGTGTCCTTGGGAGGGTGTGCAGGGTGCTGTACTGCAGGTGGTGGGGTCCGGGGCAGGCCCTGTCACATGTGGGGTACCTCGTGTGCCAACACATGGTCGGTCTCTCAGCTGTACCTTGGTGAGGGGCCGTGCAGGGAAGCACTGTGTCTGCAGTTGTTGCATCATTGACTGCTGCCGCCCACTGCAGGGTGCTCACGGTGGGGCTGCCTTGCATAGCTCCATGGTGCACAGGGTTGCATTGTCACAATGGGGGTGGTGGCATGCATGGGGTGTCCTGCACTGTTGGGCACTGCTCCTGGGCAGGGTGTCTGGGGATCGCTGTGCAGGGTGTGCTCTACATTGATGGGATGGTGTAGCACAGGGTGGCCAGACCTCCTTGTGTGCTGGTCACATCTTGCCAGGGGGTGTGCTAGGGCACCATGCCCCGGCTGTGGGATTGTTGCTGGTGTCCATGGGCCGGTGGTTCTTCCAGCTTTCCTCAGGTTGTGCAGTTCATGGGGTGTGGGGGGCAATGTCTGTTCTGCTGTGTGCTCCTCTGCCCATATCTTCCATGGGTGGTGGACCCCTGCATCCTGTCCCTGCGCATCTCTGGTTGTGCTGATGCGCTGCTACCCTGCTCCACTGTGCATCCCTGGTTGTGCAGTTGCGCATCAGACCTGCGCCACTGTGCATCCCTGGTTGCGCCATTGTGCAGTTAGCACGATATTCAGTTGTGTGGTGAAAGTGCATCTTGGCCTACGCAGTTTTTGAATATCGCACATGTTGCGCATAGGCACATTGTAATTGCGCCTGCTCCTGCTATTGCACTACTTTGTGGCGCAGTTTGAATATCTGACCCTTGGTGTTTTTTGTTGCTGCCTTATTTTAACTCATTTTCCTGCAGCTTTGATTTTGTTCCTAGGCTTTCTGGCAATTTGAAATTCCATTTAAAGATTGCTTTAGATGTCATTTGGCCTTCATAGCCAATTTGATTTGTTAATTTATATGCAGATATTCTTTATATTATTTGGTCTGTTATTTTTATTTAGATGGCCTCTTAAACAGTTACTTGTTATTAACAAGTCTGTATTTATTTGAGGCAGTTCTGGAGTGCAAGTCTTTAATTTTGTTGGTTTCTGCTACAGTCTTTGTAGACCTGACTAAGGCCTTCGATCCAGTCTCCCTTCTGAAAAAACTTGAGGTAGCAGGGCTTGCTCCCCCGCCCCGCCATCTAATGGCTTAAATCATACCTTGGAAACAGGACTCAATCTATTAGGATAGCAAGGTCCACATCCACCCCCTCCCCATACTCATTGGTGTCCCCCAAGGCTCTATCCTTGGTCCCATTCTATTTTCCCTATTTATAAATGACCTCCCTTCGCGTGCTCAAGTTCCCTCATTCACATGTACACAGATGATACCATCCTCTTCGCATCTGGCCCAATACTACCTGAGGTTCAAACTCTTCTTGAGCAGGACTACCTCTCTATGCAATCCTACAAATACCTAGGAGTGTGGCTGGATCCCCAGTTAAATTTCTTGCTTCACATCAATGCCATCTCCTCAAAATTATGCCCTAAGTTAGGTATTTTATACCATACCAGAGAATCTCTACCACTATCCGTGAGGCATGAATTGCTAGTAAAAATTATCACCCCATTTTTGACCACGCAGGCTAAGTATACTGCACTGTGCCCTCCTCTTTGCTAGCCAGGCTTGACTCCCTTGTCTTTGCTTTCTTCAGCTTTGCCTCAAACTTCCCCCTTAGGACCCACCACTGCTGTCTCCTCTCCACCCTTGATATGTCACCCCTGTCCCACCAGCGCCTCATCCACTTCATCACCCTAATATCTAAAAACTGGTTTAACCTGCTCCCCACTTACCACTTGGAGAAGCTTACACATGCACTTACTTCACCCTATGAACTATGCTCTAGGGATTCCTGCTCCTTCTTGCTCCTCAAACCTTCCTCAACAGCTGGCAAATCCACCTACACCTATAGGCTCCCATCTCTTTGGAACAACCAAACACCTCTTCTGAGAAACTCGCTCTCAGATAACTCTATCAAAAACCAACTTCGCCTGTCACCTCCTACAGTACCTGCTCCTGCACCCACATCAACAAGTAGCACCTCTCCCAGCCCTCCTCTTCACCTAGTGTCTACCTACTTTTCCTTTGCCAAGAACATCCCTGTATTCATCCTGTACTTTACCATCCTGTACACCTACCAGCATTTCTCTTCATTTTCTAATCGTGTGTTTACAAATGTATATAACCTGTACTTATTCAGTTGCTCCCATATATTCTTGTATATATTCTTGTATTGCGCACCATAACTGTATTTGTTGTGTGATGATTTTCTCTTCCCCCTGCCCCCAGGTCACACCTGGAAATGAGCCTCGGCTCAGTGTGCCTCTCCCAGATACCAAATGTTTAAATAAATAAAAAAAATAAAATATTGAGGTGTAAGTCCAATAAATCATGTGGTTTTTATATTATTTTTTATTACCTTTTGTCTTACTTTAACATCTCATGCAAATTATCTTAAGTCCCAACAGAGCACTGATGGGCAGGTTTTCTTATTTCCACCACCTTGGTCAGATATACGTTCCATGGATCATCCAAATTACATTATTCTGAGGGGCATCAGATACTGCTCCTTCTGAGCTGTTGCCAAAAGTCCCAGGTGGTTGTGTTTGCCCAAAAGAGACTTTACTAACATACTAACATACTAAAATGCCAGCAGAATAGGCCTAACGGTCTTTTGCATCTGTTCATTTGGTCATTCCCCCACCCTTGGAGCTGACCTTGCTGCCCCCCTCGCCTTCTCTGGCTTCTCCCTTCCCAGTTCCGGATATTCCAGCTGCACTGGATTTTGCTTCCAGAACCCTTCCTCTGTACCTGTCCCACCCCTTCTTGAACCCTTTCACCGACTCTGCCTCCACCAGCCCCCTAGACAGCACATTCCTTGGCTCCACCACCCTCTCAGTGAAGTAGCGCCTCTTCCTTTCTCCCTGAATCTTCCCCCCATCCAGCTTCCACCTTCCTTTGAGGCACCTTCCTTTAAATATCCATTTTTTTCCCTTTTTGTTCTTGATTTATTTTTCTTATTCTTTTGTTGGCCAATGATATCTAATCAAGCCCTGGCCCCTTACAGCATGAATTTAGTTTTTTTCTATTCAAATGTTCAAAGTTTTCTCCTTAAGAGATATATTGTGAGCTGGTCTCTTGCTACTCATACCTCCTTTCTTGCATTATCTGAAACATGGCTGGATTCAGCTGTTCCAGACTCAAATATCAATCTCCCAGATTATATATTTTTTTAGGTCTGACAGGAATGGACACAGAGATGGTGCAGCTTTGTTTGTTCATGCTACCATTCCTTGTTCACTCATCCACTCAGACACCATGGGTGGTTTGATTAATTCTGCCTTTGTTTCCCTAAAGCTAACTGGAAGGGAAATCTTAGTTGGCAGTTTATACTGCCTCCCTCCCCAAATTGAAAGCAGTAAGACTTCCTCAGCTTTACTTGTTAATTAAGTTTCTGGGTGATTTTCTCTTATTCAATATTGTCAGGTGATTCCAATGCAAACTGGCCTATGAGTAGAAGCCTTAGACTGAAGCAATCTTTTTCCTCCCTTGGTTTAAACCAGTTAATCAAATATCCTATTCATTTTGACTCAACTCACATGGTTTCCATTGTTTTAGGTTTGACTGTTGTCTCCCTTGAGCTACCAATTTGTGTTTCTGGATGTCAGGGGCACTTATTTAGCTACCATGCTGTTATTTTTCGCACTCCACTCCCAGGTTTCTATGGCCCAAGTGCATTATTTTTCACTTCTTTGCATTAAAACCCAGTTACCATACCTTTGACCATTCTTCCAGTCTTTACATATCCCTGCCCATCCTTTCCACACACCCCAGAGCGTCCACTCTGTTGCAGATCTTGGTGTCATCTGCAAAAAGGTATACATTCTCTTCTAGTTTGTCCACTATGTCACTTATAAAGTCATTGAAGGGGACTGGTCCCAGCACTGATCCCTGAGGTACTGCGCTGGTCACCCACCCTTCCTTGGAGCAAACTCAGTTTACCATTACCCTCTGTGTCCTATTCGCTAACCAGTTTGTTACGCAGATTACCACCTTATTACCTACCCCCAAGTTACCCAACATGCTTACCAGTCTCCAATGTGGAATGGTGTCAAAAGCCTTGCTGAAATCCAGATAGATCACATTCACCACTCCTCCCTGATCCAACTCCTTGGTCACCCAGTCAAATAAATCTATTAGATTTGTTTAACATGACCTTC
Organism: Neoceratodus forsteri; assembly: GCA_016271365.2. Taxonomy (NCBI): domain Eukaryota; kingdom Metazoa; phylum Chordata; order Ceratodontiformes; family Ceratodontidae; genus Neoceratodus; species Neoceratodus forsteri. The sequence goes on from CM057458.1 coordinate 592,277,954, forward strand.
CTCCTGTGAAACCATGCTGCCTTTGGTGCTGGAATCTGTTGGATACAAGATGTTCCACAATCCTTTCCTTTAATAGGGTTTCCATTATCTTTCCCACCACTGATGTCAGGCTGACAGGCCTATAATTGCTCACCTATTCCTTCCTACCACTTTTGTGACGTGGGACTACATCTTCCCTTCTCCAGTCCTCCACGACCACACTAGTCTTCAGTAACCTGTTAAACAGGTTCATCAGAGGTGCAGGCAGTACCTCCCTGAGTGCCTTCAGCACCCTTGGATGTATCTCATCTGGCCCATAGCTTTGTCCACCTTTAGGCTGGTGAATGCTTTCCCTGCTCTTGATTTGCATCTCCTTCCTTTAAACACTGGTCACTATCAGTTGCTAAGTTTTGTTTTAAAATCAAAATAGGATGAGCATCGTTGTTCTTTATTATATCGGTTAAATTGGCTATCATCATCTTCTAGGCGCAGTCTACATTGGTTATATCTCATTTATAAGATAGGCCTCTCCCTGGAGGTCACCGACTGGTTTGCAAGCTACCTCATGGGCAGGAGCCAACAAGTCAAGATTAGTGACTCACTATCTGACAGCCTCCCAGTATGCTCTGGGGTAACCCAAGGATCCATCCTTGGGCCACTGCTCTTTTGTCTCTTTATCAACTCCCTCCCCACAGCTTGCCACAGTGACATGTTACTCTATGCAGATGACACAGTCCTCTTCTCTATGCACGCTGACCCAGTACATCTGTCCAATGATCTTCAAACTAATTTTAGCCTCATAGAAACATGGTTTGAACAGCATCAACTGCTGATGAACTACAAACAAACTAAGATCATGTTCTTTCACAACTCTCACAGTAAACATAAAACCGCTGGTCTAACTATCCTGACCAAGCATCGTGTCCACTAGATCAGGTGCAGGAGTTCAAATACCTGGGGATCATGCTCAACAGCTCCCTCTCCTTTAAGTCCCACATCAAGCTCATCTCCAAACCCACAAATGCAAGGATAGGGATCCTCTATCACCACCAGCACTGTCTTATACCTGAGGCAATGTGCCTTGCCGTAACCAACTCCGTCCTATTGATCATTGATTATGGTCTTATTTTTTACGGCTCTGCCACTGATACAAGCATAAAAAGAATAAAAACTGCACTGAACAAATGCTGCCACCTTGTCACTGGGGCTGGGAAAAGAATGCTTACTTGCAAACTTTATATACAATCCAACTGGCTCAACCTTCATGGGAGAATTGCCTACCAGACCTGCATACTTTCAAATAAAATCTGCCTCGGTCTTACCCCACCCACATCTCACAACCTAATGCTGCCTACCCCATACATACAGAGCACCTGAAGTACCAGCAAAGCCTCCTTTCAGGTCCCTTTTGCTGGACCTCCCAAGCTCAGCACTCCTTCTATGTTAATGCCCCTGCCCTGATGAATGGGCTCCCCCCTGAAGTCTCCACTGAAAAATAAGCTTGGGCCTTACAAGCACAAACTGTGTCATCACCTCACCAATCTTGACAGATGTGACTGTACCCTCTAGGCGCAATTCTCTCCCCACCCTCTCCCTCAACTCCCTGATCTCTCCCCCTTGCTCTCTCTCCTCTCTGTTTCTCCCTTTCCCAGTCTTCTTCCTCATGCTTTCCACCCCCCATCTTCCACCTAATGCTTACCTCTACCCCACTATCCTCTACCACTCCCAGTCTCACCCTTCCTTCCCTGCATTTACTTCCTCCCCCATTGCCTCTTCTATCACTGTCTCATTCCACCTTGCTCTCCTCCACCCCCTCTCCCCACCTAGCTTGACCCTCCTCTGTCCCACCCCTTCCTATGCCCTATCTCCTGCTATCCTCCCTACTCCCCTCTCCCTCCTCCCCTGATCACCACTACCACTTCTTGCACTAATTTTGCCTATTGTACTTCATTGACAATGTTGCTTCCCTGACTGCCTCCTGTTTTTACTTCCCCCGTCTCTTTCTAATGTTATTCCTGCCTTGGTTAACTTTTTGCTCCTTGACTTTTGTTTCCTTCATAGCAGCTATTGCTTGTTTCTCATTTTGTATCCTTCATAGCAGCTATTGCTTGTTTTCCATTTTGTTTCCTTCACAGCAGCTATTGCTTGTTTCCCATTGTACATACTTTATGTTTGATTGTACCCATCCCATTTGTTCTGTTTACTGATTGTATTTGCTGATTGTAATTGACGCAGAACCTTTGTAAAAGAACCATTGGTTCAAAGGTATTTTGTAATCCTAGTACTAAATAAATAAATAAAAAAATAAAATAAATCGGCCAACAACCAAACCCCTACTTCGTATCTGTAAGGTTAGTTGTTCCTGTTCATAAATGCAGTTTCAGAGAAGTGCTGCAGCATGGGTTTTCTCTCCCCAGATTTTCTACATGCTTTGGTAAAGAATGTTTTTCTTATGGTGTCCCTTCCTCTTGAACAATTTATCCCCTCAGCCTAGAAACTGCGCTACCTCTGGCATATTTAAGCACGGTTTAAAAAATTGCTGCTGTAGGAACAGTCTCCTTGCAATTGTTTCACTAGTTGATTTGTGTATTGATTGTTAATGTTTTTAGATCTATACTATTGTTCTTGGTGTCTATAATTATGACTTGGAACAGTCTGTAAATGAGTCTTGTGTAGCCCCCCTACAAATTGGGATTTACTATAATGTCTTTCTGGGCTCCCAAAAACCCACTGTCAGGATGGTGTCCTGTTTGCAATAGTTCTATCTGTCTGCGTGAGAGTGCTCTAACAAGTCTCCATGCCTGTCTCTTTAAGAGAGTATCTATGCTGTGTTAGAAATTAGTCTGGGCTGGAACCAAGTGATCTAAGGCTCGCGAGCAGCCAGACAGCTCATTGTTCTGCTCCTTTCTGCAGTTGCTACTTGCACAGAGGGAGCCCTGTTAGTAAATGTGATTAGTTACTGTTTATCTGTTATAATAATAATGATAAAGGAGTTTGTCTAACCTGCCTTCATTTGCAGCTTGAGTTTTTGAATAGGAGCCACCGTTTCGGTTCAGGACTTCCAGCAATTGGACCAATCGAACTACTGGGGACCTAAAATAGAGACTGTCCCCAGAGGTCTTGTGGGAAGGAAATTCTGTAGTATATGTAGTTTTAAAGGTTTGGCACCTAAATGGACCTGGAGGGGAAGCTCTTGCTGTGACAGACAGTTCCCTAAGCCAACCAAACCCTTTGGATCTCAGGGGATAGACCTAGAACAGCCTGAAGCAGAGACAGTCAAGAACTGGAGTGAAAAGAGTGAAAAGCTCGAGCTGTCGAGCAGCTGCTCCTGGAAGGAGCATAGCAGACCTAGCAGGAAGGCTCTGCTGGCCTGCCTGTCACGCTCTCCAGCCTAAGAAATCGCCTTGAGTAGAACTCGGACTTTTCTGATTGTGGGTTGGGATCTGCAGCAGATGAAACAGAAGTGTTTTATTGTTACTTGCAAATGGGACCGAAGACTTGCTCCAGAAGTGATCGGCTTGCCTGAATGAGAGAAAATAGCCTCGGATTGAAAGGTTTGCGAAGTGAAGCTGTACTTTGTGATTAGACTTTTTTCCGAACTGTTACTCAGTGAAGTTATTGATTTAAATGTGCTGAATGTGTTATGTGGGTCGCGATCTGGCTCCCCACAAAAAAATCTGTTATGCCAGCTGGAGGCTTCACCAGCAGACAATCATGGACACTGTCAGAACTGTTCTTACTGCCTGGGCCCTACTATCTCAGCCTAGGGCGCTACTCCCGAATCAGAGATCACCTCGGCGAAAGATCCATCTGGGGATTCGTCCCCCTGCTCAATACCATTGCACAGGTAGCGACCACCAGGAGGTGAGTCATGTAGGCCTTGCTCCCCCTGGTCTTCCAGATCAACACCACAAGGTCTTCATCTCACTCATCCTGCATCCTGGTCTGGGTAGCATGAGTAACTTCAGGGTAGCACCCAGCAACATCATCTGCAATCATTGTGTACCATCTGATTTTCTTGTTCTGGGTTTATTTATTTTATTTATTTGAATTTTGGTGACTGGGTAAGTCCACTGAGACAATTACAGTCCCTTTTTCAGGGTCAACCTGGGGTCGCAATAAGTACAGAAACAGTGTAATAGTACAGAGAAGTATAATAATACAGCAAGAATTGTCATTCGGTAAAACAATAATTACAATAAAATATGAAGAAGCATGTAATATAGACTAAGCAAAATCATAAAATGCTAGACATATACAATTGAGAACTGAGGGTAGTAGAACCTTGAGCAGGAAGTTATATTGAGGAAGGGGAAGGGGGAAGTGGCAAGGGACAAGAGGTAGAGAAGGCAAGGTTCAGGGTCAGGCAGGAGAAGATAATGTAAAAAGAGCAAGCAGGGGTGTGTCATCAGTGGAAGCAGAAGCAGGATGTAGGGGCTGAGATAGAGGCAGACAAATTAGATTGGAACAGAGGAAGAGAGGAACAAGACATGATGGTGGTGGGCAGAGAATTCCAGTCAGATACAGCAGCAAATGAGAAAGACCTCCTGGAGATGGCTAGATGCAGATTAGGAGTGACAAGAAGGGGAAGAATGGAGGGTGCGAGGTGCTTGCATGAGGTGTATAAGTTCACTAAGGCAAGAAGGCATAAATTTGTGGACAAACTTAAACATAAGACACAAGGAGGAGTACCTCAATTTAGCTCCATATAGTAACCAGCCAAGAGAGGAGAGGAAAGGACATCATAATTGTGTGAACAGGTGTTAGCCCTTAAGGAAAATCTTCCAACCCTATGGTAAGCCTAGGTGAGGAGAGACAGGGAGGAGGAATTAGTAGAGAGCAGCAGTGGAGCTCCACGGGTTAGGAGGGGAATAAGAGAAAGTTTATTGCAAAGGACTGAGCCATCTGGCTCAGGATTACAAATATTTGGGTTGCATGCATGTTAACTGTTTTCCTTCCTAAGGGCCCCAATGACAGTTGCAATGCTGGCCTACTCCAGGCAGTGGTTCAGGCTAGCCTGTATAACACACTGGGTACCCAGGGTTGTGGGACTGTTCAAAAGGGACTTACAGTGTATGCTGAATCAACCTGAATTTAATCAGAAGTGCCAATCATTTGCTACATTCACACCCCACCCTTGTTCACCCCCTTAAATAAATTAGATTGTTGGTTTTTCATGTTTAACCTGGCTAGAGTGTACCTTATTGGTTGGGTTACAGTATTGCTACTGTATTGCTGTATCACTGATCTTACTTTCCAAGGGGTCTCCAGGGTAGTTGCAGTAGATCCAGCCCTGGTGGTAAGTGAAAGGGGTGTGAGTATATTACCACTGCTAACCACTGAAAGTGAATGTGCTGTTGTGTTATTGTTTGGGCCACTAGAAGGGTTGGTGGGTGGTTATAGCATCCCAGAGGGCTATACCAAAAGAGTAAAGCTACCCCAATACCATTCCTCTGGGTGGAGGCACCCATTCACAGAGCTCAGGCCCCTCAACCTGTGCATAGCTATACAGGCAGGGGTAGTAGCCCATAGGATAGCGTCACCTAGGGGTTACATTTGCTTTTCATGGAACTTATCCTATACAGTACTGTACTACTGAAAAATAAAATAAATGGCTTCCTGCAGAAAATGACAGAGGAAGGCATCCAGGTTGGGGATTTCAATGTTCTCAGGCAAGCCATAGAGCCAGATGTTTTTTTTGGCATGCCCTGCTCTCTGCATCTTCTGTCCTGTCATTTCTGTATTTTAGCTTGTGTAGTCATCATCTGTAGCACTAGGTGTTTCAGTCAACCCACCCACTAATCTGTACCCATCGTCTGGGTGTCTTCGTCATTGGCTTGGTGTTTTAGATTTTCATATATGACCCCACATTGCTCAGCTGCTTTGAAATTGTCACTCTAAAGTCCATGAGCTCATTTAGTATAATATCTATTTTTCCCCCTTTTTCGCCACTTTTCATGCTGAGGCACAGTCAGGCTCTACAGCTGCCAGGGAATAAGAGGATTGCAAAGCATCCAAGTCAGCAGGATCAGGATGCCATCCCTTGCTATCTACTTTTCCTGGAGTCACCCAGAGATGCACTCCACAGCATGTCGTTAAGACCTCCTCAGCAGTTTTGTAGCAGTTTGGGGTTGGAAAGGTTGCATCTGAGGAGGTATTTTAGGCTGGTTCGAGACAGATCTCAGAAACTAGGCAGCCATAGGCATACAGACATCATCAGAAGTCTTAAAACATATTTGTAATCCTGGCTGGATGGCCTAGTCCATAAAACAGTAGCCTACAAATCTGTGTCCCTATCTATATCATAAATGATGGATTGCAAGATCCATGGGCCATGATTGGTTACTCATGGTTATTTTGAGGCTGGCAGGCCTCTATCTCCAGCTGCAGTCCTGGTTGGGTGTACCTACTCTGTTCCACAGTTCTATGTCTGCCATTCTTAGTAAGGTACCTGCTGCTGTTCAGCTGGCCCTCTCTGTTGGTTTCATAGTGTGTCTTGAGGATCCCAGGCCTCTGCAGCTTACTTCAGCAAAGCCCTAAAGCAACACCCTTTGCAGTCTGTTCCCTGACCCTGATGAAGGTGGTCAGCATGGTGGCTTTAGGCAACTATTTGTTGTGTCACAGATCCAGATCCCTCAGGTCTGATTAGGAAAATGTCTCTTAAAGGCATGCCGAGGCTCAGCTTTAGGGCTGTTTACACTTGCAGACTGATCCCTTTGGCTGCTGGCTGCAGGGTCTCTCTCCTTCTATCTGTGCTGACAGCAGCAGTCTCCTCCTTTGTGGATGTAAAAGCACATGTCTCCATCTAAAATATCTGTGCAGTGCAGTTCACCTTTGCAGCTGGTAGGGCTACTCTTCTTCTTTGTCTCCTGCAAACTGAGGATGTTCTGGAAGATTCTTCAGTCTAACAACAGCAGACAGCCTCATGATTGCCTAAATTACCCTGCCAGTCTCTTAGGAAGGTCAGTTTGGCTGTCCCTTAATGGATGATTGGACATTCAGCTGAATTAATGAAGTCCTCATGTGTCCAATGAGCCATCTATGGCTTCCTGTCAGGTTACTGCTGCCTGATTGGCTGGCTACCACTTTCTGATGCCACTGTCTTTCTGATAGGGGTAAGAGATGGCTAAGATGACTAGATGGCTAAGATGACTTCCGCTTTTGTAGCACTTATCCCCAAAGTCTTATTTTAATGGGCTATTTCTATATCCCTACTGTTCTACAGCACAGTTTTACTAGTTTTTGGTTGGTTGGGTGGAGGTAGTCATCAGGGGAGTCCCCACTTTTGTCAGAATTCCATTCAATGTCAGCAGTGAAAGTACAGCTAGAGCTGTGACCTGGATCATGCAGGAGCACCAAAGAAATGTTCCTCTCTCCTGCTCTTACTCTGGTCCTTGGCAGCAAAATCAAAGTCCTTAGGGTCTAGAAGGAGCAATGCAGATAGTGGCATGTGTTGGACAAGGCTCTGTAGAGTCAAAAGGGTAAGCCCCCATGCTTTGGCAGGTTACACTCTCCCCCAGCTGAATGTTTGACATCCATATCAAAGGTAAGCACAGAGTCAGAACAACATATATATAGTTAACATTTACAGGCTGTCTAGACAATTGTTTCCTGGCTAGCATAGGCAAACAGTGACAATGACAGCCTATTTAGACAAATTCTTCCAGACCTATGCATTTGATGGACAGACAAATCACTTTAATACTTCAACTTGGGGCTTTAAGAAAGGTAATAATGGGCAGTGACCTGGGGATGATGAAAATATCTCAGTGTACTACATGCAAGTCAAATCAGTGGAGGCACCTGAAGAGTCATTCATAACTTGATGACAATTCCAGAGTGACAAAGTGTAATAGTCACTTCTTCCTCTGAATTCAGGTGAATTCATCCTATCTCCTTGATCAGTGAAGGAGTATCCTTGGTAGAAACCAATTCTACAACTTCCTCTGGTTCTAAGGCAGCTCCATTTCCACCTCTCTCCCCCCTATGTGGGGATTCAAACAAGAATGGAACAGATACAAGGGCTTGGTAAAAAACATACCAGAAAAGGGGGGTGGTGAGGAGCCTCTAAGACTCTCTCATTCAGCATTAGATAGGAATGGGCAGACACAATGGGACAATTTGCCTTTTTTTGCTGACATTACTGACAGACTCTTTGTATTGATGTGCATGAGTGAAGGTATTGGGATGGTCTGAGGCCTGTGTAAGGGGACTTGGGGGAGGGTTGGAGCCTACATGAGAGGATAGGGTTCTACAGTCTGAGTGAAGGGATGAGAGTCTCAAGCCTGAGTGAGGGGATGAGAGGGGTCTTTTGCCTGAGTGACAGGATGGTGGGGTCTCAGGTTTGAGTGAGGGGAAGGAGGGGTCTTGAGCCTGCGTAAGGGTAATGGATAGGTCTTGAGCTTGAATGAGGGGATAGGTAGCTCTGGATTCTCAGAAAAGGACCAGGGCCTGAGTTCTTGTGTCTGAGTGAGGTACTGGGAATTCTTAAGCCTGACAGGGGATGGGGGGAGTTCGAGACTGAGTGAGGGAACTGGGGAGTTTCAAGATCAGTGCAGGGACTGGAGGGGTCACAAACATGAGCAAGGGAACTGGGGAGTCTTGAGTCTGAAAGTGAGGACTGGGGTCACCAGCCTGAGAGAGAGGACTGGCGAGTTCTCATCTTGTGTGAGGTAATTATGTATCATGAGTTTCACTGCTTCAGTGAACAGGGGCATGAGGTAAGAGATAATAGGTACAGGAGTGGGAGAGGAGGGGAGAAGGAATTACACATTTCTGATGGTGACTGGTTCTCTCCAGCCTTACATAGAAACATAGAACTTGATGACAGATAAGGACCATTAGGCCTATCCAATCTGCCCATATACCTTACCTGTATCAGTGGCTGCTGACCGTACTGGGTCATTGGCTTTAGCTACTCCTTCCCACCTCTAGTGTTCCTTTGTGCCTATCCCATGCATGTTTGAATCCTACCACTGTGCTCACTCCTACCACCTTCTGGTGTAGTCTATTCCATGCATCCACCGCCCTTTCCATGAAAAAGAACTTCCTCACATTACCCCTTATCCTGCTCCCCTCCAATCTCATCAATAAATAAAGCAGCACATAGAGCCGGATTAAGGCATATGCCAAAATGGCCCAGGCTCCCTGCCAGCCAGGGGGCTACTACCCCTATGTGTATCATCCTGGCTACAGAAATGTGAGACTCAGCCAGTCTAATTTGTAATAATCCCCATCTAGGACACTTCAGCCTAACAAAGCATTGCTGTTCCAGTGCTAATCAACACCTCATTAACCAGTTAACACCACTGACTTACATACCTGGCTATCTGCCCCACCTGCAAACAAAATTTGATTTGCCTGCAGTTCCTGTGGTGCCAGGTTCAACAAAATATAGTCCCATTTCCTAGCTGTGGTAGCCAGCCTGAGTGAGGCATTAGCACTGCTGCTTTTTTTATTCATGAATTTATATATTTATTTCTGTTTGCTGTTGCAAATGTTGACTGAGTATGCCCAGAACTGGCAGGCACATTCAGTCCCAGCAGCTACTGGGGCCCCCAACTCAAAGGGTCTTCAGTCTGATCCAGTGCAAAATATCAGCCATCTAGATTTGAATGTTTTTTTTATATTATTTAGGTGTCTTACTGTGCCCTGTTGAAGCAACACACATGTGGAGTCAGTAAGCTGGGGAGAAGTTTTCAAAATCATATCACAATGAAGTGCAGACCCCTACCACACTAGAGTGGTAGGGGCCCACATGACAAACCATCCTGGGGGCCTCCAAAAACATTTGTTACACTCCAGTTCCAACTTCCTTTAAAACCTCTTCATCCTTTAGTAAGTTGTAAAGTGTTATTTAACTAATATTGTAGGTTTATGTGGGGAATATACATGGCTCACACTCACCTATGGAAGGAAATAGTTTCCTAAGACTGAAATGGATCAAATTATGGTTTTAAGAGACTGAAAAAATCTGGTGGATTAGCAGATGCCTACTGTTACCTTTGTTGTTAAAATAACTGAAGTGCGTACTGTTAAATCTTTACATATTTATGTTATTGTACACTATGGATTTGTACTTAAGTTTTTGTTTAGGGAATACTAGTGCCTGTTACTTAAACATTTACTTGGACTATTAATAATGCACAGACCACACGAGGTCTGCCTGAATCTGAGAGTCTACAGTGCCATTTGTCCTGTGATGAAAACAAACAGCCATGCTGGAGAAGGAAAGAGTCAGGACTGGAACAAATAGACTGGGATAAGTAAGTGTGTGTCTGTGGGGGGGGCATGTGTTGGGGTGGGGCTATCACAAGATGAGTTGGATTTGGAGGGAATGACAGATAATGACTTAACTTACTGCCATGTTTGTTGTTTAAATAGTAATGTTGGTTCGTGCTCTGTTTGCTCCAGATCCTTGCACTAGGGTCTGAGCAGGACTTTGGGGAATGTGGTTAAGAACTACAGTGGCACCAGCCCGGATGCAACACAATATTTTGCAGTACTACTGCAAAATGCTGAAGGGAACAATGTCATTCAATGGCAATTAAGCCCTTTTGTCATGCAGTATTTTGTGACATGTCATTTACTAGAAGGTACTGCATTGCATCCTGGGTGGCTCACTATATTTATTTATTTCAAGAGTTTCAGCAGGAAAAACATACTGAGCCAACAGTTAATTTCTTGATGTGTCCTGGGGAAGGGGATGTGGAGAATGCAGAAATAAGTTACAACTGTAATGTTACAATTATAAAAAATAATAATAATTATAAAAAGTATGCAGCAGACGACTGAGAGGAAGCATACAGTAATGCAAAACATAGCATATCAATGACAAATCAATAGCAACAGTTCTGCAAAGTGGAGATGGCAGCAAAATGAGGGAGAGAAGGGAGACTGCGAGTACAACTGGGAACTAGTCAAAGGGAAAAGTGGACCAATAAACCAGGCAGTAGAGAGAGGAAGTGTATGGAGAGAGGAGCAGTGGGATTAGCCTAGGATCAGTGGCACATGCAGGAGTGAGTAGTGAAGTCAGGGAGGATGGATTCTAGTAATATGGAAGAGGGAGGACTGTGAATAGTAATAGGGAAGGTGATCAAAATAGGGTCATCACCTTCAGATGAGGTGAAAACTGGATGCAGATCCACACCCCAAACTCCGCCTCTGGCTCCTCCACTTTTTTTATGACTGTCAAGTATATCATGCCTCCAGAGCCATTTAAAATGCCAGAATAGATTTTAAAAGTGATAGGAAATTATTTTTATACTGGTATTTATTTATTTTTATTCTTTGGTAATCAGGTAACTCCCATTGGGCACAATGCCTATTTACAGGGGTGACCCTGAAGCACAGGGAGGTTATGTGGCTTGCTCAGGGTCACACAGTATTCAAGTGGAGGCTGTGGGAATCAAGCCCAGGTCTGCTGGATGTACCAAGCTAGTTCACAATGTGTTGCTCTATCTTCTGTTAAACAGTGTCCCATTTTCCACTCACACAGAGAGCAAAATTGTGTTCAGTACAGAATTATCACAGTTTATTTAACATCTGAGGCATCAAAGCAATCAACCAAGAAAGTGTAGAGCACTGCCCAACCTCATGCTTGCATTTCACCCAGTACACTGGGCTTCGTCAGAGCTGTTACAACTTAATGGCAGTACACTTCTATAGAATATTTAAATTGGTCAATTAACTCATTGGCCAATAGCCATTCTTTTGTTTACATTCATTTATAACTGATTCATTAGAAATTCATTAGAAAACCCACTGCCGCTAGTGGAGACATACTGTATATGGTGCAGAATTTATATAACGTGCTACTACAGTGTTTCAGTGCAAAACAAAAATTATAAATAGTCCTTTTAAGTCTCCTGTCAGATCTTGAAAGGTTCTTTCATCAATACAAGAGAAATCTTGTGAGAATCAAGTGTCAGGGGATGCATCGTGATTCCTTGCGAAGAGGACTTATTACTTTTACTTGACATTTTTACCTGGTAACAACAGAACACAGAGAAGATCATAAGATTTCATTCTTAATTCTTTGAAGGTTGCAGTTGGCATCATTTTAAACAAAGGGATCCTATGAACATAGAGAATAATGAATGGGCAACCATACACAACAAGGCTGTGTTTCCGTTGAGGGGTTGATCTGACAGCATATGAACCTTGAAGGCAAAGCTCAAGAGGTCCTTGCTGTCATCTCAACCCCAAGATGGAAACACATGCTGAGTTGTGTGGGTGCCCATATTTTATTTTATATAGTATATAGTTTTGTACACAGAAATCACAGAAGTGTTACCTCTCTGAATAAAAAAAGAAAACAGAAAAAAACGTGCAATTCCTTTGTTCTGTTTTACAATTGAAATTAAATTTATAGACTTTCACAAGTTAAAAGGTACAAGTTTGGACACTGGGTGATTAGTAATGAGCTAGGTGTTGGGTGAATGAGGAATTTAAATTTTATGACCGTTGAACTGTGCTGAACAACTGCTTGGAATGCGCAAGCTAGTGTAGCAGCAGTTAGGGGAGAAGATGGCTTCCATCGATAGAGAATACACTGCAGAGTACCTAAAGCCATTGTGTCAGGAAACAGGAGTCCAGTGTGAAGGTTGCAGATGGCATCATTCTAAACAAAGGGATCCTATGAACAATGCTCTATCTAACAAAGACCTGTAAGGTGTCATCAAGAATCTATATTATCTATATTATTTTACATCATGTGCCTCCATGGGAGGTCAAAATGCCATCCTTACTTTTTCTTCCTTTTTTCAGAAAAGGGGCTAATTCAGATTTCTCATTCAGTTCATGGTAGTAGGAATGCCCAAGAAGAGACATAGCAAATGTGCAGGAGCCCCAAGCTGCTAGGGTGGCAAGGAGGAAAGCAGCAGTCCTGGGTGGAGGGAAAAGGCCAAGCAGAAGTCCACCAATTGAAGGATGGAGCTGGATAAGAAGATGGCTGAGGTTGAGCAGAACAGACATTGGCAGGTGCATGGGAAGGTATGAGAGTGGGGTAAGCACCACAGCAGGCTGGAACAGAATTCAGAAAAGCTGAGTCAGGCCTCGGAGGGAGATCCATGTCAAACCAAGAAGTAAATCCAGGTACAAAGTGCTGCAAAGTTGAGGTGCGAGGGTCCCATCTCTGAAGCAGATGGTAAACTGGAATTGCACATAGGGAAGCACTGGAATCATTGCTGGAAGACCACGGGATGGGATAAGGAAACATCAGGGGAAAACTTGTAGAAGACTTCAGGCACGAATCCTTGAAGAGGATCAAATGGTGCATATCTGGCATGAAGAAAGGGGAATGCAGGCAGACATGTTCAAGAGGAAGGCAATTAGGGAAACATAGACATCCAGCATAGCAACGAGGGAGGAGATGGCAACATGGAGCTGAAGGACTGAAGAATGGATGAGGTAGAGCTAGAAGGCAAGCCACAACAATGATGCCCAGTAGCACAGGAAGAGGTGGTAGTCAAGCAGCAAGGAAGTCCAGGAGTCCGTTGGACTGAGTGGAGGTGGAGACAGAACAAGCTGGTGGAGTCCAAATCCAGAACGTGAGGAGGCCAAGGTGGGGATAAGTACATTGAGTCCATGGAAGTGCAGGATGTAGTCGGGTGAAGTAGGATATTGAAGGCAAATGGGTTAATATTGGTCCCGTTCCTGAAGCAGGGATTTATTTAACTCTAAAAATCGATTAGCGTTTTGCTCATAAAAGTGTTAGAGCTTTGTGAAAATACATAACTCTTGCCTCACTGTGTTTAACAATCACAGCACTTCTAGAAAATCTATATAAATACTTTCTGTACAGTTAGTATAGTCCCAAGAAAAAAAATGCTAATCAATTATTTAAAACCCTGCTGAAGGGAATGTGGTGACTGGGTATTGGGTATAGAATGCAGTTGGTTGAAACAGCAGATTGAAGCAAATGGGACAAGGTGGTCCTGCTCCCTAAGGGAATTAGGCAACCAGTTATCAGGTATAGAATGCAGTTTGGTAAACAGTAGATTGAAGACACAGGCCTCATCTCTGGTAGTTGGGGTGAGCTAACCTTCACTTGATGCCACACTAGGCAGAGGTTAGAGATGGAGACTGTGGAAAGTTGACCAGGAGTGGAACTGGTCTAGACGAAAGCAGAGGAAATAGGCTCTCATCCCTGGTAGACAGAGGAACCCTACCTGCACTGCTATGCCTCTGTAGGCAGAGTTAGGGAAGAGGTTCTTAGATTGCTGGTATGGGATGAGCAAGGAAAAGCCAGCTGACAGCTGCACAGTAAGATGTAGAGAAACAAGAGAAGCAAGACTAAGGGGTTAGCATTAGTGAGAAGGTAGAGAACAGGAGGAGGATGAGTACTTTAAATGCTATAAGAGGAGATAGGAAAATCCAGTGAGGAGCATGCAGCACAGAAATGATATGCAATAAACACTTTTTTTTATTTATTTAGTTTTTGTTAACCGGGTAGGTGCACTAGCCATAAAATGACTATTTTCAGGCACGACCCGGGAGAGTACAACAAAAGGAGAACAGTTGAACAACAGCAACATGGGTACAATAATACAAATAGATGAACAGTACAGCAGTGCTACAAAAATACGATGGGTAGAAACAACAACAAATAATGGCAAGCATTATACAGATAATGGCAGTAAGATACAGTATATAATAAGTGCAGAAACCATGGACCCGACCTGTGGAGTGAAAGGGTTAATAAGATAGTAAGGTTATATAGAGAGAAATGTGAGGAATGTTCAAACATAACAAGAAAGACTGACAGAAGGAAGGTCAGAGGTGGTAATTGGCAAAACAACAGTGGATGGCCAGCAACAAGGTTCAAGAAGGAAGAGAGCTAGTAGTCAAGAAGTTATTTACAAAGAGAAGGAAAAATATGGGAAGGGGAAGAGGAGACAGTCTTGGAGCTGGATTAAAGCAGGGTTGACATTACTGGTAAGTCTCAGGAGCTTCAGGTTGGGTCAAAGCATGTACAAGCATCAGCTAAGGATAGATAACGACGATATTCACTTTTAAATCCAAAGTGAGACTGAGACAGCCGGAGGTTGAGTGGAAGAGCATTCCATAGCCTGGGAGCAGAGAATTTGGAAGGCCCCTGTGCCTTTAGTCATCTGACATCTCGGAACATTGAACAAGGATTTGTCAGCTGATCGCAGGCCATGGGAGGATGGTTGAGGACCCAGCAACGCCGCCAGCTGGGATGTTTTTTTTTTCCCCAGATGATCGCGTCCAATAGTGATCCAAGGTAGTATTGTCTACTGGCAGAGGGTGAAAGCCAATTCAGATCCTTATAAAGAAGGCAGTGATGTTTGAGTTGAGGTGACAAAGAGGCAAATCGGCATATATTGTTATAAGTTACATCCCATTTTAGTAGGGAGGTTTTATGGGCAGAGGTAAGAATAGAGGCACCATAGGTAAGGGTTGGGAGCAGAATACCTCGGGCAATTGCTAATTTGGCTGAGGGTGTAAGCATGTAGCTCGTTTTGTAAGCTACTCCTAGTTTCGAGTTTACAGCTTTGCACGAGGACTGAATGTGAAGATTAAAATCCAGGGACTGGTCCAGGAGGATCCCAAGGTACTTGAAGGAAGTAACATTTTCAAGTGGAAATCCTCCTGGGTGAAGAACCTCCAGCAAACTAGAACAGGTCTTAATCTTCGGTGCAGAACCTAGGAGCATGGCTTTCATTTTCTTTTCATTTAGTACAAGCTTACGGTCTAGTAGCCAGTCTAACACACCTTATTGAAGTCTGAAGTAAGTGATGTGTTTATGCAGGCAATACTAGAAGAACTAGTGTAGATGATCAGGTCATCAGCGTGAAGAATAGCTGAGCAGGATTCCAGGACCTCAGCTGCATTGTTGATAAAATTGAGAACAGAAGGGGCCCAAGGATAGAGCCCTGGGGGACCCCAAGGTTGATAGTAGACATGTTGGACAGGGAGGAGTTAAATTTGACAGCTTGCAACCTGTTTGACAGGTAGCTACAGAACCAGTCCACGACAGGGGTAGAGAAATGGAATTTATGGAGAGTGGAGAGAAGCAGGGGATGGTCAACAAGGTCGAAAGCCTTAGTGAGGTCAATGAAGATGGCACCTGTGAGTTTTCCAGGGTCCATGTTGGACAGAATATCAGTAGTTAGTTGAAGAAGAGCCGTGGTGGTGCTATGACCTTTTCTGAAACCATGCTGAGTGTCTGAGAGGAGATTGGAGCGTGTAAGGTAGTCAATGGTCTGTGATGCAACTATTTTCTCTAGGATCTTGTTAAGGACAGACAGAATTGCTATAGGTCTGTAATTGGCCATGTCCTTTGGGTCACCTTTTTTAAAGACAGGCATTACTCTTGCAGATTTCCATAGGTCTGGCACAGTGCTATGGATAAGGGATAAAGTGTAGATTCTGGCAATCAGAGAGGCAATGAGTGGAGCAGCCAGCTTAAGAAGACGAGGTTCCAGTGAGTCAGAACCAGAGCTGGTATTGGCAGATATGGATCTCAGTAATTTCAGAACTTCCGCTCTTGATATAGCCTTGAAATAGAATGGTGGTGCTAGAGGAGCATCACACGATAGGGCAGTATGGTTGTCTGATGGTAGTGTGGTAGGTAGATTGGAGTGCGATCCACTAGGTTGTAAAGCCAAGGTATAGTATGAAAGATCAGAGAAAAAATTGTTAAAACTGTTTGACATGGTCCTAGGGTCATTACAATGTGACCCATTTATGATCATTTCATCAGGAGTGACCGACTGCGAGGTACCGAGAAATGTTTTGACATGGGCCCAAAATTTCCTCGGGTCACAGGCTGAGCTTTATAGAAGGTTCTTGCAGTATTTGCTTTTAGCAACTCTAACTTGTCTCTTACATCTGTTCCTTAGTTCACGATAGACAATAAGCTCTGACTGTAGGCCAGTTTGTTTGTAGCGAATCCAAAGCTTGTCCCACTGGCGCAGATTAGCAAGGAGGTCTTTATGCAGCCACCTCGTCTGTTTTCCTCTGACCCTCCTAGTAGCCTTGGGGGCATGTTTATATTGAATGGTAAGAAATTCATTTATGAATATCTCTAGAGCAACCTCCACATCCTTTATTTGATAGATACCTGCCCAGTCGATATTGGAGACATCATAGAGAAATGCATCCTGGTCAATATGAGCTAGATTTGTAAACGTGATTAGTCTTGATGGAGGAGATGGAGGCGCAACCATAGAGAGGATACAAAAAGTGGGTGAGTGGTTTGTTAGTGCATCTGCAAGGATCACTGCTTTTGACACATGTTCCATATGGTTAACCATCACCCAGTCTAGGAGTGTATCCGTTTGATGGGATGACGTGGCTCTAGCATCAGAAGGCCGTGTAGACTGCGAGGGCAATGAGTTATGCATGGATGACTGACAGCCATGTAGGAAGAAGCAGGACAAAATTGTATAGCTTACTTAGAGCATGTTCCTGGGAAGTGGAGCCATGATGCCCTGCCATGACACTGCAGTCCACTGCCTTGGGAAAAACAGGGAGCCACTAGCTCAGCATCATGGGACTAAGCAGCAATATCAAGGGTGGAAAGACTGGAACTCCCCCAAAAAGAGGCTTCTTCACTGGCAAGGTCCTATGAAAGGACAACTATAAATATACTGGGGAACAACAGCAGACAGAACCACAAAGTGACATGTAAAAAGCCAAAGAAATTAAATTATAGGAGAAGGGGCACCAAAGGGAAGCAGGACTGAGTGAACCACAAGGAACCTGGAAGAGGGGGCAAGCAGAAGCATTGCAGATGATGAGGCATGCTGAAAGGATTCAAAGAACTAGGGGTATAATGAGGGAACAGAGGAATGGCGGACAAGGCAGGGGATAGGAATGCCAGGAGTAATGGTAGAGTATGAGTAGCATTGGTGATGGCCTGAAACTGTTAGGGAAGGTTGAGGCAAAGGTTGGCAGACTGGGGCAAAATAATGAGGGATGGCAGGCTCCAGGATAGGGAAGGAGAGGAGCAGAACTGATACGGCAGAAAGGGTGTGGAGATGGAGATCTAGTGCCAGAAACCCAAAAGAAAAAACAAGGGGAGCAAGGGACAAGGCAAGAATGAGGGACCGGGAAGGGGGAACCAAGCAACAAGGAAGGAAGGAAGGAGCAGCTTCTTGGAAGGAGAGAGAAGAGGCAGACGAGAACCATGGGATGGAGGAAGGGAACAACAATGGAATTATTTGTTTGTTTGGTTTTGGCACACGTTGAGGCATTTAGGAAGTTATGAGAAGAAAGGGGGGAGAGGCATCTGCAGGGTAAGCGCAAAAAGATGTTGCCATCCCAGACAAAGTGGTAGGAGACAGGAGCTGCAGCCAGGAGGTACAGAAGGCGGAAGGCAAGGCACGGAAGGTAGAGACTGACAGTGCGATAGCATACCAGAGCAAGCCCTTGCAAGGGAACACCCTGGCTGGCTCAAGTAGCCAACAACTTGGGCACCACTATGATAGCGGGCATGTGATCAGGCAGGCAGCAAGTCGCAGATATGCAGGAGACCATGGCACTGTGGAAGCAGGCAAGGCAAAGGAAGAGGCAACAACTTCCAGCCATACAGCACATGGTCTCACCAGCAGTACTCATGCCGGCAGGAATGAGATGCACAACAACAGGAACATGCAACAAAGTAGGAAGCAGGTTAAAAGTCACCACAGTGGCCAAAGTCCACAGGGGTTAAGGGCGGTGGGTCCATGTCATAGCCAGGGGAATGCAGCAGCTCAACAGTCCAGTGCCAGCAGTCCCACGCAGTGCAAACCCAATGAACGGAGGTGCCACCGCCAAGCAGCCAGAGGACAGTGAGCACGGGGGGCCAGAGGGAGATGGGAACCACTGCTCTTGGAGCAGCACCAATGAGGAAGGGGCAGACAGGAACAGGATGGACCAGAAGGCACTGGAGGCAGGAGGCCAAAACAAATGGCTGGGGAAATGCACAGAGGACAGAAAGGGGAGGCCAGACCAGGACAGGGAAGCAACAAAGCAGTGGGGTTGGGAGGAGATGACAAAAGTCACTGGAGAGCAGCACAAGTAAGGTACAGGGAATGGGGCACAAGAAGCTCAACAAAACAAGGGAGAGAGGAAATGGAGAAGGAGAAGCAGGAGAAGGAGAAAAGGGATAACAGCAGGAGCAGGCAGGAGAATGAGGAGGCTCAGCCACACAAGCCACGCAAGGGCCCGGTGCTTGCAAATGGAGAGTGGTTTGCAACTCGCTAAGCAGGGAACTGCTGTAGGAGGCTGGCCTTTATTGGGAATGTGGGAGGAGCTACTCCCCCACATTGAATCTCGGGCTTTAGCCCCCCCCCCAAAAAAAAAACAGACTTAAATTTTGGAAAAAAGACATCTTACAAAACAAGAGAACAAGGGCACTCTGAAATAGAATAAAAAGGTAAAGGTCAACATTTTCACCATAACATGCACAGTTACTTTAAGGATCTCCAACCTCTCTATAGGTTTTGCCCCCATAGTATCAATCATTTTGTTGGCCGTATGTTTCACCATCTTGATTGTCTCAGTGTTCATTTTATGTTGAGGAGAAAAGAGATAAACACAGTACTCCACGTGTGGCCCTGTAAAGTGGCAGGATTACAGTTCCTGCTCTGCTGATCACCACCCTTTTGATGCACACCAGCATAGAAAATACCACTTATGTGAAGAACATGCCAAAAATAGTGCTGTCCCTCATGGGGATTTTGCCCACTAATGAAAGTTGTGCATGTGGACTTAGTTCTTGAATCATTCAATTCTCTTTAAAAATCAGGCCTCAGAGCTCTGAGCCTGGATTGCTCACATTTCCTTTTAACTCAGTTTGTCACCTGGGGTTGGGGGCAGACAGTTTTGACTTAGTGATTAGCACAAATAAGTGAGCACAGAGAGCAAAGTTCCAATCTCACAACCACCACCAGTCTGACCAAAGGAAGTGGGGGCAGAGTACATGGAGGCAGCAGTTTGGCCTAGTGTTCTGAGCTATCAACCTGCAGATCCAGGTTGTATATATGCGTGTAATCAACTGTTCCTGTTCTGGTGAGTCAGGCTGAGAAAATCAGAGCCAAAATGTAATATATAGGAAAAAGAAGTGGTACAATCAATCCAAAAATAATAGCATTAGGCAACAGCAGTAGATTTACAACACTCAAAAGGCCAGTAGAAACAAATAACTTCACTTTCAACCTCTTCTGTGTTTCCCTGATCCCACCTAAACTATTTGAGGTCCCCTAGAATGGGCCCTTTTGAATTTGGAGCCAAGATCTGAATCCAACACTTGATATTTTGTTGCATGGGCCTCCAATGGTCCACTTCAACATCCAGCACTGCTGTTCAATTCCCTGCTTAGGTAGGGGATCTCCTGTTCATATATTGTTTGGAGGGGGGCTTCTGATGTCCCTCAGTAGTACCACAACATGTCACTTCCTGCCATAGCAGGTTTACTATGAGCCCTCATTCTGCACAAGTTCCACCCAGCCTGAGACACCAGCTGCAAATGGCTGCAGGAAGGGCTAACAGTGCCATCCTTTCCTCCTAGATGGCAGGGAAGCTCAGTGTGCTGCTCACTGAGTAAAATCTAGAGGTGACATTATAGAAGTGCCACTGGTGGTGTTGATAACCAGCCATGGCCATCATTGGCATGAGCAAAAGGAAGCTTGTTAAGGTGGCCTATAAAGAGAGACATAAAACATAGCCCCCCCTCCCCCAATTCTAAGGTGGTCAGCCAAATGCCAGTGCAAGGTGAGGACCATAACGCCTTTTGGCAGTCGGTTTGGAGTGGATGAAGAGTGTTGACTGCACAGGATGTGCATGCACATTACGCCTGCTAGCCTGCACAGTGACAGGTTAGAGCAGTTCTAGGACCATTGAAAGGTTCTTTAATTTATGACAGCAAGTGATTAGACTAGGAACTCACTCTCCACAGCTTTGTTCTGGGCTGGCAATGGTTTACTACAATGGACAGCAACTACAGTCAAGCATGATCATAAAATGGTTGACCTCTTCCAATCCAGGCTGAACAGTGTATTGGTCAAATTATTTTTGTTGATGATAGAGTAGTGAGTTGAGTGTGTGTGTGTGTGTGTGTGTGTGTGTGTGTGCATGTGTGCTTGTGTGTGTGTGTGTGTGTGTGTGTGTGTGTGTGAATGTGAGAGAGAAAGTAAGTGAATGTGTTAGACAGAAAAGAGCAGCTCGGGGAAGTGCTGCTAGTTGGAGATTTCAGTCTGCCAGATGTGGAGTGAAACCTTCCGACTACAGCTTCAGCAAGGTGCAGGGCAATCCTTGACTCCCAAAAGGGAGCTTTTCTCAAGCAGCTAGTAAAATAACCTATTAGGGACAGGACAGTGCAGGACCTAGTGCTAAGAAACAGGTATAGCACTACAGACGTCACAGTGAGGAGACCCCTTGGTATTGGTGATTACTGCACAGTGTGGTTCAACATCACGAAAGGAGTGGCGTTGAGCCACATAAGGATGAGGATCCTGGACTTCAGGATGGCATATTTTAAAATGCCTTGAATGGGGAAATTGCTAGGGAGGAACAGAGATGCAGTAGGGAAAATAAGAGATGGTATAATTAGGGAAACAGCCATCTGTGTGAAAGAGGTAAGCAAAAGCAGAAGGAAAAGGAAATCATTATGATTCTCCAAACAAGTGTCAGCAAAAAGTAATGGGAAAACCCCTCCACACACAAGTCTGTATTCAAAAGTATTTTCTTTTCTGTTTATTTACTTTTCATCATAAATCGCCCTCTGACTGAGCCCAACATTTCATCCAATGAGGGCTTCCTCAGGAAAGAGGATTCTAAATCAAAACTTACAGAAAAACTTAGTTAAAAAAAACACAGAATTATTAATTTCATATGAAGTTACAGTTACTTCTTCTGTACTTCACAAGATTACCAAAAGGGTGCGCTGCACTGTACATGCCAACCACAGTCTTATTTATAGGTCTCTATAACATCACCTCTGTGCTATAAAAATCATTTCAACATATACATATTTCACCTAGCATTTCAAAGTATTTATTTCTACTGCAATTGGTACATGTTTCATTTTATCTTTCAACAATCCACATAATTACATATTTTTTTTGTGCATATATCCACTTCTGGTGAGCCCTCAACTCATCCCTTATGACATAAAACTGTACTCACATATATTAATTTCTGTTTCAGAAATCTGCAAGCACATAATATGTTGTGTTTTTTTGAACTGTCATGCCTGTACATAGTTAAATCTAACAAATACAAGACTCAGCACTCTTCAGCTAGGCGTTCAAACTAGGGCACAGTTTATTGAAATTGAAGCAGATGCCACAAGAAGCCAAAAGCTCAAAGGCTCAAAAATGCAGGAGAACTCTGGACCGGTTTTGTGCTCACTGCAGTGGCTTCTTGTGGCGTCTGCTTCAATTTCAATAAATTATGCCCTTGTTTGAATGCCTAGCTGAGGAGTGCTGAGTCTTGTATTTGTTTGCTTTCAGTTTTTTGACTCGAGCACCCTCGTTCAGCGGAAAAGCTGTTTTTGTTGCAGTCACATATTTAAATTTGTAGTCCCGTACTAAAAACAAAGTATAAATGGCCAGAATTTGGTGTTTCATGATGAAAAGTGAATAAATAGAAAAGAAAATCTTTTTGAATATAGACTTGTGTGTGGCTGTTTTTTCTGGTACTTTTTGCTGATTGGACTTTGCCCACCAGCTCCAAGAACAAAATTTGTGACTTTGACTAAAATGCTACCTAAACAGCCTTTTTCTGGTGTGCACCATTTCCAAAATCCTCCCGTGGAGTGAAGCCCACAGGGAGTACTATTAAATAAAATAAGCTGGTACATTAAAACCAATGATTATACTGTATATGTTTTGGCCAAGTTTATTCCAACATCAGCAATCAGGAAATGTTTTAACCTGACTGCGCCAATTGGACCCCATGACCACATTGTATGTGCAATGTGATGATGTAATTCCAGTGAGTCATGTACTGCATTGTAATGAAACCCTATGGACCCTATTGTTTAATGTATACACTTAGCACTTTATGGTTATCTGGTCAGTTATAGGGGATACATGATGGGCGAGGGTGGAATATGGAAAATATTTGCATACGTGCATAAAGATCTCAAGTAATATCATGAGTGGTGAAGCCGTGAGTGATATTACTGAAGTCACTATTCAAGAATGCAAATATTTTTCATTTTCCACCCTGGCACATCATGTGTGCAATTTATACAATAGGGCCGTGAATATGTCTGGTTAGTTATGCTATGTATTTTGTAACTTATTTTTATGTTGTAGTGGTGTTATTTTGTCTTCTGCTTTTGCACCACTTGTGTTTTGGGCTGTAGTGAATAAGATTAGTTTTGTTTCTATCAATAGGGTTGCTTCTAGTGATGTTTTCGGTTGATGTTGTGAAGGGGTTGCTTTGGTGCTGCTGCGATTGGTTGTATGTGGACCTTATGTTCTGATTGGTTTTGTGTGTGTGTGTGTGTGTGTGGATGGGTGGGACTTAACAGGTGTTTGTGATGGTGAGGGGTTTCCAACGTCTGCATGTCTGTGTCTGGGCAGTTTTTTGGTAAGTGTTGCTTTATTTGACTGGAAGTTTTGATGCATTTTCTTTATTTATGGGTTATTTACATGTGTGCTGCTCTCATATTGAGCTTCTGCAGGATTTTTGTGCTTTAATTCACTGGAGGTGTTTTGGATGGCGGGGAGGGGAGGGGCTGCCGGTTGCTTTCACTGGGAGGATTTTTTCACTAGTTGCTGTTTTTTTCGAGTTAGTTTTTCAATGTATTCTGCTGTGATATTCCTCTTGTTTTCTCATTCATAGTCATTCTGCTGTGATATTACTGGTTGTCCTTTACTGGGCATCAGTCAAAGTGCGTTTCTGACTGAGTAATGCAACATCTCTTCTTTGATTTGATTTTGTATTGCTCATGTTTTAGAAGCTTTACATGTTAGAGGTGTGTTTCATTTGATATTTTTTTATAAAGAAGTAATGCAGGTATATTTGATGTGATGTAACTAGAGTGGTTTATTTGGTGGTGACGTATCAACAGTGAATTTATTTACATTTATTCCACTCTACTGATGTCAGTAGAAAGTTATTTCACTGGGGTGAGTTTATGTACTAATATGTTACTCCATATACTTTCACCTCTACTGTATAAATATAGATATTTAACTTGTACATAAGGGACTAATGTAAAAGTTAAATATCGATATGGATGACCAGGTAAACATAAAGCACTAAAGTTTATACATTAAACATTAGGCTCCACAGGGTTTCATTACAATGCGCTACATGACTCGCTGAAATTACATCATCCCATTGCACATACAGTGAGGTCACAGGGTCTGATCGGTGTGGTCAGGTTAAAACATTTCCTAATTGCTGACATTGCAATAAATTTGCGGAAAACATATATGAACAAACATATGAATTAGTCAGCAGAATTAGGCCTTCTAGTCTATCATGTCTGCTTCTTGTGTGGGGTTTTCAGCTCAGCTCAGGCTGATGCCCCCCGCTTCCCCCTCCCTAACTCTTTCATCGCATTTCTCCTCTCTTCCAATGATCCTAATCCTCCCTCGATATCTTTCCCAGCCCCTCTTGAAACTACCCACTGTCCTCGCTGAGATCACCTCCTCTGGCAGCTCATTCCATTTGGTCTCCACCCTTTCTGTGAAGAAATGTCTCCTAACCTTCCTCCTAAACACTACTCCCTCCAGCTTAAGGCTATGCCCCCTCATATTTTTGTTGCAGCTTTACCTGAATAGACCCTCCTTGTCTACCCTATTGAACCCCTTCAGATATTTGAAGGTCTCAATCTTATCTCCCCTCTCTCTTCTGACCTACAGGGAGTACATGTTCATGGTCTCTAGTCTCTCCTTGCATAACCTACCCTGCTACCCCACAATCATCTTCATTGCTGTCCTCTGGACCATCTCTATCAGTAATTTTTTTTTTAAGGTGAGTGCTCCAGAACAGCACTGCAGACTCCAGATGCAGCCTCACCAGTGACCTGTACAAGGGCAGAACCACCTCTTGGCTATCGCCTACTGCTAATCCTCCTGGCTATGCAGCCCAACATCCTATTTGCTCATGCCACTGCCTTTTTGCACTGTATAGAGTACTTTAAGTCACAAGATATCATCACTCCTAGATCTTTTTCCTCCACTGTGGGAGTTAGCCAGTCCCCTTTCAGATAGTACTCTGTCTTGGGGTTTTTGGCTACAATGTGCGTGACCTTGCACTTCTTGGCACTGAAGCCCAACTGCCAGATCCCTGACCACCTTTCAAGTTTCTTGAGGTCCTACTTAACATCCTGTTTCCCCTCTGATGACTCCACCCTCCCACAAAGCTAGATGTCATCCGTGAACAGACTCATTTTGCCCTTGATGCTGTCCCCAATATCATTTATAAAAACATTGAACAGCACTGGAGCCAGCACCGAGCCCTGTGGGATGCCACTTGTGACTACCCTGGCACTAGACAACTCTCCTCCAATTATTATCCTTCGGGACCTGTTCCCTAGCCAATTTTCCACCCATCTAACCAACTTCTCTCCACCATCGTTGGACTTGCCTATCCGTTGCCTGTGTAGTATCAGTAGCATATACTTGACCCACAGCATCATAGATAAAGATCCTAACCATCTCATAAGACATTCTGTTCTGATGAAGTACCCAACTACATCTTGCCTGCCATAGATAAAATTTTAAACAACAAAAAAAAAGCAAGAGTTTCTGAGTGGAAGCTGGAGCCCAAAAAGGAATAATTGCCTATAACGCATATTTCATAATTTAAATTAACAAGCCTAGGTATATTCCATACTTTGGCCAAATAGCCCCATAATTGTGTAGAACAGGAACAAAAAAATAAATGATACTCCATGGTTTCTTCCACATTTATATAATCTGGATAGGGACAATTCCGTTCCTGTACAGCTTTATGCTTAGCGTTCCCCCTTACCTGGGTTCTACCATAAACTGATAACCACAAGTGTTCCCACATCTGAGTTGGGATTCTTGGGTTTACTAATTGAGCCAAAATACATTTATTACAGTCCGGGGTACAAAATTTAAAACTCGGCTCTATTGGGTAGATTTTATCTAAAACAGTTTTATATAGTTGCTTCCCAGATTGAACCTGAATCTCTTTTTTTGTGAGGTTCCAAATATATAATTTGGAAACAACTGATCTAAAAAAATCAGGAACATGTAAAAAAGACCCTAATCTTGGGGCCACCGCCCCCCATGCTCTAAAATATCTATCTAACCTTAATCTACACCATGACCTTTGTGGTGATGATGATGATCCTAAACCACATTTAACCATTTGTGATAAGAAAAGGGAGTGAAAAAAAACAGTAGGATCTAACATACCTAATCCCCCTTTTTTGGGAGACAAGTAAAACACCTCCTAATAGGGTTTAAACGGTTTCCCCAAAGCATTTGAGAGAAAACACCATTTAATCTTACCTCTAACTGTTTTGGTGGGGGATACAACATAGCTACATAAAGTAAAAGTGGGACCAGGAATTTTTTTATTATTATCTGTATGCGTTTAATTTTTGACATACTCCATGATTTCCAGTGGGATACTTTGGTTTCAACTTTTAATAATGATTTTTCCCCAATTAAATAAGGCAATATTCTGGGGTCTAAAAGTAATACCCAATATTTTCAATGGTTCAGAGGATATACATAAACCCTGTACTATTTGAGCCTCTGGGAATCCTACCCCAATATATAAACCTTGACTTTTTGCTATATTCATTTTAGAGTTGGATACTTTAGTACAATACAACATAATGTTTGAAAATTTCTGAAATTGTGAAATTTCTGAAAAAAAAAAACAGGCAGAGATCATCCACAAAAGCTTGAGCATTTATAGCTGGTTGCACACCTAGTCCCTGAATACCTTTCCATTTAGGTTTATCTGTTTTAAATATTAAAAAAGGATCCAAAGAGAAGACATAAAGAAGAGGACTTGGGGACAGCCCTGATGCACCCCAAGCTGGGTTTTAAAATGATAAATAATTTGATTTCGTATAATTGGGTAAACTGTTGTAGATCTATAAATTAATTTAATTAATCGGATTAAGTACTCCGGAATTCCATAGTATTTCAGAACTGAAAACAAATATATATGGGAAACCCGATCAAATGCCTTTTCTTGGTCTATTGTTATTAAAGTGCCAAATTTACCTAAAAGAGAAAGATGTTCAATAACATCTCTCACTATCATTAGGGCTGATTGTATTTTCTGTGAGGGTAAACTATAATATTGAGCTGGAGATATAACCTGATCAGCAAAAAGCTTCCACCTATTGTTTAAAATGTGCGTAAAAATGTTATAATCTGAATTAAGTATGGTAATAGGCCTCCAATTAGAAATGTGCTGTCTGTCACCTGATTTATAAAGATACATTAGAATACCATCTAAAAAAGCTGGGGGGATTCTGTTCGTTTTGAAAAAATAGCCAAAAACTACTGCTAAACAATCAGATAATCCCACCTCGAATGTTTTATAAAATTCAAAGGGCAACCCATCCAGCCCTGGGGATTTCCCTGATGTCATTTTCTGAATTGCTATTTTTATTTCCGAAGAATCAATACTCGTGACATTGTGTAGGAGCTCAGAAGGTATAGGAGGAATTTGAATATAATTTAGGTAAGCCCCAATATCCTGAACTGTGGGATAACTATCTGGTAATAATGTTACCCAATAATCTTTTATGATAGAAAAATGGTCATAAACTGAACTTTGCAACACCCCCTGAGAATCAAACAGAGCTGTCATTTCTGTATTTTCTCTCATAGTTTTACATGCTTGAAAAGGATCGCCCGCTGTTTTTATTTTTTATCCCATTCTGAAATAATACTTTCATGGTTTTAGCTTTATCATATTGATAGACTAACATTTCCAATTTAATTTTCTTGATTTGTTCAGAATAATTAATTTTTGAAATATTAGCCCAAGTGTACAGTTTATATAATTGTTGTCGCAGGGAGAGATACTTTAAAAAATCATCATTTACTTTATGTTTCCCTATTTTTTTAACCAGTCTTGGAAATCTTTTTTTGAGTCCAGCCACCATTGGCCTATATCCGTATATAAAAAACAAACAGAACATCTTGCCTTAACAATAAGGCTGTTATTCCTTGTTGGACCCCTAGGTCATCCAGGGCTTTAATATTCAATTTCCATCTGGTAAAAGAAAATGTACATTCAGGGATATCGTATATCTGAACTATTAATAAAGCATGATCTGAAAATTCCCCTGGGCAATTTACCATTTTAATTCTAGATAATGCCTTAGACACCAGTACATAGTCTATAGTGGACTTTAAATTCCCCTTCCTAAACATAAAGTTTGGACCCCGTTCCTTGAATTTACTGCAATCAATCAAGTTAGCTGAGGATATTAAACCTATCAGAGCATTGGAATCACAATATATTTTAGCCATAGACTTTCTAGTTTTAACATTAGATGGAATTTCACAATTAAAATTGCCACAAACAATTATATTCTGAGTGGTCATTAGGTAAGGTTTGACTGCCGCCATCAGTGCTACTCTCCCTGCTTTAGTCTGTGGGCTATAAATATTAATTAACCTATAATGATTATTTTTCCATGTCCCATCCAATAGCAAGGCTCTTCCTGGAAGGATATCCACCAATTTTAGAAGATGAAAAGAAAAAGAGTTAAATAAAATCCCCACCCCGTCTGCAGTATCCTGTCCGAAGCACCAATAAGATGGTCCCCAAAACCATTCACTCTGATAGTTTTGTATATTATGAGTGGAAAAAAAAACAAGTTTCTTGTAAAAAACAGATTTCCAAATTAAGCATATGCAAGTAATCAAACACAATCTGTCTTTTCCCTGAGTTTAACAAACTGTGTACATTTATTGATCCGATTTTAAGCATCAGCAGATGAAAACGTTTTTAGACTTTCTTGATGATCAACTTTTTTTCCTTCTTTTTCTTTTTTTTTCCCTTTGTACCCTGCAAACCCTTTTAGAGTCTCCATGTCTTGGTCCCTAGTATTACTGTCCCCTTCCTCTTGGTCCATATCTGAGTCCCCCCATTCTGGTGCTAGCGCTGCAAAAGGATTTTTGGACTGTACATCCTCTGGAGAATTTTTGGACGACACAACATCCAAAGGAAGAGTAGTGGAGAGAGGAATACAAAGTGACCTTTGATTTCTTGATGATCTATGCCTCTGAGGTGGGGATGAAGCTTCAAGAACATTATCCTGAGCTGGTTCGCTATAACACAGTGGAATCAAGCATTTCCGCTGAAACCCCTTTTGTTCCAACTTATGAGGGATGGGGGGGGGAAGGGATAGGGATGGTAGTCTGAGTGGTTAAAGCCTGAATTGCAACTTGGCCCAAACTTCTTTCAGAACAAGGCTCTTTCTCTGATTCTTTTTGTAGCGGTTGTGCAGGTACCTCAGCTACATCTTGTGCTTGTTGAATTAGGAGATCAGGACTGACATTGCAAGCCGCATTTTAGCAGCCTAGGGACAATCCTTAAATGCATGTCCTACATTGTCACATAAAATCACATTTAGTGTGTGATGCATTGAAAGGAAATGTGTCCCACCTCCCTAATTCCACATCTAGGTTTATCACATGTGCTTGATTTGTAGTACAGGAACCACATTTGTAGCAGGCTCTGGGTTGCCCTGTGTAAAAGCACTCCCCCGCTCTACCTAATATAAATGAGTTAGAAATATGGACTATGCCTGAATCTGTATTTTGCAGTTTAACCTTATATCGCCAACCCCCGGTCCAAACGAGTTCAGTATCCAAAATAGCCTCAGGGTCACTTAATATTTCACAACGCTGGGATAACCAATATGTTATATCTGCTACATGCACACCCTCATTACGAAACATTACTGCAATGAATTTGACCAATGGTTTAGAAAGTGGGATAACCACAAAAGGAGACCAGATAGGGGAGTATTTTACCTGGGCATACCTTTCCCAAAAGAGATCCAAAAAGTGAGCAGATCGAAAACTTATGTTGAAATTGTCCTCCCCTGAGATGTTTATGAAAGCAAACACCTCTCGGAAGGGGGGGGACATTAAAGAGTCTTTCAATAATGTTTTTCCTACAAAATGCCTGTCTGGTCTGTCCTCCATGCCCCCTTATACCGAATTCTCACCGCTGCTCTCCTAGGAGCTGCTTCTTTTAAAATTTGCAAACAGTTCTGAAAGCAGAGGTTGTTTATTAGCAGATTCATCCAAATTGTGCTCAATCTCAGGATCGCACTAGTTATCGGGATTTCTTCAACCTGTCTAGCAGTGTCAGTTCCCCCTGTTGGAGAAAGTACTTCAATGGCCGCCTCAACAACATCTGTTTGTTTTGAATCTGGTGTCTCTTGGTTTTTTTAAGAGTAACTTCTGCTTGTTCTAAACCATGTCCTGGAGTCCAAGTCAATGAAGAAGGAGTGAATGATAAATTATCGTCCCACTCCAGATCTGGTACCCAAATTCCTGCAGGGTTTTGTTTCCAACCTGACCGGGACAGTGCTCCACCCGGAGTCCAGGTTGTATCTTGCAATTCAGCTGTCTTGAGAGTCGGTACTGATACACTTTGTAAAGGTTTCATATTTAAATGTCTGTATGCTAAGGTTTGTGCTAGCCTTTTAACTTTCTGCATTTCTTTTTGGCTGAACTTGTTTAAGTTAGTAAAAGAAAAATGCGTTGCCGTAGCTTGTTTTTCCAAGTGGTTTGTCTGAAATCTGACAGGCGCTTGACCATCAGGTAAGGCCACAAACCCCGAGGTTTTTGACAGCGTTAAATGCCATGACTTAAGGGTGGTGTCAACAGTTTTAATGTTATTCTGAGTGATAGACATCTCGGCAACCTTACTAATCCCAGTTTGTTCAACTAAGGGGCTCAGCTGTAGGCACACATTTGAGACTGCTATGTTTAAACGTTTGAATGTCAGTGGCTCAATAGGTAGCACACTCACCTCTGAGGCCGGGAGATCAGAGGACTGTGGGTTCAGTTCCCACATCTGGCACTTGGATTAATGTCCCAGTACTGACACTGTAGTGCAGCATAAGAGGGGTGTTGCACTTCTGAGGTGCCGTCTTTCGGATGAGACATTAAACCGAGGTCCCATCTGCTTGGATTGGTGGTAGTTCAGGTGGATGTTAAAGATCCCATGGCACTTATCGAAAAGAGTAGGGGAATTTTTTATTAAATGGAGGACTCCAAACAAAATACAAGGCAAGTCATGAATCAAAAGGAAAAAAAAGAAACATCAAATCAACCAATTATGACAATTCACCCATAAAGCAGAGCATTTAGGTTGACCAAAAGTTTTCATATCAAAGTTATAGACAGTATGAAGAGTCTGTAATATATTGCAGAAAAGTTCATCAAACGAAACAGTACGTTGTTGAGTAGACCAAAAGGATCTAGATTGCCAAATATAAAATCTAATAACAAAGAAAACCAAAAGTAAAGTGTCTGCAGGATACCGAGACCATTCACCCTTATGCGAACCATACATTAATGTCGCATAAGAAACTGATGAAAACAAAGGTTCCTGCCATTTGTTTGCTAGCCAAACCCAGAAAGGTGCAATATACAAGCACTCTAAAAAAAGATGTTTCTGTGTTTCCAATTCTGAATGACAGAGAGCACGAGTACACCATCGTTCACATAACTGTTTGTGTTTATGGATACTACCCACTGGCATTCTACCATGAGATCCCAACCAAACACTATCCCAAATAAAAGCAGGTATCCGTCCATGGGAGAGTAATTTTAGAATCCTATCTTGGGACTGAGGAGGACAATCTGAAAAAATCAAGGGTTCTGAAAAATCCATAGAAACCATAACAGTATATAACTGCTTTCGATGCAAGGTCTCTAAATGTGAAATAGTTAAGTTCCATTTTTAATTAAACAAAAACCCCTTTACCATACGGAGAATAAGGGATACTTTAGACAAAGAATTCCAATTAGTAGTTTTCCAGAATGGTAAGCATTTTAAAAACCACAAACTAACATAAGGGGACCAGGACTGTAAACCAGGTCGTAACAAAGGACAAAAATTACAGGACAAAAATATACTAAGAAAAAAAGCTATAGGATGTACCATACCCACTCCACCCTGACTAATAGGTCTATAAATAAATCCCCTTTTAATGGGGTTTAGTCTACTCCCCCAGAAAGCCTGAAAAAAAACACTATATAAAGACGTAAAGACAGAGGAAGGGGGAGGAAACACATAACTTAAAAACAAAAAAATGGGCAGTAGTAGAGTTTTAATTAGCAAAACCCTTTTACGTTTAGCTATTTGTTTCCCCTTCCAATGAGCCACGACAGATTGAGCAATAGTAATCTTCTGGGACCATTTAATTTGCATCATATCAATATCACCAAATACAATTCCTAAAATGGTTATTGGAGCCTTGGAAACATGAATTCCTGCTAGAGTGCCAGATTCAGGAATGGGGGAGGGACCAAAAGGAAAACCCTTACACTTACCATAATTAATTTTAGATCCCGAAGCTTTAGAAAATAAATCCAAAATTGTAGCAAACCGAGGTTCCTCTTGAAGTGAGTGTAAACAGACCACCAAATCATCTGCGTATGCCAAGATTTTTATCGGTGAAACAGTATCTGCCGCCGCACACCAGTTAAACCACTATTAGCACATACCATACGGATAAAAATATCAATATAAAAAACATGTAGTAAAGGACACGGGCATCCTTGCGACGCCTCTCTGAACAGCTATAGGAGGACCACACCAACCATTAACATTAGGTATCAGATAAGCCGAATGATAAAGTAACCGGATCCAAGTAATGAATAATCTGGGAAGACCATATGCTTTTAAAACCGAAAACAGAAATTTGTGTGAAACATAATCAAATGCCTTTTCCTGATCCAGACTAAGTAAATAATCTTGCATTGTACCAGTTTGAGATGCTAAAAAAAGTTCACGGATAATCAATAAATTATCGTTCTGGGAGCGGCCTGGTAAAGAACAAGTTTGATAAGGACTTAACAAAGAATCCACTATTGGTGTAAGCCTACGTAATAAGATTTTACTTAAAATCTTTAAATCAGTGTTCAATAAACTTATTGTCCTCCAATTACGTAAATCTGTTTTCAAGCCCTTTTTATAAAGTAAAATAACAAGTGCGTGATTCATAGAAGGAGCCAGACGAGCAGATGCCAACATATCATTAAACAAGGATGTTAAAAGTGGAACAAAAGTAGTGTGAAATGTCTTATAAAAAGCTACCTCAAAACCATCCGTACCAGGAGCAGAGTCTATATTCAAGAAAAAATAGAATCTTTCACTTCCAACTCCAGTAATATCGTGCAACAGGCGAGTACTATCATGCAGAATTCAAGTGAGGCAAATGTAGGTTGTCTAGGTTCAATAATCCCGGTTGAACGTGATCATCTACACTATACAAGTTAGTTAAATAATTCGTCACCACCTCTAATAAAGCAGCTGGAGTCTGAACTAGGCCTCCAGAATCTGTTGTCAATTCCGTAATAACACGATGCACTACTCTGTTCTTACAGTCATTAAACGGATCCAAGGCGCCCTTATGTAATTTTAAACCAAATCGATGTTCAAAATCAAGAGATTTAGCTCTATCATATCTGTACTGAAACATGAGTTTTTTCACTTGTCCAATCTGAGCACTGTAATCTAAACCTTCAGTTTCAGTTAGAGAAATTAATTTTTGCAATTGCGATCGCAATTTCAAATATTCCAAATATTGAGAATTGCTTTTCTTTTTGGAATATTTTTGAAAAAATTGTTTCCAAACACTTTTAGAATCTTCCCACCAAGAGACAACATCATCGTAGACATCCAAGACAGATAATCTAGCAGTAAATTCCAGCTGCCAAGCATTCTGAACAGATTCATCTAATAACAGGGAGTCATTCATTCTCCAAATATTCCGTTTACAACGAGGAGCTCCATCCCAAGACATTCGTACTGTTAAAGATTTATGATCTGAAAATTCCCAAATATTCAATATAACCTTAGCTATATGTAAAGAAAGTGAAAGAAAAATAAAATCTATACGTGTAGACAACTGATTCTTAAAAAATGTCCTACCCCCATCAGAATGAATGCTTGATAAGCATCCCTAAGTTGAGCCGTGTCTAAAATCTGATTCAGCCTCTGAGAATCACAAAACAATTTGGATGTCTTCATCCCTCTGTCTTTGGTATCGAGAACACAATTGAAATCACCTGCCCAAACAATGAAACATGAAGTATACAAATAAGGGTGTATGTCGTTCAGAAGCGCAACCCGTAAAGCTTTGGTCTGTGGTGCATATATATTAATCAAACGGAATCTTTCAGTACCAAAATTAATATCTAATAAAAGAGCACGCCCCGGATAAATATCTACCATTTTGGATACCCGTAATGATGAATTTGTAAACAACACCCCTACCCCGTCACAAAGATCTTCGCCATTAGACCAAAACGACATTCCTAATGACCAAAGATTACGTGCTCGCTGAACTTCATAACTAGTCTTCAATCTGGTATCCTGGAGACAAACAATATCAGCATTCAAATTAGGTAAACAAGTCAAAGTCGTAACCATTTTTTTATGGCTTTTGATACTATTAACATTAATAGAAGTCACAGTTAAGGAAGTCATCATGATAGGGAAAAAAAGGGAAACACCTGTAAACCCCATTTATGCTAAGACTATCAAGGAACTTTAGACACGCGTCTCTCTGAGAGCATGTAAAAATTTCAATCTTTCCTGTATCACCATCTTCCCTTCTGAAAAGGTGTCATTAATCAAGGAGGCCTTAGAGAGCGTCGGACTCATCACCCTCTGACTCTTCCTTGGAACCCAAAACTGCATAGCTATTACCCACTGTCCAGGACTCTGAAGGTGTAGTACTCATAGATGCCTTAGACTCATGTTGAGGAGGAACTAGTTTACCTGATCTGTGACGCTTTTTGCAGTAACTTTCTTAAAGGGACTTCTTGGGATAAAGGAAGGGGCATATCAGAAATCTCAAGTGAGTCAATGAGTGGGAACAGAGGGGCGTAGACTGGAAGGCCTCGGTACCCTCTGCCAAAGGAGGTGATTGTACCTTTTCAGAACTTCTGGCATAGCTGGACTATCCAAACCAGTGCCTCCCGCTAGACTAGAGTCAGCTTGTGTAGGGGGATGAAAAGTGTCAGAGGGTTTAGGAAGAACAGATCTGCCCTGCTGGGCACCCGTAATTAAGTCTTCATGGGAGGTACAATAATCTCGGTTGTGTGAAGCCCATGGGCATTTGGCATAGCCATGCCGGGCTGCTCACACAAATTACATTTAAATAAATTGAACAACGTGCAGCTAAATGGCCAAATTCAAAACAGTGGGAACAGCATTGGGTATCACATGCAGTATTTAAATGGGATCTGGAGCCACATTTAAAACAGGCTTTGGGTTGTCCAACATAAAACAGACTACCTCTATCTCGTCCTAAAAAACTATTAGGAGGTGTTGTGGCAGTAGGAGATGAAAACAATTTAACCCTCATTTTCCAACCCCCATTCCAAATCTGTTCACTATCCAATATAGGTACTGGTTTATCCAAAATTTCACACCGTCTACGGAGCCAAAAAAGGATGTCTTCTATATGAACACCTTCATTGCGGAATAGAACAGTTATCAATTTAACTAAAGGTTTGGTCAGAGGGACTGCAAAAAAGGGGGTCCAAAGTGGGGAGTCCTTGACCTTCTGAAATATAGACCAAAAACGTTCCAAACCCCCAGAAGTTTTAAAGCTAATATCATAATTAGCATTTCCCAGATGTATCAGTGCATAAATGTCGGAAGATATAAATTTCATGGAACCCTTCAATAATACTTTAGCAACATACAGTCTGTCCGGAAGATCCTCTAAACCTCCCTTGTATAACAACCGCACAGCATTCCAACGAGGTGCAGGTTCTCCTGAAGTAGTAAATAAATCTGAAAGCTTAAAGGAGGGAGGAGGAACAGCTTCATCTACTCCAGAATGGGAAGTAAGAGTAGGTGGCAATCCAGACTTGGAAAAAGATTGACCAGCAGAAAATGCTGTATTACCGGCTGTAGTTGTATCAGTAACAGTATCAGAAAGAACAGGGCCAGGTATCTCAGTACGTAATGGGCTGTAAGCCTGTGAAGCACCCAGGCTGTTATATGATTGAACTTTAGCATCATTGGGATCTGGTATCCATTCTCCTGTAGGAGACTGCAACCAACCAGCCTCAGAGACAGCACGTTCTGGGGACCAAGGGTGAGAGACTGAGGAGTCTAAGTTGACACTCTGAGGTGGAGCAGCAATAACTGTAATGGTAGTAGGGGATATCGGAGGAGCACTTAAAGTCGTAGAATTCTCTACCGGTAGAGAAATAGTATCCTCTCCCCTACTGAATTCTTCTGTTGCAACAATACCAACTATATCGGGAACAGGTACAGCAGCGCGCGGAAGTACAGCAGCAGTCATTCCTAAGCGTTTTACTTGCTGCCCTGCGAGCTGAAAAACGGAACCTTGAACAGGCACAGTAGAGGCGGAGTGCGGTAAAAAAGTAGAAGTAGAAAAGTCAATCGACTTACTTGCTGCAGCCTCACCATGAGCAGTCTCCATGCTAGGCACATCGGAAAGAGCAGCAGACGACTCCAGTGTCTCTCCCATCGTTATGACGCATAAACCCAGAAGTATGGGGGGCTGTATGGGACAAGTTGAAAGCATCAGACCGCAAGTCTCCCAGTTCCCGTAATAAGGCGTGAGTTTCCTTACGTTACAACTTTCAGCATCCATGAGAGCTTCTTGCAATAAACGCTCCTTTTGTGCTATAACCGCCGTATAATCCTCCAACAAACCTTCGGGGTCAGACCGTGCAGACACCTCGTTTGGAACCTTGTTAATAGTAAAAAACTCCTCGGGAAGAGACGCATCTTGCTGTTCAGACCCATTACTTGTCTCCTCCTGTGCAGGATAGGAAGCCCACTCCCTGTGCTCAGACACTTCCATCGACTCCGTCGGTTGGGACACAGTAGCCATCTTGCGTCCGTCCACCAAAGGTTCCCCTCCTCAGAGTAGGGGAATTTCCCCGGTGTCCTGGCCAAATTTCCCTCATTCAGTAACAATACCACCAACAGCTTAATCTGGTTCAAGGTCAGTTGGCATTCATCTGTAACCCCCTCCCCCGGGTCGTGCCTGAAAATAGGCAGGATTTGTCTAGTGCACTTACCCGGTCAACAAAACTAAAATAAAAAAAAAAATAAATAAAAAATTAAAAACTACCAGCCGGCTGATTCTCCCCTTTTACTTTTTCAAAGACAGTAGACGAATGATTGACAACTGTGACTGACTCACCCTGCTCCAGCTGGGCCTTTGAGTTTGCTGCTTCAGAGGGTTCCCTGACCGGCTTCTCCTTTGTATTTGTGCTTAAAGCCAAACGTGTTACTTCCTCAAGTTTAGCTTGCAACTTGGCTTTTTCCTGAGCGTGCCTCAATTCCTCCTTTTGTAGAAATAAACGTAAAGTCTGTTCAGCATTTTCAACTGTATCCTTAGAACTCATGGCCTTTACCTCATTTGTTGGGTTGGCTGTAAGATCCTCTGTTGAAAAAAATTCTGTAGGAGTATTTCCTTCTTCATCTGAGTGTAACAAGGTTTCAACCAAATGCTGCATTTTCCATACTTTGCACTAACTGAGGTAATTCAGACCCCTGTAGAGCTTGCACCTCCATCCTCTCTGACTGCAGATCTGGACTGGCCATTTCCTCGGCCAGAGGTTTCCCCCTACTGACAGCAATGCAGTCACCTCCACCTCCTCCAGGGTCCGGGACGGTAGCCATCTTGGTCCTGCAGGAAAAAAGGGGCCCCCCTGCTCACAGGAAGCAAGAGTAGGGGACTTTCCCTGGTGTCCTGGCCAAGTTTCCTCCATTCACTGGAAATACCACCAACAGCTTAATCTGGTTCAAGGTCAGTTGGCACTAATCTGGGGGGAGGTCCGGGGGGAAGGGCAGCTGCAAGTGGGGTGCTAGCTGCACACTCAAGCAGACTTGATTGACCGTGTGGCCCATTTCTGCTGGCAAGTAGTAAGTAAGTAAATAAGTAATAGTATGGGTATTACTGAAGTGCTGTTATTTTATTATCATGATTTTATGGAGTTTTATTGAATTTTGAAATGTTTATTGTATATTGCTATTTTATGTTTACATTTTTTCACTGTATCTTTACCTCTGTAAAGCGCCCAGGCATCTGGGATTGGGCACTCAAAAATAAATGTTTACTTACTTACTTGTGTATTGTACGTATGAGAGAGGTCTGTAGGCTGTGTTTGTGTATTGTGCATATGAGAGAGGTTTGTAGGCTGTGTGTGTGAATATCACAGAGGTTTGTAGGCTGTGTTTGTGTACTGTGAATGTGAGAGAGGTTTGTAGGCTGAGTTTGAGTATTGGGCACACAAGAGAGGTTTGCATGCAGTGTTTGTGTATTGTGTGCATGAAAGAGGTTGGGAGGCTGTGTTTGTGTATTGTGTGTATGAGTGAGGTTTGTAGGCTGTGTTTATGCATTGTGTATATCAGAGAGGTTTGTAGGCTGTGTGTGTATTTTACATATGAGCAGGGGCAGAGCAGCAAGTTAGCCGCGGTGCTGCTCCGCTCCATGCTGTATGGTTTTGTTCTTGCTCACCGACCCTAATCTGGATTTTTAGTGGGTTTTATGAATGAAACCCATCCAATTTTTGATTTAAAACACCAGAAAGTACTTCCCCCACAATTGGGAAAGCTACAGAGCATTTTTTTACTATGAATAATCATTTTGGCCATCCGTTCGCTCCGGTGTTTGTTGGATACTTGTTGCATTGAGTGAGTGCTGGTGGAGCATTAAAAAATATTGCTAAAGTTCTCCTAAATAAAACTTACATTATTTTTATTTTATGGTCTCCAGAGAAGTGCTTTTTGTAATTTGGAAATAAGTTGTTAACTGTTTTTAGCCCCTGTCTGGATGCGTTGACTGTCTGTTGATGTTTGGTGTCTAACCGGATAGTTACTATCATTAAAAGAAAAGGAGCCTGAATCGAAGTTGGCACTGACACCTCGGAAGCAAGAAAGGAGGAGGGAGTTGCATCCATCAGAGTTGGGGAATAACAGGAGTGAAGTTGGAGGAGAAGATGACTGGAATATTGGCCAGATCCACTGAGAGAGAGAAAACCTGATGGTTTGTTTGCGTTATTAGAGCTCAAGGTGATTTTTTCTTATTTGAAAATAGCCCCACCGGCCTCTCACCGGGGGGGGCAGGTTGCTGATGGCCCCCAAGAGGGTAGGGCAAGGAGGGCTGCCCACCATCAAGGAGGAGGCGGCTTCCCAAGCAAAGGGCCCAATCCGAGGATCTCCTCGGAGAGGGCTGGACCAGACCATCCCTACAGGGAGGGTCACGGCAAGGATACTTAAGGAGCTGTCCAAGGGGATCTCGCCCTCCTGGAACAGCTCCTCAGCAAAAGAAGTTTTCATTCACTCCAGGTTTTCCTAATCCACCAGCCTTGCAGTTCCTCTTTGCCTCCGAACGGGTTTTCTCCATGCCGGCCATTCAGTTCTCTCGTCAACCGCTGGCCTTTTTGTTTTTTCGTTCTCCTGCTGCTAGCTGTGTGCCGCTTTTTCCTGGCTCGTGAGGTAAGTCTTTTCCTTCCTAGTTTGCCGGGGAAATTGCCAGCTTTCTTGGTTGTGTTGCTCAGGTGTTAACATAGCATAGAAACGCGGCCAGTTTAGAACGAGCAAGCCCAATCCAGTGGCATTCAATGTGTAGGGGCCAGCACT
This sequence comes from Neoceratodus forsteri, assembly GCA_016271365.2. Classification (NCBI taxonomy): domain Eukaryota; kingdom Metazoa; phylum Chordata; order Ceratodontiformes; family Ceratodontidae; genus Neoceratodus; species Neoceratodus forsteri. The sequence continues at coordinate 592,317,743 of CM057458.1, forward strand.
GCAGAACTGTAATGCTCACAGTTCATTCCCCCAGCCCATTGAGCACATGGTGTTAAAGGGCGTTATGGAAAAGGACTATTTGGAAAGACGCCGACTTGCATGGTATTCACCGGAAACCTCCTAGGGTTCAAATTCATCTTTTTCGCTTTTTTGTGGCTGGGGCTGTTTATCCTTCCAGTGCTGCCTTGGTCTTTTCTTGGTGACATTCTTATGGGTGGTACTAATGTTTTAGTTCAGAAAGCGCAGCTTTAGCTACGTCTATAGCCAGTGGCAAGGGTCTGGCTGTCTTCCACGCTGGCTCAGCCTCGCCAATATGGCTTTTCCTTGGTTCCTTTTTGGCCCAGGTGCTTCCCCCCCATCCTCATCTCACTTTCTGTGGCATTGGCATATCTGTCTCTCCTGCCTGCATGCAGCAGCCTCGTTTTTTTTTTTTTTTGTTATGTAGAGGTTGGGCTGGTAATTTTGGTGTGGCTGTGCTGTGTTTTGTGTTTCCTTGTTCCGTTTGGGCTCCTGGCATTCGTGGTCTCTCCGGAGCTCGGCCTTCTCAGTGCTGCCATGCTTTCTTGCTCCATTGGGTGTGCTGGGAGTTCTGGTGTCCCTGCTGGGGGTTGGGGGGCAGCTTTCTGCGGGTCGAGCTCGGCTCCTCGTAGTGTGAGCTTCTTGGCTAGGGCTTCTTTCCCCTCAGTTAGATCCACTTTTCTCTGCCTATCGGTAGTTTCAAGGGGGTATTTACTTAGCATTGCATGAACTCATGGGGAATAAGTATAGCATCTTCAGGGTCAGTACAGTATTGTGCAGAGTGAGTATGGGGGAGTAACTGTAGCAGGGTGAGTTCTTTACTGTATTTGAAGAAAAATTGTGGGAGCAATTAAAATGCACTGTTGGGAACTGAACTCATTAGGGGACCTATGACATGGCAATTTAAATATAAAGTTGTGAAAATTTTTTTTTTTGTAGAGGTTGGGCTGGTAATTTTGTTGTGGTTGTGCAGTCGTTCTGTGTTTCCTTGTGCTGTTTGGGCTCCTGGCATTCGTGGTCTCTCTGGAGCTCGGCCTTCTCAATGCTGCCATGCCTCCTTGCTCCCTTGGGTGTGCTGGGAGTTCTTGTGTCCCTGCTGGGGTGGGGGCGGCTTTTTGGTCGAGTTTGGCTCCACGTGGTGTGAGCTACTTGGCTAGGGCTTCTTTCCCCACAGTTAGATCCACTTTTCTCAGCCTATCAGTAGTATCAAGGGGGTATTTACTGAGCATTGCATGAACTCATGAGGAATAAGCATAGCATCTTTGGGTTCAGTACAGTATTGTGCAGAGTGAGTATGGGGGAGTAACTGTAGCAGGGTGAGTTCATTACTGTATTTGAAGGGAAAATTGTGGGAGCAATAAAATGCACTGTTGGTAACTGAACTCATTAGGGGACCTATGACATGGCAATTTAAATATAAAGTTGTGAATAATTTTTTTTTTATTATTTAAAAAGGATCTTACAGTGTATGGTTTAATATGAAAAGCAATTTGTGATGGAGAACTTTAGGAGGGTCAGTAGGAATTGTAAGGCATAATCAAGGACGAACAGTATTGTTTCCAAAGTAAGGTCCTGCTCACCCAGATTAGGACAGGGGTCTACAGAAAAGACTGAGGGTGGTGTGTGTGGGTTGTTTTTTTTTTCTTGAGAGGTTCAACACTGTCAGTACTACCGGACTGTGAGACATTAACAGTAGCAAGAGGGATATAGAGAAAAGACAGACAGGTGAGGACAGTGCATACCAATAAGGGGGGGAGAGAAAGAAAGAAAAAAATATATATATTATTAATAACGAATGTTTTTGTCTCATAGGTATCGCCTCGCTGATCACTGCTTTGCCCCTCACGATCAATGGCTAAAATGGCCGAACCTCAGAATAATCAGGTTCTGGACAGCCAGGCCCCCCAATTCTCTGCACAGGCACAGGGTACTGGTCAAGACCTTTCTGAGCTAGGAAGCCAGACACAATATGTGGCACAGGCTATCCCCGCACAAGGGCAAGACCAAGCATTCCTCGAGGCCCTGCAACGCCTAAAGGACATTGGGGAGTCAGATTGGCTGATAACCATGTCCAGGTTGGAACCCAAACTGCTAGTTACCCATCCAGGCGGGCAGCAGCAAACTGTGGCAGACCCTCCCACCACATAGAGTATAGGCCACAAGAACCAGCACAGGATGAGGGTTAGCAGCCCAGGTGTAGCCAGCCATCGGCCCGATTGTTGGAATCTGTGGCTCAGAGAAAATCCGTTGCTAAAAAGGGGCAGGGCAGGCAGAGTAAGTGGAAGTTCCAACCAGTGACAGAGGCTGGAAAAAAGCAGACAGAGGAAAAACAGAGCAGAGCAGACGAGAGCACATCCGTGGCCCAACCCAGGACAGAGAATGAAGGAAGGGAAAAAAAAACAGTGGTACCAGTTGCACAGCCACAGATCGGTGAGTATGAGGGAGATCAGGACAGTGATGTATCAATAGATTTAGTGTGGTCCGATTTGGATAGCGAGGAAGAGCAATCCAGTGATAGCCGGGAGGCCACAAAGATAAGAGAACGGGAACGGAAGAGGGCAAGGCACATGGGAGATAGGATTGGGGGCTGTGGGCAGAAAACAGTCAGGAAAAAATCACAAGGGGGTCAAAGGGTGAGCAGCCATTTAGGACACCAGGGGCTCCAGGGTTCAATCCCGGGCCGGTGATGCCAGGGCATCAAACATGGCAGCATAACCCCTTCATGTGGCCATTTATGTATGGGGGACTGGGTAACATGCCCATCTCTTGGCCAGCAATGAATCCTTGGGGCCCCTTTGCCCCCAGTTTCCCAACAACCCAGCAAGGTGGAATGACCAACCCCATCGTGGGGCCTCGGGCAATTCCAGCCAATGAGCCTGGTGAGGGTACCTCTATGGGTACAGCCAGGGTCTCTGGGCCAGTGGATGACTATGGATGTGAGGCAAACCAGTGGACTGAATCTGCGGGGGCAGGACAGGATGAATCCCTGTTGAGTCACATGGGAGGCGGACAGCAGATCACCACGGGGGGCCAGGCTTCTTTGATCCAGCCTCCTCACTCCATTGTCTCCCAAGGAGCCTCAATTGAAGGAGGTAACACACAAGGGGCAGCAGTTCAGGTATGGACAGGTGTAGGGCCTTCAGCAATTCAACCCCCCCCAACTAACAAGGAAAGCCTGACACCAAGCCTACAAGAGCGTGAGATGGTAGCCTCTAAAATGGATACTGCTCCCAATACGGCAATGGGGGTAAAATCAAACAGCATATTATCAGCATCTCCGTAGCTCTGGGCATATGCCGGGGTGGGAGACCCATTGGGGGATCACTTATCTGATGCTGTCCGGGAAAACATCTGGAAAGGGGAATTTATAGACATGTTCTCATTATTGCATAGAGAAATCCCAGAAATGAGCGATGAAAAAATGAATAAACAAGAGAAGCCACAGCGGCTGAAGGTACCTTTCACATCTGAGAATTGGGCAGCAGCCTTTGACATATTTATGTCAGTTTATGGGATGAAACACCCTGATAAGCTACTTGCTCTGCTAAAATACAGGGACACCATAAAATCTGCACATCTGTCCTTTGATGGATATGCATGGTTAAAATATGACGAGCAGTTTCATCTGAAACTATCTAGGCAACCCAATCTCAAATAGGAAAACACACACACAGACCTGTGGGTCCACTATATGACGCATGGCTGACCCAGTGTGGTAACTTATACTGACAGTGGTCATGTCATTGCTAGACAAACAGGGGGAGAGTACAGGAAGGAACAGAGGAAGGGGCAGGGAGGAAGGCATGCTATGACTACAATAAAGGAAAATGTTTTTGTTCCTTTTGTAAATACGGGCACATATGCAAGTTGTGCGGAGGAGAACACAGGTTATCGGAATGCACACGACAATCCTCCAAGAAATCAAACATTGAGGGAGCAGGCAGGGAAAAAGGAAAGGGGTCTGGGAAGTTTAGCTAACTCACCAGCACGGTTAGACCGAATGGACCCCTGGCTCGACTGCTATCTGGAAAAAACAACAGCCAAATATATACATGATGGTTTCAAGTATGGTTTTAGGATACCATATAAGGGGCCAAGGGTAGAAACCACAGCTCGCAATCTCAGGTTGGCAAATTTACTTCCCAACATCCTGGAAAGGAAAGAAATACAGGTGGGCAGGGTGGCGGGACCATTCGATTACCCCCCCATGCACAACCTCAGGGTATCCCCATTGGAGCTGGTCCCCAAGAAGGAAGTAGGGGAATACAGGCTCATTCATCACCTGCCCTACCCGAAAGACAATTCAGTAAATGACTTCATCAACTCAGAGGATTGCACAGTGCAATACATAATGTTCGATGTGGCACTGCGCCACATACAAGAACTAGGCCGTGGGGCAATGATGGCAAAAAGCGACATCAAATCCGCTTTCCATCTGCTACCAGTACATTCGAATGACCAAGATTTACTGGGTTTCAAAGTGGGAGGCCAATGGTATATGGATAAGGCTATGCCCATGGGATGCTCCGTAAGCTGCTCAGCCTTCGAAGCTTTCTCAACCTTCTTGGAGTGGGCCACCAGAGAACACACACATAATGTACATATGGTTCACTATCTTGATGATTTCCTATTTGTGGGCCCCAGAGGGGAACCACATGTGCGGAGATGCTGCAAGGTTTCACCTCATTAATGGGGTATTTTGGTGTCCCGCTAGCATGGGAAAAAACAGAGGGCCCTGCTACCTGCCTCTCATACCTGGGCATAGAAATAGACTCCAAGGCTATGGTTTCCCGGCTACCACAAGACAAGGTGGCACTTTTAAGCACACTGTTGGGGGAGATGGGAAGGGCAAAGAAGGTGACCCTACAATAGCTGTAATCTGTTATAGGCCACTTGAATTTTGCATGCTGGGCAATTCGCCCAGGCAGGCCATTTCCTCAGGCGGATGGCGTCAGCAATTGGGGGCAGGCTCTAAAACCATACCATCACATCAGACTAACACAGGGCATAAAAGCAGACTTACAGGTTTGGAAACTTTTCTTACAAGATTTCAATGGTATCACCATCTGGCAAACTCCGGCGGACCATTTGTTAGATCTGCACATGGTAACCGATGCTTCGGGTGGCACTGGTTTTGGGGCTTTCTGGCAAGGAGCATAGTTTGCAGGACGCTGGCCACAGGATTAGGTATCAAGAGGGTTCACAAAAAACATCACCCTTCTCGAATTGTTCCCCATCTTGGTAGCCGTAAGGATGTGGGGACACAAAATTCAGAATAAGAAAGTGCTGTTTCACACGGACAACAGGGTGGTAGCAGACATGTGGAACTCAGGCATCTCATTCTGAAGAGGTGATGAAGGACTTGCGGGTCTTTGTGTTATGCTGCCTACGGTACAACATCTTTTTTAAAGCACGTCATTTGCCAGGAAAAGAAAATGTTATAGCTGATGCCCTGTCTCGATTTCAGCTCGAGCACTTCAGACAGTTAGCCCCGTGAGCGGACCAGTTCCCCACACAAATACCAGAAGCAGTCTGGAGACTTGGGAACCAAGATTGCAGCAACTGGTACAACTCGCTGTGGCTCCCTCGACATGGAGGAAATATGTAGGTAGCTATGGGTCTTTCCAGCAATTTTGTGGCCACGAGGTAAGCGTGGTACTGCACAATACCCAAAGACAAGTTCAAAACTACATCCTCCACTTGGAAAGCCTAGGAAAATCCCCAGCAGCGTTACGCCTCCAACTAGCGGGCATCGCCTTTCTTCGTAAGTACGAGGGTTTCCCTGACCCAACCAGCAGTTTTATTACGAAGAAAATGATACAGGGCATGTCTAGACTCGTAGGAAAAAGGGTGGATACAAGGAAGCCCATAAGACTACCTGAGCTGTCCAGCCTCCTGAAAGCACTGTCAGTCACTTGCAGCTCAGGCTGCGAAACCAAGCTTTTCAGGGCCCTATACATATGTGCATTTTTTGGGGCCTTCCGGGTTTCAGAGTTGGTACCACAGTCTAACTCACCGAGCCAGAACACCAATCTTCAGTTTAGTGATTTCATCATCTGGCAAGACAGACTGTGTCTTTAGCTGCGAAAATCAAAAACGAACCAGTGCGGCCCCCCCCGCCATTATAACACTGTTTATGGCTCCACCAGGGAACATTTGCCCATGGTCGGCAATGAAGAAGTATGTGGCAGGTCATCCAATAGGACCGGGGCATTTGTTTGTGCATGGGGACGGAAAAGCGGCCACAAGGCAGCAGTTCATGGCTGTCCTCCGAAAGGGTTTATGGATGGCGGGAAAAAAAACAACCTCATACAACACCCATTCATCCAGAATTGGAGCAGCCACTGAGGCAGCCAGGTGTGGGTTAAAAGACTACCAGATAAAAGGGGTCGGCAGGTGGGCATCAAAAGCATACATGGGGTACATTAGGCCTCAGCACAACCCAGCAGGAAGTGACGCTGGGGAACCCAGCATAAGTGGTAATTGAAGTACAAATTGGGAGAATACTCACATGTTTATATCTTTGTATTATAGCACATCTACAACAGCCCCTCAGATATGGATTCTGGGTCATTCGCAAGTGAGGGAGGCATACACGAGGGCAAAAAAATGGCCTTACACCAGACAGCTGGGCATCCCAAGAAGTCGAGCCGTGATAAAATGGGCAAGAAAAGGTGGGATGAAGTGGGGGGCATTATGCAAAACTATTGTTACATTGGGCCTACATCGTCAACCACCAGTAACACTGGTTATTCACCTGGGAGGGAACGACTTGGTCACCCTAGGGGCACCGAGATTAATTGGGGATATTAAGAGGGATTTGTCCCACTTAAAACAGATGTTGCCTCGCACCATTCTAGCATGGACTAGAATGATGCTGGCATGGGGGAGTGAAAGGCAGGGGCCATGGACAAGGCATGGAGGTCCGTGAATAGGGAGGTGTCCCATTTCGCGGCTTCAATGGGCATGGAGATAATCAGGCATTTCCTGATCACTAAATTGGATAAGGGCCTATATAGCCAGGATGGGGTTCATTTATCGGACATTGGGAATGACATTTTCAACAATACCCTCAATGATTTCTGCGAAACAGTGCTGTTTGGAAAGAATAAGATCCCTTGGGCACTAGTGGGAGATACGTGTTGGCACTGTATGTAAGTGGCAGTAATTCATGGCTGACCCTGGGTAAGAGGGACATAAGAGCTGCAATTGGGTGTCACCGGGGACAGGCACGACCCTAGGACGGGTATGCTCCAGAAGATCAGGAGATGAAGGCACTCAGGCTGGGGCATGCACCGAAACGCTGAGATCCAGGACTCCGAGATGGGGAGTGTGGCCCCGATGGGCATGCTCCTCGTCAAGGGTCTAGGAAGCCCTAAATTTGGGTAAGATGGGGCGGAACTGTCTTGCAGAAAGGCACGGCCCTCTACGGGTCTGTTGGACTAAAGGGCCAGAGTTCCCCTCAAACAAGCAGATGAAGGAGCTGGGGTTTCAGCAATACATGAATTAGGGCTGCCCAAGGGTTCTTACGGGATGGGATATCTAATGTACATATGTTAAAACGATGTTTCTGTATAAGTGTTGTGTGTATCTATGATATTTTGTAAAGTGAATATATATGTAAATTGTAATGTACATATTAGGTTTTTATAAATGTTGTGTCCCATGTAATGTATACAACTTTTGATCAAGTAAAAAGAGCTGCAGCCCTTTTTATACCAAAAACAGTGTGATGTGTTTTTTGAATTGGGGTTCCGCTTTAGGCAATATGCCACTATTGCCTAAGGGGAAGGGTGCCGTTACTTTAAAATGAGAAAATACTACTCTCAGATGAGCATTTTTCTTTGTTATATTTTTCAGATGGATTACCACCCCAAAACCGAATTAAAGGAAAAGTGAGACGGACCCCTAGTTTGGGAAGAATTAGAACAGCTGTGCAGTAAAGCCGGCAGGGACCTTTAATGATAGTGAATGAAACATGGCTGTAAACTCTCAGGGGTAAAGTATGGCAAGAGACCAGAAATACATGCCTGCTTGCTGGTTTTGGGCTGAAGACTCTCTTTTTGAAGGTACTGTTCAGATTCAGTCTTAAGTGTTGCCCTGTATATAGAAGGTTTCATTGGGTTCATGATATTATAATACTGAGTGGAGAATATGAACTCCCTTGTTTTTAAATGTTGGGTCTCAGCTTGAATAGAGGCTAGGAAATGAGTATTTTGAATACACTTTCTTATTTTGCGTCTTCTGAGCCAGACTCAGTGAAAAAGTCTTAGAGCATTTAGATAGAGGTATGGCAATCTGAATTACCATGCAACCCAAATTGCTTATAAAATTGAAGGAAACTAACGGTATGTCATTTGAATGTCTTGATTTAACCGGAGTTCCCCTTTTATCTATATTTGATTGCTCCTGTCTTTAATAGCTAAGATGTATACTGCATATGGGAACTTGGAATTAAAAAGGCAGTCTGGTCCCGAGTGCAGTGAGGAATAACATGAGCTTGGTACAAACCACTTTTTTTAGGCCATTTTTGGCAGGGGACTCCTGGTGACGGAACTATTGTCATGGTGACTGGTCTTGTTTGGCACATATAATGGCTTGAATTCTTCATAAATGTTGATTCAATGACTCATGTAAATTTTAAGGCCTATTGCAGGGAGCAATTCCCTTTTAAAGGTGTCATCTTGCTGTATGTTTCATATTCTAAAATGTACGCTCCTCTCTATAACCAATGGACTCCTGACTATCACCGGAGCCTTTGGTTTTTATTTCAAATGATGGACTCCTGAGTGAATGGAGCCTGGATTTTTGACTCTAGGTAGACGGGCCCCTGGTACAAATTATGAAATGTTTTACAAGACCTCAGTCGACTGATTTATAAGCTTCAAATGTTTGCTTTTAGTGTGATGTAACTTGAAATGTTGGCACTTCTCTGGGACTCCTTGTTTGGAGCAGATTTTTGATGCAGTTAACCTACTGTGGAACATTGCGGCATTTGATAAGACTCCTAAGAATGGAGCTGATTTTTAATGGTGGAACTGCTCGGAAGTTTCGACTATTGAACTATTGTACTGGAATACAAGAAAGCAAATACAATTTTAGGTCAATAGTATAAGTTTATATCTGTTTTACAGGAGATATGCACTGATTACCATTTATCTAGGAATATCACACCAATTTCAACAGGGAATTTTAATTTTCTGTGTATTATATATAATTTAGCCTCATGGCAAGCTTTAATGCTTATTATAATTTTTACATTTATAATATTATGGGAAACAAATGGCGTTTGTCTTGAAATGCTCTTTAAATGTGATCTAATGGTCTAGATAATTTACAGCTATGATGGAGAGTGAACTGGATAAAATAATTCAGTTGAAATAACTTAATTAAGACATGGTAGGAATTTTAATGGCTTGAAAGGGCTGTATACCAAAGCTCTCTTTGAAGTTAATTATTCAGTGAATCAGAGTGTTAAACCTCTGACTCATTAGCTGGAAATGCGATACTTACGCCTGCCGAGTCAGACCCAGGTGAAAACCCTTACAGGTTTGGCAAAGAGCCACAATTTAAGCTTCCTTGAAATGTTTTCTATTGGAGGGCTGATGAAGGCCCTGAAATGAAGCCATAAACAGCCATTAAATGGCTGGCTTATATATGGGCCAATACCAGTGGACCAATGAAAATTTATAAAAGATAGGCAGCTGCCTTCTTGGTTCTGATCAATGAGTTGGGGGTATAAACTGGGGTAGTTTTGGCTGCAATGAGTTTAGTGTTTCCTACAGAACCTGAGGAAGGACAAACAAATGTCCAAAGAATGATGCTTACAAGGGTGTCCGGTGATCTTGTGATTATAGCCTTTTGCTCATCATAGCCTTCTGCCTATGGCTTTGTGCTTATAGCTTTCTGCTCATGCTTCTGTAATTATTAAATGATTAAATTGCTCTGGTTTTTGACAGCTTCAAAACATATAGGATATTCCAAATTGAGATGCAATAACGCTAACTGGTTAATGTTGTATATGAACAGTTTTATGAATTTATAATTGTGCTTAACTTATTTATCCATGGTGTGTATAACTGTGATTTTATTGTCTTGCAGAATGTACCTGTATTTTACATGTGTATTTGTTTTTAGTATATTGTAATGGCGTAATAGCCGAACTATAACATTTTCTTGAATCTTGAATATGACAGAGGTTTGTAGGCTGCGTGTGCATATTGTACATATGAGAGAGGTTTGTAGGCTGTATGCGTATTGTATGTATGACAGGCAGTTGTAAGCTGTATGTGTGTATTGTGCATATGAGAGAGGTTTGTAGGTTGTGTGTGTGTGTGTGTGTATTGTGAGTATGAGAGAGGTTTGCAGGCTGAGTTTGTATATCATGAGTATGGCAGAGGTTTGTAGGTTGTGTATTGTGCATATGAGGAAAGCTTTGTAGGCCGTGTGTGTGTGTGTGTGTGTGTGTGTGTGTATGTGTGTATTAGAGAGTTCTGTAGGCTGTGTGTGTGTATTGTGCATGTGACAGAGGTTTGTAGGCTGTGTTTGTATATTGTGCATATGAGAGAAGTTTGTAGGCTGTGTGTGTATTGTATGTATGACAGAGGTTTGTAGGCTGCATATGTGTATTGTGTATATGATTCACATGCCACATCAGTGGAGCTATGGATGGAGGGTTGCTCACTGGTGCTGTGTTCATGGACCTGTCCAAGGCATTTGATTTAGTGAAATATTGCCTGCTGCTCAGGAGTCTGAGAGACTTTGGACTGACTGCTATTCCCCTTGAATGGTTTACAAGTTACCTTATGGGCAGGCCAATCAAGGTGTCATATGGAGTTAACTTATCAAGTGACAGGGAATTAGAGCAAGGAGTCCCCCAGGGCTTGATCCTTGGGCCACTCCTGTTTACCTTGCTTATTGATGCAATTCCTTCAAAGCTGAACAATTCTCATAAAATAATTTATGCTGATGATATTATGTTGTACAGAAGTTCAGACTTGGTGGAAGCTATTAATCAGTCTTTGAACAGAGATTTCCAAGAGTTGGAGTATTGGTTAAGTAAACTCCAATTGTCTTTAAATTGCAATAAGATTAAAAATATGCTATTTGCATCGAAACATAGGCTTAATAAAGCATATGAGTTAAAAATACTTGACACATTGGGTACCAAACTTGAACAGGTCACCCAATTTAAGTATTTGGGTATACTTCTAGATTCTAATTTAACATATTTCAATCACATAGATACTATAACTAGACAGGTAAATCAAAAATTGGGAGCATTATTTAAATTGCAGCATTCTTTAACCTTACAAGTGAAGATTTCCATAGCCAAGAAAATGTTATTATCTAATTTGAATTATAACTTATTTTTATGTACATATTTGTCTAAACAAGATTTAACCACCTTGACATTAACCTTTCATAGTATTTGCAGATTTACATACAAATTACCTCCCCATATTCATTACTGTATTTTATATTGAACTACTGGTTGGCTACCACCTAGTCTGAACAGTCTCTACAATCTGACTTGTCTTACGGACAGTGGGCCCGATTCTAAAAGAGTTACACCTGGTGTAACAGCACTTGCACCAAAAAGAATGGGGCAAGTTGCAAGTTACGCCAGCAGTTGCGACATGCAGGATTCTACAATGTGGCCTGCGACATGTCACAGGCCACATGCACCAAAGAGCAGTTATGCCAGCAGTTGCACCATAAACCCCCTGTGACATGGCGCTAGGTGGCTTACGGCTGCAGTTGTGCCCTATTCTAGTAGGGCAGCAACAATGTACCCAGTGTTGAGATTCTATAAGAACCCCTGGAGAAGAGCTGGCAACATAAGTTGCACTAGCATTTGGCTGGCGTAACTGTACATACGTCCTACAGGGGTTCTGGAGACCCACTGCACCCACTCCAGGATTCCCCCCATGCCCAGAACACCCCCATTGGTGCCCCACAGGGAAGCCCACAACCCCCCAGCCCCTGATCCCCCACAGCAGATGTGCCCAGCTGGGCATCTTGCACCCACAGCCTCCAGAACCCCCAAACTCTCAATGCCCTGCAGATCCACCCACACATCATGCCCAACCCCACAATGCTGGTGCCCACAGAGACAGCTGTGTTCCCCATCCATGCTCTGACCTGATATGGTGCTGCAACTGTATAAATATTAGAACCCCCAAGATCCCTGGTAGTCAGTGGCCCCCACCCACCTCACCCAACAGTGCTAATCACCACCCACCCATCCCCAGCCGGTGACTGGCACAGCCCACCTCTCACCTCCACGCCAGCCCCGACTGGCTCCCCGCGGCGCTTACTGTATAGAACGCACTTAGAAATGAATGAGTATTCATTTCATTTCTGGCATCTCTATACAGTAAGCAGCTCATGTAAACGTCAATCCTTCAACTGTGAAAATGAAAAGTAAACTTTGTATAACTCGCTAACTGGAGATGATAAATAATGCTGACAAGCAAATGAACCTGAAGGATTATATTTACAATTAATAGCACCATATTAAATTGAGAGATAGATGGGAAAAGATTTCCCCAACTGCCTTGTTGTGCTTTGGGTTCATAAGGTTGTTGGTGGGGCGACTTGCGACATGCCCCTCAGGTACGCCCTTCGGTTGGTGTACCTGTCTGCATGTTGCAAGTCATGGGACTTAGCTGTGGAGACCCTGCCCCTTCTTGAATAGGGTGCAGGGTCCATGTTGCAGTGGCGTTTGGCGCAAGTTGCCTTTGGTGGCGACTTGCTCCAATTCTTCTAGAATTGGGCCCAATGTCCTTAGACAAAAAGATAATTCTCCTTTGTATTCACTAGTTCAGTATAAAGATGAAAGAAGAGATTTGCATTCTAATGAAACAAGAATATTTACTATTCAGAAGACAAAAACAAAAATGGGTGATCCTGTTTTTTCGATTAGGGCAGCAAAAAATTGAAACAAACTTCCTGGGACATTACAGCGTGGCAATAGCCATGATACTTTTAAATTAAAATTAAGGAAGCACCTTTTTAGTCAGTTAGAATGTAAATGTTTTTCTTAATTTTTGTCATGTTTTTATTTTATAGTACTGTTTTGTGTATCTATGTGATATGTAAGTATTGTATAACTTATGAGAGATCAAGGCATTTTTTTTTGGTCCCAGGTCTCACATGAAAAAGGGTCACTGGCTCATTGTGTTTACCCAGTAAATAAAAGTTTAAATAAATAAATGAGAGATGTGTAGACTATGTGTGTATTATGTGTATGACAGAGGTTTGCAGGCTGTGTGTGTGTATTGTGCATATGAGAAAGGTTTATAGGCTGTGTGTGTATTGTGAGAAAGAAAGAAGTTTGTATGCAGTGTTTGTGTATTGAGAAATATGAAAGAGGTGAGTAGGCTGTGTTTGTGTATAGTATTAGAGAGGTTTGTACGCTGTGACCCAGATATTCAAAAGGGTTGCGCATGGTGCAACAGTGTTGCACCATGCATAACTACTAGCTCTCTCGGCAGCCAATATTCAAAAGGAAAAGTCGCTGCACAAATCCCGATCTTGAGTGCATCAGTAATGTATGCAGGCAGAGGTAGAGGCATGCCCATGCATAACCTGCACAGCCCGATGTGCAGAGCCATGCATCGCAGCCCCTGCCCCGCCTACTGAGAGTTAAGCAAAAAAGGAACAAATGATGGCCACCCACAGGTGAAGCTGCCACATTACAGGGTACAACACGGCAGCTGCCACCTGTGGGTAGCCTGATTCCTGCCACACCTGGCAGCGCTTCATCGCCAGGCATCATGTACATAAACCCCCGTCCAATATCCCTGGTGGTCCAGTGGACGATCGCTGCCGATCACGGGCATCTGGCTAAAATAAAACACCCCCCATCCTATATCCCTGGTGGTCCAGTGGACCTCTATGTGCCCGATCGCGGGCATCGGTATAATAACCCCCCAATCCAATATCCCTGGTGGTCCAGTGGACCGCACTCTGCCTGATTGCGGGCATCTGTAAAACATATAAAATGACCTATTACCCTGGTGGTCTAGTGTACCCCCCTCCCCACCTGCCCACTGATTCATTCACATATCTGGACTGTGTAGTATGGTATGGGCTGCATGCCCATTGGCTCATGCTGTGAACCAATGGGCGTACAGCCCTACCGAGCTGTCAGTCGGTGGGCGGCGGGGCGGCAGGCAGGTGGGGTGCTGCCGCCCGCCGGCTGACCGGGGGGAGCGGGGCGGTGGGGCTCAGTGGGTGCGTGGGGAGGGGGGTATACTAGACCACCATGGTAATAGGTCATTTTATATGTTTTACAGATGCCCACGATCGGGCAGAGTGCGGTCCACTGGACCACCACGGATATTGGTGGGGGGGTGATTTAACCAGATGCCTGCGATCGGGCAGCAATCAGTCCACTGGACCACCAGGGATATTGGATGGGGGGGTTATTACACCGATGCCCGTGATCGGGCACATAGCGGTCCACTGGACCACCAGGGATATTAGGGGAGGATATTTCTTTTAGACAAATGCCCACGATCTGGCTCATAGCGGTCCACTGGACCACCAGGGATATTAGGGGAGGATATTTCTTTTAGACAACTGCCCACGATCGGGCTGCAGAGGGCGTCAGTCCCCGACGGCTGCTGCCTGGCAGGGTGCCAGGCACAAGTGGTTGGGGATCGGTGCACCTGCATGCTAATGGTTTGCAAATGGGGCCATAATGACATGCAAATGGCCCCATGTGCGCCTTGCATAAATTATGGCCCATTTGCATGTCCCCTTTTGAATATCGCATGTGCTGTGCATGGCACAATGGCACTTGTGCTAGCACATCTCCATGCTCCACTCTGTCCACTTGTGCTGGTGCAGTGCCACTGCGCCATGCACAGTGGGGGTGGTCAGGGTGCAATATTCAAAGCTGCTGCGCCATAGTGCAGCTCTGTTGAACATCGCCCAGGCCACACTCCTGCGCAACCAAGTTGAGCTGCACCCAGGCTTGCGCCACAGCCAGGCGCAGTTTGAATATCCGGGCCTGTGAGTGTATTGTGCATGTGAGACAGGTTTGCATGCTGTGTTTGTGTACTGTGTGTATCAAAGTGGTTTGTAGGCTGTGTGTGTATTGTGCATATGACAGAGGTCTGTAGGCTGTATGTATGTATTGTGTTTATGACAGATGTTTGTAGTCAGTGTTTGCATTGGGCATATGAGGGAAGTTTGTAAGCTGTGTTTGTGTATTGCGTATATGACAGAGGTTTGTAGATGGTGTGTGTGTGTGTGTAGAATGTGTATGAGAGATTGTTAGGCTGTATTTGCATATTATGCATATAAGAGAGGTTTGCAGACAGTGTGTTTGTGCAGAATGTGTATGAGAAAGGTTTGTAGGCTGTGTGTGTATATTGTGCATATGACAGAGGTTTATAGGCTGTGTTTGTGTATTGTGCATATTAGAGAGGTTTGTAGGCTCTGTGTGTGTATATTGTGCATATGAGAGAGGTGTGTAGCCTGTGTTTGTGTATTGTGCATATGAGAGAGGTTTGTAGGCTATGTGTGTATTGTGTGTATGATGGATGTTTGTAGGCTGTATGTGGGTATTGTGCATCTGGGACAAGTTTGTAAGCTGTGTTTGTGTATTGTGCATATGAGAGAGGTTGGCAGGCTGTGTTTCTGTATTGTGCATATAAGAGAGGTTTATAGGCTGTGTATGTGCTGAATGCATATGGGAGACGTTTGGAGGCTGTATTTGTTTATTGGGCATATGAGAGATTTGTTTGCAGTGTTTGTGTATCGTGCATATGAGAGAGGTTGGTAGGCTGTGTTTGTGTATTGTGAGTATGAAAGAGGTTTGTAGGCTGTGTGTGTGTATTGTGTATATGAGAGAGGCTTACATAATGTGTTTGTGCACTGTGCATATCAGAGAGGTTTGTAGGCCGTGTGTGTATTGTGCATATGACAGAGGTTTTGCAGGCTGCAGTGTATTGTGTTTATGACAGACATTTGTAGTCTGTGTTTGTATTGTGCATATAAGAGATATTTGTAAGCTGTATTTGTATAGTGAGCATATGCAAGAGGTTTGTAGATGGTGTGTGTGTAGAATGTGTAAGAAAGAGGTTTGTAGGGCTGATTTTGTACTGTGTGTTTGAGAGAGGTTTATTGGCTGTGTGCGTTTTGTGTATATGAAAGAGGTTTGTAAGCTGTGTGTGTATATTGTGCATATGACAGAGGATTATAGGCTGTGTTTGTGTATTGTGCATATTAGAGAGGATTGTAGCCTGTGTTTGTGTATTATGCATATGAGAGAGGTTTGTAGGCTATGTGTGTATTGTGTGTATGATGGATGTTTGTAGGCTGTATGTGGGTATTGTGCATCTGGGACAGGTCGTAAGCTGTGTTTGTGTATTGTGCACATGAGAGAGGTTGGCAGGCTGTGTTTGTGTATTGTGCATATAAAAAGAGGTTTATAGGCTGTGTTTGTGCTGAATGCGTATGGGAGATGTTTGTAGGCTGTATTTGTTTATTGGGCATATGAGGGAGGTTTGTATGCAGTGTTTGTGTGTTGTGCGTATGAGAGAGGTTGATAGGCTGAGAGTGTGTGTGTGTGTGTGTGTGTATGTGTATTGTGCACATGAGAGAGGTTTGCATGCTATGTTTTTGTATTGTGTGTATCAGAGAGGTTTGTAGGCTGTGTTTGCATATTGTGCATATCAAAGAGATTTGTAGGCTCTCTGTGTGTGTATTGTGAGTATGAGAGAGGTTTGTAGCCTGTGTTTGTGTATTGTGCATATGAAAGAGGTTTGTAGGCTATATGTGTATTGTATGCATGATGGACGTTTGTAGGCCGTATGTGGGTACTGTGCATATGGGACAGGTTTGTAACCTGTGTTTGAGTATTGTGCATATGAGAGAGGTTGGCAGGCTGTGTTTCTGTATTGTGCATATGAGAAAGGTTTATAGGCTGTGTATGTGTTGAATGCCTATGAGAGAGGTTTGTAGGCTGTGTTTGTTTATAATGTGTATGAGAGAGGTTGGTAGGCTGTGTGTGTGTATTGTGCATATGAGAGAGGCTTGCATGCTGTGTTTGTGTATTGTGTGTATCAGAGAGGTTCGTAGGCTGTGTGTATTGTGCACATGACAGAAGTTTGTAGGCTGTGTGTGTATTGTGTTTATGAGAGATGTTTGTAGTTTGTGTTTGCATTGTGCATATGAGGGTGGTTTATAAGCTGTGTTTGTGTATTGCGCATATGAGAGAGGTTGATGGGTTGTGTTTGTGTATTATGCATATGAGAAAGGTTTATAGACGGTGTGTGTGTAGAATGTGTATGATACAGATTTGTAGGCTATGTTTGTGTATTGTGCATATGGGAGAGGTTTGTAGCCTATGTGTGTATTGTGTGTAAGAATGGTTTGTAGGATGTGTGAGTATTGTGAGTATGAGAGAGGTTGGTAGGCTGTGTTTGTGTATTGTGAGTAAGAAGAGGTTTGTAGGCTGTGTGTATTGTGTTTATGACAGACGTTTGTAGTCTGTGTTTGCATTGTACATGCGAGAAAGGTTTGTAAGCTGTGTTTGTGTATTATGCATGAGAGAGGTTTGTAGATGGGTGTGTGTGTGCGTGTGTGTGTGTGTAGAATGAGTATGAGAGAGGTTTGTAAGCTGTGTTTTTCTATTGTGTGTTTGAGAGAGGTTTGTAGGCTGTGTGTATTGTGCATATGAGAGAGAGGTTTGCAAGCTATGTGTGTGTATTGTGCATATGGCAGAGGTTTGTAGGTTGTGTTTGTGTATTGTGCAAATTAGAGAGGTTTGTAGGCTGTGTGTGTGTATTGTGAGTATGAGAGAAGTTTGTAGCCTGTGTTTGAGTATTATGCATATGACAGATGTTTGTAGGCTGTATGTGAGTATTGGTGTATGAGACAGATTTGTAAGTTGTGTTTGTATATTGTGCAAATGAGAGAGGTTGTTAGGCTGAATTTGTGTATTGTGCATATGAGAGAGGTTTGTAGGCTGTGTTTGCATATTATGCATATGAGAAGAGTGTGTAGATGGTGTGTGTGTGTGTAGAATGTGTATGAGAGAGGTTTGTAGACTGTGTTTGTATATTGTGCACAGTGTATGAAAGAGGTTTGTAGGCTGTGCGTGTATTGTATGTATGACAGAGGTTTGTAGGCTGCATGTGTGTATTGTGCGTATGACAGGTTTGTAGGCTGTGTGTGTGTATTGTGTGTATGAGAAAGGTTTGTAGACTGTGTGAGTATTGTGAATCTGGGCCTTTGAGAGAGGTTTATATGCCATCTTTGTGTATTGTGCATATGGGAGAGGTTTGTAGCCTATGTGTGTATTGTGTGTAAGAATGGTTTGTAGGATGTGTGAGTATTGTGAGTATGAGAGAGGTTGGTAGGCTGTGTTTGTGTATTGTGAGTAAGAAGAGGTTTGTAGGCTGTGTGTATTGTGTTTATGACAGACGTTTGTAGTCTGTGTTTGCATTGTACATGTGAGAAAGGTTTGTAAGCTGTGTTTGTGTATTATGCATGAGAGAGGTTTGTAGATGGGTGCGTGTGTGCGTGTGTGTGTGTGTGTAGAATGAGTATGAGAGAGGTTTGTAAGCTTTGTTTTTCTATTGTGTGTTTGAGAGAGGTTTGTAGGCTGTGTGTATTGTGCATATGAGAGAGGTTTGCAAGCTATGTGTGTGTATTGTGCATATGGCAGAGGTTTGTAGGTTGTGTTTGTGTATTGTGCAAATTAGAGAGGTTTGTAGGCTGTGTGTGTGTGTATTGTGAGTATGAGAGAAGTTTGTAGCCTGTGTTTGAGTATTATGCATATGACAGATGTTTGTAGGCTGTATGTGAGTATTGTGTGTATGAGACAGATTTGTAAGTTGTGTTTGTATTATTGCAAATGAGAGGTTGTTAGGCTGAATTTGTGTATTGTGCATATGAGAGAGATTTGTAGGCTGTGTTTGCATATTATGCATATGAGAAAAGTGTGTATGGTGTGTGTGTGTAGAATGTGTATGAGAGGTTTGTAGACTGTGTTTGTATATTGTGCACAGTGTATGAAAGAGGTTTGTAGGCTGTGCGTGTATTGTATGTATGACAGAGGTTTGTAGGCTGCATGTGTGTATTGTGCGTATGACAGGTTTGTAGGCTGTGTGTGTGTATTGTGTGTATGAGAAAGGTTTGTAGACTGTGTGAGTATTGTGAATCTGGGCCTTTGAGAGAGGTTTATATGCCATCTTTGTGTATTGTGCATATGAGAGAGGTTGGTAGGCTGTGTTTGTGTATTGTGAGTATAGAGAGGTTTGTTGGCTTTGTGTGTATTGTGCATATGAGAGTGGCTTGCATGCTGTGTTTGTGTATTGTGTGTATCAGAAAGGTTTGTAGTCTGTGTGTGTACTGTGTTTATGACAGACGTTTGTAGTCTGTGTTTGCATTGTGCATGTGAGAAAGGTTTGTAAGCTGTGTTGTGTATTATGCATGAGAGAGTTTGTAGATGATGGGTGCGTGTGTGTGTGTGTGTGTGTGTAGCATGTGCATGAGAGAGGTTTGTAAGCTATGTTTTTTTATTGTGTGTTTGTGAGAGGTTTTTAGGCTGTGTGTGTATTGTGCGAATGAGAGGTTTATAAGCTGTGTGTGCATATTGTGCATATGACAGAGGTTTGTAGGCTGTGTTTGTGTATTGTGCATATTAGAGAAGTTTATAGGCTCTGTGTGTGTGTGTGTGTATTGTGAGTATGAGAGGTTTGTAGCCTGTATTTGTGTATTGTGCATTGTGCATATGATAGACGTTTGTAGGTTGTATGTGGGTATTGTGTGTATGAGACAGGTTTGTAAGCTGTGTTTGTGGACTGTACAAATGAGAAAGGTTGTTAGGCTGTGTTTATGTATTGTGCATATGAGAGAGGTTTCTAGGCTGTGTGTGTAGTGTGCATATAAGAGAGGTTTGCAAGCTGGGTGTGTGTATTGTGCATATCACAGAGGTTTGTAGGCTGTATTTGTGTACTGTGTGTATGAGATGTTTGGAAGCTATGTTTCTATATTGTACGTATGAGAAAGGTTTGCAGGCTGTGTGTGCATTGGGGTTGAGAGTTGATATGTGAAATTGGCAGAGAACTTTCCATTGGGGCAAATTTGTGAATGTTCCATACTTTGCATAGATCTTTGCTTCCCTAAATTGCCAGTTCACTGGAAATAAAATTCTGTGACATGGTTGTTAAGCTACAAGCAAAGGCCATATTGCGGAGAGCAAATCTGTGAAATACTAATTTTTCTGTAAACTACCGACTTTATGAAAACTTCACAGAGTAGTTAATAGGCGAAGCTGAACTTCATAACATCTCTAGCTGAGTGGGTGAGTGAAGACTCTAGGTGCCAGAGAGGAAAGGTGTGAGAGAGTGAGAGGTAACTATAGGTTCTTATGGCTGCTGTGAGTGGGTAAGGAGCCACTCTGCTGGGTGCTAGGCAGGGCTGACTGGTTTTGGATGACGGGAAACTCTGAGGTGCCAGGGTGAGGGGATAGCAGTGGGAAGCTAAGGGTTGACTGGCTTATAGGCAAGGTCACTGGTTTTAATTTTTTACTAGAAAATCTGGTAAAATTCCAGAATATGGACAGCCTGCACATCAGTAAAAACACAGAATTGCACAGAATTTGGCACTGTATACCAGATCAGTTAATCTAAAGAACTTGTATTTCTCTTATAATTGCTTACTGTACTATTTTCAGTTTGTGTCATTTAATGCCCTGTAAATTAAGCTTTCTTTTATCGTAATTATGTAATACACATACTAAAAGAATGACAGTAGAATCCTGGTAAAATCCGGAAATTAGACTTACAATCACCGGGTGCAATTCCTGGAATTTCAGGTGTTGAAAATGGAATTTCATTACTTTCATCACTGTAAATCAGTGGCCTTGCTTACAGGGAATGAAGGTATGAGAAAGTAATGTTCAAATGTAGGTGCACTGGTGGGGTGCTAAGCCATCTTGTTGGAGGAGCAATGGCGTTGCTGTACAATTAATTATTTTAATTATACACTATCTGTGTGTGCCAGTTTTTTTTTTCTGAGTGCTTGCTACATGCATGGGCCTGGTAGCACTTTCTATAGTTCAGTGTGCCCATTATCATTTTCTTATTTTGCCTTGATGAGTTGCTGTCAACTGGTAAGGGGGTGACTCTGGGTGTAAGATAAGGGTGGTTGTGAGAAGGCAATGAGTGACTTAGTGCAGAGGAGCAGTGACAGGCATGAGGTGGTTCAGATTAGATGATGGGGAGGGGCTGTGAGGGTGCAAGGTGGGATGCTTTGAATTCCATGGTTGGCTCTGACAGAATGAGAGATGAATGTTTGGATGCCTACTGGGAGGAGGGGTGCTTTGACAGTACTGCGGACTACAGTATGTGAAAAAGAAGATCATGCAGTATTGAATGCTGTTTGAAACAACACTACTTTACACTGACACCAACTCCGCAGCAAGCAAATAATCAGCCTTGTTGATCTTGAGCAGGGACATTCTTGATGCCCTACAGGGGGCATGCTCAGACAACTAGTGTTGGAATCCACTCAGGAGGGAGCAATCTTATACCTGGTATACTCAAACGGGGACAGAGAGAGGATCTTGGATTTAGAAGAGGGTAGCCATCTGGGAAGAAGTGATCACCAAACAGTGTGGTTCATGATAAACACAGCCATAGATTCATGCCATACAAAAGTGAGGGTACTGGACTTTAGGAGGGCTGACTTTGGCAAAATGGGAGAGTGCCTAAGGAATGCACTAGCATATGGGCATGAAGGAGGGGTGGAGGAACAATGGGGTAAAATCAAAACTGCCATCACAGAGGTAACAAGCCTTTGTGTGAAGCAAATAAACAAAACAAAACAAAGTAAAAAAACACTATGGTTCTCAAAAGAGGTGGCGAGGAAGGTTAGTGGAAAAAGATAGCATTCAGGAAGTATAAGGAATCACAGAAGGAGCAGGACAGAGCACTGTATCAGTTAAAGAAGAAGGAAGCGGGGAAGGCAGTCAGAATAGCAATCAGAATAGCAAAGGCCCAAACCAAGGAAAAGATAGCCAACTCAGTTAAGAAGGGGGATAAAATCCTTTTATAGGTCCATTAGGGAGCAAATAAAGACCAAGGGAGAGATAGTGAGGTTTAATAAAGGTGGGGGTGGGGTGGGCAGAGGGTGACAGTGAAAAGGCAGAGATACTGAATGAATACGTTTGCTCAGTGCTCACAAAAGAAGAGGAGGGGTAGTACCTAAACCGAACAATCTAAGCACTCTAGATAGGAGGGTTGGTACCAGTCCATTCACAGAAGAAAGGGTCCTGAAAGAACTTCTAAAACTCAAGGTGGACAAAGCAATGGGGCCTGATGGGATTCACCCCAGAATTCTAAAGCAACTAAAGGGAGAACTAGTGACACTGCTGACTATCCTTTTTAACAAATCATGGGAGGATGGTGTGGTACCTGAGGACTGGAAGAGGGTGGATGTGATTCCCCTTCATAAAAGTGGGAGCAAAGCAGAGGCAGGAAACTACAGATCTGTTAGTTTGACCTCAGTTGTAGGGAAAATGATGGAATCACTTCTGAAAGAAAGAATTGTTGAATACTTGGAGGCCAGTGGGGCACAGGAACCAAGGCAGCATTGGGAAGGTCACATCAGACAAATCTAATAGATTTCTTTGACTGGGTGACTAAAGTAGTAGATCAGGAAGGGGATGTGAATATGGCCTACCTAGAATTTAGCAAGGCATTTGACACAGTTCCACACAAAAGATTAATAAACAAGTTAGTCAGCCTGGGAGTGGGTTCCAGGCTGGTAGCCTGGGTAAAAAACTGGCTGGACAACAGGACGCAGAGGGTAATAGTAAATGGAGTTCACTCTGAAGAGAGGGGGATTACTAGTAGGGTACCATATGGTTCAGTACTGGAACTGGTCCTCTTTAATGTCTTAGTAGGTGACATTGCAGAGGTGTTGGAAAGAAAAGTATGCCTCTTTACAGATAACACACAGATCTGCAACAGGGTTGATACACAAGGGGTGTGTGTGGAAAGGATGAGAAGGGACTTGGCAAGGTTGGAGGAATGGTGAAATATATGGCAACTTAGACTCAATGCAACTAAGTGTAAAGTAATGCACCTGGGAAACAAAAACCCTGGGGAAGAGTACACAATGGGGTGGGAGGGTGGGGAGGTACTTTACAACAACCAAAATGGAAAGGGACCTGGGGTAGTCATATCAGATGAGCTAAAGGTAGGCAAGCAATGTGAGAAGGCAGCAAGGAGGGCTGGGGGATACTGGGATGCATAGGAGAGACATCACAGTAGAAAACAGGAAGTTGTTATTCCTCTGTAGAGACAGTTGGTGAGACCCCATCTGGAGTACCGTGTGCAGTTCTGGAGACCCCATCTCTGCAAGGACATAGACAGGATGGAGGCTGTCCAGAGGAGGCCAACTAAAATGGTGCAGGATCTGCACCAGAAGCCATATGAAGAGAGACTAAAGGAGCTTAATATGTGTAACCTCGGGGAAAGGAGGGAAAGGGGGGACATGATAGAAACTCCCAAGTACCTCAAGGGAACCAACAGAGTCCAAGAGGGTAGCATCTTTTAGAAAAACAGATGTGCAAGAACAAGGGGGCACAATTTGAAAATGGGGGGGGGACAGCTCAGGGACAATGTGAGGAAGTATTTTTTCACAGACAGGGTGGTGAATGCTTGGAATGGCCTTCCTGAGGAGGTAGTGGGGTCAAAAACAGTGGGAGAATTCAAGAGTGCATGGGAAAGACTTAAGACAATTCTAGTGAGGGGTAGGAAGAAGTAGGCTGTTGGTTAACTAGGATCTGCAGCTTATCTAATAGGTAGGGAAATGGGCAGACTGGGTGGGCCAAGCAGTTCTTATTTGCTGTCATAGTCTATGTTGCTATGTTTCTATGCTTCTGCCAACTCTTATTATTTTTGTGGCTAGAATTTAAAATGATTCAAGTAGCTACAGGTTGACATTGGAAGTCCTGCTGATGTACAAGAAATAATCTTATAGTAAGCAATTAAACTGATACCTTGTTCCAGGACTTTCTTTAAACCTAGCAAAGTGGGAGTCAGTTTAACCCTCTGCTTCTAAAACTGTGAGTCAGTCAAGAAACTCTTGGGGTCTCAGGGGCTGCATTTTCAAAAATGGAAGAATTTGTGCACCTGTGCACGAAGGGGGCTTCCCTTGCCTATCCGTGGGTTTTGCTGCATGTGCCGTATTTTTATATGCAAAGCCAGTTTGTAATTGACTCCATGATATACTGCAGCTTATGGGATTTTCCTTGCATAGCTGTGTTGGAATGCTATGCCTGGTAGTACCAGGCATAACATCCTCCGTGGCTGCATTCACCGTCAGTGTACATCATGGGTCAAAAATAATAATGTTACCTGGTGCAGAGATTTTGTTCCACACCGGTGGGTTGCAACACTAGACTTAGTCCCAGGGCCATTTTTGGCTCTTTGAAAATACAACCCCAGAGGTCTGCCACAATGTCTTTGTACCACATTACCAAATAAGTTTCTTACTAATAATAAAAGTACATACCTTTCAATATACAGGGTCAATGCTGAAGCAGAATTTTTATTTTTCAAGCCTACATATTATCAAAAATTCAATTCGGGGTCTTCAGTAGGGGCATAACATGAGCTTTGCTTCTTCACAAACAGAAATGACATTGAAATGCTTGAAAGGGTCCAACAGAGGACCACCAACTTGATTAATGGATTAGGCAATGAAAAGGGATTGACATACTAAAATTATTCAGTCTGGAGAAGAGAATGCTGAGAGGGATATGATCTTGGTGCTACAAATACTAAACCGGATGGACAGGATGGAGTGTTCACATATGTTTGAGCTGGTGAGTGAAAACTAAACTAAAGGATATGCACTCAAACTGGGGGGGAGGCTAAGGGGGGCATGTTAGTATGTGTAGTAGCCTGTTTACTGAGGTTCTGAAAGCTGTCTCTGTTCAGGGTCTCCAAACAGAACTAGACAGATTCCAAAAAGGGAATGGTATTCAGGGTTGCACAACATGACTGGAAGTAACATTCTGGTAGTTAAGCTTGGATGTATGTCAGTGTTCATATGGGGTATAGTCACTGTCAAGTGACAGGGGTGGTCAACTTGAAGGTGTCAGTATGGCTGAGCTGGTATCACATCTGCCTTTTTGCCAGAAGGTTGCGGGTTCTAGTCCCACACTGGGACTGGGCTCATACCACAAATTTTAGTACTTGAGTGCAGTACTTAGGAGATGTTTTACTGTTGAGATGTGATGTCTTTTCATATGAGATATTAAACCAAGGCCCCATCTGCCTTTTCTGGTGGTTGTTCAGGGGAATGTTAACGATCCCATGGCTCTTCACGAAAAGAGTAGAGGAAGTTTCTACTGAAAAGAATAAAATATCAGGCAAAACACGTGTACAAGAAGGCAGACAGTACAAACTTAAACTTTGTAAAATACATTACAATATAGTGCAGGGCTTCAAACAGGCATGGGATAGGCATAAGGGAGCAATACAGATGACTATGAATAAATAGGCCATTGACAGAGTAAAGGCACATGGCAAATTCATAAGGTAGAAAAAAATGGGCAGACTTGGATGGGCCTTGCAGTCCTTATCTGCCGTCAACTTCTATGTTTCTATGTAGTTCAATGGGCCTACGCAACCAGAGTAGTGTTATGCTTGTACAACTGTGATAACTGTTTGGCCATTCTCAATCTCTATTCCATGGGAATTACCACCCTGTAGGGGTACTGAAGTCAAGGAGCCATTGAAGAAGGTTCCAACCCTAGTGGTGCCACAGGAAAGATTCCCTTGGCTAAAGGTACCTTAGGAAGGAGCCCCCAAGGAAAGAGGCATGCTGCTGGAGGAGGGTGGGGGGGGATGGTGGGGCAAAGAAAAAGTGTTTCAGAGGGAGGCTGGGAGGGACAGCTTATATAGCTGAGGAAGAGGGCGTGGCTGGTTGCTTCACCCCATTGAACTACAGGCAATAGCCTTTCAATTCAGTGGGCCTTTGCAACCAGAGTAGTGTTATGCTTGTGCAACTGTGATAAGTGTTTGGTCATTCACACTGTCTGTTCCACAGGGAATTATCATCCTGTAGAGGTATCAAAGGCAAGGAGCCCTCGAATAAGGTTCCACCCCTAGAGGTGCCATGGGAAATATTCCCTTGGCTAAAGGTACCTTAGAAAGGAGCCCCAAAAGAGTATTGTGCAGTAAACATTGACTATGAGGTTGAGAGCAGATTGACAACAATGAGACAGCTTGAAGAACACAAATGAGATGTACAGGTTATCGGGATTGCACTGATAAAATGGATAGCACTGATTACATAAGTGGCTTCCTAAGGAGAGAGGGAACAGCAAGTAGGGCCACCATCCATCTCCATCCAACAATGGAAATGGTATCGCATGATATGGGCAACTTCAATATGTGCGACTCAAACTGAGTGCCTGTAAAAAGGGTGACATGTACAGAATAGTGATAGTAAAGAAAGTGACTGTATGCAGGGATGGTGAAGCACTGACCATGAAGTGTGCTGGTTGATATAACACACTGTGTCACAATAGTGCGATCTCAGAGTTGGTTATTTAAGTATAGGGAGGTTTGGGGGGTGAAGTCCCCCCATCTGGGGGTTGTAAATATAGAGACATAATGTTGTGCTATTGTGGCTGGATGCGTAATTTGTAATGTAGCCTGTTATTGGATGTGCTGCAGCCATGGTGTCCCTGTGGTGTAGTGGTTGGGGCAGGTTGTTAGGTAGGAAGGTAGGCAGGGCATAGGTAGAGAGTTGTGTGCTACTGAGTGTTGTGTGTTCAAGTCTAGGTGCCAGTAGCTGGCCCAGTGGTGCTGAGGGTTGAGGTGCTGGATGCCACACCTCACACCACGCTGGCAACCCGGGTTTGGTGACGGACTTGGGTAGCTGGGGGTCGGCAGGGAAGGGAGAGGATGGAGCATCCAGAGGAGAGCTCTCCTCTCCTCTCCTTGGAGAAGGATCTAAGGATGCTCGGTGTCCTGACAACCTCCGATGAAGATTGTTGGTACTACAGGTACACACATTGACATAAGGGGCGAAGTGCGGCAGATGTCAGCAGGGCAGCCATGCACAGGCATCATTGCATGCCATACTCTGAGGGGGAACCTGGAAAAACAAGGGTAAAACCCCCTGGTGGCCATGTGAGGCTACGGCTGGACTCCCGTGGCAGACATTCCACATGCTCAGTGCCGCTCATGATCCTGATCTTACTCCCTGGGGATCCTCGGCCTCCTCCTTTATGGGCAGTGGGAGAGGAGTGGATCCTGATCCTTCAGTTGGATGAGTGGTTCAGGTGAGCGGTTAGGGGTGGACGCTAAGCGAGCCAGCCCAAGAGATGCCCCGGACTGTCAGCAGAGAAACAAAGTTTAAAAAAAAAAAAAAGAAAGTCTAGATGCATGTGTATTGTGGTGCTGTGTGCTGTGATTTCTTTTATTGTTTAGGAGTTTTTTTCAAGTATTAGTTGTTTGCTGTTTCAAGTGTTTTGTGTTAGGAATTAGGTGTTGGTGTTTGCAAAACAAGCAGAGGTTGAGCGAAGTGTGTCTGGAGTAGTTGGTGTCCTGTGCAGCTTCTACGTCATTGAAGAAAAAGTACATGGATCTGAATGAGAGACTGTCACTTTCTGTTTCCGAATATGCTTTTCATTCCCATTATGATTATCTATGTGGGTCGCATACAACTTTCAGTTGCAACTGTGATTTTTGTTTCCATTGTTTTGTGTTATGGCTATATTTTTCTTTGGTGAGTTTTTTTTTTGCATGAGGAGTCACTGTTTTGACATGCACTGTATTTGGAGAGGGCTGCAATTGTAGTTGCTGTATTGTATTTGCCCACATGTTTGGCGCTGTTATAAAGTTGCTCTTATCACAGGGAACCTCGGAAGCCTATCTAAGGAAACTAGGGAATGTACTATTTAAACAACTAACTAGATATTATGACCTTTGGCCCAAAGGAGAGGAAAAAAACCCTTTTAAAAGAGGAAACTGGGAAATGCCATGGTGTGACTGTGAAGATAGCTCTGCAGCAAAGGGAGTCTCCTATACAGGAGGCCCTCACCCAAGGTGGGAGGAGGAGAGAAACAACCACTGGGAAGGCACTCATCCAGCCTCCATGATGGAGACCTAAGTTGGAGGCAGATATTTGAGGGGCTTCCCTGAGGACCATCTGAGAATTGATCTAGGCAGGGAAGGGGAGGTTGAGGAGACCAGGTGAACTGTAGATGGTCATGGGGAGAATAGCTTCTGAAGGTGGCACTGTATAGACATAGCCAGAGGAGTGCTCTTGGGCTTAAGGGCCCCACCCCTCAGCAGCTGAAGTCTTAAATTCTACATCAAGAGGTGCTCTGAATGAGTTAGATTACTGAAGCTTCACCCAGAGTGAGGACATTCCCACTATGGGCCAGATGAGAAGTACCCCACCCTGAGTTTTACATGCTCAAGATGCGGACTTTGTGGGTGCAGAGCAAGAACGTCAGCTACAGGGGCAAGCCCTGAGCCAGAATAGGTAATAGTCATGGCTGGCATGCCCCCACTTTATGAATGAGAGCATGAATCAACTTTGATGTGCTAGATAGGAGGAGGCCAGATGAGCCGGTGGCTGTAGGTTAGATACCAGGTTATTGATGAGGAGGAGGCTGGGTGAAGCCAGCGGCTGTAAAGTAGGCAGCAGATTAGTGATGAGGAGGCCAGGCAAAGCCAACGGCCCAGGAGAGGTAGGAAGCTGCAGTGTGAACCATTTGATAGCACAGTAGTAGAAGCCATGGGAGTGCAAGCCAACCAATGCCATTAAGGAAGCCAAATTAATGGTGACATAGAAGGTAGGTGTTTAGGAAGTGAGAGGTGATGCCAGTGATTGAATCAATGAGGTTTAGCATAAATGAACTGATAAGGTTTATCAGATTATTGCTATGGTTTCATCAGCAGTTGATTGCTATAATTTTGGCATAAACAGAGAATTTATATGATTGGCATACATACCTTAAATGCCATTAAGGCAGAGTTAGGTTATTCCAGTAAGGAACATTCACAATGCATTAATGGAATGGAATGAATATCTTAAAAGCCGTGTAGGTTACAGTGTTAATGTAGTAATGCATAGACAACTGAAAAGCCATGTAGGCAAAGGAGCAGGGCAAAATCATATAGCTTACATAAACGTATGCTCCTGATACTTGAAGCCACAATGCCTGACTGTGACATCACAGTCCCTCACTGTGGGAATAACAGGGAAGCCACAAGCTGAGCAACATGAGACCAAACAGCAACTGTAATGTTGATAGGGTAGGAACCCCCTAAAATAGAGTTAATCTAATGGCTGATGTTTGATGTGGTTTTGGTAAAAGCATGGTTCAGAAAAAGTATGAAATAGCAACAATGAGCCTGAATAACACAGATGTAGGAGTGAAGAGTAAATGTAGAAGTGCCTAACACTACTAGAGCAGCAAGGGGAATGAAAGACAGAGTTATAGCTACTAAAGGGAGCCAGTACAGAGTGAGGCAGGTACAAACAATTAAGATGATGAGTACAGGGACTCTTACAGTGGGGGAATTCAAACATGCATGGAACAGACATAAGGCAATTATAGTGGGGACTCGCAGGAAATAGGCTGTTGGTTAACTAGAATCTGCAGCTTATCCAATAGGTAGGAAAATGGGCAGACTGGGTGGACCAAGTGGTCCTTATCTGCCATCAAAGTCTATGTTTCTATGTTTCTACAGCATGGAAACAGCAATTGGAACTGAGAGCTCACAGGTAACAAGAACAGATAAAAGAGAGCTTATGGAAAGCACGATAAAATAAAATGAGAGCTTGATTAGTAATGCATCTGAACATAACAATGCAAACAAAGGGGCACTAGAAAGCTAGAGAAGTCCTCCCCAAAAAAAAAATAAGCAAGCAAAGCAAACACAAGTATGGGAGCAGGAAGGGAAAACAAATAACTGACATAGAAGCACAGAAAGACTGCAGCCAGTGGCAAAATACTGACTTTGAAGCAGGAGGCAAAGGCAAAATACTGACCCAGAAGCAGGAGAAGCACAAACCAGGCAGAGAGTATGGCACAGCTAGCAAAATCCAAACACAATGAAAGGTAGGAGACAAACACATCAGAAAGGGGGCAGGGCCCAGGAAAAGGTTGGGCCCAGAGCGAGGACGGACAGAGCCTCTGGCTACAAAGTATAAGTGCTTCAGAGGGAGGCTGGAAGGGGCTGCTTATATAGCTCAGGAAGAGGGCATGGTTAGTTGCTTCACTCCATTGAACTACAGGCAATAGCCTTTCAGAAGTAAATATAAAGCTGTACTAGGCCCAGAAACCTAATTCTTAATATATAAAATCAAATTCAAAATGCAGATAATGCAACTGAAATACTGACCTACTCAGGAAAACTGTAACTGTTTAAAAGTTCCTCAGCATTGCAATGGCACATAGAAACATAGAATTTGACAGCAGATAAGGACCGCTTGGCCCACCTAGTCTGCCCATTTTTCTACCTAACAGATAAGCTGCAGATCCTAGTTAACCAATAACTTACTTCCTCCTACCCACCACTAGGACTGCTTTATGTCTGTCCCATGCATTCTTGAATTTCCCCCACTGTTCTTGACTCCCTGACCTCCTCAGGAAGGCTGTTCCATGCATCCACAACCCTCTCTGTAAAAAAATACTTCCTCACATTACCTCTGAGCCGTCCCCCCTCTATCTTCAAATTGTGCCCCCCTTGTTCTTGCACATCTCTTTTTTCTGAAAGATGCTACCCTCTTGGACTTTGTTGAGTCCCTTGAGGTACTTGAAAGTTTCTATTATGTCCTCTCTCTCCCTTCTTTCCTCAAGGGTATACATATTAAGCTCCTTTAGTCTTTCTTCATACGTCTTCTGGTGCAGACCCTGCACCATTTTAGTTGCCCTCCTCTGGACAGCCTCCACTCTGTCTATGTCTTTGCGGGATGGGGTCTCCAGAACTGCACACAGTACTCCAGATGGGGTCTCACCAACTGTCTGTACAGAGGGATAACAACTTCCTGTTTTCTACTATTGATGCCTCTCCTATGCATCCCTGTATCCCCCAGCCTTCCTTACTGCCTTCACATTGCTTGCCCACCTTTAGGTCATCTGATATTTACCCCAGGTCCTTTCCATTGTTACTGTTGTCAGTATCTCACCCCCATTGTGTACTCTTCCCTGGTTTTGTTTCTCAGGTGCATTACCCTGCATCTTTGCATTGAATCTGAGCTGCCATACATTTGACCATTCCTCCAACCTTGCCAAGTCCCTTCTCATCCTTTCCACTCCATCTTGTGTATCAACCCTGTTGCAGATCTTTGTGTCGTCTGCAAAGAGACATACTTTTCCTTCCAGTTCCTCTGCAATGTCACTTATAAAGACATTAAAAAGGACCAGTCCCGTACTGAACCCTGTGGTACCCCACTAGTAACCCTCCTTTCTTCACTGTGGACTCCATTTACTACTACCCTTTGTGTCCTGTTGTTTAGCCAATTTCTTATCCAGGCTACCACCTCGGGACCCTCTCCAAGGCTGGCTAACTTGTGTATTAATCTTTTGTGTGGGACTGTATCAAATGCCTTGCTAAAATCTAGGTAGGCCATGTCCACAGCCCCTCCCTGGCCAGCTACTTTGGTCACCCAGTCAAAGAAAACTATTAGATTTGTCTGACATGACCTTCCCATCGTGAATCCATGCTACCTTGGGTCCTGAGGCTACAAGACCTGAGATTCCATTAAATATGTTTCCAAAATGGTGTTCAATTAACCCAATAACAGTGTATGTGTCCCAGGATGGTGTACAATGATATGAGCGAGTATTATTGAGCGGCTCAATGTGAGTGACTCAATAATATTGCTCATTTTGAGATCCAGAAATAGGATACATCAATGTATCCTGTAGAGCAAGTGTAGCAGGGAGCTACACTTGATACAACAGGATGTAATATGTTGTTTGGCCAAGCCCTGCCAAGCTGGCCATTTAGCACAGTGGTGTAAGCCACCGCCTACCAAGCCAGCAGACCTGGGTTCAGGTCTGG
Organism: Neoceratodus forsteri; assembly: GCA_016271365.2. Classification (NCBI taxonomy): domain Eukaryota; kingdom Metazoa; phylum Chordata; order Ceratodontiformes; family Ceratodontidae; genus Neoceratodus; species Neoceratodus forsteri. The sequence goes on from CM057458.1 coordinate 592,349,836, forward strand.
TTCCAGTGAGGAAAACTGTTTTGCGTTTTTAAAATATTAACTTTCCATTGGGTCCACACCCCCCCATGGAGTTGAATATTTTAAGTTTGGAGGTGCAGGGGGCTTGCCCCCCTGCAAAGGGTAGTGTTGGGGGGGCTATGTCCCCCACATAAAAAATACTTATTTCGGTAGTTGTGTTCCACGTATCTAGCAACCGTCGCTATTTGCAAAGGTCATTGTAATATAAATCGCCCTTTTGACGTTGGGCTGTTTTTCATTCAGTGTTTGTGATCGGCAGTGTTTAAGACTCACCCATATCACATAAACCCCCCAGGACTGCTGCTGAAAAACAAGTCTACATCTTGCTTGCCATTAAAACATAATTTGCAGTGTACTCTTTTTGATCTGACTTGGTGTAACGTTACAAATGCTCATGCAGTACGGGAATTTTATTGAAAGGAAAACTGCACTGTATGTGGATAATTTATTAAGAGAGAGATTGACCTAGTAGTGTCTGACTCATGCAAGATAAGGAGACTAGCCTGTGCAGTATTGGTGTATGCTGATGATTTTGTTTTGCTTTCTCTATCAAAAATTGGCCTTCAAAAAAAGCTGGCTTTCTTGCATAAAAAAAAAATCAAAGTAACTTCAATTGAAGATAAATTATAGCAAAACAAAAATTGTTATATTTGGTAACAAAAAAGCTGTTGGTAGTTCGCCTCTTTGGACAACAGAAGGTGGAAGTAGTTTCATATTGTTTCATATTATATCTATCTAGGGATAAGGTTCTCTGGTAATAGTCTATGGAAATTACCCACAAAAAAGTTCAGGAAAAATTAGAGAAACTATTGGTGGCCTGTCTAAATTTAATTATAGGTTTGGTGGATTTATGATTAGGAGCCTTATTCAAGCAGTTAAAGCAACATTTGAATCTCAATTGCTATATGGGGTAGAGATTTGGGAACCCATAGACACCAATAAATTAACAATTCCATTGTTTAAGTTGTTAAGAAATACCATGAGGCCAAGCCATTCATTCCCTGCAGGCTACATCAGTGCTGAAACTGGCCTAACAAATATAAAGGCGTTAATTGAAACACGCAAGTTGAATTTATCGTTAAGGCTGACAAGATTGATAGAGGTTTCACTTTCAAAACAATGTTTAATAGAAAAAGAGTTTTGGTTTGGATTGGGCTTTAAAAATAAATCCTTGTATACTTCACTCTCTTCCTTACCGAGCAGCCAAAATTTAACCTTTTTGGAAAAAAAAACTGTTGAAAAAGGGATTATGCTAAGTACACAATATAAAAAATATATTGCAAAATGGGTAAATAATATCTGGAATAAAATTGATTTGGATGCTATATCAAAGTCTCATTATTCTGTGTGGTTTGCGGAAACTAATTTTAGTTTTGGTTTGCGTCAAGCTTTCATAAATTATAAATCTGAATGCTTCCAAAGTAATGTTTTGCTTCACCATCATACTAAAAATGCTGTAACTTCGAGTTACATTGACTGCTGGGTGGGGACTTGATTCATGTTACGTGGTTGTGTCCTTGGTAGCAAAAAGAAAGAACTGGCTAAGACCGTTTATCAATAATTATTTTTTGAAATTGATTTATGCACTTTAACTTCCATCCTCATACACACTGTGGATTCATGGACTGTGGAAAGATTGGTGAAATATTTCTTGGTGATTAAAAAGGTTAAGCAGAGAGTTACCAGTCAACTTTAGTACTTTAGGATTAGGGACCTTGGGCCTGATTCTAAAAGAGTTATGCCTGGTGTAACAGCACCTGCAATGTGCGGGATTCTACAATGTGGCCTGCAACATGTCACAGGCCACATGCGCCAAAGAGAAGTTATGCCAGCAGTTGCACCATAAACTCCCTGTGACATGGTGCTAGGGGGCTTACGGCAGCAGCTGTGCCCTATTCTAGTAGGGCAGCAACAAAGTCCTCAATGTTGAGATTCTACAAGAACCCCCGGAGGAGAACTGGCAGCATAAGCTACACCAGCATTTAGCTGACATAACTGTACATACGTCCTCCATGGAGTTCTGGAGACCCACTGCACCCACTCCAGGATTCCCCCCCTCCAGGATTCTGAGTACATCTATACAGTAAGTGCTCATGCGGAGCTCAGTCAGCGGCTGCCCATGGAGGTGGGTTGTGCCAGTCACCAGCTGGAGATGGGTGGGGGGTGACAGACACTGTTGGGTGAGGCAGGTGGGGGTCCACTGGACTATCAGGGATCTCAGGGATTCTAATATTTACATGTTTGTGGCACCATATCAGGTCGGGAAATGGATGGGGGGACACAGCTGCCCTGCGGGGCTTTGGGGGCACTTACACTTGCTGGGGGTATGTGCGACATGCCCCTCGGCTACACCCTTCAGTTGGCATACCTATCTGCATGTTGCAAGTCATGGGACTTAGCCGAAGAGACCCTTCCCCTTCTAGAATAGGGTGCAGGGTCCATGTCACAGTGGTGTTTGGTGAAAGTTGCCTTTGGCAGTGACTTGCACCAATGCTTCTAGAATCGGGCCCCTTAACTATATAATTAAGTCTGAGTGAAAACCATCAATGGTTGCAAATTGTGATGTTGGAAAACTTTTGAATCTAATTTATTAATTTGCTCTGTTTTTATTGTAATCTTAATGTGTGTGTGTGTGTGTGTGTATATATATGTATATGTATATATATATAATATATGTATGTATGTGTATTTGTGTATATTGTAAGAGTATTTTGATTGTAATGGCTTTTTAGCTGAACAATAAATAATTTACTACTAAGAAAGGAAAACCAAACAAAATGCAACAGAACAAGCCATACCATCATGAAAGAATCAGAAATGTGCAAAATAACAAATATGAAGAGATGACAAAACAAAAAAAAAGAAAGGTGCACAAATCTTTAAACATAAAGGTAATCAAAGTACCAGTGATACTAAAGGTGCCAAATAAGGTCTGTAAAGTGTGAAATAATTATGTTCTAAAATACAATATATGGTATCTGGATTCAAACCACTGATTCTTAGCCTATTTAGCAAACACACATTCATTTTGCCACTGAGCTGCAGGTAAAGGAATTGAAGTTTCTGTGGTGTAGATGTTAAGTCACTACCTGCAAAACAGGTGAATGGGGATGATGGATCTAATCTCAGCAGGCCATTTACCTTCACAGTTTGTTATTCTGAGCTAAATTTACTTCTCATATACAGTAGTTTACTATTTCACTTCACACCACAATGAAATGCCACAAAAGTGCATTTCCATCATACCAAAAAGTTTGAAGAAAATGTTTAAGGCCATGCCTGAATTTGACTCACTGATCCTTTGCCTACTAAACAATTACACATTCAGTGAGCCATTTAGCTGTAGATAAGTGAGTGGAAGTTCCTTTGGTGTAGATATGTCACAAGCTGCAAAACAAGTAACAGGGATCTAATCCCAGCAGGTGATATATCTTCACAATTTGCTCATCTTAGCTAAATGTACTTCTCATATATTTTAGTATTTCAGCTTCACACCACCACAAATTGTCACTCAAGTGAGTTTCCATTTTACAAAAAATTGAAACAAATGTCTAAGTCCCTGCAAGGAGCTGAACTATCGATCCTTTCCCTGCTAAGCAAACACACATCTAGTGTGCCACTGAGCTGCAGGTAAACAAAGTGCAGTTCTTATGTTGTAGAAGTTACATCATAACCTACAAAACAGGCAATCCCAGCAGATGATTTACCTTCAGAATTATTGTTCTTAGCTAAATGTACTTCTTGTACAATATACTATTCCACTCCACACCACCATGAATCTCTACTCAAGTGAGTTTACATCTTAAACAGAAAATAAAAAAATGATTAAAGGGACACTGTCAGCTGTTCATCTGCCATTTTTAACCCCATTACCAGGAAGTGCCTGCACTCTCTGCTGCATTCTTACTGGCTCTATAATGTGTGTAACTGCAAAATAAGCCTGAACATGATTTATTGTTATCATTTTTTAATGTACAATGTAATCTTGATGGTCCACTTTTATCAGCAGCTGCCTGATGTTTATGCACTCTCCCATATGTAAATGATGCTGAAGCACCAGCAGGTTCACCCATGGATGAGTTTTCTCAGTTTGTTGCCCTGTGAAACAAAAATTGAACTTAGGGCAATGAAAATGTACTACTGTACTTTGTTTTTGAACTAAGGGCTGTATCAAGGGTAAACCTACATTTAAAAGTCAAACCATGATGCCAAGCATGCAAGTCAGCCTGTGCATGCCTGGTGTCACAGCTTGAATTTTAAATGTTGATTTTACCCTTGATACATCCTTTGGTTCAAAAAAATGAAGTACAATAGTAAGTTCTAGTCACCTTATATTACATAGTTCAGTGTTTGTCTCATGGGACTCCAAACTGAGAAAACTCATCCATGGATGAGCCTTTCAGTGCTTTGGCATCATTTACATATGGGAGCACGCATAAATGTTGGGTGACCACCGATGAGAGGTAACTGCCAGGATTACACTGTACATTAAAAATGATAAAAATACATCATTTTCAGGCTTACTTTGCAGTTACATACTGTATATTACAGAGCCAGTAAGAAGGCAGCAGAGAGTGCAGGCACTTTTCTGGTAATGGTGTAAAAAATGGCAGAGAACAGCTGACAGTGTCCCTTTAAAGGATACCAAAACACTTTTTTAAACCACTGAGTTAGCCATTTTGAATGATCACATTCATTTAGGTACCCTCCCCCATAAACTTAGTATGAAAGTTTCATAATTTTCTGCGTAGTCTGCATTTAGAAAGCCATATTTTTATTATGTGGCTGTCTTGACTTTTACTTTCTTGTTCACATGCATGCAATTGGTTCTAGAGCACTCACAAGCATGAACCCCCTCCCAGAAGTGATGTCATACTAGTGAGTTGCTCTGGAGGTGGGCTTTACAGTGTAACATGGCTCAGTACAATTGTGAGTCTTCATTTCACTGATAGATCAGGTTACTCTCTCGATCGTGGCTGTCATAACCTAATGAAATAAAAACCTTACCTTGCAGTACACTGTTCCTGATCTTCATGCCTTATCACAGAAACATTACTTATTTTGATTTCTACATGTCATATGTTACATTACTTAATGCCATGATATGTAAAATATGTTACTTTCAGTGCATTAATGAACCAAGAAGTGTACTGGCTTCATGAGCTATTATTGGCAAACTGAGTAATAAAACACTGAAAATAGAATTTTTTTCTGTTTAATTGCTGTGTATTCCTGGTTTTTGGTGTGCTTTTCAATTAAATTCAATTCACTTTATTTACTGGGTAAGCACACTGGGCCAGGGCCCATTTACAGGAATGACCCAGAGTCTCTTCAAGTAAGGTTTAGTTGACATAAGCAATAAAATACACAAACACAACTTACAAAATAAAATACATTCTTAAAAACATTTACAAATAGTTTGTTATTGTAAAAAGTTAAGAAGCCTTTGCTAAAATTATCATGACTAACAGCAAATTTGCAGTGTTGAAGCAAGGAATTCAAGAGTTTAGAACATGGACTGAAAAAGCCCTCTCATCTATACAAGTTGAAGTTCTGGGTAGTGCTAAATAAAGAGAAGAGGAGGATTGACGTGTTCTGACTTCACCCTTTATTTCAAGCAATGTAAATAAATGGGATTTATGGTTCAGTTTAATAGTGTTGTTGAGCAAACAGCCTAAGCTGCATTGAAAGCTCAATTGAGGGGACAACCATCCAAGATCATCATATGGAATACAGTGACGAGTCTTGTATGATTTAGCTGTTACAAATCTACATACTGAATTAAAGGTCTTATTTACTAAGTCCAGATCCTTAGATGTCATCTTAGTAAACAGAAAAGGATTATAGTATAGTGTAGATAGTAATACACTTTTGGATAGATTCCCTAGCTTCTCTAGTAAGGCAGTCCCTGATCCTGTACAAAACACCAAGTTTCTGATTTGAAAAATTGCTATTCCAGCTCCACTCACCACGCTTGCTTGCAGTAATACTCAATTGCATAGACAAAAACTGGGCACCATGATAAACACTGTGCAAAAAATCCTTTAAAATTTCAAAAAAGTGCTCAAACACTCAGATGCATCCTGAAGATGCACATTACATGTGAAACTGGTCGAGGTTTGTCCAACCTGTGGGGCAACTACATTTTTTTTGCATCTGATGGAGTTAAGCACCCAAGGGGTGGCTAGGCAGAAAAGGGGGCAGAATTCAACAGAAGAGCAGACAGCAGGGAGAACCAGGGATAAAGGACAACCAGGGAGGGGGCAGGAGCAGAACAGCTAAACAGTCCAGGGAGTTCACGTCATGGAAAGCCATGTATGCCAATGCCAGGAGCCTGAGCAACAAGATGGAGGATGTGGAGGCTGCCATGGTGCAGTTGGACATTGTATCCATCACAGAGACCTGGTGTAATGATAACCATGACTCAGAGATGGCCATACCTGGTTACAACATATTCAGAAGAGACAGGGCAGGCTGGAAGGGAGGAGGAGTGGCACTTTATGTGAAAGATGGCATAAAGGCAACAGAGATCCAGGAGGAATAAAATGGGGGAGAGATACTGTGGGTTAAGCTGGAAAGGAAAATGGGGTCAGCCATCCGCACAGGGGTGGTCTACAGACCACAGGCCCAGGAGGAAGAAACAGATAGGGATCTGATGCTAGCCATACAAAGGATGGCAGACAAGGGTGAGGTGGTGCTGGTTGGAGACTTCAGTATTCCAGACATGGACTGGAGCCTCCCTGCAGCAGCATCAACTAGGAGCAAATTTATCCTGGACTCCCTTCAAGATGCCTTATTCCAGCAACTGGTCATGGAACCAACTTGGCAGAAGGCAATACTGGACCTCATGCTCACAAATGGGGACAGTGTGATAGGGGTAACAATGGGGGAGCACCTGTGGATCAGTGACCACCGGTCACTGTGGTTTGAAATTACAGAAGGAGCAGAACCGAACCTCACAAAAACATCTATCATGGATTTTAGGAGGGCAGACTTTGTGAAAATGGAGAGATGATTGAAAGAGGCACTGATGGGAATGGGGAAGGAATCAGGGGTGGAGGAACAGTGGGCAATATTTAAAACAGGGATTACAAGAGCAACAGAATTATGCACTAAGCAGGTTAGCAAGGGGGAAAGGAAGAGGAGGCCATTATGGTTTTCAAAGGAGGTAGCAGAGAAAGTGAAAGCCAAAAAGATCACATTCAGGCAATAAAACACACGGGCAGAAGGGGATAGGGGGAAGTACCAGGAGAAGCAAAGAGAAGCAGGGAGTTCAGTAAGGGAAGCCAAAGCTCAGACAGAAGAGCACATTGCAAAATCAATAGGTAGAGGGGACAAAACCATTTACAGGCACATAAGTGAAAAAAGAAGGGCAAAGGGAGGGATAGTGAAACTGAAGGGGAGGATGGGGCCATGTGGAGGATGACAACTATAAAGCTGACATACTGAACAGATATTTCTGCTCATTCTTTACTGAGGTAGAGGAGGGTAATGGGCCTGAAGGGAGTACAAGGGGTGGGAACGGCACAGAAATGGACACAAGTCCCTTTACATGAGAAAGGGTCCTAAAGGAACTGGAAGGAATAAGAATCGATAAAGCAATGGAGCCAGATGGGGTGCACTCCAGGATCCTAATGGAACTAAGAGAGGTGGTGGCTGAACCTCTGGCAATCCTCTTTAGCTAATCACTGGAAACAGGGGAGGTACCCAAAGACTTGAAGACAGCAGATGTAGTCCCCTTATACAAAAGAGGGAACAAAGAGGAAGCAGGGAACTACAGGCCAGTCAGCCTGACCTTGGTAGTGGAGAAGATCATGGAAGCACTACTGAAGGAGAGACTGTTAGAACATCTGGTTACCAACGGACTACAGGACCCAAGGCAGCATGGTTTCACCGGGGGAGGTCATGCCAGACCAACTTCATTGAATTTTTCGACTGGGTGACAAGGGAGGTGAATCGGGGAGGGCAGTGGATATGGCCTATCTGGACTACAGCAAGGCCTTTGGCACTGTATCGCATAGAAGGCTATTAAACAAACAGGGGAATATGGGAGTGGGCAGGACAGTAGTGTGGTGGGTAGGTAATTAGTTGGGTGGCAGGATACAGAGGGTGGTCGTAAATGGCTGTCACTCCACAGAGAGAAGCATGACCAATGGTGTACCACAAGGATCAGTGCTGGGACTGGTCCTATTCAACATCTTCATCAGTGACATTGCACAGGACCTAGAAGGCAGAATTTCTCTGTTCACTGATGACACAACGCTCTGTAACAGAGTGGACATGCCAGAGGGTGTAGACAGAATGAGGAGGGACCTACAGAAGCTTGAAGAATGGTCAAGGGTTTGGCAGTTGAAATTTAATGCAAAGAAGTGCAAGATAATGCATATTGGGCACAAAACCCCTGGAACAACATATCAGTTGGGGGGTGAGGATATAACGTGCACCAAGCAGGAAAGGGACCTTGGGGTTATTATCTCTGATGACCTCAAGGTAGGGAAACAGTGTGACAAGGCAGCAGATAAAGCAAATAGGATGCTGGGATGCATAGGCAGGGGTATCACCAGCAGGAAAAGGGAGGTCATAATTCCACTATTCAAGACACTAGTAAGGCCCCACCTGTGCAACAGTATACAGTTCTGGAGACCTTACCTATGTAAGGACATAGACAGGGTAGAGAAGGTTCAGAGGTGGGCAACAAAAATGGTACAGGGATTGCATTATAGGTCCTTTGAGGATAGGATGAAGGACTTGAATATGTACTCCATGGAGAAGAGAGAGAGGATATGATAGAGACATACAAGTACCTTACAAGGAGGAATTGAAAAATTAAGGTTGGGATCCAAAAGTATTCCTAAGTATTTAGTTTCTGTGACTTGTTGTAACATCAGTCCAGCAAGATCAAACACTTGTAATGATAGAGATTTAGTCAATTTGGGTTTAGAACCAAATAAAATATACTGGGAGTTTTTTTTAGTGTTTAAAATTAATCGATGTTGTAATAACCATCTGTTTAAAGCAGAAAAATCATGATTTAATGAGAGATTGATTTTATTTACTATTATTGAACTGGTAAATAAAATAATGTCATCTGCATAAAGTAATATTTTTGACGCAGTTGATATTTTAGAAATTGGATCAATAAATAAGGAAAATAAGGGTCCCAGGATGGACCCCTGAGGAATTCCCTACTCTAACATACATGTATGAGACTTACCCCCATTAAAGCAAATCCTTAATGGCAGTTGGAAAGATAGTTTTGGATCCACTCACAAGGATTATCTGCTAGGCCAAAGTCCTTCAGTCTCCGGAGCAGCATGGCATGGTTTACTAAATCGAAAGCCTTCAACAGGTCAATAAACACCGTCCCAGTCAGCAGCTCCAGATCCACAGATCTTAATGTATGGTTGGTAAAGCAGGCTAGGGCAGTACCCATACTCTAAGACTTTTGAAAGCCATGTTGCTCTGGAGAGCGAAGTCCATCGGTCTCCATATATTCAGTTAGTTGCTCATTAATAATTTTCTCCAACATTTTGAAGGGGCAGTCTGGATGGGCCATGATGTCCTTTTCTGCCATCAAGTTCTATGATTCTATGATTTTGCTTAGTGGGGATAAAATTGATATAGGTCCATAGTTGTCTGGATCTTGAAGAGAACATACATAGGTCTGGGTTTAATGATCATCTGCTTCCAAACTTTCGGGAACTCACCTGTTATTAGTGAAAGATTAAATATTTTAGTTAAAGGTAGGAAAATAAAATTAGTAATACATTTTAGAAACCTAGGCTCTAAGCCATCCGAACCTATAGGTTTATTTATGGACGTCTATATTAATAACTTTTGGACATACTGTGGTCTAATTATGCGAAAGTAAAAAGGAGGTACAGAATCTACAGAATGGATGGTTTCTTCTTTATTTAAGGAAGTAATACAATCAAAATTGAATATTTAGAGAAGACCGTCATTTTTTTTTAAAATGGATCACAGATTTCTTTAGGCTCTGTTAATGCAAAACCATCATTGTTAATTGTACCTGATTCTATATTTTTACTGGGGTCTGTCAGTTTTTTAATAGATGCCACACATTTTTTGGAGTCACTCAAGGAGTCTATTTGTGTTTTTTAAAAGTAGTCAGATGTAATTTTCCATATGAGAAGTTTACACTTATTTCTTAACATCCGATATCTATTGAATGCTTCACTATTATTACATTTTTTGTAAATGTTCCAATATTTATCCCTTTCTCTCATTAAATCAAGAGTTCTGGCATAATCCAATTGCTATTAGTTCCCTTAACCCTCCTTTTAATTAGTGGAAAATGTTTATCCTATCAATTAGTGTTTTAACAAAATAATCCACTGATGCATTGGGATCTGGGACAGCATCCAAGTATGACCAATTTAGAGCATTTCAATTCAAAGCAATTCATTTTTATTTATATTGTGCCTTTCAAATGCCAAAGCACCGCACATAACAATTAAAACAGCTTCAGTGTGTAACTATTAAAAGTAATATAAAATACAGAACAAGCAATAAAATAATATTCCAATTATTCCCCAAAGGCCTGAATCCATAAAAAAGTTTTTAGGGCCAGTTTAAATCCCTCCACAGTCATGCACTGATGTAACTGATTGGGTAGAGAGTTGCAAAGGGTAGGGGCAGCATGCATGAATGCATGGGCCCCAGAAGATTTTAAACAAACCCTTGGAATCTCTAGCAACCCCTCATCAGTCAAGCGGAGCGATTGACCAGGGAAGTAGGGGACCAGGAGCTCTTTCAGGTAAGTCGGACCAAGTCCGTGTAGGGCTTTATAAGTCAGAAATCCGACTTTGAAGGTGATTCACCACTGTAGCAGCAGCCAGTGCAGTTTGCGCAGCACTGGCGAAATATGACAGGACTGGGGGGTTCCAATCAGTAGCCAGGATGCTGCATTCTGCACTACCTGCAAGTGGTGAATATCTACCCCTGGAAGCCCTAGGTATAGGGCATTGCAGTATTACAAGTGTGAGGACACAAAGGCATGGACCAGCGTGGGAAGGTCACTGGATGGAACAAGATGCTTAACTCTGGAGATATTTCTCAGATGGTAAAAAGAGGATTTGATGACAGCTGACACCTGTGAATTCAGTGTTAGTCCCTCATCAAAAATTACCCCCAGGTTTTGCACCCATTCAGAGGTTGGGAGTGATACACCCCCAAGAAAAATTCCAGAGGGTGACCCTGCCCCCAACCCCCCTATCCGGTGACCCGGGTCCACCACCAGTACCTCAGTCTTTTCTGAGTTCAATCTCAACCAACTCAAACTCATCTACTCTTGGATTTCCATGAGGCAGTTATTAAATACTGAGAGGGCTCTATCCTGGTCAGGTGCAAAAGAAAGGTAGAGCTGGGTATCATCAGCATAGCAGTGAAACCTCAGCCCATACCTTCTTACAATGTCTCCAAGGGGCAGCATGTACACTGCAAACAACAAGGGGAACAACACCGATCCCTGAGGAACCCCACATGACAGTGGAACTGGGCCAGAAGAATAAATCCCTGACACCACCCTCTGAGTTCTTCTGGCGAGGAAAGATGAAAACCATCTGAGGACCGTACCTGACAGGCCACAGATAAACCTCAGGTGATAGAGGAGAACCCCATGGTCCACAGTATCAAACGCTGATGAGAGATCGAGAAGAACCAAGATGGACCAGTTCCTCCAATCTCGAGCCATTAGGAGATCATTAAGCACCCAAACCAGTACCATCTCAGTGCTATGCCTCTTTCAAAAACCTGACTGGAGAGGCTCATAGATATCATGGATGGTCAAATGGTTCTCCAGTTGTACGGCCACTACCTTCTCGATCAATTTCCCTGTCAACGGGAGATTCGAGATTGGTCTGTAGTTTGCATGGCAGTCTGGGTCCAAAGAAGCTTTCTTCAGGAAGGGTGTCACCACCACCTCCTTCAGGGAGCTAGGAAAATCACCTGTTTCCAAGGAGCACCAGACTATCCATGCTAGGACTGGGCCAAGGATGTCATCACAACCCAAAATCAGGGTAGCTGGTTGAGGATTCAAACTACAGCACTTAGGGTGCATACCCTGGACAATCCGCATGATATCCACAAGCTCAGGTTGGCCGAAGGTACTCCAGGAAAGCTGAGGGGCAGCATACAAACCCTGGTCCAGAGCAACGCCCATAGAGTGTGCCAGTTGGAGTGCCACCCTGATGTCAGCCACCTTATTTAAATCCATATTTAGTTTTTCAAAATCATATCTTTTATAATTCCTATGGGGAATGATTTTAGGGGAACCTTAGTTTTTGTACTGTTCGAAATACAGCAATAAATACAGCAAGTGATTGCTGATGCTATCTGAAAATGTACCACATGCGATCACCTTTTCTGTATTTTTAGTCAAAATCCAGTCAATTACTGAGTGTTGATTGCTATGGAAGTTCATTCAAATAAAATCTGTAATTATTTCCATAAGTCCAGCATTTGAGACCATTAATTCAAGGTCCAAGTGATCCAATTTTAAACCAGTTTAAATTAAAATCTCCCAGAATCAAAACCTGTTTAATACTGTTTGCTGAAGGTGATCCAAAAATTTGGTTAAACCTTTTTTGCCCAATTTAGGTGGATTGTACACTGTGCAGAAACCGATCCTGTTACATGTCCCTAGTAGTAAATCCAAGCATAACCATTCACAGCCTGAAGAAGACTACAGAAACATCTTGAACTACAACTTCTATATTTTCCTTAGTGAACACCATAACCCCCTTCTTCTTACCAGCCCTAGTTTTCCTAAAAATATTATACCTATCTATTGTAAAAAAACTGTCATGTGTAGATGGTTTTAACCAAGTTTCAATTATACTAAGTACATCTGGCTTATAAAACCTTACCCAGGCCTCAATTTCAGTTTTTTTTTTTGCATATAAAAGCTCCTAGAGTTCATAAGTGCAGATTTTAAACCCTTTAAGTTCCATTTGGGAGTGTCATGAAATGATGTATTAATTGGCCCTGGGTTACTTTCCACATCGCCAGATATAGACAACAAAACTCTAACAATCAAGAAGAAAAAGTACCCCTGAACTGAGGAGTCCAGTATGTAAAATCTTATTCTTTTGGAAAAACAGGGCACACCCTACAGTAAATCAACTGTAGACTGTTTTGAGAGGCAGCTTAATATGATTGGTTGTTTAACCAATGAGTGGGAGGACTGCACCAGAAGACTGGAAAAGCTGAATGAATATCCAGCACCATCCTGCCTACCCACTGTAATAGGGATATAATTAATGGGTTTCACTTTCACCCATAAGGAAACCCGTCATGTAATTTGCCGCTATAAAGAGTGTTTATAATGGCAAACACGCACTGTTTCCCTCCCTCTGTGCATGTACCACCCACAACTCTTCAGGATTTCTTGCAACTCGCTCACTACCCTGCCTTCTTGTCAATACCACACCACCTTTGTAGCACACAGAAGTAAGTTACTTTTTAAGAACTAAAACTACCCTTAACTAAACCTGTGACAAGAAGGGAAAAAAAAAAACAGAAAAAAATTAAGTGCTACAAAGTGACCGTGGACCATGCTAAAAGCGAACCGGACCATGGCCGCACCAGAAGGTTACTTATTTTATATAACTGCTGTGGTGAGAAAGTGAAACCCAGCAATTATATAAAATAAAATATGGGGTGGTGTGTAAAACTCAAATTTTACACACAGTCTCGGTGTTGGATGCCGAAATAAACCCCTCGAGCTTCGTTCTCGGGGTTTATGTGGCATCCAACAACACGGGCGTGTATAAAATTCTCATTACACACACCACCCCATACTTTATTCTGTTTATTATATGCACGTGTGTCCAAAAGGACAAGTCTGACAAGGATGAAAAGCAAGCAGGCCGGAAATTTGACCATTTTACCAGTATAGCCACAGCTAAAGTCAAAACCTAAAATTATCCCATTAAGAACCAAATGTGAGCACAATAAGTATATAAAAATAAACTGCAATGAAAAATACTGTCTCTTAATTTAAAATAAATATAGATAAAATATTGCAGCTATCTACCTCGTTCAATGTTAGTTCTCTATTAAATCTCCAGAAATTGTACAATATGAAATAAAAGATACAGTATAACAATTGCATGGCACACTGGTAAAGATCTGGTAAATCACTAGATTCAGGCAAACAAAATTATTATTTTAAAAGGCCTGATCTATTATAATTTTACGTTATTTTAATATCATGCAAAGTACTTTTATACTATATTATCAGGACTTACCGATATGCTAAGCAACTAAACGGGAAAAGGAAACTTTTGCAACCACATTTCTTCTAGAAGTGACTCATGCTCATGCTTCACTCACGCTCGGGGAGCAGCACAGGCTTTTGAGTGGTGTAGCCCCACCTCCTTAGAGATCTGACTGGCTGCCGGCTCTCCCGAGCCCCCACAAGCCAGAACACTCTGAGCTGCAGTGCAGTGAATGAAAGTGATAGCCCAATAGTATTTAGAGGCAGTCACAGATGGCAAAGCTGCTTTTTGTCGCACAGCCTGCTGCAGCCATACCTCTCAACTGTCCCTGATTTTCAGGGACGTCCCTGATTTTGACTCAAAATTTTACTCTGTCCCTCCTAAAATTGGTGTTTGTGTGGCTAAACAGTGGGGACTGTAAGCACAAAATAATGTCAAACATTAAAGTTACAGACATGTTCTTCTTTAGAAAATGCATTTTGCACTAAGCCTCATATTCTACTAGCTTTCTGGGTGGATATCTTTAATTCTAAAGATATGTCCCTGATTTTGTCCCTTTGTCCCTGATTTTTTTATGCCTTGTCCCTAATTCATGAGGCCGAAGGTTGAGAGGTATGGCTGCAGCTGATAGACCGGTAGTGCTCTGGCATTCCTCTCACTCGGCAAGTTGCATAATTTATTGATGTAGCAACATTTTTGCATAATCAATGTTGTATAATTTGCACCTCTGTTGTTTATGTAACATCAACTATCACTTGACATTTTTGGAGGGAAAAACGCCAGTTGAGGGGAAGCTTTCTGAACTGCAGCTCATTTGCACTATTTCTTTATAATAGTGTATTTCATATTACTTTCAAGCTACCATATTGTTGTGTACAAATTTTCTTTTAAATTCCTTCAAGTTTTGCACTGATTTGTCCTTAATTTAAATTAGTTTAAAATTCCATACTGTGTGGTGTATGTGTATAAAAATAAAAGTATTCATGGTTGTGGACTACATTTTTTAGTTTTCCTCAGGATACTAAATATCGTTGTGCAGGGATTAATTTCTGTAGATGTAAAGAATTTTAACCCACACAGTATAGCTACATTTGTTCTGCTCATATTCTTCGGTCATGTTATGAGGGTGATCCTGTCAAGCTTGTTGACCTTGGTTGGGTTAATGCAAAACCACAGCTGAAGCTGGATGCTGTCCCATCCTTTTTTGATCCTGCTGTGAACACCACTAATGTCACACCAGAGATAAACAGTCTGTGTATCTGAAATGGTGTAGATGCAAGGTAACGTCTAATATTTTTTGTTGTTGTTACTGCTGTGTATGTTTTATGGTAATCTGTTATTTGTTGTACAGCTTTTTTTCCTTTTCATTCTTTTGTCCTGTTGTGTATCTGTCCAGTGAACCTCTGCATTTTTAAAATCATATATGAAAGTTCCTGCCATCCCCTTTGCCATTATATTCAAAAGGTAGTTCACTCATGAATGTGGTTTGTGCCTGTGTAAAACTGTTATTTGACCTGTGCTGGTGGAATGTGGCTTGGCAGTAATCTGGATGCCCACAATGGAGGTGACAGCTGAGGGTGTCCATGAGGTGCTGTGACAGTGGACACTGCAAGAGAATGTATGTAACAGAATGGTTGTTCATATGTAATGGGCTGTGATATTTTACCATTTTTTTCACTCATTTTTTTTATAACATGAATGAAGCGGGAAGTCTGTCACCCCTGTCACCACAAATGAAGTTCATCTCCCCTGACCTTCCAGATCCAAATTAACCACAGATTTCATCACATGGAGGTGAAATGAGGTGGAAGTACATGCCACAGCAACCAGCCACGCTACACAGCCAAGAGTGTGTCTTGTGGTCAGGTGGTGAGGAGTGCTGATGTGGAGTATGAAGGGCTTCTTTACACACCATTCAGCAATTTTTATTTTTCTACCATTCCCTGCAATGGTAAAACATCAGGACTTGTGCATCTACATGTAAACACCCTGTGGAACAGTGAAAATACCATTACATTCACCTGGACTTGCACTACCACTGGTCCTCCACATATTGCCTGGCATCAGCTGGCTCTACTGCCCACCAATCAACATGACAGGACAGCAGTCTATGAAGCTACAACCTCTCCCACCATAGACAACTTGCAACAACTGAAGTCCACTGCCAAACCTGGGTCAATGATGTGGCATTATTCAAGGCACTTTGCACCTCAGCCCTCAGTGTGACTGGGCCAACATAATGTCACATCTTTTAACAACAAGCATACTTGGTCCAGTACACCAGCACAGTGGTTGCACTAGAATTTGTGGTGACAACGATCTGTGTCTGGAAGCAAACTTGGGACATTGCGGTCTGGCTGGGGGACAGAGAAGCGAGTATATGAACTTCTCTCATCCTCCACTGGGGGAGGTCTTGCACAGCACCGTGATTGTCTGGCCCCTAGCAGAAGTTGGGGGAAGCCACCAAGGACTGCCTAGAAGGCACGGGTGCATGTGGAATATGCTGACATATTGTGCATGGGAGCATGCAGTGCATGTCATTGCATCATTGTATGCCATGCCTCATGGGCAACAAAGGTAGAAAAGGGATACCGCCAGTGACAGGATGTTGACATCCACATACACAGCACCCAATCAGCTGGGCTTGCCGGCCAAGAATAGAATCCTGTCTCTGATGGGGGTTGGGGAACCATCATGACCTCAATGGGGGAGAAAACCCTAAGGGAAGACTGGCTGTCAGGTAAGTATCATTGGATATCAGGGTGTCAGGACTGCAGTGTTTGCCAGATGTGGGCCATCAAGTAAAGGAGAGAAAAAAAAAATAACAGAAAAAAAACAAACAAACACACAACAGCATCAAGCATGCCTAATGCACCTAGCTGATGATGAGTAATGATAAAATGTCAGCATCTCATGTTGATCCCTGCACCACCACATGTGGTCACCCAGCTGAAGATCCAGCAATGGACAGCATAGCCAACTCAACAGGGGTTTAGAGTACATCATCCTCTGTGATGCTCAGTCCTCATCCCACCACCATAACAGCATACATGGACATTCTAGAACTAGGGTTGTTAGCTTTGCAAACAGTATAGCTAACACTCCATCAGACTGCAGACTAGGTATGAATATGTACCTACGCACATACATGCAAACATGTATCCATGTATATGGAAAACACACACACAATCAAAACTCTCATCTCAGGCTGATTCATGCACGTCGACATGTGGTCACCCAGCTGGCAATAGAGGAATGGACAGCCAGGACCATGCTTCCAGGACACACACACACACACACACACACACACACACACACACACCAGAATATGTAACATACATAATAACACAAAATGCACAGACTTGCACTTCAAGGCAAGATGCAACCATAACCAAACACAACCCGAAATAAAGTAACATGAATCACCTTAAAAGTATGGTAATCATGGGTACAGATGGGCACCTCTGCAGAGGCTTCCCACCACCAAAACCAATGGGACCTGATAGACTTCAGAAATAATTAATTCACACAGATAAAAAAAGTTCAGAAACAGCATGGGTCAATGAGTGGCTATAGCATATAATAGGTGGCCTATGACAGACACTTTGCAAGACCGGAGTAACTTTGTGTTGGTGACTGAAGCACATAATGACCACTAAATTACAGGTAAAAGAGTGATTAGCCATTATTCATTACAACTATGCGACAATCCAAGGTCAGTTTCCGATTTGCGTCAACAAATCGAAACTGGCATTCTCGATCTCAGAACTGGATGCAGCTTGGGCCCCATCACACTGATTATCACAGGCCAGTATGGGCTCAAACTGGTAAATTTATGTCCTCAACATCTTCATAGTCCTCTGCTTTGAACATGCTGAGCACTAAACACAGGCGCAATATAGATTACAAAACTGCAAAGTTATAAGTGATGAGCACACACTCCATGTAAGCAGCACTGCACAACATGGACCTAATGCAAGGCTGTCTCACTATAAGGATGCCATTGGAAGTCACTGGGGGTGGGGCTGAACTCTGATACATCTGAAATCAAACATCGACTGTAAAAAAACCTGACTTTTAAAAATACTATGTTTAAGTATCGCAAATGAAAAAAATATATTGTTGTTAAGTTTGGTACTTTTATTACAGCCTGCATATTAAAATCTCCACTCTGAACATAAATTTACAATTCACCTGTCATTTTTTTTATTAAAATATCAATTTCATTCCCCCACATGTTAACCTAAATGAAATCAGTCATACTTCTGTTTTCAGCGCTGGCCGCTCTGTTTCAGTGATCTTATTGTATCATTGAAGGAGTGACGTGTTATGCCAGAAGCTGTTGCAAGAATGCAAAAACTCAATGAAAGCATGAATTTGTTAAGGATGCGTGCATCTCAAGTCTTCCTTTAGCCCCATAGTTTGCTATTGTACTGTGCTTTATATTTAATTATGAACCGAGGATCATAAATAGAGGAATCTGATTGGCCCAGAGCTCTTTGAAGCCATGATGATATCGGGCTACATCATCACAGCTTCAAAAAAAGTTCCAGCACCACCAGCATCCTTGCTCTCTACTGTCTGAGAACTATTTTTTCAAAATGTACTCCTACACCACCCAAAAACTCATTCATAAAATGTTTTAAAACCTGTTTCTTTTATTTTTTTATTTATAAAACTTGAAACTCAATTCATAATAGCAATAAGTCACTCCAGGGTGTGGTCTATCATGGGATATCGGCACTTATCGGGTGGTTGGACGCACTTGGCCTGCGGCCTCATGCCCAACCAACCGAGGTGTGACGATGTCCCATGATATACCACACCCTGTCATGCCTATTGCTTAATTATATATGTGTATGTAGCTGAAAAGAAAAAAAGGAAACCATGATCTTGCATACATCTATGATTTTCACCCTTCTGCCTGCCATCGATTTTGAAGCACTACTGCATATGGAGCTTTCAATTTGTTTTATTCCTGTTACCTAGATGCATTTGGGCCATGGTGTTTCCACTCTTATTTTTTGGCATTCATCTTTGCCTGTAGGTAAAAAGATTGCTTTGTTTAACAAACACAACCTAATGAAGTGAAAGGCTAAGCCTGGCTGCAAAGTTTAGAAGAATTCTCTGCTGCTTGCGGGTCCCTGAACTCAGCAATTTCAGCCTGCCAGAGATTGTTGGGGGTCCTCTCATGACCCAATATTCAGATGTCATGGTGTCTGATACCTTGAATTTGGCATTCATTTCTGTGCGCTGGGAAGCTTGCTCTGGCCTGCACGTAAAAAGATTTCACTGCTGTGGTCTGAGCTGCAGTGTTAAACCACATTTAAAAATGGAATTTCTTGTTTTAGTTGCACATATTAAAAGTGTTTTCCTGATTGTCAAATTCAAGGTACTGTATCAGATTCCATGACATCTGTGCGTCGGGACATGAGAGGATTGCCAACAAGCTCCAGGAGGCTGAAATTGCAAGTAGTGGAGGATTTTTTCAAACATAGCAGCCAAGCTCAGAATTTCAATTTAACTTGGGGTGGGGGCTGTTAAACAATGCAATTCTTTACTTGCAGGCAAGGGCGAGTACCTAAAAATGAGTGTGTAAATATCATAGTGTGGAAATTCCACAAAGTATTTGATAGAATGAAATAAAATGCTGTGTTAGGCATTCACGTATTTATATTGATTCAAGTGCTATATACGTTATGTATGAAGGGTTGTACTGGATAATGTTGTGACTAGTGGCTTTTGCTATCGAATACTTTTTTAGCTTTTTTTAACATTTTGGATAGACCTGTACATAAATGTGTTTTTTGATGCACTGGAAGCACTTTATTGCTATGTTTACTGCAACTTTAAGAGGCTCTTTTATAAGCATGCATAGATTATAGCTTAGCCACTCCTTGAAAAAGCATCAGCGTGATGTGAAACATCAGTGTCACAGGTATGTGGGGTTGTTGCTATCCGTACATTTTAATGTTTGCAATAAAATGCTTCTAAGTTGACCTAGCTTACACGTCTATTTTCTTGGTTTGTTGAGTAGCCACTGCTCGAGGAGTGTTTAAAGTTGTACAAAATGCAGTGGCAGCGTCAGTGTCTTCAGGAAGCTGATATCCCTTCTAAATGGGTACAGACAACTACCCCAAAATATATATAAAAAAATAAAGAATAGCTACTGGATGAGGCAACAACTTTAACTTTGGCAGGAGCCATAACATCAAGCAATGTCCAAAACATAGAAACATAGAAACAGATTTTGACGGTAGATAAGGACCGCCTGGCCCACCTAGTCTCCCCATTTCCCCATCTAATTAACTCCTGGTCCCAGCTTACCCTCTCTTTCCTACCACTAGGGTTGCCTTCTGTCTATCCCATGCATTCTTGAACTCATCAATTATTTTAGCCTGTATGACCTCCACTGGTAGGCTGTTCCATGCATTCACCACCCTTTCTGTGAAAAAATACTTTCTCGCATTTCCCCTGAGTCTTCCCCTTCTAGTCTCATAGTTTGACCCCTTGTTCTTGCACATATCTTTTTTTGAAGGATTCTGCCCTCTTGGACCTTGTTGATTCCCCTGAGGTACTTGAATGTTTCTATCATATCCCCCTCTCCCTCCTTTCCTCCAGGGTATATATATTGAGGTCTTATAGTCTTTCCTTATATGTTTTCTGGTGCAATCCTTTCACCATTTTTGTTGCTCTTCTCTGGAACCCTTCTATGCTGTGAATGTCCTTACAGAGGTGCAGTCTCCAGAACTGAACACAGTATTCCAGATGTGGCCTAACCAATTGTCTGTACAGTGGCATCACGACCTCCTGTTTTCTACTGGTGATGCCCCTCCCTATGCCCCCCAGCATACCTCCACCCCCCCACCTTTTCACAATGCTTGGCCACTTTCAGATCATCTGTTAAGTTTACCCCCAGGTCCCTTTCCAGTTTCCACAAAAGTCGGGCATCACAATCTACCGAAATGTAAGACCTAAAGTGAAAACATATACCAAAGTGTCACGTCTCCAAATTTAGTGGGAGAAGAAAAACATATCTTATATATTATTACAGGTGACTCCCTTTAATACGTGGTTAATGAGGTCCACTCAAGTGCTGTAATAACTGGGTTTGATGTCATACCCAGTTATTATTGCAAATTCTAACATTTTTAATGAGCCTCCTTTTGGCATCTGAGTGGGAAACACCTCAGGCACCTCTCCCCCTCGCCTCTCTTACACAGTACCTGCAAATTAAACTCGCAACTCACGAAAAACTTAGATTAGCTCAGCACTGGCAAACCTTTCACAACTCCAGCCACTCTGTTTACAGTAGGATTCAAAACTTGTAGCTTTCTCAACTCAGTTCATCAAAGAAAATTGAATCTTTGTGATTCTCGCTGCAGTGCCTAACTCATCAACAAAATGTACCCTGCTCCAGTGTCACCAGAGCTTTGACAACCCACCAGTGAAATTACTATTTTGTAAACAAACAAACAAACAAATAATTGAATTTTAAATGAGATGGATGTAAAATGCAAACTCCCTACACCTGTAATTATAAAAAATAAAACATAGATTCTGTGCGTCTATGGATATTTATTTTTTACACCCTCTTAGTGTGAGATGTCCTCATAAACCTGTTGAGCTTCAGTCTTGAAGTTTGTGGGTCATCACATACTTCAGGTGTGTTAGAAAAAAAACATAATGCACAGTCACCCAGTCACCTCTGTGTTATTTTTGTATAGCAGAATAGTGACCAAAAATTGATGGATGATAAAACCTCTTTTCAATTTTGTTAACTTCCAGGATTTCCATCTGTCCACTTTTTGTGAACATAAAGCTATTCTGTCAGACCAATTTAGTTGGGCCATATCCTAAGAAACAAATTTGACCCCCAGAATTTTAATAGACTTTTGGGAAATCCTAATTCCAGCCAAGCTGGCTACTGTTGCAGGGGCTACTCCTAAATGTGTGCCAATACTGTTTCACAAATTTAGTTGGGGACCCAGAATTCCAGAAAAGGGGGAGATGTCATTTAGTGCTATCTGCCCACTAGGTTCATCTACCACATACAGTAAAGGAATTTCCCCAGTGTTCTGGCCAAATTTCTCCATCACTAAAATACTGCCAATAGCTTAATCTGGTTCAATTTTGATTGGTTTGCATCTGTATCTCTTCCCACCCCCACCTTAGGATGAGGCTGAAAATAGGTGGTATTATTTAGCTCTCCTTTCCCAGTTAACAAAAATTAAACACATAAATAAATAAAGTGCCCTAAGTCACTTCTGTTATGATATTTCTGTGTTAACTATGTTACATACAGTACTTGAAGAGAGACAGTGCCAAGCATAACATTTAATGACACTTTCAGCTTCTAATCTAGTCAAAAGCAGAAAACACACACACACGCACGGACATAGCAATCAGTTAAATATTTATTTGAGAGACAATAATCTAATGCCCCAGCGCTTTACCTTAGGACAACAAGGCTTGTGATTTTAAATTAAAACAAGCTACTCCAGAGCCAGTGTTATGCACAAATGAGGAATCATATGCTTGGAGCAACAGCACAGCAGGGGTGTAACAAAAAAGAAAGAGATCTCAGCTTAAATTAGAAACCTGTGCTAATAGAAAAAATAATTCTGTTGTCACCTTTGTTTTCAGAGTATTTGTATAACTTGTGTGGATATTGGGTGGGGTGGACTGCATCCAGATTGCCTTGGACCCTAACCACTGAAAACTGAACCATGATAAGGACTGTATGCATGAGACAACCCTTTAGAGATGTGACCTGCTGCGCGTGTTATGCATGTTGTGTGAGGGAAGAGGGAGAACTTCAAACATATACAGCAGAAAAGAAGTAAGTTCAACACGAGGTTTGGTGTTTCCTGTTTAGGCAAAAGATGGAAGGCAGCTTGGATTCTGACGTACTAATTAAAAACCATTATGTGGTACAATGTACAGGATGTGAAATGTATTTACTGTCAAAAGTTCCAATTATAGATTTACCCTTTGTTTATTTGAAGTGCATTCAGAATGAAGATATGCGAAGGGAAATCTGTCTCTTTAATACAAGACTAAAGGCATTGGAACTTAGTCAGCAAGCTGTAATGGAAAAAATCAAGCAAGCAGAATTAATTACTGACCAGGTTACCTTATGTAATGATACATCCCTAGTCACACATGACAATGACCCTACAAGTACTATAAACTCCACCCTTGGGAACCTATTTGAACATGTAGGAGAATATATTACCACATCCCTAGTCACACATGACAATGACCCTACAAGTACTATAAACTCCACCCTTGGGAACCCATTTGAACATGTAGGAGAATCTATTACCACAAATTGTCCAAATGACTGTAATATCCTTAATGATACAAACTTAACAATATGTTCAAACACAATGTCAACAAAAAAAAGAGTTAGGGATAATGACAACCAGGAGTCATTAGATGGAGATTGGTATGAAGTTCAATCTAGGAGACCACTAAAAAGGAAAAGGGGAAGAAAAGCTGTAGCTTTTCAACTTAATTTATGTAATAATTTTGATCAGTTAATTCTATTAACAGAAGATGAGAGTGTCATGACCTCTGGTAAAGCTGTTTCAGATCAATCAAGTACTGTTCCAGAAATAGAACAAAACAATATGATTATTAATGATGTCACTACAAATCAAACCCTCTCCATTGTATTGTCTCTAGAACCAGAACTTGTCAATCCAAGTCATAACAAAAATTTGGCCCATCCCGAATACACCAATGAGAATATACTAAATGATTTGCAGTCTTCAGATCAAAGTTTTTCAGCACAAAATCATGAAGGTTTAGAGAAATTCTTTATATTGGGGGATTCAATGATAAAATACACAGACAGATATTCATCAAGAGGTAATAAAGAAAATGTAACAAGTTGTAGTTACAGTGGAGCATTAATTAAGGACTTTACACAATTACTCCCAGGAATCTTACAAAACATTACTGCACCAAAAACTGTTCTATTACATGTTGGAACAAATAATTTTGGAAGACAAGAGGTGGGGGATATAGTTCAAGAGATGGAAACAGCAGTTAAAACAATTCAGGAGCTTAAAGCAACTCCAATAGTATCAGAAGTTCTTCCTGTACCAAGAGCTAGCTATAAAAGAAATTGCCAAATTAAGAATTGCAATAATTGGTTACATAAATGGTGCTTATTAAACAACATCCAGTGTCTAAAAACTTGGGAAAGATTTGCCAGCAATCCAGCATTATATGGGAATGACAGACTTCATTTAAGTAGACAGAGCTCTAGGTTACTCGGTTCTTCTATACATAGTGTCCTATACCAAACAAAAAACTAAGCAAACTGGGGCTAAGGGAACTACTCACATTATACTCACATAGACAAGAATCTTCTAATATGACCACAGTGATTACAAATAACAACTTAAAAAAAAATAATAAAACAGGGTTGACTGTTCTTCTCAGTAATGCCAGGAGTTTAAATAAGGTAAAGATGGATGAACTCCAGATTTTTTTAACAAAACATAAATATGATATTGTAGCTATAACAGAAACCTGTTGGAATGACATGACTGAATGGAACCTTAACATTCCTGGTTATGCAACATACTATAGAAATAGAAAGGGAAAGATAGGGGGAGGGATTGTACTTTTTATTAAGAAAGACATCAATATTAAACAAATCCCTGAAATACAAGAAAATAATCAGATTGAAATTATTTGGGTGCAGTTATTAAGTGAGAGGCAATCAAAATTTCTTATTGGTTTGTGTTACACACCACCCGATACAGACTTAATAGGCAACCAAGAAATTATAAGCAGTATAAACAACAAAGCAAATTATAAAGAAATATTACTTATGGGAGATTTTAACTTCCCTGGCATAAATTGGTACTGTAATACTGGAACTAATATTCAAGAAAACCAATTTTTGGATTGTTGCTCATCCAATGGTTTGCACCAATTAATTAATGTTGCAACAAGGAAAATGAGTATTCTAGACCCAGTATTAACGGATAACATGGACAATATATATATAACATCAGGGTCATACCCCCCCCTTACATAACAGTGATCATAATACTATAAGCTTCATCTGTGGTACTAAGATTAAATGTAGCAAAGGCAAAACCATTGTTAAAGATTGCAACAATGCTGATTAGCTTCAACTTAAATCAGATCTCTACAGTTGGGACAATGACACTGATTCAACTTCTTTTGATGATCTTTGGAATCTAATTAAGAATAAACTATTAGAGCTGGAAGCCAGATATGTCCCTAATAAAATAATATACAATAATAAAGGAAAGATCACGCCCTGGTTAACACCTAGTATTATAAAATTAATTAAACAAAAAAAAAAAAAACAGGCATATAAACTAATGAGACAAGATGGGAGTGACTATAATAAATGGAACTACAGAACCATCTTAAAAAAATGTAAAAATAAAATAAACTTAGAAAAAAAAGATTTGAAAATGGCCTAGCTTATAGGAGAGATGGAGGGAAAAGTTTTAACACATACATCAACAAAAAGCAACAAAAATCTAGGACAATAGGTACGATTACTATAGAAACTAAAGAGACAGTAGCCCCACATGAGCAGGTTAAGGTTTTCAACTATTATTTCTCATCTGTATTTAATAAAAATATAGATGTACCAACTAACATCCCAACTGTTTCTGAAACAAAAGATCTTATATTTACCAAAGAAAAGATCATGATTCAAAAAAATCAAATCAAAATTTATTTATAAAGCGCTTTTCAAGAAATCAAAGCGCTAATACAAAACAGAGATAAAACATCAACACTAATAAATAAAGACATAAAACAATAAAATATCCATAAAATAAACTAACCAAATGCCAGCAAAAATAAATAACTTTTCAGGGATCTCTTAAATGCTTCCACGGACGGGCACTCTCTAACCTGACGAGGTAGAAATTCCACAGGGTCAGGCCATAAAGGAAAAAGCCCTAGCCCCAGATGATTTATAACAGACCCTGGGAATCTCTAGCAATCCCTCGCCAGTGGAGGCGGAGTGGGCAGAGAGACGATAGGGACAAAGGAGATCTTGCAGGTAGTCTGGTCCTGGCGTGTAGGGTCTTATAGGTCAGCAATGTGACTGAAGGTGATTCTCATCACACGGCAGCCGGTGCAGTTCGCGAGCACGGTGTGACATGACAAGTTCTTGGTAGCCTGTCAATCAACCCAGCTGCCGTGTTCTGCACCAGCTGCAGGCGATGGAGACTCACCGCAACCCTAGATATAAAGCATTACAGTAATCAAGATGGGAAGAAACAAAAGCGTGAACTGAATACAGGAAGGTCATCATGTGGAACAAGGTGTTTTATCCGGCAATATTCCTCAGATGGTAAAGGAAGATCTGACAGTGGCCGACACCTGCATCTTTAGTGTCAGCGCACTGTCAAAATAACGCCCAGATTTCGCACCTGTTCAGAAGGTCTCAACTGGGTATCCCTAATAAAAGATAAGAGGACCCCAGGAGTCGACTTCTTTACATAATGACCGGGTCAACGACTAAAACCTCAGTCTTATCTGGATTTAACCTCAGCCAGTTCGCACTCATCCAATCCTGAATTTCAGTGAGACAGTTGTTAAAAGCCGAGACAGCATCATTTTGTTCAGTGCAAGGACATATAGAGCTGAGGCCATCTGCGTAGCAGTGAAAACTCAGCCCATAATGCCTTATAATGTCTCCCAACGGTAGCATGTACACCGTGAACAACATGGGAGAAAGCACAGAGCCCTGTGGCACCCCACAAGACAGAGCAAAGGGGGCAGAGGAAAAAATCCCTGAAACTACCCTTTGACTTCTGCCTGTGAGGAAAGAGTGGAACCATCTGAGGACTGTCCCTGACAGTCCACAAAGTAGCCGCAGGCAATCCAGCAACATCCCATGGTCCACGGTGTCAAACGCTGCAGAGAGATCAAGAAGAACCAAGATCGAACAGCTCTTCTGATCTCTTGCTAGTAGGAGATCATTAAGTACCCGAACTAATGCAGTCTCGGTACTATGTCTCTTCCTGAAACTGGACTGGAGAGGATCATAGACTTCATGGGTGGTAAGAAAGTCATCAAGCTGTAACTCAATAAAATAAATATAAATAAATCACAGGGGCCTGATAGGTTACATCCACAACTACTTAAAGAATCTAAGGATTAGCTATTACAACCTCTTTACATTCTATTCAATGCGTCGTTTAAAAGTAAAAAGATTCTGAATGATTGGAAGAAAGCAACAGTTACACTGATT
The DNA here is from genome assembly GCA_016271365.2 of Neoceratodus forsteri. Classification (NCBI taxonomy): domain Eukaryota; kingdom Metazoa; phylum Chordata; order Ceratodontiformes; family Ceratodontidae; genus Neoceratodus; species Neoceratodus forsteri. The sequence continues at coordinate 592,377,361 of CM057458.1, forward strand.
TTTAAAAAGGGTGATCAAACTACAGTATCTAATTACAGACCAATAAGCCTAACATGCATAATTGGAAAGATTTTTGAGACATTGTTAAAAACCAAACTTGAACAAGAATTAGAAATAAAATTGTTAAGAGACAAATCTCAACATGGATTTTAAAAAAATAGATCATGCCTTACTGGTAACCTAGTATTTTATGGACATATAAGTAAGAGCATCGATAACAATGTACCAATGGATGTTGTCTATTTGGATTTTCAAAAGGCCTTTGATAAAGTACCATGCAATCTCTTAATTAACAAAATGAGACTTTTAGGCATAAATTCTAATATTACAAATTGGGTAGAAGAATGGTTAAAAGAACGGACACAACGTGTATGTATAAGAGGCCACTTATCAGACCCATGTTCAGTTACTAGTGGAGTGCCTCAGGATTCAGTCCTGGGACCACCATTGTTTGACATTTTTATATCAGATTTAACTACCAACTTAAACAGTTTTTCCATAAATTTTGCTGATGATACTAAAATGGCAACACCAGTTAAGACGACTGATGATGTAGCAATACTTAGTAATGACCTCAGTAAAATTGAGACATGGGATTTTAATAACCATATGTCCTTCAATCTAGATAAATGTGTAATTATGCACTTTGGTTCAGTTAACACACTGAATAAATATACATTAAATGGGCACATATTAACATCTGTGGCCCAACACAAGGATTTAGGAGTCATTGTTAATTCAGAACTTACCTCTGGTAGTCAATGTAATTATATTGCAAGCAAAGCAAACAGACTAATTGGATGTATTAAGAGGAGTTTTTCAACTTGTGACAGGGGTTGCATTATGCCATTGCACAGAACATACATTAGGCCCCACTTGGACTACTGTTCTCCCCTTTGAAGTCCATGCCTAAGAAAGAACATTGGCAGGTTGGAGGGGGTTCAGAGACGATTAACCAAAATGGTCTCTAATATGCAGGAAAAGGACTATGAAACTAGACTTCAGGAGCTGGATATGTATCCATTGGAATTACATAGGAAGAGAGGCGATCTGTTATTAATGCATAAAATCCATACAGACCCAGAATTACTACAGCAGCTTAACATGAATAATAATAACAGAGATCGTGTTTTAAGAAGTCATCCCCATCAACTTGCGCTCACGTTCCCTAGAACATCGAAAAGAAGGGCTTATTACACTCAAAGAATCATACCATTATGGAATTCTGTTCTAACTCTATTTTACAATCTAATATTAAAGGTACATTCAAACAGAGACTTGATAATTACCTGTTGTAAACAAATGGTTCCTGTACCAGCTGTGCTGGAGACATACTTGTATGGGCACTAGCCTTCTGTATGCCTACTTCTTTCTAGTATGAAATCCTAGTATGAAAACAGCTCCACTTCACCAGGATTTAGAACAAACCAGCTGGAGGTCATCCAGCTACTGACATCTGTCAATTATCACTCTAAAAATATCACAGACATGTTCTGGTCTGGTGCAGAGGACACATATAGCTAGGTATCATGTGCAGTACATAGCAGTGAAAGCAAACACCGTGAAGCTTTACTGAAAAATCCTTCCGCCTGCTTAGCAGGTATGGAAACCTGCCTGGAATTTCATTTTGTGTAATGCGGTTATACCAAAACTAGTCTCTAGAGTATCCCACTCAGTCTTATGGATGTGTATTAGCAGTTGCATAAAATCCCAGTGTGCCTCCATAGGTTAAGTCCTATTTTACATTCTCGAACCTCAGGAAGATTTGTCCATCTCCAGTGTGCTACCTGGGGCAGGAAAAATTCCCTAAAGAACAATACTGGAAACCCACCCATGGTGCCTTCAAACATTTCCCCCACCTGAAGTGAAAGTGCTGCACAGACAGTCTACACCACTGCTGCTGAACCCCTAACCCACTTAATGAGAATTACTGTTTGTAAAAATAGTGCAAGAAAAAATACTGTACTTACAGTACACAAGTCAAGAAACGTGAGTATAAGATGTAGTGTTTAAGGATTATGGTATATAATGTCACTTTGTAAGAATTATGCAAGGACGATTGTGCTAATCAATGTAGTTGGGCTATCAAAACATGGTTTACGAGTACCTGCAAAGGTTAAAAATGTTTACTGTGATTGCACTATAGGGGTTCATTCTAGCCCAAGAGCAAAAGTAATGTGCCTATGTGTGAATGTACTTAAAGGGTTAAAGTCTGCCCTGGTTCCGATGCCTTAAGAAATGTTCTGAATGTTTAGAGGTGTTTCCTGTTTTTTGCAAATATTCTGCTATGTGACAGTATGTCTCTAAGCCAGTTTTGTACAGATTATTGCCCATTGGCTAGGAGGGTTTCAGGGCCTGTTGCTGCCCATTAGGTGCATATACATAGGGGTTCTGGCCCACCAAAAATAGCTTCTTTCATGCATCACAGACCAAGGTAGCAGCATGTGTGAAGATCCTGCATTTTCCCCTCCAGCTCTGACCAGCTGGAGGGGACTTTTGGGTTCAGAAATAGTGGCTGGGTTCCGGGGTCTTGGTGGCAATGGATTCCTCTGATGCTGGTCTCTGGAGACTTGGGCCCTGACTGGAGTACAAGATTGGTAACAACAAGGGCCTGTTGGAGGTCCACCCTTAAGGAAAGCTTTCTGATGGCTTCTGCACAATCCATTCCATATTCCTGAAATGGTAAAGAAGATGCGGATGAGATTCCTATACCTGTGGGGGCCTGTAGCCAAAAGGGCCTGTGTATTTGCAGAAGATCAGAGCAGCTGATGGCTGAGGGTCTGAAACCCAGGGGCAAGAGATAAACCCAGTAGTTTAATAAGCCACTGCTACTGTGATTGATAGGTGCTGACTCCAACCTCCATGGAGGCATGGGGCAAGGAGCAGGCCACCCAAGGTAGCTATATGCTTCAGTCTATGTGTGTATGTGTTTAGGAAGGGTATAATCTTTTGCTTAACCTCTGACAAGGGAACCTATAATTTCTTCCATGCTTAACAGGGCTGGGTACACCCCAATGTCCTCTCCTGCTGGAAGTCATAACGGGACTACAACTGTAATTGTATCCCTGAGGGTGTCACTGAAGTAATGGGGAAATGTGTCACTGATGTTAAATGAAACTAGGACAGAAGTATCACTGAGTCAAGTTGTAAATATATTGAACTGCAGCTGAAGGCTGATGAGAGAATCAACCAAGACTGACTTCACCTCTTTCATGGTATTCATAAGTGTCACTCAGTGAGTTGTCCATTTAGCCACCAACCCTGGGAGGACAGTGTGTAAATGGATGTTTTTTTGCCCTTCTTCCCTACCTGTGCTCCCATCATCTCAGGCTCAGGGCACACACTTAGGTTACCAGTGTGCTGGAGCTGTCCCCATTAACTGCTTGGCACCACATAGCCAGCTCATCAATACCCATTTATGCTTAAAAATGTGTTCCTAAAATTTAGATTTCAAAAGATGGTTCTAGGATTAATTGGCTGCTTTTGATTGTCTGTTATGTCCAGTAAAATGTAATGAAAAATTCAACAGAATAAAGTTGACTAAAAAAAAATTATGTATGGATGTTGTAACAACACAAGATATCAATATATCAATGCATCTGATTCCAAGTGGGTATTCAGTGATACATCGCCCGAGATTGGACTGCAGGGGAGGGGGGTTGTGGTCTGTTTCAAGACCGAATTGTACCTCACAAGTGTACCAGTTGAGGAGGCCAGATCATTTGAGTGTGCCGTAGTAGCAGGTGTGGGTAATAGGATGGCTCTCATCTACTGTCCACCCGGTGATGGGAATTTATTTCCTTAAGGAAGTGGCGGACTTCATGATTGACCTGGTGTTTGAGTCACCTAGGCTGATGGTCCTGGGTGACTTCAACGCCTGGATCGATGATGAACTCTCACAATTTGGACAACACTTCTTCCAGTTGATGATCTCACTGGGCCTTACACAGGTGGTTACCTCTGCTACTCATAAACACGGACACTCTCTTGACCTGGTCTTCTTCTTGGGCTTCGAGGCATCTGACATGGGGGTGGAACCTGTTGGATGGTCCAACCATTACACTGTGTGATTCAATTTCTGCACCCCCCCTCGTAGGCCAACCCCTGTGGAGATGGTCAAGTATCGCCCTTTACAGGATGTGACTCCTGATGGTCTAGCAGCGGTACTTGATCTATCAGAATTTCCTTGGGCAAGCATGGATACGGAGGTTTTGGTTGTGGCCTATAATCAGGCCATTGCCTCAGCCCTGGATTCCATTGCTTCAGTCCATGTACATCCGCTCTCCCTTTGCCCTTGGTCTCCGTGGTTTGATGGGACTTTGAGGGAGTTGCGGTGACTAGGTTAGAATGATGCTGGCGGAAATCTGGCTTAGATGCTGACCATCTCAGACTGCTAGAGCATTATCAACTCTTATCAGTCAGCAATCTCCCATAAGAAGGCAGAGTTCCTGTCCGGGGAAATTGTTGTTGCTAAGAACCAACCAGCTCAGCTTTTTCGAACTGTGGACAGGCTGTGCAACCCAGCCTGTCTGCAAGTCCGAATAGTGTTTTCACAATTGCAGTGTGAAGAGCTTGCTCGGTTCTTGGCTGATAAGGTGGCAGACATCAGGTTGGAGGCTCATTCAGCACACTCTATGGGAGTTGCGGATGATCGATTCCTGGCCACTGTCCCTCCTTTTTCCTGGAGCTCCTTCAACTGGCTGGAAATCGTGGATGTTATGTGGATTGTCCTGGGTATGCACCCTACATGCTGTAGTTTAGATCTGGTCCCAACAGCTCTAATTATGGGCTGTATGGATGTTATCGGCCTGGTTCTGGCACAGATAGTCTGGTGCTCCCTTGACTTGGGTGAGTACCCCTGCTCCTTGAAGGAGGCAGTGGTGACACCCTTGTTGAAGAAAGCTTCATTAGACCCAGACTCTTTTGCAAACTATAGACCAATCTCTAACCTTCCCTTTGTGGGGAAGGTTATTGAGAAAGTAGTGGCTGTACAGCTGGAGAACCATTTGACCATCCATAGCATCTATGAACTTCTCCAGTCCGGTTTGTGAAAGAGGCATAGTACTGAGACTGTGCTGGTTTGGGTGCTCAATGATCTCCTGATGGCGAGAGATCAGAAAAAAATGGTCCATTTTGATACTTCTTGATCTGTCATCAGCTTTTGACACCGTGGACCATGGGGTACTGCTTGAGCACCTGAAATTCATCTGTGGGATTTCTGGGGTGGTCAACAGATGGTTTACATCTTTCCTCACTGGTAGAACTCAGAGGATGGTGTCATTTTTTTTCCCTCTGAACTAATTCCTCTGTTATGTGGGGTCCCCCAGGGCTTGGTGCTGTCCCCCATGAAGTTTGCGGTGTATATGCTGTCCCTCAGAGACATTGTAAGATGGTATGGACTGAGGTTTCACTGCTATGCTGATGATACCCAGCTCTACCTGTCTTTTGCACCTGACCAGGATGGAGCACTCTCGATATTTAATAACTACCTCGCTGAAATCCAAGATTGGATGAAGTCCAGCGGGCTTAAGTTGAACCCTGGGAACACTGAGGTGATGGTTGTGGATCCGGGTCACTGGATAGGGGGGTTTGGGGCAGGTTATCCTTCGGGTATATTCCTGGGGAATTCTGAGCTCCTTACCTCTGAATGGGTGCGAGACCTTGGGATGATACTGGATGAAGGGCTGACACTTCGATCTCAGGTGTCGGCTGTCATTAAGTTACCTTTTATCATCTAAGGAACATCACTAGCATCAAGCACCTGGTTCCATCCAGTGACCTTCCTACACTGATCCACATCTTTGTGACCGAACATCTGGATTATTGCAACCCCCTTTACTTTGGGCTACCGGGGGTTGATATCCGCTGCCTGCAGCTGGTGCAGAATTCCACAGCTCGGTTGTCGATGGGGATTCCTCAATCCTCTCATATCACACTGGTGCTGTGGGTACTACAATGGTTGCCTGTTCAGTGGTGAATCACCTTCAAAGTCAGTTTACTGATGTACAAAGCCCTACACAGACTGGGTCCTGACTACCTGAAAGATCTCTTGGTTCCTTATAACCCTGTGCGCTCCCTCTGCTCGGCCAATGAGGGGTTGCTGGAGATTTCAAGGGTTTCTTTAAAACCTTCTGGGACCCGGGCATTTATGTTTGTGGCCCCAACCCTCTGGAATTCTCTACCCCGTCAGATAAGGGAGTGCATGTCCATGGGGGGATTTAAACAGGCATTTAAGACACTTTTATGGAGCAAGGCATACGGTGATGTGGCAAATAGTTTTTAAGTATATAGTATTGTACATTTATTATTGTGGTGTACTACTACTGTTTTAAATTGTTTTAACCTGTACTGCGCCTTGAAATTTGAAAGACGCATTATAAATGAAGAATATTATTATTATATTATAAGCTTCCATTTAAAACAAAACTTAAGTTTCTAGCCTCAATGGTTCTAATGTTTGCCCTTTTTAAATACCTTATGTTTTAGAAGGGCTTACTGTAGAACTGTTTGGGTTAGAAACTTATAATTTTATCATAATTTAGTATTATGACTCACTATATGTTGTATCTTAATATGTTATTTATTTTTATGGATCTTTTTTATGTCTCTTGATATTTGTACCCCTTGTAAATGTCCCAGGTCGTGCCTGTAAAAGGCCAATGTGGCCCCATGTACTTACCCGGTTAACACATTTTAAAATAAAAAATTAAAAATAAATTTTGAATGAAAACTAGGAGCCAGTTCAATATGACTTAGCCACAGTGATGCAGCTCTCATGTGCTGATACACACCAACATACATTGTTATGTAACCAGCCATTCTAACATTCCAGCGTAAGACAGGTTACTAGAGAGTGAAGGGTTAAGCCTGACCCTGAGAGATGTTCTCAAGTGGGCTCCAGCATGGAGACAGGGTGTCTGGAGTTTGTGCCTCATGCCTGGAACTTCTTGACTCAACCAGAAGTGGGAAACTCCTCCTGTCTAGTCATGGCGTTGCCCTACTTCCATTACCGTATAAGAAGGAAAGGCAAGCTAAGGGTCCAATGGATAGACAGGAAGACAGAGGACAGCAGGAGAGTCTGGTTGCTCTGGCTGTGAACAAGTCTAGAGGGTCTGCAGCCTCAGGGATAGTGTCAGGGTCCCTAGGTCTGGGTGGAACTGGTCGTTTTGGTGAGGAATCTAGAGGCTCAGAATCCAACCAGGGTTCTGGAGCAGAAGAAAAAAACAACAACCCAGAGAACAACAGATGGTAGAATGAGAACTTGATAAGAAGTCCTACCTGAGAACTGAAGATGAAAACTTGATGGCACAAGGGAGAAGTGGAGGGCTACCCCTAAATGGAGGTCACCGGCATCCATGAGAATCCACTCCTGTCATCTGCACACAAGAGAGAGAGAGAGAGAGAGAGAGAGAGAGAGAGAGATGATATGTAAGTGAACCTTCATTGAAATTTCTCTGCAGTAGACAAAGGTCAAGGCATGTAATTATGTAACCCCCTCAGGAGTGCTCCAAAATGAATGGTTGTCAAGTGGAGGGGGCCTGATATGAGTTGGGATCGATAGGTCCACAGGATGGTGCCAGGCATTGGAATCCATTTACTTGGGCCACTATGATGATCAGTGTGGTACTGGAAAGAGACTCACACAGCTGGACCAACTGTATAATATATTCTTTGCAGAAAACTTCATTAGTGCACCAGTTAAGGTAATTTAACATCACAAAAGTACAGAAATGTGGTGTTAGGGTTTCCAAACCATACATCCCACCCCTACCCCAAAGCAGCAAAAGGATAACAATTAGGGTTTTTGATCTGCAGAGTCTTGGTGAATCAGTGGTGGGTCTTGCTTGGGGTTGTCTACCCAAATGCTCAACCCTCCTTCCAGCCTGTAGCATCCTGTCTAAAGTACAAGGTACAGCCCCAAGCCAGTGCCTCATAGTGATACACTCTTTAAAGATAGAGAAGTATGTCTTGCCACATCTTGCCAACACAATTTGTTGTAGCTTTCTTTATGCAGGGACCTGTGGTCCCTGTGTGAAGAATGATCATGTGTGAAGTTGTTTGCTCAGGGAATGGGGTGGGCATTAGGGTTGAAAAAAAAAACAAGGAAGACCCCACCACTGATTTGCCAAGACTCTGGAGACCCAAAACTCTATTTTTTTTTTACTTTTGTTGCTTGGCCGGGGGGGGGGGGTTAGGGTTGAAAACCCTAACACCACATTTCAAAACTTTGCTGGCATTAAGTTACCCTAACTGGTGCATTAATGAAGTGGTGTACTAAATTGGGGCCCGTAAGGAAAGGAGAGATTGTCTCTTCTGTAGTGCAGCTCAGAAACTGTGTGTGTTAGCCCCCACTGCAGGTTTCAATTTAAATCCCTTTTTGCAAATCATAACTCGAATAATAATAGAAAGTTATGAACTTTTTCAACAGCCAAAAAGGGAGAGAACTGAAACTAAATGCTGCAGTTAGGCAGCCATTTTGATAAGAGGATAATTGAGGTGACAGTAGTGTATAATTAGATAAGTGATTTATGCTATATCCACTGTTATTCCACTTCCTAAAATAAACCCAGTGTGGAGTGTTTGTGGGATAACAGATGGACCAGACATAGAACTTCAGGTTCAACACACAATCTCTGTGTAATGTTTATTTAAAACACAGGGGATAACCTTAAGCAATGGTATATCCCTTCTTCAATACATCAGTTTGCAGCAACAGACTATGCATGTCCTTCCTTTGCACTTAGCATCTACTGATCTATCTCTGCTGTGGAAATGAACTATCCCCTATGTTGGTCTTGCTTGTTTAGGTGCTAGTGAGCCTAACTAAAAAAAAAACTAGATATAAGACAAAGAACATCAGTGCAGAAGCACTGAAGCAAGGGTTACCCCAAAAGGCATTGGCAATTTTCAAAGAAACACACCATCACACATACCCCCATAGCACAAAACATCATGGCATATATATATATATGCAAGTCACCATGACATTTTAGGCTGGTTCAGCTTAAAGTAGGAATGCATGGTGCCAAAGGACCTCTCAAACAAGCTGTTATTTACATGCATTTAAATAACACAACTGGGGTTTTCTGGTATCTCTACCCCGGTAACTTAATTTTCATATTACAGTCCCCCAGTAACTTTTTACCTTTATCAAAAACACCTAGTGCTGTGGTATTTACAACATTTAGAGGCTGCATACACATAAGGCATATACATCAAGGTATTTTATGACATAGTGCTATTGCATACTAAATCCAACAATGAGGAACACAGCCTGTTGTTTTACATCAGCTCAGAGGTCACCAGAATAACCTTCCTGTATGAGGACCTGAGAGGGAAAAGGAACAATTAAAGAGGACATTATAGTATAGTCAAGAAAGGGGAGGGGGCACCCATAGGTGGCCAACCGTATGGACTAGAAATTGTAAAGGATTAATTAGGCTAAGAAATAGAAGAACACTTGCAACAGATTTAAGAAAAGGTTGGTCCTCAAGAGTGGCCGGATCTCCCTGTCACACACAGTCCATAATCATTATTTGAAAATTGTTCTGAAGCTGCAATTTGAACAAAAGTACAGCTGCAGTTAATCTGAGTAGATTTCCTTACATTCCTGATTATGGCTCTAATTACCATATTCCGCAATGTAAAAAGAAATACATATAAAATGTTCATTGTATTTTATTAGTAACTGTGTTGACAATAAAATAAAAAAAATCAACAGGGATTGTACAGTAATTGCAAGATGATTTTAGAATGGAGACCTTTTTCTTGTATAGTCTTTTTCTGCTAACTGCACTTCAGCTGCAGGGGATCAGCGGCTCACTGCTCCCAGTGCAGCCCACAACACAAGTTACAGCTGTGGCAGCAGAACTCGAGAAAGAACCACTGTTCTCATACAGAGAATGTAGGTCAATGGCTCCTCTAGCTAAGCTGGGCACCCTGGATTTAGGGGTGCCCTGACAAGATATTTCTGGCAAGTTTAAAAAACAAACAAACAGCAGAATCTAGCTAAACAGGTCCCGCTTGGCTAGGTTCAGGTGTTTGTTTTTTTAAAGAGATTATTTTTATGCATTTACAATGTTTGTGAAATGAGAAATAAAATTTCACAAGACACAATGGATATTTTTTCAGCACACGAGGTAAATCATGAAAATAAGTGGCTGCGTTTTGTTTTTTACTGTTTGCGTCAGGACATTAACACTAAAATCATTATAACTCTCAAACCATATAATATAGTTTCATGAAACCTTCCAAAGACACAACCTTGGCATATGCCCCCTCAACCCTGAAAATTTCATGAAAAAATTCCACACAATCTAGGCTGTACATGAGAACAAAAAATACCCAACGTTAAGTATAGGGAAACCAAACATGTTTTTTTTCCCCATTTGTTGGCGCTCTGTATCTTGAAAACTGAACAAGTTGCCATCACAAAACTTTTCACATCTTAAGACTCTGGCAGCCTGACTGTGCATGCCAAATATTGGGCTATTTTGTCAAAAATGGGTGATAAGGTCTATGGAAACAGTAGTGAAAGCAATAATAGCAGCAGTGGCCCTTTAGCTCAAAGAGAAGGAATCCTGTTAACGAAAGTCATGAACAGTGTATTACAGTGGTTTATGGAAACGGAAACTAAAGAAACAGCAGTAGTAGGGCCCCTTTTAAAAGAAAGGGATGAATGCCTGGAAATGTAGTAGTGTACAGTGCAGTATGCTGGAAGTAGTACAAGTCTGTGGTAATGGAATATGATGATTGATGATAAATGAAGAAAAACTGAAAAAAGCAAGAGTAATGCAAGGGTAATGACTTTTGAAGCTGTGTTACATTGTGGCAGCTTAATAGACATGTATCATGCTTGATTTCAGCTCCCAATATGGATATTCATTTTGTATGTGGTCTCATAGTTTGTGGTACCCCTAAAACATGCATTGGATGCCTTGGTGTCCATTTGCCCTGATCTGTGGCTGCAAAGGTAAAGAGAGACAGATAGTGTTTTATATCACAAGGCAGGTGCCCTTCTGAATGTGAAGTGCCACCATATGCCCCAAGACATGGAGGGGGGAGGGGAGAATGCCCCAGCCATTATAGTTATACTTTTAAAGGTGTATCCTTTCCAGATTCAAGTCCATGGTCATGGCACAGATTGCCATTACAAGAACTTTCTGGACACTGAAGTTTTGATACTTTGAATTATGATGTTTTAAACCCCCTTATGCTGAAAGAAAAGGTGATGAGAGTCGTAATCCTGAATTTTGGACATTCTTGCACTCGATTGCTATGTCTCTGAATCTTGGATGTATACCTTGAATGTGTTTTTTCCTGGTATGCTCAATAAAAATAAAGTATTAGAAAAATAAATCCAAAATGGAGTTACTGAATCCCTGATGGCAATGCTGCCTTGAGAAATCATTCAAATATTATGAACATCACAACACATTCAGAAAAAAAATACCTTGTACAGGACGTCCACCCTGGTGAGTGTTGCGAAAAATGTTTCATAAATGTTTTCCTTTCCATGATTAAGCATGGTTGTCAGAGCATCCAGACTGCACTCTGACACTGTGTTTGCCTGATTGTGTTCTTAGGCATGATTGCCGTAGTACCACAAAGCACTGTGGTTGCTGCAGTGCATGTTTGGGATACTCGCGATTGAGCACAGTAATGGATTTGGGGGAATTTTACACTGTTGGGTTCAAGTTCTCATTCCGAGCTTGAGAATGTAAATAAAAACATTTTCTTTTCTTTCTAGGAAACCCCCAAAACATATTTCAGTTAGGCAGTGGTTGCTCTAAGTCATGTTACAACATGGAATTCATCCACACTACTGTTACCATGGTTTAAGGCAACCGTGTTGGTCTAAAACCATGTTAAACCCTTGCTCTGAGCATGGTTTTAGAACATGGATTGTAACATGGTTTTGCCATACTACTGTCTGGATGCAAACCTTTTAAATTGTTTAAACAAAGTTAAAATGGTTTAAAAGTCCCAGTGTGGACAGGACCTTACTGTCTTTCAAATATGGTATAAGTGTATGCATGTGCACCTGAACCAAAAAAATGCAGTTATTAGTTAAAATTTGTAATGCGTTATGAAACCAAAGTCTATATTAAGCCCATTACTTTTAGTATCCAGAAGACTGGTACTTTTGAGCTCAGAAGCTCACCTTTCTTGTGTATTTCTCGAGTGTCCTTTGAGAACCCGGATAGAGAGGTCAGAGATGGAGTGATCAGATTGGGAAAAATGCTGTCCCACTGATAATGCTGTCCCACTGATGTTTCAGTCTTTTTCTCCTTAATAGGCTGCCTGTGTGAATTCATTTGAGTTCAAAAGGGTTGCCTTGTTTCAGCCACATACCCTGTATTTAGACACTTCAAGCACTGGCTGTAATAGATGACATTCTGGGACCCACATGTATAGGTCCCCTGTATCCTGAATTGCATGCTTTGGGGGGTGTTGATAAAGTCTGCAGTGGAAATGTGCTTGCATGTTTTGCATTTTGGAATATTGTAGGATTTAGTGCCTCCTGGCATTCTGTTGTTGTTGTGAGGTGTAAGTTTGCTCTTGATAATCATGTTGGATAAGTTAGGTGGTTGTTTATATATATTATCTCTCTCTTTTACTTTGATATCGTGTCTTACAAATTAACAAATAGAATAATAGGGGACTGTGTATTACGAGGCTATAATACTATTGAGAGGGTCTAGGAACATATGAACCTTGAGAATGAAGCTCGAGAAGTTCCAACATGTCCCCAGAACCTTGAATTGGTATTATAGCTGAATATTCACAGCCCCCTATCAGTTATTTTTTGTAATATATGGATCCTAGGGATTATGTGCTTGAGGTTGGGGGGGGGTACAGCAGAGGGGCTGGAGTACTGGTGTCTTTGAGTATTAGTTGTGTTTTTGTGTTGCTGAGCCATTTGCAGATCACTGGTTCTGTCAACTGTGGTGATGAATGGCTTTTACTGTACATAGCCAGCTTGTGGACAGCTGTTTAGAGTGTTCGTGGAGCTCTTGGAACCAATATTCTCATGGTGCTATGTGAGGAGATGCATCAATAGTATTATAGGATCTTGTAATACTTTCGATGAAGATGGAATGATAGTATTACAGGATCTCGTAATACAATCAAGGGATCGTATCAGTGGTATTATGGTGTAAAAGCTGTGTGGTTTCTGATACTATTATTATGGCTATCCATATATTACAATATAGTCATATATTTTTTATACATATACTATATTTTTAAGTAGATGTCCGTTTATGTAGCACAATTGTATACACACTTATTCTCTCTCTCTCTGTCCACCCCACCACACGCAACACACACACACACACACATATATCATTTCCTCCAGCTCTTGCTTCCTGGCTTCATTGCATTACAAAAAATATACTTTTATCGTCTCCTTTAGCCATCACATCAGTAAATCTGACAACTATTTCTTATGTATCCTAATTGCTAGTAGTAGATTCACTATCCACTAAACAAAAGCTATGTTTTTTGTAGAAACTGACATTACCTGAAGAAGGACTCAGTGTAGTCTGAAAGCATGTGTTCTGTCAAATCACCTACTTTGTTCATATGTTAACTGTTTACTCTAATGTTGCATTTCCTAACTTCTGTGGCTTTTTGCTGCTGTCCTGATGCCTTAACTTTTTTTTTTTTTGCAATTACAGTGTATTTGAAAAATAGACTGAAATACATCTAATAATTGCAGAGCCGTGACCAGGGGGTTGCAAGTGATGCAGTCGCAGTAGGGCCTACACTGTCAGGGAGCCCACTGCCTCAGAGGGCAATAGTAAGAACACCAGATAAAATCAGAGACAACCCTGTAACCATCTTTGTGCACATTGCTTATCCAATTGTACTTGAGACTGTCAGCAGTGGAAGTAGTGGGGCATGTGTTGCAGATTTCAACTCTAGTTTCAAAGGGTGGGGTGGGGGTAGAGTAGAAAACAAAGATGCAGTAGGGCCTATTACCAAATCATCCAAACCTGGTCCCAGAGTTGCCAGGAGATGCAGTGGCAAATTGCATAATTCAGTGTCTTAATTAGGGTGCCAGGTAAGGGGGAAGGGGGGCAGCAAAGGGAAACTATAGATGCCTAGCATGACTTATGCAAATTAACCTATAAAATATGTATTATATATGTGCTAATGGACGTTATTACACATATTCTGCATTCTAAACATCATATTTTGGTATTCCCTCTGTCTGAACTCCATATGTATATGTATATATACTGTATATATATATATATATATATATATATATATATATATTAGAGCCAAAAAACTCCATTTAATGCATCAGTTAGAGTTGTTCCACAGCGAAAAAAGTGAGGAAATTCGGTGTTAGGGTTGAAAGCCCCCTTTGGACCACCCTCCGCCCACCACCCCAACCAGCATCAGGGTGCGCATTGGAGTTGTCAGCCCTAACTCTCACCCCATCACATGTGTAAAGAAGCAGAGGTATAGGAGAATGGGATGAGAGTTAGGACTAATGATCCCAATGCGCATCCCGATGCCGGTTTGGGGGGTGGGCTGGGGGTGGTCCAAGGGGGGCTTTCAACCCTAACATCAAATTTCCTATCTTTTGTCGCTGTGGAACAACCCTAACTGATGCATTAAACAGAGTTTTTTGCCTCTAATTTCCCTTCTTTTTGAGAATGATAATGAGAAATAGTGAATGTAATGTGGCAACAGGAGGGCCCCACGCTCCCGCCACGAGATGTCTTGACACATACTAACACAGTGGCAGCAAACACAAATGTTAATGCACATGGTAGCACAAAGCGAAACAGAAAGATAAACAGTACTGAAAAATACTTCATGTAATACAGCGTCGGGAGCGCAGGGCTCAGACATACTAACACAGTGCCAGCAAACGCAAATGTTGATGCACATGGTAGCACAAAATGAAACACAAAGATAAACAGTACTGTAGACACAAAAGGTTAACATTACAAAAACACAAGTGCAAATGAAAACGCACACGGTAATGCAAAAGGTGGCATAGACACAAAAAGTAACTGAAACAGGTACAGAACCACAACCAGAAGTGCTAAGGGTAACAGTTATAGAAACACACACTATAGTATTCCCCAAAATCTGCATACAGAAAAACAGTGAGTACAAAGAATGTATGCATAATAATGGCTCTCAGAACAGAAAATGAGGACTTGGAATACTGAATTGCTTATATCTCAGGAACCGTATGACGTAGAAAAAAAATTTAAAAGTCATGTTAGTTATCACTTTCTTGGCTAGTTTTGTAGTGTTGTGACAACAAGTCCATATCTCGCACTGTTGCCGAGATATGGGCCCCGAAAAGCGCAACGCACGCCATAATGTTATCCTATTGGGAAAAAAGACAAAGTCGCAGTCCCATAACTTTCCCTCATTGTAATATTTTTTTCACCAAACCACTGAAAGGCACATCTGTGGGATGTTGGCTTTCTTCCTTCCAAATTTCAGCCCAAAAGACCAAACAGTTATTTTGCAGCAGTGCGCCAAAATATTCCTGTAATGCGGCGGACACCGTAATGTTATCCTATGGGAAAAAGCATCAACTTTGTAGTGCCGTAACTTTGCCACCCTGTAATATGTTTTCACTGAAACACTGAAAGGCACATCTGTGAGATGTTGGCTGTGTTCCTTCCAAATGTCATCCCAAAAGACCAAACCGTTCTTTTGCAGCAGGGTGCCAAAGGATTGCTGTCATTTTCACACAGCCTGGAAAAGTACTGTCGAACTTTGAGAAAGCTTTCGCAAATTCATTCGACACTGTTGCAAGTGTGAAAGTACTTTGCGAAAGTATTTTTCCCAGAAATCTGAAAAACATATTTTTGGGGTGTTTTACCCCAAAATAAAGACATGCCTAGCATTCTAAGGGTCTGACTAGGTGAATACGCAAAGAATTAGGTTGCTAGAGGGTCCCAAATTTAAATGCCAAGCATGTTTCTGATGACCAACTGAAAACAAAATGGTGGATTTGTGACAGTAAAAGGGCCATTTGCGAAAGTAAAAGCTGCATTTGCGACACTGCTGAACTTTTTGTTAACTTTTCTCATTGACTTATGATGGGAACTTGTTTTTTTGAATAACTTTTGAACCATTTAATATTTTTCATGAAATCTTCACAAGACACATCGAGGACCCTGGCCACACGTTCCCTGAAGATTTTGGACCAGTCAGGCAAACTGTGCGACCTCTAGAGACAACCAAAAAATTCCAAAAAAGCGTAAACGCGTGTGCAGATCATGCTTAATAACTCTGCAGCCGTATATCTGAACAGTACAAAGGTTGGCACATCCCAAGATCTATGGTTCTTGATCATGTATTCTAAATATCAGGCAAATCCGTTGAATGGTTGCAAAGTTAATAAGGTGCAAAATTTTAGGTTTAACATGTAAATGGCTCCTCAACCCTAACTATGGCAGCACTACCGTGCTACCATAATATATATGTATATGTATTTGTAACGTATAAATGAAACTGTAAATGATGTAATTACAATTGTAAATGTAACCATTTTACCTGCCTTGTCATTGTCATGAACTGCTTTTCCTGGGTCGCCCCTAAAAAAGGGATTGGACTGTCTCAGTGGCTCACCAAAATTAAAATAAATAAATAAATATTGATGGTGAGGTTGAGACCCAAAAAATATTCTGCAGGAAGGGCCCCTAATGTCATTGGCATAGCCCTGAATAATTGCTTTTAAAAATAATCTCCCATTAGAGACATCATATGCTTTTCAATACGGGCAAAAGATTGACTCTAATGTCTTGGTCTTCTTGGATGTTTGACTGAGTTGGGGGCCATGCGTTGGGATACCTGAAAGAGAGGAAACAACACAGTAGATAGCTTACATCAAACAAGGTACTTTAATTAATGACAGTTTGGATGGGTAGGAAGAGGTAAGTACTTTTCAGTGTTTTGTTTCTGTGGTTGTTTACCTTATAGTGGAGGGGAGCATGAATCAAATGGAGGCCTAGTAGGAGGGGTCTTATAAAGGTTCTTAGAGGCAGGAAGCAAAAGGGAGTACTTCCAGGTTGTGAGGCACTAGGACATATATAAGAGCACTTCCCACAAGCATAGTGACTGTGCAACTAAGTGAATGGCCAGGTGGTTAAGTACTGAAGAGACTTATTTAGAGAGGGAATTAGAAGAAAATGGGAGAGGAAGGGATACAGGATGACTAAGAACTGAGGTAAATAGATAACTGTGTCTATAGTACTTTTTCTGGTTTCATTTCAGCTCCTTACAGTAGGTGCATGTACACACACACACACACACACACACCATAACCATGTAGAGGTGGGCTGGCAGATGGGAGAGAGAGCTAGTCATCTGCAAGGAATATGCTGCTGCTGTGTTTCGGAATCTTCTCTGGGGCATGGCTGGAACATGCCCCATCAGAAGGTACTGTGGTTTGAGTTCTGGTATCAATTGAACCCCAAGGGCAGTAAGAGTGCCTGAGGGGGTGAAGTTATAAACAAGTCTTCTGCTGAGGCTGTGAGAGAGCCTTTTAAGGACTGTTTATGTGGAAAAACAACTGTTTTTGCTGGACTGACCAAAGGGAGTGACAGTACTTCGGTCTTTCTAGAACTTTTGGGCTTATTGGGAGATGAGAGCCCCATGTAAGTTTCCACATTTCTTGGTATTTTTGTGATTGGACTAATTGGTACACCATGGACTCTGCCAATATTTTGTAGGACTGCCTGGGATATTACATTTGTTCATTTTGGGAAGGGGTGGGAATGGGACGTTTTGTTTGTGTGTGGTTGTTTTTGTGATGGTGTGAAAGGTGAATATGGGTGTATGGTAGTTTTGAGTCTGTGTTTTAGAAGTTAAACATATTGTATTGTATTATTTGGGGGGTTCATTACTTATTTGGTGGTGTTGGATTTTATAGTGTTTGTGTTTGAAGTTGATTATAGCCAGTCAGTATGTGCTGGTGGTGCAGACCCCCAGGGTGCAGTTACTCAGTGGCCCAGCTCCGTAACCTCTGACCTTTTGAGCTCATTCCCCTACCTGCAGAGACATATTCTAGGTGCAGGGCTTTGGGGATTGTGCATGGTCGGAGGTCTGGGAAGAGGGGTATAGGAGTGACTGCTGAGGAGTTGGCGATTTGGATGGTGAGGCCCAGGGGGCACCCTGGGGCAAAATGGGCACTGGAAAGGGGTCCTCCCTGTCTGGTTCCCATATCCAAGGGCTGCACTTTGGATAGTGGGCAGGTGGTCATTGGTCAGAAGTTCCTACTGATCTGACCCAGGCTATGCTTTGCAGTACCAGACTGATGAGGAATAAGACCGTTATAATGGTGGACTTGGTTTCCTCAGTAGACCTGGCTTGCATCACAGGGACCTGGCTGGATGATAATGCTGGTCCTGTTTTGGAGGCAGCAATTCTGGCCAGGTACTCTGTGGTACATGCCCTGAGGAAGTTTCGCAGAGGAGGGGGCATGGCCATTTGCTTTAAAACTAGCCTGGGCCTCTCGGTGCTACCAGTGGGTTCTACCAAGTCATCTGAGAGTGTGTCCATGTGAGGGTGTCCTGGTGCAGGCTACAAGATCCTTCTAATTTACTGGTCACCAGGCAATGAGAGGAAATTCCTGCAGGAGGTTGGGGACTTTATTGCATGCCTGGTGCTGGAATCCCCCAGATGGATAATTCTGTGGGATTTAAATGCCTGGGTCAATGAAGGACTCTCATCATTTGGATGTGACCTCCTCCAGTGTATGGCAGCTCTGGGTCTGTCACAGAGTATTACCTAAGTGGGCCACTTACATAGGCACACACTGGACCTGGTGTTCACACTGAGTCTTGGGGTCAATGATTTCATGATTGATCCAGTCAGCCAGCCTGGTGGTACTGAGGGTTGAGACACTGCATGCCACACCTCACTCTACACCAGCAACCTGGATTTGGGAATGAGCCCTGGCTGTTGGGGGTTGGCAGGAGAGGGAAAGGACTGAGCATTCATAGGACTCCTCTCCTTTCTCTGGGGAGGGTTTGGGGCATCCATCATGCTGCAGAGGGATGGAAATCAGGGGCACTACAGAGTGGGGATACATGTGGAGAGAAGTGCAGCGAATGTAGACACGTTGTGCCTTGATGTCATTGCATGTCCGCACTTTCCAGGGAAAAATACAAGAGGAAAATGGCAGATGACCGAGGCAGCTTGATGGCCACACTTTAGCAACCAGAGGGCCTGTCATGGAATCGTACTGTGATATTGGTTCCTGGCCTGGCTTGGGGGAGACATAGGGAAGGTCCCCTCGGTGGGTGCAGCACTTTGCCAGCCAGTATGTGAGTGAACCTGCGTGCTGATCGAGAATGAAGGCAGTGGCTGGATATAGGCAGGTCAGGCTGCAGGAGTATAAAGAATGACATGATAAAAAAATGATTGATCCAGTCATCTGGTTGGATCATAGCACCATGACATTCACGTTTGGGGCCTCCCCTGAGGGTCGGTCCTCTGTGGGGATGGTCCAGTACTGACCTTTGTGAGGATTGTTCCCAACAGGACTACTGGCAGTACTGGACCTATCGAATGTGGAAACTGGATGTGGTATGGGTGTGGAGGAGGTAGTGGCAGTCTATTATAGGGCTGTTACTGCCGCCTTTGACTCTATTGTGCCCGCCTGTGTCTGGCCTGTATCTATTTGCTGGAGACCCCTCCTTGGTTTGATGAGAAGCTCAGAGAGTTAAAGATAAAGGACCAGAGGTTGGAATAATGCTGGAAGAGGTGTGGGCTGATGGAGGACAAATTGGCTTTGAGGTCACATTATGGTTACTATCAAAGAGCAATTTCCCAGAAAAAGGCAGATTTTCTGTCTAGGGAGATTGCTGCAGCAAGGAACAGACCGGCTTAGCTTTTCCATACAGTGGACGGGTTGTTGCACCCAACCTGTCTCTGAACAGGGGAAGTAAGTTCAAGCACATGGTGCGATGAGTTTGTTCTGTTCTTTTACGACAAAGTGTCCTCTATCAGGACCAAGATCTCCTCCAGTGCTGCTCAAACAGCTTGTGGGGTCAGACCAGGGGCATGCCGGGGCACCCATCTTGTGTGGGGTGAGTTTGATCCAGTTGGAGTGGATGAGGTAGGTGAGATAATCTCAAGGCTGTGACCAACCCATTATGATCGAGACCCAGGTCCAACTCTACTTTTGGTTGGTTGTATTGACCTGATTGGACCTATGGTTGCTGGGATCATCTGGTCTTCCTTGGAGAGCAGGGTCTTTCCAGAGGCCTTGAAAGAGGCCCGGGTGAGACCCCTTTTGAAGAAACCCTCCTTGGACCCAGAGTGTCTCATTAACTACAGACTTGGTCTCAAACCTCCCGTTTTTAGGGAAGGTTTTGGAAAAAGTGGTGGCTGTTCATCTTGAGGCCCGTCTCACCTCTTGTGCCACTTTTGAGCATGTTCAGTCTGGATTCAGACCTGGGTATAGCATGGAGACTGCCCTGGTGAGGGTGCTGAACGATCTCCTTATAGAGAGAGATCTGAGAGAGCATACCATCCTTGTTCTCCTGGATCACTCTGTGGCATTTGACACAGTGGATCATGAGGTGTTACTGGATCGATTGTGGAACTGGTGTGGACTAACTGGCAGTGTCATCAGCTGGTTTAGGTCCTACCTTATGGGCAGAATGCAGAGTGGAGTTGGTGTGTTGGTATGGTTAATGTCAGTTAAGTGGCAAGCCATTCAGGTAGGGGTGGTATACAGGCCACCAAACAAGACTGAGTACATAGATGGATCACACAGTGGAGGAAATGAGGTGGGCAGTCACAAAGGTAGAGGTTGTACTAATGGGACACCTTACACTATCAGGTACAGACTGGGAAATCCTGTTGGCCAAAAATGTACAAACCAGGTGCTGGCAGTGATAATGAAAGAGTACCTTCTAACCCAGTGGGTATGGGAGCCTACTGGGGAAGGGGCTATACTGGACATAGTGCTCTCCAGTGAGTACAGCTGAGGAGAGGTCACAGTAGAAGAGATCATCAGGATGAGTGACCACACCTTAGTGTGATTTAGCATCATCTGGCAACCCAACTCTCAAGTTCAAGAACAATGGTTCTGGATCTAAGAAGGGCAGATTTTGGAAAGGTGGGGCAGTTAATTCAGAAAAAAATTGTGGGAGTAAGGGAAAGAGAGGGGGCTGAGGTCAACTGGGACATTGTACAGCAGGGACTTGGGGAAGCAACTAGCTTTTGTTTGAGGCAGGTAGAAAAGACAAAGGAACACAAAAGGCTATGATGGTTCTCAAGGGAAGTGGTGGAAGCAATAAGTATAGAGATTGCTGATAATAGGAAGTACAAGGGGCCATGGGAGGGGAGACCAGCAAGTGAAAAATAGGGAACTCTCTATGGAGAAAGTAAGCTAGGGGAACAGAGTGGTAAGAAGAGCAAAAGTGTAGGTCGAGCTGAACACAGCAGAGGGTATCAAGAAAGGGGAAAAACTTTCTTCTGCTATATCATGGAACACTGAAGAGAAAAGGGGGTATTTATCAGATTAAACAAAGGTGGGAAAATGGAGAAAGGTGATGACAAAAAGGCAGATATTCTAAATGAATACATTACTTCTGCTCAGTCTTCATGAAGGAGAATGGGGAAGGAGAAGGGGCTGTTTCCAGAGTGTGTGATTCTAACCCGGGCAATGGGACATGGATCAGAGATGGGAGTTATAGCAGTGGAGAGGGTATTCACTGGGCTCAGACCTTGAAGCTGGATATGTTACTAGGCCCAGATGATCTGCAACTTAGGGTGCTAAGAGAGGTTTCCCTGTTTCAGGCAAAATGACTGACAAAAGCTGGCCCAGTGGCATGGAGGGTTAACATGCTAAGTATCTTACCTCCAGCCATGCCGGTGACCTGTGTGAGGAAACAAGCACAGGTTAATGGGGTTAGCCTAGGTGGAGGGCTGGGAGAGGATCAAGGAGTCATTTGGCAGCTCTCCTCTCTCACATTAGGGTGGTTGGTCATCTCATCTCTTGGTTGCCACCTGGTGGAGGCCTGCTGGTAGCCCATGGGAATCCAAGAAGCAGACGAGAGTCAGGAATGGGAGAGGGAGCCACAGTCTGGGACACAATCACGTCTCCATGTGCATATGCTACTCAAGTATGCTGTGGCTGAAGGAAGGGACAGGAAGAAAACAGGAGGAACAAAAGGAAGGCACGGCAGGAATTCATGATACCTGCACACTGCACCTCCATCTGCCACATCACTGGGAGCTTGTCAGCAGCAACATGGATTAAGATATTGGGGTGGAGAATGGCCCTCTCCCTCCTGACCCCACCATGTGATACCAGTTAAACAAGAAAGCCCAGGGAGATGATGATTGGTGAGGGGTGGTGGGGCCAGGGCCGATGGGAGCCAAGTCCCGCTGTGACCACAGAGTATAAACAGACTATGGAAAAAATAACCACTAACTGACCTCTTTTGCTGTTTCATAGATACAGAAGTGGTTACAGCAGCCTCGAGGGAGGACAAATCAATGTGGTCCCACCCCACAGAATGGGTTTGTGTCAGGCAGCTCATGCCAGACATGCTTGATAGACTTCTTTGATTGTGTCATGAAGGCAGTCATTAAGGTTGATAAGAGTCAAGTAGTAAACATTTTAAATATGCAGATCAGAATCTATTACATCTCATATGCAGAGTACATATAAAATGGTAATAGGGGGATTCCATTGTCAGATTTGCTGACTCTATAATATGCAATGAGGGGAAATAAACTGATTCAGTATGATGCCTTCCAGGAGCTGAATACAGGATATTGACAAAAGAATCAATAAAATCATTGGTGATAAAGTTAGAAACATGACCATTATCCTACAAGTGGGAACAAACTATGTAAGGAAAAGTCACAAAAAAAGATAGCTGTCATGATTTACTATGACTTGCAAAAAAGATCAGAAATAAAAAAATATAGGATAGTGTATGGCTTCTGGTTCACAACAAGGCTATTCTTTACCCAAGTGGTTACTATAACGACTGTTGACCTCGAGAGCAATGCTCAAGAGGTCCTTCAGTTGTCATAGTAACCGTGAGGGTATAGATTAGCCTTTTGTTAACGGGAAGCCATACACTGTTCTTTACAGTGTATATGGACACTCCCAATAGTAAATAAACTGCACAAACACGAAAGCCACTTGTAAGAGTAATAAGACAGTTTACTTTACTGAAGACTGACACAAGTGTACAAACATATCAGGAACAAGAAAAACATCAGCATCCTAACAAATAGTCAGCTAATTAATTCTTCACTTTCTCACTGGCAAATGGGGTCATCAGCTCAACAGCTGCCACTCGATCTCTGTGAAGACTTATATTTTATGCTGCCAATGCTTATGGTATGCAAGTTTGTTAAACTATTTTTTTTATTTACTTATTTCTAGGAATTACAATACCTTTGAACCAACAGTTCATTTACAAAAGTTCAACGTCAAGCACAAATATACAGAAATGGAGAAATAAAGAAAAAAAAAACAGAAACAATAAATATTTACAGAAAAATGAGTTACAGAGCGAACATCTACCTTGGTTACATTTGAAACAATTTGTAGTTACTACCAAGGAAGCCATCACCATGGTGACATTGTGAGGAGTGTGAATAATAACAGTAACAAATGCATGGAGAGAGGAGTGGACAAAGTGGATAGCAGGGGGGAGAGATAAGAGATTGGGGGCACTGAGGGTCTCAGGCTGCCATAAGAGTAGTAGGTGGTGAGCAAATAGGAGGGGAAAAGTAGTGTCAGGGGTGAGAACCAAGGGGACAGTATGGTGGGGGGAGGGGAATGTGTGGACAATTAAAAAGGGGAAGGAAGCAATGTGAAAGTAGGTGGAGAAAGTGGGAGGCAGTAGAGGGGGAAGTAAGAAGGAAAAATCAATTGAGATGAAAAAGAAAAGAGGAGAGGAGGAAGGAGGGAAGGGGGTGTTGAAAAATAGCTGGTCAATAAGGATGAAATAGGTGTGTTAGTGGAGAGAAAAGGGGAAGGAGCAGGGGCAGAAGGAAGGGTTGGGCGAATTAGAGAAGTGTAAGGGACGAATCAATACAAGAGAGAAGCAAGTAGGGAATGGTGGGGAGAGAAGGTAGGTTTAGTGGTAGATTAGAGATGAGTGTTAAGTAGAGGGGGAAACTCTAGAGTCGTTTAGAGGGAAACACAGGGATTGCTTAGGAGGTACAATCACAGCAGCTAAGAGTGGTGAGATATTGCCAAAGTTTATACTTGTAAGGGCCAAGCTTTGACTCAGAGGCAACTTCAGAGGGAGGCCATTTAACAAGGTAGGTGCTCTATAGCTGAAAGTCTGTTGCGCCTGAGCAATTCAACAGAAAGGAACAATGAAGGTTTTTTGGGAGGTGAAAGAGGCTTTTTGGAGCTTGTAACTGTATTGTGCCTGGTTGCCAAGGATACTACATCGCTTGCAGACAAACCAGTGTGACGTCCGTACTGAAGCAGAACGAAATGTCATTCTGCTGCACTACAGAAGTCACTACTGCAGCAGAACTGCACTTTTGTGCAGACGGATTTCGGGTTCGAACAACATTCTAACATACACTGTATACATAGACAGTGTCAGCAGATAAGGGCCTATGGCCCACCTAGTCTGCCCTATAGTCTTGAACTATATGTAATGTAACTGTTTCAGGCATCCTTTCCCTACCCATAGCACACTGTGAAAAAAAAGAATAATAGTATATTTTGCATTGACATCAGCTTAGTTAAGTGGTGTTGTAATGAAAATTTTGCATTCCTATATCATTGGCAAGCTTACCAAAACAATCATGGACTATTTTCAACTGATGGATTTCATCTTAACAAACAAGGTACGTACTTGGGAGAAACATTCAAAAGCACATTTACATCATTAGCTTTAAACTAAAGGCACGGGGGGATACACATATTGCAAACAGCTCTATCCCTGATAGAAGGACACCATACAATGCAAAGTCAAGTAAAATAAATGGTCTGCTAATTAATGCTGTAAGTTTATTAAAAAGTAAGAAAAGGTGATGAGTGGGGTTCCCCTGGGGTCCGTGCTGGGACCCATGCATTTCAATATATACATTGGGGACATTACAGAGGGTCTACAGGGAAGGTGTGTCTGTTTGCAGATGACATGAAGATCTGTAGTAATATGATTGATACAATGGCGGGTGTGTGTGGAAAGTATGAGGGACGATCTGGATAGGCTGGAGAAGCGGTCAGGAAGGTGGCAGCTCTAATTCAATGCAAAAAAATGCTCAATTATGCATATAGGGTGTAATAACTCAATGTCAAAATACTGGCTTGGGTGGGGAGAACTGGGGGTAACAGATCAGGAGAGAGACCTGGGAATAACTATTTTAAACAACCTGAAAGTCTGGACTCAGTGTGACAAGGCAGCAGGGAAAGCACTTAGAATGTTAACAGGCATAGGGAGGAGCTTTACAAGCAGGAGGAGGGAGGTGATCCTGCTGCTATACAAAACCATGGTTAGACCACACCTGGAATATGGAGTCCAGTTCTGGAGGCCATACTTGCAAGGGGAGAAGGACAGGCTGGAAAGGGTCCAGAGAAGAGCAACCAAAATTATGAAAGGGCTGCAGGGGAAGTCATATGAGGAGAGACTAGGGGAGCTGGGTCTGTACACACTGGAGGAGAGGAGAGAAAGCGGAAATATGATTGAGACATTCAAGTACTTGAAGAACATAAACAGGGTGAGGGTTGACAACATCTTCAGAATGAGTGAAAACAAATCCACTGGGGGCATGCATTCAGACTGGAAGGGGGAATGTTCAGAGGTGACATCAGGGGGAAATTCTTTACTGAGAGGGTGGTGGGGCCATGGAACAAACTGCCAGAATGGGTGGTGGGGTAGACACAGTGGACAAATTTAAAAGAGCTTGGGATACATACATGGGCCTAACCAACAGGGGGCAGGCTGAGAATGGAAGGCAGAGGTTTTCTGGGGGGGGGTTGGGCAGACTGATGGGCACTGGGGTCCTTTTCTACTGACAGATTTCAATGTTTCTGTGTTTCTGTGTTAAGATGGATGAATTAACAACACAAATCACAACCAAAGGATACTCATTGCAATAACCGAAGCCTGGTGGAAGGAATACAGTATTTGGGGAAAATAAGTTAAAGGCTTTAAACTTTATCCTCATGATAGAAGCTGTAAGAAAGGGGGAGAAGTTGCAATACAGTGGGAGAGGTGTCAACCACAGACATTAGCAAGCAAATAAAAAAAATAGCCTTATGGAAACGTTATGGGTTAAGATTAATGTCACCAATCTGAAGTCTGTCATAATACTTGATATCTGCTACCGACCCCTAAATACCTCTTCAGAAACAAATTTAGAAATAATTAGTGAAATAGAAAATGCCTGTGAGATACAGTAGCTGATGTCTTAATAGTGGGGACGTGAACCTTGGGGACATGGACTGGCAGCGGAACAAGGCATTAAACCCAACAGGAAACAGGTTATTAAACATGACACAACGATTATCCGTCTGTAAAGTACTGTATTTCCCCCTCTCCCACAGTGACCACAACACTGTACCTTCAAAATATCAACTGAAATTTCATTAGAGGAAAAACAAACATACTAATGTATAACAAAATAAATAAAATGTATAACAAAGCAAATATTAATGCTTTTCAGTCTGAACTCAGGGATGTAGACTGTGGTATACTATTCAAAAACAAGGATGCAAATGAAAGAGATGTTGGAAACTTTCAGGGACTTAATACACAAACTAAGCAATAAATTCATACCTAGCAAGGACAAATATGGACACTCATGACTCAAACCAAAATGGCTGAAAAAAAAATTAGTGAGACAAGCAATAACAAAATTATAAAATCAGGAATTGATACAAATTAAAAAAGAAACATTTGAAAGAACACAATGCATCTGGGTGAGCAAAACCCTTGTCACAAGTATACTCTAGGGGGGAACCATATGCACTACAACTAGTGAGAAAGATCTAGGGGTAACTGAGAATAGGGACCTTGAGAACAGAACACAGTGCAATATGACAATATCAAAAGCCAACGGCATCTTATGGGCCTTAAAGAGAAATACAACATCAAGCGACTCTAAGGTAATTTTTCCCTTATAAGAGCCTATGTCTAGACTGTGCCAACCAGTTCTGGTGCCTGTACAAAAAAAGGGACATAAAAGAAATAGAAAAGATTCAGAGGCATACAACTAAAACAATTAATGCATTAAAAAATTCCATATACTTGCAGACTTAAAGAATTAAACCTAATGCTACTAGAAAGACACAGAGGAAGGGGATATATTTTACTGATGCATGAGGTTGTAAACAATTAATACTTGTTTAGGGAAATGGATTTTGATCTTAAACTAGCTAATTATTCAAGAGGACATCCATTACAAATAATAGGAAGGCATTTCAATACAAAGAAAGAGTAATACTTTTGTACCCAAAGGGTGGTTGATCCATGGAATGCTCTAACTGTAGAAGTTGTAATTAGAATAAAAGAGAATTTAAGAAGAAATGTGACTTGTTTCTGGGCTCAAGTAGTGCATTACAATATTACAGTTAATGGAGTATAATTGGCACTCAGTCTAATAAGCTTCAATTCCTTCTTTGTATGAACCTTTGTTTCTGAACTTTAACAAGGCCTTTGACTATGTGCCACGTATAAAACTTGTGAAAAAGCTGAGAGATCTGGGGATGGGAGACAAATTAACTAGGTGGATTAGTAACTGACTGAAGGGAAGAACTCAGAGGGTAGTTGCCAGCTGAGAATACTCAGGGGTTAGAGAGGTCACTATGTAATGATCATGGAATGTCTATTCCCCAAGAAGTACAAATTTAACCTTACAGTTTTTGGGTCTCCTAATGGGAGGTCTAGCAGACAGTAGGGATCTTGCCATGTAGGAGGTCAAATTTGCAATGTATTAAATAGGAAGGACATGAGCATATTATTAGGACTGGTAGGCATAAGCTAAAGGGGGGGGTGATTGCCTACACCCCACATTAATACATTCAGTTACAGGAATTAATTGCAGCATGGGTGCCTGGCACCACCTAATAGATTTAAATGCAGTAATTTGGTAGCCTGTGGATTAGTAAATGGTTGCTCTGGATTGTGCTTGTGTAGGTGGTCTAGTGATAAAAATAAGGGCCAGCCCGATGCTTCATAGAACAATTTAATTGTTCATTTCCCTAATGTAAAATACATATTTGTGCTAGAGAGAATGTATGAAACAGCTGCACATTTAAAGAGCTAGCATACTGCCTGGAATTAATAGTAACTTTCTGAAGTAGTCAGCTAA
Source organism: Neoceratodus forsteri (assembly GCA_016271365.2). NCBI lineage: Eukaryota > Metazoa > Chordata > Ceratodontiformes > Ceratodontidae > Neoceratodus > Neoceratodus forsteri. The sequence continues at coordinate 592,405,666 of CM057458.1, forward strand.
TACTTCTTATAACTGAAGTATTTTTTCTGTTCTGTTTTGCTAATCAGAATATTTTCCACTTGATGGTACTAAGAATGACACGTGGAACAGCACTCTACCTGGAGGCTGACATAGTCAGTTCTATTCCTCCTTATACATCATCATCATTGTGACCTCATTGATTGTGACATCACTTGTACCAAGAAAAGCAGTGCCCTGCTGCTTGATTGGTGACTTGAGACACGTTACCAATCAGGCAGCAGGGCATATGATGCAACGAGTGAGCTCAAATGCTGATGTTGTACTGGGAGGGATATAACTAGATATGTCCGTTTCCAAGTAAAACATTGCTTTTCACATTACGCTCAACACTATCATGTAGGAAACCATATGATGAGTACATAGAAAATGAAAAGCAATTCAGATGTAACAAGCATTTGTCAATGCCAAATGTCTGCTTGCTGGCATTAGCAGTTGAAGTGCAGGAGTTAGACAGATGCAGTATGGGAATGGCATTGAAGTATTGAACTGATGCCAACTCCACCCTCACCCTGCAGAGATGGACAGGCATTAGGGTGTGAATCTGGGCTGTCGCCCATGATGGTCACAACATTTCACCTCACCCTACCTTTTAGACACTGACAAGTGTTGAGGTATGTCTTGGGGTGTTCGGGTTTACATTCACCTCATTCCATAAGGAAATACGCTGAAATGGGTGCAGTATAGGAGAATGGGGTGAACTCAGGGAGCAAAGAGTCCCAGGCGCACCTCAATGCCTATAACTGACTGCACAGTGGGAGTGGGGGGTGGAATGGCATGAGCATTACTGTCGACACTCCTAAGTCACACCCCTGACGCCTGTCAGCCCCTACAGGGTAGGACGTTATAGTCAAAAACTCTAATGCCCTGGGTATTTCTTGGTCTTTTTACTTCAGGTTTTCCACATGAGCTTTTTGTGACCTCATTGCATGAACAGTGCCACTATCAGTTCTTTAGGCAAAAGGTGATTTTGCACAGTGACTGTGCCATTTGGCACCACAGGTGTGAAGACACATTTTGAGCAGGATGTGAAAAGTGACAGGTGTACTGTTCATGAGGAGGTGTAAAAAATGGCACTGTTGAAAATCTGGAGTGAAAATATACAAAAACTGGTGAAGCCATGAACATGCGTAGAAACTGCGCAATGTACACCCATAATGTAACATAGGCACTTTGGGACCGCCGCTCATGAACAGTGTCACTGTGATTTTCTTAGTCTGTCCCGAACACTAATTTCCTACAGCAAATGTGCTATTTTGCACCAGAAGTGCGAAAACACATTCTGACCAGGTGTGAAAAATGACTGCTGTACTGTTCATAAGTTCGTGAACTTACGAGGGTGTGTGGAAATTGCACAATGGATGCTTGTAACAGAGTCATTTTATGGACTTTTGTCATCAAATTTTAAACACAGCCATTTTAACACCTCTGCTCATGAACAGTGTCTCTGTGATCTTCGTAATGTGTCCCAAACATTGATTTCACACACCGACCGCAGTCCATCTGTCCCAAACAGAGCTTGCACCTGCAATGCACTGCGGCATGGCGGTAGGGGGACTGCAGCTGATGCAAGCTGCATTCTACGATTCACAGGCATCACCTGGTGGGAGAAATTTTAAGTGTCTTTAGACCAGCCAGGGCAGCCGTAAGGGGACTTAGACATTCTCCCCTGGGTGACATGCCTGTGTGTGGCATACCATGGGTAATGGTCCACCCATCATACACCCCAGAGTGTGGCCTCTTAGGTGTGGCCCCCATCCTAGTGGTCCAATGGCACCCCTCACAGCTCCCCGATGCCACCTATGTACCATGTTGGTACCCCTGTCCTGATGAGGCTGTCCTGATCCCCGATGCCTGCCCTATCGGTGCTATTGCAGCACCAACGTAGGGTGGTACAGTGCCCACCCATGCCCCAGCAGGTGGTGCCCAAACCCCCGTACACCAGTGCAAACTGCTCCCCAGTGCCCAGTATATCCTTCCACTGACCTCTTTGGCCAGGTGCCAATTGCACCAAACATGGTGTGGGGACATCGACCCATCAGGTTGGGTCCACATGTCCATTACTTAGTGGGACAGGGGGTCCTGTGTTAGTTTCTGGTGGCCTGCGGTGGACCTGTGCAGTGTACCAGGGGTTTCCCGCAGGGTTCTGGTCAGTGCTAATGTGGGGACTTAGCCACTGGGACTCCTCCTGTACCTGAATCAGGTGTAGGGTCTCTGGTGCACCAGATATTGGTGCAAGATGCTGCTACCAAGCTTGTGCCAGACACAAACCCTATGAGAATCGGGCCCATGCAGTATAGGAATGGCAGTGAAGTACTGAACTGATGCCAACCCCAGCCCCACTCTGCAAAGATGGGCAGGCACTGGGATGTTCCTTTGAGTCGTTGCCCATAACGGTCATGACATTTCCCCTCACCCTACCCTGCAGACACTGACAAGTGTCGAGGTGTGCCTTGGTTGTTCGGGCTTTACTCATCTCATTCCATAAGGAAATATGCTGAAATGGGTGCAGTATAGCAGAGTGGGATGGATTCTGGGGCCAAAGAGTCCAAGGCATACCTCGAAGCCTGTCACTGGCTGCAGGGTGCGGTGGGGGGTGGAATGGCATGAGCATTACTGTTGACAATCCCAAGTCATATCCCTGACGGTTGTAGGGCATTATGGTTGAAAACCCTAACACCCTGGCTGTTTCTTGGTATTTTTACTCCAAGTTTTCAACATGGGCTTTTTGTGATCCCACCGCATGAACAGAGACACTATCAGTTTGTTAGCTGAAAGGTGATTTTGCACAGCGACTGCAGCATTTGGCGCCACAGGTGTGAAAACACATTTCAAACAGGATGTGAAAAATGACAGCTGTACTGTTCATGAAGAGGTGTAAAAAATGTCAGTGTTGAAAATCTGGAATGAAAATATAAAAAAACTAGTGAAGTCATGAGTGTGCATAGAAACTGTGCAAAGCACACCCGTAATGTAATTAGTTTCGGGATTTTTTACAGCAGAGTTTCAACACAGGCATTTTGGGACCTCCGCTCATGAACAGTGTCACTGTGATTTTCTTAATCTATCCCGAACACTGATTTTCCATAGCGACCATGTCATTCTGTGCCAGAAGTGCGAAAACACATTTCAGCCAGGTTGTGAAAAATGACAGCTGTACTGTTCATAAGGAGGTGTGGAAAAATGGCAATGTTGAAAATCTGGACTGAAAAGATTACGAATTTGTGAGGGTGCGTGGAAATTGCACAATGTACACTTGTAACGCAGTCATTTTATGGGCTTTTGTCACCAAATTTTCAACATAGCCAGTTTAAGACCTCTGCTCATGAACAGTGTCACTGTGATTTTCTTAATCTGTCCCGAACATTGATTTTGCACACCGACCACGCCATTGTATGCTACATGTCTGAAAACACATATTGGGTGAAATGTGAAAAATGACAGCTGCACTATTCATAAGGAGGTGTGGAAAAATGGCGATGTTGACAATGTGGAGTGAAAATATTGCAAATGTGCGGAGTTACGAACGTGCGTGGAAATTGCACAACACATGCTCGTAACACAGTAATCTCATGGACTTTTCTCAATAAATTTTCAACATAGGCATTTTAGGATCTCTGCTAATGTACAGTGTCACTGTGATTTTCGTAATATGCCCCGAACATGGATTTCCCACAGCGACCGCGGTACTCTGCCCCGGAAGTATGAAAACACATTTTGGCCAGGATGTGAAAAATGACAGCTCTTCTGTTCATAAGAAAGTGTGAAAAAATGGCAATGTTGAAAATTTGGCGTGAAAAAATTGCAAATGTGCGGAGTTACGAACTTGCGTGGAAATTGCGCAACTGATGCTCATAACGCAGTCATTTTACAGACTTTTGTCACCAAATGTTCAACACAGGCATTGTAGCACCTCTGCTAATGAACAGTGTCACTGTCATTTTCATAATGTGTCCCGAACATAGATTTCCCACAGCAACCGCGCTATTCTGCGCCGGAAGTGCGAAAACAGATTTCGGCCAGGATGTGAAAAATGACAGGTGTACTGTTCATAAGGAGCTGCAGAAAAATGGCAATGTTGGTAATCTGGAGTGAAAATATTGCAAATGTGTGAAGTTACGAGTGTGCGTGGAAACTGTGCAACGCATGCTCGTAATACAGTCATTTCACGGACTTTAGTCACCAAATTTTCAACATAGGCATTTTAGGACCTCTACTAATGAACAGTCTCACTATGATTTTCGTAATGTGTCCACAACACTGATTTCCCACGGTGACTGTGCTATTCTGTGCTGGAACTGCGAAAACACATTTTGAGCAGGATGTGAAAAATGACAGCTATACTGTTCATAAGGAGGTGTGTAAAAATGGCAATGTTGAAAATCTGAAGTGAAAATATTATAAATGCGTGAACTTACGAACATGCATGCAAACTGCTCAATGCATGCTCATAACATAGTCATTTTATGGTGTTTTGTCACCAAATTTTCAACATAGGCATTTTAGGACCTCTGCTAATGAACAGTGTCACTGTCATTTTTGTAATCTGTCCCAAACACTGATTTCCCCCAGCAACAGCGTTATTCTGTGTCAGAAGTGCGAAAACACATTTTGGGTAGGATGTGAAAATGACAGTTGTACTGTTCACAAGGAGGTGTGGAAAAATGCCAGTGTTGAAAATGTGGCGTGAAAATATTGCAGATTTGTGAAGCTATGAGCATGCATAGCAACTGCACAACGCACACTCATAAAACAGTCATTTTTTTGATTTTTTCCACCAAATTTGCAACATAGGCTTTTTTAGAGCCCACCTCATGAACACTAGCACTGTCGTTTTGTTAATCGGTCCCTAAAGATGCTTCCATGCAGTGACCACAAAATCACCTTTCGGGCTGATTAACACCATAACAGTTTCAGAATTCATGAGGAGGGGTCCCAAAAACCCCATGTCAAAAATTTGGTGCCAAAATTCAAAAAAATGCCTGAGATATGCATCAAAGTTCAAAAAAACCTATGTATTCCATTATACAGCTTACCGGCATTTCTTCAGTTCGCGGTCAGCTTTGAAGAGTGCAGACGTGCTCCTGGTCCACCGAAGATCGTCGCGCCAGACTCCGGAAGTAAGTATGGGGTGTGGGGGGTGTGGGGAGGCAGGGTGTGCAGAGGGTGGGTGCGGGTTTGGGGAGGGTCACCGGACTTGACGCAGGACCCTTTTCTGCTTTGCAGGTAAAAAAAAAACATTGCAGGACCGTTTTCCACTTACAGGGTTATTTGGCACGCTGGAGTGGGCTCCCAGCATGCCACCCCATTGATCTTTTTTTGGGGGTCTGTAGCTGACATGGGATTGGGCACCCCCATCAGCACATGGGGTAAGGGCAAGAGCTGAGGAGGATTGGGCACCCCCGCGGCACAAACCGAATGTTTTGGGGGGGATATTATGCCGACGGGGAGTCGGCAAATGACAGAGGGGGAATGACACCAACGGGGATTGGGCCCCTCATCAGCAAAACAATGTTTCAGTGGGGAGGGTCAAGAGCCGAGGGGGATTGGGCACCCCCTTGGCAGAACCTGAATGTTTTTTGGGGGGATATTATGCAGACGGGGAGTGGGCTACCCCGTCGGTTTTTATTGTTTTTTTTTTAAGTGTTTCACCAGGAAGGCACACTAAAGGGGGTGGGGACCGGCAGCTTGCAACTCTGTAATTGGCTGCTGCAGTCAGGGAGCGTACCGAACAGCTGATTGCGTACTGATGGGGCGCTGCCTCATTGCAGCGGTTCAATTCCTTTGATATAGTGGCCTGCTTGTTTAACTGTGGTGATCCTTGGCATGCTCCTCCATTGGCCAGGCAGAGACCAGCCCCTGAATGGGCTGCTGCCATTCGGCACAACACTACCATGCCTCCACAACCCCTTTGTAAAGAAAGCTGACGCAATGTGTTTCTTGCACATGCATGCATGCAAACACAAAAGTAATGAGGGGCTACATTTAAAAATTACTAGAATGTGCTGCCTATATTTTGGTTAAAATATTTCTTTAATTAACTAAACTAGTTACCTGTCTGATCTTCTGGTACCTTCCACCTCTGTCCGAAATCTCCGCTTCTCTAGTGGTGGCCTCCTTACAGTTCCAAGAGCGAGATTAAAATCTGTGGGGGAGCGAGCTTTCAGGGTCACCGCTCCCGCTTTTTAGAACTCTTTGCCATCTGTAGTGAGAGAGGCCCCCACTAGAATGGCCTTTAAGGGTCACCTAAAGACCTTCCTATTTGTGCAAGCTTTTGGGGAGTAATTTTTATGTATGTTATATCTTAATGTATAATATATACGGTATGAATTACTGTACAGTTTTTATGCGGCGCCCAGAGCCTTTGGGATTGGGCGTCTTTTTAAATAAATTTGACTTTGACATTTTGACTTTGACTAAACTACAGAGTGGCAGCTGCAAGTGGCATCTTGTGCACCAAAAGACCATGAGAAAGAATCAAGGAATGGCTCTTGTAATAACCAGTACCACACTGAGAGGCTGATAGGGGAACCCCTCATTGCAGAGAGGAGTGGCTAGAGCTAATAGCTAGAGAAGTCACTAGACAGGTTGTGGCCTGTGCGATCCTGTGTGTGTGAGAGACGAAGATTGGGAGTGCTCTCATTAGTGAGGGATCACTAAATAAATAAACATTTAAAATCATTTAGTTGTCAGGCGGCAGGCACCAGGGTTGTGATTTTGGGACTGGGTTGTAGTTATAAATAAATAAATAAATAAAGAAGAGCACATTGATAAAATGGGGATGGGCTCCCACTTACACACAAGGGTGCCATCTTACCAGGCAGGAACAGGCTGCAGATAGAAACTAAACAGTGCACAAACACTAAATGAAAACAGCAAATAACATGCATAGCTATGTAAAATAGAGCCACAAATGACTAAAGAAGAGCCAGAGGACCTGGAACATATGTTTATTATTACCTAGAAATATACAGTTATAAAACTGGAGCTAATTAAAGCAGACAAGAAACAGAATGGTTGATATTTTAAACTGCAGATTTTGTGCATACTTTGTTATCTAAATACTGTAAGTCAGCCAGTACCCAATGAATTTGTACCAGTCTTTGTGAATTTATAATGTGAGGGGTGTTCTATCAGGAAAGAACAATCCCAGTGACCTAAGTGGCCTGGAAAGTGGGTCCCAGACTTGAGAAGTAGAGGTAGTCCTGGAGGTGTCCAGATGTCCAGAAGCCATGCTGAAAGGCAAGGTACAGCCAACAAGAAGGAACCTAAAGGGTGGAGTGCACTCTTGTGTACATACACTAGCAAAGTTTAGAGCACTCACCACCTCATAAGAGGGATGCAGAGACAAAAATCCATTCTCAAAGTTCCATTTATTCATAGACACTGACATTGTCTTGCCTGATCTTGGCCCCTTGGGCCCTTGCATGGTAAGCATCAATAATATCTAACAAAAGAAAGGCATAAAACATATATATATTTATCCGTACACATGGCCCATACTCGATCACATCCCGATGAGAAAGATTAAAAACTACAGGCATATGCATAAATTGACATTGTTTAACAAAGTCCCCAGTATCAAAGTAGGTTCACATCCACATTAACTAGGGAGATGAGTCAAAATGGAGAACAAAGTATACTATCCTTCCCTTTTTTCGGTAGGAGAGTTATCAATGCCTGGTGAAACGATGGAGGGAGGGAACCCATCTTCCAGGCCATGTTAAAGACCTTTGTAAGTCTAGGTGTTATGAGAGAGGAGAAGGCAATGTAGAAGTCACTGGGTTGTCCATCCAGTCCTGGAGATTTTCCCTGTGCCATTGAGTGGATTGCCTTGTCTACTTCTTTCTCTGAGATGGACTCTAGAAGGGTCGCAGTGGCTTGTGGTGTTACATGAGGCAAATGAATATCGGTGTAGAACATGTGAAACTGGCTCGGGGTAGGAAAAACATCAGTAGCATATAAGTTCTTGTAGAAGGTTTGGAATTCTTTATTTATCAGAGCCAGAGAGGAAACTGGATTGCCAGTGGCTGTATGAATTAGGGAATAAACCATTCAATTTCCCTGTTTCTCTGTCTGTGGGCTAGTAATTTATGGGGGCTGTTCCCCATCCTCCCAGTATGTTTGGTTTAGTCAGAAAAGTGCACATTCCATTTTGTGTTGCAGCATAGCTTCTATGGTCCCCCCATGTATCCGTGATTTGTGGATGAATGGTATCCTTTATTTCTGGATGCTCCTGAATCTGGTGTTCTAGTTTTTTAAGGTCCCCTTCTAGTTTCTTAAGCTCTTGTTTTCTTTCTTTATGCTTCTTAGACATGTAAGCTATGATGCTGCCATGAAGAATGATTTTCATGGTGTCCCATTGCATGGCTGCTGACGTGTCTGGGGTCTCATTTAAGGCAAAATATTGTTCTAGTTCCAGAGATAGCCAAGACCTAGTTTCCCCTTTTTGGAGTAGTGTAGTGTTAAAGTAACAGGTGTTTCTAGGAGTGGTAGAGAAATAGTCATGGGGCATGGTCTGAAATCAAAATATTGCCGTGTAACATTCCCCATGTTTTCTGGATTAGTGCCATAGAGTGCCACAAAATATAAATATGGCTATATGTATCACTGACTGGAGAATAGTAAGTATAGTCTTTTTCTTGGAGGTGTAGGGCTCGCCAAGCATCTCTGAGGCCAGCGGCTTGAAAAGTTTGGTTTACATGAGAGGCTAGTTGACTCTCATTTTTATGGCCTGGTCCAGTCTGGTCAAGAGGTTGAGTTAAGAGCTAAGTTAGTCTCCACCAAGAATGATACTAGATGGGGTCCCTGGGAGCTGTTGTAAGAGCGTGTCAAAAAATGTCTGATTGGGGACATTAGGCACATATACATTGCCTATTGTGATAGACTCACCCTGATATGCACCCCTCCACTATCAGGAACCTACCCTACAAGTCCTTTGACTCTTTATGAATGCCAAGCTGGAAGCCTTTATGGCATAGAATAGCTACATCCCCTTGGGCGAATAGGCGTTATAGTAAATTTGGCCCACCCAACCACAGTGAAGCCTAGAGGCCTCTGATGCAGCTAGGTGAGTCTCTTGGAGTAGTGCTATGTCACATTGCATGGCTTTTAAATTTTCAAGGACTTTCCTCCTTTTCTTAGGGCAATTTAGTCCTCTAGTGTTCCAAGTGATAATCTTTAAGTTATTGTCATCTGCCATTGTAGGATTTAGGGTGGATGACTGGCTGAAAAAGCAGCAGTAGTCTCTCACCTGAGAATGTCCTGTATTCCCCTCCACACCCCCACACCCCCACCAAAGGAGCAACACAACCAAGTACCAGTATACAGGGATCCGGTTAGCATACAATAAGATCATATCAGATGGTAGAATGGTATAACCAGTATTCCCTAAAGAGTGGTTCTAAAACAATAATCAGATAAAAAAAAAATTAACCTTGCTTAGTAGGTGATTCTCTCTAGCTGAGGCAAACCGGTGATCACTATTAATCATTGATCTAAGTGGTGCTTAAGTCCTCAGCAACATGGAACCAGACAAAAACTGACCAGAAAAGTGCTGACTGGCCAGCTCCATCACTCCTGCTTTTACTAGGAGTGTTATTGACAGTCAGGGGAATAATGGGGGTAGCATTCCCATAGCACCTCAAGTGGAAAGTCTTAATGGCCAGTCCCCTATGTGAAACAAGTGAAAAAATAGGAACTTGCATTCACTGGAAAATACAGTTGGGAAGGGGAGAGAAACAGCATCCAGTGGGAGATGTTTGCACAAAGGAGGAAAGGCAGGAAACCATGGGGGGGCAGGTATGTGTCTCAAAAGAGTGCAGGGCCACAAGCTAGGTACTTCTCATCTCACTGCCCTAACTAGTCCTCACAAGAGAAGTATCAGAGTACTCTGGGGAAGGAAGGCAATAAGATCATTCCCCTCACGAAATAGAAGATGATGAATAGGGGTGGAACTGACAGAGAGCTCATATTCTCTAGCAAGTCCCTATGATGTAAGAGCAATTACTTTGTGTAGAGGCAGTCACCGCCAGATAGGGCCACAATTAATAGGAAGGTTGTGAGAATATAGCTACTCATCTAGGCACATAATAATTCCCTCTATGGCAGTAGATTTAAAGGGACACAACACAAATCTAGTCTCCTACATCTGCTAATCTGATAGACACAGCTGACAGGAGAAGGAAAAGATCTCTTTAAACATGGCAACTATTAACTACTCCAGCAAAACAGATCACTTTTTCAGAAAAAATATATGGTCTATGTGGACCAATAGATATATGTGCAGGGTAAACAAGCAAGTTGCTAACTAATGGGGACAATTATTGTAAATACAGGCTGGCCCCAGTAATGGGTAGTAAGTCATTATGCTGCCTGCAGGCTCAAAACAACAAGTGTATGTCATACACTGGGCTTCCATTCAGTGTCCCATGATGTCACCTGTAGAAAAGACAAAAAGAGGGAGAGGGGGAGAAATAAATGGGTCAAAACAAAGATGAATCATTTGTTCTCCACTTTGCTGTAAAATGAGTGGGTGTGCTGTGAAAGCTGCCAGAATCGCTGCTCCAAATGCTGTATCAGTAGAGAAAGCACCAGCAGGGAATAGAGACATACCCCCTATCAACAATAAAATTAATATGTCAGGAAGAGAAAGCTGCAGCAGATGGTAGGCATCTTCAGGTTAAGAATGAAATTAATGTCGTTAATCACTGTTTGCAGCCCTATTTACAGTTAGGTTCTTCAGTGTGAATGCTCCGTGATGCTGTTCATCTATACTTTCACTCCTTGGTGAAGCTGAGGCTGGCTGCTGCTCCATCGATGCAGAGAATTCTAGATGCTTCTGAAAGTAACAATCTGCATCTCCAGGTGAGTTAAACGGGAGAGTTTTTCCTTGGAGAGTAACTAGGAGATACAACAGAGAATAGGGGTTATTTCTGTTACAGAGCTCCTGTTTAATTTTATCAAATGCTTGGCGGCACTCCAGAACTGGCATGGAGCAATCCAGATAAAATGACAGCCTTTTCCCTTCCATCTCCACTTGTTGTAGGTCCCTGGCAGCTTTTAGGATGATCTTTTTATTTAGTTTTTTTTTTGTTGACTGGGTAAGTGCACTAGATAAATCCTGCCTATTTTCAGGCAAGACCCGGGGGAGGGGAATGCAGATGAATGCCAACTGACCTTGAACCAGATTAAGCTGTTGGTGGTATTTTTAGTGAATGAGGGAAATTTGGCCAGGGCACCGGGGAAATTTCCCTACTCTGTGGTAGAGGGCACTGTGACTTGGAGAGACAAGCTCAGTGTGACTCAGGACTCTGAGGAGTGTGGACGTGTGGGAGGTCGAGGTGCTGATCACCTCCTTGGCCCCCCCTGTAATTCATAGTGATCGGGAGCTATGAAGGCCATGGCAATGGCCAGTCTGGATTTGCAGTCAGAGGAAATGGAGACACAGGCTTCACAGGAGAAAGAAGTTTACCAGATGGAAAGAAATATAGAGTTGGACCATATGGTGGAAAATATTTTACATTCAGATGATGGAGATAAGACCCCTGTTAAATTTTTTTCAACGGAGGACCTTATTGCTGCATCTAAACTGGAGGAGAAACCTGAAGTTAATGGAGCTAAATCGGAGGATGCAGAAAGAGCACTGTGACTTCTTTTGCAGAAAGACTTAAGACATGCTCAGGAAAAAATCAAGCTTCAAGTTCAACTGGCAAATTTGCAATGCTCTGACTCACCTGTCAGTATTACTGAACAACCCATCAGTGAACTCACTGATGCAGCCGGATCAAAGGCCCAGCTGGGGCTGGGTGAGTCATTTAATGATTGCACTGTGTTTTTAGAGAAAGGGGAAAGTCAGTCAGCCGGCAAACAAAATGCTGTTGCTTGCACGTGCCTAAAGCCGAACCCCTTAGAGTTAAAAGATACAGTAAAAATCCAATTGCAGTCAAGTAATAAAAGTAAAGTTTCTCCTTTACCTGACGAACATACAAACTCAGGCCTTGCAGCCACTCACCCAATTAAAATAGCAGCCAAACCTCTCTCTCTAAAACTGCTGTGTTTGTGGCCATTCAGGACGTCCCGACAGTTATTAGTTTCCAATCAAATGCTCCTGAATCTCAAGCTACAGCTACACAGTTTTCTTTTATGAACACAAACAATTTAAAAACAGGATCAAAAGACCCTAATAGAGATAAAAGACTTGCTATGACCTTAGTGAACAGACATCTGGAAATTGACTCCTTGCAGGGGGAAGAGTTTAATAAAAAAACAATACCTTTAGAAATGCAAACAAAATGGTCCCCAGGTAAAGCATTGAGTGAATCTGGCTGGAAGCAGAATCCAGCTGGGACTTGGGTCCCGGATCCGGAGTGGAATGACAAAACACTTTTACACCTTCCTCTTCTACTTTGGTTCCAGGACATAATATAAATTACCCAATAATTAATATTGCTAGCAATGAAGTACCTGGCCCATCAAATAACATCAAACTAGATATGGACAATGGAGAAGCAACTGTTCCTCCTTCTGTGGTAGGAATAGAACCTGCAAATCCAGAAGGACAAAATGGTATACCAACTGAACCTAGCATTGACACTATTGATAACCAAGGACAGTCTGAACAAAAACAACCATTATCGTTTGAATTATTTGCCAATATAAGAAAAAAAGCAGCTCCCAGGAGGAACTCGGTACGAATCCGCTACAAAGGAGACATGGAAAACAGACTGGATAGACATTATGTGGGAAAAGTTTTGCTTAAAGATTCTTTAAAGTTCTCCCCCCTGAGAGGTGTTTGCTTTCATTAACATCTCGGGAGAGGATAACTTCAATGTTAGTTTTCATTCTGTTCATTTTTCAGACTTGTTTTGGGAACGTTATACTCAGGTCAAATATTCTCCCATTTGGACACCCTTCATAGTTATCCCACTCTCTAAACCTTTGGTCAAGTTCATCACAGTAATGTTTAGAAATGAGGGCATTCATGTTGCAGATATCTTGTATTGGCTGTCTCAAAGATGCAAACTTTTAGGGGACCCTGAGGCGATTTTAGACACATGGTTATTCTGGATGGTGGGGGGGGGGTGGAAATATAAAGTCAAACTAAGGAGCTCAGAATCTGGCATTATTCATATCCCTAATTCATTTATGTTGGGCAGAGATGGGGGGGTCTGCTTTTACACAGGTCAGCCCAGAGCCTGCTACAAGTGTGGTTCACGAACACATATATCCAGTACATGTGACAAACCAAGACATGGAAATTGTGGAGAGGTGGGCCACATCTCCTTTTTAATGTGCATCTCACACAAAATGTGATCTGTGTGAGGATGTGGGACATGCTTTTAAGGACTGCCCTTGGGCAACTAAAAACACAGCTTGTAACATCAGTCCTGAATTACTTATTCAGAAAGCACAAGATTTGGCAAATACCCAAGAAATGTCACCTTAAAATAAGTCTGATATAATATCCCTCCCCCCTACTGAATTTGATTTATGTAAACAGCAGGAGTGTAGGGATAAGAAGGATATTCAAATTAAGGTTGAAGATTTTCCCCCCCCCAGGACTCTCAAGATCACCCTGTAGTTTCACAACAGGAGATTCTAACTCCCATGTGTTATAACGACCCAGTACAGGAGGTAGCTCCCTTAATTATATCCACATTCCCACTCCAAAGATGTAGATCTTCTAGGAATTTAAAGTCAGCTTCCATACCCCCCTGCCTCCCCACCTGAAAATGTCAATTCAGTTAACTCTTTAGCAGCTTTAGCACCAGAATAGGGGGGTTCTGATATGGATCAGGATGAAGGGGATAGCAACTCTAGGGATCAAGACATGGAGGTACAAAAAAAGGATCTGGTTGGGTATGAAGGAAAGAAAAAAAAAGAAGAAAAAAATGTATATCAACAGGATTGTTAAAAAGCACTACCTCTGGCTGCCATAAAAATTGGATCATTTAATGTGCATAGTTCAATTAATACAGGGAAATGTCAGGTAGTATTTGATTTTGTGTATAAATTACAAATAGAAATATGTTTTTTGCAAGAAACATGGGCTTTCTCTCTTAATAACATTAGAAGTTTTCAGGGAGAATGGGTTTGGGGCCCTTCTTATTGGTCCTTTGGACAAGATGTAGCGGATGGCGTGGGCATTATGTTCAATTCATTTTCATTTCAGCTAATTAAACTGGTAGATATCCTACCGGGAAGAGCCTTATTATTAGATGGAATCTGGAAATCTAAAACTTATCGATTAATAAACATCTATGGACCACAACAGAAAGCAGGGCGAGTGGCACTGTTTAATTCAATTAAGCCTTATCTTATGACCTCTTATCATATCATTTTTGGTGGAGATTTCAATTGTGAGATACCTTCTGTTACCAAAAAAAAAGAAACGAAATGCAAAAATTTATTGTGATGCAAACGCTTTAGCGGAACTGCTATTATCAGCCAATTTACTTGACTGTAAGAACTTTCAAAAACAGGTCCAAAATTTACTTTTAAAAAAGGAAAATATGTATCCACTATAGACCATGTTTTTATTTCCAATATCTTACCTACAGCTAAAATGGAAACATATCCAGTAGAATTTACAGATCATGTTGTATTAATAGTTAAAATATTTGATGTCTTAACCACAAGACCATCCTTTTCCAGATGGAAATTGAATGTAAAAACCTTAGAAGGACCCCAGGTACAACAAGGAATAAATAGAGAATAATGGATGGGGAAGTATGTGATATGAGAATTTAATGCACACCAGAGGTGTGGGATGCTACATAAACCCCGAGGGCGAAGCCCGAGGGGTTTAGCAAAGCATCCCACACCGAGGGTGTGCATTAAATTCTCATTATCACATACTTCCCTATCTTTTATTTTATATAATTGCTGGTCAGCAATTTTTTCCAGCTTAAATGCTGTAACCCACCTCAACTGACACATAGTCTTTACACACACACACACACACACACTTTTTCTCTCTCTCTCCACACACACACACACACACACACACACACACACACTCTGTCTCTCTCAAGAAATCCCCATGTGGCAGCTTCACTCTAGTTCTGTGGGGCACCAAATAGAGAAGCAACAGCTCTCTGCTCCCCCAGCTCCCATTTCAGATTCCCCAGTTGAGCTGTGTACCAATCCCCATAGTCCCTCTCCCTCTTAACCTATTCTGCTCCCAGTTTCATTCTGTTTTTTAAAATTTACAAGTTAAATCGCAATCGCGATTAGGCTTGCGCTTGCCGCTTACCCGTGTTAGGCAGTTAACTGCAGACTCGTTCTGCCAACTTTCTTTGTTCCCCAAAACCAGTGAACCGCAGGATCAACCAGATAATTAAAAAGAAAGTTGTAATATTTTGAGGTAGGATCAACCAGATATATTACAAATACAGTGATTACAGGAAGCTGACAGTGAAACCGTGATGGCGCTACACTACGATACAGAGTCGGAGAACTGCTTAGCCCACCCAGATTCAAAACAGCAGCCAATGAGGGATCGCTCCCTTTCAACAGACAGAGCTCGTGAATGTCATAATAACTGACTGGTTATTACGGGAAATATCAACTTGGTAAGCCCATTGAAAAAATTGCTCACCAGTAATTATGAGCCATTATTAGAGCCAGATGTTCAGTATATTTTTTGTATTCTGATATAGGACAGTGGTGGCTTGATACAAAAGAGGATTTTAAAATTTGGCTCAAAAACCATGGGAAGTTTAAAGAAAATAGTACATTTTTAAAATATCTTTCTTTATGCCAACAATTATTTAAACTGTTCACCTGGTCAAACACTTCTAAGTTTAATTATTCAGCACAAATAAAGTTAGTAAAAACCCAAATGTTATCCTATCAATATGACACAGCAAGTACTTTGACAGTATTATTTCAAAACGGTGTAAAAAAATCCACAGCAGGTGATCCTTATCAGGCATGCAGAGCCTATAGGAACAATACAGAGATGGATTCTCTGTATGACCCTCAGGGGAAAGTATATCACTCAGATAATGATTTATATTTAATTATTAAAAACTACTGGGCATCACTTAGGCCTGACAAGGGTCCTACAGCCCAAGAAATAGATTTATATTTGAGTCAAGTTAAAATTCCTACCATTCCTACCCATCTAACAGAAGGGGAAATCCGTATTACTTCACAGGAGATAAGTTCAGCCATAGAAGTAATGACATCTGGAAAATCCCCTGGTTTAGATGGGCTGCCCATAGAATTTTATAAAATATTTGCAGAAGAATTATCTGAATGTTTAGAGCCTGTGTTTAATTATTTTTTTCAATCAAATACAATTCCATCTCCCTTCTTAGATGGATTATTGTTATATATTTACAAATCTGGGGAAAGGCAAAGGATCTCCAACTGGAGACCCATAACAATTCTTAACTCAGATTATAAAATCCTAACACATATTTTAAATAATAGACTCAAACGAATGGCTGAGCACATAATTTCCCCAGTGCAATTTTGTAGTTTACCATCCCTGAAAATACGATACGCTTAATGGTAGTAAGAGATGTAATTGAACATCTATCACTCTCCAGGCAATATGGTACTATTATCACGGTCGATCAAGAAAAAGCATTTGACCGAGTAGCTCACGCATATTTATTCTCAGTATTACAACATTATGGCATTCCGGATTGTCTAATCAAATATATTAAACTAGTATACACTTCAACAATAGTATACCCCATTATACATAGAGCTGTAAATCTAGGTTTTCAGACCCACTTAGGGGTAAGGCAAGGCTGTCCTTTAAGCCCTCTACTCTATGTGTTCTCACTAGACCCTTTTTTAAGAATATTATCAGACTCCCCAAAATGGGGAGGGATCTCGGGCAGTAACATGCTAATAGATATTAATGTTCAAGGGTATGCAGATGATATATGCCTTTTTTTCTCTAATATTTCTCAATTCCCTATTTTTCTAGATAACATGGCTAACTTTATGAAGGTTTCAAATTCAAAAATAAATTCAAAGGAAAGCCACAGATTATATATAGGGGTAGGATGCCCAGATCCTCAGACATTAGTTGGCCTGCATATACAGATTGATTGATTGATGACAATTTATGTTTTCACAGGGAATAACATTTGTTGGGACAAAGTCCCGTTTACAACAAAGTCCTGCATTTAGTTTGTTGTACTAAACATTAAACAATTAACATATACCAATACAAAAGAATACAAAAAATACAAAATAAATCACATCTACACAAATTACTTTAAAAACATGTACAAGAAGACTTCAAACAGTCAGATAAAAATTTTTTAAATTTAAAAAGATTAGTATTTGTCTTCAGTGGTTCTGGTAGTTTATTCCAACTTCGAGCTATGCTATTCTGAAGTGTACTATCTCCCAATCTATTAAAACTTCTGTACATTGGAATATTATTTAATACATTCCTTGTTTTGATATATATTTCGTTATTTAATTTTCTTTTTACTTGTTTATGCAATGGATGATTATATTTTTCATGTAATATCTTATGACATGTAACAAGCCAAAGATAATTTCTACTAGCATCTGGTTGAAGCCAATTTAAGTTTTTATAAATTACACAATGGTGCAAATTTTTACCATTACCAGTAACAAATTTTACTATCCTATAATAAGCTTGATTAATCAAATTTAAAGCTATTTGAGTCGAATTCATATAAATTATGGAACGATATTCCAATACTGGTAAAAGCACCTGTTTAGCCAACCGTTCTCTAGCTACCAATGGTAAACTACTCGCTACTCTTCTGAGAGCCCCTAATCTCCTATTTACTTTTTTAGTCTGAACTGATATGTGCTCTATATATGACATCCTAGCATCTACTTGAAATCCTAAATATCTATATGTAGGTACATTTTTAATTTTTGTTCCATCTTGAAGGTATAATTGCATCTTAGGCCCATTTCCCCTGTGTTGACCCACTGAAAACAACATACTCTGTGTTTTTTTACAGTTAAGAAGAAGGCCAGAATCACTCATCCATTTTTTCATTTGAAGCAGATCATATTGAAGTTTATCTATCATATCTGTGAGATTGTCAGCAGACATCACCAGCACAGTATCGTCTGCATACAGTCTCACTTCACTATATCTATCAACATGAACAAGATCATTAACATACATGTTAAATAATAATGGTCCCAGAAGTGAGCCCTGGGGAACACCCCTCTCCAGTTTCCCAGGGCCCGACATTGAGATTCCGCATGCTACACATTGCTGATGATTGGTCAAATATGACTTTAACCATTGTAAGATTTGTCCCATAATCCCTAAAGCCCTCAACCTTTCCAAAAGTAATTTATGCTGAACCAAATTGAAGGCCTTACTGAGATACACAAATACCGCCGCAGTACTATTCCCTTGGTTCATAGATGTTACCACCAAATCGTTAAATTCCAACCGGTGGTGCTTGTGCATCTCCCCTTCCTGAAACCATGTTGATTGTCTGTTAGTATGACATTAGATTCTAAATAATGATTCAGCTGCTCATGTACTCTGCGTTCTAAGATCTTTGATAAAATTGGCAAAAGAGCTATTGGCCTATAATTTGAGGGAGTTGTTTTATCACCTCCTTTGTAAATGGGAATAATCTTTCCCATTTTCCAAATTACAGGAACAGTAGAACTACCCATGCTCCAATTATACAAATAAGTTATAACAGGAGTTATAACTTGAGCACCCAACTTCAAAAATTGAGCCTCTATACCATCAATACCTACATATTTATTTGAATTTAAATTTTGTAATTCTTTCACTATGTCGTTCTCATGTATTACCTCAAGTCTAAATTTTTAGAACCTCTTAACATTTTGGGAATAACTTTTGGACCACAAAATATGGCTTCTTACAACTGGAACCGCTCCTTGTCAAAAACAGAATCCAAAGTCAACCAATGGAAAACATGGAGTATGTCTAAAATAAAAAGAATCCAAATAATTAAACATTTTTTAATTCCTATATTACTTTATGTAGCAATGTTATATTCTCTGTCAAAATCATTAGAAACTAAACTTAACAGTATCTTCTTTCAAATGTTGTGGGGAAACAGATTAAACCCCATTCATAGGTGCTTTACATGCCTACCGGTTCACAAGGGAGGGTTAGGCATGATAGATCCTATCATATTTTTTCACACATTATTTTTTTCACAAACCGTTAGGTGTGGGCTGGGACCTATTATTACAACTCACAGTGCCTGGTGTAGGTTAAACCTAGATCGCTATTTTAGGGCATGGGGGACAGTCCCACCGAGATTAGGGACATATTTGCATGTTCCAGATTTTTTTAAATCTGCTGCTACCAAAATATATAAATTGACTCTTACAAAATCAAATATTTTGTCTCAATCCAGCTGAAAGCTATACCAGACAGTATTGGATAAGATTTACCCCAGGGAAACTAGTTTTAAATCATGCACCCCAGAAAAAAAAAATATGTTATAGCACAATTAGTAAACCCTAGGATTCCTCCTTAGATGTGGGAACATCTCTGGCTTTCTGTTTATGGTAAAATACAGGTTAGAGGCAATGCCAAACATAAAGCTATGGAAGAAAGAAACTGTCCCTATCCAGACTGTATAAATTTAGAAGAATCTATGGAGCATTATTTACTTACATGTTCTTATTCAAGAGCACTATGGGATTTTTTAGCTACTAAATGGAATATGTCTTGGCTTAAGAATATGCC
Organism: Neoceratodus forsteri; assembly: GCA_016271365.2. NCBI lineage: Eukaryota > Metazoa > Chordata > Ceratodontiformes > Ceratodontidae > Neoceratodus > Neoceratodus forsteri. The sequence continues at coordinate 592,425,389 of CM057458.1, forward strand.
TTATGAAATGAGTGTTTTAGGCCAATATTCCTTGTTGGGATCTAGGTTTCACCATGATACTCTGGCCATGTTTTTGTGTTGTTTAAAATTTTATTTATGGCAAGCCAGATGTAGTTGGGTGTTACATCAGAAAAGAATGTCATATGAAATTGTACAGACTTTGGTATGCCAAGCTATGACGCATGTTTATGAAAGAGATATAACTAATTCAACACCCCAACAGGTTCAAAAATGGTGGAAAGGGTTTTTGTTCTTTATAAAATACAAATAAAATTCTAATAAAAAAAGAGAGAAGAAGGGAGTTAAAGAGATGAACATTAATTATGAACAGAAATGTTTAGCTGTTTTGTTTAATCTATAACTATTTAAGGAGTTTTCAGAATTTATAATTTTGTAAAGTTATTTAAATGATCTTTCTTTTTCAATTATGTTTTTCAATAAAACTACCCCTACTCTTTTCGATAAGTGCCATGGGATCTTTAACATCCACCTGAACTACCACCAATCCAGGCAAATGGGACCTCAGTTTAACTTCTCATCCGAAACATGGCACCTCAGAAGTGCAGCACCCCTCTCATGCTGCACTACAGTGTCAGTACTGGGATGTTAACCCAAGTGCCAGATGTGGGAACTGAACCCACAGCCCTCTGATCTCCTGGCCTCAGAGGCGAGTGTACTACCTACTTTTTATCAATGAAGTGGAGAAGCTTGAATATCAAATGGAGAGGCCTAGTGTTGCATGGTGTGAAATGGGCCCATCAGATCCAGTGGGCCCATTCTATTTCAAAGTCATACTCATCTGGGTTAAGTTTAACTGTATAGGGAGGTTGTATCAGAGATATTTCACTGGATGTTTGCCTTTGTTTCCCTCTGATAGACCCATAATACAGAGGTTTTTTCATTGCCCCGACCCTCCATGTCCTCTATTTTTTGTAATAGCCACTCAATTTAGCACTCATCAGAAAAAAGATGCTGATCTTGAGTCATCACAATTGTGATAAGTCTCAATTTTAGTTTCAATCTCTGTGACTTGGCCTGGTAGGCTGACTAGTCTAGTTTGAGTTTCCACCACAATATCATTGATGGTTTCAATAGAAGTCACTAATTTTTCTAGCCCCAGTGGTTGTTCATCTGGCAGGGTTACTGGATTCTGATGGGTTGAGGAGGTCATCTTGGTGTTGGGAAGTGTGTGTCCCGGAGGTGAGACTATCAATTCTTTTTTCTGTTTGTTTGGAGAAGAAGGCAGTTCTGAGATAATCCTGTTGCTCCACATTATCTAGGGGGATAGTTATGTCATTTTTGAACTCCCTGAACTGCCAGAATCACTGTATGGAGGGAGCTGATGTAAGAGTCGACTGGGAGCTAGAAAATTAGGTGGCCATTGCAGACAGGCATTCATGTGACCTCTCGAGAGTTAACCTTCTTAACATACAGTTTACATTTTGCTGAAGTAGCTAAAGATACAATGTACTGTAACAGGGGAGAATAAGTAAGTGGAGTACTATCAGAGGCAGTAAAGCTGCTGTGCTGCCGAATAGGTAAAAACTCTGTTAGGGAGTAGCAGACCCACATAGAGTCAGAAAACAGAATAAGTGGGACTGTAATCTGTGATTTCAGTTCCAAGGCAGAGGTAATTGCAACCAACTCGATGAATTGGGCTGAGAGGGGTTACATGGCCACAGAAACAATTCAAAGTGTATACCGGGAGGGACTTAAGATGATTGACAGTTACAGTTAGGGACTTAAGATGATTAACAGTTATAGTTACATTTAACTGTTAGGGTTGCCTGTAGTGCTCTATTAAACTGATCAAACTTAGGTAGATTAAGCAAGGTATTAGGCAGCTCATTTAACCAGCCAGTGGCCCTAACAGTGAATGAACACTTGCCCAGTTGAGTATGGCGAAAAGGCAGTTCAAGGGCATTATGGTTTTATATGATTTAATGAATTACAAATGTTCCAAGCAGAATCCAAGAATAATAGAAGCACTTTGCTGCTATAATTTTCTTGTCAGTTGCAGTGACCAGTATTGCTTATTTATTTATTTTTTATTTATTGAGTTCTTGGATTACACCCATGAGTGGTTGCTCATTTATGGGTTCCATGTCAGTTACAAGGACAAAGGTACATCAAAACAGTAACAAATGTTTTAGACAGGTTAACAGTAAGATACAGTAATACAGTAGTACATTTTTAGACAGAGTTCCTATAATGAATACACCAAATTTAGGATCATAGGCAGCAAATAATTTGCCTGAGTCAAAGTTAGGGCACCCTACTGGGTTGCAGGAGAGGAGATGATAGTAGGAGGATAGTGGTAAGGGTGCTAGAGAATGGGTAGGGAGTGGGGGGGGGAGTTTACAGAATGGGTGGGGTAGAGATGACAAAGGTGGTGAGGTAGGGTGGTGACCTGAAGTGCTAAGGATAGGTCACGTCAGGCAAGTTCACTGCTTTAAGTGCATACCTGATTATGGAAGTTTATGGTGAATAGTTTAAATGAACCTTTTATTATTAGCAGATTTATTGCTGCTTTCATGAAACTGGGCATGAAAATGTTAACTTGAAGAGGACCCACATTTAAAATGTGACATTTATTTTTCCATTATCAGACATGATTTGTGATACTGCTGTAGAACTATAATTTTCAAGTCTATGCATTTCTGAGCTGACTTAGTATGTACGTATGTTTTAAAATGAACAGAACAAAGGTAGGGTCATTTCCATTTACGTATGTTTTAGTGCTCATTGGATATCACTGAAAGCAATTTCATATAACAGCATTTTGCATCTGGGGTTTGGAAATTTAAAAATGTTTTAATTAATGCTGTGAGTAGCTGAAGGAGGGTGTTGAAGAGATTTTAGCAAAAGAAATATGCAGTTTATAAGCAAATCTTTTTCTGGCAGCATGTAAACAAGATAAACTGACTGAAATTCTGAAACATCTATTTTCTATTTTGATTATTGCAGCAAATAAAATGTTATTAGAAAGTGGTTAAAATCCCCCCTAACCAGGAAGGAGTGGTGCAGCATGGTGAATGAGATTTATTCGTAACAGTGGCACCCAGTTTCTCCCTGTATTTAGGGCTTTACATGGACATGGTGCATTCCAGGAAGTATAAAGAACATTGGCAGAAATGGAACAGGAAGAGTACAGGACAGTTTTTCTGCTTTGGAGACTAGGGCCCAAGGGTCCCTGTCCTATTTGCAGTGCTGGCTGTGACTGGTTAGGGGGAGTTGCCAGACACTATGGGTCCTGAGTCGGAGTTGTGGATCAGGCCAAAGAGAGGCATGAGGTATACTTCTAAAAAATGCCAGTTATAATAAAGGGATAACAATTTCAGTAATAAGGTGAAAACACAGCTCTGATTTAATTAGTAAATTCACTGTGGCATATTATATTTATAATGTCTTTATATTTTTAGAATTAACAAAAAATACACAGACTGGCAGCCAAAAGGCAGCAAGAAACACTACAAGGTGGGTTAAGAGTGAAGTAGCCATTTCAGAGGCACACTCTAAGAACAGTATGCTGGTGTGGTGAAGGGCGACATATACAATAGTTGCATGCATGTTGAAGTACTGCATGAATTTAATATTGTATGCCTTTGCAAACCCATTGAGAAAAAGTATTGTGAGCTGTGGGAGTGGCTTAAGAGTTAAAGAAAGATTAACTGGTAAGTGACAATATTGGCTTGCAACATGAGAAAGCATAAGTTAATGCACCTATACAGTAAATGTTTTTTTAGTTTTCTCTTTGAATATTCTTACAGTTCTCCCAGAAGAACTAAATGTACTACAAAAAGAAATATTTCCATGTAGTGGCCTTTGTTGCTCCACAGTAGCCCACATTCAGGTGTACCTAGTGTTCCTGCTAAGGCCAAGTTCCACTGAAAATTGAAGAAAGTATCCAGTGATTTCCTGCTGGAATACCCAATACATACTTATGTATCAGGTCTCCCATCAGATTCAGTCCTTGGTATGCCCACCTCCACAAGAATAAGAAGTAACATCCAAGGTACTGTATGGTGACAGTCCTGTGTGGAGGTTCCCACTCAAGTGGTCCATCTGTATGGCTATCACCATCACTGCTACCCTATTTACATGACCCAATGATTAGAGGCTTCAATCTATTTATGGGACATGGCAGAAACTAAGATATATATGTAATACTGTGCAAAAAAGAATCTGTTGGTGAAATTTGCTCGAAAGTCAGACTTTCACTTCTGCAAATGTTCAGAAATCATTTTGGCAACTTTCGTGGAAATTCCAGCTTAGAACAGAGGGCAGTTCATCCATTCATTCTGCTGCTCAGTGAGTCACTGAATTGTGGAATGAATGTATGAATTTGAATTGTCCCTCCCTGGTGTCTAGCGGACTCCCCCCATCCCCGAGTGACCGTATACTAATTTTTCTCTGGTGCCTAGCAGACCCCCCATCCTATTCCCCAGAGAGTGTATAGTAATTTTCCCTTGTGTCTAGCAGCCCCTCCCATCCCCGAGCACCTGCATACTTATTTTTCCCTGGTGTCCAGTGGTCCCCCATCCCCTGTAAAATATTATAGACCCACTCCCTGGTGTCTGGTGGTCCCCCCATCCCTAATCCCCTATAAAATATTATAGCATTACTTCCTGGTGTCTCGTGGTCCCCCCATGCCCCTGTAAAATATTATACACCCACTCCATGGTTGCAGTGTCCCCACCTCCCCGATCGCCCGTATAGTAGAATTAAAACCCATTCCCTGGTGGCCAGTGGTCCCTCCTCCCTATCCCCAATTGCCCATAAAGTAGAATTAAACCATTCCCTGGTGTCTAGTGAACCCCCCCCACTCCAACAGGTGGTACTCCACCACCCCACTGCCCCTCATCTGGTCATCAAGCCAGTGATCGGCACAGCCCTCTGCTCTCCACCATGACTGGCCACTGACTGTGCTGTCAATTAGCACATACTGTACAATCAGCTGTTACAATACAGTACACTGGTTCGATGATGGGATGGGGGAGCAGGGTGGTGGGGCACAAACTGTTGGGATAGGGGGTCTGCTAGACACCAGGGAATGGGTTTAATTCTACTTTACGGGTGATCAGAGATAGAGAGGGAGGGACCACTGGACATCAGGGAGTGGATTTAATTCTGTTATACAGGCGATCAGGAAGGGGGGTAACACTGGACACCAGGAAGTGGGTCTATAATATTTTACAGGGATCAGGGATGGCTGGACCACTGGACACCAGGGAGTGGGTCTATAATATTTTACAGGGAATCTGGATGTGGGGGCACCACTGGATACCAGGAGAAAATTAGTATACGGGTGCTCGGAGATAGGGTGGGGGTGTCCACTAGACACCAGGTAAAGATTAGTAAATGGGCAAGTTTGGGAATAGGGGAGGTGGGGGCTCACAGACACCAGGAATAATTTCCTGGGTCTAGCAAACCCCCCATCCCCAAGGCCCGTATATTAATTTTTCTCAGATGTGTAGCAGACCCCTACCTACCTATCCTGGAGTGCCCATATAGTAATTTTTCCCTGGTGTCTAGTGGACTCCCCTCTCTATCCCCAAGTACCTGTATATTCATTTTTCCCTGGTGTCCTGTGGTTCCCCCATCCCGATCCCCTGCAATGTATTATAGACCCACTCCCTGGTGTCCAGTGTTTCTCCCTATCCTGGTCATTTGCATAGTAGAATTAAGCCCACTCCCTTGTGTCCAGTGTTCTCCCCTCTCTATCTCTGATTGCCCATAAAGTAGAATTAAACCCATTCCCTGGTGTCTAGTGGACCCACACCCCAACAGGCAGTGCCCCACCACACCTCTCCCCCATCCCATCAACAAGATAGCAACCCGCACAGCCCTCCACTCTCCACTATGGCTGGCCATTGACTAAGCTGTCAATGAGTATGTACTGTACACTCAGCTGTTACAGTACATGCTCACTGACAGCTCAGTCAGTTGCTGGCCTTGGTGGAGACTGAAGGGCTGTGCCGGTTGCTGGTTCGATGGCGGGATGGGGGAGTGGGGTAGTGGGGCATGACCTGTTGGAGTGGGGTGGTCCGCTAGATACCAGAGAATGGGTTTAATTCTACTATACAGGTGATCAGGAGGACAGAGAATGCTAAACACCAGGGAGTGGGTCTATAATATTTTACAGGTTGGGGATAGGGGATGGGGGGGACCACTAGACACTAGGGAAAAATTAGTATACAGGCACTCAGGGATCAGGAGAGGGTTTGCTAGACACCAAGGAAAAACGAGTATACTGGCATTCAGGGATTTGGGGGGGTCCGCTAGACATCAGGGAAATGCTATTTTGGGTGCCACTAGACATTCAGAAGATTCCCGATTTCACCAAAGGTGGAGGTTCGGAAACTTCCATGAAAGTTGTGAAATCTCATGGAAGTTCCACTAAAGCAGAATTTGCAACTTTCACCCAGCTCTATATAAATGCTATCCCTTCACAGAGGAGCCTAGATTTTGAATTTCAACAAGTATGCCAAGGTTAATGTTGTAACTATGAACTGAATGTTAACTGAAGCCTATAGCGCATGCTATTATGGGTTTGACAGACCTGTGACCTGCAAGGGGCAAGACCATACTCCAGCAGTTAAGGACCAAAAAAAGAGGTGAGTGTGAACTGGAAATGAAGGATGAGGTGATGCTGAATTCGTGTTTGGTGAGCATGCAAACATTCTGTGTTTTAAACACTGGCAAAATAGGTCTGAAGGAACTCAGTTTCCATTCAGCATTTAGGAACTTTGATGTCATCATGACACAGCACAATTTACAGTGAGCACACACTGAGCATGCCAAGTTGCTGGCAAGCCACATGATCTGCCGCAACCAATCTGTTATGCTGGAGATTGAGAACTCCTTGTGCTGCAGGCATCTTAGGGCCCTTTCCAGCTCTCTGTCTCATAGGGAAAGGACCTGTAGCAGTGGCTAATGAAGGAGCTCCTTTTCTGTGCAAAAGTGACTGTTGATCAGACAACTTTCAAAATCTCCAGAGAACTGTGCATTCTCATGCCAGTTAGCTATTTCTCACTACATGTAACTGTAGATTAGGCAGGCTAGTGAAGTCATGCATAGGAGGAGTGCATGCACAGTGTGAGCCTGCACTATCAGCTGCAAGCCTGGGAGCAGGAGCAGGGCAGAATGAATTTAGTAGACTGGGAAAGGTGCAGGACAGTTCTGAAGAATTTCTTTGACACATCTGTGCTTATTGACTGCTGGTGGTGCAGCAGGGTACAGAAATCCTTTTTTTATTTTTTGCTTTATGTGTGTACAAGTCTGCCAGTCAGACAGTGAGGAAAAAGTAAAGTAGACTGTTGTGTGGGACACAAAGGGCCAGACTTTCAGATGGCCCCAAATGTCACGCACTGGATGCACCGAACATATGACTCACGAGGCTTGCAGCATTCCCCTGGTCTGTGATTGGGATTTTCTATCCTGTGTGCCAACTGCCGCAAGTTAGGCCAACATTTTCAGGTGTAGCTTGTGGCAATCTTTGGTACCCTTTTTACAGGGCTTGTGCATACTATTTAGAACAAGTTGCCATAAATCAGGTAAAGTGTCATAGCTGTGCTGGACCTACTAAGCCAGGCATAGTTGCAGAAAAGGTATTTGGCATAGCTACACTGATGCACCAAAAAAGGAATTGACACAGGGCTTGAAGTAAGCCCTGCATCACCCTTTGAAAATCGGGGACAAGGTCTCTCAGTGGGTGATGTGTGTGATCTGTCAGTGTGGGGTGTGAGGCCTAGTGGTGTTGCCATTGCTTTTCGCCGCTCAAGAAGCACATCACTGCAGCTTATGCTTGCACCGGGTGTGCTTGTTACATAAGCATCTAAGAATAATCAGTGACTATTGTGAGTCATCATTGTAAGCATCTGGCAGTGGCTGTGTCATGTCATTTGTCATGAATGCTTTGTCAATACCATTAGAGAACATGAAGAGAAGAAAAGGAGGAGAAAGGGATGTGTGTGTTGGTGGAGGAAAGGAATATGTAAATGTTCCACCATGCCAGTTCCACCAAGTACAAGTTCTCCAAATGGTGGTGGTGGCGAGGAAGCTGGTCATGGTGGAACAGACTGGGTATCATAGGCATGGGGCAATGAGGTGATGAGCTGGCTGCATAATAGCACAAAGAAAAAATGGTTCATTAATCCACAGAAATCCACTGCTTCCATTTCCACTGTAGTGCAAGCAGCCTGCCGTGCTGGTCATCCAGTGCATCTGGTAACAAAAGCATCCTGAGTAATCCAGAAGCACACCCGTTCCCAACAGTTCCTTCTTTAAGTGCCTCCCATTCCTTATTTGGAATAGAGGTGATCCTTCCAGAAATGAAAACTAAATCAAGTTCCCCCCAAAATCATCTTGCATTCAGTGCCCAATTCATTAAAACCCCCCATTGTCTGTAGTAGCTTCTGAAAAAAACATGAGGGAAGGGAGTCAAGTGCAAGCCCAAATCACAAATTCAGTTACATGATCGATGTTTTTTTAGTACACAAAAATAATAATCAATAAAAAAGTAATAAAATGATCATATGATAAGTATTATATCATATTACATCAGATTGTATTATCTTCGTGTATATCACCTAATTTTATATTATATTATCATATATCATATCTGCTTCCCTGCCTGCCCAATACTATACGAAGGCATGTCATTCCACAGTAACTAAAACAAGAAAATCTCCTAGTTACTAAACAATTCTTCCAGAAGCACCCCCCAACCCCCCAACCAGTCCACTGTACTTAAAAAAGAAACAAACTGATCCTCTGCAGTGTGTAAGTATTTTACAGATAACACCACAAATCCACTGAAAGCATGTTGCATCAGTGTGGTGAAAAGATTGTTTGGAGTCAATGAAGTCTACTCAAACTTTGGGAGCCAGTGATTTAAAATGTGAGCATGGTATCCTCCTAACAGCCACATCAACTCCAGATCCCAACTCAGGTCAGATGGACAAGCAGCAACAACAGAAGCAACAGCAGCAGTGAAAGTCAGGTGGGGTGTACTTATGGGAAGTGCTGGGATAGGATGGTTCATTCAAGTTATCCAGCCACCATGGGTGGCAGCAGCCTGAGCCAGCTTGTATTCCTTGGTAAAGTATCATCACAAAAGGGTCAATAACAAAAGCAAGAGCAAGGCCCAGTGTACACACCCCAGCTGGTGCTGAATATGTTGTAAAAAAAACAAATATGCTGCTTGTATCATTAAATGACCTCACTAAACCTTCAAACTTTCCTCCTGCTTCTTCAAGTGCTGACAGTTTCAGAGACATCTCATCTTGAGTCTTGCTTTTGAAAACAACACATCCTCTTCATCCTCCTCCTCCTTCCATCACAAATCAAGTTTTCTCAATACATAAATAAAGCAAAACATACGAATAATAATGAGTGCAAATAAATAATTACAATAAAATAAAAACCATGGATGTTGACTGGGTCTGATAAAACTTCCTTTTCAACATCCTCCCTACATCATGAATCACATTTTCCTTGTCATGAATAACTGTGGCATGTGGGCAACTCCATCTTCTTCCCTGTACACTGCGCAGTCGGACTGGTATCCATCACTATAAAAGGCAGTGATACCACAAGTTTATCTGAGTCATAACAGTAGCAGAATGCAATAATCGCTAAAAAAGTGGCAGAGATTTTGCCAACACAACTTGCAGACAGGTTTGGCAGCATTAGACTGAACATGCAATTCTGCATAGCAACAGTACTGAATCACAGATATAAAGATGTTTTAATTTTCTACAGATTCATTGACTATGACAAACAGAAACTATTGTATTCACATCTGTTGAAACTGCAAAGACAGCTTGAAAAAACCAGCATGAATGTGTATACACAACCTCCTAGTCATACTCGTTTTCCTCCTCTTCTGAAGACTTCATGTCAAGGCTAGATCCTGAGAATCATGAATTCTTAGCCTTTGTCAAACTCCTCCTGATGACATAACAACTTTTACACTGTCATCTCCAACAAGCTCAGTATGATCAGATGTGCCACTGAGAACACACTGCACCCAGAGTCAGTATTGGTTAATGCAATGTCCTACATTTAGTCTTTTCATTTCTTTTTATTCTTTGTTTTTCATGCATAACTTTTTTTTGTGGGGAAGGGGGGTTATCATTATATAATTTGAAAATAAATGAGGCCAGCCTCCAGAGAAAATATAATAATTGGTGTAGTGATAAAGCAGAGAGTACAGGGGGTGGTATCCACCTTGAGGTCAGCAATGAATAGTGATTATTACTGTAGCACACACAGGGCTAGGGAAGACTCAGTGGAGTTTGCAGACTCTGTCACAATACCATAAACGGTTTCCCACAGCAGATGCATGCCAGCAGCACCTGCCACAAATAAGCTATAATAATTAAAGAGCTGGTGTACTGCCTAAAACTGTTCATTTTTAAAAGCAGTCAACCATTAAATGTTAGATTTGAGGTACTTTTTCTTTTCACTTTGCTAATTAGAATATTATTTACCTGGTGTTAGTAGGTGTGCTGTATAGAACAGCACTCTGCCTGGCAGCTGACATACCTAGTGCTGTGCCAACCATTACATCATCAGCATTGTGACCTCATTGATTGTAACATCACTGCTGCTTAGGAACAGCCAATCAGTAGCTGCCAGGTCATGCATCTGTGATGTCATTGCAATGAGATCACAATGCTGATGATGTAGTGGGGGGGTAGAGATGGATATTTCAGCTGCCAAGCTAAGAGCTATTCCATATATCCAACACAGGATTATCACATAAAAAACTTCCTAATGAGTAAAGGGAAAAGGAAAATTACTTCAGAAATAAAAAGTTACAACTGACTACTTCTTAAAATTAGTGTCATTTTCCTGTCTGTCTGTTTCGTTCCACTAGCACTTTTAACATTCATTGCTGATCTCAAGGCTTTTTCACCTCCCTAATTGTAGCCTGCTTCACTCTACACCAAGTACTGTATTGGGAGCCAAAATGGCTCAGATGAATTCTCGAAGCCAAATCAAATTTACGTGTCCGAACTCTAAGCCAAACATAAAGTTGCCAATGGCCCACTTCTCTCACCTGTCCCAAAATGTGAGGACATACTAGGTACTATTAGTGTCATATAGTGGTGCTCCAGAGGGACTGATGGTGTACCTTGCTGCCTGCCAGTTGGGTATATGTGTCTAAATGTATAAATAAAGTGTCAAGTATGTGTTATCAAGAATCTCCTGATCCCATAGTAGAGACATGCCGCAGCTATTACCCTGGTCTCAACGTTCAGAGAGGAAATGGATCTGAGAGTTGAAGTAGAGAGTCTCCAAGAGTGTTTTACCAAGAGTCCCACCATGGACTCCTGGTGTTCATCATGGAAGCTGTGTGTTGTAGCCCTTTACAAGTGGTGGTGATCCCCAAGAGCCATTTATTTTTTTTTTACTTACTATGCTTTATTCTTCTGGTAGCCAACCACCCCCTTCAGCTGCCTCTTGCTGCTGCAGTTGAGCCGGAAGCCACCCACATGCAATGCCCCCTGGATTACCCCCCAGGCTGGAGCAATCGGAGCTTCCCGCTCGTAGCCCTGATGATGCTCTGTCATGGGTGTGACAAGGACCCCTTGCATCTGTCGCAGCTGGGAAGGCATCATGCTGCACACCAGAGGTCTTATTCTTGCTTGGAAAGTGGGGGAGTGTGTCACATTGAGCACTGTGATGCAGCCGTGTCATGCTTTCTAACACACCCCAGAGGAGCAATGCTCTGGTGTTCTGGTAGTGGCGTGTCCTGTGGTCACCCGGTAACCTGGACCAGATACACGCAACCCCCTCTCCTTCTGTGGAGGTGAAGAGCATGCAATGGTAGCCAATTCACCCGGGCCCCCTGCTGGCCCTCGAGCATCAGGAGTCCATTTCTGAACCTGGGTCACCTGTGGAGCAGTGGTTAATCTTTCTGCTGCACCAGCAGGCTGGCCCCCAAGAACCATTTTTATCTAGTGCAAGAATGGAGAGAGGGTGCCCTAAATATCAGCTGTAAGTCAACTGTCTAACATCTGATGAGTATTACGTTTAAGGCCTGTGCACTGATCTGCAATTAACATTTGTTCTTTGTTCATTATCATTTACAGTCTGGTGTGCCTTGTTAAAATTTGCCTAATGTGATGAACAATGACTCAACAGGTCTGATAATTGTACCAAAGATAAAATGGTAAATTGGAGATCTATTGTTTAGCCATGTTTGTACCAGTCATCATAAGCATGTGATGTTCCTATGTGTGTGGCATTGCTCTGACTGCATGCTCCACTTGTTGGGGTCCTAAACTGTACATAATTGTATATAATGAGCTGCTCACAGCTTTGGTTACTCTATGCATATGTTTCTGTCTTTTTTAACTGTGTGGACTTACTGTATGTGTTATGCTTTCCCTGACTCTGTGTAACTGCCTAAATTGCATCATGTTGTTCTATGTACTTGACCTGTTATTTCCTTGTAGTTCCCCGAGTTGTACCTGAAAATAGGCAAATGACTTGTCTAGTGTACTTACCTGGTTAATAAAAGCTAAATAAATAAGTAAATGTTCCCAGCCATGAATGTAATTGCACATTTGCAACAGAGACCCCATCTTCTAGAGGATAGGAAGAGCAACGTGCCACTGTACCATCAGTATTTTTCCTGAGGGCATCATCTCTTGGTATGACTAGAACAGAATTGCGTAGGTGGATGCACTGTTCCATTGTAAATTAATTCACAATTATGAGCCCAGGGCCATCTGCTCAAAGACTGGACTAGAAAAAAGATAGCACTGTCCACCACAAAATAGCTTCAATATACAGTTGCAACCATAGATATGTTCGGATATTTCTAGATATTTTGCAATATATATAAAGAGATTGTGATTGGTTGATCATCCATGGCACTCCAGACATTACCTCATGGGTTTTAGCCCACCTGATAGGCTAGTGATGCTCATGACTCTAGGATCAGATTTCTACCATATCCAGGTCCCAGAAACCCCTGCTCTCCAGTTCAAATCATGCATCTGATCAGGCAACAAGCACACCAGGATCCCTGCTGCTTCACTATAAGGTAAGCCATGGCTATAATCTCAAAGAAAGAATACTAGGTTACTGAATTAAGAGATCAACACCTGGGTTTATATAGAAAGCCAGCTGTGTAGCTTAGGCTTGTTTAATATGGCTTTGAGCTCATTTAAACTACTGACTGTTGATTTATACAAGCAGGTAATAGGCCACCATGTAATGCCATACTATTATAATGCTCAATCATTTTTTCATTATGCTGGAGAAGCGCTACGCTAATTATATAATTTCAGGAGATCAAGATCGTTTTTTTGTGATTTTCTATCTCTGTTGTTTTTGCACTGCGAGCACTTATTACTGCCTTCCTTACCTTCATGCTGCATGTTGTTTGTTCTGGCGACCTAGGACTATTGTTGCATGCCCGTCTGCATTTCGGCACACCACCCGCGTGTCCCGGCCATCTGTACTTCCAGTACCACATCGCATGGTGATCTGTTACCCTTATTTCACCGCCTAGGGCCTTCCTCTTCTCCCCCCCTTCCTGAGGCCTCCAGGTGTTCGTGGAGCACTGTGCGCTGTGGGGCTGCCGCATACTCACGGAACGCCGACCTTTCCCTGCACGTGGCTAGGCTCTGGCCTACGGTTCCTCATGGCGTGCTCCTATGCACTGGCCTCCAGGGAGCTTGATTTTCTCCAGCTCCGTGTTCAGCCCCTCCCCCCACCGCGTGGCCGGCTTGCGCCGTCACTCCCCAGCACAGGGGCCCTTTTGGAATGCCACAGTTCTCCCCTAGCTTCCTGCTGCTCCCAATACGGCCTATGGATTCCCCTGACCACGCGCCATCTCTCCCGGCGTGAAGAGTGTCGCCTACTGCTTCAGGCCTACCGGCCTAATTCTTACTGGGACAGACCAGGCTTTTCATGCCTGATGCAGGCACTGTCTGCCTAGGGGACAGAACAGTGAGAGTTTTATCTCTGTCATTGGGTACAAGTCCCAGACAGTCCCTAAATTTACCGCAGCGTGGCAGAGCCATATCAGACAGGTTCTCTGCACCTACACTGCCAGGGGCCCATCGCGGGCCTCCTATCTCGGCCTTTGATCAGGAGATCAAGAACTCCGATCACCTGGGGAGCGGGATCTAGGCGCTCCCTGCCCACAGATTTTGGGAGTGCTACCATCTGGGGGGAAAACATGCCCGAGCTACAGTTCTTCTAGCCCCCCCTTCCTACCATGCCAATAAGGGAGCTAACGCTTCAGGGAGCCCCGGTTTTCTTCCAAGGGGCTGCAAAGAGGGAACAAGTCTAATTCTGGGGGTCTACATGAAGAACGGGGCAGTTAACGTTGAAATACAGCCAAAAGCCTCATCGCTCGCTGATATATGGGGTGTCTCACAGAGCGACCTTAATATATGAACCATGCATTTCAAGAGCCCCCACCACTTGCCACAAAGGTCCCTCTCCATAGCGACCTTTGTTGCCACCAGTCTCCATGCGGGTCCCTCTCTATAGCGACCCCCATGACAGAGACAGCCTGCATCTCTCTCTCTCTCTCTAGCTACTTATATGCAGCACTTCAGAACTCTGCTAAACGTGGGCCACCTACAATTCGGGGGCCCAATTGGTACCTCAATCCTAACAAATGCTCCCATCTTTTGTCTTCTCCAGATGGCCAAGGCCAAGAAGTGCACAGCGTGCAGCGCTAACCTCCTACCCCATGCCCCTGGCCCCTTATGCACTGCTTGCCTCCACCACGATGACAATCTGCCACTGGAACAGACCGCCGACATGGGCCCAAGTAATCCGAGCCCCAGCAATTTGACTTGGTTGGATCTGGGTGCCTTCTTGCTACAGAACCAGCAGGCCACCATAGCTATGATGGAGAGTCAGCAGAACTTCATGCTGAAGGTCATGGAAAAGTTGGAGTCCCTCACTCAACACAGAGTGTCGGCTACACAACCTCTGGAGCAAGACATCGGGGGGGCAACGAGAATCACATGGACCTGCCGGAAACGGTGCCAGATACTCATAAACCTGACTCTGGAGAAGACAGGGACCTATCAGATGAGGAAGATGGAGCAGACTCAGATGAAGAAGACATGGCACCGCACTCTGTTCCATCCCTCAACTCAAAACTGTGCTCATTTGATATGGTTCCAGGCCTCATGAAAACTGTGAAGGCCTCCATGGGATTCGAAGTGGAGGAGAATAAACCAGAGTCTAAGTTGGATCCACTAATCCAGCAGAGATCGACTGTCAAAGCGGCCTTTCCAGTCTGTCCAGCAATCGAAGACATTGTTGCCAAGGAATGGCAGTCCACCGAGCCCAGCCAGATGTCAAACAGAAATCTAGACTGTATGTACCCTGTTCAAGAGGACAAGGCCATCATGTGGTGCACAGCCCCCACAATTGATCCGCAGGTGGCTGCACTTAGTAGAAGGACTGTCCTACCATGCGGAACCATCTCCCTGAAGGACCCCACAGACAAAAGGGTGGAAGATATGTTAAAGAAGGCCTTCAAAACTGAAGGAATGGTGGCAAGAGCTTCCACAGCAGCCATTTATACAGCTCGGGCCCAGATACGCTGGCTCGAGGAGCTTTTGGAACAGGCAAACCCCATGTCTCGAGAGGCAGAACTGTTAGAATGCACTCTCGATGCAGCAAGATATCTAGCCGATATGGCAGTGGACTCCCTCAGGCTTAACGCAAGGGCCACTGCCATCACCAACAGGGCTAGAAGGGCATTGTGGCTTAAGCTATGGGAAGCAGACAACGAATCCAAGACATTGCTACAAAATCTTCCCTTGAAGGGGAAACGTGTTTGGGGAGGGCCTTTTGGAGTTCCTAAAGCAGAAAGAGGAGGGAAAGGAACTCCTTAAGAACAAGAGTCAACACTCCTATCTACCCTCCACTAGACAGAGGTTTCGGGGGTGCCAGAAATCTTACCAGACACGTAGGGATACAACATACTCACCCTCGTATTTTCACGGGAGAGGATCCCACACCTCTCAACGAGCCCCTTTCACCCAGTCCTACCATCCCTCCTCCTTCAGGACCCACGGCCCTAGGTTCAGAGGAAGAAGTAGAGGTCTGCGAGGTAAGCAGCAATGATGGCTCGCACCCAGCCCCACATGGGAAGAAGTGAGGTCCCCCTGTGGGCCAGAGATTATCGCTCTTCAGCCACCAGTGGCTTCACACCACCTCAGACAAGTGGGTCCACGAGGTTGTGTCAAGGGGTTACTCAATAGAACTATCACAGACCCCCCTGACACACAGATTCATCACCTCACCAATCACCAAAAAGAGGGCCACAGCCCATCAGGTGCAGCACATCCTGTGGAACCTCATCCACTACAAGGCAATACAGCCCGTGCCTCCGCACGAACAGAAGTTGGGGGTCTACTCCATCTTTTTTCTCGTTCCAAAGAAATCAGGTGAATTACGCCCCATCCTGGACCTCAAACACCTCAATCAACATGTGGTTCCTCAGAGGTTCAAGATGGACACACTGAGGTCAACCCTATGCAGCATTCATGTGGGCGACTTCCTAACATCCATAGATCTCAGGGACGCATACCTCCATATCCCCATCAGGCTGAAACACAGACAGTACCTCAGATTCCATATTCTAGGTCAACATTTCCAGTACCATGCGCTACCCTTCAGGCTTACCTTGGTGCCAAGAGTGTTCACCAAAGTCTCAGTGGTACTAGTGCCCAGGCTCCAGGAGCAGGGGCTTGATATTATCCCCTACCTCGGCGACTGGCTGATCTGGGCGCAAAGCAAGGAGCGCTCCCACCAACACACCACCCTCACCCTATGGGCTCTCGAGGTGCACGGCTGGGTGGCAAACCTAGAAAAGAGCCACCTGGTGCCCACGCAACAAATAGAGTGCCTAGGGGCAAGCATCGACACAGCAAAAGGCTGGGCGAAGCCATCCGAGACAAGGGTCCTCAATCTGATCAGCCTAGCACGCCAATTGTGCACCACTCATCAGGCTTCCATGGTGAGACTAGCTCAGCTATTAGGATACATGGCATCCTGTATAGACCTGGTTCCCTGGGCCAGGTGGCACATGCGACCACTACAGATGTACGTCTTCACTTGGGGAGCTCCAAACGAGCACAACCTGAATGTGACACTCCTGTTACCACCATCCGTGAGAAAATCATTGACTTTGTGGACAGATCGCACCAATCTGACCAGAGGAATCCTGCTGGAGGCCGCATACCAGGTCTCTATCGAGACCGACGTGAGCCTCCTGGGTTGGGGTGCTTGCCTAGGGGACAGAACAGCACAGGGCCGATGGACCTCCTCGGAATCCCGGTTGTCCATCAACGTCCTAGAAATGTGGGCAGTTTACCACATCCTCACTGCCTTCAGGACCTCCATCCCCGGATAGTCGGTACTGAAACGTTCCAACAACCAAGTCACGGTGGCTTACATCTCCAAGCAGGAAGGCACCAGAAGCAGAGCTATGCTGAGAGAAGCAGCAAAGGTCCTCAACTGGGCACAACACCACCTCTCCCATCTCGGCGCGGTTCATCTCGCTGGGAAGCTCAACATTCGGGCGGACTGGCTCAGTCGACAACAAGTCCACCCAGGGGAGTGGCATCTACACCCCAGTCTCTTCACACTGATTCAGGAGACCTGGGGGCCTATCTCCATGGACCTCATGGCTTCAGCACAAAATGCACAGGTCCAGAACTACTATTCGAGATACAGGGAGAGTCAATCTCAGGGAACCGATGCCCTGTCGCAACCTTGGCTCTGGGACAACACCTACGTCTTTCCACCCATCCCTTTACTACCACAGGTTCTCGCCAAGATCCGTTCTTCACGACAGACCATCATCCTAGTGGCCCCCTACTGGACATGGAGGACATGGTTTGCCACAGTCCTGGCAATGGCGCTGAACAGTCTCAGATTGCCCTTCAGACCCGACATGCTGACCCAGGGTCCGGTACTGCACCCGAGTCCCAGGACCCTAAAGCTCACAGCCTGGCTCCTGAGAGGAGAAGACTGATGAACGCGGGTTATCATGACTCAGTCTTCTCTACAATACTGCAGTCCAGGTGTTCCTCAACCACTTCCACTTATGGCAGGCAATGGGTGGTATTTGCCAGGTGTTGCCGAGACTGAGGCTCAGATCCGGAATGCGCAGACATGTCTACCATCCTGTTAATCCTTCAACAAGGACTGGATAAGGGATTGGCCCACTCATCCCTTAGAGTACAACTGTCAGCCATCGGAGCAGCCATCAGGCCCATAGGTGGCCACAGTCCTGGGGCCCACCCGGACGCATTGCGCTTCCTAAGGGCAGTCGAGATTCTACAGCCCCAAGTACACCCATCCATGGCCCCCTGTGACCTTCCTCTGGTGCTAGACTTCCTCAGCACAGCCCCATTCTAACCACTACAGAATGTAGACCTGTTCTGGGTAGGTCTGAAGACCTGTTTCCTAGTGGCGATATGCTCAGCATGCAGGATTGGTGAATTAGGGGCTTTGTCCTGCAGGGAACCCTACACTGTGTTCACCCTGTGTGGGGTGTGTCTACGCATAGTCCCAGCGTTTCAACCAAAGGTCTCCTCTGCCTTCCATAGGGAACAACCCATTGAGTTACCCACATTCACGGGAGACTCTCACACGGGAGACAAGGCCATCCCACAACACCTAGATGTAGGCTCCACCCTGTTCACATACATAGCTAGGACACAACCTCTGTGCAAGACCGAGAGGTTATTCATTATCACAAGGGGACAGAGACAGGGAAAAGCCACCTCCAAGACAACCATTGTGGCCTGGTTATGGAGGACCATTCAGGAGGCCTACAAATCAAAACAAATGACACCCCCCCCCCGGGGATCAAGGCACATTCCACCAGGGCAGTAGCTACCTCCTGGGAGGAGAGGGCCAATGTCTCAGCGGAAGATATCTGCAAGGCAGCTACTTGGACGTCCCTCCACACCTTTGCCAGGCATTATTGCCTGGAGCATCTGTACCACTTACAACCAACCTTTGCGACACAGGTACTATTAGCTGTTGCTAAACCCTTCCTCTCACTCCTAAACCACTCTGTCTCCTCCCGGTACAGTACTGCTGCTTATCTACCCATGAGGTAATGTCTGGAGTGCCATGGATGATCAACCAGTCACAATGGGTGTTTACTCACCTGGTAAAGGTGATTGTGTTGGGTGACATCCATGGCACTCCACGACCCTCCCGACACAGTGTTCAGAAGTGACAGGAACTAGAGGACAATATCTGGTATAAAGTTAACTGACTGCATGCCTTCTCAACAGGCATCCAGGATGTCCACCATCGACCCATTAGGGGCCGAGTTTAGATTGTACTAACAGGAAATAAACTAGATACCTATGGCCTGATTTACATACTCCTTGCTCGCATTTTTTCATACAGAATGATCATTGTTTCTTTCCTCTTCTTGGTATTTGTCTGTTACTAACCTTATTTCAGCTTTGGAAGATTCGAACTGGAGAGCAGGAGTTTCTGGGACCTGGATATGGTAGAAATCTGATCCTAGAGTCATGTGCATCACTAGCCTATCGGGTGGGCTAAAACCCATGAGGTAATGTCTGGAGTGCCATGGATGTCAACCAACACAATCACCTTTACCAAGTGAGTAAACACCCATTCTCTCTGGTGGTCACAATGGTACTGCAGGCAGGGCTGGAAATTTAGAGATATCACCGAAATTTCAGGAAATATCTGGCCATGTCTTTGGCTGCAACTGTAACAGTGAAATGCTTCTTATATTCTGTGCCATGTAAGACATCGACAAGCTCAGAAAAAAAATGTCTGACCAGTTTTGTGCATGCCCACTTCGTCCAGTAAGCATGCTCCAAACTGGTCAGGCCATTTTGTTCTGAGTTTGTCATCACTTTACGTGGCTGAGTACTATGTTTGTTGTTTTGAGATGAGGCAAGCCTAGAATCAGAGTGACTGTTGTTGTTGCACACCATATACCCAAAGGACAGACCCTCCCCCCAAGCCTCTGAGAAAGAATGATGTGCCTGGACCTAATCAACTTTTTTGGACAAGGGTGTTACATATAAAATAGTGAAGCTGATAGACATTGCATGTCTGATACAGCATCTCCATCTGGGCAGTCTCCTCTCGCTCAAGTAATCTGGCTTCAAGAAGGATCATGCCATCATATATACATTGCTTAAAGTCACCAATGATCTCCAAATTAGTACTGTGCAAAACCAGGGAGGTTTTGGTTTTGGCTTTAGTTTTACCAAATTACTCCTGGTTTTGATTCTGGTTTTAGTTCTGGTTAGGTGCCACAATGTAGTCATACATATTCTTTTCTGCATTTAGTAAAGATTAGGGTTATATTCACTCTGAGAGATTCTGTTGCTGATATCATTGCTGCCGCCTGTTATTAGGCTAGCTTGCAGTAGATTTGCAGAACATGTGACTGTTATTGCTATGTTGCAGTCAACTCAGTTCTGGTGAAGGCATATGTGTTTGAATGCAACTAGAGAAGGGAGCATTCCATCAGCATCTATGTGTGTGTGTGTGTGAATTCGCATTACATTAGAATTCATAAACAGACTGATACACAACAAAGACAAGTACTGGTGTCTATTTTAATGCTTGCTTGCATGTTGTACATTATTTGTTCTTTCCTCACTACTATTTATGATTCAGTTGCTAAGTATTGACTAATACTGCACCGAACATCTACAGTAATTGTTTTCTTGACTGTTCTTAGGTGCAGGTTATTCGTGAAGTCTGTCTGGAAAGTCAGTCCAACCATTTGGCCAACCATAGCTCAATGGTATTGCAGAGAAACTGTATTTCATGGGCCTAGGTTCAGTTCCCCTATAGGTCACATTATTTCTTTCTTATTACAATTTATGTGGTATAAGATGCCTGTTACCCATTATTCTATAATGTAATGCTGCATCTGTGTTTGTTTTGTAAGTTGTTACTCCAACAACCCCTTCCCAGATTGCCCCTGAAAATTAGCCTTTCCTGGTTACCAACTTTTAAATAAATGAAATAAATAAGATAAATGGTTAATCTTAATAAGTGAAGGAGGGTAACTCTTGGCAATAATGTTTTTTTTAACAATTGATTTACTAAGGGAATCCCAGCCAAAATGCACAATCTTGATTCTAGTGGGGTCCTGCTTTTACTTATTTTTACAGTGTATTCACCCAGGACAGTACAGCTTAGATGCAAAATCTTATTTTCAGTAACATGATCAGGGCAGCACAATATTTGGCTGCAGCAGAGTTTAGACCTTCAATCTTCTGGTTTCTAATGGTGCTCCAACAACTACAATAAACAGCATTG
Organism: Neoceratodus forsteri; assembly: GCA_016271365.2. NCBI lineage: Eukaryota > Metazoa > Chordata > Ceratodontiformes > Ceratodontidae > Neoceratodus > Neoceratodus forsteri. The sequence continues at coordinate 592,446,728 of CM057458.1, forward strand.
CCAAGGGGAAGGGGTCACTGGTTAAAGTCAGTGGCTCTCAGAAAATGTTTTGGTTTTGTTCTTTTACAGTTTACTTATTGTACCAAGAATGACCCAGCTAAGATGAAATGTCTCCATTCCAAAGAGGAGGAGGAGGGGAACATTATCCAACATTAATCTAAGGGCAATGTTAAATGGGACTTTTACAGGTTTCTTAAACTCAAAATGCACTATTTTGATGTGATTTCTGGGGAGCACAGACTCTATGGGAATGATGGCCCTGCAACATAGCATTTCCAGTGGGTTATTCTAGATGCACTACAGGGGGCATGCCTTAGACAACTAGTATTGGAGCCCACTCGAGAGGGAGCAATCTTAGACCTGGTTCTCTCAAATGGAGATGGAGAGAGGATCACAGATGTAGAAGTGGGTAGCTATCTCGGAACTAGTGACCATCAAACAGTATGGTTCACTATAAACACAGCAATAGAGTCAAGCCATGCAAAGGCAAAAGTACTGGATTTTAGGAGGGCTGACTTTGCCAAAATGGGTGAGTGCCTAAGGAATGCACTAGCAAATGGGCAGGAAGGAGGGGTGGAAGAACAATGAGGAATAATAAAAACTGCCATCACAGAGGTAACGAGCCTTTGTGTGAAGAAAATAAACAAAACAAAATGATGTAAGAAACCACTATGGTTCTCAAAGCAAGTGGCAGTGAAGGTTCAAGAGAAAAGAAGCATTCAGGAAGTACAAGGAATTGCAGAAGGAGCAGGACAGAGAACTGTATCAGTTAAAACAAAAGGAGGCTGGAAGGCAGTCAGAACAGCAAAGGCCCAAACTGAGGAAAAGATAGCCAACTCAGTTAAGAAGGGAATAAAACCTTTATAGGTACATCAGGAGCAAAGGAAGACCAAGGAGGGATAGTGAGGCTTAATAAAGGGGAGGAAGGGTGGGCAGAGGGAGACTGTGAAAGGCAGAGATACTAAACAAATATTTTTGCTCAGTATTTACAAATGAAGAGGGGGAGGTACCTAAAACAAACAGTAGAAACACTCTGGATACAGAAGTTGATACCAGCCCATTTACAGAAGAAAGGGTTCTGAAAGAACTCTTAAAACTGAAGGTGGACAAAGCAATGGGGCCTGATGGGATTCATCCCAGAATTCTAAAACAACTAAGGTTAGAACTAGTGACACCACTGACTACCCTTTTTAACAAATCATGGGAGGATGGGGTGGTACCCGAGGACTGAAGGAGGGCAGATGTGATTCCCCTTCACAAAAGTGGGAGCAAGGCAGAAGCAGGAAACTACAGACCTGTTAGTCTAACCTCAGTGATAGGGAAAATGATGGAATCAATTCTGAAGGAAAGAATTGTTGAGTATCTAGAGGCCAGAGGGGCACAGGACCCTAGGCAGCATGGATTCACAGCGGAAGGTCATGCTAGATGAATCTGATAGATTTCTTTGACTGGGTGACCAAAGTAGTAGATCAGGGAGGGCTGTGGACATGGCCTACCTAGACTTTATCAAGGCATTTGACACAGTCCCACACAAAAGATTAATATACAAGTTAGCCAGCCTGGGAGTAGGTCCCAAGATGACAGCCTGGGTAAATAATTGGCTGGAAAATAGGACACAGAGAGTAATAGTAAATGGAGTCCACTCAGAAGAAAGGAGGGTTACTAGTGAGGTACCGCAGGCTTCAGTATTAGAACCGGTCCTCTTCAATGTCTTTATAAGCGACATTGCAGAGGGACTGGAAGGAAAATTATGTCTCTTTGCAGATGACACAAAGATCTGCAACAGAGTTGAGGCACAGGGTGGGGTGGAAAGGATGAGAAGGGACTTGGCAAGGTTAGAGGAATGGTCAAATGTATGGCAGCTTAGATTCAATGCTAAGAAGTGCAAGGTAATGCACCTGGGAAACAAAAACCCAGGGGAAGAGTACACAATGGGGGGTGAGATACTAACAACAACAAAAATGGAAAGGGACCTGGGGTAGTCATATCAGATGACCTAAAGGTGGGCAAGCAATGTGAGAGGGCAGCAAGGAGGGCTGGGGGAATACTGGGATGCATAGGGAGAGGCATCACCAGTAGAAAACAGGAAGTTATTATCCCTCTGTACAGACAGCTGGTGAGACCCCATCTGGAGTACTGTGTGCAGTTCTGAGACCCAATCTCCGAAAGACATAGACAGGATGGAAGCTGTCCAGAGGAGGGCACTAAAATGGTGCAGGGTCTGCACCGAAGACATATGAAGAGAGATGAAAGGAGCTTAATATGTATAGCCTCGAGGAAAGGAGGGAGAGGGGGGACATGATAGAAACGTTCAAGTACTTCAAGGGACTCAACAAAGTCCAAGAGGGTAGCATCTTTCAAAAAAAGAGGTGTGCAAGAACAAGAGGGCACAATTTGAAGATAGAGGGGGGGTGGCTCAGAGGTAATTTAAGGAAGTATTTTTTCACAGAGAGGGTTGTGGATGCATGGAATGGCCTTCCAGAGGAGGTTGTGGAGTCAAAATCAGTGGTGGAATTTAAGCATGCAGAGGACAGTCATAAGGCCATTCTAGGGGGTGGGGGTAGGAAGAAGTAGGCTGCTGGTTAACTAGGATCTGCAGCTTATCCAGTAGGTAGGGAAATGGGCAGACTGGATGGGCCAAGCGGTCCTTATCTGCCATCAAATTCTATGTTTCTATGTTTCAGTGAGGTCCTGCTTTTACTAATTTTTATAGCTGGGTGGACTAGAGCACTGGGATGTTAAATGATTTGTTTAGAGTTGCACAGTGAATATTTCTTGCTAGCAGGGAATGCACCTGTGATTTCCCAGTTCCTAATAGTGCTCTAACCATTAGACCGTACTGCTTCCTGGGGGGAGGGGCCAAGAAAGGCAAGCAATTGCTGACAGTGTTTTTATTTTTGTTTTTCTTACAATGTATTTACACAGGATAGTCAAGCACTTCCAGTGGGGCCCTCCATCTACCCATTTCTGTAGGTGGGGTGGGTTGACTGGAGCACTGGGAGGTTAAGTAAGTGGCCCTGGGCCAGATAGTGAGTATGTTGTTGTAGTGGGGTTTGAATTTGTGATCCCCCAAATTCTCAGTTGTACTCTAACAATTAAATAGCACTCTTATGAGGGACTGGAAAGAGCAAGTTAATGCTGTTTATATATGTATATTATAGGGGAACGGTCGCGCCCCTATATTTAGGGTTATGAAGCCACTTCTATGTTAAACTCAAAATTTTGTGTGTTAATAACTTTGGACCCATTCAATGGATTTACATGACATTTGGTATGCATGGTGGGGCATGACACATCTCTTGATCTGCCAAGTTTAGTTTTGGTCGGACTTACGGTTTTTGCACACCAAAACGTTGAAAAATGCACTTTTCGCCAGTTTTGTGGGCAGTTTTTCAGATTTTATCCATGGTGCTGCGGTGCCATTGTGTGATGTTCCAGTCTTAACTTAGGACATAGAAAGAGTGTGGGTCAAGGAACATGCCACTTTTTGTTTGGTGAAAAAATATTAATCCACTCAAAAGTTATTAAGCTTTTAAGTTCCCATTATAAGTCTATGGGAATATTTATATGGTTATTTTGTGAAAGAAGAATGGGGTTTTGTCCATCTGGTCCCTCCTCATGATCAAAGAATTTGCAGGCTCACGATCAAAGAATCTTTGATCGTGACGGCCGCCATCTTGTTTTCATTTTGCGGTCGGAAAAAAAAAACAAATATCTCGGCTCAGGGGTGACTTCTGAAGTAAAACTATGATGGGTTTTGCTCAGGGGTCTTCTATCTGTTGAGGCATGACTGTGGTTTCTTGTAACTATGTCAAAAAATACAGTTTTAAAGTTTTATATTCTTTGATTGTGGCTCACTAATGATCTTTGATCATGAGCCTGCAAATTCTTTGATCGCGAGATTCTTTGACTGCGAGGGCTCGACTAGATGGCCAGATTTAAAAATCAAATATCTCAGCCCGGGGGTGACTTATGAAGCCAAACTAGGATGGGTTTTGCTGAGGGGGTTTCTTTCTATTGAGTCATGCCTGTGGTTTAATATAATTCTGTTACAAAATGGAGTTTTAATGTTTTTTTAATTCTTTGATCATGAGCCTGCAAATTCTTTGGTCATGAACTTGCAAATTCTTTGATCATGAGATTCTTTGATAGCGATCTTCGTTCGCGGGGGTGGGACTAGATGGCCAGATCTGGAGGTACCAGATAGCCCAGTTTTCACAACTTTTAACATTAAATATCTTGGAAACGGTTTCAACATTTAACTTGAAATTTGGAGGGTGCTTGAGGGGATGCCCTGCAGATGTGAATTATGGTATTTAGGTGTTGGAAAATTAATTTGCTGTGGAGATATTGCATGATGTAGTTTACATTTTGCTGATAGCGTTTTGCATATGAACATATGAAATTTGCCAGCAGATAAAGGCCTAGAGGTCTATCAAGTCTGCTCGAATGTGCAGCTAGCACCCCTTATTGTGCAAGTGGCTTGAAATTTATAGTGTAGCTAGCCTTACTGCCACAGAGGTCATTTTTAGTGGTTAGGTGAGTGAAATGTAAACAAGTGCGAAATTATGCTACTCCAATGAATGAAATTTGGTTCATACTGCTTCAGTAACTTTTAAACCATGTGCATGATTTGCATGAAATTTGGTATGTAGAAAGAGTCATAATAGATCTTAGATTGTGTCAATTTTTGTGTTGGTGGCAGTTACAGTTGCTGAGTTGTGGGTGCATGTTTTTTATAGTTAGGGGAAAACATTTCTATGCATTGTGAAAAGGCATGGTGAGCATATATTTGGTTGTGTAGGAAGATTTCATGATAAGGTATAGGAGAGCTAAAAATGTATGGCAGATGTTTGTAGTTATGGAGTGCTGGGCAATGTGGGAGGGTGTGTGGGGTCTGAAGGCAGAAGTGAATTAGTTGGTGGGAGCATGGGGCCCGAAGGGCCCTGCACTCTCAGCAATTTGTGCTCCCTGCAACACATATGAGATTTAATACTTGTACTGTGATGTTAGGCAGAAATGGACAAGTTGGTTGAAGAATGGGGCCTGAAGGGCCCTACACTCCCACCAATATGTGCTCCCAGCAATATGTATGATAATCAGTAGTTGCAGTGTGATGTTAGGCAGATGTGGACAAGTTGGTGGGAGCAAGAGGCCCAAAGGGCCCCACTCTCCCAGCAATATGTGTTCCCACCAATACATATGAGATTTAGTGCTTGTACTGTGATGTTAGGCAGAAATGGATAGGTTGGTGAGAGCATGGGGCCTGAAGGGCCCAACAATCCCACCAATACGTGCTGCCACCAATATGTGTGATATTCAGTAGTTGCAGTGTGTGATGTTTGCAAGACATGATCAAGTCGGTGGGAGTCTGGGGCCTGAAGGGAGGCGTGCTTCCAGAAATCTGTGCTCCCACCAATACATATGATATTCAGTACTTGTACTGTGATGTTTTGGAGAAATGGATGTGTTGGTGGGATCGTTCGGCCCACAGGGCCCTGTGCTCCCAGCAGTTGTTGAAGAATGCATTTGAGTGACTTCAGATTGGGTTGTATGCATGGGTGCTGGGCTTTGGTGGTGTCTTTTGAAGATGTTAACAATTTCTATTTCAGTAGTGTATACATTTTTTGTGCAGTTAAGTACAAAAAATGCAGTTTCTGCTATTTTTTTCACTGCCTTCCACAACACATAGCACAGCCACTGTGTGGTTGATTTGTCTGACAATTACCACATAAAAAGCCCTTTATTTAGGGAAAGTGCCAGTTTTTGTTTCTTGAAAAAAATGTTGTTCTGTTCCAGAGGTAAAAGGGTTTGAAGTTGCCCCCCCATGATCAAAGATTTTATGCTATTTTTGCTCACTGTCTTCCGTGACACATAGCCCAGCCACTGTGTGGTTGATTTGTCTGACAATTACCCATAAAAGGCCCTTTATTTCAGGAACATGCCAGTTTTTGTTTGGTGAAAAAATGTTGTTCCTTTCCAGAGTTATAAGGGTTTAAAGTTGTCCCCCTTCATCTTTGATCACAAATTCGTAGTTGATTCTTGAGATCAAAGAATTTTTAAAGGTGCAACAGCTTTAAATTAAATATCTGGGAAATGGTTTGGTCTTTTAACTTGAAATGTGGAGGGTGTTGAGGGGATGTCCTGTAGATGTGAATTATGGTATTTAGCTGTTGGAAAATTAATTTGCTGTGGAGATATTGTGTGATGCAGTTTACATTTTGCAGGTAGTGTTCTGCATTTTGCTAGTCACTTGAAATGTATAGGGTAGCTAGCCTTACTGCCACAGAGGTAATTTTTAGTGGCTAGGTGTTTGAAATGTAAACAGGTGTGGAATTATGCCACTCTGATGAATGAAAATTTGGTTTGTTTTGCTTCAGTAACTTTTGAACCGTGTGCATGATTTGCGTGAAATTTGGTATGTAGAAAGAGTCATCATAGATCTTAGATTGTGTTAAGGTTTTGTGTTGGTGCCAGTTACAGTTGCTGAGTTATGGCATATGTTCATTACAGCTAGTGGGAAAATATTTCTGTGCATTGTGAAAGGTATGGTGAGCATATCTTTGGTTGTGTAGGAAGATTTCATGATAAGGTATAGGAGAGCTAAAAATGTATGGCAGATGTTTGTAGTTATGGAGTGCTGGGCAATGTTGGAGGGAGTGTGGGGTCCAAAGGCAGAAGTGGACAAGCTGGTGAGAGTGTGAGGCCTGAAGGGCCCCATGCTCCCACCAATACGTATGATATTCAATAGCTGCAGTGTGATGTTAGGGAGAAGTGGACTAGTTGGTCAGAGCTTGGGGCCTAAACGCCCCCGCACTCCCAGCAATCTGTGCTTCCTGCACTACACATGGGATTTAATACTTGTACTGTGATGTTAGGCAGAAATGGACAAGTTTGTTGGAGTGTGAGGCCTGAAGAACCCCGCACTCCCACCCATATGTATTGCCAGCAATATGTATGATAATCAGTAGTTGTAGTGTGATGTTAGGCAGATGTGGACAAGTCAGTGGGAGTGTGGGGTCTGAAGGGCCCCAAGCTCCCAGAAATATATGTTCCCATCAATACATATGGGATTTAATACTTGTACTGTGATGTGAGGCAGAAAGGGACAAGTTGATTCAGTCTCTGCGCTCCCACCAATACGTGCTGCCACCAGTACGTATGATATTCAGTAGTTGCAGTGTGATGTTTGGCAGACGTGGTCAAGTTGGTGGGATTCTGTGGCCCAAAGGGTGCCGTGCTCCCAGAAATCTTTGCTCCCACCAATACATATGATATTCAGTACTTGTACTGTGATATTTGGGAGAAATGGATGTGTTGGTGGGAGCATTGGGCCCAAAGGGCCCGTGTTCCCAGCAGTTGTTGAAGAATGCATTTGAGTGACTTCAGATTGGGTTGTATGCATGGGTGCTGGGCTTTGGTGGTGTCTTTTGAAGATGTTACCAATTTCTATTTCAGTAGTGTATACGTTGTGTGTGCAGATAAGTAAAAAAAATGCTGTTTCTGCTATTTTTGTCACTGTCTTTTGTGACACATAGCACAGCCACTGTGTCATTGATTTGTCTGACAATTGCCACTTGGAAAGACCACTATTTAAGGATCATGTCAGTTTTTGTTTGGTGAAGAAACGGTGTTCCGTATTAGAGTCATAAGGGTTTGAAGGTGCTGCCCCCTTGCGATCAAAGATTTTCTGCTCTTTTTGCTCACTGTCTTCCATGACACATAGCAGAGGCACTGTCTGGTTGATTTGTCTGAAACTTGGCTTGTAGAAATCCCTTTTTTTAAGAAAAATGCCAGTTTTTGTTTTGTGAAACAATGTTCATCTGTTCCAGAGTTATAAGGGTTTGAAGTTGCCCCCCTCGCGATCAAAGATTTTCTTCTATTTTTGCTCACTGTCTTCTGTGACACATAGCAGAGGCACTGTCTGGTTGATTTGTCTGAGTCTTGTTACGTAGAAAGACCTTTATTTAAGCAACATGGCAGTTTTTGTTTTGTAAAAACATGTTGTTCCATTCCAGAGTTATAAGGGTTTAAAATTGTCCCCCTTCATCTTTGATCGTGAATTCGCGGTTGATTCTTGCGATCAAAGAATTTTTAAAGGTGCAAAAATTTTTTAATTAAATATCTAGAAAATGGATTGGTCTTTTAACTTGAAATTTGGAGGGTGTTGAGGGGATGTCATGTAGATGTGAATTATGGTGTTTAGCTGTTGGAAAATTAATCTGCTGCGAGATATTGCATGAAGCAGATTACGTTTTGTGGGTAGCATTCTGGATTGTGCTAGTGGCTTGAAGTTTATAGTGTAGCTAGCCTTGCTGCCACAGAGGTAATTTTTAGGTATGCGAAATGTAAACAGGTGCAGAATTATGCCACTCGGATGAATGAAAATTTGGTTCATTTTGCCTCAGTAACTTTTGAACCGTGTGCATGATTTGTGTGAAATTTGGTATGTAGAAAGAGTCATCATAGATCTTGGATTGTGTCAGTTTTTGTGTTGGTGCCAGTTACAGTTGCTGAATTGTGGCTCATGTTCATTATAGTTAGTAGGAGAGCTAAAAATGTGTGGCAGATGTATGTGGTTATGGAGTACTGGGCAATATGGAGGGAGTGCAGGGCCCCAAGGCAGAGGTGGACAAGTTGGTGGCAGCATGGGGCCTGAAGGACCCTGTGTTTCTGCCAATATGTGCTCCTACCAATACATATCATATTCAGTAGTTGCAGTGCAATGTAAGTGAGAAGTGGAGAAGTTGGTGAGAGCGTGGGGCCCGAAGAGCCCCGCACTCCCTGCAATATGTGCTCCCTCCAGTACATATGATATTTAGTATTTGTACTGTGATGTTAGGCAGAAATGGACAAGTTGGTTGGAGTGTGGGGCCTGAAGAGCCCTACGATCCCACCAATATGTGCTCCCAGCAATATGTATAATAATTAGTAGTTACAGTGTGATGTTTGTCAAATGTGGACAAGTGGGGCCCCATGCTCCCAGAAATCTGCGCTCCCATCAATACGTATGATATTCAGTACTTGTACTGTGATGTTAGGGAGAAATTGATGTGTTGGTGGGAGCATGAGGCCCGGAGGGCCCCGCACTTCCAGCAGTTGTTGAAGAATGCATTTGAGTGACTTCAGATTGGGTTGTATGCATGGGTGTGGGGCTTTGGTGGTGTGTTTGGAAGATTTTAACACTTTCTATTTCTATTTGTGTGGTCTGACTTTGACCGGCTCACAATCAATGTCATAGTGATGATCATCCAATCGCTGCGACCGATCAACTGTAGTTTGGACCAGGGCCCCACCCATCTCTTAGTAGGATGTGTGGATAAAATTGGCCCGATCCTTGCCGAGATAGTCTGGTTGTCATTGGAGAAGGGGATCTTTCCTGACCCCTTGAAGGAAGCCGTGATCAGTCCCCTTCTTAAAAAGCCCTCCTTGGACCCGGACTGTCTGGCTAACTACAGGTCTGTCTCTAACCTGCCTTTTGTGGGTAAGGTTATTGAGAAGGTGGTCACATTGCAGCTGGACGATCATTTGACCAGCCACAATGTCTATGATTCTCTCCAGTCTGGAATTAGGAAGAGACACAGTACCGAGACAGCCCTTGTTCGAGTACTAAATGACCTCCTAATAGTGAAAGATCGAAAGACTCGTTCCATCTTGGTCCTTCTTGATCTCTCTGCAGCATTTGAAACCATTGACCATGGAGTGCTTTTGGAGTGCCTGCAGTTTATCTATGGACTATCTGGTTCAGTCCTCAGCTGGTTTCGATCATTCCTTGAGGGTAGGACTCAGAGGTGGTGTCTGGGATTTTTTCCTCTGCATCACTCCCCCTATCCTCTGGGGTGCCTCAGGGCTCTGTTTTGGCACCCATGTTATTTGTGGTATATATGCTGCCATTGGGAGCAATTATTAGGTGGTACGGCTTGAATTTTCACTGCTATGCAGATGATACTCCTCTGTACATGTCCTTCATGCCTGACCAGGGTGATGCTCTCTCAGTCTTTAATAACTGTCTCACTGAGATTCAGGACTGGATGACTGTGAGCTGGTTGCAGTTAAACCCCCAAAAAACTGAGGTGTTGGTTGTGGACCCAGGTAACCAGGGGGTGGGTTTGCTGACTGGGTCACCTTCAGGTCTTTGGCTTGGGGGGACCCATCTGGCGACCTCAGACCTGGTGCAGAACTTGGGTGTTATATTTGATGACTGTCTGACCCTTAAACATCAGGTGTCAGCCGTTGTCAAAACTTCCTTTTACCATCTGAGGAATACAGCCCGAGTGAAGCATCTGGTTCCTGCTGATGACCTTCCAACGCTGGTCCACACCTTCGTTACCTCCTGCTTGGACTACTGCAATGCCTTGCACCTAGGGCTACCGGGGATAGATATCCGCCGCTTGCAGCTAGTGCAGAATGCGGTGGCCAGGCTTTTGACTGGTACGTCAAGGACCGGTCATAAAGCGCCTGTCCTCCATGGACTGCACTGGCTGCCAATACAGTGGCGGATTACCTTCAAGGTTGGTCTTCTGACCTATAAGGCCCTACATAATCAGGGACCTAGTTACCTGCAAGATCTTCTTCATCCCTACTGTCCTTCCCGTTGGCTCTGATCCACAGATGAGGGATTACTAGAGATTCCCAGGGTTCGTTTAAAGACATCTGGGGCAAGATCATTTAGTTTTATGGCCTCAATCCTGTGGAATTCTCTACCTCATTGGGGGAGAGATTGCCTGACTGTCCAAAGTTTTAAGTCAGCCCTAAAGACATATTTGTTTAGTCTGGCATATCCTGATTTTTAAATATATTTATTGATTGATTTTAGGATTTTGTTTTAATTTTCTGTATTGATTTGTTGTAAAAGCACCTTGGTTTTGGAAAGGCGCTTTTTAAAAATAAAGTATTCATTCATTCAATAGTGTATATGTTATTTGTGCAGAGAAGTACCAAAAATGCAGTTTCTGCTATTTGTGTTCACTGTCTTCCATGAGACATAGTACAGCCACTGTGTGGTTAATTTATCTGAAATTTAACAAATTGAAAGCCCTTTATTTAAAAACATGCCAGTTTTTATTTGGTGAAAAAATGTAGTTCTGCATCAGAGTTATAAGGGTTTGAATTTGCTCCCCCTCACAATCAAAGATTTTCTGCTATTTTTGCTCAATGTCTTCTGTGACACATAGCACAGCTAGTATGTGGTTGATTTGTCTGAAACCTAGCATATAAAAAGGTCTTTGTTTGTGGAAGATGTCAGTTTTTGTTTGATGAAAAAATGTTGTTCTGTTCCAGAGTTATAAGGGTTTGAAGTTGCCTTCCCCCTCACAATCAAAGATTTTAATCTTTGACCGTGAATCCACCATTTTAGGGCATTTTTCAGCCGCAAGGTCCGTCATTTTGTGTGTCGCGGCCGATTCTCGCTATCAAAGAATTCTTAAAGGTGCATAGACTTTGAAATTAAATATCTCTGAATTGGTTTGGTGTTTTAAACTTAAAATTTGGAGGGTGTTAAGGGGATGTCCTGTAGATGTGAATTATGGTGTTAAGGCATCAGCAAATACATCTATTGTGGAGCTATTGTGTGGCGTACTTTACGTTTTGCAGAGAGTGTTCTGCATTATAGTAGTGGCTTGAAATTTATAGGGTAGCTAGCGTTACTGTCATGGACGTACTTTTCAGTGGTTAGGTGTGTAAAATGTAAACAGGTGCGGAATTATGCCACTTCGATGAATGAAAATTTAAAACTTTAAAACTTAATATCTCGGAAACGGTTTGGTCTTTTAACTTGAAATTTGGAGGGTGTTGAGGGGATGTCCTGTACGTGTAAACTGTGGTATTTAGGTGTTGGAAAACTAATTTGCTCTGGAGATATTACGTGACACACTTTACGTTCTGCAGATAGTGTTTTGAATTGTGGTAGTGGCGTGACATTTATAGGGTAGCTAGCCTTAGTGCGCTGGAGGTAATTTTCAGTGGTTAGGTGTGTGAAATGTTAATAGGTATGGAATTATGCCACTCTGATGAATGACACTTTGTTTTGTTTCAAGCTGGCGGGAGAGTGGCCACGCTCCCAGTAATATGTGCTCGCACCAATACATATAATATTTAGTACTTGTGCTATTATGTTAGGCAGAAATTTGCAAGTTGGTGGTCCCATGCTCCCACCAACTTGCGCGAGTTTCTATGATTTCTCAAAAACTAAGGAAATTCAATGCCAAAAACTGTGTTAATGCATCATTTAGGGTTAAAACACAAAAAGTCAGGAAATGAGACATTTATGGTTGCCCCCTACCCCCTTCGTGTGCCCCCATCCTCCCGAGATTGACAGATGCTGGGGTGTGTCATTGGGGTTGTGAGCCCTAAATGTCACCCCATTCTTCTTTACTGTGGCATGTGAATATGATTACACATGGAATGGGGTGACATTTAGGCCTCACAACCCCAATGACACACCCTGGCGACTGTCAATCTCGGGAGTGATGGGGGCACATGAGGGGGTAGGAAGTAAACCCTAAAGGTCTCATTTCCGTCTTTTTGTGTTTCAATCCCTAAATTATGCTTTACATAGTTTTTTTGAATATATATATATATATATATATATATATATATATATATATATATATATAGATATATATACTATATATATATATATATATACATATATATATACACACTCTTTGCAAAAAACACTTTAATGCATCAGTTACAGTTGATATCAAACCATAAAAAGGAGGGTAATATGATGTTAGAGTTTCCAGCCTTAACAAACCACCCTCACCCTGCACACACCAACAAGCATCGGGGGTGTGCCTTGTGGTCATCAGCCACAAAGCTCACTCACTCCATAAGTAAATAAGCTGAGATGGGTACAGTATAGGAGAATTGGGTGAGAGGGCTGATTACCCCAAGACACACCCCGATGCCTGTTGGTGTGTGCAGGTTGGGGGTGCAGTGAGAGGGTTGGAAACCCTAACATTGTATTTCCCTCCTTTTTATTGTTTGATATCAACCCTAACTGATGCATTAATGTAGTTTTCTTTTTGCAAAGAAGTTTCTTACTTTTTGAGATACAGTACATGCTGCTTATAGAGGACTAAAATGAGTAAAGAAATTTCATCTGCTATAAGCATTGTCCGTATAACCGCTAAATGAAAAAATTACTAAGAACCTGTAAATAAAATAAAAGGTTAGGATAGTGCAGTACAATACTGTAGCAGCATAGCATTGCAAGTGATTAGTGATTACAGTTTTGTGAATATGTTTAGAATGCTGTGCAGGCATCCTGTAAATAAAATATAACTTTTATTAAAGCAATTAAAAGAATGTGCTGCAATTTGACTTTTGTGCCATGTTAATCCTTCTTCTCAGACTCTGGCTGCCAAAGAACTGTGTTATCTTTGTTTGCGACATCTTCTTCTTGGTGTATCTTGTTCGTCCATGCCATGATCTCCCAGTCAGGCATCAGGTCCTCCCGCTGCTCCATCACACATTTAAGTGTTAGCAGGGCATTTTGAATGTCCAATATGGCCACCACAATCTTGGGTTCTTCCAGAAAGTCCTCGCTATTCTCCTCGTCTATGGATGCTTCCTCAGGCACAAGGCTGCGCAGGACATCGGCAATGTCATCTGTCTGTGGTTGTGGATCATCTTCACCCATACAGGAGAGCTCGTTGAACTCTTCTGGTGTCAAACCAGGTGGTGGTGCGGTTTGTTCCGGGTTGTCAGCTTGAGGTTTAAACTCTTCGAGTGGCAGAAAACCTGCCTTACAAAAGCAATTTGTAATGGTCTCAGCAGTGACGGAATGCCAAGACTCAGATATCAGTCTGACTGCATCCAGTAGGTTGATTTTTCTTACATACTCTGCCACAGTTAGGTCATGTGTTGCATCCAGTAGAGTGAACATCCAAAACCTTATGTTCCTCACATAATGGTGCTTAAAACTGTAAATGATGCCCTTGTCTAAGGGTTTCACAATGCTGGTGGTGTTTGGGGGCAGGAAAATTTATTTAATGTTGCACAGCCCAGGGACTTCAGGGTGGCCACTAAAATTGTCAAGGCACAGTGCAATTTTACGTCTCTTCAACTGCCTGTCCCATGCACGTAGCCATTCTATGAAAATGTCTCCTGTCATCCAGGCAGTTCTATTTGTCCTGTAGATGATAGGAAGATGGGACACCCCTAGGAAGCATCTTGGCATCACTGACTTCCCAATGACCAGTAACTCACATTTTTTGGACCCTGTCATGTTGCAGGTGAGTAGGACAGACACCCTTTCCTTTGCTTTTTTTAGACCCATCGGTGTTTCTGCCTTAAAGGAGAGGGCGTCATATCCTACACACTTGAAAAATAAACCCATCCAGTCAGTGTTTAAAATATAATTTGGGGAATATCCACGGAGAAGACCAGGCAACACATCCTTAATCCAGCCAGGCGCACTGTCAGCATCAGCATTCTGCTTCTCCCTGTGTATTTTTTTAAAGCAGATGTTGTGCCAATGTTTTCAACGGGTAAGCCAGCCATCGGTAGCTTTGATATCTGGTTTACCCATTGAGACTGCAAGCTGCTGGGCCTTCTGTAGGAGCAAAGGTCCACTGATTAGAGCCTCTCAATCATGAGCATTAGAAAACCAATGGAGGAGAGCCTCCTCCACATCAACGTCTTTACCATCCCATTTTCTCTTCCTAACTGGATTATGATTCACTTGCCAGTCAGTCATGAGATGATCTTTAGCTTTTATAAGATCGCACAGAGTTGATTTGGGCATTCCGAAATGAATTGATAAGTCACAGAGTCTGAACTTAGGAAGCGTCTCCATTTCATGTAAAGTCTGAATTTTATGTGCCAGAGTCATGCCACTTCTTTTGATTCTGGCCATTCTCTAGCAGCAAATCCAGCAAATGCAGCAACTAGGGATACCTGCACAATGAGGCTGCTAATGATAGTTCGAGGTTTTATGGAAGCACTAATTGAAATCATTTAACACCTTGATGAGTGGAGCTGGAAGATGTTAAGCGGGTAGTAGACAGAGACTGTAATGGGTGGTATAGGCGGCAGCCAAAATACAGGTTAACACTACAGTTTAATACACAGGCTATAGGAAAGGGCATTTGGCAAATGGATTTTGGGTGAATTAACCAGCAGTCCAAATTAACCGAGAACATATTAAGTGGTGCATACTGTAGTGTAATCATATTCTTATTTGCGTGTGTGAGCGCAGAGCCCTTCGGGCCCTGTGCTCCCACCCCTCCATAGATGTGAATATGTATGTTGCTGTGGAAGGGCCTTGAACCTCCATTTATAGGACAACAGTGACCAAATTGGAAGTATAGTCATCTTATTATCCCACCTCATGTACCTGGTACAGAACATTTTTGAATTCCCACTAGAACATAATTCTGGGCAACTGCAACGCCATTCTGTGCCACAGGTGCAAAAACACATTTTTGCCAGGATTTGAAAAATGATAGCTGTGTCATACATGAGGTGGGTTAATAAGAAGGTTATGTTGAAAATGTGGGGTTGAAATATTTAAAATTTCCAAAGTTATGAGCATGTGTAGTGAAATTGTAACAAATAGTCATAACTTTGCCATTTTTACATATTTTGACCTGAAATTTCAACATGTACTTCTTACTTACGCAATATGACTGACATTAGGCAAATCCTGCCAAAAAGGTGAATTCACCAAGCGACTGTGAAATCACCTTTTGGACAGGAGTTGTGTAACAACAGTCATATTGTTCATGAGGTGGGTCCCCAAAAGGCTATGTTGAAAATTTGGGGTAAAAATGTCAAAAAATGGCTGAGTTGAGCCAGCCCAGTGGTGTGGAGGGTGGAGGCATCCTTGTCTTATCTCCTGCCATGCCAGCGACCCGTGTTCACAGTGCGAATGGGTCACTGGGATAGGTAGGGGAGGGAGAGGATTGAGCATCTGGAGGACAGCTCTCCACTCCTGGGGAGGGACACTTGGCTACCCAACTGAAAGACTGCCCCCAGGTGGAGGCCTGAGGGTAGAATGAGATGGGGGCACCAATGGAAGGGTGGGTGCTGTGGGACTTCTCAGCGTGCATACACCTCCACATACAATGATCTGTTGCACCCCAGCAATGGGGAGGAATCAGGAGAAAATGGAGGAAAATACCTCGTGGCAGCAGGATGAACATTGACCCCACTGAAGGCTCCGTGCTGCTGGCCAGGCAGCTGATCCTGTGGCCAGGATGGCTCAAGGTAAGATCCCGGGAGCAGCTGGGTGGTGGGGCTGGTGGGGGGTTGAGCAGATAGGGCCAATGAGGGGGGCAGAAGGTGCAGACATTACAGATAAAAAAAAAATGGCTGAGTTATGAGAAAAAGTTGAAACCCACATTGAAATACACTGAACTGCATTCACCTTAGTTTTGTCATATTACAGTGGTCAGTTCCAGCAGCAAGACATGTCTTTGATTGGAGAGTGGATCTTGAATCTGGGATCTGTTCAGTTGAGTGAGGGTGTACTGGGGAGTGTAGGATGGTGAGTGCCGAGTGGGAGGTGGGGGTGGAGGGGGCTGATCATTGAGGGACCATTTTATGTGTGAAAAAAACCCCATCGAGGACTGTTTTCCTTTTTTCAGGGCAATTTTACTGCATCTGTGGGTGTGGGGTGCCACTAGACACCAGGGAAATGTATCTTCTTAATGGGACCATGATTGGCAGGTGAGAGGTGCCACTAGACACCAGGGAAAGAAAATGTATTTATTTATTTTAAAAGTTTCACCCGGGTGCTGGCCTGATGGTGCTGGGAGTTGAGGCACTGGACACCACACCTCGCGCCACACCGGTGACCTGGTTTTGGGAATGGACTCAGGTTGCTGGAGACTGGCAGGGAGAGGGAAGACTGAGCATCCCATGACTGCTCTCCTTCCTCTGAGGTGGGTGAGGTGCAACGCATCGTGCTGCAGTGGCATCTGATGGAGGTCAGATGCACTTCAGCTGCATGCTGAGTAATGAGGGGGAGCGCAGTGGGCATCAGCACAGCTGTGCATTTGATGCCATTGCACATCTGACTCCCAGGGAGAAAAAATGGTGGAAAATAGCAGGGTGATCTCAGCAGCTAATGGCCATGGTCTGCACCCCCAGACATGAGAGGCACCTTCACCGGGGTGTCTGTGCTACAGGTTCCTAGGGAAGGGGGATCCTGCTTCCTGGCTGGTACTGTGTGAAAGGGCGTGTAAATTTGCACACCATAATAGGTCTGGGGCTGCAGGTGCCGGTGGCCGGAGATCGCTGCGTCTGCTCTGCAGGGGTGAAAAACAAACAAACAAACAAAAATGTTCACCAGGAAAGACATGCTGAGCTGAAAACAGCTCGTTTTATTGGGGCAGAAGACATCAGAGGGTGGGGGTGCCACTAGACACCGGGGAAATGAAGGAGCATGCATATTGGAGGGTGGGTGCTGCCACTAGATGCCAGGGAAAAACATTATAGTACGTGGAGACAGCAATCAAAAAAGCAGGCAAGGATTCTCGAGTCACGAAAAAGGATCCTTTTTCATATCTTGTGATAGGAAAAAGGATTCTTTTTTCATATCATGCAATCACAAAAAAGGATTCATAATAGTAAAAAAACACATTTCAATCAATCAATGAAAATCTTTATTTAACCAGGTGAACATCGATGAGCAAAGCTCATTTGTGAGATGGACCTGGACAGGATACAAGAACATTACACAGGACATTGAACACAATAAAATCACACAATATTTAAATAACTAACTAACATAGTCAGGGCTAAATATAATACACAGGGTAATGACAGTGGTAGTGCATGAGTACTATGTGCACAAATGAGCAGATAAATACAGGTTATAGTCAAGACTGGACACCATGGTTTGGTGAAGGCAGAAGAACAAACACGAGTGAGAGGGGGCAACAAGGGATGTTACAAGCTGATAAGAAAAGGAAGGGAGTTGTGAAGGTTAAAGAGGGAGGGGGAGGGTAGGCAGGGGAACCTGTAAGTGTCATAGCAGCAAATAGTGATACCATGGCCTTGGGTACAGACAGGCAGTAGGTAAGCTGAATGCCTCAGGCTCAGGGAGGTAGGGGGTATGTGAACAAGAGGTAATGCTACTTTAAGACAACTGAAACCTCCATATCTTTCACATTGAAGTGCAGATTGCACCTAATGGGGTCCTGATCAGTCAGCTAGGTGTGGATATCATTTTTGTGGTTTTTGAAAAACATTTTTTTTATCATATTTTGATTTTTGTGCCTCTGCAGCACTCTGTCGGGGGCATCCAGCCGCCAGCCCCCACCGACCTGGAGGACAGCAGGCTCACTTGATATGCAAGAGTCCAAGCATGTCCATCACCGGACCCCATGACGTGATTCCATGACAGGCCTCCAGGTCGGCGGGTGTGCAGCCATCAAGCTGCTCGGTCGCATCCAGCCCTTTTTCCACCTTGGTTTTGTCCCCCAGGGCTGGCAGTGCAATGACATGCAACGCTTATGCAAGTGTCTTGCTGAACTCCTTCCCCATGCTGGCACCGTGCCTTGTGCTTCCCCTGGTCTTCACCAGGAGCCGCCCAAGCATGATGCAGCCCCACGAGCCCACCCCAGAGGAAAGAGCAGTCCTGGGATGCTCAATCCAACCTCTCCCTGCAGCCCCGCGCCGAAAGTTCGCCTCCTGAACCCAGGTCGCCGGCATGGTGCAGGTGGTATCCAGTGCCTCAACCCTCAGCGCCACCGGTTGGCTGAGAAACATTTTTTAAGAAAAAAATGGAAAAAAGATGGCGGCAAATGAAAAAAGGAATTTTCCCATATGAAACAGGATACCTTTTTTGTTTCATACAGCTATCTTTCAGTGCTTACTGAGCATGCTCAGAAACAGTTTTTTCAAATTTTTTAAATGCGATAACTTACAAACAGCTTAATATTTTACCAAACTAGCAAAATGCGCATCTGTAGGCTAGTGCCTTGCTGCCCTTAATATTTCAGACCTAAATTTCAAACCGTCTGTGCAGAAGGCAAGTTCACAGAAAAATCCCAGCAAAGTCAATGAGCGAAAAAATGCTTTTTTCACCTCTTTGGAATTCGGAAACTGCACATGTGACCAGAACATAACTTGCCACATCCAGAGACCTACTCTGAGCACTAGTGCATGTGAATTTGCATGCAAATCCATTGAACAGTTGCAAAATTATTTAAGTGCAAATTTTCGAGTTTAACATTGAAGTACTTACTCGACCCTAACTATAGGACAGTGACCACGCCCCTATACTATATCATTTTTGTAATTTATCTACCCAGGATAGCCCAACTGAGCTGCAGCATCTCATTTCCAGTGATGTCCTGCTTTTACTCCTTTGTACAATGTATATACAGGTGCATGCACCCCTCCCACCAGACCCATCTGGATACAAACTGTCATAGCTTAGTGATTCCTGGTCACAAATTACAAATAAAATGTTTCCAGGATATTCTACATGAAATGCAAAATTTAATTTTTATTGGGGTCTTGTTTTTACTCATTGTTACCATGTATTTACCCAGAATAAGTCATCTTCGATGCCATGTTTCATTTCCAGTGGGGTTCTGCTTCCACCCTTTTCTGTAAGTGGGTGGAATAGAGCACCAGATAGCTTAAATGAGTTGCTCAGGGTCTCATAGTGAATATTTAGTAATGAAAATCCATCCTATGATATCCAACAGCTTCTGCATAGTACCTGCATATCTTTACATTATATTGCTTAAATGTGTAATTTCACTTTATTTCATTATTCTCTAATACAAGACATGTGAAAATACTATTAAAGAAACTTTAAACATGATACAGTATTTTACACAATGACAGTCAACCACAAATACAGTACATGTAAATGAAAGTCTCAAGGGAAAATGGAACATGGATGTGTACACTCTAATCATCGTCAGGTATTAAGGGTTCTATGTCAGAGCTGATGTCCATGAAATGCTATATTTTTCTGACACACACAACTTTAACTTGCTTACAAATTGTGTGCTGTTACTGGTAGCACCTCAGGTATTATAAATGGCTGTCAAGTACAATTACAATTGTTTAAAAAGAAGATCCTTTCAACAAAAGGAATATAATTATAGCACAAAGAGTATCAACAAGTAATCTTTTTTCTTGGAATACAAACTAAGCAAATATAAAAAAAACCTACAGAAGTGAACTTTCAGCAGTATTGTAGAGCAAGTGCCCTTGGGTTCCGATTCGTATTGCAAACAATTTTCTTATACAATTTTTTTTCTAGCTTTTTTAGGATCTGTTTCTTGCAAGGGAGCAAGGCAATATTCATGACATTAGCTGCACTACTTTTTTGAGTCTCTGTCATCATTTTAGAATAATTTTATTACTAAGAAATTCTTTATAATGGTTGACGTCTACAGTACCAGATTGCAGTTGATATGGCGCACTGGTTTTAAAACATGTTCCACTTCCAACATCATGGGAATCCCACAGCCTGTTTTGAAAGACAAAAACTGCTTTTGTGCAAGAGGGACAATAGAGTCTGCACCTTGCTCTTCAAATGTTGCCCAGAATGTTTCCAGTTTCTGCATGAGAAGAAATATCAATTGAATGACTTGGCTTATGGTTGTGCTCTCAGCACTCACTTTATATGTTGCTTCCTCAAATTGCTGCATCAACAGATGTAAGATTCCATTGCCCAGAAGTGAGTGACACATCCCCTTTCCCTACTGTATGGTCCACATGGTGTATTGGTAGATCACATTGTGTTGTTCCTGGGGCATTTTCAAAACATAAAAGGTGGCGTACCACCTGGTGGCAACTTCTTGTGTTACCTGGGGCATTAGTAAGTTATTCAGTTATTGCAGATTCCACCCAAGTTTACAAGCTTTTGCTGAGAATGCCTGAGGTGATGACATATATTTTGTGCAGCAACCAGCATATTCTGCATACTCCTGTCTTCACTGTTCTGTACCACTAGATTAAGTGTATGTGCAAAGCATGGTATATGCATAAAATCACCATCCTTTAATGCTTTCACAGTGCTTCATTGTTTGAAACCATAAATCCCAGGAAAAGGTCATTAGGGGAAAGTCATTCTGAGAATCACTTCTTTAGCTCCTGTAAGATGTTGACACCACTGTGACCAGTGGCGTTATGTCATCATCACCCCCAAAAAATACAAGTTTTTAATTAAAAAAAATCTCATGTCTAAAACAATGTGACCCTTTTTTACAGTCTTTGTGGGGGGGGGGGGGTTGTGACTGTGAAGTGTTTTTTTTTTCCTTAAGTACTTTTGGTTCTCCAGATTTATTCTATTTTCTTACACTGGTCTGGACCTTTGTGTCTTCCTGGCTACGTGGGGAAGGGGAGCGCTTCTGACCCATGCTGGCACATATGCAGTGTATTCACAAAAAAGCACATTGTATTATTTACTTGAAAACTGATTGACTGCTTGTGGGTGGTCTGAGACCATCTTTACCTTCAGTGGCCATGACTTTTCCTGTGCCTTCACCCTGCTCATATATTAAGCAGCCTCATGTGCAGATGGTGCACAGGCACCTGGCGGCAGACTCATAAGAGTCATTGATTGCTGACTAAAACTTCACCCCAGTCAACCATATAGAGCCGTGGAATGCACAAGAACCAAACCAGCCAGGGCGCACAGCAGCAGCAGGCTATACAGAGAGAGAGAGAGAGAGAGAGAGAGAGAGACCACCCCAGCCAGGTGGTCCACCACCCTAAACCCATTTGGAACTGAGGAGAGGAAAGAGAAAAGGGAGGGGGGAGAGAGAGAGAGAGAGAGAGAGAGAGAGATCTGGTTGACCTCATGTCTGTCAGGCCTTGGCCTTGTGAGAGGAGTCAAGGAAAATTATGGAGCCGGCAGCCCATGAGAAGCCACCCCACCAGCCTCAAGGAAGGAAGGAAGGAACAGGAGTCAAGTCTAAGCCAGAATGTAATGGACCACCAGGGCCCAGGCAGCAGACAGACTTTCACTGGGCAGTGCAAATAACTGAGAGGTCACATTCTGGCTGCCAGGTTCAGCTTGGGAATTGGATTGGAGGGTGGGCAAAGCCAGTGCACACTTTGTGGTTAGAGTGGGAGGAGAGACTGTCTAGTAGCCTATTAGTCTCACTGTGCAGGTGGCCACATGCGGCATCAGTCCAAGTCAGTCAGTCAGTCCAGTCAGAGAGGAGACACTGAGTAGGTAGGACTCAGTCTGGTGCTGGTCCAGACAGAGGGAGCCACCAATCCAGTCCAGCCCAAGCAAAACCCGAGAGGGCATAGGTGCAGGACCAGGATGCAACTATCACAAAAAGGACTAAGAGTCTGTCTGAGAGAGTCAGACACGGGCCAACAAGCCCACTGCCATGAAAGGCAGTGTACATAGCCAGGAGAGGAGGAGCAGCAGGACAGCAGTACCACCACCATCACCCATTTACCACACACCCAAGACTGCGCACCATCAGTTTGCAGCTGGCTAGCCCCACCAAACCAGGGAATGATAGTGTGACTGCAAAAGGACAGAAGGACACCACACCACCATGGACTCCAGTCAGCCACTCACTCACCTCTACTACAGGTGAAAAATGATTAAAAGATTAAACATTTTGATTGCTGGTGTTGTTGATGGTGACTGCTTGAGGGGAGTGTGTTGGCACTGGGCTTGCCAGGCCACAAATGTTAGTTTTCCCACCATTGGCATACAGTTACCAGCATCAATGCTTGGTGGGGAGTGGGTGTGTTGGACCTGGGTCTGCTAGGTCAGTGCCTACAAATGTTAGTTGATCCACCATTCTGTTGGTCCACTACTACCATGACCTACGCTTGGGGGGGTTAGTGTGTTGGAACAGGGCCTGCTAGGCCAGTTGCCACAAATGGTAGTTGACCCACCATTCCATTGGTACACTACCAGGACCCATGCTTGTGGGGGTGGGTGTGTTGGTACCAGGCCTGCTGCAAGGCAACACATGTTAGTTGACCTACCATTGGTACACTACCAGGACCCACATTTAGGGGGGTGGCCAAAAATGTTAGATCACCCAATATTCAGTTGGTACGCTGCTACCAGGACCTGCATTGGGGGGAGTAAGTGTGTTGGAACAGGGCCTGCTAGACAACAAATGTTAGTTGACCCACTTATGGCAGCATGCTGAAGGATGGAAGATAGATGGAAATAGCCATATGTTAGAGGGCAAGGCAAGGCAAGGCAAAATTTATTTAAAAGACGCCCAATCCCAGAGGCTCTGGGCGTCATACAAATTGTTTATAAACAGCATTTAAAATCAAAACACAACATCACAACATTTTTATACTAGAAATAAAAGAATAAATAACTCCAATAAATCTCAGACTCTACTACAATTTATAATTTATATAACAAAAACTTGGGAAAAAAAGGAGTGTCTTTAAGCGAGCCTTGAAAATAACCACAGTGGGTGCTTCCCTGACCTGAGCTGGCAATGAGTTCCACAGAATGGGAGCCGCAACACTAAAGGCTCTGTCACCAGCTAATTTAAGCCTCGTTCTGGGAATGGTCAGGAAGCCCCCACTAGAAGATCGGAGAGGCCGGGTAGAGAGGGCAGGTGTCAGAAGGTCCAACAGATAACCAGGGCCCTGCCCATGTAGGGCCTTATAGGTGAGAAGACCCACCCTAAAGAGGATTCTCCACCTGACTGGCAGCCAGTGCAATTCACGCAACACTGGTGTAATATGGCAAAATTTTTACTGCCCAGTCAGTAACCGGGCAGCTGCATTTTGCACCAGCTGCAGTCTGCGGAAAGATCCCCCTGTGACCCCGAGGCAGAGCACATTACAGTAGTCGAGCCTAGATCTGACTAAGGCATGTATCAAGGCAGGGAGGTCCAGAGGCGGAACAAGGGGCTTAATCCTGGCAATATTTCTTAGATGGAAAAAACAGGTACGAACCGTGGAGGATATCTGAGCCTTCATGGTTAAGTTCCTGTCCAGAATCACTCCAAAATTTCACACCCAAGAGGAGGCCTTCAATGACACAGCTCCAAGAACAAGTCCAGTTTCTGAGTCAGAGGCCATTCTATCATGAACTCTGTTTGACTCCACTACCAATACCTCCGTCTTGTCAGGGTTCAGTCACAACCAGCTAGAGGCCATCCAGTCGTTGATCTCAGCCAGACAGATATTTAGCACATCCACTGTGTTGAATGTTCCTGGGGCAAAGGACAAATATAGCTGAGTATCATCGGCATAACAATGAAAACCCAGACCATACTTCCTAATGATCCCTCCCAGGGGCAGCATGTACACTGCGAACAACATTGGGGCCAGTACCGATCCTTGAGGGACTCCGCAAAATAGGAGACTGGGTGTAGATGAAGAATTCCCCATCAGAACCCATTGCCTCCTGTTGGTAAAAAAAGACTCAAACTAGTGGATGACAGTACCAGTGAGTCCACATAACTTCCTAAGGTGGACAAGCAGCACACAATGGTCCATAGTGTCAAACGCTGAAGAGAGATCAAGGAGAACAAGAATTGTCTTGTCCCCCCAATCTCTTGCCCTGAGGAGATCATTCTGCACCTGAATATGCACAGTTTCTGTACTATGTCTAGCCCGAAATGCTGACTGGAAGGGTTCATACAACTGGTGAGTCACGAGGTGCTCTTCCAACTGAAGTGCTACCACCTTCTCCACCACCTTCGCCAAAAATGGAAGGTTGGATATAGGATGGTAATTTGCCTTGACCTCCGGGTCCAAAGATGATTTCTTTAGGAGGGGTCTCACCAGTGCCTCCTTCAAGGCATCTGGAAAGACCCCCTCAGATAAGGAGCACCGGAAAATCAAGGCAAACACCGGGCCAACAGAGTTAACACATCTCATTAAGAAACGTGTTGGCACCGGGTCCAGCTCACAAAAGGTATGCTTCAAGTTGACTGCCACCTCGATGACCTCACTAACCTCCACTGGTCTAAACTCCCCCCGACTAGGTGGAGTGCACTCAGAACACATAAGGCGACCACTGTCAGCTGTAACGTTGCTGGCTGAAGAAGCCACCTGCCAGATCATGGACACTCTGTCCGAGAAAAACCGAGCAAACTCTTCACACTCTGTATTAGAAAAAACCCTCCCGGGCTGCAGACAAGCAGGATGGAGAAGCCTGTCTACAGCCCGGAAGAGTAAAGCTGGTCGGTTCTTCCCGGCAGCAGTCTCCCTGGACAGGAACGCTGCCTTCTTACGGTTGATTGCCTCCTGGTACGCACTATAATGCATACGCAGGACCAATTTGTCCCCTTCCAGGCAGGACCTCCTCCAGCAGTGCTCTAACCTCCGACCCATCCTCTTAATCTCCCTGAGATCCCCATCAAACCATGGGGACCTCAGGTATGAAGTTCTGGGTCGTACACGGACAGGTGCGAGGGAGTTGATGGTGTCAGATAACACCCTATTATAGGTGTCAACCCCAGCACCAAAACCTCCAATGCATGCAGCACCCACACTAGACAATTTAGCTGCCACCAAAAAACCCTCAGGGGTCAAACCCCGTAAAGGGCGACAGCTAATCATCTCAGCAGATGAAGGGCTTTTGGCAGGAGCCCCAAGCATGAACTGCACCGTGCAATGATCGGACCAAAGTACTCGATCAATCCTGAGATCACTGATCTCAAGCCCCAGTGAGAACACCAGGTCCAACATGTGGCCATCCTGATGAGTTGCTGCAGTAACAGCTTGCGTCAATCCTAAGGACATGATCTGTAGAAAATCATAACTACATCTTTAATTCCCATCGTCGACCCAAACATTGAAATACCCCAGAAAAACACATCCGGGGGATTCCAATGTTTCGTCGACTACAGATTCAGCGATCTCCTCCAGGAAATTCCCCATCGGCCCAGAAGGGCAATAGATGAGGAAGATCCTGCAGCCCACGCCAGGTCCTCCATGAATAGCCACACATTCAAATGAATCTGGAGTTCCCACTGGGTGCATGGTGAAGGTCAGGCTGGATCTAAAACAGATAGCTACACCGCCACCACTGCATTCCACTCTGGGGCAGTGCACCATGGTATACCCAGGAGGGACTGCGGCCTCAAAAACAGGGCCTGCATTGTCTCCCACCCAGGTGTCTGTGATGCAAGCCAGATCAACTGAAGAAATCAAGGCAGCAATAATTGCCATCTTATTTCTAATCGATCTGGCATTGCAAAGCACTGTGTGTCAGGGGACTGGAGGGTGATGCAGCCCCTCGGGTTACCTGACCACTCGATCTGGTGAACTCCCTGGAGATGGGCACCAACCACGTCTGGCCTCTCCCAGGTGCCCGTCATAGCCCAGAGCACCTTCTGAACCCAACAACCTCTATCCTACCATCATCCGAAATACATGGGTCACCCCACTGTCCACAATCAACATGACTCCTTCCAATCCCCACTTCCCAACAGCGTCTAGCAGTGGTATCTGACACTGGGAGGGGGATAAAAGGATGCATATCATGCAGCAGTGAGCTCCCATAAGTAATCCTGGCCCCCTTAAATCCTCCCATATAACCCCTACACATCCTGAAATGCAAAATACAATAATTAACTGTTAAAATTAATCAAACACAATTTGGACAATAACTAAAAAAAGGTCTGCTTAGCTTACTCAGATAGCAAACTAATACAATTAGTTAACACTAAAAAGCAGAGTGAACTGCTTCACAATAATGCTCACCAGCTAGGCTATTCTCACGTCAGTAATAAATTTAAACAGCAAGATACAAAATATTAATCTCTCACACTATTAAGAAGCACACAGGGAAATAACTTGCCCTTTTTTTCGTCTTCATCAACTGGTGAATTTTCAGTACCGAGTGGCACTCGCGCCACTGACACGCTCGCGCTTGCAAGCAGTGCAGCAATTTAACAGACACACAGTCCCTGCCCCTCCAGCACACAGGTATTGGCTCCCCCCCACACCTCCAAACAAATGAAATACAGCAGGACCCACTGCATAGTCTCTCACACAGTGCAGGTCCTGACCAGTCGGGAGGGTAAATCAGGGGCTTCAAACCCACAGGCTGGGGAGCACAAGTTTGTTTGCTTGAAGACATCCCAGAAAACACATAGCCGCTTACAATCGGTGCTGCAGTTCTATCCAAATGGCAATCCAAAAACACAAACTAGCCACTTGCAAACAGCGCAACAATTTAACAGACACACAGTCCCCGCTTATGTCATTTAAGCCCTGTTCATACTGGGATGCTTGAAGTAGACTAACTGAGCTAAAATGTTTTAAATCACCTCAAGTTCAGTTTCCGTCAGCACTGAACATGATGTCTGAACTGATTTTAAAAGCTGTGTTCAAACCTTACTTCGAGGTAGGCTTGAACATGGATTTAAAATCGGTTCAGATTTTAAATCAAACTTACCGGCACTGCGATCGGTGTAGTCCTCATCATGGCAGTTGCTGTTCCATGGTGCCAGAATGCAGCACAAGAGATTTCCCAGCATGCCACTGTTGCATGTACTGCTTATGTGTAAGCATCGGTCGGAGGAGGGAAATTTGAAGTCGTAAGTGCAGATCGTGCATTGAGTATTTTGTGGTGAAAAATTTGTTATACATAAAGCACATTAGTGCTGCACACTGGCGGTGACTGCATAGTGATCAATTTGGGGTAGTACATTTGTGCAATTCGTGTGGTAATAATGACTGTTCAATCCTGTGTGCATAGTGTGCAGTGGTCTACAGTTGTTGCCAGTCATCTGACAATACCCTCCAAAGATCACGTTTAAGCATATGTTTTTACTTGTGTTCTGTGTGCACAATGAGTGACCGTGCAGCTAGTTGGACTGATGAGTCAGTGAAGGCATTAATTGATTATTGGTCAACTGAAACAGTACAAGAGGAGTTAAACTCAATGCATGAAAATACCAAAATATACCAGAGAGTATCCCAGCATCTTGCAGACCTTGGCATAGAGAGGACCGCTAAGCAGTGCAGAAAAAAAATAAAACAGTTGAAGGGCAAATATCATCGTGCCAAGGACCACAACAAAGTTTATGGTGCATGACGTGTGGTATGCTCATTCTTTGAAGAACTGGATAAGATACTGGGCACCAGACTGACCACGGAGCCAACCATCGTGGTTCAGAGTTTGGATCAAGTAGTGACGGCTGAAGATACAAAAGATGATGATTTTCCTGTTGATGACTTGCCCATATCAGGTAAAAAAGATAATACTGTCATGCTGTCAGCTAATGTCACAATACCATTGATAAATTAAAGGTACTGATGCCCACAACAGATGTAACAGTCCCACTTGCTGTTTATCACCCCACTCCCTAACCAGACAATGATGAAAAGCTGTAGCATGCATTATTAATAGGGCACTTATGTGATCACTGCCCCCCCACCCCAAAATTAGTCAGCCAGTGGTGATTCACCCCAAAGCATTATTAATAAGTGCTCTTTTCTTATTGCTATAGATTGTGAGAGGGATCATGATGACCTTGAAAATGCTAAAAGTAATGCTGATAGATCTTCGGGGTCTGAACATGTAGTACTTTGTGATGGTCTGTTGGATACCTCAGATATCAACGTGCCCCATCCAGCCACCAGTACTCCGGTTGGGCGTGTACAAAAGAGATCAACTGCTTGTGAACCACTTCAAAATCTGAGAAAGAAAATGAAAATGACCAGGCTCCAGGAGATCATGGATTTTGTCTTTGAATCAACTTGCAAGCAATTGATTGAGCAACATCAACAAATGATGGAGACCGAGCAGGAGAGAGCAACAGCTGCACTTGAAATGGAGGAGCGCATGCACACCAAGGAGACTGAACAGTCTGCCATATATTTTAACAATCTGTTAGAGATCTTATGCTATAACCAACAGCCACAACCACATCCACAACAGCCACAGCCACCTATTCAAAAGTTCATTGTTAGTGGTCAAAGTGTTATGAGCAGCAATGTGCTCAGTTCTGACACTGCATGCCACAGTTCATCTGCATCAGGGTCACACTACTCAATTGCTAGTGCTGGCCGTAGCATGACACAGGAATTGTTTAGTGATGACATTACTTGGACAAACCTGTGTTGTCTGTGATGCACCAATACTTACAGCAACAAAAACATCATTGCTGTACATCACAGGGCAATGAAAATCAATTGTTGGCATGTTTCACATGAGTTCGTGCAGAAACATATATTTGATATTGTTGCTTTTCTTGAGAAGAAAAAAATAGTTCACAGTTTGAATCACAAAAGAAGCATTTAATTAATGAATTTCAATGAATGTGTTAAAGTTGTAGGAAACAGATGCAATCAAAATAGCATTTTATGCAGGTAAGTTCTATGCATTGTGCTCTTATTAACAGTTTACGAAGTTTGTTAAAAACTTATAATTAATGTGGTTCATTTTTCACTATACAAAACCTGTTGCATAATTTGCCATAATAAAGGAGTGTTTATTATGGCAAACATGCGCTGGATTTTGTTTCTACTACGCATGCACCAGGCTAGCACTACTCTCCACTCTTCCGCATTCCCCTAACCACAGTGACCTTCACTCTACCTCGGCAGTAAGTACATTATTTTTTTTAAAAAGAGAAAAAACTGCCCAAAGCCAATTCAGCTGCCTCCTACCAAGAGCAGGGAACAAAAACAAAGACCCTTCCATCCAACAGCCGCGTCCGACCACTGACACTGTTGAAACTTGGTCAGGCCGCAGCTGCACCAAATGTCTTTTGTTTATTTTATATAATTGCTGTGGGAAAAAAATGAATCTCAACAATTATATAAAATAAAATATGGGTTGGGATGTGTAAACCCAAAGTTTACACATCCCGAGGGGTTAGATGCCAATAATTTATGTAGCATCTAACCCCTCAGGTGTGTGTAAACTTCTCGTTACACACCCCTACCCATACTTTATTCCATTTATAAAACATTAAAGTGCAGTTTAAAGTGTTTGAAAAACAACTTTTAAGAAATCACAGTCTCACTGTATTAAACATTTAAAAAAGTTTTCATTACAATTTATGTACTTGCACATGAAATGTGATTCAAGAAATAGAATTAACTCTTGCCACTTGTTTTAGTACACTATTTATCAACTGCATTTACTGTTACTAGATTGTGGCAAGCACTGAGATGTTGGCAACTGCTGTAGAAATAACCAAGTCATGCTTCTGCAGTGACAAGTTTAAAGTATGTCTTTCATTGCTATTCACAACCTTCTAGACTAGTTAAATGATAAATTCAAGTTCCTTATGCTGTAGCTTGTTAGATAACAAGAAGGACTGTCTCTAAAAAGACAAGCCCCATTGTTATAGGCCTGGAAGCCTAGAAGGAGGGACAAGGAATGGGGGTAGGGGGAGCTGGAAACCAAGGGGCGAGGTTTAGAAAGGTGGTCATGGGGGAGGGCCAGGAAAAGTAGAGAGAGGACTCAGCTTCAGAGAGAATGACCTCACAAAATGGGGTGGGGCATTAAAGAAAAGAGAGCCAGGGATAGGTTGAAGGGCAAGAGAGAAAGACCAAAGGGGTAGGTGCAAAAGGATGAATTTAAGGGGCTGCACAAGGGAGCTCTCTCACTTTTGCTAGGCAGAATTTTGATTCACAGTATGAGGGGGATCAAAGGTTAAAAGGCTGGCTGGGTAACTAAAAAAAAAACTGGAGGCCAGCAGGGCCACGGCTGCCATTCTGACTCTGGCCAAGTGGAAACAGCCATTTTGTGTGATGTTCGCAGTGGTGTAGAGAAACCCATTGTAAAAAAAAAAAAAAGTGGGGGAGACAGATATCACATAGGGGTCCCAGAAGATAGGACTCATAAGGGGGGAAATGGTGTGGTTATAACCCGGGGGGGGGGCTCAGTTGTTTGCATACAAAAGGGGCATATAAACAAAATAAAAGGGATGACATCAAACAAGAATGCTAGTTAAGGGCTCTACAAGGACAACAGGTACCAAGAATGGCATGAACACACAGGGGTAATCAGGACATGGGGGGGCTGCAAATAGGCAGGGGTCTGGGGTGGGGAGTGGATATTGAATGGGTTGGTTCCCAAGAAGGTCTTTCAGATGTTCAGGTTTAATAAACAAAGTTGAGTTTTTTAACCTTATCTATTTCTTTTAGCACTGGGACTTCTTTAACAGGGGGCACATGCAAAAAAAAAAAAGACCAGTCCTGCTTGTCAGGCTAACCCCAGCACTGGTACCAATACCACTGTCACGGCCATGCCCTCTGCCAGGTACGCCAACAGGACCAATGCTGAGAAGGTATGAGGTTTGTCAGCATCAGCTGTGTTAATTTTGCAATGGGTTATAGATCACTTTCCAGGCACCATTGCACTGTATTAGAATTTATACTCAGCCTTAAAAGCTGGCATCCAGGTGGATCATTTATTGAGAATTATTGGTCTGGAGTTGTGACATTTCAAGGTTGCTGTGAGGAGGTAAGATGGATCAAGCACTTTATAGCCAGAAGGAGCAAATTGTCTTTATAGGTAAATTGGTTAACATGAGACCAATCTGGAAAAGGAGCAGTGTAGGAGTATCCAGCACCAACTGGGGCCACCAAGAGGGTCAACAAAGGGGGTCATGAGTCCAGCTGCATTACAGGCCAGAGAGTTTAAGGTCTCTGGCATAGGTTAGTTGCCATTGCCTATTTAACCTAGGGAGGTAATGGTTTTATTAATTTAGTCATCTTCTGGCTAACCAGGTAAGTGCACTGATACAATAGACCATTTTCAGGCAGGACCTGGGCCACAATGTGGTGGTGTACCGGCTCTAACAATATTTTAAGGTTTCTGTGGTCCTGTCCCAGTCCCACAGTAATGTGATAGTTGTCCTGGTTCTCTTAGGGATGCTGGTCACAATGACGCTTGGGGGGAGGTCCTTTAGCAACCAATCAGCCAGACACAGGATGATACATACCACTTCCATTCACAGGTTATTTGCTAATGCTGCCAGGTAATTGTGAAAGCCTGTGGAGGCTGATGTGGAATGGAGGGGTAACAGGGATACGGTAGTGTACTGGCAAGATGCAGTACCTTGGATCTTTGGTAGCTGATTTGAAGAGGAAGTGGAGGACAATCATCTTGGAGAGCTGGTGGACTACAGAATCTTTATTTCCAATGGCTGCTTATATGGAGCACAGCAGTGCCAACCTGAGCGTTATGTGGATGCAGGGTGGGGTGATAAAATTAAAAGCTGGATGGGGGCATATGGATGTCCCTGGTCATTTAACACTGATCATTACCACCAGATAGAAGAGGAGTAGAGCTTTATTTCCACTTCAGTGTAACATGCAGGTCTAAGAGTAATAGCTGGCAAGACATGGTTCAGCAGCACTCTTAGGGAGGATGAAGGTGAGTTGTTTGAAGCAACAAGAGACCAAACAGACTGGTTGTTCAAGCTACTGATCTGAAGTAAGTTGCGTATGACTAGGGGAAGATTGCCATTACCCACTTGCCTGTGGCCACTGGAGCCCAGGGCATAGAGCAAAACTTTAACCTTGCTCCCACTGCATCTACAGATCCCAGGGATTTTCTTTTACTTATTTCAGGAATGGAAGCTGCTACAACCAATTGTTGGACCAGAATCATAGTGTGTAATGGCAAAGAGGATGTTGATGGGATGGCAGTAGGGGACAGAAGGAAGCAAGGGGCAGAAGGCCTATATGGGAATAGTTGTTGGGAAAATTGGCATAGGTGCTGCCACAGGTTTGCTACTTGACATGCAAGGTGAGTAGTTTCAAGGTAGGGTGCAGGGGCAGGTATGGGGTGCGATTTTTGGGGAGAAGAGCCATAGGGCCCAACAGCAGGGTGCCCCAATGTCAGGGTGGCAGTGAGGGGATGTCTGCTGGAGCAGAGAAAGGATCATGAAATGGATCAGTGGAGAAAAAAAGGATCCAGGTTCCACTGCAGCAGCACAAGAGAGTGGCTTATTGCCCAGATCATGGATAAGATGCAACAGGGAATCATACTCAGGGTGCAGAAGAAGGGGGCATGGCCCCATGAGGAAAATCCTTGGAAATTAATTATCACATGCAATATGATTGAAGCAGCCCCTGAGGCTGCAGCCCAATGAGTATTGAAGGACGGCTTGAGAAATACGAGCGGAGAAACACCCAGCTGTGTGCAAAAAAACAAAAAGGGCATGAGAAGTGGAAATCAAAAAGGAAATGTTTCATCTATCTCCAAAAAACTGGAGTGGGGGGGCAGTGTGCATATAAAATGGTTCACATGATTTATTTTATGTGTTGTAGAGACCGGCTGCAGGACAGAAGTACTGGATCAGGAGACATTTCCGAATATGGGTGCCAACAGACAGGCCGAACAGAAGCCGGGGGGGGGGTGAACAATTGGTTTTTGGGCAACAAAAGGTATGGATTCAGTGGAAGAGCATGGTAGGGTTTCATTGAGGGCCCTGTTATGCCACTGATGGATGGAAGCTACTGGTCCAATCCAGAACCTAACTGCATTATGGTACACCTAGGTGACAAGTGATTTAGGTGCATGTCTGTGGTTACTTATATTTTATCAGATGCGGGATGACCAGAGAGTGCATGAGGGGAGAGACCTAGAGTCAGCTTGGGAAGTGGAAGATGGCAGCAAGAGGGGGATGAGGGCATGCTCAAAGAACATAAGGCCATAGAGAGAGAGAGAGAGAACTAAAAACCTAAGAGAGAGAACTAAAACAATGATCGTCAAGATTGGGGGGTGGCAGGATGACATAAAGAAAGTAATAGTGGGGTTGTATAGAACAGAGGGACCCAACCGGTAGAGAGGGGTAAACAAAATTATCATCACAATAATCAAGAGAGACATGGATGCAAGGTGGAGGATTTCAAAGGAAGGAAGGAGTTTGAGGGGAAGCCTGCCTTCCAACGCAAGCTGGAGACGGGCTAGTGGAAGAATGAGAAAGAAAATATTTCCCAAAGGGGAGGGAGAAAATTCTGGAGTTACACCGAGGTGAGGTGTAAGAGAAAAAAGGGCATGGACACCCAGGAAAAAATTGGGGGACAGGAATTGGACCTGGCCCAGACAAGAGAAAAGGGCGTGGACACCCAGGAGTGGAAATGGGGGGCAGGAATTGGACCTGTCCCAGACAGTAAGAGATAACCCCTCAGGTTTACATCAGGGGGATGAAAGAGAAAATGGGCAGGAAAGTAAGACCCCTTTGGGTTTATATCCGGAGGGTGGAGAGAAAAGAAAAATGTGATATAAAATGTGATGAAAATATTACATAAATTGTGATAGTTTGAATAAAGAGAATATGAAAATCAATGTTTTAAATATGGTATGTAAAGGAACTCTGTATTGCTGATGAATATTTGAATGACAAAGTTTTAATAAATGCTACGCTGACTGAGCAACCAAAAGCAATACTGAGTGTGGTGTCCTTCTTTGGGTGAAAGGCTCTAGAACAAGAAGGATTGTCTCTAAAAAGACAAGCCCCATTGTTATAGGCCTGGAAGCCTAGAAGGAGAGACAAGGAATGGGGGTAGGGGGAAATGGGAACGAAGGGGCGGAGTTTAGAAAGGTGGTCATGGGGAAGGGCCAGGGAAAGAAGGTGGGGCTCAGCTTCAGAGAGAATGACCTCACAAAATGGGGTGGGGCATTAAAGAAAAGAGAGCCATGGATAGGTTGAAGGGAGAGAGAGAAAGACCAAAGAGGTAGGTGCAAAAGGAGGGAGATAAGAGGCTGCACAAGGGAGCTCTCTCACTTTTGCTAGGCAAAATTTTGATTTCCCACACACCACCCAAGGAATTATGGGATGCAGTGAGGGAAGAATGAGAAAGAAAATATTTCCCAGAGGGGAGGGGGGAAATTCTGGAGTTACACAAAGGTGGGGTGTAAGAGAAAAAAGGGTATGGACACCCAGGAACAAAATGGGGGACAGGAATTGGACCTGGCCCAGACAAGAGAAAAGGGTGTGGACACCCAGGAGTGGAAATGGGGGGCAGGAATTGGACCTGGCCCAGACAGTAAGAGATAACCCCTCAGGTTTACATCGGGGGATGACAGAGAAAATGGACAGGAAAGAAAGACCTCTTCGGGTTTACATCCGGAGGGTGGAGAGAAAGGAAAAATGTGATATAAAATGTTATATGAAATGCGATGAAAATATTATATAAATTGTGATAGTTTGAATAAAGAGAATATGAAAATAAATGTTTTAAATATGGTATGTAAAGGAACTCTGTATTGTTGATGAATATTTGAATGACAAAGTTTTAATAAATGCTATGCTGACTGAGCAACTAAAAACAATACTGAGTGTGGTGTCCTTCTTTGGGTGAAAGGCTCTAGAACAATATGATCTCATTACTTTATGCAACCCATTATATCTGTGAAGTACTGTGTTACTGGAATGTATTGGCACATTACAACAAATAGGGTAAGAAATACCAGGTATACAGGAACAGAACAATTACTGGGTGTACGGATGGGTGGCTAGTGCTTCACAAATGGATTGTGCCCTACATCCAAGTTCTGCCACAGAACTGTCTTAGTAATTAGGTTGATCAAGTCCAGGTTGTTGAAATACTTCAGTTTCACACAACCAGTCCTGTAGGAACAATTCTGATTTGGACTCACCCACATTATGTAGGACACAGCAAGCAGCCACAACTATTGGTATGTGCTCGATAAAAAATTCCATCCTCTTCAACAAATATCTCCTGTGACCTTTCAGGTGCCCAAAGGTGCATTCTACCACCATACATGCACGGCTAACTCAATAGTTGTAGTTTCTCTTTCTTGGATCTGTGTAGTCTGGAAAGGGCTTCATGACCCATGGAAGAAGGGGATATGCAGGGTCACTGATCAAAACTGTTGGTACAATGATTCCACCAATGTCCCTCACAGTGCCTGGGAACAAGGTGCCACTCTGACCCTTTCGATGCAAGGTACTATTTTTAAACACTCTTGCATCATGAACCCTGCCTGGCCAACCAATATTGATATCCTCAAAACAGAACTTATGGTCCACAGCAGCTTACATTACAACAGAATAGTAACTCTTGCAGTTGAAGTACTCGGTGGTGTTATAGGGTGGGCATATGCTAGGGAAATGGGTGGCATCTACGGCCCCGCAACAGCATGAAAGCCCCCATTCATTTTCAAAGCCAGACACAACCTCTGCAATGTTCTCAAACCTTATGACAAGTGGCATTACAACAGCCACTGATGCATGGCATGCTTCAATGACTATCTCACAAACTGTGGATCTTCCCACCCCAAATAGATGCCCCAGGGTGCGGTACACTATGTTTGTAGTGAGTTTCCACAGTGTGATTGCTACACGTTTATGTACAGAAATGCATTTTCTCAGCTGTATGTCTTGCTTTACAATCACATT
Organism: Neoceratodus forsteri; assembly: GCA_016271365.2. Lineage (NCBI taxonomy): Eukaryota > Metazoa > Chordata > Ceratodontiformes > Ceratodontidae > Neoceratodus > Neoceratodus forsteri. The sequence continues at coordinate 592,483,003 of CM057458.1, forward strand.
GTGTACCTCTGAGCACAGCATGTAAGACGAAGCCTTGGCCATGCGAAAATTGCAGACCTACTCATCATCCTGCCACTTGCTTATTACTACATCATCCCACCAGGCAGAGCTCCTGTCCCAGGACCATACAGCCTTGTCCAGAGTCAGACACATATAAACTGTAACTATTGAATTGTACATCAGTACAATAAACTGCATAGTTCTTTGCCTAACAGCTTGTAGTCTCTGCTGGCTGCTACTTAAAATACTTAATGTCCGACTCAGTCTCCTCATTTGCAGCTGCTTCTCATGCCTTTGAAAGGCAGAAATTATAACTGTAAGTGCTGAGTTACTAATGGGCGCCATCCATACACTGCTTCCTAGGCAACAAACAGCTGCATTATGGGATGCAAGACATCCCGCAATGCATGCCGGTAAGCAGCTTGGAAAAACATTGGGATAAGCACATAGAAACATAGAATTTGACGGCAGATAAGTACCGCTTGGCCCGCCTAGTCTGCCCATTTTTCTACCTAACAGATAAGATGCAGTTCCTAGTTAACCAACAGCTTACTTCCTCCTAACCCCCACTAGGACTGCCTTATGTCTGTCCCATGCATTCTTGAATTCCCCCACTGTTCTTGACTCCACGACCTCCTCAGGGAGGCTGTTCCATGCATCCACAACCCTCTCCGTGAAAAAAATACTTCCTCACATTACCTCTGAGCCATCCCCCCTCTATCTTCAAATTGTGCCCCCTTGTTCTTGCACATCTCTTTTTCTGAAAGATGCTACCCTCTTGGACTTTGTTGATTCCCTTGAGGTACTTGAAAGTTTCTATCATGTCCCCTCTCTCCCTTCTTTCCTCAAGGGTATACATATTAAGCTCCTTTAGTCTTTCTTCATATGTCTTCTGGTGCAGACCCTGCACCATTTTGGTTGCCCTCCTGACAGCCTCCACTCTGTCTATGTCTTTATGGAGATGGGGTCTGCAGAACTGCACACAGTACTCCAGATGGGGTCTCACCAACTGTCTGTACAGAGGGATAACAACTTCCTGTTTTCACTATTGATGCCACTTCCATGTGCATCCCAGTATCTCCCCAGCCTTCTTACTGCCTTCTCACATTGCTTGCCCACCTTTAGGTCATCTGATATAATTATCCCCAGGTCCCTTTCCATTTTTACTGCTGTCAGTATCTCACCCCCCATTGTGTACTCTTCCCCTGGGTTTATGTTTCCCATGTGCATTACCTTGCACTTCTTTGCATTGAATCTGAGCTGCCATACATCTGACCATTCCTCCAACCTTGCCAAGTCCCTTCTCATCCTTTCCACTCCATCTTGTGTATCAACACTGTTGCAGATATTTGTGTCATATGCAAAGAGACATACTTTTCCTTCCAGTTCCTCTGCAATGTCACTTATAAAGACATTAAAAAGGACCGGTCCCAGTACTGAACCCTGCAGTACCCCACTAGTAACCCTCCTTTCTTCACTGTGTACTCCATTTACTACTACCCTTTGCGACCTGTTGTTCAGCCAATTTTTATCCAGGATACCACCTGGGGCCCACTCCAAGGCTGGCTAACTTTGTATTAATCTTTGTGTGGGACTGTTATCAAATGCATTGTTAAAATCTAGGTAGGCCATGTTCACAGCCCCTCCCTGGTCTACTACTTGGTCACCCTGTCAAAGAAATCTATTAGATTGTCTGACATGACCTTCCCATCGTGAATCCATGCTGCCTTGGGTCCCAGCCCCACTGGCCTCTAGGTACTCAACAATTCTTTCCTTCAGAAGTGATTCCATCATTTTCCCTACCACTGAGGTCAAACTAACTGGTCTGTAGTTTCCTGCCTCTGTCCTGCTCCCACTTTGTGAAGTGGAATCACATCTGCCTCCTGCAGTCCCTCAGGTATCCACCCCATCCTCCCATGATTTGTTAAAGAGAGTAGTCAGTGGTGTCACTAGTTCTACCCTTTAGTTCTTTTAGAATTCTTGGGTGAATCCCATCAGGCCCCATTGCTTTGTCCACCTTCAATTTTATTAGTTCTTTCAGAACCCTTTCTTCTGTTAATGGACTGGTATTGACCCCCGCCTCAGAGCTGCTTTTTGTTTGGTTTAGGTACCTCCTCCTTTCCTTTTGTGGATACTGAGCAGAAATATTCGTTCAGTATCCCTGCTTTTTCACTGTCCCCTACCCACATCTTCTCCCTTTATTAGCTCTCAGTATCCTTCTTTGGTCTTTCTTCACTCCCTAATGTACCTATGAAAGGTCTTATCCTCCTTCTTAACAGAATTGGCTATCCTTTCCTCGGTTTGGGCCTTTGCTATTCTTACTGCCTTCCCAGCCTCTTTCTGCTTTAACTGATAAAGTTCTCTTTCCTGCTCCTTATGTGTTTCCTTATATTTCCTGAATGCTATCCTTTTCTCCTTAACCTTCCCGGGTTATCGGCAAACACGGATTAAAGACTGCAATGCGCACGCACTAGCATGAGAAGAAACACAGATGATAACTTGCTTCCTGGGAGTGCGAATGCTGTAACATGGTAAGCACTAATTCAGTTTCAAAAATGTTTCTCACTTACCATGTTCAGTGTGAATAGGGCCCTAGAATGTTCAGCCTCAGTAACAGTATTAGCCATATTCAAACGTGGATAACTTTAAAACAAAAAATGATAGCATGGTACCGTGAGCATCAAAGTTGTTCAGCACAGAACTATCTACAAAATTAGTGGTGTTTCATTTATTGATACCTTTTAGATGTTTTGATAATTAGCAAAAAAACAGTAGGCAATTATTTTTTATTTCATTTTGTCAGTAAACAAATGTAAATAACTTTAAGATTAAATATGATAGCATGGTACTATGAGCACAGAGTTTATTCATCACAAAAATGTATACAAAATGAGTGGTGTTTCATTTATAGGTATTTTTTAGTTTTTTCATAATTAGTGAAAAACAGCAGAAAATTCAATTTTTGTGCACTTTTCATCAAACAAATGCAAATAACTTAAAAACAAAAAAATGATAATATGGTACTTTGAGCATAAAAGTTGTTCAGCATAAACATATCTACAAAATGAGAGGTGTTTCATTTCTAGATTCCTTTTAGATTTTCTATAATCAGCAAAAAATGGCAGAAAATTCCGTTTTTATTCACTTTTTTGACTAACAAATGCCCCCTCCAAATGCAAAAACAAAAGAATAGCATAAATGGAATATGCAATGAAAAACTCATGTAATAAAATGATTTATCTGCACTCGAGTAGTTTTACCTCAGAAACATCACTCGTGGCACACGCCACTTGTCAGGTTACCCGAGGTCAAACTGCTCTTGTGCAAATAAATAATTTATTACACTTGCTTCCTACATATCATATATACATACATATATATATATATATATATATATATATATATATATATATACACACATATACGATATGTGTGTGTGTGTATGTATGTATATATATATATATATATATATATATATACACACATATATAAAAACAAAAAAAAGGTAAGGCGCAGTATGTGGTCTGAAAGCATATATATATATATATATAACTGTATACTGTATATATATATATATATATATATATATCCATTGCAAAAATCTTTGTTAATGCATCGGTTGGGGTTAAAGTGACAAAACTCCCCACCTCTCCACCGCACTATCCTCCATATACCAACAGATACCGGGGTGTGTCATGAGGTCGTCAGGCCCAACTCTCACCCCATTCCATGTGTAAACAGGTTGTCATACTACAGTAAAGGAGAATGGGATGAGAGTTAGGTCTGACTACCCCATGGCACACCCCAGTGTCTGTCGGTCTGTGCTTTAACCCTAACTGATGCATTATCAAAGTTTTTTTGCAATGGATTTCCTTACTTTTGGAAAAAGTGTAATATAACTAGTAAATGGTATGTGTTGGTGGGGCCCCATGCTCTCACCAAGCTGCCCATTTGTGCTTAATGATATGCATCTGTGGGAGCACAGGCCCTCCAGGTCCTGCACTCCCTCTTGCACATTAAATACAGAGCCGTACAGCAGCACTATAGGACAAGGAACACTTGTAGCACTGATCTGGCAATATCTCATCAACCATAGCAGCTATAATAATCATGACAGTGAAACCTGCATGTGAGATAAGTCAATGAAATCCATATCTTGCATCATTTACAAGATATGGGCACTGAAAAGTGCTGAAAAGGCACCATTGGAACATGTTTTTTGCCAATATCTCCTTAACCATAGCAAGTAGGAAAAAAAATTCTACTGCGGGTGCAATCTATGATTTCCAAACTTGTTGCTACAGCTAAGCTCACCTAAAGGTGAGCTAAGCTACAGGTAGCAAAAAATCTATATCTCGTTTTGTTTTCGAGAAACGGGTGCCAAAAGTCACTATGGGTGCTGCAATGTTATCTTATGGGAAAAATCAAAACTTGTGATAGCATATCTACAGAACTGATTAACTTTTCAACACCTAAATAGCAGAATTCACATCTCTGGGGCATCCCCTTAGTACCCTGAGCATTTCAAGTCAAAAGACCAAACAGTTTATTTACAGTGCAGTGACTAAGTTTTTAAAATCCTAGTTTGCAGGGTAGCAAAATCCCTCACTGTGAGATCAATCCCCATTTGCAAGCTGTCAAAATTGCTGTCCACGAGAAATCCTTGACCATCAGATTTTGGCCATCTGGTCCCTAAGTGACGGTCAAGGATTTTGCTACCTCACGAAAGGGGATTGCTCGTGGACTGGGAGTTTGTCAGCTCATGGACTAGGATTTTGTCAGTTCATGAAAAGGGATTCAAAAATCTCCTTTTCATATGCTGACAAAATCCCAGTCTGTGAGCCAATCCTCTTTTGTTAGGCAGTAAAATCCTTGACCATTAGTCAATCCTCATCTGCTAGAAGGGTCATCAGGTCCCTAAGTCATAGTCAAAGATTTTGCTACCTCACAAAAGGGGATCAGTTTGCGGACTGGGATTTTGTTAGCTCTCGAAAGAGGATTGGAAACAAGTCATGAAAGAAGAATTTCAAAATTTTGAAATGGCGGTTTTTGGCCAAAATGAAGCAAACCAAAGGTGTAGGTTTGTAGAGGGCATCACCCTGAACAAAACCCATGCCTTATTGCAACAAGAAGTCACCTGTGGAGGAAGCTACAACATTTTGTTTGGGGGGGGGATGAAAACAAGATGGTGGCTTGTGGACAAGGAATTTTTCCTCACAGTCTAGGATTTTTTAAATCCCCTTTTGTGAACTGATAAAATACTTGACCATGAGCCCAAGCCCCTTTCACAAAACATACATATAAGTCTTGGAGTGACCTGAGCATGTTTAGAACCCCAAATAAAAAATTAAATAAATTTGGAACAGATTAATATTTTTTAACCAAACCAGTACTGGATTGTTCATTGACCCAAACTCTGCTTATGTTCCAAATTTCAGACCAAAGTACCAAACGGTGTGGTAGTAGCATGATGGGCAAAACACATGACAAGAGTGGTGAAAAATGCATTTTTCAGCACTTTGCTGTGCAGAAACTGTAAGTCTGACCAAAACATGAGTTGGCAAATCAAGAGATCTACCATACCAGATTGCACATTCCAAATTTCATTCAAATCCATTGAGCAGTTGCAAAGTTATTAACGTGCACAATTTTGGGTTTAACATTAAAGTGCCTACTCAACCCTAACAATAGTGATGCTATCTCACCAATATAATATATAAATAATATATATATATATATACACACATATCATATATATATATCTCTATACAGTATGTATATATATAGATATAGTTATTACATGGATGGGAACTTTTCCCCATAGAAAAGGCCATAATTTATTTCCCTGTATTCCTGTGACTAATCTATCAATTAAAAGTATACCTGTGACTAATCTATCAATTCAAAGTATATACCTTCATTAATTAAACTTCTGTTAAATGCCACCAAAACAAAGGTCATGTTCATTACTTCGTGACATGCAGTACCATGACATGAACATATCCCAGCCATCACTACCTTACTAGGTGAGACCCTGGAAGTAGTTAAAACAATACAAATATCTCGGATCTGGATTGATAACAAACTGTTCTTCACTGCCCATATAGATGCATTCTGTAAAAGGCTAAGAGCTAGATTAGGCTTTTACTACAGAAATAAGCACTGTTTGCCATATGATATTCACAAGAGCTTGGTTCAGGCATCCTTTTTACCAGTTCTGCTGATCTTATTTATCATCGCTGTTTAGTCATCTATCTCACAAAGCTCTATGTACTCTACCATGGAGCACTTAGGTTCATAACAAATGTTGAACCTAGGACTCATCAATGCAAGTTGTATGAAACCGTAGGATGGCTCTCATTAACAAACTGAAGACCAATAAATTCATGTGTACGGGCAGACAAGATTTTCCTAAATTACCTGCCTGGATATACCACTAATTTATTCTGAACATTTCATAGCAACTACACCCAGCAGGAAAACAATTACATACTTCTAAACACTCCAGCTTGTGCCACACAGATAGGGAAGACTGCCATTAGTTGTTCCATTCCCACCCTCTGGAACTCACTGCAGTCCACCTTAAAACTATCAGTACTGATAAGTCCAAACACCTTTAAGACACTCCTTGGAAAATTATATGCTGAAATTTGTTCATGTGGCTAGTTCTTACCTAAATTATGTGTGATTATATGATGAGGTACTCAAACCCTATGTATTAGCACTCAACTTTAGTAGTGTTGTATATACTGCAGTACTAAAAGAGCTATATCGTATATAATCTGCTATGTTTCTGTTTCCTATAACTTGTATAAAATGGAAATGATATACAGGCACTGAAAGTAATTGTATTCTTCTATGAACTGAACTATGCCTTTATACCTCTATGCTCTGTAACACGTTGTTTTGTCTCTGTACACTGTCTTACCTAGGACCTCCTTGAAAATGAGCTTGCTCAATGGAGCCTTTTCCTGGTGAAATAAATCATTGAAATGAAAATAAACATTTACAGCTATATACCTATAGTAATTAAAACTGTATACCTATACTAAACAAACAATTAAAGGTATATACCTGAATTAATAAAAAGTACACACCTGCACTGCAATAAACGCTATGGGATACCACTAACACAATTAAGAGTGAGCAAGATGGCTGACAAAGCAGTTACATGAGTAAAACTTCTGACTACCTCGGATGAAAACTTAATTCCTACCTGGGTTTTTTGAGCTCCTAATGGACGCGAAGAAGAGCAAACTCGACGGTAGAGCCCTGGAGTTTGTGTCCCCGAGGTCAGTTTAATTGAATCAGTGGTTTCTTTCAGAAAAATATAGCCTGGAGTGTGGTGGTAGTGCAAGCTGCACTCAGACCTCCCCACAGGTAATTGACAAGTTACCTCCTTCTTCCTTAGCTGCAATGGACTTGGGCAAGGCGGATTCTAGAAAACAAACCATACACCAGTATCAATAGCAGATGGATCTGATTTTACAATCCTTTCCCTTAGAGACAGGAGAGTTCACACTGGAGTCTCTTGGCAGATCCTTGGATAAGTTGCTTACATGACCCTAACAGAGTGACCATAGGTTCGACGGTCTAATGAAGAAAATGGAGTTTATGCGAACAGAAATTAATTAAGTAAAACTAGATGGAGAGACAGTGAAGAAAACAGTGTTGGAACATACTAATCAAATAGCCAAGCATGATTCAAAAACTGTGACTCTGGAAGCAAATTGTACAAACCTGTTAAGAGAGAACTATAACATAAATCATAAATTGGAAAACAGTGAAAATTTGCTGCGCTATATAAACATTTGCATCTTGGGAATACCTGACAAACCTAATGCAAACTTTCATGATGTTAGAGAACTGGTAAAATACATTTTGGTTACTTATGTTCTAGAATACAACATGATGGTACTGTGACAGGGTTAGTCCCTGCCACTAAATAAAAGAAACCATCCTTTGTTTCTTTCCTCTGGTTGCAACCACTTTTCTCTCTTCTAAGGCTATCCCTGTGTTTTCTGTATGGAGGCAGGCCACCTCCTTACAGAGCCCCCCCCATCTCTATTACCCTCTTCATGCTTTATTTCTCTTTTCCTTACTCCTTTATATCATGATATGGATATAACAGATTAACTGCCTGAAGTAATGGGTAAATACAGACTACATTTCCATGGAATATTTGTTTGATTCCAGCATTGTGTTCTGGTTCTGTCCAAGAAAAAGACTAATATTTGTTTACAGCCTGCCAAATTAGTATGGGACTCTTGTCATGAATTATAATTTGAGAGTCTTACTAATACAGAGGGAGTTTGTTTTTGCTTGAACAGGGTTTCTGTGGTAAGCACTCTCCTTGCTGCAAGCATTTTCCCTGATGTAAGCATACTTCCTGCTGCAAGCATTAATCCTGCAGTACAGAATGCTGTTTTGTTCTAGTTTCACTGCACTGAGACTTGTTCCTTCTGTTTATAAGTTGCTAGATATCTGGATTTTGTCTACTAAATACAGTTCTGGGTATTTCTAGATAAAATAAAATGTATACCTTATAGAATGTACTTTACAACACTCTTAAAGCTAACTTGTTTCCAATAGTAAACAGGGTAGACTCACAGAAGAAGTTCCACTTATGGTTATGTATGGTTGAGCCAAGCCCTTTTGCAGCTGTAGGAAGTCTGTTCACTGGAAGTGCCTGCTGCATTCTGATTAGGACTATAGGGAATCAGTGGCCCTTGGTGGACTCTTTTTATAATAAGATACCTGTCACTCAATCACAGAACAACATTCTTTGAAGTAGAAAAGCTTTAGCAAAACATATTTTTATTAGCTAAACATTGTATCAGATTGTTTATATCAAGCAAAACCTTTGAGGATATATATACAAATTTTTTTTTCAAAATAAGTATGCTTTATTGGCAGGAAGAATTTTCATAGAGTGGTTACAGACCTATAGAAACCATCAATACATTACATAGCTCATCATTATTGTATGTAAGTACATAGAATGGAGAGTTACCATACATACATACATGTGCATATAATACTTATATTCAACAATTAGAGTTATATTTGCACTCTCTAGATCTCTCCTCAATATAAGAAATACAGTGTAACTATCTTCCTATCCCCCTCCCCACTATTTTTGAGTTACCTACTCCCTCCCCAAACCCCAAAGTACGCAGTGAGGGTAATTCCAACTAGCTGTTAACTCTGGATGTAATACAGACAAAAGCCTGTGAGCAATTTTAACCTTATATTAAAGAACCTGCAAAGAAAATAAGATAGCTTATATGCATCAATCACTAGATGGTTAATAGGGTACATAAGGGTGCCCATACTTTTTGAAAGTATTGCGGTTTCTTAGCCTTGTGGGCAATGGTGTTTTCCACTTGTAAGGTGAAGAGTATCTCTTTTAACCACTCTGAATATGTAGGAACACTCTGATCCAGCCAGTGCCTCATAATTACTTTCTTGGTACACAGAGATATTAGTGCCATATGTTTGCGTTGATTACCGATCAAAGATTCCCCATAGTCTCCTATTATGCATATTTCTGGGTGAAAAGCCTCTGTAAGACCTAAAAGGGGATCTAGTTTGGATTCAATGGCATTCCATAAAAGTGTAGCTTTGCTACATTCCCAAAGAATATGTAGTAGTGAGCCAGGGCATGCCTTACACCCTGAGCATAGATTGAAGGGGAGCCTCCCCATTTTATAAAGCCTAGCCGGGGTGTAGTACATGTCATGGACAATATGGAACTGTAAAATGTGAATCTGACCCACTTCACGTCTTGGTATAGATGTGCCCAGATTTGAGGCCATGGTTGAGATATTGAAGGATCTAAGGGTAGCACCTGGTCCTAGGTGTAATATGGTGTTCCTTGCAAAACCTCCATACCATCTCTTAGAAGATGGTAAAAATATGAGATGAGATGGGATGGAGGTAGGCTGGAAATAGCTGGGAGAAGTGGACCTGCTAGATTTTGCTCCCAAATTCCTGACCCAAAGTGCTGAGATAGCATGTGCTGTAATTGGAGTTATTTAAAGCAAAAAGATACAGGGAGATTAAATTGTGCACTGGCAGTCTGAAACAGCATCATTTTGTGTTCATGCAACAAATCTGTGATCCTGATTTGACTGTCCCCTGGCCAGAAATTGTGTGGTAGAGGAGATCCCCCTATTTTGAAATTGGGGTTACGCAAAATGGGTTGAGAGATGTCTCTTAGTATGGATATCTGAAAGGTGGAACATAGCTGAGCATGCACTCAAGTGTGTCCAATAGGTAATTCACTGAGATTTTGAGTTGAATTTTGGGGGGGGGGGTTATATATATAAAATTGTTTTAGGAGCTAATAAAAGAGTTTTTCATTTTGATGATGCTGTGTCATCTGATCCAGGTAGGCAGGTACATAAGTCCTACCTGAACAGGTATCTGGTAGATAGGGTCAGTATCTGCTGACCAGTGGAGAGAGAAGGTTCCTGCTGTAAGGATTATACTTGTGTTACTTTGCTTGAACACAGTTGTTTTTTTTTCCTTTGATGTTATTTTCATTTGACGTTTCTGTTATTTGGATGGTGCAAGAAGAAATTGTTTATGAAGATTAATAAACATTCCACAAGCCAACATGGGTTGTACCTTATCTGTTGATTCCTGTGTCCATCTGTATAACCCACACCGTAACAAGTGGTGTTAGAAGTGGGATTTCTACTGCCTGCTTCATCTTGCCAAGGAAGGGAGATGTTGCGGTGGGTATTACCTGATACCCGAGGCGGACATGGCAGAGGGTGGCCAGGCACCATTACTAGAAGTAAGGCAGCCCAGACAGGGGCACTGTTGCTGGCTGGTTTACCTGATGTATGCCCAAAAATTAAAAAGCAACCATTGGAGAGGGCTGAGGAGGAGCACAGTGAGCCTGGTAATGAGATGCCCTTGGAGCAGCCCCTAGAGACCGAAGACCTGGAGAAAGAGGTGGATGCTTCCTACATGGAACAAGCTCCTATGGAAGATATAGGGGAGCTATCAAAATGGCTATGTGTCTGGCAGGTTCAGCTGGATAAAGAACGAGAGATTGACCGGAGGAGACAAGATGCCAAGTGGGCAGACACCATGCGGGTGTTACAGGCCATATGAACTGAACATACAGAAAGACCACAAGGCTCAAGAGACATTAAATTGGCCTGCTTACAAGACTCTGATGATATTGAGGTGTACCTTAAGATGTTCGGGAGGGTAGCTCAAATGTGTGGGTGGCACAAAGAACAGTGGGTAGTACACCTTGCCCCTCAACTAACTGGAAGAGCCCAAGTGGTGTATATCTGTCTGGCCATACAAGATGCAGATGACTGAACTTGTGAAGAAGGAGATCTTCCGAAGGTTCGACATCAATACAGAGACCTACAGGCAACGTTTTAGGTTCCTGAAAATGCAGTCCACGGATGCCCCGAGGGAGGTTTATGCTCGTCTGAATGATCTGAGTGATAAGTGACTATAGCCAGGGACTAAAACAGTTCAACAAATAATGGAAGCCATCACAATTGAACAGTTCATTAAAATACTGCCACAAGCTGTCCAATTGTGGGTTCAAGAGCATAAGCCTGAGGGAGCAGAGAAAAAGATTGCTCTGGCAGAGGATTTCCTGGCTGCAAGACCTGCTAGAGGGAGAAATCCTGGAGGGCCTGCATCCAATCCTTCTATGAATCTGGTAAGAACTACCTTTTCTAATAATAATGCTAGACCAAATCTAGAAGCAAGAAGAGAGAAAAGGGAGAGAGTGCCTCTATCTGAGATAGTGTGCCATGGATGCCAGAAAAAGGGTCACCTAATAAGAAATTGTCTGGCAGTAAAGAGAGACTTTAGACATTTGGCCTTAGCAAACTGGGCACCCTACATTACTACTGTTAAGATGGTCCTCATAAGGTGCTTGGGCTAATAGACTCTGGAAGCCGTCAGATGCTGGTTTGAGTTGATCTAGTAGAAGGGGTTGAGAAATCAGGAGGCAGGACCATGGTCACATGCATACATGCGGACATGCATTTTTATTCAACTATGCCTGTGGATTTAACGATAAACGGAAGTACCCAAGAGTTGTCCATTGGGATTGTCCCACATTTGCCTGTCCCAGTCATTATTGGACAGGATCACCCTGACTTTTCCACCCTGATGGTAAATAATGAGATAACACCTGTTGTGGCCATAACAACCCAGTCACAAGCCAAACTAATAGACGAACAGTTGGAGAAGGTCTTTCCCTTTACAAAAGAACTACATGAAGCACCAGGTAAAGCAAGGAAAGGGAAAGTAGAGAAAAGAAAGGACAAGAAAGACTGGCACAATAAAAACATTATGGGACCTGTGAATATTAAGCCAGAGACTATAGCTCATGACAAGAAACAAGATGTATCATTAACTAGTTATTTTTCTCAGGTTGAAAAACATGTTGATGATGGGTCCCCTAGATATCTGTTGGTAAATAATATCCTGTATAGAGAGTTTACCAATCCCAGAAATAGGAATACAGTAATGCAGTTAATTGTCCCCCAGAAGTATCAAAATGACATCATACGTTTGGCTCATGATATCCCTCTGGCAGGGCATTCTGGGAGGGATACCACTCTGAATAGAATTCTGAGTAGATTCTATTGGCCGGGTATTCATGAGTGACTGGCTGAATATATCCAGAGTTGCCCAGAATGCCAGAAGGTAGCCCGAATTGGGAAGAAGGATATGGTTCCCCTCCAGAGTATACTCTTGGTTAGCCAGCCTTTTGATCGGATTGCCATGGATGTGGTAAGGCCTTTAGAAACTAGTTCTAAGGGTAATAGATTTATTCTAGTCATTTGTGACTACGCTACCAGGTATCCAGAGGCAATTCCAATGAGAACAGTAACAGCCCAAAGGGTTGCAGAAGAGCTGGCTAAGGTGTTTAGCAGAATGGGCATCCCAAGGGTGATCTTAACTGACAGGGGTACCAATTTTACTTTGGTGATGCTCACAGAACTATATAGGTTGCTGGGAATGCAAGCAGTGAGTACCTCCCCATACCATCCTCAAACGGGTGGGTTGGTGGAAAGGTTTAACCAGACGCTCAAAAAAATGCTACAGAAATTTGTTAATGAGGAGGGAAAAAATTGGAACGTATTTCTACCTTACCTCCTGTTTTCCTACAGAGAAGTACCCCAAGCTTCAACTGGTTTTTCACCCTTTTCCCTCTTGTATGGCCGAAACCTCCGTGGGCCATTAAAATTATCAAAGAACATTGGGAGGAAAATTCTCAAATAGGAAAACAGGGAGTGTTACAGTATATGACAGCCTTAAGGCAGTGCCTCAAGAAATATGTCACAATGGCCCATCATACATTACTGGACAAGCAAGTCCAACAGAAGGCAGAGTATGATAAAGGGGTAGGACATAAACAATTCTCCAAAGGAGATCAGGTATTACTCCTTCTACCTGCCAGTGAGAACAAGCTTTTGATGAAATGGCAAGGCCCTAACAAAATTATTAGACAGGTAGGACCGGTAACATATGAGGTCTACCTGCCTAATAGGAGGTGCAGTAAGCAAGTATATCATGCCAATCTGCTAAAATTGTGGCATGAGAGACCAGAATACTCTAGGCTGAGCTGTTATGTTCAGACAGAAACTCAGGAGTTTGAACTAGATGTAGCATATAGGAGATTAGAATGCACTGGTCAGATTTAGGAAGTAAAAATTAACCCTGCCTTAACGCCTCACCAACATACCCAAATGCAGCAGTTTTTAACTACCTTTACAGACACCTTTACCAATGTACCTGGTTGAGCTACCGGCATAGAGCATGACATTAGAATGATGCAGAGTACTCCATTACATCAAAAACCTTACCATCTACCTGTACACGTAAGGGATGAGGTAGTAAAAGAAGTAAGATCCATGGAACGGTTGGGGATAATTCAGCCTTCTCATAGCACCTGGTCATCACCTTTGGTTATTGTTAACAAAAAGGAAGGTGGTATCCACCTTTGCCTAGACTTTCGGAGGGTAAATGCCATCTCCCTTCTAGACAGATATCCTATGCCAAGGATAGATGACATTATTGACTGGCTGGGTAATGCTAAGTACATCTCTACACTTGATCTCACAAAGGGATACTGGCAGATACCTCTTACCTCACAGTCTCGAGAGAAAACAACATTCAGTACCCCTGTAGGGTTGTTTGAATTTATCACTATGCCCTTTGGCCTCCATGGAGCGCCGACTACCTTCCAGCGCTTCATGGACCAAATGCTTCAACCATATGCATCTTTTTGTGCTGCCTATTTGGATGATGTGGTGATGTTTAGCCCCAGTTGGGAGACCCATTTGCAGCATCTAGAGAAAATTCTGGAAGCAACCCAAAAAGCAGGACTACCCATAAACCCCACCAAATGTTGTATGGGGCAGACTGAGACCAAATACCTTGACTTTATTATCAGGAACGGGGTTATACGCCCAGAAATAAGCAAGATAGAAGCAGTCTCTACCCGTGATATACCATGGACCAAGAAACAGGTCTGTGCCTTCTTGGGGTTAGTGGGGTACTATAGACACTTTATCCCCAGATTCTCAGCAGTAGCAGGCCCTTTGACAGAACTAACTAAAAAGAGATATGCTAATAAAGTGGAGTGGACTGAGGAATGTGATGAAGCTTTCAGACAGATAAAGGCCTCCCTATGTGCATATCCAGTGTTGAGAAGCCCAGACTTCACTAAACCCTTCATTGTACAGACCGATGCATCAGGGGTTGGGTTGGGGCCGGTCCTGATGCAGGTCATAGATAATGAAGAACATCCCATTATCTATATGAGCAGAAAACTGCATGAAAGGGAGTGTAGGTATGCAACCATAGAGAAAGATTATCTTGCACTTAAATGGGAAATTGAAGCCTTTAAGTACTACCTTTGGGGGGCAGAATTTACAGTTGTTACAGATGACAACCCCCTTTGTTGGTTGCATCAGATGCGGGGAAAAAAAACCTGCATAATGAGATGGTATTTGGTCTTGCAGCCGTACCGGTTTTCAGTGTCTCATAAAAAGGGAAGTGAACATGCTAATACTGATTTCCTGTCTTGATATGGGGCAGGAATTGAAAATGCATTTGTTAATGCTGAGAAATATGTACTGATGGATAAATAAATGGTTATCTGACCTCAACTAGAATGTTCAGAGTTGAGAAAGGTCACTTGATAAAGATCCCTGGGTAATGTAGTAATGATATATTATTTTTGTTTGTATTGGCATTTTGGTGCTAATAGATTTGGGACCCTGGGATGGAGTTTCATGGAGTGGGAGGGCTGGAGCTCCCCCTCGTATGGTAAGGGGTTGGACTTAGATATATGATCAAGTAAGCGACATTTTTCCTTTAACGGATGTTATTATTCTATGTGTTGTCCCAAATGATGTTAAATATCCCAGGGTATGTTCGCTACTGACATGCTTTATGTCAGTGTGTTTTGTTGTGGGACCCTGGAATGGAACTCCTGAGAGTGGGTGGGCGGGAGTTCCACCCCCTCTGGGGTAGCTGGAGGGGGATACTGTTGAAACACCTTCCCTCCTTTCGAGGGGGGGGGGGTAAATGTGACATGGTTAGTCCCTGCCACTAAACAAAAGTACCCATCCTTTATTTCTTTCTTTGGTTGCAACCACTTTTCTCCCCTCTTCTAAGGCTATCCCTGTGTTTTCTGTATGGAGGCAGGCCACCTCCTTACACACCCCCCCATCTCTATTACCCTCTTCATGCTTTATTTCTCTTTTTCCTTGGGTACTTTTTTATATCATGATATGGCTATAACAGATTAACTGCCTGAAGTAATGGATAAATACAGACTCCATTTCCCTGGAATATTTGTTTGATTCCAGCATTGTGTTCTGGTTCTGTCCAAGAAAAAGAAAGACTAATATTTGTTTACAGTCTGCCAAATTAGTATGGGACTCTTGTCATAAATTATTTGAGAGTCTTACTAAGATAGAGATAGTTTGTTTTTGTTTGAACAGGGTTTCTGTGGTAAGCACTCTCCTTGCTGCAAGTGTTTTCCCTGCTGTAAGCACACTCCCTGCTGCAAGCATTAACCCTGCAGCACAGAATGCTGTTTTGTTCTAGTTCTACTGCACTGAGACTTGTTCCTTCTGTTTATAAGCTGCTAGATATCTGGGTTTTGTCTACTAAATACAGTTCTGGGTATTTCTAGATAAAATAAAATGTATACCTTATAGAATGTACTTTACAACACTCTTAAAGCTAACTTGTTTCCAATAGTAAACAGGGTAGACTCACAGAAGAAGTTCCTTCTATGGTTATGTATGGTTGAGCCAAGCCCTTTTGCAGCTGTAGGAGGTCTGTTCACTGGGAGTGCCTACTGCATTCTGATTATCACTATAGGGAATCAGCGGCCCATGGTGGACTCTTTTTATAATAAGATACCTGTCACTTAATCATAGGAGAACATTCTTTGAAGTAGAAAAGCTTTAGCAAAATGTATTTTTACTAGCTAAACATTGTATCAGATTGTTATATCAAGCAAAACCTTTGAGGATATATATATAAAATTGTTTTAGGAGCTAATAAAAGAGTTTTTCATTTTGATGATGCTGTGTCACCTGGTCCAGGTAGGCAGGTACATAAGTCCAACCTGAACAGGTATCTGGTAGATAGGGTCAGTATCTGCTGCTGACCAGTGGAGAGAGAAGGTTCCTGCTGTAAGGACTATATTTGTGTTAATTTGCTTGAACACAGTTGTTTGTTTTTTTTCCTTTTGATGTTATTTTAATTTGACTTTACTGTTATTTGGACAGTGCAAGAAGAAATTGTTTATGAAGATTAATAAACATCCCACAAGCCAATGTGGGTTGCACCTTATCTGTTGACTCCTGTGTCCATCTGTAGAACCCACACCATAACAGGCACCAAAAATCAAAAAGACTGTGCAGTCTAATTGGCAAATTTTACAAAACTGAAAGCATTCCAGGTCTGTTTCAAGAACCCACCAGAATCACTTTCAGTAGAGGGAGTAATTTAAAGGCTCTACTCACTCAGTTATCTTATACTGAAAGAACTACTCACCCAAATTGGTAACCCCCACTTCCGAAAGGATTTTTTAGGTGTGGACACTGTGCTATCTGTGCCCAAAATATTCCTGGTAATTAATGTTTTTGAAGTAACATACCTTAACATTAAAGTGTCTATTAATGAATTCATAACATGCCAAATTCACTTTGTTGTGTACTTATTAATTTGCCCCTGCCCATATACTTATGTGGGAGAGATTGATTCTTTCGTTCAATGAAAGAGCCCTTGAGTACCTAAGGGACATTCATAATGGCAACATATGGATACTGGTAGACAGACATTTTTATAAAGTCCATCAACATAATCAGAATTTGGCAAAAGTAGCTGAGATTAAACATGTCCTGCCCAGGATTCAGAGTGGGAACAGGACACAGATCCTCTTACAAAAAGAATCCTGTTGGATTTTCAAGTTAAGATCACTACAACTGACAGAACTGAATGACTGAATGAGGGAACTGACTATGCTGCATTTCTTTAGAAAATGTAGGCACCCTTCAGATTATTCTGTTATAAATAGACTTTGTTCATTACATTGTACTAATTTAATATATTGTTCATATGTTTTACATACGTCATTCTATTTCATTGGAGCCTAAAACATTTAATTATAGTAGCATTGCAGATCAGTTAGTTCAGAAAACTGAACTGTTATTCTTTAATAACAAATTTGTAGATTTGCCTATTTGTAATTTAGCAAGAACCATGAATTTCTGAGTTTTGAATGCAGTGAGATATTCTCTGGTGTCTAGTGGCACCCCCCTACACACACACACACACACACACACACACACAGTCCCATTGCTGGCAAAACCCGAAAGGAAGAAAATAGTCCTTCAATGTTTTTTTTATTTCACAAAACCTGTAAAAAAAGAAAACGGTCCCATGCCGATCAGCCCCCCCACCTCCACCTCCCACTCAGTACCCACCTCCCACACACCCTAGTACACCCCCACACTCACCTGAACAGGTCCCAAGTTCAAGATTCACTTTCCAGTTGAAGATACATCTTCCTGCTGGAACCGGCGACTGCAATATGAGAAACCAAGGAAAATGCGGTTCAATGTATTTCAATGGGGTTTCAACTTTTATGCATAACTTTGCCATTTTTTAACCTTTTGACCCCACATTTTCAGCATGTTCTTTTCGGGACCCCACCTCATGAACAATAGGAGTGTCATTATGCAACTTCACCAAAAAGGTGACTTTGCAGACCCAGAATCTTTACTGGAGAAGTTGATATGGTACTATTAGCTAGTTGGGTTACAGGACATGCTTGATCTATAGGGAACAAAGGCATTCCTATGCTTTTTTCATAATTCAGCTTTGCACTAGAAATAGTTTCAAAATCTGAGATTGTAGAGATAATCTCTGAACTCCTTGCCTCTGCCGTAGTGCAGATACAAAGATCATCCGCATGAGCACTTACTGTTGGTGCCTGTTGTTGGGTCTGTAAAGTTAATCTAGGTATATTAGGATGTTTCAGAATCTTCCTCAGGAAGGGGTCTATGTGGAATACATATAAAATGGGGCTCAAGGGACAACCTTGGTGAATCCCTTTCCCCCACTTCAAAAGAGCATAAAAGTTCGGCCTGGAGCAATATCTGTTAGTCGTTTTACTTCAAAATGAAAACCCCGAAATAAAATTCCAACCCCATCGCATAAATCATCACCTTGTGACTAGAATGAAGGTCCTACTGGCCATGCTTGTTTCACTTGATTTACTTCATGATTTGCTTTAAGCCGTGTAGCTTGAATAAAAATGACATTGTTTGGCAAATCCCTTAGAAATTGCAAAGTGGTCAATCTTTTTTTATATGACTTGATGCTGCACACATTCAGCATTACAGGTGCAATTTTTTGACCACCCTGCATTTCAGAGGATTAAAAGGTACTTAAGTGATAGCTCCAGAGGTTTTCGTACTTCTTCTGACCTTTTTTTCAAAGAAGTATCTGTTTGTGAATCTGAAGAACAATCCATCCATGAAGAAGCTACTGATAACGAATCAGAATCCTCCCCATCCTCCTCAGTGTCCCCCCACTGCCTTCTTTTAGTTAAGGCCTGATATCTATTTTGAGTAACATCATACTGTTTTGGGGGTGTTACTTCAGCCTTTCTCTTCCCCCTTCCCTTTCTTGAGGGTTTTATGACTTCTAAAGATGTTTGTAGGGGGAAGGGGCATTGCCTGAACTGTCAGATTAACACTTGATTCAGGTGGATCTTGGTTTCCTAGGGAAAGTTCAGGTGAACCTGTGTTTAAACCAGTTGTTAAAGTGGGGTTAACAATAGAAGAAACTGAAATATTTGTAAAGAAGGTTTGAAGGTTTTGTACTGGGGCTGCACTTTCTTCTGGGAGGGATTTAGCATGTAAGACATGATTTTGTGTGACAGTCATAATTTGTTCTTGATCTTGTGGGACATGATCAAGTCTGTTATAATCTGCCCAAGGGCATCGCCTGTAGGAATGTCCTGACTCATCACATAGATTGCATTTAAAAGGGTTTGGGCAACCCAGACTAACATAATCATATTCTAGACAAAGATTGCACTTAGGTTTATCACAGACCGAACTCAAATGTGTCCTGGCACCACTCTTATGACAAGTTTTTGGCAACTGGAATAAAAACATAACCCTCTGTCCCTACTGATATGGTAAGGCAAGGCAAGGCAAAATTTATTTAAGAGACACCCAATCCCGGAGGCTCTAGGCAACATACAAACAGGCAAAACACGCATATCAAAACAAATCAAATAATCAAGAAAATAAGTATAAACATATAAATAATTAAATCCTCATAAAAACAGTTCCCATAAATAATAAACATCAGATTACCACTATTATGATCAGATTTATAGATTGAAGGCCTGGGCAAATAGGAGGGCCTTAAGGCAGGCCTTGAATACCTCCAAAGTGGGGGCCCCCTTAAACCCGAGGGGCAGCGAATTCCACAGGACGGGGGCGGCGACACTAAAAGCCCTGTCACCAGCTGATTTCAACTTCATCCTGGGAATCGCTAGGGGACCTCCACAGGAGGAATGGAGGGGGTGAACTGAGAGATCAGGTACAAGAAGATCTAACAGATAACCAGGGCCCAGACTGTGTAGGGCATTATAGGTGAGAGGACCCACCTTAAAGAGGATCCTCCACCTGACTGACAGACAGTGCAGCTCATGCAACACCAGTGTAATATGGCAACATTTTGGCTGCCCAGTAAGTAACCGAGCAGCTGCATTCTGCATTAGCTGCAGTCTGAGGAGAGATCCTCCCATGACCCCAAGGTACAGCGCACTACAGTAGTCAAGCCATGATGTAACTAAGGCATGCATCAAAGTGGGGAGGTCCAGAGGCGGAACAACAGGCTTCATGCTGGCAACATTTCTAAGATGGAAAAAACAGGAGCAGACGGTGGAAGATATATGTGCCTCCATCATCAAACTCCTATCCAGAATGACACCAAGATTTCGCACTCTAGAGGGTGCCTTCAATGGAACAGATCCCGAAACAAGTCCAGTCTCTGATCCAGAGGCCATCCTATCATGCACTCTGTTCGACTCCACCACCAGTACCTTCGTCTTATTGGGGTTCAGTCACAACCAGCTAGAGGCCATCCAGTCATTGATCTCAGCAAGGCAGCTGTTTAGCACATCAACCACGCTGGATATTCCTGGGGCAAAGGATAAATATAGCTGGGTATCATCAGCATAGCAATGAAAACCCAAGCCATACTTCCTAATGATCCCTCCCAGGGGTAGCATGTACACTGAGAATAACACTGGGGCTAATGCTGACCCCTGAGGTACTCTGCAAGATAGGGGGCCTAGGGGTGGAGGAGAAATTTCCCATCACAACCCGTTGCCCCTGTTGGTTAAAAAAGACTCAAGCCAGTGGATGATAATGCCGGTGAGTCTGCAAAGTTCCCTGAGGCGGTCAAGCAACACACAATGGTCCACAGTGTCGACTGCTGAAGAGAGATCAAGGAGAACAAGAATTGTCTTTTCTCCTTGATCTCTAGCCCTGAGGACATCATTCTGCACCCAGACAAGTGTGGTTTCTGTGCTATGCCTCACCCAAAAACCTGACTGGAAGTGTTCAAGCAACTCATGGGTCACAAGGTGCTCCTCCAACCAAAGCACCACTACCTTCTCCACAATCTTTTCCAAAAAGGGAAGGTTGGAGATAGGTCAATAATTTGCCCTAACCTCTGGGTCCAAAGATGGTTTCTTTAGGAGTGGTCTCACCAATGTCTTCTTCAAGGCATCAGGGAAGACCCCCTCAGATAAGGAAAACCGGACAATCAGAGCAAACGCCGGGCCAATGGTGTCGATGCATCTCATCAAGAAATGCATTGGCACCAGATTCAGTTCACAAAAAGTGTGCCTCAGATTAGTCGCTACCCCACTGACCTCACTTACCTCCACTGGTCTAAACTTCCCCCAACTAGGTGGAACACTCAGAACACTTCGGGTGACCACTGCCAGCTGTAGAATTGCTGACTGTGGGAACTCCCTGCCAGATACTGGACATTGTCTGAGAAGAACCAAGCAAACTCTTCACATTTAGCATTAGAAAAAACCTTCTTTGACTGTAGACAGGCTGGATGAAGTAGTCTGTCCACAGTTCAAAAGAGTATAACTGGTCATTTCTTCCCAGCAGCAATCTCCCTGGACAGGAACACTGCCTTCTTATGGTTGATTGCCCCCTGGTATGCATTATAATGTACAAGCGGGGCCAGTTTGTCCTCCTCCAGGCCGGACCTACTCCAGCAGCGCTCCTACCTCCGACTCTTTCTCTTCATCTGCCCGAGGTCCCCATCAAACCATGGGACCTCAGGTAGAAGGATTTGGGTCATATATGGACAGGTGTGAGGGAGTCAATGGCGTCAGATAGCACTCTATTATAAGAGCCCACCATGGCATCAACACCTCCAATGCATGCATCGCCCATGCCAGATAGATCAGCTGCTGCCAAAAAGCCCTCCGGTGTCAATCCCCGCAAAGGACGACAGCTCATCATCTCTGTAGGGAAGGGCATCTGGTGGGAGCCCTGAACATGAACTGCACTGTGCAGTGACCGGACCAAACCACCCGATCAATCTTGAGATCATTTATCTCAAACTCCAGTGAGAACACCAGGTCCAATGTGTGCCCACCCTAGTGTGTCAAGGCAGAAACAAGTTGTGACAGGCCCAGCAATGACATAATCTGGAGGAAGTTATGACCAAGCTGAGAGGATATGGAAACTGCCTGGCAGATGTGTGATTCCTGCATCAGTTTGCTTAAGTTGGACCTTTACCCCCCCATCCACACATGGTCATCATCTAGTATGGGATTTGAGTGGTTAAGGATATCACAACGCTGCCTAAGCCAATATTGTACATCTGCTATGCTTTCCCCATCATTTTGAAAAAGCAGAGTAATAGTTTTAACAGTTAGTTTGGTTAATATAATTAGGTAAAAAGGGGATCACAGAGGGGTATCTTTAACAATTGAATATTTCTGCCAGACATTTTCCAATATAGCCACATTTTTAAAACTGATGTCATAAATTGTCTCTCCTTTAACATGGATAAAATTAAAAAGTTCCTGAACTCTAATACCCATAGAGTATTTAAGCATGCCATGTAGTACAGTTTTCCTGTCTGGTGCATTATTTAAATCCCCATTAAACTTTAAACGGACAGCGTTTCTGCACTGAGCAGGGTCCCCCAATTTCTGAAATAAATCAGACATTCTAAAAGGTCTTTCTTGAGGAATTGAATGCTCACTGTCTCAGTCATTTGGGTCTCAAATATTCTCCGTAACCATCTGACAAGCAGGAGAAGGCTCCTGGTTCTGAAGCTCGTCAGGGTGATCACTGGTATGTTCGCAGTGTCCATGGCAACGTGGCCGTTTTGTACGAAAACATAGTCTTTGTTTGCTTGTTCCAGAACAGAATTTACTGGAATATTATCCACTTGAGTTACTGTAATTGACAGTGGGCCAGTTCTTTTTCCAGTAGAGCTACCTTTAGGTGTGCTTACTGTGTCTTGTTTAATATCTGCGGCCCACACCAGACCAGAAGAAGTCCAAGCAGCACCATCTGTCATTTTTTCCCAACCCGCGGCTCTCAGAGCTGCATCTGGACTCCAGGCAGCTTCTGACAATGATTGTTTATCTGTGCATCCTTTCCAGAGTTCTAGGACAGGCTGAGGTGAAACAGGTACCGCTCTAGATACAGAGGGTTGGGACAGTGAAACACAGGAGGGAGTTTCTTTGGTTAAGGTGAAAGCAATAGAAAATTACTCTTCTCCTGAAGAGATTAAAGATGAAACATTCCCAACAAGTTCTGCATCCTCCTGCAATTGTTTTAGCAAAACTGTTTTATGTGTTTTCATAGCATTTTGTAACAAATCTTCTTGGGATAACATACCCGATGTACCAGGCATGGTCCAATCCATAGAATGCTGCAGACCTTGTTCTGTTCCAGGTTCTAGATTCAGACCAACATTTTCTGTAGCAAGTCCATCCATATCCATAAGCATCATGCCTGAAGTAACAGAGGCCATATCCAGGTTCTTTACCACAGGTAAAGCATCCAATTCAAGACCAGAACCATCAAACAAAATGTCTCCAAAGCTCCCAACTCCTCCAGCACCTCTAGCACCTCCACCTCCTTCCTCCTGAGTGTCGGCCATCTTGGTAGAGGCCGGCAAGAGTTCCCCCTACTGCAAGAGTAGGGAATTTTTTATTGAGCATCATAAATCATACAGTAAATAGTGATACACAGAACATACAACATTCTATACAAATTCCATTCCTTTACATTTTAGAAAAAGGAAAAAAATCAATACAATTCACATCTTCACACATCAACACTTATATTATCTCATTTCTTCAGATTGTTTCTATATGTGTAAAGCTATCATCCTGTATCTAGGAGACTGACATGTTTCCATTTTTTCTTGTACACATTTGGAGAATCTGTCTTCCCTTCAAGATAGTATATTTTCTGTAATTCAATTTAAATGGAGTTTACAAGTTCTATATTCATAGTTTGTTTTTGTTGGAATATCCAGGCGCATCTGGCCTGCCAAATATAATATTTTAGAGTTGTGCCAATCAGTTGGAGTGTATCTAAATCATATTTTATCCACCATGTTCCATATAATCTCAAACCAATTTCTTTATAGTCAATTTTCTGATATAAGGGTTCCTGCCATTTCTGTACTAAAAACTTCCAAAGGCTTTGTACATATGGACACTGTAAAAATACATGTTCTTGTGTTTCTTCCTGCTGTATGCAGGTTTCCTGAAAACAATATCTTTCATTTATTTGTTTATGTTTATGTGTCCCTGTGCACACTAAGCCAGTAGATATCCCAAATGGATGTAGGAATTATCTTATTATTTATGTAAGTGACAACTTGCTGAGCCTCTTGATCTGAACACTGTGGGATCGCTAAAGGTTCATAATAGTTATTCTTCTGGATTTCTTGATACATATTTTCCTGCTAAGCATCGTAACAGTCTGTATTGTGAGATTCCATTGTTTGATTTTCTTTATGGCTTCCATCATATAGTCAGGGGTATCTGTTTGTTTTTTCTGCATTTTTGAATTTGCCTATGTGCTACTTCGCCATATATGGTTTCAGCCATTCTTTGATACAAGGTATCTAGTATTTCTCATTTGGCCTAAGAGTCATACCTATATTATACATAAGAAATATGCTATAAAAAACACAGGATTCACCATTCCACATTCCCCCTCCTGTTTTCTTCTATAGATTGTATTCCTTTTTATAGGATTTAACCTACTTCCCCGAAATCCTTGATAAAACACACTCAGCAATCTTATTTCTAACCTCTGAGGAACTGGAAATATATAGGTAACAAATAAAAATATGGGTATCAGCAAGTTTTTCTATTAATAAAACCCTCTTTAGTTTATAAATTATTTTACATTTCCGACAATTTACTTTGTTCCCATCTATATTTAGAAAGGTTTCCAATTTTTTTGCACCATTTGCTGTGCCCCATAAGTTATTCTGAAGATATTAATATCTTGATCTGCAATGGATACTCCTGCTAGACTATTTCTAGGTGGATTCTCTGTTTTACCTACAGTATATAACATCCAATACTCTTGTTCTAGTTTGTTCTTGATCCTGATGTTGCAGAAAAAGTTTCTAATGCTTGCATAATTTCTCTTTCATCTGTTCTCTGTATTGTGATAACTACATTGTCTGCATATGCTATTGCTTTCACTGTTGGGGTATGAGTGTTCAAAGAAATACCTATAATTTTATAATTCAGTGTATTACTGTTAACAAGGGGTCTAAGCCAGGTACATGTAACAGTGGGCTCAGAGGACAGCCCTGCCTCCCTCCTCTTTTAAGACTGCTACTGTGTCCTAACCATCCATTTATATAGGGCACTACCCTAGCATGACAATACAGACTTATCCGCCCTACAAATGTAGAGGGTATATTGTATACTTCTAGTACTTTAAGCAGATACTCATGGAATAATCTGTCAAAGGCTTTTTCCTGGTCAAGACTGAAAAGATATCCTAGTACTTTCCCTTGATTTCCTTCATTAAATAATTCTCTCAGCCATATCAAATTATCTTGAATTGTCCTGTTTTTTACCGAGCATGCTTGATAGGAGCTCAAAAGTTTTCCTGCTACTGTAATTAATCTTGTAATATTTTTGCCAAAATTTTGCAATCATTATTGAGGAGGCACAATGGTTTCCAGTTCTTTAAATCGGCTCTGTCTCCCTTTTTGTGTATTAAAATTAACAATGCCTCATATTGTGTTGCTGTGAGTTTTCTTTCTGTTAAAATCTGAATGTACAGTTGCACTAATATGGGTGTTAGCTGTTCTCTGATTTTTTTTTATAAAATTCCACACTTAGAGCATCTTTTACAGGTGCAGCATTATTTTTTAATTTGTCTATACTATGTAGAACTTCTGAAGTAGTTATTGGTTTATCCAAATTACATGTTTCTTCCCTAGATAATGTTGGCATATCTAACCTTTCCAGTAGATCTGTATTGTTTTGTACAATAGGGATGCAATTAAACTGATTTTTTACATAAGAGTCTATTTCTGTCATGATTTCAATGTTTTAGTCCCTATCTGCCCATCAGTTTTGTGTACTGCTTGTACAGATATTTTTTCTGTCCTTATACTACAGTCCTTAAAAGGATCAAATGTTTGTTTCTGACATTGTGTACCACATCTCATTCTTGTTATTGGGACTGAGCCCTATTATATTATAAGTCTTTCATCTGTTTCTGTATGTTTCTAATTTGTGTGCTGTAGTCTTACTTTTCAGTTTCTGTTCTGGATATTAAAGTTTGTAAATGATTTCTTAATTGTAGATAGTGTATATATTCAGAATTTGCTTTGCTTCCCGTATAATTATTTTTCAACATCCTGTGGTCTGTATATTACTGACTTTACAACTGACTTGCTGCTACTGTTAAATGCTCCAATATAAAAAGAAAATATATTCTGGTCGACAGTGATCCTCCGAAGTAAGTGTTCCCAGCAGTGGGATGTTGTCTGTTTGCATCGTTTAGCCTTGCCATTTTAATGATCTCTTTCAGGCTGTTGGTATCATTGTATAGTTTGTGCATTTGTAATCCTCTATCTTCCCTTGCTATTCTACAATTACAATCCCCTACCCAAATTACTGTGCGCGATGTGTGCAAATAGGGTTGCACATTATTAAATAAACTCACCTGTAATACCTTTGTTTGCAGGTCATAAACAGTGATCATTCTCAGTCTTTGTGTGTAATAGGTTAGATCTAAAGCCAGTGCCCTTCCATATAAAATTTCAATTAATTTTGACACTTTTAAACTTGGTGCATTAAACAATATCCCCACCCCATCACATCTATCAAGACCTGAGGACCAGAAAGATGGACCTTTTGACCAATGTCTAGTGGCCTGATTTATTTTGTACTTTGTTTTAAGTCTGGTATCTTGCAAAAGGATTGTTTGACTGTGTAACTCAGCTAGACTGGTCATTACAGGCAATAGTTTTGATATCCCTTTATACTGTTCACATTGATAGTCACTATATTCAATGTGTCTATTTAAAGCTGATGGGGGTCTTCCTCATAAAAGTGCTTTGTTCTGAGATCTTGTTCTCCTCCCCACTCCATGTGAGTTTGTTTCTGGAACCAAATCTTCCTGATCTGACATGTTATCTTTCTGAGAGGAGGCTACTGATGAGTCTCCTGAATCTCCCCCTTCAGCGTCTATGTCACCCCAATTGACTTTCCTTGGAAGAGCACTAATTCTATTCTTTTAAATTAGACCAGCCAGGTTTTTAGATTTTCTCTCCTTTTTTTGTGGATTTCATCTCTTCTTTTAATCTTTTAATTTTTCCCTTCCTTCCTTTTACTCATTGAAAATCATCTACCTGTTGTGGGTGGAGGGGGGAGGGGCATCACCTTTGGGTCATATCTGTCTTTTTCTGGAATTGTTTCTATGCTACTGTCTGACATCTGCAAGAGAACTGGGTTAGATTCTTGTTTTCTTGTTCTTTACTTAAATTTCTGTTTCGCTATCCCCCAGTGCTCTCTGTATCTCTTGTCTGCAGGTTCTTTTTGTACTGCAGCTGCATTCTGTTCCTTATTTTCTTTATTTTGCATTGCTTCCAATCACTTTTCAAATACTTCTATAGACCCTTTCTGCTGTGCTTGTGACACCAACGTTTCCGTGGATAAACATTCTCCCCTGTTATGGGATGTCCACAGACACTTTGCATAAGAGTGCCTCCTTTTTTCACATACATTATACTTGAAAGCATTTTGGCACCTGGTTGCTACATGTCCATATTCAAAACAGTAGCTACACTTAGTGCTGTCACATGCAGTACTTAAATGACCTCTGGAATCATACTTAAAACAAGTTTTGGGCTGTCCCATACAAAACAAAGAACCTCTGTCCCTGCCTAGAAAAAAGGTGCCTGGTAAATGCATAACCCCCATGTCTGTTTCCAGTAATTTGACCCTAGTTTTCCATCCACCTGTCCATATTTGCTCAGTATCTAGGCTCGGTGTAGGGGTATCTAATATTCACACCACTGCTTTAACCAGTAGAGAATGTGTGATATGTTTACCCCTTAATTTTTAAATAATACTGTTATGGTTCTTAACATAGGTTTTGTGAGTGGTACTGATAGAAGAGGGTTTCACAATGGGCTTCTACAAATTATATTATATTTTGACCAAAATCTGTCCAAACTAGCAATTGTCTTAAAGCTTATGTCAAAATTAGTGTCACCCATGTGAATCAATGCATATATTTCTGAAGGAAAAAACCTCATTGAATTTTTCAAAAGAGTTTTAGCTATATGAATTCTATCCAGTGGGGTTTTCTAGTCCCCCTTTATATACTGTATTAGTCTTACTGCATTTCTCCTAGGGGTTGGTTCACCCCAGGTGCAAACAAATCAGCAAATCTCCTGGGTGGAGCAGTTTGCTCTTGAGACTCTTACTCTTTTTATGATTCTTTCTCAGGCTTTTGTAGTAAATCATTTTTTTCCTGGTTTAGTGAATCAGGGGCCCTTGTTGAAGTGGTGGCAGTTTCTTTATCAAGTGTCCTTCCCAGGGTATGCTCCTTTAGGCCTTGTGATTTCTTTGAGCCAAACACATTCTGCTTGTAGTTTTGTACCACCGGATCCTTCCGATCTGGCTCCCAGTTTTCTGTATTAGTTTGTACCCATCCAGCTGCCATTAAGGCTCTTTCAGGTGACCAATCTCCAGTATTATCTATACTACTTTTTTTCTCAGATTTTCTAATCCCCAAAGTCTTTTTTTGTCAATTGTTTTAAAATTGGAGCAACACTTTTTCCCTCATAAGCTACAGGTATTAGCAAAGGGTTTATTTCTGACACTGTATGAGTTATGTTCTCTGTACTTATTCTCTCAGTTTTTAGATTCACTTACTGTGGATTTTTGCACTGCATCGTCTGTTTTCTCAATTTCTCCCCTTGTAATATCTACATTGTTCTTTTTTTGCAGTCTCTTTTTACTGCATTCTACTTCTGCAGCTCGCGGTAGTGCTTTCTTGCTTGTTTCAGGTGCCTCCATCTCAAGTGCAGGCTCCTTTGATGCTCCTGCATCACTGCTTGTCAGACTCAGCTGTTCAGCTGCCAGAAGTTGTAACGTCTTTTCTCCCATCTTTTCCTCCCAGCTCTACCGCCTTTGCAGTTTATGTTTTTTGTTTTATTATTGGACTTTCGATCTCCACAAGCATTTTCAGTAACTGTTGCTTTTTTTACCTCCAAGGTAGTTACTAGTTCTCCATTGTCATGTTGATCTGTGACCTGCGGTATGCCTCATCCACATTCAGCCTATGTCTTTGTAGCAGCTCCAGCTTTGAACTCCATACCTGCCTTCAGTAATTGCGAATACATTTCTCCCAAATCCATATTCTCAACTTCAGCCTCCTGCTGCAATAATACTGGGGAGGAGGTAGCTTTCCTGGCATCCTGCAAATCCATCCTCTCCAGTGGCGGCCATCTTGGCAAACAGCCAAATGGCCATGGGCTCCCCTTACCCAAGAGTAGGGGAGTATCCTCAATGTCCTGGCCAAATTTCCCCCATTCACTAAAAATATCACAAACAGCTTAATCTCTTTCAATGTCAGTTGGCATCCGTCTGTATTCCCTTCCCCCTGGAAGGCTGAAAATAGGCAGAATTGTCTAGTCCTCCTTTCCCGGTCAGCAAAAACTAAATAAAATAAAAGAAGCAAAAGATGGGAAATGTGGTGTTAGGGTTTACAAACGTAACATCCCATCCTCCGAAACCAGGCAGGAGAGCAGGTGTGGTGTGTGCCTTGGGCTTCTCAAACCTAGCATCACCCCATTCTCATAAAGTCTACACATCTGACCTTATTTACAGATGGAATGGGGTGAGTGTTAGGCTTGAGAGCCAAGGCACACCCACACCTGCTCTCCTGCCTGGTTTGGGAGGGTGGGGTGTTAGTTTTGAAACCTTAAAGCCTCATTTCCCAACTTTTGTCACTTTGACCCTAACTGAGCATTACATTTTTTTTGCACATATATATATATATATATATATATATATATATATATATATATATATACAGTATAACACACACACACACACACACAAGATTTAATTAACAATGGTTGACCCATGGGAAAAAATTAAATAAATGCAATGTTGTGGTGTAACAGTTGGTGTGGAAGCAGTTTGATTATGCTGTTAACTGGTGCAGCTGTGGTGAGTGTTGACTTAATAATACTTATTTATTTTTCTTACAAGGAGTGTGCTGTGCATATTTTAGAAATGCAGTTTAGAAATAGGAGAAAGAAATAAGTGCCCTAGTTGGTATTTGAAGCCAGGTCTACTCAGAATATCATTCCACTGCACTTACCAGCTGTCCTAACAGGATAACTGGAAACATGAGGATACTCAAGGGCACCTAATCTCAAATGTATACCCAGGCTGGATCCTCAGTTTTTCAATTGTCATGGTAGCACAGCTGGTTGGTGCAGTGGAATGGTATTCAAATCTGAGCAGACCTTGGTTAAAAATCCCAGCCAGGGCAATTGTTTCTTTTTCACACATCTAAATTCTATTTTTTATTTGTGTACTTCAAGGGGCAAGGTGGGCGAGGTGGTGTATCAGGCGAGTCTGCATGGCCAATGTACATTTGAGCTGGGAGAATACAGCTGCCATCATGCACCTCTCATCTATTCTGAAATAAACGGGGGGGGGGTGCTACTGGTATGTCTGTCTGTTTCAGATTGGATGTGGGGGAGCAGGTCTGACAGTCAGATTCAGGATATGAATCTGCTAGAATGTGTGTTGTTCAACTTATGATTTTTTTGCTTTGTAATATAAAGCATGCAATACTATGACTATGACTTGACACATCTGTTTATGATGTGCCTTATGTTTGTCATGGAACTGTTGGGGCTGTGACTCAACATTACTGTTTCCACCAAAAATGATAACGCCACTGTACTATGTCAGCACATGCCTTGTGTTACCATAGTACAGTGATGCTGTGTGTTGTGAATTCTGTGTGCCATTATATCCTTTTGAGTTCGGTGCAAATACACTATGCCATGCAGTAATGAGAATTCATGTAACCAAAGGGCCTATGTCACATATGGCCTTTGATTATATGACTTTGCAGTACCACATGGCATACAATATGTGCACAAAATTCAATGGGCTAGTTATGTCCACTGGTATCATGGTCTGGGTGGCAGTGCCACCTACACCATGGTGACAAGTGTACAGTGTACCCCTGCCATATTTGAATAGTCTTACAGGCCCAGCAAGTAAACTGGTTTCACTGTGATTGGAGATCATCAGCCGTAGATAACTTGTAACATGTTATATTTTTTCTGCAGGGTTGTCAGATTGATGCAGAGTGACAGAGAATAGCAAGTAGTCAGAGACGAGAGACCAACAGTAAACCAAGTCAGCTTATTTTGGAGTAGGTGACACATGCAAATAGATGGTATGACAGGAGAAAATCCTTCATTCAATTAGAAAAATTGATGCGAATACATGTTGAACATGAACTGAAGTATCATATTTTATTATGGCTAATAGTGTTTCTCACAAATGAGTCAAAGCCACCTGTTTCAATAACTCTCATCAATGTGAGCTGTTGCCTTATTGCTGCTCACCAGAATTCACCAGTCAGTGCAGCTGCAATGTTAAGGAACTGTGCTGTGCCATCTATACGTTATGCAGTGCTATTATTTTCCAAAAACAGACTGCTACAAGAAAATCTGCAGTCTCATGCTGCCTAAAATAGTCAGTCATGCTGCTAAGTCAAAGGAAAATATTCCATCGGGCTACCTATACTATACTGGCCACTTGGGGTGGCAGTTGTAATACTTTGCAATAACCACCTTGTCTGCAGTGTGAACTGTGCCCCTAGATGACAGGTAGAGTATAGGCATTAGTCAGGTCACTTGCCTAATGACTATACTATGCTGGTCATCAGGCTCTTTTAATTTTTCCAAATCATTCAGGTTAGACATTCACTTGCCTGCAACATGAATTGTGCTGTTTGCATAATGCCTATACAGTTTAATGGTCAGGCTTTAATTTTTTTAAATTATTCCAATTAGATATATATGCAACATGAACTATGCTGCCTGCCTAATGCCTACAGTATTATATACTGGTCAGGATATTTTAATATTTTAAATGAAAACACTAATCTGTAGAACTCCCCAACCCCCATTTGGGGCCAATTGCAACCACCCAATTAGGCATGTAAGCCTATAAACTAATTTAGTGTTAACCTGCTTATGCTAATAATTCAGGCTTTTATGTGTTCATGAATATAAACACGGATGGCACTGCACAGCATAGAATCATTTCCTATGCACAGCCGCTCACTTATATATAAGGTGATACAAGTGAGTGGCACGGTGCAGTGTTGTACATAGGGAGCAGTACCATGCATTGCCATCCTTGTTTATATTTAGCAACACATAAACCTGAATTATTACCACAAGCAGGTTAGCAAAAAGACTAGATTATAGGCTTACATGCCTACATGGGTTTTTTGGGGATGGGGGTTTCTACACATAAAATCATTCAGCAGGTAAGCTGGGTTTACCCTTGTCTGTGCGTCATGAACTGTGCTGACTGCTTAATGCCTATACTGAACTAGTCATCAGGCAGTTTTACTGTTTTAAAATCATTCACCTTAAACTTGTCTGCAACAGAACTGTGCTGGCCACCGAATGCATGTAAAACTTGAAATTTTCACTGTCAAATGATTTTCACTGAAGCAGTAATTTGCGCTAAAATTAATTTACGCTAATTAGCAGTGTTTCCATTATCGTGAATGAGGTGTTTATGACTTAGCGCTACATTTAATTTACACAGTTATGGCTGCATTTGTGCTTGTGCTAAAATTACTTTGCATGAAAATAACTAGTTTTACAGTACTATACTGGTCATCAATCTGACTATTTTAATTATTTAAAATCATTCGGCTTAGATTTTCACGTGTCTGCAACATGAACTATGCTGCCTGCTTAATACCTATACTATTATACAGTGGCCGGGCATTACCTTTATACAATTATTCAGATTAGGCATATCTGCAACATCAGCTGTGATGCCTGCCTTATGCCTATAATATTACATTCTGGTCACGGAGTATCAATTTTTTTTAAAACATTCAGCTTAACAGCATGACCCTGACCAGTACATTACATGTAGTATAGGCATTAAGCAGGCAGCACAGTTTCTGTTGCATAGAGAAGTGCTGCACTTAGTTGTCTGTGCATCATGAACTGTGCGGATTAAGTAACTCCTTTATTGTACTGGTCATCAGTCAGTTTTAATATTTTAAAATCATTCGTGTTAGACATGTCTGTAGCATGAACTGTGACACCTGCCTAATGCCTATAGTCAGGTTGTATTTTGGTCAACTGTTATAATTACATTATGCAGCTATGTTCTCCAGCCCCAGGCCTGTGGAACTTTAAAATGAAGTAGACACACCATTACCATCATGCCTATTGAAAGGCACTTGCAGTACATTTCAGTGTCTTGAAGACTAAAGTAATTACAACTTCGATCTGCAGAAACAGCCTGTCAAATAAACTGATAGCTGCTTCTATGCAGCACAAGTATGCAGCTTTACATAAATGTAACATTAAACTGCCTGAAATAGGTGGCACAGATTGTGTCATACTGCCAACTATTTATCCGGCAGTTTTAATGCTGTCTATTACCTGCTGGCTCCCCAAACATTGGTTCTCAGTCACTGTCAGTCCTGCCAGCTAATCCATGTGCATCTGTGTGATCAGCACCTTACATAACTAATTATGTTTTTCTATTAGTTTCAGAGCCAGTGACACATTTCTCATTCATCTCAACTGTGTCACCACTGTAGAAGTAAACCGTAAGATTTTGCAGACAGTCATATTCTGAAATCAGTGTTTTTTTCCTGTACAGTAGCCAAACACATCACATGTAAGAACAAAATAATTGCATTCATTTATTGGGAGTGTATTTTATCTAGGCAGCTGTGAATATTACTACATTAATCCTCAGTAGTGAGTACAAACAGTACAGGATCCAGTCAGCCATCATACCATATGCTGTCTACAGGGCCAGATTTACATGTTCATGGGCCCTATGCTCAACAGTGTCCATGGGCCCCCCAGCCAATGGTGTCACTACTACCCTCCCAATACACATACATATGGTGTCATGCAAACAGTACATAAATCCTGCCACTGAAGAACAAGAACTTAACAAAACTAAATGAATATTGACCATGGACAGACAAGAGTCTGTAGTTGATGACAGGCAGCCCCTCCCCCTGAACATTGCCAATGGTCTAGCTAGCCTTTGCTCTTTTCCATAGAATTTACACCACTTCACTTTTTTTAACTACAGGATTTTCACTTGAAAAAAGACACACTTATTTGACACTGAAGAAGCCATAAGAGGTTGGTAATGAGGAGACTAAAATCACAGTGAGTCTGGCACTCTTTTTGTCAGTGTGACCCACTTATGCTCTGTGTGATGTATTATATATTACTCACGTATTGCATTTGTCAGACTGCCACACAACACTGATTGAACCCTGACTGAGTCCAAGCAACCTTGGCTCACGCAGTTTCCTCTTGCACTGACTCCCATAGTTTCTCGGGGGTATGAGAGTAAATGCTGCCAGGTCAAAGGGCGGTATGGAAAGATTTAGAATACATGCAACTCATCTTTCTGTCACTGTCACACCAGCCATCAACAAACAGAAATTCTGACTGAAATGAAAATGATTGAACACCACTGAATATAAGGAGGATTATTCAACCCCTCCAAAAGTGGAAGGTGTTCAAAGAATTGTTATACACTAAGTGAGTGGCAGTAGCATTGTTTGCTTCAACATTTTATTATACAAAATTCTTCTTCCTTACTGTGCTGCTGTGCTGTGCACCTGCTGACCATAATGCTGCTGCTGTCAATCAAGTAGTAGTACAGTTCCCTGATTTACTTGCTCACTTGCTGTAAGTACTCAGTTTCTTGCCATCTGCTGCCAGCGCTGCAGATTGCTGTGCCTTTAGTTTACAGTGCCCAGACCAACCCAAGACACCTGACCACCACTCAGATCTGGCCCTGAGACCTCAGACAGTTGCAGCCATGTTAGTGTGTCCATTTGCCATCAGTGTTATCCAGTGGTGTGCCTTCAGTCTGCAGTGGCTGGAGCATTCCGATCCATGACATCCGCTCCTCTGCCCTCCTCATGTTACACACACTGCCTTCTTGGCTTCCTTCATTATCCACCTGCCCCGACCATGTGACTGTCGCTGTCCTCTAAAAAAAGGCAGTACAACTGTGGTGACTGATGACAATTGATTACAATGTATGGTGCTACGCTGGCTGTTGCTGTTGTTACTGAGTGATAAAATGGCAATTGGCACCAATACAGCAGCAGACCAGCAGCAAACACATCATGTGCACCAGAATGGGGGAAGAGATTAATTGGGAAAGTCCATCCTTCCACTGGTGCTATTCTCATCCATACCTGGCAGGCTCGCCAGCTCCAAGCTCATGTCATGATCATTATCTGCAGCCAACTTAGCTGCACACAGCGGCAGAAACTATAATTGTTGGATGTGAGGCATTGCCGCTTAAGCATAAACAAATAAGTCAGAATGGGCCTCCACAAATGAATGGCTCTATGCACAGGTGTAGTTGACATAACGGTAAATCCAGCCCTGTCTGTCTAACTGGAATCCATAAACCCACTACTTTGTTCTTTCTTCCACTCCATATTTTTGTCCTGAACCACCCTGCAATGCTGGAACTTGGTTCACATAAGGAAATTATTATGTTTTCACAGTATTTATGTATATATTGCTGTCTTCTGCTGTCTTCATATACAGGACTTGCCGATTGATCAACACTACTGTTTTGGGGGGGCCACTGCTACTGTATACAAGTATATAATTAGGCTTTACCTCCAAATTTTCTTCCACATGTCCACTGATGCCAGTGACACTTGCTGCATGCAACGAAGGGAAGGCATTACGTGAGGTCATAGTATTTGTCAATCCAATAATCTTCCTACTTTTACCAAATTGTCCATGCCTTAGTAATACTATGCTTGGGGCCCTTGCTGCTGTATGCATCTATTGGGTTTTGTCTCCAGTTTTCTCCCACATGTCCACTGGTGCCAGTGACACTTCATGCAAGGAAGGGACGGCATTATGTGAGGTCACAGTATTTGTCAATCTAATCGTTTTACTGTCTTCCCCAAATTATACATGCCTCAGCAGCACTGTGCTCAAGGACCCTGCTACTGTATGCATCTATTGGGTTTTGTCTTCCAGTTTTCTCCCACATGTCCACCGGTGCCAGTGACACTTGCTTCATGCAAGGAAGAGAAGGCATTATGTGAGGCCCTAGTATTTGTCAATCTAATAATTTTCATATCTTTTCCAATTTCTTTATGCCTCAACTCTGCACTGCTCAGACCCCTATAACAGTATGTGATGCAACTAATAGCATTAGTGTTCAAATATTCTGCCACAAACAGAGTAGGGTCATTTTAAATGCAGGTTGCGTACCTTTGCTTATGGTGGAGTGAGGTGGACTATATTCAAAGTGACAAGGAACCTCTGCATATCCTTATCACTGGTATATGCTGCTGTTTTTGACAGATAACTTTGCTGTCAGAGCAAGTAACAGCAGTCTAGAACTACAGCTCTTTTACTGATAAATCATTTCTATCTCAGCAGTGCCTGTTTGGATTAAGCAAACAGATACTTTATTAGAAGAAGGGATCTCATTTAAGTAAAAAAAAGAAAAGAAGAATGTCACTGTGTGTTTTCCTGAGGAAGGGGGCTGTATCAGCTTAATTTACTGAGTCAGGAGCAGAGGCTGAGGCTAATTGGGGTGTGGCTTAGGAGCTTAGCAGTACAAAAGCTGGTGTCTCCAATTACAGCTTCCTGCTGTTTTTGACAGAGAACTTTGCTGTCAAAGCAAGTAACAGCAGTCTAGAACTGCAGCTCTTTTACTGAAAAATTACTTCTATCTCAGCAGTACCTGTTTGGATTAAGCAAACAGATACTTTATTAGAAGAAGGGGGTATCATTTAAGTAAAAAAAAAAATAAAAAAAGAAGAAAGTCACTGTGTGTTTCTCTGAGGAAGGGGGAACTATAGCTCTTTTACTAATTGCCCTCCTTCCCAGCCCTCCACCCTCCCACCCAAAGCCAGTTCTACTTTTATAGGCACTGGATTGGACTGACAACAGGAACTTCCTGGTTGGCAGTAGGAAGGGAGGGTTCACTGAGACATATTAGTTTCATCAACCTTGTAGGAACCTAAAAAATAGCTCTTTCTCCCCCCTGGCTGCTGGAGGTCTGAATCCAAGCACAGAAGAAGGAGACTACTGAAGACTACAGGAAGTTCCTGTCCCAGAACAAGAAGGGTGAGAATTGTAAGGGCACATAGGCAGTAGGAAAGTAAGTGTAAAAATACATAGAGGGAGGCAACAGTAAGCATACGAAGCAACAGGAGTGGGGACACAAAATAAGTCAAGATGGGAGTGGTGCAGTGCAATGGCTATGGGGCAGCAGTGTTCTGGGAGACATTCTGGAGGCTGGGATGCTGCCCTGTTTTTAGGCACCTCTCTGGTCTGTGGGAGAAGGTTGCCCATCTCCAGGCTGACCTGGCTAGGATTTGTGAAACCTCTTCCCCCACCCAGGAACCACCAGGGCCACCACTGCTACCTCAGAGGTTGCCAAGAAAGAGGAGCGGTTGGACCAAGGTGGGCTCAGGGAGGGAGAGGGTGGTGGAACAGAGTTGCATCCCACCAGTTGTAACTCTTCACAGTTCATATGCTGTTCTGATGAAGAGGGGTTCCTCTATGGAGGCACCTGCAGTGGAGACCAAGCAGGATGCTGGGAACCTCCACAAAGGAGACCCACAGGAGGGTGACACAAGACCCCACAGGGGAAGGAAACAACTCCTGGTGGGGGATTTGATCATTAGGGGGTAGACGTGGGGGAGGAAGGGGTAGGGAGGTAAGGTGCCTGCCTGGCGCCATGGCTTGAAGGGACAGGAAGTGAATCCTCAGGATCGCAGGAGCAACTGCATGAGGGAGGGAGCTGGATGTCATTGTCCACCTTGGGACAAATGACTTGGCTGTGAATGGGATCAGAGTGGTGCAAGAGGAGTTTATAGAGTTGGGGAGGGGCCTTAGACAAGTAGCATGTATGGTTACCTTCTCGGAGGTGCTGCCTGTCTATGGTAAGGATGATGCTAAGGTATTCTGCACCATGGGATTCAATGAATGGTTGAAAAACTGGTGTGGAGCTCGGGGTTTTGGCTTCATTGGGGACTGAGGAGCCACCTGTAGGGATGCAGGCCTATACTGGCGCGGTGGTCTGCATCTGTCTGGGAGGAACCAGGATCCTAGGTGATAGGTTTAAATGCTTCATTGGCAAGCATTTAAACTAGCCAAGGGGGGAGGCACTGAAAAGGAGCAGGTAAATCCCAGCCTCCCCCCACAAAACACAGTAGTTAGTGAGGTAAACACCAAAGTAGAGAAGTCAGTAGGAAGCAGGACAGGGGTAAATGCAGAAAAAGGCAGTAAGGACAGGATTGAGGCTAAAAGGGGTAAGGCCATAAAAATAAATGGAAGGTGATGAGTACCAAAGCCCATAGTCTGTGCAACAAGCTCCCTGAACTAGTGGCCTTGATGGAAGAGGGATGCCTGGATATTGTGGCAGTCACTGAAACATGGTACACAGAGAACCATGACTGGGATGTCAACATACCAGGATACACAATCTGCAGGAGGGACAGGGTGGGTAAAAGAGGAGGAGGAGGAGCTCTCTATATAAGGGAAGGGATTAAAGCAACAGGACTAAAGAGTAAACAGGAAGTTGATGAGTCACTGTGGGTCACCCTGGAGACAGGAAATGGCACCACAATCTGCATGGGGGTTGTGTACAGACCCCCATCTTGGGGGGGAGGAAATGGACAAGGAAATGATAGAAGGCATCCTTAAAATGGCAGAAAAAGGGAAGATATTGTTGATGGGGGACCTGAATATGCCAGATGTTAACTGGAGTACCTTTGCTGCAGGCACATCCAAGAGCAGGGTCATTCTTGATGCCCTACAGGGGGCATGCCTCAGACAGCTAGTGTTGGAACCCACTCGGAGGAGGGAGCAATCTTAGACCTAGTACTCTCAAATGGGGAAGGAGAAAGGATCTCAGATTTAGAAGTGGGTAGCAATCTGGGAACAAGTGGCCACCAAACAGTGTGGTTCACAATAAACACAGCCATAGAATCAAGCCATACAAAAACAAGAGTATTGGACTTTAGGAAAGCTGACTTTGGGAAAATGAGAGAGTGCCTCAGAAAAACACTAGCAAACAGGCAAGAAGGAGGGGTGGAGGAACAATGGAGAATAATCAAAACAGCCACCGCAGAGGCAACAAGCCTTTATGTGAGGCAAATCAGCACAACAAAATGAAGGAAAAAATCACTATGGTTCTCAAAAGAGGTGGAAGGGAAGGTTAAGGAGAAAAGGATAGCATTCAGGAAATACAAGGAAACACAGAAGGAGCAGGACAGAGAACTTTATCAGTCAAAGCAGAAGGAGGCAGGGAAGGCAATCAGAATAGCAAAGGCACAAACTGAGGAAAAGATAGCCAACTCTGTTAAGAAGGGAGATAAAACCTTTTATAGGTACATTAGAGAGTGAAGAAAGACCAAGGGAGGGATACAGAGACTTAATAAAGAGGAGGGAATGTGGGCAGAGGGTGACAGTGAAAAAGCAGGAACACTGAACAAATATTTCTGCTCAGTATTCACAACAGAAGAGGAGGGGGAGGTACCTAAACCAAACAAGAGAAACACTATGAATAGGGTGGTTGATACCAATCCATTCACACAAGAAAAGGTTTTGAAAGAACTCTTGAAACTGAGGGTGGACAAAGCAATGGGGCCTGATGGGATTCACCCAAGAATTCTAAAAGAACTAAAGGTAGAACTAGCAACTCCACTGACTACTCTCTTTAACAAATTATGGGAGGATGGGGTGGTACCTGAGGACTGGAGGAGGGCAAATGTGATTCCACTTCACAAAAGTGGGAGCAGGGCAGAGGCAGGAAACTACAGACCAGTTAGTTTGATCTCAGTGGTAGGGGAAAATGATGGAATCACTCCTGAAGCAAAGAATTGTTGGGTACCTAGAGACCAGTGGGGCACAGGACCCAAGGCAGAATGGTTTCACAGCAGGAGGGTCATGTCAGATGAACCTAATAGATTTCTTTGACTGGGTGACCAAAGCAGTAGACAAGGGAGGGGCTGTGGATATGGCCTACCTAGATTTTAGCAAGGCATTTGACACAGTCTCACACAAAAGATTAATATGCAAGTTAACAAGCCTTGGAGTGGGTCCCAAGGTGGTAGCCTGGATAAAAAACTGGCTGGATAACAGGATGTGAAGGGTAATAGTAAACGGAGTCCACAGTGAAGAAAGGAGGGTAACTAGCGGGCTACCGCAGGGGTCGGTACTGGGACCAGTCCTCTTTAATGCTTTAAAAGTGACATTGGAGAGCACTTGGAAGGAAAAGTATGTCTCTTTGCAGATGACACAAAGATCTGCAACAGGGTTGATACACAAGTTGGGGTGGAAAGGATGAAAAGGGACTTGGCAAGGTTGGAGGAATGGTCAAATATATGGCAGCTCAGATTCAATGCAAAGAAGTGCAAGATAATGCATCTGGGAAACAAAAACACAGGGGAAGAGTACACAACGGGGGTGAGTTAATAACAACAACAAAAATCAAAAGAGACCTAGGAGTAATTATATCAGATGACCTAAAAGTGGGCAAGCAATGTGCGAAGGCAGTAAGGAGGGCTGGGGGATACTGGGATGCATAGGGATCAACAGTAGAAAACAGGAAGTTGTTATTCCTCCATACAGACAGTTGGTAAGACCCCATTTGGAGCCCTGCATGCAATTCTGGAGACACCATCTCCGCAAAGACACAGACAGAGTGGAGGCTGTTCAAAGGAGGGCAACCACAATGGTGCAGGGTCTGCACCAGAAGACATACGAGGAAAGACTAAAGCAGCTTAATATGCATACTCTTGAGGAAAGGGGGGGGGCATGATAGAAACTTTCAGGTATCTCAAGGGAATTAACAAAGTACAAGAGGGTAGCATCTTTCAGAAGAAGAGATGTGCAAGAACAAGGGGGCACAATTTCAAGATAGAGGGGGATGGCTCAGAGGTAACGTTAGAAAGTATTTTTTCACAGAGAGGGTTATGGATGCATGGAACAGCCTTCCTGAGGAGGTTGTGGAGTCTGGAACAGTGGGAGAATCCAAGAATGCATGGGACAGACATAAAACAATTCTAGTGGGGGGGTAGGAGGAAGTAAGCTGTGGTTTAACTAGAATCTGCAGCTTACCCATCAGGTAGGGAAATCAGCAGACTAGGTGGGCCAAGCAATCCTTATCTGCCGTCAAATTCTATGTTTCTATGTTTCTATGCGCCAGTCCACTTTAACTTACAAGTCTTCAGTCAGCTAGTGTAGCAGTAATGTATTCATAATGTCTTATTCCAGTGTCAACTATACTGCTCTATTTTCTATGTGTTAGGCAGTTATTTACAATGTTATGTTTTCTTGTTACTCTAGTACACACCAGAAAGTGATGTTTTAATCAACTGTGTGTAGAATCCACAAATAGCATCTAATTTAATATTATTCAACAGTCAGGCACTCATTTGCATTAGGCAAATAAAGGATTTTATTTCTTTACCAGGAAGAAGCCAAGCCATTCATGACATGTTAACAATGCTGTAAAGTACTATATTTAATGTGATTTTGTGAACCTGAAGTACCACTTTTGGGAGATGGTACCTCAGGTCAACAAGTCCTTTTGTGTAACTTTTAATATTTTATTTTTAGCCTTAATTTAGTGGTAAGGGATCATAGTTTGGCTCCAACAAGGTGGTCAGCTGATCCCTTCCACTTCCCAATTCATCTCCATGCCCCGCGCTCAGGCACGTTATGATATGCAGCAAAGAAGAGCATGGGGGTGTGCCCCTTTGAAATGAATGGGGCTGAATTTTCATTACTCTTTAATACATTATGATGGCCAGTTGGAGGTTAATGAAGGCCACTGCTTGACTTACGACGGCCTTGTTAGTCAAGCGGTGGCCTTCATTAATCTCCAACTTAGCATCATAATGTATTAAACAGCTATGAAAATTCAGGTCTATTCATTTCAATTGGGCACGCCCCCACCATCTGCCTAGCTGCATGTCATAACGTGCCTGAGCGTGGGGGGTGTGGAGATGAATCAGAAAGTGGAAGGGATCAGCTGACCACCTTGTTGGGGCCAAACTATGATCCCTTACCACTAAATAAAAGCTCAAAAATAAAATATTAAAAGTAACACAAAAGGACTATCAAAGACCTAAGGTACCATATCCCAAAACTAGTACCTTAGATCTGCAAGTATACAGAATAACTTTTAATTTTTCAAAACTACTTCAGCCACTGCTCAGAGGCAAGGACAAGATTATAACATCAACAACAACACTCAGCAGCACATCAGTCAAGATAATATCAATGC
Source organism: Neoceratodus forsteri (assembly GCA_016271365.2). Lineage (NCBI taxonomy): Eukaryota > Metazoa > Chordata > Ceratodontiformes > Ceratodontidae > Neoceratodus > Neoceratodus forsteri. Next base: position 592,525,709 of record CM057458.1, read on the forward strand.
AACTGTTAGCCATGTTGAGGATAATATACAGTAGAACCACAGCTAGGTACATCAGTGTTAATAGTGAAATAATCACTATTTCAATTAAGCATTAGTCAATCTCCTTATGGGATGGGTGGTTTATGATGAAAAATCTGTAGTCAAGACTATGTTTACCTTCTTTAACAGAGGCAGTTACTGATATGCAGTTGGAAACAGAGTTCACAGTACCTAAGGATCATCTAGCTAGAGAACAGTACATCAAGAAAATGCCTTTTCAGAAATGTTTAGAAAAGTACCCTCAAACAACGTTTGGCAACAGAAGAAGACCTTTTAACCAAGGATGGTTTTCTAAATATAACTATTTAGAATATAACATGTTGAGTACTTGGTATTGATACAACAAAATATGACAAAACATTCACAGTGGAAGGGTTTAGAGACTGGAAAATAGCTTTGGAGTCTGGGAGAGGTGTTTGCAAACATAGTAATAGCAAACAACATATTGAAAATGTTGAAAAATGGCAACTCCATTTGATTACTAGGCCACTAGATAAGCAGTTATCTGAACAGAGGACAAAGCAAGTGTAACCCCCCCCATAGGTGGGGGCTTACCTTGCTGTTCTCCCATGGTGCTGCTCAGTCCTCCTTCTAGTTCCACCAGTCCTGGGTCCTGTTTTGATCCTCCTTTGTGCTTCTGCCAGCCTCTGGTGTCTAAAACTATTCTGGAGACCAGAGGAGTGAGAGTAAAAGAGAAACCGCCAGTTTGGCAGTAAAAGTAGTAAAGCTACTGTGGTCATCTCACACCTTTTGCTGCACTGCAGTACTAAATATGTAAAAGCCACTCTGGTGACTCCTTTGGCATCTCTGTGTGTGCCCAGGCCCCTGTGAGTATAACAATGGTGAAGGAGGTCCAAAGGCACTTGGGTAAAATAAAATTAAATATTAAATAACAGCACTCTTAAGTGCTGTGTTTTGAAAAGGGGCACATGTTTATTTAAGAGCAGCTGTGGCTCCTGATGTAAAGGGAGCTCTGCCAGCTGCTTGAGGGGGACAGGACTATGACACTAGTGATGGACCTGAGAAGCCCCAGATTTGCTACACTCTGCCACTGGGCACCAAGGTGGAGGGGCTTCTACCAAATGCTGGGAATAAACACACTTAAAACAGTATTATTTGCCTGAAAAAATGACTTAAAATTTAGGACATTATTTGTACTGAACTACAGCAGCCATATTTGCCACCTTTGACCTGGCAGGTAGTCAACAAGAAAGCCAGGAATCCGAAAGGTTATAACCAAGGGACTTCTGGGAGAAGGCAAGGACAATGTTTTGGTGCCAGGACAGACATCCAAATAGGTGTCAAAGTAGCCTAATGCATATTATTTTTCAGATGGATAGCCTGTTTTGACCAATGGGATGCTGCCCTGATCACTTTAAACCCATAGGACTGTCTGAGTTGAGTTGAGTTCAGCTGGAGCCCCTCCGGAGGAAGCGGGGGCTCTGGCCCTTGCTCTGAGAAGATGAAGAAGGCCTACCTGGGCCTTGCACAACCACCAGCCCGGGAGGTGCACTGTGTTGCCTTCCAAAGGATGGAAGGAGCTGTTTCAGAATTAAAGAGTTTATTTGTGACTAATGGCAAGAAAGTTGCCTGAGAGTTTTCCTGCAGGAAAGGAAACCTGCTGTGATCTTCAAGAGAAGCAGAAAGCCTGCTTGGGGGTTTGCAAAGCCACCAGCCCGGGAGGTGCCCTGTGTTGTCTTCTAATGCCTGGAAGGAGCTGTCACCAGAATGAAAGTGTTGTTTGCTGACCAGTGTTAAGGCCATCATCTGAGAGTTTCCATAGAAAGAAGAAACTCTGCTCTGGTACCAGCAAGAAGTTTGGAAGTGTTCCTAGGGCTTTCACAGCCCCCAGCTAAAAGACATCAGACCTCTGCTGTTTATGTCTGAGAGAAGTTTGAAGGCTACTTGGGTGCCTGAATAGCCAGCTAGCCAAGGAAAGTCTGCCTGTTGTTTTCCAGTAGATGGAAATTGAAGTGAGAAGATTTGTTTTTTTGTTCAGGTTTGAGTGTTAAAGTGAGAAGATGTGTTCTTCTGTACAAGTTGGAGTCTTGGGGGTGAGAAGATGTGCCTTCCCATCTTCTGCTAGTTAATGTCTAAATCTGAGAGACTGTTTCCCACTAGTATTCAGTGGGAACTCAGAAGACTATCTTCTAATTGAGAAAGAGCCATTGGTGCAATTTACTGCCAGTGTTCTGAATATCAGAAAGAGAGAGGGAAAGATTGCCATCCAAGGACAGTCTGGGGAAATTGGCCAGGTGGTGTCACCACTAAGCATTGCTGATTGTCTCCCCCTGAGGGTTTATGCCTGGACATGCGGGTTGAGGCGTGTTGCTCCTGGTCCCCAGTGCTGGCCTGTTCCAGTTTGTGATGATGCATAAAGAAGACAAGCTGCAAGAGAAGCTGAAAGGTATCCAACCTGTCCAAGCTACAAGAGCCTGTTGCTGAAAAGGCCCAAGCTACAAGAGATTTAGAGAGAAGGTCCAAGCTGCAAGAGCCTTCTACTCAGCTATCCAAGTTGCCAAGTTTCTAATAAGCACCCTAGATCCTCAATCTGAAAAACACCAGCTTGTTGAGGAAGAGATTAATTCAGGGCTTGCCTTGTATCTGGGGAACTTGTATATAGTTGCTAACAAAGTTATTGAGTTTTGCTACCTAAGCAAAGATTGTAGTTTCACCAGTTAACAGTCGCTACAACCAAAGAGACTGAATTCAAATTGTTAAAGAGTTAAATTACTAAAGGGCACCAACGCCGGCCAACCAGCTGCATTGCATCAGGTCATCAACTGCTCCAACTGGGTACACAGATAGACTGAAGGAACTCCCAAGATAGACACTGGGGGGAGACTGGTACTAGTTGGGGGGTGGTAATGTTTTAGAACAATAGGCTGTCAACTATTCTGATGTACATGCTGGTGGGAGGCGGGCACTGGAGCTGGTTCTGGGTTTACAGACAAAGTGATTGATGAATATTTGCAAAATGCCAGTGTTAAAGTTGTTTATCTTCTACATCCCTTCACCCCTTTTCCTAGCCCCACCCCATGTAAATAAGTTGTTGGTTAGCCTTTTTACAAATGTCTCATGCACATATTAGTAGTAGTGAGCATAGTCAATAATTGCTAGTACTTTGAAACAAGGTTTTGGTTTGTGGTAATCCATGTGTGGGGTGACTGTAAGGGGAGGTGGGAAGGTACAGCATCCAAGGGGGTTGTACTGCTCCAATATCTGGTCCACTGTAATTTACTCTTGGTGGAGACATCACACTGTTGATTTTATCTTGGGAAAGAACTCCCTTTTCCACCAGAACAAGAGCCCAGGCCCCTCATCCTTCTTTAGGCCTGCAAGGTAGGGGTAGTAGCCCATTGGTACATGGTGCCCGGGTTACACAAAAACAGCTAAATTCAGAACATAGAGCCAATAGGTACAATGCTATCACCAGACTTGCTGACATTATTGCTACTCTGGCTTGCTTAGGAGTAACATATAGGGGCCATGATGAGAGTAAGGATTCAAAGAACAGGGGTGTGTTCAGACAAATTGCAGCTTTACTTGGACAATATGACACAGTGCTTAAAAACATGTAGCACTGGATTCTAAAAATCCAAAGGGCTGCCCAAGTTACCTGTCAGCTCAAAGTCAGAATGACTTAATCATGTGCATTGCAAGAGATGCACATAATGCAATAATTCAGGAAGTAAAACAATCTGTAGAGTTCTCAGTTTACCTTGATGCAACTCCTGATTTTTCTGAACAAGACTAGTTATCAGCAGTTTTACGATATGGTTTCCAGTGATGCCACAATTCATGAATCATTAATTCATGATATTCATGCAGAAATGGGTACTGGTGCTGCTATAGCAGATCACCTTTGTCAAACATTGAAACAATGCAGCCTTAGTATTTCAAATGTGAGGGGGAAAGGGTATCATGGCTGTGCAACAATGTCGGGGGCTTACAGTGGAGTTCAAGCCATTATTAGAGACATCTTGGGATAAAGTATATTTTGTTCACTGCTATGTACATCGCTTAAATTTGGTTGTTGTTGACACATGCAGCAAGACTGCCCAGAACTGTAATATTTTTTTTGGTGTTCTTGAACAGTTGTACACTTTCATTGAACATTCAAATAAAAAATGCAATCTGTTTCTTGTTATACAGGAAGAGTTCTTAAAAGACAATGCTTCACATAGAACACACACACTCTTAAATCACTGTGTGGAACATGCTAGTCTGGTACAATTGACAACTGTCAAGCACTGCTTGCAGCCATTGATTCTGTAATGGAAACCCTTGAAAAATTCTAGAAGATGGCACTTTTGATAGAAAGACTGCTAGCACAGCCATGGCCCTGAGAAGAGCAATAGACTTTCAATTTTGTTTCTATTTGCTATCATCTGACAAGATTGTGTCTGTTACAAATGCAGCCTCAAAATATCTTCAGCCTATCGAGTTAAGCATATCTGTTGCAGCTGAGATGAATTAAGACTGTAATGCTGAGCTAGTGGCATTGAGATCAGGTGAGAAGTTTGAGGAAATATAAAGTGCAACTGAAATGCAAGCTTCAAAAATAGATGCAGAGTATGAGGAACCACGTATTAAAAAAAGAATCCAGAAGGCTTATCAAATGTGGTACAACTAGTAAAGATAAAGTCTGCTGTGAGTTCTACTTTGCAACACTAGATCTTTGTATAAAGGGAGTAACTGACATGTTAAGCTCTGAAACACTTCTGTATCCCTCCTACGAGGTGTGCACCTGTTCTGTGCACTTTAGGTCATTTTTGGTCCAGTAATTAAATGTATTCCCCTCTGCCACCTAGGCAGGAGCCTCTGCAGGTTGGAGATCACCATTGGTGCACAGCAGTATACATTTGGGAGGTTTGGAGCCAGAGGAGGAGAGCTCCCATAGTGAGAAGGGTGTCCAGCAGGAAAACTGCAGGAGACCGGGGCCGATTGCCCACTCTCAGGAGATCTAGAGTTCTCCAAGAGTGGGTGACGAAGTAGTTTGGTGGGAGAAGTGGCAGTGGCCGTGAGCTTGATCTGTGGGGGGTGTGTCCCAGAAATGCCCCCAGCAGAGTTAGAGATGGAGCCATGGGCTGAGCAGAGAAGAGAGAGAGTTGAGAGCCAGCAGGTGCCCATGCAGAAGTGGCACAGATCATTTGCCATGCCATTAGACAGAGAGAGAGAGAGAGAAAGAGAGTGGAGGAGAGTCACCAGAGGACTGTGGGGGCTGCAGCCATGCCCAAGGGTCTGTGTAGTGAGTCTGGTGAGCCAGCAAGAAAATGGGGGTACAGTGAAAGCCAGGGCTTGCAGCCATAGCCCCAGAGTCTAAGATGCCAACCTGGATGTGGCAGCCTGGGTGGGGATGTTCACCCATAATGTTTGTGGGTTGAGTCACCTGCTTAAGCCCAACCAGTTTGTCCAAAGAAGAGAGAGAGAGAGAAGAGAGAGAGAGAGAGAGAGAGAGAGAGGGACAGCAGTAGCCAAGGAGTCTAAAGATGCCAACCCGGATGTGGAAGCTCTGGTGGTACATTTGCTCTAATACCCCTGGCTTAAGTCGCTTGTCAGGATTCAAGTTTGTGCCAAAGTATGAGAGAGGAGTAATAGCCCTACTTGAAAGGGCTTGCTCCTGGGAATCAAGAGAGCCAGAATAGAGAATGGAGCTGAAAGAGAGAGAGAGAATCACATTTTGCCTGCTGCCTACAGTTTTAACTGCCCTCTTGGCCCTGATTTAAAGCTGCCAGTATTGTAACATGGCTACCCAGCCCTTATGAAAGCTGGCCAAAGTTAGTGGAACCATAACGGCCATAATGGACTCTAGCAACACTAATGACCCCTGCGGTCAGGACTGAAAATCAGTTGTTGAAGTGTGTTACCTCCACAGAGTGCTTTGTTATAAATTAAATGGAAGCTCTGTTGTTTTACTTCTGCGTGGACATCAATCATTTGTTTTGGACTGTTTTTGGCTACTAACCAAAAGTTTATTGCAGCCCAGCACCCGAAGAAGCCTGTGTCCCTGCACAAATAAACTCTGATTAATGCCAGTCATCCCAGTAAGGAATTTCTGTGGTTTCTGCTTTGAGTGTCCCTCCCCATGGATGTTACCACCTGGCATACCCTAGACACCGGGGAGGGGGATTTTCATTTCAGTTGCTAAAACATGTTACTTGCATATCAGTATCTAGTATGCATATTGCATACTTGCAATATATGTCAAAAGCAAATTCACAGTCACAGTCTTTGACTGTACCTCAAAGGCTAAGGAATTTGAATGCCTTGCTCTAAAATTATCACTTTCCAGCAAGAAATCACTCCTTATGGCAGCATGCTACCGACCACCGTCTGGTGGCTGGACACTTCTGCCACACCTTCAAAACCTTCTTGGCTCTGCTGATACTGAATGTATTCTAATGGGGGATTTCAATCTAAATTGGAATGATGACAGCTCTAAGAAATTGAAAGATCTATGCGATGTTAATGGTCTGTTACAAATGATGACTGCTATAACCAGACCTAACAGAAAAAACCCCGAGTGCAGCACCCTCCTGGACCTTATCCTAGTAAACAAACCTCACACTATCTCACATACTGGAGTATTCTTCAATGATATAAGCAACCATTGCGCTACTGCCTGCATCAGACATCCTTCCCAAATAAAAACGGCCTCCAAATTCAAACTGAAAAGATGCCTGAAAAAGTTCTGCCAGTACACTTTCCTGAAAGATCTAAGCAACATTCGTTGGCAGGATTTCTATCTAGCCCCCACCTTTAACGAGGCATTTAACATCTTTCACAGCCTCTTACTGGAGCTAATAGACAAACACGCCCCACTAAGACTGATCAAATCAAAAATAAAACTCCTGGCTGGTTCTTCCCATCCTGAAGAAAGCACTTAGGATAGGGACTACTGTTGGAAAAAGCGAGGAAATCCCACCTGAGGTTGATTGGTTAGCATTCCGTACACTAGGAATGCTTGTACCAAGCTAATTAGGTCAGAAAAGCTAGGTACTTCCAAAAGAACTAGAAGACAATAAAAACAACTCTGCCAAATTTTGGAACATCCTCAAAGAAGTCGAAGGTCAGTCCACTGCAACACCCTTTCCAAACAAAATTGTGTCTGATGATACCACCTATATGGACAAAGCTGATATACTAGAAAAGCTTAATGATCACTTTGCCACTGCAGGGCTTGCCTTTGACACCTCACCTATCAGCAAACTTAGCCCGGCAAGAGACTACACTGTTGGCTTCACTGATAATCACAACCATAACCAACCGCATCCCACCCCCTTCAGCTGCCTCACAATTATGTTCAAGCAAGTGGAGGACCTCCTCCTTTCTCTGGATACAAAAAAGAGTGTGGGTGCAGATAATATTGACCCTTACTTCCTAAAACTTGGCCATACCTATCTGACCGCCCCCATTACACACTTATTCAACACCTCTCTGATTCAAGGTGAGCTACCTGTCTTGTGGAAAACTGCCCACATCCTACTATTATTCAAGACTGGGGATCAAAGTGATCTGAACAATTACCGGCCTATTTCTATACTCTCCATCCTCTCTATATTACTTGAAAAAATTATCAACATCCAACTTAGAGAACATTTGGATTCACAAAAGTTGCTAAACCCAGCTCAGTCCAGCTTCAGAGCCAAACACAGTACAATATCGGCTCTTGCCAAAGTAACTACAGACTGGCAAATGGTCTTGGACTCTAAAAAGCATGTATTTGCCCTCTTCCTTGATCTAAGTAAGGCCTTCGATACTGTGGATCATACCATCATGCTTACTGCACTGAGTAACATCGGACTTGATAGTTCTGTCATTAAATGGTTCACCAGCTACCTAACCGATGGGTTACAACAAGTCAAAGTCATAGGAGATCTGTCCTCACAAATATCCTTGTTATGAGGAGTCCCACAAGACTCCATCCTGGGCCCTATCCTGTTTGCAATATACATCAATAATCTGGACTCGCAGCTGGGCACAGCAAATGTGCACTTATTCGCAGATGATACTGTACTCTATACCACAAATTCATCCTTGGATCTGGCCCATGAGTACTTACAGAAAGACTTTGTCACCCTCCAATACAACCTTCTCACTCCATAAGCTCCTCTTCAATGCCAAAAAGACTAAAGCAATGATTCTCTCACCAAAGTCTACTTCCGGATGACCACATATCACACAGATCCGAACACTCTTAGATGAACCCCTTGAAGCAGTTGATACCTTTAAATTCCTAGGGTTCTATGGGGGCAATCTATGGCCCAGTGGGAGGTGATCCAGATTTTCTCATGACGTTAGTTGAAAAACTGAGTGGGTTCTTGCCCTCAATGTTAATACTGGGGGGGGGGACTGGAATATTGCTCCATCTCAAGATTTGGATAAATCCTATAGGCCACTGAAACCACTTTCCCCTTCACAGCTTGCCCCTGAGGAATTTTATGGACCTATTGGGTTTATGTGACCCATGGCATCTATTTAATTCTGCCGGACAGCTTTTTTCTTACTATTCTCAGGTTCATCGGTCATGGTCCAGAATTGATTTAATTTTGGTTAGTAATAATCTTTTGTCTGGGGTGCTGAAGTCGGGAATCGAGCCAATTGTGATTTCAGATCACTCCGTGGCATGGATCTCGGTTTCCTCAGATCCGCAGGTTCAAAGAGACACCTCCTGGAAACTAAACACTCAGCTTTTAAAAGAAGAGCGTATAGTCTCTCATATCAGATCTCTAATCTCTTCCTTCATGGAGACCAATGCAGGCTCAATTGGAAGGGAAGATTTGATTTGGTGCTCCCTTAAATGTTTCATCAGGGGGAATTTATTAAACTTGCATGCAGAAGGAAAAAGCAGAGAGAGGCTAAGATCATGTCGTTGTCGAATCAAATCAGGTTGGCGGAAAACAAGTTATCCTCCTCATCTTCCCAAATAGATTTGGAAACCCTGTTGAAACTCAGAAATGAGTATTCAGACTTGGTAAGGGATATGACAGAGTACGCTCTCCTCAAAACCAAGGCCAGTTATTTTGATCAAGGGGAGAAATCAGGTAAGATGTTGGCCCTTCGTTTGAGGGAAGTGGATGGATCGAGATGGATCCCTTCCTTATTTTCCTCTGATGGCTCACTCAAAACTTCTCCTAGGGATATCTCACAAGTTTTTGAGTTCTTTTATAGAGAGCTTTATAGCAGTGGCTCCTCCCAACCTTTTCATTTTCATATTGACCAATTTCTGGATGGCCTTTCCCTTCCCTCCCTGCTGACCCACCAAGGTGAGTCTTTGATTGTCCCCATTACTGTGGCCAAGGTAGAGGAAGTGATTAGAAAATTAGTTCTGGACAAGGCCCCGGGGCCTGATGGTTTCCCTTCCAACTTTTATAAAGTCTTCTGTAAAGAACTTGCTCCCCTCCTTCTGAAATTGTTCAATTACATGTTTACTTCCGATACTTTGGACCCCACTCTGCTAGAGGCCACTATTGTTTTGATATTGAAACCAGATAAGTCTCCGACGGACCCATCTAGTTACTGTCCAATCTCATTACTAAACTATGACATCAAAATTTTAACAAAAATTCTATCCCTTAGAATTAAACAGGTTTGGTTTAATTTGTTGAGCCCCGAACAGGTGGGGTATGTTCAAGGTAGATCCTCAGCTGACCATCTACGCACTCTTTCACATATTTTTCAGGCCGCCCAAGACTCCCAAGCTCCTATGGCTTTAGTATCATTAGATGTGGAGAAAGCCTTTGACAGAGTTCACTGGGAGTTTCTCTGGATTATACTTGGGAGAATGGGCTTCCCGGAGACTTTCATTCAATGGATTAAGTCGGTTTACAACTCTCCTACTGCTAGAATTTATTGCAATGGGGTTTTTTCTCCTCGATTCCCGTTATCTACAGGTACTCGGCAAGGGTGTCCCCTGTCGCCTTTTCTGTTTAATTTATATTTGTAACCTCTCCTTCTTAGTATTAAGAACTCACCCAAGGTTACAGGATGTTCAATTCATCAACAGTCTTTGGTTCTTTCGGCTTATGCCGATGATATTCTCTTTCATCTGGCTAACCCGGAATCATCTTTAACACACATATTGCAGATTATCGACTGGTTCGGCCAGGTGGCCAATTATAAATTGAATTTGGCTAAATCAATCATATTCCTGTTAAATGTTAACACACCCCATGTTAATTTTACCCAGTTTGGCATGAAATGGCCCCCCTCTTCCTTTAAATACTTAGGTATACACCTTACCAAGGACCCTGAAGTTTTCAGGAAGCTTAACCTGGATGATTTGTTGTCTAAAATACAACAGGACCTCCAGAGATGGTCCGCTCTCCCTTTATCTTTGTGGGGACGTATAAATATTGTCAAGATGAATGTTTTGCCTCGGGTTTTTTACCCACTTAATTTAATGAACATCTATCTCCCTATGTCCTATTTCCAACACCTTCATAGGTTTATTTCCAAGTTCATCTGGCAAGGCAAGCAGCCCAGGAAAGCCTTTTTAAAGATTAACTTACCTAAGGAGAAAGGTGGGCTTCGTCTTCCCAACTTTATGTTGTATTACTGGGCAAGTCATATGTCAAAAATGGGGAGGTGGTATGACTCCAGAGCAGATGATTACCTCCCAATTTGGTTACAACTCGAGAGAAAGATTTTAAACGAGCATGGTCTCCAGTCATTTAGAATCTTCTACTATACCTTCTCCACATCACCTCCCCTTTTACAAAGTAGTGTCATAGGTACCTCCATTAAGGTGTTGACTCAATGCTGGAACTTTTTCAGCATCTCTCTTAAGAAAGATATAACCCAGCCTCTTACTTTAAATCTAAACATTAGGATTGGCAGCCTTCCACTATCCCTAGATTGGCTTCCTCAGTTGCAGGATTGCTGTGTTGATGGCTTGTTCCTTAATAACTCTCTTTTATCCTCAGGAGATGTTATGGCTAAATACAACATCCCTCAGAAGTATATTTTTAAAGTCTTCCAGTTAAGACACCTATTGGTCTCCAGTTTTGGGTCTACTTGTACACCGTCCCAAGTTAAGCCCTTTCTAGACCAGATACAAGAATATGCAAACAAGGCCCATGGCATTTCCAAGATATACTCCTTCCTATTAGATATTAAATTTCCTAAACCCCTTACTGGCTCCAAAATTTGGTCTTCTCTTCTGCCAGATACTCCTTTAGTCTGGGGTCAGATTTGGGTAGATATGCACAGGTACCTCTCTCAAGATAGGCATAGGCTCATCCAGTATCATATATTGAATAACTTGTACTATACTCTGGTCAAGTTGGCCAAATTAGATAGATTACCTTCAACCTTTTGTACAAGGTGTGGCACAGTTGAAGGGAACCTGGTACATATTTTCTGGCATTGTGATAAGGTAGCCCCATTATGGCAATCCATCCAGTCCAATCTAGATCCCCTTTTGGGATTGGGAGACTTATTTATTATAGAAGTTTGTATTTTGGGGATGTTCTCCAATATACAGGTTTTGGATCGTAGATTTCACATGGCTTTAATTTCTATAACTGTTAAAAGACTGGTTCTCAGGCATTGGATGGACCAACTGGTTATATCGTATGCAGAATGGATTAGAGAAATATCTCTTTGCTTTAAGACTGAAAGATTAATAGCAAGTTCCTGGAACTGCTTGACCTCATTTGATCGGAAATGGGATAAATTGTATGCTGTATATTTGGACTAATGTTTATATGTGCACACCTCTGGCTGCTTTAGTTGGTATCATTTTATACTATATTCTTTGCTTTATATGGACAATATTTCAATATATGCTTTGTGTAGTAGGGTTTGTCTCTCTTTTAATAAGGCACATCCTGGGGTGGGGAGGTAAGGTGTTATAGGGATTGAGGGATCGGGAAGGGGGGACCTTTCCTTTTAGTTGTGGTTCCTTATTATTTTATTTGGATTCAATGGTACCTGTAGAATCCTGTAGTTTTGTAACCATTGTGTAATTACTGTAATTTATACTGGCTCATGCTCACAGTACTAGTTGTATTTTATCATCTTAAAAGTCAATAAAGATGTTAAATTTAAAAAAAAAATACCTAGGGTTCTGGCTGGATAACAAGCTCAACTTTCTGTGCCACTTAAATGAAACCTTGAAGAAACTAAGACAGCGATTAGGTTTATTCTATCACATTAAACACCTACTCACGTTAGAAGTCAGAATGAGACTAGTACAAACTACATTCCTACCTATACTGGACTACGCTGACTTCCTTTACAGTCATTGCCCATCAACGATGCTAAACAAACTGGACACCCTTTACCATCGGGCTTTAAGATTTATCTTAAATCTACCCCGTAGTACACATCACTGTCATCTATACCAGGTTTTGGGATGGACCTCACTCTCAACTAGAAGAAAAAGGAATGCTCTCCTCTGTTTTTTTAGAGCATTATCTGATAGCCTCCCTGCATACATCTCGAACATCTTCAAACGGGCTAAAGGTTCCTATGGCCTGAGACGCTTCTCTTAATCTGCTTCCAGATTCCTAGAGTGAAACTACAATTGGCTCAGCAGCAATCAACTTCACTTCCATCACCTTTGGAACACTATGCAAGACTCATTAAAATTATCCTCACTTCCAAGCATTTTCACATTCAAAGCTCTATTAACGGATTATCTGAAGGAATCATGCAACTGTTTCAGATGGCGATGACCCTAAGCCTCGGGTGCCACTCTCAAATCCCACGCCTAAGTATCTCATCCACCCCACATTCCTAACAACAGAAACCTAGGACCACAAGCCTAGTTCCCTTAATCCAAGATGACCCTGCCTATTCTCTACCTTTTACCTATTCTGGCCGCCCTTTTGGCTGCCTACTCTTTCATCCCAATTTCTACTCTATTCCTTAATATCTCCTTATTTTTTATCATTTAGGTATGAGCTCTTACTCAGCGGACACTATATGGGATTGTTGTCTCTTCTCATTTCAGTAAAGCTTATCATTATGTACCTTTGCATGTTAATTATGTTGACCGGTATGTATGGGCCCATATTGACCGGCACCTTCACAATGTTTTTTCTTTTTTTTTTACCGTTGTCCAACGTAATTGTAATCTTATGAAGTGTACTGTATTGTATTTATGCCCAGGACCACCTTGAAAATGAGCTTGCTCAATGGTGTTTATGCCTGGTTAAATAAAGTGATTGATTGATTGATTGATTGATATCAAATCCTTCTCTTGCAAAGCTAGACAATGTCAAACAGCTGACACCATACTGCACAGGAGACATAGATGCACATTTCGAAGAACAGAATATAAACTACTAATTCATGGACTATTCAGAGAAACAACAACACCACCAGTCACAATTGGCGAGATCTATCGATTTACCTGTAATTTTAACATGCAAAATGCATACTGTCAAATACAAACCCTCTACAGACTGATTCTCACTCTCCCTATAACATCATGCAGTAATGAAAGAAGCTTCTCAGCTTTGAAGTTCATTAAAAATTGCTGAAGAACAATAATAGGCCAAGAACATCTTGATGACATTCATTGAGATATCTAGATGGGCAAAGGACCTGGGGTGGTCACTGATGCCAGGATGAATAATTCTGAACAGTTTCAGAGAGCGGCTGCTGAGGCTAATAAAACAATTGGGTGTATCTCTAAGGGTATAACATCTAGGAGAAGGGAGGGAGGTCATTCTGCCTCTCTACAGCACCCTGGTGAGACCTCACTTGGAATATTGCGTACAGTTTTGGAGACCTTACTTAAAAACAGATGATACCCTTTTGGAGAGAGTACAGAGAGGAACTACAAGAATGATCCATGTACTGGGGGGATTGTCCTATGAAGAACAACTGCAGGAGTTGAACATGTGCTCCCTGGAGGTCAGACAGGATGGGGGATATGATAGAGGTCTTCAAGTATATGAAGGGGATAACTAGGATAGACACGGAGGGTCTTTTTACATTGAAGGGGGAGGGAAATATGAGGGGGCATAACCTTAAGTTAGTTGGAGGGAGGTACAGGGGGAAGTGAGGAAACACTATTTTACAGAGAGGGTGGTGGCACCTTGGAATGCACTACCAAAGGAACTGCTGGCAAAGGAAACAATGGAAGATTTTACTATGGGATGGGATAGATACATGGACAAAGTATAGGTTGGGTGAGGTAGAACATGGGGTGCAGGGGGAGGTGCCAGGTAGGGGACAGCACATGAAGGGGGGGGTGACAGCTGCTGAAATCTAATCAGAACCTTCATCTCGGGCAGACATGATATTCCATTGGGCCTAATCTGCTGGCAACTTTGTATGCATGTACAGTGAAGCCCTCCAGAATGAAGCGCAACAGAATTCTGCGTTGTATAATAAAATGTATAGTACGACTATGAACAATCGATATACCTGATTCTGCAACCATGTATATTATATTGCAATGCCTGCCATCCAGTGACGAAATGATATGTTTTATGAAGAAAATAACAAACTAAGCAAAGCAATACACAAAAAAAGAATATAATAAACAAATTATCAGCAGGAACAAATGCCGTGTGCCATTATTTTACTCTTCCATAACTTTTATTGTCATAGATGTCATCATATTACTATTTCTAATTCCTGCATCACACACGGCATGTGTGATGCAGGAATTAGGAATAGTAATATGACATCACAAGTTGTTTTTTTTTCTATATGAGACACTATTGACCATATCTTCTTTGTTGCTAACATTGACCTGTGATCTTACCTACAACAATGGCACAATAATTATTTTAGTTAATATTGAGAATGTGTTTGTTAAACAAATACATTCCCAAAATAATGTAAAGAATTATTGTGCCTCACTGTGTCATATATATTGAGCTGCAATTTTGCATGTTGGAGCACTGTACAACAGCCTACTAAAATGCAGCAGAAAGCACCATGAACATGTCAAGCGAAAATATTTTCTGACAGGGCAAAACAGTGCAGCTGATACAATACAAACAGTATTACTTAATACTATGTCATTTGAAAGCATCCCTCTTCTGTTGGCTTTTAGGAAGGAAGTGACGCTGATTAACTACCTGCAAAAAGTCAACAAAATGGCACTACTTGTACTGTATTTTCTAAAACTTTCTTAGAAAAAAAACAAGAGGCCATCACTCAACAATCTCACAGACAGAACAAAGACATCAAAAAATGCAACATTGCCTTTTCATTATGATGAGGTTTTCCATATTGTGAAACAGCTGCATGGCCTGCTAAAAGCCACCAAAATACACCATTTGGCTTTAGTTTAAAAAAATGTTCCTGGAGGGGATGACCCTGGACTCCCTTAGTAAAGTTGGGATTATGTGCCCCCCTAATATTTATGTTTCCATGACACCCCTGACTCCGACTTTCTTTGTCAATGCTTGCACTACAGGGGGCAGCCTGTCTTTGGGTACTGGCATTCTGAGTCCCTGGTGGAGGCAGAGGATGTTGCAGAGGATATACTGTAAATGACAGCCAGTTGCCAGATAAAGTCATGTAGGCTGCTGCTTGACCATTTTTCCACATATCTGTTGTTACATGTACTTTTTTAATAGCTCATAACTACAAGGCATTGCTTAACTTTTGGTGAAGTTCCCTATAAAGAGCTTGCACAGCCTTTCTTGTGAAATATTTCCATGATGCAGCTGGTGCCACGTGAAAACAATTTTAATCACCTCATGAAAGCCAATAGAGTCAGCAATATATAGGGATGCATGTCCAGTACAATCATTGCAGATACAGCACTATTTAAATGCTGAGCAGCTGAATGACTTTGGTCATATTTAGTTCACCATTCAAAAGTCTGATGCATACTTAACTGTCTTTGAGGTGTGACTGGCACACTGAGAAAAGCTGGAGGAAACAAAGAACTACTTTTGTTTTCAATTGGTGAGTTTTCAGAATCTGATAAAAATCTAGTAGATAAAATGGTTTGAGCTTTGCAGACCATTGCTCTGGTGTAATGAAGGGTTATGGCATATTGGCATCTCTTAGGAGGAACATCAGGTGTAGGGCTCAGGAGGTGGTGGTGCCACTGTATGTGTTTCTGGTGTACCTGCATCTGGAGTATTGTGGGCAGTTCTGGACATGGCACTATAGGAAGGACTTGAGGAGTTGGAGGAGGTCCAGAGATGTGCAACAAAGATGGTGGCTAGGATCCAGGACAGGACCTATGAGGAGAGGCTATGCGAGCTGGGCTTGTACTCATTTCAGTATAGAAGATTCAGAGGAGACATATGCCTAGTTCATAAGGCATTTGCAGACAAAGATCTTTGGGAATGTATGTGATTAAGTAAGAGGCCAGACCTAATAAGGATCAGTGGGCATCATCTCCAGTTAAGAGGTGGGCATTCAAATAGAAATCAGAGCGGGACTTGGTTTTCCTAGAGAGTTGTGTCACAATGGAGCTCATTACCCATGTCTGTAGTGTCTAGTGGCACCATGAACCAATTCAAGCAGGCACTGGATGATTATTGTGAAATTAATTGTTTTTAAGTAAAGATTTAAACTGGTGCAGGTCAAAGAAGGCTAACGCTGTAAGACCTGTTTTATACCTTATTAATCTTATAAAAGGGGTGACATAGTGGGCATATTCAAAGCCTTGCTTACTGTCCGAGGGGTTTTGTACTGGATATTAAACAATTTACCTATATCATCAGACTGTGTGCCATGTCACATTGTGATATATTCCTGGCTCACTGAAGTGGATGTATTCAGTGTCAGTGTCTTATTAAGATTGATGTGGCAATGTTGCTTGCCTGTTTTTTGCTGCTGAATGAGGCCTTACATAAGCAGCATATTGCAGACATACTGTTCTTGGGTCGAGGTGAAAAGAATCTGAAACAGAAGAGGATTCCTTTTTCATTTTTGCCCCCTATACTGCAACTTCCGAATCATTATCTGACATGTCTGTGTTAAATTCTGTATTTTACTCTTCAGTATTCTCAGTGAATAACTGAGAGTGAGGCTCACCCTTGGCAGAGAAACAGGCATAACTCCTTTGCACTTTCATTTTCACTGTGCAACAGGGTTGGATAAAACCCAGTCCCATTTGTTATGCAGAGAGAGAGTTAAAATCAAGAATCTATTCTAACCTCTCCTATTCTGTCACCAGTATTTCTATTGCCTGTCTGATTGTGCAATCAAATTTTCCTTGTGGCACCTAGGAAATGGCCACTCCGATGGTCCCACAATTTCCCCTTTATCTCCTTTTCTTCACTTGCTGTTTCTATTCTTTCTTTCTTCCCTTGTTTCTCTGTGGTTAAAAAAATGTTTGTGAATCTGTATGTGAAACTGGGATTTCTCATTTTGCAAATGAATATAATTATATTATTGAAATGTTTGTAGAAAGCTATTTGTTTTTTTCTGGCACATATGGGGTTACCCCTGAGGTGCAGTTTGACCTCCTCAGCTTGTTTGCAGAAAAATCATCAGCAAGACTAACATACTCTTCATGCTGGTCACAGGAAGATCAATGAAAAAATGCATTTTGTGAAAACCAATGGTGTCATTTACAAGAACAGCATGCATAATTTAATTGCCAGGAAAAATGCCTTTTAAAAAGAGAGCAATGTTTTGTTTAGCAATAGAGAGAGCTGGGGATTTTAAAGAAACTCTCAAATGAATTACTTACATTTGTTTGAACTGCCTGTATCTAGAGCTATCTTGCACAATTTTATATTTTATTTTATTGTTATTAGTAATAATAAAATGATACTTGCAAATGTTCCAATTTCTCCTGGTTTGGCTATGCTTTTTGACCTATGCCTCAACAACAGTTGGTATCAGACAAAATGGGATTTACACCGTTCATATTCTAAGCCAGGAGTTTTGTGTGTGGGTACTAGACCTGATGTGAGGGAAGCATAGAAGCAAGGTATGGCTCCTGTAACAGCAATCCCAGGAGTGATTATCAGAAGAATGGCAACCAAGAAAGAAGCAGAAACAAAAGTCCAAACTGTGACTGTACTGCCGGCACCAGTGATGGAAGAAAAAGAACAGGCAGGGACAAACCTGAAAGTATGTCTGCCTTCTTCAAATGGTGGGCTATACTACAAAGAGAGACAGAAACAGACAGAAAAAGAGATGCAGCATCTAGAGGCACAGAGAAGAGATGCAGTGACAGGAGCAATGATGGCTGGATGTGTTGCAAGCTATCAAAGCTGGGGGATTTGGTACAGGTCCAGCAGAGCAACAAAATACAAACAACTTAAAAAACATCACACTTACAAGGATGTGTCCTTCAGATGGTATTGGAGCCTACCTGACAACTTTTGAAAGGGTTGCTGGAGCCTGCCAATGGCCAAAACAGTAATAGGTAATCAGGCTAGTACCATGTTTGACAGGTACAGCCCAACTTGCCTACAGCAACATGGACACTGCACAGTCATAAAACTACAACACTGTGAAAAGAGACATCTTTGAAAGGTATGGCATCTCAGGAGAGACCTGCAGGCAGAAATTCTGGTCCCTGAAGTACAACTCACTCGACAATCCTGGAGAAGCCTTCATCCGACTCAGATAATTCCTCTTTAAGTGGCTCCAAGCAGACGGCAAGACAGTCCCACAGACCATTAACATATTTGTAATGCAGCAATTCATCAACATCATTCCTACAGATGTGCAGCTTTGGGTGACAAAACACTGACCACAAAGGGGAGAATAGGCTGTTTTTTGGCTGAGGACTATCAGATTGCCAAACAGATAATGCAGTAGTGAAGTATCAGCCAAGGAATGGTAAGACCCTCCTTTTCCTGATTTAATTCCAGATCAGATAAATGCTCTGTGGCCTGATATTCAAAACTTTGCCCCAGGGCTAGAAAAGCACTGCCCAGCATGCTAAATTAGCCCAGAACAAATAGCCCGCCATATTCAAAAGGAATAGCCTCGGTCCTAAACCTGCTGAATATAGCATGCAAATGAAGCTGGGAAAACTGGGTTGGGAGTGCAGTGCTAAAATAGCCTGGTAAGTAAGACAGCACTGAATATAACAAATAAGACAGCACTGAATATAGCAAGCATAGGCAGTGCAAACACCCACAGGAACACAGTACACAGGCAAGCCAGCCGTGAACTGTGGACATGCCAAGGAGTAAAGCACGGAATGTGACCCATGAACAGACAGCCGTGCAGCAGCCAGAACACAACAGAGAGACACTCAGCAGTGTTGGTGCTCAGAGCCTCCCCCATGACCCAATGGAAGTACATACCTCTGACAACCCCAAGCACCCAAGAAACACAACAGACACAGGAATGTAACAAAAGTGGAATGTATTAATGTGAAAAACAACTCCACAAGAACAGAATGAAATATGCAGAACAGAAGAAATAAACAAAAGAAACAAAGACCAAGCCAGAACTATGTACACCACACAAAATATAACCAGGAACCTGAAATCATACCACTACAGCCATAACAAAATAAAAATGGCAATGCCAAAGGGCAAGGGATACAGGAAACGGGATGGCATGAAGGGAAACTAATGTTCATTAGCTGTAGTGATGGGGGCCAGAGATACAGGCTTCAGGGGACAACATCACTCCTGCTGGTCTGAGGCATCCCTTTCCTTGGTCTGAAGCAGTGCAGCCATCCTCTGGAACTCCGAGATCATCACTGCCTGCTGTTCCACCATGATACGCTGTTGGCGGATAATCCTCCACAGCAGGTCATCTCAGCCCTCATCATCCTCCAGCCGTGTGGCCCACAGTGACCTCCAATGTGGACCTAGAGGGGAAGGGGGAGGAAGGGGAAACATGTCCAGATGGGGGAACAGGCAAACACCACAAGGAAAACCCTAGGCCAAGGACCCAGGGGTGGACAGCATGTTCCAAGTACCATGACCATGTGGCAAGGCATAGTGTAACGCCCTGCAGAACCATGCACCCACACACAAGCTGCAGCAGGACATGACAGATAAAGACCCACCTGCCACAGGACAGCAATGCATGCAAAGGCCAACTTCAGAGACTGGAATACACAGAAGAGCACAGTGTCACAATGATACCAGAAATGCAAACCCCCATAGGACAGTGTCAGCATCCCCAGACATAGTACAGCCGCTCATGGACATGCAGAATGGGACATGCTGCCCACATGAACAATGCAATGACAATGACATTATAGCACAACTGCTTGGGGAATGTCCCCAGCCATGCCACAGTGCAGGGGACAGGGACCAGTACCACAGAGCTGCATGCCATGCCCCTGGAAAGCTACACACGGCAACAACATGCTATGCCTATGCGCAGTGCACAGAGCACACCCATGCACTGGAGTCCCACAGCCCTGACCCCACCAACCACCACCAAATGGACAGAAGAATGCTGTACACAAACACCAGGGACACAACACCATGGCCTGGCCAAGTCCACAGCCCCAGCGCCCTCCCCCCGGCATGGCAGTGGAGCTACAGCCACAGACAACATAAGCACAGCACACAGTGATGCCCACAGTCCCCCTCCGGCAGTACAGCACACAGTGATGCCCACAGCCCCCTCCCCAGCAGCACAGTACACAGTGATGCCCAACCCCACCCCCAGCAGTACAGCACACAGGGATGTCCACAGTCGTCCTCCCCGGCAATACAGCACACAGTGATGCCCACAGCCCCCTCGGCAGTACAGCACACATTGATACCCACAGCACTCCCGGCAGCACAGCACATAGTAATGCCCAACCCACCCCTAGCAGGACAGTGCAGCACTGCCTGCAGACAGCCTTGAAACAGACACCCATCAAGGGCAGGCCACATACACAGGTGTACAGATGTGATGTCTGTGTGCATATCAAGGCCACAATGGCACACAGAGGAACTGTGCACAGCACAACATGCCAAACTGTATGGAAGACAGGAGTGATACTCATGCAACACGCTGTGCTTTCCACCACTACTCTCCTCCATGTGTTGCACAAGGTGTGGCACCCCTCTGTGGTCCTGCTGGTCTCTGTTGCTGTGGTCTGCATGGAGGAGTAAGAAGAACATTGTCAGTGACCCAGTGATGGCAACAGGAAGGCCCACAATTGGGCATGTAACACAGTGGTAGGATACTCCACCAGTACCACCCCCACCCCAACAACCGGCACCACATGCTGCTAGCCACACTGTATGCCAGTGTACACAGGCCCACCCCCCCCCGGGGGCTGTGTAATGCATCACTGTGGCATGGGATGCATGCCACAACATGGACAGTGGTCCACCAAGCCATACATGCCTGACCATGGACACATCAGTAGCAGTGGACAGGTCTGCATGGTAGCGCCACACCACAGTGTGGGCAATGCACAGGGCAGATGTGGGATGCACACACACACACCGCAGTGCTGTGCATATATGTGTCCCTACACACGGCCGCACACTGACACCCACAGAGACACATAGCCTGAAAGGGACACAAACCCGCACACTGCACCACACAAGCAACATGCCCTCATCATAGTACAACACCCACCTGGATCTAGCACATTCCTCTCTCACACCATGTGCCAGTATAGTTTCAGTCTATGAGCCTGGCGCCATTGCAGGTCAATGTATTGGTGGCGACACTGCTCCCTGGACCTGGTGATGCCAGTGTGTTCTGACAGCCGCCTGCCTATGGACGTCCATACCTGCCTGCATTGCCTGTCCCCCTCCAGCACCTCACCAAACAGCTGCCTATCCCTCCCCTTGGCAAGGGCAACCAGGTGGATAGTCTCCTCCTCACGCCACCTGTTGTCCCTCTGGACCACAGCCCTAACCCTCCTTGCTGCCATAATGCACAATGCTGGCCTCTAGTCTAACTGGGACACTGCTGTGTGGCACACTGCGCTACACCCTCACACCCCTGTCTCCAAAGCCACCTCCTGACAGCCAGCTCATGTAGCATGGCGCTAACTACATGCAAATGGTGCTAAATACGCTAGTGTGACACTACCTGGAAGCATTGCTACTGCACATGCATGACCCGGACGTGACCCCCATGACCCCTGCATACCGTGCATGCATTTTGGGGGTGGCGCATTGCGCAAATAGTGCCCACGCTATTCCATAAATGCGGCTACATTGCAATAGTGTGGCACTATCACAATAGTGCCAGTGCAAACAGTTTGCCTGGGGCTATTCAGTTAGAATGGTGCTAAAATCTGCCATATTCAGCCATAGTATGTTAATGAGCCTACTTGTGTAATCACAGGGCAAAAAAGACCCATCACAAGCTCATTAAGGCCTTATTTGCATAGAATAGCGCTAGGATTGCCTGGCCGAGCTACTTAATGGAAGATTGTGCTCCACTTCTGCCCCAAAACGGTACTGCAGTGTCATTTTGCAATTCATGCAGAGTGGTCTCACAATGTCTCAGGAGCAGAACACTGCTGATGCAGGTGAGGTACAGGCACTCGGTTGGGTGCACAATGATCGGACGTGTTTATGTGCAAGGCACTGTCACTGCTGTGACTGTAGGGGCTTCCATTGACCATTGGACACACAGATCAGCAGGAATGGCAGCCACCAGCCTGCAGTTATGGTATGGACAGTGACAGTGGGGTAGGCACTGTCATGGGGTCACATCACCCACACATTGTATGATACATGTGTGTGTTACTGGTACAGGGCTGCATGGTGCCCTGTGTGCATTCAACGGTGGCATTTCCACAGGGCCTGGGTATGTAGGCATCACTGCTGGGTGTGTAGGGCTCACAGCCCACCATGTCGCACACCAGAAGAGGAACATATGTGTTTGTGAGCAGCTGTACACAATGCAACCTGCTGGCTTCACTGTGCCTGTGTGTCCCATACACTGCATATAGCTGCGACACCCCCAGGCCAGTTGTGGAGCCACATGCAGTACAGACGTGTTTGGCACTGTGGCACAGTGTCACAGGCATGTCTGTTGGCCCCCTGTGCAATGGTCAGTGCTGTCCCGTGACCACCAGTGTACGGTGCAGGGGTTGCCTGTGGCATGTGCCCTGTGATGGCTGCGGGAGCCCTGCGTGTCCATGATTCATGCATTGGAAACATCCTACAGGGAATGACAATGTTGTTCACCATAGATCCTACATGACCATGGTTACGTATCCCTGTGGACTGTTTCCAGAGCCACCACACACTATGGAACCACATGTGGTGATCACATCCCTGCCAGCGTACGTGCACACAGCAATATGGGGTGGGTACATAGCATGTGTATGGTAATGTCCATGTCACAGTGTGCCATGTCAGTGGGTCAGTGAGACACACATACACATGGACAGTGGTTCTGCATGCCTCTTAACACTACCGTACCTTCTGTGTCTTACAGGTGAAGCTGATGGACAAGCATGGCTGAGAGCACATAAGTTCTCTGATGAGGAACTGAAGACACTGGTCTATGCCTACAAGTGGAGCAAGAAGCACATGAGGTATCATAAGAACACAGACACCACCATCCGACAGATGTGGGTCGAGATAACAGTGGAGGTGAATGCTGTTGATGGATGTGGCAGGTTGGTGGAGGCCGTGCGCAAGAGGTGGTGTGACCTGCTGTGCAGGGTAAAGGAGGAGGGCGCCCAATGACTCCAGAGCCTCGTGTGTACAGGTGGTGGTCCCATGCCTGTAGACCTTCATGTGGCAGACCCCATCATGGCTTTGGTGGCATCAACATTGAGATTGGTGTCCCTGGAGGGTATCGAGGATGGTGGCTGTGAGACACAGGTGGAAACCACTGTGCAAGGTAGGTAACAGTTACAGCACCACTGTGCAAAGAATGTCACACACACTGTGTCTTGGACTCTCACAGTGGTGTTGCACAGGTACCTGTTGTGTTGCAGGCCTGTTGCTTTGTCAACATGTGCAATGCTTCCAGGATGTGTGTGCACCTCTGTGCTGTGCATGCCATGTGCATTGTCCGGTGGCCATCTGGTGTGTGTGTCAACAGCACATATGCATAAGAATTGCGTATGGCATACAGATGTCGTGCTGTGGACTATGCATGTCCACAACATGTTCAGTAGCCTGTAAAAGGTGTGTCTGTGTGCACATGTGTGTGGGTGCTGCATGGCACTGCATGTGGGTCGGCTGCACTTGTGATGCCTGCCGTTGTATTGTGTGTGCACATTGGTACTACCATTCTACTTGCTGTTTCCACACAGATGGCACATACACTGTGTGATTGGGGCCATGGGCTTATCCTGGTGTTCATGCAGGGGGTTGTGGAATCGTGGACATGGTACTGGCCACTTACATGGTTCCTGTCTCTCCACAGAACAGAGAAGTGGTCAACCATGGGTCAGCTGGACAGCATCCCAGGATAAAGATGCTCAGGAGGGTACATCATGGGTTCCCAAAGATGAAGCAGGCCCATCCAGTGGCCTGAGACACATGACGTATGGACACAGATGACCCCTGTTGCCAGCTGAGTCTGATACAGATGTTGGCCTGGAGGACGCACAGGTCAAAGACCTCACACAATACCTGGTCATGGTGTACCAACTGGACTTGTCCATCACTGGGGAGGGGTCAGCATCCAGTGCTGAGCAGGCTGCATTGGACATGGCTGTGGACAGGCAACAGGGGCATGGTGCAGACACCTCTACATGGGACACGGTTGAGGACATATTGCTGGTGAGGACACTTGGTACCATTCTTGTGGGTGCACACCAGTCTGGTGTACTCCCATACCAGCCTGCCATTGTGCATGCACCACTGGTTGTGCAGGTGGACATCCATGCAGAATCACTGGACATGCATGTTGCATAGGGTGCAGCTCTGTGCCACCAGGCAACACCCCCTGGCCATACCCGTGCACGCCAGACTGACAGGGTGTAACCACCTGCCGATGACCAGGCAGGCAAGCCTGCCCGGGGTAGCAGAAGTGTGATTCAAGGCCCATGCTTCATGCCACCATTGAGGCACAGAACACTACCCAGCAGGGCCTGCATGCCTTCCGTTGTGAGGTGCGTCAGGAGCTGGCACACCTCATGGAGGCGGTGACTCCTGCCATGCTGTGCACGGAGCAGCTTGCCGAGGACTGCACGACCCATGTAGTCCACACAGTTCATTGTGGGTTTGCAGACCTTACTACGGCCGTGCATGAGCAGATGGCGGCTATCAGTGGATCCACCAGGGGTGGCTGGCGTGGTGCGAGTACCATGCAACACAGAGACTCCACCCCTTCCTGCCCTCATGCAATACGCACATGTGGTGATGTGTCTGGGTCCTCGAGTGTGGCTTCACGGTCCTCGACTGTGCACAATGTCGCACCAGCCCAATTGTGACACCACGCCATGGCTATGGACGGGTTGTGGGCATATCCTCACCACTGTCATTGCCCAATGCCTCTTCTGCTCTCAACACCCTACAGCAGACTGCCATCTACTGGGTACATGTAGGATCCATGATGGCGACGCAATTGATGTTACATCACGTGTCCATGCGATCTGTCACCTTAGCACCAGCTGGCACTGGCAGCTGCATATCCTACCATCACATTCCACATACACACACAACCCTGACATTGTCACACTGTACACACTTGGCCATGTCACCCTGCACAGTCGCACACTGCACAATTCTGAGATATACTTCCCACACATGTACACATCACTGTCTTTCTGCTGCACATCTACACCTATTTGTCACTGTGCTATTATCTTTACTGTGTGTTGCACATAATAAAGTCACATTTGTTTACATGTCTTTTGTACATTCATTATGACTCACCTTCCCATACGTGCCAGGGTTGCAATTATACCATTCCTATGTTCTAGGACCTCCAGGCCATTCGAGGATCTCTCCTCTCGAGTTGCTCCACTATCCCCTGAACCTCTGGCTCTGAATCTTTGTCTGCATGTACCTCAGGTTCAGGTGCATGTATACCATGGTTTAGCACCATGTTGTGCAACATACAACATGCTAAGAATATACAGCATACCTTCTGAGGGCTATATTGTAGTGCACCACTGGATCAGTCTAGGCAGTGGAAATGCATCTTCAATATGCCAAAGACAAGCTCTATTATGTTTCTTGTCACAGCATGTGCCTCATTATACCCCTCCTTGACCACCATTGCCAGACGTTTGACAGGGGTTAGGAGCCAGGGTCTCAGGGGATAGGCACTGTCCCCTGTGGACACATGCAGACATGTTAGCTGTTGTACCCTGTTGTCTCCCCTTGGCAGTGTCCTGCCTCTCATCTGTTGCCATGCTGACTCCCTGTCCTGCCCGCCCCTCCTCTACTGTTCCCCGGTGGTATCACAACAGTTCTGTGTGTTGTGCTGTTCCCTATGCCCCTACTCACCAACTAGGTGCCCACTGGGTATCCGTCCATCCTCAAAGACCTGGCACAGGAGTGACTGGTGCCATATGTGGGCATTGTGAGCACTGCCGGGGTACTGTGCAAGGACATTGCTGATGCACCCCATAGCATTGCACACCACCTGGCAATTGATGGTGTGTACACCCTTCTGATTTATGTACACATCAGAGCCATCACCAGGTGGTGCACAGATGACTATGTGGGTGCAGTCAATGGCACCAAGTACACCTGGTAGGTGCACAACCCGATAAAAGCACTGCATGGTTGCTCTGCACTCTTCTGTTGTGCTGGAGAATACTATGAATTTGCCAGCATGTGGCAGTAAAGCATCCAGGAACTGGATCAAGAGGCGCGAGGTGGCTGACTACAATACACCTATGGTGTCTCCGGTGGGTGTTTGAAATGACCCAGTGGCTAGTACATGCATCGCTGCGGTCACTTTTCCTCAACTATCATGGCATGGCTGCGTCTGGTGTTCAGCTGCAGCTGCTCATGCAGGAGTTTGCATAGCTGCCTCAACATGGCTCTGTTCAGTCTGTACTGGCCAGTGATGTGCTTATCTGGCAGTGTCTCAAAGGAGACTCTGTGGCGATTCATACTGTGTGCAGCGTATCTTCTCCACGGCCTGTGTTGTGGGCCATGGTGGGCCTGGTCCCTCTCCTCTTCCTCCACAACTGCCTCCATCAGGTGGTAGAGCACTGCATTGTTGGCAAGTGTCATCTTGGTTTTCTATGTCCACACCCCCCTGTGTTGTTTGACCTGTGTTAAGGACTTCCTTTCATAGGCGGTAATTAGGCCAGCGCTATGTGTGGCGCTGGGTTGGCTAGTGCTGCGCTATTCCTTTGAATATCCCCTTGTGCTGATATGCATGTCCCCACCCCTCAATTTGCCTCTTGCATACATTATACCTTTGCGCCGGTGCTATTGCGCTGCACTGGCGCTATCTCAACCTTTGAATATGGTGTTTTGGCGCTATTGTGGTACCGTTCCTGCACTTCTTGTTTATGCTTGGCACTAAGTTGTGAATATCAGGCCCCTGATTGGGTAACAAATCTGTACCCAAAGACTTTATTTGCTATAACTGTAATAAGCCAGGCCATATTGCAGGAAAGTGCCATAAAAATAAGGAGGGTAACAGTGGAGCAAATTTGTCCTTAGCAAATTAGGGCAAATATTTAACAGATGTCAAGGTGGGAGATAAGACTGTGAAGGGACTTATAGATTCAGAAAGCCGACAGACCCTGGTGCATGCTGAAGTTCTTAGAAAAGGCTGTGCAAAAGGACCAGGTACTGGGGTAATCTACATCCAGGGAAACATACAGTACTATGCCACCAACCCAGTGACTCTGAACATCAATGGAGCGTTGCACCAAATTACAGTAGAGGTAGTACCTAAGTTACCTATACCTGTAATTACTGGAAATGACTTTCCAGGATTTGTGAAGTTAATCACTGACGGAGTAAATCCTCCTGTGTCAGCAGATGTGGTAACAAGAGGGCAAGGCAAGGCAAGGCAAAGTTTATTTCTCTTGCACCCATTCCCGAAGGCTCTGGGTGCCTTACATAAAAATATAAATAAAAAAAAATCACAAATATATATACAGCACAATAAAACACTAAAACAACTACAAATTTAATGAATACTTCAGTTTAGCAATCTATATATTCAGCAGTCTATATACCATGTTTAAAAGACTATGTCTGGGAATGCTAGTGAGAAAAGATGGGTCTTACAGGGAAATGTCCATATCCCAGCGGGCCCCACCTCCATGTGAAGTGGGGCCCAATTAGCAGATGTAAAAATGATAATAAATTTGCCACTTGCTGATTATTATTATATTTAGATTCATACCTGGTTGATCCTGCACCTTCCCTGCCAACATTTTACGTCTGAACACCCTCCCCATTGTGCCCACAAGCACCAGCGACTGTCCCCATGATGATGTGGCAGGTGGGGAGCAGCCAGGGTGTCTCCATAGACTTGTCATAGTCCAGGATAGTGAAATAGCTCTGGTTTGGAGCCTGTGTACCTCTGAGACATATGGAGACCAGATACAGACAGCTAGTCTGCCTGTTAGTCTGTACCTGGTCTCAGTATTGCAAGGACATGGATAGAATCCAATTCGGAGCTATCTGAAGCTACTGCAATGCATATACACTGTATTGCAGTAGCTTCAGATAGCTCTGGTTTGAATTCTATCAGTGTCCTTGCAATACCAAGAACAGGTACAGATTAACATTAGCTGTCTGTATCTGGTCTCCGTATGTCTTGGAGGTACACAGGCTCCAAACCAGAGCTATTTCACTATCCTGGACTATGGCAAGTCTATAGAGACACCCCGGCTGCTCCCCGCTTGCCACGTCATCACGGGGACAGCCGTGGGTGCTTATGGGCATGACAGGGAGGGTTTTCAAACTTAAAATGCCGGCAAGGAGGGTGCAGGATCAACCAGATATGAATCTAAATATGACAATAATTAGTAAGTAGCAAATTTATTATAATTTTTACATCTACTAATCGGGCCCCACTTCACACGGAGGTGGGGCCCGCTGGGACATGAACATTTCCCTTTAAACACCTCAACCGACAGGGCCTCCCTAATGGCTGGAGGAAGAGAATTTCATAGGACAGTGCCAGCAATGCTAAAAGCCCTGTTGCTGGCAGTTTTTAGTCTCATACTTGAAATCACTAGGAGGCCTCTAGAGGAGGAACCGAGGGAGCTAACTGGGGCAGCAGGTGTCAGGAGATCAGACAGATAGGCAGGGCCTAGTTCAGGTAGAGCCTTAAGGGCGACTAAACTGACCTTGAAAATAATCCTCCACCTGACCAGCAGCCAGTGCAGTTCATGCAGCACTGGAGTTACATGACAGAACCTGGAGAGGCCCGTTAGCAACCTGGCAGCTGCATTCTCCACCAGCTGCAGCCAGCAGAGTGAACCTCCTGAGACCCTGAAATAAAGAACATTACAATAGTCAAACCTGGAAGTTACAAAGGCAAGGACTAGAGGGGGTGGTCCTTGGGCAGAACTAGGGGTTTGATCCTGGCAATATTCCTCACGTGGTAAAAATGACTTTGGGCGACGGATGACATCTGAGATTGAAATGCCACAGGTCTTCTGTGTCTCCAGGACAGCAGCCCCAACAAACAGCAGTAGCTGACAATCAGTTCTGAGGTGAGCACCCATCTTGGCATTATCAGAGAAGACAATAAATAGTGCTCAACCGCAATCTTGTCATCTCTCTGGTCCCCTCTCCGGTCTGCCTCTGGTCTTACTCCATAGAAACCTTTTGCTGGAAAAAATAAAAGGACTCACTGGAGAAGTTCTATTTAATGGGTAGGTAACCTATGGCTGGGGTCCTAACTGAAAATAAAAAAACTAAATCCTAGTCACTGCCTCACTATCCCCTCCCTAACTAAGCTAAAAACCCTACTCCTATGCCTTGTTAATAAAATAAAAGACTAAAAAATGTCAAACTAGGGCCACAAAACAAACACAGCCACAAGTTGAGTAGCTGAAATTAAGTTCTAATAAAAGTTATAGGGGAAAATAACAAAAAAGCAGCATGATTTTGCTCTCTAATTAGAGAGCTTGCAGAGGGTGACCCAACATGGCCGCCATCTTGCTACATACCTTTTCTCTCATCACAGATGTTGGGGACTCTGCTCCAAGATCTGGAATTCCAGGAAAGAAAGAAGACTCCTGAAAAAACAGTGGCAACAAAAGATTGATGGACATAAGGAGCTGGTATAAGAAAATGTTGAAACTAAACTGATAACTGATTGTGATTTTGTTTCTGAATAAACTAACAATGTTTCTCTCCAAGGTTATTTTATCTGGGGGTGAAACAAAAACAAGGTGAACCATTGTTTAAAAAATGGAATGGGCTACTGTACAGAGTTTGGGTCAATCCTCAGATGCAAAAATAAATGGAACAACTGGTCATACCAAAGAAGTATAGTACTGAGTTGTTACAGATAGCACATGATAGTACTATGGCTGGTCACTCAAGGAGGGACCACACCCTTGCCAGACCGTTGTACAAATTTTACTGGTCTGAGATTCATGAAGATGTTGCTACCTACTGCAGGTCTTGTGCTGAATGCCCGAAAGTAGCCCCAGTAATTAAAAAAGACAAAGTGCTCCTGGTGCCCCTACTCTTGATAGATATACCATTTGAGAGAATTGCTATGCATGTGGATGGCCCCTTAAACAGAAGTAAAAAGGGTAATCAATCCATTTTGGCAGTATGTGACTATGCTACTCGATACCCAGAGGCAATTCCAATGTGTACTGTCATAGCCCCAGAAGTGGCAGCAGAACTTGCCAAAAATTTTTAGCAGGGTGGACATACCTAAAGAAACTATTACTGATCAGGGTAGTAATTTTGGTGCTGCATTGCTGAAGGAGCTGTATCAACTACTAGGTATCACTGCCATAAGAACCTCCCCTTATCACCCTCTGACATATGGTCTTGTTGAGCATTTTAATCAAGCCCTAAAATGCATGTTAAAAAGGTTTGTGAAAGGTGAAGGGAAAGACTGGGATCAATATTTATCTTACATGCTTTTTGCCTATAGAGAAGTGCCAAAAGCATCAACAGGTTGTTCACCCTTTGAAATGTTGTATGGTAGATAACCTAGAGGTCCGCTAGGTGCAATAAAAGAAAGATGGTAAGATAATCCAGCTCAGAAAGAGTCTATTACATCTTATATGTGTGCACTGAGAAAGAAACCGGCAACATATGTTGAAATTGCCCACAGTAATCAGGAAGAATTCCCAAAACTGAAGAAGGTGCATTATGACCATGGGTTAAAGAAAAAGTATTAAAGCCAGGTGAAAAGGTCTTATTACTGTTACCCACTACAGAAAGCAAACTGCTAATAAAGTGGCAAGGGCCTTATAAAGTGATTAGATGTACCAGTACAGTTAACTATGACATAGAGACCCCTGATAGGAAAAATCCTGTCAAGACATACCAGGCTAACCTCCTGAAGAAATGGGTTGAAAAAGCACCAAAGGTTGCTTTGTTAGTATTACTAGACACTGCTAAAGATGATGTTGATATAGCTTATGACATATGGCACAAACTGCAAATTCTAATGCTGTAAAGGTGAATGTTTCCTTATACACAGAACAAATTCAGAAATTTCTAATTTGGTAGACATTTAGAAGTACATTTACCACACTGCCAGTCCAAGCAGAAGGGGTCGATCGTGTAATAGTGACAGAGAATGCTCACCCTATCAGACAAAAGACATACAGATTACCAGAGAAATTAAGAGCAGACATGGTTAAGGAACTACAAAAAAATGAAAGAGTTGGGTATCAATGAAGAATTCACAAGTGCTTGGTCATCACCAATGGTGACTGTAAATAAAAAAGAAGGGAGTACAAAAATTTGCCTTGATTTTAGATCCAGAAACAAATGATTTGATACCTTTTATTGGACCAACATGGATGTTACAGAAAAGAACAAAGTGCTTTAGCTTTCGAACCAACCAGGTCCTTCTTCAGAAGCTTTGTGGCAGTTTTTTCAAATATCCCATATTATTAACACCAGATTATATAGAAAAAGCAGAAATAATTCTCATTGGTTTAACATATACATTTAAAACATAATAGAAGATTACGTCAGAGAAGCTAATTAACACCAGTATGCCTTTAACTGAGGAGCCTCAGAAGGGCAAAGGTTATCAAGAATTCTCTATAGCCAGAGAGTTCTTGTCACATAAATTTTAAAATGTCTCAGTATGCCAAGAAAGCATTCTAGTGATAAAAAAAACCTTGGAGTGGCATTCTCTCTAATACATGTAAGATGAGCTTACAACTTACATTCCAATTGTCCTGGTATATTAAAGGACAGATAATGAGAGACAAAATCCTGAAATTAGGTATAACTGCAAGTTGAAAGCAAGCCTCAAATTAACCTACACATATAAACATGATGCATGAAAGTATCACTTGTAAGTGTAAGTGCAAAAAAAAAAAAAATAAATAAAATAAAAAAATACTTGTCAAGGACCCCCAAGAAAACGAGACCATGAGCCTGATAAATGCAGATTTCAACACAGAGTCTGTGTATAACAAACATGCACAGAATCAGTCTAAGCAATCTAAATGAAAACCCAAAGGAATTACACCTTTAATGAACCCCCAAGTAAATGAGATATGCGTCTTAATATGAGCAGTTAAAAATGTGACAGTGTGAAATCCATCCACTGACAACTAATAGAAGGAAATAAATGCACACTATATATGAAAAACTTTTATTATACCTTGATTTTAGGAAACTTAATCAAGTGTCCATATTTGATAGCTAACCTATGCCCGTGATAGATAGATTTGTTGGACAGACTCAGAAGTGCCAAGTATATTAGTACCCTTGATCTCATCAAGGTTACTGAAAAATTCCACTAGCTAAAGAATCCAGAGACAAAACTGCATTTTCCGCTCCAGTTGGATTATATGAGTTCACCACCATCTCTTTTGGTTTACATGGTGCACCCACTACATTCCAGTGGCACATGAATGTAATTCTAGCCCCTCACATTGGGTATTGTGCTGCTTACTGGATGATGTTGTAGTGTACAGTCTAGACTGGAAAAGCCACCTGGAACTTATGAACAGTTATCTAATCTATCAAAAATGCAACTTTGACCGTTAAACCTACCAAGTGTGAACTGGACATGAAGGAAACCAGATATTCAGGCTTTATTTTTTGAAACAGAGAAGTAAAGCCAGAGATTTCCAAGATAGGAGCTGTAGCTAACAGTTCTGTCCCTAATACAAAGAAAAGTTCTAGATGACTGGGCCCTGACAGGAGTCAGCTGCTCCTGATCCACACAAACCTTGGAAAAAAAGTAGAGGTCATGGTCAGCTTCAAATATCTTGGGATCCATCTTGACCAAGAAATGACCTTCCGATCCCATATCGACTCCATAACCAAGACCACCCACCAAAAACTTGGCCTCCTTTACTGCCTGGGGAATTCCCTATCCTTGGTAGCCCGAAGAGCAATTGCTAATTGCAATCCCCTTCCCTCTATCCTATACGGAGCTCCTCTACTGCAGTTCCTCCGTGAGACCAAATTCAGTAAACTTTCAGTGCTCTATAACCGTGTAGCTTGTTTCGCCACAAACTCATCTCCTAGGAGGCATCATTGTGAGGCACTTAAGGAACTAAACTGGCCCACACTTCGGCAAAAGCTAGCTTACCCCATTGCCTGCCTTGCCTTCAAGTTCACTACCCTTGGTTGCCCTCCCCACCTAAGAGGGTTACTCTCTCCCAAAGAACTTACCCGAACACTGCATTCATCTGTGAATCATCCCCTTAACATACCCAGGATTCGTTCAAACCAAGGCAAACGCTCCTTCAAATTTGCTGCCTCCCAACTATGGAACTCCCTTCCATCCAGCCTGACGGCCTCATCCTCCCTCACCCAGTTCAAGTCTGGTCTCAAACTATATCTTCTAAATCTCAGTCTCTGTGGCTGTAACCATTAGCTCCCTAGCCCAAGCCTCTTTTCTGCTGCACTGCCTTGAACCTCACTCCATTCCTGAATGTATCTCCTAATCTTTGTTTGTCAATTTACTGTTGTCTCCCTCCCTTAAAAATTGGTGTTGAAACTTGACTTCATAATATATTTTGTCTCTATACTACACTTGTATATCTAATGTAACTATTGTAATTAATGCTTGAGACTGTTCTGTGTATTCCTTACTCTACCCCTGTATACTGTCACTAATGTCTATTCGTGCAACTTATGTAACTTCTGTAAAGAAAAATGTAATTATTTTTTCTGTAACAATTTCTGGGTCTCCCCTGAAAAAGGGACATCTGGTCTCAGTGGGCTTACCCGGTTACCAAAATCTAAATAAATAAATACATATGTCAGGTCATTTTTAGGTCTGGCTGGTTACTGCAGGAGGTTTGTTCTGAACTTTGCCTAGTTAACTGCTTCCCTCACTGAACTCACAAAAAAAGCAGTACATGAATAATGTGGAATGGTCCCCATAGTGTGATGAAGCTTTTAGGTTCATCAAAGCTGCATTATGTTCAGCCTGTTTTAAGAGGTCCAGACTTTGAGAAACAATTTCTGTTACAGACAGATGCATCAGAGGTAGGCCCAGGTGTAGTCCTGAGTTAGAATATAGATGGAAAGGAGCATTCCATTCTTTATGTCAGTAGGAAACTTCACAACACAGAAAAAAAGTACTCCACTATTGAAAAAGAATGTCATGCTGAAAAATGGGCAATGGAGTTCCTTTAGTTTTATCTGCTTGGAGCTGACATTGTACTTATAACAGATCACAATCCTCTCTGTTGGCTTAATCAAATGAAGAATAAAAATCCAAGAATCACAAGGTCATTCTTGGTACTACAGCCCTTTAAATTCAAAGTAATGTACGGATCCGGAAAAGAGAACGTCAATGCTGATTTTCTGTCAAGATATGGTTCAGGAATTGAGAATTCAGAATGTTGGAAAAAATGAGTGTGCTTAATTGAAATGTTTGCTGTAATATGTGTTATGCAAAAGGGATACTGCCTGTGTAAAGAACTGCAAATGTTATAAGGTAATGTTACTAAAGAAATAAAAGAAGGTTTTGGAAACTTGTTTAAAAAAATAAAAAAAAAACAGGTTCTCTGTTAAAGAGGGGTATGAGACAGGGCTGGATAAACCCCTACCCAATTTGTTATACAAAGAGAGTTAAAAATAAGGATCTATTCTGTCCTCTCCTATTCTGTCACCAGTCTGTCTCTTGTCTGTCTGATTGCACAATCACATTTTTCTTGTGGCACCTACAAATTGGCTACTCTGACAGTCCCACAATTTCCCCCTGTTATCTCCCTACCTTCACTTACTCTTTCTTTCTTTCTTTCTTTCTTTCTTTCTTTCTTTCTTTCTTTCTTTCTTTCTTTCTTTCTTTCTTCTCTGAGGAAGCACACAGTGGTCCTTCACCTCCACAAATGTGGAGACCCCACCACCCCTGGCAACTACTGCCTCATCTCTCTTCTCCCTACCCTTGCAAAACTTCAGGAACACCTAGCACTCTCTCAGCTCACCACTTACCTCAATGACTCCCCCTTCTTCACCCCTTATCACTCTGGCTTCAGGAGAAATCAATCCACCACCACCTCCCTTCTTCAGCTCACTGATTCTATCGTCATGGGAATGGACAATAGACAAAACACCTAAGCCATTTCTGTCGATCTGGCCAAAGCCTTTGACACAGTCTCCCACTCCCTTCTCCTTGACACCCGATCAACAGCTGGGCTATCCCCTTTAGCTGCAGACTGGTTCAAGGCATACCTCACTGGCAGAACCCAATCAGTCAAGATCTCTGATGCAATTTCCCCACCCCTCCTGATAAGAACTGGAGTTCCCCAAGGATCAGTGTTAGGCCCCATACTATTCTCTATTTTTCTAAATGATCTCCCATCCACCTGCTCTCCCTTCTCCTCCATTCACATATATGCTGATGATACAATCTTGTACGCATCTGGCTCCTGCCCCACCGAGGTTGCATCCAACTTGCAGCACGACTTCGACAAAGGTAAGCATTGGTTTGTAAACCACCAATTATCTCTCAATGCCAAAAAAAACAGTCTCCATGACCTTCGGCACCAGGCAGAGACTTGCCAGGTTTCCCTCTTTACCCTCCTTCCACACCCTTAATAATAATAATAATAATAATTTTATTTATTTTGCGCCTTTCAATTACCAAGGCACATTCCAGTAAAATATGGTACTAACAGGATATGCAAACAGTAGTACAAAGAAGAACTGTTAAAATCGGATACCACAATTAGTCAAAACCACCATAGGCCCTTGATGGGACTTTACTTGAGGACACATCCTCCTTCAGGTATTTAGGTATCTGGCTGGGCCAACACCTGAACTTCTCTGGTCATATCGACAACATTCAGAAAAAATTGCATCCCAAGCTCGGCACCTTATTCAGGAACTGTGCCTGCATCCCACCCATGGCTAGGCATGAGATTGTCCAGAAGATGATCCTACCTATCTTCAACTACTGTGACGTAGTCTACGGTGCTGCCAATAAGTCCTCCCTGACCAGACTAGATACCCTCTTCAACTCCTTTTGCCATTTTGCCCTTGACACCCCCCTCCGCACTCATCATTGTGATCTCTACCATGCCCTATCCTTCCCTTCCCTGACAAATCAACGTCTCTCTCACTGCACAAAATTCACCTCCAAGTACTGGCTGGGTGAACTTCCCTCTTATCTTTCCCCTGCCTTTAAATCACCCCCTTCCCACTTCTTATGATCTACCAACTCACAAACCCTGGTGGTCCCACGTCTCTCCACCCTTATTGACCAACTGGGTTATAATTATCGCCTCCCAAAAATCTATAATTCAATTTCCCCTCAAATTCACCACTCATCCTCTTGCTACTCAATTAACTCTGCCCTCAAGAACTTCCTTGCCCCTTCCTGTGCCTGCCATGACCCTCCCTAATCCCCCACCATCTTCCCTAAGCCCATATTACCATATGCCTACTTTCTACCACTCCTATTTCCCTCCAATCATGCTCTTCCTAGTCCCCTACTCTCCCTCCTCCTAAAGTGTTCCTCCCCCTTCTTTCTCTACTCTTAATCTATCTCCCTCCTGTGAGCTTGATCACTGCCTTGTGCAGGCAGGATCCATAGTGCATGGTGAGCAACAACTTTATCCTCTTTCCCCTATTTCTCCTTTTACTGCACTCCCTCAGATCACTGCCTTGTGCAGGCAGGGTCACCCAGCACATTGGTGGGGTACTACCTCCCCTACTATAGTTTGACCTCTGCTATCTCCTCCCCCAACACCCTTCCCCTAACACCCCCCTCTCTCTCTCTCTCTCGTATCACTATATATAAATAACTCTCATCACCTATAACCTGTGTCCTACCAGTAGGGCTGTCCACTGCCTTGCCCAGATAGGAATAACAGGACATTGTTGAATTTCAACTTCCCCCTTCCCCCCCTTGGATACCCCCACCTACAATACCTCTCTCTCATCACCCTGTCACACTCTTCCTCTCCTCTTACCCCCCTTCCAGTTAACATAGCCTAACACTGGCCTACCCCTACGCTCAATTAAGCACTTATAACCTACCCCTATACCCCTCTTATATGCACTTTAGTCCACCCTGTTGTCTCTGTTTGCCTCAAAAATCATGTTCTGCCTGCATCTCTCCATAAATTTCCTTTCCCTTCTTCAATTCTTTTCTGTGCAATTTTTCGTTCCTTCCTTCCATTCTGCCTCTCTTTACTCCAATCACTGTAAGTCCTGAATATCTATGTTACACTAATGGCTACCGATTACTATTGTGTCACCTCACCATCTAGTGCTACATACTGTTTCCAAGTTATTTATGTGTGTTCCAGTGTTACCGGGTGTCACCAACTGTTGCAAAATTGCTATATGTGTCTTCATATCTACTATAATTAACTGTTGCATTGTTAGCCAATGCGATCCACCTGTAATCCCTCCTGCTCTCATTGTAAGCAAGTAAGCAAATTGTATTTCAACTTGTAACATTATTCTGTATTCTGTTCCATTGTTCCCTACCCCCCAGGTCACACCGGGAGATGAGCAACTTGTTGCTCAGCATGCCTTCCTGGTGAAACATTTCAATAAATAAATAAAGGTTAAAAAATACACATGAATCTGTATGTGAAACTGGGATCCCTTAGTTTGAAAATACAAATAATTATATTATTGAAATGTTTGTAGAAAGCAATTTGGATTTATTTTGAACATAGGGGTTAACCTTGAGCAGTATTTTGACATTTTGACCTCCACAAGCTTGTTTGCAGAATTATCAGCAGGAAGACTAATGTACTTTTCTGGCTGGTCACAAGAAGGTAGATGAAAAAAGTCTTCTTGTAGTGTGTGAAAAACAGGTGGTATCGTTTACAAGATCAGCATGCAGAAGGTAATTGCCAGGGAAAAACACCTTATAAAAAGAAAGCAATGTTTTGTTTACAGATAGAAAGACCTAGAGATTTTAAAGAGACTCTCAGATGAAAGACTTCTGTTTGTATGAACTGTGTGTATCAAGCGCTATCCTGCATAATTTTTTTTGTTATTAATAATAATAAAATGTTACTTGCGAATTTTACAACTTCTCCTGATTTGTATATGCTTCCTGCCTTATGCCACGATTACACACTGCCCCTCATAATCTTTCCTCTGATAAATTTTCCCCAGGACTTTTAGTCTGACATCTTACAACAGCAGGGTCCTCTGAGTCCTCATCATTAGAGTCACCATCATGCACCGCTTCTGTTTTAGGAATGTGCTCACTGTCACTGCTAGCTGCATGGTATTCCTCTGAAGAGATCACAGAGGAATGAGAAATGATAGACTCTTGAGCAAGTGACACATATTCATGTTTGCTTATCATTTCCTTTCCTCTATGTGTAGTGCCTAAAACTGTCTTTGTTTTTTTTTTTATTTAATAACTGTACATTTGCCAAATCTACTTTACTTACATGCTGGTTAATCCACCAAAGTTTGCTTTCTGCCTTTTGATTAGCTTATTTTTTTGGACTGAGTATCAGCTACAGCAGCAAGCAAACATGATGGAGTCTCTGACAATAAAAGAGGATGAGTAAGCTGCAATAGGGAAAGAGGATACACTTCCTGCAGTGGATGAAGCACAGGTTTTTTTCTTCTGAATTTCTGTCTTTGTGTTGTTCTTACTGATGCTGGCATCTTGTTTCACAAACCCACTCTGTCCCTTCTTGATATTGTTGAATAAGTTTTAAAATTCGAATAACAGCTGCTGTTCAACTAAGCCAACTGCCTTCCAAGCAACTGGCCTGTATCTTCCTGAGTTATCTTGCAGAAGTGAATGGCAAGACAGAGTGCATATCTCAAAATGAGGTAACAACTGGCTAGCAATAGCAAGACTACAAGTTGGGGCAATGTGACTGCCAGAAGGATATAACCTGTCCCTCTTCTCAAAAAAGGCGTCACATGTTATGCAAGCCTGTGCTAGGTCTGGTTGTGCACTTTATGTTTTACTGGACTACAAAAGAAATATATTCCTGCTTGCATTGGAAATGCCTAGTGACACTGCAGACCAGGACTATTCAAATGCCAAGGGCTTCCCACTCCCCCCAAAAGGCTTTGCATGTGATGCAAACCTGTAATGGGTCTGGTCATGCACTTTATGTTTTATTGGATGACAAAAGGAAAATACTCCTGCTTGTATAAGGTATGGCTACTGACAATGCATACAGAGGCTACTCAATTGCAAAGGGCTGCCCCTTCCCCCAAAAGTTTCACATGTGATGCACACCTATGCTAAGTCCAGTATCATTTTTATGTTTGCTTGCACGCAGCACAAGAAACATATTGTGGCAGCTTGGTACTGAAGCAGGTTCTGGAGCTGCGGCACTGTTGAGGCCAATACCTGCACGGCATTTTGGGGCATGTGCGATGTCCACCAATAATGGGGGACACAGCCGGTGACACTAGTTTGGAACCTTGCCACCAACTTGTGAAAAAATAGCCGCTGCAATCTGGGGCCGCCTTGTCGTTGCAGCGTCAGCCATTCACTGCAATGAGGGAGCAACCCATCATTGCAGGGCGGGATGTTCACACACTGATATTGTTTGTGAACATTGCGGTGGTTTGCCACCTGTTCACAAACAATATTAACCCCCTCGCCTGCCGAGGGGACACCTAATCCCCCTGGCAGCTTGTGCCCCCCAACTCATTTGTTTACTGACAGGGGCCTCATTCCCCATTGGTTGCAGTGATCCAGATGTATGTTGCCGATGGGGGAGCCCACTCCCCATCGGCAGTATGTATTGGCCCCACCCCCGCTTTTCTTGTCTGCCGACGGGGTGCCCAATCCCTGTTGGCATAATCAACGCCCCATTGTTGTGTGCTGATGGGGGAGCCCAATCGCCATTGGCATAATGTACCCCCCATAAAAAGACTCAGTTGGCATGCTGGGAGCCCACCCCAGCATGCCACATTGCCCTGTAAATAAAAAACCGTCCCGTGATGTCTTTTTTTTTTTACCTGTAATGAAGGAAACAGTCCCCTGGTGGTCTCCCTGGCCCGCCCACAACCTGCACCCACCGACTGCGCACCCTGCCCTCCCACACCCCCACTCACCCCATGCTTACCTCTGGAGTCTGGCGCAATGATCTTCGGTGGACCAGGAATACCGAACTGCCGACTGCGAACTGAGGAAAGGCCGTAAGCTGTATAATGGAATAAATAGGGTTTTTTCAACTTTGCTCCATATCTCAGCCATTTTTTGGAATTTTGCCACCAAATTTTCAACATGGGGTTTTTGGGACCCCTCCTTATGAATTCTATCACTGTCATTGTGTTAATCAGCCCCGAAAGGTGATTTTGTGGTCACTGCGTGGAATCACCATTCAGGACTGATTAACGAAATGACAGTGCCAGTGTCCATGAGGTGGGCTCTCAAAAAGCCTATGTTGCAAATTTGGTGGGAAAAATCCAAAAAAATGACTGTTTTACGAGCGTGCATTGCGCAGTTGCTACGCACGCTCGTAACTTTGCAAATTTGCAATATTTTCACCCCTGATTTTCAACATTGGCATTTTTCCAGACCTCTTTGTGAACAGTACGGTTGTCATTTTTCACACCCTGAACAAAATGTGTTTTTGCACTTTCGGCGCAGAATAGCACGATCGGTGTGGGAAATCAGTGTTCCGCACAGATTAAGAAACTGACAGTGGCACTGTTCATGAGCAGAGGTCATAAAATGCCTATGTTGAAAATTTGGTGATAATACTCCATAAAATGACTGTGTTATGAGCATGCATTGTGCTGTTCCTCACATAGCGGCTCGTGGGTTCACGAATTTTCAATATTTTCACTCCAGATTTTCAGCATTGCCATTTTACCACACCTCCTTATGACAGTACAGCTGTCATTTTTCACATTTCACCCAAAATGTGTTTCCACTCATGTAGTGCACAATGGAGCAATCAGTGTGTGAAATCAATGTTTGGGACAGATTAGGAAAATCACAGTGACACTGTTCATGAGCAGAGGTGCTACAATGGCTATGTTAAAAATTTAGTGAAAAAAGTCCATAAAATGACTGTTACGAGTGACCATTGCACAGTTTCCACGCACCCTCATAAGTTCATGGATTTCTAATGTTTTCAGTCCAGATTTTCACCACTGGCATTTTTCCACACTTCCTTATGAACAGTACAGCTGTCATTTTTCACACCATGGTCAAAATGTGTTTTCGCACTTCCATCGCAGAAATGCATAGTCGCTGTGGGAAATCACTGTTTATGACAGATTAAGAAAATCACAGTGTCACTGTTCATGAGTGGAGGTTCCAAAATGCCTGTGTTGACAATCTGCTATAAAACATCCCCAAACTAATTGCATTATGGGAGTGCGTTGCCCAGTTTCTACACACGCTGATTACTTCACCAGTTTTTTTTATATTTTCACTGCAGATTTTCAACATTGCCATTTTTCCACCTCCCCATGAACAGTACAGCTGTCATTTTTCACATCCTGTTCAAAATGTATTTTAGCACCTGTGGTGCCAAATGGCGTAGTCGCTGTACAAAATCAGCTTTCGGCTAATTAACTGATATTGCCACTGTTCATAAGGTGGGAGTCACAAAAAAACCCTTGTTGAAAATTTGGAGTGAAAATGCCAACAAATGCCTGAGACGTTAGGGTTTCTGACCATAACGCCCCACCCTGCAGAGATTGACAGGCATCAGGGGTGTGACTTGGGATTCTCGCCTGTAATGCTCATACCATTCCACACCCTGCAGCCAGTGAGAGGCATTGAGGTGTGCCTTGGACTCTTTGGCCACAAAGTTCACCCCATTCTCCTATACAGCGCCCATTTCACCATATTTCCTGATGGAATGGGGTGAGCATAAGGGCCAACGATCCCAAGGCACACCATGACATTTGTCAGTGTCTGCAGGGTAGGGTGTGGTGAAATGGTGTAGCTGTTATGCCTGATGACCCAAAGGCACACCACAATGCCTGTCAGTCTCTGCAGGGTGGTGGCGGGGTTGGCTTCAGTTCAATACTTCACTGCCATTCCTATTATGCAGCTCTCTAACTCCTACACTACCAATGCCAATGCCAGCAAGCAAACATTTGGCATTGACAAATGCTTGTTTATTGGGTTAAAAAAAGAAGAAGAAAACCTTCCTTCTTGCACACAGACAACTAGCTAGTGAAACTACAAGCTATGACTACTCGACTGCCAGAAATATATACCCTCTCCCTCTCCACAAAGAAGAAAACATTTGCTTTCCCATCATTCTAACAAGCAGAGTAACTATTTGTGTAATGACCCCCTTCCCATGGTAGGGGGCTGGTTTGTTACCCATCAAGGCACTGGGTGCTCACCATCGCTTTGTCCTTATTGGATGGGGAGAAGACTAGGAATAGGGATCTAAAGGATGTTTAGGAGGGAAAGTGGGTTCTAAAAGAGCTAGTGCAAAGAGATAGGGCAGTGAGAGGGCCACCCCATTTGGGGGGTCTGAAATCAAGGCATGGTTTGGTGAGGGTGACAGCAGGGGGCCTGCTGGTGGCAGGGTCCCAGGTTTGGGGTGGCACAGGAACCCTCCAGCCTGCTCATAGCATCAAGAGGGGAGATGCCCAAAGCCCTGTCATGGTGGAATGGCCCTGTGTTTGCTGGCTGAGGAAGACATGGTTGCCATGATCTGTGTTGAGCTGGGTCAATTTGGTGCCTCATGAATGAGGGGCAGTGAACAACTGGAGTCCAATACAAGTAACGCCAATCTGTCAGTGTGATACTGGGAGACAGATAGGTATGGTTCCTGTGTGTTGGGGCTCATGGAGACACTGCTGAAAGAAAGGATAGTGGTACACTTGGAATCCAATGGTGCCCAGCATCTGAGGCAACATGGATTCACAGCAGGAAGCTCTCATCAAACAAATCTGATAGATTATTTTGATTGGGTGACTAGGGAAGTGAATCAGAGAGGGGCAGTAGACATTGCCTACCTAGATTTCAGCAAAGCCTTTGATACCATCGTACACAGAAGGCTGGTTAACAATATGAGTAGTCTGGGCATGGGGCATAAGGTGATACATTAGGTTAGAAATTGGCTGACAGACAGAAGACAGAGGGTGGTGGTAAACAGGATCCAATCTAGGGGGAGAGAGAGAGAGGTGACCAGCGGAATACCACAGGAATCAGTACTGGGACCAGTTCTGTTCAAAGTCTTCATTAGTGACATTGCAGAGGGGCTAGAAGGAAAGGTCTGCTTATTTGCAGATGACACTAAGATCTGCAACAGAGTGGATACTCCAGAAGGGGTGCAGAAAATGAAGAAGGACCTGGAGAAGCTTGAAATATGGTCGGAGGTGTGGCAAAGGAGGTTCAATTCAAACAATTGCAAGATTATTCACCTGGGTAGGGGGAGCCCTGGGGAGTGCTACAGAATTGGGGGGTGCTGACTGTCACCAAAGAG
Source organism: Neoceratodus forsteri (assembly GCA_016271365.2). Lineage (NCBI taxonomy): Eukaryota > Metazoa > Chordata > Ceratodontiformes > Ceratodontidae > Neoceratodus > Neoceratodus forsteri. The sequence continues at coordinate 592,569,501 of CM057458.1, forward strand.
GAAAGGGACCTAGGGGTTATCAGATCTGAAGAACTTAAGGTATCAAAGCATGCACAAAGGCTGCAGGGAGGGCCAGTGGCATGCTGGGGTGCATAGGCAGAGGCATTACTAGCAGGAGACAGGAGGTGTTGATGCCATTGTATAAAACACTGGTAAGGCCTCACCTGGAGTACTGCGTGCAGTACTGGAGACCACACATGTGTAAGGACAAAGACACGGTGGAGGCTATCCAGAGAAGGGTGGCAAAGATGGTGCATAGCTTGCATCACAAAACATATGAGGAGAGAGACTAAGAGTCCTCAATATGTACTCACTGGAGGAGAAGAAAGAAGGGGCACATGATAGAAACTTTCAAGTACCTCAAAGGCATAAACAATGTGCAGGTGGGGGATCTTTTCCAATGTAGAAAAGATATCAGAATGAGGGGACACAATATGAAATTGGAAGGGGGCAGATTAAGATGTAACATGAGAAAGTTGTTCTACACAGAGAGGGTGGTGGATGCTTGGAACAATCTACCACAAGAGGTGGTGGGGCAAGCATGGTGGAGGGGTTTAAACATGCCTGAGACAGGCACAAGGGAACATTGGGTGGGGAGGGAGTGATGAAAAGCAATTAATCACTTTGGGTCAGTGATTGCATACAAGTTTAGGGCTTACAGGCAGACTAGATGGGCATATCGTTCCTTATCTGCCGACAATTTCTATGTATCTATATCCTCAGTACAGGTCTGTTGGGTCTGTTACGGATGGGATCAGGGCAGTCATACCTCTTAGTAGATCCAACTGTCAGGATGGGGGGGCGCAGGAGTGGAGTGGATTTAATTGGTGGGCATGCCCTCAAGGAGTAGGCACCAGCGACTTTCAGGCCTGGGGGCATTCCCTTAAGCAATGATATCCAAAGGTGGGGTTGAAGGACTAGAAATCCAGAGATGTGGTAACTACCCATGTGAACCTCACATTTAATGTAAAGAGCAGAATGCTAAAGTTATGGTTCCCAAATATTGGGATTGGCTAGCTGCACCATTTGTCTAGGCATGAGAAACCTCAAAAGTGATTCTGTGGTTTGGTGTCCTGTCAGTGAGTGGATTTGGCTGTGGTGCCCCATAGAGAAGGTGGGGCCCTGGATCCCTAACATGCCAAGGCTAGGTGAGTGAGGACCAAAGTTTGTTGAGATCATAAGCCTAGTGAAACAGATGGCATGTCACTTCTGCCATGTGCACAGTTATCTGCAAGCAGGCTCCTGTCTGAGCAGTATCTGAATGTATCAGGTTGAATAGATGGATATGGGAGACGTTCTGTGCAGGCTAGTAAAGCCAAGTACAGAGTTGGAGTGGGAGAGACTATGAATATGCGTGCAGGGTCCCTTAAGTGACTGGCATGTTACCAGTGGTGGCCTTGATGGAAGAGGGATGCCTGGATATTGTGGCAGTCACAGAAACATGGTACACAGAGAACCATGACTGGGATGTCAACATACCAGGGTACACAATCTACAGAAGGGACAGGGAGGGAAGAAGAGGAGGAGGAGGAGGAGTAGCTCTTTATGTAAGGGAAGGGATCAAAGCAACAGAGCTAAAGGGTCAACAGGGAGGAGAGGAGGCACTGTGGGTCACCCTGGAGACTGGAAATGGCTCCACAATCCGCACAGGGGTTGTATACAGACCCCCATCTCAGGGGGAGGAAATGGACAAGGAAATGATAGAAGGCATCCTTGGGATGGCAGAGAAAGGGGAGATATTGCTGATGGGGGACCTGAATATGCCAGATGTTGACTGGAGCACCTTTGCTGCAGCCACATCCAAGAGCAGGGCCATTCTCGATGCCCTACAGGGGGCATGCCTCAGACAGCTAGTTTTGGAACCCACTCAGGAGAGAGCAATCTTAGACCTGGTACTCTCAAATGGGGACGGAGAGAGGATCTCTGATCTTGAAGTGGGTAGCCATCTGGGAACAAGCGACCACCAAAAAGTGTGGTTCACGATAAACTTAGCTGTAGAGTCAAGCCACACAAAAGTGAAGGTACTGGACTTCAGGAGGGCTAATTTTGTCAAAATGGGAGAGTGCCTCAGAAAAGCACTAGCAAACAGGCAAGAAGGTGGGTTGGAGCAACAATGGGGAAACATCAAAACCGCCATCACAGAGGCAACAAGCCTTTGTGTGAAGCAAATAATCAAAACGAAAGAAAAAAACACTATGGTTCTCAAAAGAAGTGGGGGGGAAGGTAAGGGAGAAAGAGATGCCATTCAGGAAGTATAAGGAAACACAGAAGGAGCAGGACAGAGAACTGTACCAGGTAAAACAGAAGGAAGAGGGTAAGGCAGTCAGAATAGCAAAGGCCCAAACCAAGGAAAAGATAGCCAACTCAGTTAAGAAGGGGGATGCAACCTTTTATAGGTACATTAGGGAGCAAAGAAAGACTAAGGCAGGGATACTGAGGCTGATCAAAGAGGAAGGTGGTTGGGCCGAGAGCGACAGTGAAAAAGCAGGGATACTGAACGAATACTTCTGATCAGTATTCACAATGGAAAAGCAGGGGAAAATACCTAATCCAGTCAATAGAAGCACTCTGGATAGGGGGGTTGATATTAGTCCTTTCACAGGAGAAAGGGTTCTGAAAGAAATCTTAAAACTGAAAGTGGATAAAGCAATGGGGCCTTATGGGATTCACCCCAGAATTCTAAAAGAACTAAGCGAAGAACTAGTAACACCACTGACTACCCTTTTTAATAAAACATGGGAGGATAGTGTGGTACCTGAGGACTGGAGGAGGGCAGATGTGATTCCCCTTCACAAAAGTGGGAGCAAGACAGGGGCAAGAAACTACAGACCTGTCAGTTTGACCTCAGTGGTAGGGAAAATGATGGAATCACTTCTGAAGGAAATAATTGTTGAGTACCTAGAGGCCAGTGGGGCACAGGACCCAAGGCAGCATGGATTCACAGCGGGAAGGTCATGTCAGAAAAATCTAATTGATTTCTTTGACTGGGTGACCAAAGCAGTAGACCAGGGAGGGGCTGTGGACATGGCCTACCTAGACTTTAGCAAGGCATTTGACACAGTCCCGCACAAAAGATTAATAAACAAATTAGCCAGCCTGGGAGTGGGTCCCAGTGTGGTAGCCTGGGTAAAACACTGGTTGGACAACAGGACACAGTGAGTAATAGTAAATGGAGTCCACAGTGAAGAAAGGAGGGTTACTAGGTGGGCACCGTAGGGTTCAGTATCAGGGGTGGTCCTTTTTAATGTCTTTATACATGACATTTCAGAGGGACTGGAAGGGAAAGTATGTCTCTTTGCAGATGACACAAAGATCTGCAACAGGGTTGATACACAAGGTGGGGTGGAAAGGATGAAAAGGGATTTGGCAAGGATGGAGGAATGGTCAAATGTGTGGCAGCTTAGATTCAATGCAAAGAAGTGCAAAGTAATGTACCTGGGAAACAAAAACCCAGGGCAAGAGTACACAATGGAGAGTGTGATACTGACAACAACAAAAATGGAAAGGGACCTGGGCGTAGTCATATCAGATGACCTAAAGGTGGGCCAGCAATGTGAGAAGGCAGTAAGGAGGGCTGGTGGGATACTGGGATGCATAGGGAAAGGCATCACCAGTAGAAAACAAGAAGTTGTTGGCCTTCTATACAGACAGTTGGTAAGACCACAACTGGAGTACTGTGTACAGTTCTGGAGACCCCATCTCCGCAAAGACATAGACAGGGTGGAGGCTGTCCAGAGGAGGGCAACCAAAATGATGCAGGGTCTGCATCAGAAGATATATGAAGAAAGACTAAAGGAGCTAAAGATGTATAGCCTCGAGGAAAGGAGGGAGAGGGGGGACATGATAGAAACTTTCAAATACCTCAAAGGAATCAACAAAGTCCAAGAGGGTAGCATCTTTCAGAAAAAGAGATGTGCAAAAACAAGGGGGCTCAATTTGAAGATAGAGAGGGGACGGCCCAGAGGTAATGTGAGGAAGTATTTCTTCACAGAAAGGGCTGTGGATACATGGAACAGCCTTCCTGAGGAGGTCGTAGAGTCAAAAACAGTGGGGAAATTCAAGAATGCTTGGGACAGGCATAAGGCAATTCTAGTGGGGGGTAGGAGGAAGTAGGCTGTTGGTTAACTAGGATCTGCAGCTTATCCTTTAGGTAGGGAAATGGGCAGACTAGGTGGGCCAAGAGGTCCTTATCTGCCATCAAATTCTATGTTTCTATGTTTCTAATCACTGGTGTGCAAATTTATGAATTATCCAAACCCTGAGTTCTGTGCATTGAAGGATGAATTAACTGCTTAAAGGGACACTGTTAACCTCTCTTAGGCCTAAAACTGTCCGTAGTTTAAAAACATATTTTACAATTGTTCGCATTCTGTAGAATGTGCAGATAGTTTGATTTTTATCCTTTTTCCTTTTTAAAAATGAGAAACAGGCTGCACACCATACTGGTGTTACCACACCAAAATGTGTTTGCTTACATTCCTAGAACAACTCCCACTGCATCTTTCCTGGACCTGGGAACACCCTATCACAGTCTAGCCACTCATGATGCAGTGGGAGGAAAGGAGACTATTACATCATGAGTGGCTGCTTTGTTTGGGGGTGTTCCTAATGTTCAGGAAGTATGCAATAAAAGTAGATCAAGGGGTTGAAACAAAAAAGGCTGGCTATAATTACACCATTAGCATGCATTTCTGTTCTACTAAGAATGGAGGCAGATTAAACAACTAGCAACATCAATGAATTTTAGAAAAGGTAAAGAACCATAAAATGTGGCTTTTCAACTAGAAAGAGTTTGATGCAAAAAAGGTTGACAATATCCCTTAAGTCAGGATTGGGCAACCTAAGATAATCAGAGGACCACAGGTGCAGCCCTCAAACACCCCCAAGGGTCACAAGACCACCTTTACCACAGTCACAAGCCAAAATGATACATTTGAATAAAAAATAAGCTACTGTATACGTATCATAACATTAAGAATGTAATAAAGGACTTGAACACTTCAACACAGAATAAACAGCAAAAGCAGATGGATGAGGAGGCCACTGGCTGACAGGTTAAGGCTTAAGTGAACATCCATGAATGAACCTTCCCCCAAAAAATGTTACACATACATCTCTTTTGGTGGCGAGTATTTATTTCTCTAAAGTCGTTTCCAGTCTCTATCTCAAGGACATGTGAGAAAGAATGGCAGCTGTGTTGCAACTGTTTTCAAGAGGGCTCTTGATGTGCTCTAACACGTAATTACCTCTGGAAACATGAGTTGCCCTGGGCCAAGTTCACCCCCATCTAGGCACATGCAGGAATGGCTGACAGGCCAAAAAGGGGACTGCATGTGCATATTCTTGTTAATATCATTTCTGGTTGCATTGGAGCAAATCTTAAAAACAAGCAATATAAATATTAATTTTTTTCACTGTAAGTATTTAAAGCAGCAGTATCTCTTAATGGAAAAAAGTATCACCATATTGTTTTTAGTAATACTATGTTTCTGGGAAAATAAGCAATGCATCCATCTTTCTTTTCATTGTATTTCTTTCCTGAATATAGATATCGAGGTTCAAAGTTTTCAAAAGCCCCTGTTCCCTGGCAACGTCCACTATCTATAAATTAAACATTTTGGCAGAGTACTAAGCTGTTTACCATTGGATATGTGTGCTGGCACCCTCTTTATGCATCCACAGTATGAATCCAGTATATAAAGTCATAAAGTAACCTCGAGGAAGGGGATCTTAAAAAATTACTAATGGGGGCCATTATTGCTAGTGGCACCCATCATTAATAACTTGAGTCACTCATTATAGCATTTACAATAAGAGCTGTTTTAAAAACTTCTGAGATGAATTAAAACATACAGATGATGAATCTAATTATGTCAGAAATATTAATGCTAAAAATCTATATGATGAAATTGTTTGCCGACTGACAAATACTGCTGCTTTAAGATGGCAAACAGGATTTATGCAATTTATCACCTTGGTCCCTTTCAGTGGAAAAACAACTAAAGTATTGCAAAGCTCACTCATGTGCAAGTAGAACTGACAACAGATAAAAAGTTGCATATAGATAAAACTTTATATGAATTGGCTTTCCACTCTAATAATCTCAAGTGCATATCATTCGATGGCTGTGACTCAGAATGAGGGATTGCTGTATTTGATAGTCAGGAGGTGTTGATATCGTACTGGTCACTGCCAACACAAACTGCAGTGAGAAAGCAATAATGTGCCCTAACTGGAAATTGAACTGGACCACTGAGTGCAATCCAGACAGTTAATCTACAAAGGGTACCACTAGGTCAGCTGATTTAAGCCTGAGATTCCCATGGTCATATTATTTCTCATTCTACAACTCCTGCAGTGAGAAATATTTAGGTAAATTGAAGAATGTAGTTGTTACCACTAGCACAACACAGATACAGTATATAAGAGAGTGAGTGTGTGAGAGAGAGAGAGAGAGAGAGAGAGAATGAATGTGAGCTCAATCAGAATTAAGCCTGTGCCCCAGAAATCTGTCTATGGCCCTTTGCCCTTACTGGCTCAGTGTGTACCAGAAAAGGTGTATATTTAACTGCATGCCCAGCACCCAGTGGACATGCAGGGCTGGGATTCCCCATCCCTGGCTGCTGTGATGTGTGTATGCATAGTTCCGTGCAAGGGGAGGGGACAGTTGGGGTTGGACTTGGGCCAAATTGTAGGCTTCCAATTGGAAGCTGCAGCTGGTCCCACAGTAGATCTTCTGCTCCATGTAAGGACTGCTGTAACCCCAGTGGGACAGCTACAATTTTTTTTTTATTTGTACTGTGCCCTGCAACAGTTATCCTCCCTGCAGTACTATGTGGCAAGGAGGAGTGCTGGCATCCATGGCTGCAGGGCAACATCAGTTCCTCTGGAGGCCTGTTGGTAAGAACACCTGTTATGGTAGTCCTCTGGCTGGTATAACAAACTTTTCCTGATACTAGGCAGGCAATGTGCAAACAGTGCTGGTCCATCGCCAGCATGTACTGTCCCACCCCCTACTCCAACTGGCCAGGGCATTGGTGGGCAACATAGCAGATGAGGGGTGCTTGTGCATCCATAGGTGTCCAAAGGAAGCACATAACTCGGCCCAATCCCCTGCATATCATGGGCTGTAGGACTGACATTTATTAGTGCATAGGGCCCTAAGTGCTCATACTATAAGGCAAATGAATTTGCTTGAGCTTCTTGTAGCCACTTTCTTCTTATACCTCAAATCCTTCAGCTTGGAACACATTAGATGAAAAGGGATTACTGTTTTATTGATAACAAATAGTTCCATTTTCAACCATGTCTTGGGGCAGAAGTTTACAAGTGGCAAACGATTTTAAACAATTCCATAACACTTGTTCATACATGATTATTCATAGCTAGACACTGGAAACATCCAAGCTGTGCCTTTAACATGCCAGATGTGGACTGGATGATCCCAATAGCAGCAAGTGCAAGAAGCCAACAGCTGGTAGTCTTTCAGGATGCAAACCCAGAACACAGAGTAGAAGAGCCTACTAGGGAGGAGCCATCCTTGACTTAATACTTACCAAAGGGACAATGGGGAGGTGAGGGGGTTGGACCCATTGTGAAACAGTGATCATCTGACATATTGGTTCAGCATCAAACCAGAGGTAGAGAGAAATCAATCTTTGTTTAAAGGCCTGGGACCTGATTCATGAAGAGCTGCATCTGCCACAAGTCCCCAGTGCGCCAAACAGACAGCACGGGGGGCTTGCAAAAGACAGTTGACACCAATCCCAGTTCACGATGGGGTGCTTTAGATGCAGCACGTTATACCAGCTTCTCCCTGGTCTAACTTTGCATCCAAGGGGGATCCAGTTTATGGGGCTTGCACCAAACCTTTGGCGCAAGCTGCCATAAACTGTGGAAATGGGCTCAAATGCATCAGCCCTTCCTGAATCAGACTATGTTGTACCAAAGAGCTTTGGCACAGCTGTGCCAAAAATTGCGAATGATGCAGGACTTGGTGTAAGCCCTGCATCATCCTTCGTGAATCAGGCCCCTGGACTTTAGGAGGGCTGATTTTGGAAGAATGAGGGAGTTTCTTCACAGGAAACTAGAGGGGGTAAAATTGACAAGTGGTGTGGACACTAAATAGGAATTGGCAAAAAGATGAGATGGTGGAGGCCACAAATCTCTGTATGTGAAGAATTAATAAGATGATGGGGTTAAAATCCATTATGGTGCATGAAAGAAGGAAGGGAGGCCATGAGATTTAAGAAGAAAAAGCATTTAAAAAAATATAGAAACAGCCAAGCCCAAGGGTACAGGGTGAAGTTCCATAGCTGGAAGAAAGAGGCCACCAGGATAGTAAGAAAAGTGAAGGCTGACACAGAATTGAGAATTGTGGATGGCACGAAGGAGACAAGAACTATTTTTAGATATAGGAGAAGTGAAAGACAAGTAAAGAAATAACTAGACTGAGGCAGGAAGAGGAGCAGGAAGAGGAAGATAATGGTATGGTGGATAGTCTGAACAGATATTTCTGCTCAGTGTTCATAGTGGAGGACAAGGGGCCAATGCCTGACTGTGCCATCGGGATGGGGGGGGGTACAGGGTGGAAAAGGGTCAGTGTGGATGTCATTCTAGTAAACAAGGTACTGGAGGGCTTTAGTGCATTAAAAGTTGATATGTCCATGGGTCTGGATGAGCAACATTCCCATGTGCTTCAGGAAACGGCAGATCTTGGATGCACAACTAGCTGAGCTATTCAATGGCTCTCTGGAGACAAGGATAGTACCTACGGACTGGAGGATGGTGAATGCAGTTCCCCTGTATGGGAGTGGGAGCATAGCTGATTTGGTGAACTACAGATGCGTATGTTTCTAAAATGTGTAGGGAGAAAATTATGTGGATTACTGAAGGTTGAGGCTAGGTTCCTGATTATCATGTAGGCATTCAGCCAGCTCTGCAGTTCTGCCAACTGCTTATTTACTAACATACTAAAATGCCAGCAGAGGAGGCCTAATGGTCTTTCATGTCTGCTCGATAGTCAGCACTCATACTGGAGGCCAATTTTTCTTCCCCCTTCCCCCTTGGGTTTCACTGTCCCGAGTCCAAGATGTTCCCCTTGTATTGGACTTCGTCAGCTTCACCCTCCCCCTATAACTGTCCCATCCCCTCTTTAACCCCTTCACAGTCTCTGCCTCCACCAGTCCCCTGGGCAGTGCATTCCATGGTACCACCACCCTCTCAGTGAAGTAACACCTCCTCCTCCCCTGAGTCTCCCCTCTTGCTTCCACCCGTGTCCCCTTTATTAATCCCTTTTATGTACTTGAAGACCTCTATCATGTCCCCTCGTCCCCCCTCTCCACCAGGGTATACATGTTGAGCTCCTTGAGCCTCTCCCCATAGGTCCTTTCCCACAGGCACCAGATCATTTTGGTTGCCCTCCTTTGGACCCTCTCCAGGAGTGCAATGTCCCTTTTTAAGTGCGGTCTCCAAAACAGCACACAATACTCGAGGTGCGGCCTAACCAAGCAGTTATACAGAGGAAGGATCACTTCCGCCCTTCTGGAGGTAATCCCCCTAGTGATGCATCCCAGCATCCTATTTGCTTTTGCTGCTGCCCTCCTACAGGTCTCCAAGTTGTTCATTCTGACATCTACCACCACCCCCAGGTCCCTTTCGTCTTTTGAGACTTGTAGTGTGTCTCCCCGCAGTGTACACCCTTGGCCTAGATTTCTGGCCTCCAGGTGCGGAACCCTGCATTTCCCTGCATTGAACTTCAGTTTCCACTTTCCTGACCACCTTTCCAGAGCCTCCAGGTCCTCCTGCAGGGCTAGTCTCCCTTCCTCCTCATCCACCACTGCACCCAGACTTGAGTCGTTGGCAAAGAGACTCATTTCACTCCTGATACCCTTCCTTATGTCTGAGACATAGGCATTAAACAGGAGTGGCCCTAGTACCGACCCCTGGGGAACTCCACTAATGACTCTCCTTGGAGATGAGACTAGCCCCCCAACCACCACCCTCTGAGAACGCACAGAGAGCCAATTACCTATCCATCTGATCATCTGCATCCCCACCCCCTATTTCCTCCAGTTTAGCAAGCAGGCCATTGTGGGGTACCAAATCAAACGCCTTGCTGAAGTCTAGAAAGAGGACGTCCACTGGCCTGTCCTGGTCCAGGGCACTCATCACCTAATCGTAGAACTCCACAAGGTTTGTCTGACATAATCTTCCAGGGACAAAGCCATGCTGTCTATCGTCCAGATACCCTATTTGCTCCAGTACCCCCCTAGCCTTTCCTTGACAACACCCTCCATCACCTTGCCCATCACCGACATCAGGCTAATGGTCCTGCAGTTCCCTGCCTCCTCTCTTGATCCCCCCCCTTGTGGATAGGCACAATATGGGCCACCCTCCAGTCTTGGGGTACCCACCCCATCTTCAGAGAGATGTTGAAAAGCTCTGCCAGGGGGGTGGCCAGGACATCTGACAGTTCCCTCAGCACCCTGGGATGTATTTCATCTGGCTCTAGTGCTTTCTCCATCTGAAGGGACCTGAGGTCTTCTCTCACTCTCTCTGCCGGGATTTCACCCTCCACGTCCTCCCCCTTTGCTTCCTGTACTGCCAACCCCCACCTGACAGTGCTGGCCCTTCCCTTTCCCCAGACTCATCAGGGATCCCGATCTCTAACTGTCAGACCCTTTCCTCCAGTTTGCCCTCTCCCCCCACAAGACGGAACCCCCATCCTCCCTGGTAAAAACTGAGGCAAAGTAGTCGTTTAGAACCTCGGCCTGCTCCCCCACATTCTGTGCCCACCCTTCCTCTATCCTTATCCTGCTGATCTGCTCCCTCACTTTCCTTTTTTTCCCAATGTATCTAAAGAACCCCTTGTTCCCCCTCCTGCTCTCCCTGGCCACAGTCTGCTACTTCCTCGCCTTAGCCCCTCTCACCACCCTGGTGACCCTCCTGGCCATCAGTTCATACTCCTCCTGAACCCTTTCGCTCCTTGAGTGCTTGAAGTGCCTATGGGCTGCCTTCTTATCCCTCATCACCTCCTGAACCTCCCGGGTCCACCAACAGGGTTTTCTGGCCTTGCTGAATTTGCACCTCTCTCTTGCACAGGACCTGGTAGCCTCTTGTACTCCTCTCCTATTGATCTCCCACCTACTGTCTGCATCCATGTCTGGCCTTATCTGTCCAAATGACCCTTAAGAATCCTTCCCATCCCCCTGAAATACGCACCCTTGAAGTCAGTTACCACTGTCTTTGTGCGGCTTTCCTCCACCCCTATGTCCAGAAAAAAAACAGACTGTGGCATGATCACTCCCCGTCAATGGGTCCCTCACCTCCAGGCCCCTAATCTGGTCACTGTCCGCCAGGACTATGTCCAGTGTCCTGGCCTTCCTAGTCAACTCCCCCACCTGCTGGGTCAGGAATGTATCCTGGAAGACATTCAGCAACCTCTGCTCCCTGGCCACTGGGGATGTCATAGTCCCCCAGTCTGTTCCTGGCATGTTTAGGTCCCCATCACCACTACTCTTCCCTTCCCCAATCTACAGTGACTCACAACATTTGCCACCAGACTCTCTTCCAGAGCCTCCGTCGCTACAGGGGGTCTGTATACCACCCCGACCTTTACTCTCTTACCCCCCTGTGTCTGCAGGGTGACCCAAATTGCCTCCATGCTCTCCCCCGCCTCCTCCACCCCTCCAATACTTATGCCATTTTTGACTTACAGTGCTAACCCCTTCCCTCCCCCACTGTCCTTTCTGAACATAGTGTAGCTCTCCAGGTTTAGGTCCCATTCATGCCCTTGGGTGGTCCAGGTCTCAGTGACTGCTGCCACATCTACTGCCCCCCCTCAACTAGCATCACCTGGAGCTGAGACATCTTATATCCTAAGCTCCTGGCATTTATCAGAACCACCGTCCACCCCTTTCCCCCCTCTCATTTCCCCCCCTTGTGCTCCCGTTCGGCTGCATGCCCCCTCCCCTGCAACCTACCTGTAGGCCTTTTTCCATATCCCTCCAACACTGTAGGGGAGTGGAGACCTCGTCCCTCTTTTATTGTACCCCCTGGAACAGCCCCTTCCTTGATCCCTCCCCCCTTCACAAGTTTAAACCCCACCTTTCACTGATGAACACAGCTAGTTTTAGCTTTAGGATTTCCATCCCCCTCCAAATTAAGGTGGAGCCTGTCCCTAGCATACAGCCCCTTATCCTCCCAGGTTGCCCCCCAGTCCCACACAAGGCCATACCCCCTTGCCTCACACCACTCCCTGAGCCACTGATTTATCACCCTAATCTTCTGCTTGTTCTCCCCACTAGCTCTTGGCACTGGCAGGATTTCCGAGAAGGAGATCAAACATGCTATAGAATGGCATACCTTGGTCAGCTCCTGAAACCTTGCCTGTATCTCTAATTCCCTATTCCCATTTATGTCATTTGTACCCAGGTGCACTAGTATGTCCGGGGACCCCCCACATTCCCTTTGCCAGTGAATATACCTCGTGCTTGGCCTTGTGCACCATCAGGCCAGGGTGGCATTTGGTTTTTATTGGACAGGTTTTACTCTACCCCTCCCACTCGATACCTCTGATCATGGAGTCCCCCAACAGAAGCACTCTAACCTCTCCCTTACCTCCATGCTTACCCTGCAGGTTTTCCCTCCTTCCATGCCCATCCTCACCCCTTCCTCCGGTCTCTCCCCTAAACTGGCTCCTCGCATCTCACACAATCTGGGTGTCAAAGTTAGCCCCCTCCCTATTGTCACTGGCCACTCCCTCTACTCTGGTCCTGGGCATCTCCCCCCAACCCGAGTATCCTTTTTTGTATCTCTATCTCTCCTGTCCCCACCCTTGACTAAGCCATCTGCCCCATCTGTTGGCTACCTGGTTCAGACCACTTTTATCCCATCCACGCTCAGTGCCCCTCACCTGCCATGCCCCCTTGTCTGTACCGCCCCACAATTTCTGGAAGCCTCCTCCTGTTCACCTGATCCTCCTCCTTTCCCTTCCTCCTCCTACCTCCATTCCCTCAGCCTGTCCAGGTCCTCCCTTCCCCTGCTTTCTCACCCACCATGCCCCCCCCCTCTGCTCCCGATTTCCAGTCCAGCCACAAGTACGAATCTGGCACCCTGCCCTCTGATTGGTCCTCCGACTTCTGCTGCCTGTTTCCTCTCAGCAGCCCTGCTCCACCCCTGGCCCACCACCAATTTCAGCTGCCGGGAAAGTGCTTTGCCCTGGTGCCCTTCTCATGCTGCTAATGCAGCCAGCTTCTCCCACCACCGATGCAGCCTCTGGTGTGCTCCCCTCTCTGCTGTTCCTCCGCCACCGATGCAGCCCCCAGGTTTCAACTCCACAAATGAAGATAGCTCCTCCAGTGCAGTTTTGGACAGGGCAGCTGGGCTTGCCCTTATGCAGCCCAGCAGCGAGTTCAAATCTGGTGCACTGCCCTCTGTTGATCCTCTGACTTCTGCTGCCTGTTTCCTCCCAACAGCCCTGCTCCAGCCCTGGCCTGCCACTGATTGCAGCCACTAGGAAAGTGCTTTGTTCTGGTGTCCTTCTCATGCTGCCGATGCAGCCAGCTCCTCCTGCTGCTAATGCAGCCTCCGGTGAATTCCCCTCTCCACCGTCGATCTGGCCCCTGGGTTTCAGCTCCACAACTAAAGACAGCTCCTCCAGTGCAGTATTTATTTTATTTATTCCAAAGTTTTATCAGGAAAGACATATTGAGCTGATAGCAGCTCATTTTCAGATGTGTCCTAGTGTGTGTGTGTGTGTGTGTGTGTGTGTGTGTGGTGTGTGTGTGTGGTGTGTGTGTGTGCGTGTGTGTGTGTTCCAAGTAGACAATGCAGTATGTGCAAGGCCCTGTGTTTTCTGCGATTCCATGGCCATGGAGTTTTCTGTGGAATTTAATGTAAATTGCGGAATACACAGCTGCACACTGCACATCATTGCACAAGAGCGGTATACAGTGGTAATCACACAAAGGTTGTATACAGCTACTGTGCAATGACAGACAGTTGCCTGGTAGCAGTAAACATTATTCAGTGTTTACCGTGCTTGCATACTGCTTAGTATACTGCACTACTGGGCAATCTTTGCACAATTACCACTGCACATGTTATTCAATGGGTAATGCACTTGCACAGTGCTTGACATATCACACTACCAGTAAACTTTTACGTGATTACCACTAATTATTCCACAGTTTACATAGAAGAATAGTTTTTGCCAGTTTACATAAACAGAGGAATACTGTTCCACAGCTTACATAAACTGAGGAATACTATTCCACAGCTTAAATAAACTGAGGAATATTGTTCCACAGTTTACATAAATTTGGGGTTTGTACAAGATGAGAATATAGAGGGGAATATAGCAGTTCTGCATGAAGACAAGAATGATGCCACAAACTCAAGCAATATGTTGGTCCCACAGTTCCTACAAAAGTCTACTCAGTGCAGTTATGCTGACTGTTTTAGATTAGCATACATACCTATTTGTTGCTACTCCGCTGTCTCCCTGTCCTGCTTGTGGTGTGATGGCCCACTGCCTAGGAATGCTGCAGAATCAGCAGTTGTTCTGCAGCAGAAAATATGATGTCCTGCCGCAGAATGTAGGTCCACTTTGCTGCAGTGAGCATGGGGCCCTGAATATGTGCAACAGTAAACAATGCAATAACATTTGAGTGGCTGCAATAATCACTGACAAGTAAAATAGTGCAGACAAAATAATGTGCAAAGTCCAGTACATAACAGATTTGCAAAAACAATATTCAGTGGAAAGTAAAAGCATTCAACAAAGTGCCTAAGGTAGATAGAATTGCAATAGAATTGCACATGATCAGTAGCAGTTAGCAACCTTTTAACTGGGGAGGGGGACTCCAAGAGCATACAACAGGCCAGCAGTAGACCGCATAGGGGAAGGGAATGGGAAACAGTGTTACAGAGAGGGTAAAAGTTAAGGGGGAAGGAGAGAGGAAAGACAGTGAGGGAGGGAGCAAAGCCAGAATTTAGACATGTAGGCGGCACAATGGGCAAGGTGCCTGGCATCAAGGAGGGAGAGGGAGGAGTGAAGAGCAGTGTTGGGTATGGAGAGAACAGTCCAAGGCAAAGTGGCAGAAGGAGTTAAAGAGGTTGTGCAGTCTGGCATGAGTGGACTTGGGAACGATTAACATCAGCTGCCCAATTTTTTCCCATAATGCAACTGCAGTAGCAAGGAACATTTTCAGAGGGATGGAGCTGTTGATTTAGTGCTGGTCTTCACTAGCTGCTGAAAACACAAACTGTAGTGAGGAAGAAATAAGACTAGAAAATAAAACCCAGTGACCCTAAATATTGTCAAAAGAAGCTATTGCCAGTTTATCTGTCAGTCCAACCATTAACCTTAGCTTCCCCAAGGTCACTTTGTTGCTTATATAACAAATCATGTGCCTAGAAAGTGTTTAGATGGCAGGGATTATCAGTTCAGTCTAGCTGGCCTATGCTAGAAATTAAAAACTCAAATTATAGCGTGACTAAAATGTTGTGATTGTACTGGGATTCGAACACAGACCCTCTCTATTTCTATCAAGGTGGTCTATCGGCTTACCTATCTGGCTAGCTGACTACAATCAATACATAAGAACTGATTAGCCTCAATTGCACACAGGAATCTGTGTGTATATTTCCCCTTTATACTTGGTTGGGATGTCAGTCACACTCATGTGTAACAGAACAACAAACCATAGCAGTCCATCAACTGATGGAAAGCTACTTTCATATTCTCAAAGCAGTGAAAAGTTCCATTTTTCGAACATTTTCTTTTTATTGCACTAAGCAGTGTGTTAGAATCCGATGCAGCTGTGACTTTCTTCTGCCACATACACGTGTTTACCCTACCAATGCACTCCTTGGTTCCTTCTTACATTTCTCTGGTGACACCTCCTGGCAGGGCCCCGCTACTTGGACTGTGTACTGCCAGTGCAGAGGAGCAGCCAAGGTCTCCACAATGAGGAGGTGTCAGGGGTGTTCTGTGGTGCCTGGGTGGGAAGGCTCTTTGCGTCATTATCCATTTGCCAGCAAATTTTTCTTCTGCTTTAACTGTCTGCCCTCCACCCCTGGCTGTAGCCATTGGCAACCTACAACACCACCCATCTGGAGGGTGCTGGCTGTTGCAAGATGATCACCCCCTGTGCCAATGCACAGCTTCCCACCAGAGGAGGTGTTGAGAGGGGGCGATGCTCATAACTTCCCCCTGGGGCAGGCACATGATACCTCTGCATTGCCTCCCAGACCCCACTACCCTGAGGCAGGGAGCTGGGATCTGGTCTCAAACCTGAGTCTCTCACAAGGTGGTGTAATGCACCACCAGACAGTGCCAGCAGGCTGAGTGAAAACTGCCACTCTTAAAACCAGAAATCATAATAAATAAAATTCTGTATATGGAATATGGTAACTAATTTTTATTACACACAGTGGCATCACACTGCAGGTGTGTAAAGAAGAACTCATTACGCACCACTCCCCAAGTATTTATCTATGCAATATATTGCTCATTGTTTTGCATATTCAATCTAAGAGTTGGTGTGTTGCTTAATCTGAGATTTCCATGACAGTATTTATTTATTTAGTTTTTGTTGACTGGGTAAGTGCACTAGACAAATTCTGCCTATTTTCAGGCACGACCCGGGGGAGGGGGATACAGATGAATACCAACTGACCATGAACCAGATTAAGCTATTATTGCTTCTTTGCATCTAGAAGCATTTCAGAAGGCCAGGAGTTGAACTTGGGATGGTACTAACCACCAAAAGGCATAATATAACCTAACAGAGAGTCAAAGCAGGATATTGCAGTTAGTAAAAATTCATTGGCAATCTAATATAGCATCAGCACACAGCAGAAACAATGCACAATCTCCTCATAACCTTTTATTTCTTTTTTATAACTCCCCATTAAGTATTAGATAAACCCATTCAAGTGTATTTACAATAAACAGCTAGTGCTGTTTAGATCACTATTTAACAATATGCAACTTTAGAAAACTCACATTTAACTGTAGCAAAAACCATGAAATGTGCTTTCTATTAGTGCATTTTTAATTTAGTTACATGGGACGTGTAGACACATGAAAGTCTGCAATTCTAGTCTGTTGTTTGGATGCTACAGTGAGATTCTCAGGTACAACTCAAAGACATTAAACATTTGCTGAGTTCACTTTCTTCAAGAGTCTCTATGCAGTTCTGTACTGGTTGAGTTAGGTAGTGGTTTTAGCATCCTTCTTATCTTTCATTTTATTTTATTTCATTTACATTCCCAGGCAGAGATCTGGATGAATCAAGACCCTTTTCAGTCAAGCAAGACAATAATAATAATCAATATGTGGAGTAGAAAACATAAGAATACAAACTGTAAAACAAAATTACACACTTTAAAAGTGTTCGGTTCATACATCACATATAGTAAACATTGTTTAATAATGTAAATAACAAACTTAAAATTCCAATACAGTGATCTTTAAAATAGGTACACAAAAAAAGATTGTCTGTTTCTTTGAACTGCATTCTTAACTTTCATTTTAGATATGCCCAATGATGCGCCATCAGGCAAATTGCTTTATGATTTAGGTGCATAACATTCAGATTACTTTTCTTGAGACTTTGTTCATGCAATTTCTTCTTTAAATAAGGAGTTATTCTTTATTATACATGGTTTTTCATTACATTAAAGTGAATTCACTAGTAATGCTAAGGATTCATTTCTAAAGACCTGGCAAAATATTACCTAGAATTCAATCTTTAAGATGTGAAATGTTGAGTGCATTATAAAGATTACAGTGGTGACTTTGAAGAGAAGCCAGTAAAGAAAAATGACTCTGTACATTGGTCAGAGCTTGATATATTGTCAAAAATAAAGCCAAAGAATTATAGACAGACCATTCCCGTAATCAAAGGCTAGTCGTAGCATGTGTTTAGAAATTGTTTTCCTGGCTTTGCAAGTTAGAGTGTTTTTGTTTCTGTACAAAAAAAATCTTTGGTTTACTCTTTTTATATTATATCCAAATTGTGTATATATGTCACATTTGGGCCAACTGGATCATTACATATTTGAATGACTCCACTTTTTTGTATAGGTTGATCACATAGACCAATGACAGCATGAGCTATCCAACTCTGTCAAGCCTCTATTGGGTTCCAAACTACATTACTTTTATTTTTGATTTGCTCAGGCTAATTTGTGTTCAGTAAATCTATTTTGGAATCTTTTAAATCTGTTTTATAAATGTTATTGCAGTTTTACCACAAGGTTGTTCCATAAATGACCATGTTGTCTGCATACGTTGATGTTTTTACACTATGATTAATATCTTGAAAATTACTAACAAATATTGCAAACAGTGCTGAGCCTAACAATGACCCTTGTTGTAAAGTACTACTGTTTTTATCATAGTAAACTCAGAGTACTGCACCAATCTTCATTTTTTGCACTTGCTCCTCAAGATAATTCCTAAACCATTGCAATGTATAGTCTACTATCCCAACACCAGAAGGGCTCTGAATTAGAAGATTGTGGTCCACCATGCTGAAGGCCTTGATCAAGTCAACAAAGACAGAGCCAACTCACTGCTCTGTCTCTGGGAGCCTTGCGGATATCACTTGTCAACATGTCCAAAGGTAAACTGTAGTTTTCTCTGAAACCATGACGGTTTTGGGATAGCAGAGTATTTTGATCTAAATACATCTTAATCTGGTTATAAATTACTTGCTCAAGGATCTCTGATAAAGTGCAATGCACTGATCCATGTCTATAGTTAAATATATTACTAGCATCTCCTGTTTTGAACCAGGTCATTTTATTGCTGTCTTACAAATCAAAGGTATTTTATTTATGCAAAGTGATAGATTATATATTTTCATTATAAGTATTTTATGTAGCTCAGATGATATTGTTAATAATTTTGGATACATTCTATCTGTGCAAGGCCTTTTTTTGTCATCTACTTTCTGTAACAGTTTTAACACTGTCTGCTTAGAAACCAGATGAAAATTAAGTTTATATATTTGTTCTGAGACAATTATTTATCTCATCTTTCTTAAATGTGGAGACCATTGAATGCTTTTTTATATCAAACGTTCTATATTGTTCTGTGTTAATATGGAAGTTATTAAAATTATTTTCTATTTCCAAGTTCTCATGGATGAATTCATTTGTATGTTAATACAGGTGATGGGACCACTCTCATGATTCTAAAAGTGGTCTCGTGCACTGTTAGAGTATGAGAACCATAAACTGAAACTAAACAGTTCTGATACTCTAAGAATGTAAGTGAGATCACTCTTACAACCATAGGAGAGGTTTTATCACCCGTATTAACATATTGTTGGTCAAGCTTGATCAATAACATATTAAGTATTTAAAGAACCTTACCTGAACATGCTCATTTCCAGGGCAACTATGCATGAAACACTCTTAACAGAATAAGAGTACCTTACATGCAGAGGAAAGGAATGCTCCAATTAATTAGGAGTGTTCCCTTGATTTATAATCCCATCTTCAGGGTAATGATCTTATTTCTCTGTTTGGACTTCCAGGACTCTTTAAAGGAGTTCTAGAATGCTCTTCTGCCCTTTAGTTTTTGTAATTGTCTATCCTGAAAATATTTAGATGTATCCTTTTTAGGCACCAACAGCACAGGTGTAAGCGCCTATTGTGGTTATACATTCTCTTTTCTGCATTTAGTGAAGTTTAAAGGTATAATCAATGTGAGTGATTTGGCTGCATGAGATTATTGATGAAGTCAGTGATGGGGCTGTTAGGTCCTAGCATAGGTTTAAGACCTGTGCAAGTCTGGGTTTGATCCCCACTGCAGAACTTGTTTCCTTTCTCACTTCAATTTCTGTGGCTTGTGAGAAATTGTATGCCCTTGCTGATGTCAGTGACAGTTTCAGCAAAGTTTGTAGTTCTATATTGCTGATAACTTAAAAAGTTCAAGCAGAGACATTGAGGTTTGAATGCAGCTTGAAAATTATTACTTCAAACTGCCAGACTGGTGCATTACTAGATCCACTGCATATGTTGGGGTTGGGTTCTGCACTCAGTACTGGATGTCCTGTGCTACAGCATGCTTTTTCTATCAATGTGCTTTAGTGCAGCAGTAGATAAGGGATTTGGGTTTGATCCCCAGTGTGAGACTTTTCTTACTTTCTTACTCAGTTTCCATGGTATGAGAGAAATTATTTAATGACATTACTGATGCTAGTGATAGAGTTTCAGCAAGATGTGAAGTGCTATATTGCTGATAACTTCAAAATTTCTAGCTGAGATTTTGAGGTGTGAATGTAACTTGGGAACATTATGTCAGACTGAATGACCCATTCATTACTAAATTCACTGCAGCTGTGGGTATGTGGATGTGTTGGGGGGGGGGCCTGCACTCAGTGCTGAATGTCCTTTGCCACAGCATGCATTTTCTGGCAAGCAGCCTTTGTGCAATGGTAGAGCTAGAGGCTACCAAACAGTCATATGTAGAAGGCCTGGGTTCAGTCCACAGTGTGGGATGTTTCTTTTGTTCTCACTACAATTTCTGTAGTATGAGAGAAACTGTTCGTGGTCATTGCTGAGGCTAGTGATAGAGTTTCAGCAAGATCTGAAGTTCAATATTTCTGATAACTTGAAAAGTTCCAGCTAACACCTTGAGGTTTGAATGCAACTTGGAAACATTACTTCAAATTAAGAAAAGATCATGCCAACTCCAGAAGCCCTAGTGGAGGTTGAAAGTTCTGACTCTATGTATTGTGTGGGCTGTACTTGCTTATTTTTTGAGGTGTATGTATGCACTTGTGTGCATCTATGTGTATGTAATGTGCCACATCTATATTTACATTGTTTAGCATGTACAGTATATGTGCCTTTTGCTATACAAAAATGGCATGTTCCATATCATGACCCACTATCTATTGATTTTGGACTGCGCATGACAGGCTGCTGAGTTGCTACATGCTGTCTCACTGTGGAGAAGCTGGAGAAGCAGGGCTGCTAGAAAGCTAAGCCCCATTTATAAAAGGTATGCCACCATTGCCTTAATAAGAAGGGGAGTCTAGCAACCTTTCTGGGCTGACGTATGCAACTAGTTCGGGTGCAATTTTTTCTGCCGCTGCTTTTCCCCCCTCAGGTGCCTGGAGTTCATGGTGGCTGATAGCCTACTCCAGTTGGAAGACAGCAGGGGGCCACTTGGGGGGGGTTGACCGCTGGAAAAACTGCACCAGAGTGGCTATGGCTACAGATATCTGATAGGAGAAAAGAAAATGACACTGGGTTTTGGAGAATCAAAGTCCTGCCCTTTGATGACTCAAACCAGCAGCAGCTCTATTCATTTCGCTCTGATCTACAGAGTGTGTCTGTATATATATATATATATATATATATATATATGTATATATATATATTTATATGTTTTAGTCATTCTCTATTTTAAACTAAGTTTTAGCCTCACCTCTTTCATACAAACATACGAACATATGAAATTTGCCAGCAGATAAAGGCCTAGAGGTCTATCAAGTCTGCTCGAATGTGCAGCTAGCACCCTTATCTCTGCAGCTGCCCTCCCTTCCACCCTTCCCCTTCATTAACCCCCTTGTCCTGTCCCATCCCTTTGAAGCAGTCCACTGTTCTACTGCATACCACTTCTGCAGGTAACGCATTCCACCCAGCCACCACCCTCTCTGTAAAAAAGTGTCTCCTCATCTCCCTCCTGAACCTTCCTCCCTCCAGTCTCATATCATGGCCCCTGGAGGCCCTCCCTCCTTACTTTGAACAGCCCCTCTGTACCCATCTTGTTTATTCCTTTCATGTATTTAAAGGTTTCAATCATGTCACCCCGTCCCTCCTCTCCTCCAGTGAGTACATGTTCAACTCCTTCAACCTCCTCTCGTATAAGTCCCCCAGCCCCTTGATCATCTTTGTCGCCCTGCGCTGTACCCCCTCCAGTAACTTAATGTCCCTCTTCAGATACGGGCGCCAGTACTGCATGCAGTACTCCAGGTGTGGTCTAACTAATGACCTATACAGTGGCAGAATCACCTCCTCCCTCCTCGAGGATATACCCCTTGCAATACAACCCAGCATTATGTTGGCCTTTGCAGCTGCCTTCCTACATTGTGCTGAGTTGTTCATTGACCGTGTGATGAGCACACCCAGATCCTTCTCCTCCTCCTCTGTCTGGGCTAGCTGCACTCCCCCCAGCTGGTAACTCCTCCTTGGGTTCTTCATCCCAAAATGCAGCACCTTGCACTTTTTGGCATTAAAGCCCAGTTGCCAGGTGTCTGACCAGGTTTCAAGCTTTGCCAGATCATCCTGCAACCCCTGCCATCCCCCTAGGACATCCACCACCAGGCCTACCTTGGTATCATCAGCAAACAGACTGATCTTGCTCTTGATGTCCCATGATATGTTTGCAATGAATATCCCAAACAACACTGGTCCCAACACCGAGCCCTGTGGAACACTGCTCATCACTGCCCTTGGGTGTGAGAGCTCCCCACCCACCACCACCCTCTGTTGCCTTCCCTGAAGCCAGTTCCCTACCCAGCTCACCAGCTTTGCACCCACCCCTGTGCCTACTAACTTCCTTCCCAGCCTTCCATGTGGCACCGAGTCGAATGCCTTGCTGAAGTCCAGATACAGGACATCCACTGCATGGCCCCTGTCCAGTTGCCTAGTTACCCAGTCATAGAACTCGACCAGGTTAGTTTGGCAGGATCTGCCACATATGAAGTCATGCTGTCTGCTGACCTGTAGTCCTTTGGCCTCTAGGAGGGCCACCAGCCTCTCCTTCAGGATAGTCTCCATTAGCTTACCCATGATGGATGTGAGGCTCACTGGTCTGTAGTTTCCCGGTTCATCTTTGGGGCCACTCTTGTGGAGGGGCACCACATGAGCCATCCTCATAGCTTGTTTGTCACTCTCTTTCCTAGTGGTGGAGGTGCTCCTTATTGTCCCTGGACTGGATTAGTCTACCAGATTACTCTACTGGTCTGTGGTTATTGGGTGGTCCCCAGTTTTCTGGCAGTTTTGTGGAGAGGGTTTCATTTTTTTTTTTTTGCAGTGATTTTACTAGTACTTTATTTGTGTTTAACAAGTTAACTTGTTTGATTTTCTCTAAATTCTATAGCTTATTCAGTAGCTAAATCATCGGATTAAGTTCAAATTTTAGCCAGTATTCATGTGACACACCTCTGTCATAAAGCACATGTGTGGCATTTTTACTCTTTATCACCATTTTTCCAGCCTCCATCTCAGAGAGCAGCAGTTCCGTATTGATTGCTGATGATATTAGCACTGTAAGGGAGAGTCTCTCTAACCTTCGATTTGACTCTCCGAGCTTGGGATTTGTTCAATATTGCTTATTACTAGTTGTATGGGCTGCTCATTCAGATGGCTGCTTATTGGAGGTTTGTACACACACACATTGATTTGTTACTTGAGGAACTACCGATGTAAGTACCTCACTCCATTAAAAGACTCTCCCACTAGTTTTTAAGAATTTTTTAGTCCGTGGTGCTCTAGATTTTTTAGCCCAAGGTGCCCTGATATTGATTTATTTAATTATCATTCTTTTTCCTTTTGTAGCCACATGATTATAGTATATCTACTGGTCTAGGCTAGCCCTGATACACTGTAATTTTAATTGCACTGCAGTAAACTGAATCCCTGGCACTGCTGGGCAGATACATTTTTATATGTGCCTTGTACTAAGAGCTGAATTTTTTTCCATTCTTTTGGTTTATTTTAAGGTGCACATACAAGGAGCAGTTTGAGCCTTTCTATTCCTGCTGTAACTGGCTGATACAGACTTACGGTCCAAGAAGTACTTATTCCTTTTACTAATTCCAAATTTATGGTTGGCCTAGAGCTTTCGTAGCTGCTGTGTGCCTGCAAAAGAACACTTGCAAGGAGGGCTCTGCATCCTTCCCACAGACTACAAGAAGACGTTGTTCACAGGACCAGCCTGACTGTGTTTTTACAAAGACATTTGAGAACTTTGGCCCCTATTAAGGGTGGTGAGACAATTTGCTCCTTTTAGCTAATATTTCTGCCAGAACTGACTCCAACTGACTCTGTCACATACCAGGACCGACTATCTTTTTGGGGTTTTATATTGAGCTATTATTTGTTTTACCAGCTGATTTTCTCCCTCTGTTAACTAGTAGTTAAAGGTTTTATACTATTTGCACTTAAACTTAAGCATTGGTTTCCAGGTTCAAGCTTCTATGTGGTAGCCAAATATTTTTCTTAATATCTTCACCATTAACACCTCATAAAAGTAAAACATAATGATATCTAGGAAACTACTGGAACAACAGTTTAATATTTATTTTATAAATACATTGGGGCTATAAGTAAATTTACTTAAGACTGTGGGAGTTAGTGTCGGCCCCCTTCTTTCTTTTTTAGGTATTTGTATGCTGTTTATTAGAAGTGGCAAAATGGTTAACAAAAAGGAAGAAAAAATCTGCATCTTTACAGAGGACCTAGCTATTTCTACTTCAACACTGGTTGAAGCAAATAAACCTTTCTTCTTACTCTGATATCCTCAAAAAGGGACCTGCCAGCTTAACCAGAATTGACCAATAAGGTAATTCCAGCCAGGGGGCAATATTGCAACCCCATACCAGTGCCATCACACTAGAAAGGCTCTCGCCTCCTTGATACTCTCTAGGGAAAAAGAGTAGATCAGAAAGAGGAGGGTATGGTTGGAAAAGAAGAGAGGGTAGAGAAAGAAAATATTATTAGGGAAACTGTTCAGAAAACACCCACTAGGTCAGAACATGTGGTTCATACAACTAAGTTAGACTTTTTAGCCCTCTAGATATTTCACTGAGCCCTAAGTCTCACTCTTAATTTGACTTGGACTGCTCCATTCTGGATGATTCTCCTAATTCAGTTTTTAAGAAACTGGATGAAGAGGTTCAGAACATCAGCCTTGACCCCAATTTCCTCGAAACAATGTCCAGATTCATTATCCAAATACACTATTAAAGCTCTTGCCCATCCTATTATGTCAAGCCTAGTATTGCTAGAAGCTTATAATGAAACATAAAATGGAAGGGCTTACAAAACTTATACTAGATCAAGGTGCTCTAATAACAAAATGACCGGATAACCGGGAGCAGGCCATTAAGTCTAAGAAACTCTCATTTTCATCTATAATTATCTTGGATTCTCCTCAAGATAGATTCAGAAAAGGGTTGGAGTGAAAACTCAAAAAGCGAAGAAAAGGAAGGTTAATAAGAATACTAAAAATAAGAACATAGTACCAATAACCAAAATAAAGAAATTCCCTTAAAAGGGCTTGTGCCCTCCTCTTCCCCTCCCCCGATGATTCCTGAAATAATAATAAATAAACAGAATAAGGTGTCCAATATGGACCTTATGTCAGCTAATCTTCAGGAAGATGACAAAATACAACCTACTGATTCTAGCGTTCTTACCTCAAACCATGAGCCTCTCTGTAAGATACCTACAACAGAGCCTAAAAAAAAATAAAAAAGAAGACTGCTCCCCAGAGACCCCCAGATCCTCATGCTCCTGGCAATAATTTAAAGGAGAATCTAAATCTGGTTATATTATCTGGCAATGAAGTGATTTTGAGAGTCATACTGTAGGTATGTATAGAAAACCTTATGAGACAGAGGAAACGGTGGAGGAATTAATAGTGTATTAGGAGAACATATTATAAAAGTCTTTAGGGATATCCAGGATCCTGTGCAACCTGTTTATGTTATAGTTCCTGATATGAATTATGCTAAAAAGTCTGGTCTAAGCAACAATGATTGGCCACATTAAGCCTGGAACTCCCTCCCCCAGTTACTTGGGCATAGTTTGGGAAATTGTTAAGCCCTCTATAGAGTTTAAAGAGTTGTGGGAACATAAAGACATTTTTTCAGCCTTAGATAAATTAAAATGGAATTTTGACAACTTTTCTCATCCAGCCCAGAACCAGGGCTTTTGTAAAACTCTTTCTCTATTTGGGATAGCTCACCTCTTTAATGAAAAAGAGCATGCACTATGTCACAACCCCACTCAGCAGGTCAGCCCTCTAATCCCAAAGTGCCAACCTCCAAGCGTAGTATTATGAACAGGAAACAGAAACAGGGTAACCCTCCTGTCTGTTTTGTGGGCTCGAATCAACCTTTGGTCTCAGTTATGGAGGGATTCAAACTGTGAACCTCTTGCTAGCTTACCCAATGTAGAGGCTCAAATAATTCTGCTCTTCGGGGGGGGGCAGATATGTTTCGCCTAAGGGCACCTAACCAGGTGTACAAAATGAACCCTTAAAAACTCTACCAAAGACCTCAGATAACTTTTACCTTTTCCCAGTTTGGTATTACGATATAAGCTCATGCACAGGGTTGTCACTCTTAACCATCCACACATCACAGGCAAAAACAGAAGGACTTGAGATGTTTACTTAAAAACAGATAATAATGAAAAATGTAAAACACAGAACCATATATCACAAAACATACAAATCACTTAAAAGAATAAAAACAAGATTTTAAAAGTGCAGTTTCCTACCACCAGACAATTAGATTTGATCTATCTAATGTATCTCTTATAGTGCTGCTAGCATGTTGTAGCTTTCAGAGTCCAAAATCAAGTGTGTTAAAAGGGAATACAGACTACACTTTTAAAACTGGCTTTGCCAACCTCTTTGCATGAGGTCACCTCACTCCTCCCTGTCAGAATATAAAAATTATACAACCAGGATGTCATCACTCAGAAGGAAAATTAAATACGGTTAATTTCTAAGTCCTTCTTTCATCCATGAGCAACATCCTGCTTTTACAGACATCAGAGGAACATTTATGACTTCGTACCAGTGTGACATAACCTGGTTTTCCTCCTCTAAACATCATAAAATAGATATTTCTATCCTGTCATCTGGCAAGCTATAAATAAGCTAGATGAACAGGAGATGCTTAATGTAGGCCTCTTCTAGCCTATAATTATCTCTTGGCCTTCCAGGTAACACCTTGTATCTAAAACCTGGGAGGGGGGTGTCATTCCACAGGCTGTTTTGGCACATCTCATGAGAGACACTCAATAACACATTTTTATATTACAAAAATCGTAGATTAATCAGAACCAGCTATCCAAGTGCCACAGTTCCTCCCCACCTAGACTGACTTTGGGGACTCTATCCCCTGCATGGGAATCAGTTCACTCCTCATACACATGAGACAGCCCATCGGAATTCTGATTTTTTGCTCCAGCCTTATGCAGAATTGTCATATCATACCCTTGCAAAGCAAGACTCCATCTTAGCAATCTACCCTTGTTTTTCCCCATCTGCATCAGCCAAACCAGGATGTTGTGGTCAGTCTGCACCACAAAATGCTGCCCATATAAGTATGGCTCCAACTTCTTTCAGGCCCACACTATGGCAAGACATTCTTTTTCCACAGTAGAGTATGCCTGCTCCCTGGGAAGTAACTTCCTACTCAGGTATACTACTGGGTGATCCCTCCCTTGGCTGGATGTCTGACTCAGTACTGCCCCAATACCCCCATCTGAGGTGTCAGTCTGAACTATAAAGGGTTTGCTATAGTCAGAACTTGTCAAAACAGGAGCACTGCACAGTGCCTCTTTTAGTTTGGAAAAGGCTTCCTCACAGGCTGGGTCCCAGG
This sequence comes from Neoceratodus forsteri, assembly GCA_016271365.2. Lineage (NCBI taxonomy): Eukaryota > Metazoa > Chordata > Ceratodontiformes > Ceratodontidae > Neoceratodus > Neoceratodus forsteri. Next base: position 592,597,154 of record CM057458.1, read on the forward strand.
TAATTTTCTTTGGCATCCTTTTCTTTGTCAGGTCAGATAGGGGAGCAGCCAGGGCACTGTAATTGGGTACAAATTTCCTGTAGTACCCTGATGTCCCTATAAAACTCCTGACCTGCTTCTGTGTTTCTGGTCTGGGCCACACCTGGATTACCTCTATGTTTATTTGGTTAGGATGGAGCTGTCCTCAGCCTACCACATGCCTGAGGTATGCCACTTCTCCCATGGCCACCTGGCACTTCTCGGCTTTGACAGTGAGCCCGGCCCTCTGTATCCTGTCCAGCACTTCCCTAAGGTGGGATAGGTGTTCCTCCCAATTGACACTAAAGAGAGTCCTAAAGATGGCAATATCATCCAAGTACATCACGGTGTACTCCTCAGCACCATTTAACACCTGGTTCACCAACCTTTGGAAAGTGGCCAAGGTGTTCTTCATTCCAAAAGGCAGTACTTTAAATTCAAATAAGCCTATTGAAGTGATGAAGGGTGACCTCTCTCTAGATCTGTCCGTCAGCTCTACCTGCTAATACCCCTTTGTCAGATCAATGGTCATAAGGTAGGTCACCCCTCCCAACTTGTCCAGGAGTTCATCCGTCTGTGGGATCAAGTGAGAATTTGACTTTGTGACTGAATTCAGTCCATGATAGTCCACACAGAAATGAGTAGAGCCATCTGGCTTAGGCACAAGGACTACAGGTGAGGCCCAGGGGTTGTGGGATCGATGGATTACCCCAAAATACAGCATCTCCTCCACTTCCCTCCTAATGTCCTTTTGGACAGCCTCTGACACACAATATGCTGTCTGCCATATGGGCATCTGTGTCCCTGTCTCCACATCATGCATCACAAAAGGGGTTAGTCCAGGCTTGGCTCTAAACAATGGGGCAAAGTCTGCTAAAACCTCCCTTACTTTCTGGATCTGGTCCGGGGTCAGCTGGGGAGACAATTTTACTGCCTCCACTGAGGACTCCCACTTACTTTCCTCCAGCAAGTCCATATGGGGGTCTCCCTCATCTGTCCCCTCCCCAGGACTACACACTGCAAACACCATGTCAGCCCTATTTGCATATGGCTTCATCATGTTGACAGGTACATCCTTTCTGTCTGTCTTCAGTCAGGTGACTATATAATACAATTCACGTCATTTACCTTCCTAACCACTTTGTACGGTCCTGCCCACTCAGCCTGCAGCTTGTCTTCCCAGACCAGAATAAGGAGCATGACTTCTTGACCCACCATGTAAGAGCGAGCTCTGGCTCTGCGGTTGTACCACACTTTTTGTTTCTGTTGGGCAGCTGCTAGGTTGCTCTGGGCTGTCCCCATAAGCCCCTTCAGCCTTTCCCTAAACCTAAGGACATAATCCACTATGGGAGTTCCCTGTGTGGTGTGCTTGCCCTCCCCATCCTCCTGGATCAAGTCTAGGGGTCCATGTACCCGGCGTCCATATAAGAGTTCAAAGGGGGAAAATCCTGTTGACTCTTGGGGCACCTCCCTGTATGCAAACAACAGATGGGGAAGGTATTTCTCCCAGTCCTTCTCATGCTGTTCAGCAAATGCCTGGAGCATGGACTTCAGGGTACCACTGAATCTTTCCACAAGCCCATTGGCTTGTGGGTGATACAGTGTCATGCATCTCTGCACCACCCCACACTTCTCCCATAAATATTTCATCAGGTCTGACATGAAGGAACCCCCTCGATCAGTGATAACCTCCTGCAGAAACCCAACATGGGAGAAAATCCCCAAGTAAGGCATCTGCCACTTCGTCTGTCCTCAGTGAGGATGGGGCTACTGCCTCTGGGTACCGGGTGGCATAATCCACCACAGTCAGGATGAATCTCTTCCCTGAGGACCTGGGGGTATTTAATGGCTCCACAATATCCATTCCCACCCTCTGGAATGCCTCCACTATGGGCAAAGGAATCAGGGCAGCTTGGGTTTTCGTGCCCGCCTTCCCTATTTCTTGGCACTGATGACAAGACCTGCAATACTCCTTCACCTGCTAGGTGAAGTTTGGCCAGTAGAAATTATGGGGCCAACCGCTGCATAGTGCATGCGATTCCCAGATGACCAGACAAGGGAATATCATGTGCAATCTTGAACAACTGCTCACGATACCCCTTGGGAATGACAAGCTGCCTGCCTAGCACCCCTCCCTCTGTCTGCACTGCCTGAGTATACATAAGTCCATTTTCCCAATACCCCTTATGTCTTCCGTCACCTCCCTGTGTGCCGTCTGAGTCTGCCCAAGCCCTCAGCTTCTCTAGACTAGGGTCACTTCTCTGAGCAGCTGCTAACCCCTCACATATTCCCATGGCATGGGACAGGTCCCCTTCAGTCACTAAACTGGGGTCCCTAGCATTAGCATCAGGGCACTCAGGATCACTGTCAATCCCAACCCTCTGACAGTGGGTCACCCTTCCCTCTTCAGAGTAACCCTCTGTAGCTGTGTGGTTACTTGCTACTGGGGAAATTTCAACACCCTTTTCATTAGTCTCCCCATCTGGAGACACAGGCTGGGGAACCAGCCTCTCAGTGGTTTCCACAATGGTTTCTGTGGGGTTCAGGGAACTACAATTTTCCCTTGCCACTTGGCTACGGGTAACTGCACACACCATCCCCTGTTTTAGATTGTTGCCTAGGACCACATCCACTGCTAAGGTTTTATCTACAGACACCTGTTGCACAGTTCCCCCAGTTTTACCCCAGTCTAAGAGAACGCTAGCGAGGGGCAATGTTTTTGCCTCATCAGTAAAGTCCTGTACAGTGACATATTCATTGGGTATAAGCTGACCAGGCTCTACTAGATTCCCCTTTACCAAAGTCAAAGATGCCCCTGTGTCCCTTAACCCTTGAGTCTGTACACCATTCACCATGACTAGGTGCATGTGTCCCCTCATGTTCACAGGCAAACTTCCAGGGACACACAAACAACCCTCTTCTTTTCTAGTATCATTCTGCATATTATTGCTCATTCTTTTGGGACACTGTCTGGCAATATGCCCAGTTTCTTTACATAACCAACATTCACGTCTCTTTTCAGAGAAATCTTTTCTCTGAAACCTGGGGTTAACTGGTTTTGGTGGAAGCAGGGAGGGTTTTAGCTGCCCTGAAGGTGCACTTTTCCCTTTCTGCACAGCCACACCCACTCCATTCACTCTCAGAGCAGGTCTGCTCTTGGCATAGTGGTCCAATAGTTCAGCAGCCTCTTGCACTGTTTTGGGATCTCAGTCCTCCAGCCAGGTTTTTAGCTGTGCTGGGCATGCCCAATAAAACTGCTCTAACAAAACCACATTTTCAATTTTATCAACTGAGTTTGCCTCAATTCCTTCCCACCAACATTTTAAAAACTTATGTTGTTTCATGGCTAGCTCCTCGTAGCTCATGTCAGGGCTTCTCCTGAGCTTAAGGAATTTAGCTCTGTATGATTCAGCAGTTAATTCAAATTGTTTTAACAATGCAGCTTTAAGGTTGCTGTAATCATCACTGTCCTCATTGTCCATTTGACCCAATGCATCCTGAGCTTTTACGGTAAGTAGTGGGGATAGCTGGAAGCTCTAGGACTCTCAAGGAATTTTAGCCTGAATACAAACTTTTTCAAAAGAATTTAAAAAGGCATCCATGTCCTCCCCCTCTTTAAATTCAGCTATCAAATTTGAATTCAGTTTGTAACCCTGTCCTGTAGTCCCAGATAAACCCAAGCCACTTACCTGCTCTGGTGCCTCTGGTTGGAGTGGTAGCTTCTGCAGTTCATGTTGCCTCTGGCACTCCTGCTCCTCATGGTCTGCATCTCGGCATTCTCACTCCCTCTTCTCTTCTGCAGCTCACTGGTTCTCATGCTCCTCATGGTCTGCCTCTCAGCGTTCTCGCTCTGCCTCACAGTCTGCCTCCCACTGTTCACGGTCCCTCTCCCTCTGGAACTCCAGCTCCTTTCTGAGCAACTCAATTTGCAGCCTGAGTACTTCTGGATCCGGGATACTGGTGACCTTCCCCTGCTGCTGTGGCCCTTCGCTGACAGTGACCCTGTTGCCCTCCTCATCAGATCTGGACACTGCACTGGCTGCTAGCCCTGCTGCATTCAAGGTCTGGTCCTTTTCAGTCACTGTCTGTGACTTGATGCTCTGGGTATCTGCTACCATCAGGGCATCCATGAGGTTCTGTTTGCTGGCTTTCACCTCAAACAGGACTCCTCAGTCCCCGCACAACTGCTTTAAGAAGTCTACAGTGTGCCTGCTGTAGTTGGAAGCCATCTTCTTCCCTAACTATGGCTACTCTGACTTGCACTTTAGAAAAAAAAATAAAATAGGTAGGAACTTGACCGCATGCCAAGTGATATAGTTCTGTCTCCTTTTTAAAAATAAATCACTGCCTTTTTCTTTCTTTGCAAGAGAGCTGATGGTCTCAAGCTGACACACTGAACAATAAAAGCTTGTAATACCAAACTTTTTGCACCACTGCCAACCAATCTGTCACAACCCCACTCAGCAGGTCAGCCCTCTACTCCCAAAGTGCCAACCTCTGAGCATAGTATTGTGAACAGGAAACAGAAACAGGGTAACCCTCCTGTCTGTTTTGTGGGTTCAAATCAATCTTTGGTCTCAGTTTTGGAGGGATTCAAACTGTGAACCTCTTGCTAGCTTACCCAATGTAGAGGCTCAGATAATTCTGCTCTTCGGGGGGGCAGATATGTTTCACCTATGGGCACCTAACCAGATGTACAAAATAAACCCTTAAATGCTCTAATAAAGACCTCAGATAACTCTTACCTTTTCCAAGTTTGGTATTACCATATAAGCTCATGCACAATGTTGTCACACTCTTAACCATCCACGCACCACAGGCAAAAACAGAAGGACTTGGAAGACACCAATAGTCTATTTAAAAATGAGATATTTACTTAAAATAGATAACAATGAAAAATGTAAAACACAGAACCGTATATCACAAAACATGCAAATCACTTAAAAGAATAAAAAAAAGATTTTAAAAGTGCAATTTCCTACCACCAGACAATTTACTTGATCTATCTAATGCATTGCTTATAGTGCTGCTAGCATGTTGTAGCTTTCAGAGTCCAAAGACAAGTGTGTAAAAAGGGAATACAGACTACACTTTTAAAACTGGCTTTGCCAACCTTTTTGCATGAGGTCACCTAGCGCCTCCCTGTCAGAATATAAAAATTATACAACCAGGATGTCATCACTCAGAAGGAAAATTAAATAAGGTTCATTTCTAAGTCCTTCTTTCATCCATGAGCAACATTCTGCTTTTACACACACCAGAAGAACATTTATGACTTTGCACCAGTGTGACATAACCTGGTTTTCCTCCTGTAAATGTCATAAAATGGATATTTCTATCCTGTCATCTGGCAAGCTACACATAAGCTAGATAAACAGGAGATGCTTAATGTAGGCCTCTTCTAGCCTGTAATTATCTCTTGGCCTTCCAGGTAACACCTTGTATCTAAAATCTGGGAGGGGGGTCATTCCACAGGCTGTTTTGGCACGTCTCATGAGAGACACTCAATAACACATTTTTATATTACAAAAATCATAGATTAATCAGAACCAGCTGTCCAAGTGTCACACACTACAATCTTTTGTATCGTCTTTTCTTATTGGCACCTTGAATCTGGAGATCCCTATACAGGACATCCTTAGAGTTGAAAGGGTTTACATCTCTGAGGAAGAGACTCAAATCAATATCTACATTAATTCATCTTCTACTTATCATAAGATATTGAAAAAATGCTCATAAACTTGATAAAGCCAATATCCTAGTGGCAGGTCTACTTGATTTGAGTTTTCCTGACTCTTTAGATAGGGAGATCTGACTAGATCCCACTGATTTTGACTCCCTTAATTCTTGCCTTATGTTCCCCACTGACCTTACTGGTGAAAACTTTTTATCCTTCAATATTGTGGACCTAACTCCTAAGCTTTCTGACTGTGATTGGTGTCAATATATTAATAATTTTGACTTAATGTGTTTTCAGAAACTTGGGCACTGGACAATGTAAATATTAATGGATATTAATTGATAACCTCCCCTGCAATTAAGCTTAAACATTTTGGGAGGGCCAGAGGAGGGCTCTCTATGAATGTTAAAATAAAGAAAAAATTAAAAATGATAGACTATGGCATTTCCAAAATGGGTTATATCATAGCCATTGTGAAATGGGACAGTACCCTCTTTATCTTGGCAAATGTATATATCCCCCTAGACTCCCCACAGATAACTTCCTTCATTATGGGATGATTTGAATTCTGAGTTAGAACAGTTTAACAGAAAATTTCCTACTGCCATTTTCTTGATTATAGGGGATTTTAATTCCAGAATTGGTAAATTTGACAACTTGAATAATTTACAACAGCATATTTTCCTACGTGATCTTAAAAGGAGAGAAAGTTAAGACAAACTCATTAGCTATTTGGGAACTAAGTTTCAAACTTTTATAGAGAACAATAATCTGCTCATTCTCAATGGCAGGCTTGCTGGGGACTATTCTGGTAACTTTACTTACTATTCAGCTATAGGCATAAGTGTGATAGGCTACATTTTGTGCACTCCAGAAAGTTTTTATTTATTCCAAAAACTTAGGATCATGATGAGACCAGAGAGTGACCTTGCTCCTTTATGTCTGCAAATTGTTACTCAAGACTTGCAAATGAATCAAGTTGTTGACATGCACCCTTTAGCTGCCCTGTCTTTAGGAGGGAAATGTAAATTAGTTTTCACCAATAAGTGCTGGCACTCATTGAAAGAAATTATGTATAGCTCCCTATTAATAGATAAAACTGACTCTCTAAATCCCCTGCCAGTTCAGGAACTCTCAGTCCTTACTGATCTTTTGTACATAAATCTAAACCAAAAATTTACTCCTAAAAAAAGGCTCCCCTCTGGGATAGAATGTGATTTGATACTTTCTGTTTGAAAGCCAAAGTAAGTCTAAGGAAACTTGTAAAAGAAGTTAGAAAAAATCCCTCTGGACCTAAACTAAGTCACCTAAATCAGGCAAGGAAACAGTACAAGAAATTTTTAAAATAAAAGAAAGAGGAACATACACACGAACAGTGAGCCCAGATGCTGCAGATGATCTAAAGTAAGGATAACAAGGTCTTCTGGAACTTAATTCAAAAGGAGTAAATGAATACTGTCCCTCACTTACAGTTTACATCCCTAAAGATGTATTGGTGGAAATTTTTAAACTTATTTTCGTGGAGGACATGCGATAGGTACCTATACAACAATCCCTCCCTGGTGTGTCCAAAGTTCTATGTTCCTCTCCAACTGACTTTAGAAATGGTAGATGACTCTATTACTATGCTAGCAAGACAAAAGGTCCCCAGCCCTGATGCCATACCCCTGGACATATGCAAGGTGTTTAAGGACCTTTGGACTCCTGTATTGACTTCTTTCTCCAGTGCCTGTCTTTTACAGAAATTCATTCCTATTTCTTGGCCCAGAAATATCATTGTCCCCATCCACAGTGAAGGTTCCTGTTATGACCCCAAAAAATGTCAGACCTACAGTACTGGCCTTTTAGACATTAGTTCTAATTGTTTTTCCAGAATCCTTTTAAATAGACTTCAAAATTAGGTAACCACCACAAGCCCCCTCTCTATTTATCAAGCTGGTTTTAAGGCTAATCATTTAACATTGGACAATGTATTTACTTTATCCCACATACTAGAGAAATACACCATAATAAGGAAATCTTGGGTGTTCATCATCTTCAGATTTCTCTGCCACATTTGATTCGGTAAACAGAGAAATGCTTTGGGATACCCTTCATAAGAGGGGTATCCCTCAAACTCTTAACCCCTATATACCTACTTCATTCCAATACCACCACGGCTATCACATATGACAATCAAGGCAATCTTTCTGAATATTTTTCTGCATACAGAGGGATCAAACAGGGATGCCAGCTGGCCCCAATTCTGTTTTCACTCTACATTGATTCTCTTTTACACTTTCATGATGATCCATCATTTGATCCTCCCAAAATCAACAACATCCTATGCCACATCTTAGCATATGCAGATGATTTAGTACTACTTTAACTATCTAAACAAGGACTACAGAGAAAAATTGATTTACTTAAAAGTAAGCGTGACACACTTGAATTAAAAATAAACCTCAGGAAAACCAAAATTACAATTTTTGACAAAAATCCCTCTAATTTTAAATTTTACTTGGATAAGGAACTAATTGACATAGTGCCAGATTATGTATATTTAAGGGTTAAACTAACCAACAGGTATAAATGGTCAGTGCACCTTAAAGACCAATGTAGTAAAGCTAGGCATGCTGCAAAGGTCATTCTTAGATTCAGTTTTAAGTATGGGGGTGACACTTTGGCCCCTGCCTTCCAGGCAGATGATGCCAAGCTAAACCCCATAATACTAGATGGGCTGAAGTCTGGGCTGCAGACTACTCTGAGAATATTGAGATCTCACTCCTCTATTACTATAAATCCCTCTTACAAGTTTCCTCCTCTACCTCTTCTGCCATAGTGAGGGTGGAATTGGGCAGAATTCTCTTGAGGGCCATGGCAGAATTAAGATTAGTCTCATACTGGCTAAGAATTATACATAATCCCGACAATACAATTTCAATAAAGTGCTTGCAGGAAAAGATATTATGGAATAAGAGGTCGATAACTTCTGTTTGGTTTAAAGCCCCACTTTCAATATTTGCCAGATTGGACCCTTCACACTTGGGGACAAGTTTTGCCTGTGCAACAGGGGTTTTCCTGAAATTATTTTTCATATCATAGTCCAAAGCCAACTGTACAGTACTCACAGAAATGCTGTATTAAGTGATTTTTTTAAACATGCAAATGCATTCTATGACCCAATTTTCATACTTCTGCACCCGATGACACCTGAAGATGCCGTTCTGATTGCATGATGTTTAGGATTGGTCATCAAATCAAAGAAAAGGAGGGGGTCTGCTAAAAAGGATATTTATTATTAATTATCTCTGGATATATTTATTGCCTGTTGAGACTTTAGCCTCTTATAGACTTATTAGAATTGTTCCTTCTATAATTGGAAGTTTTAGCTGTTTTGTATAATTTTGGTTTTGTGTCTCTTTGTAATGTCCTTAATTTATTTGTTTTGGATGAACAATAAACTGAAAATGAAATGAAAATGTTCCAAATCTTGGCACCACTCAGTGACATTAGTACCTTGATTACACTTGTTCTGTAACTGTAATTATTTTTTTAGTTTTCTGATAAATTCTCCAAACTCTGTCTTAAGTTCCCATTTCTTTTTTAGGTTAGAAGATAGCCAAGGGGATGTTTAACCTTTTACCCTTCTTTTAATAACTGACATGTTCTTTTCACAAAGCTCCATTAAAATACAGCATTTGGATAATTTACTGCCACATCAGCATTATTCCTGTGTTCTATTTTTGCTAGATTACTGTTTGCCAAATCTATTTTAAATTGCTAAATAAAAAAAAAGAGGTGCACACTGGGTAGGTGGTGCTCACGAAAGAAAGTCTAAAGCAGGTAAAATACAGATTTGGGCACTCACCATCAGATTGAAAAGATACAAGGCAGCTTAAAACATGGTTTCTTTTTAAATCATTTTATTCACATAAAGGCAACATCAAGGGTGTATGCTGACACCCATAACAGCACACGACTGATGTGTTTTGGACTTCATGTCCTTTCTCAAAGGCTAAGGCTGAACAAATAACACATGACTTAAATAGCAAAAAGGCACATGACATCATAATGACATGTGGCACTAAAACTCATACATGATTGGACCACATTCAAACACATATGTCATTAATCAGGCATAACTTTATTGACTTTAAGTATAAAATATATCAGATTATCTCATACAACAAAGGAAAATATGATGGAAAAATTGGGGAGAGTCAAGGGGGGAAGAATGGGAGGAGGAGTGGGATGTAAGAATAAAACACGAGAGGTCAGAGCAGATCAGAGGTGCAAGTATGTCACAACTTTCTCTATGCACATTACCCATGTTGAAATCATCATAAATTAGCACTGGCATATTTTAGCAGTGGATACAGATTTAAGGACCCTCTCTGCAGAACCCCCTAGAATGTCTTATAGGAGAGCACCTGGTTTAAAAGACATGATGGAACACAGCCATTTCCTTGAAAAAAAGAATGGTATGTGGCTCAATAGTAGTAAAGGCTGCTGCCAGTGTAAAAAATGTATTTACTTTAAGTGTATTAAAACAGGAAAAGATTTTCAAATTGTAAATTCAGAGCACAGCTTTGATATCCGACAATTTACCTCCTGCAGCTCTACTGGTATTATTTATTTAGTGACCTGTACTTACGAAGCATTTTATGTCAGAAAGACTACCAGAAGTTTTAAAGTTCGTATGGGAGAACATCTAAGAGCTATAGCGAGGAGGGACCCCACTTACATGGCAGCCATACATGTTACAAGTGCAAGGGATGATAGACAGCATACGTTTTCTTTTATGGCAATTGACAGAGTTAAGCAGAATCCTAGGGGGGAATTTTAATAACTTGGTTTTAAAACAAGAAACATATTGGATTTTGCAACTGAAGGCAACCTGAAGTCCTGCCTTAAATATAGGCTTTGATCTACATCCCTATTTGGAGGCTAGAAAATAATTTATTTTGAATATAAGACTCTTGCTTTTTTATAGTAAGTTCTTAATGGTACTATGACAAGTATATCTTCACTTATACAGCACAACTGTTTTGATATTTTGAACATTTTTTTTGTTTGCTCTACTACCTTCTTTTATTTTACAATAATGTTATTTAAAATTACCATTCTTTCTTAAAGTGTTTCCCTCCCCTTTCTTTCATTCCTCACATCCCATTCTTCCTCCCTTTCTCTCCCTTCTTGCCCCTCCCCATTTTTTCTGTCCTATTTTCCTTTGTTGTATGAGATAATGTGATGTATTTTATACTTATTATCAATAAAGTTATGCCTCATTAATGACATCTGTGTTTGAATGTGGTCCAATCATACATGAGTTTTAATGCCACACATCATTATGATGTCATGTGTCTTTTTGCTATTTAAGTCATGTGTTATTTGTTCAACCTTAACCTTTAATAAAGGACATGAAGTCCAAAACGCAACAGGCAAGCGCTGTTGTGGGTGTCAACATACACCCTTGATGCTGCTTTTATGTGAATAGAATTATTTAAAAAGAAACAATGTTTTAAGCTGCCTGGAATCCTTTCAATATGGTGGTGAGTGCCCAAATCTGTATTTTGCCTATTTTAAAATGCTCTATATTTAGTTTTTGAATACTTCTTTGTTGTATTAATTTAGATTTAACATTTTTTTACTTGCCTTTTGCAGCAGTAAACTGGGTTGTAATCCATTAGAGAGTCAGGGAGAAAGAAATTTTGTTTTACCATTTCTGGGTGATTCATTAAGATCCAATCTAATAATACATACTTCCTGGTTTGATGACTAGAGTGAGTTGGAGATGTTATTATTTGTTGTAAATTTAATCTCATTAATTTTTGTTTTGATTTGTTTTGAATATTTTGGTGTAGCCAATCTATGTTCATATCTGCAATGATAATATGTTCATTTTTAAAATGTACACAGTCCAGTGTATATTGCAGAACCCCTAGGGGTCTATAAAACTTTGTTTTGGAGGACTGTTTATAGAGATTAAAACCAACTGTTTTCTACCCTGCCCACCCCTGCCCAGTTTCCTAGTAGTTAAGCAGTTATGTTACTATCATAATTAGTTCAGCAGTGAGATCCTCTCTTAAGTAAAACATTACCCCTCCTCTTATTTCCCTTCTCTGACATGCCTGAAGATCTTATATTTCTCCATTCTTTAAATAATTTTATGGAATATTTTCAACCATGTTTCACTTAGTCCAATAACATCAAATTGATTGGTACTGACCCATGCAGTTAAGTCATTATAGTTAGCCAAAAGGCTTCTTATACTCAAGTGTACTACATGTAAGACTTCATGTTTATTTGTACCAGTACCAGCCCAATAAAAGTTAGTGTTTACCGACTGAAGCCCAAGGTTTTCGTCAACAACTGCTTGTAATTTTAAGTAATTTAGGAATGAACTCTACATATAACTGTTAATTATTATTTATTTTCTTGAACCTATGTGTCAGTTTGATTGGCCTCCAATTCTAATCTTGCAAATTAATCTAGCTGAACAGTAACTTCCATCCATCCATCAATTCATCCACCCCCTTTTCAATAGATTCACACTTTAAATGTGACTTAGTGTACTTTGGGACAAATTTGGTGTTCCCCTCAACAGGTACTCAAATCAACCTCTCTCTTTTGCCATACACAGTATTAGTACTTAAATTCACTAGGCTGGCTAGTATTAACATAAAAAAACTATCATAAGATATACTCATCTAAACATGAACATGTTAAAATACTTTTAACCTCCTTTATGTATTACCATTCTTATTCCTAGCAACCTACAGCAGATAGTTAAAGACTTGGGTACCTGAGTTAATGACAAAGTCACCAAAATGTAAAAACAACATTTACAACCACCTCCCAACATTATCCTACAATAGGGTCTTTCTAATGACTCCCACTCTGGTGCTGTGAGAGTCACATCAGTGGAAAGTTACTTGAATGTCTCTGCTGATAAAGAGGCTTGGTCCATCCTCCACCCCACAGCCAATATCACTGTTGTTAGCTAGTATGGCCACTACACTTGCACGAGGAGCTCTATAATGCACTGTAATGTCAAGGGAGTCTGGGACCACTAGCTATGGCCAACAACTGTATCAGAGTGAGCCAGTAGAAGATAACAATTGGGCTCACCACTCACTATGTGTCAGACAATTGACATTGTACTATACACAGCAGACTTTGTCCACAGTAGATCTCTGTTCATGGCAGTCTTTGGCTATAGCAGATATGTGATCAGTTGGTCTTGGAGCAAATGTAATTCTGTGCAATAATTATAGGTTCAGGTCAGTTCTGTTATTGTGTAGATTGAAACAAAATTGACAAACAATACATAAAAATACTTAGTACATCACAAATTGGTAGACAATTTAAAATATACACAAGAACATCTAGAGTTGTTCAGCACATTAAAAATAGTCACTCTTAAAACACAGGATACCTAGGGCCATCAGATGATAACACATTCACTATTACAACAAATAATACCAGTGTTTAAACATTATAAAAACAGTCCCACTTTTTGGCACCAACAGTATAGCTGAAAGTGCATATTGTGGGCATGCTAGTAAAGTTTAGAGATACTGTCAGTGTAAGGGATTTGACTGTATGATGTCACTGATGATGTCAGTGACAGGGCTTTTAGGTCTTGCTATAGGGTTTCAGACCTACACAAGCCAGGGTTCTGTCACAGTGTGGAACAATTTTATTTTTCTTATTACAATTTATGTAGTGTAAGAGAAATTGTTAGATGTCACTGCTAATGACTGTGATATACTTTCAGCAAAGTTTGATGTTCTATATTGCTGATAACTTGAAAAGTTCCAGCTCAGACACTGAGGTTTACCAAGAACTTGGGAAACACTACTTCAAATAGTCAGACTGTTAATTATAGACATCCACTACAGCTGTGTAGGGTAGGGTCTGCACTCACTGCTGGATGTCCTTTGCCATAACAGGCATTTTTTGTATAGGAAGCTTAGTACAGTGGTAGAGCTACAGGTTACCAAGGAGTAGAGGGTGCAGGGCCTGGGTTTGATCCCCAGAAGATAATTTTTTTTTCATGTTACAATTTATGTGACATAGGAGAACTTGTTAGATGCCTTTGCTAATGTTAGTGATAGACTTTCTGCAAGGTTTGAACTTTTACATTGCTGATAAATTACAAAAGGTCCAGCTCAAGGTCAGACTTTGAGTTTTAAAAGCAAGCAACTTGGGAAACTCTACTTCAAATAGACAGCCTAGTAATTAAGAACATCTACTGTAGCTGTGCAGATGGGAGGGTCTGTTTCACTGCTGAAAGTCCCTTGTCACAGCATGTATCTCATGTCTAGGAAGCTTAGTATAGCAATAAAGCTACAGGCTACTAAGTAGTAGAGTATGGAGCCTGGGTTCAGTCCCAAGAGTAGAACTTGTTTTCTCCTTACAATTTATGTAGTATAAGAGAAATTGTTAGATGACATTGCTGAGGTTAGTGATAGACTTACAGCAAAGTCTGAAGTTCTATATTACTGATAACTTGGAAAGTTCAATCTCAGACTTTGAAGTTTAAAGGCAACTTGGCAAACATCATTTCAAATAGATAGACTGTTCATTATAAAAATTCACTGCAGGGAAGGAGGTCTGCAGTCAGCACTGGATGTCCTTTGCCACAGCATGCCTCTTCTGTTTATCAAGGTTAGTACAGTGGTAGAGCTACTGGTTACTAAACAGTAGAATGCCTGGGTTCTATCCCCAGAGTAGAACATTATTTTTCCTTTTTCACTACAGTTTATGTAGTATGAGAGTTATTGTTAGACGTCATTGCTGAGGTTAGTATAGACTTTCAGCAAGGTTTGAAGTTCTGCACTGCTGATAACTTGAAAAGTTTCTGCTCAGTCTTTGATGTTTGAAGGCAACTTGGGAAACACTACTTCACATAGACTGACTGTTAATTAGCAACATCCATTGCAGCTGCGTGTGTGTGTGTGTGTGTGTGTGTGTGTGTGTGTGTGTATGGAGGGTGATTCTGTACTCACTGCTGAATGTCCTTCCCTACAGCATACATCTCCTGTCTAGAAAGATTAGTACAGTGGTAAAGCATAAGGTACTTGAGTTTTAGCCCCAGGGTGGAACATTCGTTTCTTTCTCACTACAATGTATGTAGTATGACAAAACTTGTTAGATGTCATTGTTGATGTCAGTGATACACTTGAAGTAAGGTTTGAAGTTCTACATTGCCAATAACTTGAAAAAAATTCCAACTCAGATTTTGAGGTTACAATGCTATTTGGAAAACATTTCTTCAAATAGACAGACTGTTAATTACTAAACTCCACAACAACTGTGTGTGTGGGGGGGTCTGTACTCACTGCTGGTTGTCCTTTGCCAAAGCATGCATCTCCTATCTAGGAAATTTGTTACAGTGGAAGAGCTGCAGCCTGTCAAGCAGTAAAGGCTAAGGTGCCTTGGTTCGATCCCTTGGGTGGAATATATTTTTTTATTTTTACTACATTTGATAGATGCGGTGTCTCAGACCTCATACCCCAATAACTTCTCTCATCATTGTCATGGGAAGCTTGTCAGCCTTCTTTCTGGCCACATAATTATTTCAAGCAGACCTTCTCTAGCTCCTTTAATACTACTAGTAAATGGCAAACATAACTTGAACATAAGCATGTAAGGTGTTTGAAGGGTTCAGTAAACACTTAATTTTGTCTGCTGTCACATGGCCAGTCAATCTGTCCTTCAGTGATTCCGGCCACTGGGCTCTTTGGTTTGCTAGTAATTGGTAGTCAAGCAGACAATGAATCACAGGATTATGCCATAGTCACATTTACATGCATGCACCTTTTCTAAAAAATGTTATCCAACCTCTCCCATTATTTTAATATGGTAGTAAAATTTTCATTCTTAATTGACAAATAACATTTTTATAAATGGTATTCTTTAAAAAATCTAAATACTTTTCTTCCTCAAATGTTCTTTAATCTCTCCATATAAATTACATCCATTGGAGGTGGGAGGGTTGACAGAGACCAGGTAGGGTCTGCGGAGATAGAATAGGTAGGGAACATTTGAGCAGACTAAGTGGGCTAAGCAATCCTTATTTTCTGTCAAATTTTATGTTTCTATGTTTCTTTTATACCACCTTAATTGAGAAAATTTGCTCATATCATCTTGGATAGCAATGTCTTCAAGACTTATTTATGAATACTGTTTTGCTTCTGAAATTGAATTTACTTATCAGTCCTTGAAATTTCATCTCTAGATCTAATTTTGCAAACTATGCCAGTTTTGAAAGATTTTGCTGGAAGTCAAACCAACAGAGTAAGGTAGTCTCTGTTTGTGCATTGCCCAGATTTTATAGAATTAAGTTATAACTCTCTATTTTACCAGACAACTCCCTGATATAATAATTACAGGTGCTGATGTGTAAGCCCTAATGATGTCTCTCAGCGGATCTTCAGCCACTAAAGTGGCATTTCTGACATAGAGGCTTGGTCCCAGCCCCCCCCCCACACAATGTCATAGCCCCAGGTAGCATCCCAACTACACTTATACAGGGGGCTTAGTGATGCACTGATTGTAACATCAGGAACATCTAAGGTCACTAGCCATAGCCAGCAAAGATGTCAAAGGGAGCCAATAGGAGATAACAAAGGGCTCACCTCTCACTATGCATTAGGTAGTTGCCAGTTCTCTATACATACCAGTCTTTGCTTGCAGCAGATCTCATGTTATAGCAGTCTTTGTTATAACAGATCTCTGGCTGGTCTCAGGAAAGCACTTCCTCTGTGCAATAAGTGCAGGTGTTGACATGTAGGCACCAAAGGTGTCCCCCAGCTGATCTTCAGCCACTAGAGTAAATCCACTGATATTGGGGCTGTCATGTCCTCACCCCTAGGGTCAACATCACTGGCTCCATGTATCATCACCACTTAACTTGCAGGAGAGGCTCAAGAATGCATTGAGTGTGACAACAGAGGAATCTCTTCTTTGACAACTTGCTGTGCAGGCAAACATTTTGAAATTGTGAGTTACTCTTTTTTATTTTTTTTTATAATTTATTTGCTTAGGATAGCCCAGCTGAAATTCAATATCGCATTTTAAGAGGGATCCTGCTTCTATTTAGTTTTACAGTTGGGATGAATAAAGCACAGTGAGGGAGCCCGCATGACATTCTTCAGTTCACACAATGGGCCTGGGGCTGTGGTACGATTCAGCCCTGTGACTATATTAAAGATTTGTGTAAAAATCACTAAAAATTACTTTCTGCTGTTGTCTTGTTGTCAGTGGCTACATTCTTAAACAAAAAGATGTTACAGGGGTGCACTTGGGTGGAATAACATCATGCCTCGAGTGGTCCAAAGTATGAGACCATTGGCCGAATGCTTCCACCACATCAGAAGTGCAATTATCCTACCACAGCACAATCCCTAGAGTGCCTTTTTTGGTGAACCTTGTTTAAATTTCTGTGTTTATTATTGATGTAGGGCAAATCTGACACCAACCACAGTAGCCACATTTAAGGGCCAATTTTAATACTTCCTTTAGTGAAAAGCACCATGATACATACAGGTGTATCATAATACAACCAGAACAGGCCCTCACTATGGTCTAGGTGCCATTACATTCTCAAATAGTACAAATGATTCAGTTAGTTCTTTATAATAATTGTTTAAAACAAGAACAAACAACTTGGAGGTTAATATGTTTGAAACTGTACAGATTCGCAATGGGGTAGGTAGAGATCTGTGGCTATAGAGAGGAAACAAAGAAACATAGAATCTGATGGCAAATCAGGACCATATGGTCCACCCAGTTTGTTCATTTTTTCCCTGCTTATACTGTCACCGCAGACCCTACTTGATCTCTGGCCTCCCCCTACTTCTCACTAAGATTCTGTTGTGTCTATCCCATGCATGCTTGAAGTCCACCACCAATTTCACCCCCACCACTTCCCCTGGAAGACTGTTCCAGGCATCCACCACTCTTGCACTGAAGAAATACTTCCTCACATCTTTCTTGAATTTACTCCCTTCCAGCTTCATTACATGTCCTCTTGTTCTCATGCATCTTTTCCTCTGAAACATACTTCCCTCCTGTACCTTATTTACCCTCATGAGGTATTCATCGGTCTCTGTCATATCCTCCTTCATGCTTCTCTCTTCCTGGGTTTATGTATTGAGGTCCCTCAGTCCCTCCTCATAGGACTTCTGATACAGGCACCACACCATTTTAGATGCCCTTCTCTGGACTGCCACCACTCTATGTCCTTTCTGAGATGTGGTCTCCAGAACTGGACACAGAATGTTAGCATTTTTAGCTTAGAATAGTTAGCAAGTAATGTTTAGGTGCAGCTGTTAGGACAATTAGCATAGGCAGGTTTGCCAAGTGAGTTAGTTGTAGGAGCTAGTTATTTCTTGTTTTTAGTTTCTGGAGTACTTACTGTTTCAGGTTCTGAGAACCTGGCTGGCAGAATAGCCTAGAGGTTAGAGGAACGAGGTGTGAATGAGCTTGATACATCCAGCAGACCAGACCTGAGTTTGATTCTCACAACTTCCACTTGCATACCGTGTGACTCTGAGCAAGTCACTTAACTGCCCAGTTCTCCCAGGTCACCCCTGAAAACAGGCACTTGTGCATAGTGGGTCTTACCCGGTTACCAAAGACTAAAATAAAAAAAAAAAAAAAAGGAGATTGGGAGACCACAAGCAAAGTTGTGATTGTTTGGAGCAAAACCAGGAGTCAGATTCCATCTGCTGGGGGGCAACATCGAGGTGACGTGACTAACATGATTTGCCAATTGCCGCAGGGTAAGCCAGTGAGACTGGTGGAACTTTCTGAGAGGGATGTGTGTAGCAAGGGAAAAAACATCAGGGCTGGACCACACATCAGAGGAAGAACTGTGGCTCTCAGCTTAGAGCCTTGAGATCAACTGGCTGCACTGCTGTCCGATTTTGAATTCCTCAAGCCATGTGTCGGGCTATGGTGCCTAGGACCTGACTGAATTTGTTTCCTCCTTTTGCAGTGGCTTGCTGGGGCTGGGAACTGCTGGAGGCCTGGTGACCTTTGGATCAGGCCCAAGAGTGACTACCTGCTAACAGGGACAGCTGGATAATCTTTTGAAACGCCAAGCAGGGGATTACTGGTGACTGTTCTAGCACCAGGGACTCCTTTGATGGCTGTTGTGGACATTCACCATCTCCTGGGAGGATTTTTACTGCTGTAACTAGCAGGACTGGTGAGCACTGTGCCCCTCCCACCCCCATACTCAATGGCAATTCAGTAAGGTACTGCTGTTAATGAGTGGTGGTGAGAGCTCCACTCATTAATTCTAGTTTTGTTTGGTGAAAGGACGGATGGTAGTGGGAGCACAATCCAAAAAGCACAGAATGAAATTTGAATTTCCCTGATCAGTGGTGAGAGCACTGCTACTGTTGTTGTCTTTGGCAGCTCCCCACTGGAACTATTGCTTTGAATTTCTCTCTCTGGCTGATATCAGGACTTGAACCACTATAGCACTTTTATTTTATTTTTGTATTATTTATTATCTATTATTTAACTTGGGGTTGGTTGTAGGAAGGTGGGGGGTGGCTATGGTGCAGGTAGTGAGTGACTGTGTAAGTCTGAGTGTGTCGTTGGGTTATTCTGTATTAAACTGTTTCAGATGGTGACTGAATGTTTAGTTTCATTTTCATTCATTGTTAGTTGTTGATCTAGCTGCCTAGTTATGTGTAGGAGTTTTGGGCCCCTCTGAATCAGCTACTCAGCAGCTCTGCTGCATGACTGCCACCCCTTTTTGGGCCCTCCCCTTCCTGCTGTCAGTGTTAGGCATTGTGGGGAATTAAGTATCTGTAAGGGGAAGGGGGGTCTGTGGCAGGGTGCCGGGGGCTCAATAGAGTTGAGGGGGATTGGGGTGATGAGGGGCATGAGGTGCCCTGGGATCAAACAGAGCATTGAGAGAGGCCCGACATGTTTGGTCTCCATTCCCAGGGTTCCCACCAAACTGCATGGGCAGGCAGCTAGAGGGCCTGCAGCCTTGAATAATCCCATCTGTGCAGTGTTGTGTAATGCCGGGTCGATGAGGACTTGGTTTCCTTGGTTGACCCGGTGTGCATCATGGAGACCTGGCTTGGAGATGATGCTGGTCCAATTTTGGAGGCATCGGTCCCTGCCAGGTACTCCGTGGTTCACTGCCCAAGGGGGGATTGCAGGGGCTGGGGTGTGGCCATCTGTTTTAGATCCAACTTGAAGTTCTCCGTACATCTGGTGGGTTCTACCTCATCATTTGAATGTGTGGCAGTGCATGGGGGGTCCAGGTGTGGGTTGCAGAATTCTCTTGGTTTACCACACTCTGGAGTCAGGCAGAGAATTTCTGCAGGAGGTTGCGGACTTCATCACTGAAAGGGTGTTGGGGTCACCCAGATGGCTGATTCTGGGGGACTTCTATGCCTGGATCACGATGAATCCTCGCAAGTTGGTTGTAACCTACTCCAGTTGATGACATCACTGAGCCTTGGACAGGCAGTTGCCTCTGTGACCCATCACCACGGCCACACCTTGAACTTGGTATTCTCACTGGGTCCTGAGGTCACTGACCTTGAGATTGATCGGGTCACTTGGACCGATCACTGTACAGTGAAATTCCTGTTTGGGGCCCCCCTCAATAGTCCCTCCCCTGTTGAGATGATCAGCTATCATTATTTAAGGGGGACTGTCCCTGGAGGGACTGATGGCTCTAGTTAATTTTTCCAGTGTGAGTGCTGCTTCTGTGGTTGGCTTGGGTGAGGTGGTGGCAGCTTATAACAGGGCTGCCTCCAGGGCACTCAATGCCATTGCTCCAGTCCATATACAACCCAGGTCCTCTCACCTGAGACCCCCGTGATTTGACAGGGCTCCCAAGGTGATGAAGTAAGTAAGGAAGTAAGTACAAATGTATTTAGTTAGGTGCCCAATCCCAGGGGCTCTGGGTGCCATATGATAGTAGACAGTAGTATATAAAACAGAATAACAGTATACTATTTAAATAATCAACAAAATAAATATATACATCAGCATTTTAAAATACATCAGCAGGATAAGCAAGGTTAAAAAGGTGGGTCTTTAGGCCCCTCCTGAACACCTCCACCATAGGGGCCTCCCTCAAAGATCTTGGAGGTGAGTTCCGGAGGATTGGGCCGGCTGCACCGAATGAGCGATCATCCAAGGTTTTCAGCCCAGCCCTCAGAACCACCTGAAGGCCCTGGGTGAAGGAATGAAGAGAGCGAACCGAGATGATGGGAGTGAGGAGGTCAGACAGATAGCCAGGGCCCAAGCAGTATAGGGCCTTATAGGCGAGCAAACCCACTTTGAAGAGAACCCACCACCTGACTGGCAGCCAGTGCAGACCCCACAGGACTATGATCACATGACAGGACCTAGGTATTCCTGTCAACAGCCTGGCCGCTGCATTCTGCAGTAGCTGCAGTGGCATGGGTGCCCTCACTGACCTCGAGATATAGAGTATTACAGGAGTAGAGTCTTGATGTTACAAAAGCATGCACCAGTGATGGCAGATCTTCAGGTGGAATTAAGAGTTTAATCCGGGTAATGTTTCTCAGATGGTAGAAACTGCTTTTGATGACTGCTGACACCTGAGTCTCAAATGTCAGCTTGTTATCGAAGACCGTGCCAATATTTCTCACCTTAGGGGGTGCCATTAATGGTATCGACCCCAGGACCAAACCTGTTGTTGTCCCAGAGGCATCCCCATGATGCCTGTGACCAGGCTCAATTGCTAGAACCTCAGTCTTGTCCATGTCAAGTCTCAGCAAGTTAGAGTTCATCCAGTCCTGGATCTCAGCGAAGCATTTATTTAGCACTTCGATGGCACTACTTGTCGCTAGTGCAAAAGACATGTGCAGCTGAGTGTCATCTGCATAGCAGTGAAAGCTCAGACTGTACTGTCTGATGATTCTTCCCAAAGGAAGCATGTATACCAAGAACAGCATTGGGGATAGGATCGAGCCCTGAGGAACTACACAGGTCAGGGGCAAAGGTGAGGAGGAGGAGAAATTCCCCATCACTACCCTCTGCCTCCAGTCTGAGAGAAAGAACTCAAACCAGTTGATGACAATGCCAGCGAGTCCACAATACTCTCTAAGGTGATCCAACAACACAATAATAAATAAATAATAATAAAACTTTATTTTTAAGGTGCCTTTCCAGAACCAAGGTGCTGAACAGGTTTAAAAACAAACATATTGTACCATTTACAGCAGCTTGATTAAAACACAATCATCTACACAAACTTTATAGATTAAGATCATAACACCACTCATTCACCAAATGCTTGGTGCCAAAGATAAGTTTTTAAAGTACATTTAATTCCCTCCACAGTCATGCACTCGCATAACTGGCAGGGTAGAGAATTCCAGAGGGAAGGGGTCGCATGCATAAATGCCCGGACCCCCAAAGATTTTAAACATTTTCTTGTAATCTCTAGCAACCCCTCACTAGCAGAGCGGAGCGATCGTCCAGGGCAGTAGGGAACCAGAAGCTCTTTCAGGTAGTTAGGACCCAGTCCATGTAGGTTTTGTATGTCAAGCGACCGACTTTAAAGGTGATCCACCATTGTACTGGCAGCCAGTGCAGACCACGCAGCACCAGAGAAACGTGGCACAACCGAAAGGTTCCAGTCAAAAGTTGAGCTGCTGCATTCTGCACTAGCTGTAAACAGCAGATTTCTACCCTGGAAAGCCCTAGATACAGGGAGTTGCAATAATCCAAGCATGAGGACACAAAGGCGTGAACAAAGGTAGGAAGGTTGCCAGACAGAACAAGGTGCTTAATCCTGGCGATATTTCTCAGATGGTAAAAAGAGGTCTTGACGACGGCTGACACCTGCGCATGCAGGGTCAGCCTCTCATCAAAGATTACCCTCAGGTTACACACCTGTTCAGAGGCTGGGAGTGGTAAACCCCTGAGAAATAATCCAGAGGGTAAACCTACACCCGACCCACCTATCTGGCGTCCTAGGTCCACAATTAGCACTTCAGTCTTTCCCGAGTTCAACTTCAACCAGCTCGAGTTCATCCATTCCCGGATTTCTGCTAGGCAGTTATTAAAGACTGAGAGAGCTCCATTCTGGTCAGGTGCAAAAGAAAGGTATAGCTGGGTATCATCAGCATAGCAGTGAAACCTCAGCCCATACCTCCTTACAATGTCTCCGAGGGGCAGCATATACACTGCGAACAACATGGGGGACAACACTGATCCCTGAGGAACCCCACAAGACAGAGGGATTGGGTCTGAGGAATAAATCCTGGACACCACCCTCTGAGTTCTTCCAGTGAGGAAAGATGTAAACCACCTGAGGACTGTACCAGACAGTCCACAGATGAACCTCAAACAATCAAGCACAACCCCATGGTCCACAGTATCAAACGCTGATGACAGATCAAGAAGAACCAAGATGGAGCAGTTCTTCCAACCTCTAGCCATCAGAAGATCACTGAGCACCTAAATCAGTGCTGTCTCTGTACTATGCCTCTTTTGGAAACTGGACTGGAGGGGTTCATAGATGTCATGGATGGTCAAATAGTTCTCCAACTGTGCAGCCACTACCTTCTCAACCACCTTCCTTAAAAAGGGAAGGTTAGAGATTGGTCTGTAATTTGCAAGGCAGTTTGGGTCCAAGGAAGCTTTCTTCAGGAGGGGTGTTACCACCACCTCCTTCAGGGAGCTAGGAACTTCACCTGTTTTCAAGGAGCACCAAACTATCCAAGCAAGGACTGGACTGATGGAATCAATACAACCCAAAATCAGGGAAGTTGGTCCTGGATCCAGATTACAGTACGTAGGGTGCACATCCTGGACAATCCTCATGACATCCATGAACTCCAGGTGGTCAAAAATACTGCAGGAAAACTGAAGGCCAGGGGCCAAGCGCTGATCATCAGCAATGCCCATAGAGTGTGCTGGCTGAAGAGCCGCCCTGATGTCAGCCACCTTAGTGGCAAAGAACTGAGCAAGTTCATCACACTCTATGTGCGAAAAAGCTTTCCGAACTTGTAGACAAGCCGGGTTACACAGCCTGTACACAGTTTTGAAAAGCTGAGCTGGTCAGTTCTGAGCAACTGCAATCTCCCTGGACAGGATCTCTGCCTTCTTATGGGTGATTGCAGATTAATAGGCTTGGTAATGGTCCATCACTCTAAGGTGGTTGGTATCAAGGGCAGATCTCCACCAGCAATGCTCTAACCTTCGATCTTGTTGCCGCATCTCCCTCAAGATCCCATCAAACCATGGAGACCGAGGGTGAAGGGAGAGAGGACGAACACGGACAGGAGCAACAACATCCAGAGCCACCACAATGGCTGTATTATAGGCCATCATGAGGTCTTCTGGGTTGCTGTTTGCACCTGGAATGGGCGATAGGTCAAGCACTACCAAAAGGCCTTCAGAGTCAACATCACGTAAAGGGCGGTACTCGACCATCTCCACAGGGGTAGGCCTTCGGAGGGGGGGTGCTAAAATTGAACCTCATGGTGTAGTGGTC
The DNA here is from genome assembly GCA_016271365.2 of Neoceratodus forsteri. Taxonomy (NCBI): domain Eukaryota; kingdom Metazoa; phylum Chordata; order Ceratodontiformes; family Ceratodontidae; genus Neoceratodus; species Neoceratodus forsteri. The sequence goes on from CM057458.1 coordinate 592,621,354, forward strand.
GGACCATCCAACTGGGTACACCCCCGAATCAGAGGCATCGATCCCCAGGAGAAAAACTAAGTCAAGGGAATGACCATGTTTATTGGTAGCAGTGGTAACTACCTGTGTAAGGCCCAGAGATGTCATTAGCTGGAGAGAGTGTTGTCCAGATTACGAGAATTCGTCACCGAACCAGGCATTAAAGTCGCCCAGAACCATCAGCCTGGGAGACTCAAATGCCATGTCGATGATGAAGTCCGCCACTTCCTGAAGGAACTGTTTCCCCATCCCAGGGTGGATGATAGATGAGACTGATCCTACAACCTACACCTGTTACCACAGTACACTCAAATGACTCAGTCTCCTCAAGTGGTATACTCATGAGGCCCAATTTGGTGTTGAAACAGACCACAACCCCCCCCCCGTGATCCAATCTTGAGCGGTGACTCACCGAGTAACCGGCTGGAATTGCAGCTTCTAATATAGTGCCAGAGTTCTCAACCAGCCAGGTCTCAGTGAGGCAAGACGGAGCCACTGAATTTACAAGATCTGCAAAAATTGCAGTCTTGTTTTTAATAGATCTGGCATTGCATAAAACTGCTCAAGTTGGATGAACTTCAGGGGCCACCCGAACTACTTGTCCACTCAATTTGGTGGTGCCCTTTGGTATGGAAACCAGACATGGAGAACCACGATCTGGATTCCATTTTGCCCCAGGGTGTCTTCTGGACCCTACAACCCCGATGCGATGGCCCCGCTCATTCAACCTCCATGGTTCGCACCCCCCCAAACCTCCTCCTCCTCCTTCAACGAGCAATACCCAGTGCTCTACAACACTGGTAGATGGAAAAATGCAATGTGGGGGAGACAAAGGTGTGGAGGGAGTAAAGGGTGGAGGATGAATAGCGCACGACCATGGGGGAAGGCCTCCAACAAATTCTGACGACCAAATTAAACAATGCCTAAAACTCATATAAATTTAACACTACACATAAAATAAACAAAACACCTTCCCCCACTAACCAACCACAGTAATTAAAATAAAATCTAAAATCACAGCAACTATCAATTTAAATACAAAAAAAACCCACATAAAACAAAAAAGCCTCAAAATTGAAAAAAAAATCATAATATTAGGGAAAGAGAAACCCAAATGTCCAGTCCCCAGTGGATCTCTCACTTCCAAGGAGGCAATGTATCTGTTTTCAAACAAGACAGATAGAAAGATCTTGATGGGTTCTTCAAATCCCTTAGTCACTCACACCAAATAAAAACACAGTCCAAATATTTCAAGGAGTTCGGCTAAAATAAGTCCGGAAGATATAATCAGTCACCAAAAAACTGTAAATAAAGTGAAACCAGTGACTGCGTTGCTCTCACCAGTCCAGACACAGCCAGTTGACTTCGATTCCACCACTACCTCTCACACAGTGAATGAAAGAGACATTAATAACTTAAAAAGTTTGAGAAAAAACAATACACAGGGTACTCTCACCACCCTCCAGAGTCTGCTGTATTGGAAGAGAGCCAAGCGATGTAATCCCTGTGCATGGATAGTAACAAAACACCACAGTAATAGAGGAAACTTCAGGGGTGAGGAATCCACAAATATGGTCACACATCCACAATCCATGGGAGAAGAAACCAACCTTCAGTATCTTTGGCAGCACCAACCACCACCAAAGAATTCTATAGCCAAGCGCTGAACAAAGGGAATTTAACCACCTCTGGCCATCCCACCAGGAGGTTCACTATTCCCCCGCCAGACCTGCGACCAGTGAGTACAGATGCCCGGAGAGTCAGCATTCAACCGACGCCCCAGGCAGCTTAGGGCATCACTGCACTCCCCCACTGACTCTTTGGTGGTCGGATACTGGCACTCGCTCCCTGGACCCGGGCACAGTTAGGGAAAGCGGCCCACCATCAGGAGACCCTAGGCCTCACCCTTATATCTCAGGCAGTCATTATAGACAGCAGCCTCTCCACAGAATCGAATTAAACTGGGTCAATAAACCATAAATACTGCGGTGAAGGTAACTATCCTTCACCCAACCTCTTTTGTGATGAGGAAACAGTGCACTAGGCAGCAGTAAAAACAATTCCAGTAATGCAGCAATTCATAGCAGAAAATAGTTATTTGGTGACTCGCGTTCCACCGTTCCTCAATTTCAGCTGACAATCCAGTGAAACATGGAAGACAAACTAGCCCAATTTAAAATCAGAGCAAAAACGAAAACAAACTTAAAAAACGTAATAAACAAAAACGAAATAAAATAACATTCCTCTAGCCTGAATTCAAGCTGACTGCCGTCTTGCATGGTCCACGTGGTCCATGGTATCAAATACTGATGACAGATCGAGGAGAATGAGAATTGACTGTTCTTCCCAATCCCTTGTCATGAGCAGATCATTATGCAACCAGACTAGTGCTGTTTCTGTGCTGTGCCTCACTCTATACCTGGACTGGAATGCCTCCTAGATGTCACAGGCCTCCAGATGTTCCCTGAGCTGCAGAGCCACTATCTTCTCAACAACCTTCCCTTAAAATGGGAAGTTGGAGATTGGTCTATAATTATCTAGGACATCTGGGTCAAGAGATGTTTTTTTCAGAAGGGGCTTCACCAACACCTCCTTCAAGGGATCGGGGACCCCCCCCCCCCGAAAGTGAGCACCTGATATTCTCAGCGAACACTGGCCCAATAACTACAATGCATTCCACTATGAGACGCGTTGGGCCAGGGTCCAATCACAATAAGTGGGCCACAGCTTCGAAATAACCTTGTAGACCTCAGCCACCCCCACTGGTCAAAACTCTGCCCAGGCAATAGGAGTGCCCCTGCTCCGTCCAAACCCCACCCTGCGGGTCTGGTTCTAACCCACTGGTGAGATCCCATCCTAAACAGAGGATACAATGTCAGAAAAGAACAGAACAAACTCTTCGCAAAGTGGTACTGAAAAAGCCTTTTTTGGCTGTAGACAGACAGGGTGAAGAAGCCTGTCCACAGTCCAAAAAAGCTGAGCTGGTCTGTTCTTCCCTGTGTCAATCTCCCCTGGACAGCAATTCTACCTTCTTACAGTCGATTGCCCATTGATAGTCACTGTAATGATTTCTCAGTGTCAGTCTATCCTCCTCTAGCCAGGTCCTCCGCCATCAATGCTCCAACCTCTGACACCTGGTCTTCATCGCCCTAAGACCCCCATCAAACCATGAGGGCCTTGGTTGGGAAGACCTGGGTCATATACGAATCAGTGTGATGGCGTCAAGTGCATCGGAGACAGCCTTATTATAGGCTGCCACTGACCCACCCAAGCCCCCCACACTTACAGCACTAACACCAGAAAAGTCAACCACTGCCATCAGTCCCTCTGGGGATAATCCCCTTAAAGAGCAGTAGCTGACCATCTCAACAGGGGAGGGACCATCAGGGGGGAACCCTGAATGAGAACTTCACCGTACAGTGATCGGACCAGGTGACCCAATCAGTCTCAAGATCAGTGACCTTGAGACCCAGTGAGAATACCAGGTGTAATGTGTGGCCATGGTAATGAGTTACAGAGGCAACTGCCTGTGCTAGTCCCATCGACGTCAGCTGGAGGAGGTCAGAACCAAATTGTGAGCATTCAAAGTCAACCCAGACATTGAAGTCTCCCAGAATAAGCCATCTGGGTGACTCCAACACCCTGTCAGCGATGAAGTCTGCAGCCTCCTGCAGTAATTCTCTGCTCAACCCCAGATAGTATACCAGGAGAATTCTGCAACTTGCACCTGGATCCCCATGCACTGCCACACATTCAAATGATGTGGTAGAACCCACCGGATGTACGGAGAAGCTCAGGTCAGATCTAAAACAGATGGCTAAACCCCCACCCCTGCGATCCCTCCTCAGGCAGTGTACCATGGAATACCCAGCTGGGACCGATGCCTCCAAAATCGGCCCTGCATTGTTCCCCAGCCAGGTCTCCATGATGCATGCCAGGTTGACCGAGGAAATCAAGTCCGACATAATCGCTGTCTTCTTCCTCATCAACCTGGCATTGCACAACACCGCCTGAAGGGGATTGGTGAAGGCTGTAGGCCCTCTAACTGCCTGCCCATGTGGTCTGGTGGAAACCCTAGGAATTGAGACCAAACACGTCGGGCCTCACTCAAGGTTTTGTTTCATTCTAGGGTGCCTCCTGTTCCTTACCACCCCGATCCCTCTCATCTCTGTAGAGCTCCCAGCACCCTGCCACCAACCCCCTTACCCCCTAGCAATACTTACCTCCCCACAATGCTTTATAGCAGCAGTGGGAAGAGGAGGATCGCAAAAAGGGTGGAGGTCATGCAGAAGGGCTGCCATGTAGCTAATCTTGAGGGGCCTTAGACTCCTGCACATAACTAGGTAATTAAAACAACCAGACTAACAATCCCAGAATAATGACACTACCAAACCTGCAGTAATGACACAAACCTAACTACTCATTTATTCGACATACATACAATAAATACAATAAGAAAATTCCCTACACACCCACTCAGCAATCACACTTTCACTAAACCCAAAGCTTCCACCCACACCCACCCTAATCCCACAATATATACCTATACTCAAAGATAAAACTCAGGAAATTCCTCGAACTAGAAGATACAGTGCAGTCCCAGGAGGAACAATTTCAGTCTATATGGTCAGGAGAAAAGAGAAGTCAGGAATCTTTAGGGAGCCCCAAAAACAATGCTCCCACCACTGTTTGTGGGAGAGAGGTGCAGTTATTTCCACTCAGTTTAAAAGTTCTCTCACCACTGATGTTATAACAGTCAAGAAACAGTCCTCTCCCCACTGGAAATTTACATTGATATAGAAAACTCTCGTGGATAATCCTCTCACTGCCACCCACAGAGACCACTTTACTCACTTCCAATCCGGGGTTCGGGGAATTTGGAGAGGAGGGGAGAACCAGGATTCAAATTCCTAGCTCCAGAGCAGAAAACAGGTCGGCACAGATTCAGTGGTCTGAAGGATCAACGGGCGCTCCCCGAGAAATTGCCACTCCTGGATTTTCAGCCCAAACTCTAGGCCCAATCTCTCAGATCCACACAGGACCTTACAGTTGAATCAGGGTGACTGCTCACTGACCGATCACCCTCGGTTGCCATCAGTTCACAAAAAAACACGTTTCTGGCTCTACCAGAGCCAAGTCCCAGCAGGTTCCTCCAACAAATCAGAGCAAACCGTGGCCGTTAACAATGAAAACCCCCGATGATTATCTGATTATCAAAGGGCAATTGACCATAAGAAGGCAGAGTTCCTGTCCTGGAAGATTGCCACAGGGAGGAACAGACTAGCTCAGCTCTTTTCGACTGTGGACAGATTACTCCATACAATCTGTCTACAGCCGAAAAGAGTCTTTTCAGTAGCATTTTGCAGAGTTTGCTCTGTTCTTCACTGACAGGGTATCCTCTATTCAGGCCGGGATCTCGCCAGTGGGTCTAGTTCAGTCTTGCAGGGTGGGGCCTGGGTAGAGCAGAGACACTCCTATTGTCTGGGCAGAGTTTTGACTGGTGGAGATGGTTGAGATCTCCAAGATAATTTCGAAGCTGCGGCCCACTTGTTGTGAACTGGACCCTGGTCCGATGTGTCTCCTAGTAGGCTGCATAGAGGCCATTGGTTCAATTGCACATAATTTATGGAGATATTTAATCTTTTCTACAAAAAAGCTGTCTTGGAATGGCCAGAAATGAACTTTTGGTATGAACACTGCCTTTTTTGGGCTAAAATAGTTCCTAATTTTGGATGCATAGACCTTAACATGATCCCTGTTTGGCTCATTTGACTCTAAATGTGAGTGCATCTTATTTTAGTTGCACCGCTTGATTTACATTTTTGTGATTTATTTAAAACAGTATAGATGAGCCTTTACAACTGCACCCATTATGCCTGTTATTATTAACAATAACTTTTTCCAACAGTCTGTTTGAGGTATCTGTGAAATACATACACTGTTGTTTAATCTTCACTAATTTAGTGTACATAATGGGGTTATTTAATATAATTGTCACTGTTTGGTGTTCTCCCATAGATGTGCTATGGTGTACCGGTGACTTTAAAAATGTTGAATACATTAGAGATTGGTACAGCATGGCCACACCCCCTGATGAAGAGTCACAAGGAGACGTGAAGCACTGGGGTTAGTGCCATGATATCATCTCTACAGAGCATTTTTGTTTCAGTCTGTAATTCTTACTTTATTTTGTTTAAAGTTCATGCTGCTGAGTGCTGCCTATTTGCTTGCCTTTTGTTCACCAGGATAGTTGGGTGCTCACTTTTTGAAGGAGGCCCCGGTGAAGCCCCTTCTGAAAAAAACATCTCTCAACCCCAACATCCTGGCGAAATATAGATCATTCTCCAACCTCCCATTCTTAGGGAAGGTTATCGAGAAGATACTGGCTCTGCAGCTCAAGGAGCATCTGTAGGCTTTTGACATCCACGAGCCATTCCAGTCTGGATTTAGGATGAGGCACAGTACAGAGATGGCACTAGCCCGGGTGCACAATGATCTGCTCAGGGCTAGAGATCGAGGGAACCAATCAATTCTCATTCTCCTTGATCTGTCATCAGCATTTGACAATGTAAACCACATTGTGTTGTTGGATCGCCTTAGAGAGTACTATGGACTCGCCGATATTGTCATCAACTGATTTGAGTTCTTTCTCTCAGATAGGAGGCAGAGGGTGGTGATGGGGAATTTCTCCTCCCCTCCCAATGCTCCTGACCTGTGGAGTTCCTCAGGGTTCGATGCTATCACCAGTGCTGTTTGCGGTGTACGTGCATCCTCTGGGTAGCCTTCTTAGACAATACAGCTTGAGTTTTCACTGCTATGCAGATGATAATTAGCTGTATATGTATTTTGCACCAGAGACAGTTGGTACCGTAATGTGCTGAATAAATATCTTGCCGAGATCCAGGATTGGATGAACTCCAACTGGCTGAAACTTAACCAGGACAAGATGGAGGTACTGGTGACAGAGCCACGTCTTGGGCATCATGGAGATGCCTCTGGGTTGAAAACAGGCTTGGTCCTGGGGTCAGTCCCATTGATGGCATCCTCTAGATTGAGAAATCTGGATGATGTCCTTGACAACAGGCTGACATTTAAAGCTCAAGTGTCGGCTGTTGTCAAAAGTGGTTTTTGCCACTTAAGGAGCCTCACACAGATTAGACCTCTAATTCCGCCCGAAGACCTGCTATTACTAGTGCACACCTTTGTAACATCTAGATTTGACTACTGTAATGCTTTTTATCTCAGGGTCAGTGGAGGGAATCTCAGTCAGCTGTAGCTTGTGCAGAGTGCAGAATGCAGCGGCCAGGCTGCTGACAGGACTGTCCAGGTCCTGTCATGTGACCTCAGTCCTGTGGCTCTGCACTGGCTGTCAGTCAGGTGGAGAGTTCTCTTCAAAGTGGGCTTGCTCACCTATAAGGCCCTACATGGATTGAACCCTGGCTACCTGTCTGACCTTCTTACCCTCACTATCCTGGCCCACTCCCTTCATTCCTCCACTGAGGGCCTCCAAGCAGTTCCAAGGACCAGGCTGAAAACCTTGGGTGACGGTTCATTCAGGGTGGCCAGCCCAGTCCTCTGGAACTTGCTTCCAAGATCTTTGAGGGAGGCCCCTACGGTGGAAGTGTTCAGGAGGGGCCTAAAGACTCATCTCTTTAACTTGGCATTCCCTGCTGATACCTTTTAAATCCTAGTAGCCAGTGATGATAGTGATATTAAATGACTGTAGAAACAGTGACTCATTTATATCGCTATCATGAACAGCTACCCTGCTATGGTAGCAATGCTGTGGTGACTAGAGCGACTGGAAGGGGAGGGATAGGGAGGTGGAGGGGAGGGATAGGAGGAGGGTTTGTGTAGGTCGGGGATCCTGCTGCTGCTAAGCCAGCATTGTGGTGTGGTGGTGAGGGTGGCTGGCTACAGTGCAGCAGGAACTGGGTTCGGGACCTGAAGGGGGTGATATTTTTGCCACTGCTTGAGGCTTTCTGTATTTTTTTCCAGTCCATGTTTCGCCCCTCCGACACGCACCCCTGGCATTAACAGTCCCAAGGGGCTGGGGCAAAGCCTCAGTGAGGGTGGGGTGGGGGGCATAGCATTTCTGTCATTTGCTGGAAGTTGGGTCATTTGTGTTTGTATATCACCAAAATGCTTTTCGGTGATATACATTAGCTAGATAGTGATCACTATCATAACATGGAACCTTAAATCCCTGCTGATACCTTTTAAATCCTACTTGCTGAAAACTATTTATGATGTGATTTTATGTATGTAATTTTGCTGTTTTATTTTTCTTTTATTGTATGGTGCCCAGAGCCTCCAGAACTGGGTGCCTAACAAATAATAAATTGATTGAGTGATTGACTGAGGTGAGGCCTCACCAGGCATCTATACAGTGGAAACACCACCCCATACCTCTGCTGGTGATACTCCTCCCTATGCCCCCCAACACCCCACAGTCCCACCCACTGCCTTGTTGCACTGCCTTGCCACCTTGAAATTATCAAATATGATTACTTCCAAATCCCTTTCCTGTTTGGTGACTGTCAATACATCTTCTCCCATACTGTACTTTGTGTCTGGGTTTCTGTGCCCTAAGTGCATGATTTTGAACTTTTTCGTATTGAAACCTAGCTGCCATGCCCCTGACCACTCCTCAAGTTTTCTCAGGTCTCTGAACATTCTTTCCACCCCCTCTGGAGAGTCCACCCTATTACAGATTTTGGAGTCATCCACAAATAGACATACCTTCTCTTCCAGCTCCTCTGCAATGTCACTCATAAAGACATTAAAGCAGACCGGTCCCAGCACTGATCCCTGAGGCACCTACGGGTCACCCTCCCTTTCTCATCATGAACTCCATTTACCACCACCTTCTGTCACCTATCGCCTAACCAATTTCTTATCCAGCTTACCACCTTTGGACCCACTCCTAAGCTACCCAGCTTGTTTACTAGTCTCCTATGTAGAATGGTGTCAAAAGCTTTACTGAAATTTAAGTAGGACATGTCCACTGCTCCACCCTGATCTAATTCCCTGGTCACCCAATCAAAGAAGTCTATCAGATTCATTTGACATTACCTCTCACCCATGAATCTGTGCTGCCTCAGATCTTGTAACTCACTATATTCAAGATATCCCACAATCCTTTCCTTTAGCAGATATTCTATTAACTTTTTTACCACTGTTGTCAAACTGACTGGACTATAGTTAATTGCCAGCCTCCTCCCTGCTACCACTGTTGTGTAGTGAGACTGCATCTACCCTCTTCCAGTTCTCCGGAATCACTCCTGTTTCCAGTGAGTTGTTAAAAAGGACTGTCAGAGGTGCAGTTGGTACCATCCTGAGCTCCCTCATTACTCTTGGTGTATCCTGTCTGGCCCTATAGTTTGCTCACTTTCAGATTTCTGAGTCCTTTCAGGACTCTCTCTCCTCTGTAAAGGGACTTGTGTCTCTCTCCCCCTCTTCCATACCCTTGATGCTTTTATATGGCCCATCCCTTTCCTCTTCCTCTGCGAAGGCTGAACAAAAATATTTGTTCAGGATATCTGCTTTTTCCAAATCTTTCTCTGCACAGTCCCCGCTCTCCACCTGCCCTTTTTAACCTCACAGTCCCTCCCATAATCTTCCTCTTTGCACTTATGTACCTAAAAATGTCTTGGTCCATTTCATTACCCCTTCTATTCTGTCCTCAGTTTTTGCATTTGTGCTCTTCATCACTTTTGCTGCCTCCCTCTGCTTCACCTTCCTGTTCTCTTCCCTCTGTGTCCCTTATACCTCCTGAAAGCTAATCTTTTAGCCTTTACCTTTTCAGCCACTCCCTTTGAGAACCATAATGGTCTTTTTTTTCCTCTCTTGTTTTTGCTCAGTCCCTTTGTGCTGAGGTTTGTTGCCTTCATTAAGCCTTCCCTTATCTTAGTCCACTGCTCCTCTTCCCCATCCAGGTCATTCCCCTTCTAGGTCATCTCTGAGGCATTTGCCAATTTTTTTTAAATCTGCCCTTCTGAAGTCCAGGACCCTCGTCCTTGTGTGATTCACTTCCACCATTGTCCTTATGCTGAACTACACTGTATGATGATCACTGGTCCCCTGGTGACCTCCCAACTTGATGTCTGCAATACTGGCCCTGTTAAGCAGCACCAGGTCCAGTATTATCCCATCACAAGTGGGCTCCCTGACTAGATGCCTGAGAACCACCCTCTAGAGGGATTCTAGGATGTTCCTGCTTCTAGATGAAGCTGTGGTTGGTAGGCTCCAATCTACATCTGGCAGATTGAAGTCCCCCACCAGCAGCACCTCCCCTTTTCCTGCTATTGTGCCAGTGACATTCATCAGTGCCTTATCTAAATTCTCCCCTGTGCTAGAGGTTTGTAGATCATGCCAGTTTGAATAGTGTCTCCATTTCCTATCTATAGGGTGACCCACAGTACCTTCAACTCCTCCATACCCCCTAGATTCCCTGTGTCTCCGTCACTTTGATTCTCTCCCTTACATACAGTGCCACCCTCCTCGTTTCTTTCCATGCTGTCTTTCCTGAACTGAGCATAGCCCAGTATGGCCATATCCCAATCGTGGTGTTTTGTGCACCGTGACTCAGTAATGGCCACAATATTCAGGTCTGCCTCCACCATGATGGCCTGTAGGTCTGGAAGTTTATTTCCTAGACTTCTATTTGCGCACATGACCTTCCACATTTTGTTACCACTCTGCCTGCTGTCCCCCCTTGTTTCCTTTTTGCCCTGCCTCCTTTTATACTCTCTTCATACAGCTCATGCTCCCATCTCCTTTCATTTCAGTTCAACTTCTTTTTTCTTTATTTTGCACCTTGGGGGATTTACCTTCCATCTCATCCTCCCTTCTCTCTGTTTCAGTCTGTGGGTGGGAGCAGTTTATGCCTTCCTGATTTCTTCTGCCACCCCTCTCAGGTAGTTATTTTTTAAAAATGTTCAATTGAATATATTGAAAACAAGGCTACGTGCATGCTGTCCATATTATATAACTCTGTTAAGGACACTAAAATAAAAAATACAAAAATCATATATGTCAGATATAATATAGATAGAATCCTTAAAGCTGTGAGGGGAGAGCAAGAGAAGAAAGGTATCGAAGACAATAATATAGTTCTGTAACAAGGTAAATTAGAAGGCAGACATTAATGAAGTAATTCATCTAGCAAGATATATTATCATTGAACATTTACCATTCCAGTTTCTTCAAGGTTATTTAGATAAAAAAACATAAGCATACACAAGGAATTTAGGTAAACATCGATCTCCCATTCAAAACTCTGCCACCTGATGACATCAAAATAACATAACTTTAGACATCTATTAATTATATGACTTTATACATTAACTGCAGTAAACTTCACAGTGTTGAAGGGGGAAAAGAACTCAGAGCCAACTCGAAATTAATCTATCTGCATAAAGTCAATAATGACAGAATTTGCATTAATAAGAAAGGAAAGTAAATACTGAAAAATATTAATAATCACAGTATCACCATAAGAAAACATGATTTAAAGAAAGCACATAATATTATAGATCTAACTCTCATTTAAGCTAGATGATAGCCATTTGGAAAAAAAACAAAGCTCTGAAGACTGACACATTCCTCGGGGGACCTGTGATGTAAAGAAAGTAGCATTAGGCAGAAAGCCATGCATACAAGCCAGCAGAGTTATTGAATGTTCACTTCAAAATGTAAAATATTTTAGTTAATCCTTTTCATCATGATAAATTCGATTATGGCACAGTGTTATCGACTGTAGCATTTGCTGATTTTGGGACATCAAAGTCAGAATCTTCTTTGGAAGATGGGGGCCTAGCAGGTGTTACCTGTCTTTATTAATGAAATCGACCAGCTGGTCAGGATAAAAAAAGATGTTCTTTGTAATATTTAATATATTTAAAATTGTTATTGCTTTGCAAGGATATAATAGTGATAAGTGTCCACCAGTCTGTACTACATCAGCTCTAAACTGTGAAAAGTGTTGTCTTCTTACTTGGGGTGGGGGTTTACATCTAGGTAGATAGATACTTTGTTGTTTTTAAGAGACAGAGCACCCTTAAAGAGCTACTGACACCTCAAAGAAAACTTTAAAAACCATAACAATTAGGTACAATTCTGCTTGCATTCCACGTATGTTTGATATAGTTCTCCTCTCAATAATTTATTACTAGAGAAATATTTATTAATATATGATCATTGTCCCTTAGAGTTTATCTTGAGTTCATCTGCCTCTATAGCTTACTCCCTACTCCAAGTCATAATCCTCTGTTGTGACATCACAGTCTGCTGCCATGGGAGTAACTGTGAGGTCACAAGCAGTACTCTATGACTTCAGGTAGGGATAATGCAGCAGGAATAGATGAACTCTTCAGGAGCAGAAATCCTGGTTTCATTCAAATGACCTCATTAATAAATAATGGGTAGCAGAAATACAGAACTAATGGGAAATACATGCTGGACTGTGACTAAATATTATGTTTTATTTAAGTTCACCTGAAGGTGTCACCTACTCTTTAAGGCAAGCCTTTCGATTGCAAAGTCTCGCTTGCTGTCTAAAGTAAATTGGTCAAGTACTGTAGCAGGTTTAACCAAATCTTGTTTAGTACCTTCACTTGGATTAGAAACTGATACTTGCTTGCTTTTCAGTAATGTTGGAAAGTGAACAACCCTGCCCAGTGGGTGTAGATTTTTGGGTGCAAACCCTAGGGCTTCCACGAAAAGGTATGCCATTGGATCCCAAGGAATGCAGTCTGAGGTTTACAGAGTTGGTATTCCCACCACTCTGAGATTACATTTTTGATCACTGTTTTCAAAATTCTTAGTTTTTCACACCTGCTGAATATTATCATGGAGAATCACAGAAAGCAAGGCAGCACTGGAATCAACTTTTACTGAGATTTCAGCTTGATCTTAAGCATTTGTGGTGATAGTTTTTTCAACCTCAGACAGACAGTCAGATAGACAGGCAGACCTCTGTTGATTCACACTTAGTCACAACAACTTCCTACTTTGTATCTAACTCATTTATTGCAGTTAGTAATATGGAGTGTGATTTGCTGATGGCATCGAATGCGTTGAGTCTTGTTGGGGGAGCTTGTGAAACCTCTGGAGACATGGAGGAAGGTATCACCATCATTACTTTTTGGATGGGACCAAGGCCTGCAGTTTCAGCTTCAGCTGAACAACAGACTTTCCTGGGACTACCTGAGTATGTAGGACCTAGGAACTTGTCAGCAGGGCCCGTGTTTTCTCATTTTTCTGGTTGCTGTTGATCAGGGGGAGAGACGCTGGTGTCCTTTCTCTTTTCTGTCCTCTCACATTCCAGAATTTTTTTTCTTTCTCTTTTTGAAAGCTTAGAAAGATCAAGGGATGAAAGATCCATCATTTGAGCAACTCTGAAGTCAACAAAAGCACAATGGGAGGCAATTTTATCCATTTGCTTAAGAACACACAGCAGAGCATTCACACAGGCTGTCTCCTGCCACCCATCCCTCTGAGCTGAGATGCCAGGTAGGCACCTTACCTCCCTCTTTCCCTCCCTTCCTGTTCCCAAATCTTGGCTAGTTTAAATGTTCATTGAAGAAAAATTTAAACCATTCACTGAGGACTGTAATTCCCTTCCCAGATGGATGCAGGCCATCACCCCTGTATAGTTTCTTATCCCTCCAGGCCAGTCCCCAGTTTAGCCAAACCCCTCCTCTCTATACCGTTCCTTCAACCATTACATGCACTGAAGCTCCTGGTACAGAGATCTCTGTCCTCTCCTCTGCTGTGGACAGCTGGCACCTCAGCAAAATCCATTGAGTGCATTACCTGCCTAAAACCCTTCCCTAGCTCCCTAAAATCCCCCTGCATGATCTCAGCTGCATCCATAGCCTGGTCATTTGTCCCTGGGTGAACAATGACATGCAGCTCCCCCTCTACCATGCTGCCATAGTGATTCTGAGGATCTGCTTTCCATTCCTCTGAGCTGAGGCACCAGGTAGGCCCCTCACCTCCCACTTCTCCTCCCTTCCTGTTCCCAGATCTACCCCCCCAATGATAGAGTCCCCCACCTGAAGTTGCTTCTCCCTCTGCTAGGGTCCTCTCCCTCTCACCCTGGGGCCTCTTCTAGGGAGGACCCCCACATCCTCCCTGGCCACTACCTCAGGTGCCTTCTCCCAGCATCCCCATCCTGCTGGAGCAGAAAATTAGTTTTATAGTGGCACCAGCTGAGGAATATGCCCCCATGCCACCCCCCCACTATTCAGGAGCCCACCACAGTCCAGCTGGCCCTCATCCTTGGCATTCTGTGGGCAATAGTGGTAGACTTAGTAGCCCCTGGGTGGAGGAAGAGGTATCCCAAATCCTAGCCAACTCGACCCAGTGTCTAGAGACCTCCTCTCTCTGCCCGGAGAGATATATGCAGTTGAGGCATGTCATGGAAAAAATATATTTTTTTTACACTTTACTTTAAAATTAGGCTCAGGAACACTGCATGTAGTAAAAAGAAAAGTTTAATACATATGCATATGGGAGTCTGCTTCCAATAACATGCAAGGATCCCTGAGTTTTATTAGTCAATCACTTTTATACACTTATTATCAAGGCGTTGTTAGGCATACTCTTATTTTGAAAATTACCAACATTGCAGTATTAACCAATCATGAATTAGAAAAAACATGTTGATACCAATGTAACAGAAAACACTCTCATTTCTTTCCCAATACTTCTTGATACATATGCCTGGGTCAAGCTGACCTGAGTGAAACAATGAGTTTCACTCACACCATAGCAACTGTTTTGCCTAAGCATGTTTTATTTTATATTTTTGTCCGGGCCTTTTATTCAGGCTGGTACCAACCAGTTCTATCCAGTTTTATTTTGCTTTTTGCTTCTACAAATGTACCTCAAGTAACCTCAGTGACATTCTGTAACCCTGTAACAGCATATACTAGTATGAACTCAGAAATTTCTACTACATTCTCCCCCCTTTTGATACTTTGTATTAACTATCCACCCCCCTTTTGATTTATATGATTTAAAACTGGTTGCCAGCATACAGATAGTTAAGGCATTTATAAAAAAAACATTTTGTTTTGGAGCTGATACAGAGGGAGTTACAGATGGAACACAAATGATGAGTTTGTAAAACACAATACAGAACAGAGGGATGTCAACACCACAATTTAAATATGTGAAAAAAAATGCTAACATGTGATACCATATATAACACAATATAACATAACAATTTTGTCGATTAAAAAGAGTTCATGGAATTCACTTTGAGAGTGAATAAGGTAGATGCTACCTTGTGTTGAGGTGTGGCACACCCTTGGAGCTTGATTGAAGAATTTGTTGATAATGTCTCTTGACAGATAAGTCCTTATAAAACATAACAGTCCATAAAGTTAACAGTCCATAAAGTTCATATAAGTAAGCACAGGTTGGTGTAATTACAGTACAGGTGAAATGTCATTTGCAGAATGGTGGTAACCCCACAAGGCACATGGGGCAATGCAGACAGTAATTTAAAAACAAACACCAGCACAGTAGAAAAGTCAGTGTTTACGTTGATGGCTGCTGGATGGCTGATTGGCAGACACACTGGCCAGGGGTGCATTAGATTATGCATTGAGTTCATTGAGTTTTTTTAATGGAGCCACACACACACACACACACACACTTGCATGGCATTTGTGTCATGATAGTTGATTACACTCCAGCACAAAGATTAACAGTTTATAAAAAAGTAACAGTTTACAATAAACCATTAAGAACACAGTCCATAACAGAGCAATAGGGTTGTAGAAAGTACCAGCCATGCTTGGAACAAGTGGCAGTGAAGAAAATGGATGTATTGCTTGAAGGTCAATTGAAGAAGAATCTTTTTGCTGGAGTTAGGGGATTGCCCCTTTCCCAGACTTAACTTTATAGTAAGCAGAAACAATAAGCTTGATTGCAGAGTCTGAACTGACTGGACCTTTTTTAGTTGATTTAAAGTTTTACAAATAAGTGTAATTTTGCTGAAAACATTACCCTTGCAGAGGTAATAATAACTTGATTTATGCAATAGTCCTTATATGGAACTAGTCAGGCACAAAGATAGTGATGACACTAAAACTGCGGTGGCAGTTTTTCTTTTTTAAGGAAAAAGATGAAGGTCTTGGCAACTTAGATGAAAGTATTACTGCTGTTGAACGTGAAGATCTTATGTGTGCCACACCGTGGAAACCTACAAACTTGCAAAGTGTGTTAGACACTGAGTTAAAAACACATAAATAACAATTTTTTAAACCATTTGACTTTTTTGTTTTGTAAAGAGTGGTGTGACAGAGCCTAAATTTTGGCAATTTGAAAGAGACAAATAAAAATGGAACATTAACCGCACACCCTGGGGGTGCAGGCCAAGGTTTAATTATACCATTTGACCATTTGTAAATTATGACAATGTTATGGCTACATCCCTGCTTTTAAATTACAGAAGCAGTTATGACAGTGATGAACATTATTTTCCTGTCTGTTGCAAGCAGGCCTGACTGAGACCTGAGTCATAAAATTTTGTAAATTTTTTTTACAATAACATGCTTTAAACATATAGTTTATAGCAATATGCCTGATACACTATGCAATTAGTGGGACAAATACATATGTTATTGGCCTATGCCAATTTAATAACAGTGCCTATTGCACCTGTGAATAATAAGACAAACGGAGCATTAATTTGTCTGGGGTTTTGCTTTGGAACATATTGTAGGGGTGGGTCAGCAATGCTGGCCCCAGTATTTAGGTTTGGTTATGAGCATTAAAAACGCTATACATGTGGAGCACTTTTCCGAATACATACATGCATGATACAGTGTAGCAAGATGTATATTAAAATATTATAACATAAAAGTGAAACATTAGTGTTTGCAATAAAACAATTTTAGTATTGAGCATAATGCATAAAATACATTTTAAACAACAAATATAAACTGTAAACTTAGCTTAGAGTCCAGAAATGTTAGAGTACTGTGAATTTACTGGTTAAAAAAAATGCATTTATTGCTGTAAGGCTATGACAAAAGTTGTTTTTTATTTGTTTTGACTGGATAAGACAGCTGAAAAGACAATTAAAAGAATGAATATGTGTGGACATACATACACAACTTTACCCTCCAGCGTAACTGATTACTTGCTGAGGGCAGAAACCCTTGTACCAATAATAGGTGTGAGATTTAACTGTTTACACTAGAAAAAGCAGAAGGGCTTGGGCTGGGTTATGCTGTTAAAATACTTTGGGTCTTTTTAAAACCTGTAAATAGGAAACAATTATTGGCAAATACACATTTTTCTTATTTACCCCTCTGGGAACAGTGATATACCTTGCAACCTTTGTGGGTATTACACTGGAAGGGAGGAAGAGTAGCTTATCCCTTCCCAAGCTCCTACTGGTGGAAGAGACAGCTCGAATACTGTAGCAATAAAAGGTTAGCTCTAGATGGTGACATGAATATTAACCCAGAAATGGTCTGGCAATATTAGTAGCTAGTGCGCAGCACCTTAAAAAATGTGCACTGGATAAATGGTAATAGGGTGGCCCATTGCAGTCCCCACCTACTTACACTTTAAATTATAACAAGATAATATTACAATTAGTTTAGTAAGTTTTATACCTTACTATAAAGATAGAGAACTTCTTTTTCTCTAGAAGAAAGAGAAGAAACACAGACAAACAACAAAAACAAACACACACCAGTTTAAAAATAAAACAAGATTATTTTCATAGGATAAAAGAAGCCAAGCGTCCCTGGGTTTCCTTATTTTAAGCATGACAAAATGTCAGCTGAGTTTATAAGATCCAGATTGATGGTAATACTGTACATATGTATTTTTTAGAATGCATTTCAAAAAGAAAAAAAATGATTACACCATGGTCACACATAAAAACCAAAACCATTGTTTTTTAACTGTAGATGGTAAACTCTCAAAAACAGCTGTAATAGTCCTTTTTTCAAAAGCATACTGTATATATATAATAAAAATATGGGGAGATAATGAATAATTTTCCCCTTCCAGCTGGAGTATTGCCTGTGTTGGCTGCAAGTCAGAAGCAGTGAGAGGAGAATAAAAGTTTGTTCCTCTTCACTTAGAATACTAGTTTTGCAATAAAAAGTCAAATTACATGGTTCACTCTTGGTGTGCTTTTATGAAAACATACATTTTGTGTGAAAAGTTGTGCTTTAGGTATGGAATACACATCAAGTTTGAACTGGTAGTAACATAAAATGTTGAAACACAAGAAGGTCAAATAACGTGCAAAAGGTCACAGTGTGCATGCAAGGGTCGTTTAAACTCAGCTATTTTTTGTAGTGTCCTTGAACACTACTAATATTAAAATATTTTTAAATAATAATAAAGCATACCATAAAACTGCTGGCCAAGACAGTACACACACATACACATACACAAAAAGAAATACTTAACACAAAATAAGACTGACATTGTTTTACACCAATTTGCTGAGGTAATGCCGATAGTTTTATTAGAAAACTGTAAGTGTTTTAGATATATGTGCTGCCTTCTGCCTGTCTTGTAACACTGACAATTTTTTAAATTAACACATTTATACATATTGCCATGCCAAATTTTTCCAGAACAAAACACTTTTTAAACACATTTTAACTCCTTTAAAATGCAGTACAACACACCATCTGTAAGTGAACACCTGTATAACATGGTTACACCTTTTGGCACATATAGCTAAATGGCACTCTGCCATTTTGCAAAAAGTTTCTGGTTTTAACTACAAGTATGATAAAGCCATTTATAGCTGTTAACACATTACATTTTCACCTAGCAGTGGCTTGGCACATTGCTTGCAAACTACAAATCTTTTTGCACATTGCAATCTATGACGTCATATCTCTTTACCTTCAACACTACCTGCTTCAACCAACAACTACATACAAAAGTTCTTTACTGACCCTATTTAGGCAGCACAAATGTTTCATTAAAAATAAAACCAATTAAAACAGTCAGATATGAGGCAAAAAGCTTCCTCTTTCTTTTACTGTAACATGTTGTGCACGAAGCAGTCAATCCTATTCCATAACCTTGACAACAGAACATAATTACAGAACACAGATATACGCTGGAAAATCGCACAAGAGATGGAGCATTACTTTGTAGTACATATGAAATAAAACAGACATAAAAAAAAACTTTAAATAATAAAACAATTTAGACTTACCAAGGTATTTTCCTTCTTTTTTGATACACTGGTCCGATTGAGAAAACCGACTGCAGGACCTTCATGATAATTTTCAAACGCTGCAGCTATTAACCCTTTTAAAGGTTTTCTTTTTTTGCCATTTTAGTAACCTGCCAAACCAAGTCTTTTTCCAGAGCTCTGGTTTGCAGTTTAAAAACACAACAAAAAAAATTTCTAACAGTACTAGGTTGAGATCCATTTGGTAGAGGTCCTCAGTACTTGGGTTTGGGATCAAATGTTTTAGCCTCTATAGGAGGCAAGGGAACTTGAAATTGATACAGAAAAACTTGAAAATACACAGATAGGCAACATGGGGGGGAGGATTTTCAAATCATCCCGTCTGCAGTCACCTACTGTGCGTACATTCACAGCAGTTTATTTTTTTTCTCTAAATGTTGCTTATCTAACGTTACTTAATCAGCCGCTGCTTTTCTACTAAAAACAGCCTGAACTGTGAAAGCCATTATTGGCTCTAACAGTATATACTTGTAGCAAGCACAAATTACAAGGGCAAAGGGCAGTTATCCTTGCTTGTTTGAGAGACTTTTCCTTAATACATCTCTCCACATATTCTTAAACCTGGAGTCCTCAAATCCTCTCTTTCTACTTTTATTATTACTCTCCTTTTAATTTTATACTTTGTACACCTTCCTTTTTCTGATGTTCATCTGTCTCACACACTCTACCCATGGCCTCAATTCTTTTTAGGGAATGGAGGGTCCCTGCCAGTGATATATGTGGGTATGACCCTGGGACCTGGAACACTTTCTGCTGTTCATGGCTGAGCCCCACTGCTGCTTGCACAGTGATTTTTAGCTGCATATATTTTAGAAATGTTTAGGGTCTGCTCCACTGGCTGCCTTCCCATTCCCACCATACTTGCTGTCTCTTACCCTTGTTAAGTATGTGTAGTGCAATGCAGGTCCGTTGCACCTGCAGGTTGTATATAGCCTTTGCACTACTACCCACAACCTTTGGTCTTAATTGATCATGGCTTCCCCCTCCTGCCTACATTTTGCCTTTTTTTTTCATCTGCAAAATCCAATTATTTTTTTTCATTTTTTTTTCTTTTTAGCAGCTCTGTATGCATATTATTCTCACAGTTTCATTAAAAAGAAAAGATAAAAAAAAAAAAAAACAACCACCGGGAGTTACTATTGTCTGCCTTATTTTTAAAGGGTGCTCAACCCACCTAAGGGTTCTGTTGCTGGGGTGCTCAACCTACTTAAAGGTTCTGTTGCTGGGGTGCTCAACCTACTTAAAGGTTCTGTTGCTGGGGTGCTCAACCTACTTAAAGGTTCTGTTGCTGTCCCCCCTTTTTACATCAAAGCAGACTCAAACGTCCCTGTTAACTTGTTTACCGGTTTACTTTATGGCGCCTAGTCCCTATTGCCACTATTTTAGGCTCAGACTTATAGCTACTTTTGTCACTATTTCAGACTCAAGCTATTCTGATATCAGTCACAACTTATACAAGCATTTTTTCTTTTTCTTTTTTATTACATGCAACAGCCTGAGTGCAGGTACTTACAGTGATCAGTGCCGTCTGGGTCCGAAGAGAATTCTCTGTGATCGGGGACGGTCCCACCCTGGCTCTGCTTGACTGTTACCAGAAGTCTTGGGATTCATCCCCGACCAGGACTACTCCAGGTCCAGTCCGTGCTGATCCTGCCGACTACGCCAAAACTGTTGTGGAAAAAATATATTCTTCTTACACTTTACTTTAAAATCAGGCTCGGGAACACTGCATGTAGTAAAAGAAAAGTTTAATACATATGCATATAGAGTCTGCTTTAATATCACAAGGATCCCTGAGTTTTATTAGTCAATCACTTTTATACACTTATTATCAAGGCATTGTTAGGCATACTCTTATTTTGAAAATTACCAACATTGCAGTATTAACCAATCATGAATTAGAAAAACATGTTGATACCAATGTAACAGAAAACACTCTCATTTCTTTCCCAATACTTCTTAATACATATGCCTGGGTCAAGCTGACCTGAGTGAAACAATGAGTTTCACTCACACCATAGCAACTGTTTTGCCTAAACATGTTTTATTTTATATTTTTGTCCGGGCCTGTTATTCAGGCTAGTACCAAGCAGTTCTATCCTGTTTTATTTTGCTTTTTGCTTCTACAAATGTACCTCAAGTAACCTCAGTGACATTCTGTAACCCTGTAACAGCATATACTAGTATAAACTCAAAAATTTCTACTACAGGCAGCACTCCAGTCTCCAGAAGGTCTCTCTGAAAACTGCCACTCCATAGCCCCTGCATTGCACCACTCCTGACATTCCTGTTCCTACACTCACTATGTTAAATAGAAGAACTTGTACCCTTTCTCTAGATAGGGTGTTGCTAATTTTCCCTTTTTTGCCTTGCTTAACCCATTTGTTATTCCATCCTAGATAGGGTATTTTAAGTTTTTCCTTTGTGATTCTTTTATTCACTTTTTACCCATACCCCAAATAAGGTGACTCCACTATTTTCACATTATAGGTGCTTTTAGATTACCCATTTTAACTTGTCTTTACCCCTTTGTATGCTTATCCTAGATAGGGTGCTTGCTCCCTTCCCATATAGTACAACAGGTAGTATCTGCTTGTATTACTGGTTTCCCTCTGCTGTTACCCCTTACCTTCTTTTAGTAATGCCTTACACAGGCAGTATCAATACAACTAGTTCTTTACCTTACCTCAGTGGACTGACAAAGTTCCCTGCATGCCTGCAAATGTCTGCAATTCACCAACAAATGGAAACCTTAGCTGACACCAACCTTCTCAGGTTGTTTCAGGTATGTCTCCTGTTTCAGGTGTGTCTGCTGTTCTTAGCCTTTGCTGATTGCACTGTGAGGCATACTGGCACCATGCAGTTCTGCTTAAAGTTGAGCCAGTCCAAATCCTCTCATGGGGATTTGTATCTGTTTCCCATGATGCTTTGCATCATTGGGGCATGTGCAATTGTGTTCTCTATAGGCAAACAGTTTTACGGCTCTCATTCCACCCTCATAATATCTCTCTCTAAGGTACTGTAGGTCCTTTTCTACTTTATAATTTAAAATTCAATCAAGTTCTTTCTTTAAACTGTGTAGCTCTTTGCCCTGCTGCCTGTTCAGCTTTGCTTGTTGTAAGCCCTCCAGCTCCTGGATCTTAGCCTCCAAATGTAGCTGTCGCTCAGTTTTTCTTTTCTTCCTGCTGCTATCACAATCAGTTTACCCCACAAGATGGCCTTAACTATGTCTCAGAGTGTTTTCAGGGAAACATGTGAGTCTGTATTCTCTTGTGCAGCCAGCTGTATAATATAAGAGATTTGATCCCATGCCTCTTTGTCCTGCAGCTGGAACATGTTCATTCCCTAGAAGGAGGACTTCTTCTGTAGATTTAAGTCAATATGCATAGGCAGTGAGGCATGGTTCTGATGGGCCATGAGGGCCTACTGAATAGCTATGTAGCCTAGCAATAGATTTCTTAGGGAGTAACAACATGTCTAGCATAGAGTACATCTGGTGGGCTACAGAGTAAAAGGTGTAAATCCTAGTAAAACCATAGACATGTCTGCAGGCATCATTGAGGCCTAGTTCTGCCAGGAGGGCCTTTACTTGTTTTGTCACCATATGCTGTTTACATGGAATTCCAGAAGTACTGTCTACCTCTGGTGAAAAAGCAACATTGAAGTCCCCCACACAAATCAACAGTCCCTCTGTTTTTTTCTGCTCTTAGGGTAAAACGTTTTCAGAAAAAGGCAAAATCAGCCATCAGGGGTGCATATTCCAATACCAGGTAAATCAGCTGGCTATTATGCAGGCCTTTTAGAATCACATATCTGCCATCCTTGTCTCTAAGTGCCTCACAGGTTTCTAATGCTACTCTGTTTGGCACTACAGTCACCACACCCCTCCTCCACCCAGCTTTATATGAGGAGGAGTGTACTTGGTGAAAACTACATTTGTTTTGTTTCTGATGCTGTACCTGTGAGAGGTAAGTCTTTTGTAGTACTACAAAGTCTACTTTAGATTGATGGATATGTTAGGACCTGTTCCTACTTCATAGGGTGGGTTAAACTGTTTACATTATAGGTAAGAATTTTCACCAGTGGATCAGCCATACTACATTATGGAAACTGGGAGAATATTTATCTGCCTGACTGGGGGCTGCCCTTCCCCCTGCTTCTAATGCCAGAGGCTCCCCTCCAAGAAACCAACCAGCTGGGCTAACATAACACAACTTTTAAAATGTTAAATGCTTCCTGAGTAGGGAATATGAACAGATATTCCTTAGGCCACCCTGGGAAATCACCCTCCTACTGTCATGGCCACAGTAAAGGTGAAGTAGTGGAGCTGAGTCCCCTATTATATGGGGCAGCTACTTGAGCTGCTCCAGTCTGAGGAGAGCCTGGAAATAGTACAAGAAATAACAAACGTCCACGCCACAGCCCACCAGACATATATCCCAAACCAAATGTTCTACCCTTCTTCCTCCCTTCCCTTTCAGAGATTAGTTCTGTAAAAGACATGCATATCAATGTTCCATGGTCTGTGTATAGTATAGACCCCAATTACTGCCCTTGGATGGCCCCTCAGGCCTCTCTTTTTATATTTCCGACAATTCTTGAGTTACTTAAACCTGTTAGATGGTTCATAAAACTATACCATCCTTAGGTGACAAATCTGTAGAGTCCCCATGGCATATCATCTTTCTCCTGAGGGTGCACCCTTATAGCACTGTAACCATGAATATTGGGAGTTATTGTACATAAAACTTATTCTTTTTTATTTTAATAAGCCCATTGGTTGGATTCCACTCATAGGTGTCCTTCCAAGCCCACCATGGAGTATTGGACTCCGTGGACAGCTCTCTGCCTACTGCTAAGCTGAGGGTCACCACAGGAGCCTCAATCAAAGCAATGACAATTAAAGGGCAATCAATGCAGCTGGGCTGTAATTTAGTCCCTGTCAGACATACTAGGCTATCTCTAAAGGAACTGTGCTGCATATAAATAGCCACGTGGGTAGGGTTGCACCAAAGCCCAGAGGAAGCAGCAGTTGGAGCTAGGTGGCTCAGACCCCCATATCTGGAAGTAAAGTTCATGTGGCCTCCTCCCACTGCACCCCTGCCCCCCCATCAATCATCACTAAATTGAAATACATGCCACTTACTCCAGTTGTTCAGGATAATGCAGGTAGCTAAATCAAGAGTAACAATTTTTATTCCCTCATATCCAAGTAAGTGCTACCTCATGGTATTATATTCCATCATTTCGACCCTAAGACCCCCTCTCCAGTGCTTTCCTAAAGGAGATCTGTTGTAGATTGTAATCTGTCTTTTGTGCTGCTTAGCGGCCACCATACTCATAATAACCCCAACAGAGCAGGCCAGCATTAATTGCAATAGCACTAGCAAGCCCCCCCCCACATATTCAGATCTGTGATTTTGCTGTGTCTCGGATACTTGTAGGTTCAGTGGGGCAATGCTAATGACTCTGTGAGGAACCACGGTTCGGTGCAGGGGAACAAGAGTATGCCCATCAGTACAGTTGGAGTCACTTTGTTCAGTACATGTCTATGTAAGGGATTGGGGGGAAATACCATCCTGTTCAAGTTCTTGCATAACATTTTAAAAATAGGAAAATCTATCCTACTCTTCACCCAGAGGTCAAGCAACTGAATCCAGGAGTGGGCATAACATCCATTATAAGTTGCCTATGAAGCTTTCAGTCCATGAGTCAACTTGCCCTGAACTTGCTGTAATAGGTCCCAGATCTCCTTTATAGTGTGCAGTACAGCTTTCTGCCTTGTGACCTTTATTTGTTGATGTCACACTGAATTGCTCATTACTCCCTCTTTCCAAAAAATTCCGATCTAGGCAGAGCAAGGGGTTTGGAATTGTATTTGTTTTGCTCTTAATGACCTGATAATTTCACTGTACTACAGCTATTTTTTTTTGTTTGTTTGCATATCTGAGGGGGTAATCCCGGTCCAGGAGAAGCCAGTTTCCATTATAGGTAATTTCTTTTTTCTGACATGTCAGCCACAGGACTTCTTCTTTGATCCTTAAGCTGGAGAACTTCATTAGGATGGGTCGCCATCTGGCCTGTGGGTCTGTGACTTTGGGAAGGAGCACTCACTGGGCCCACTCCAGATGAATCTTAGGTAGGGCGAGTATATCCCTCAGAAGGTTCACTAGGAAATCACACGTGGCCCATTTCAGAACCTTCAGGTAGCTCAGTTAATTGGAGGTTGCACCTTCTTCATCTAGCTTCTAAATTGATATACTTTTCCTGGAGAGCCTCCATATGGTGTAACAGTGAGTCCAGGTCTACCCCTAACTGAATGGTGCCATCTGCCACCACCGCTACTCATTCTTATGCCACCTCTACTTTGTGCTCCACCCTAGCCAGTGGGTCATTTAGTTGGTGGAATTCTTGTTTGTTTTCTTTGTGGAAGGCTTTTATTTCTTGCATTAAGAGTTCAAAATTATTTCTAATGAGCATCTGTCCCTTGTAGTCAGTGTTGTAGCTCAGATCTTTTGAGCTGGTTGGAGACATGTTGCAGCTCCAGTCCATGCTGTCCTTTCACAATCTTTCTCCATACTGGCTCAGTTTTGACTTCTGTGTCTAGGAATTGGTCTGTCTGTCTTCTACCTTGGCTTAGGATGGTGTGTTTGCAATTTTGGTGCAATTTTAAATAAAATGGAGTAAGCTTTAGTCCTGAGATAGAAGGGAGCTCTTAACCTAGAGTACTAGTCAGGCTATGACATAACCAGAAGTCCAAAGGTCATATTAAAGAACTGTGTCTTGCCCTGTAGTTTGGGGGAGAGGTGATATTTGTCTGGCCTGGAACCTAACCTAGTTGATAACTGAAGATGGAACTGAGTCACATTTCTGATTTCAGGTTAGTTTGTGGGTTGTTGACAGGGCTAGCCAAAAAGCTCTGACTCAGAGATAAATTCAAACACTCACCCAGTGTGTCCTCATGCTTGTGTCCCATTGAGTGAGTGGCACAGAGCAAGAGTAGAGCACCTGCAGATAGTCCACATTCTGACGGAGACTCTGCAGGGGGAACATCAGGCAAAGGAAAGGAGGTAACACATTACTGGATATTGTTTAGAACAGCTAGAGGGAAGGTAACAGTAGGCTGTAACCCTTACCACAAGTGGGAATAGAGTAGGACACACCCAGAATAAGGTAGGTACAAGTAGGAGGGTTAAAAAAGAGGAAAAACAAGAGACACCTTATCTAGGGTAGGGTAACAAATTAGTTTCAGGAAAGTAAAAGGTAGAAGTAAGAGTACAACTGGAGTAGAAAGGTGACAGAAGTGTACAGCAAAATCTAAACAGTCATGAGGCAAAGGAAAGAAGAGATTATGGGAATGGCACAGTGCAATGGGTGTGGGACTGCTGTATTCTGGGACACCTTCTGGAGTCTGAGAGACTGTCCCATTTGTATTCATCTCTCTGGGTTGCAGGCAGAGGTTTCTGGACTATGGGCTGAACTTGCAAGGGTACAGATGACCTTCTACCCAACCCAGGGGCCACCAAATCTGCCACCACTCCCCAAACACTTCCTAGGCAGAGGCAGAATGAATGGACCAAGGTGAGCTCCAGTAGGGTGACGGTGGTGGGAAGAGTTCATGCTCCTCAGCCAAATATCACTGTGGAATTCCTTTGCCATTCTGGAGGAACAAGGCAGCCACAAACAGGCTTTTGTTGCACTGGGAAGAGAGGAAGTGGGTGTTCTCAGAAGTGGAGGCCCCATGGAGAGAGGAAGAAGGCCCCAGCTGAGGAGGAAGCAGCTGCTGGTGGGGGATTCTATTGTTAGGGGATAGACTTGGGAGTGCGGGGAGGATGAAGGAGGAAGGTGAAATGCCTACCCAGTGCTTTGGTTTGAAGGGATGAAAAGCATAGCCAGAAGATCACTAGGGCAACATAAGCTGGGAGGTAGCTAGATGTCATTGTCCACCCAGGAACAAATTACTTGGTAAGGGACAGGGTAGGGGTATGTCAGGGTAAGTTCAGAAAGTTAGGGAGAGGCCTTTTGCAGGTAGCACACATAGTGGCTTTTTACAAGGTGTTACCTGTGTATAGCTGGGGAGATGCAAGATTACTTTGCACCAGGGCATTTAATGACTGGTTGAAGGTATGATGTATGGAGGATGGCTTTAGCTATATCAGGGACTGGGGACAGCCCCTGGAGAATATGGACATCTATAAGGGAGATGGCCTGCATCTTTCTGGGATGGGGACAGCAGCCCTTGGTGGGAGGTTAACATGCTATTTGCATGAGCCTTTAAATTAGCCAGGGAGAGGCAGTAAAACAAAGGTAGGCAACAATTGTCCCCCTGGAATGATGGAGCAGCAGGGAGGGAGGGAAGGCTCAAGAAGAAACATCCCTGGGGCAAGGGCACAGAAAGGCTCGGACGAGGACAAGGCAGAAGACAAGGGGGTAAAACACAGGTAAGCAAGGGTGAAGAAGTCAAGGAATGGGGAAATTAAAAAAGTTAGGAGGAAAGTCACAGGGAGAATCAGGGAAAAATACAGTCAGTAATGAGATGGGGCAGTGGGGCAGTGGGCATGCTGAAGAAACATATGGAGAGCCTTGTGCGCTAAAGCGAGGAGTCTTGAAAACAAAATTCCAGAGCTGGAAGCCATTATGGTGGTGGTTAACCTAGATTTAATGGTTATTAAGGAGTTCTGGAGCACTGAGCACCATGACTGGGACATGGCCATACCAGGCTACTCTGTTCAGGAGAGGCAGGGCAGAATGGAGGAGGGATTGTTTTATATATAAGGGAGAGTATCAATGCCATGAAGGTACAGAGGCACCAGGAGGAAATGGATGGGTTGAAGTTTTTGTGGGTCACCCTAGAGACAGATTCCAGGTTTGCTATGCATAGCAGGGTAGAGTACAGGCTTCCAGCACAGAGGGAAGAGTTAGATAAGGCACTTGTGGAAGCAATCATCAAAACAGCAAGAAAGGGAGAGGTGCTACTAGTTGGTGATTTCAGTCTGCCAGATGAGGAGTGGTGCCTTCCAGCGGCAGCTTCTGCAAGGAGTAGGACCCTCCTGCATGTCCTACAAGGGTCTTTTCTCAGAAAGCTAGTCACATAACCCACTAGGGATGGGGCAGTGCTGGACCTTGTACTTTCAAACAGGGAACATCATTGCAGACATCACAGTGGGCAGTCCCCTGGGTGCTAATGATCATCATACAGTGTGGTTTAACATTAAGACAGGAACAGAGGATAACCATACAAGGATGAGGGTCCTGAACTTTAGGGGGGCATATTTTAAGGAAATGGGGAAGTGCCTCAGAAACTGCCTCGGGGGGATTCTTAGGGAAGTGTTGAGGCACAGTGGGCAAAAATAAGGGAGGGTATTACTAAATCAAGTAACCTCTGCATGAAGGAAGTGAGTAAAAGCAGAAGGAAAACGATACCATTATGGTTCTCAAAGGAGTGGCAAAGGTGGTAAAGTAAAAGGGGTGGTATTCAGGAGGTGTAAGGAAACACAGGGGAGGAGGAGGACAGGGAGGTATACCTAGTGAAGCAGAGGGAAGCAGGCAACGCGGTGAGGTGAGCAAAGGCACAGGCAGAGGAAAGAACCACCAAAGTGGTCAGTAAGAGGGATAAGACTTTCTTCAGATACATAAGTGAGAAGAGGAAAGGAAGTGGAGGGATAGTGAAAATTAGAAGGGCGGGGGGGGAGGAGACTATGCAGAAGAAGACCAAAAAAGCAGAATCTCGAACAGGTATTTCTGCTCAGTCTTCATAGTGGGGGGGGGGAGGTTGATGGTCCACTAGGGAATAGCAGGAACAGAGAGAGGGGGAAGGTGGACTCAAGTCCATTTTCAAACTAGAGTCCAGAAGGAACTTGCAGCTCTGAAGGTGGACAAAGCCTTGGTTACACCAGGGAAATCTTTCTCAAGGACCTGAGTGTGGGTAAACCTCAGCCAGGCCAAAGCATTCCAGCAAAAAACAGCTAAAGGAAGACCTTGGAATTGACAAGGCCAAGCATCCTGTATTTCAGCTGTAAAGCATAAAAAGCAGCCAGTTTAAATATTCAGCTGGGATCGACTAGAGGTCACCTATCTGAGAAACTACAGAAATACCAAAATGGCAGACATCACATCATTATCTTCTAATCATAAGGCACCAAAATAACTTCTGTCTTAAGCACAAGATAATAAGATAACTTTTCCAACTACAAGGTGCTAAAATGACATCTTGGAAATAACAATGTACTTTACCAGCAACTATAATACTGTTTCTTGGCATGCTGTATTGTAGCACATAACAACCAGACAGGGGGCGGCTTAGAGGTAATTTAAGGAAGTATTTTTTCACAGAGAGGGTTGTGGATGCATGGAATGGCCTTTCGGAGGAGGTTGTGGAGTCAAAAACAGTGGTGGAATTCAAGCATGCATGGGACAGTCATAAGGCAATTCTAGGGGGTGGGGATAGGAAGAAGTAGGCTGCTGGTTAACTAGGATCTGCAGCTTATCCATTAGGTAGGGAAATGGGCAGACTGGGTGGGTCAAGCGGTCCTTATCTGCCGTCAAATTCTATGTTTCTTTGTATAAATCCGTCTTTTCCTGTAACAGCCAACTTCACTCTGGAAAGCCCCTGCAAAAAAAAGGTGTAAAAATCATAGACTTTTCATAAGCCAGAAGGACAATGCGAGCAGATCCATGGACAGCTGACTGCTGGTTGTCTTAGTGGGCATTGGCTGTAGGATGCTGACAAAGTTGCAAGGGCTAAGGAAATTGACCAGCTCTTGTTTCAAGCATCGACAAGTCACAGATGTGAAATCTTAATAGCTGAGACTGCAGATCACTGTAGCTACTGTTTTTGGTATAACTGTTTTATGACAGTTATGCAAATGTTACAGTAAAGCCCAACTTAGGGTAACTGCTTTATAATAGGAATGCTGAGTAATGATGCTGCCTTATAGTAAGAATGTGAATGCCTATAAATTTTAGCCATGGAAGGATGTTCTTGTACCTCAGATTAGAAGTGTAGACTTTTAGCCCAAAAGGCTGCGGGCATAGATATTTTGCTTATTGCTTTTACTGGGTAATGAAAAGAATAATTTTGATATGACTTTTCTAATGAATCCTTCTGATATGAGATTGTGAATATGTACTCTTGTCTAGCTTAGTGATAGAATTATTTTATTATAATAATAATGAAAACCTCTTGAATTATGCCAGTATGCTCCATGTCTGTTCTATTAAATACATGTAAAACTGAGTTCTCATATTTTGTCATAGGAACCATGGTACAAGTTCTGGTACCGGTACTGGTTCCTGTAACAATGGAATCAGATGGGATACACCTAAGGGTTCTAAAGGAACTCAGGGAGGTGTTAGTTGCCCCACTGACAGCCTAGTTCAACAGCTCATTGGAAACAGGCATGGTTCCTGTGGACTGGAGAAGAGCTGATGTGGTTCCACTACATAAGAGTGGCAGCAGGGAGGTGGTTAACAACTATGGGCTGGTCAGCCTTACTTCAGTAGTTGGGCAATTAATGGAAATCCTACTAAAGGAAAGACTGGCAGAGTATCTTGAATCAAATGGGCTACAAGATCATAGGCAGCAGGGATTTATGGAGAAAGTCATACCAAACAAATCTGATGGATTTCTCTGACTGGGTCACTAGGGAAATATATCAAGGGAGGGCACTGGACATGGCCTATCTGGACCACAACAAGGCCTTCAACACTGTGCCACACAAGAGGCTGATAAATGAAACTGAGCAGCTTAGGGATGGGATCCAAAATGGTGAAATTGGTTAGAAACTGGTTAACAGATAGGAGACAGAGGGTGGGGAAAAAAGCACTCACTCAAATGATGAAGGAGTGATCAGCGAGGTGCCATAGAGTTCAGTACTGGCTCTGGTCTAATTCAAAGTCCTCATAAGTGACATTGCTGAGAAGCTGGAAGGGAAGGTATACCCTTTTGCTGATTATTCCAAAATCTGCATAGGGTGGACACTCAGGAGGTGGTGAGGAGACTGCACAGTGATCTGGGGAAACTCGAGGAGTGGTCTAAAGCATGGCAGCTGGTATTCAATGCCAAAAAGTGCAAAATCATGCACCTAGGGCATAGGAACAAAGGTAGTGAGTGTAGGATGGGGGGGGGAGTACTGACAGTCACTATATATATTTATTTATTTATTTAGCTATTGTTGACCAGGTAAGCATATTAGACAAAGATATGCCTAGGTGCTACCTGGGAGTTTACAAGGAATGTACAGACAAAGCAAGGCCCCCTCCTATGGAAATCCCTAAGGCCTCCACTGGAATGGGTGGCATAGCACTGTCTGTGGCTGTTCCCTCTCTCTGTAACAGGCTCCCTTCTTCACTCCAGTCTGCTGATACTCACAGCTCTTTCAAATACCAACTCAAAGCCTGGTTAATGAATGAGGCTAAATGCCTGTGCTCTACAGAGTAATCAACAACTCGGTACCTTTCCCGTCCATCTTAACTGCTAACTCTGCTCTTATAACTTGTTTTGCCTCATTTATCTGTGAACTAAGCTGTAAACTGTCATGTGTGTTTTTTTTTCTTTTTGACTTCCTCCAACATATTGTAAACTGTACTGTATTTATTGTGTTGCTATATTCCTGATGATCTGTATGTAACTCGGTAGTGCCATATTTGTGGCCCAGGTCATGTCTAAAAATGGTCCCTTGGATCAGTGTGCTTACCCGGTAATCAAAGACATAAATAAATAAATAAAAGGTTTAACAAGATTTTAAAAGATATACAGACAATACAGGGTTCAACAGTGAGACAAGCTTAACAGCACATAACAAAGTAAACCGTTTAACAGTTATTTTATGGGGTTATCATACCTGATGATATCAAAGTGGCAGGTCAGTGTAACAAAGCAGTGGGGTAGGGCTTTTGGGATGCTGGGGCATAGGAAAGGGTAGTTCCAGCAAGAGGAGGGAGGTGGTGTTGCCACTGCATTGCTTGCTGTTGAGATCCCACCTGAAGTACTGTGTCCAGTTTTGGAGGCCACATCTCAGAAAGGACATAGACAAGATTGAAGTAGTCCAGAGGAGGGCAAGTAAGATAATGCTGGGGTTGTATGAGAAGCCCTATAAGGGTAAATGGAGGGATCTCAACTTGTACATCCTTGAAGACAGAGGGAGTGAGAGGAGACATAATAGACACTTACAAGTACCTCACAGGAATGAGGAGGGTGCAGGATGGGATCCTCTTTCAAATGATGAGCACCAGGACTGAGGGCATGCAATGAAGCTGGGAGGAGTATTAAGAGAGATGTAAGAAAATATTTCTTCACTGGAAGGGTGGTAGACACCTGGAACATAGTTCCAGCAGAAGTGATGGAGGCTAAAACAGTGGGAGGCTTCATGCATACATGGGATAGACATAGGAGTGTATTAGAAAATAGGCAGGGAGGAGGGAGGGTCACCGGAGATCAGTTAGAGTTTGTGGAGACAGATTAGGCAGGAACCATCTGGGCAGAATGGGTGGACAAGTGGTCCTTTTCTGGCAACAAATTCTCTGTTTGTATGTTTCTATGAAATGTATCCATTGATTACCAAGTAAAGAAATGATAAAAAAAAAAATTTTCAAGCTAGTATTTTTAATGTGTAGGCTTACTTAAACAAACTCTGGTCAGAGTCAATAGGGCTCCAGCTGAAGAAAGCTGTGGAATTTGGGGTAACAATATTGAAAATTACCTTTTTAATGTTTTTACAACATATTTTCAATGTAACCTTGTTATGACCCTGCCTCATGAGGAAGGGCAGAGAAAATGTGCAACTTCTGGGCTAAAAGTGATTTTGCGCAGGGACTGTGAAATCAACTTTCAAGACGTAGGAACACATTTTGGGCAGAAATTGAAAAATGACAGCTGTCACATTCATGAGGTGCTGTAAAGTAATGGTTATGTTGAAACGTTGGGGTAGAAATACTGAATATTAACAAAGTTATGAGCTGGTGTTTGCAAAATTCAACCTAGCCTCATAACTTTGTTTTAATTTTAAATATGTTTACACCAAATTTAAACCTTAGCCTTCTTATAACCCTGCCTCATGAATAAGATCAGTGAAAATGTTCAGCTCCTGTCCGAGAAGTGATCTCATGCAGGGACCTCAAAATCACCTTTCAGGATGTAAAAACAGTTTGGGCAGGATTTGAAAAATGTCGGCTGTCACATTAGTGATGTGCTATAAATAAATGGCTATATTGTAAATTTGGGTTAAAAATATTGAAAAATACCAAAGTTACGAGCCAGTGTTCTCAAAATTCAATGTAGGCTCATAACTGTATTATTTTTTAATAGTTTTACACCAAATTTTTCATATAGTCTTCTTATGACCCCACCTCACAAACAAGGGCAGAGAAAATGTTCAACTCCTGCCCAAAAGGTGACTGAAAGATGATTTCACGCAGGGCCAGCAAACTCACCTTTTGGGATGTAAAAAATGTTTTGGCCAGGCCTTAAAAATGATAGCTGTCACATTCATGAGTTGCTGTGAAGATATGGCTATGTTGTAAATATGTGTAAAAATATTGCAAATTATTGAAGTTATGAACCTGTGTTTGTGAAATTCTATGTAGGCTCATAACTTTCATATTATTTAATATTTTTGCACAACATTTTCAACATGGCCTTCTTATGGCCCCACCTCATGAACAACGGCAGAGAAATTTTTCAACTCCTGTCTGAAAGGTGATTTCATGCAGGGGCTGCAAAATCACCTTTCAGATGTGAAAAAAAAATCATTTTGGCCAGGATTTGAAAAATGACAGCTATTACACTCATGAGGGGCTTTAAAGATATAGCTATGTTGTAAATTTGGGGGAAAAATACTGAAAATTACCAAAGTTATGAGCCTATGTTTGCAAAATTCAATGTAACCTCATAACTTTGTTCTTTTTCTTATGACCTCAACTCATGAACAAGGGCAGAGAAAATGTACAACTCCTTGTTGAAAGGTGATTTTGTGTAGGGACTGTAAAATCTCCTTTCAGGATAGATCTACCTAATGGCTGTGCAATTGTTCATGAGGTAAGGTCCCAAAGAAGGCATGTTGAAAATTTGGGCCAAAAATATGCAAAAATGCCCAAGTTATACCACTAAGTTCAAAACCCCATTGAAATACATTACCGCACATAACTGTTTCTTCAGTTTGTGGTCCAGCGTTGAAGAATGAAGATGTGTCTGCAGTCCAGAGAGGATTACAACGTTGGACCCCCAATGGGTAACTACCCATGGGTAAGTAAGGTCTTCGGGGGTGTGGGGTGATTGGTGCTGAGTGGGAAGGTCAGGTGGGGGACAGTTAAAAGACACCAATAGACTGTTTTCTTTTTGCAGGGTTGTAAAAAAAAGAACAGAGCATGGAGGATTCCTCATCATGACACTAGGTGATTGGACACCCTCAGTGTCACTCTTATGGTTCTGGGGGGATGGGCTGATGGGTGCTGAAAGGCAGGGTTGGGTGGGGGAGAAATCAATATATATATTAAAACATACACACACACACACACACACACACACACACACATACATACACACACAACATAACAGTGCATACGCTGGTGGGGGGGTTGCAAAACAATCGAGGGTATCCTAATCACAACACTGGGGGATTGGGTACCTCCAGTGTCACTCTTGTGTTTGTTGGGGGTGTGTAGGGTGGTGGGTGCTGAGAGGGAGGATCAGATGGGGGGAATAACTATATTTTTATACAAAAAAAGAAACAACAGTCATGGCCCACTTAAAGCATTTAAAGCATTTTTTAGATAACACAGTAAACATTTTTACGTTTGCTGCACTTGTGCAACAAACATTTTGGGATGAGTACAATGGGATTTCTGGGGGGGGGTCACTACTGAGCCCATTGCTGTTGAAACTGCAAGGGGTTTGGCGTCTAGACCAATGACCACACATCGTGATCGTGACGTGACTCTCTGCTCAGTGGGCTGAAACTGTGTGTACTTCAAAGGACTGAAGCTGCTCCAATCAGAGAGGCCTTCTTATCCTTTGATTTGCATGAAGCTAAGTCAGCAAACAGCTGATCAGCTTTCAAAACAGTTACAGCTGCACACTGGAAGTTTGATACAGACCTTACGAGTGTGCAGCTGCTATGTCAAGCCCTGTAAAAACAAAAACTGTCTATTGATGTCTTTTGCTGATGACCCTGCAACTCTCTCCCCACCTGACCCTCCCTCTTAACACCCACCACCCCACACTTCCCCCCAAAACATAACACTGACACTGGGGATGCCAAATCCCATGTCCACCTCGTATTTTTTTTTATGTGGCCTGCAACAATGAAAACCATCCATGTATGTCTGTGGCAGCTGTCACTGTAACTGCAAGCCCCCCCAGCTGTTTAGTTATGCAGCACCTGGAAGACCACCCCCAGTGTTGCCAAATATAACACCAACACTGTGGGTGCCCAATCCTCCAGTGTTCACTGAAATAAAGCACCCCTCCTATTTTATAATTATTTGTAAATAGCCTGTAAAAAAGAAAACAGTCCATCTATGTCTGTTGCAGCCACTACTCTAACTGCAACCCTTCTGCACATCTCTCATATATGTTATTTTTTTATAGCCTGCAAAAGAGAAAATGGTCCATTGATGTCTCTTGCTGGCTATAACTATCAGCCCCACCTGACCCCCCATTCAGCACCCCCCCACCCCAACCATAACACCACCACTGGGGGTGCCCAATCCCCCAGTGTAAAAACCTGAAATAAAGAAAACCTCCCTGCTGCCTTTAGTTAGCCTGTAAAAAATAAAACCATCCATCTATGTCTGTTGCATTAGTCCCCTCCACCTGACCTTCCCACTCAGCACCCAGCACCCCACACCCCATCAAACATAACACTGACACTGGGGGTGTCCAATCCCCATTGCCAAAACCTGAAATAAAGAAAACCTTCTACCGTCCATCAATGTCTGTTGCGTTAGTTCCCTCCCAACCTGACCCTCCCACTCAGCACCCCCACCCCCACCCCAAACATAATGCTGATACTGGGGGTGCCCAATCCCCCCCAGTGTTGAAACCTGAAATATAGAAAACCTTCCCTCTGCAATTTTTTCAAAGCCTGTAAAAAATAAAAACATCCATCGATGTCTGTTGTGCCATTAGCCCCCCCACTCGACCTTCCCACTCAGCACCCACCACCACACCCCCCCAAGCCCTAACTTACTGACTGGGGGCCTGACACCATAATCTTCTCTGGACCATAGACACATCTTCACTGTTCAAAGCCAGTCCGTGAACTGAGAATATCAGGTATGCGGTTCAATTTATTTCAGTGGGTAGTTGAATTTAATGGCTTAACTTGGCCATTTTTTTGATATTTTTGCCCCAAATTTTCAACATGCCTTTTTTGGGACCCTGCCTCATGAACAATTACAGTGACTTTAGGCAAATCTGGTCCGAAAGGTGGTTTTGCGGTCACTGTGTGAAATCACCTTTTGGGCAGGAGTTGAACATTTTCTCTGCCCTTGTTCATGAGGTGGGGCCATAAGAAGGCTATGTTGAAAATTTGGTGTGAAAATATTTAAAAACAACAAATTTATGAGCCTACATTGAAATTTGCAAATGCAGGCTCGTAACTTTGGTAATTTTCAATATCTGGACCCCAAATTTTCAACATAGCCATTTATTTACAGCACCCCAAGAATGTGACACCTGTCATTTTTCAAATCTTGGCCAAAATGTGTTTTCACACCCTAAAGGTGATTTTGCAGTTGCTGCACAAAATCATCATTTGGGCAGGAGTTGAATATTTTCTCTGCACCTGCTCATGAGGTGGAGTCATAAGAAAGCTATGTTGAAAATTTGGGGCAAAAATATTAAAAAAACATCAAAGTTATGAGCCTATGTTGAAATATATGAATGCAGGCTTGTAACTTTCGTAATTTTCAATATTTTGACCCCAAATTTTAAACATAGCCATTTCTTCATAGCACCTCATGAATGTGGCAGCTGCCATTTTTTAAATTCCTGGCCATAATGTGTTTTCATTCCTGTGGCATAGAATGACGTTTTGGTGGCATGGAATTACGTTTTGGCAAGGATTTGAAAATCTTCACCTATCGGGTCCATTAAATAGGGTAATAAGAAGGCTATGCTGAAAATTTGGTGCACAAATATGAGAAAATGCCCAGGTTATGACTGAGCATCATATTTTAACATTCACTCATAACTTTGCTAATTTTGAATATTTTGACTCCAAACTTTCAACATAGCCATTTTTCCACAAAACCCCATAAACATGACGTGTCATTTTTTAAATCCTGGATGAGATGTGTTTTTGCACCTCTGGTGCAAAATTACATTTTGGCCAGTATACCGTAAATGGTACATGCCATGTCTATAAGACAAATCCTAACAAGTATCTTCAAAAGTTGAGGTCAAAATAAAAAAAACAAAAAAAAAAAACAAGAGATGCATACCAGCAGCAAACATTCGGCATTGACTAATGCTTGTTTTTGAAAGGAAAGACTAGCACCATTGTTAGGAAAAGAGTTGATTAGGCTTAGTTCTGAGGCAGAGGGAGTAGGGAGCAAACTCAAGGAAGAGAATATGGAGTGGGGCATCAGCTCAGTAGGGAAGTAGGGCAGACCTTACCTGTATAGACCTCGCTACCTTATAAAGTTGTCAGTAGATGTGTCCATTTATATAATGCACTGTAGGTGAAAGTCAAAGTGAAGAATAGGTGGTAACACCTCGAAACATCAGGGGTCAAGCAATATCAGGCTGGTATGAGCTATGTACTTACACATGGTGTATATAAATTAAAAAAAAAAAAGTGGGACTTCAGCTGCAAGGAGTGCCCGTTTTTTTTTGTTTTGTTTGCTCAGCTCTACAGCGGGTAAGACTAAAACTGCAGATAAATGATTTATAATATGTGGCTAGGGATCGTTCTGTATGAAAATGGGATAATTTAGAAAACCTGTTGTGCACATTTAAAAAAAAATTGCGTATATTTCAAATCAAGTTCAGCTATGTTCAAACTCTGTCCCAGCTCATTGTATCTCCCATTGCACTGTGTACACAGTTGTGCTTCACTCATCACTCACTCACTCACTCACTCACTCACTCACTCACTCACTCACTCACTTCTCAAAGCCAAAAAAAGCCATAGCAGTCATGTTTTTTTTTTATTCTCACTCATAGAATTCATTCTCAATCAAGAAAACAAATGAACCACAGAAAATCAGCTTTAGGCATTAAACTACATCATATTTCTTAGACACAGATGAGATGAGAAATCTACACCATTCCTGTCACAGACTCTGTAAAACCATAACATCCTCACTATGTGTTTTCTAAAGGAACATATACTATAAAAAAATAAAACCTGAGCAACTATACAACACTTTTCACCACTCGAGCTTTGCTCTTGAGATCCATATGCTGCTACCTAAATTCTTCAATGGAAATATAGATTTGTTGTGCATAGTAGTCCATATATTATTCTATATATTTTAGACACTGAAGCATTCTAAATAAAGATCAATCATTTATTTTACTCTTTTGACATGTATCTCCACTTTAGACAAGATACAAATAAACCCATAACCAATGGGAGAGAAGCTTGAACAATGCCTGATGATATGTATTTATTTAATTTTTTGTTGACCGGGAGAGGAGGGCTAGACAATTCTGCCTATTTTCGCCTTGTCCCAGGGGAGGGAGGAGATACACATGGTAACCAACTGAAACAGAACCAGATTAAGCTGTTGTTGATATTTGTAGTGAATGTCACAATATCACAATGGCCACTGCTGCACTCAAAACGGAGTAATAAAATCCAACAGGAAGAGCTAAATGTTTATCAAAAATAACTAATTTAAAGCTTTACAATGTAAAATACATTGTATATGTAAGTGTATGGTTTGGCTACTGTACATTGAGGACTGGGGACCCACCTGGGGGGGAGAAGAGCCTATACAGGATTGACAGCCTGTATCCATCTGAGTGGGGGGAGGACTGCAGTCCTCAGTGGATGGTTTAAATGTTACTTTGATGAACATTTAAACTAGCTAAGGGGGTGGCAGAAGGAATCAAGAAGACAGAAAATGCCTCCCCCCACAGGCTGAAGTAGAGAGTAAGTGAGAATCTGAAGAGAGTGGAATCTCCCAAGGTGCAAATTAATAAAGGGAGCAGGGCTGTAGTGATGAAGGGGGAAAGGAACAGGAGCATTAAAAAGAGAGCTGGGAAGGAGGGAGTGCAAAAAGGAAACAAGCAGAGTGGAATCAAAATCTGAAAGGCCATGATTCTGGATCTAGAGGTCAGCATGGCAGAGGCCGACCTGGATATTGTGGCCATTACTGAGTTATGGTGCATTGAAAACCAGGACTGGGACATGGCCATACCAGGCTATACTCTGTTCAGGAAGGACCGGTGGGAAGGAAAGGAGGAGGTGTGGTGTTTTATGTAAGGGAAACCACAAAAGCCATGGAGATGCAGGAAATATAGGGGGAGGCAGAGGTACTGTGGGTCTCCCTGGAGACAGGAAATGGAGCCACTATTCACACTGGAGTGATCTACAGACCTCCAGTACAGAGGGATGAATTAAATAAGGTACTGGTGGAAGCCATTGGCAAGATGGCAGAAAAGAGGGAGGTGCTGCTGATGGGGGACTTCAACCTGCCAGATGTGGATTGGAGCCTCCCAACAGCAGCTTCAGCAAGAAGCAGAGACATTCTGGACTGTATTTGGGGGGCATTCCTTAGGCAACTAGTCAGTGAATCCATTCGTGATGGGACAATACTAGATCTGGTACTCATTAACTGGGGCAGTGTTGCAGATATCAAGGTGGGAGGCCACTTGGGAACCAGTGATCACCATATGGTGTGGTTCAATATAAGGATGGCTGCAGAATTGAATGACACAAGGGTGAGGGTCCTGGGAAGATTTTAAAAAGATAGGGAATGCCTCAGGGATGACCTAGCAGGGTGGGTGACCTGGTGGAGGAACAGTGGGCAAAGATAAAAAGGAGCATAGTAAAGGCAACAAATATCTGTGTCAAATCAGTGAGCAAAAGCAAGGGGAAAAAGAGACTGCTATGGTTCTCAAAAGAGGTGGCTGAAAAGGCAAAAGCAAAAAGGGTAGCATTCAGAAGGTATAAGGAGACTAAGAGGGAGGAGGATAGGAAGCTGCATTGGGGGAAACAGGTAAGGCAAAGCAAATTTTATTTTTATGGTGCCCAATCCCAGAGGCTCTGAGCGCCTAACAATGAAGAACAAGGATTCAAGTTACAATCAATTAAAACTCATTAAAATAATTAAGATAACAATAAAACAAAACAATCATAATAGTAATTAAAACCAAAATACCCCACCAGGTCTAGAATTACTAATCAGATTTCAGATTATACCAGATCCTCCAGAAAGGCCAGATGGAGCAGGTGGGCCTTTAGTCTCTGCTTAAACTGTTCAACCGACGGGGCCTCCCCGACAGTAGATGGAAGGGAGTTCCACAGGGTTGGCCCTGCAACACTAAATGCACAGTCACCCGATGTCTTAAGCCAAACCCTGGAAATGTCCAGGAGGCCCCTGGTTGAAGAATGGAGGGAGTGGACTGGAGTGGCAGGTGAAAGGAGCTCAGTCAGGTGGTCAGGACCCAGTTTGTATAGGGCCTTATGGATGAGCAAGCCCACCTTGAAAAGGACTCTGCACCTGATCAGCAGCCAGTGCAGGGTCCACAGGACCGGAGTTAATTGACTGGACCTGGACAGGCCAGTCAGCAACCTGGGTTCTGCACAAGCTGCAACCGGTGGAGGGTCCCTCAAGTGACCCGAAGTAAAGAGAGTTGCAGAAGTAGAGCCTAGAAGTAACAATGGCATGCACTAGTGTCAGTAAGTCTTCAGGTGGAATGAGATGCTTTATTCTGGTGATATTCCTCAAGTAGTAGAAACCACTGTTTACAAACAGATGACACCTGAGCCTCAAGGGTCAATCTGCTGTCCAGAATCATGCCTAGATCTCACACCCTTGGGGAAGCCATCAACAGAGCAGACCCCAGGAACAATCCTGTGCTCACTCTGGAGGCATTCCCATCATGCCCATGACCTGGCTCAATCAGCAGCACCTCTGTCTTGTCCAGGTTCATTTGAAACCAGCTGGAGGACATCCAGTTGTTGATTTCAGCCAGACAGTTGTTAATCACAGTTTTGGTGTTGTGTGTTCAAGGGGCAAAGGACAAATACTGTTGGGTATCATCTGCATAGCAGTGAAAACCCACACTGTATTGCTGAATGATCTTACCAAGAGGTAGCATGTATAATACAAATAACATTGGCGACAAGATCGAACCCTGCAGTACTCCCCATGACAGGGGCATTGGGGAGGAGAAATTCCCCATCACCACCCACTGCACCTTGTCAGAGAGATAGGACTCAAACCAGTTGATGACAGTACCAGTGAGTCCACAATACTCACAGAGATGATTGAGAAGCACAATGTGATCCAAGGTATCAAAGGCTGATGAGAGATCAAGGAGAACAAGAAGAGGGAAGCAGGGAAAGCAGTAAGGAGTGCAAAGGCACAAACTGAAGAGAGAGTAGCCCAGAAGGTAACAAAAGGGGCCAAGACATTTTTTAGATATGTAAATGAAAAGAGGAAGACCACGGGTGGGATTGAAAGGTTAAAAAGTGAAGGGGGACTGTGCAGAGGGGGACCAGGAAAAGGCAGACATCCTGAACAAATACTTTTGTTCAGTGTTCACAGAGGAAGGAGAAGGGGAGGGGCTACAAAAAGTAACAAAAGTTTTGGAGGGAGGGAGGTGGACACTAGTCCTTTTTCTGGAGGAGAGAGTCCTGAAGGGACTTGCTAATCTGAAGGTGGACAAAGCGCTGGGGCCACATGGGGTGCATCCAAGGGTACTGAGGTAGCTCAGGGAAATACTGTCTGTACTTAAGACAGTTCTATTTAACAGCTCACTGGAAAGGGGAGTGGTTTTGGAAGACTGAAAGAGGGCGGATGTAGTCCCACTACACAAAGGTGGTAGCAGGGAGTAGGCTGTCTATTATACAGTAGGCCAGTCGTCCTGACATTGGTGGTGGGGAAGTTAATGGAATCAGTTTGTGGAATATCTTGAATCAAGTGGATTACAAGACCCAAGGCAGCATGGTTTCACAAGGGGGAGGTCATTTCAAATGAAACTGATAGATTTCTTTGACTAGGTGACCAAGGAACAAGATAAGGGTGGAGCAGTGGATGTGGCCTACCTAGATTTCAGTAAGGCGTTTGACATTGCTCCACACAGGAGACTAGTATGCAAGCTGGGTAGCATAGGAGTGGGTCCAAAGGTGTTAAACTGATTAAGATATTGGTTAGTGGATAGGCAATAGAGGGTGGTGGTAAACAGAGTCCACTCCAAGGACATTGCAGAGGAGCTAGAAGGAAAGGTCTGCCTCTTTGGGGATGACACCAAAATCTGCAACATGGTGAACACTCTGGGGTGGGGATGGGGGAATGGGGGGTGAAAAGAATGAGCAGAGACCTGTGAAAACTAGAGGAGTGGTCAAGGGTATGGCAGCTGGGTTTCACTGCAAAAAAGTGCAGAATAATGCACTTAGGGCACAGAAATCCAGGGGAAGAGTACAAAATGAGTGGAGTAGTATTGATGACCACCAAGCAGGAAAGAGACCCAGGGGTAATCATATCGGATGATCTAAAGATGGCCATGGAATTTTGACAAGGTAGTCAGGAGGGAAAGTAGGAAGCTGGGGTTCATAGGGAGGGGTATCACCATTGGAAAGAGGTTGGATATGTTGCTTCATAGAAACATAGAATTTGACAGCAGATGAGGACACCTTGGCCCACCTAATCTGCCCACTTGCCCACCTACTGCATAAACTCCAGAGTCTAACTGATCTGCAGCTCACCTTCTCTTAGAAACATAGACTTTGATGGCAGATAAGGACCGCTTGGCCCATCTAGTCTGCCCATTTCCCTACCTACAGGATAGGCCGCAGATCCTAGTTAACCAACAGCCTATTTCTTCCTACCCCCCCCCACACTCCCACTACTAGGGTAGCCTTCTGTCTATCCCATGCATTCTTGAATTCACTTATTGTTTTCGCCCCTACGACCTCTGCAGGGAGGCTATTCCAAGCATCTACCACCCTTTCCGTGAAAAAATATTTCCTCAAGTTGTCCCTGAGTTTCTCCCCCTCCAGCCTCATACTGTGACCCCTTGTTCTTGCACATATCTTTTTCTGAAAGATGCTGCCCTCATAAACTTTGTTTATCCCCTTGAGGTACTTGAATGTCTATCATATCTCCCCGTTCCCTCCTTTTCTCCAGGGTATACATATTGAGGTCTTTCAGTCTCTCCTCATATGGTTTCTGGTGCAGTCCTTGCACCATTTTTGTTGCCGTTCTGTGGACTGCCTCCACTCTGTTCATGTCCAGAACTGAACACAGTTCTCTAAATAAGGTCTCACCATGTCAGTACAGTGGTATCATCACCTCCTGTTTTCTACTGGTGATACCTCTCCCCAGCATCCCTCCGGCTCTCCTCACAGCCTTCTCACATTGTTTGGTTACCTTCAGGTCATCTGTTATGTCCCCCCAGGGTCCCTTTCTAGTTTGGTTGTGTTAGTATCCCCCCATCATGTATTCCTCTCCTGGATTTTTGTGCCACAAGTGCATGATTTTGCTCTTTTTTTATTGAATCCAAGCTGCCACACTCTTAACCACTCCTCTAACTTGCCTAGGTCTCTTCTCATTCTTTCCACCACCCAGAGTGTCATCCCTATTGCAGATCTTAATGTCATCTGCAAAGAGGCATGCCTTCCCTTCCAACCCCTCCACAATGTCACTTATGAAGACATATAAGAGGACAGGTCTCAGCAATGAACCCTGTGGCACCCTGCTGGTTATCCCCTCTCCTCAGATTGAACTCCATTTACCATCACCCTCTGTGTCCTATTGCTCAGCCATTTCCTGACCCAGTTTACCACCTTTGGACCCAAACCCAGATTGCCAATCTGTTTACTAGCCTCCTGTGTGTCAC
This sequence comes from Neoceratodus forsteri, assembly GCA_016271365.2. NCBI lineage: Eukaryota > Metazoa > Chordata > Ceratodontiformes > Ceratodontidae > Neoceratodus > Neoceratodus forsteri. The sequence continues at coordinate 592,665,645 of CM057458.1, forward strand.
AGCATCAAAAACCTTGCTAAACTCTAGGTAGGCCATGTCTACCACCCTTCCCTGATCAACTACCCTGGTCATCCAGTCAAAGAAATCAATCAAATTTGTTTAACAAGACCTTCCTGCTGTGAATCCATGTTACCTCTGGTCTTGTGCCCCGCTGGCCTAAAGATATACCACAATCCTTTCAATTAACATTGATTCCATTATTTTCCCCACCACTGAGGTCAAACTGACTGGCCTGTAATTTCCAGCCTCTACCTTGCTCACACTCTTGTGGAGGGGTATCACATTTGCCCTCTTCCAGTCCTCCAGTACCACTACCTCCTCCAGTGATTTGTTGAATAGGGTTGTCAGTGGTACCTCTAGCACTTCTTTGACTTCTTTAAATATTCTGGGATGTATCCCATCCAGCCATGTTGCCTTGTCCACTTTCAGTTTCAAGAGTCCCTTTAGTACTCTCTCCTCTGTGAATGGACTGGTGTTCACCTCCCTTCCATGCGTGCTTCTTCAGCCTAATTGTGGTTCCTCCCTTTCCCCTTCTAATGGGTGCTATGCACCAAATGGGTGGGGGAATGTGGAAATATCGCATACCCCTCCTGTGCACCTGAACTCTGCGGACAGGTGTGCCCATACCAGCATCCATGTGCCAACCACCTGTCTATGGCTCCACCCCCCCCGCAAGCAGGTCTCTGCAGGGCAGCTGGGGTGGGGCTGAGTCTTGGACCTGGGCAGGCATCCAATGGAATGCCTGTCCTGGGTCCAGTAGTGGATCCCTCACACTTCATTGCATGGGCCTGGGGTAATGCATGCTGCCCCTGCTCAGCATGGTCCCTATGGCCGGTTGGTCCCTGGCCCAGCCAAGGTGAACGGTGCCTTCCTGGCACACTGCATGTGCCCAGCATCAGGACCCACCTCCAGCCTGCAATGGTGGCCATGCCCTGTCAACATTGTGCCACTGTCCAACAGCCCCCCCAACCTCTCGATGCCGCCACTTGTCCGGTATTATGGTCACTCACCTGACCCACTGCCCCTGCCCTCACCGGCTGCCTACTGGACAGGGGTTGCACAGGGAGCACTGTCCAGCACCCCCAGTGACCAGAGGGTGGTAACCATGGGTATGCGCAGAGGGTTATGGCAGGGTCTACCCTGGTGTACCCTGCACCACACTTCTCACCCATGCAGCCAGTACTACGCGGGTTGTGCATACCGTGTAGTGCTGGCACGCCCCCGGAATGCTCCCAATGCAGAGGTGTCCATGGACATGGGGGATCAGGTGTGGTGGGTCTGTATGCCCACCCTTTCTGAATACCTCATGGGGGGTGTAGAGGGTGTGGGGTGGCTACATGCCCCAGATACGCGGGCGTAGCCAGTCCACTCCAATGGTGCATATCGCCCTTCATGAATACTGAGAAGAAGTATTCATTCAGAATTTCTGCTTTTTCTAGGTCTCCATCCACACCCCCCACCTTTTTTTAGCCTCACAATCCCTCCCTTGGCCTTTTTTCTTTCACTGATATACCTGAAGACGGCTTTGCCCCTTTTTTTACTGACTGGGCTAATCTTTCCTCTGTTTGCACCTTTGCACCCCTGACTGATTTCCCTGCCTCCCTCTGCTTTGCCTGATACAGTTCCCTGTCTCCCTCACTCTGTATTTCTTTGTACTTTCTGAATGCCAGTTTTTTCTCTCTAACCTTTCCTGCCACTTCTTTTGAAACCCATAGGGTTTTTTTCTTTCTTTTTGCTTCTTTTAATATTCTGGGATGTATCCCATCCAGCCGTGTTGCCCTGTCCACTTTCAGTTTCGAGAGTCCCTTTAGTACTCTCTCCTCTGTGAATGGAATGGTGTTCACCTCCCTTCCATGCGTGCTTCTTCAGCCTAATTGTGGTTCCTCCCTTTCCCCTTCTAATGGGTGCTATGCACCAAATGGGTGGGGGAATGTGGAAATATCGCATACCCCCCCAAGGCACCTGAACCCTGCAGACAGGTGTACGGTATTCGCCAATGCCAGCCACCTGTCTGGCTCCACCCCCTCCCACACACACAGGTCTCTGCAGGGCAGCTGGGGGGAATGAGTCTTGGACCTGGGCAGACATCCAATGGAATGCCTGTCCTGGGTCCAATAGTGGATCCCTCACACTTCATTGCATGGGCCCGGGGTAATGCCTGCTGCCCCTGCTCGGCATGGTCCCTATGGCCTGTCAGTCCCTGGCCCAGCCACGGTGAACGGTGCCGTCCTGGCACACTGCATGTCCCCAGCATCAGGACTCACCTCCAGCCTGCAATGGTGGCCATGCCCTGTCAACATTGTGCCACCGTCCAACAGCTCCCCCAACCTCTCGATGCCGCCACCTGTCCGGCATTATGGTCACTCACCTGACCCACTGCCCCTACCCTCACCGGCTGCCTACTGGACAGGGGTAGCATAGGGAGCAGTGTCCGGCACTCCCAGTGACCAGAAGGTGGTAACCATGGGTATGCGCAGAGGGTTATGGCAGGGTCTACCCTGGTGTACCCTGCACCACACTCCTCACCCATGCAGCCAGTACTATGTGGGTTGTGCATACCGTGTAGTGCTGGCAAGCCCCCGGAATTCCCCCAACGCAGAGGTGTCCATGGACATGGGGGATCAGGTGCAGTGGGTTTGTATGCCCACCCTTTCTGAATACCTCATGGGAGGTGTAGAGGGTGTGGAGTGGCTACACGCCCCAGATACGCGGTCATAGCCACTCCACTCCAGTGGTACATATCACCCTTCATGAATACTGAGAAGTATTCATTCTGAATTTCGGCTTTTTCTAGGTCTCCCTCCATACCCCCCTCCTTTTTTTGGCCTCACAATCCCTCCCTTGGCCTTTTTTCTTTCACTGATATACCTAAAGACGGCTTTGCCCCTTCTTTTACTGACTGGGCTAATCTTTCCTCTGTTTGCACCTTTGCACCCCTGACTGATTTCCCTGCCTCCCTCTGCTTTGCCTGATACAGTTCCCTGTCTCCCTCACTCTGTATTTCTTTGTACTTTCTGAATGCCAGTTTGTTCTCTCTAACCTTTCCTGCCACTTCTTTTGAAACCGATAGGGTTTTTTTCTTTCTTTTTGCTTTGTTAACTTGCTTCACACAAAGGCTAGTTGCCTCTGCTATGGCTCCTTTAAGCATCTCCCACTGCTCCTCTACCCCTTTTCCTCCCTTCTCCTTTGCCAGGGTTTTCTTGAGCCATTCCCTCCTTTTTTAAAGTTGCCCCTCTTGAAATCCAGGACCCTTGCCTTTGTGTGACTTGACTCTTCTACTGTCTTTACTTCAAACCACACTGTATGGTGATCGCTGGTCCCTAGATGGCTGCCTACTGACACATATGTTATTCTGTCACCATTGGTGAGAACCAGATCCAATATTGCTCACTCCAGGGTGCGCTCCACCACTATCTCTCTGAGGCATGCCCCCTGCAGGGCATCCAGGATGTCTCTGCTCCTGGTCGTGGTTGCAACATAGATGTCCCAGTTAACATCTGGCATATTTAGAGCCCCTACCAACAACTCTTCCCCTTTCTCTGCCATTTTGTGGATGTTTTCCACTAATACCCTGTCTATTTCCTCCCCCTGCTCTGGAGGTCTGTAGATAACCCAAGTGTGGATGGTGGTGCCATCCCCCTTCTCCAGTGTGACCCACAGTGCCTCCTACACTTCCGATTCTCCCTTTATCTCAGTTGCTTTGATCCCTTCTCTGATGTTGAGAGCTACCACTCCATCCTTTTGGCCCTCCCTGTCTTTCCTGAAGACTCTGTACCCTGGTATGGTATCATCCCAGTCATGGTTTCCTGTGTACCACATTTCAGTGATCATGACTATGTCTAGGTCTTCCTCCACCATGAAGGCCACTAGGTCTGGGATCTTGTTACCTAGGCTAAGGGCATTTGTGCACATGGCTTTCCACGTTTTGATGCCTTTGCCCCTACCAGCTCACCTCCTATCCCTATGCCCCCCCATGCCTCACCCGACTTTATCCCCAGCTTCAGTCCCTTCTTTTGCTTCCTCAGCCCTAGAATCCTCTCTTTTGACTACTTTAACCTGTGTGTGTATGGGGGGGAGTTGGATTTTTCCTGCTTACTTCTGCCATCCCCCTTGGCTAGTTTAAATGCTTGCCAATGAAACATTTAAACCTCTCACTCAAGATCCTGGCACCACCCCCCCACGGATGGATGCAGACTGCCACTCTTGTACAAGCCTGCATCCCTGCAGGTGAGTCCCCAGTCTCCGGTGAAGCTAAATCCCTCCACTCTGCACCAGTTCTTCAGCCATTCATTGAATCACTTGGTGTGGAGTGCCCTGGCCTCTCCCATGCCTTAGACAGGCAACACTTCTGAGAAGGTTACCATGCATGCCACCTGTCTAAAACCCCTCCCCAACTCCATGCACTTCATCTTCACTACCCTAACCTCATCCCCAGCCAGGTCATTTGTCCCCAGGTGGACAATGACATCTAGCTCACCCTCCCATCCTGCAGCTCCAGTGATCCTTTGGATTTGCTTCTCATCCCTTGAAGTCATGGCGCTGGGTAGGCACTTGACCTCCTTCTCGCCCACCTCTCCCACTCCCAAGTCTACCTCCTAATAATAGAGTCCCTCACCAGGAGTTGCTTCCTTCTTCTCTGAGGTCCTGTGCCATCCCCCGAGGTCTCCACTGTGGAGGTTCTCTGCATCAACCTTATCTACCACTTCAGGTGCCACCACAGGACAGTCCTACCCTGCCAGAATGGCTTAGGAGTTGTGGAGTGGAACCACAGGTGGGATGTGCCTCTGTCCAATCTCCCTCACCCTCCTCAAGCCCACCATTGTCCAACTGACCCTCCTTACTGGCATCCTCTTAGGCAGTGGAGGTGGACTCAATGGTCCCTGGTTGGGGGAGGAGGCCTCCCGAACCCTAGCCAACTCAGCCTGGAGACCAGCAACCTCTGCCCTCAACCCAGAGCAGTGCATACAGATAGAACAGCACCATAGCCTCCAGAACATCTCCATGAAGACTGCTGCACCACAGCCACTGCATCGCACCACTCCCATCATTTCTGTTTTCTACCTTCCCCTTAATAAGCTTTAGTCACTCAATCAAAAAAAAAAGAAAAGCAAATGGTATAGTTAGAGATTAAACAAAAAACCCTTTTCCCCCACAGTAGAACAATAAATCTTAGTCACACAATCCCTGCCTTTAGTCACTCAGTCACTTCCTAACAGAGCTTCTTTTTTTTTGTCTTAACAAACAAATGATTCTCTCAAGGAACATAAAGAACCCCTCTCACAGAGCTACTAAATACCCACCCACCCACCAACAAATACTGCCTAGTACACTCCCTTGTGCTGAAGTTATCCCCGTATACTGAGCTTTGAACACACCACTCAAACCCTTATACAAACTAGAAATCCTGTGGAATAGGTTTTTGCTACTTATCTGGTTCCTTTATGGTCCCTGGCTCCTTATCACTTCCCTTCTTGTTTGTTCCTCTGGTCATGTGTCCGCTGATTCTATTTCATTATTGGGTGGGTGGGTGGGGAGCCAAAAAATATGTGCAGCTCTGTTGACTACCCCGTCCTCTGCTGCTGCTACTGCCAGTTCCCTTAAGGTGCTGTTTCCCCAGTGCTAAAATTCCCCTCTCACCTCTGGCGTCCCACTGTTGCAGAAATCAATCTGCGGTGTCCTCCAACCACTGGCTCTGTGCTCCCAGGCAGTTGTAGCCCCTCTATTTATATCACTCTCCGACCCACTGCTGTAGTTTGAATTTGATGCCTTTTACTTGCTGCAGCCTCTGATTGGCTCCTGCAGTTGTGTCTGTCTCCCCTTTAGTGTTCCCCACTCTCCTCTCCTGATCCCCTATCTTTGACTTGTGAAGCCACTCTTCCTTTTTAAAAACATTCTTTGCAGCTGTGTTGGCTGTCCCTGTGCTCTGCTGTTGCTGCTGCTGATTCCCTTAAGGTGCTGTTTCCCCAGTGCCGAAAATCCACTCTCAGCTCTGGTGTCCTGCTGCTGCAGAAAAAAATCTGTGGTGTTTTCCGACTGCTGGCTCTGTATAGATCACTGGTAAGATCTCACAGTTCTGGAGCCTACATCTCTGGAAAGACATAGAAAGAGTGGAGGCAATCAAGAGGAGGGCAACAAAAATGGTGCAGGGTCTGTATCAAAAGCCCTATGACGAGAGACTAAAGGATCTCCATATGTACATCCTGGGAACAGAGGTGGCAGAGAGAGGATATGATAAAGAAACTTAAATACCTCACCGGGATAAATAAGATACAGGCGGGATGTATTTTTTTCATAAAAAAAGGTTGTCAAGAACAGTGGACATCAATTAATCAATCAACCAATCAATCAATCAATCTTTATTTAGCCAGGAGAAACATCGTTGAGTACAAAACTCAATTACAAGATGGACCTGGTAGTGGTTTACAAGTCGATTACAAGTTCACAAGGTAAAACAATAGTAACAATTAGGGTATTCATCATAATAAGTAAAAATATACACTTGCAGTGCAGAATAGCATTTGCTATTAAAAAAAAAACTAGGCTGGCTAGTTTATACAGGTACAACAGTAAGACATTAAACTTGGAGTACAGGTTTGTTTGTGGTCTAGCAGACATAAGGAGTAGCATGACAGACATTCGAGTAGGGGTAGGTGTCAGCCACGGTGGCAAGGCCGACCATCTGGAGTAGAAAAACAATAAATAATTATAGCATTTGCCTAGTGTGAGGCTGGACGGAAGGAGCACACACAAGGGAGGAGCTGAAGGAGTAATTCAGTGGGGGGAGGAGGGAAGCAGGAGAGAAGGGGGAGGGGTAATCAATTGGTATTAGGAAAAACAGTTACAAATTTCTCTGGCAATTCTGGCGACTAAAGTTTTGAAGGTGGTCACTGTAGGTGGAAAGGATATTTGTAAAGTTTTTTGTAATTTATTCCACAGGGTGGGTAGGGAGTAGCTTAAGGAAGATTTGCCGAACCATGTTTTCACTTTGGGAATAACGAGGGAGATATAAGAGGAGCTCCTTAGTGTGTATATACTAGAGGAGCAAATGGGAAGGCAGTCTGAGATGTATTGTGGCAGTTTCTTGATGATAGCTCAGAATGTCCAAGTTGCTGCATTTCTATAGTGTTTTAGGCTGAGGAAGGTCCAGCTGACTAGGGCATATAAGGAACATTGGTGAGTAGCATAGGAGGCTCCAGTAATAAATCTTAAAGCCTGATGGTATAGGATATCCATCTTTTTTAGTGCTGCGTTTGTCCCTTGTCCATAAAGAATATCCCCATAATCAAGTAGGGGGAGGAAGGTAGCGTGTACAATTCTAGTTCTTGCTTCCAAGGTTAACAGGTGCTTGACATGGAAGAATATGCCAAGTCTCTGTTTAAGATTTTTGGCTAATTCTTCTATCTGGTCCACGAAGGTCAATTTGTGGTTGATCCACATCCCAAGGTATTTGAACTTGTGTACATATTCGAGAGGTTTGTTAAGGAGAGTGGTGATTGAAGTTAGTGCTCCCCCTAGTGTAGTAGCAGGGATATTAGTGAAAGGTTAGAAGCACATAACCTTCATTTATTTTTCCATTAAGAAGTAGTTTTAGTTGCAAAAGGTAGTTGAACTAAAGCTGGAGGTTGGAACATGTTTGGTCTGTAGAGGGTCCAGAGATGTATAAGACAGTGTAGTTGGCAAAAAGATGAATGTCTGCTCATTGGATGCCAGTGTGTATGTAATTGATATAAATTCCAAAAAGGAGGGGGAGGGGTCCAAGATAGAGCCTTGGGATACACCTCTTAGGAAGGTTTTCATGGGAGACACGTCCCCTTCCACTTTGACCTGCTGAGAGTGGCCAATGAGATAGCTGTAAAACCACTTAAGAGAGATAGAATCAAGGCCAAAGTTACTGAGAATATCCAGAAGAAGAGTATGAGCCACCGTATCAAATGCCCTGCTTAAATCCAGGAACAAGGCACCCACATAGAACTTATTGTCCAAGGCAGTCAACCAGTCATTAGTAACTTTTGCAAGTGCAGAGACCATGCTGTGTTGAAGTCTGAAGCCAGGCTGTATAGGGGTGAGAAGGTTATGAGAATCTAGGTGGTTTCTGATCTGTTGTTTAGCTAACTTTTCTAGCATTTTAGATATGGTGGGAAGCAGAGAGATGGGCCTGTGGTTATTGAGGTCAGCAGGATCTCCTGATTTAAACAGGGGTATTACATGGGCAGTTTTCCAGCACTCAGGGAGGGTACTCTGCATGAGGGACAAATTGAAGATGTGAGTTATGGGTACGGCTAGAATATAGGAGCTAATTTAAAAAAAATAGAGGTCAATGAAGTCTGCACCAGTGCTTTTTCTCATATCTAGTTTGAATAGCAAGTCTTCTATCTGTTTTAGAGAAATAGGGCTGAAGGAGAAGGATGGTGCAGCCTTTGCTGAGGAAAGGAAGGTCTTGTCCTGTCCACATAGTTGGCCTTGCAGGGCGTTGGCAGGGGAGGAGTTGCAGGCCAGGCCAGCTGTGGCGAAGTGATCATTTAGCACATTTAATCCTGTTTCTCTGTGTATGTGGCATTGTTGATGGAGATTTTAGTGGAGAAAGAGCTGGGAATCCTATGTCCCTCGATCTCCTTGAGGGACTTCTAGTATGCAGAGATGCAGTGAGCAGACGTGTTTAGTTTGTTGTTATAGTAGCTGGACTTCACAGCCCTTATGAGCTTTGTGCACTGATTTCAAGCTGTTCTGAAGGTAGCCCAGTCAACAGGAAGCTTAGACTTCCGTGCCTTTATCCAAAGAGCATCCCTATGTAGAAGAACTGACTTAAGAGAGGTTGAAAACCAGGGGAAGGAGATTTTCAGCAGTGGAGCATGCCAGTTGATTGTGCCAATGAGAATCTTATGGAAAATATTGTAGGCTTCAATAATAGATGGAGAAGATATAATTCTTGCCAATTTGCATTTTGCAAATCAGTGAGGAAGGCAGAAATGTCAATATTCTGGTGGCATCTTTTGAAAATGTATCTGGAGGATGAGATGGTTTTTGGTATAGATCTTACACAAGCTATGATACAGTGGTCACTGAGATCATTAAAGAAGACACCCAAATGAGAGAACAAATGTGGTTTATTGACTAACATAATATTAAGAAGTGAGTTATTGGCTGTGTTTTTAATATTCAGTTGGGTAGGTTCCATGATGAGTTGGTGGAGTCTGAAGGCATCATTCAGGTCCTTAAGAGGTTTTGAACAAGCAGAGTACCAATCAAGGTTTAGGTTGCCCACTACTAGGACCTCTGAGGATGAAGAGCCAAGTAAGGTGCTCAGGTGCTGTAGTATTTTTAAACCAACAGATGGTGGTCTATAGCATCCTATGACTTCAAGTGAATGAGAGGAGGACAGCTGTACTTTAATGGAAAGGCACTTGAATTCTTTGGGGTCCAAGGTGGAGCTGATAATAGAAGCATGGTATTTATTTATTTATTTATTTCTAGGAAGTACCTTTGAGCCAGAGGCTCTTTTACAGAGGTTCCACGTCATAGTAATACATGGGCATAACATCATTTACAATGGTTACAAGTACATAAGCAGATACAAGGAGGTTCCATGCCTTGAAAGACATGAGTACATCAGGTTACAGAGATTACATCATTACAATAACAGGGATTACAGAAGTAAAAATATACAGACACATAATTTAAAGCAGGCTAGGTTGACAGGTTGTTAAGTGAACAACTTGAAAATCTACAGGATACAGAGAGAATCAGGTAGGGAACAGTGGATGATATAGTCTGTAAAAGAATTAACTAATATGAAACGCAAGGAGGCGAGAACTTGATGAACAGCAGTTCTTTTGTCTTAAGTGCTAAAGAGTGTAGTCATAAAGGAGGGCTAGACTCACTGGAGGGGAAGTGCTGAGGCTGGGACCTGGAGCCTACTAGGGGACTGTTAGTTAGCAAGAAGAGAGGAGAAGGCAAGAGTGCAGGTTAGAATGAGGGTAGCAGGAAAGAGTGTGGGGGGGGTTCAGGTCCCACAGTCACAGTTCCTGTTTGTGGCTAGGGCCACTTGGAGTTTATCTTTAAAGAGGCCTATTTTGTCCTCTTTTGTGATGCCTAGGTCAAGCGCATTAAGCCAAAGTGGTGCCTGGTATTTGTAGGACTGTTGGCCTGGTGTGGTTCTACAGAAAGAGATGCAGTGGGCTGAGTTGTTGTTGGGCAATGAGCTCAAGTGAACCCAGCCAGTGGGTAATAAGTTCAGAACAGGGAATTCACCATTCAGAGTACCCCTGACAGTCTACCGACTAGCTAATGAGAGAGGAGCTGGCAGCACTGGGTGGGGAAAAGGTGTATTTAATCAAGGTGTGGGGAGGGGTGGGGTGGGCAAAAAAATCCCCTGGGATGAGGATCTTACAGCAGGTACAAAGTGAAGGCTTAGGGTCCCGGAGGGCTGAGAAGCCAGGATTCAGTGCTGTCCAATAAGACCAGGAGCTTCAGCTCATTCAGCCAATCACAGCTGCCTTCTGAAGCTCATTGGTCAATCGGGAAGTCCCAATGGTAGTGAATGGAGCCATACCTTGTCCATGGCATTACCGGGGCTAACTGCTAGATGAGGCTGGGTGGGCTGGAGGTGTGGCCAGTGAGCAGCTTTGGCCATGGTCGGTCACTGCAGGGGCACTTCGGTGCCCAAATCTGTGACATGCTATGAAGCTGGAGGGGGGTAGGTTCAGAATAGATGTGAGGAAGTAGTCTTTCACAGGAAGAGTGGTGGATTCATGGAACAGCCTTCCAGTGGAGGTGGTGGGGATGAAAACAGTGGGGAGCTTCAAGAATGCATGGGATAGGCATATGGGAATCTTACTGGAAATGAAACAGGAGGAAGAAAGAGCCAGAGATCAAATAGGGTCTGTAGTGATGCTATAGGTAGGGAAAAATGGGCAGAGTGGGGGGGGGGGCAAGTGGTGTTTATATGTGGTCAAATTCTATATTTCTATGTCTATTTCCCTGGCCATAAATTTTCTCTTTTATGATGGTCCTTGCATGAATTATACTACAACTCTTTTCCTGGGCCATGCCCTGCACATGTTACTTAACATTATGAAATGAGTAGAAAGAATGCTGGCTCCAGGTTGGCCAAGAGGTACTTTTAGCTGGTCCATTATTCCAGCACAAGAGCCTGGTTGAAAGTAGCTCAACAAGAATATGTTTTAAAAATACATCTAATTTACTAAAAATGACCAGTTTTATGATCACAATACGGCAGTCCTGGGGGTACATTAAAATAGGCTAACAGCCCTTTTCAGGTGGTGGAAGCACTCAGCTTCACTTCATTCTTCAACCCACCTGAGGCAGGCTGTTATCCCACTATAACACACTCCCTGTCATACATTATTGCTTAATGATTCCTGGGATAGTTGCATATCTCTCCCTACCACTAGAGTGCGCACAATTCTTCTACTGCTACTATACATTGGAGAGATGGTACCCAGCTGCTTGTGTGGCATTTTTGTACACCGCAAGACTACATTTGTTCCAAGTTGACCCCCTGATCTAAAGGGGCACAACTGCATTGCAATTAAGGGGTCTCTTTCTAAATTCTGCAAACTTTAACCCCCTATGTGGAGTTGATGGAGCCCTGGCACTCCCCAAACCATTTGTGCAGTGGCAAACTTCTCAGACAGGGAAAGCTCTTACCTGAGTAGTAAGATGGGCTGGCTTATGTCTCAATGTACCCAGTAGCAAAACAATTATGGAAAGCATATCAGCACTATGATATCACTACTTGTAGTAGTAGTAGTAGTAATCTTTTATTATTTGACCATGAAAATACATATAGAGTGAAATCAGTCATTACAACATTTAAAAAACTGAAAGGGTAAAATACATGTGCTAAAAGTGAGACTGTACATCACACACATTTGTATTATTTCATGAGCATTTAAAATGCACCTAGAATGGTAGAATTTAACACATAATTTTTTAGTGGGCCCTTCCAGGGGCTCACTGTCACAATGATAAGCTTATTAGAAGAGACAGTATAGTCTCTGTAAAACTAGACATTTTCACTGTCAAATAATTTTTGCTATTTTCACTGCAGCACTAATTAGCATGAAAAAATGACACTAATTAGTGCTATTAACACTTTTTTCATTATAATGAACAGGGTGCTAATGACAAATTAAATTTGCATAATTATGGTTGCATTTGTGTTTGCACTAAAATGACTTTGTGTGAAAATAACTGGTTTTACAGTATTTGGTTTTATCTAAGAAGCATTATGTGTTTCCATATTATAGACTGCAATATGAACAGCTTGAGCTTTTAGATGATACGTCTTATACAATAGTCTGTAATATATGGTGACTCATTTGAGCTAATATATTCTTTATTGCTTTAATTCCCTGGGCAGGAAAGAAAAAAGAGACATTAGCCAATGCCATCCAAAATGGTGGCATGTAAATCTGATCAACTCAGCTACAATGCTTGGCAACTTGTTCCTGTATATTTTGAATGATCAGATATTCTCTATAGTCACAGAAGCTTATTAGGAGCAAAACGTGTTGTATCTGCTGTCCTCCCTGGGTGGAGGAGCATGACTCTATTTTTTTCTCTTTTTAATTATTGCTTTGAAAAATGTAGCTGACTGATTGGCTGCAGTGGTTGTCAAAGGGTGAAGCAGTATAAATGGGCCATCATATAAACTATTGGAATAAATATTTAGATGAGAACCAATACAGCAATTTCTTCAATTTTCATAAAGTGGACACAGTATTAAAACATGATGTTGAGATTCTACATGGCCCAGACTACATGGGCAATGTGGCTGGAATCCACAGTCTTGCATGACTGGTTCATTTTTATTAATATCATGTCTGAATGAAAATAATTAATATCTGATGAGAGTTAATTGCTATTCTAGCTTCAGTTTGTATAGGAGGAGTTAAGTAATCTTTCAATCCATGAGAAATGTTACTTTCTCTGAACCACTGAACACTCTTCAGGAATTTTATATTTCCCATATCTTCTTTTTGTGCCAATGAGTATATTTTATTTGTAATAATATTTATATGTAAGGGTGCAGTCATAATTGTTTTTTCATATAATCTGTCCATAAATTATATAATTTAATCTCTTTTAAATTACTGAACAAAGAGGTTAACCATAGTGACGGGGAGTCAAGGTGACACCATTTTTTTCTTGTGGACATGTTTAAAGGGAGATCATTGCTGGAATTATTTATTATATGTAACCAATAAGAAAGAAGATGTTGTTTAGCATGAAAGTGAAGATTAGTTTACCCAATTCAGTTCTTAATACTGTGGTTGTAGACATGGCTACTTTCAACAGTGCTTTATAGTAATATAAGAAGTGTTTTTTTTTCTAGCACATTAGCATAACATTTTTTTAATTGGTAGGTAGTTTATTGTTCAACATAATAGTCATTACAATATTAAAACAATACATTCAATTAAAATGCTGTCCAGAAATACAAATTATATTCCACTTCATTACAGTAATGAAATCTCACAGCTCTGCCAACTAATACAATCAGTAGGTTTTACTATCTAATGGACATGAGTCACAGTATACAAAGTCTCAGAATTGTCTGTCCAAATCTATAAGTTGATACACAACAAAAATGTATATAGCTGGTTCAGTGTTTTGACATCTGATGATGTAAATAGAATATAAATGATCTTTTCAGAGGGGAGATCAAGGATAGCCAAGAAGGGGCCCAACCATTTTCTCCTTTTTATTTCATACAATGGACATTGTAATACTATGTGCTTAAGATCATCTTCCACTCCATGTTTACATTTGCATTTTGAATCAATAATTCCTGGTATTTTCTGATCATACAAAATATAATTTGTTGTATATAACCCCATTCTATATCTAGTTATTATTCTGTGTTCATCTGAATTTGCTAACTTGACCAAATATGATTCCAAATTGTGTTCTATTTTTATCTTTCTGTACCATTTATAATGTTTCAAATTATCAATTCTTGCCTGATCTTGTGTAATTATTCTGTCACGTAGCCTCCTTTTCACCTGTTGAGTCATCTCTATCATAGGTGTACAGTATAGTTCATAAAGCAAGTGTCCTAAACCCACTGGTAAAATGGAGTTTCTATAGTTTTAATTGTATTTGAAGTAAAATTCATCTGGTTATAATTTATCTCTTCCTCCAGGCACATTCTAGGAAGTCTGTGCTGTGGGAGAAGAAACAAATTCAAAATGAATATTATTCTCCCTTCCATTGCCATTGTTGTAACTGGATATTGGCCCAGTTTGTTCCTTAATATTTCTGTTGGTACCCATTGATATACTTTTAGAATATATTTGTACATTTTGTTTAGCTCAATTTCTAAAGGTTTTATATTTCAAGGTGCCTAGATTTTAGATGCATACACGATGCTAGTTTTTATTTTTACAATTATTACTTTTAATAGGCCCTTAATTGTGCACTGTCCGGCCTTTACACTAAATCTTTTAAATGCATTAAATGATGTTTTTAATTTCTGTGTCATTATTTTTATTTGAGGGGTCCAACAAAGATTTTATGAAAATCTTAACCCAAGATAATCATAAAAAGCAGTTGTATTTATTCTATTTCCATCAATATATAATGATGTCATAGATTTACTTCTCTTACCAAATATGAGCAAATTGTTCTTATCTCTGTTTATGACCAAATTATTATGTTTACATACTTCTGAAAAATAGGTTAATGTACGTTGGAGTCCTAATAGGGAGGTAGATATCATAATGCTATCATCCGTGTATGCTAGACATGGAATTTTTGTCAAAAATATAGTTGGGAACTGAAAGTCCAAGTTGTCTAGTTTTTGTAGTATTGTAGTTGGCTATAGATGAAGATGTTAGCAAGCCATGATTATCAAACCTGACCATAACTTTGTTATTCTCATGCAACTGAACAATTGTTATTAACATTTCTTGTGCAACAGCTAAAGGTAGCATGATTTCCCATAAGGTATTTCTGTTTAACGAGTCGAAAGCAGAAAAATCTAAAAAACTGTATATAATGTTTCTAGTTTTAAAATGCTGTATTTAGCCATGTAATGAAGATATTATCAGTAGTAGAAAAGCTTGTCCTAAATCCACCTTGTGCTCAAGCTAAAATTATGTTTTCATTTAGCCATGCAACCAATCTTTCAAGAATTTTTTTCAAAATTTTGACATTGAGTCCAATAAACTAATGGGTCGGTAGTTATTTGGATTGTAAACTGAACCTTTTTTTATGTTATGTAACTATTATAATTTTCCTCCAGGAATCTGGGATAAATCTGTATTTTAATGCATTGTTGAAAAAGACAGTCACTAGAAGTACCCATAAATTTTACTTTTTATTATGCATTTCACATAGAATAGCATCAGGCCTGTGGGCTTTAACAGAACAATGGTTACAAATGCATGAGCAACCTCCCACATAGAGAAGACCAGGGGCCAGATATTTAAAAGTGCATGTAAGTGCAATGTTTGCACTGTGCTGTCTTGTGCACTTGTGCCTGGTTCATAGCCTGCTATATTCAGGGGCATAGCACTGGTGCTAAGCCCTCTGAATATAGGGTGGATTGCATGCCATGCAAGTGACAGGTGACTGTGCAGTGCACCATAGTAGTGTAGCTCTGAATATAGCACTAAGAATAGCATGGACCACATGGGGGAATGCAGTGCTGCAGCTCTGACCAGAGCACCAGATATGGAGCTGTACAGTGATGGTGCCTGATGGTGAGTAAGGAGGGCACCAATAACAGACAAACAGCACAGTTGCTTCTGTATCTAAAATAAACTTCAATGCAAACAATGGATAATAGGCTTTAAAAACAGAACAAGAGATAGTAGCATGACACTAAACAGGGGTTGGGGATGAATAATAGGAAGAAAACAGTCCAGACAGGGGGGCAGAAAGTCCATGGGGCATCATGGACACCTGTGCTGCAGGCACAATCATGGCACTGATGTCAGTAGTGGAGGTGGTAGGGCGGTGCCTGATGATGATGGACCACTACCTTCTCCTCAATGACCTCCACCTGCTGGGTTCCAACACTGGGGCCCATCCCTGGTGCTGGTTAAATACCCCTTTCATTTTCCATTGCTGACACTGGGGTTTCCAATACCCAGTGTCTGCTTAAGTCCCCACACCCACCTTATTCAGATGCAAACACCAGGGTGCCCAGTACCCAAGTACTGGCTACATAACCCCCACCCCATCTGCCATAACTGTACAACACAAAAGGAGGCCATCCCTAGTGCTACCAAACACCATACTGACACTGCAGTGCCCAGTCCCCAGCCTTGGTTTGTGTAATAAAAAAAGGTCAGTCAATGTCTTTTTTTTTGTTTTTATGTTCCTATAATGAAAGAAATGGTCTCTTGATGTCTGTTGCATTGCTGCCACCACCATTACCCAACCTCCACACTCCCCCCAACTCGGCATCCACCAGCCCACACACCTGCCATACCCCTTACTTACCTACCAGGGTCCAACTCCTTAATCTTCTCTGGATCAGAGACAGATCTTCCTCCTCCAATTCCAGACCAAGAACTGATTAAATCAGATAAGTTTTGTTAATGTACTTATATGCATTTTGAACTTTTACTTATAGCTTGATCATTTTTTAATATTTTTAATTCAAAATTTCAAATGGCCCTTTTGGGACACTACCTCATGGACAAGATAGGTACAATTTTTGAAATCCATCCCAAAAAGAGATTTTGCAGTCATTCCTTGAAATCCCCTTTTGGGCAGGATTTTAAAATATTCACCAACTGGGTTGCTGAGTTGGGGTCATAAGAAGACTACATTGAAAATTTGGGGTCAAAATATTAAGAAAGAACAAAGTTATGAAGGCCTGTTGAAAATTTTCTGTGTTAGCTGATAACATTGGTAATTTTCAATATTTTGACTCCAAATTTTCAACATAGCCATTTTTTCACACCACCTCAGGAATATGACAGGTGTCATGTTTCAAATCCTGGCCAAAATGTGTTTTTGTACTTGTGGAGTGAAATGACGTATTGGTCAATATTTTATAAATGATACTTGTCATGTTCAGAAGGGGGTGTCATGAAAAGACTATGTTGAAAATACGGGGTGAAAATGTCACAGAAAAAATGATGACATAACGTTTACAATGACAGCCATTGGTCAAGTGAGGATCATGTTGCATTCCAGTGCTGATGACCTGTGATTGGGAGTGAGCTCAGTGAGCTGGCTGAATGGGCTGAGGCTGGGGTAAAGGCACTGTGGTGTGCGGCACCAGTCCCAGTCTTGGGAGGGACAGAGCAGTGTTCTGGTGCACTGGCAACACCTTGTGGCAGGCCATGGAACCTTCCCTCTGAAGGGGTCGTCATGCATGTCAAGGCCTGATGGTCCCATGAACTGTGTTAGGATAAGTGGGGTGGCAAGAAAAATGGGGAAAAGTGTACTTGGCAGGATGATGGTCAGGTGGCTGCAGGCCCCATGGCACCAACAGGCTCCCAATACAGTCAGCCACCCAGCCCCATCACTCTCCATCTCAGGAACTTACCTTGTACCTTAGGTACTTCCCCCCCACAGACTTCCCCCATGATGGAGATAATGTAGGAGGGAGATGGAGAGCCACCCCTCCTTCACTGTCAGCCAGTTTTGCAGTCTGTTGCCTTTTCTGTGTTGCAGGGCATCCAAAAGGTGATGGCTTCATCCTTCCCTGGTGGCAGTTGATGAGCAGATTAACTTGCCCCTCCCCAAGAGAAGACTGGGCCCAGGGATGCTGAATCCTGTCCAAATCCCCCCACTGGCCTCCATGAACATTCTGAATCTATTACTGAACCTGTGTCACTGCTGTGGTACTGGTATCTACCCTCCTGACCAACACATTTTAAACACCCCCCAAAAATACAGTCCTTTTCCACCCAACACAGCTTATCTATAGTTTTATTAATCATACCACCCCATTTTCCACTTAATGTCTACAGGTCCATTGGAATGATGAAGACAAGATGCCAGCTGTGACATTGGAGGACAGTGGCAACATGTATCAGATAAGTATTGTTTTATGTTTACAGTACCTTGTCTGTCCCAGTTAATTAATAAAGAACTGCAGATCCTTTGTGACCCTATTGCTGTTCTTATTTTACAGGTATTTCTGGATATTTCCTCAAGCCACCCAAGCCCCATCCCACAATCCCCAGGACAAAGGCAAGAAATATTTATTATTAGTACTGTATCTAAGCTAGGATGGTATGATGTAACGGTGCAACAACACGTAATTAGATACTGTTGTCTTTTACATGTTGGCTAGTTGGTAAGGCAGAGCTAAAAATATCTCCACACTTCTGTTTAAATGAGGATACAATTCTACTATCACAAACAGAAGGGAAATTCATTGCAAAAAAGCTATGTTAATGCAGACAGTAATGTGTACAAAGTAAAGAAATTAAAAAAGATCAATGTTTTGGTTTTCCAGAGTCTTGGCAAATCAGTGGTGGGATCTTCCTTAAGGTTGTCAGCTCTAATGCCCACCCTCTCCCCTGAGCAAGCATGGTCAGATGTGATCTCTTTTCTCCACGCAGGACCCATAGAGCCCTGGGTGAAGAAAACTATGACTGATTTTTGTTGCCAACATGTGGAGAGTCATACTTCTCTACCTCTGAAGACTGTATTATTATGAGGCACTGACTTAGAGTTGTAAGTTGTGCTTCAGACAGGAGGCAATGGGCTATGGGCAGAGGAAGTGGGCATTAAGGTTAACAACACCATTTCATTTCATTTTCATTTTTTATTTTTAACTAGGTAGTGGTCTGGGCACTGCCCTTTTTCAGCCACGCCTGACATTTAAACAATAACAAAACTTAAACCTTACAGCCATATAGATAAAAGTACAAATAGATATTACAAGACTTTACAGATACACAATACAATAATTTTACATACAATTGCACACAGTCCCATTTTTTAGATATGTAAAAAATCCCTTTCCTAAAGTGCATTAAATTGTGTACTCCCTTAGTAAGGTGTGAATATTCATTCAAGAGAAGGGGTGCGTTCCAGGAAAAAGCCCTCCTAGTCATCTGCAACTTATATCTTGGAACCTCAAAATACTGGACCCCACTGTTTCTTCTTGTTCGTTCCCTTTTCATTAAAACCAGTGTCCCAGAAAGCACCATGGGATCATTGGCTCTCAATACCCTAAATGCAAAATTCACCAGTTGATATCTAATTCTCATTTCTGGAAGTAATACTCCCAATTTCTCATAAGGCACACAATGGTGCGTATGTTTTGGCACCCAAAGTACATACCTATAAATGTTATTAAATAAAGTCTTGTACTTTGTCTCAAACACCCTATCACTATTAAAAAACAGTATACTCCCATATTCCAGTGTAGGTATCAGAGCTTGCTTAGCTATAACTCTCTCAGCTTCTTCAGTCAACGAGTTTATGTTCCTATACAAGTACCCTATTTTTTGATTAAGTATCTTTCCTACTTTTTCAATATGTGGAACTAAACTCAAGCAGGGGTCCGGATAAACTCCCCTAAGTATTTTGAAATAATAACTGCAGAAAGACATCCTATTTTGACCACTTATTTGTAATTTATTTTCCTTTTGCAATTTCTTTTGGGTTCCAAATAACATAATATTAGTTTTTTTTTCTCATTTAGGGTCAATTTATTATCCCTTAGCTGTTGAATCAACATATTATATTTATGTTGCAGGGACACCTGAATAATACTACTCATGGGTGCAGAGTCCCATATTACAGTATCATCACCATAAATGATGCTGTTTTTAGTTGAAAATAAACTAGGTATATCATTCATGAATACTATAAATAATAATGGCCCTAACACTGATCCTTGGGCTACCCCTTCTCAACTTTCAAAATCTCTGAGGTTGTATCCCTGATCTTAACTCTCTGTCCTGGATCACACAAATAACTCTGAAACCACTCACTCTCTAATCCAGTAACTCCTAAGTTGCCAAGCTTTTATAAAACCAGGACAGAGATAAATGTAAAAAAAGGCAAAGGCAGTAAGGACAGGGATGGGGCTAAAAGGGGTAAGGCCATCAAAAAGTGGAGGGTGATGAGTACCAATGCCAGTAGTCTGTGTAATAATCTCCCTGAACTAGTGGCTTTGACGGAAGAGGGTTGCCTGGATATTGTGGCAGTCACAGAAACATGGTACACAGAGAACCATGACTGGGATGTCAACATACCAGGATACACAATCTATAGGAGGGACAGGGAGGGTAAAAGAGGAGGAGGAGTAGCTCTCTATGTAAAGGAAGGGATCAAAGCAACAGAACTAAAGAGTAAACAGGGAGCAGATGAGGCACTCTGGGTCACCCTGGAGACAGGAAATGGCACCACATTCTGCATGGGGGTTGTATACCGACCCCCGTCTCAGGGGGAGGGAATGGACAAGGAAATGATAGAAGGCATCCTTAGAATGGCAGAAAAAAGAGAGATATTGTTGATGGGGGACCTGAATATGCCAGATGTTAACTGGAGCACCTTTTCTGCAGGCACATCCAGGAGCAGGGTCATTTTTGATGCCCTACAAGGGGCATGCTTCAGACAGCTAGTATTGGAACCAAATCAGGAGGGAACAATCTTAGACCTGGTACTCTCAAATGGGGATGGAGAAAGAATCTCAGATTTAGAAGTGGCTAGGACTTCTGGTTCTGGGCACGGCACCATTTGCAAACTAAACAGAGAGCTCCGAGCTAGTCTGCTGTTAAACCCTCCAAAAATACAAAATTTAAAATTTTTGTAACGAAATATGGCAACAGGAGGGTCACAAAAAGAAAGGGGACCAAGAAATCGATCACATTTAACAAAAGGAGAAAACAGAATCTAGACAATCTTCATCGACTCAAGACCAAACCGCCCCTCGGATGCAAAGCACAAGCCAAACCTACGATATGGACGACGAGAGAGACCAGCTTTCTAGAAATCGTTTTGAATCTATCATGAGAGAACTAAAAGACATGTGATCTGAAAACAAAAGTGAATTTAAACAGCTTATTACTAAACTTTCCCAAGTGGAAAACCGCATACACGAGGCACAGGAACAGATTTCGAACACAGAAGATGGCCTTCAACATATTGGGAAAACAATATCTGCACTATGTGTACACGCCATCGCAATGGAATGAAAATATCTCGATTTAGAGAGCAGATCTCTACGAGAAAGCCTCAGACTCTACTGTCTTCATGAAGGAGTGGAAGAAGGAAACATGACAGAATTCATCGGTGATCTACTTAGGGATGTACTGCAGCTTCCTCAAGGCTATAAAATTAACATAGAAAGAGCCCATACAGCGCTTATTCCCAAACCAAAAGAGCAAACATCAAGACCTCACTCAATAATAATAAAATTTCACAGCTTCAAAGTGAAAGAAGACATTTTAAAAGAGCTTGGCAGCAAAAGGAAGTTAAATATTTAACCTCTCGACTCTTTTTCGACCACAATTATCCACTGGACATACAGAAACAATGCCAGGAATATTTCCCCCTAATCAAGGCCTTACACTCTTTCAATGTAAGGATCCAGACTCCCTTTCCAGCCAGATTACGAGTACATTGGAAAGAGGGCCCAGAAATTTATAATACACCACAAGCTGCAAGAGAGGCAGAGCTAAAAAGAGTCCTAGAGATCCCAGATCTACCAAGAATTCACAGCCAAAAATGCAGAGAACAAGACCAAGAATGGCATACAGTCCCAACAAAGAAAAATCGACTGCCAACATTTAACACCAGTTCAGATAACATTAAATATCTCCAAGATCTCCTTAAGAAACTCCCTGGTGTATCAGAAAAATATTTGCTGTTGTTAGAAGGCTGAGCTGCAATGATTTGTTGCTGTCCTACTCTGGATATATTTTCCTTGTGGTTCTTGGGTCCAGAAGAGTAAAGAGAAACGCTCTTAGCTAAGCTGCGTTACACTATTTCAATGACCTATCCAGATTCCTTTTGATCGGTGAATTTCTTGCTGATAATGATCCGCTGTAACAAGAATGTGTCCCTGAGCAATATATGCTCTCTTCTATTTTTATGTATGTTAGTCCAAAGATGAAATATGGGGTACTCCCCCAGTTTAATCTTTGGAGGACAATAAAAACATGTTACATATAAATGCTTACAACCCGTAGCTCCCATCCATATTCTTATAGTTAGATAATCTATATAGCCATCAAGAGGTCCTTTTTCCACTTCTTCTACCAGCAAGCTATTTTTTATATAAAACATTACACCCCCTTACTTATTTCCTCCCCATCTTGTCTATATATTGTATACTCATCAATAGATAAGTAGTTGTCTGTTATATCATCTTTTATCCAAGTTTCACATAAACCCACTATTTCATAGCCCCCCACTTCTAGCCATATCTTTACCTCTTTAAAATGTGCCTGGAGGCTCCTAAAATTTAACATGTAATCCTCAGACCCTTTTCCTTCAAGTGGCTCTGGGGGCATTGGTTCCCCAAGCAACTTTGAGAGCCTGGATTAATCTATATGTCCCCTGCAATATTAACAGGATCATGTAACAAAACTTAATAATCCTCTGATTCTTCATTCTTAATATGGCCCCATACCTTGTACCTAAGAACATCTTTCCCTTAGCCCTACATACCCATGATGAATGCATGGTTACTAAGAGAGTACACCTAAAGGGAATCTGTATATTTCCCTTCTGATAAAGTGCTGCTGTATAGTACAACCCCTCCACATTTCTTTTTTGTTTGCCCTTATTACAGTACTTCCACCTATCATCTAATATCTTGTTTGGGCATGATAGGGTGTAATCCACCCACAAAAAACAGCATAATACAACACAGACTGTTTTAAAAAACATAGAAGACCCCCACCACTGATTTGCCAAAACTCCAGAGGCACAAAACTCTTTGGCTCAGATATTCAAAAGAGTTGAGCCATGCGCAATAGGGTTGCGCCTGTGCAAGTCCGAAAATGCGCCATTCTGCGATATTCAGCAGGAGACAGTTGCACCCCCCAAATCACTCTGAGCAACAGTGCAATGATAATGAATGCATGCGCAACGGAAGGGGGAGGAACCATGCATAAATGGCGCAGTGCGATATTCAACAACATGCGCCATGCGCAATAGGGGAGCCAGCGGAAGTTGCACCATAACGGAAATGAGCCAAAATAAAAGGGATCAAGGGAGAGGTGCAAGAACGCTACAGGGAAGCCACATGAGGGCAAAGTCTAGCAGGAAAAACTGGGCTGCAGGGACACACATGGCAGACCAGGAAAGGGCACCTGGAAGCAACAGGCACAGGGGAAGGTGTGGGGAGCCACAGTGCAGAAGGGGGAAGTACACCATACAGCAGTGAGGCCAGCACAGGCGGGTGTTCCCGGTGCAGGGGAAGTAGCAGCCAGGACAGTGGGGGGAATACAGAAACAGCTGCCAGGGGGGTGAACACAAGCCAGGGACATGGCCAGTGCTACCATCCAGATGGAGGCCGTAATGAGGGGGGTGAGAAGGCAGGCAGCAGGGGGGCATGGCCGTGGAAGGGCCCATCGGTGGTATGCCCCAAACAGGCAGTACCGAGCCTGCACCAGCTTCGAACTGTACAGTGATACTGAGATTGTGGTCCGGTACTGCCTGAATCGGGCAATTCTGAGGCAGCTCTGTGAGCTGTGCAGTGATGTGATGCAGGCATCCACATGACGGAGCCATGCCCTGTCAGTGGAAATGAAAGTGACAGCTTGCATGTGCTTGCTCGCCATGGGTACCTTCCAGAGACCAACTGGGGACACCACAGGCATAACCCAGTCACCACATCTCACCACCTCACCCAATTCCTCAGCGCACTGCTGCCACATGCTGCGGAGCACATCCATTTCCCCAGCACACCAGTGGAGCGCACAGCAAACATACACCAGTTTCACAGGGTAGCACATCTGCCTGGTGTGATAGGGGCAATAGACTGCACCCATGTGGCCATCCACACACCACCTGGCCCCGAGGGGGCTGCATATATAAATCACAAGGGCTATGCCAGCATCAACTGCCAGGTGGTGTGCGATGCCCGGGGGTGCATAATCAATGTCTGTGCCATGCACCCCTGGGGGAGCACATGATGCCTTCATCTGGCACCAGTCGGCACTGTGCCACAGATTTGAGAGTGGGGATATCCCCACTGGCCACCTAGTGGGTGAGTATGCAAACCACATGGACAATCATAGGGCCTGGGGGGGGCATGATCAGAGGTGACATGGGTAGTGGCCTACATGACCCGGGACAGGGCGATGCTGATCACCAAACTAACCTCCACCCTCTACACACAGGTGACAGTGGATAGCCACTCCGTCCCTGGTTGCTCACACCCTACAGGTGGCCCGTGACCCCATCGCAGCAACGCTACAATGAGGCACACACCACCACACGTAATGTCATCGAGCGGGTGTTCGGGATACTGAAGGCACATTTATGTTGCCTGTACACCTCCAGCGGTGTCCTACAGTACAGCCCTTCAAAGGCCTGTGGGCTAGTCCTGGCCTGTTGCATCCTGCACAACATGGCCAACGAATGTGGGATAGCCGTACAGGTCGAAGAGGGGGACAGTGATGGGGACGATGAGGACGCCTGTGACAATGGTGATGGGAAGCCCCCCCTTGCCCGATGGGACCCCTGACTGCTCCGGCTAGCACAGCTGCACTGGGACACCATCAGGAAGGAGCACTTCGGCCAACCCAGGTAAGTCATGGGGCCATGTGCAACCAACAGTGGCTGAGGCACAACCCACAAACACACATGGACACACACCAGGGGTGCATTCCATCAAGGGAAATGGCCGGGCATGGAACCACACACACAACCAGGGATGGGTGAGGTCTAACATGCCACGCGGACAGACACACACACACACAATGCACCAGACATGCACAAAGGGTAGGAGGCACACGGACCCAGAACACCACCCCTAGCCACACACATGTCCACAGACCATCACGCCCACTGCCTGTCCTTGTGCATGTGTCAGATGCTGAGCACCATTGCACATTGGTGTACAGTGCAATGCAGGCATAATCATGCACACGCAACTGCGGACGGCAGCCAGGAGGGTGTACAGATGGACTGTGTGTCCATGTGCAGGGCCGAGTACCCACCCGTGCAATGCCTGCTGAATGACACAATGCACACCGGCAGCACCAGACAGTAGCCACATTGGGAGACAGGTCAGTCACACGCCACAGTGCCCCGGCCACCATGAATGCTTGGGTGGCCCCACCGAGACCCGCTAGCACTGACAGGCTGATCACTGGCCTCATGGGGTGGCACTGATGGTCCCCAAGGGGTTCCACTGCGTGAACACGACCGTGCTCGCCCAGGGGTCTGCAGCACACCAAACATGCCTGCGCCAGGCATGCTCGGGATGCCCACAGCTGAACCCAGTGTCAACAAGGAGGGTGTTGCACGACACTGGGAATGGGGGTCAGACAGTGCACTGTGTGGTGTCTGCGACACATGGGCACATGACTGTGTGCCCATTGTGGCCATGACAGCAGTGAATGTTTGTGTCTGCATGTCAATGGCAGTGGTCACATCCTCCCGCAACTGGTCCATCCCTACCAGGATCAGAGCGGTGTCTCTGCTGCGACGCTCCTCTGCCCGCTTCAGAGCCACACGCAGTGCATCCACTGATGTCGCAAGCCGCATCTGCTGGTTGACTGATGCTTGCAGTATGTGGGTGTGCTCATCCAAGAGGTCATCTGCCTCCTCAGCTTCCTGTCCCTCAGGGTGTGCGTGGCCCTGATGTCCAGCACCCCTTGAGGGTGAGCGCTGCACACCAGGACCAGGTCTGAACATGTTCACAGGTGGTGCACTGATGCTGCCCCTGACCCTGTACCCTCAAGCCCATTTGTCGACTGCTGATGCTGCCCCTCTGGCTGCCACTCACCAAGGCTCACTGGTGCCACTGCAGTGGCCACAACAGTCCCACTGTCCTGTACACACACCAGTGCTGCCCCACTGGTGCTGACAGGCACAGGCTGGGACTGTTATGACATGCAGGCCTCCACAGCAGCACCACCCACAGGCATGGCTGCGATGTTACCTGCTATGCGGCCATCCTGTGGCACACACGTGTCACTGCCCATGCCGTTAGCGACATCATCATCGGTGACGGACCCAGCACCAGCATGAGTCACAGCATGCTGGCATCCGTGGATGCTAGCATGCTGGGACACGAGCAGGCCTCCTCCACACCTGTTCCAATAACATCAGTCTGGACAGCCAGGTGGGCCCACTGTCGCACTGAGCCGAGTATACCTGTGGAGGTGGATGGACCCTCCTCCATCTCCATCTGACTGTCCTCAGTGGACAGGCCCACCACTGCTGACCCATGCAGATGCTCAGGATCTGTAAGGGAAAACAAAGTCGCGTTACTGTATGTGACCTACCCTGCCTCCCCAATAGACAGACTATGACCTACCATGCAGTAACGGGCTACTACCTGTCTGGAAGCCACCACCTGGAACACCCTCAATAGCACAACGCTGCATGCTTCCAGCAACCCTCTCCTCCTGTGGGGTCAGGTGCAGCACCTCCGGCTGTCCCCACCTGTCGCTGCTCATGCTGCCCGGATGGCAGCCACCTTCTCCTTTATCCTCCTCCTGTCTGTGCCCATCTTCTTCTTGCACTCCTGCACTGAGCGCTGGTGCTGCCATGCAGGTTCACTGCATGTGCCACCTCCTCCCATGCAGCAGCACGGGCCTGTGGTGTTCCCTGCCGTCCACTGAGAAGTGGCTCCTGATCCAGGTAGGCATCAAACAGGGCATCCGTCTCGGCTTTGGTGAAATTAGGCCTCCTCCTCCTCCCACCACTGTGTTCCTCCTCTTCCACAACTCGCTCGGTCATTATTTAGCCTGTGAGAATGAAAGTTGTTACCTGTGACTGTGCAGTCCCATGCATGTCCCAAAATCCACAGTCCACACTCCCAAACAGCATGCAACTCACCAATAGACTGCAGTGACTGACTATGGCCTGTGCAACCCAATGTCACACTTTTATAGTGCAACCCATGCAAATGAGGTGAGGCGCAACTTTAAGTGGATGCAAATTGCAGTGCTGCACCATTGAATGGCTGATTAGCTGATTTGCATATGATGACTGAATATCACGCTGTTGTGCTTTGTGCAATTGTGTTGAACGTGCTGAGCCAAGGGTGCAGTTCTGTGACGTGCACAGTACACACCTCACTGCGCATGCCTGGGTTGCTGACGCAGGCGTCTGCCTCTCTGCTGATGTGCTGTGCACTGGAGGCAATGCAGGGCATGGCCATCATTGTGCCAGTGGCACTACAGCGATGTTCACCTATATGGCGCTGTGGCACTGGGGCATCATAGGCACACTGGGGAGCAGCGTGGTAGGCCGCTACTGGAGGTAGCACACTGGCACCCAATTGCGCTACATGCATTGGGTTCCAATGGCACTGTGCCTGTCCACACACCACAGACCCTTGACCCTGTGCCCGACCTTTGCTCCCTAAGTGCCATGCGTCAGGCATGGGTGCACCACTATCGTGCTGTTTGGTGACAGCATGATAGGGAATGGCAGTGCTGTACCACACAGCATCTGCACGTGGTGGAGCCACACTGCAAAGTGCCATTTTGAACCGACTGAGCAAGTGAGATGGCACGGAGGAGGGCTTCCCAGTGGACCCAAATTGAACTGGCCAACCTGGTGGCCATTGTTGAGCCACTTTATGGCCCACTGTTTGGGGAGGCACCCCTGGACAGGTCCAGGAGCCAGGTGTGGGAGGAGGTGGCCAACGCCCTGGAGGAGGCCACAGGAAGGGGGCGGATGGTGGAGCAGTGCCGCCACAGGTATGGCAACCTGAGGAGGAGGGAACCGGACCTGCTTGCTCTCCTGTGGGTACGTGCTAGGAGGGGCACGGTGTCACGGCCAGGTAGGTGTTACGTCCACACACTTTTATCTTCCATATGGGTATCATGGTTGTATGGGCAGGGGGACTTTGCTACAGGATTGTACTGATGTTCCTCTCTCCATGTTTGCACCACAGGGCCAGAGGAGAGGCGTCTGGCCAGGGAGCTGCAGCTCCAGCAGGACGACAGGGCCGGTAGGAGGGGCGATGGTCCACAGCACCATAGGGACTGGCCTGATGATGGTGAGTACTATACCTCCATTATTACTATTGCATGCTGTGTAACAGGGTGGGCAGCGGGGCGTAGCCACCATCCATTGACACCACAGCCATGCACGCAACTTGTTACAGTCAGCACTGTCCAGTGGCACTGCATGTCTGGGAGTGCGTCAATGGTGGTTCATGTGTGCACCGGGCACATGGCTGTGGCACTGCCTTCACACCACATAGCCAAGTCACTGTACGGCCATGGTGGTGTTGTGCAGGACATGGGTGGTGGGTGTGTGCAGTGGTCCACATGGCTGTGGCTGCCTGGGTGGGCAGGTCTTGTGGACACAGTCACTGTGGGTGGTCGCACACCATCACAGTTGCATGGCACATGGCTGTATGCCATGCACAATGGGTGGGTTGCAGGGGGATGGACAGTCACACCTATTGACTCTGCTCCCTCATCCTAGGTGACCGGTGACTCCTGCAAATACAGCAGGGTATTAACAAGCTGCTCCAGGTGGTGAGGGAGACATTGCAGCTCCTTCAGCACATACACCACCGTGGGGTCAGGAGGAGATGGAGGAGCACACATCGGCACCAGGAAGAGGAGGACTGGGGTGGCTGTTGATGCCCCCATGCCCCGACTACAACCTTCCCCTCTTTGACCCACCCTCACACCTCTTCTTTCCTCTCACATATGTTCACCCTTGCCCCTTACCCACCCCCACCTTGTTTGTGGCCCTCCCCCCCACATTTGTACATAGTTTTGTAAATAGTTCTTTTTGATAGTTTTGAATACAAATCCTTTGATATGAATACTGTGGTGGTCTCTGATTTGCAGTGGGCTATAGGTGCTCAGCTGCAGTGGTGTACATGGCGTCAGGGGTGGTGCAGTCATGGGTATGTGTGTGTGTCTGTGGGGACATGACTATGGTGTGGGAGTAGCTATCAGTCAGTGTCTGTGGTGTGTGTGTGTTGTGCCCTGTGCAGTGGATGACTGTGTGCAGTGGTCCATGGTGCATGCTCTGTGTCCATGGCACCCCTGTCAGCCCATCCATGGCCTGTGCAGCTGACACCCTTGCAAGTCTGTGACCTGCAAGGTCTGCTGGCATGTCAGTGATGGCTGTCCATGCAGAGCAGCCACTGTACCTGTCACAATGCTGGGTTGCCTCCTGTCACTGGTGTGGTGCATGTCTGCCTCGGGTGACACTGTGGCCTCAGCGGTTGTTGTCCCACCTCCATGCTGTGGCTTGTGTGTGTTGCAGGGGATGTGCACCACTGTCTGTGACTTGTGCTCCAGGCAAATGATGGTGGCGTACAGGTCCACAGCACCTGCGCAGGGTGGCTGGCACTCCTGTGCCATGGAGGACTGCAGGCTGTGTGTACATGGTTTCCATGGGCCCACACTGGGGGCTTGGTTGCCCCACTACTGCGTCTCTGTGTTGTTGTGCCCTTGGGTATGGGTGGGTGTTTGTCCATGCACTGTATTGCATCCAGTGTGGTGCATGCTTCCATGCACCACTGTGGGTGTCTGCGCTGGCTGTTGTGGCCAGTGCTGGGTCGGGGTGTGTCCTTGGGAGGGTGTGCAGGGTGCTGTACCACTGGTGGTGGTGTCCGGGGCATGCCCTGTCACATGTGGGTACCTCGTGTGCCGACGCATGGTCGGTCTCTCAGCTGTACCTTGGGAGGGCTGTGTGTGGTGGCACTGTGTATGCCATTGTTGCATTGCTGTGTGCTGCCACCCGCTGATGGGTGCTCATGGTGGGGCTTCCTTGCATGGTTCTGTGGTGTACAGGGTTGCATTGTCACAGTGGGGGGTGGTGGCATGCATGGAGTTTCCTGCAGTGGTGGATGCTGCTCCTGGGCAGAGTGTCTGGGGGTCATGGTGCAGGGTGTGCTCTGCATTGGGGGGATGGTGTGGCACGGGGTAGTTGGCCCTCCTTGTGTGCCGGTCACAGCTTCCCAGGGGGTGTGATGGGGCACCATGGCCCAGCTGTGGGTTGGTTGCTTGTCTCCATGGGCCAGTGGTTATTCCAGCCCTCCCCCAGTTGTGCAGTGCATGGGGTGTAGGGGGACGATGTCTGTTCTGCTGTGTGTTTCTCTGCCCATTTGTGGCATGGTTGGTGGGCCCCTACATGCCTGGTTGTGCAGTTGCATTGCTGCCCTGCTGCTGGGGGGCATCCCTGGTTGCGCTATGGCACCTCTGGACTGCTCAGCTGAACATCCCTTGTTGCGCTATGGCGCATCAGATCTGCTCAGCTTCCCCTCCCTAGTTGCGCTATGATGCAGGTGGTGCGATATTCAGTCATCGGCTGTAGGCGCATCTTGGCCGGCTCAGTTTTTGAATATCATGCCTCTTGTGCATGGGTGCAATGGACTTGTGCTTGCTCCTGCTATTGCACACTTTTTGGGCGCAGTTTGAATATCTGGGCCTTTATATTTTTCCATTTCCCTACTCTGTGCACTTTGCATTCTTCAACCCTAATGTCTGCATTAATGTCATTTTTTAATGCAATGAATATAAGGCTGAATAACCTGTTTAATGCTAAACCCTGTTTTTTGCACATTAATAACTTTTGTGTTCTTTGATGAAATAGCTCAAAATGTGGCATGCAAGGTCAAGATGCCAGAGTGTCAAGATGAGGAAAGTTTCATGATGGCATCTTGTATGGTTCTTGAGGTATGGAGGGCCAAAAAAACACACACATTTGGATTCCCTATACTTAACATTGGGTATTGTTCTGCTCCCACCTACAGCCTTGACCCCAAGGAACTTTTTTATGAAATTTTCAGGGTTGATGGGGCCCATGTCAAGGGTGCACCTTTGGAAGGTTTGGTGAAAAATATTATACAATTTTAAAATTAGAACAATTTTTGAGTGAACATTTTGGTGTGACTGGTAAAAAAAAAATGATTGCAAAAGGTAAAAAAAAACATATCTTGAGTAGTTATTTGTATGATTTACTTATCGTGGGGGGAAAACAGTTGGGATGGTCGCCATTTTCTTTTTACTGTTTAAACTTATAAACAGTAAGAATACATATAAATTACGTATTAAAAAAACAACAACATCTGAACCTAGCTAAACGGGACCTGTTTAGCCAGATTCTGATTTTTTTTTTAACTTGGCAGTAATAAGTTTTCTGGGCACCCAAAATCCAGGGTGCCCAGCTTAGTGAGAGGAGCCATTCACCCACATTATCTGTAGGAGAACAGTGGGATATTCTTGACTTCTGTAGCCACAGCTGGAACTCCTGATGCAGGCTGCAATGAGAGCAGTGAGCTGCCATTTCCCTGGTGTCTAGTAGCACCCCCCTTCCCAGCCCTTTCTGTATGTAATACTTTATGTTGCACTGGTGCCTAGTGGCACCCTCCCACCCTCTGATTGCTGTCTCCATAATTAATTGATCTTTCCCTGATGTCTAGTGGCACCCCCACCCTCCGATCGTCATCCCCAAAATTGAATTCACTTTCACTGATGTCTAGTAGCACCTTTCACCCTCCGATCACCATCCCCATTGGTTTTGTGTCTTTCCCCAGTGTCTAATGGCACCCACCACCTTCCAATCATTGTTTGATAATTAATTGCTCTTTCCCTGGTGTCTAGTCCACTGTCCAATCACCTTCCCCATAATTGAATTACTTATTCCTTGATGTCTAGTGGCACCCCACCCTCCAATTACCATCCCCATAATTGATTGATCTTTCCTTGGTGTCTAGTGGCACCCCACCCTCCGATTGCTGTCCCCATAATTGAAATATCTTTCCCTGGTTTCTAGTGGTACCCCCACCCCCCGATCACCATCCCAATTGGTTTTTCTATCCTTCCTTGGTATCTAGTGCCACCCCAACCCTCCAATCACAGTCCCCATAATTAAAATATCTTTATCTGGTGTTTCGTGGAACCTCCGTGCTCTGATTGCCAACCCCATTGATTTTGTGTCTTTCCCTGGTGTCTAGTGGTGCCTTCACCCTCCAATTGCCATCCCTATACTGAAATAAAGAAAATGGTCCCTCAATGTTGTTTCTTTTTAAAAAAACCTGTTAGCTGACAGGATTCAAGATCTGTTGGCAAAACATGATGCAGAAGCCCAAATATCACAAAAGAAAGTTTATTCCAAAACATGTAGAAAAACAGCATTACCTGCTGGGAGTTCGGAACCTCTGAACAACGCGATGTCGTCATACAAACTTAGTGAAAACAGTCTTACAGAAGTTCTTATACTGTAGATAAGAAAGTATGTTGCTAGGTAAAGGACTCTTCTGAAAAAGCAGAAAAGCAAAATACAGCAGTTCTATTGGGGACAGTGGTGGGCTGCTCACACCTAAGATGGTTAGGTTTTGCATGTACACATTGATAAGGGTGAGCTGACTAAGGCTACTTTTGGGTAACAATACAGAGATTTATAAAATATGCTGATCATTGCATCATGGCAAAAAGCTGTAGGTGGCACACAAACACCACCAAAATAATCATACTGGATAAGAGTTTCTAAGCACATAATAACAAACCTGAGTAAATAGAAATATACCTTATGGTGCAGTAGTGTTTCTGCTGCGACACACCAGGGCAGGCATGCATTGGACCTGGTGTTCTCACTGGGGCATGAGATAAATAATCTCAAGATTGATCGGGTGGTATGGTCCGATCACTGAACAGTGCAGTTCATGTTCGGGCTCCCAGTGCATGCCCTCCCCTTACAGAGATGATGAGCTGTTGTCCATTGTGGGGATTGACCCTGGAGTTTTTTTGGTAGCAGCCAATCTATCTGGTGTGGGTAATGCATGCATTGGAGGTGTTGGTGCCATGGTGGGCTCTTATAATAGAGTGCTATCTGATGCCATTGATACCCTCACACCTGTCTGTGTACAACCCAAATCTTCCTACCTGAGGTCCCCATGATTTGATGGGGACCTTGGGGAGATGAAGAGAAAGGGTCGGAGGCTGGAGTGCTGCTGGAGGAAGTCCGGCCTGGAGGAGGAGGACAAACTGGCCCTCCGTGTGCATTATAATGCATACCAGAGGGCAATCAACCACAAAAAGGCAGTGTTCCTATCCAGGGAGATTGCCGCTGGGAGGAACTGATCAGCTATACTTTTTCAGACTGTGGACAGGCTACTTCATCCAGTTTGTCTACAGCTGAAGAAGGTTTTTTCTAATGCTGAATGTGAAGAGTTTACTCGGTTCTTCTCGCACAGAGTGTCGGGTATTTGGCAGGGAGTTCCTCCAGTCAGCAATGCTATAGCTGGCAGTGACTGCCAGAAGTGTTCTGAGTGCACTCTGCCTGGTTGGGGGAAGTTTAGACCAATGGAGGTAAGTGTGGTCACCGGGGTGGTGACCAATCTGAAGCACACTTTTTGTGAAATGGATCTGGTGCCGATGCGCTTCTTGATGAGATGCATCAACACCGTTGGCCTGGTGTTTGCTCTGATTGTCCGTGTTCCTTATCTGATGGTGTCTTCCCTGTTGCTTTGAAGGAGGCATTGATGAGACCACTCCTAATAAAACCATCCTTGGAGCTGGAAGTTAGGGCAAATTACTGACCTACTGTATCTCCAGTCTTCCCTTTTTGGCAAAGATAGTGGAGAAGGTAGTGACGCTTCAGTTGGAGGAGCACCTCGTGACCCATGAGTTGTACGAACACTTCCAGTCGGGGTTTTGGGTGAGGCATATCACAGAAACCGTGCTTGTTTGGGTGCAGAATGATGTCCTCAGGGCTAGAGATCGAGGAGAAAAGACAATTCTTGTTCTCCTTGATCTCTCTCTTCAGCATTTGCTACTGTGGACCATTGTATGTTGCTTGACTACCTCAGGGAACTCTGCAGACTCACTGGCACTGTCATCTGCTGGTTCGAGTCCTTTTTAACCAACAGGAGACAACGGGTTATGATGGGGAATTTTTCCTCTTCCCCAGCCCCCTATCTTGCGGAGTATCTCAGGGATCAGTGTTAGCCCCAATGTTGTTTGCAGTGTACATGCTACCCCTTGGAGGGATCATTAGGAAGTATGGCTTGGGTTTTCATTGCGGTAGATGTGCTAAACAGCTGCCTTGCTGAGATCATTAACTGGATGGCCTCTAGCTGGTTGTGACTGAACCCGGATAAGATGGAGGTATTGGTGGTGGAGCCAAACAGAGTGCATGATAGGATGGCCTCTGTATCAGAGACTGGACTTGTTCTGGGATCTGTTCCATTGAAGGCCTCCTCTAGGGTGCAAAATCTTGGTGTCATTCTGGATAAGAGTTTGATGATGGAAGTGCAGATATCCACCATCTGCTCCTGTTTTTTCCATCTCAGAAATGTCACCAAGGATAAAGCCTCTTGTTCTGCCTCTGGACCTCCCCACTTTGATGCATGCCTTAGTTACATCAAGGCTTGACCACTGTAATGTGCTCTACCTCAGGGTCACGGGAGGATCTCTCTGCAGACTGCAGCTAGTGTGGAACACAGCTGCCCAGTTACTTACTGGGCAGCCAAAATTCTGCCACATTACACCGGTGCTGTTTGAGCTTCACTGGCTGCTGGTCAGGTGGAGGTTCTTCTTTAAGGTGGGTCTTCTCACCTATAAGGCCCTACACAGTCATGGCCCTGGTTATCTGTTAGTCCTTCTTGTACCTGCTGTCTCGGTTTGCCCCCTCTGTTCCTCCTGTGGAGGCCCCCTGGTGATTCCCAGGATGAGGTTGAAATCATCTGGTGACAGGGCCCCATCCTGTGTAATTCACAACCCCTTGGGGTTAAGGGGGCCCCTACTCTGAAGGTATTCAAGGCCTGCCTTAAGGCCCTCCTAGTCCCTCAGGCCTTTTTGGATTAAGCTATTAATTTATAGATCTGATTAGATTATAGCCTTTGGTAATCTGATGTTTAGTTTATTTATGGGTAATGTTTATATGAAGAGTTAGTATTTATATGTTTATATTTATTTCAGTGTTTTTATTGATTTGATTCTGAATATGTGTTTACTTATTTGTACGGTGCCCAGAGCCTCCAGGATTGGGCATCTTTTAAATAAATTTTGCCTTGCCTTGCCCTTGCCTAGTGTATGTAATAGCATGCATGAGAGTTTGTAGGGCATCCAGGTTTACATATTCTTCCCCTTGTAGTCTGATAAAGAGGCAACACCAAAGGGATAGCACTGTAGGCTAAAGCTTGGCAGATTGGGTGGCATAAAGAAAGCATAATTGTGCCCAATGTTGCTGCAGAGTGTAACATAAGCAGCATAAGGTAATAATCAGAAAAATAATCAAGAAAACTTGAATTACAACAAAACCTTTGAATGTAAGTTCCAACCAAGTGTTGGACGATGCAGTACTTAAATCATCATCAAAGAATAAGTCATTTACAGAATTGCCTGCTTTAGTAATATTATTACTAATATGAATAAAGTGTGTATCTTTTCTTTCTAATATGGATTTGAGATTCAGGGTGAGTGGGTTGATATGCACATTAAAAACTGGTAGATACTATTTTATAGCATTGACATAGTCAGGGTCATTGTCTATGTCATCAAGTTCTGGGGTAGGAACAGGGGTGATAACAGTATAGCCTATGATAGTACACTCATGTGGTACAAAACAGAAGTTGGGCATGTAAACACCACAGGTGAGAGTTCCATAGGAGAAGGAGTCGTAGTTGGTCACAACGCAGTATTGTTCATCACTCTTGTAGGTAACTCGAACTTGATGAAGGTGCCACTTCATGAGTTGTACAGGGCAGATAATGGTGACATTTGTCATCTGGCTGATGAGGCATTGCACTGTCTGTTGTTGTATGCATGTCGCATTTGGCATTAAAGGAGGAAATCCATTTTTAGGAACAGAAACATTTTCAAAGTGGTCATCATCAAAAGTATATGACCAGTCTATAGAGTTCGGTGAGTAACAGCACAGCAGCTCAGTTGCATCGAAGATGTCACATCAACACAAATAGTGGTAACCCCGTGTGGTACAGCAGTCAGTATGTGGGGCTACTCAGGCATCCTGTTGAGGATGAAACACCAGCAGAGGAGGTAGGTTGGTGCACTCTCCATAGATGCTGCCCTGAAGATAGTCCACAGAGAGGACTTTAGCCAGCTTGTCCAAAACTGAAGAATCCTTGCCAAAATTGGCAGGGACATGGTGAAGGTGATGTATAGTGTCCCTCATGGCACACTGGCCCATCGTGTAGCAAGGTCCTTGATTCGGCTGTGGTGTGACATAACCCAAGTTCCTAGCTGTGGCCAATAAAAAGGACACAGTCCTAGCCATGCACTTGGTAGTACATGTCAGGGTCCTACAATAAGGGCAATACCATTTAGCCATATGGTTATCATGAATCAAATTTCGAATCCGCCCTTACTCCAGATCTCGGAATAGATTGGTGATAATGTTTATGGCATAGCTACCATAAGCTGAACAAATGATTTCCCTGTCTATATGTTGCTTCTAGCTTCTTTATTATTATAGTATATTAATTCATTGATTTTGTTTTGGGCCTCATTAAACAAACATGCAATATCATGCATGTTATACACTGTGAATCTTTCCTCATCAGATAAACCAGTAATACCATGTAAAATAGCATGGACTGTATAACATTCTGAGCTAATTTACTATTAAAATATTTGATATGATACTGAATTTTTGCCAGATCGTCTCTGCTCCAAATTGACATACCAGAACCAAACATACCTGTAACAGTACCAGCTATGCCTGTTATGTCTGATGCACCCAAACTCTGCCTAAGGCATTTGGGGCACAACACTCCTCGGTGTTTGATAGTGTGTTGCCCAGCTACAGGTTCATGTGCACATGTTTGATATGTGGCAATAAGATCTATTAACATAGTGGTATGAAACTTACATACATTGGTGCTGGCACAATGGTCAAACTCGGCCATGTTCCAGTGTGTAAGGTTCAGAACCACAGGAACATGTATAAATTGAGCATTGTTAATTAGTGTCCCAGGAATGGAGGTTGCAGCCAGACCACTAGGTGGACCAGGCTCCATCAGTGAGCACTATAAAGGTTCATCTACTGAAGCTGGTATGATTGTGAGGAAAAGAGCAGCAGTTGCAACTGATTGGGTTAAACAGTTATGGTACATGATGGTGTTAGAATACTGGTTGCAAAAGTCTAGTCCCAGCATTGCCGTAAGGTTTTATGGGCCTGTATGACATTGGTTGACTTGGCGTATGCACGAAGTTCCACTGGGGCAAATGCGAGCATTGGACCAGTCTTGAAAAGTTCCTTTGGCAAGACAGGCCACTGGAAAGCCATTTGATTTGAACTGTAGAGTTGTCTAGAGAAACCACAATGGCATTAATATAAGCATATTTTCCTTCATGCACAGTTACATGGGTAGATGGGAGACGGATGGCCACTCCTCCATTGGGAGATTCAGAGAGGTGGGCCTCAGAATGCACAGGGTCTAGGTGATGAAGATGTATCTGGCAGTTTCTTGGGGTTGGTTCTAGAACACTCACTAAGGTGCTCAGCAGGAGGTAAAAGGCAAATAATGACATTCTGAAAGACAAAAACGAGAACAGGATAAAACACAGGCCTTGTGCCCCCCCCCCAATCTGGGTGAAAGAGTATTATTCACCTTTATATAACTTCAGTTGATTGACATGGTACCACTTGTCAAGGGGTTTCTTGTGGTCTGTTATCCACACCTGGTAAACAGCAAGGCTCAGTTTGTTCACAATGTTGTAGTGGCCAGCCCACTAGCTTGTCAAAGGGTGGGCTAGTGCGACAAATTTCAGTACCATGACTTGATCACCTACCTGTCACTTTACTTCTTTGATGTTTCTGTCAAAGTAGAGTTTGGACTGCTGTAGGGCCTTGCCCAAGTTTCAAGCAGAGATGGGTTTGGATTAGATTATCCTTCAGCTATTCGACATAAGTGTCAGCTGACAATCTGTTCATGGTTGGGGTGTTGAGATCTATCCACAAATGTTCTGGCAGTCTCATCTGACAGCCTGTTGTCACCTCAAAGGATGTGCACTGGGTTGCTGCAGCAGGAGTCGCTCTGATTACCATTAGGATTAAGGGCAACAGGGTATCCCAATTTTTAGCATTTTCATTTGCAAACTTACACAGTATCAACTTGATTTGTCTGTTGGCTCTTTCTACCAGTCTAGAAGACAGGATGGTAAGCTGCAGTATGTGGAACCTTTGTCTGACTCCCAGTAACTGCAAACATTCCCTCATCAGTTTCCCTGTGAAGCACGCCTCTTTATCAGAGTCCACCTTGAGGAGTAGACCCCATCTGGTAAATACCTGTTCTACCAGAATCTTGGCAGTGGCCTTTGCAGTATTAGCTTTGCATGGAAAGGCTTCTACCCACTTAGAAAGGAGATCTGTTATCACAAGTGTGTACTTATTGTGTTTGGGAGTCCTTGGTAAGGGCCCAATGAAGTCAATCTGGATGCCATTCCAGGAGCCTGACTGCCTATGCAGAAGCAGCCTGGCATTTTTATTTCCAGGAATGGGATTATTCTGCTCACAGGTGATACAGTTATTCAGATACCGATGGATGTCTGCCAACTGACCAGGCCACCAACTCATGGTTTTTATCTCTGCAGAGTCTTGTCTACACCTTGGTGACCACCTGTGGGTGCATCGTGGACCTGATGGATGAATTCTTATTGGAGCTTTTTGAGGATCACCCACAATTTCTCATCATCAGATTGGTATAAGACCAACTTCTGGTCTGTAGAGAGGAAAAGATTTGCAGAGTGTTTCTTGAAGGGGTTGTCTTGTGACATTTCCGTCTCTGTCTCTTTGGAGAGGTATTCATACTGTATACCTTTTATCTCAGGATCTGCCATTTGTACTGTGGCAAGATCCAATGGGACCATTCGGGTCCTTCTTTGTGCAGCCACTTGGTGAGCCTCAGTTTGAGACTGCATTATTCATACTTCCCCCTCAAGTGCCATCCTTGGCCAAGGTGTTCTCTTGATCATTGTGCTAATGGTATAGGTCAGTCTTTGAGTGGGCCTTGATTTAATGAATGCAGAGCTTGAAAATAAAGGTTTCAGCCAGGATATCAATGTACCTTAAAAGGTCCCTGTACTTAACAGGAGTTCCTTCTGAGGATGCATAATCATGGATCTTCCAAAAGGGAAGAAATTCTGTGAGTGAATAAGTAAGTAAGTAATACTTTATTTGTTGGGCTCCCAATCCCAGAGACTCTGGACACCTTACAGGTGACAATATACAGAATAGTAAAATATCAGATCAAAATAATAGTTCATAAATACATAAGTTAAAACAATCAGTACATTATTTAAAAACACACACTGGAAAAGCTAGGCTGAAAAGATGAGTCCTGAGGCCCTTCCTAAATGCCTCCACCATAGGGGCCTCCCTTACAGATCTTTGGAGCAAGTTCCAGAGGTCCAGGGTGGCCACCTCAAATGAATGATCACCTGAGGTTTTGAGACTGGTCCTCAGGACCACCAGGAGGCCCGTGGTGGAGGAATGAAGGGAGTGGGCTGGTATGACAGGGGTGAGGAGGTCTGACAGGTGGCCAGGGCCAGATCCATATAGGGCCTTGTAGGTGAGCAAGCCCACCTTGAAGAGAATCCTTCACCTGATTGGCAGCCAGTGCAGGTCGCGCAGGACTGAGGACACATGACAGGACCTTAACAGCCCCATCAGCAGCCTGGCTGCTACATTCTGCACTAGCTACAGCTAGCTGGCAGAGATTCTCCCCACTGACCCTGGGGCAAAGAGCATTACAGTAGTCAAGCCTAGATGTTACAAAGGCATGCATCAGTGATAGCAAGTCTTCAGGTGGAATTAGGAGTTTAATCTGGGTGATGTTTCTCAAGTGGTAAAAAGCACTTTTGATGACAGCTGACATCTGAGCTTCAAATGTCTGCTTGTCGTTGAGGGCAATGCCCAGATTTCTCATCCTAGAGGATGCTATCAATGGGGTTGACCCCAGGATCCAACCTGTTGTAGCCCTGGAAGTATTTCAATCTTGCCCGTGACCAGGTTCAATCACCAGCACCTCCGTCTTGTCTGGGTTCAATCTCAGCCAGCTAGAGTTCATCCAATCCTGGATCCTGGCAAGGCATTTATTCAGAACTTCAACAGCACCATGTGTCATTGGTACAAAAGACATGTACAGCTGAGTGTCATCTGTGTAGCAGTGAAAATCCAGATAGTACTTCCTAATAAGCCTGCCCAGGGGCATCATGTATACTGCAAACAGCATTGGTGATAGGATCGAAACCTGAGGCACTTCACAGGTCTGGGGCATCAGGGAGGAGGAGAAATTCCCCATCACTACCTTCTGCCTCCTGTCTGAGAGAAAGGACTCAAACCAGTTCATGATAATACCGGTGTGTCCACAACACTCTCTTAAGTGATCCAACAGCACAATTTGGTCCATGGTATCAAATGCAGATGATAGATCCAGGAGAATGAGAATTGATCATTCCCCTCAATCTCTTGTCCTGAGGAGATCATTATATATCCGGACTAGTGCTGTCTGTGTGCTGTGCCTCATCCTAAACCTGTATTGGAATGGCTCATAGGTGTCAAAGGTCTCCAGGTGTTCCTCGAACTGCAGAGCCACTATCTTCTCAACAACCTTTCCTAGGAATGGGAGGTTGAAGTTAGGTCTATAATTTGCCAGGATGTCCAGGTCAAGAGATTTTTTTTGCAAAAGGGGCTTCACCAATGCCTCCTTCAGGGCATCAGGGATGATCCCCTTCTGAAAGTGAACACCTGACTATCCTGGCAAACACTGGACCAATAGTCTCGATACAGCCCACTAGGAGATCTGTCGGCCAGGGTCCAGTTCACAACAAGTGGGCCACAACTTCAAAATCACCTTGGAGACCTCAACCACCTCCACTGGCCAAAACTCCACCCACTCCATGCAGGCCATACTCTGCAGGACTGATCTAGACCCACTGGTGAGATCCTATCTCAAATGGCAGATACCCTGTCAAAGAAGAACAGAGCAAACTCTTCACAAAGTGCTACTGAAAAAGCTCTTTTTAGCTGTACACAGACTGGATGAGGAAGCTTGTCCATAGTCCAAAAGAGCTGAGCTGGTCTGTTCTTCCCTGCGGCAATCTCCCTGGACAGGAATTCTACCTTCTTATGGTCAATTGCCCTTTGATAATCATTACAGTGATTTCTCAAAGCCAGTCTATCCTCCACTGACTGAGTCCTATGCCAGCAACACTCCAACCTCTGACCCATGGTTTTCATCACCCTGAGATCCCCATTGTACCATGAGGGTCTCAGGTGAGAAATTCTGGGTTGTATATGGACAGTTGCAATAGCATTGAGTGCCCCAGCAATGACCTTATTATAGGCTGCCACTGCTCCACCCAAGTCAGTCACGTAAACAGCACTAACACCAGAAAAATCAACTACTGCCATCAGTCCCTATGGGGTCAAAAGCCCTCAAAGGGCGATAGCTGATCATTTCAACAGGGGAGGGACTATCAGGGAGACCCCAAAAGAGAACTTCACTGTACAGTGATCGGAACAAACAACTCGATCAATCTTGAGGTCAGTGGCCTCAAGATCCACTGAGAATACTAGATCCAAGATGTGGCTGTGATAGTGAGTTGCAGAGGCAACTGCCTATGCCAGGCCCAGTGAAGTCATCAGCTGGAGGAGGTTAGAACCAAATTGCAAGGAGTTGGTGAGGGAGTTGCACACCCAGAACAAATCAAAGAAAACAATGGTATCCTCCTCTCTGCCATGGATGAGTTCCAATTCCCAGGCAATGGCTGTCAGTTCTGCATATTGTGCAGATTTTATGGTACATTATCTGGACACCTCAAGGGTGTCACCTGCTGTACAGAGGACAAGGACCCTGAATCCTGCCACTTGTTCTCCCCCTTGGTAAGAGGAGGAGCCATCTGTGAAAATAAGATGAAGTGCAGGATCTGCCAGGGCACGTTGAATGGTGGGTAGGAAGGGGCCTGGTT
Organism: Neoceratodus forsteri; assembly: GCA_016271365.2. Classification (NCBI taxonomy): domain Eukaryota; kingdom Metazoa; phylum Chordata; order Ceratodontiformes; family Ceratodontidae; genus Neoceratodus; species Neoceratodus forsteri. The sequence goes on from CM057458.1 coordinate 592,707,692, forward strand.
CTGGCAGGGTGGGTGACTCCAGGCCACATTCATGAGGATCTCCTTCATAGAGGAGTCTATGTGCCAAAATGGATGGCATTTTTGCAGGGTGCACAGTAATGTCTCTGTCTTGTGGGAGGAGGGACCAATGGGTAAATCTGGTGTGAGAGATGTTATCATCCTTAACTTGATCTGATAACATAAAGGTGGTGGGAGTGTGATTGATGTGCAGCACAATAGGGGAAAAGCCTATGATGTAGGTGAAATGTTTGGCAGCCCAGAAAGTGGTTAGGAGATTCCTCTCACACAGAGTATTTCTACTCCACTGGGGACAGCACTTGGGAAGCAAAGTCAATAGGTCTGAGAGTGCCATTCACCTTTTGTGCCAGTACTGGTGACATGACAGTGTCGGAGGTGGCAGTTTCTAAATGGCATGGCAGCTTTGGTTAGGATTGACCAAAGCTGGGGCTGAGACCAAAGCTTGTTTCAGGGAAGTGACAGCAGCTGTATATTCTGGTCTCCGTTCCCAGGGGACATCCTTTTTCAGTAGCTCATACAGAGGTGTGGCCTTCTGTGCAAAATCACAAATGAAGTTTCTGGAGTAATTTACCATTCCCAGGAAGTGCTTAATTTTGGAGACCCTGGTGGGTAAGGGTAGATCCTGGATACCTTGGACTTCATCCAAGGCTGGTCTTCTGCCTTCTATAATAATAATGCGCAGGCCATAAAAGAGACTTCTGGGAGAGAAAGATGTACCTTAGCAGGGTTGCGCTTGAGGCCTGCTTTCTGTAGGAGTGTTAGGAGCTCCTCTGGGAGCTGCAGATGTTTTTTAGGCCTGTTGTTGCCAAGAGAAGGTCATCTACATACTGCAGAAGGCAGTCAGGGGAGGAGAAGCCTTGAATATCATCCTTCATGTGGATGTGAAAAAGGGAAGGGCTGTTGTGAAAATCCTTGGGGAGGCAGTTCCATGTGTACTGATGTCCTTCAAAGGTGAAGGCAAACTTATATTGGCTCTCAGGGGCCAATGGTAATGACCAGGAACTACTGGAGATGTCTAGGGTTGCTAAACAATTTGTGTTACAATTTGAGGACCTTCAACACATCCGGGGAGGATGCCTCGGTGGGTGCACAACTTGGGGTGACCTGGTTGAGCTTCCTGTAGTCAATGGTTCACCTCCAATTATTGTTGGACTTCTTCACAAGCCAAATAGGGGAGTTGACTGTGAAGATGCAGGGCCTGATGACCCCTTGTTTTAGAAGAGATTCTATTGTTGCCCTCAGAGAGGGGATTGCCTCTACTGGAAATTTGTGTTGTTTTTGGTGTGGTGAATCTGTAACAGTAACTTGTATGAGGGTAGTTGTTCCACCACAGCCATGTTTGTTTTTAGCAAGGGCAACCCTGTGCTTTTCTAGAATAGGCCTCAACTGAGGAATGAGAGCATGGTGCTGGAACATGAGGATGACATCATATTCTGTGTCCTTGGCCTTCACAGCTGCTATGATGTATGGGTCAGAGATGAGGCGAAGATGGCCTAGGCTGGATACCTGGAGCAATAGCCTATTGGCTAGGTCCACCATGCACACATATCAAGAGAGAAAATCTATAACCAAGATGCTCTGATGATGATGTAAGACCATATGGTCAAAACGGTGTTTCACTTCTAAGGTACTGATGATGATGATGGGTATTGGTTTGGACCGGTAAGTTGTGATCATGGTTCCCTCACAGTTCTGGGCAGAAGTAGCCTTCCACATCAACCAGAGAGATTGCTGGAGAGCATCTTGATGCAGCACTGAGACAGCGGCACCTATGTCCAGAAGTAGTTCTAGCTGGTGGCCCCCAACCAGCGCTTCTACACATGGGACTCTGGAATCATCGGTAACCAAAGAAGTGAGAATTTGAACCAGGCCTGACACCATCAGTCCAATCCATTTAGTTCTTGTGAGGAGTTGTAGAATGTGGGGTCCACCTCCCATAGCATCTTTATGGCTTCAGTGTATGGGGACATTGACTGCCTGCTCCCTCCAGAGTCATCCTCCAAAGGGGAGCGGAAGGAATGGCCACCACAACTTTTGTGGAGGATTGTGACATAAGCGACTGGACTTGCATTCCTGAAGTCACTCGACTTCTTTCACCAGTTCCTTATACAAGGGCCTGGATCACTGTTCCCATCTGTTATTGCCCTTCCCATTCTGCTGGTTTGACTTTGGTCAGTACTTTTGTTTGTTGTTCTAGCATTCTCAGTTTTGTTATGAGGATTTCACTTTTTGGGGGCTCTTTCGATGTGCCTTCCACCATGTATTGAGTGGAGGAATCTGTGCCACTTTGCACTGCTGCTACTTTTGGCTTAGAGCCTGAACCAGGGTCTCTCGCATGGACCTGGTACACATGCTTCACCCACTCCATGATGTCATGTAGGCAGTCCTGTTTAGAGAATAGAGTCTTCGACCTTTTCACAGATAGATGGCTTGAGGTTTTTTTAAACACAGGCATTTTATACTCAATCGAGTTTTTGTCCAGCTACTCATCAGCCAAGTCTTTGCCTGCACTGTATGCAAGCCACTAGCAGCTCTCATATTGGGCTGGGGTTTCTTTAACTCATTGATTCACCTGGGTCACTAACATGATGCTGACCACTTTGGGGTTGTGCGCCACCAAGAGGTGAGCTGTGACTGTACCAAAGGGGGCTGTAACATTTTTTCATATGCCTTCCGGTAGCTTGTCCCACAACTTGGTATCCATGGTTTGCTTTAAAATCTGTACTTTGTGCTCAGCTGCGAGGCTGAGCATTTGGCAGTGACTCTGCACTTTTTCTAAATGGCAACTAAGATTGTCACCAGGGGCCATATGGCTAATTTTGTCCGCAATGTTCTGCCTGGCTTGCGTGAACTGCAGGGTGTTCAGGCTTGCTCCCTGTCTGGTGATGGTTTTAGTGACCGCCTTGGCTGTGGCATTAGCCACATCCTGAAGGAGAGTCTGTTTCTCCTCCTCCTTCTTCAATGTATCACTGACTGCTTGTTTCAGCACTTTTGCCTGAGAGTTGGAGATCCCAGCTTTTTAGATCACCTTCTGAATCAGGGTTTCCACCTCTTCCTTATCCTTTTTATTCAAGGTGGCTACCAGTGGGTGAGGCCTCCACCCTCCGGAATCTCAAGGTCAGCCATCTTCAATGCCTTCACCATCACTGTCATCATCTTCAGATGATGACAATGCAATGGTTGGGGCAAATGGCATAGCTTTCACATGACCCCTCAGCACTGCCAACTGCTGATGTAACTTTGTCATCTTAATTCTACACATTGAATAATCCACTCTGCCTTGAAACTGTCCCTTACTGACATGATCCTGTAAAACTCTGTATGCAGCGCTCATTTTGTGATTTTTCCTAAGCTCCTTTTCCAGTGCATTCTGACATCTCTTAAATGCCTCCTCCAGCTCCTCGTACGTGCTTCTCAACAAATCATTCATACTCATAAGCAAGCCATTCAACTGTAACACATGCTTCCTAGCCTGCTGCAACCTTTCATCAAAAGTTAGAAGATTGCGGCATTATCCCTGTCTATGTACCTGCATCATGTAAAGACTCACTTGATGTTTCTGTGAATAAGATCTTTAAAGATCTACTAAGGAACTGGTTCACTGAGTGGTATGTTGATTTAGTGTCCAATAAAATTGCCTCTGCCAGCATGGAGCTTAACATTGATCTTAAACAGCTCACTTTGAAACAACATCATGCACTATGGTTGGAGATAAGCTTTAACATTCTGCAAGCAAGGCATGATGACATTGTCCACAGATTCTGAAAGATTGGGATACAACAGGCTCACAGCACTTGTTTGAACAATGTAAGCTTCACTTCAGTTTTTTAACTAAGTGTATTCATTGTCACTGTTGAGCAATGTTCATTGTTTTTCTAAGTTTCAGAGTGAGCTGAAACAGCTGGGTGCAGTACTGACAGTTTAAATTAAAAGCACACAGTATCTGGTAATGCAAGCCCCACCTTTGACAGTATCTGCAGAAACTGAGTCTAATTCATTTATTCGATACAGTGAATCCTTTACAAAATCTTTCTTTTTTCTTTCAGAGCGCGCTGGGCATAACCAAATGGACTGATATCCGAATGCTTTTATTCTTTTTGTTTTTCACTTTGTTCTGTTTTAAATAAAGGTTGCACTTTTGTAACCCATTAGGTTTGAAATCAATTTGTGCCACACCTTACAAATACAGCTTAACAGCTTAGCAGCTTAGCAACTGTGTTAATAAGGAGGCAATATAGTGCAGTGGTGTAAGGTTCTGAGCTGCAAAGCTAGAGACCTGGGTTTGAATCCCACAGCCCCCACTTGCATACTGTGTGGCCCTGAGCAATTCACTTAACTTCCTTGTGCTCCCAGGTCACACCTGTAAATAAGCTTCAGCTTAGTGTGTCTCTCCTGTTTAAAAAAAAATAAAATACCAGTACATGATTGCCTACCTTAATCACCAGCTGCCAGCTGCTAGCTACATAATAAAGTAATGTAGAGCATTAGCATTTCCGTCTGACACCCACCTCGGATTTTCTCCTGCATCTCCTCATATCTTCGATTCTCATTTACCTTTCAGACAACTGCCAACTACCTAGTGTACAGCTGCCTAGAGTGCAGAGAGAAATCCAGTGCAGAGAGAAATTCAGGTAATGTTCCCTGGCAAACCTTATAATCTTCTGACTGCCGGCTGTCAAACAATGTAATGCACATGTCAGATAAATATTGCATTCTGTTTATTTTTGCTAAGATTTCTTGATATGCAAATGTGGCAAAAATAAATGGAAAGAGACAATTTGTAAAAATTGCCAAGTTATGCACATACATTGATATGTTATTACACTTGCTCATAACTTTGGTAATTTTAAATATTTCGACCCCAAATTTTCAACATAGCCATTCTTTTACACCACCTCATGAATGTGACAGATGTCATTTTTCAAATCCTGGCCAAAATGTGTTTTTGTACCTATGGGGCAGAATAATGTTTTGATGCCTCAGAATGATGTTTCAGTGGGGATTTGAAAATTGTCACTACTGGGTTCATGAGGTGGGGTAATAACAAGGCTATGCTGACAATTTGGTTGCTGTTTTAGCAGAAATGTAAGCTGCTTCCACAGCAACATACATGCCCTGTGCTCCCACAGGCAAATGAGGATACAATTATACTATCTCAAACAGTAAGGCAATTCTTTGCAAAAATCTTCATTAATGCACCAGTCAGGATAACATAATGCCACAAAACTAGAAAAATGTGGCATTGGGGGTTTCCAACCCTCATGCCCCACCCCATCCCCCAAGCAGCAAAAGGAAAAACATTAGGGTTTTGGGTCTCTGGAGTCTTGGTGAATCAGTGGTGGTGTCTTCTTTGGGGGTTGTCAACCCTAATGCTCCCCTCCCCCAGCCCCTAGCCTCCAATCTGAAGCACAAGGTACAGCTCTAATCCACTGCTTCATAATGATACACTCTAAACGGCAGAGAATTATATCTCACCACAGTTTGACAACAAAGTTTGTTGTGCCTTTCTTCATGTAGGGCCCTGTTGGCCCTGCATGAAGAAAGGAGATCACGTGTGAAGTTGTTTGCTTATGGAATGGGTTAGGCATTAGGCTGCCAACTCCCAAGGAAGACCCTACCACTGATTCACCAAGACTCTGGAGATCCAAAACGCTAATGTTTTTTTCTTTTGCTTCTTGGGGGGTGGGGGTGAGGCATTCAGGGTTGGAAACCCTAACACCACATTTCCCTTCTTTTGTGGCATTAAGTTACTCTAAACATTTCAAAATTACCCTAACTGGTGTATTAACGCAGTTTTTTGCAGAAAAAAAACACACACACACACACACACACACACACACACACACACACACACACACACAGATATGCCAGTATAGTTAGGGTTGCCCGGCCACTTCCTATGTTAAACCCAAAAGTTAGCATTTTAAAAACTTTGCAACTGTACGACTAATGTACCCATACTTTTTCATATGCCATCTGGTACTATAGATCTGTGGATCTTGCAAGTTTAGTTCCAGTCAGTGATGCAGTTGCAGAGCTGCAGAGTGCCAAAAACTGTGTAATTTACCATTTAGGTGCAAATCCTTTGCTCATCTGCATCTCCAAATGGGCTTAGGGGTCGGGTCTGAAATCGTTAGGGTATATGGGGTCTGGGCTGCAGATGTGCCTTTTGAAGGTTTGGTGAAACAATATTAATCCATTCAAATGTTATAAAGGATAAAAATTTCCCATTATAGCATATGAGAAAAAATATATGTGCTGTGCAAAAGCAGTTTTGCTTTTGCGAAAGCACTTTTTGCTGCCTCAAGTGGAAAAGTTAGTGCTGTGCTGCCTCCATCTTTTCAGTTATTGACAGGGAAAGAAACATTGTAATTCAAAAAATACTGCTCCTTGGTAAACACCAGCAGTTGTGTTTACCTAATTGGGGTCCGAGGGACATGATTCTGGCCTTAGTTTTCTAAAATTGCAACCAGAAATTTTTTTTTATCAAGCCCTTAGTAGCCTCACAAATTTGCAGCACTATACTTGCTAAACTGCTGCAAATTTGTGGCAGTTTTTGCACAAGTAACAGCATTGTTGTGTGAAAACTGCCACAAATTTGTGGCACTACTTTAATTAAAAAAAAAAAAATCGGCCCTGTAAATGTCCCAAATCTTTCTTGGACATTTTTTTCCAAAAATAAGCCCAGAATTCTACTATTTGACCTCTGTTTAGGTAAACACCTGTTGGTGTTATTGTTTTCCAAAAATAAGCCCAGAATCATACTCATCGCTCTCTGTTTAGGTAAACACCTATTGGTGTTTACCTAGTAAAAGGATATTTTATCCTTTTATTGCCTCCAAGGAGGCCGAGGCATGCTTTATAGATAAAAAAGTTTCTGCCAACATCGGGGTGCCCAATCCTCTTGTCAGCAGTAGAAATTCCCCCACCAGTGTAGGACACTGGGGAGCCCACTCCCAGTGTCCCAAAATATTAATTTTTAAAAAAATGCCTCTGCCAACATTGGGGTGCCCAATCCCCATGTCAGTGGTACACATCTACCCCCACCCCCACCACAGTGGGACACTGGGGAGCCCACTCCCAGTGTCCTGAAATATATATGTTTTTAAAAATGTCTCTGCCGACATCGAAGTGCCCAAACCCTGCATCTGCACTACAACCTACAACACCCCTGACAATGTGAGACACTGGGTAGCCCACTTCCAGTGTCCCCAGTTTACTCCCAGTACTGTGAGACACTGGGGAGCCCACCCACTGTGTTCCATTGCTTTCAGTACCTGCGGGAAAGAATACAGTACCCCAACATCTTTTTTTATCCTGAAAAAAAAGAAGACTGTTACTTGTCATCTATTCGTCATCCTCCTCCCCATCCTGAGCCTCCACTGAGCAACCCACTACCCCACACCCCCCCTGGCCCTATACGTACCACTGAAAATCATCTTCTGTCATCTTGTGTGGACCGGGACATGTCTGTACTCTTCAAAGCCGAACCATGAACTGAAGAATTAAGGTAAGTGCCATATAACAGCTGTCAGTGGTGTTTTTAACTACTGTTGATATCTCAGCCATTTTTAGGTATTTTTACATACCAAATTTTCAACATGGGCTTCTTGGGACCCTAACTCATGAACAAAGTCACTGTTGTTTCATTAATCAGACCCCTAAAGTGATTTTGTGGTCACTGCATGAAATCACCTTTCAGGACCATGTAATGAAATGAAAGTGCCAGTGTTCATGAGGTGGGTCCCAAAAAGCACATGTTGAAAATCCGGTGCAAAAATACCCAGAAATGCCTGAGTTACACACTGTCATTTAAACTTTCCTACGCATGCATGTAACTTTGGCAGTTTTCAATATTTTGATGCCAAATTTACAACATAGCCATTTTTTCACGCCACCTCACGAACAGTAGAGCTGTCATTTTTCACAGCCTGACTGAAATGTGTTTTTGCACCTGTGGTGCAGAATGGAATTGCAGTTGTGCATAATTATGTTTTGCCTTGCATTTCACAATTTCTCTGTACTGGGGGACATGAGGTGGGGTAATAAGATGGCTATGCTGACAATTTGGTCACTGTTGTTTGACACATGGACACGCAGGGCCCAGAGGGCCCTGTGCTTCCACACACCTACATACATGTGCACATCTCTTCAGACCCTGCACTCCCACAGTAAAATAAGGATACTATTACACTATCTCAAAAGTAAGGAAATTCATTGCAAAAAACTCCACCTCCCCCGCACCCTCCACACACCAACAGGTATGGGGTGTGCCTTGTAGTTGTCAGGCCTAACTTTCAACCCATTCTCCTATACTGTACCATATGAGGTTCCTGATGCATGAAATGGGGCGAGAGTTAGGCCTGACAACCCCAAGACACACCCCAAAACCTGTTGGTGTATAGAGGGTGGGGAGGGTGAGGTGGTAGGGTTTGGGAACCATAACACCAAATTTCCATACTTTTGTCACTGTAATAGGATACCCTAACTGATGCATTAATGGAGTTTTTTGCAATGAAAAAATAAATAAATAAATAAGAAAGTATATATATATATATATATATATTTTTATATATACATATAAAATAGTGGTGCAGTAGAATTTGGGGTGAAAATTATTTGAGATGATACAGTTATGACTATTTGTTGCAATTTCAGTATGCCTGCTCATAACTTAATGTGTGGAAGCACAGGGGCCCAAGAACCCTGTGTTTCCACAGCTAGATACATATGTGCATCTGTGGAGGGATGGGAGTGCAGGGTCCAAAGGACCCTGCACTCTCACCATCACATATGGACACTGTTGTATTGTCTGGATGGAGGGATGGGAGCACAGGGTCCAAAGTGACATATTGATTCTGTTGTACTATGTTGTACTGTCTGGATGGAGGGATGGGACCCACCATGACATATGGATACTGTTGTACTATCTCGATGGAGGGATAGGAGTGCAGGGTTGAAAGGACCCTATGCTCCCACTGTGACATATGGGCAGTGTTGTATTATCTCAATGGAGGGTTCGAACCCTGCGCTCTCACCATGACATATGGACAGTGCTGTACTATCTCAATGGAGGGTTCAGACCCTGCGCCCTCACCGTGACATAAAGATACTGTTGTATTATGTTGTACTATCTGGATGGAGGGATGGGACCCTGTGTTCCCATCATGACATTTGGACACTGTTGTACTATCTGGATGGAGGGATGGAATGCAGGTTCTGAAGGACCGTTTGCTCCAACAGTAAAATGAGGATACAATTATACTATCTGAAAAAGAAGGGAAATTCTTTGCAAAAAACTTCATAATGCATCAGTTAGGGTGAATACTGTATTTAGGATTGAGTAGGGTGTTGAATGTTAAACCCCAAATTTTGCACCTTAACAGCTTTGCCCCTGTTCAATTGAATTGCACAAACATTTGCATGTGTCATCCTGTGGGGTATATATTTTGACATGCCAACTTTCATTCTGATTGGATGTGCAGATTCTGGGATCTGGATAGTGTGGAAAAGAGAATTTTCATTTTTTTCTCCTGTTTTCTTTGTCTTCCTCTAGCACCCAGATGATTTGGAAATTTGGTTTGAAAGTATCAGGACTGAAAGGGCTTGGCCCACTGATGTACCTTTTGCTAGTTTGGTGAACAAATAATAATCTGTTCAAAAGTTATACATTTTTCAAATTTCAGTTCTGAGCATGCTAAGTAGGCACTTTTAAGTTAGCTGCAGAGAGTGAAACAAGAATTGGGTCATATGAAAAAAGATATTTTTTTCATATTGGCGAATCCCCTTTTGTGTGAAAAAATATTTGTTCCCATGCTGCCATCTTGTTTTCATGATGTTTTTTTCCTAAATAAATTTCCCAAACCCACAAAGATGACATGGTGCAGTGAGACCAATATATCCTGCACATAAGGACACCATTTGGTGGATTCTGCACTTAGTTTGAGTAAAAATAACCCCTGAGTTTTTTCCAGCCTTTTTCATGGCTCACTTCCACTTTTTCCATATGGACAAATGAAAAAAGAATTCTGCCATATGGAAAAGAATCCTGAGTCATAACTTTCTGATTTTCTCTGGTGTCTAGTGGTGACCCCACTCTCTGATTGCCCTCCCCATATCTTCCAATGTTTCCCTGGTATCTAGTGGCACCCCAACCCCTCTGATTGCTGTTCCTGTACTCAGTAATGTTTCATTGGTGTCAAGTGGCATCCCCACCCTCTGATTGCCATCCCAGTAGTCTGTAATGTTTCTCTGGTATCTAGTGGCACCCCTCCACCCCTCCAATCACCATCCCCATAATTTTTAATAGTCCCCTGGGGTCTAGTGGCACTCCACGCTCTCTGATGACCATCCTCATATTTTTTACTGTTTCCCTGGTATCTAGTGGCACCCCCACCCGTCTGATCACCATCCTCATATATTTGAATCTTTCCCTGGTGTCTAGTGGCATCTCACACCTCTAATTGCCATCCCCCTTGAGATTTGTCTTTTCCCTGGTGTCCAATGGTAACCCCCACCCTCTGGTTGCCCTACTCCCTGGAATAAAGAAAACGGTCCATTGATATCTTTTGTTTTGTTTTTTTTAAACTTGCAAAACAAGAAACAGGTCCCTCACCAATCCAACTCCCCCATCCTGAACTCCCAGTCAGCAGCCACCACTCTGCACCCCTCCCACATCTGCCACACTCACTCACTCACCTGAGCAGGTCCCAGAGTGAAGATCCACTCACCAATCAAAGACATGTCTTGGTGCTGGAAATGCCGACTGCTATGTGAGAAAATAAGGTAAGTGCGATTCAATGTATTTTAATGGAGTTTTCAAATTTGGTGCATATCTTTGCCATTTTTACGTATTTTTATACCAAATTTTCAACATGGCCTTTTTAAGATCCCACTTCATTAACAATGTTGGTGGAATTATGCAAATGCATCCCAAAAGGCAATTTCGCAGTCAGTTTGTGAAATCACCTTTCAGTTGGGATTTGAAAATTTTAGCCACCCTTGTTCATGAGGTGGGGTCATAAGCAGAGTATGTTGAAAATTTGGGGTAAAATGGCAACATAATGTGCATACATTGAAATGTTGCTATGCTTGCTCATAACTTTGGGAATTTTAAATATTCTGACACCAAATTTTCAACCTAACCATAATTTTACAACAGCTCATGAATGTGACAGCTGTCGTTTATCAAACCCTGACCAAACTGTGTTTTCCCACCTGTGGCGCAGAATCATGTTTTGGAGGGGATTTCAAAATTTTCATTAATGGGTTCATGAGATGCAATAATAAGAAAGCAATGCTGACAATTTTGTTCCTGTTTTAATGTATGCATCTAAGGAAGGATGGGAGTGCAGGGCCCAGAGGGACCTGCACGTACACAGACAAATGAGGATACAATTATACTATCTCAAAAAGTAAGGACATTCTTTGCAAAAACTCCATTAATGTACCATTTAGGGTTAAGACTACAGTGACAAAAGTAGGGAAATGTGAGTGTAGGGTTTCTGACCCTAAACCTCCATCCACACCTGAAGCAAATCAGGGGTGGAGTCTTCCTTGGGGTTGACAACCAGGTGTGGCTAAAGGGTTTAAGTTTGGAAACTTCTAGCCATAAAATTACCAGAAAACCTAAACTTGCAACTAGATTTCATGTCTTTATTTATTTTGTCACCCCAGTCTCTCTCACTGCCTCTCCACTTTCACTGCTTTGTTCCATGGCCACTTTCCCCATCTTGTTTCATTCCTTCAAATGCTCTAATACCACTGCACTTTCCATGTTTCTCTTCCTGTTCCCCTCACAGAAGCAACATGTAAAATCAAATGAGTGAGCACATTTAAAATAAAAATGAAAATCAAACTGCAGCTCCAGATACCAGCTCTGTGACAATCCAGACACAGACATGTTGTACAGAAGTGGCCTCACTCATTAAACAGGACCACCATTTTTCAAAACTCGCTCTGTCCACCAATCAGCGAGGATGGTGTGATGTCCAGTGGCAACCAAACACAGCAACCAGGCAGATAGAAAATGTGGAAAGGAACTCTTTAAAAAAAATTGAAAAACTTGAAAAAAAATAGACACACTATAAAATAAATATCCTATCACACCAGATACACTCCTGTTGCATAAAACTCCCTGCCAGCACCTACTAGGTGTGCCAACACCCACTTTATTTTTAAGAGATTCCCATGGGCTCAAGTAAAATCTGCCTCAGTCTGCAACTGTCCCTAAAATAATGGGGCTTGGAGTACTATATTCTTGTATTAATTCCTGGCCTCTGTCTAGTATTAAGAGTGGTGCATAAAAACTTTGGTAACACCCTGATACTCTAGCACTTACAGCCTATTAATTTCACTGTACCTTGTTGTGCTCTAACGATTATGTTTTTCACTTATTGTCAAAAGCTTTCTTACTGTACTGCAGCGTCAACCATGTGATCGTGCCTTCAAATTACTGTCTGTATATCCTTTCTTTGTTATATTGTTCTGTATATTTTTTTCTTTGTAACCTCCCAGGTCACACCTAGGAATAGGCATTTTTTGTCTAGTGTGCTTACCTGGTCAACAAATGCTAAATAAAATGATATATGGGGGAGGGTGGGATCTGTGTGACGAAGAATTTATCTTGTGTAGTTGTCACTGCCCTCTTGTAGCCATCACTCATGGCTCTGCCACTCATGAGGTTACTTGAGGTCAATGGCAACTACACAGGATAAATACTTTATCACACAGTTGCACCCCGCACCCCTGCATATCCCTTATATATGTATATATTTGCAAAAAACTCTGTTAATGAAACATTTAGGGTTAAGGCTAAATTGAAAAATGTGGGGAAATGTGGCTAATGGGTTTTCATTCCTAAAATCCCACCCCACCCCTGAAGCAAATCAGAGGTGCAGTCTTTCTTGGTGTTATCAATCCTAACGCTCACCACATTAGGTGTGTATGTTTGTGAAGTGTATAGAATGGGGTGAGCTTTAGGGTTGACAATGCCAAGAAAGCCTACACCCCTGATTTGCTTTAGGGATGGGGTGGGGTTTTAGGTCTGGAAACCTTAAAGCCACATTTCTCTACTTTTGTCACTTTAGCCACAACCCTAAATGTTTCATTAATGGAGTTTTTTTTTTTTTGCAAAAAATTTCCTTATTTTTTGAGATAGTATAATCATTTCCTTATTTGTCTGTGGAAGTACAGGACCTTCAGGGCCCTGCACTCCTATCCCTCCATAGATATGTATGTTACTGGGGCCCTGTGCTTCCATTTCTAGCTTAACAGCAACCAAATTGTTAGCATAGCCTTTTTATCTCCCCACCTCATGAACACCGATACTGAAACTTTTCAAATCCTTGCCAAAATATCATTCCATGACCCCATAACATCATTCCACACCACAGGTGCGAAAGCATGTTTTGATGAAGATTTTAAAAATGACAGCTGTCGCATTCATAAGTTGGTGTAAAAAAATGGCTATGTTGAAAATTTGGGATGAAAATATTGAAAACTGTGAACGTTACAAGCGAGTATAGCTTAAAGCAGCAGTGCAATGAAAATGGGTTCAAATTTGACCTCACTTTTTTTCTTCTTAATCAATGCCAGATGTCATCCAGTTTATTTTAGTGGTAACATTTTCGGTTTTCATTATCATTTAAGAATTTTATGAAAGTTTTAAATAATTATTTATCAAGAAAAAAAGATGGCCACCTAATTTTTTACATAGAAATAATACTAAGGACCAGAGGAAGGTAAGTGTCCAGACACAAATTAAAATGTACAGTACACAGCACAGGAAGCATCCAGAAAACCAAAATCAACAGTTCTGCTAATATTTTTCATAACCATAGCAGAAAATTAGCTTTTTGGAATAACTTTTTTCATTGCACTGCTGCTTTAATTTCAATGGGTGCACATACCATCACCATTTTAACATATTTTGACCCCAGATTTTGAACATACTGTTCTTATGACCCCACCTCATGAACAATGGTGGTGAAAATGTTCAAATCCCACCTGAAAGGTGATTTCACCAAGAGACCTCAAAATTGACATTCAGGCCAGATTTCTGCAAATCCACTGACATTGTTCATGAGGTGGTGTCCCAAAACAGGCCATGTTAAAAATTGTGGGTCAAAATATGCAAAAATGACAAAGTTATGCACCAAAGTTGGAAATCCCATTTAAATACATTAATACCAAAACTAAGTTAAAAAATCTTTTTTGTGAGAAGGAATCCTTTTTTGTTTGAACCAAAAAAAGACTGACAAAAAAAAAGGAAATTAGTGACACACGAAAAAGGATTTCAAATGCAAAGAGGAACCCACATTCCAGAGTCATTTTTCCACTAAATAACTGCAGAATCTACCTAATGGAGTCCCAATGAGCAAGATACATGTGTTGGAGTCTCTGCAGAATAAAATTATTGTGGGCTTTCAATTTTTTTTATTGAAAAAATGGAAAACAAGATGGCAGCCACATGAAAAAAGGATGTTTTCCTCATGAAAAAGATCCAGAAGCAAATGATTTGATACCTTTTAATGGACCAACATAGATGTAACAACAAGAACAAAGTGCTCTAGCTTTCGGACCAACCAGTCCTTCTTCAGAAGCTAATGGCAATTGTTTAGAAAATACAATACTTATAACAGCTAGATCATGCAGAAAAAAACATAAAAAATCCCCATTGGTTCAAAATACTCATTTAAAAAAATACAGAAGATGATGTCAGAGAAGTTTAACAGTACCATACTGCCTTTAGCCAGGAAGGTTCCCGGGTCAAAGGTGCTTGATGGAACACACATACAAAGAATCCTACTGCATATAAATTTAATTGACATAAGATAACACTGCTGAAGCAGATGACTCTTAAATCAAGCTATGAGTGTCACAGTTTGTATAAGGATGTGATTACTGAAAGGCAACCCCCACCCAGATTAAAGACAAACTAAGATTGTCTTAGGGCTCCAATAAGTTTCAATGCCTGCATTATGGACAAGAATTTACCAGTAAAGTTGTCTTAAAAACATCAGTGCACACTGTATGATGTGTAAAACCTAGCTGGACCTGTCACCCAGCTGTACTCTCAAGCTGGATATAAGGCCCAAGAAATTTCAAAAACCTCTAGTGTAGTGACAGGACTTTATAAATGATAATTTAAATATAAATTGACAATATTAGTGTCAAACAAAAAACTGTAGTCGAGGAACCTCAAGGAATTAAGACCATGTAGCCTGATATGTACTGATGTCAATATATACTGAGAATGTAACAACTTGATGTACCACAAGTGTATAAGGAATCTGAAAAAGAGATAAAAATGTAATTTCTCTCCTCCTCTTCATACAAACAATACATCCTACCCCACCCCACATCACCATAATGTTGGGGGGGGGATACCTAGCTTCAAGGAGATGTTTTCTCTCTCTCTCTCTCTCTCTCCCCTTTCTCTCTCACTCACCCTCCCCTCTCTCTCACAGACACACACACACACACACACACTTTCTCCTAGTGGTGAACCTTTATTCACATCAGTCACTGCAATTGTTCCCCAAAGGAATTAAACTTGTCATGAAATCCTAAGTAAAAGGGCTTATGTCTCCTAATACCTAAAGAGCAAAAATGTCACACTATTTAACTGTACTACTATCTGCATAGTAACATATCCAAGGATTCAGGATAGAACTACCATGAAATAAACCTGCCACCCTCCCTAGGATAAGATAACTAGAAGTAAATATAAAGTATGTGAGTAAGACCAGAGGTCTAACATACCTACATATCCACAAATGACTACAATATTAGCCTAATGTAAAAAGATCCATCCAGGACCCCCATGCAAATGAGATCACGCACCCCAATATGTACAGAGTTAAAAAAAATCTAGCTGTTATAATCTAGCTATAATCTATGATCTAGCTGTTACAAGTATTGTATTTTCTAAACAACTGCCATTAGCTTCTGAAGAAGGACTGGTTGGTCCGAAAGCTAGAGCACTTTGTTCTTGTTGTTACATCTATGTTGGTCCATTAAAAGGTATTAAATCATTTGCTTCTGGATCTATTCTTGCAAGGACCAATATGGCAACTACTAAATCTAGATTTCTTCATGAAAAACGAATGACCCAAACAAAAAATGATCCTTTTTTGTTTGGACCAAATTCTTTTTTTGTTCCAGACCTCTATCAAAAAGCCTGTACCAAGCATGCTCAAAACCAGAAATGGTAAAATTGAAAAAGTTTGGAATGGATTCATATTTTTTCACCAAGCCAATGAAATGCACCAATCTAGGGCTATCCCCTTATACACAGAAAATCTCAGACCAAAATTCCAAACCATCTGGGCTGAAGGTGCGGACAGAAAAACAGTAAAAAACAGCAATTGTTTGACATTTTTTCACTATCTGGATCTCACAATCCAGACATCCTACTGGAACACAACTTGCCAGGTCAAGAGATATACCCCCAAAAGACCACACACTCAAAATTTTGTGCAAATCCATTGAACGGTTGTGAAGATATTAAAGTGCAAAAACTGAGGTTTAACATCGAAACCCCTGCTCAACCCTAAATATAGTGGAGCTACCACTCCACTATAATGGATATATATATTACAGTGGTCAGGTAGCAGCATGACAGTTAGGCTTGAGTGGGCTGTTTAACATAAAATCCCTAATTTTGCACTTTAATGGCTTCACTTCCATTCAACAGATTTGCACAGAATTTGCATGTGCAGTCAGGGGAGCAAAGTCTCTTGACGTGCCAAGTTTCATTCCTGTCGGATATGTGCATTCTAAGATTCTTATAGAGCATTTTTAGGAAAAATCAGGGTTTTTGACTTTTTTTTGTCATTGCCTTGCATCCACATGGTTTGGAATTTTTATCTAAAATTTTCAGGGTAGAAAGGGCTTGCCCCAGAATGATGCCTTTCATTGGTTTGGTGAACAATTATTAATCCATTCCCAAGCTATAAGGATTCAGAATTTCAGTTTTGAGCTTGCTCAGTAAGGTCTTTTGGATAGATGGTCGATATCCTACTGAGCATGCTTTGGAACTGAAATTTCAAATCCTTATAACTTGGGAATGGATTAATATTTTTTCCCCAAACCAATGAAAGATGCCATTATGGGCAAGCCCGTTCTGCCCTGAAAATATCAGGCCAATATTCCAAACCATCTGGAACCGTATTATTGGGGCACTATAGTGCCGCTATAGCTATTGTTGAGTAGCCTGTTTAATTTTAAACCTCAAATGTTGCACATTAATATCTTTGGCTCTCTGTGATGGAATAAGCTGAAATTTTGTATATGTTGTCTAGCAGGCAAAGTCTTGCTGTGTGGAAATTTTTGTGATGGCAGCTTGTGTGGTTTCTGAGCATGTCATTTTAAGAAATAAACACATTTTTTTCGGATACTTAACGTTTTTTTTTTGCTCTCACATACAGCCTACATGGAAAGGAATTGTTACCCCAAACTTGCAGAGGACATGTGTCATGTCCCAAGGTGTAGCGTGTCAATATGGGGAAGAAAAATTGGTGACTACAATTATGGTAATGATGAATTGATGACTGTAAATACAACGACCAGAATGTATGGTGAATAGAGTTACTTTTGCTTTCCCTCCTCCCCAAGGTGCTATGACCTCAGAGTTGGATATATAAGTAAAGAGGGTACAGGGGGCAAAGCTCCACACAATGAGGGGGTGTGCAGAAAGCAAGGGTCGCCATAACTCCATTCGCTGTACAGTCCAGTCGCCATATTTACAGTCAATGATTTTGCCATCACAGTAATTGTAGTCACTGATATTTTTTGCCGTATTGACATGGAGCTGTCCCAAGGTAGTGCCTTTGACAGGTCTGGTGAAAAAATATCAAAGGGTTTCAGAGTTATAAGGCCTTAAATTTTAGTATTTTCTGACTTGCACATGCGCAGTAGGGGTTTTGAGATAATGTTCTGTGGCAAAAGTAAAATTGTGATGTCACAAATGCCCAGTTTGCTTTTGGGCCACTTGTTTGGCATCACATGTGCTGTTCCAACTGCCATCTTGTTTACCTGTTCCATGAACCAACAAACATGAAAAAAAAATGATGTCATTTTATAAACAAAATATCAGAACCTAGCTAAACGGGACCTGTTTAGCTAGATTGTGATGTTTATTTTTAAATATTGTGCACACATATATGTTTACTGGGCACCCACAATCCTGGGTGCCCAGCTTAGCAATAGGAGCACATCCCCACATTCTCTGTATGAGAACAGCAGGATTTTCTTGACTTCTGCAGCCACAACTGGAACTTGTGCTGCCAGCTGCAGATTCAGGTGTGAGCCACCCTTTTCCCTCATCTTCAGTGGTACCCCCCACCAACCGATCACTGTTTCTGGTGTCTAGTGGCACCCTCCACCCTCCAACTACCATCCCTCCACCCGCAGCCCATTTTTTTCATTTATAGTGCCGACATTGGGGTGCTCAATCCCCGTGTTGGAATTATAAGCCCCCCAAGAAGTGTGTAAAACTGGGGAGTCCACCCCTAGTGTCCCTAAATATTTATTGTTCTTGTCCCTGTGAAATGAAAACAGTCCCCAATATTGTTTTATCACTGCTGTCCCCTCCCCATCCCAACCTCCTCCCCTGAGCACCCACCATCCCACACCCCCTCCTTATACTATACTTACCAATGGAGGTCATCAACTGCCATATTCTGTGGACTGAGACACATCTGCACTTTTCAAAGCTGAACCATGAACTGAGGAATCAAGCTAAGTGCCATAAAATGTATTTCAATGGTGTTTTGAACATATGTTCATAACTTTGCTATTTTTATAACTTTTTTCACAAAATTTTCAAAATAGCTTTTTTGGGACCCCACTTCATGGACTCTGTCACTGTCATTTTGTTAATCAGGCCCAGATGGTGATTTCACGGTCACTGTGTGAAATTATCTTTCGGGAATGAATAACACAATTTCACCACCAGTGTTCATAAGGTGTGGTTCCAAAAAGGCTATGTTATGTTTAAAATTTGGTGAAAACATTCCTTAAAATGGCCAAGTTATGCATGTTCATTGAAATTTTTCTGTGCACATGCATAACTTTGGTAATTTTTAATATTTTGAGTCCAAATTTTCAACATAACCAGTTTTTCACACCACCACATGAACAGTATGGCTGTCATTTTTCACATCCTGTCTGAAACATGTTTTGGCACCTTTGGCATGCACTGGTATTTTGCCACAGATTTGAACATTTTCATCTATGGTGTTTATGAGGTGAGGTAATATAAAGACTATTTTTAAAATTTGGGGTCAAAATATAACAAAATTCCAAAGTTATGACCATTCATTGCAATTTCATTACGCATGCTTGTAACTTTGGGCATTTTCAATATTTTGACGTCATATTTTCAACATAGCCATAATATTTATTTATTTAAATTTTGGTAATGGGATAGGCCCACTGAGACCATTACAGTCCCTTTTTCAGGGGTGACCCAGGATTAATTACTTACAAAGAGAATAAAAAGTGAGAACAATAAAAACAATTGGGTAATACATACATTGCAACAGGGACATAACAGATGATACACAGCAAGTTAGGTACAAATTAAAATCAGCATGAGGAATAAAACAGTTACAGAAAAATAAAACAATTACACATAGCTTATCAGAATGGTAAGGGGCACAATACTGGAGCAAAGGCAAGCCAGGGGACAGGAAATAGCTGATGAGGTGGCCCATTGGAGTGTTCAGATGCTTAGCGGTCACATGAGCAGATACGTAATCCCAGCAGATGGGTCTTGAGGCCTTTCTTAAAGTCTCCAAGGGAGCTGCACTCTTGGAGATTATTAGGGAGGCCATTCCAGAGGGACAGCATATAGGCTGCAAATGATCGTAGCCCTTGAGACGTCCAGACTCTGGGGACATGGAGGAGGTGTTGGTCAGAGGACCTTAAAGTTCTTATAGTTTGCTTAGGCATAATAATATCTGTCAGACTGGGGGGGGTGCTTGTTTGCTGAAGCTTGAAGGCCAGACAAAGAGAAGAGTACATTAATCTGCCCTCAAGAGCAGGCCAGTTCAGTGAGTGCAATACTTTGCAGTGGTGTTTTTGGGCAGTGCACCAATGGCAAAACACCCAACCCTATGACATAGTGTTCTCAGCTTTTGCATCTCTATGCTTCTTGGTGAGTATAGCACAGGGGCCCTACAGAACAATGTGGGCAAGAGCATGCCAGTGGCTACCCTTAACTTAGATGTCTGAGTAAGGAATGGGCTCAGACAATGCAGGAGACCAAGTTTCTGGTTAAGTGTCTTGGTTAGTTGGTCAACATGACCCTTGAAGGAACAGTCTTGATCTATATACACACCCAGATATTTAATGCAATCTACCACCTCTATCTTAGAACCATTGGACATATAGGGGCACAATAAGCAAGATCTATCAAGACCTAGGCTTTTGGGTCCAAATAGGATAGCTTTGTTTTTTTTCCCATTGAGGACTAGGCGATTGGTCAGGAACCAGTTCTCCAGTATGGAGAAGTCATGGCTGAGAAGTTGATTTAGCTGTGACGCATCATGAGATGATCTGTACAGCACAGTGTCATCGGTGAAAAGGGTCACCTTGGCATCTCCACTGTGCTTGGGAAAGTTGTTGATAAAGAGGGAAAACAAGAGGAGCCCCAAGATTGAACCTTGGGGGACCCAGTGTTTATCAGACTTCACCCCCTGCCATCTGACTATTTGAGATCTACCATGCAGGTAATCTATGAACCACTGCACAGTGTGGTTGTCCTGCCTAAGGGATCTGAGCTGCAAGAATAGCAGCTGATGATCACCAGATCAAAGGCCTTGGTGAGGTCTATAAAGATTGCACCTGTTAGTTGGCCATTATCCTGGGCGGCCAGGATGTCTGACATGATGCTAACCAAGATGGTATCAGTGCCATGTTGCTTTCTGAACCAGTGTTGCTGGGGAGTGAGGAGGTTATGCTGTTCAATATATTCTTGGACTTGTTGGTACACATTTCTCTCTAGTAATTTGCTGAGTGTTCATAGTATAGAAATTGGCCTGTAATTCTCAACTAGCTCACTTGCCCCCCCTTTGGGAATGGGAGTAACCAGAGCTACTTTCCAGGCTGTGGGAACTTTCCCTTCCAACAGCGATCTATTGAACAACCACGTGATTGGTGTGGCAATGGCTTGGGCTGCAAATCTGAGTAGTCTGGGTTCAAGTTTGTCATGACCTGCTGAGCCAGTAACCTTAATGTTTTTGAGCAGCTTTAGTATCTTGAGTTTAGACACCATCTTAAGGTGGAAGTTAGGTGATGGGGAGGATCTGCTGTATAATCGTGGGATAATGGACTAGAGCTGCTGATGTGAACCTTATGTCTACCAAGGTTGGTGAGAAATGCATTGAAGGCATTTGCTGATTCTTGTGGATCCATGTGATGTATACCACCTGCAACAATGTCACAGACATTTTATGTAGTATGTCCCTTTAGGAGAATATTAATTTGGGACCAGATCTTTCTGGGGTCAGAAAGATTTTTTGTTTGTGAGTTTATAGGAACTGCCACTTTGCCTGTTTTAATTCTCTTTTGCATTTATTCCTGAGTTCTTGGTAGTGGACACAATTGTTGGACAGGTTAGTGGATTTGTATTTACCCCAAGCCCTATCTCTTTCCCTCATTAATTTTTTAAGGTCACACGTCAACCATCTAGACTGTTGCCCTTGACCCTCATTTATTTAAGGGGGGCATGCTTATTGGCTGCAGAAAGTAAATTATTGGTGAAAAAGTTCAGGGCCATGTCTAGACTAAGGGTGCATTTGATCTGGGACCAGTCCACTGCTAATAGGGTACCAAGGAAGGAACCTGTGTCAAATTTGGAGTAGTCACGTGCCAAAAAGGTTCTGGGAGAGTGAGAAAATTGTTTTTCCATATTCCAAAGATAGGGGTGTGGTCACTTAAAGAGTCAGCAAAAGTGCCAGCCAACTTGACTCTGCTGGGGTTTGACACAAGGATCCAATCCAGGGTTGTGTGGTTTCCAGATTTTAAATTTAGTCTGGTTGGATCCTGGATAAGCTGGGTCAAGTTAATCTCTTGCAGATTGGACTTAATATCACCTTTGGCCAGTGGGCCCCAATAAAGGTTGAAGTCACCCATGAATATTTTCTCACAGGAAGGCAGGTCAGGGATAAGTCTGGTGAGGGCCTTTAGTGCATCCGCTGCAGTCTTAGGAGGGTTATGTACACAGCCTATTAACAAGGGCTTAACACCACCTAAAAGGAGTTTGAGGAATAGTGCTTCACAAGCTGAATCAATCAGGGATGGTGTTGCTACTATGGAAGCAGTTAGGGATGCCTTAACATATACTAAAAACCCCTCCACCCTTTTTTCTAATTCTGCCCTGCCTAAAAGTTTTGAATCCAGGGATCTCAATCTCATGTATTAAGATGAAGGTTTAAGCCAGGTTTCTGAGATGGTTAATACATAAGGGGAATACTGGTCAACCCAGGCCTCAACTTCATGTAACTTGGGCCTGAAGCTATTAATGTTCATATGAACAAGTTTTAACCTTTTCACATTGGCCCAGATGGGCAGGGAGAGAGAGATACATTAGGGTCATTAGTGCAAGGAGGACCAGGGTTTGTTTCAATATCTCCCAATAGCAGCAACTTCATAGTGACCCATATCTTTCAGAGCAACTGGAGTGGGGAATGGAAAATCTGGCATTTATGCAACCTTAAGTACTCTATACCCATATAACAATTCCCTCCTTTTCGGAGGCTATTCAAAGTGATGAGGGTAAGGTAGGAATCGATTTGGGGGTAGACACATGGAAAATGGGCTTGCATGATACTAGCAGACTAGCTATTGTCCAGCTTCATGTTCATCAGTAATTGGCCTGTACACAAAACAAACAAAATATAGATACTCCCCAGTGACACACCCAGAAACATTCTCCATATAATATGGCAGGCTGGTTAAGATAATGAAGAGAGGAATACACCCAGAGGTCAAAGAACCCAGACCAGATCACCCACACCAGGCTGGTACACAGCCAATGCAGCCAAGACACATAGGGAAGCAAGGCTGGATGGGGTGTGGGGGGAGATTGTTTTAAATAAATTAGAAATGTATTATTAGGTGTTTGCTGACAAAGTTAGGTTCAGACTTTAAAGGAGAGTCAGGGAAGGAAAGAGTGAGTACTGAAAGTCACTAGGAGATAAGGTAATGCCTTAGAGGTATAATGATGAGATGCACTTGTTACCCAGAAACCAGCTCTGGGGTAAATAAATCAGATTCTTGTATGTCTACAGTGTCAGCCAAAGAAACAACCACACAAGCAGAAGTAATAATGATAATTTATTACAATACTTAAGCCAAGCATGTGACAGAGAAAATCACAAGGGAGGTGAGTTCTCACCAGTCTCCAGAAGAATGTACAAAATCTCCAGAATCACCAGAATCTCACAAGATTATATACCACAGATAACATCATGGCAGCAGATATAAAGAACATAATGTATTGGTTCTATACTATAAACAAGATGATATAAGACATTATCCATTGGATAATGACTTAGGAGACAGAATTACTAATGAGTATAATATGAGACAACGAATATGTCTGTCTCAGCATGAAGCTTAGACAAAGAGAAGTGCTGACAGGCCACTAATACATGTGGCATATTTGCCTAAGTGTAAAGCACACGCTACATATAATTATATGAGAATATATAAGTGTATACAGTAATCACTGATGATCCATAAGAGTTATCTTATCAGTGATTAGATAGATTATATATAGAATATATGTAAAAGACAAACATAATGCATTATAGTGAGGTATAATGAATCATGCATGATATAATCCTACAAAAGATGTAAACCTTAGCATATATTAGCAAAGCACATTCCTGGCACTCATGCTCATACAATAGGTGCCTAAATTTACATGTTAGTGCAAAATAGCAGTATCACAGAATAATAGACCAGGAATACAGTGTAAGGGGTATGGGGGATGATGGGGGGCATAACCCAGGTGCAACACACTGCATTTATTGGGTGGACAGCTCAAGGAGGCAGTGGTTTCATGGCAAAAAGCCCATTTAAACAGTGCCACAGTCAAGGGCAGCTGGGACAAAAATTCAAGCCCAAAGTGCAGCAATAGCAAAGTCAGAGAGAAAGCACAGGAGAGTGAAGACTGAGGGGAGAAGGAGAGGGCAGCAAGCCATCAGTGAAAACTCACAGGCCTATAGCAGCCCAGGAGCTGGTGTGAGGCATCCAATAGCAACAACAGTCAAAGAGGAAGTGTCCAATAAGCAGCACAACTTTGGATGCCAACAGGTAGCTGAAAGGAAACCTCCACTCTTCCTGGGTTCCTACCAGTGTGGTACTGTTGGGGAGCAAAATGCAGTCTGTGGTCAAAAGTCTGCCATGGCTGTTGATGATCCAGATGCCAGATCAGGGGCATGAAAACTGTGTGGTGCCATTGGGGAGTGAGGTGTTGTCTGCTGCCAAAGATTCACCGCAGCTGCCGATGATCCAGATGCCTGATCAGGGGCAAGAAACCCAGTAGGTATATAGGTGCTCCTGTAGGCAGGGTGAGAGCCAGTAGACAGTAGGGGTAGCACATGGTGATTGAGGTCAATTGAGTGCTTCACTTAAGAAATATGTGGGTAACTATTATCCGAACGTCACCCAGAGGAGAGCAGCGATAAACTGCAAGTGGGAAAGTAGACAGATAGTTGGGTTTATTTTGCGACAATCATGTGAGCCACTCACCAGTATAAAAGGAGATGCTCACCAAGAATAGTGGTGGTGGTGGGGTAGCTGACACAAAGTGTCAGAGGTGCAAATTCAAAAGAAGAGGTGTGTTCATCTCATTCATCTGTTACCTGCAGAGGGGGTCCAGCAGCTTGTGGGGAGGGCAGGTAATCCTGGTTTTGGTGGCCCTCATGACCATACCATGAACTGTGAAGACAAGGGGAGAATGGTCAGAATATAACAGGTAAGAAGGGTAGGTACAATGTGTGGGGGGGTTAAACACAAACTACAAGCTGGAACCTGATTTGCAGGCTGGAACCTGATTTGCAAGTGGGCAAAGTGGCCAGTTTAAACAAAAAACCCAGCTTGCTTTAGAATACCAGACTTAACTAAATTCAGATTTTTACCAGGAGAAGGCAGATGTGCTTATTGAGCGATGACTGGTAAAAAATAAAATATAACGCTGTCCACCCACACACTAGTCAGCTGTAAACACTGCTGTAAAAGTGCTTTCAGAGTAGCCATGGTTTGCAAAGAAAAAATATTGTAGAAACATTTTTAAGCCCAACCACAGTCTCAGCAGCTACAACACTGCAATTGAATTGCCCCACCTCATGTATGTCACAGCTGTCAGTTTTCAAATCCTGGCCAAAATGTGTTTTTGCACCTTTGGCACAGAATGGCATTACAGTTGCACATAATTACATTGTGGCAGGGATTTGAAAATTTTCTGTACAAGGTACATTAGATAGGGTAATAAAATGGGGTAATAAAATGTTTGGTGCCATGCCAAACAAGTGGCCCAAAAGAAAAACAGGCATTTGTGGCATCACAGTTTTACTTTCATCACAGAACATTTTCTCAAAACCCCTACTGCACATGCACAAGTTGGAAAACATTAAAATTTAAAGCCTTATAACTCTGGATATTTTTTTCACCAGACCTGTCAATGGCACTACCTTGGGACATGACACATGTCCCCTGCAAGTTTGGGGCAACACTTCATTTCCATGAAGGCTGTAGGCAAAAGCAAAAAAAAACCCAACAATGTTAAGTATAGAAAAAAATATAGTTATTTTCCTCTTAAAATGCATGCAGGTCTCAGAAACCACACAAGCTGCTGTCACAAAAATGTCCACACAGCAAGAATTTGCCTACTGGACAATACACACAAACTTGTAGCTCATTCTGTCAAAGAGATCCTAACATATTAAGGTGCAAAAATTTATTTTCACATTAAACAGCCTGCTCAACCCTAAAATATATATAATATTTATAGGTTGTACAGGCACTTCAATGTTAAACTCCATATTTTGCACTTAAATAACTTGGCAACCATTCAAAAGGATTTACACAAAAGGTTGCATGCACAGTTTCAAGGGGTAGATCTCTTGACAGGCCAAGTTTTGTTCTGGTAAGAATTGTGGATTCCAATAAACGGATAGTGCAAAAAGTGAATCTTTCAGAATTTTTTCCCATTGGTTACAACAGGTTTTCTGTCAACTTGGCTACTTCCCAGACAGTTTGGAATTTTAGTCTGAAATGAACAGGGTAGAAAGGGACTGACCCACAGATGTGCATGTTGCTTATTTGGTGAAAAAAGATTAATCCATTCCAAAGTTATTTAATTTTGAAATTTTGAATACTTTGAATACTTGGTTCTGAGCATGCTCAGTAGACACCAAAAATAGCTGTATGAAGCAAAAAAAAGAACTATTTTTTTGTATGACATCATCCTTTTTCATTTGAGGAAAATCCTTTTTCATATGGCTGCCATCTTGTTTTCAGTTTTGCCTGAGAAATTCAAATTTGGAAACTCCAAGAAAATGATATTCTGGGGAAGAACCAGCACATGTAGCTTGCTTATAAGGATCCCCTTAGTAGCATTCTGCACTTTACTACTCAAGAAATGCCCTTAAAATGTGTTTTTTTTTTAACACTGAAATTCTTTTTTTGTATCAGCGTCATATGAAAAAGGATCTTGTTTCGTATGATGACATATGGGAAATCAACGTATTTCAATGGGATTTTCAACTTTGGTGCATGTCTTTGCCATTTTTGCATATTTTTTTTATCTTTGTATTTATGCTCCTCACTTTCCTGCCCTGACTCCTATCCTCAGGTTCCCCCTATGCACTTGAGTGACCTGGGTGGGAGATATTGCTCCCTACTCAGACTTGCCACGTTAAACCCTTAATACTCCCGGATTACCCCCTGGGTGGGGAGGAGGCTCCCCTCAAACCCCCTCTTACCTTACTACGAGGCATCATCTTTTCGGAGCTCCCTGCAGCCACATAGTCTTCAGTGCTGGGGCCCATCTCCAGGACTCAGAGCAGGCATTTTCCTCCTGTTTAGGTCCCTTCCCTCAGATGTCAGCACGCAGTGGGGAGGTCAAGGCGATGAGAGCACGTAGAGGCACGCTCTGTCCTCCGACCCTGGCTGACATCTGTCCCTCCCACATCTACTGCTTCTCCCCAACTGCACCGGCCACCTAAAAATCTCTAGGTGGTGGTATAACAGTGGTAGCTTGCAATCCTCCCACCCAGAGAAGGAGAGCAGCCCTCAGGGCACTCAATCCTTCTCTCCCATGGCCAGCCCTCCAGTAGCCTGAGCTCGCTACTGAACCTGGGTTGCTAGCATCACAAGCAGTAGCCCTACCACTGCATTGGTGGGCCGGCCCAATTTTTGCACATTTTGACACCAGACTTTCAGCATAACCTTTTTGAGACCCCTCCTCATGAACAATGGGGGTGTTATTTCATAAATCCTGCCTAAAAGGTGATTTCAGGCTAGATTTCAAATGTGTCACCATGCTTTTTCATGAGGTGGGGACATAAGAAGGGTTTGTTGAAAATTTAGGGTCAAAATATTTTAAAATATCCAGGTTGAGTGCACCTGCTTGACTTTTCACTATGCTCGCACATAACTTTGTTAATTTTCAATATTTTAACTGCACATTATCAATATAGCCATTTCTTTACACCAACTCATGAAAGTGACTGCTGTCATTTTTTACATCTTTTCCAGAATGTCTTCTTGTGCCACTTCCACAGAATTATGCTGTGGTGGGGCAAAATGACATTTTGGTGGGGATTTGACACTTTTTACTATTGGGTTGTTGTGGTGGGGTAATAGAAAGTCTATGTTGACAATTTGGTTGCTGTTGTCTTACAAATGGAAGTGCAGGGCCTGGAAAGCCCTATACTGCCCCATAAACATACATATATGCAACTATGTAGGGATGGCAGCACAGGGTCCTTACACTATCTTAAAAAGTTCAGATGCATGGGTGTGCAGGGCCCTCCACAGGAAAATAAGGATATCATTATACTATTTCAAAAAGTAAGTATATCCTTTGCAAAAAACTATGTTAATGTAACGTTTAGGGTTGAGGCTAAAGAGACAAAAGTAGGGAAATGGGGCTTTAGGGTTTCTAATCCTAAACCCCAATGCCCAAATCAAATAAGACAAAATTTCCTAGGGTTTGTCAACCCTAATCACTCCATTTTATACTCTCCAGAAACATACACATCTAATGGGGTGAGTTTTAGGTTGACAATCCCAGGAAGACTCTGCCTGATTTACTTTTAAAGGTGATACAGTTTTTAGGGTTGGAAACCCTAAAGCCACATTTCCCTACTTTTGTCACTTTAGCCTGAACGCTAAATGTTGCATTAACACAGTTTTTTGCAAAGAATATATATTATAGTGGCACAGTAGTGCCACTATAGTTAGGGTTTCATGGCCACTTCTGTGTTAAACCCCAAATTTTGCACTTTAATAACTTTGCAACTGTTTATCCATTGACAGATCTCTGGATATGGCAAATTTCATTCTGGTCATATGTGCGGTTGCAGAGCTGCAGAGTGTGAATAAATGTGAAAAATCCTCACTTTTTTTGCAAACTCTTTGCTTGGGGCAATGGTCAAAATGGTTTGGAGGTCTGATCTGAAATTGTCAGGGTATGTGTGGTCTGGGTCAATGATGTGCCTTTTGAAAGTTTGGTGAAAAAATATCAATCAGTTCAAAAGTTATTAAAGTTTAAAATTTCCCATTATAGTCTATGGGAAAAAAAATATAAGTCCGCCTCGAAAGCACATTTTGCTTTTACAAAAGTACTTTTGACTGCCGCAAATGAGTTTTGCAGTTTTGCAAGGCCACCATCTTATTTTCAGTTAGCAATGGCTAAAACACAGTGTAACTGAAAAAATACTGCCCCTTGATAAACACCAACAGTTGTGTTTATCTAATCATGGCCCAAAGAACACGATCCTCAAAATCGTGGCTGGAAATAGGTTTTCTGCATTATGGCCATTGGTAGTGCTGCAATTTGTGGCACTTCTTTTGTGAAACTGATGCAAACTGTGCAATTTTCATGCAACTAACTGCACTGTTGCGTGAAAACTGCCACAAATTGTGGCAGTGTTTCGTGCAAATTGCCACAATTTGTGGCAATATTTCAATGAAGAAAAACCTATTGCCCCCAGTACAAAAGCCTAAAACATTCTGGCCAGTTTTGGGCCAAATAATGTCAGAATTGTGTTCCTCAGCCCCTGTTTAAGTAAACACCTGTTGATGTTTATCTAATAAAAGGAGTTTTTCTCCTTTTACTGCTTCTAAGGGGGCCGAGGCATGTTTTATTTAATATAAATATTTCTGCTGACATCGGGGTACCAAGTCCCTGTGTTGGTGGTAGAAATACCACCCTCCTGCCAGTGTGGAATACTGGGTAGCCCACTCCCAGTGTCCCAAAATATTTACTTTTTAAGAAATGATTCTTTCCACACCGGGGTGCCCAATCCCAATGTCATCAGTAGAAATCCACCCCCACCAGTGTGGTACACTGGGGAGCCCTCTCCCAGTCTACTGAAATATTAATTTTTAATTACCCATTTTTTTCCCAAAATTGGGGTGCCCAATCTGTATGTTGGCACTACCCCCCACAACAGTGTGGGACACTGGGTAGCCCACTCCTAGTGTCCCAATATATTCCTTATTTGTACCTGTCAAAAAAGAACAGTCCCCTGATGTCTTTTTTTTAAATAACCTGGAAAGAAGAAAATGGTCCCTCATCATCTCCCCATCCCCCTCCCCCATCCTGACCCCCCACTAAGCACCCCACCTCCCCACACACCCCATTGCCCTATACTTACCACCAGGGGCCTTCAGCTGCCATCTTCTGTTGACCAGGATATGTCTGCACTCTTCAAATCCAAACCATGAACTGAAGAATCAAGGTAAGTGACGTATAATGGCTGTCTATGGTGTTTTGAACTTGTGTTGATATCTCAGCCATTGTTTGCAATTTTTACACCAAATTTTCAATATAGGCCTTTTGGGACCCCACCTCATGAATACTGCCACTGTCATTTCATTAATTGGACTTGTAAGGTGATTTCATGGTCACTGTGCAAAATCACCTTTTGGGACTAAGCAATGAAATGACAGTGCTAGTGTTCATGAGGTGGGGTCCCAAAAAGCCCATATTGAAAATCTGGTGCAAAAATACCCCAAAACACCTGGTTATGTGCAGTCATTGAGATTTTTCTATGCACACTCATAACTTTGACAATTTCTAATATTTTCACTCCAAATTTTCAGCATTGCCATTTTTTCACACCACGTCATGAACAGTACAGCTGCCATTTTTCACATCCTACCCAAAATGTGTTTTTGCTACTATGGCACATAATGGCTACATTTGTTGCATGAAATCACCTTTTGGGACTAAGTAACAAAATAACAGTGTCAGTGTTCATGATGTGGTACCGCCACAAGGCCATGTGTTTTTTTTTTGTTTTTAGTTTGCATATTTCTCCACCTCTATGGAGCTTGGCAGGTGGCTCTGGCCCTCCCTCGGAGAGACCCTACCCCAGCCATGCCCCAGAGTTCCCCTGGGGATTACATCCCTCCATGGCAGGGTCAGGAAGAGGAGCATTGGCTTTTACTCCTCACCCGAGATCACAATCCAAAATCGGAGCCCACTGGTGCAGTGGCACATTGAACCATATTTTCCACTACTTTTCTCCCTGAGCCCCCGTATGTGCAATGTTGAAAGTTGGGGACATTGGGCCCTATGCCCTATGGGGTGGCGTGGTTATGCACTGCATAGCTGGGGCACATAGCTACTCTGCACCCTGCATGCCCCCCCCACAGAATGTACAAATGGGGGGCACACAGCACCTAGCACCTGAGCCCCCCAGCGCATGTAGAGCAACACACCGGGGTGGGCGGGGGTGTGCCAGCACTATGCGCAATGCACCAAGTAACATAGTGCTGGCTGTGGGGGTGTGCAGGGGGTGCAGGGTACACCAGGGAGAACCCTGACGTAAGCCACCTACGTGACCCATGAACACATCAGTAGTCACCTGATAACAGGGCAAGTAGCCCACCCACCCTTCGGGGCCACTGCATATGGCCACTCTGTGCATCCAACCCACCTCAGCACACATCATTCCCCCCTCCCAGCACAATCCTGCATGCAGGGGCACAGGTCATGGATACTGCCCCTGCCCCTGAATAGTACC
Source organism: Neoceratodus forsteri (assembly GCA_016271365.2). NCBI lineage: Eukaryota > Metazoa > Chordata > Ceratodontiformes > Ceratodontidae > Neoceratodus > Neoceratodus forsteri. The sequence goes on from CM057458.1 coordinate 592,738,987, forward strand.
ACCTGCCCACCCCCTCTGGTGGAGGGGTACAGTGCCTCCCACTGCACTGCTGACAGATGTTCCCCCACCCTATCCCTGTGCACCTCTCTGGTGCCATCAGAGCACCAGTGGCATTTCCCTCCTCACACCACCACAGCCATTGGCTGGGATCCACTGTGGGTCACAGTCCAGGCATCCAACTGCCCCCTAGCTGCCCCATGGAGTCCTGCATGCCAAGGGGTGGGGCCATGGACAGGTGGCTGCTGATGGTGAACACTGCTGGTGTGCACATGTCTGTGGATGTGGACCTCCACAGATGAGTTATGTGCCTCCAGTACATATTACCCGCCCCATTCGTGCATAGGGCCCAATATTCCTAAAAATACTCAAGTTAGGTGTGTCCATTGAATTTATTCTTTGCACGTGCATAACTTTGATACTTTTCAATGTTTTTATGCCAAATTTTCAACATAGTCATTTTTCCACACCACGTCAAAAACAGTACAGCTATCATTTTTTACATCCTGCCTGAAATGTGTTTTCTCACCTGTGGCACAGAATGGTGTTGCAGTTGTGCATAATTACATTTTGCCTTGCGTTTCTCAATTTCTCTTTACTGGGGTACAGATAATTTTCAAATCCCCGCCAATATGTAATTTCATACAAATACGATGCCATTCCGTGCCACAAGTGCAAAAAACACATTTTGGACAGGATTTGAAAAATGGCACCTGTGGCATACATGAGGTGGCATAATAAGAAGGCGATGTTGAAAATCTGGGATCAAAATATTTAAAATTTCAAAAGTTATGAGCAGGCATAGCGAAATTGCAATGAATGGTAATAATTTTCAACATAGTCTTCTTATGACCCTACCTCATAAACTCTGTAGGTGAAAACTTTAAAATATGTGCCAAAATGCCATTCCATGCCACAAGTGGGAAAACAGGTTTCAGACAGGATATGAAAAATGACAGCTGTACTGTTCATGAGGTGCCATGAAAAGTGGCAATGTTGAAAATTTGGGCTCAAAATATAGAACATTACCAAAGTTATGCACATGCATAGAACAATTTCAATGAACACTCATAACTTGTGGCATTTTTAATAATTTTTTCACCACATTTTCAACATAGTCTTTTTGGGATCCCACCTCATGAATACTGCTGGTGAAACTTTGTTATTCGGCCCCAAAAGGTGATTTTGCGCTGTGACCACAAAATCTCCTTCCAGGTCCGATTATTGAAATTACAGTGCCAGTGTTCATAAGGTGGGGTCCCAAAAAGCTCTGTTGTAAATCTGGTGAAAAGTCATTCAAATGGTAATGTTATGAACATAAGTTCAAAATGCCACTGAAATACATTATAAGGCACTTACCTTGATTCATCAGTTTACTGTTCGGCTTTGAAGAGTGCAGACATGTCTCGGTCCACAGAAGATGACAGCCTACAACCGCTGGTGGTAAGTATAGGGTAAGGGGTGTGTTGTGTGTGGGGTGGTGGGTGCACAGTGGGAGGGTCGGGATGGGGGAGGGGCGGCGACAATGACGAGGGACCATTTTCTTTTTTTCAGGTTTTAGAAAAAAAAGACGTCAGGGGACTGTTTTCTTTTTACAGGTTTGTGACATAAATATTTTGGGACACTGGGGGTGGGCTCCCCAGTAATCCACACTGCTGGGGTGGAATCTAAATGCTGACATGGGGATTGGGCCCCCGATGTCAGCAAATTAATATTCAAAATAATTTCAACAACTTACATTTCTGAGCCATTGTATGACCGTAGCGCTCCCTGTTATGTTAGCTTTAAACCAAAGGATCAAACTCTGTAAAGCCTCCTTCCATATTCAGAATATGTAGTGCAGTTCATGTTGGTCTCACTTATTGCTTAAAAAGTTTATTGCATACTATCCTACTCATCAAGTTAGTTCTTGTTCCCTTGATAAAATGTTTAGCCAATCCTGAGGATTTTCATTTTTGGTTACTTTGTCCATTTTTGGGGGGAACCTGAGATGAGAAAATTTTAAAAGGATAACAGATATTATTCTGAAACAGTTTTGCATAGCCTATCCTCTGAATTCCAAATGAGCTCAGCTGGCAGAAAAAATATTTGCGGTTTACTCATGTTAACTTTTTTCCTATTCCCCCCCCCAACCGTAGTCACTGGTCCGAAGTTGCTGTCTGTCTCAAGCTTGCAAAACTATGCTGTAGGCAGAGCTGGCTTACCTAATGTTTTTTTTTTAGAATAAAAGTTGTGAAGGTGGATCGTACAGTGAGACTTAAGTTGCAGACTCGCAGTGACAGCTCTCCTTCTCTCTGATGCAAAGCTTCCTTGTTCTGTCCTGGTGTCCTGAGTCACACTAAGGTCTGTGAACAGTGATAAAGGCCAGTGAACCATCTAGCTTGAGAAAATGCAAAAACATGTGGTGGCTCGTCCTTTCTCTCTCTCTCTCTCTCTCTCTCTCTCAGGCAGCAAGTAATCTATCCTTCGTAGCAGTAGCAGCATGTGAAACAGACCCAATAGACAGGCAGATCACATTTTATACCCAGCACCATCAAAGTACTTAAAAGCAGTCAATCCGCAGTCAGTGCATGATCAGAGCATGACTGGGTCTATCAACCAGTTAGGGTTAGCCTGGGGGAACTCTCGTCTAGAAGTCATCCTACAAGATTCTTGGTGGCCATTGTTTCCTTGATTTAAAATGTCGGCACTATTCTCCCATATATTTAAAAACAAAGATTTCCTTGATGTATCTCACTTTGAGCTCTCCAAACATTTAAAATATGAGAATCCCCGTAGATCTGGGAGCACTGAAAAAAACAGGGAGGTAAGGGGGCTGCCACTAGACACCAGGGAAATACATTACAGCACAGGGGATGGCACAGAATACATGATAAAGGATCCTTTTTCATGACTCGTGATACAAAAAAGGATTCTTTTTTCATATCACGTGGTCATGAAAAAGGATTCCTAACAGTAAATAAAACACATTTCTGGGGCATATCTGTAACACTGAAGTGCAGATCAGCCAGCTATGTGTGGTGGTCTCTCTCCATGATGTGATTTTTGTGGCTTTTGAATTTCTTTTGGAAAAAACAGAAAACAAGGTGGTGCTCGTGAAAAATAATTTTTCTCACACAAAATAGAGTTTTTACCTTATGAAAAAGAAACAGATCTCATGAGAGTGAATCTATTTTCACGAGGTCAATCCTTGGTCAAACTTTATTCCTCTAATTTGGACAGGGGAATTCCTATTGAAAGCAATGGGAACTTAAACATTTAATAACATTGCAACATATTAATATTTTTAGGGGGCGCGTGTGTGGCCGGGAACATGATGGCAGCATAAAAAGTTAACTCTGTAGTACTGCTATTAAATCCATTATTTTTACATTGCTGTTTAGACTCCATTCTGAGACTACATGTTTGCCTCTGCTATCGGAACACTTAGAGTGTTGATTTTTACAGATATTTATAAAAGTTACTGAACTTGCTAACTTACCTTAATAGTTGCAGCACCACAGAGTGAGTGGCCCAGCTGGAATATAAGATGACGGCCTCAGAGACCCACACCATGGTTGGAATAAGCAATCTCTCAGACATCAGACAGATGCTGCAAAAATTTGTTCAAGATGTACCAAATCTCAAATTATTGGTAGCCCGTTTAGATGAGTGGATGGAATTAGCAAAACAAAGAATTGCTGCGATGGAATTAGTTGCCTCTTTTGTCGAGCCTGAAAATGCACGCCACTCTGATACCCTCTCACACTTGGAACAATGAGTGCAAATGTTGGAAGAAAAAAATAGAAGATTTGGTGAATCAAAATCACCACAATAACTTGCACATACTAGGAATCCCAGAGGGCTCAGAGGGGCCCAATATGTGTAGCTTCCTTTAACATCTGCTGCCACAGCTTTTACATTATAAATGGGATGTCCCACTAGAAGTGGAGAGGGCCCATAGGTCCCTTCAGCCGAAGCCTGCGAGAGGGTGCTCTCCTCATCCAATAATTGCTTATTTTTTGAGATTCTCCATGAAGGAACAGATCCTTCACCTAGCCAGAGAAAAAAGGCCACCAAAATGGAATGGCCACTTTGTGAACATTTTTTAAGACTTTTCAAAAGAAATAGCAGCTAGGCAAAAGGCATTTGCACCTCTCAGGAAGGAAGTGGCGTTAAGAGGGATTCAGTATGCTATGCACTATCCTGCAGTGCTTACCATGCTATGGGAGGGACAGTGGTGCGGATTTGAGCATTTTAAGGAGGCCCCGTGCTGCCACAGGCAAATAAGGATATGATTATACTATCTCAAAAAGTAAGGAAATTCTTCAGAAAGCTACATTAATGCAACATTTAGAGTTCAGTCTAAAGCATCGAAAAGGTAGGGAAATGTGGTTTTAGGGTTTCCAACCTTAAATCCTCACCCCTGCCACTGAAGCAAATCAGCAGTGCAGTTTTCCTTGTGGTTGTCAACCCTAAAGCTCACCACATTCTATGCACTCCTGAAACATACAGAACTGCATCCATTGGGACATTATTAGGCATTATTTCAAAAATGGGGCACAGGCTGTAAAAGAGGGCAATGAATCGATGAATCCTCGAGCATCTATGCTACACCCTTCATACCTGGACTCTAACTTGGAAATATCTACAGCTAAATTTGACATTGCTGCAGCTCCCAGGGCACAATTGTCTGTTAAGAGAAATAACATTGGATCAGCTAAGCCCAAAAGACTGAGAGAAGGCTGTTGAAGCAACGGAGCTCAGCCATTCTCTTTTTACAACAACAGAGGGCAATCTGACTGTTTCTCTGGACCACAAGCTACCTCGTTACTGTCAGATGCAAGTCTTGCAGGATAATCTAAGGATCCTGCCTCTAAGTACCCTCGATTATTGGGTTCCATGTGATAAGAGTGCACTGGGAAGGGTAACAGGAACGTGGGCCCAGGAACAATACCCAATGGCAAAGCGGCACAGAGGAGGGAATAACGGGCTGCAACTGGGTGCATCACACAAATGTGTGCAAGGCAGAAAGTGAGCATCAGAATTGAGTAATGCAGAATGGTGCACAGTAGAGGAGGGCGACCATCAAATGAGCGAATGGTGGACTTAAAAAAAAAAAAAAATGAGCAACTAACTCCACCACAGGAATGAAAAGTCCTGAATTCAAATGGATTGCCGGGGGGCACACCAGGGAGTGCAGATGGACAGCCCATGGGTGCACGGGCCCCATGCGGGATGTGACAAGATGGGCGGGGGATGCGAACAAAGGGGCAGGGCAGCACAGTGTTGAGGTCAGAACAGTGCAGCCACACACAGGCATTGGGGGGGTTGCCTACAGGTACGGTGAGCAATGCACATTGAGGCAGGAGACAGCACAGGTCATGGTGGATGCAGGACATCAGTGATCGTGTGCATGGTGGCAGCCCACAGGGTGACACAGGTGGCAGCAAGCACAGCGGTGGTCAGCAGCACATGACACAGGTGACAGCAGCCGTACAAGTGGGTGGACATCTGGGTTTGGTGTGTCACAGAGAGCAGCAAGAGGCATGCAGTGCAACAGAGGCAGCTAGCTGTTGGTGAACACTGCAGAGCATGGGACCTGCATGGTGCAAACTGGAGCAGGCATTGTGGACACAGAACATGGTAGGCAGCTGTGGAACAGGTAGGCAATCGGGAACAGATGTTGCGGGCATCAGCTGAGAAGCACCTGGCAATGGTTGGCTACACCTGGAGTTGGAAAAAAAACTCCAGGCACCTCAGGTAGTCGGACATGGTGTGCAGGCTGTATTCCTCCACAATGCCCTCAGTTCGCTGTGTCAGATCCCTGTACTTCCTCTGCTTGGCTGTGGTGCCACTCCCAGAAATGAGCTGCTCCATGTGTATCTCACTTAACCGCTAATCTTCAGGGAGGCAGTCAATGAAGCACCAGATCCCTGGATGGGCGGCACTAAGATGGGTATTAAAGCCCCTGTGCCAGCTCTGAACTGCATTGTTTGTACATGCCAGCCCTGTGCGGGTGGCATCATACTTGTTCCATGCCTCCAGCTAGAAAAGAGGCCATTATCTAGCCATGCATCCAACAGGTCAGCCAAGCCATGTCTCCTTGACATAATCCAGTATGGGCCTCAGCAATGCCTCATTCTCCCGATAGTAGGCAGAGTCACACAAGGTGGCAAATGTGTCTAACACATCACCCACAGGCACAAAGGCAAGGGCAAGCACCATACGGATCTGCAGTGTGAACTCCTTATCCATGGAATACCACTGGTGGGCCATGGGTGACTGCTGTATTTGCTGCCACAGGGCCTAGCTGAAGTGGAAGATGCAACCCCACAGCACAACCCCCGGGAACACTGTGATGAAAGCACACCAGGCCACCCTCTCAAAATCCATAAGTTCCATCTGTGTGGTATTGTCATCTACCAGCCTTCACACCTCCATGAACACCTTGTTGTACTCCTGCTCCCGATGGCCACACATCAGTATGTAGACAGCGGGCACCACAATGTCTGCGAGTATGCCGTGTATGGTGTACAGTTGCCTGAACATGGGTGGTGTGACGCAAATGGTGCTGTCAAGGAACCAGTCCTTGCTGTCACCCAGGAAACGTAGTGAACAGCAGCACCCTGTCCTCAGTTGACCTGCTATCGAATAGGAGGAAGGGCTTCCCTGCACAGGAGACATGGTACTTGTGTTGTACATCCAGGTCCTTGACCATGGCTGGTGTAGCTGGGCAGCCCCTTGCAGCCTGTTGAACATGCTGTATTGTCCTGTCGAACATGCTGTACTGCACCTGTGTTCCACTTGCTGTGCCCTGGGGTGGTGGCACCCCTGTATGCTGTCTGCGATGTCATTGCTGGGGGGGCATTAGAGTGCCATACCTGGTGTGGGGGTTGTGTGGCATGCACCTGGTTTGTGGGTGGAGGGTCAGGGACAGGGAACACTGGACCGCTGCTTTGTGGGCTGCTGATGAGCTTGTTGCGGGAGGGGGGGTCACCTATAGCCCTGGGTGCCATACTTGTCTGGCATGTGTGTGTCCCTTCCGGGTATGTGTGTGCCTGTCGGTGTGCTATTTAGTGGTGTGAATGCTATTTTGATAGTCGCTTTTATTGACAGTAACCCTTATTTTCAGTCTCCCTTATTGTCTGCCACCCTTATTGTCAGTCGCCCTTACGACGTTTAGCACACTTGACTGGTGCCCTCATACACTGTGGCTGTCACTCATCAGTAGCCAGTATTGCTGTATCCGCATTATGCTGCTCTGCATTCTTGACTAGCTATCTTTGCAGCTGTTGACTTTCAGGTGCTGTTATCACTGGATACCGATTATCGCCATCTTCATCACAGGAAACAGCAATCGGCTGAAATGGATTGGGCAGATTTGGGTGAGGAAATTTTCACCATTCTTGTTCATGAGGTGGGGTCATTGCATCTCTTCCACCAGACTCTTCTATAACTACCTCCTCCGTTCAAGTGGTTCAGGATGTTGGGGACATCGCATCTAATTTTACATCAGTTAATCTGACTGTGCATGTTAATGAGCCAAGGGTAACAGCTCAGGATGGGATGCTACAAGTTACATGAATGAAGGGCCTCTTCACTCTGTGGCTTTAATTTTGTTGTCATATATATATATATATATATATATATGTAATAGATATACCACTCTGAGGTGTGCGGTCGCCTGATATACGTGACGCCTTGGTGTCGCCAGGCGCACGAGGTCAGCAGGTCGAGTAGCGCCAACCGCATATGCCATGCATGTGATATCAGAGCCGACTGCAACACTTTCAGAGTGGTATATCTATCTTATAAAATGGCTATAGATTTTTTTGGGGAAGTAGTCCTTCTGTGTAGTTGGTAATTAAATGTTATGTTTGTAGAGTGACACTTTTGGTGTTAAAAACTGTATTTTAAATGAATTTAAGTTTTAGTAGTCCTTTGTGGTGTCAAAAAGTATGTGTTTATAGTACTGTCACTTTAATTGTCCCAAATGTAGCGTGACCGAGTGGTGCTCATTTTAGAAGTGAGAAGCTGTTAGATTGGAAAGTAAGGCGTGGTGTGTTTAAAAATTAGAAAGTCTGTGCCTTTTATTAGTTTCTGTCCGTTTTCTTTAGTACTAGTTCCACATTGTATACGAAGCAGCCAGGGTAGATTGAGTGAGTCGGTAATTTTAGAAGATGGGAGCGAGGTGAGTGTTGCTATGGCAACACTCCGCCTCGCCTGCCTATAGGTTTCTAAAATTACCGACTCGCCGGTCTGTCGCCGCCGCTTCGCATCGGAATGGAGCTACTATTTTGATTACGGAGAGAAACTAGTAAAGGACTGAGTTTTCTAATTTTTAAACACTGCATCGCCTTACTTTCACCAGCTAACAGCTTCTGACTTTAGAAAATGAGCACCGCTCGGTCACCTCATTTCGTATTGAAAGTGAAAGTACTGTGTTTAGGATCGCGGTATTGTCAATGTAAAGGCTTGAATTGAAGACAAGACTACAAAATAATGTATGTAAAGGCTTGAAATGAGGAGAAGAGTACAAAATAATGTATGTTGTACTTTTATATATACAGTTAGGTTTATGTTAATCAGACTGGTCACAGTGGTTACAGGGTGTCAGTTGCATATGTGTGTTAGTGTGGGTGTCTAGCTGCAGCAGGTGTGGAATTGGTCTTGCTGCTGGTGAAAAGGTTTTGAGGAATGGAAAGTAGTTTAGGCGCGGCGTCGAGTGCTAGGTGTGCGGTCGTTGGGAAATAATGCACGGTCATGTGACGTGTTTTGTCCAATTGTATAAGTGGGATTTTTATGATTTTACCACACATTTTATAAATATATATATATACAGTATATATATATATATATATATATATATATATATATATAATTTATTTCACTGCCTAACATTTGTTGTTATGAAGTGGGCAGGGATGAGATACTGAATAAGGAGTTTTTTAACAGTATACCTCAGTAATATTGTTTTCTCCCCTGATTTATCACGGGTTGCCCCTTTGGTCTTATTCCCCCGTGACATCATCAGATTATGTTGAGGAGCCAATTGGCTCCACTGACTACTGCTAGGTATCTGTCCAACCCTGTTTATGTCAGGCAGTATTGCTGGTACCTTTATGTAGTTTATCATGTAATTTTCTCTGCAGGGGGCCTTCCATTGGTTTGTTGCTGGGAGATCTTTTCTGGATACTGGTGGTGGGAGCTTCTCTGAGCTGCTTACAGTCCTGTCATTCATATGGTGGGAATTTTTCCCACTCGCCTGCTGAGGAGGGCAAGGGCATTGGCAGTTTGCCTGCTACTACCATACCGCTCCTCGAGCTAACACTGTTTTGTAGGTGGGTATGTTTGATACTTCCAACATGCTTCATTAGATCTGATCTATCTCAGTTTTATAAGGAGGGGACATTTAAAGGTGACCCAGATTACTTTTAAATTCAGGGTCTCCTGATCCTGCCACTCCTTTTATTTTTGGGTTTTATTGTTTTTCCCTGGCCCATATGGTGGAGACTATAAACTGAGCATTATTTGTTTGTAAAAGTTTATTTCTTAAGAACATTCCAAGGAAAAGGATAGCCCATTTGAGCATAAACTCATTTTCAATGGGGTCCACATTCATTCATAACAAATATTACAATAAATATACAACATAAAAATACTCACGGGGCAGCTGCAATCTAGGGGTGCTAGTTGCACACTTGAGCAGACTTTGATAGACCATGAGGTCTTTTTCTGCTGGCAGTTTTGTATGTTCGTATGTTCATACATGTTTCATAAACACTCAAAAACACAGTCATAAAAATAGATATTAAAAAAATCATCAGCAACAGTTCTTTAATTGTGCAATATCTTGGAGCAACCAGCATCTAATCTTATTCCATGGGACAATTACTTTTGGTCTCAAATAGTCTGGAAACCTATTCCAAATTCATGGTCCGTGGGCAACTATAGCAGGGTTTCCTTTTGCTGTCTCATTTTAGGGATCACTAATTCTAAGTTTTGTGCTGTTCTCAAATCTACCCTTGAGGTACGTATTTCAAACAAGTTATCTAAGTATAACGGTGTCTTCCTCTTTAAATGTTGATGAACCAAGTGCATTGTATGCAAGTGACATTGGTCATGTATTCCAGATGATATCAGATTACTTTTTTAAGTTTCTTGATAGTAAGACCCTTGCAGATTATAGAGTGGCTAATTGTTTTACTTTAGTTTGTTGGAATATTTACCATGGTTATTTAGTATATCATACATTGTTAATATTTGCAATCTTTCTTTTTTTGCAAGGTTTTTTACAAGGTTTCACACTTCACACTCACTTCGACAGGCTTTATTATATAATTTCTAATATCTTTCTAAATGTCTGAAATTAAAGTTGTTTTATGGACTGTCCAAGGCATGAACCTCCCTATAAAGAAGAAGAGATTTTTTTCTTTCTAAATAATGCTAAATGTGACATTGCCTTTTTGCAGGAAATGCATCGCCTTAAGCGAGATGTGGGGAACTTGCTGAAAGGTTGGGTGGGGAACGTATATTCCAGTCCGTTCACAGTTAAGAAACGTGGAGTCTCCATACTACTCAGGAGAGGATGCTCTTTTCAGATAATTAAAACACTTTTGGATAAAGAAGGGAGGTTGGTTTTTGTGCTAGAGCAGATTTATGGTGTTTTAACTCTTTTGGTTAACTTATATTCCGCTAATCAGGATATTCTGGATTTTTATTTACAGTTGGTAGGGAGACTTGCAGAATGGGTTACAGACTCCACGGTTCTTAATATTGGGGGAGATTTCAGCTTTGTCTTAGATCTGTTGTTTGACAGAATCCCTATGGAAAAAGGACCCCAATCTCACCACAGATCGAGAAGTGTAGTTACTCAGCTTTGCTCCGTATCTGGCCTACAGGACTGCTGGAGGGTATTTCATCCTATGGAGTGTAACGTTACTTTCAGGTCTCATAGATTTCGAACATGCATTCGGTTAGACTACTTTTCATGGTAGTTCCATTATTCTTGGGGATCTGGTTGTGGTAATTATCTGTAATCTCAGATCACACCCCAGTACCTTTAAGTTGGGTACTTAAGGCCATTGTTATTAAGTTGCATGGGTGGAGGTTTAAGCCTACTTTACTATGTTCGGAGGAATGTAAACAGTCAATTCAGGAAGAAATTATTTTTTATTTTGACACTAATTCCGCCTCAGAAATATAATTCTTTATGACCTGGGAGGCTTTCAAAGTGTTTACTAGGGGTCGGTTAATTTCTTATGCATTCTTATGCATCGATGGTTAATAAATGTAGAAAACAGGAGGCGACAAACTTAACCCAGAAAATACATTCATTAGAAGAAGTTATGTATAAATCTACACTGATTCAAGACCAGCAGCTTTCTGAACTCTTAGCCCTAAAATATAAATTAAATACTATTTATCACCAACAAGCCTCAATAGCCATTTTCTTTATGCAGCAATCTTACTGGAAGTCAGGGGAAAAGGTAGGGAAACTCCTTGCCTGTAGATTGAAGAATCAATGGAGGTCCATATTCCTTACCTAAAGTCTGGTGACAATCATATTATTACAGATCAAGCCCATATGGCCAATAGTTTTCAGGAGTATTACTCGTCATTATATTACTCCTCAGTTTCTCTGAACATGGAAGATTATATCTCCTTTTTTGCTAACATAAACTTGCCTCACTTACCACAGGAGGTGGCTCAAGCTTTGAAGAATGATATAACATTGTTAGAGGTTCAGACTGCGATTAGATCTTTAGTGATTGGTAAGACCCCAGGACCCGATGGTCTAAGCTCTGATTTGTATCAAGCCTTAGAATTTGCTCTGTCACCTTGGTTTCTTAGGCTTTTTAAAACCATTCAGAAATAGAGTTCAATGCCCCCTTCAATGCAAGAAGCACATATTACAATACTACCAAAACCCAATAAAGATCCAACTATTTATTCTAATTTCAGATCAATATCTCTGTTGAGTGTAGATTGCAAAATCCTAGCTAAGATTATGGCACTGCACCTGGAAAAGGCATTACCTTTCATTATACGTAAGACTCAGGTAGGGTTTATGAAGGGTCATCAGGGGAGCGATAATTTCCATGCAGGTCTGAACCTAATACAGGTGGCCACCATAAATCCAGACTCAGCAGCTCTGGCTGCCATAGATGCTGAAAAGGCATTTGATTTCATTGAATGGGAGTATTTATTTTATGTTCTCTCTGAGATAGATTTTAGTCCCAATTTTCAATCATGGGTTTGTAGCCTGAATTCCTCCCCAGATCATGAGTATTAGTTAATGGGGTCTTATCAGAGTCTTTTTCCTGATTTGGGGAACAAGACAGGGCTGCCCTTGAGTCCCCTTTTATTTTTAATAGCCTGGAACCATTAAAATTTCCTTTGAATTAACACAAGGAGATCTATGGTATTAGGATGGGCCATCAGTATTTTTCGACTCTGCTTTACGCTGATAATTTGTTGCTGACTCTATCTAAGGTAGAAACATCCTTACCTGCGGCTTGGGAAGTTCTTGAATTGCTGGGAGCTTTATCAGGTGTAAGGGTTAATTGGTCAAAAACTGAAATGTTATCACTTAACAAAGCTGACTCTACTTGGGCCTTACTGAGACCACAAAAGCTAAAATGGGCATCTCAGGGGATCCGCTGTCTGGGGCTGCATATTTCAGCAGATTTACAAGATGTGTAATGAGAATATTCAAAATGTGTTAAAGAGTTTATCTCTGGACATGAATAGATGGGCCAAACTTCATTTATCCCTCCCTGGTAAGATTGCTGCTATTAAACTAATGGCCATCCGAAATATTATTACTGTCTTAATAATTTAGCTATGCAGATTTCATCAGGTTTATAGTACAATATAGATAAACTATTCTCAAATTTCATTTGGGAGTGAAAAGTACCACTTTTGGTTGGGAAAATACTATAAGCTTCTAAGACACTGGGTGGGTGGAACAAGCCCTGGCCCTACCATTTGGTTAATGGGTTTTGACAAGGGTCATCAGGGGAGCGATAATTTCCATGCAGGTCTGAACCTAATACAGGTGGCCACCATAAATCCAGACTCAGCAGCTCTGGCTGCCATAAATGCTGAAAAGGCATTTGATTTCATTGAATGGGAGTATTTATTTTATGTTCTCTCTGAGATAGATTTTAGTCCCAATTTTCAATCATGGGTTTGTAGCCTGAATTCCTCCCCTAGATCATGAGTATTAGTTAATGGGGTCTTATCAGAGTCTTTTTCCCTGATTTGGGGAACAAGACAGGGCTGCCCTTTGAGTCCCCTTTTATTTTTAATAGCCATGGAACCATTAAAATTTCCTTTGAATTAACACAAGGAGATCCATGGTATTAGGATGGGCCATCAGTATTTTTCGACTCTGCTTTACGCTGATAATTTGTTGCTGACTCTATCTAAGGTAGAAACATCCTTACCTGCGGCTTGGGAAGTTCTTGAATTGCTGGGAGCTTTATCAGGTTTAAGGGTTAATTGGTCAAAAACTGAAATTTTATCACTTAACAAAGCTGACTCTACTTGGGCCTTACTGAGACCACAAAAGCTAAAATGGGCATCTCAGGGGATCCGCTGTCTGGGGCTGCATATTTCAGCAGATTTACAAGATGTGTAATGAGAATATTCAAAATGTGTTAAAGATTTTATCTCTGGACATGAATAGATGGGCCAAACTTCATTTATCCCTCCCTGGTAAGATTGCTGCTATTAAACTAATGGCCATCCCGAAATATTATTACAGTCTTAATAATTTAGCTATGCAGATTTCATCAGGTTTATAGTACAATATAGATAAACTATTCTCAAATTTCATTTGGGAGTGAAAAGTACCACTTTTTGGTTGGGAAAATACTATAAGCTTCTAAGACACTGGGTGGGTGGAACAAGCCCTGGCCCTACCATTTGGTTAATGGGTTTTGACAAGGGTCATCAGGGGAGCGATAATTTCCATGCAGGTCTGAACCTAATACAGGTGGCCACCATAAATCCAGACTCAGCAGCTCTGGCTGCCGTAGATGCTGAAAAGGCATTTGATTTCATTGAATGGGAGTATTTATTTTATGTTCTCTCTGAGATAGATTTTAGTCCCAATTTTCAATCATGGGTTTGTAGCCTGAATTCCTCCCTAGATCATGAGTATTAGTTAATGGGGTCTTATCAGAGTCTTTTTCCTGATTTGGGGAACAAGACAGGGCTGCCTTTGAGTCCCTTTTTATTTTAATAGCCATGGAACCATTAAAATTTCCTTTGAATTAACACAAGGAGATCCATGTATTAGGATGGGCCATCAGTATTTTTCGACTCTGCTTTACGCTGATGATTTGTTGCTGACTCTGTCTAAGGTAGAAACATCCTTACCTGCGGCTTGGGAAGTTCTTGAATTGCTGGGAGCTTTATCAGGTTTAAGGGTTAATTGGTCAAAACTGAAATTTTATCACTTAACAAAGCTGACTCTACTTGGGCCTTACTGAGACCACAAAAGCTAAAATGGGCATCTCAGGATCCGCTGTCTGGGGCTGCATATTTCAGCAGATTTACAAGATGTGTAATGAGAATATTCAAAATGTGTTAAAGAGTTTATCTCTGGACATGAATAGATGGGCCAAACTTCATTTATCCCTCCCTGGTAAGATTGCTGCTATTAAACTAATGGCCATCCCGAAATATTATTACTGTCTTAATAATTTAGCTATGCAGATTTCATCAGGTTTATAGTACAATATAGATAAACTATTCTCAAATTTCATTTGGGAGTGAAAAGTACCACTTTTTGGTTGGGAAAATACTATAAGCTTCTAAGACACTGGGTGGGTGGAACAAGCCCTGGCCCTACCATTTGGTTAATGGGTTTTGACAAGGGTCATCAGGGGAGCGATAATTTCCATGCAGGTCTGAACCTAATACAGGTGGCCACCATAAATCCAGACTCAGCAGCTCTGGCTGCCATAGATGCTGAAAAGGCATTTGATTTCATTGAATGGGAGTATTTATTTTATGTTCTCTCTGAGATAGATTTTAGTCCCAATTTTCAATCATGGGTTTGTAGCCAGAATTCCTCCCCTAGATCATGAGTATTAGTTAATGGGGTCTTATCAGAGTCTTTTTCCCTGATTTGGGGAACAAGACAGGGCTGCCCTTTGAGTCCCCTTTTATTTTTAATAGCCATGGAACCATTAAAATTTCCTTTGAATTAACACAAGGAGATCCATGGTATTAGGATGGGCCATCAGTATTTTTCGACTCTGCTTTACGCTGATGATTTGTTGCTGACTCTATCTAAGGTAGAAACATCCTTACCTGCGGCTTGGGAAGTTCTTGAATTGCTGGGAGCTTTATCAGGTTTAAGGGTTAATTGGTCAAAAACTGAAATTTTATCACTTAACAAAGCTGACTCTACTTGGGCCTTACTGAGACCACAAAAGCTAAAATGGGCATCTCAGGGGATCCGCTGTCTGGGGCTGCATATTTCAGCAGATTTACAAGATGTGTAATGAGAATATTCAAAATGTGTTAAAGAGTTTATCTCTGGACATGAATAGATGGGCCAAACTTCATTTATCCCTCCCTGGTAAGATTGCTGCTATTAAACTAATGGCCATCCCGAAATATTATTACTGTCTTAATAATTTAGCTATGCAGATTTCATCAGGTTTATAGTACAATATAGATAAACTATTCTCAAATTTCATTTGGGAGTGAAAAATACCACTTTTTGGTTGGGAAAATACTATAAGCTTCTAAGACACTGGGTGGGTGGAACAAGCCCTGGCCCTACCATTTGGTTAATGGGTTTTGACAAGCTCTGTATTGGCTACATCCTGATCAAGAACATGCCCCACTCTGGGTGTACATTGAAAAGGCTACATTTGGCAAATCCCACTTGGCAGTAATTCTTAAAGACTCCTTGGCGGATCCCAAGCAGGCCACTTTCCCTATTTTAAATTCTAGACAGGTCTGGAAAACAATAGCCTGTTTGTTGTGGTGGGACTGTAGATATTTGGGTCCTTTTGAACCCTTGTGGTATAACCCCAAGATACAGATTGGGGGCTACCATATTTATTGAAATACCAGGTCATCTGCTGGCATTCATCTGGTGGGTGATTTTTTGATCCTCACACAGGGATAATGAGATCTTCTTTTCAATTACAGGGTCTTTTTAATCTTCCTGCCCGAGAGCTATGGAGATATTTTCAATTGAGGCATATATTGGTAACTTGGGCAATGAGGGGCTACCAGTTAGTGCAAACTGACTTAATTAAACGTTTACAAACTTGGTTTGTCACAGGATCATACAAGTGTGTTTTATAAGCTTTTACAGAAAGTATATGCCCCAAAGTGGGAATCCTGCCAATTAAAGTGGATTGATGAAACTCAGGAACAGTTAGGTATAGAAAATTGGGCTCACAGTTGGTCTGAAGCTCATAAGTCATTTCTGGATCCTAAAATCCAACTCATCCAAAAAAAGACACTAAGCATATGGTATAGGACACTAGCAATGTTATCCAGTATGGGCTTGTCTTCTTCAACTACCTGTTGGAGGTGTGGTAAAGACATTGTTACTCTATACCATATTTTATGGGGTTGTTCCTTGCTTAAGTGTTGGTTGAATGTCATTGTTAAAGACTTAAAATGGGTTTTGGATATATGGGTCCCACAAAGGCTGCATCCATCACATCTGATCTTTCTTGCTACCACACAAGGGTGAGCTTTAGAGTTGACAGCCCCAAGGAAGATTGTACTCCTGATTTGTTTCAAGGGTGGGAAGGGATTTTAGTTTTGGAAACCCTAAAACTACATTTCCCTACTTTTGTCACTTTAGGCTGAACCCTAAATATGGCATTAACGCATTTTTTTTGCAAAGAAAAAAAATATGTATGTATATACACATATTATTTAGGGTTGAGTAGGGTGTTTAGTGTTAAACCCAAAATGTTGCACCTAAATAGCTTTGCCCCCCCATTCAATGAGATTGCATAAAATCTTGCATGCATGGTCCTGTGGGGTAGTTCATCTTTCGTTTTGATCAGATGTGCAGATTTCAAGATTGGAATAGTGAGAAAAAGTGATTTTTTTAGCTGTTTTGTTTGTCCACCTCTAGCACCCGAATGGTTTGGAAATTTAGCCTGAAATTATCATGGCCAAAAGGGCTTGGCCCACAGATTTGCCTTTGCTAGTTTGGTGAAAAAATATTAAATTCTTTTAAAAGTTATATATTTTTCAAATTTTGGTTCTAAGCATGCTAAGTAGGCCCTTTCAAATTAGCTGCAGAGACTGAAACAAGAATTGGGTCATGTGAAAAAGGATCTTTTTTCATATTGGTGAATCTTCTTTTGTGTAAAAAAATCTTTTTTTTATGCTGCCATCTTGTTTTAAGGGTTTTATTTTCAATAAATTTCCAAAACACAAAAAAAAAAAAACAGTGCAGTGAGACCAATATATGTACCCTGCTCATTGGGACCCCTTTAGGTGGATTCTGTACCTAGTTTGTGTAAAAATAACCCCCCCACCCAAAATGTGTGTGTGTGTGTGTGTGTTTTTCAGCCTTTTTCATGACTCGCTTCCACTTTCTCCATATGACCAAATGAAAAAAGAATTTGAACATACACAAAAGGGGCCCGAGTCATAACTCGCTATTTTACCCTGATGTCTAGTGGTGCCCCCACCCTTCAGTTGCCCTCCCCGTATCTTACAATTTTCTATGGTGTCTAGTGGCACTCCTGCACCCTCCGATTGCCATCTCTGTATTTTGTAATGTTTCTGTGGTATCTAGTGGCACCCACTACCCCTCTGATCACCATCTCCATAATGTTTAATTATCCCCTGGTGTCTAGTGGCATCCTGCACCCTCTGATGGCCATTCCTATATGTTTTTCTGTTTCCCTGGTGCATAGTGGTACATCCTACCCCTCTGATCACCATCTCTGTATATTTTAATCTTTCTCTGGTGTCTAGTGGCAGCCCCCACCTCTGATCACTGTCATCCTTGAGTTTTTTTCCACCCTGGTGTCTAGTGGTACCCACCACCCTCCATTCACCCTACTCTTTGAAATAAATAAAATGATCCCTTGCTGTATTATTTTTCTAAACCTGGAAAAAAGAAAAATGTCCCCTGCCGAACTGACCCCCACATCCCGACCTCCCACTCCGCTCCCACCACCACGCACCTCCACAACCCTGCAGACCCTCACTTACCTGAGGTAGTGCTTCTTTTCTGCCAAATGCTGTGGTAATCTTTTGTGTGGTTTCTGAGATATAGAGTGTTAAAAAAACAAAAAAATCTGTATTTTTTTACATTTCTTTG
The DNA here is from genome assembly GCA_016271365.2 of Neoceratodus forsteri. Lineage (NCBI taxonomy): Eukaryota > Metazoa > Chordata > Ceratodontiformes > Ceratodontidae > Neoceratodus > Neoceratodus forsteri. The sequence continues at coordinate 592,757,297 of CM057458.1, forward strand.
TCCACCTGGATCTCTAAAATGGCTTTAGGTTGTGGTCTGAAATTTTCAGGGCAGAAAGCCTTTGCCTCACAGAGGTGTCTTTTGATGGTTTGGTGAAAATATATTAGTTCATTCAAAAGTTATTAAATCTTAAATTTTCCCATTATAGCCTATGGGAAAAAATATATTATCTGAAAGTGAAAGCAGGTAAACAGCCCCAAAAAACAGTTTATTTGCCACTTCATAGCAAGAAACTGGTTAGGACTTTTGGGCTGAAATTTGCAGGGTGGCAAGCCCTTGCCCTACAGATATGCCCTTTGCTGGTTTGGTGAAGAAATGGATACCAGTTCCATAGTTACAGCACTCTGAAGTTGTGCATTGTCCCTTAGGATAACATTGTGGCAATTGTGGCACCTTGCGGCAGCTATAGCTCAAAAATGGTTTGAGATATGGATTTTTGCTAAGCGCAGCTTAGTACACCTTTAGGTGAACTAAGCATGCATGGAGGTGGCCAGTCTGTGAATACAACTGTGAAGGATTTTTTCCAAACTTCATTATGGTTCCTAAGATATTACAATTTTTACAGCTCAAGGGTTACCTGGAAAGGCTCTAGGCATCTGCTTTTTCTCTATACTTATGGGTACATGGGAGCACAGGGCCTACATTTGGATCCCGTTATGCAATAATGGGAGTGCAGGGCCATACATTATGCAATAGTGGTGGCATAGGGCCAGGGGGGCCCTGTGCTACCATATGGAAATGTGATATCATTAAAATATTAGTACACTTATGTATAGATGGGAGTGCAAGGCCCTTCAGGCCCTGTGCTTCCACATGAAAATCAGAGACAATTAGAAAATGTATGCATGATGGGAGTGCAGGGCCCAGAAGGCCCTGTTCTCCCGCAACCATATATGAAGGGAAATTCATTGCAAAAAACTTCATTAATGCATTAGTTATGGTTGTCATTACAGTGACAAAAGCTTGGAAATTCAATGTTAGGGTTACCAACCCTACTCCCCCACTGCACCCACACTATCCACACACCAATAGGTATCGGGGTGTGCCTTGGGGTCATCAGGCCTAACTCTCTCTCCCCATTGTCATATACTGTACCACTTAGCTTCCTTACAAATGGAATGATGTGAGAGTTAGGGCTGACAACTCAAAGGCACACTAACGCCTGACTGATGTGGAGAGTGGGGTGGGGGCAGGATAGTAACTCCTAATATAGAATTTCCAAACTTTGTAGTTGGATGATTAACCTAACTGATGATTAATGAAGCTTTTAATGACCATATATACATACAGTATATATATATATATATACACACACACACAAATGTGTATAATATATATATATATATATATATATATATTCTTTGAAAAAAACTCTGTTAATGCATCAGTTAGGGTTGTTTCCATATCAACAAAGGTGTGGAAATTCAACGTTAGGTTACCACCCCACCACCCACACCCCCATCCTCTATAGGTATGTGTCTGTGGGAGTGTGGGCCCTCCAGACCCTGTGCTCCCACTCACACGTAAGTATGGAGCCATACAAGAGTCTTATAAGGCAAGGAACCCTTGTAACAGTAATTTGCTAATCTCTCAGGAACCATAGCAGCTAGGAAGAAAATTCAAAAGTCATTGTAATCATGATAGTGAGTAGTTCTTGCAACATAAGTTGACTAAATCTGTATCTTGCATAATTTATGAGATATAGGCACTGAAAAGTGCAGTGAGTGGTAACTCTGAGGGCATAATAGTGTCCTACGAACATGAAAATGAGCAATTGGAACACCAATTCCCAAATATCTCAGTAACCGTACAAGGTAAAAAAAATTCAAATGTCATGGTATTCATGGCTTTCTAACCTACCTAGTTTCCCATAGGGGGACTAAGAATTTTTGCAATGAAAAACCTGTATCACGAACCGTTTTCGAGATATGGGCCCCGAAAGGAGTTACAAGCGCTGCAATATTATCCTATGGGAAAATTTCTCAACTTTGGAATGCTGTAATTATTGTTCTGTACAATGTTTTCATACAAAACCACCAAAAAGGCACATCTGTGGGACTAGAGCTTGCCACCCTGAAAATTTCAGGCCAATAGCACAATCCACCTTGCCACAATGAAGTGACAAAGAAAACAACACATTTAAAACTGTGTTCGGGCAGTGTTACCATGATTATTTTAAATGTTATCGCGTCACTCCTATCTCTATAATGAGAATGTGACTGTAAACAAAAAAATTAGTGCTGCGGTTACTTTTCTTATGATCACAATTATTTTTACGGTAACATAAGATATTGCCGCAAGAAAAAAATGGCAAAATGGTGAAAAAAATTTGAAAAACACATTTCCAGACCAGCTGGTAAAAAACTAATGCCAGATTCATGTTCCTCAGGGCCCAATTAGGTAAACACAACTGTTGGTGTTTAACAAAGTGCACTATTTTCTGAATTGCAATGTTTTTTGTCTTTCACTAACTGAAAACAAGATGGCAGCAGCATGAAAACAATTTCAGGCAGCTCGACAACAAAAAATGTGATCGCGAAAATTTCTCAGTGCACATATAAATTTTCCCATAAGCTATAATGGGACATGAAAAAATGGAATAACTTTTGAATGGAGCAATATTTTTTCTCCAAATCTTCAAAAGGCACCAGCTCAACCCAAGACACATGTAGACAAACACATTTGAATCCACTGAAATGCATTCTTCAGTCCATTATGGCTTACTGAAGAATTTGCCAAAATGGTGAATTTTCACTTTTTGAGTGCCCCACGGTTCTGCACCTGTACATCCAACCAGAACAAAAACTTCCAAATACAGAGATCTATAGAAGGGGGGTCTGCATGCCAAATATCAGACAAATCGGGCAAATGGTTGCAAAGTTATTAAAGTGCAAACTTTGAGGTTTGACATAGAAATGGCGTCAACCTAATTATAGTGGCACTATCGTGCCACTATAATATATATATATATATATATATATATATATATATATATATATATATGTGTATACACACACACATATATATAAAATACTCTTGGTGACTGTGCAGCGTTTTATGGGAGAGGTAACAGTCTATTTCTATTGAACAAACAGGTGTTTCACCACCAAAAGCAATGACTACCATGTATAAAGATAACCTGAATCTGATAGAGTGGGCTAGAGGTTCCTGGATTTGATTGACTGGTTGGTTCTGTTTTCAAAAGTAAGGCTTTGCACTAGGTGAGGATTGTGCCAGTGATGGGACTAGAATCAGACTGAGATAACCTACGAGTCAACCATGTGGTAACAGAATTGAAACACAAGGAGTGTCTGGGTGGCCAGTCACTGTTGTGTGTGAATTCATGGCAGACCAGTGAAAGCAGTGCAGTAGTTTGTCACAAACTAGTGCCAGCAGTGGGATTAGAAACATAGAAACATAGACATAGAAACATAGACTTTGACGGCAGATAAGGACCGCTTGGCCCACCTAGTCTGCCCATTTCCTTACCTACAGGATAAGCTGCAGGTCCTATTTAACCAACAGCCTATTTCTTCCTACCCCCCACAAAAATTGCCTTATGTCTGTCCCATGCATTCTTGAATTCTCCCACAGTTTTAAACCCCACAACTTCCTCAGGTAGGCTGTTCCATGCACCTACCACCCTCTCTGTGAAAAAATACTTCCTCACATTGCTCCTGAGCTTTCCCCTCTATCTTCAAATTGTGTCCCCTTGTTCTTGCACATCTCTTTTTCTGAAAGATGCTACCCTCTTGGACTTTGTTGATTCCACTAAGGTACTTAAACATTTCTATCATGTCCCCCCTCTCCCTCCTTTCCTCAAGGGTATACATGTTAAGCTCCTTTAGCCTCTCCTCATATGGCTTCTCTTGCAGACCCTGCACCATTTTAGTTGCCCTTCTCTGAACTGCCTCCATCCTGTCTATGTCCTTGCAGAGATGGGGTCTCCAGAACTGGACACAGTACTCCAGATGGGGTCTCACCAACTGTCTGTACAGGGGGATAAGAACTTCCTGTTTTCTGCTGGCGATGCCTCTCCCTATACATCCCAGTATCCCCCCAGCCCTCCCTACCGCCTTCTCACATTGCTTGCCAACCTTAAGGTCATCTGATATGATTACCCCAGGTCCCTTTCCATTTTTGTTGTTGTTACTACCCCATTGTGTAATCTTCCCCTGGGTTTTTGTTTACCAGGTGCATTATTTTGCACTTCTTTGCATTGAATCCAAGCTGCCATACTTCTGACCATTCCTCCAACCTTGCCAAGTCCCTTCTCATCCTTTCCATGCCTGCTTGTGTATCAACCCTGTTGCAGATCTTTGTGTCATCTGCAAAGAGGCATACTTTTCCTTCCAGTCCCTCTGCAATGTCACTTATAAAGACATTAAAAAGGACTGGACCCAGTACTGAACCCTGCGGTACCCCACTAGTAATCCCTCTTTCTTCAGAGTGGACTCCATTTACAATTACCTTCTGTGTCCTGTTGTTCAGCCAATGTTTTACCCAGGCTACCACCCTGGGACCCACTCCAAGGCTGGTTAATTTGACTACTAATCTTTTGTGTGGGACTGTGTCAAATGCCTTGCTAAAGTCTAGGTAGGCCATGTCCACAGCCCCTCCCTGGTCTACTACTTTGGTCACCCCAGTCAAAGAAATCAATTAGATTCATCTGACATGACCTTCCCGCTGTGAATCCATGCTGCCTTGGGTCCTGTGTCCCACTGACCTCTAGCTACTCAACAATTCTTTCCTTCAGAAGTGATTCCATCACTTTCTCTACCACAGAGGTCAAACTGACAGGTCTGTAGTTTCCTGCCTCTGTCTTGCTCCCACTTTTGTGAAAGGGAATCACATCAGCCTTCTTCCAGTTCTCAGGTACCACACCATCCTCCCATGATTTGTTATAAAGGGTAGTCAGTGGTGTCACTAGTTCTCCGCTTAATTCTTTTAGAATTCTGGGGTGAATTCCATCTGGACCCATTGCTTTGTCCACCTTCAGTTTAAGGAGTTCTTTTAGAACTCTTTCTTCTGTGAAATGACTGGGATTGACCTCCCTCTCCAGAGTGCTTCTGTTAATTGGATTAGGCACCTCCCCCACTTTCTCTTTTGTGAATACTGAACAGAAGTATTAATTCAGTATCCCTGCTTTTTTATTGTCACTCTCTGCCCACCCAGTCTGAGAGTGAGGCAGTAGTTTGTCACAGACTGGTGGCAGGGGTGGGATGAGAACCAGATTGAGATACCTTAGCTGCCAGTCAGGTGGTGGCAGCATTGAAATACAAGGGGCCATCTGAATGTCTGGCTCTTGTGTGTGAATTCATGACAGACCAGTGACAGAGGGGGCAGCAATTTGTCACAAATCAAACATTATTCTGTATATACAAGAACTCATTTTTAGGGCCCAATCTATAAAGTGGACTGGGATATGAGCAATTCAAGCATATCCCAGTTAGTGTGCTCAGTACTCCAATGACCATTCATACCAGATGCCATCTGCAGCCCTTGCCTGCTGCACACCACTAGTGCATTGGTATGTGTGGGTGCAAGGGGTGACAAGGTGTGTGGCGGAGCAGCGCCAGACACTGGGCATCCCAATTTGCTGCCTGGGCTGGCTCGCTGGTGGATCCAAGACTCTATATGGAGCAGGAGTTTGTGGGATATGGCAGTGCTTCAAAGACTGCTATATTCCTGTTGGAAATAGATACTAAATGCATCATTAACCTGCTGGTGCTGGTACGGTCCCGAGCCCTCGTGAAGGCTTTCAGGACTTGAGGCAGGTGGATGAAGGGATAATTGGGCTTCAAGAATTGTGTTTTGGATGTGGAAATTGGGCACCTACCCACTACTGCTGCCATTGTGTGGATCTTGTTTTGTGCACGGGGTGCATGCACACCCCCAGTCATGTACCTACCCTGTCCCATCCATCCATGTGGCTATGTGTATGGATCAGTATCAGGTGCAGATGTGGCCCTCATCCAGGGCTGTGGATGCATGGAGGCTTCTGTATGTGCAGAGTGGGACCTCTGAGCTCCAAGAGTCCATGCATCTACCCCTCTTTGGGTGCAGATGCAGAGCATCTGTGGATCAGGCACTTAGGAGAAAGAAAAAGTGCAATAATGAAGAGGTTGAGTAAGGAGATCAAGTTGGTTGCCCAAATATTTTTCCTGCATGCACCATCTCCACAGGGATTCCCAACCTCCATCTCATGCTTAGAAACTGCCAAAATAGAAGGCTGTGGGGGAAAGTAACTGTCTATCTTTGCTGAATTCTGTTGGTTTTGCTGCTGTTGTCCCTTCTTGCCTATTGTAGATTGTGGCATCTGAATCATAACAAAAGCTTAAAAACAGAACAAAAATAAAGACATTTTAAAGTCTAAAGGGACACTGTCAGCACTTTATTGTACATATGTTTCATCCCATCAATCAGGACTGTGGCTTCACTGACTGCAGCAGTCCCTCTTGTACTATAATATTTATAGCAGTAACCGAGTCCCCATAAAAATAAGAACTTTTTACGAATTTAAATAAAAAGTGGAACCCTTCTTGTCTGCACCCGATGCCAAAGTGCAGTCACATTTGTACATGGCGCCGGAGCTCATGTGTGGACTATTGAACCTGAGTTCAGCTAAATACACTTTCTTGTAGTACAAAGGAAGCTGAACTCAGGAAAGTGTTTATTTTTTAGAAACAGGCTAAAAAAAATTAATAAAATCATGGTCTGAAAGTTGAGCCGTGATACTGGGCATCCCCATTTCCCAAAAATAAACACTTTCCTGCCTTATTTAGTTGAACTCAAATTCAATAGTATGTGCACAAGCCTTGGCGCCATTTATAAATGTGACCACGCTTTGGCATTGATGTGGACAATAGAAGCGGACCAGCAGGGTTCCACTTTTTTATTAAAATTCCTAAAAAGTTCTTATGTTTATGGGGACTCATTTGCTGCTAAAAATACTATGACACAGAAGGGACTGCTGCAGTCAGTGAAGGCATGTTCCTAAGTGCCAGGATGAAATGTAAGAAAAGGGCTGACTGTGTCCCTATAAAGTCAAGTGAAGTTTTGGAAACATCCATCACACATGTTTATTGAGAGTAGCTGCTCCTCAGCACCCCAGTATTTGTTTTGAAGTTTGTTTTTCATGACACTCTTGTTACTTTTTGTGGGACAGTATCAGCGTCATGACAACTGGCATATGTTATTCAGTGTTAAAGCTGGTGGGTTAAAACCCCATTTTATTTTTAGTAATTGTCACATGAATGTTTTAGCCAAATGGCAAAACTCTTAGTCAGACTTTGAATTTAGATCGCTAGCCAGTGGAACAGCAGTAGCCATCTGGCTACCTGAACTGTGTTTATAGCTGAATAAAGAAACGCTTGGCAAAACAGTTTTGCTAGTGGCAGCCTAAACATTAGTCATTTAATATCAGCACCAAAGTGTTCTTTTCCATTTGGAATCCTGGTTAGTCCTGTTCTGTAACTCGACCAGCAGCTTGTCTATATCCATAAGGATAAGGGAGACTGAGGACACATCCGTTTCAACTGTTTTCTGTCTAGAATGCAGGCCTGCGTACCTCAAAAATAAATGTGCTGATTGACTTGAAACAAATCACTCAGCTGGTATTTTTTGAGTTAGTGTTACAGCACAGGGGTTTCTTTGCTTGTAAGACATGCTTTATATTCACTTCCTTCACCAGTCTGAAGGCATTGCTGGATCTGTTAACAACTCCTTAAAGACCCATGGCATAGTGTTATAAAACCACCTCAACAGCTTTTAAATGTTCTTGTAGTGAATTGGAAGCAACTATCAGCATCAGTCAGATCTTTGCTCAAGTTCTACACAGTAATTTACTATACTTGGCTCCAATAATAAAGTTGGACGATCAAACTGAGATTTGCATTCAGCTCTTGCTTATTATATAGCAGGGCAAATGAGCTATTCAGACTCATGGGAAATGATTTGGCATCCCTAGAAAGTTGCATACAAGTTGAGCCTGGATAAAAGCAGGCTGCAGACAAATGGACTTGACAGTGGCTGCAGTGGCATTTTAGGCCTCCTTTCTGACTTTATGCTGCTTATTTTTCTGCTCCTCAGATCAGAGTGAAGCTGCTTCAACACAGTAATTGTAACTTGGTCTAAAAGAAACATTTATGTTTTGCTTCAGGCTTTCCAACCAGTGCCAATACTGTTTTACTGACCCATAAAGAAAACCCAATTTCAGCCACCATAAGCATGCAGTGTTGAAAAGAGCATTAGGGAATGCTGGGGGTGGGGTGCTCTCAGGGACCTTTGCACTTGTGAAGGAGTCTTATCAAACAGAACAGCTGGGCATCTGTGCTACAGCCTGGCAATACCTCTGAGAGCCTAAACTGAGGTTAAAAGTTCAGGTTTATTGAGGTGTGGGCTGGTTGTGGTATGTGGCTGTAACACACTGAAAGGTCAGTCTACCATGAGTAATGTATCTGCAGGACATGAAATCCCCATTTTGCTTGGTAGACTGGCTGATGACTACTTGAGATGGAACATTAGGTATTCTGTAGGTGTTTCAGGGAGTCCAGCTCCTGCTCTTTTAAACCTCTGCTTGTGTTAATTTAGGCTAAGGGCATGTGGATCAGAGGCAGAGGTTTCATTTTGCATTGCTACACTGAGCAAATAGTCTGGGCTTTATTTTCAAAGCCCCACAGTATGTTGTTTCCTGCAAAGAAGCCCTGGAGGTTGCATTAAGCAGTCAGCTGCACCTTTCATGCAAAACATGTCTGCCACTCAGGGCTGTAACTACACCAGTATTGGACAAGGCTCATGCCACCCCCAAGTGCTCTTTATTTGTTAAATCAAAACTTACACAACTGTAGCAGCAGTTACTATATGTTCTTGCAATGGTTGTTTAATTTATTTCCAATTTTTTTGACAAGGCACACTGTACTAAGACAGCTTGTTTGTCCTGGGGAGCAGGATTACATGCACCTATTTTACCGACAAGGAAAAATGTTCCAAAAGATACCAAGGAAAATCCCCTAGCCTTATTACAATGCCATGGGATCTCTTCTATTGAAAGAAAGAAAAAAAAAGAAAACAAGTTTTGCTTATTTATCCTAACATACTAAAAAGCCAGCAGATTAGGCCCAATGATCTATCAAGTCTGCTCATGGATCATTGCCCACCCGGGGCACTGTCATAGCCCCCACTCCCCACAAGATCCCTCCCCCCAATCCCTGGTGAGGCTCTGGGATGCACCTTCCCTCTGTACCTATCCCAGCCTATTTTTGAACCTCTCCACAGATGCAACTGCCACCAGTTCCGCAGGCAGCGCATTCCAAGCCTCCACAACCCTCTCTGTGAAGTACTGCTTCCTTGTCTCCCCCTTAGTCTCCCACTGATCAGCCTCATCGAGTGCCCCCTGGTGGTTCCTACCTCCCTCAGCTGCAGCACCCCCCTAGGTTGACCCTGTTTATTCCCTTGAGATACCTGAGGACCTCTATCATATCCCCTCTGTTCCTCCTCTCCTCCAGCGAGTACAGGTTGAGCTCCTCTAGCCGATCCTCATAGGGCTTTTCCCCTAGACCCTGTATCATCCTGGTTGCCCTCCTATGGATCCTCTCCAGAAGAGCAATATCCCTTTTTAAGTAAGGATGCCAAAACTGCATGCAGTATTCAAAGTGCAGCCTAACCAGGCAATTATACAGTGGAAGGAGCACCTCTCAGCTACTTGAGGTTATCCCCCTGGCAATGCTCCCCAGCATTTTATTTGCTTGGGCCACAGCCCTTCTACACTGCTCTGAGTTGTTCATTTTGGCATACACCACTACCCTGAGATCTTTCTCCCTCCTAGAAACTTGTAGTGTCCCCACCCCCAAGGTGTACACATGAGACAGGTTTTTGGCCCCCAGGTGGAGCACCCTGCATTTCCCTATGTTAAACTTTAGTTTCCAAGCACAGGACCACCTCCCTAGGGTTTTCAGGTCCTCCTGGAGAGCCAACTTCCCCTCCTCCCCATCCACCACCGCCCACAGTTTCGAGTTTGTTGGCAAAGAGGCTCATCTCACTTCTGATACATCGTTTGATGTCTGAGATATAGGCATTAAATAGGAATGGGCCCAGTACTGAACCCTGTGGGACCTCGCTAATGACTCTTCTAGGAGATAAGACCTCCCCCCACCATCACCTTTTGTACCCGCCCCACTAGCCAGTTTCCTATCCACCTGACCAAATGCCCCCCCACCCCCATATCCCCCAGCTTCCCCAGCAACTTGGGATGTGGCACCGAGTCAAATGCCCTGCTGAAGTCTAGAAAGAGGACATCCACTGGCCTGCCCTTATCCAGCTATCTTGTCACACCTTCGTAGAACTCAACCAGGTTGGTCTGGCATGATCTGCCCCTCACAAAGACATACTGGTGATCATCTAGGTGGCCCCGTACCTTCAGAAACTCCTCCAGCCTCTCTTTCAAGATGACCTCCATCACTTTGCTCACTACCAATGTCAGGCTTACTGTCCTGTAATTATCCAGCTCCTCTCGCAAGCCTCCTTTGTATATAGGCACAATATGGGCCATCCTCCAGTCTTGAGGCACCCTCCCTGACTGAAGGGAGGAGTTAAAAAGGCCCGCCAGAAGTGCAGCCAAGGTATCAGCCAGCTCCTTATACAATATGTTTGGATAACATGAACAGTTATTTTCAGTATCCTTCAAAGTCACACATCTTTTTGGTCTCTCATTGTATTTCATTTGCAAGATTAAGCATGACTGTCCAAACCTACATTCATGATTTTTTTAACTCATCATCTTATTTACCACTAAACTATACAACATTATTCAAAAGTTAGAATTGTTTCAACTGGTCTGGATTAAAAGAAAAAAAAATATATTTCTGGGACACAAGGGTGACCATGCATTCAGCAGGAAAATATGAAGCAAAGTAGATTCCCTATTCTAAAACATATAAAAAAAAGCAAAGGCAATTCTCAATCTCTGCATATTTTAAAGTCCTTGGCCCTTTTTTAGCTTTTCCAATTCACTATCTAAACCTTTTGGTAGGCCTGTTTATTTATTTATTTAGTTTTTGCTGACCGGGTAAGTGCACTAGCCATAGCAATGAGTATTTTCAGGCACGACCTGGGAGGGTACAGTACAAACAAGCAGGCACACAAAGCAATACAAAGTTTGACATAATTGAATGTAGAGAACATAGCAAATATATACATAGTAAACAATACTATAAACAGAGCAGGTAGACAGTAGTGAGGTAAATAGTGTAGACAGTTTATACAAGCAGGTATATATTGCAATACAAAATTTTGGCTTAATTCATAGTAATACAGAGCAAATATAGCCATAGTGAACAATGCTATAACAGGGCAGGTAGACAATAGGTGAGGTAATGAAATAAAAATGCATACTAGAACAGTGAATTCAGGACATTTTGATAGCTAAGGCTTAATACACATTGTACTATTACTGACCATAATATTCTTGTAAGATTAACTAGGGTGGTAGGGGAGGGAAAGGGGGGAGTGGAAATCATAGGCCAGAGAAGAGGTTTAGGAAGAGGCCTGTGGAAGAGGAGATGAGGGGAAAGTGCTATACATTTAAGAGCACTACAGTAGTGTCAGGAGAGGAAGGGAGGATGCATGGGTTAGGGGGGTTCAAAGCAGGCACATTTGTAGGAAGTTGCAAGATGGTTATGTAAGCCTATCTTAAAAGAGGCATTGGACAGTGATTGCCATAAAGCTAGTGACAGGGAGTTCCAATACAGGGGAGCATGGCAAGTGAAAGCCGTGGCGCCTTTAGAGGAATGATGTCTGGGGATAAAGACAGGCACTTGTTTGGCAGACTTTAAGCTATAGGGTGATGTCAAATTAAGGAAGAGACCAGCTAGGGGTTTGAGTATTTGTGAGTGGACAATATTATCAATGATGGAGCCATAAGCATAAAGCCTTAGCTCTGAAGGAAGAAGGCATCCCAGATCTGAATATAGTAGACAGTGGTGTTTTAGTCAGTGTGAGGAGGATGCATAGCGGCAGATATTGTTGTAAGAGACATTCCACTTTCTGAGACTGGATTTGGACACAGAGGTAAAGGTGGCGACACCATAGGTTAACAAAGGTAGGAGTATACCCCGGGCAATGGCTAGCCTAGCTGAGGGGGTGAGCATGTAACTGGTACAGTAGGCTATCCCAAGTTTGGCATTGACCAACTTGCAGATCTGTTGGATGTGTGAATCGAAGTTTAGTGGTGGTCTAGTGTGACGCCTAGATATTTGAATGAGTTCAGCACCCCAAGGGTAGAACCATTGGATATGAAGACTTTAAATTTAGGTTGGAAGTGTTTAAGTTTGGCATTAGAACCAAATAGCATAGTCTAGGTTTTGGACTCATTAAGGAGCAGTTTGTGACTGGTTAGCCATTTTTGGATTAGTTGAAAGTCAAAAGAGAGATTCTGATTGATTACTTCAATGCTTTGCCACTGGAGTATAGAACAATGTCATCAGCATATAGTAAGGAGTCAGTCCTGAGAAGGTTTGTGGTAAAGTTATTAATGAAGACAGAGAAAAGCAGAGGCCCCAGGATGGCTCCTTGCAGAACTGCAATGTTAATGGTGATCTTGTCCGAGACGGTGGAGTTATACTTCACAGTTTGAGTCCTATCAGAGAGGTAGCAGCTGAACCACCTCACAACATTGTCAGAGAATCCAAGATTTCAAAGCAAAGCTAAGAGGATGTGGTGGTTGAAATGGTCAAATGCCTTGGTCATATCAATGAAAATGGCCCCAGTGAGAAGGCCAGAGTCCATAGCCACAAGGGTATCTGATGTAAATTTAAGAATGGTGGTAGTGCTGCTATGGCCTTTTCAAAAACCATGCTGGGCTGGGGTAAGATGGTCATATTTCTGGAGAAAGTCTATTGTTTGGGAGGACACCAGTTTCTCCAGAATTTTACTGAGAACTGATAGTATGGCAATGGGCCTGTAATTTGAGGGATCTTTCCGATTTCCCTTTTTAAAAACAGGGGTAATCCTGGCTACCTTCCAAATATCTGGTATACAGTTCTGGGACAGGGATAGTGTGAAAAGTTTGGCTAGGGGAGCAGCAATGTAGGCTGCAGATAGTTTTAGGAGCTTGGGCTCTAGGTTATCCGAGCCTACCGCGGTGTAATCTGATATTTTATTTAGTAAACCGAACACCTCACGCCTAGAGACAGCCTTAAAAAAGAATTGAGGGCCACTACCATAAGGCAAGGTGAGTAAGTCCAACTGTGCAGGGAAAGAGGAGGTTTAGTTGGATGGGTCCGAGAATTTATCATTGAAGAAATTGGCAATGGTACAGGGATTGTTGCAGTGGACCATTTAGTGACATGTCATTGGGGGTGGATGCCAGATTCAATCCAAGAAAGAACTTGATATGGGACCAGAACTTTTTTGGGTCTCCATAGGAGTTTGTAAATAGATCCTTGCAGTAGAAACTTTTGGCCTTTTTGATGTCCTTTTCGCAGGAGTTTCACAGGGCCCTGTAGGCATTTAGGTCAGAGGATAGCCCTGATTTCTTGTATCAGAGCTAACTTTTATCTCTATGTTTTAACTTGAAGAGAAGGTTAGACATTAGCCAGTGGGTTTGCCTGTTTTTTAACCGGTAAGTAACTAGCTTGCAGTGCTTGTCCTGCACCATGAGGAAGTGTGTCAAGAATAGATGAAGGGAAGTTTGAGCATCATTTGATAATAGAACAGAGGACCAATCAGTTGCAGCGATGTCATGAAGAAAAAGTAGTGGGTCGAAGTTAGCATAGTTAGGGAAAGTGACGAGGCGAGGTTTCGAAGGAGTGGGCTTGCTTTTACCCCAGATACAATAGATAGGGGAGTGGTCGGTGATGTTATCAGGTAGATCGCCAGAGGCAATAATGTTTTCAGGGTGGTTTGTCATAAACCAGTACAGTAGCGTGCTTGTTTTAGAGTGTGGATTTGTTCTGGTGGGATCACATATAGGTTGGTGCAAGTTAAGACTTTTCAGTCATTGACAGCAATGTTGATTGTGTGTTCCCCAGCCAATTTAGGTTAAGGTCACCTATTATAAGGACCGCATGTTTACCAGCAAGGTATGAAATTTGATCCAGTAATTCATCCAGCCCCTTTTGACTGTTTGACTGGGGGTTATAGGCACATGCAATATGTAGTTTCTTTGTGCCCAGGGTAAGAAGAGTATGAAGTATCTCACAGTGGGCTAGATTGGATGATTTGATGGCAGTGAGATGTAGATGGTCTTTAAAATAGACAGCAGTACCAGCCCCACTCTTGGGAGCAGGTCTGTCGAGTCTCAATAGGTTATAGGATGGAAGGGAGCACTGAGAGTCAGGAGTGGAAGGACTTAGCCAGGTTTCAGTCAAGCATATGATGTCAGGCTTGTATTGGGAGGTCCAGGATTCAAGCTCGGTAAGATTGTGTGTGACTCCTAATATTATGGTGTACTACAATCAGACCTTTAGCATTGCTAATCAAGTCAGGTGCGGCTTGGGTTGGTCCTGGATTTATTTGAATATCCCCAGAGAGTAGGATAGCGAGTAGAAGGAGGTACCAGAGCTTCCAGTGCATAAAAGAATATGGGTTCCATGTACACAGGAGACCATTTTTAGAGGCGAAAGTTACTAGGTGGTGCCAGACTTTCTTACGTAGTGCTGGGGTGAGATCATAACGGGGGGGGGATTGAGCAGCAGAAGATTTGAGGAAAGATAGTCATTAGGTAGGTATTTAGGCACTATAAAAACAGTTTGATGTACAGAGAGCATGGATAGGTGGATCAGTGGCATTGATGACACTAGAATGAATAGTATTAAATGCTGGTACATTTTGGATTCCTTAATGGCTGAAAGAGGTCAAAAATATACTTTGAGGTAGTCTGAATAAATTTCAGGGGACTATTGTTAATAGTAGTCCTGGGTTAGCAAAGTGTTGTTGTCAGAGGGATAGGGTACCTAAAAGTAGACCAATTAAGTCTAAGTGATCACCAGCAGGTAAGCCTAGTCAGGGACTGGGTAGTAATGGGAATAAGGTATTTTAACCAGTGTGCTCAGGGATAGGACAAAACAGAAGAAAGTGAGAGAGGCGCTGAAGAAAGTGAGAGATAAGCTGAAATCAGAGCAAGGAGACTGGGGGTGGTTAAGTCTGACAGCTCAGGGAAAAATCAGTGGCAAGGAGTGGTAGCGTAGGGGGTGGAGAGTGGCAATAGGGTAATGTGGAGAGGATTCAATTTATGCAGAGCCAGAGGTGACAGTACAGTAAGATTCTAGGTTTACCTAGGGGAGTGAGTGCTAGTGGAAGCAGGTAAAAAAGGGGTCAATGGGGATGGTGTATGGAAGCAAAGCAGAAAGGGGCCAATGAGGAGAGCAGAGTGTGAAAAGGGGGGGTCTAACATGTATTTAAAGGTGGCCTGGGAGGCGTTGGGAGGGTGGGAGAAAATGACTACTTATAAACCCGAGGAACTGCCGTGCTGAGAGGTGAAATCTGCAGCTTGGAAGCTAAGAAAAAGGCTCCCCAATCGGCAGACAGTTTTTAGCTGGCGGACCAATCAGCTCCTATCAGCAGGGGCGCTGCACCAGTCAGCCGTTAGCATTTATGGTGGCCCTGCCTCAGCAATATCCTGTCAGGAGGTGTTAGGTGCAGTTCGATCATGAGGATGCTTTGGAATTGGGGTGGGTTGAAGGTGGGGTTGGTAGAGTATGCATCGTTATCAGTTTTCACTGGCATATCAATCCTAAAAACGTCAAAGAGCTTAAGAAGAAGATCTTGGAAGTTGTGTGTGAAAGGTAGCCACTCCAGAAGGCGGATGCAACTTTCATGCAACTGTCACTTTATATTTAGTAGCAATTTCATTGATTTTAATTATTTACAGTGACTAAGAGTGGCAGAAATAATCCCTATTCTGGCTTGGATGGAATTCACAATCCTGAACATGGTCCCTTGCCTTCCTCCCTCTCCATCGGTAAATACATTTGAAATGCCAAAAAAAAAAAATGACAAGGGGGGTATACCGATTCTTCCACCATTTCCCACAGTTTCCCAGAATGCCAGAAAATGTTGTGAGGTACATGCTGGGACAAACACAGACATTTGATTGGAAGCCTGATGTCTGGCTACATTCATCCTCATCCAGCACTGCTCCTCCACTTTGTTTAGTCAGCTATTCAAGGGCAAATTTCTGAAAAAGGCATAATTCGGCAAGAAGACAGGAGGAAGCAAGTGAAAATGTGTGCTGCTTGGGTGCTACGGCAGAGTAGAAAGTCTTGATTTGGCAAAAATGTATTTTAGTTTGCAGCCACTCACTCAGGCTAGCCCAGCTGAGATGCAACTTCTAGCTTTTTAGTATTCATTGTGGGACCATGGTTCAAGCCAATTTGGCAGCTGGGAGGGCTGAAATGTAAGAATGTCAAGCAACTTGTTCAAGCTACGTATCAGGAACAGTGATTAGACTTGACCCTGGAATTTCTTGTTGAACAGTTCAGTGTGCTAAACAATAGTGCACAGAGTCTCCATGATATGCCTCCGCCTTTGTCTGTCACTGACAGTGGTGTCTTAGCCAATTAGTACATAAATTCTGTCACTTGGAAATTAGATGATTTGCATAAAGTTAATCAGTCCTGCTATAACTGTTTTATTTCTTTGTTATTCTTTGGTAATGGGGTAAGGTCCACTTAGCACAAACCCATTTGCAAGGGCAAACTGGGAGCACTTGCTCAGGATAACACAGTATGCAAGCTGAGACTGTGGGAAACAAACCCTGGTCTGCTGGATGTACCAAGTTCATTCACAGTTCATTACTCTAATCTCTAGATTGTATTGCTAGCCCCAACCTCTCAGTCAAAACACATTTCATCTAAATAGATCATTCAGTAACAGGCAGGGTGGTCAAGTGGATAGAGAAGACAGCTGTGAACCAGCATACCCAGGGTTCAAATCCCAGCAAAGAAACATACTCACAATATAACTAATCATAAAATGGATAGGAGGAAACCTGAAAAATGATTGGCGGAAGCAGTCTTTAATCCAAGCAAAACGGGACCCTTTTCTTTTGCCCTTTTTAATATCGCTTCTTTGTTTTGATAATGTAGATACCTAATCAGACAGTGCCTAGGTCGAGCATCAGATAGAGGTTTTAGGCCCACTCTATGAGCTCGCTCAACTTTGCAATCCTTAAGTTGCAACAGCAAATCTAATTGTTCAACAAGTGAATATTTTTCTCTGGATTAGCCCTTTCAGTGCCCTCTGGAAGGCCAATAATTCTTAGATTAGACCTGCGTGATCTATTTTCTTGATCATCCATCTTGGTCATGAGGGCCTCGACCTGTTGTTTTAAAGTTGTGTTGTCCCTTGTGGATTCAGAAAGTGAATCTTCCAAAAGACCTACACGGTACTCCAATTCTGAAATCTGGGTAGTGTGAGAGGCAGATGATTCAGACAGCCCGGTCACAACTGATTGCAGATGTGATATTTGCGAAGTAGTGTTATCAAAGCCAGCTTTCATATCATGCTGGATTATCGCAAGTGTAGAGGAAACTGTAGCTAAAGATCTTTCAAAGTCAGAAGGGCCCTCCTGCGACATCACGGAGCCTTCTGGTCTACCAGTTGTTTCCAGGCTATGTCTCTGAGCTTTCAGAGGATTGGGAGTGTTAAATTGCAGTTTTGACTGCTTATTCTTGTTCCTGCTCGATGTCATAAAATACAATCCACAAACCCCTTCCTTACCGAGCAGGTTAGATTGTGTAGACTCCTGAAAATATTGAAAAAGGCTGAGTGTTGAATGGAGCTAGGCTAAGCTGTGTCCACCATATTCAGCTGCTAGCCTTGCCCCTGCCATCTGGAAGTTAAGGCAAGGTGGCTCCTGCAACGCCCCTCCCACCCTCCTGCTTGGACCTCCTTTTGAATCTTAGCGTGGGCGATGTCCTCCTTCTCTTTCACTGAACATAATTTCTTAGCCCTCATTGCTACCCGCCCTCCCACAAAACCCAGTGGAAACCTCCTTGGAAACCCTTCCTCAGCCACTTGGTCTGCCCAGCGTTGGGATAGCTTTCTGTCCATGCCTCTACCACCCCGAGTACGATGGGCATGCGGGCTAGGGTGCATCCCCACCACCCCACATCCTTCATCTCCCTAATTCCATCCATAGTTGGAATTGCTCCCCCCTTGCTAGGTCCCCCCGTCCTCTCCTAGTCCCCAGTTGCCCCCGAAAGGCTGCTCCTGGTGCTGTCCCCACGCTTGTGCAGCTGCAATCAGAGATGTGTACGTTTGGTGTACATGGCCTCAGTTTGGCTGTTGATCTCCACTGAGCATGCAGTACCTGGTCAGGTGGGTGGGGATGTCTCGTAGTACATTTAGACAATTGTTTGTTATTTCTATCACCTGCTGTTGGATGTCTGTCATTGGTTGTGTTGACTTGGTCCTCCCCCTATACTTGCATGTGTGTGTGTGTGTCTGTGTGTGTGTGGTGCTGGGGGGGAGGGGAATTCGGAGTTAGGTTTTCAACCCTAACAGCGGGAATTCCTCACTTTGTCGCTGTGGAACAACCTAACTAATGCATTAAACAGAGTTTTTGCCTCTAATTTCCCTTCTTTTGAGAATGATAACAAGAAATAGTGAATGTAATGCAGCGGAAGGCCCAGCTCCCACCACATGATGTCTTGTGGCATAGTAACAGGAACAGCAACGCAACAGAAGCGCACACATGGTAATGCAAGCGTGAATGAGAACAGAAAGGAGTATAACGCACGGAGGCATAGATGGAACGGTCTGCCACGTGATGTGTTGTCACATAGTAACATGGTGCCTGCAAACGGAAATGTCAATGGGCATGGTGACGCAAAGTGAAACAGAAAGAGAAACAGTACTGTAGACACAAATGGCAAAAAATAACAGAAACGCAAGCGCAAATGAAAACGCGAAGGATAACGCACATGATGGAGTAGACGTCAACGGTAAGTGAAACGGAACCTCAAGCGGAAAGGGCAATGGTAACAGTAATGTAAACGCACAGGCTGGTTTTCCCCAAAAGGTGAATAGAGAAAGACAGTGAGTACAAAGAATGTATGCATAATAATGGGTATCGGAGCAGAAAATGAGGACTTGGAATACTAAATAGGTTATATCTCAGGAACCGTACGACGTAGAAAAAAAATTTAAAAGTCATATGATTTATGACTGTCCTGGCTAGTTTTATAATTAGCCCCCAGGGGGCTAAGCATTTTTCCAACGAAAAGTCCGTATCTCGCACCGTTTCTGAGATACGGGCCCTGAAAGGCGCGGCGAACGCCGTAATGTTATCCTATGGGAAAAAAAGAGAAGTTCGGAGCACCATAACTTTGCCTACCTGTAATATTTTTTCACCAAACCACTGAAAGGCACATCTGTGGGCTGTTGGCTGTCTTCCCTCTAAATTTCAGGAAAAAAGACCAAACCGTTATTTTGCAGCAGGGTGCCAAAGGATTCCTGTAATGCGTCGGGTGCTGTAATGTTATCCTATGGGAAAAACCGTCAACTTTGGAGTGCCATAACTTTGCTGCCATGTAATATTTTTTCAATACAACACTGAAAGGCACATCTGTGAGATGTCAGCTGCGCTCCCTCCAAATTTCAGCCCAAAACTCCCAATCGTTCTTTTGCAGTGCAGTGCCAAAGAATTGCTGTCATTTTCCCACAGACTAGAAAACTACTGTCGCAATTTGCGAAAGCCTTCATAAAAATTTGTAACACTTCGTAGTACAGAAAGTACTTAAATGAAAATACTTTCCAGAAATTTGAAAAACATATTTCTGGGGTGTTTCACCTAAAATAAAGACATGGCTAGCATCCTTAGGGTCTGACTAGGTTAACACAAAAGAATTAGGTTGCTAGAGGTCCCAAATTTAAATGCCAAGCACTTTTTCTGATCACCAACTGAAAAAAAAATGGCCGATTTGCGAAAGTAACAGGCCCATTTACGAAAGTAAAAATGCATTTGCGAAAGTGTTGAACTTTTTGTTAACTTTTCCCATTGACTTATAATGGGAAATTGTTTTTTGAATAACTTTTGAACCGTTTATTATTTTTTCACCAAATCTTCAAAAGGCACATCAGGGTCCCTGGCCACACGTTCCCTGAAGATTTTGGGCTGGTCGCACAAACCGTGCGACCTGTACGCGCGACCGTAGAATTCCAGAAGAAGCGTAAACGTGCGTGCAAATCACGCTTAATAACTCCACAGCCGTGTATCCGACCAGTACAAAACTTGGCAGATGCCAAGTCCCATGATTCTTGATCATGTATTCCAAATTTCAGGAAAATCCGTCAAACGGTTGCAAAGTTATTAAGGTGCAAATTTTGGGGGTTTAACATAGAAATGGCTCCTCAACCCTAACTATGGTAGCACTACCGTGCTACCATAATATATATAAAATTTTTTTTTAACTTTCCTAGGATCCATGGCCACCTAGCGGTGCTTCTCAAACCCTCTGGCCCTAGAATCCTCCATCGGCTAAGCCCCGGCCATCCATTTTCGTATTTTGTCCCCTGCTACCGGCCCCCAGCCATTCCTGCTGTGCATGAACCATTCTGTGGCCTGGGCCAGAAGCAGACACACACTACGCAGCTTCCTTGTACTTTCCTGCTCCAACCACTTCGACTGCAACCACATGCCTGAAAACTCACCAAAACCAAAATGTGGCTTCCTTCTTTATTATTTTTTTTTGTTGTTGATTTCCCTGGTGCTGCCAGCCCACTGAGCTTAGGCCCGACTGTGGTTGCCATCTGCTGCCCTTGCCCTGGCCTCCACTGTAGCCTGAGCCGGTAGCCCTGTTGGGGCCCATTGTTTGCTACCCATGTGGCTTACTCTTGCTCCTGCCGGTCACAGCCGGCGACCCCCAACAACGGCCCCATGGGCCTCCTTTTCCCCCGCCCCTGCCTGACTTTGACCCAGCTGGCCACTTTTCCAAAATGCCGCAGATCCTCCGTCAGCTCTACTCCTGACCCTTACTCCATGCCCTTGCCCAAGAAACACTCCACCCGCTCGCAGCTCCATAAGTTGCCTGCACCACAGGCACCACCTCAGAAGAAAGTAGCCATTCCAGGAATCACACCAATGTCTGCCTCTTACTCTGACACAAACAGATGCTGCCCCAAACCCCTATGCTACCCTGCTAGCCCCAACACTACCCCTTCTCCCAAACCCAATGGTCTTTCCTTCTACCAGGCCTGAGGAAGGAAACTACTGGGGACTGAATTCACAACCATGTTATTATTGACCAATTCCTCTTCATGGACCACGCTTGCCTGTTTGAGTGGACGCCCCACTCCACCACACGGCTTCCCATCGAGCTCCCGAAATCTACCATTTCTCTTTCTTCCCATTTCCTTTTTTTTTTTGTTTTTGAGACAAATGTACCGAATGGCCCAAATTTATGCTCCGTGGCCTTATCCCTCCACAGCACGTCCTACTACTGCCACATTTCAAACCAAATGCTGGGATAAAATATACAGGTTTTCTGGACCATAACCAAGGGCAGCAAACACATCAAGTATTCCACTGAGCTAAACCACCAGTGTGGGACAACTGCTCCATTCAATCCTATAAAACTGGACACAGAAAAAAAACAGGACTCCACGTGGCCTAGCACACCCCATAGGACCCTGGCAGTGCCATACCTATTGATTACCACGATGTGCTGAGATTCAGGAATTAATTTTTTAAGCAAGAAAGAGGGCTCCCACAGGGTTACCAGCTGTTATATACCCCATAAGGACCCCTGATCAGGATGCCTGCTAGCCCACCCACTAGCTAATGGCCAGCAAGCCCTGCACCTGGTCATATTACCCTCCCCTACCTTGTCACCTATGATGTCATTACTTCCCTCCCCCAACCCCCAATCCTCCTCCTCCTCTCTCCTTTCCTTTGTCTCTTTCTGACTGGGGCCATGAGACAACATGGCTTGCCTTTTAATGGCAAGCTTAATTATCTGACAGAGAAATGGCAAGACTATGAGTATTTTCCTTTTTTTAAATATTTGTTTAGCATTTTGTAATACAAACATACAGGCAATACTTAATAATACATAGCCTTCTCCTGCTAAGGATGTAGTAGATACCCTCCCCTGCAGTACAGCACTGAGGGAATTACTTATTGCTTTAAACTCATTACACATATGTCCAGTACAACTCAGTGTTTTACAGGGATCTCTGACAGGATAGTTCATGCGATATACTCTCTTAACATATGGGGCAAAGGCTTCCCAGATCCCTCATATATCAATTAACCATCTAACAGTCAAGTATTGCCCCAAGAGAGATTGCTCACTTCAGTCAGACTAGACAAAGCACAGCAAACATTTATAACAAGAATAAGAATTTTGTTGAATAACAGCCTGGATAGTTAGTGTTATAACAACTGATTCAACTGGGAACTGACATTTTGGTTCTCCCTGGTTTAAAAAAAAAGATATTTCTCCTGATCTCTTATTGAGTTAAACATACAAGGCACCTGCCCCATATCAGGATGTCTCCATCGGCCCCAGCTGAGAAAGCATATAAAGTGCCTACTTAGGGGCACTGGCAGGAACTGCCGTGTGCCTCATATGATGCAGTTATCAATGCAATGCTGTTGAGATATACCTTCTGTAGTATCACAACCCAGGGATCCCTTGAACCTGCTGTAACACATCACAGATTCAGAGTTACCGTGGTGGGCTAAATTAAATACAACTAACATTATAGGGATACCTATAGTGAAGAATAAACATTACATGATACAACTGTTATCTGGAACTTAGTTAATGGACCATAAGCCCTCTGAAGTAATCCTTAAAGATGAAACCTGACCAAAAGTGTTACCTTGCAGAGAAAGAATCAGCATATCTCCAATAAACCTCATACTGAAATTAGATCTCTAAGTTACTTTGTTTGAAAGATACTAGCCTTTTGTAACCCTGCTTTCACTCCCTGTTCAAAAAAAAGACAGTTTCAATGAAGAGCTACTGGTGACGCTATATCCAGAACTCACAGCCTAGTCCTCCCTGTCAGCAACATTATAGGACTTATTTCTCCAAATTTTAAGAAATTGTAGTTGTGGTAATCATTTGAAAAAAATAAACTGACACAGGGTTGGGTGCAGTGCATGTGGTTTTGCAGAATGTTCAGATACATGGTTCAGATACTCTACTTTAGAATGCAGCAGAAGGTGGTTTTGAATGCAGTGATTGACAGTTTTGAATGGCAAGGTGATGCACAATTTCAAAATGTTGGTAGTAACATGTAATTTTGTAATGTAGCAGGGACGTGCAATCTTGAACTGTGGTGGGGATACTCAATCTTGGAATGTTACAGAAGCACACTTCTAGGAATTTGACAGAGGCTGACAATTCCAGAGTATAGTAGGGATGCACAGTGCTGTCATATCACAGGACACATCATTTTATTGTGAAACTCTTTTTCCCTGCCACATTCCAGAACTGTACGTTCCCACTACATTTCATAATTGCACATTGTACCCCACCACATTCCGACATTGTGCATCCTGGCTACATTCTGATATTGTGCATTCCTGTCACATTCCAAAAGTGCATGTCCCCATCACATTCCAAAACTACACATCCCTGCCACATTGCAAAGTTGTGTGTCAATGCCACATTCTGAAATTGTGTCACCAACACATTCCAAAATAGTGTCACCACTACATTTCAAAATTGTTCATCCCCACCACATTCTAACATTGTGAGTCACCACACATTCCAAAATTGCATATCCTCACCAAATTCAGAAATTATTTGTCCTGACCTTATTCTGAAACACATTTCTAAACTGTGTCACAATTGCACATCCCAATCATATTCCAAAAATGCTGTTCCTTACACATTCCAAAATTATGCATTTGTGCAACATTCTGAAATTGTATTTCCGAGAAACATTCCAACAAAGTCAATCCTTTCCAGAGCCATCTGTAGCTTCTCTCTCTCTGCCAACCAATTCTCATTCAATGTTCTGCAACAACTTAGAGGCATCTTCAGGGTCTTTGAAGTAACAGGTATGCAGGATCCACAGGATTTTCATCTTAGCAGGGCCATAATCTGAAGATGGAATTTAAAGAGGGACTCCAGTAATTTTACCTCAGTCAGTGTCTCACAAGTCTTACAGCTGAAATGTGAAGTCCTTTTTTTTTAAATGCATTCTATTTTTATAAATCTAGTTAAAACTGCTAATGAAACCCAGAAGCCACTGTGCTGTGCATCAAATACATCAGGCATTGCACAGTGTTGTGCATGACTTATGCTCTGATCAGGCACTCATTTACATAACTTCCAGCAGTAGCAGATTTTAACTTGCACTTAGTGCAAGTGATGATATTACATTTAATTGTGATATACAGCACAAGTCACATCACATTACAGTGTTGCCCCAATGAGTTGGTTTAGCATTGTTTTTATGGCTGCAGAGGGTGGAGCACAGTTGTTTTGCATGTACAAAAGGAGTGATATCATGTTTTCTGTCCGTGGAACTGACTGAATGTGTAAATAGTCTCCTCCGCCTTACCCTCCTCCAAGAAATTTTTTCTGCCCTCAAATAAATACACTTTCATGTTAGTCAATGGTTGCAGGGCACTATTTTCTTTCTTAAATGGGAGGTACGAGAACTGGAACCTGAGTAGAAAGAGGCAGCATTCGTTTTTTTGGGGGGAGTAAGATCCACCCCCACCTCCACCCCAGAAGCTCCTACAGATCCACTCCCACCTTTTTTTTTTGTTCATGTGGAAGGGGCATGAGGTGGATCTATCATGCTGGAACAACTGACTATCAGAGCTGCATGGGAAAGTAGTCAAGGAGTGCCTGAAACTGCATATAGGCATATTCCCCCCACACATACACATTGATATCATGATTTTTTTTTTAACTCTAAGCATGTCAATATTTGGCTCTAACAGTATGAGCAAGTTGGGCATAAAAATAAAATAGAAAAAAAAGGATCAAGCAGGTGCCTTTTCCTTTGTCAGATACGTGGAGACAGAAGGTCACAAATCCTGTACGACAAATTAATTATATGGATATTTTCCATGTAAAACAGACATTTTGTTAATGTCATGTCTGTAGCATCATTTGTAGCCAGTAAACTATTATTCACATAGGTACTGTAAACAACAGGCTTTAATTAAGAAATCCAGTCTTGATAAATTTGTTTTTTCAGCAGTTCTGTAAGATTTATGTCTCTCTGACGTAAGAGTGCATAGCAAAGAAACAAAAGGGTTTCTGTAATTGATTGTTATTTGCATGAGAAGTGGGTGTGAAAGTGGCATGTGAGAGTGAAGTATAAATTGTTTCCTGGCCATTCTGGGATCTGAAGTTTAACAGTAGTGTGTGAAAAGGAGGCAGTATGGTGCAGTGGGTTAAGTCTCTGAGCTGCAAATCTGGAGACCTGGGTTTGAATCCCACAGCCCCCTAGGTGCATACTGTGTGACCCTGAGCAAGTCACTTAACTTCCTCGTGCTCCCAGGTTGCACCTGCAAACAAGCTTTCAGCATAGTGTGTCTCACCTGGTAAAATAATTGTTAAAAAAAAAAAAGAAGAGAACAAAGTCTTGTGTTTTGTGCATTTGAATAGGTTTAGTGCTTTGAAGTTAAAAGAGATATATATATATATATATACTTAGTGTCATGGGCACCTGAAAAGGAAGGAGATACTACTAAAATAAATGCTATTCTGATGATTTATTTATTTATGTGTGAGATTTTATGTGTACTTCTGCCTAGGTCACAGACACATAAGCTGTAAAAAGTACATTTAAGGATGGATGTATTAGTCAAAGCTTGTAGTAGCAAAATAGAGCAAGAAAAATAATATATTGTGTTTTGTTTTCTTTCAATTGTTTAACCAAGAGTGGGACACTAAGCTGAAAGCTTGTTTACAGGGGCAATCTGGGAGCATATGGAAGTTAAGTGACTTGCTCAGGGTCACCCAGCATACAAGTGGGGGCTGTGGGATTCAAATCCAGATGTCCAGATTTGCAGCTCAGAACCTTAAACCACTGTGCTATACTGCCTCCCTAGTTATGGTAGTCATCTGTTTTATGGTTCATGATGTTGGTGTAGTAAGCAATAATACATTGCATAGATGTTGTAAAATGTCAATAAGTAGGTCATGCAACAGATGTGCTGAGCAGTTACTGAAGCAAGAAATGTATTTGGGATAGTAAAATAGTCCTGATAAATATGTGACATTTGCATCTCAGTTTCAAGGAGGTCTTTATGGGGTGTCAATGTACAATATAAAGTAGTTATAGTTTTCAAGTTGTCTGAGTAATTGCTTTGTACTACCACTGTTACTAAATTTAAAATATTCTGTGAAGGAAAGTAAGTTTATGTAACTCTGTAAATGTAATAAAAAAATGTACTTGTCCTTATAATGTAATGCATTAAATGCTGTTGCTAGGTTAAGAAATCACATAACAGCAACAGAGATGAAAACAATGGGATGCAAAGGAATTTGAAAAAGTATACATTAGCAGGAGCAGTGTCATGACTTCACCAATTTTTTTATAGTTTCACTCTAGAGTTTCAGCATTACCATTTTTTTACACCCCCTCATAAACAGTACAGCTGTCATTTTTTACATCCTGTTCAAACTGTGTTTTTGCACCTGTGATGCCAAATGGCACAGTCACTGTGCAAAATCACCTTTCAGCTAATGAACTGATAGTGTCACTGTTCATGCGGTGGGGTCACAAAAAGCCCATGCTGAAAACCTGAAGTGAAAATACCAAGAAATGCCCAGGGCATTAGGGTTTCTGACCATAACACCCTGCCCTGTAGGGACTGACAGGCATCAGGAGTGTGACTTGGGATTGTCAACTGTAATGCTCACACCATTCCACCCTATCCCCACCCCCACCCTGCAGCCAGTGACAGGTATCGAGGTGTGCCTTTGACTCTGCAGCCCCAAAGTTCATTCTATTCTCTTGTACTGTATCCATTTCAGCATATTTCCTCATGGAATGGGGTGAGTGTAAAGTCTGAACACCCCAAGGCACACCTCGACACTTGTCTGTGTCTGCAGGGTAGGGTGAGGTGAAATGGCAGGAGCGTTATGGGCAATGACCCAAAGGCACACCCCAATGCCTGTCCACGTCTGCAGGATGTGGGTGGGGTTGGCATCACTTCAATACTTCACTGTCATTCCTATTCTGCCTGTCTGTCTGTCTGTCTCTCTCTCTATCTATATGTCTATGTAATTATCTTTCTATCAATTGCATGTATCGTTATTTGTGCCTATTTCTAAAACAAACCTGCATATCACATTTGCCTGCACTATGAGCACATACTTATGAAATTGTGCATATTTGTACTCCACTTCTGCATAGACCTCATACTTTCCTAATATTCCCATTATCACAAGCATAATACCTTGCCCTTATCAAAAGCGACCCCCTCTGAAAGTTACTATCACATTTTCTCTGCTAACAGTCCATCATTACACCTGACTTCCTGACATCAATACATTGCTTAAATATAACTTACATCACCTCATGGTCAAAAACCTTTTCTCTCTAAAAAAAAACAAAAAAACTATAAATAATCCCAAGGCTGAACATATGCCAGCCATTACTTTTTCATGTACTGCCAACTTCTGTACTATCTTGGGGATTTGCATGTTTCCCATGATGCTTTGCATTATTGGGGTATGTGCAATTATATTTTCTTTAAAATGTGGCTGTCCAGCCAGTATCATCCAGGATAACGCATACATCAGTGACATTTGCTTTGGGGTTCTTTTGTAAACCTATATTGCTTCCTATTCCTTCCATTGAAATGTACACCTCCATATATTTTCATGATAATGTGTATGCCTTCCTTAGAACAGAAACTAAAACAAATCTTACTACTTACAAATCATTGTGTTGTTTCTCCATACCTCCTTAACAATTCCACACAACTTCACTAACTTCATTATGCAGCCGTAGTGGATCTGACCAGTTGTTGTTTACAGTTGGCAATGCATTGACAATTCATATTGCATTGTTTTTCAATGCTTAATCAGCTCAAGAGCAATGTTTGTAAAATGTTTTTGCTGCACAATCGGAATGCAGCTGTAGTCAAGTCGCAATGCAGTGGAAAACAGTTTTAATTTTTAAGAAACAGTTTGTGTAGGGCTTTGTACCAGATCCAGCAACACTTATTGAACTCCATCAGAAATGCTAAAACAACTCATTGGATGAACAGTTTAATGTGACTTGTACTGTACTTAATGATGTCAGTGTTTTTTGAGGATCTCTACTACTTTGACCCTGAAATGACAGAGATAGCTATCATCTTGACACTGACTGGTGAGTGCAATCTGAAGAAGTCCATGATGTTTTATTTCATGTGTTGCATGTTGTTTTGTGTGTATACGTTTGCATGATGAATGTTTTTTGCTTAGTGTGTACTTATTTTGGTGTTGTCAGGGGGTTGTACTTGTCTTAAAACTGCTGTTCTGCTCATAGTTACTCGTCTCAATTTTGTTACTGTCATAGGCTCAGTGTCCACCCACTGTGTTGTGCTTGCTGTAACCAAGATCAACTGTCCATGGGTTTATCATTTGTGTATGTGTGTGTGTGTGGGGGGGGGTTGTGGTTGTGAGCTCCAGTCCCACACTGGGGTAGATGAGCTTATATTCAAATTTCACAAAGCTGCAGTGCTGTACTAGTGTGTTGCCCTGTTATGCTGTTGCTGTGCTTCTCTTGTCATTGCTGGTACAGTGTTGTGACCTCCAGCAGTCTGACTATCATTTGTGTGTTGTGGTATCCAGGCAGCATGCACTGCATAGCTTTTACTGGCGTGATTATCCAGTTATGTGAGAGTATGATGTATGAGTTTGAGGGCAGTGGGTCAGTGCTGTAAATGTATTGTATTCTAAGCTGTGACCATAAGTTTTAGTCAGTGCTGATACAGTGTTTGTGTGGGGCTATGCTCTCAGACAAGGTTGTGTGGGTCATTAATGTCACTGTCATAGTTTTCAAGTGATGTGACTGTTTTTGTTGGGTGCGGTCAAGGTGTCATTTTACTGCCTTGAGTGCTGAACTGTGACTGTCGTTACTGGTCAGTCATGTAACTGTTGGTGTGGGCTAACTTACTGTTGAGTGTAGACAGCTGTGAGTGTTATCGCTGTGACTTGTGCTTATGGTGGTGGAATGTGTCCCTTATTTACTGCCATGGTGTTTGTCATTGCTGTAACTGTGTGTGGTTTTCTAGTGGTGTGGCAGCCTCTGTGGGTGGCCATGCCAATAATCACTGTTGTGTGTGTCATTTCTGTTGCTTTGTTCTGGGGTTAGTGAAGTCAGGGCATTTCTTTGGTGGTTGGGGTGGTTGGGCATTGTCCATAAACATGGTTGGTTACATCATTATTGTCACTGTCTTGTTGGATGGGTAAATGATGTTTTTCTGTTTGCTGGCTGTGTTCCATCCATTCCAACAATCATGGTATGTATTGTCATTTGTTCCATTTGTGGGTAGTGTCACTGATGTTACTGTTTGTGGTGGGGTTATGACAGTTTCTTGTCCCTGCTTTTTGTCATCTATCTGTGTGTTTGGATCATAGTTGTTGTTGCACAGTTGTGACTGCCTGTGTTGGTTGAAGCCTCTATAACCATGTTTTTATGTTTCATTTGTGGTGCTGTTTTGATGGTTTACCGATGTCTGATGTGTGTATTTGTATCCACGATGTTGTTTTGTTTTGTCATTGCTGTCACTGAAATGGTCGCTGATGTCACTCTGGCAGTGGTGCTTGGTATTGAGTGAATGACTTACTGTCGATACGCATGCCTTTGACTGTCATCACTGTTACTGTTTTGTGTGTTGAGTTGAATGTCTATGGTGCTTGCTTATTGTTTGTGCTGTTACTGTCAGTGTGTGTGTAACTTGTTTTTCTTTTTTTTCTTTTCTCTGTTTATCCCCACTCTGGTTGGCACCCATCTATCAGGTGCTGCAGTACCATTACCATGACATCCAGCATTACTCAGTAGGTACCTGCAATTACCACAGGTTACATGCCTTGCATTTCCATGTGCCATGCATCAGTGTCTGCCTCCCATCTCTGACACCTATGCCCATGCTTCTTTTCACCCATGTTCCTCTAGAGGCCAGGCTACTGTGTGGCTATATCCACCATCCCACCAGATGAGAGCAGTCGTAAGGATGATCAGTCCTCCTCCTCAGGGCTGTCACTCAGAAGCACCATATTTTGTTGCAAACCAGGGGTGTAGTCATCGCAAACAGTATCACAACTGCAGCGTCGGAGGTCTGGCCCTGTTCATAACTTATGTGACTGTGTTCTCACTGTTGTGAATCTCTATGTTGTGTGGCAGTACCTCTTAAGCTCATAAATCTGTACATATTTTTATAACAATTATTCGTTTAAGTATTTATGTTCGTTCAGGTGCAGTTGTGGGAACTGTGTCATTATGCATACAGAAGTTGAGTGTAGATGTTGCCAAGAGATTCCTTATGCTGTTGAAAAGAAGAATGAAATATGAACATACGAAGAAGCCAGCAGAAAAAGGCCATTTGGTCTATCACGTCTGCTCATACTGCAGGGTTTCAAACAAAAAAAAGCCGAGCACCCACCACCTCGCATTCACACAGACACAGAGGGTCAATAAAAACTCATTTTATCGTTAAAAAAGCATACAGACTAGTAGTCTGATGTATTTCAGATCATGGTAGATCCTTCATCAAAGGCTAAAAAACACATAAACACACCTCCATATAAATGCTTTACAACTTTCTGACGTTAATATGACGTATACTATTAAACTTTAAATCCATTGGTCAGTAGCAATCAATGTGTGAACCATTCACCAAATCCATTGCAAGAAAGAGTTGCATGTAGGGGAAAAAAAAGAAGGGATTGGGGGGAGTTGAGTTGAATGAGTTTTTTAGCCTTTGATAAAGGATCTACCATGATCCAAAATGCATCAGACTACTTGTCTGTATGCTTTTTTTAACAATAAAATGAGTTTTTATTGACCCTTGGTGTCTATGCAAATGTGAGGTGGTGAGTGCGCGGCTTTTTTGTCTGAAACAAATTGTGTTTGCCAGAGCACCACCATCCCGGTGCAAGACTATTTTCAGTAGTATCGTATTGCAGGGTCCACAGCTTGAGCTAATGTCCCTGGCCTCCCTCCCATCATCCCTACCCATGATCCTTATCTTCCCCCTATGTCTATCCCAGTCTTTCTTAAAGCTGCCCACTATCTTCAATGAGATGACCTCTTCTGGCAGTACATTCCAATTTTCCACCACCCTCTCTGTGAAGAAGTGCTTCCTGACCTCCCTCCTAACCTCCCACCCTCCAGCTTAAGACTGTGCCCCTTCATGTTATGGTTGCCACTCAGCTTAAAGAGACTCTCCTTATCAACCTTATTTATCCCTTTTAAGTACTTGAAGGTCCCAATCATGTGCCCTCTCTCTCTCTCTCTCCCCTGTCTTCCAGGTAGTACATGCTCAGTGCCCTCAACCTCTCCTCGTATGCCTTACCGTGCTGACCAGCTATCATCTTTGTAGCCCTCCTCTGGACCTTCTCCAGCAGGTTAATGTCCTTTGAACTACTTGAAGGTCCCAATCATGCCCCCTCTCTCTCTCCTGTCTTCCAGGGAGTACATGTTCAGTTCCCTCAACCTCTCCTTGTATGCCTTACTCTGCTGACCTGCTATCATCTTTGTAGCCCTCCTCTGGACCTTCTCCAGCAGGTTAATATCCTTTTTGAGGTGGGGATACCAGTACTGAACTCCGTACTCTAGATGCTGCCTTACCAGTGACCTGCACAAGGGCAGTATAACCTCCTCTCTCTTACTTCTGAGCCCCCTAGATATGCAACCCAGCATGTTGTTTGCCTTTGCTGCTGCTTTTGTGCACTGCGTGGAGTGCTTCAGGTCTCTAGTGATCATCACTCCCAGGTCCTTCTACTCCTCTGATGCAGATACTCGGACTCCACCCAGGTAATACTCTGTCCTGGGATTTTTGGCTCCAATATGCATAACTTTGCATTTCTTGGCATTGAAGCCAACACAATGCAATAGAAGATTCTGAGATACCATTGTGCATCACTGAACACCCAGGGTTTCCAGAACTCTGTCTCAGCATTTGGGTACTCAAAACATTAAAATCAGCATACAGGTAGCTCCATAAAAATGATGGGCTACCAGAGAATTAGTAAGAAGTTATTTTTTTATACAAAGAGTACTACAAGTAATTTGACAATCAATGCATTAGGTATTGATGTCTCATGCAAGTAGACCACTTCATCCAACTGTGACTGTAAGACTTAAAATCTCCTTGCTTATGTGAGCGGAGTTGATGCAATTAGCTTTAATAAACAAATATTGATTATCCTACAAATAAATTGTCTGGTCTGCAGTTTCTTTGGTGTCAGGTGAGCCATGCTTTTTCCTTGTTCTCTGATTCCATATAGGTGGAGGCCCCTGACTTGGATTCCCTTAGTCGCCTTACATACAGACTGGTGTACCTTTAATTTATCCCATTAACAAAATTAATTACTAAGTTACAGTACTGTATTATGTCCCCATTTATAAAGACTAAGTTAAAGCAGAGGCAATGCACACACCATTTTCTAATGAAATATGCATTTTATTGCAGGTGGTGGAACAAGAACTTCTGCTCTCTCCTATGTAGTGCCTCCATTTGGGGCTTTGTCCACATCTATGGCTAGCAATTTATTATCTATTCTTTGTAAAACACTATGTTAATACACCAGTTAGGGTTCAAGTTAACACCACAAAAGTAGGGAAATGTGGCGTTAGGATTTCCAACCCCAACTCCCCACCCCAACCCTCCAAGCAGCAAAAGGAAAATAATATTAGGATTTTAGGTCTCCAGAGTCTTTGCAAATCAGTGGTGGGGTCTTCCTTGGGGTTGTCAGACCTAATGCCAACCTCATTCACTGAACAAATAATGTCAGATGTAATGTCCTGTCTTCACTCTAGGAAGACCCCACCAATGATTCACCAGAACTCCTACTTTTGTGGTGTTAACCTGAACCCTAACTGGGGTATTAATGTAGGTTTTTTTTGCAAAGAATTTCATTTCTTTTTGAGAGAGTGGAATCGTAGCCTCATTCATGCAGGTCCCAAAGTGGCCTGTGTGAACATGTGCCGATGCTAAGTCCCTTTGAGCCCTCTGCCAAGGGAAGACTTACATGAACATATGAAGAAGCCAGCAGAAGAAGGTCATTTGGTCTATCTAGTCTGCTCGTATTGCAGGGTTCACAGCTTGAGCTACTGTCCCTACCTCCCCTGCTCCTCCCATCCTCTCTATCCATGATCTTTACCTTCCCCCTATGCCTATCCAGGCCTGTCTTGAAGCTGCCCACTGTCTTCAATGAGACCACCTATTCCAGCAGTGCATTCCAAGTGTTCATCACCCTCCATGAAGAAGGGCTTCCTGACCTCCCTCTTAAACCTCTCCCCCCCAGCTTAAGACTGTTCACCCTCATGTTATGGGTGCCACTCAGCTTAAAGAGAACCACCTTATCTGCCATATGTATCCCTTTCAAGTACTTGAAGGTCCCAATCATGTTCTCTCACTCTCTCCTGACCTTCAGGTAGCACATGTACAGTGCTCTCAACCTTTCCTTTTATGCCTTACCCTGCTGACCCACTGTCATTTTTGTAGCCCTCCTCTGGACTTTCTCCAGTAGGTTAATGTCCTTTTTGAGGTGTGGACACCAGTACTGAACTCCATACTCTAGATGTGGCCTCACCAGTGACCTGTACATGGGCAGTATAATCTCCTCTCTCCTACTACAGATCCCCCTAGATATGCATACCAGCATCTTGTTTGCCCTTGCTGCTGCTTTCTTGCACTGCATGGAGTGCTTCGGGTGACTAGTGATCATCACTCTCAAGTCCTTCTCCTCCTCTGATGCAGATACCTGGACTCCACCCAGGTAGTACTCCATCCTAGGATTCTTGGCTTCAATGTGCATAACTTTGCATTTCTTGGCATTGTGCCAAGCTGCCAGATCCCAGACTACTGCCCCAGCTTTTCCAGATCATCCTGTAGATCCTGTATCCCTTCAGCTGTGTCCACTCTCCCACAAAGGTTGGTGTCATCCACGAATAGGCACATTTTGCCCTGAATGCCATCCCCATGTCACTGATGAAGACATTGAAAAACACCGGCTCCATCACTGAACCCTGCAGGACCCCACTGGTGACCTCTCTGGTACCAGATAACTCTCCCTCAACAACCACCCTCTGGGTTCTGTCCTTCAGCTAGTTTTCCACCCATCTGCCCATTTTATCCCCAACCCAAACCACCAACTTCCTGATCAACCTTTTGTGGGGCACAAAGTTAAAGGTCTTGCTGAAATCCAGACAGAGGATGTCTACCACTTGACCCTATTTTTATTTTATTTTTTTTACCAGGAGAGACACACTAAGCTGATAGCTTGTTTACAGGTGCAACCTGGGAGCACAAGGACATTAAGTGACTTGCTCAGGGTCACACAGTATGCAAGTGGTGGCTGTGGAATTCAAACCCAGGTCTCCAGGTTTGCAGCTCATAGCCTTAAACCACTGCGCTATACTGCCTCCCCTATCTACTGTCTTAGTGACATAGTCAAAGAAGTCAATCAGATTTGTTTGACCCAGTCTCCCCCCATGAAGCCATGCTGCCTTGCATCCTGGAGACCATGCTCTTTTAGATGTTCTACCAACTTTCCTTAAGTATGATCTCCATGAGCTTGCACATGATTGAGGTCAGACTGACTGGTCTATAATTCCCTAGGTCATCCTTGGGGCTGCTTTTGTGGAAGGGCACCACATGTGCTGTTCTCTAGCCTTGGTACCATGCCTGGCTCCAGTGAACTATTAAATAGGCCTACCAGTGGCCCTGCCAGTTCCTCAGTCAGTTCCCTTAGTACCCTTGGATGTATTCGGTCTGGGCCCAGTGATTTGTCCACCTTCATTGCTAGCAGCTCCTCCCTCACTCTATCCTCCTCTATCACTACATCTGTGTTCCCTTCTCCCCTGCTCCTCTTCTCCTTCCTGAAGCGATGGTCCGTCCTTCTCCTTAGTGAAGATGGAACAGAAGTATTCATTTAGTATCTCTACTTTTCCTGCATTATCCTCCACCCACTCCCCCCCTTTCATAAGCCTAACAGTCCTATCCT
Organism: Neoceratodus forsteri; assembly: GCA_016271365.2. Lineage (NCBI taxonomy): Eukaryota > Metazoa > Chordata > Ceratodontiformes > Ceratodontidae > Neoceratodus > Neoceratodus forsteri. The sequence goes on from CM057458.1 coordinate 592,792,444, forward strand.
TTTTGTCCCTTTTTTCACTTATATAGTGTAAGAAGGCCTTCTCCCCCCTTTTTAATTCCATTAACTATCTGTAGCTCCTTCAGAGCCTTAGTTTGCCAGACTTCCTTACTTGCCTCACTAGCCAACCTTAGGTAATTTTCCCTATCCATCTCTCTCTGTCATGGTCTTCCTGAATTTTCTATAGGCTAACCTCGTTTTCCTTACTGCCTGGGAGACCCCAGAACTGAACCAGCTGAGTGCTTTGGCCCCTGTGTTCTTCCCCCTGAGCCAAATGCACTCATCCATGTCAACCAGTATTCCTTCCTTAATGATGAATCACCTTTGGTCCACCACCATATCTGCTATGATGCCTGCCAGGTGGCTCCTTAGCACTTTGTCCATCTTTCTGAAGTCCACCCTCCTAAAATCCAAGATTTTGGTCTTCGTTGGGATGCTTTTTATGCCCAAATCCAACTAGAACCACCCTGTGCAATGGTCACTCCCACCCAGGGGCTCCCTGAGCATTATTTCCTGTATATACATTTGTGAGCACAGATCAAGAGTTGTCTCTGCTCATATTAGTTCTCTGATGCCCTGAGTCAAGAACTCACTTTACAGTTCTTCCAGGATCACTTGACTCCTAGCACATGTTGTGGATGGTGTGCTCCAGTCTACCTTGGGCAGGTTGAAGTCAACCACGATTATCACCTCTCCTTTCTCTGCAGCTTCCAGTATTTGTGAGTTCAGTTCCCTGTTCCTCTCCAAATCCTAGTTAGATAGTCTGTAAACCACTCCTAACTTCACCTTTCTCCCTCTATTAGACCGTAACTGAACCCATAATGCTTATACCCTCTCTCCAGCAACCCCTCCCTCATGCAAGATATTCCCTCCCTGATGTGAACTGCCACTCCTCCTCCCTTCCTGACTACCCTGTCTCTCCTGTATAGTTTATATCCAGGCATTGCAGGGTCCCAGCCATGGTGTGGTGTTACTCAAGTCTTAGTTACTACCGCTGTGTCCCCCCTCCTGTCTGCTAATAGTGCCTGCAGGTTGTCCATCTTGTTTCCAAGACTCTGCACATTCAGAGACACCACCCTCCACCTAGAATCTGACCTTTCTTCCCTCTATTCTTCTCTTCACATTTCTCATCTCTGTGTGTAGCCCTCCCACCTACCCTTATTAAGTGTTCCTCACACCTCAACCTTTGCTAACTGTTTTCTCACCTCTGCACCTCCTCCCTCCACACCTCTTCCATCACTTCATTCACCTACAGAAGTACAGGGCCATTGCAGGCCCTGCACTTTTATGTAGTGATAGTTATGAAGAATTCATGGGGCTGTCTGGTGGGCTGTAGAAGAACTGGTCCCTCTGGTCCCACTGTTTGTATGTGGCTGGAGATAAAGATGCAAAGGGCAAACAGTCCATCTGTCAGGCAATGTACAGGCCCTCTGCCACCCAGAGATGCAGAGGTGCAGGGCCCTATGCTAACAGAAGATCTGCCTTCACTGTATGGTACCTGGGCCCATGCAGGCAACCCTGCAGCTTTTTTTCCAAGGCTGGCAGGGGTGTGTCACAAAACAGCACCATCCCAGCACCCTCACCCCCATGTAACTGGGTCACTGAGCTTGACCCCAAATTCAACCCACCACCATGGGATCACAAAGCAAACCTGCAGGAGTGCAGAGTGTTCACTACACAGAATGTTTCATAATAATTATAATTTTTTTTGATTTTGACCTCAGATTTTCAAGATAGTCATTTTATGACTCCCTTTATAAACATGACATGTGGCATTTATAGTGTATTTTCCAAAATTTAATTTTGCACTTCAAGTGTGAAAACACATCTCGGCCAGGATTTAAACAAGCATTTGTCAATGCAGAATGTTTGCTTGCTGGTATTAGCATTGGAAATGCAGGAGCTAGAGAGATGTAGAATAGGAATGGCAGTGAAGTATTGAACTTCACGCCAACCCCACCCCCACCCTGCAGAGATAGACAGGCATTGGGGTATGCATTTGGGTCCTCGCCCATAACGTTCATGCCATTTCACTTCACCCTATCCTGCAGATGCTGACATGTATTGAGGTGTGCCTTGGGGTGTTCAGCTTTACAGTCACCCCATTCCATAAGGACATACACTGAAATGGGTGCAGTATAGAAGAATGGGGTGAAATCTGGTGCCAAAGAATCCAAGGCACTTCTTGATGCCTGTCACTGGCTGCAGGGTGGTGGGGTGGGGTGGAATGGCATGAGCATTACAGTCAGCAATCCAAAGGCACACCCCGATGCCTGTCAGTCTGTACAGGGTGGGATATTATGGTTAGAAACCCTAATGCCCTGGGCGTTTGTTGGTATTTGCACTACACATTTTCAACATGGTCTTTTTGTGACACCCACCTCATGAAAGCATTTTGGACCTCTTCTCATGAACAGTGGTACTGTGATTTTGTTAATGTGTCCAGAACTTTGAGTTCCCACAGTGACTGTGCCATTCTGTGCCAGATGTACAAAAACACAGATCAGGTAGGATGTGAAGAATGACAGCTGTACCATTCATAGGGAGGTGTGAAGAGATGGCAATGTTGAAAATCTGTAATGAAAATATTAAAAATACTTGAACTTCTGGGCTTACGTGGAAACTGTGCAACGCATGCATGTAACAAAGTCATTTAGTGGAATTTTTTCACCAAATTTTCAACATAGGCATTTTGTGACCTCTGCTCATGAACAGTGTCACTATGATTTTCCTAATCTGTCCCGAACATTGATTTCCCACAGCGACCACGCTATTCTGTGCCAGATGTGTAAATGCATATACAGGCGGGATATGAAAAGTGACAGCTGTACTGTTCATAAGGAGGTGTGAAAAAATGCCAGTGTTGAAAATCTGGAGTGAAAATATTACAAATGAGCAAAATTACGAGGTTGCATGGAAACTGTGCAACGTACACTTATAACACAGTCATTTCATGGACTTTTGTTACTAAATTTTCAATGCAGGCATTTTAGCACCTCTGCTCATGAACAGTGTCACTGTGATTTTTTTAAATCTGTCTCAAATACTGACTTCCCACAGTGACCACGCTATTCTGCGCCAGAAGCGTGACAACACATTTCAGACAGGATGTGAAAAATGACTGCAGTACTGTTCATAAGGAGGTGTGGAAAAATGCCAATGTTGAAAATCTGGAGTAAAAATATTATAAATTCGCAAAGTTATGAGCGTACATGGAAACTGTGCAACGTATGCTCGTAACACAGTCATTTTATGAATGTTCATCACCAAATTTTCAACATAGGAATTTTAGGACATCTGCTCATGAACAGAGTCACTGTGATTTTCTTAATGTGTCCTGAATGCTGATTTCCCACAGCGACCGTGTTATTCTGCACCAGAAATGCAAAAACACGTTTCAGTCAGGATGTGAAAACTGACAGCTGTGCTGTTCATAAGGAGGTGTGGAAAAATGCCAATATTCAAAATCTGGAGTGAAAATATTGCAAACTCGTGAAGTTATGAGCATGCGTGCAAACTGCTCAATGCACGCTTATAAAAACAGTAATTTTTTTTTATTTTTTTCACCAAATTTGTAATATAGGCTGTTTGAGAGCCCACCTCATGAACACTGGCCCTGACATTTTGTTAATCAGTCCCAAAAGGTGATTTTGCGCAGTGACCGTGAAATCAACTTTCGGGATTGAATAACACCATGACAGTGGTTGAATTCATGAGGAGAGGCCTCAATAACCTCATGTTGATAATTTGGTGCCAAAATTATCAAAAATACCTGAGATATGCACCAACATTGAAAAACCCTATTTATGCCATTATGCAGCTTACTGGCATTTCTTCATTTCGCAGTCGGCTTTGAAGAGTGCAGATGTGTTCCTGGTCCACCGAAGATCGTCACGCCAGACTCCAGAGGTAAGTATGGGATGAGGGGGGTGTGGGGAGGTAGGTGCACAGTGGAGTGGGTTTGAGTTGTGGAGAGGATGGCGATCATGCGGGACCATTCTTTCTTTCAGGGAGAAAAGACTTTGGGGAAGTTTTTTTCCTGCTTGCTTTCAGCACACTGGAGTGGGCTCCCAGTGTGCCACCTGCCTTTTTTGGGCTGGGGGACTTAAGCTGATGGGGATTGGGCACCCTGTCAGCAAAGAATGACTGTTTGAGGGGGCATGATGTCGAGGGGGATTGGGCACCCCCTCGGCACACAACAAATGAGGGAGGGGTTACATTATACTGACGGGGAGTGGGCTGCCCCATCAGCAAATGAACTGGGTCAGGTGCATGCCGATAGGGGGATTGGCCACCCCCATCAGCTTTCATGGGGCTGTGAGGTGGTGGCAAGCCACCGCCATGTTTACAGAAATTTTTACACTAGGCAAGGCACCACCCTGCAATGAAGGGTCACTCCCTCATTGTAGCAGAATGGCTGCTACTGCAATGATGAGGTGGCCCCTCATTGCAGCGGAGAAATTGTTTCAACTTGGTGGCACTTTTGGAAACCAATGTCATCAGCACAGTGTGCATGCATTGGTCCACCAGTGCCAAGCCCCCAAATGCAGTGCCACCATTGGCTGCCACAGTGCCGCACCTCCACAACCCACTTCTCTTCTAAGCTGCCGCATAATGTTTTTTGTGCATGCACACAAGCAAACATAAAAATGACACCTATCACATTTATGAAGTGGTGTGGAAAAATGGCTATGCTGAAAGTTTGGAGTTAAAATATTGAAAAACAGAAAAGTTAAGAGTGAACATTGTATTATTGTAATGTTCACTCATAACTTTGTCATTTTACCATGTTTGTACACCAAATTTTCCACATAGCCTTCTTATTACCCCACCTCATGAACCCTGTAGGTGAAAATATTCATATCACTGCTGAGACATCATTCTGTGCCAAAGGTACGAAAACACATTTTGGCCAGGATTTGAAAACTTACAGCTGTTATGTTAATAAGGTGATGTGAAAAATGGCTATGTTGAAAATTTGGGGTCAAAATATTGAAAATTACCAAAGTTATGAGTGAGCATAGAAAATTCAAAGTACACTCATAACTTTGTAATTTTTACATATTTCAACCTCAAATTTTCAAAATAAACCCTCTTATGACCCTACCTCATGAGCAAGGGCAGTGGAAATTTTCAAATCCCACCTCAATGGTGATTTCACAAAGCAACCACAAAGTCACCTTTCAGGTCTGATTTGTATAATTTCACCTCCATTGGTCATGAGGCGGGGTCCCAAAAAGATCATGTTGAAAAGTTGGGGTTAAAATATGTCAAAGTGTCAAAGCTGTGAAACACAGTTCAGACCCTATTGAAATACATTAAACCACACTTATTTTTTTCATATGGCAATTGGCAGTTCCAGCAAAATGTGTCTTCAGTTGAAGAGTGGATCTACACTGTGGGACATGTTTAAATGAGTGAGGCTGTGTGGGAGGTGTGGGATGGTGGGTGCTCAACGTGAGGTTGGGATGGTGCGGGCGGGGTGTATGTCGGAGAAACAGATCAGAAATGGACCATTTCATTTTTATAGGGTAAAAACAAAAAATCACCCAAGGATGGTTTTCTTTCTTCTAGCGGGCATATTCTAACACTGGGGATTGGGCACCCCAGTGTCAGGCTACTGCTCAGTGGCACCAGGGTGGGCACCCAGTGCCACCATATAGACATTGGGAATGGGTGACTGAAGGAGAGGGGTGTTAACAGAAATGGTATGGGCAGTGTGCACCCCAGTTTTCTAACTTTAACATTGTGAATGAGGGTCAGGCAACCAGGAGGGAAGGGGGGAGAAAGAAGCAGTACTGGTGGGGGCACCCCAGTCCACTTAAGAAAAACATTATAGATAGGTAGGTAGGTAGATAGACAGATAGATAGACAGACAGACAGGCAGACAGACAGATAGCTACATTGGATAGCAGATACAGTATCAGATAGAATATCAGATATGATTTCAGACATTGGGAACAGTTCTCAGAAACAGTTCTTTGTAGAGAAACAAACTTTTCACTGGACAGCTTTATGCCAATCGCAGTTGCAGTCGACATAAAGCCATCGCTGTAATGTTGCTCGACAAAGTTGTTGTCGAACCGGCATCATAGATCCACATTAAAATATGTGTATACAGAGAATAACATGGATTAATTGACTCCTAATGCATTATGTTGAAACTTTATTGGCATTCCTGTACATCTGGTCTTGAAAAAGCATTGAGTGTGACATGAAACATTGACATTATAGAGGGGGTGCTGCTTTACTTTTCTGTACTGGGGCAACATGTCACTTTTACTGTTTTCCTAAAGTAAAGAAATCCATTTTTATAGTATTCCAGTCTGTGGATTCAGCTTTTTATGGTCATTAGTCAGCTTGCTGTCTTTGTTAAATAGTTGTACATTCCTGCACATCTACTGGAGGAGATTTTATTTTCTGATCAAATTGCAAGACTTGGATTCGAAAGTAGACTTGGGCATAAAAATGTAAAAGCTATTTTTTTGTACAAGCATTTTCTTTCCTTGCAGTTATATGTACTGTAGCTTAAGCTTTGGGCTGCAGCAGGATGTATAACATGGCTTTGTTTTTCTTTTCAGAGGAGCACACATTATTACTGATATGTGTTTGTGTACATGTCTATCTCATTTTGCACTTGGTTAAGGTGGGTTTTGCAGACTACTCTGCCAACATCCCATCACTGTGAGCTTCAGGAAAACAGAGAACAGAGGTGGCTCATGGACTCATCACCATCATCACCTTATCTTTCTAAATCTTCATTTAGCTAACAGTTCTGGGTTGGCTGAGAAGAACAAGCATCATTGTCTCATAGTTTGATGAAACTCCCCCTGGAATGCACTTTTTATTTTTTATTTGCTTGGAATCTGACCGTTTTTTCATGGAGCTGTGTGTGTGTGTGGAGGGGTTGGGGGCTTGCAACTGAACTAGATCACTGGAGTTGGTGTCTCTGCATATGTCCATCACATCAATGCATTGCATAGATAGGTAGACAGGTATATAGGTAGGTAGATAGACAGATAGACAGACTGATAAATAGATAGAAAGAGATACGTATAATATCAGATACAATATCAGTTACAATTGCAGACAATGGGGAACTATTCCCAATGTTTGAAATCATATTTGATATCATACCAGATGCCTTATCTGATATTAGTGTATGTAACAAAAAAAAGAGAAGAAGAACAAAAAAACACTTAGGTAGAAGGAAGTGGTGGTTGTTAAATAATTGCTGCAGCAGATTTCTGTTTCTGCAAGCAAGTGGTCTGATTGTGCTGACAGTGACCATAACACGGTGTTGTAACTTTAAAAAAATCCTCATCAAATAACACATTAAAATGCATGCATCCAGAGGATAACATGAATTAATTGACTCTAATGCACTATGCAGTCAGACAAAACTGCTTCAAGGTCAACCAATCGTTAGTAGTGCACATTGTAAAATTGAATGAAAGAGTACTGAGACATTCTCAGTTAACTCACTTCATGAAATGTGCAGAACACAGACTGTTGTGGTACTGTTTCTCGTGGGAACAATATTGCATAGGTAACTACTGGTATAAGTAGCACTCCCTTTTTTTGTTTTTGTTTTGATGTATGACAGTTTACATTATTTAACAGATACTGTAATTTTACACTCCTGGTACTGCTTATATTCGTCCCGTAGCAGCCACTAATGAACTATGGATTACACATCAATAGAAAACTATTTGAATTATAAAAAAGGTCATTAAACTCATTAGTACTGGCAAGATCCTTAGATCAAGAGTGATAGGTTTCATTTTTATTATTTGTTTCATATTCATACTACATATTACCCATTATTTTTAGTTTTTTTTTTGACTGATGACAGCATGTGTGTAATTCACAGTCCATGAGTGGCGAATATAAGGAGGATCGAGGAGTATAAAATTACAGTCTCTGTAAAATAATGTTACCTTTTATTTACCAAAACAAAAACCAAGAAAAGGGGGTGCTTCATTTACCAGTAGATTACTTATGCAGTATTGTTCTCATGAGAAACAGTGCCAAAATAACTCTTTATTTGTCAGCGTCTGTGATCTGCACAGTTCATGAAGTGAGTTAACTGTGACTAACATTCTCAGTACTCTGTCATTCAATTTTAGAATCTGCACCACTAGATTAAGGCTACCAGATATTATTATGTTGATCTTATATACAGTTTGTTAATGTAGAGCTGATTACATTGGGAATTGTGAGCTATTAGTTTGAAATGGTGTTCAATGTGGCAGAAAACCATCGTATCAGCGAGGAGTCATGGCGCTGACAGACCACTGACTGCTGCAGGATTTTTTTATTTATTTATGTTGGGTTGTGGGGAATATTCAAAATGTGTTTTCACAACAGACTGGCTTCAGTGGCAGAAGCCCGAGAGTCCTCCAGACAGAACAGCTGTTCAGATGTCTTAAGACCCTTAGTGTCTTTTTTTTTTCCTGGCAAAAAAGAAAGAAAACACACATTGTGTGCTGATTTGTGAACATATTTTGATGATTCTCACAGCCCAACATAAATAAATAATAAAATCCTGACATTTTTGGTAAAGCAGATCTTTAATGTTGTAGTGACTAGGAATGAGAGTGGTGGCAACAGGCAGTCCTTGACAAGAGTTAATTTTATTTAAGAATGCTATGGTATGTGCAAGGGTGAAGGCACTGGAGTGGGCCAAAATGATGTAAACAGACAGAGAGATAGAGGGATAGATAGATAGAGAGATAGATAGATAGATAGATAGATAGATAGACAGACAGACAGACAGACAGACAGACAGACAGACAGACAGACAGATGGATGAATGGCTGGATGGATAGATAGATAGATAGATAGATAGATAGATAGATAGATAGATAGATAGATAGATAGATAGATAGATGGATGGATGGATGGATGGATAGATGGATAGATAGATAGATAGGCAGACAGACAGACAGATATATGGACAGATAGATAGATAGATAGATAGATAGATAGATAGATAGATAGATAGATAGATAGATAGGTAGGTAGGTAGGTAGGTAGACAGACAGACAGATAGACACAATATCAGATACAGTATCAGATAGGATATCAGGTACTATTTCAGACATCAGGGAACTGTTCCTGATGTCTGAAATCGTATTTAATATTATACCAGATGTCCTATCTTGTACTGGAAGAAGTAACATAAAAAAACAGAAAAACAACAAATAAGGACTTAAGTGGAAGGAGGTGGTGTTTTTAATTTTTCTCTTAAGTAATTGTCACAGCAGATTTCTGTTTCTGTTGACAGCGGATTCGATGGTGTTAGTAGTGTGCACAACACTGGTCTTTTAATTAAAAAAAAAATCGTCATCAAAGAACACATTAAAATGGGTGTATCCAGAGGATAACATGAATTGATTGACTCCTAATGCATTATGTAGTCAGGCAAAACTGTTTCATGTCAACAGATTATTTTGGAGAAAACAATTCAGAGGAAACAATATTGTCAGGAAGTACGCTAATAGAGCAGAGGATAAGTCCTCTGCACATGCAGTACTTAAACTACAGCTCAACTCCTTTACTTTTCCATCCCCATCCAATAGCATTGAAACTGTTCTGTGCATGCGGTACATTAACTGTAAGCCCGACTGATGGAGCACACTCATAATGCAAAAAACACAATTTTTCAAATGTAAATATCTTCAATAATACAAAACACCCAAGCATAAACCCTCCCTCCCATCAACCTACATTACCATGTAAAATCTCACAATTTAAAGATTTATCATTTTTTATCTAGATGAGACAAAAATTCAGAAAAAAAAAACAGTTGAAGTAAATGGAAATATTATATTTTTCTGTACTTTAATATCTCTAAAAATTCTGAAACGATTTACATGACACTTTCAGAGATTATGGATTCTGCCATGTACAACACATCCTGAAAGTTTTATGTAAATCTGTAAAACCATCTTTCTGCAAGCAGCAAAAAAATGTCAAGTTTAACATACAACTCACCAGCCACCCTAACTATAGGCATGCTAACGCGCACCTGTAATATTTGTTGAACAGTGGTGTTTAAAACTGTACAGTATGAAGTAATATCTACACATTCAATTATATAAATGGTGGCATATTACATTTGAGTGTGGCAATAAACCCTGGCACTTCAAGTCTAACATCAGACCCTTTGACAAATGCATAACATCATACCTGATGCATTATGGTTTAGTGCAATGCTGTGTACAGTGAGAAGAGGAATATACCTGTGTTTATACAACATTTACTTTTTCATTGTGTTTTCGACTGCAGCCTTTTTTTGTCCCTGTAATTTGCTCATTTTGAGCTTCCTGCACCACATACATAATGCTGATTGAACACATCATTTTGTTCGCTCATCTTTTTGTGCCATCACAGTTATAACAGTTTAAGCCATCGATGATCTCATGTATAAATCAAATTTAAGAATACAGGCTGATGCCACCAAGTGCTTGCTTACTTGACTTCAACAATATATATAACAAATATGTACTGGTTCAGAAAATGTGATGATCCTTAATACATTTTTTCTTTTACCTTTCACTATATATACTACAAGTCAAAACTATTTTTCCTTGGTGACAATAGTTTTAACACATCACTGCATGGATATGATTGTCCTTTTAGTGGATTTGTATTCCACATTACGTGTCAATAGTACATTAGATGGATGTCATTTCTTCAATGATTTTTATTTTGCTGTTATATCTACAGTCTTTTTTTTTTGTTTCTTCTATTACAGCTGCCATTGCTTTCTGTCTTATTGAAGTTTCATCAGGTGGTGCTGGGTCTGGCTAGGTTGAAAAGTCCGAGTTGTTTTACCAGCTTGTACCATCAATCATATAAGATAAATAGTCATTGGAACAGTAAGTAGATATCATACCGCTTGAGTGAGAACTGTCTACTGTGTAACAAACTGCCTGTTTTTCTTCCACTGTTCAATGGTTGATTGCTTGTCAACTGCAGGAAATCTGAAAGTCAGTGGTGGTGGTGGTACTTAAGTTTTATGCCAGTTTTCTTTGGGCTTCCCTCTACGAGCAGCTTTCTCCAACCTTGTTAGCAGTCCTTGACAAATACTAATAACATAAAGCATATATTATTAATTGTTGTTAGTAGGATTACATTGCTTAAAGGTTATTGCAATGCAATTACATAAACTATATTTGTCCAACTTATATCACTCAGTTGTGGGAAGTGTACAGTTTAGTAACTGTCACTTTATTGTACATAAACACATACCAATGACAGTTACTTATTAAACATTATTCAAAACAAATGTTACTTCGGTTATTTCATCTCACCAATATTTATACATTTCTACTGTATAATTAAACCACATTGTGCCCTAATGAAATAGAGTAACAAAAGGCAACAGACAGTCACCCAACACAAGTCAGGTGCCACACACTATGTGCACATACGCTAATGATCAATGCAACATGACAACACCCTATATTGGTCAACACTCAGCAGTCCTAATGTAGCATATATGCAAACCATACTGCACCTTGAAGATCTTATCAGGCTGATGCCATGTAGCCCAAGATTAGAGTCTCACTCATGAGTGGGACCATGGTGCACTACTGTGTTGCAAACAAGGTACTTACACATAATCAGAGTAAATGCACTCTGACCAGGAGGAAGGGGTCAGAAATAACACAGGGTTAAATTAGTCATCCAGTGTGCTTTTCAAATGCTGAGGTGCAATTAGGCAACCAGTTCTTCATCACTAAACCTTCATTAGTGTTCACACCCTGACCAAGGTGTAGTGCCAAAGCATTGAGTAGTGCAGTAGGAGCTGGTCACAAGGAGATATCTAATTATACCTTGGCACTTGAAATGCACACTGGATAACTGAATAACATTTAATAAGTGACCAAGTAATAATGTGTGCAATGTGTTATTTCTGATTACATCCTCCAGGTACAAGTGCGTTTTATTCTCTTTTTGTGTTGCCATGTAACTGCTACATCACTTAATAATATGTATGCATTATGGTGGTGTGTGTCTGTTACATTGAAGCTGGCTGCAGAATTCAGCACATTGCAGCACAGTCCCCACATCAGCCATGTAATGAATGCTGACAGGTGACCATGATGAGATGCTGTCATGCTGCATTGATCATTACCATTTATGTGGGATGTGTGTGCCACATGACAGGTGTCTGGTAAGTGTCTATTATATTAAGTTACTGAGAATCAGTATGTTTCCATTATCTAGTAGACATGTTAATTTAGCGGGTAGTGGGTCACAGTCCACCACCATAATCCGAGAATATGGTTATTATCATGGCCATTGACAACTGGTTGTTGTAGCAAACCACTGAATATGAATATACTGAACACTTGTGAACATATGTGGAATGATGGTCATGTACAATACCATGATGTGAGAACATAGTCAACACACTGTGGATAATGTTAAGTGTATGACTGTAATTCTGGTAAATGCTCTGATTTAGTAAATGTAACATAGCATTTATGACTGAATGGAAAATACTGTTGTCTTCCCAAAAAGAAATCTATATTCATATCTACAATTATAATGATACTGAAGAATCAGTACTGTATATGTCATAGATAGACATTACTGTTTTTTCATACTGCTTTAGAACAACTGCATTATTTTACTTTCACCTGTAACTGTCAATTATGCAACATGGATGGTCATAATGATTTGATCTCACTTTGGTACATCAAATGGCAGTATTACCTACACCAGACTACGTAGTCCACAGCCATGTGCAGCAAAACCAGCAAAACCAACCACCCTCTTGTGGTTGCTGTGGGTCGTGTAACACCCAGAACACACTTTTATGCCCAAAATGTGACATCATTCATCCTTCCACTGTGAGGTACAATGTAATACTATGGATGCAGTACCCCATAATCCTGTGTGTTGAATGAACGTAGCTTCGCTTCTTTTATTTAGTGTTCTTTTTTACCATCTTGCCAGCCGGCACCCATTGGTCCTTCACACACAGCCATCCTCTTCACCTGCCTTCATTGGGAATTGTAACTTCTCCTACTGATACAATGGCTCCCTCTCCGGGTGGAGAAGTCTGGAGTGGGCTCTACCACCAACACAGACTCAGTCATGCTTCAGAGGGGAATGCCTTGCATGGTGGTAGGGTGGCCTGCGGTGAGGGGTGGACATCCTCCATCATTATCTGGCCTTTTTCCATTTTCTTTTCCAGCCCTTGTGGCAGTAGCATTCACCCTCCTGCTCTGAGGAGGAAAGCATCCTCTGTGACATTCAGCTCACCTTCCTTGGCAGGCCCTCTAATGACTCATGTTCATTCACAGACATAGGTCATTGCCGTAGTGACCGTTGTGCTACTACTGCACCTGTGTCATGGCCTGAATATTTGCCACTTCAAAAATAAGCAGTACACATGTACTGTGTGGCTGTTGATATGAGCTGAAATGTTTTCAAATACACTTGACCCTTCACAGTTAGAAATAATGTGTTGTGTGTAGTTTTGTTGCTGTGGGTAAGTCCATTGTTTAGTTGTACTGTAACACTATGAGAATTTGAAATATTTAATACAGTGCTGTTGATATGTTTTACATCTCCATTAGCCCAATATGACAATAAAAAAATTAATTTACCATATGATGTTGGAACTTTCTTTGGTCTTACAACATCTTGACCACCTCTGTACTTTGGCATGTTGACTGTGAACCATGCTTCACCAGTTCTTGTCATAGCTTGTTCTCCATCTGAGTTGGCATGAAAGTGAATTGCAGCAAGTAATTTCCTGTAAACACAATTGAAATTGTTGTTCACATTGTTTGACAGTGTCATTACAAAGTAAGCATGTAAATAAAATAGGATGATCACTTTGTGTACATCCCCTTGTAACTGAAAGCAAAGCTTTTTGGGGCATACTGGATTACAAGGCTGCAGAAGCTCTCCAAGGAAGAATTCTGAAGGTGAGGTGACAGTTTTTTCACATCCTGTTTTACCAAATTGGACATAAGACTCATCTCAACCTTCTCATAGGCCTTCTTATCTGACTTGAATAATGACAGGACCTGTAATGGTGCATGTAAACTACTGTTATACATTGTTATAAAATGGCAAGAAAAAGTCTAGAAATTTCATTGACTGAGAGATTCACCTGACCATGCATTAAATCTCTATAAATACACAGTCTGGTGTTGAATTTCATTTTCCTCACCAAAAAACTACTTAGAACCATTTCATAAGTGTAATAAGCCCCTCAGAATGTCCATTGAAGGATTTGAATGCAGTTCCCAGGTACTTAAGGACACTCAGCATTCAGCCTCATGCCTTTCTACACCCCTGGGGTGCATTAAAATTCTATAATTCACATCTGGCTTGTTAGTTGCATAACGCATTGGACAGGTGTCTCTTATGGACCATACCATATGAGACACCCCCTGTTGGCCACTGCAGTATAGTCTGAGTGTCCTTTATTAGGTTTTGATGATTTCCATTTTTGGATTAATGTTACATTTGACTTCCTCCTTTTGGACACCAGACATGAGGGCACTACACTACTGCTGCAGCACAAGATCACACTGTCCACATGATGAGATTAGTAGCTCAATCTGCTTGATGACTGTCTGAATTCGATAAGGTGATTTCGGCATAACAGTGCGCAGAGGCACAGTACATATTATTGTGTTTAGAATGTGGTCTTGTGAGGGAGGGTTAAAGTACAGTTCTCAATTTCAGTGCCAGTGTGATGTAAATAAAAATTTACAAGGGGTATACTTCATGGTAGAATGTACAACCTGACATAATGATATGAAATACAAACATTTTTTTTAACTGACTTTTTATGCTTCCCCTGCCCCCGGCAGTCCACTTTCTTTGGGAGTCACCTACAGCATTCTAATCCCCGCCTTCTTACCTGGAGCCCAGTACGGTCCATCCCCAATGTAGCTGTGGCTTGCCCCCCCCCAGACATGGACAAGGTGGGGCCCTTACACCCCAAATTCCTGGGTTTTGTTGGGATGCCATACCAACAGAACAGGTAGGGGCATTGGGGATCGGGGTCTGGTGCTTTGTCTACTGGGAGTGCTGTGAGCTGTTTTCCCATTTTCTGTGGATGACATATGCCCTGACATCAAGGTGCTGAGTGCTGACATCTGTCATGCAGCTCCCACCTACAAGTTGCTGGGCTTGCTGTACCTCGGGCCTCCACCCAGAGCTAGCCAAGTACCAAGCCCTGGTCCCCCCGAGAATGTGAGCAGTCCCTAGGGTGCTCAAACCTCCTCCCCCAGCCAGCCATCCATCTCCCCAGGCTTGTTCCCAAACCTGGGTTGCCGGTGTTGCGAGCAGTAGTGCTACTGCTGTGGCAGTGGGCTGGCTGAAATGTAAATATTTGCCTATTGGCTTCATGTTACACTCACACAAACCTCACACTCAGTGTGTCTCATTCTGTAACTGACACCACAGTGATGCTATATTTTATTTATTTATTTGTTTAAATTTGTTGACTGGGTGGGCCCACTGAGACTAGTGTCCCTTTATAGGGGTGACCTGGAGTTAATTCACATACAGTACTGTAACAGAATGGTATACATACATGACAGAGGTGCTCAGAAAACGTAAACTCTTAGTACAAAACAACTCAAATTTACAAACACAAAACAAAGAGGCATACTGGGTTAATTACGTTTTTATAGTCAATACAATACATGACATCAGAATAGCATATTTTAGATACTGCATAAGTGTTACATGCAAGATCATCAGATGCACTTACAGTGGTTAACTCCAAGCAGATGTGCCTTGAGGGAGGATTTAAATGTGCCAAGAGTAGAACATTTTATGACCTCAGGTGCAGACTATTCCATAGGACTGGTGCACACTTTGCAAAGCACTATAACGTGTATAGAAAAATTCAATGAACTGACTGACTGAAAGTTCCTCTGACCCATGTAGTTACTGAGCCATAATTAGATGTCTGGACTACTTACAGTCATTCAGACAGCATAACATAGCCTACAACATTAAGTTGTGATTACTGAGAGCCGCTCACCACAACCTACCAAAGGCTACAAGGTGTAAATGAACAGCATCTGGCCACACGGGCAAGCAGGTTGACACAGCCTATCTCATGAAGAAATAATGTACTAGCTCCTGCAGTCTGAATCTTGCTTTCTGTCTGCTTAAACGCCACACTGCCTGCAGCCATCCACCAATGTCTTACAGATAACGGTACAAAGTGGTAGTAAATTGACACAAGTTTCAGTGTATAAATATATAGGGGTCATAATGGATCAAAATTTATCCTTTGAACAGCATACAAATGGATTACTTGGTAAAGTCAATTCTAGGATAGGTGCTCGTAGGAGAATTGCAAACTGTATTAGTAAAAGAGATAGACTAACAATAGCCAATCAACTGATTCTTCCATTGATTGACTATGGAAGTCATGTTTAATCTCATGCAAATCAAACTTTACTTCATAAACTGGATATCTGCTACAATAGGTTGGCTAGATTTGTTTTATGATGTAAATATGATACTCATCACTGTTTGATGTATAAAGCATTAACATGATCATCTTTGGATTTACGAAGACAAGAAAGTTGGGCAAATTTTGTTTTTAAAATTTGTAGATCTGGCCTTCCAATATCCTTAGCTGGAAAACTGACTCAACCTTTGCACCAATTTAAATTGAGAAAAGCAGGGGCTAGAGAATTTGAATTTCCGAAAGTAAAAAATAAATTTGGGATGATGCTAAGTATAAAGCATCTACTGCGTGGAACAATCTTCTGATAACTATGAAAACTCAAAATATGACTGTGGGGGAGTTTAAAACAATGATAACACAGGAAGATACTTTTCATTGTAATTGTAATTGATTAAATATGATTACTTTGGATTATTTTATAGTGTCTAAATGTGTATGTTAGTATTTGTTTTTAGTTCGGATTGTATTGTATTTTCTTTCATGTAACATTGCTATATTTATGACATCTAACAGGAGCACCTTGAAAAGAGGGCCTTATGGGCCTAATGGTGTATTTGTGAAAACTGTAAAAAAGTTTTCACTTTGTTTTACCTGTATAAATAAAATCTTTTACTACTACTACTACCACACTACCCAAACAAAAGCTAAAGTTAGGTTGCGTGGGATGAACATATTCTGTCGCTTCTCTAGTACTTACAAGTCCTGTTGTGCCTCATAGTTTCTTGTCTCTTGCACACTGAAGTAACCCATCTTGTGAAGAAATGATGCACAAGCTCACGCATCCAGAATGTCACTTCCTGTTTGACCAGCAGCCACACAGCTTGCATCCAACAACCCCCGAACAGAAGCAGTATGGTGCAATATTATGAACTGGTAATTACTAGCTTTTAGCTTTTAAAGCTAAATGTTATGGGAACTACTTTATGACTAGCAGTGTTCGAACAGTAAAGTGTCACTTCAGAAGCAAATAACAACACTGTCTCTGATTTGTTTGCTGTTTTAAGGCTGGTGACCTTTATGGATGACAATGGGCTCCCGGACAGTCACCAGCATGGATTTGTCTCTGGAACTACTACCAGATGAAGCTAACTGAGTATTGTGACTGGGCCACGAGGGAATTGGACAAGAGTCATGTGGTGGATGTCGTATACTTGGACTTCAGTAAGGCCTTAGATTTAGTGTCACATGGGAGGTTAGGAGAGAAGTTGAGATACATGGGGGTGGGGACTAAAATGAATAAATGGGCTGAGAGGTGGTTGCAGGGGAGACAGCAGAGGGTAGTGGTAGTGGGGGGAATTCTCATCTCCAAGGGCTGTGACAAGTGGGGTAAGCAGGGATCTCGACTGGGGCCAGTGCTGTTTGGAATATTCATAGTGGACCTCTCATATGGCATCAGGAATAAGAGCAGTTTATTCACTGATGATACCAAATTGGAGTTGGTGGTGGATGATATAACAGATTGGCAGGGTCTGCAGGACTACCTGACTAAACTGGTTGAGTGGTCGGAAGCATGGCAGTTGGGGTTCAATGCAAAAAAGTGCAAAGTTCTGCACTTTGGAGCAAATAACCCAGGGAGGGGTTACCAGCTGGGAGGGCTGCAGCTAGGTTCCACTGAGGAGGAGAAGAATCTAGGCGTGGTTGTAACGGGAAAGATGAACAATACAGAGCAGTGTAGGAGGGTGGCAGCAAAAGCCAACAGAATGCTGGGTTGAATCGTGAGAGTAATCTCCTCCAGGAACAGGGAGGTGATCCTGTCTCTCTGCAGGGCACTGGTCAGGCCACACCTGAAGTACTGTGTGCAGTTCTGGTGCCCATATCAGAAGAAGGATGTGAAATTACTGGAAAGGGTACAATGCAGGGCAACAAGGATGATTCAGGGATTGGAGGACAGACCATATGAGGAGAGGCTGAGAGAGCTGAACATGTACTCCTTGGAGGAGAGAAGGGACCGGGGGATATGATTGAGACCTTTAAGTGTGTAAAGGGGATAAACAGGGCAGGAACTGAGGGGATACTCAAGGTGAGAAAGGGGAGGGACATGAGAGGGCACAGCCTTAGATTAGAGGGGGGAAGATTTAGGATGGAAATGAGGAGACACTTTTTCACAGAGAGGATCATGGCAGAATAGAATGCTCTATTGGAGGAGGTGGTAACTTGTAATATAGTGGGTAGTTTCAAAGGGGATGACACAAGGTGAGATGGGGGGTAATTGAGAAGGGGAAGGGGTACAGGGCAGCTGTAAGGTGAGGGTGCTAGCTACATATTCGAGCAGACTTGATAGACCAGGTGGCCTATTTCTGCTGGCAAATTCAGATGTTCGTAATTTTTCTAAACATGTTGTTATATGTGCAATAAAGTAGTCTAGGGTGTGGTTTCTGTTGTGTTGTGATGGTTACAAGTGCCTTGTGCGGAACAACACCCTCAAGAGCCATAATCACACACCCAAAATGCATTATTGCTTACATATATTACCAAACATTCTTTTCATTAATGATCTTAATGATTTCATCCATTTATGCTTCCTGGTACTCTGATCTAGCAGTCCATGGGCACACTCAGAAAACAGTTGGTTGCAATGATGATGACTGTGTTCTACATGGTTTGTAATGGACTCCAGTTTGGTCAGCATCACTCCCCGTTGCCATCAGGAGTTGAACGTGGGATCCAATATATCATAATTTTGATATTTCTGATCCACTATCTTATGGGCTCACATTGTTTCTGTATAGCAGTTGCCTCCAACTTCTTTGTGATGCCTTTGATAACATTGTACATTTAATTTTCATTTTAACAAAAGGAAATGAAAATTAAATAACATTGCATTGGTCACTTTCAATATACATACTTTTAGTTACATTCAGGTGAATTTGGTCAATGCCGACACCCACTGAACTTAAGCGAGCCACACATGTCACTGTGCAGCTGTAAACATGAAGGACACATATAGGGCAGGTAAAGCCATGATGAGTTATAGTCACTGATAAAGTTTCAAATCATTCTCTTAGGGACCCAATAGAAACTGAGAGTAAACTTTATCCACTTTATCTTTTTAGACAAACAGAAAATTGTGGCTTACTATGCCCTTTGAACCAACACAAGATTTGGAGACATTAGTCTTCAGACATGTGTAGCCAAAACTTGGAATCATATTCCTATCAACATTAGAGCTATGAATTCTGTATTTGATTTCAAGAAAGCCCTAAAGAATTATTTAATTAAACCATGTACATGTAACTTGTGACACTGTGTTATATTTTGATAATTGTATCGATTGAATGTCTTCATTATTTGTATTGTTTTACATATATGTATTTTACACAGGTCTACAGTTGAAAATAAGATTGTGTGCTAACAGTATGTACCTGTATAAAAATAAAGTTTTATGAATGAATGAATGGAAACTCTTGAGCTTTGAGTTCGATGTTCACATGTCCCCAGAACCTCTCGATGGTATTATAGCCTTGTAACACACAATCCCCTTTCTATAATTCTATTTATTATTTCCTCTCACAAAACAGAAAAATGAAAAGTAGAGGCAATGTGAACCAAATGTCTGATACAATATTTATCAACTGACCATCACTTTGAAATGGGCCACGTCATTCATGGATACTAATCACCGTGTTGTTGGCACATGCAAAAATGAGATTCTGTAGATAAATAATCAATCTCATTCATGAAAATTGTATATCACACATCTATACAACAAATGTAGAGATGCCACTATGGACACACAATGTTAGGCAGATCTGTTATTAACCAGAAAATTAACAATTACCTACATTTATGAGATAATCTTTGAAATGATTTCTGCATACCCCTGCTAACATACAGAGATCCAAATACCTCACTGCATTGATTGTATGACATTCCAGTGCCAAAATCTGTGACATGATCTGTGTTATCAGCACTGACGGATACAATACCAATAGTGCTTGACACGTAATCACTTACATCATCTGCCTGATTGCTCTCCATATACTGATGAACAATGTTAGAAATAAAAAATGCATCTCAGTTTAGAGTTATTATAAAGGAAATATTTATGATATATCATTAAACATTTAAACATTATACCATTACATAACCATGTAATTTGTTTTCCATATAGCTATTTTGCAAATTGACTGCCACCTTCTACTCACTTTGGGTCACTGCCAACCTGTAGTCTCGACTGCCACTCCCACCACCGGCTTCTCCTGAGGGGATCGACAAAGAGAGATGCACAAGGACAGAGGGGGCAGTCATTCATGATGACATGAGGGCACTGTGACATATATTTTTGTGCTTTTCTCCATCTTCACTGATCCCTCCACCACCCCATGATGTCTGGCATATCCTCTGGTGGCCTCGACATCAGCAGCACACACTACGCTGATGCCACCCCCTGTGAGGAAGCAAATGCCCCATCTCACTATAGGAACCCACTGCTGAGCTGCAGCATTGCTGTCTCCTTCCCCTAACAGATAAGATTCCCCTCGGGAGCACCGCACAGCCTGGATGCCTGATGATGGTAATCCCTTGCTCACTACTGAACCAGAATTGCCAGAACTGAAGTGCAACATGCTTTTACTGTGCCATCAGACAGCACCCAGAACCATGCAAGTTGTTGGTGGGTCAAAAGCAAGAACCACAACTATGGTGGCAGATGAGTGGAACACATATGCAGTAATATATAGAAGACCATGTGTAATGATGCCATTTCTTGCATTGTATTCAGCTGCACCAAAAGGGAATATATCTGGAGAAATTAATTCTGGCAGGCATGCTGATTCATTCACTCTTGCAAGCCTCGAGTCAGCAACCTTGGCACAGCTTCAGTGGACACCTGAAACTGTGGGTTCAGCAAGGCTCTCAACACCTGATACTGGTACAGGAACATTGAGCTTGATATTGACTGCTCTGATCTTATGTAGTGATCGTTGTTTCTGAGCCTGACATTAGCATAGCTACTAGTGGTGGCTAAGGTGCTGAAAACCAGGACAGCATGGAGAGCCAGCCATCCTCAATTGTAAGTATGTGACATTGCATATTAGCACCACTGATGGCCTTACAAGTCATGCAGCCACAACTGACTACATGTAGAGAAAAATGCACCGGCTCTCAAGATTATTTCAGACCAGTCTCAGGACAGGCAACAGCAAAATTGCCCTAGCTCAAGTAGATCATTGTTATGGGTTGTCGTCCAAGGCTGTCTTGCACCTGGGCAGTGTGGAAGGAGGGTTGAGTATCCATTCCAGTGATATCATCTTATGGGGTGGGGTGGGGTGGTGGAGTGGCTGGTGGCAGTAAGAGATTACAGTCCAGCCCACCCTCCTTGATACCTCAACACTGATCAGGAGAATTCAGTTTATCTCCCACTGGTACCTCAAATGTGAGCATTAAAGAGCAGTTATCATGCAACTGTAACTTAGTACTGAGCAGGAAAAATACATACCCCTTGATTAAATGGTGAGCAAGAGAGATCAGTCACTCACAGTCAAAATAATTTCTTACCCTTATAATATGTTGCCTCTGCTCACTTTTTACAGATTAGTTCCTACCCTATATCAATTAAGAAACTAGTTGTTTTGTTAATTTAGTATTCTAGATCCTTTCTTGTCATTATTATTTATCTATGTAATGAATTATTTACCTACAGATGTGTCAAGCCAGGATGAAGCACAGAAATGCTGCAGAATATCACAGAATACTGCAATTTACTACATTGGCCATTGTAAGTCAATGGCAATTAAGTCCTTTTGTCATGCAGGTGTAACCCCCAGGTGGCGCTATCCCAAGGGCTACTACCCCTGCCTGCTTAACCACTGACAGATTGAGAGGCCCAGGTCCAATGGTGGGTGCCTCCACCGAGAGGTTGGGGTTAATACTGTCTGGTATGACTTGGTCACAGCCCTTTGGGACACTGCAACCCCCCTTTCTTCCCACTAGTGGCCCACACAATATATCAGAAGTACCTTCACTGTATACTCTTACCCCCAGGACTGGTTCGATCAGCTTGACTCTGGGGACCCCCTGTAAAGTAAGATGGTGTAATACAATAGCCAATGTATGATATTTCAACACAAACACATATCTCAGGCAGTGTAATTTTGCTAAACAACCAAATCTGATTTATTTAGGGGATGGTAACAAGGACAGGGGAAATCAGGTTAATTAATCCAGTCACACTAATGTTCAGAGCACTGTGCACTTGGTTGGAGTCCCTGCAAGTCACTGTCACTGGGTACCCAGGATGGGAGGATGGGGGCTAGCAAGGATCAGTGCAGCTGGTTGGGGCCCTGAGGATGGAAAATACTTACATAATACCCAATTTGTAATCTGGAGCTGGTGGGCTCAGTCTGTGTATCAAGAAAGAAAATCAGATGAAACACTTGCAATTCAATGGTTCAGCTGGCAGGGAGCTACCCTGATTGTTTACTCACGACTTTTGCTGGACACCATTCACACAGCAGAGGACACAGGACTGTGAGCAGGACACACCCCACACATTTATATGTAAAAGAAGGTTACCATACCAGGTAGCTGCTTTCATATCTTGTTCACACTTGCTGCCAACTCGGGAATTTGCGATGCAGCTTCCTCTCCTGACAGACCGAGCGTGATGAAGCAATTTCTCCAGTCCTCTACAGGGTAAGCCTGGTTTCTGGCCACACAGCCTCTCCTTTTCCTCCAAACACAGCGGATTCAGTCCGAAATCACCACAGCAAACACGCCGCCTGACTTTTTGGCCTCCACACGCGCTTCCCGTGTGAAAATCTGCCGCTCAGAAGTCCAGAGCTCCTTCCTTAGTCACAGCCACAACAGATCTGCCTTCTCAGCTACTGAGCAGGGAATTACAATCAGGTGCCACCCGACCCAATTGGAGGGCTTCAGATGCCAGTCACGTATAACTTTCCCCATTGGTGCAAAAAGGCACCACAGTCCAGAACTTCACTTCCCAGAATTACTGGCTATACCCCCATTGGCAGCCGGCTCCCGAGAGAGTCCTAATCCTGGTTGGTTGCTCAATACTCCATTTTAAGTGCCCCTCCCTCCTGATTGGATCCAGTTTGCATTTCCGATCCAAAATGGAGGGGCAAAGCACACAAAGTCCCAGCTGCAAGAAAGGCAGGTTAGACAAAGTACATTTTTATTACCACTCTAACAGATCACTAGCAAACAGTTACCTCCCTGGGGAGTGCTCACTTTGCCTGCTTAGAGACGGCAGAAACGGAGCACCTTGTCAGTAGCTCAAGCGGGACTCGAGCAGGAAACCACACAACCCCTCCCCAGTTCCAAACTTGCCTGTAACACAAGCAGCCCTTAAAGAGACAACACCAGAGGCTCTAGAAGCACTCACAAATAGGCGGCTTAACTGCCGTACACCATCCAGGCTGAGGCCTTTAGGCAAGCTACTAGGGAACTTTTGGGAACCCCCATTTGCTGGGGAGTTACACCGGATTTTGTGACATGTCATTACTGCAGGTTACTACACTTCATCGTGACTGGCGCATCTGTATTTTGTTCATACCATGTATGTTTATATCTATATTTCTATTACCGTTTATGCACTGTTTATGACTTGCTGCTGTACTTGCTGTGTACTCCCTTTCCCCTCTCCCCCAGGACACATCTGGAAATGAGCTTCTGCTTATTATGTCTTTTCTGGTGTAACGTTTGAAAAAATAAATAAACAAACAGTCCTACATCTCAATATTGACCAGCAGTGAGAAGTTATTCCATCTCCCCCACCAGTAACTACACAGTGAGTATGATAGAAAGTCCTCCTCTCTCCATTTCCAAGAACAGGAGAAAAGTTACCCATATCTCTATAGTGTGCATGAAAGTGCAGTACCCCCCCTCCCCACACACACACGTTACCGCAACAGTGAGCAGGAGAGAGCAGTTCTTTTTCACCAGGACCTCAGTGATGATCAGCAGACATCTTTTACTATCAAACACCCTCCACCTCCACAAAGTAACTCAGTACTGAGTAGGAGAGTGAAAGATATACCATCTCCCTCAGAACAGGAGACTAGTTAACCATTTCTCAATAGTGAGATGGACAGAAGAGTTACTACCCCCCACCCCCACTGCTTCATCAATAATAAGCAACAAAGACTCACAATCCTCACTGCCACCTCAGTCATGAGCCGCACGTAGCAGTTACTGTCAAAAGCACACATCAGCGGAGATCAAGATAAATAAGTTAGTAAACCCACCCTGCCACAACACTCGATAATGAGCATGATAAAGTAATAACACCCCTCCCTGCTATAACAACAGTAAGCAGGAGTCAGCAGTTTATGTTACTCCTGCTTATGTATTTCAACACTGTGCAGGGGAGAGCCTTTTTCTCCCACCCCCAACAGGACATCAATAGTGAGCAAGAAAAAGTAGTTAATCATATTACAGCACCTCAATACTGACCGGGAGGGGGGGGGGCGTGGCTTGTAGCTGACTATGGCAGACACAGCTTAGCCTAGCTCCTGTATGCATTCAGCCTAATCTACAGTAAATAGGAGTACTACTGGCAAATTTAAATTCTCTGCAGTAAAGAACGTTGGTGGAGTTTGATGGCTTCAGGCAGAAGTAAAAATAAGCAGTTGAAACTACAATTTGGTACCTCAGACCAACCTAAACAACAATACAGCGGCTGAACAGAGGTAATTAAGCCCTTGAACTCACCAATGGTGCAGGAGAATGCCTCTGAACTTGAGAGGTCCCTGGCCTCTGTTCCTGCCACACTGGCTCTCATGCAACACAATATGAAGGCTGGGTTTGATAATATCACTTTGCAAATATCGCACCTTCAATCTGTTGTGACCAGACTCTCAGAGACCTCGGCTACCCATGCAACCCAAATTGTAGAGATGGAGAGCCAGGTTGGCTTATTGGAAGACTCGTTGGCTGTGGTGACAAGCAACAAACAATCTCTGAAGAAATTGGTGGAGAATCTTACTGAAAAGATAGATGACCAGGAGAACAGGTCGCGACGTTCCAACCTTCGAATTATTGGCCTCCCTGAGGGGACGAGTGGACTGATCCAGAAAAGAATGCTGCATGCCTGGCTAGTCAAGCATCTGAGCCTCCCTCCCAAACTACAGCAGTGTGAGGTTGAACGGGTGCACAGGGTCAGCTCCAAATCACAGAGCTCTCGTCCTAGGTATTGCCTCATAAAGTATCCCCGCTATGTGGACAAAGAAGCCATCCTGCAGAAAGCTAAAGAAAAGGGTCCGATTGTCCTTGGTAACCACAAAATCTTCATGTTTCAAGATTACAGTAAGCAGCTTCAGGTGAGAATGCAGAAGTTTAACGAAAAAAACAGCTACTTATATAAAATGGGCTGCTCTTTTGCGCTTCTCTAGCCTGCAAAGCTCAAGATCGATCGACCTGGGGGTGCTCCACAGATTTTTTCCTGTCTCAGAGCAGCGACGAAGTGGGTGGAAGGAATCGTTAGAAATGGAGCCGGAGTGAATTCACCACAACGTCAGGAAACAGATGAGCACTGACTTTTTTGAAGTGGCTCAGTTTATCTTCCCCAAATCTCCACTACCTGATGGTTAGGTGAGTGGGGTAATTTGTTGGACGGGAGTTCTTGTTTGGGCCTGCCTCTATGCCCTCACCCACCCTTCACTGGGTGGATCCTAATCTAGGCCTGGCAGTGTGGCGATTTGACTTATATTGCAACAAGTGCAATGCAAAGCCTGGAAGTAATCAATACTTTTATTTTCTTGTTTCTTTTTTTTACTTCAGTTGGATTATGGAGCCAGGTTTGGTATCGGATGTTAGGCTGCAATGACTGATCTTCTCTTGCTCTGACCTGAACTGGGGCTCAGGGTATCGACGAGAGGCAGCAGTCTGCATTGATGGACATGATTAAATCTATAGAATCCCTCCTAGTTATCTAGCTATTAAGGACCTTTTGTTTTACAGTATGAATACTGGGGTCCTGCTCTCTGGGGAAGGGGGATGGCATCTGGAATGGCAGCTCAATATATTTCAATTTATTTAATGCTTATATACTCTGTTTAATGATAGCACAAGTTGTTCCTTTTCTAACAAAGTTATTTATGGTACTCCTAAGTTAGTTGTTTGTTTAATGGAGTGCAATACGAATTTGATTTCTTCTTACAATGTTCGCCACCTGTTTACAGGGGTTCTTGGGATAGGCCAGTTTCAGTCTACTTGGGGGGAGATGCTCTTTATGTTACTTCTGTGGGGGTTATTTGGAAAGAGCATTGAACAGAGGGTGGGATGGAAGCTGTGGAGGATCCATGTTGTAGTATTCTTTTGGGGGATGACCTGTTTTGCTGTGTAGGTCTGTTTCCTGTTAGAACCTACATGGATATTCTTCAAGTGGGAATACACATGGTTAAAGGAAAGGGGAGGTGGAATATATAATACAAAAATGATACAGGAAAATATGAGCGGAATGAGTGATTTATCAATAGAGTGTGTTGTTGGAATGAGGGATATACATTGGGGGCAAAACAAGTTATAACTTATAAGTCATCATCTCAATACCATGACATGGCCAGTACATTGAAAGTGGCAACCTGGAACGTCAATGGGTAGAAGTCAGTTATGAAAAGGGAAAAAATCTTGACTGACGTGAAAAGGGCTAAATGGTAAGCAGTTTTACTGCAAGAGACCCATATGTCCAGAGTAGATGCCCCTAAAACAGAGGCTTATATGGGTGGGACATGGATTTCTGCTAATTTTTCAACTAAAGCTAGAGGTGCTGCAATATGGTTGCCTTGGGAATCACAAGCTACAGTGGTGGACAGATGGGTGGACCCATTTGGTAGATATGCCCTAGCCAGAGTAATGTCCCCAGGAATTGGCACTTTTAATTTGGGCTCGGTGTCTGCTCCTAATATTGAAAACCCTCAATTCTTTCAGAGGCTCTCTTTGGAGTTAGTTGCCTGGTCGGGTTTGTGGGTCTTAGTGGGGGGTACTTTAACTGTGTGCAAGATGTTGTTCTGGATAGATCCAGTACCACTCCTACACTGATCTCTAAGAATGCCAGGGCCCTTGGAGTTCTGGAGCAAGAGGTGGGTTTAATCGATGCATGGCACCATTTATTCCCCTCTATCAGAGATTATAGCTTTTACTCCAACGCCCATAAATCTTATGCCAGGATAGACCAAATTTGAGTTAGTCCAACTCTTATACCAACTCTTAAAGCGGCGAGTTATTCACCCATCTTGATCTCAGACCATGCTTCACTAATGGTGAATTTGTCCCTTGGACGAGTCCCTACTGGGAACAGACCATGGAGGCTGGACCCATTATTACTAAAGGACCAGACATATGTGAACCATATAAATACCTGTATCAGTGAGTTCCTGACTTTTAATAAAAGAGGGGATACCTCCCATACAATTAGATGGGAAGCATTAAAAGCCTACATATGAGGCCAGACCATCTCGTTTACAGCACACAAAGCCCAGATCACTACCAGAGAAGTGGAAGCCTTACGATCACAGATTGAGAATAGTGAGCAAGCCCACAGGGCAAACCCTGCTCAGGCATTGTATAACGTAGTACAGAAGTTGAAATTGCAATACAATGCTATATGTGGAGCTCGACTAGAAAGGGCTATTTTGCTCTCCCAGGCAGATTAGTACTTTGATGGGGATCATGCTGGGAAACTTATGGCTTGGCAACTCCGTAGGAAGGATGGGGAAAGGGCAGTGTATCAGATACAATGACTCGGCTGGAGTGCTAGTGGATGACCCCGATGAGGTGGAACAGGCCTTTGGAGACTATTATAAGCAGCTTTATGCTTCTGAGGTTTCCCCAGCCCCTGAGCAAATATGTGCTTTTCTGGATAGGGCCTCCATGAGCTCACTCCTGGAACAACAGGTTGCTGCTGTAAAATCCCCAATATCTAGGGCAGAGATTAGCCTGGCTATTAAAAACCTGAGGGGTGGGAGAGCACCTGGACCTGACGGTATTCTGATTGACCTTTTCAAATGTTGTCATGACCTATTGTTAGAGCCTCTGAGTGATATGTTGCTCGAGAGTTTGGCCTAGGGGGAGCTGCCCCCCTCCACCCAATCTGAAACTGTAACAGTTCTCCCAAAACCCAGCAAGGATCCATCCTGGTGTGCCTCTTACAGGTCCATCTCACTTTTAACAGCGGGCTATAAGATGTTGGCTAAGGCTTTGGCCTCCAGGTTGGATCCCCTGTTGCCTGAGATAATACACCAAGACCAATCTGGATTTGTGAAAGGCCGGCAGTGGAAATATAATATTCGGAGAACTTTAAATGTTGCCACCATTGGGAGAAATCTAAAAATAAACATGGGGCAGCTATTTTAGCACTAGATGCAGAGAAGGCATTTGATCAGGTGGAGTGGGGGTATCTTTTTATCACCCTGGAAAGACTGGGGTTTGGCCCACTTTTCATCTCCTGGATCAGGACCCTTTATACGGAACCCACAGCACAGGTAATAGTGAATGGTTGTTTATCTCCCAAGTTTGTTTTAGGTTGAGGCATGAGACAGGGCTGACCCCTTTCCCCTTTGCTGTATATTTTATCTTTAGAACCACTTGCAGGAGTCATTTGAGAGAATGCAGATATTAGGGGGTTTCAAATGAATGAGCATGAGCATAAATTGGCTATGTATGCTGATGACCTCCTTCTATATCTTAAGAATCCTGCTGAAGTCCTCCCTAGGGTTCATGAGGTCCTGCAAGAATATGGGTCTATATCGGGCCACAAGATCAATTGGTCCAAAAGTGAGGTCTTGCCAATTGGCACACTGAATAGGCAGCCCTCAATTCACCATCTGAAAGGCTTACAGCTGGTTCCCAAAATTAAATACCTTGGTATTAATCTTTCTGGTAAGACCCATGCCATTTATGGTCTGAATTTCAGATCCCTGTTGGGGGCAATAGCGGCCGATTGTGAGAGGTGGACAGCCTTGCCATTGTCGTTAATAGGGAGAGTGGGGTTGTTAATATAATGGTCTTGCCTAAACTTCTATATTTATATCAGTCCCTTCCGATTAGACTCCCAAAAATCATTTTAAAAAGATTGATGCTATTATACATAGATTCATTTGGTGGGGTAAATCAGCCAGGGTCCAAAAAACAATTCTTCAAATGCCACAGAAGTGGGGAGGTTTGGGTCTTCCAAATTTCAAGTTCTATTACCTTGTGGCTCAGCTCACTTCTCTCCTCACTGGGTTACAAAAGGAGGACACAGGATGGTTTGAAATTGAGGAATCAAGCTGTGATCGGAGAATTAAGGGGGGACTGCTAGCTGAGGTGCTATGGTCAGGAGCCTGCCTGAACACCCTAATCCTTTTGTGACATCGACTATTGACGCATGGCATAATGTTCACCACCTTACTGGGAGAGTGGCTGCCCCTACTAAATTGATCCTTATACTGGATGAGGTCAAACTTAAGTCGTCCCCCACCATAGCTATGGTCCAGAGATTGAAAGACTGGGAACATAGGGGTCTCAGATGGGTGAGTCAATTGTATGAGGGGGAACAATTAGTAAGTTTTGCCTACCTTAACATAAAATGGAGCATACCCAAAGGTGACTTTTTCATTTTTCTCCGACTTAGGAAATTATTTGGTTCTACCGTAGGCCTGGAGGATGGATGGACCCAACTTACACCTTTCAAGGAAGGTCTTTTCTACCCATAGCCTGGTGTTAGGTTGGTGTCCATGTTCTAGCTCTCTCTTAGGGAAGGGGAATGGGCAACCCTTTCAAAAATAACTTCAAAATGGGGTGCAGACCTCGGGTGCATGGTGGATGTGCATTTCTGGAAACGTGCATGTAGACATCTAGTAGTCTGTTCTAGGAGTAATAAGCTACGGTAAATGCAATTTAATTTTTTACATCAGGCCTACTTCATCCCAGTTAACTTGCATCAAATGGATCCTTTATAATCTGATATATGTCCTAAATGTAGTGCTGCTCAGGCGGACTTCTTGTATTTGGCCCTACTGTGTCCCGGGGTAGCTCCCTTCAGGAGAGGATTGCATGCTATAATGACTCATGTCTCCCTCCCCCTTCTGCTCCTGCTGAATTTCTTTTGGGGGCTGATCCTGATCATCCTAGGGGGAGTGGGCCCTGGGGCACTCTGGTCTTTGGCTTTGGTTAATGCCAGAAAGATGATTGCACAGTTTTGAATGGCGGCCTCGTTCCCCCAACACTCAACATTGGGCTGATAACCTAAAACTATGTATGTCAATTGGAAGAGTGCAGCTCACAGCCATGGGTAGACAGAAGTCCTTTTTGGAGCACTGGGGTCCTCTTGTGACTGCTATTGAAGCTGACATCTTCCCTCTTTGAGGACCCATCCCTAACCCAGGTAAGAAAAATAAATCATGCATCTATAATAAGATAATAGCCCCCTACCCCAGCACTGGTCGTAGTCTTGTTACTCCCACACTGCTCTGTTCCATCTTTATGTAACCTCCCACTGATGTTGTAATCTTATTATGAATCAAATCTAATGTTGCCATGATGTATACAATATTCATACTATGATGTATTGACATTTCTGATGTCTTGTATCATTATATATGTTGTACCGCTTTTCCTATGGCTCAATAAAAATTATGTTGATAAAAAAATACTGACCAGGAGAGAACAGTTACTACTCTGCCCACCCAAACACGTGGTAACGCAATACTAGTAGATACACATGTAACAGGAGAATGGCTACAAATATATCAGTAATGACCATGATAGAGCAGTCCCACCATACACCAATATTGTGCCGGAGAAGGCAGTCTCCACCCTCACTGTTAACTCAATAATAACAGTGCACATCAGAGCCAAAAACAGAAATGACTGCCCATGCTGGAACAACGTAACTGCAAGGTAGCCTCATGTTATGGAGGTAAAGCACTGGGGAAACCCTCATCTCTGTCCTCTTTTGTCTGGTAATGGTTAAATAAGTCTGCTTCCTCACAGTAAAGCAGTTCCAGCATTTGACTTTTATTATTATTCTCTGCTCCACTGTGTGTTGTTCTGTGTAGTCCTGACAATTGAAGTTTTGTAGCTTGCACATCTCTGGATCTGAAGCACCTCAGCTGGTGTGCAGTTTGTAACTCAATAATAAGCAGGAGAGGGCAGTTATTACTACCCCTGGCACCCCAATAGTGAACTGGAGAGGGCAGTTAATTCCCATGGTACATCAATAATGAGATGTAGATGGCAGTTCCTACACACACAGCACCTCAATAGTGAGTGGGTGGAAGAAGTCAAATTCATTGCACTTGACATTGAATACAAAACAGCAGTTACTCACTGCCACAGTACCTCCGCAGTGCAACAGACAGAGTAGTTCATAACTGGTACCTTCATAGGGAGCCAGAGACATCAGTTACACAACCCTGTCACACATGCTGACATGTGGGAACCATGGCCTGTGTGGATGACTGTTACTAGGTGAAGGTGGAAGTGGGTTGGGGGGCTGGTGTGTTGGTAGGGAGGACAGACCACCGGATTTCAACAACATGATTGATGGTTATAAGGAGAAACTTCAGGCAAGGCTGGTCATGGATGATCTGGTCAAATGTTAAATTGAAAAACATAGAAACAAACAATATTGATTATGATACCTCCGGACCTTTCGTTTCTGGAATGCTCCTCCAATATTTTTCCTTTTTACAATTGATTTGCAAACCATACTTCCTTCAACACTAGAACAAGTGCTGCATGCTGCTTTACCTAGTACATGACTTTTCACAGATGGCAATGACACATTTTACTAAACTCGACAAATTCAAAATCCTCCTCAGGGATCATCTGCTGAACTCTCGCGCCTGCACCTGCCACTAACCAATCGCATCCAACTTCTCCTGGATAAGGGACCCTGTCCTGCCACCTCCCCACTATTCCTACTAGCCCTTGCCACCATTCAAGCCTCAGCTAATTACAGCCTTACTCATGTCAAGGATTCCCCCTCCTTCCTGCTCCCCCCACCCATCCCTCTCTGACAAGAGACCTCCGTCCTGCCTGACTTGCTATTCTATCATTTCTAATTACTGTATTTGCAACCTGGTTCTGATTGTTTGACCTTACCTGTATAATGAGTACTGTAACCTGTTCTTTGTAACCTACCCTGCTACTTATTGTATACCATGTTTGCATGTTCTTGCAACCTTGTCTCTCCTTGATGTGGAGCCTTTGTAAATGAGCCTCTGACTCAAAGGTTTGTAATTTCTGATACTGTGCAATAAATAAATAAATAAAACACAGTAATAGAAATAACAACAGAATGAATTGTCTGGACAGCAGTAGGCAACAATCGTAAGCATTTCACAGCCTTATCTTGTACTGAGTCAGTATAGATGGGTCATTGCAATCACCAGAAAAGTGTGCTGAAAAAGAACACTAAAATTACTGGGTCCAATCCTCTCAGCATGTTTTGTCTTAACAAATGTATTCCACAGTTTTAGATAATGAGGGCCATTTGGAAAAGTGAACGGAGAAAACCCTATTTTATGGGTATTCCCACAATTAACAGCACTACACTAAGAAGGCATTCTGACACAGAAAGTAATAAAGTTAGGCCCGTATCAAACAGTAAAGAATATAATACTAGTGTTATAAATTAATATGCATAAAATACAAATTGCCAAGAATAATGTGGCATGAAGAAGAGCATCACTTTAGTCTTTTTATAGTTGAGGAGGAGTTTATTTCAAGTGAACCAGTCCTCAAGCTTATGGAAACTATCCTGAAGAGCATTGGTTATTTTGGAGATTTGTTTTCCTTGTAGAGATTATGGTGTCATCCGCATACAGTAACATTTTGGTGGGGCAGGTGGTTGGAAGAAAGTTAATGAATAAGCTGAAAAGTAGTGAACTGAGTATTGACCCTTGTGGGACCCCAAGGACACTTCCCTGGGGTCGGAGACAGTGCCACTTATGTGTACGCATTGGGTTCTATGGATTATCTAGCTATGAACCAGGATACAGTTTCATGAGATAGGCCAAGGTTCTGCAGGTTGATGAGAAGGATTTGATGATTCACTGTGTCAAATGCCTTCTTGAGGTCTATAAAGACGGACCCTTCTGCCGAACCATTGTTGAGTGCATCATACAGGTGCATGGTGAAATCAGTAAGTGCAGTCATGGTACTATGTTGTTTGTGAAAAACCATGTTGTTGTGTGCAAAGAAGGTTATACTTGTTCAGATATTCTGTCAGCTGATTGGACACAATCTGCTCAAGCGTTTTGGATAGTGGGGGTGTATTGAAATGGGTCTATAGTTGCCTACTGAGGTTCTGTCAACACTTTTGAAGACGGGTGTGACTAGAGCTATCTTCCACTTATCCAGGAAGACTCCCATTCTTAAGGACAGGTTGAATATCTTGATGAGAGGCTCAGCTATGGCATCTAGAGTTAGAGCAATGAGCTTCAAGTCAATCATGTCAGCTCCAGCCCTTGTTTTGCCTAGGACCTTCTTGATGTATTTTATGGTTTGTACCTTAGTTATTTGTTGGAAGTAGAATGGGGTAATCTGGGATTTTGAGTGGAGGGGGGGAGTTCACAGTAGGGGGCTCATTTTTTTTAAGTATATCGTTACAGTTTAGTGAAACTGTAATGACACACATAAAAACAATCTAGTATGTGTTCCAGAAAGGTAATATGGCAGCAAAGCTACAAAACTCTGTTTAGATATAAATGTTTTATTATTGATAATCAGTATGTCAATGACGTAGCTTGCTAGTTCTTTGAAGTAGCCTAAAGATGTAAAGGAGCAGTAACGTATGCTTGACAATTGACAGTACAGAAATAATGAACAAAAATAGCTTTCAAGTTATCTAATGCCTATGTACCACAATCACAAACCACCTAACACAGTTATAAGGACATGCCAAGTTGTTACAATGGGACTGAGGAAAAAGTATCTTACTATTACAATACAACTAATATACAGCTGTCAAAATGGACCACACACAGACAAGCTGCATAACATGCACTCTGATACTGTCCAGCAAAGAACATACACAAATAGCTTCTCTGATTTGTTTTCAGACTCTGTTTAAAAGAGAAAACTGTACAACAGTATGACTGCCAACAAATCAACCATGTAACCACATGCAGAAATAAAGATATGAGTGGCAGATCACTATTATTACAATGATTCAGATCAAGCAGTCAAATTTCCCACTAATGACAGCTAGGCACTTCACAAAGCTGTTACTGGCTGATTCAAGACCATGCAACACTTCCGGTCAGATGCAGAACATGGAGTGGCAGCATCTTGCGGTTGTAAAGTGGTGGAATTTAAAGTAAATAAAAACAATGAAACACTTTCAAATTATGCTTCTTTGTGATTTGGTTAATATGGATATCAGTTTGTGGATAATGAGTGCTATTTGCAATTTTACAACCACCTGAGTCCCTCTTTAAATAACTGCAGCGATCCTTGGATGTGGTCAAATGCTTAACCACCTGCTGTAAGAAAGGTCCATAAAGAGGGACAGGATAGTATCTCCATATTTGATATTTTGTGTTTGGCTTGACAGGCCAAGGGCTCTGGGAAGGGGGTGAGATGGTGCCACCCTCCTCAATGTTATCCAGTAGGTCTTTTCTATTGCAAACCTCGAGTCAACGTCCCACACTCCAGAAGTCTATTAGAGAAGCATTTTACCAAAATCGACAGGGTTCTCCCCCTGGCTGTTTCAGGGAGGCCAACAATACACAGGTTCCTCTCCCTTATTTGATTTTCAAGCACTTCTAGTCTCTGTTAGAGGAATTTGTTCTCTTTCAATAGGCAGCATGTCATATCAACTTTGTTTAGAGAAGAGCCTTTGGCCCACTGTACACACTATTCTACATTATTCAACCTCGTTTCAAGCAGAGAGATGCTTGGGGTCAGTAGATGTAATTTTTATCCATGTTCTGGACCATTTTACTAAGTGGTAAAGGGCAGTGTTTATTTATTTTATTTATTTAGTTTTTGTTAACCACCTAGAGTATACTATACAAACACGTGCCGAATTTCAGTTTACCTATGCCGAATCAGCAACACCATTGTCAAAGTTTGGCATATTGCGTGCCCAAATGTTGACAGGCAAAATTTTGCCTGTCTGACATTAAAGTTTTTCCTTCAGGGGGCTGCACCCCCTGAACCCCCTCATGCAGGGGGCTGCACCCCCCACGGCTACCCTTCTAAAATATTATGAACTCCAAGTCAGAGTTGATTTGAAGGGGGTGACATACAGTGAAAGGGTGGAATTTCACTCTCGGGTCCCCTACAGCGACAATTTTGAAAACTGTTGAAATTGTTGCTGTGGGGGATTTCACCATAACTGTTTTGATGTGCGGTTGGCACATTATTATTTTCGGACACAATCTGGGAAAGTACAACCAATAAACAATACAGTGCGCAACAATGACAAGATGTAACATGAGAATAATATTACAATGAGATAAAACACAAAGGTATAAAATAGGTGTTTATTTTAAAGTTTACAAAGTTACCTCACCCGAACTTGTGTCCCCCAGGCTCATCGCGGCTATGGAAGCATTCAGCCCTTCTTTGCTTGGTGCAAATTTTGGCTTAAAAAAGTCATTTTTTTTTGAGGTGCTTGATTGCAAGGTTTCCTCATTTCAAGATGTTGCTGATATCCAGAGATAAGGTATGAACAATTTTTCTGAAAAACTGCATTGATAAATCACCATTTTACATAATTTTGAGCAGGCTGCCTCAGGAGCTTGAGTAAGAAGCATCTGATTTGTTCAGTCAATAAGTCACACCCCTGGAATACTCTTTGGAACTGGCCATTTTCCCTTTTTGCTGATAGAATGATACATCATTGTAAACTCTTTCCAGGACTAGAGTGACTCCTGTTAGATGCAAGAATGAGATACCTGGGGCTGGCTTTTCAGATGGACGAAAATGGCTGTGGGACTAAGTCCCATCTCGCTACTTGCCAGTGTGGAAAGAAATTTCTACACCAGCAGATATTCTAATTTTCAGTCTGTGCTCCACATGGGTGTCAGGTGCAGCTATGGAGGATATTATGCCTGGTCCAACCAGATGTAAATGTTTTGAACAGCTGTGCAAAAAAATGGCTGCAAGCTGCCATAAACTGTGGAGCTGACTGTAAAACAATTCCATTTTAGAAAATCCAGTGCAAGCAGGAAAAACTACAGCTCAGCATGTGAAGACCTACGTAGGCAAGTTTTGCCCACATGTGTACAAATTTCAATTTGAAAATCTGGCACCAGATGATTAACTTTATCTGCAAAGTATGAGCTTCACACTTACTGCAAAGTTTGAAGAAATTGTTAATTTCTAACAACAAACCACTGTCCCTATGATCCTCAACAAATAACCTTCTGTCCATCCCCTCTTGCAAAACCTGTATGGGCCAATGCTTATTGGAGTTTGTGGCTGCTAAGATCTGGAACTCTTTTCCTCTACATAGACAAGAAGAACTGAACCACTATGGATGTTCAAAAGCAGGTTAAACTGTTACTTAATGCAGCAATTCAAATGTAAATACTTTTGCTGAATGATCCTTCTTGTACATCTTTGCAGAATGATCATTACTGTGCGTACTTGTTGCTTTGTACACCTTTACTGAGTTATTGTTATTGTTATTGTATATGCTTGTTGTTTTGTACATCCTTGCTGCATTATTGTCATTCTATATACTTTCTGTTTTCTCAGTCCTGGTGTAAATTCAGTACTTGTTGTACTGTACTGGGTTGCACCTGCAAATGTGTTTGCTTCCAGTGGGCCTTACCTAATTAATAAAGACTTAAATCAATAAATAAATAAAACAGCTACTGTTTAGAGGCCTAAAGAGATTGTGGGTGCTACGTCACAAAGGGGATTGTGGGTACTGCTTCACCTAGTACTGGTTATAGCTGTTGCATGATAAGTGGAGTCCAAAAATATTAAACCTAGTTCAAATTTTAGGTAGCATTTATAAAATTCCTTTGTAGAGTATATGGCAAAGCAATGTCTCCAATGCATAGAGTCTCAGCCTGAACCCAATGCTCACCACATATCTTGAACACTCTGGTGCCTTACAATCTCCTCTTTGAAGGACAATCTCATAGCCCCCCATTCCAAGGTATTCCCCTGAATTTAGCTCAGTCCACAATGAAATGCTGTTGGGGGAGATATACATTTATCTTCTAAAGCATTTTACTGTCTAATGGGGGGGGCAGAGAAGGTTACTGCAATTTTCAGTATACAGGGAGATTCAAAATGCACAGAAATATATTAGAGAGAGCTTAGAGCCATGCAGTGAGTAAACGGCGGTTGTTGGATTTAAACTTTCACCTTCAGATTCATAGCTCTGCACTCTAAGCACTAGTCCATATGTCCTCCAAAGGATTAACATAGCTGGGGTCTACAAAGCATATGACTATCACTGGAGGCAGCATGCTGAAACATTGAGAGGCAGCACAGCATAATTGAGAGAGCACAGTCTTAGATACCATGAGACTCAGGCTCAAATCCCACTGCAGTAACCTTCTAACTGTGCAGTGCATAACCTCTCAACACTTCAACCCCTCCAACTGTAAAAATGGGTAGCGAGCAGGGCTCCACTGAAAATGAGACATTGGAGTCCAGCTGAGTTATCCTGGGTAAATGGATTTGAACAAAAAATGAAGCAACAATGAGGAAAAAAACAGCTTGGGAAGTGGCCAATGAAATTGTTTCACAGTAGTTATAAATGAAGTATAGCCTCTAATGAAAATGAATTGCCCTGGTCTACTGATTTAACATATTTACCCCAGCTTACTCTGCTGAGTTGTAACTTCTCTTTTACAGCAGTGCCCCATTTCAACTTAGCTTCAATAGCTAGGTGAACTGATGCACTAGAAAGCCAAGTTGATTACTCAGGGTAGTGGTGTAGCTTGGAAAATAAAATATGTAAGCAATAACCCTTTGGTGTCTTTTTACCACCCCCTCCATTTTAGACCTGCTCAAGGTTCTTACCCAGACCCCTTGCATGGCCCGTATTTTACTTCAGGAACTACATAATAAAATTACAGTAGTAGTTTGTTATGTGCATTTAACATTCTGTGTTATTGAACGAGTGCAACATTCATATTACGCCACCAGTAAGGGCAAATATCAGACAGTAGGAGTAATGAAAAATCAGTGGCCAGGGCCTAGTATGTTGCCTCCCTTCAATCAACTTGTAAGCCATGGTTTACTTGACGTATGTGTTCCTACATTTATGACTCTGGGTTGTACACATAGGCCACTGACTATAATGGGGTTTGAATCAGTAGCTTCTGACTCAATGTCCTGTGCTGTAACCACAAGATCATACTGGCCCTTAATTTCATACCTCATTCTACCATGCATTTTTTGAACTTTCCAGTATATGGTCATAATGTGATCTTGGCCAAAATGTTAATAAACAAAATCCAAATACAGTTATAAGCCAAACTACTGAACATACTGTATCCACTTGAGAGGAAAGCTTACTTGGCAATGGAATCAAAGACTAAAATGTTTCATTTTAAACAGTTTAACTTGACAACCAGCATAATCAACATTATCACATCAGATGCTCGTTGAGCCCTGGCAAGATGACACAAAAACAAAATGTTACAAATAAGAAATCAATTACAAAATTATTACAAAAACAAAGCAAAATAATCAAAAGTGGACAATTACATCAAATAAACACACCTGGAGGGGTCAAAAGGGCCAGAAGCAGTCACAAATGCATTTTTCATCTGCATTTGCATGTGTTCAACTGTGCCAAAAACTTAGAAGCTCTATTTTGACAGAGTTCTGAGTTTTTTGACAGTTTGCACAGTATGTGGAAGCTTGCATAAAAATGATGCATACATCAAAACACGACGTATGCATAAAAAATTAAGCAAGCATCTAAAATATGAAGAATTCATCAAAAACAAAGCATATGTCAAAAAATGAAGCATGTGTCAAAATAATGAAACATTCATCAAAAAGTGAAGCACGTGTCAACAAATGAGGTGTGTGTCAAAAATGAAGCATGCAGGCATCTAAAATTAAGTATTGTATGGGCAGAAAATAGTGAAGCATGTGTTAGAAATGGAGCCCACATAAAAAATGAACCATGTGTCAAAAAATAAAGCATGTGTCAAAAAAGTAGGCATGTTTCAAAAAATGAAAAGTGTCAAAAAAATGAAGACTTTGTAAAAAAATGAGGCATGTGTGAAAAAATAGAGCATACATCATAAAATGAAACGTATCAAAAAAGGAACATGCATCGTAAAATGAGGTATATGTCAGAAATGAAGCATGCGTCAAAAAATAAAGCATGTGTCAGAGATGGAGCATGAATCATGAAATGAATTATGTGTCAAAAACAGAACATGCATCATAAAAAGAAGCATGTGTCAAAAATGAAGCATGTGTCAAAAAATGGAGCATGCATCATAACATGAATTATATATCACACATGGAGCACGCATCAAAAAATGAAACAAGTGTCAAAAATGGAGCATGCATCATAACATGAATTATATATCACACATGGAGCATGCATCATAACATGAAGTATATATCACAAATGGAGCACGCATCAAAAAATGAAGCGTGTCAAAAAAGGAGCATGCATCATAACATGAAGTATGTATCAAAAACGGAACATGCATTGTAAAATTAAGCACGTGTAAACAATGAAGCATGCATCATAACATGAAGCATGTGTCAAAAATGGAACATGCATCAAAAAATTAAGCATGTGTCAAAAAATGAAGCATATGTCAAAAATGAAGCATGTGTCAAAAAATGAAGCATGTGTCAAAAAATGAAGCGTGTGTCAAAAAATGGAGCATGCAAGGCTGCTCCAGTAGTGTTGAGGGTTGAGGTGCTGGAAGCTTACCTTGCGGCATGCCAGCAACCCAGGTTCGGTAATGAGCCTGGGTCGTCGGAGGTCAGCAGTGGGGGAGGGCGGAGCTGGATAGAGCTACCAGCAGGCAAGTTCTCCTCTCCAGGGAGGTGATGTGGTATCCCTCAGCCAATGGTGGCCCCCAGTGGAGGCTAGGGGTGGCCTGGGCTTAGAGGGTGTTGGGCGCTAGGCCATGGGTGGGGAAAGGGGTCATGGCCGGTGCTGTAGGCACATGTGCACCTCCACACACATGTGCACCTACTCCTGGGGACCTTGGGGGAAAATCAGAGGAAGAAAATGCCATCAGCAAGATGATGACCGACTCCCTGCAGGCTCCAGCTGGCTGGGTATAAGGTAAGCACTGGCTATTCTGGGTGATGGGACTGGAGGGGGTCGGTTGGATGGGGGGGCTGACCAGAGGAGCATAAAGAAATAAAAAAAAATGGAGCATGCATTATAACATGAAGCATGTGTCAAAAATGGAGCATGCATCAAAAAATGAAGCACGTGTCAAAAATGAAGCATGTGTAAAAATGAACCCCACACCAAAAAATGAATCGTGTCAAAACATGAAGCCCACATCAAAAAATGAAGCATGTGTCAAAAAACTGGAGCTTGTGTCAAAAAATGAAGCAAGTATCAAAAAATGAGACATGTTTTAAAAAATGAAAAGTGTCAAAAAATGAAGACTTTGTAAAAAAATTAGGCATGTGTGAAAAAACAGAGCATGCATCATAAATGAAACATGTATCAAAAAAGGAACATGCATTGTAAAATGAGGTATATGTCAGAAATGAAGCATGTGTCAAACAATAAAGCATGTGTCAGAGATGGAGCATGAATCATGAAATTAATTATGTGTCAAAAACAGAACATGCATCATAAAAAGAAGCATGTGTCAAAAATGAAGCATGTGTCAAAAAATGGACCTTACTTCATAACATGAATTATATATCACACATGGAGCACGCATCAAAAAATGAAGCATGTGTCAAAAAATTAAACGTGTCAAAAATGAAGCATGTGTCAAAAATGAAGCATGTGTCAAAAAAGGAGCATGCATCATAAAATGAAGTATGTATCAAAAACAGAACATGCATCGTAAAATGAAGCATGTGTAAACAATGAAGCATGCATCATAACATGAAGCATAAGTCAAAAAATGAAGAATGTGTCAAAAATGAAGCATTTACCAAAAAATGAAGCATGTGTCAAAAATGAAGCGTGTGTCAAAAAATGGAGCATGCAAGGCTGGTCCAGTGGTGCTGAGGGTTGAGGTGCTGGAGGCTTACCTTGCGGCATGCCAGCAACCTGGGTTCAGTAACGAGCCTGGGTCATCGGAGGTCAGCAGTGGGGGAGGGTGGAGCTAGATAGAGCTACCAGCAGGCAGGTTCTCCTCTCCAGGGAGGTGATGTGGTATCCCTTGGCCAATAGTGGCCCCTAGTGGAGGCTAGGGGTGGCACGGGCTTAGAGGGTGATGGGCGCTAGGCCATGGGGTGGGGGAAAGGGGTCGTGACCAGTGCTGTAGGCACATGTGCACCTCCACACACATGTGCTCCTACTCCTGGGGCCCCAGGAGAAAAATTGGAGGAAGAAAATGCCATCAGCATGATAATGACCAACTCCCTGCAGGCTCCAGCTGGCTGGGCATAAGGTAAGCACTGGCAATTCTGGGTGATGGGACTGGAGGGGGTCGGTTGGATGGGGGGGCTGACCAGAGGAGCATGAAGAAATAAAAAAAAATGGAGCATGCATTATAACATGAAGCACGTGTCAAAAATGGAGCATATGTCAAAAATTAAGCATGTCAAAAATGAAGCATGTGTAAAAATGAACCCCACACCAAAAAATGAATCGTGTCAAAAATGAAGCCCACATCAAAAAATGAAGCATGTGTCAAAAAACTGGAGCTTGTGTCAAAAAATGAAGCAAGTATCAAAAAATGAGGCATGTGTCAAAAAATGAAGGCCACATTAAAAAATTAAGCATGAGTCAAAAAATGAAGCATGTGTCAAAAATGAGGCATGTGTCAAAAATGAAGCCCACATCAAAATATAAAGTATGCATCAAAAAATTAAGCATGTGTCAAAAAATGAAGCGTTCATTAAAAAATGAAGCACACATCAAAAAATAAAGCATGTGTCAAAAATGAAGTAAAAAATGAGTCAAAAAATGAGGCACATCATATTTTTTTAAGCAGGCTCTGAATTTTGCCTCCAAACTACTAGAGCATCTAAAAGATAGTCTAAGAGTAGTCAGAAGTCCACTTTCAAAATAAGGACAGACAAATCTGTTTAAAATCTCTACCCCACCATGTTTAAAGCGGTACTGTAATTAATGGAGCCAGATCAAGGCATGTTGCAATTGCAATGGGATCCATACTCATTCATTGCAAACTGCTGAAATGTGCTATTTTGAAGCACTACACCATACAGTGAACTAGAAAGAGTTGTGTTGCCCCTCGATGGAGAATACACGTTACAAAAGGTTTTATTCTCACCATGCAGCTTCATGCATTCTTGTCTTGAACATATGTAATACCTAATACAATGTCAGCCATCCTAATCTTTTCCTTTATCACAGAACCCAGTTTACCACATTAAGGTATTGCATGACAACACAATAAGGTGTCACTTCAGCTGATGTGGTACCTTGAATGATACTGCAGTAAGGGGGGAGATCTGTAATGCTGTACTTTAATGTGGTAACTGTTCTGTGGTAAAGTAAAAGATTAGGCAAGCTACCACTGTATATATTTTCCACTGCCATACAGCACATAAACAGGATATTTCTACTGGTCTGGGAAAGCTGGCTTTTGCAGTCTGTGCACCAATATACTGGTACTCCCTTTCCCTTGACTTACACCTTTCACTCACCCATTCAATCTTCTGCAAGGTGCTAAAGGACTCTTTGGGCCCAGTTCTCAAAGCTCTGTTTCTG
This sequence comes from Neoceratodus forsteri, assembly GCA_016271365.2. Taxonomy (NCBI): domain Eukaryota; kingdom Metazoa; phylum Chordata; order Ceratodontiformes; family Ceratodontidae; genus Neoceratodus; species Neoceratodus forsteri. Next base: position 592,835,685 of record CM057458.1, read on the forward strand.
ATGCAAGGTGCTTGCACTGAACAGTTATGGTGCAAGGTGCACCTTGTGTCCAGGGCTGCCTCGATGCAGTTCAGAAAGGTGGCATGCGTCGACTGCAGGCTGCCTGCCCCAAACAGGGCTTGCACCATCCCTGTACCCTGAGCTGGACTGCGACAAGGTACAAGAGGCACTGTGGCAGACGCAAGCTGCCACAGCCTGGGTATGGGATTCACAAACTGCGCCCCAATGGCAGAATTCTTTTTTTTAATTAAAGTTTATTAATTTTCATACATACATATAAGAACAGCTCCAAATGTGGCCAACAAGATTATACATTAAACAGCTTCCACTACATACATCGGAGCTGCTCTCCCCCATACCCAATCCCCCCTCCCTACCATACCCCCCGCCTCAGCACAGCTCGAACTACTCAGACGGTGAATCATCCAAAACTATGAAATTGCTTTTAAAATAATCTAAGTGCAGAGCAGCGTGTAAAAAGGATCCCAAATTTGCCTATATCTATTCATCCTATTACTTAGACTAGCCACCATTTTCTCCATCCTGAGATTAGCCAAGATTTCCTTAAGACATTCCGAAAAAGGAATATCTACATCATCTTTCCAGTGATGAAGGATAACCTTCTTAACCAATAAGGAAATTAGTGCCATATAATACCTTCTCGATATCACAGGAATGAGGGTATAATCCCCTAACATACATACCTCTGGAGTGAAAAGGTCAGAAAGGCCCAACAAGGGATCCATCCTCTGCTGGATATCCTCCCAGAGGGTGGAAGCCTTAGAGCATGACCAAAATATGTGATAAAGCGTACCATCCGCCTGCCCACATCTGGAACAGGAAGGGGAATCAATGAGACCATACTTGTTTAATTTTTGGGGAGTGTAATATATGTTATGTAAAATATGAAACTGCGCCAGACGTAACCTAACCTGAGTAACATATTTATGACAATTTACCCACAATGCTGCCCAATCTATCTCCGAATCAGGAAAATATGTTGCCCAATATCTCTCCAGTATGAACACCTCCGGATATTTATGATTACATAAAATTTTATATATATCAGATATTGAATGAAGACTACCAAACATCGAGAGCAGCATGTCCCGGAACGTATTCATACCGTGTTGAGATGGAACCGGGCCAAATACCTTTGTTAACAAGTGTTTCAACTGGAATACTTTAAAAATGGACTTAGTGGGGATGTTAAGGCTACTCAATATCGTAGAAACTGAAAGCCACAAACCATCCGGAGCAACAAGTTGAGCAAGCTTAACATTTTCCAATTGTGGGAGCCAATTTGACATGATCGGCTTATTACTTATTTTTAAATTAGGATTACCCCCAACGGGTTGAGCTAAATCAACTGTATGATCATATCCCATAAATGAACATATCTGGAAGTGCACCCTGACCGAGATCGCAACGGGAGTAGATTTCAACAAGGGGGGGAGGGCATTTGGCCTTATATAGAACAACGAAGCTGGCGACAGGCCACACTGCTTAATTAAAGATAGCTCTATTTTGAGCCAGATAGGCAACCAACCCTCTGATTCTGATTCTCCCACACTCTCCATCCATCTAATGTATTTTACCACGTGACTCGCCCAGTAGTAAAAAATCATATGTGGAAGGTGAAGACCCCCCTTTATCCTTGGGAGCCGCCAGTTTATGAAATGCAATCCTGGGTCGTCTATTAGCCCAAATAAATTTTGTTATCAAAGCAGTAACTTTACGGAACCATGAAACGGGAATCTAATTATTAAGCAAATACAATGGGTAAAAGGTCCTACGGAAAAAGTTAATCTTAATTAAGTTCACACGCCCCCAAAGTGAGATAGGTAGCTTGGTCCATCTATCTAGATCCGCTCCTAAAATTTTAACTAAGTCATCCAAATTCAACTTCTGAGCCAGGGCAGGGTTCTTAACAACTTGTATTCCTAAATATTTTAAAGAGTTCGGTGCCCAAGACATACCATATTCCACAACACTTGACTTGGCCACTCTATAATTAAGCGGAAACACAAGAGATTTATCAATGTTCAATTTATGATTGGAAAAATTATAAAACTCACTCACAGTCATCAACAAGGCCGGTATTGAATTATTTGGATTGGACAACTGCAACAATAAATTGTCAGCGTATGCCGACACTTTAACTTCATATCCCTGGATAGTTATACCTTGGATCGTTGGAGAGAGCTTTAACCGGCGAATGAGGGGTTCCAGATATAAATTGAAAAGTAAAGGTGATAAGGGACAACCCTGTCTAGTTCCGGAATACAGCAGAAATCTGTCCGAAATAACACCATTAACCATTACTCTAGCTAAGGGGGTATTATAAAGGGCTTTAATCCAATTCTGAAAAAGCTCAGGGAACTTATAAGCATTAAGGGCCCTGAATAAAAAATTCCAATTCACCCTATCAAACGCTTTCTCAGCATCCAAGGAGACCAAAACCGCTGGAAATGAGGCATCTCTGGTTGCCGGGAGAACGTGTGACATGGTTCTGAGATGATCTAATGAGGAACGCCCTTTCATGAATCCTACTTGCTCCAGCCCAGTCAGATCAGGCATCACGAGTGCCAAGCGATCCGCCAGAATCTTGGCCAATATCTTGATGTCTTGATTCATCAAGGATGTGGGGCGATAACTCGCAGGCAATTCTGGGTTCTTCCCAGGCTTCAAAATTAGGACTATTAGAGCCTCCCACAAAGTAGGATCTGTCTGGGCGCCCGATAGTATGTACTGAAATAAGAGTATTAATAGGGGAAGTAACTGATCTAAAAATTTCTTATAAAAATTTGCCAAGAAACCGTCAGGACCAGGTGATCTGTCAGAAGGCAAAATTTTAATAATCCTAGAGACTTCTTCAGTCGTTATTGGAGAAACCAGCCGTTCCTGCTGGGACTCCAAAAGTGGAGCTAAACCAGACGCCTCCAAATAATTATCTATATTATCATCAGATACTGAGTTCATTTTAAAACTATATAAGCTGGTATAGTACTGCTGAAACTCTAAAACTATCTCCTCTGAAGTTGTTATCAGAGCGTTGTTTATCTGGGAACGTAATGCCAAAATATACCTATTCGCTTCCATTTGCCTAATCCGCAGTGCCAGCAGCCTCCCTGCTTTTTCGCCCTGGTCTGAATACGCTGCTTTAGCTTTAAGAATGCAAATTGCCTTGTCCCTAACAGTTCCAAGTAGCCTTCCTTTAACTTAACCAATTCCCTGTTCAGATTCAAAAGATTGGCCTATCCTTGTTTCCTTAAGTTGAATTTGTCCCAATAATGTAACTAACTTCTTAACTTTTTCTTTCTTTCTGTAGGTAGCTATACTAATTAAAACTCCTCTAATAAATGCTTTAAAAGCCCCCCACAATATATCTGGTCTGGAAATAGAGCGAGTATTAGTTTCTATAAATTGCCGTATACAGTATGCTCACTAATTATTTTAACAATGTGATCATCTTTTGACATTTGATTATTGATCTTCCACCCGGGAGACTTCTTAGAAAAAGAAGAAAGCGCTAACTGACACGTGACCAGTGCATGGTCCGAAGGAGGACCTGGCTGTATGGAGGCATCAATCACTCCAGGGAGGAGAATCTGGGAGAGAAATATATAATCAATACGCGTGGCCGTTTTATGAACTGGGGATTAAAAAGTAAATTCCTTCTCCGAAGGATGTAAATCTCTCCATACATCGCACAAGTCATATTGTTCCAAGAACTCTAATAGGGCTCTTTGAGCCGGGCAGTGACCTCTTCTCATAGGAGAGGAATGGTCCACCAATGGATCCATAACAATGTTCATATCTTCCCCAATGATAATTGGTAAAGCTATGTATGGATATAGTATGTCAATTAGTTTCACAAAGAAGTCAGGGGAATCCACATTGGGTCTGTACAGAGTTCCCAGGAGGATTTCAGTGGTGTACAAGTAGCAATGGATAAACAAAAATTGACCCTGTGGGTCCCTAAGCACCTGCTTCAATACAAATGGGATCTTCTTATTGATCAATATCAAACCCCAGCACTATTAGTAGCTCCCCCAGCAGAGCAAACGTGGCCAATCTGCTGCTGCCTCATACAGTTAGCTTCCGAGTCTAATAAATGTGACTCTTGTATAACTGCAATGTCTATGGACAGCAAAGCAAGGTGCTTAAGGATTTTATATTGTTTAACACGCTGCCTTAATCCTTTGACATTTCATGTTGCAATTTTTATGATATTAGCCATTATTGCAAACTCTCAATAAATCCCTCAGAAATATACATCCATGAAAATCCCCTATGAGCTGTGCTGAGGCCCACCCCACAACTTAGTCCCCCACCCATTAGAAAAAACATCAATAAGCATAAACAACCCCCTTCCCTACTCCCCCAATTAGTATAGGCTCTGCCCTCAGCATACCAACACCATCGCCCCCACCCTCCAGCCACCCTCAGAAAATCCTACCCTTGAACACTAACTTAATTAACAAGGAAACATTTTATGATTGTCCTCTAAGTATCCTTAAAGCCCAACCTAACACAATGAAGAAGGACCTCTAGTTATCCCAGCTCTTTTGCTGTAAAAGTACTTTTATCCCCAATTAACATATATTCGTTACCCTCATTTGGCATTCTAAACGAAATAAAAGTGCACCCCAACAGTGTAAACTATGCTACAATAAACTGTCTAGACTCCCCTATATTTAGAATCCTAAGCGGTATTAGTTCTATAACCCCAGTGCCGGTAACCGTTCCATATTTATAAAACTTCGCATTAGCCTATTGGCCTTTATTAAAATCCCATAAGGGGTTTCAGTTATAGACCTAAATCTCTGATAACAACTATAAACCCACTTCCTTTGAGGCAAAAGCCCAACTTCGTTAACTGTGTTGAGCCCCTACCAACATCTGGCTTTGTTAATGTTAGCCTACCTGATTTAGTATCCTAACTTTATAAGTGATCCACAAGATCGAACTAAGTACAGGATGTAAACTAAAAAACACCATCCCTTAGAAATTGACTTCGGGCAGGGATCTCTCTATTACTTCAAACATCAACTGCCTCCCAAAATCGGCCTATATTCTACGAAAACAGATTTGGCTATCAAATATTAAATAAGGTACCACACACTCCCCATTTTGTGTTCGTAATTTCAACACACCCCTATTCTAAGGGGGAGGAGGTGGAAATTAAATGCTAACCCCGAATCAAGCAGCGCCAGCATAATAAGTAAAGCTGCTTAGTGAATCAACAAAGTAATATACCCCTCTAGCAGCATGACTGAGCTATAACCGATATACTCCAGTAGGTTGGGAAGAACTAAAACCAAAAAGAAAAAGACCCCCCTCATGCAAGACCAAACCGGATTTTTCCCCACTTCTGAAACCATATGAAGTTCAACGGCTTAGCCCATCCGATTTTGGGTCCAAATGCTTATGTACCAGAGGGTTGCAAAGTTTGGTTACATTACAGTGAGGGGAGGGACCCCGTAATGAAAGCAAATAACCAATTATACTTATTCAATAGGTCCACCTTCCCCTCGAAATCTATACATTATTTCCAGAAAGCCAACTTTACAGTGTCTCCACTGATCCTAAACTCTAACAAAGTCAATTGCTAGAAAAACCTGCAGCTAATAAAAGTCCAGCAGAGAACATAAGTCCCCGAAGAATTTGACTTGTTTCTGCCACTCTCATCTTGCTGAAGAACATCTGCTAAACATTCCAAAGGTAAATCTTCCCTTCATCACATAGGCAAAGAGCAACAAGGGCTGCTATCCCCAGTTTAACTCCAAAAGTCATTGCATTTGCAAAGACACTCAGAAGTAGAAATCAGATTTCTAGGAGGAGGTCGGGAAGCAACTCCTTAAGTCCGGACCAGGCCATTTCGGGATCATTAAAACTATGCCATGCCCCTGATATGCATACTTGTAACCTCGCTGGATATAACATTTTAAATCGAATACCAGCAGCTATTAACTTGGACACATAGGGATGAAAGGCAGAACACCTCTGCCGAACCGTAGTCAGGAGATCTTGAGCCACTCTCACTTTTTTGCCTTCCCAGGTGATACCCTGCGCCTCCTTAACTTTCTTTAGGAAATACTGGTGCTCCAGATAGTTGAGAAACCCAAAGATCAGAGGTCTGGGAGGCGATCCCAAGGAGGGAGGTGGTCTAAGGGCCCGGTGCGCCCTCTCAATTGTATATTTGGCCCTATAAGGTGAAGGCCCAGCCACACGCTCTATGAACTTCTGAGTGAAGAGAACTGTATCTTGCCCCTCTTCTGCTTCAGGCAGCCCTATCAGGACTGCGTTATTTCTTCAACTTCTACCTTCGAGGTCCTCTAATTTGGATTCCATTCTAGCCATCTTCTGCCTCGCAGCTGTCAACTCGGGCTCAGCTTTCTCAACTCTTTTTTCTAAAGAGTGAACTTTCACTTCAGCATCTGAGGTTCGCCGCGCTACGTCTTCTAAAGCTGATGACAATTTTTTGATTTCAGCGGTCATAGATGTAATCTCCTCTTTAAAAGGCTTGAACTATGCAAGAAACTTTGCCAGGGTTAGTGGTTCTTGCTCAGCAGGGTCAAGGGTTGCTTTGCCCACATCAGCAGAACTTGCAGGCCTAGGCTTCTAAGGGGCCTTTCTCGGGAGTAGTAGGCGGCATTCTCTTGGGCAGATTCTTTCTCATTTCAATCTCCATACACGCTGTTGCTGTGACTCAAATTGCGTAGAGCCCTTCAAATAACTTTCACTTCCCCCTTAGCAAGACTTAATTAGGTTTTAACCGCTAATTTAAATCAAAATAGCGATCGGATGGCTGGAGGGTACAGTAGCGGCTTGTAGTCAGCACTACATCATGTGACCAACTCCCAATGGCAGAATTCTAAGTACCCTTAGACCAGCCAGGGCTGGTCTGAGGGGACTTAGAAAATGCACTGCAGGGTGCAACCTCTGTATGCGGCACTATGCCGCAGTCCACCAGTGGTGCCAGGGCCCATGGCATGCCCATTGTGTTGTACAACCCCATCCCCTATGCAGCCCATTGTACATGTGGCAGTACTGTCCCCTCCCCACCCCAATCCCTGATGCTGCCCCAGTACATATACAGCAGAGCCACCCACATGGTGGAATAGTACTCTCACCCAGGTAGTGTTTCACTTCATCCCCAGATGAGGACCAGTTCCTCCACACACCTCTGCAGAGGTTCTCGGATTGTTGAATGTGTAGCAGACTGTACAGTGTACACACTAATATTAGCATATACACTGTACAGTCCACTGCACATTCCGGGCACTTGGGGACCTCTGTGGAGGTGTGTGGAGGGCTATGCTGGTCACTGCCCTATCTGGGGATGGGGTGGGCACTATCTGTTTGGGTGGGGGGTGCTGGACCACCACCGGGAGGGTCATTGGCCTGTGTTGGGACCATCAGGATGGGGGTACCAGCAGGGCATTGCCGCAAGGGGCTTGCGGCACACCCTGTCCAGGCACCTTGCATTAGATGCATGGGGGGTGCTGCCACACGTAAGGGGACTTAGACTTTGGGACCTCATCCTGTACTTGAATTGGGTGCAGGGTCCCTGGCTCATGGGCCTTTGGTGCAAGCTGCAGTTTGCCACAGCTTGCACCGAAGGCAGCCCCCTTTGAGAATCAGGCTCTTTGGGTCCACCTGGCCCTTGCTTCTGCTAGTAACTAAGATCTTGGCCACCTTAGCACTGTGTACTTCCTGCTCAAATTTCTGTGTACTTCTATATACAGTACATGTTACTGTTCTCTGTATTCCTGATGTAGCTGATATCTCTATTTTTCCTGTACCAGGCTCCTTTTTTTGCAAACACTTTGACTGCACCTGCTGCTGTATTCTTATTTGCACTCCTGCTTATTATGGTGACACTTTTTAAGCACAAACAGAACTGACTGATGTGCCCTCAAAATCTATGCATACTGGTATAGTATATTTCTGTCATTTTTATGTTTCCTTGTGCATGTGCAAGAAACATGTTGCAGTTGCTACAGAGAATGGCATTTCAGGGGTGTGTCAGTGACTAGCCCAATGCAGAGCAATCTACATTGATCTTGTTCATCACAGACCAATGACCAGACACTCTGGTCATGACAGTAGTTTCTTCTTGATGACATGGCATGTTCTCTAGTTGAAAGAAATGAAGCCCTCCAAAGACAGCGCTTCATTTCTTTCATTTGCATAGTGCTGTCTGCCCCACACCCTCCATTCCCCATCCTGGCATCCAATTAAACCCTCCCGCTCCCTCCTTCTGCAGGCTGTCCACCCCGCACCCCTGTTCCCCATCCCAGCACCGTGCATCCAATTACATCCTGCAGTGAATCTCCTGATGCCTGTGGTTCAGTAGTGCCCCTTGATGTCCACACCCATCTCCAATCTCTGTAGTGGAGAATGACCAGCAATTTAAATTGTGCAGGCAAAGGCAGTTCAGCATGCTCCTATCTTGTAGGCTGCATTGTTTGCTGAATCCCTCTCTGGCAATGTCCCTCTGTTCCCCATCCTGGCATCCAATTAAACTGTCCCACTCCCTCCCTCTGAATGCTGTCTGTCCTGCACCCTCTGTTCCCCATCCCAGCACCCTGCATCCAATTACACCCTGCAGTGAAGCTCCTGATGCCTGTGGTTCGGTAGTGCACCCCCCCCCGATGTCCGCTCCTGCCTTCAGTCTCTTGAGTGCAGAATGGCCGGTGATTTAAATTTTGCAGGCAAAGGTAGGTCAGCATGCCCCTGTCTTGTAGGCTGCATTGTTTGCTGAATCCCTCTCTGGCAATGTTGATGGCTCCCTGTCACTCTTTCATAAATACTGATATTTTTTCCAAGTACATTTCAAAGTTTTTATTGCACCGAATCACTTTCTTCCTCTTCTTCTGTGCCTCTTCCATGCAAAAACAACTTCTGCTTATGTTTTTCCAGTATAAAAAACATGATAAATGTATGTCTGCATGTGTATTGCTGCTGTCTGCATTAATGTTCTATATATTGTACTATTTGTGTTTCACCCCTATAGTTATGTCAATTACAGTGTCACGAACACTACATTTTTTTTGCATTAATTTATTTATCATGAAAAGAAGTCTGATAGGCTAAACCATACATAAACATGAATGTGAAATACCTCAGTTTTGATTTATGTTAACGTTTCAATGGTAATTTGTTATAATTTTCTCCTTGTTCGATTATTTTTATATTCCATTTATTTCATTGTGTATTTGGTCGAATTTATGTGATTCATAAAACACAACACTTTTCTATTGGATTCAGTTCTCCTTTTTGTAATGCTGTAGACATAATAGTGCTTTTTCATTAACTGATGCGTTATGGTAGCAAGAGGTAAAGTGAAATGTCATTTATTTAAAATATTTTTATTACAGATATTCTAGGCAGTCACACACATTGTTAGATAAGAAGAAGCATTTTTTTGATTGAAAAGAGATAGGTTCTCAGGTGTTTAACTCTTTTAAAACAATCTGATTTGGGGATGTGGGAATTAGATTGAGAAAATATATCTGTTTGGCATTTCTTATCTGGCATCCTAGCCTGTTGTGATCACTGATTTTTTTTTAGCTGTTTTTGCAATATGCCAATGATTCTTCTTTTATTATTGGTCCTTTGTGTTAGTAGTTGTCTGTGTAATATGTGTGTTACTTATAGGAGGGATTCAAAGTTTGTTACTCAGTTTTACCAAAAATAGGACATGCTATTCAAGTAAATATGTTATACTTTTTACATATTTTTGTTAATAAAAATTGTCCCAAAAATTAGATTTTCACTCTGTATTGGCTGACAATTTCTGACAGTACCGTAATAATAACTGAAAGAGGCAATGACAAATTCTCTCACTGAGTGAACACTGACCCCCTAATCCACTAATTTAAGGGACAGTACTTCCCAAACAGCAAACAAGGACAGTCGTGTGTGTGTGGGGAGGTAGAATTCATTATCATAGCACTTTGAGGGGGCGGGTACTCCAGCCTGCACAGAAAAAGGTATTTTGTTCACAAAACAATACTTTTCAGAGAGGATAAAGCTGGATTGGGCACAAACAGCACAACTGAAGTGGGAGAGTCTAGTCCCAAACAGCTGGTTCAGTAAACATGAGTTTCCAGGATTTCAGAGTTTTCAGCTTTAGTCTCTGGTAGCGAGCTCTCTGCATTGTGCTGGATATGCAGCAGCCAGTTGAATTATGATGTCAAGTATATTTTATATCTTACAACTCCTTTGCATGTGTCTACTGACATTAACATACTTTCGTAGGCTGGTAATTGTAATCTGCAGTTTGGGTGGTTCTGTAATGTTTCTGTATGGCCATGCAGCTTTATAAATGTGCCAGTGTGGTTTAATTGGCAGCTCTTTCCTATATGTCAGAAGACTGTGGGTTCAGGTTCAATACCAAAACATGGGCTCATACCCAATCATCCAAATGCCGGCACTGCGGTGCAGTTGAAATTGTCTTGCACTTGGATGGTCAGCTGGGGAGGAGCAGGATTGAGGGTCCGTAGGATTGCTCGTCTCTCCTGGGGTGGGTGGCTGTTGCTCCCCACAGATCTAGTGGCTCCCAGTGGCAACTGGGAGCACTGCAGCTGTTGGGGGCATGTCTTCCGGGTATGGGAGCATCAGCGGGGGGTCATGCACATGTGCGTGGGAGCGTGCACATTACGTGCGGATGCCATTGCATGTCTGCATTCCCAGGACAACTAAAGGAAGAAAACCCTGGCACTCAGGAGGGCCATGGTGACCTCAAGTGACCCAGGCCCACATGTCCTGCATGGACCTATCCCGAACAGCTCTCCCAAGCCCTCGCACCACCCCAGGACCCCGTCTGCCTTGATTCCAGAAAGGTCACCAGGTAAGGAGTGTGGTGGCCCTGCCCTGGAGTATACATCTGGGAGGGTCTGTCAGAGGTCCGTGGGGTCAAGTGGGGTGTCTCTGTCCCTGCTTCCCTGGTCAGGTGGGTTTCAGGTGGTAGTAGCTGCTGGTGTTGAGGGAGGTTCACCTGACAGAGTTCCTGAGTTGCCGATGACAGGGAGAGTAAAAAGAGTTGAAAAAAGATGGATTTTACTCTTTATTTATGTATTTATTTTTCTAAATATTACATAAAATGTTACATGCAACCCATTTTCTAAGTACTATAATATCCCCCCAGTGTGGCCGGTATAGGTTATGCTGGACCTTCTAGGGGTATATGTCCATCTGATTCTTCATTACACCCTTGGGCAATCTGGTATAGCCCAATACTGTCCACTCTGTCAGATATTATTGCTTATATAAACCATGAGGCCCAACACCATCTTCCTCTGAAATCTGAGTGTTTTCATAAATTTTGTTTTGAACTCATCGTGTCCCCCTCCTTTGGGCCTTGTATCGTCCCCTTTTATACTCTCCATATTCACCGATTCTTGCCCCTGCCACACACACCGTGCAAGGAAACATTCAGCATTGACAAATGCTAATTTTGTTTGTTTAGTTTTAAGCATAACCATGACTGATGTTGATCTCAAATTTATGTAACTATTATTGTAACTGTTATTGTATACCATCTCATGCTGTTTTAGTTTATAACTCTCCCAGGCTGTGCCTGAAAATAAGCATATGTATGCCTGGTGTATCTTATCTAATATCAAAAACTGAATAAAGAAATAATTAAACTTTATTTTGTAAACAATAATACAGACGTGTGTCTTGTATACACATTTCTTAATCTATTTATTTATTTAGTTTTTGTTAACCAGATAGGTACACTAGACAACTGAATGCCTATGTGCAGGTATGACCAGAGAGTACAAAAGTGGTATATAACAGGTCGACTCGGGATGGCCAGGTAGATTGACAAGATAATAATAGAGAATGCAAAATATAGCACGGTAACATGTAGGTATGAAACTGATTACAGTGCAATACAATAATCTGTAAAGCTAACTTGAATAATTTTATTGATAACTACAATAATATTGATTTTTTATATTTTTTCTTACAGCGATGTAATTTTCCACTCATTTTTATTAAATTATTATGATTTTATCAAAACTTAGATAAAACTGTTTTACATATTAAAATCTATTTTCACAGCAAAACTGTATTTTGCCAGTAATGTAACTGATGTAGTTCTTAACCAAACTTATTTGTTTCCAAATCAGTGTTTTTATACTTCTTCTTACATTCCACTTTCATTGATAACATTTTTAATTTTTTTATTTACCAATATATTTTTAGGAATAATTTTTATTTTAAATTTAAAAAAGGGTTTTGAGAAACAATTTTTGTATCCCTTGACATTATTTCTTTAATAAAGTATCTGACATATTTTAAGGATCAGGTCATGTTGTTTAATGGATTTTATCTTGTCACATGCTACAGTATTCATTCTAGTCTCATTCTAGTAGTCATTCTACTGCATGGGCCCAACCATGGCCGGGGGGGTTGAGGGTGTCCAGTCACCCTCAGTATTTTAGGCCCTGCCAAATGGCTAATGACAATGATATTGGCATTGGCATGAAAGGCTCAGTAGGTCCATATCCCCACAAATGTTTAGATGTGGTTGCACACATGTTCTACCATCTTATTTACTTTCACAAAAGTTTCAGAAGATAAACTAAGTTTAACTTTGATATGGTACTTCCCTACCTTACCTCTAGGAGTACTTCCCTTTTGTTAGCATTTCACTTTTTTCACTTTTTTCCCTTTTTCCCATTTTAATTTTACACTTTCAGTCTGTCTGCTTAGCTCACCTTCCTGGTCAACACTTAGCTAGAAGTCTGCATTTTATACGTTTTGCACCTTATTTCTTTAGATTTTTTGCACAACAGAACAGCCTGTAGGTGCAATACCTATTTTATACATGGGTCCTATGGACAACAGTTGCACATTTTGATTAAATTTTTATTTTATTTAAAAATTGCAAAAAATACAGTATAGGTTCCATGAGAAGCAAGACTTGTTTACAAGACATCCAGGGCCCAGTTCTAAAATGGGTAATGCGTGTCGCAAGGCAACTTACATCAAACCCAATGGCGCAAGTCACACTTTGCGACGTGTTATGCCGTTTGCTGTTCCAAGATGCTAAGCTACTGTTAGAATATATATGACATTCATTTAAAGGCCTTTTTTAAGGAAACTAAAGCTGCATATAGAAGTTCCAATACTTTCTTTTGTGATATGTTCTGTTTGGCAAGTTTTGACCTTTTGCATAAATTTATGACCTCCCATTGATGTATTATTTATACATCATTATTGTTCCAAGAAGTTATGATACTTTTTCTTGTGATGTGTTTTGTGTTATATATCTTGACCTTTTGCATAAATTCATGACCTTCCACTAGTATACTGCCTAATACACTTCTGCTTTAAACTAAATACTGTATTTAATGAATGTCATTCATTTTGTTATGAATTAAGGTGGATGGTGTTTTCAAGGAGATTTTTATGATGCTTGGTATATGTATATATATATATATATATATATATATATGAAGTTGGTGAAAAAGTTTTTCCTATCACTTTAAATAGCCTGAATAAATGGGCAATACCTAGCACTAGAACCCTGCCTCCTGACGAAGTGTTCTGGAGAGGACACAAAGTGCTGAGGTGTGCTGCTGCAGGTACCTGCTTGAAATCTGCAGTGAATCTCTGGTGTGTCTATTCTTTGGTCTGAGTGCTTGCTTCTTGTGGTTGTTTCAATTTTCTTAAGTTACAGTACCCACTTGTTCCGATTAGCGCACTCACTTGTGCTTACCTATTCCAAGATGCAGCCTGCACCCAAGCGGACTTCGGCCAGCTGCAACCCCTATGGCACGGCTGAAGGGGGGGGTTACGATAGCATCTGTGCCCTATTCTGAAAGGGTGGCTGCCGTAACCCACTTACACCATTCCAAGCAGTTAACTGGTCTAAGAGGCATCCGTGCTTGCCAAATGGTGGTTGCCCCTCCACACTGCCACAAAACGCACACAGAGATGCCTCACAGACACCCCCCATCTCATAGATGCCCCACCAATTCTGGGGTGCCACCAATGGGCACCCAGGTCCATTTTCTGTGGTGCCATCCTCACCTCTGTGCCACATTGCCAACCCCCAATGGTCCCCAGGGGCTTTTAGTGCTCATTTCAGGGCTGGGGAGCTAAGGGAAACTGTTCCCCATGGATGGCAGCTTACAGCACCCCGGTCTGTTGCACCATTCCCATGGGGCAAGCCTGTGGCTGCCACACAGTGCAGAACATAAGTGCCGGGGACCCTCCCTGTCTTGAAATAGGGTGCAGGGCCCCTGGCATAGTGGTGCATGTCGCAACTCACATATGCTCTCGAGTTGCGACATGTGTCTTAGAATCGAGCCCCCTAAGTTAAACTTACAACAAGGCAAAGATTATAAATCAAATAACAAACTACCACAAATCAGTGAAATACAAATTATACAATGGCAAGAAAAAATCCTGGACTCTGATTGGTCAGTCTTGGGCTGGACCCATGATGCTATCCCAGTACAACATCACGGGTCTAGTCTCAGCCTCACTGTGAACCTGTAGATGATTTTCTGGATGATGAGCTAGATGAGCTCTTTTTTTGCATCTCCTCTTAAGAAACAAAACTATTTTTCCACACTAATAAAAACATTCTTTAAAATAATTTTTTATTTTATATATAACAATGAGCCATTGTATAATAGCCATAATGCCTTCCAGGGGGTGTGTGTCATTTGGGATAACGTCACGCCTCAGTTGTTGGACGCACTCGGCCTGCGGCCTCATGCCCAACCACCTGAGGCATGACGTTATCCCAGCACAAGACACACTCTGTTGGGCATTATTGCTTAAATCACACATACCCCCATAATTCAAAGCATCATGGGATGTAGATGCAAATCACTATGAAAATCTAGGCTGGTTCTACTTTAAGCAAAAATGCATGGTGCCAAAGGGCCTTTCACACAATCTGCAAAGGCTGCAAACACAAGATACAGACATGTGTTTTGTCCTACACAGGGCTCATCAGTGTGCCTCATCTGTATCACACCCAAGGGGAAATGAACCAGCCCTAAATTGATCTTATGGGTTTGGGTCACGGTGGGCCCAAAATAAGAAATCAAGCTAGAAGATGAAGAACTTCAGTGCAAAAGCACTGAGACAAGGGTGACTCAAAAGAGCATTGGCAACAAAGCCAAGTTTCAAGGAAATACAAAAACACACATACCCCCATAATGCAAAGCATCACGGGATGTATATGTAAATCACCATGACAATTTAGGCTGGTTCTGCTATAAGCAGAAATGCATGGTGCCAAAGGGCCTCTCATACAGTCTGCAAAGGGTGCAAACAGAAGACACAGACATGTGTTTCATCCTACACAGGACTCATCAGTGTGCCATGTCTGTATCACAAATCAAGTAAATCGCATTGTACAATACTAATGCAGCAGTTTGTTACTCAGCAAAATGTTTCATTTTCAAATATAGTTTTTTTAGCAAAGCATATTTCTGACATTCTTAGATTCATGATCAGCATCTTTTTAATTTCCACAGATATTTAAAAACATCCTTTATAACGTCTTTTGTAATTAATGACGCCAAGTCATTAAATATGGCCGCCACTCACAGTATTAAAAAACTCTTCTGCTGAAGGTACCTTTTGACTGTCAGTATTAGATTTACACTGTGGATGTATTATGATGTTGTTAGCATATGTTTCTGATGATTTGGAGCTGGACACCAACACTGAAAAAGTACTAGGGGCCTGATATTCAAAGGTTTGCACAGGCGCTAACTCGTGTTTTCCCACTTAAACCAGGTTTTTGCACTGTTGCCCAATATTTTTAAGGGTCAGTTGCTTGGGAAAACAGGGCTAGCACCCACACAAACCACAATGTGTGGGAGTATGCAGATGGAGGCTTGAGGACAGGAATATTGGCACAATCTGATAATCAGCAGATTTGCACTTCACAAAAGGGTTTAGTGCAGTCCTTTTGCACTGCACAAAAACTGCCAATCAAAACCTCCTCTTACTCCGCACAACACTAGTGGTTGCTGGAGTTAATGCAGTCAGCTAGTTGGGTAGCTGTTAGGTGAGCACACTCGATGGTCCACGGCACCCCCCCCCCCGTGATCACCAGCCCATCATAGAAAACAACCCTCCTTGGTGCCTAGTGTGCCACCCTCCCTCTGATCACATGCCCATAATGAAACACCTTCAAGGCGCCTAGTGTACCCTATGCTCTCTGATCACCATCCCATGCGATAAACAAACTTCCTCTTGCCTAGTGGCCCCCCCACCCTTCAATTGCCAACCCGTAGAAATTAAAGGTAATTCCTAGTGCTAGTGGTCTCTCCCAATCACTGGCCCAGATAAATAAAGGGGAAAGGGAACATTGTTTAACCAGGAGTAGCACACTAAGCCAAAGCGTGTTTCCATATGTGACCTGGGAGCATAAGGAAGTTAAGTGACTTGCTCAGGATCACACAGTATGCATCTAGGCAGCTGTGGGAATTAAACCCAGGTCTCCAGGTCTGCAGCTCAGAGCCTCAACCCACTGTGCTATACTGCCTCCTAAAATAAAATCCACTTACTGGTGCTAGTTGTTCTCCTTTCCTCTGATAGCTGGCCTGTAGAAATAAAACCCACTCCCTGGTGCTAGTGGTCCCCCTTTCCCCTGATTGCTGACCCATATAAAGAAAAGTAATTCCCTGGTGCCTAGTGATCCCGCCTCCCTCCAATTGCTTGCCCATACAATAAAACAAACCCTCCCTGGTGCCAGTATTCCCCCCTGCCTTCTGCCCACCATCCCATAACATAGTAATAAAGCTCCCTGGTGCCTAGTGGCCCCCCCCCCGATTGCTGGTCAGCCACAGAAATAGATTCCCCCAGGTGCCCAGTGTCCCAAACCTCCTCTATTGTCTCAGCCCATTAAGGTTACTAGACGTCCATGGTGTCCATTGGTTCCCCCGTCACCAATCCTTGGCCCAATACCAGATGCACCATCCACCCCATGTAGATGCCCCCAGTATGCTGTATGTTTAAGGGAGATAACATACAGTAGTCCCTGGTGCATCCTGGTACCCCCAATTGCCAAGACCACCCATGACCATGTAATGCCCTCTGGCATCTAGTGCTCCCCCCACCATGCCACTGTACACCCACCCTACCCTATAATGCAGAACATTGCCAGGATCAAGCCCCTAATTACACCTGAGGACCTTCCTACCTCAGTACATGCCTTCATGACATTCAGGCTTGATTACTGTAATGCGTTCTACTTCGGGGTCTCTGGAGGGTCACTCTGCCGGCTGCAGCTGGTGCAAAATGCTGCTGCTAGGCTACTAACAGGACTTTGTAAGTTCAGTCATGTGACCCCAGTGTTGTGCAAAATGCACTGACTGTCTGTCAGATGGAGGATCCTATTCAAGGTGGGCTTGCTCACCTTTAAGACCCTGCTTGGACTAGGCCCTGGCTATATGGCTGACCTCCTTACACCTGCCGCTCCTGTCCACTCCCTCCATTCCTTCTCTAGGGGCCTCCTTGCGATTCCCAGGACAATGTTAAAAACTTCTGGTGACAGGGCGTTTAGTGACACCAGCCCAATCCTGTGGAATTCTCTTCCACCAGCTGTTAGGGAGGCCCCGTCAGTTGAGGTTTTTAAAAACCACCTGAAGATCTTTCTATTTGGTCAGGCTTTCCCAGATATAGAGGTGTGAAGAACTTTTTAGATATATCTGTGACATTTGTATTTTGTACTCTGCTGATTTTATTGTTTCTTATTCTTTATTTATTGATTGCACTCCTGATTGTTTTATTTTGTGATATGTTTTATATTTGTAAGGCACCCAGAGCCTCTGGGATTGGGCACCTAAGAAATAAAAGTTGCCTTGCCTTGCCTTACCCCCTCCTGTCCCATCACCAGAGTTATCAGTGCCATGGGAGTGCATACAGTGACTGGTGCAGCCCTACTCACATCTCATTGGTCAGCCACTGTACATCCAGCTAAGGAGAGTACATCTTCTTTATAGGAGAAAGTGATGCACCCTGTCCTATAAATAAGACACACGCTCCCTGCCTGAGCATATGGCAGCTGGCCAAGGAGGTGTGAGGGGGGCTATGCCGGTCACTGTTTGCACTCCTGCAGCACAGACGACTCTGGTAAGGGAATAGGAAGGGGTTGGGTGGATGTACAGTGCCACGGCGTGGGGCCAGTAGACACCAGGGAGTACTATATGGACATGGGCAGTACTGGTGATTGGGGGGGTACCAGTATGCACCAAGGACTACTGATTGTTATTTCCTTTAATGTACAGTTTACTGGAAGCATTCACACAGGAACAGATGGTGTGTCTGGTACTGGGCTAGGGATCGGTGACAAGGGGGCCACTGGACACCAGTGATGTCTAATAACTTTAACAAACCAGGACCAGAGAAGGGCTTTGGGGCACTGGGCATCTGAGGGACTCTATTTTTGTTGCTGACTGGTGATCAGAGGGGATTCCAGTAGGCACCAGGAAGCTTTATTACTATGTTATGGACTGGCGGGCAGGAGGGATGGGTGAACACTAGGCACAAGGAAGGGTTTGTTTTATTGTAAGGGCCAATGATCTGAGGGAGGAGGGAACCACTGGGCACCAGGGCCTGGGTTTCCTTTATACAGGCCAGCAGTTGGGGGAAAGGGGACCACTAACACCAGGGAGTGAGTTTTATTTATATGGGCCAGTGACTAGATGGGGGGGGGCACTAGCACCAAGGAGTGGGTTTTATTTATATGGGCCAGTGATCAGTGGGTGGGACCACTAGTATCAGGGAGGTTGTGGTTTTGAATACAGGCTGGTGATTGGAGGGTAGAGGAACCACTTGGCACATGGACTTCAACACATATCTGGGCCCGGGCAATGGGGTGGCGGCACCGAGCTAACCTGTCATGCTACCTATGCAAATGACCCCATAATGGACATGCAAATGGCCCCTTAGTGCCTCGCATGCCCAATTGGCTCATTTGCATGGGTCCCCCTGAAAGCAGCAGACAGCATTCCGGTGCTATCCACTATGGCGGTTCACTTCAGGATCCATGTCAGGGCAGTGCTACTTGACTTAGCGCTGCACCAACATGGTCCTATATTCAGTTGGATAGTGCTGCTGCACTATCCAACTGGATATAGCATCCTCAGGCTACTTGGCAACTGTAAGGCGCAGTGCCGGGTTTTGCTTTCTGCTTTTTGCTATTTTGAATATTGGGCCCTATATGTTATATTATGATTTTTCATTCAATTTAAAGAGCGGTTGACATATTTGGGAAAACTTTTGGAAATATAATATTTAAACTCCACCCAGTTTATATTCACATATGTTTCTGTATTTCTCAGTCCATTGTTCTTTCTTATGAAGGATATGTGCTTGTTGGCAGGGGCTGGATTTTCAAAGAACTGACAGAAATGCACAGGGGCAGCAGAAACGCACAAGGATGACTTCCCTTGCACAACTGTAAGTTTTTCTGCTTGAGTGTGATTTTCAAAGGGTGGGACGTTTTGTAGCCATTTCCATGATTTATGGCACCTTGCTCACGGATTCCATATGTAGTTGTGCTAACCTGCTATGCCTGCTATTACCAGGCATAACACTTCTCTGCAAGTGTGCTTGCCATGTGACTGCTGCCCGTGGAGCTGAAATTCTGAAAAGAGCATTTCTGCAGTGCAGAGATTTCATTTTCACACCAGCAGCTTGTGCATTGGGTCTCTGGGCCATGTCAGGCTCTTCAAAAATCAGGCCAGAGGTATTTTTCCCTTAGACATCATCTTTTCTGGCTGCTTATTCCCCACCTGAAGTCATAGTCCTTTACTTCTTGTATCTCAGTTGTTTTTTGGGATCAGATTGTGATGTTAGAAAGAAAAGTTCAAGCCGGCCTGCTGACACAGAGGTAGCATTACCACTTTTGACACATAAAACCCAGGTTTGGGAACTAGCCTGGATCACTGGAGGGCCAGTCAAGGGAGGAGGAATGAGCATCCCACAGGATGTTCTCTTCTAGGGAAGGAGGGGGGATCACTGCCACCATGTGACTGCCACTTGAGTGCCCACAGATTGTAGCGCAGACAGCAGTGCAGTCAGGGGATTTGGGACAGCCAACTGGCTAGACTTGAAGACCAGCACCCCCTTGGGGGAGAAGAAAACTGCCAGAAAATGCAGCCATGAACTGTGATGGCTCCAGGTGGCCTGCAGACACTGCACCCCACTGACTTAGAGTCATAGCGAGAGCCCCACAGAAGCTAATCCAAGAAAAATGGTCCATCCCAAAGGACCTCTACTGAGGGGAAGAAATACCAGGGTCCTCCCACCTGGTGAAAGGTAAGTTCTAGGAGATGTCACGGGTGACAAGGCTGGGATAGCCTAGAGTATGGAGAAGGACCAGATCATATGTGACCCTCAATCTGCTGTCAATGCCTTTAACCAAAACTTTACTGGCCTTGATAAATATAAAAATGGGTCCTCTGTTCCCCCTTCCCATTCACATAGGTGGTCGCAGGGAACCGAAAGACAATTACAGGCCTATTTCCCTTCTCTGTATCCTAGTAAAGATCCAGGAAAGATTGGTATATAATCAGTTGAGGGACTATCTCAAACTGCATCATCTATTATAAGACCAGCATCATGGCTTCAGATGCAACCATGGCACTGATACTGCGTTAATTAAGTTTGCTACGGATATATTACAGGCACTGTATAATGGTATACCTACAGGTGCCGTATTCATAGACCTTACCAAGGCCTTTGACTCGGTCAGTCATGAGCTTCTCATTGAGAAACTAAAGCAACTTGGTCTTGACTCCCATTCACTCGCCTGGTTTACCCACTGTCTCTCTCACAGAACCCAAATGGCCAAATGGAGGGGTGCTATATCTACCCAACTGCCAGTTTCAGATGGTGTACCCCAGGGCTCAATTCTAGGCCCTCATTTGTTTTCCTCATTTATCAATGACCTGGGAACTGTGGCAGCAGTAATCTCTTACTGTTTGCAGATGATGCTGTCCTTTACAAGAGCTCTCATAACATCCTGGCACTCAATACCCAACTGCAAAATGACTTTCAAACCCTAGAGAATTGGATCCTATCAAATAAACTGGTACTAAATGTCACTAAGATAAAGGCAGTCTTATCTGGACCCAAACAACTAGGCCCTATTAGAGGACATCTGCTCCCCCTCACAACTTCTTTGGGACTTATGATTTATTTATTTATTTTTTTTATTTTAAATTTGTTAACCGGGTGAGGACACTGGGCAAAGCCCTTTTTCAAGACCAACCCAGACATCAAACAGTTAAACAAACAATATACAGACAATACAATATCACACTACCAACATTAAATATTACAATGACTTACATTCATAGACAACAAATGATTGGAGTCATGGATACGATCAAATATCTTGGTCTATTGCTTGATCAAGGCCTCATCTTTCAGGCACAAGTGGATCAGGTTACCTGCACTATCCACCAAAAATTATGTCTCCTATATAGACTGAATTGCTACTTCACCTCAGACTCTAGACTGTCTATAGCGAATGGTATCCTGCTTTCAAAATTCACTTATGCTGCCTCTACCTTGCAGTCTCTAAGTAGGTCTGAGACAAACAAGCTAGAGATACTGCATTATAACTGGGTGCTTTGCAACTATGTCCCATCCCAGGAAGCACCATTGCAATGTCCTGGCCTCCTTAACTGGCATTCGCTTGCTAGTCAATTCCAGTACCCCCTATTACCCATGGTGTACAAACTGATATATAAACATTCACCCCCCAGTCTTAAGGGTCTCCTTGTCCCTAAGCACTTGTGCAGGCTGATCTGTACCTCTAGCAAAAAACTGCTTGAGGTGCCCAGAATGAGAACTGCTATGGGGAACAAGTCCTTTGCATACACAGCCCCATATCTCTGGAATGCCCTATTGGAGGCCTTGCAAATGTCCAGCTCCTTAGACAGCATTAGAAAAGACTTAACAACTCACCTTCTTGAGCAGTGCCTATGCTCCTGCCTTCGCTGACCGCCATACTTATTGTCAATTAAGGTCCCATGGATGTATGATGTAGATTTTGATCTGGTCCTATGACCTACTAGTATACCTGTACGCTGTATATATTCTTTTTATTGTATAGTCTGTATATTGTCTGTCCTAGTTGCTGTGCACCTAAGGGAACTTGCTTTATCAAACCAAAATGTATTGTTCTATGTAGTGCAATTATTCCAGTCATTACTTGGTACCCTGTAAACAGTGTTTTCAATGTATTGTTCCTTCTACCTGTATATGATGTACTGTCCATTTAATTGCGATTTATGTAATTAATCCTGGGTCACTCCTGAAAAAGGGACTCCTGGTTCAGTGGACTTATCCAGTTAACAAAATGAAATAAACAAATAAATAAATAATAGAAAGCGAATGTTACGACTTGGACAGCATGAGTAGATGAACTCTAAACCTCAATGTCCCAGTATACATTTAAATATTATTAATATTAAAGAACAAACAGAAGAGTAGTACCAAGAATTTTTTAAATATAAATCATATTTTGACTGTTGATGGTCTACATATTTGGTCTACATATTTTTTTATTTTTTTTATTTATGTATTTGATAACTGGGTAAGCACACTGGTACCAGGGACTGTTTACAGGCACAAACTGGGCCACATAGATGGCACATACAGACAGCAGCATCATAATACTGAGACAATTCATATGGACATGCTGCTGTGATAACTTGTATTTGTCTATTGTGTTTCACAGAATTTTCCTGGAGGTGTCAATTGCTCTTTAATGTATCCTCTGTAATAAGAAGAAAAACAATAATTTGCATTTATATAGCGATTTTCATACACATTTTATCCTAAAGCGCTTTATAGGCAATCAGAGAGACTAGTAGTGGAGGGACTGTGAACATGTAGTGGCAGGCAATTTGCCCATCAACACCCACACACAGCCTGGACAATTGCCTGTTATCAGAAAATGGATTGTACTCGGCCTCAAGGCCTTCTCAGGAAGCTCAGTCAAGCAAAGCATTGGGACAGCAACAATCTGTGTTGAGACCAGGGACTCCAAGCAGGTACAGCCCTATTTATATTATAGTGCAAGGACTTTTGGCAACTTGCAATTAATAACCTAGAAGTTAACTCTTTGCTTTTGGGCTTCTTTCTTGGGGTCTTACTTTAGACCAAGTGCAATCTATTTTCTGTTTGTAGTTCTATTGGGTTTGGCAACTGGTTTTGCATTGAGGGTTTCCCACCACTTGTACAAACCACTTCTTGGTTCTGGACAATTACCTGAATTGGTTTTGTGGGAAGACAATGTTGGCCAAGGTACTGGAGAAAGTCCCCATCTCTTGCAAAAAGTGTCTTGTGTTCTTTTACTTCCAAGTGGGTAGCACTAGAGATAGGCATAAGGGACCTCAGTTAAACACCTCATCTAAAGGAGGTTACACTCCAGCAGTACAGCACCCCCAAGTACTGCACTCGAATGCAAGCATCTAGGGTATGAGCCCAAGTCCTGGTGTGGGACTGGAACCTTAAACCTGGATTGGAGGTGGATGTGCTACCAACTGAGCCATGATGACACACACTCTTGGCAATGAGTTTGTTGCAGTTCAGCGTCATCCTGACCAACACTTGTAAATAAATGAATTAAAATTACCTTCCTTCCTTTGCCATAAATCTGTTGCAAAGTGTCATCCTTTGACACTATGACACCCAGCCCACTTATGCATACTCACAATAGAAAGCTACTAGGAGCATGCACAAGTGAACGGAATGCTTAAGGGTCAACAGTTGTTATCATATTTATTGCATGTGTCGGAGGGCAACTTCAAAGTAAAAATCCAGTAATTTACTGAATGGCATAGTTTCTCAAAATAACATGAATTGGCTGTTGGCAATAAATGGGTCTGGATTGCTACATGATCCCAGGGAGGTCCCAGTCCAGTCTCATTCATTGCACTGCTGCTTTAAAGAAAAGAAAACATGCATGAATTTCTCTAAGCTTTTCAGCTGAAATTCATTACAATCTGCAGCATTTAAAGGAATTGGCAGGAGGAGTTAAGAAGCCATACCTCTGACTACTGAAAACTTTTCATTGCCATTTCATGTCTGTCAGAGTTAACTTGACAGAAGGAAGGCTTTACGTGTGCACATAATGCCCTCTGCTGGCAGAAAGAAGGTTTGCAATGCAATCTTTCATAGTACTGTCTGTAGTGTTGCACTGATGTAGGCAAATATGCGTTTTAAGAATCACTATATGCAGTTATACAGATACACAGATTAGATAGCTAGACATACAGACAGACAGACAGACAGATAGATAGATAGATAGATAGACAGATAGACAGATAGATATCCACTAGCCTACCTTGCCTCTTATTGCATCTTTATTACTTATCTTCTTGATCTATCCTAACATGTATTCTAACCTGTATTATATTGTATGTACTATTATGTTGTTCTTATTTATTAATTAGTACAATTGTGCTTATCTGTATTCTGTCTTGTACTCTCCCGGGTCGTGCCTGAAAATAGGGAGGATTGCTGCCTAGCGCACTTACCCGGTTACCAAAAGCTAATAAATAAATAGATAGATAGATAGATAGATAGATAGATAGATAGATAATGTAGATGATAGACAGACAGACAGCCAGATAGCTAGATAGCTAGATGGATGGATGGATGGGTGGGTGGATGTATGGACGGGTAGATAGATAGATAGATAGATAGATAGATAGATAGATAGATAGATGAATGGCTGGATAGATAGATAGATAGATAGATAGATAGATAGATAGATAGATAGATAGATAGATAGATGAATGGCTGGATGGATAGATAGATAGATAGATAGATAGATAGATAGATAGATAGATAGATAGATAGATAGATAGATAGATAGATAGATAGATAGATAGATGGCTAGATGGATGGATAGATAGATACATAGATAGTAAATGGATAGATAGGTAAATGGATAGATAGCTAGATGGATGAATGGATAGATAGATAGATAGATGGATAGATGGATGGATGGATAGATAGATAGATTGATAGATAGAGAGATGAATAAATGGATAGATAGATAGATATATATATATAGATAGATAGATAGATGGATGTTTATTTATTTTAGTGGTAACATGTATCAGTAATAAAACACTGTGTCAACTAAAAACTGTTGTTAGCATTTACCATAGGGCTATGTTATGTCCCATTTTCAATGTTGTTCCCCCTCTAATCTCTCAGATCCACACCTATCTTGACTCTAGCCCTTTAAGGAAATTGTTTTTATGGTTATAGAAATTATTCTCTTCATACAAATGAGGTCAGTTTTCCTTGATTTAGCACAAGGCAAACTGTGTTGTGAAAAGTGACATCAGCTGCTGTGGCTCTCAAAGCTTGAGAAATAGCCATTAGTGAGAAAAACTGAACATAAGTGGTGTGTCTCCACTAGAAAAAAAGGCTTAGCAATCACTATCTTTATGATAAGATGCTAAAGGATGTGATGCTGATAAAAATGAGTACGTCATTCCACAGACACTGGTGCAGTAAATCCGTTCTTTGTATACCTTCAACACACTGGTGCTCCACTACAACCTTCCCCAACGTTTCACACATATATGTGCTTTGTCAAGGGATCTGGTGACCTCTAGTGTAGGTACTAATAAATAGACCAAGATTTAAAGAGAAAGGTACAAAAACCATTGAAAAGAGCTCCAGTAACTCACATCCAGTGTATGTGCATAAGAGCAAATAAGTGCAAAATGTGTGCATAAAAAAAATCAAAATTTGCACTTCTATAATTTAAGATCGTGCAGTTACCAGTTTGAAGAGAAAAGCCCAGATTTACAAAAAGTTCATATCAGTCCCTGGGGCATCTTTCATCATAACATAATGGCCTTTTGAATGGAACTCAGCTCTACTTCCTTATTTGTAAATGGAAAACAGTAATGGTGAGGCACACACATTTATTTCTGCACTATGCAGCTCAGTCATTGATTAAGAAATGGTGTTCTGAGCCCAAGTCAAGAGCAGAGGCTGTCAGGGAGGGTTCATAGAGTGTCTGTCAGATGATCTCCTCCTTGGGGGGGGGGAGGGAAGCTGCTGCATTGCTCTCTTGCAGCTCCTAGTGGTGGCTAGTGGTGGTGCCATTTGATGGCAGGGGTAACTACAAGCTGTCAGGCACTCCCCCCCAGGCCAGCTGTGTGCACACATGGCCAGTAGGGCAGGGGGTGGAAGGGACCAGAAAAATTGAAAAAATGGCTGCCACAGCACTGGATGATGGCCTCTGGTTGGCTTCCCTCCACCACCCAGGGTCAAGCAAAGATGGACTGTTCCTGCCCCTCCTGCCGACAGCTCCGGTTCTGCCTCCCACCAAGGTCGGCCAGGTCAAACAGGTGTGCCTGATGGGTCAAACCTTTAGGATCTGATGGGCAATATGCAACTACAGCCAGCACCACCTGAACAAGTGGGGGATGTCCAGCATGAGAAGCCTGAAGGAGTGGGGCCATAGTGGTCGGGGGGTCACATAAAAAAAAAAAAGAAATGGTGTTGAAACAAACTGATAATTGAATCCTGGCCATGTGTGGGCCCTATTCTGTAGATCCAATGTGTCTCAGACTTTAACTAAATAATTGCAGCACACACAGGGATGTAGTTCAAAACTTTATTGTAAAGTAAAGATGCATATTAAAGTGCTATACAGCTATGTGAGATGTACTCACCAAGACAATGTAGTAAAGGCAGTAATGGTATTTAAGACTGTGCTCTAATCATTACACCATGCTGCCTCTCAATGCTTCAGCGTACTGCCTCCAGTGATAGTCATATGTTTTGTGGTCCCCAGCTATGTTAATCCTTTGGAGGACATATGGACTAGTGCTTAGAGTGCAGAGCTGTGAATCTTGAAGTGAAAATTTAAATCCAACAACTACCATTTACTCACTGCATGACTCTAAGCTCTCTCTAACATATTTCTGTGCATTTTGAATCTCACTGTACACTGAAAATTGCAGTAACCTTCTCTGCTCTCCCCCCCATTAGACAGTAAAATGTTTTATACATGGTTTGTTTTGGGGGTAGGCAAGCATGTGAGCAGCGTGTTAGCTGTATTTCAGATATTTATTTTTGGGATGCAGGTATGTAAATAGTGTGGTTCTGTGGCTGAGGGAGACAGGCATGCAAGTTACATGTTTTATTCCTGTTGCGAGGGGATGAGGACAGTGTGTGCATCACCCACTGTTTTCCTTGTGAGTATGAGCAGTGCTTCTGTTGGGGGTGATGGATTCTTCCAGCTCTCTGGCTGTCTATTTGTGATGGGGATTATGGGAATGAGTATAACATTGTAAATGAACTGTCTGCTCATGTTGTTGGTGGGGTGGTAGACGTGATGGATTCCTCTGCCTTTCCTGTCACCATTCTCCAGGATTTCTCATGAGCAAAGGTAGGTTTGACCTAATAATGATTCTGATTATTAGCAGCTGAGAAACATAATTTTTATGTGCCCCTCTCTTCTTCTGTATGTGGGGTGGTGGAGGCAATGAAAGTAACTGCATTAGTGAAGCACACTCCTTGCTGAGAGCACTCAGAACCATTTTGTAATTTGCTCCTCGTTGATGGAAAGGTGGTGTGTGGGCACCAGCACATCTTGGTGGCTGCAAATTGGCCTTGAGAATGACTGCTTCAGGTATATTGCAGTAGATGCCAACTTTTTCATTACGTCCACTGTGCTATCAATGTTAAACATCTTCATCAGCGGTGAGTAGTGTTGGTTTAGACATTCTTTTATGTAGCGCTACTAATTAACATAAAATAATTATTGAAACATTTTCATGCTGGAATGTCAACTATCATTAAAATTCCCATATGGTGCTCTCTATTGTAACAATTGTAGAAACAAGTCCTAGATACACTTAAAATGCCATAAAGGAAAAAAGCAAAATAAAAGTGACAGTAATAAAAGTGATTACAAAATTCAAGTACAAATATGCCTCACACCTGATCAGGAACACATCACAGTTTCACTTTTCTTTCCAGCACGCACCTGTTCAATACATGTAAACATGAAATTATGTTTTGTACCATCATGTGCGCCATTGACATGTACTGCACGTACATCATCTCAGTTATTGTGGCCCACTGCCCGCATATGATCCCCCCCTTTCATTTAGCTTTCCTTTCATTTTACTAATCTAGTATGTAACCCCCCTGCAAATGGGGGTTCCCAAAAGACTTCCAGGAGCTTGTTTGAATGCTCCAAGCCTGAATGGTGTTTGGCATTTAAGCCATTTATCAGTGAGTGTTTTTAGAGCCTCTGGTACTATCTCTTTAAGAGCTGTCTGCTAGCAGACATAATTAGTTTGTATGGGGGGACTGTGTGCTTCTCTGCTTGAGTACCACTTGAGCTGTTGCCAATTCACTCCATTTCTGCAGTCACTAGGAGTGCAAAGGGAACCTATCTGAAAGATGTAACTGTTTGCCAGAAATCATTTAGAGTAATAATGAAAATACAGTTTGTCTAACCTGCTTTCTTTGCAGTCAGAACTGTGTTTTCCTAGTTCCCCATTCTAGTTTTGAACTGCTGAACCGGACCAATCAGTGTGGGTTAAGGTAGCTCTAAATGGTGCCTTGATGAATCAGAACTTGACTCATAATTTGAGCCAGCCACAAGAGGATTGTATGGGCAGTGACTCTGGGAGATGTAGTTTGGACTTCGGCGCCTTTTTGGACCAACAGGGGCAGTCTATTGTGAGTGACAGCCAATCCAGCCAAGAACTGGGAGGAACTCAAAGGAAGTGCCCGGTTTTGTCTGCTGGAGTTTCAGTTGAGCTCTGGCAGTGAAGAGGGAAGGAGCCCTGTGCTTTTTCGTGTGCAGTTTTAGTCGGGAAACGTGTGTAAGGCCCAGAGTTCCAGTCTGCAGCTTGTGTAACTGCTTGTTAGGACTGAATCCGTCCTGTGAAGAGAATCAAAGGATATCTGAAGAGTAGAAACCAGGCTCACCCTGTAGAAGACTGGAGAAATTGTTGAATTGCACTCGGTCTGTCAGGAACTGAATCTGCTGTGTGTTCTCCCGGGTATTGTGCAGTAATTGCGATTGGGATAGAGAAGCAGCCTGCCTGGTATAGTACTTTCTTTTTACCATATAAATGTGTGAGGAGGCTTGTGTAGCTCAAGTGAATCCTGCTGCCATTAAAGGACTTTTGCCTGTTGCAGTTTGCCATATAAATGTGTGAGGAGTCTCGGCGCCAAGAGTAGCCCTGCTGACGTTGAAGGACCCTATCTTGTTTGGAGGTCGTGAGTACTAATTCAGAGTCGCTCCCTGTTGAATTGCCACATTGAATCCAAATGGAATTACTGTACTGCTGACTGTTTAACTAATTTTCTTTTCTCTGTGTGAAAGGGCCCCTACCAGCTGCCACGGTTTGGACTAGCCACTAGGGCTTGGGTACCCAGGGACAGTAACTGGTAGGGATAGGCCTGTGCACAGAGCCCTAGGTAGATGAGTAAAGTGATAAGCTAATTAACCTGATTTCCCCCTGTCCTTGTTATATCCCCCTAAATAAATCAGAGCTGCTTGTTTCAGCAAAGTTATACTGCCTGAGGTATTTGTCTATGTTAAAGTATTGTACTGTGATTGTTGCACTGTATCTGCTTATTTTACAGGGAGTCCCAAAGCCTGAACCAGTCCTGGGGGTAGGTGTATACTGTGAAGGTAATTCTGATATACTGTGTGGGCCACTAGTGGGAAGAAAGGGGGGTTGCAGTGTCCCAGAGGGCTGTGACCAAGTTAGTTTAACTATTGCAAACCCTGACCTCTGGGTGGAGGCACCCGCCATCGGATCCAGGCCCCTCAACCTGTTAGTGGCAAATCAGGCAGGGGTAGTCGCCCCTGGGATAGCGCCATCTACGGGTTACATCTTGGAGGCTCACCGCTGGGATTGTGTGTCCTCTAGTGGCCATATTTATGAACCACTGTTAAGAAAAAAATGGGTACCTCGACAGAAGTGGCTGTGCACCGGCTGGTGGAGTGGTGTACTGGGGAGGAGATCGACCCCAAAATGCTATGCTTATACTGACATCCCCTGGTATCAATACGGACACTGTACAGGAGTACTTTCCAAGGTGGAAGGTTTACAAAACCCTGTGGTGGTGGGTCGGCATGCTAATCTGCTCACCCACACTTTCCTGGCCCTAGTAGAGTTTAAGGATCCCATAGATAGCTCCAAAGTGCCACAGACCATTACCCCAGAGGGAGCCCTCACTGCCTGGAGAGTGATAACTAAGGACAGTAAAGACCGGGGGAATGAGCCCCACCACTGTCTGAAACTTTGAGGAGAAATTTGCAAATGGTTGCTGGGGAAGGAACTGTGAAGGACTTGAAGAAACTATTCTGCCACCTGGGGTGTTCCTCCCAACACCCTCTCCCTCCCAGTACCCGTAATAGTGGCTGAACCAATGCAGACTCCTATTTCTGCACCTGCCATTAGTCACGACTCTTACCGAAGGTTGAGGATCTTCTCTGGCACCTTCCCCACCCCCCAAGGGGAGGATGACTGGGAGACCTGGATAGACTATGTTGCTCCCCAAGTGCTAGAATGGCAATGCTCGGAAGCTGAAAAGTGAAAGAGGGTTAGTGAGAGCCTCCGAGGTCCTGCCCTGGCTACCATCCATGCTAAACGGGCCAGTAACCCTGAAGTGACTGCACAGGCCTATCTTGAGGCCTTGGAGAATGTGTATGGGAGCCCAGATTCTGATGAGGACCTATGGTGGAGAGTAAGAAATGCACAACAGTACCAAGGGGAGTTGTTGTCTGTGTATGTATCTCGGCTGGAAAAATTGTTGCAAGAATGCCTCAGAAAGGGTAGTTTGCCAGCGATTGAACTGGACCGAACCAGGCTGGACAGGATCCTTAAGTCTGCCCCTTCTCAGAACTGCTGTTGCTTCAGTTACGCCTGGCAAATCGACTGGAATCCCCACCCTCCTATGATGAGTTAATGAGAGAAATTCGAGGAGTTGAGAAAAGGCGACCTCGGGAGGGACCTGCACCATTAGCTGCGGCTACGACCCGAGTGACTGAGGGTGACCCATCAAGTGAAGTTCAGGGGCAGAGGTTGGCAGTCAATGAGTGCTCTGACAAGGAAAAAGATATGCCACAATGGGGCGAACTGTTGAGAGAGATCCGGGAATTCAAAA
Organism: Neoceratodus forsteri; assembly: GCA_016271365.2. Taxonomy (NCBI): domain Eukaryota; kingdom Metazoa; phylum Chordata; order Ceratodontiformes; family Ceratodontidae; genus Neoceratodus; species Neoceratodus forsteri. The sequence continues at coordinate 592,866,876 of CM057458.1, forward strand.
ACAGTCCCTTTATGAAGGCCACGCCTGCAAGTACGGGCCCTGACCTATATCCGACTGCATCTGCTATGGGGGTGGGGGTACCCACCCATGTATCTCCTGCTGATAACAGCTCCAAACTCAATTCCTTGACCATGGAAGTGGAGAAACTGACGAGATGTCTCCAAATGCTTATCACGCCGCAGAGACAGAAATGGCACCAAGGTTTCCAGTTAGTAGTACCCCCCCTGGCTCCCAGTGTGGCGCCTCGGCCAGCTCAAACTCCAGAAAGTATGTTTTACTATAATTGTGGGAAGGATGGGCACATGAAAAGGAATGCTGGTCCCCAAAAGACACTGACAAAGTTGCATATAGGCTACAAGGAGAGCTTCAGAGAACAAATCAGTGGTTAAGAGGTGCACGAAATGATCCCAGTGAGGGCACCAAAAATGCTAACTCACGTCCTTTTGTGGCAAGGTCAGTTGCCCAGACCCCCACTACTGCCTCTCCAGACTGGTCCAGAATAGTGGGTCCCTCCATGGAGACCACTGTAAGGGTGAATGGAGTGTCTACAAGAGCTGTATTAGACAGTGGCTCCCAAGTGACAATTATGTTCCAGGATTGGTATCAGAAGCATTTGTCAGATGTACCTTACAACCATTAGAAGGACTGCATGTATGGGGTTAAGTGAGAAGGCCTACCCTATTCCGGTATATCCGAATTTGGCTGTCTTTCCCCACCTCCGTGGCTGGAGTGGCCGAACAAGTAGAGACCCTAGCCTTAGTGTGTCCCCCCACTGGACTGTATGATGGTGTCCCTTTGTTGATTGGAACAAATGCTCATATGTTCGGAAGGCTGGCACAGTTGTGTTATGAAAAACAGAGGTCAAAGACTAGTAGAGCTTTAAGAGATCCGGCTTTAATTAAGAAGGCCTATGAGGCACAGAGAGATGCTGAAAAAATAGAACCAGAGGAACCGGTCGGAATTGTATGGAAGAAGGATCCTGAGTCTCTGATCCTGGTGCCAAATGCCCAGTGTACCTTACAGGAGAGGTCCGTATCAGAAAGGATGTTAAGAATAAAATATTAATGTTGGATGCACCAGGCGATGGAAAATTGCCAGAGGGACTGCTGGTCAAGCCTAGTATTTTGCCCGCTAGAGCCCATGCTTATGCCAGAAGGGTAATGGTCCAAGTTCATAATGTGTCTGAAAGAGACATTCGAGTAAATAGAGGTTGCAACCTGGCTAATGTGCATTGTGCAGACACTGCAGTGCTACCCAGCAGCAAGAGTTCGAGGAAGAATGACAGAGTAACGCCTGACTTGTTTGATTTCGGCGACTCCCCCTTGCCAGCTGAATGGAAAGTGAGGATCAGTGAGAAGCTTGCCCAGAGAGACCAGGTGTTTTCTTTAAAGGAATGGGACATAGGATGCATGCAAGGAGCTGAGCACAATATCCGGCTGCATGACGAAAGACCATTTTGTGAGCGGTCTCGACGCCTGGCACCTGCTGACATAGATGATGTGAGATGGCATCTGCAAGAGATGTTAGCTGCTGGTGTAATACAAGAATCCAGAAGCCCTTATGCTTCCCCCATTGTGGTAGTGAGGAAAAAGAATGGGACAGTAAGGATGTGCGTGGATTATCGCACCTTAAACCGGCGGACTATCCTGATCAGTACACAATGCCCGCATTCAGGATGCTTTGGACTGCCTAAACGGGAGCAAGTGGTTCTCTGTGTTGGATCTCCGTAGTGGGTACTACCAGATCCCGATGGCCCCAGAGGACCGTGAGAAGACAGCCTTTATCTGTCCGCTTGGCTTCTATGAATTCATGAGGATGCCTCAAGGGATTTCAGGTGCCCCAGCCACTTTTCAACGATTGATGGAGCGTGCAGTGGGGGACATGAACTTACTAGAGTGCCTGGTATACCTAGATGATGTTATTGTGTTTGGCAGCTCACTGGAGGAACATGAGAGCAGATTATTTAAGGTATTGGACCGACTGGAGGACTTTGGCCTTAAACTGTCCATTGATAAGTGTCAATTCTTTCAAACATCAGTAAAGTATGTGGGACACATAGTATCCACCGAGGGAATAGAGACCGACCCAAGTAAAGTTGAGGCCTTGACCACCTGGCCACAGCCCAAAAATCTAAAAGAACTGCAAAGATTCCTGGGATTCTGTGGTTATTATCGGCATTTCATCAAGGACTATTCAAGAGTGATCCGCCCTTTACTTAACCTTACTCAAGGGTATCCCCCAACCCACAAAAAATACCAAAAGTCAGCCCTCAAGACTGAAAGAGTGTATTTTCATCCGAGTGAAGTATCTGGGGCCCGCTGGACTCCCTGATTGTGAGACTGCTTTTCATGAGATCATATATCAACTTACCCATGCTCCAGTGCTGGCCTATGCTGATCCAAGAAAACCTTACGTCCTGCACACTGATGCTAGCTTGCAAGAGTTGGGGGCTGTGTTGTACAAAGAGCATGAGAATGGCCTGAGACCAGTGGCCTTTGCCAGTAGAAGCCTGACCCCATCCGAAAAGAACTATCCTGTACATAAGTTAGAGTTCCTAGCTTTGAAGTGGGCTATTGTTGACCAATTCCATGAGTACTTGCATGGGGCTAAAATACTAGTAAAAACTGACAATAATCCTTTGACCTATGTGCAGACCTCAGCTAAGTTGGATGCCACTGGCCATAGGTGGCTTTCTGCATTATCTACATATGACTATGCTCTCGAATACCGAGCAGGTCTGAACCACATAGATGCTGATGCTCTCCCGAGGCCTGTTCCTCAGAATGATTGGGTCAGATTGGCAGAACCTGACATTCGGCACTCTGCTGGAAGTTTGACAGGAGGAACAAATGTCCACGGACGCAGTGGACTGCATGGTGGATTGCTTGGGACCCTCTGAGAATTGCATACCTGCTGCTTATTGCCACTTTTCTGCAATAGACATTGGCGCACTGCCTCAGCTGGACAATGACGGTATTCGGCGGGCTCAATCCCGCGATCCCATGATCAAATCAGCTTTAGAAGCCCTCTATGCAGGAAAAGATGTGTCCAAATTACGCTCCACTGATTTGAGAACTGCACTGTTATACAAAGAAGGTCCTAAGTTGAAACTGATCAATAAACTGTTATACAGAGAAACAGTAGACAGAGGGGAACAAGTAGACAAACAACAACTAGTGCTGCCCACTGCCTTTCGAGACTCAGTACTGAGGTCCTTGTACAACCACATGGGGCACCTTGGTATAGACAGAACACTTGACTTGGTGAGATCCAGATTCTATTGGCCTAAGATGGGGGCTGATGTGGAGCAACACATTCGAACTTGTAGTCGCTGCTTACAGAGGAAAGCTTTGCCCCAGAGGGCTGCCCCTTATTAACATCACCACCAGTGCACCCATGGAGCTGGTCTGTATTGATTTTCTGAGTTTGGAGTCAGATCAAAGAAATATCAGTAATGTGCTGGTGGTCACTGACCATTTCACGAGATATGCCCAAGCTTTCCCACCAAAGACCAGAAAGCATCCACTGTGGCCAAAGTACTTGTAGAAAACTTTTTTTCACTATGGGCTCCACAAAGAATCCATTCTGATCAAGGGAGAGACTTTGAGAGTCATCTGATCAAAGAGATGCTTTCTCTGTGGGGAGTGCGAAAATCCAGACCCCTCTTACCACTTCCAGGGGACCCACAGCCTGAACATTTCAACCGCACTTTGCTAGATATGCTAGGCACCCACACCCAAAGGACAAGCCTAGATGGAGCCAACAAATTAGCACCCTGGTACATGCTTATAAATGCACCAAAAGTGATGCCACTGGGTTCCCCTACCGCCTGATGTTGGAAGAGAAGCTCGACTACGGTAGATGTGTGTTTTGGGGTTCTCTCCTGATGGGGTCAAGCTGACAACTATTTACAGTATGTGCAAAAGTTAAAGGCCCAACTAACTCATGCACTTCAACTGGCTCAAACCATGGCTGCCAAAAGAAATCTGGCCAACAAAGAAAGGTATGTTAAAAGGTGAAAGCACAGGAACTCCAGGAGGGAGATCAGGTATTGCTAAGAAATCTGGGACTGCATGGCAAACACAAGATTGCTGACAGATGGCACCATCTCCCTCACATTGTAGTGGGCAAACTAGATGATCTGCCAGTGTACAAAGTAAGGCCTGAGAATAATTCAAAAGATGTAAAAACAATGCATAGAAATCATTTACTGCCCATTGGACAAATCTTGATTGAGTCTGAGCCCCAGAAGATGCCCCTCTGGACCAGTGAGTAGAGCTGCTGCTAAGAAAAGATCAAGAAAGTCTGCACCTACAGAAGCAGAGTTAAAGTGTTCCCTCCACAAGTCCCAGTTGAGCATGACTGTCAGTCCATATCAGAAGAAAGTGAGAGTGACTTTGAATACTATCCTTCTTATGAACTGAGTCAATTGTTTTGGGGCAATCCCTAATCAATACTGAAGATGAAGCTGGGCCTTCTGACTGTCTAAGCCCAGCTCGTCCCTGGAGCCAATGCTCCCAGAAAGTGAAGTGCAAAGCATCAGATCAGAGGAAATGGAATCATTGTGCATGGTTGAACTGTTTGAGCTTTCAGGGAGGAAATGATGGATTGGGGCAGACTGGTGATACACCAGAACAAGAAGAGTATTTTGAGTGCCCTGACAGTCCACTGCCAGTGTCCGAAAGCTCTCCATGTGAGCCAAATGTTGTGGACTCAGAAACTGTAATTCCTGGAGCTGAAAGTGCCCCAAGTTCTAGCCTCTTACCCCATGGAGACTCCCTGACAAGTGAGGACAATGCTGAAAATGAGGCTCAGAGTGCAGAGACTGTAACAGTTCCCCTAGAAAGACTGGTCGAGCTGTAAAGCCTGTGGTGCACCTCAGTTATGATTCCCTTGGGAGGCCTGTGGACTTGCCTCTCAATGTTGTCCATAAAGGAGTGTATGTGTCCCCGAGCTCATTGCCCAAACTGAGCCAGTGCTAACTCCAAGTTACTTGTGTTGCCTCTAAGTATGGTGCCTTTGCCCGTCCAGCCCCAAGGTAACTGATAGGAAGGGCCCCTCTTCAGGTTTCATGTACAAGAGGTAATAACTTGAGTTATGGTACAATGTGTGTGTAATACTGTGTAAAGAATGACTACTGCAATGTTTCAGAAATGTGTTCTCAGAAAATTATGTATTGACTGATGATTACATGTGTGAGCCTAATGCAAATGTATATGGTTGCAGTTAAAACTTATGGGTACTTGCTTGACGCGACGCCAAGTTTTCCCAGGCCATGAAGGGTGTAACCCCCCTGCAAATGGGGGTTCCCAAAAGACTTCCAGGAGCTTGCTTGAATGCTCCAAGCCTGAATGGTGTTTGGCATTTAAGCCATTTATCAGTGAGTGTTTTTAGAGCCTCTGGTACTGTCTCTTTAAGAGCTGTCTGCTTGCAGACATAATTAGTTTGTATGGGGGGACTGTCTGCTTCTCTGCTTGAGTACCACTCGAGCTGTTGCCAATTCACTCCATTTCTGCAGTCACTAGGAGTGCAAAGGGAACCTATCTGAAAGATATAACTGTTTGCCAGAAATCATTTAGAGTAATAATGAAAATACAGTTTGTCTAACCTGCTTTCTTTGCAGTCAGAACTGTGTTTGCCTAGTTCCCCATTCTAGTTTTGAACTGCTGAACTGGACCAATCAGTGTGGGTTAAGGTAGCTCTAAAATGGTGCCTTGGACGAATCAGAACTTGACTCAGAATTTGAGCCAGCCACAAGAGGATTGTATGGGCAGTGACTCTGGGAGATGTAGTTTGGACTTTGGCGCCTTTTGGACCAACAGGAGCAGTCTATTGTGAGTGACAGCCAATCCAGCCAAGAACTGGGAGGAACTCAAAGGAAGTGCCGGTTTTGTCTGCTGGAGTTTCAGTTGAGCTCTGGCAGTGAAGAGGAAGGAGCCCTGTGCTTTTTCCGTGTGCAGTTTTAGTCGGGAAACGTGTGTAAGGCCCAGAGTTCCAGTCTGCAGCTTGTGTAACTGCTTGTTAGGACTGAATCCGTCCTGTGAAGAGAATCAAAGGATATCTGAAGAGTAGAAACCAGGCTCACCCTGTAGAAGACTGGAGAAATTGTTGAATTGCACTCGGTCTGTCAGGAACTGAATCTGCTGTGTGTTCTCCCGGGTATTATGCAGTAATTGCGATTGGGATAGAGAAGCAGCCTGCCTTGTATAGTACTTTCTTTTTACCATATAAATGTGTGAGGAGGCTTGTGTAGCTCAAGTGAATCCTGCTGCCATAAAGGACTTTTGCCTGTTGCAGTTTGCCATATAAATGTGTGAGGAGTCTCGTGGAGCTCAAGAGTAGCCCTGCTGACGTTGAAGGACCCTATCTTGTTTTGAGGTCGTGAGTACTAATTCAGAGTCGCTCCCGTTGAATTGCCACATTGAATCCAAATGGAATTACTGTACTGCTGACTGTTTAACTAATTTTTCTTTTCTCTGTGAAAGGGCCCCTACCAGCTGCCACGGTTTGGACTAGCCACTAGGGCTTGGGTACTCAGGACAGTAACTGGTAGGATAGGCCTCAGCACAGAGCCATAAAGTAGATGAGTAAAGTGATAAGCTAATTAACCTGATTTCCCCTGTCCTTGTTATATCCCCTAAATAAATCAGAGCTGCTTGTTTCAGCAAAGTTATACTGCCTGAGGTATTTGTCTATGTTAAAGTATTGTACTGTGATTGTTGCACTGTATCTGCTTATTTTACAGGGAGTCCCAAAGCCTGAACCAGTCCTGGGGTAAGTGTATACTGTGAAGGTAATTTGATGTACTGTGTGGGCCACTAGTGGGAAGAAAGGGGGGTTGCAGTGTCCCAGAGGGCTGTGACCAAGTTAGTTTAACTATTGCAAACCCTGACCTCTGGGTGGAGGCACCCGCCATCGGATCCAGGCCCCTCAACCTGTTAGTGGCAAATCAGGCAGGGGTAGTAGCCCTTGGGATAGCGCCATCTAGGGGTTACAAGTATATGTCACAAGAACATGTGGCAAGACAGACAATATAAGTACTTTCACAGTTGATACAACTTATATTGACAAATATTTTCCTACTATACTAGTGCACAGCTGATGGCAGGAGCATCCGGTGGTACACATCCCAGCTGCTGGGGGTGCAAGGATCTCATTTTTTTATCTTTCCCCATTTTTGAAAAATGCTGTACTTCTGTGACCCTCAGCCCCATGCCTATCTGCCAAGCCAGCCCCATCATTTACTTATTTATTGAAAATGTCGGTGATTACCTTTGAGCACAAGTGCTCATTTACAAAAGTTCCACATGAAATACATAGTCACACAGACACACAGACACACAGACACACACACAAACACAAAACATTACAAGTACAATAAGCAGTTCCATAGGAAATGCAGTCAAGACAGGCTCCAAGCACTTAAGGTATGATAATTAAATACAGTTTTGAAAAAATCGAAATAGAGCGTTGTCACAGGTTATGTACAGTTAGAAACTGAATAAAACTATTTCATGGTTACGATTGCATTGGACTGCAAATGCAGACCAGAAGATCTCTTAAACTGATTAAACTTGGGGCGATTAGTGTATCAGGCAATTAATTTAACCACTTAGTGGCCCTAACAGCAAATGACGACTTGGCTGGCTGTGTATGCTAGAAAGGAGGCTTAAGGGCATTCTTTGCCATGTTCTTGGTGCTGCATTGGTTGGAAATGACATAGAAGCAATTTGTTAAAGCAGGGGTGTATTCCAAAGAGCACCTTTTTAGCTAGCAAACAGGTCTAGAGCTTTATTCTGCTAGGTAAAAGTAGCCAGTTAGTGAGTGCGTAAAGGCTACAACTATGCGTGTGGTTATCTGCACCGAGTACAAAGTGGCACACTTTATTACAGATTAGCTTCACTCTGTTTAGCACCATGTCACAGGCAGCTGCACAAAGATCTCATAATCTATAAGTGACAAAATGGAGCTGGTCACAACAACGCACCTAGCATCCCCAGTGAGATTGTTCTTGTCATGGTACAAGACACACAGTCTTCTGTTAGCTATGGCCACCAGATTATCAACATAGGGTGCAAAAGATAAGGGGCTGTGTTTCAAAGGGCCCTTAGACTGAAACAAGGTGCATCAAACAACCACCTTGCATCAAAGCCAGGTGCAGCAAGTACTGCACCCCATATTATGTAAGAAAAGCATTCTCTGTGGCAAGGTCCCCAAAAATGATGCAAGAGGACCACTGGGTCAAAAATATGATGTATGGGGTGAGGATGATGCAAGCTGAGTCAAAATATGATGCATGGAGTGAGATGGAGCAAAAATGATGCAAGTTTAGCCAAAAACGTGATACATGAGGTGGATGGTACTAAAATGCAAAATAAAAATGATGCAAGTTGAGTCTAAAATATGATGCATGGAGTCAAAAATGATGCAAGCTGAGTCAAAAATGACAGCAGATGAAATGACCTCTGGAAGCAATATTTTACATGTTACAAACAGCATTATAATATCTGCAATGCAGGACTTTTGCAGCAGAATGCCACATATAGTACTATAGTTAGGTCTGCCCACTTGCTGTGGGGCTCTGTATATGCTCTAGTGTCATATTTGCACAGTGGCAACAGCTTCAACCTTAGAAAATCCCCAAAAAGGGGATGGTGCATCATTTTTTTGATGCAAGCCCCATTGTGACACGGTGCACCCATTTTTTTTATGCAAGCCTGATGCAAGCCACTGGGGTGCAGAGAGTTCTGCTTTTGCTGAAAGCAGTATTAGAAAATCAGAACTGACACAAGTTATGATGCGGCGTGCTCCTTGCATCATTCTTTTCTGGTGCAAGCACCTTGTGTCATTTTCGACCCTTTGAAAATCGAGTCCAAGGTGTCATCCAGAGTTACTCCAAGGTACTGTATTTGAAGGTCTCTACCTGTTCACGTTTTTTTCCTTGGCCATCTAAGATGATAAAGGGTGAAACTTTTCTCCTCTGTGGGAGAAACAGAAACAAAGACTCTGGCAGATAAGGGCCACTTGGCCCACCCAGTCTGCCCTTTTTTCCCTGCCTACATTCCCACTGCAAATCCTACTTTATCTACAGCTCTTTCTCCCTCGTCCCTCCTTTCCACTATGATTCCCTTGCACCTATCCCATGCATTCTTGAACCCCACCACTTTTTCTGCACCCCCACCTCTTTTGGAAGGCTGTTCCAGGAATGCACTGCTGTTTCTGTGATGTAGTACATTTGTTTATTTAAAATAGCTCTACCAGGAAAGACATACTGAGCCATAAAGCTCATTTCCAGATACATCCTGGAGTGAGGGGGGGAAAGGGATACATCCATAATACAAGTCAAAAGATAAGTACAATTTCAAGTAAGAAGCACAGCAGTACAATAAGACACAATATACAAAATACACAATATTGTTTAGGCAGCTATTGGCAACAACAAGTTGATAACATAAAGAGTGAGATGTTCCGGCACACCCCGGCTGTAATGTCAGAAACAGGACTGGGTGGGCAATAAACAACAGTCAAGTGTAGGCTATAGGGTCTAGAGAGGAGGAGCTGGAGTTAAAGAGTGGGAAGTGAGAGAGAAGGGAGAGGAAGGAGAGAGAGAGAGAGAGAGAGAGAGAGAGAGAAGTGGGGAAGGAAGAGAGGAGTGGGGTGGGAGGAAGGTGAAGAGACCTGGGAGGAAAAAGAGAAGTAGAGGCAAAGGAAATGGAGATGAGAAAAGACAGTGAATGGGATAGGATTGGGGGAAGGGGATTATAGAAGTTGAGGGTTTGTTGGGAGTAGATGAGAAGGTAGAGTGGGAGAGGGGTAGATGGAGTACCAGGAGGGTGAAGAGAGGAAGAGTTAGGGGGGAGAGGGAGAAAATTGGGGGGGAGGGGTTGGTGGTTGGGTAGGGGGTGGAAGGAGGGAAAGGAGGTGGTTGAGATGGTAGGTGGTTGAGATAGAAGGAAAGGAAGAAAGTAGTGGATAGGATGAGACGGGGGTAGGGTATTGGACTATGTGTATTTGCAGGAGGGAGCAGTGTGGGCATGGAATAGCAAGGAAAGAGCACGTTTGAAGGAGGCAGAGTGAACTGTTAGGGAAAGAGAGTTCCAGATATTAGGAAAGTGGAAAGTGAAGGTGTTTTGACCAGCAAGGGATTTACATGAGGGAACTAGTAGTGAACGATAGCTTGAACAAGGGTGAGAGAAAGGAGAGAGGAAGGGAGAGAGAGAAGTGGGGAAGGAAGAGAGGAGTGTGGGGTGGGAGGAAGGTGAAGTGACCTGGGAGGAAAAAGAGAAGTAGAGGCAATGGAAATGGAGATGATAAGAGGCAGTGAAGGGGATAGGATTGGGGGAGGGATTATAGAAGTTGAGGGTTTGTTGGGAGTAGATGAGAAGGTAGAGTGAGAGGGGTAGATGGAGTACCAGAAGGGTGAAGAGAGGGAAGAGTTGGGGGAGAGGGAGAAATTGGGTGGGAGGGAGGAGGGTGGTGGTTGGGGAGGGGTGGAAGGAGGGAAAGGAGGTGGTTGAGATGGTAGGTGGTTGAGATGGAAGGAGAAGAAGAAAGTAGTGGATAGGATGAGGCGGGGGTAGGGTATTGGACCATGTGCATTTGCAGGAGGGAGAGTGTGGGCTTGGAATAGTGAGGAAAGACCATATTTGGAGGAGGCAGAGTGAATTGTTAGGGGAAGAGAATTCCAGATATTAGGAAAGCAGAAAAAGAAGGTATTTTGACCAGCAAGGGATTTACATGAGGGAACGAGTAGTGAACAATAGCTTGAGCAATGGTGAGAGAGTAAGATGAGGGTGACAAACTTCCTCACATCTCTCCTGAATCTACCCCCTTACAGCTTCATAGCATGTCCCTTGTTCTTGAGCACCTTCTTTTCTGAAAAATACTTCATTCCTGTACCATATTATAGTGCCAGGCAATCAGGATGCCAAATATGGAATTCACCGCCCCTTCCCCGAGGTTGACCTTCCCTCGGAGTAGGAATCCTTGGGGGTGGGGGAATGCTGGTGTGTTCCGATGGTGGAACCATACCTTATTTACCCGGGTGAGGTATTTAAAGGTCTCTATCATATCTCCCCCTCTTCATCCTCTCTTCCAGGGTGTATATATTGAGATCCTTTAGTTCTCATTTGAGGCTGGAGAAGAGCATGGTCTTTATTTTTTATAATTAAGGACCATTTTGTTGTTGGAGAACCAGCCTTCAAGTGATCTAAAGTTACTTTGGAGTATGCTGGCAAGGCTGTCAAGGTAAAGGCTTTTGGAATAGATGATTGCATCATCAGTATAGAGTAGTATGTTAGCTGTCTGACAAGCATATGGCATGCGATTTATGAAGAGGCCAAAAAAGAAGTGGACCCAAGATGGAGGCTGGGGGACACCAATGCATAGTCACCTGATGTTGCACAAAGATTTACTGATCTTCATCTACTGGGTATGATTGGTGAGATAGCTGTGGAACCAATCCACTGAGTTCCATAGCAAACCCAGGTCATGGAGTTTGTTAAGTAGGAGCTTATTGCTGACCAGGTCAATATATACAGCTCTGACTAGGTCACTATTGTCAAGGGCCTGGCGAATACTTTCTTCTCAACTGTAATAATAATTTGATAGTCAATAAATAAAAAACAATGCTAAAAAGTTGTGTACAAAAATGATATTCCGGTACTGTACAGAATAAAATGATTCATGGCAGGTCAGGGAGGGAGTTGCTAGAAAACCAGGGCACAATTCTGCTGCTTGTTGTTGTTTGTATGAAAGACAGAAAGGGAGTAGGGGTTATAAATACTTGCTGAATATGGGGCAGAAAGTGCTTCACAATGCATATATGGTATAGTACAATACTTACAATATTTCTCTGCAATATCCACTTGCGTCCATGCTGTAGAGTACAGTAGTCATCTGGGTGATCATCACACATCAGTAATGCTCCAGGAGTTTGAGAGTACCACTAATACCCAACACAATAGTACTGTAGCTCCCAGTACAAAGGTGCAGTGGGGAAATTGCCTGCAGCAGCTATTTTCAGTCACTGTACTGTATAACTTTGGAGTGAGGCAAAGTTAGCCATGAACCCTGTGTCTCCACCCCCAAAGACTGTGTGTGTTGAATCCCAATAATATATATATACATATATATATATATATATATATATATATGTCTCAGTGTATTGAGGGGAGGTTGTGTCTATATAAAACACACAACTATGAGTAGGTCACAAAAAAACAGACTGCCAGGTCCATGGGTATCCAGAAGGCCTCGGTGTCAGTAGCTGCCACATCAGTCATTTCATACAGAGCACATCACACAGTGTGAAATAAACAGCACTATAGAAATAAACAGACAGGTAGACAGCCATAAAGTACTATGTGACACATATAAATTAATTTTATTCAGCAAAATAGGATGGGAGACAGTAAGGGGTCTATGTAACATAATGTAAATGAAGGCCCGGTATACTTCAAAAATGTTTGAACTAACAAAACAAAGTGATAAATTATGGAAGCATGGGGAAAAAAAAAAACAACCTAACTGGATTGGATCACGTATTGACAATCACGAAATCTACACGTACAAGGACTATTAAAAAAGCAAAGGAAGATCATTACAAAAATATTTTTTAATTATTCTAAAAAGTACTACCCAAGAGAGTTTTGGAAATAAATGAATAAATTTCATCATTATCAGATTATTTTGAGATTAATTAAGCAATAAGTTATGACCAGGGTTATGTTAATGTTCTAGTTAATCACCCCTTGGGGGTGTAATGTGGCACGAGGTGCAGCCAAGTGCCATATTGTCCCCAGTGGATGGTTAACCTGAACATTAACATAACCCCTGGGAATACCTTATTGCTATTATTATAATTGTGTTCAGTTTTTCTTGCCATTTTCTAATGGCACACAGTATTTATTTTAGTTATTCTTAATCCTTGACATAAAATAGTCCCTACACCAAAGGTTTACATGGGGAAAACAAATATGTTCTTTGACTGTGAGTCAGCAGTAAGTTTGCTGTGTGTGTGTGTGTGTGTGTGTGTGTGTGTGTGTTGGGGGGGGACTTCATTCTACTCAGCTGTGCTGTGACTTTTATTTAAAATTAAAATTCAAAAGTCCATTTCTTTAGCCCTGCTGGTAACAATACTTCAGAGCAGTGTCCTACAAAAGAGTTTAGTTTGGTAAATGCTCTAAGTCTATCCCACCATCTAGCACAGCTCAGCCATAAAAACAGGAAAAATTAACAGTTCAGTGTTTAATTTGACCTTTCTTTCAAACATGAGTAAATGATTCCTGGCACTGTCAGCCTTGCTCAAATGGCTGACATCAGTTCCAGTCATAGAATGCTGCAAATGTAAGTAGGACCTTGATTCTTTAAATCAATACTCAAGTGATCAGGCTCTACAAGTATGTTAATAAGGAGATTAACATAAGGCTCTCAGAATGCTGACAGCCAATCAGATTTCAGCATTCTTGAGACCCTTATAAATAGTGGTCTACATTACATCTTAAGTTCTATAGTGGTAGAAGAATTTAATACTGTAAGTTCAGCATTAACCCTTGCTGTGCCATGGACTGATATATATCAGTCTAGATTTCCTATATGTTCTAATTCTGTCAGCAGTCTAAGGGTTAATTTGGATAGTGGCAGCCGCACTTAAAAAGGTACATTGCACTCCTGGAGAGGGTCCAGAGGAGGTCAACCAAGATGATTAGGCGTATGGAGACAGGACCTATGGGGAGAGGCTTGAGGAGCTTAACCTGTACTCTCTGGAGGAGAGGAGGGATGGGGGACATGATAAAGGTCTTCAAGTACATAAAGGGGATAAATAAGATAGGCTTAGATGGGGTGTACCAACAGAAGGAGGGGGGACAACCAGGGGACATGTGTGGAAGCTAGAGGGGGGAGACTCGGGGTGAGAGGAGGAGACTTTACTTCACTGAGAGGGTAGTGGAAGCTTGGAATGCACTGCCTGAGTGGCTGGTGGAGGAGGATACTGGAGAGGGGTTCAAGAGGGGATGGGACAGGTATAGTGGGAGGGTGAAGCTGAGTAATGTCAACGCTGGGGGGACAGGGGGTAGGGGGGTCCAAGAGGGAAGGGGGACAATGGAAATGGTCCCCATTATGGGTGCTGACTCTTAAGCAGACTCAAAAGACCATGAGGCCTATTCCACTGGCATTTTAGTATGTTAGTATGTTAATGAGAGTTTAGTCAAAAATAAAAGGCTACCTTTGGTTGACTTGGACACAACTCAACAAACTCTGATACCTCTAAATGCATTTAATTTTTGAGAACATTAAGGTAGGTGATGTAAGAAAAAGAATGATAACATCTGAACATTAATAAAGCAAATGGTCACATAACATGCCACCTTTAATGTTAAAATATGCTACTTTAGTGATTGCCTGTCCACAGACTGTTATTTTTAATTGGTCATTATTGACTGGAAAATTTCCCTTAATGTGGAAAACTGTAAAAGTTATCCCCATATTTAAATCTGGAACAAAATCAAATATAAATAATTATTGAACTCTCTCACTTTTACCTATAGTATAAAAAATTCTGAAGAAGTTTGTGAGCACTCAACTGAGGTCCTTTTTGGACAATAATAATGTCTTAAGTGTTTCCCAGTCGGGGTTCCAATCAAAACATAACATTATCTCAGCACTAATTAGAGTGGTTGAAAATGTGTAGGGTGCTCTGGACAGGATAATGTCAATGAGGGCTATCTTCATAGACTTATCAAAAGCTTTTGACACATTGAACCATGACATTTTCCTGTCCAGACTAAAATGACTGACTGTCACACTGACCACCCCAAGATAGTTTAATAAGTATCTAAGAGACATGCAGTAATTGGTATCTATCAAACATTATGACTCTGAACTCACTAAAATCAAATCAGGAGTTCCACAGAGTTCAGTTTCGGGGTCCCTTGTTATTTGACATGTACATGAACAATCTTTCTCTTGAAAATTTCCAAACTTAAATTCGTCTTAATGCAGATGACACAATTATTTATCCCTCAGGGAGCTTTATGGAACAGATTGAAACTAATCTACAATTGCCATTCAATCAAGTTCAAAATGTTTTTCTAAAAAAACTGACTTGTCCTTAATACAAAAAGAAAAAGAAAAAATCACAGACATTGGTAGTTTGTGGGGACCCTAAATTGAGCAAATCAGCTGATTCTCTAAAAATTCTGACCACTGACAGTATAACTTTGGAACAGGTTAAGTAAGCAATAAGAAATGATAGGGTGTGTGGGTAGTAGTGTTATCACCACATGCCCAGGGACATAATGAGACATTAGGCCAAAGGCAAAGTGCTTTATTGCCCCTGGAAGTGCATTAATCATACCACTACCCACACCTTGGAGTGTCTTATTGCACTTATAATATGGCATTCCACAAAAAACTACTCAGAGTCAAAGATATAAGTTTAAAAATGTAAATTATTTTATTTAGGGTTGTGTATTATTATGCTGGAAAAAATAGTCCCAAAGAAAATGTTTGCTTTTTAATATTTTCATCACCCCACCTCATATATCTGGCAAGGACATTTTAATTTACTGTATATAGTGCTCAATCCATCAAGGGCTCTGAGTGCTTTATAAACATAAACCAAAACAATAAGCTATAAATATATTAACAAGATAAAACTGAAATAAATCAAGTCCTATTAAAAGCTTGTTCAAATAAAAAGGTTTGTAATGAGGCTTTAAAGGCCTCCACTGAGCTGGCTGCATGATTATGATAAGCGATCAAGTTCCAAATAATAGGGGCTGCCACCCCAAAGCCTCTATTGCCCGATGATCTGAGCTTTGAGGTGAGACCACCAGCAGTCCAGCTTCAATGGAGTAGAGAGGGCAGAGTGGTTGGTAAGGAATCAGGAGCGCTTTTAAGTAGTCTGGTCCTAGTCCACGTAGGGCCTTGTATGTTAACAACCGATCTTGAAGGTGATTCGTGAACACAAAGAAAGCCAGCGCAGGGCACACAGATTTGAAGTAATGTGATCCCTCAGTGAGGAATCCACCAACATCTGAGCTGCAGCATTCTGCACCAGCTACAGTTGATGCATCAAACCTCCAGATAGCCCTATGTATAGAGTGTTACAGTAATCCAGCCTTGTGGTGACAAAAGCATAGATAATTGTCACTAGGACATCCACAGCTAAGAACGGCTGAATCCTAGCAATATTCCAGAGATGAAAGAAGCCAGACCAGACAACAAATGGCACCTGCTGTTCAAAGGCCAGCCTGTCATCTTGTATGACCCCCAGATCTCTGACCACACTCACCGCTGAAAGGGGCTGGCTACCCAACACTGGGAGGGAAACTCCTCCACCAGCAGGCAAGTCCCAAAAACCAGGTTTAATAGCCATGACCTGTCTTGCCCGGGTTGGGACACAACTAGTTGGTGGCCAACCAGTCATTTATCTCAGCCAAACAAAAGCTCACCGCAGAAGATACAAAAGTATCATCAGGGCACAGGACAGGTACAACTGGGTATCATCCACATATCAGTGAAACTCCACATTCTATTGATCATCGTATGTTCTCCCCAAGCAGCAGCATATACACAGAGAATAGAAATGGGAATGAGGATTGAGCCTTCAGGAATGCCACAGGACAACACAGACGACCCTGAGATAAATTTCCCCAGAACCACATGCTGCTTCTTCCCATTCAAATATGAGCTGAGCCTGCACAAAACAAATCCACCATGTCAAATGCACATGAAAGTTCCAAGAGCGCCAGGATGGTGCATTGCCCTTGGTTTCTCGCCATGAGGAGATCATATGTCACCTGACTAAGGCTGTCTGAGTGTTGTGCCAATGCTGAAAACCAGACTGGAGAGGTTCAAAGATAGAAAGACACTCCAAGCAGTCTAACAGCTGTTCAGCCACCACCTTCTCAATAACCTCCCTTAAAAAGGGAAGATTAGAGACCAGTCTGTAGTTCTCGAGAAATTCAGGGTCCAAGGATGGCTTCTTTGGAAGGGGCCAATCCACCTCCCTTTTCAGGGCCAAAGGAAAGACACCCCTCCTCAAGGATCCATTCACAATATCAACAAAAACTGGGCCTAGGAACTCAGTGCAGCCTATAATTAGCCACATTGGACCTGGCTCCAGTTCACAGTTGGTGGGACACAAACTGGTGACCATTCAGAGGACCTCAGCCTCCAAAACCAGTCAAAAGTCATCCCAAGCAGACAGATCAGTGCAACCAAAAAACTGGCTACCCCCAGCTGCAGCTAGGCTGTGAGAAGAAATAGTGGATCTAATGGACACTTTGCCAATGAAAAAAAATCCAAACTCTTCACACCTATCTGCAGAAATGGCTCTCACAGACTGCAGACAGGGGGAATTTAACCATCTGTCTACAGTGCGAAAGAGCACAGCTGGGCAGTTTTTTGCTGCAACAATTGACTGAGAAAAAAATACTTTTTCTGGTTGATTACTGATCGATATTCAATGTAATAAAGTCATAACACCAACCTGTCCTCCATAGCTCCAGATCTTCCCAGGAATGCTCCAACGTATGCCCCTTAGTCTTCAACTGGCACCGCTCAGCACAATACCAGGGTGAGCCACAGTTTAAGGTGTAGGGACAATTGTGGAAAGGTGCAATAGAGACCAGGGCTGCCATAAGCACCACATTATAGTAATCAATGGCTGCCTCTGAACCTTGCACACAAGCTAGCAACATGTCCAAGATATCCACTGCATTCTGAAGTTTGTGAGGCTCCAACTTTTGATTTGGATGACACTGGATAGTCTCTGCAGAGGGAGTAATAAAACAGGGGACCACACACTGGAACTCAACACTATGATAAGCTGACCAGATGACCAGATCAACCTTGACTGCAGTTATGCCAAGTATGAGTGACAAGATTAGATCCAATGTGTGACTATGTTTATTCGTCTCAGAGGTAACTACCTGTGTCAGTCCTAGAGAGACCATTAACTGGAAGAGCTCCTGTAAAAACCAGAAGGATTCATCATTGACTCAGGCATTGAAGTTCTCCAGTACTATAAACCTAGGGAGCTCCAACACCTACCCAGCAATGAAATCTTCCAGCTCATGCAGGAACACATTCCCAACCCCCGGAGGTCGGTAGATATGAATGATCCTGCCACCGACAACTGAGACGCATCTGACTATCACATATTCAAAGGATTCAAATGTTCTCACTGGAAGTGCAGTGAGTCCCATGGTGGATAAAGCAGATGGCCACCCCACCCCCTCTACAATCCCTCCATGGCAATGCACCATGAAATACCCAAAAGGGACAGACACCACTAGCACAGGGCCAGTGTCATCACCCAGTCAGGTTTCCATGATACAGACAAGGTCAGCTGAGGAATCAGCAATGAAATTCTCCATTAATGAAGTTTTGTTCCTCAGCAACTTTGCATTGCATAGAACGGCCCAAAGGAGATGAGCAGTGCTGCCTGATGAAATTTGGCAGAACTTTTTGGAGGGAACCAGGCGTGATGGTCTTCAGTCCTGATTCCATCTCCTCACTGTGTGTCTCTTGTTCCAAATCACCCCAGTCCTACCCTTCTGACAACCATACTCGGGACCTCCCCTGTGGTGAGTACTCCTTCTACATAGGATTCCCAGTTCCCAGCAGCTGCTTAGCATCTCTGCTGGTAGAATCAATGGGACCCCAATAAGAGGGTGGATTGACAGCAGGTAGTCAGCAGAGTAGGTGTGCTTAATGTAACTGAAAGCCTCTACACATCATCCACAATAAAACCTAACCTCCATTAATACTAAAAACAGAATTCTAAAACAGAATAAATATATAAAGAACACACATAACCAACCAAACAGCTATACCTCACTAGCCACACACCACACTCACTCACACACACCAAACATACCAAACAACACACTCAGCCACAGCATGCACACAGATATCTAACTAGCCACAAACACTCCACCCCCCCATACAAATCCAACAGACAGGAATATAAAATAGACTAAATTAACTACATTAACAAATGGAGAATCCAAAACAAGCAACCAAGGTGCACAGTCCAAAAATTAGTCCCAGTAATGCTGAAAATAGTTCAGTATGGCTCCAGACTTCTTCTTCTTCTTCTTCTCTCACAAGAGGTAAAATGAATTGTCCCAATAAAGCAACAGTAAACAAGTAATAGCATTCCAGTTATGGTATTATGGCTTCAGCAGCAGTGAAGCTGCATCCTTTTAAACAAAATGACAGTAGGGCGTTCACCACTACAAACTAAAATAACAGTGCAGTGAGCAAACAACAGATACAAAAAGCTAATAACCAAGGGCACTCTCTCCACCCTTGGTCAGGATAAACAATGTCACCCAAGAGTCAGAAAATAAGTAATAGAATTGCAAATAAAAGAGTTTTTTTCTGGCCTCTGGAGGCTCTCTCACAACCTACAGGGAAACAGACTCACCACAAAAAGTTGGAGGACCCTGATAGACCTGGTACCAACAACAGAGTGCCCAGGGTTAAACAGTTCAGCATGGAACAGTTGTAATCAAGAAGAGGCAAACAGAGCAGCTTTGGTAGCTTCTCAGGCCGATGGCAGGATCAGCGCTGATCTGAAAAATGTAGCCTCCCCTGTTCATGAGGTGGGGTAAAAAAAAAACATGTTGAAAATGTGGGGTCAAAATATAGAAAAATAGTGAAGCTATGAGTGAATGTTGAAAAAACTCAATGGTCACTTATAACGTGGTCATTTTATCATATTTTGTTCACCAAATTTTTAACATAGTCTTTTTAGGTCCACACATCATGAACCTGTTAGGTGAAATGTTTCAAACCTGCCCAAAAGTTAATTTCATGCAGCGACAGTGATATTATTTTTTGGGCTGGATTTGAATAATTCCACCTACTGGGTTCAAGGGGTGGGGGTTAAAAAAGCCCATGTTAAAAAACTGGGGTCAAAATATTGAAAAATAGTGAAGTTATGAGTGAACATTGAAATATTTCAACATTCACTGATAACTTAGTTATTTTACTATATTTTTAAACCAAATTTTCAACATAGTCTTTTTATGACCCTATCTCATGAACCTGGTAGGTAAAATTTTCAAATCCCGCTGGAAAGATGATTTCATGGAGCATCTGTGAAATCACCTATCAGGATAGAATTGCTCAATTTCACTTACTTGTTCATGAGGTGGGGTCCCAAAATGGCCATGTTAAACATTTGGTGCAAAAATATTGAAAAATGATGAAGTTATGAGTAAGTGTTTTAAACACACTGAAAATACATTAACAGCACCTACCTTGTTTCCTCAGTCCACGGTCATGCTATAAGAAGGAGGACGTCTCTTTCACTGAGAGTGGATCTTCACTGTGGGACCCTCTGTAGGTGAGTGAAAGTGTGGGATGGGGTGGTGGGTGCTGAGTTGAGGGACTGGGTGAGGGACAGAGGATTAGAGATTGACGAGGTACCTTTTTTCTTTTCAGGATAAAACAAAAAGAAAAATCTTTGAGGGCCAGTTTTCTTATTTCAAGGAGTACTGATGGTGGGGAATAGGCACTCCAGTGTTAACTGAATCTTGGGTGACACTTGGGGTGGGGATCCCAGTGTTGCAGCCATGTGTAGGTGTGGTAGGCTTCTATGTCGGGGGCAGGCTGGCATTTCCTGAGCAATCACTTTTGGCGATTTCAACACTGTGGGCAGTTTCAATGACACTGTCACTCACCATGAGGTCAACTGTCACAGATACTACCAGCCAGACTGACAGCTTCACGCTCTGTCTGCAAAAAAACAAAACAAAAAAACACAGTCTTACTTTTCTTGTAACTGGAGGGAAACAATGGCAGCTTTGCAAAATTAATTTTAGAATGTGTAGTACAGAGAGTTTCCACTAATGTGATTGGGCACTTATGCAGCACTAGTTCATGCCTGTGGATAGTTGTGCCACCAACCAAGGGCTTCCACCAATCAGAAACATGCTTTATTTGTTGCCATATGATAATTCATCAACAACTGGGCTTTTGGCTTGATGCAAGATGCAAATGACATGCATAAATGGGATGCACACACAGAACAATTGGTGGCAAATTTGAACAGAAAATTTGGCATGTCATACAGAGTAAAAAAAAGTTTCATTTCTTGAGGCCAGAAAACATGTGAATACAATTATTATGTTGGTTTTAGATTATGGGGACTTATTGTTTTGGGAGGTGTCAGAGAGAGAGCTGGCAAAGTTGGATGTGATTTACAGCAGTTTCACCCACTTCATTCTCGATGTCCCCTGAGTACCCACTATTGCCATATATACTCCAAATTGGAATGGTTTAGCCTGCACAAAAAGAAGAGCGCTTCATACCATTAGAAATATGTATCAAGGTTTTAAAGACAGAATCCTGGACTATATTGTGGACCATTTGGAACTACAAAATATCAAGGAGGGCTTAAGAACTGCATCTGGCATAGAAGATACTGTGTTCTGACAAAGAAAAGGATGCATACTGGGAGATAGTCCTTTTGTTTTATTCTGACCAAAAAATCTGGAACTCTAGTCTTCACTTGTTGAGACCATGAAAAGGCCACATAATATTTTCAAACATTAAAAAATGGCTAATGGATGATTCCAGTAACCCAGTGCAATGTTGTCCTAATTACAGGGATCAACACTCAGCTATAGATAATTTATTGGTTGCACATTTTCAAGGTAGTATAGTATATATTGTTTTTGTATATTATAAGTTTTTTTTGCTGAGCATATGAGTGCTTTATAAATTGCCTTTTGTAGTCTTATACGTGTAACAAAAAATATTTGTACCATACATGTTTGTACCTCATTGAAAATGAGCTCTGGCTCATTCATATTCATAACATAAATTTTATGAATAAAAATACTACTAGCACATAAATGGAAATTATATGATGCAGTGGTGAGATATGCAAGCACTAAGACATGACAGAGTGGCTTTAGGCTGTGAAAAGCATCTGCCCAGGTACATAGTGAGGCCTGGGGCAATCTAAAGGGATTTTCTGTCGCTTGTGGCAGTTGACACCAGCTGGACTATCTTTTTGTGGTCTAGCTTGCATCAATACCGGAGACTGTTTTCATGCAGCTCGTGCCCAAGATTTGGCACAAGCTGCCATAAAGCAGGTAAACTGTCGCAACTGTGCCCGAGATTGTAAAATCAGGCACAGTTGCAGCAAATGGTATGGCACATGGAAAAAAGGTTTGATGCAGGGCTTGATCATAGCCCTGCAACACCTTTTGAAATTCTGGCCCATGATGTCTAAGTGGAGGGCCCTACAACCACTGGTCAGCTGGCTAGCTCAGACTAAAGCCTACCCTGGACTCTCTTATTTTGCTTATAATATGAGTAGCTACTGAAATTACAGCATGACAATAAGGAAATTCAAAGTGGTTTTCCAAGCTTTTGTTGTTGTGTTTGAAAGCTTAGTTTGATGAAATTCTTGTTTTTTGCAATTGAAATGTATATATATATATATATATATATATATGTATTTTTTTGAGATCTGCACGGGAGGCAGGCATTTCAGTTTTACCCCAAAGTGGTGGCCAGCTGATCCCTTCCACCTCACAAATGATCTGCTCCACCCCATATTGAGGCACATAATGATATGTGCCCAGGAAGGCCATAGGGGCACACCCCATTAAAGTAAAAGGGGACAAAATGTCATATATTGTTTTGTATAATAATAGCTACTTTTAGGTTAATCAAGGAAACTGCTCGACTAAAAGCACTTGTTAGTCAAGCTGAAGCCTGGATTGATCTCACAAGAGTCATAATTGTGCATAAAAAAGTAATAACATCTTGCCCCAGTTAAAGAGCAAGTGTAGCCAAAACAGGCAGATGGGAAAACAATACAAATTTTAAGTAGTAGTCAGTTGCAAATTTCTATTTCTGAAGTATTTTTCTTTTTCCTTTTGTTCATCAGAAAGTCTTCTATGTGATAATATTGTGCTGGATGTGTAGAACTGCTCTTAGCCTGGCAGCTGACATATCTAATCTACTGCCTCACACTACATCATCAGCATTATGATCTCTAACACTGACATCACAGGTGAATGACCTGCCAGTCACTCACTTGCTGTTCCTAAGCAGCAGTGATGTCACAGTCAGTGAGGTCACAATCCTGATGATGTAGTGTGGGGCAGTAGAGCAAGATATTGTCAGCTGCCAGGCTAAGAGCTGTTTCACAAATCACACCTACCAACATCAGGTAAACAATCTTCTAATTAAACAAAGGGAAAATAAAAAGTACCTAAGACATAAAAGGTAATGATTGACTGCCTTTAATATCTAATATTAGTTTTAGGCAGTACACTAGCTCTTTAACTTCAATTGGGCACTCCCCAAGTTCTTCTTGGGCACTTGCCATTATGTGCCTGAGCATAGGGCAGAGTGAATCCAGTGGGAATTGGAAGGTATCGGCTGACCACCCCATCTGTGCCAAACTATGATACATTCCCCCACCATGCAGACTTCATAAACAAATGCTAAATTGCAGGAACAAGATTTTTGCTGAACTAAGCTTCCAAACTATGTTAGTGTTATATAAATCTAGGAAAAAGAAATGTTTAAATCCAGACTGCCTGCTCTGAGGACCGGAAGTTTTGTTCTCAGTGAGTTTAACATTTTGGCTGTCTGCCATTTACTCCAATTGTGTCCTTGTCTCTTTTGTTAGCCCTGAGGGTTGCAGCTGTTAATTATATGCCACATTATGCCTTCAGACCATTAACTGATTGTGTTTCCTGATTCCCACTGCCTGCTCTGAGAACCAGGACTGATATTAAAACTATATTCCACATAACGGCTTTTGGTTATTATGTCTGTTCCCAGGTCCTCACTGCCTGACCTGGAGACTGGGATTGTATTTGCATGAGTATGACTGCAATTTGTGGTTGCAAGGCAGAGCAGGTGAGTGGAAGTGAGAAAATCTAGAAACAATAGGATCTATAGCTATAAAGTTTTTCTTTTTCGTTTTGTTAATTTACGTGTGTTTGGGGTTTAGATTTGGATCAGTTGGCTGACTCATGTATGTAAGAAGGTCAGGTTAGACTCATACTGTATATGGAAGGAGGTACTGGGCAGACAGTAATGGTGGACAAAGATAAATTCAAAATTCTAAGCTGGAACATTGATTTTTTTTTTTCATTTTCATTGTGGGGCAGGCTGGCACTTGTGTTTGGTTATCTGGCCAGCCATTACGCTGAGTTAATTGTATGGGTGCCACTGCCAGCCAGTCTCATCCAACCAAGAGTCAGGATTCTTAGTACCTATTTTCTTAAAGTACCTTAATGCCAAGTTAAACCCACTGATGTAATACATGCATGATTGAAAATCATTCTACTGGGGCTGATGATTGAAAATCATTCTACTGGGGCTGCTTTTGACAAAGGAGGAAAGCTGTATTCCTGGATTTGTCCGCACTCACAGCAACACTTTTATGTCACTGTCAGTGCCTCCCCAAATAGCTAATTTGAATATTGTTGGGCACTGAGTACCAACAATAGAAAGTATACTATCTAGTTATTAAAATGGTTTATAAAACAATCAGCTGCTCCTGAGAGTCTAATCCCATACAATATCTTTCAGACCACACACCATTTGAACAACAAAATGCATTTTTTTGTTTTCTGCAAACTACTCATGCCATGGCACAACACTTTAAACTACTCATGCCATTGCAGAACACTTTGGAGTATCATTATGGCTTGTATATCTTAATCCCCAAGAGCAGCTCCTCACTCAGGCCACAATTCAGCTGCACACCATCTCTACACGTTTTACTCTTATACTGACCAAATGTCCCCTTCACCTGGAGGTAACTACCTTTATTGGCAATTGGCATTCCCTGACAGACAATTTATATAGAAGCACGTTTGGAAAGGTATCTATTTACACATTAGGAATGACAAACTATGAATGTGACAATTCTACATTTAAAAAAATCTTTATTTCACTCCAATCAGATTCTTTAAAATTGGCAGACTGACATCTCATTACTGCATTAGATATGGCCAGTTCAAGTTCTATACATCTTCTGGGGCGTGAAAAAGTTTGCAATCTGTGGGATTCCATAAACAGCAGGACTGATCCATTCCTTGGGTTCCATGAGTTTTTTACCCCAGAGTTATGCCTTCTGGAAGATTACAGCTCCATCTCTGTTAATAGAAAATTCCACATTGCTTTGAAGTCTGCCTCATTTAAAAAAGTTGTGCTTCACCACTAGTTAGACCCACAACTAATAACGTATGGTGAAGGGTGCCAAGAGCTGCTACTAAATTTGGGAACTGACCAAATGACTGTCAGTCTCAATAATTGGTGAACATTTGGGACACTATATACACTGTATACTTTACCACCAGATAAAGTATAGGCATGTATTTACTGTTTTATGTCTGAAAGGGGTAACCAAGAACTAAATGCATGCACCTATAGCCTTCCAAAGGGTATTTGTTTTTAATTTCTGTATTGTTTGTCATTGTGTATTTTATTGAAAATCCTGTAACTCTTTATGAGTGTCTCTAACTATACTGTAACTATTGTATGACTCCACTGTAACTGCAGTGTAACTACTTTGCAGTTCAATATAACTACCATGTACTTGTTATGTACTTTCACATTTGCGCATTGCATAATTAGACAATTTGTCTGATGAAATAGTTATGGCAACACATGCAACTGCTATGGTCTCCCTTCCAACACTAATTCAATTCATTCTGACAAGTGTAACTACACATGTAATAGGTGCTGGAAAGTATAACAGCAAATCTATTGTGAACTACCACTGTATCTCTTCTGTCATTATGTAATTTGTTATTACACAGGTAACTACACATGTAATAGCTATTGCAAATTGAAACATCAAATCCATTGTGCAACTTCCATGTTATCTCTTTTGGCACTATCAAATTTGTTCTGACAAGTATAAGTACATACGAATGCAGGTCTTGTGCATTGCCTCAATGGTTAATGGCTATCTGAGATGTATTTGAAAGGTAATCACATATAAAAACTTAAAAGTGTCAACAGAATGATAACTGAAAGATATGATTATGATGCAACTTCAGTTGGCTACACTTCAATGGATTGGCTGACACCTCTGTAGAAGATGTTCTACCATCTCTCTACATCAGTTCTTTGTCAAGGTACAGGTTAATAAACATCCAATCTAAAACTGCTATTTGATATGCAACTATACACTGAAATATTTATTTTCATACTTACAAATTGGCTTTCTAACAAAGTTGTAGTTAAGAAACCATGGCATTATTTCCACAGTTAATGCTTATCTAACAGGTATTTGCAAAGGTAAGTGCACATAAACTGTCATAAAAGTAAAGGGTAAGAAGAAGGGTAACAAAGTTATGACTACACTGTAACTGCTGGGGCAGGCCACTAATGTGTCAACTGAATTTGATGCCATAATTAGGGTGCTGCAACAAGGGTGAGAGTGACAGGGGTGATCTTAATTTATATTTGCCCCACACTTACATCATCTTTTGTGCCCTAACAATTTTCCTTCCTTTTGGGGCATGCCCACCCCAGAGTTTCTTATATTTAGTTGCAGGGGGTGCAGGTGGTGGAGCCCCCCCCCATTGTGGGTTGCAGGGGGTGGAGCCCCTGCAAAACAAGAATGTTTTCCTAGATGGCACTTTGGCACTCTGGCTCCAGGGAGCCACAATGCCTGGTGCTGCAGAGCTAGGGGGCAAACTGCCTGCGCCCATATAGGTGTAAACCAACTGCTGGTAACTACTACACACTTAACATTTATCAAATGTCATTTTTTTTACGTTTTATTTAAGACAAACATTTAAAAGCCTATTTATAAGCAGAATAAGACACTTCAAGGCGTGCCATTATGATGCTACAATTGCACTTCCCAGGTGCATTGTATGGCACTCAGCTACATCTCATGCCTAACACTGCAGGATGCAATAATAAATGATATTTTAACTCTTAGATGTACAGAGGATGCAATAATACAGATATAATAGATGTAAACTGTATTTGTAGGACTCCTACAAAACTCTGTACCAGCAATTGCCCTCCCACTCTCTCTCTCACCTTCATAACCTCTCCTTTTCCCACAGTACTGTCCCTCAGGCTTGAAAAGATGTTAAGGCACTGCCACTGCACAAAGTGGGGGGGAGGGGCAACTCTTCCTCCCCAGGCAACTACAGGACAATTTAATGCCTCCCCTCTCTTGCTGAGCTTCATGAAACTACTGTCTGCTCTAGGCTTGCCAACTTCCTTGATTCCTCAAACTTCCTCTCACCATTCCAGTCTGGTTTTAAGAAGATCCACTCCATTGTCTCCTCTCTGCTGTGTGTAACTGATTCTATCCTCTCTGAGATGGATCAGAGCCACATCATCATGACCATTTCCATGGATCTAGCCAGAGTTTTTGAGTTTGTGTCCCACCTGCTCCTACTGGACAAGCTGGACTCTGCTGGCCTTTCAGCATCTGCTGCGGACTGGTTCTGCTCATATCTTACAAACCATCAAGTCAGTTATGGTGGGTGGCGTTCTGTCCCCTCTCATCCCAGCAGGGGTCCCACAGGGCTCCATCCAGGGCCCAGTCTTATTCTCAATTTTTCTAAATGACCTCGCCTCTGCCTACATCTCCTCAAACATCCGCATGTATGTGAATGACATGGTCATCTAGCTTTCTGGCCCATCGATCTCAGCTGTTGAGGTCTCACTCCAGCACTACTTCCACAGTGTGCTGCACTGCTTCCAAGCCAACCAGCTCAGGGTCAACACCAAGAAGACTGTGTCCATGACATTTAGCTTCAGCCAGAAACCGCCAAGGCTCATGCCTTCCCCTGTCTTCTCCACACTAGATGGCACCCTCATTGAGGTTGTCCCCACCTTCAAATGGGGATTTGGCTTGATAGTAAGCTTGACTTCTCTGTCCATATTGATGCCATCCATGCCAAACCTCACCCCATACTTGATGCCTTGTACTGTAATGAGGATGGCTTCTCTCTCCAGGTTCACTGGGAACTTGTAACAAAAATGGTCCTCTCAGTATTTGACTATGCGGATGTGGTCTATGGTACTGCTCCTTCCTCTTCCCTTGCCAGATTGGACACCCTTTGCAATGTCTTCTGTCACTTTGCCACCAACTCTCCATTCCTCACCCACCACTAATCCCTATATTCCTCTCTTTCCATTCTCCCACTACCTTTACATCACCAGTCTCACTGTACCTGCTTCATTGCAAAATACTGGGTTGACTGCCTTCCCCCCATCCTCTCCTCTTCTTACTCTCATTGCTCCAGGGACTCCCGAAACTTTGCCATTCCTTATCCTCAGTCAAGTGCTGGGCAAGCTGCTTTCTTGTACCATCTCCTCTCCCTCTGGAAACAACTCCCCTCTTCCCTTTGACCCTCCCCCTCTCTCCATGCCTTTAGATGGCTGCTAAAACTTAGTCCTGCTCCCCCTTGTACCTGTGACTCCACCTCTTGAGCCTTCTGTCTCTCCTCCTACAGTCTCTCTTGTCCCTCTTTCCAACCTATTACTCCCCGAACTGGGCCAGCTGTGCTCTTGGCCTCCAGTCTTCTCTCTAATTAGTGAGGTGCATAATTTTATGTACTCTACCATGCATTATTTATTGTAGTCATGTAAAAATGAAAGCACTGGTCTTTTATTTATTTGTTTTTTATTTATATTTTTACTCCTCATTATAAAATGGGCTTCAGGATACATAAGAATCCTAGCAGCTTCATTGGTCTAAACATAACACATGACCATTAATTAATCTCACCTATAAAATGGGATGGACTTTTTCTGACTTATGATTGTTTAGAGACCATTCTAAAAGTAATGTTATCAAAGTACAAAATCTCACTTCATTAGAGTCCCTGGCCATTGACCTTGTCAACCTCATAAAATCACTGGCCCAGATATTCAAACTGTGCCATTTTGTGTCAGCAAGCCTGTCGCGGTCAATGGACCACCAGGGATATTGGACTTGGGGGATACTGATCCGTGATTGGGGCATGGGGGCACCGCCAGGTGTGGGGAATAAAGTAGGGCCACCCACAGGTGGCAGCTGCTGTGTTGCACCCTGCAATGCGGCAGCTCACCTGTGGGTGGCCCTCGACTTGTTCCTTTTTTTTTTGGTGTAACTTTGTGCAGGTGCAGGTAGGGGTTGCGCCTGCATAACTCTGCATAGCCCGGGCTGAATATCGGGCTGTGCATTTTATGCATGGTTCCTCCCTCTTCGGTTGTGCATGCCTTCATTATCATTGCGCTGTTGCTCAGCATGATTTCGGGGGCACAGCTGCCTCCCTGCTGAATATCACAGAATGGCACAATTTCGGACTTGTGCAGGCGCAACACTATTGCGCATGGCTCAACTCTTTTGAATATCTGGGCCACTGTGTCTTGTCAGACAATTTTTCATTAGAAACATGGCTGCCACCTTTTCTCACTATAAACCATTAACCATGCCCTAAAAATAAAACTGCCTTAAATGAAAAAAATAAATAATAATTAAATATTATTTACCTGCATAATCCTTTTCTTACACACACATATACATAAATTATAAAATGAAGTATTACAGTACTTAGTTTTAAATTTCTGGTGTTTCTCTGCTGTTTAACCTGCAGTAAATAAAATAGAAGCCATGGCTCCAGCTGAGGACTTCTGTTGTGTGATTGTGAGCGTGAACATCGTACCAATAGAACTGAGCTGATATTTGACTTCTTGTATTCCATACATAGTAAACATCCCAACTATTGAATGCACAGTAATAAAGATAGAAAAGAAAAACTGTTATCATGTCAGGTGGCTTGGCGACTGAGTGGCCAAGCTCTGAGTCCTGCTATCTGGGTGTCGGTTGGTTGATCCATTGCTGTAGTCTGGACTCAGATCTGTTGTTCTTTTTTGTGACTGTGAGTCTTTATCTCCCCTCCCTGCTGCCACCAATTTATCAATCCAGCCAGCCTTCAGTACAACAGGAATGCTTCTAGCCAACTGCTACCAAGCCCCAAGTCCATGGGACTACTAACCATCCTCACATCTCTGACTCCATTTCCTCCAAATCAGGCAGTAGACTAACTGACTTTACACCTTTGCTGGTTGCTTAGGCTAGGAGGGTGCTTGCTCACTGAACATTACAAAAGAAGACTAAGAGAGTCCAGTCAGACTAAGTCCCCCAACCTGACTCTGCTGGCTCGTACATGGTATTCTGTCCTCCTTGACTGAGAGATTCCATAATCCTTCCTTGAGTCTGGAGTGGCCAGCCAGCAAAAAACCCTTGGGGATTTTTGGCAGCTCCATTCTTACTGTGGGAGAAGTGAGGGGGTCCTTTTCCAGGGTTTTGTGTGGTAGGCTACTCAGGGGATTTATAGGTCAAGGAGCCAGACTGCCAAGGGCTTCAGTTTACACAAAGTTGGAGATCAGTCACAGTTCATTTTTTTAATTATTGCTTGGGTTGGAACGGATTGGAATGGAGGATTATTTTTTGTAATTGGTTGACTAATAGCTAGGCTACCAGGGGCTTGAGGGCATGAGGACTGGGGCAAGTAAAGGCAGTGAGTGATGGTACCTTGGTACCTGCAAGGTGGCTACTCAAGGCAATGTGGGAGTGAGTCCCACCAGATTACCTCCATAGTCCATAGAGACCAACAGCAGTGAACAGGCCCATGGATGGAGACTGAATGGACACCAGTGGACAGGAACTGATAGACCAACCTTGTCACACAGCCAGAGATCCCTAGTGCCTGTCCATAAGCAGTCAGGCCCAGCCAGCTAAAACAGTTCAAGGGAGAGTGGGCTACAAAGGTGGGGAAAGAGGGAAGTTAATGTGTGGTTGGTGGGGGTAGGTTTTACAGCTTTTAGAAGTTCATGAAATCAAATGTGGAACTTAAATTGGAATCAGATTCTGATTCCAGGTGAAAATTCAACTGTTTTTTTTTTTGGAGTCAGATGTTTTGGCCTAAATACCAACATTCCAAATTAACAAAAAAAAAATTCCTGAAATCTGATGACTCACCAGACAGATTTCAAGCAAACCTAGTGTTCAGGTGGAAGTAAAAGAACCCAAGTACTTTTTGGAAGGGATGGGGATTTTTCCTGGTGTCCTAGCCCACATTCCCCGTCCTATAAAACTGGTTCATGCAATTGCCTAAGACTTTGTGGGTGTTAATGTGCAAAATGGCTGCCACTGCATGTTTATGGACATTTCACTAGCAGTCTGTCATTGCCTGTAAAGTGCTTTGGGATACAATGTGTATGAAGATCATCATGTAAATGCTGAGTATTGTTTTTCTCTTTCAAAATAATACATTTAAATACAATTTAGATTGCTATGGCTCCTTTCTCACATGAATTAGCTCTAGGCATGTCACAAAGCAACATACTAGATACTGATAGTGCAATGACTGGATGCAGACGAATGGAACAGCTTTGATTTGCTTACCAGTATCCCAAACACTAGAACCTGTTTTACTGTGAGAGGAAATGTTGGTCAGGACATTAAGATTATTCACAATTTTTTTTCAAACTGTGCCATGGCATCTTTACATAGAAACATAGAATTTGATGGCAGAAGGTCCATCAAGTCTGCCCTTAATACATTACCTGCCTAATGTTTAACTTTCACCTGGACAACTCTTGGAGAAGGGCAGAAAGGACTTCAATCTAAAATCCCATCAGAAGAACAGAAACTCCAGTAGTCCAGCATCCCCTTGTAATACATACTGAAGTCCATACTAGGAATTTAGGGAGCTGAGAAGGCAAACAAGCCCATGACTAGCTTCATCACTAGTAACAATTCGAACCTTCAGCAGCTAGATCTTATCAAGTCTGGCCTTGAATTGAATTTTGGAGTTACTTACTGTTATACATGATTCGCATTTTCTCCTATGTGTACTCCTGTGAAAGCAGAACTTGTAACTGCTCTGATGATTCTAAGTCATAATACCATCAACAGATCAATGGTATCATGCTTAGAATCTTGATGAAAGGAGAGTGCCTTGCAAATTTCAAAGTCTCACCATGTAAGAGTCGTGTACAGGTATGGTTGCCATGGAGCTGAGAAATCATTGTAATCATGAGCAAGGCTGTGAACAGGAATAATGTAACTAGGAATGAGTGATTCAGTGGTTCATAAAACCTTAAAAAAGTTCAACTTGAATAGCCAGTGCCTGTTTCAAATGTTGCAGCCATTAGTAATGCAGATGAAGGCCTGACCCTGAGGGCGCAGGTTTCGGCTGTAGTCAAATCTTTCTACTACCATCTTAGGAACATAGCCTGGGTGAAGCACCTGGTCTCACCTGAAGATTTTCTGACCTTGGTCCATGCCATTGTCACCAGTCATCTTGATTATTGCAACGCCCTCTACCAAGGGCTTCTGGGGGTAGATATCTGCTGCTTGCAGCTAGTGCAGAATACGATGGCTAGGTTGCTGACTGGAACTTCTAGGTCTACTAATATTACACCTGAGCTGTGTGATTTCCACTGGTTGCCAATATAGTGGCGGATTACCTTCAAGGTTGCGTTGCTGACCAATAAGGCCCAACACAAGCAGGGTCCTCACTACCTGAAAGAGCTTCTGCACCCCTTACTGTCCCTCCCACTTGCTCCGTTCCTCTGGTGAGGGATTGCTAGAGATTCCCAGGGTATCCCTTAAAACATTGAGAGGAAGATCTTTTGCCTTTATGGCTCCTACCCTGTGGAATTCTCTACCTCACCAGGTACGAGATAGCCAGACCATAGAAGGTTTTAAAAATTGTCTATAGACATATCGGTTTAACTAGACCTTCTCAGGAACATATTGAGTTTGGACTTACATGGATGTTTTTTAATTTGTTTTGTATATGTTTTATGATGTGTGTTGAGTTTTTAATGTTATAAGTGTAAAGGCACCCTGAGCTTTGGAAGGGGCACCTTATATAAATAAAACTTGATTGATTGAATAAGACAGGCATCATTGCCATGGAGGCAGGTCGTGGCTATCATTTTGAGTGAGGCTGAGAGCCAGAGCAGTGCGAGTGAGAATGAGTGCCATGGCAGTGAGTAAAATCTGCATTAAATAGTCAGCTCATTTTGCCTTCTCATAGAGAGTCCCATGTATTGCAAAAAATAGCACATGGAACACATATATGTTACAGTGCTGGTAACATCATCTTAGGATTCCATGACATCATAAACCTCTCAAGCTTTGCTCTTGAGGTTTATGATGTCATAGAATCTCTCAATTGTGTTACAACACCGTAACAGATAGAGTCCCATATGTTACTCTATTTGTGCTGTGTGGCAGGGCTCCAGTTATGTAGGAACCCAAGTCTCTAGTATATACTGGGCCCATAATCTTCTGGCTCAGAGATTGCAGTGCTATCCCTGAGCCACATTGGCACTGCCACTAACAAACAAAAACAAAGCCAAAAATTACATGCACTGATACACATCAGCAGTCCAAAACATATGGGTAAGGCTCACACTGAATAGGTTAAATATGATGAGACCTAACAAAAATAAAATATTTTGTAAATTAATGAAATAATACAGAATTCTGCTTCCTCTTTTCAAATGCTAACTTGAGTGTAACAGTTGATAGGAATAGAATAATGTATAGGTACTGTAACTCTGTATTATGAGTTTTTTGACACACTCGAAGGTGTACATTCTTATAATACATAAACCACCAAAGTGAAGCTCTAGTGGCTTGAAAATGCAACACATACCACAGATTTGTAAAAAATGACTTTTTACACAGTTACCCATATTGATCAATTAAATGAAGTATTTGGTGGGCAGGAGGATTGGGTTGCAACTTAGCTGGAGATGTTCAGTGTTTAAGTAGTATGGATGAAGAGCGACTATAATAGTAACAAATTCTAGCCAGAGCTGATACAGCTGTAATGAGCTGCCAAACGACCAAAGTTACACGTGTGCATAGAAATTATTGAATGCCCAGGTGCAACTTGACCATTTTTTGGAGGTGTTGCACCAAATTTTCAACATGGCCTTTTTGGGACCCCTCCTCATGAAGAGTGCCAGTGTCATTTTTTTTACTTGTCCTGAAAGGTGATTTCACAGAGAGACCATGCCATTCTGCGCCATAGATGCAAAAACACATTTTGGGCAGGATGTGAAAAATTACAGCTGTACTGTTAAAAAGAAGGTGTGCAAAAATGTCAACGCTGAAAATCTGGAGTGAAAATATTAAACACTGGCAAAGTTAGGAGTGTGCTTAGAAACTGCACCATGCATGCTCATAATGCAGTCATTTGTTGGAATTCTTTCACCAAATTTACAACATGGGCTTTTTGGGACCCCACCTCATGAACAGTGGCACTGTCATTTCATTAATAGTCCCAAAAGGCAATTCCGTGCAGCGACCGTGAAATCACCTTTCGGGGCCGAGTAAAGAAATAACAGTGATACTGCTCATGAGATGGGGTCCCAAGAACCCCATTTTGAAAATCTGGGGCCACATTTCAAAAAAATGGCTGATTAATCAGCTTAAGTAGAAAACCCCATTGAATGCCATTATAGTACACTTACCTTTGATTCTTCAGTTTGCAGTTCGGCTTTGAAGCGTGCAAACGTGTTCTAGTCCAAGAAAATGACAGCACTGACCTCGGAGGTAATTATGGGGTAAGGGGTGTGGGGAGGTGAGTGCTCAGTGGGAGGGTGGGGATGGGGAGGGGACTGGGGTGGTGATGATGAAGGACTGTTTTCTATTTTACAGGTAAAAAAACACTTCTGGAGAAGGCTTTCTTTATCTACAGAAAACAAAAAACAAAACATACATTTGGGCACACTGGGGTGGGCTCCCAGTGTGCCACAAGAGTTGGGGGGTGGGTACATGATGCCAACACGGGGACTGGACACCCTGATGTCGGCACGGGGCAAATAAATACATTTGGGCACACTGGGGAGGGTTCCCAGTGTGCCACATGAGTCGGGGGGCTACATAATGCTGACACAGGGATTGGGGACCCCCATGTCAGTGCGGTGATGGGTAGCAGGGAGGACAACAGCAGTGGGAGGGTTTTCTTTCCTGCTGTTGCTGGTGGAGGCAACGCAACTGCGCATGCATGGCACTCATGTATGTGTAGTTGTGGTGAATGGCATTTTGCCATTCACAATATGGCGGCGCCAGTGGAACTATACATGTGCGTGAGTCACGCCTGTGTAGTTCTTGCCCCAGAATGTGGAAAGAACAGCCAAAATAGTGCATCTGTTATTCTGTAGTAGCCGATCGTGGTGGAGTGTTACAAGCTCCATTGGACTAGTGGAAGGATACTTCCAAAAGTCCAATGGAAGGTTTCATAACTGGCCATTGTTGTAAGCTACGATCGATCCCAAAACAGCTCTAGGCTCCACCCACAGCTGTAAAAAGGCAAATGAGAATTGACAAAATCCTGTATTATGTAGCTGCAATGTTACAATCATGTGATACAGATTTTCTTAGCCCTAATTTTAGGGCCTTCAGTCCTAAGAGTTCTATCCTGTATAAAAATAAAGTATTTTACTACATTTTACTACTACATATCAACCTTAACCAGTTATTACATCCAGTTATGGTATGTTCATATTCTGAAAATTAATCTCCTGAACATTTGATATTGTTAAAGTTGTGTCTTAGCTATGATACGTGCTAACTCTTTAACTGAAACCAGGGTTAACCCAGATACTTTGCATATTTAAATGTGCAGATGTGTTTCAAATTATTTGGTTAATAAATAATGGGAAGAATGCCAGATGTCAGAATTTTTATGCAAGGAGTGGTAAACTAGCAGTGTAAGTTTATTAGAGTGAGGACTTGGGGTCTAATTGTCAGAACAGACCCTTCCATAGTGCCCTGGTGTGGAGTCCACTGAAAATTTCCTCACCCCACAACTCTCATGATTTTATTCTATATTGCAAAACAAATGCACCAGCAGTGCAGCTAGAGCTGCAGAGGAGTGGAGTCATGAGGACTGGAGCATGGATGTAGAGCAGGTTTTAAATTAGCAACCCCATTCTGTCTCCTTCTGAATCTGAACTCTGTTATATGAGGGAGTGATGTCCGTGGGTGAGTGCGGGGCACAGCGAGGTATAGCAGCTGTTACCTTTTTTGATGTTAATAATTTTTTTTTGTCAATACCATACAATACAAAATGGTAGTAAATGACAGTATATTGAGCTCAACAGTTTACAAAGTAAAGAATTACGCAATGTACAGTACCTTTCCCAGAAGGACTAAAACAGTTGCAGGTGTAGAATGCAATTTATTTCATTTTATTTATTTATTGAATTTTGTTGACCGAGTAGGCCAACTGAGACTAGGAGTCCCTTTTGCAGGGTGACCCAGGGGGGAGATACAGATGGTAACTAACTGAAACTGAACCAGATTAAGCTGTTAGTGGTATTTTCAGTGAATGGGGGAAATTTGGCCAGGACACTGGGTAAATTCCTTTACTCTTTTTGAGAAGTACAATGGAATCTTTAATGTCCACCTGAACAACCACCAGAACAGGCAAATGAGATCTCAGTTTAATGTCTTATCTGAAAGATGGTACAATTCTAGGTACATAGTAGCCATAATAAAAAACAGATTGAATATTACCTTTGCTGAGAGAAAATCTTGGGGTGGGGGGGGCAGCTATGGGTACACCACTTAAATTAAGGTACTACTCTGTCACTCTTCATGTAGAGAAACTCATAGCCTAGTAGGACCACAAAGAGAACTTTGGATACATCTATGGAGAATTAATCCTTGTACTCCCTTAGGGAGTACCGGGGATCAAGTGAGCACAAGGGGGATGTCACATAAGCTGCCCAACATGCATCATATTTATCTAGGGAGTTTTTGGCTCTCTGTGACATTCTTTTTAAAATAGACAGCGAGGAGACTACCTCAATCCATTTAAGAGCAGTTGGTACTTCTCTAGACCGCCATCATCTGAGGAGAAGGCATTCAGCCTCTACTGTTACTGCTACTAGCCATAGGAATGTTGGATTAAATCTGGGGTTCAGAGGGAGGGATGCCTAGTAAAAGTAGATGTGGGGCAAGGGGAATAAGCTGACCCTACTACCTTTTGGCATTCTGCCTGCACTTTCTGCCAGTGTTCCTTGATGAGGGAGCATTCCCAGAGAATGTGAAACAGTGAGCCACCTCTTGCTGTACACCTCCATCATCTGTCCTCTGGTAGGAGATCCATGGAATAGAGTCTTGGGTGTCCTGTACCAGACATGTAATAGTTTATTTTGAATCAAATAGCTGTGGCTATCTGAGTAAGCTCTGTGAGCCATTTGCCAACAGGAGTTCCATGTTTGCTCAGTGATGGGGCCTCCTAAGGCCTTCTTCCAGTGTTGACTGGCTTTTTGGGACAGGTCAGGCTGCAAGTGCAGAATAGTATGAACATGTTTCATTTTTTTAAATATAATTTTTTAAATAGGTAATATTTTTCCCATAGTCAGGAAGGGCATTTAATTGAAAACAAACAAACAAAGTCAGTTTTGTTTCTGAGGGTTTATATGTTGTATTATTAATGCTTTTCACCCTCAGAGGGTGGTCATCTGTGTCCCATTTGATCCTTTTGACATAGGTGTACCACTGGCCATTCCGTCATCTGGCCCCATATCCTGAACCTGCAGAGCATATACATTGTCCACATTTGGGCTGGAAGCTGCAGAGGGGTTGGTGCAATAACTGTCAATGGAGCACAAGGCTAATCACATAGCTTGGAGGGGATTCACAGTGCATTCTTGTACCACACAGACTTTGATAATATATCCTTAAGTTCCAGCGCAGACCATGATAAAAAATGAAAACAATTCTTTAGACAATTATAGGTCTCAAGGAATGAAAAGTTGGTATAGCCTAGATGCAACATACTAACATACTAAAATGCCAGCAGAATAGGCCTTACTGTCTCTCGAGTCTGCTCTATTTTCAGCATCCGCACTGAGGGCCGATTTTGGTGTCCCCCCTTCCCCTTGGGTTATATAAGAGAAATCTATATCAATACAAATCACACATTTGGAGATTTAGTCATGTAACCATAGAGGAAAGGAATAATTCCAAAATTCTTAAAAGGGCTAACCTCAGCATGTCTGCAACAAAGATTTGGGGAAAAGTAAATAAAAGATCTATAGCAATGAGAACACACAATAGCATGCTGCTACCAAAGAAGTCAACCTTCAAAACAGTGCAGTCTTCATGTCCAAATAAAACCATCTATTCTCAAACACCATGCAGAAGTCAGTGGTGTCTAGGCTTTATGCACTTCCAGTATCTGCTCAGTTGGAGGTGCTAAGAATCAAGAAATGAATCCTTTCACTCAGTTGGCTCTGCTCATGTATTCAGGTTATAAGAAACATCTGGAGCTGAGGCATACTGCAGAAACATTTCTTGCCATGTGAGATGCACCACCACACTGCTCTGTAAATGTAAAGCCCGAAGCACTTGCCTCTACTGAAAATTCTCCTACAGAGGCAATTGTTATCAAAAACAGGAGACACATTTGCCTGATGCTCTCCTAAGGGTAATACTGAGACTCCATTAGTAACTACAGTATTTCAAAACCCAATGGATGGGCAAATGTGCATCTTAAGAGGTAATTATCTCTCTCTGCTGAAAACTTGCAGGTCTGAAAGTAACATGATATTTCAATTACTATAATCCTGACTCTGAACTGTACAGAGAATATTATTTAAATGCTTCTCTACATTAGTTATCCTGTTGCATAAATATATGAAATTACATTACACAGTGCAGTAATGAATGTGGTGAGTGATTTTGACAGGTTTTTGAATTTATGAGGCACTTTATTTAAAAGCTTCTTCTGCTTGTCATGCTTGGAAATTATTTCTACCATGACTTAATACCTCTACATGTGGCACGAAACATTTTGTAACATATTCTGCACCTTATGAAGACATACATAGAAGGATACATGAATATGGAAACGTATCTTTGTTACTTTGTTAAATGATGGTCAGGTGAGCGACTTTCGATAAAAAGAGTAGTCACACAGTAGGTGACCTTCCAAAATGAGAACTCAAATGAGAATAAATTACACACATATCATGCTATCATTCTTCCTTACTTCAGAGTGTTGCTGAATGAAATGAACTGAAGCAGTATAGTTTCTGTTCAGGAAGTTTAACAGTTAAAGCTACAGAACCAGGTGCAATATTTGCTTTTCCTCATTAGATATCAATATGCATATGCAAACTATTTATGCTTCTAAAAGTGGTCTTCTCATAATCTGAATGAACACCTCTTAGAGCACCAAACGAAACGGCGTAACACAAAGTGGACAGACATGATCAAAATAGGAAAAAAACTGAAAATAAACATCCAAAATGAAAAAAAAATAGAACAATACAATAAACATCAACAAATAACAAGAGATGTTACTGAAGTCATTAAAATGCAGTTGCAGATAAATACATTTATTATTGATAACTTCTTTTTATGAAAGGGGTAGGCATTTTCCTGCATACTTATTTATTGAGAAGATTCTGAAACCATGTAGTTCAGGAAAAGAAACCAATGGCTTTGCACTTTGTCCTGTAACCAGGACACAGCACATTCAAATATAAATCCAAACAGAAAGATAGCTTGGTGCACTCATAAATATGAAGATATTTCAATCTGACATGCAGATTTCAGTGACTCACGCCGTTTTATTTAAACTTGGTGCAGACACAATACAATAGACATGGCAGCCACAAAAAAACAGTTATGTACTTACCAAAACAGTAGACTGTCAAGAAAATCTCTTTCATCAAGCTACAGCTTTGGAACTATACCTATGTCAGTGCTAGGACCACACAGAAACTTTTGCAAGCCAGTGACCACCCATGACGATGTCATGAATCAGGGTTTACGTAAACATGGGTGACCCCATCTCTCCTCAGTTCTCCACCAGAAATTATGATCAGAGGACCTCTCTATGGGAACCAGAAGATATGGACAACATCCAGCATGCAAAGCAACAATGGGTACTGTAAAAGGCAGTGATGGAACAACTCAGTGCAGGAAACCTGGCGTTGTAAAACCCTGCAGGAGGAAAGAAGATGGGTTGACATGGTCTGATGAAAGAGATTTTCTCAAATATCTACTGTTACAGTAAGTGCATAACTGTTCTATCTTCTTCAAGGATATTTCTTTCATTGGGCCACACCTTTAGAATGAGTCCCAAGCAGTACCAAAAGGTTACATTCTGGACAGATGGAGAGTTACAGATTCATGAAAGGAAACACTGTAAGACAGCAAGGCCAAAACCTGCTCATCTGTGGGACATAATGTCCAGATTGTAATGTTTAGTGAAGGTGTGGACAGTGCTTCATGTGGCACCTGCACAGATTTCAGTGACTAAAACATTGCAGAAACAAGCAACAAAAGTGGCCATATTCCTTGTAGGATGACCATGAACCACACCAGGAAGTTCCTTTCTGTACTTCCTATAACAGAACATAATACAATGTGCCAACCATTTGGACAGGCACTGTTTAAACACTGGGGTGCACTCTTTCCCAGGGGTGTACAAAACAAAAAGGTTAAAGTGCTTTCTGCAGTCCTTGGTGCGGTTTACATAATATCTGAGTATTCTACGGACATCCAAAGAATGGAGTAATGCTTCCCCTGGATTGGCATACTCCGGGCAGTACACTGGAAGGTGGATGGTTTGATTAAAAGTAAATTCAGACTCCACCTTTGGCAAAAACTTAGGACTGGTGTTTAAAGATACTCTGTCTTTATGAAAAATCAAATAGGGAGGCTTACACATTAGAGTCTGTAGCTGTGAAATCCTTCAAGCAGAAGTAATTGCAACTAAAAATAATGCTTTCAATGAAAGAAGGCATAAGCTGCAACTCGTGGCTGTCTCAAAAGGAGCCAATAAAAACTTTTCTGGTGCAAAATTCAAGTCCCAAACTGGGACTGGGTTCCTAATGGGAGATTTCAAATGTAAGACACCTCTCAAAAATGTATGGGCTACTTCTAACTGAGAAACTGTACGTCCACCTACAGGTGCATGAAAAGCTAAGATAGTGGCCAGTTGCACCATGAGGGAAGAATACTGGAGTCTTGAGTCTGACAGAGACAAAAGGTATTCCAACACTACATTGACTGGATGAGTAAAAGGATCCAGCTGTTTGGAAGTGGTCCATAGCATAAACCGCTTCCATTTTAAAGAATAGGTATGTATGTCTGATGGAAGGTTTTCTGGCAACCACCATAACATCAGCCACTTTAGAGGATACCCCAAATCATGCCATGGTTATGTCTTCAGGAGTCATACATGCAGATATAGGGACTTCAGGTCTGGATGGACCAGAGACCCCTTGGCCTGTGACAACAGTCACCTGCACAGCAGCAGAGGTACTGGAGGTTCTACTGCCAGCTGCAGCAGCATTGGATACCAGACCTGTCAAGGCCATAGTAGAGCCATGAGGATGAGGATTCCCCCCTCCATCCTCAGCTTGAGTAGTAATCCCTGTATGGGACGAAAGGGAGGGAAGGCATACAGAAGCCTCCCTTTCCAAGAGAGGGACAACACATCTTGCCAGGAAACTCCAGGCCCTGGAACGAGTGAGCAAAAATGTAACAGTTTTGTATTGTGTGGAGAAGCAAAAAGGTCCAACTCTGGATGACCCCACCTTTTGAATAGGTCTTCCACTAATGTGGCCAGCAGCTTCCATTCATGTACCCTGGATTGTGACCTGCTTAACCTGTCTGCCATGGCATTTTGGGCCCCTAGCAGATGTACGGCTGAATGTTCTAGGCTGTGTTCCAGGGCCCAGTACCACACTCTCATTGCTTCTCTGTGGTCCCATGTCATATGGGCGTTTGAAAAATGGCAACTCTTCAAAAGGGCGCCAGACCCCCAGGGTAACGACATTTGGGAAAGATTTTTAATTCACCCCTTGTGGGGGGCTTTTCCCCCCCACACCCCCTTGCTATAGAGTCCTACTCTGGGGGGAGAATAACTCAGGGAAGGGTGCAAGTCGATGTTGCCCAAACTGTCGGTGCTGTTATTCCATCACCCTTCTGACGGGTCGATGTTATTCAGTCGACCTCT
Organism: Neoceratodus forsteri; assembly: GCA_016271365.2. Lineage (NCBI taxonomy): Eukaryota > Metazoa > Chordata > Ceratodontiformes > Ceratodontidae > Neoceratodus > Neoceratodus forsteri. The sequence goes on from CM057458.1 coordinate 592,908,908, forward strand.
TGACATGTTATCCTTCTCTGCATAGTGGATAGGAATGAGTCCCCCTTGTTTGTTGATGTAATGCATTACACTTACATTGTCCATCTGTATTAGTAGCAGACCTGGAGTCAGATGCGGTTGGAAAGCCTGGAGACTACAGCACAGCCCTCATCTCAAGAACATTTATGAGTCATTTCCTCTCCACCTGGGACCAAACCCCTGTGTTTGGTAAAAGCCCAGGTGTTCTCCCCACCCAGAGCCCAAGGCATCTGAGGTGAGAATCTGTACTGGATTTGGCATCACAAATAGAACACCCTTCAGTAGATTGGTGCGGTCCATCCACCATGTCAGTGCTTTCCTCAAAGGAAACATGACTAGCACTTGTCTGTCTAGGTTTTCTGTGGCTTGTTCCCATTGAACTTTTAGAAACCCCTGGGAAATCCACATATGCAGACAGGCTAGTGACATGGAGCCTGATTCCAAGACAGTTATGCCAGGTGTAAATACAGTATGCCAGTCCTGACATTGCAAATCGCAAGTTTTGCTAGCAATTTGTGACATGCGTGATTCCAAGAGAACGCTTACGCCGCACCCTGCAACTGATACGAATACCGCAAGATACAACACAGCTATGACAGAAAATGTGTACGCCACTGCATAATGCAGCGTACAACAGGTGTGACACACCAGCACCATGGAAATGCTATTCCAAAACAGATGGCATACAGAGCTACATCAGAGGAAGGTCACATAAGTTAGAACAGGCAATAGCTGTCTTAAACAGTGCACAGACCAGTGGAAATGCCCACCCCAGCCAGACAGCAGCACGCCGCACAAACAGCAGTGCCCCATGATGGAGCACAGTGGAAACAGTGGAACACACAAGCCAATGCACCCAGGACACACAGGACAGAGTGAAAGGGGCAGCACAGCACGTGCCATGGGCACAGGTGGCACAGGAGGCAGAGAGTGCACACAGGCCACAGACACAAAGCTAGGACAATGGCACCACCAGGTACAGTGCCCCTGACATGGCCACTGATACATGTAAACAGTGCAACCACAACAGGGACACAGCACCGGGTGGCACAGACCTGTATACATATAGTGATGAGACACACCAATGCCTGTGCCACTGGTGCCACCAACAGGGTCCACTGGGCCCCTGGGTAGAAGGGGGCCGTACAGGCCCAAGGCCACCACACAGCCGGGACAAGCAATGTCTGGCAGCATGTGGGCTAGACCAGGCACAGTGTGCTGCAGCACACAGGACACCATGCAGACGCAGCCACCGGAGTGTACCAAAGGCTGTGAGCTGCACAGCCGGCACACAGACCAGGTGCATAGTGAGGATACACTGGTGACAGCAGGAACTACCACAGGTGTGCCCCCACGTGCATGGTGAGACACACACGCATGCACATGCCCATGCACACCTGAGACAGACACGCAGAGCCAGGGGTGAATAAAATGATTTTAATGAACAAAATAGTACAACAGGGACACAGGGCAAACAGCAATGGGGAAAGGGGGTGAACAGAAGGAAAGGGGTACAACAACAAACACAACAGAGCAACAGAAGACCCCTCCAAGCATATCCCCCCAACAGTCCCATATGTCCACCCGCACCCGCCAACAGCAATACACAAGTCCCCACCCCGTATATACAGCCCCACTCCCAATAACACAGTTCAACAGCATTGACATCAGGTCTGGCTCAGCTCCACCAGCAGGGCACCCATGGAGCCATGCAGGCATCCAATGTCCTCCAGGATTGCCGACACCGGAGTGACCAACCGCTGTCTATCCAGTACCCCCCCCCGGATGGGCAGACCCTTAGGCACCCCAGCGCCACCACCCAGACCACCTAGCTGCTGCTGTTCCTGGACAACATCCACTGGCCTGGGCCCAGAGTCATCCATTGCTGGCGCATCTTCACCCTGCACAGTTCCAGGGTCCATAGGTGGTGTGTTCTCCCACTGCACCACTGCCACATCCACTGCCACAGGCCCTGTAGGTGGTACTACCATGTCCAGGGCCACATCCCCTGCATTGTCCAGTGCCGTGTCCTCCCCAGCATCAGGTTGTGTTCCAGGCTTCTGCTACCTACCATCAGTGGGGTCCTGCACCTCTGGCTCCTATGCCATGTCCACTCCCTCCTCCACCTCTACCAAGAGTGAGATGGGAGGGAGGATCCTCACCCTCCGCTGTCTGTGCTGTGTGTGCTGGTGGTACTCCACAGCATCGGCTGCCTTCACCTCTGCCATGGCCCGCAGCAGAGCCCTCTGCGGTGGTGTCAGCCAGTTATGCACACCTGTTGGGATGCAAAAGATGCAGTCAGTGCAGGGCCTGGCCCTGTGGCACACATACACAGGACATGCACGGTCACAGCACGTGCTACCATGGGGCAGCCCACAATGGGCACAACACATAGCACACAATGCATGCACTTACCCACACTCCACTGTAATGCCTCCTGCCTGTGGCTACCTACACAGGCATCCCGACGGTCCTGGGCCACATCTGATGCATCTGTGGGGAAGGGGAGAATGGTAGACATGTGCACCTCAGCATGCAATGGCCTATGTGGCAGCACTGCAATGCCGTATGGATGGCTGTAGGCATACCCACCTGCACCTGCATCCTGGCCTGACCTCATCTCCATGTCTCTGCATCTCACCATGCTGAGCAGCCTCTCCAGTAGCCTGGGGTCCCTCTGCACCATGTCCTGTCAATGGTGTTGCAGTTGGTGGACTGTCCAGTGCATGCCGCTGCTGGCCCAATGCCATGCTCCAATTGCATGCCACACCTGGTCCCTCTCAGTGGTGGTGTACCTCCTGTACCCCGGTGGTAGCAGCATCCAGCCCCACTGCTGCACACAGTTAATGAACATGGCAGTCTCCTGAGGTGTATAATTAGGTGATCGCCTGCTCAGCCTGAGGTCCGATCCCCGGGACATGTCCACGGGCACGTGTTTGTGGCACAGGGTCTAATGGATGTGCGGTGAGACCTGCATGGGAGGAAGGAATAGCACATGTGTCAATACACAATGGATAGGTAGCTGTGTTGACAACACCCCCTCCCACCCAGTGGGACACTCACCTGCGTGCATGGTGCATGGGGATGGGGCACGGCCACAGGTCATACCAATGCACAACACCCCTCCAACAGCGATGCCCTCACCGACAACATGCACCACAGCCAGCATGGCCCAGCAGTGTGGTGCTATGCAGACGCACCACCCCACACTGCCACACACCACCCCAGCAGTGTACTGCCAGGCCTCCAGTCCCATGCGAGGGCATGCAGCAGCATGGCTCTGTAGAGTGTGGGTGTGGTCAGGCAGCTCTGCACACCACCCTGCCACATGAAAACATGTCCACCTTCATGGGGATCACCCCGCTGCACCCATCGACCTGTGCCCAGGGTGCAGTCCCATGGCCCACCCATGCCGATAGTGTGACATGTGACATACACCTACCTGTACTGTGCACCACGTGAGCATGTGTGGGTGGCACTGTTGGCTATGGTGGTACACCTGGATGGACAATGTGCAGGTCAGCATTAGCTAACAGTACAAACAGTGACAACAGCAGCTGCAGTGGTGTGGCAGTGTCCACCTACTGTACCTGCCCCTGTGCAGCATTGTTGTCTCCTACACAAGGGTAAGGAAACAGTGATGTTAGGCCCACAGTGTAGTACAAGCATATGTACAGTGCATGCTATGCAGTGTCTAGTACTCATCTGTGGCCTGGGTGTGTCCTCTGTGGTGCTACAGGGGGGATAATACATGGATTAGCACATGTCTGGCATTGTATCAGTGGCCTGCTGCCTGTGGGTGCTGCATACCTCTCAACTGTCTCTGATTCCCAGGGATGTCCCTGAATGTGCCTCAGGAATGTCTTCTGACCCTCCTAAAATTGGCATACCTCTCACTGTAAAGTAAGGATGTGACTCAGACTATATTGCCAGCAATTGGTGTTACAGTCCAGCTGACATTATGAACATGCTATTCATACTGTGCAGCATGTTGTACACAGTTTGTGGAACTAATCTTGCTATACTTTCCAATGTGTCCCTGAGTTTGGTCATCTGTTCCTGATCATTTCAAGGTTTGTCCCTGATCTGTGATAAGGGAGGTTGAGAGGTATGAGGTGCTGTGTCCCAGTACTTACCAGTGTGCTGTCTGATTCCCATCTGGGCCTACAGTCCAGTGGCACTCCTGTCCCTCAGCACTGCTTCCAGCTCTCCAGCCTGTGACTTGTGAGATGGTGCTGCGGCCTAGCTAACCCTGACACCTGAAACATGTATGTTGCACATGTACACGCTACATGTGCATCACTGGTTGCAAATGCGCAGCTGCGGTCTGTGGCATGTGTTTGCACACATGCATGATGCACATGCGGCCTTCATGCAACTGCGGCCTATGCAGTTTGAATGCATTTGCGTTCTGCATTGTGCAGTCTGCAATGTAACATATGTCCTGCCACAGCAGTGGTAATGAGTAGAAACATGCAGAGGTATGATGCAGAGGTGTTTACTCATGACAGGTGGGTTACATATGGGTGACACAGTGCAATACAGTTCTGTACAGGTGACAACCCCCACATATACCATCACCCAGTGCCCGTGCAGTGCACATACGTGACACCACACAGTGCCCCCCATGCCCCCACACAATCACATACATGCACATACACAGCCCGCACACACAGCTGCCAGATGCACCCTGTGCCCACCCTGTGTGCAGCCCACCCATACAGCCCACCACTGGCAACATCGTGCCATGGGTGCACGTCTGTCATGTGCCTGTCACTAGCACGCAGTCCTCTTCCATTTTGTGGACTGTGTGGCAGCACTCATCCCACCCTGTACATGCTGCACTCTGGTTGTGCCACAACTGTCATTGGGCACCACTGGCACCACTGTCCTCTGGGTCCTGCTGCATCTCCTGGGTGCAGGTGGCACATGCTGTGGTGCCATCCCTTGGCCAGTCCCCTTGGGCACACTGCTGTCTGTGGCCTTCCTCTGTGCCACCGCATGTGCCACCTCCTCCCGTGAGCCACTGGTCCCGTGCCCAGTACCCAGCACCTTCTGCACCATGCCCCTGGTGGTGGGTGTTTCTACTGCCTTCTTGCCTGTCACCCCTGCAGCTCATAGTGCCACCGGTGCATGTCCGGTTGCTGTCATTGACTGATGTCACCCCAGTGCTGTCAGTGTTGGTGGCACAGAGGGCTGCAGTGCATGAGGTGCAGACGGTGGCACTGGTGCTGGTGGTTGTAGTGCTGGGGCCACCTGCTCTGTCACGGCTGCAGGGGGTGGTGGGGGTGGCGGTGGTGTTGGTGGTGGCGATGGTGTTGGTGTTGGTGGTGACAGTGGTGTTGGTGTTGGTGGTGGTTGCAGTGGGGGTGTTGGCTGCACAGCATTTGCCACCGCCCCGGCAGTGGCGCTGTGGACTCTGTGACTGTTCCTGGCACCATTGGTGGGGCTGGTGCCAGCTGTTCCTCCCGTACCACCTGTGTGGCTGCGTCTCGCTCAGTAGCGACCTGTGGGCACAGGCCTGCTTGCATGGCCTGCAGTAGGGCCATGAGGGCATCGGCCTGCTTCACCTGTTGCACCATCGGCCCTTCGACGGCCATGGCCAGGTGGGTTATGGCACACATCTGTGCTTGTGCACTGGCCTGTGTGGTAGCCATGGCCTCCACAATACGTTCCATGGCGGAGGACGTGGTCTGCACCCCAGTCTCCAGCACCTCTGTGAATGCGACCATCTGGTCATGCTGTGCTGCTTGTTGGGCATCTGTGCTGAGTCTTATGCAGCCCAGCATCTCTGCCTGCTCCATGTGGGTGATCACCAGGGTCTGGCAGAAATCTGAGTAGTCAGTTGGGGTCAACAGCCTCTCCATCTCAGGTGATGTTGTCCCATTCAAGGCCTCCTCCAACCTCTAGTAGGGTGCAGGACTCAGGTCTTGCGCTGTGTCACCCCCCAGGCTGCCACAACTTAGGTAGTCACTAGGTCCAGTCCAATCCCCTCTTGCTGCTGGTCCCCCACTGTTTGCTGCTCCCCCAACACCGGTGTCTCTGCTGTGTCCTGCAGGGCCTGCCCTGTGGTGTCGTACGCACTGTCCACCACCACTGAGTTCACTGCTTCTGTACCTGTGGGGGTGACATCAGCGCATCAGTGGTACATCCAATGTCATGCCTGCTACCGTCCCAACCCTGCATTGCTCTCCCATGCACTGGTTTTGGCACTAGCCATGTCTTTACCTGCCCCATTGCCATCTGCCTCTGCACCTGTGAGGGAATGTGAGAGGATCAGTGTTGCTGCACCATTACATGTCGCCCATGCCTGCCACAGTCCACTACCCTGCAGCGCCCTCCCACAAGGCATCGGCGCAGATGGCCATTGGCTTACCTTCCCCGTATCCTCTGGCTTATCACCTGTGGAGTTAACAGCAGTGCTTCAGTACTACCACAATGGTCAATGCCCACCATTTGTGCCACCACCCATGCCCCTGTGTCACTGTGTACCTCATGCTGGGCGGTGCTGGCTGCCACCTTACCTGCCCCTGTGTCTGTTGCAGCTGCACCTGTGGGGGGGAATACAGTGCATTAGTGCTGCCTGCCCATGTGGTGGCTGCAACATCTGCTGTTCACATGGCTGTGCACCATGCTAGGCTACATTCCCACATTGTCCCCCCTGTCTGTGCACTGTTCCATGCTGCGTTGCTGTGCCCTACCTTCACGGTTCCCATTGTGCTGCGGCACACTGCCTACACACACAGCATGTCACACTCCTGCTTGCCCATTGTTACATTACATCTTCATGTTATATTTGCTATGCTTCGCACATCCACATACCCATCCCTGCGTCCATCTGGAAAGTGTCCAGCTCCGAGTCCCTGTGGACACTGTGCTGGCTCACAAATGCCAGCACCCTCTCCCTGTGTGTGCTTAGGGGTTGCACATCCTGTGGCCGGCCTCCTGTGGCCATCACCTGCCGCTTGTTCTATGCCTCCTTTGCATTGGCTTGGCACTTGAGGTCACTATATCACTTCTGCAAGTCACGCACAGTGTGGCATGCGTGAGCCACCACATTTACCTTCTGCATGATTACTTCCCATGCCACCTTCCTCTGGAGCCATTCTTGTCGCTTGCCCCCCTTCCCCAACAATAGATCTGGATTTGTCTCTTGCTCTTCTAAGAGCACATCAGTGTCTTCAAATGTGAAGTTCCTCTTCCTCTTCTTGCTACCACTTGCCGCCTCTCCCCCGCTACCTGCCATCTCTTAGTTCCTACAACATGCCTGCAACTTGCGCACACCTTTATGGTCATAGAGGTGCGACATGCATAGTGCTATGCCACTCTTGCAGGCTGTGACATGTGTATTCCAGCATTTCTTGTCATATTTGGTGGCTGTCTTGGAATCTGGTGCAGCTCGCATGTCATAGGAGTTTTGGTGTATCTTCCTCATTGGGATACTTTGCACACTGCTCTAACCGCTGTCTTGGAATCGGGCCCCCTGTTACTATAGCTGCTGCCATCAGGCCTAGAAGGCACAGAAGAGTCTTGGCTGGGGCATATTGCTGTTGTACACCAGGTGTGCCTGAGTTATAAGGTGTTTTACCCTGTAAAGGGGTAGAAACACATAGCCTTGAGCCATGTCAAATACCACCCCTATGTACTGTAACCTTTGACATGAGGTCAGGATGGACTTTGGCAGATTAAATGTCACCCTAAGGTCATTGAATAGTTTCCTGCTATAAGGTAGGGTAAGCTGTAGATGTTCCCCAGAGTGGTCTTTCAATAGACAATAATCCAGGTAAGGAAATACATACAGGCTTCCCTACAAAGGACTGCTGCTACCACTGCCAAAAATGTGGTAAAGACTCTTGGCGCAGAAGACAAGCCAAAGGGCAACACTCTGAACTGGTAATGTTCTTCATCCAATGTAAATCTTAGATATTTTCTGTGATTCTGTCTGATTTTTATATGAAGATAGGCATCCTTAATGTCTAAAGAACATATCAAGTCCCCAGTAGCAGGGGAATCACAGTCTGCAGAGAGTCTGTCCTGAACTTCTTGTACTATATGTACAAGTTGAGGGCTTTGAAATCTAGAACAGCCCTCAGCTCTCCTGTCTACTTAGGAACTAAGAAGTATCTGGAATAAAAGCCTCTGTTCCTTTGCCTGATAGGGACTGATTCTATGGACATTTCTGTAGTCAGGTCTGCAACTCTTCTTTCCACAGGGACAGGTGTCCCAGGGAATAAATTGAAGTCTGTGGTGGATGCTCTGTTGCGGTATATAACAGCTCCATAGCATGCCCCTTTGCAATGATATCCAGAACCCATTTGTCTGTAGTAATCTCCCTCACTGGGTCAGATGAAGGGAGAGGCAACCCCCACACCCCCCCCATGGGCAATGGAAGTTGAGGAGTGTAATTCTGTGAGTCATGTTGAATTGGTGGGGGGCAACTCCACTGGCACCACCTCCTCTTGGTGCTTTGGAATGGGCACCTAGGGATTGTGTGGTTGGTAGGACTCCAGCATCTTTACCTGAATGCCTGTAGACCTATCTACCAGCTCTTGCAGCTGGTGGATGAAAATGGCTCCAAACCTTAGCCCTGCCTGGTGTGGGGTAAAGGGACTTGTCTGATGTTAAGGTCATCCTGGATGACCGAAAGCCTCTTAGTGCCTCTTCCGCATCACAGCCGAATAGTTTGGTGCCTCTGAATGGTTCATTTAATACTGACTGTTGCACATTGGCAAACCCAGCCACTTTGAGCCAGGAGTACTGCCTCATGCAAATGCCAGAGGTAGCAGCCCTGGCAGAGGCATCTAAGATGTCATAGGTCGAGTGGATTAAATGCTTACCCACTTCAGCCCCTGCAGTGAGTGTTTTCATCAACTCTGTTTTGGCAGTACCCTTGGGTGAGGCCTCTGCTACAACCTTGGCACTTCTCCAGATGGTGTTCTGATATTTGATCTTATGGGCCTGGTAGTCTGCGATACACAGGCCCAATGAAGCAGAAGCATAAGTCTTTTTGCCCATGACATCAAAGCTTCTGGATTCCTTATCAGGAGGGAAGGAGGGAGCTGATGTGTTTAGGCATCCTGGACCTGTCATGGGCATCTGTGATCATCACTAAGTCTGTTTCAGGCTGGTTGGCATAATAAGGCTTCTTAGATGATGCAGGGTACATCTTGCCAACCTTTCTTGGAACACCTGGTATGGCATTAGGCCTATACCAAGCTGCATAGGTGACATCCTCCAAAGCTGGGTATACTGGAAGAATGACTGCAGAGGGTGACTCTGGCACCTCTATGAACTTCAACAAATTTTTCTTTGTGGAGTCTTCCTCTTTCAGAGTGAACCCCATTGCAGCCTGCATTTTTATGCATCATTGCCCTGAAAGAAGGGTCCTCTGGTAGTGATCTTGGGGTATTTATCACCGAGTCTTCACTGCAGGAGGATGAAGTGGAGCTAGTACGAGGAAAATATTGGTCCTCAGCATAACTCACCTCTTCTTTATAATCTTCCTCTGTTATGAAGTCTGCTCTATACTCCACCTTGTCATCATCTCCCTCAACAATGAGAACTGAGAACCTGACAAGCAGTGTGGGTTGCAGCTGAATAGGTCCCTTAGGTACAGTGCTGGGATGCTGTGTCAGTGGGTGCTGAAAAATTTAGAGGTCCCATCGGCATAAGTACAGGCTGATAAGGTAGCCTGGCAACAGGTGTCATATCATTTCTGAAAACAATACTAGCACTGTTTGTGCAGCAACAATGTCCATAGTAAGGATTGTGACTAATGGTTGATGGTGGGTGAAGATCTGGTGACAATGGTGTTGTACTGCCCATAAGAGGTCTGGTAGCACCTAAACCAAGCCCCGACCTTGGTGTCTGGTCCATGGCCATTGGGGGGGTCATCACCACTATAGTGGATGAGGATGCATTCAAAGACATACCTGTTGGCTGCAGCAACGAATTAGAGCACACCACAGAGTTCTTGTCCTTATCCTAATCTCTATGCTTATGCTAATGTCTGACCAGTGATGTTTTTTCCTTGGAGTTAGATGATCAGGATTCAATCAATGGGAAAGGTAATGCAGATTTCTCCTGCATCTGTTTCTCCATCACTGCCAAAGTTTTCTTTAATAGAGACTTTTCCAATGCCCCTTTTCTGCATCACCTGGTAGCAGAATTGAAGCCTTGACAAATCTCACAGGTTTGGATATTGTGAGATAAGTCCAAGCAGCAGACACATACTTTGTGTGTATCATCCTTATAAATCTCTCCATGCAGTAGCAGTACCAAAATAATTTCATGGGCTCCTTCAGCTGCATACAGGAGATCCAAAAATCACTAAAACAGTGATTCTTAAGTATTTAGAAAAAATAACAACAATGGCTAACTGACGACGTGTCCGTGTGGGGGTCTGACGAGTATGATTGATGGCAGAAAAAGAACTGAGGAGAGATGGTGCCAGCCCATGTTTATGTAGATGCTGACATATGACATTGTCATCATGGGTGGCCCTTTGCTTGCAAAAATGTTCACATCATTCTAGTGCTGATGCAGGTATAGTTCTAAAGGTGTGACCTGATGAAAGACAAATCCTCAAAGAAGATCTACTGATACAACAGTCATTAATACCCAGAAGATCTTTCCATATTCAGTCAGCTTACCATTGGTGTGCACTCAAGTAAAGCCATGATTCATTTCAAGAAGTGCTGATCTGCGAATTATTATTTTTTTTTCCCAATTGTTTAACCAGGTGAGACACACTAAGCTTGTTTACGGGTGCAACCTGGGAGCACAGGGAAGTTAAGTGACTTGCTCAGAGTCACACAGTATGCAAGTGGGGGCTGTGGGATTCAAACCCAGGTCTCCAGATTTGCAGCTCAGAGCCTTAAACCACTGCGCTATACTACCTCCCTTAATTAATTAACAGGGTGTATAAATGTAAGCTAAAAACAAAGGCTCTGTGATTTAATCTGTTTCAGTGCAATCACAGACACCACAGTGCTTTGCCCGCTTACAGTGATTTGTCAGGAGCGGTGTCTGTATACCTGAGCATGTCTTTTAAAGGTCATCTTGGCAGTTACTTCATCACACAGGTAAACTGATACCTGGGGCTAGAGATAATTTTGTTCCTCTGGTACCTGCCAGATTAATGTATATATTTTAAAAGGTTAGGTGACATTTTTTCACCCTAAGGAGGACTGCATGTAAATAACAGTGCATAATAACTGATGTACATAAAGAGAAAAATAGAGCAATAAAGTGAAAATAGTGTTAAGACACAGACACCAACTACTATACTGTACATACATCAATACATCAGAAATGTGTTGCTGTTATTGTTGTCACAATGAATATCTTTAGTGTTAGTGTCATCACAATGGAATACTAAACCAGTCAGACAGCAACTTTCACATTGCTGATGCAACACTGATGCAGCAATTGGAATTAGGGAAAAACATTTAAATCTTCAAACATCAGATTTAAAAGGTATATACAGTATGCTGTGGTACATACATTGTATAAAACAAACATGTAGTGGTCTGACACCAACTATATATAGTTTATACAGTTTATCACTGTATCTCTTGTGAGGGGGAAGGACCTTTATAACTCACTCATGGTTTCAGCACTCATGAATTATGTCCTTCCTCTCACGCTAGAAGATAAATTCCATCCATATGAAATAAACTGCACCAAATAATCTTGATATTATTTCTTATTACAGACCTTGAGTGAGAATATCATAATAGCCTCACTCAAGTTGGATGACACAGGAAATAATCACAATGTAGGTCCTTCAGAATGGAAGCCTAACACCATTTAATTCTGTGATTTGACTGTAATCAGAAGATTCTGCTTATATATATATTTTTTTTACTGTCATATTTTTCCTACTTTTTTCATCGGCTGGCCCCCATCTGACCGCCCCCCCAGCCCTGTCCCCTGGAATTAACAGGGCTTACCTTATGTCCAGCCCGGGAGCAGTGCCCGTGGGGAGTTGGTTGCCATCCAGCTGCTGGTGATGTTTTTCTCCTCCATTTTTTTCTCCCAAGGGCCCTGGGAATGGGTACACATATGTGTGGAGGTACGCATTAGTCCCATGGCCCCAGTAACAGCCCCTTTCCTCCCACCCCATTGGCCTAGCACCTGGCTCCTCTCAGCCCGTGCTGTCTCCAGCCTCCACCAGGTGGCAGCCATTAGCCGAGAGGTGCCACCCCACCTCCCCGGAGAGAAGAGCTTGCCTGTCAGCAGGTCCATCAAGTTTCGCTCTCCCCCCCTTTGCCGAATCTGATGGCCCGGGCTCATTCCCAAACCCGGTTCACCTGCGTGACGTGAGGTTAGGTGTCCATCGCCTTAGCCCTCAGCGCCACCGGGCTGAAGATTCTGCATATAGAACTTTAACTTGACTCACTTGAGATAGCAGAAAATCCAACCATTTTACCACACAAACTCATGCAAATATGGCATGGGCCTAATAAAAATATTCCTGATGTTGAACTTCTCAGCTGTGACCACTTTAGCATTACTTGTGCCATCTTCACTTTGGATACCATGGGGTCACGTACAAGTTGTAAATATCAAGCATATTTTTCTTTGCCCCATGATATAGCCTACATATCTATCTACACACACACACACACACACACACACATTTTATTTAAAACATATTTTTCTTTCTTTCTTTCTTTCTTTCTTTCTTTCTTTCTTTCTTTCTTTCTTTCTTTCTTTCTTTCTTTCTTTCTTTCTTTCTTTCTTTCTTTCTTTCGTTCTCTCTCTCTCTATATATATATATATATATTTATACAACACACATACATATGCTCTATGTATTTATCTATGGGATGTGCTATGGGTTGACTAAAAATATCACATTTATTTTTATCTGCAGGTTTTGAACTCTATTGATCTCACAAGTGGCAAAGTCACAAGGGAGGTCCATAAAAGCCATATTTGGCATAACAAAATGTAATATTTTTAGCCAGCATATGGTGTATGTCATTTATACAATGACAGTGCCTCTCTGGCATAATTAGTTATTTTAATGAAGATTTACCAGGTTCTGTTTGATTTCACTGCTCTGTTTTTAATTGCAACAGAGGGCATTGTGATGTAATCTGGCATTGAGCAAGCTGCTCAACCATTAGTTAATAGCTCCTTTGTGATTAACCTAAAGTGGAAATAAGTAAGTAATAAGATATGACAGGGTGTGTATTATAGGATTTTAATGCATGTCCCAGGTGAGTAGTAAGGCATGAAGCTGAAGGCTGAGTGAACTTACACCCCAGGAAGTGCATGACAATCCTATGATGCACACTCTGGAGGGAGCTTATTACACTTATATAATGGCTCTAAGTAGTTTTCTGGGGGAGAAAAACTAGATTCAGCACCTGACCATGCATTTATAGAGATTTAATGCATGGTCAAGTGATGTGTTTCAGCCACTGGAATTTCTCAATGTTTTCTTGCCATTTTAAAAATGTTGATAACCCACCTAACACTGAAAGAAATGATTTATTTTCACTTAAGGTTTGCCACACATTAAAATAAATGCACTTATTTACAAAAATGTTATTCACACAGTTATATACAGGCAGAGATATTCAAACAGTCACTAACTGTGGAGCAAACTACTGTTAGTGATCTCAGATCAGTGCTAGTCATTAAACAATGTTGTATTGGAACAACTGCAAACTGACACAGCAGTCACATAAAGCAACTAAATACAGCAGACAACAGTGGCGTTTGCAGGTGCATCCACCAAAACTGCTGCAAAGTGCTCCACAAACCCTCCCTTGTGATCACAAAGGGAATCTATAGAACTAAGGCACAGCATAAATGGTATACCACAGGCAGTACCACCAATCCCCCCACATTGACCCATAAATGCACATAGAACCATAAAGGACAACAGATGTATATGTAGTGAAAATAGCATGTTATCCTGTAACTGAAAAGAAATAACAGGACAGGCAAAAGATCAGAAACAAAACTACATGGCACAGTGGCAGGAAAATAAAAACTCTGGTCAGAGCCACAACGGCTGCAAAATGTTGTTAGTGATATTGGTAGGAACACGGTAAAAACAGACAGTGTAGTACAATGCAGGAAAAGGAGTGGAATGCATAGGTTGTGAAAAAGTATTACATATTTCTTGTAGAACAAAAGAAATCAATCTAAGAATAAAACAAAAAATGACAGTTCAAATAATGAAAACAAAACATGAGAATGATAAATGTTGTATCATTAAACAGTTTAACAATAATAGAATAGTAATACTTTGCAAATAGTCTTTTGTGGGTTAGAGAATGGAAAAAAGGTATTGAGTGTATCCTGGGAGCAGGTGCAGGGTTCAGGATACTCCTCATCTACTGTCCACCCGGTGATGGGGGAAAATTCCTGAAGGAGTTTGCGAACTTCATGGTCGACATGGCTTTGGAGTCACTCAGATGGTTAATTCTGGGTGACTTCAATGCCTGGGCCAATGATGAACTCTCACAATTTCCAAATAATCTCCTCCAGCTTATGACTATGCTGGTCCTTACACAGGTGATTGCCTCTGCTACTCATATAGGGGGTCACTCCTTGGATCTTGTCTGCCTCCTGGGTATGGAGATCATGGATTTGGGGGTGGAACCAGTCAGTTGGTCAGACCATCACACCATAAGGTTCAGTTTCGGGGCACTCCCAAGTAGGTCTGCTCCTGTGGAGATGGTCCAGTACCGCCCTTTAAGGGGAGTTACCCCAGAGGGCCTATTGGTGGTGCTGGACCAATCAGGTTTATCAAGTGAATGCATGTGTCCAGGAGGTCTTGTACTGGTCTATAATAAGGCAGTGGGTGATGCCCTGGACTTAATTGCTCCTGTTCATGTTTGCCCACTCACTCTGCACCCAAGGACCCCTTGGTTTGATGGGTCCTTGAAGGAGCTGAAGGCTAGAGAGAGCTTGGTGGAAATCCAGCCTGGATGCTGGCAGGCTTAGATTGATGGAACATTATGAGGGCTATCAATTAGCAATCTCCCCGTAAGAAAGCAGAATTCCTGTCTGAGGAGATTGTTGCTGTGTGGAATCGACTGGCTCAGCTCTTTCGGACTGTGAACAGACTGTGCAATCCAGTCTGTCTTCAGTCTGGAAGAGATTTTTCTCAAATAAAGTGTGATCAGCTCTCGGTTCTTCGCAGATAAGGTTGCCATCATCAGGTCGGATATCGGCCCAGCTATCTCTATGAGGGATTGCGGAGATCTGAGGGAGGTGGCAAGCACCCGTTCTACCTGGTCTGACTTTTAGCCAGCTGGAATTCATGGACATTATGAGGATTGTCCAGACTTTGCTACCAACCAGCTGTAGTTTGGATCTGGGCCCTATGCCACTATTGGTAGGTTGAGAAGATGCAATCTGCCCAAAACTTGCTGAAATATTCTGGAGTTCCTTGGAGACGGGGGTCTTTCCTGATCTCCTTAAGGAGGTGGTCATTTGACCACTCCTCAAAAAACCCTCCTTGGATCCAGACTGTCCAGCCAACTATAGACCTGTCTCTAACCTACCCTTTGTAGGTAAGGTTATTGAGAAGGTGATTGTGTTGCAGCTGGATGACCATCTTATAACCCAAAATGTCAATGATGTTCTCCAATCTGGGTTTAGTAAAAGATATAGCACTGAGAATGCTCTTGTTTGGGTTTTAAATGATCTCCTAATTGCAAGACTGAAAGGCTCGTACTATCTTAGTTCTTCTTGATCTCTGGGTGACATTTGACACTGTGGACCATGGTGTGCTTTTGGAGTGCCTCCAGCTTCTTTGTGGACTGTCTTCAACAGTCCTAATCTGGTTTTGATCTTTTCTCACGGGCAGGTCACAGAGGCTTGTCACTGGAATTTATCCCTCTGATGCTCTCTCTCTCTGTCCTGTGGGGTGCCACAGGGCTCCATATTGGTGCCCATGTTGTTTGCAGTGTGCATGCTGCCATTAGGAGATATCATTAGGTGATACAGTTTGGGTTTTCATTGCTATGCAGATGATACCCAAATGTATATGTCCTTTATTCCTGGACAAGATGATGAAATCTCCGTGCTTAACAACTGTCTAGCCGAGATCAAGAATTGAATGAGCACTAGCTGGCTGAGGTTGAACCCAGATAAGACTGAGGTGTTGGTTGTGAACCCAGGTCATCCAGATGTGGGGCTGGGGGCTGGGCACTTTTCAGGCTTATGGCTTGATGGTGTCCAGCTCGTGACCTCAGACCAGGTGCATAACCTGCGCGTTATTTTTGACTGCAGTTTGACCCTGCAATTACAGGTGTCTGCCATTGTCAAATCTTCCTTTTACTATCTAAGGAATATCACCCAGGTGAAACACCTGGTTCCTCCGGTTGACCTTCCTACATTGGTCCACACCTTCGTAACCTCCCACCTTGATTACTGCAACGTCCTCT
This sequence comes from Neoceratodus forsteri, assembly GCA_016271365.2. NCBI lineage: Eukaryota > Metazoa > Chordata > Ceratodontiformes > Ceratodontidae > Neoceratodus > Neoceratodus forsteri. Next base: position 592,925,344 of record CM057458.1, read on the forward strand.
ACCTAGGGCTTCCAGGGGTTGATACCCATTGCTTGCAGCTAGTGCAGAATGTGATGGCCAGGCTTTTGACTGGCACATCTAGGACCAGTCATATTATGCTTGTGCTGTGCGGACTGCACTGGCTGCTGGTACAGTGACAGATCACCTTTAAGGTCGGCTTACTGACCTACAAAGCCCTACATGAACAGGGACCCCAGTATTTGCAAGATCTCCTTACTCCCTACTGCCCCTCCCACTCACTCCAATCCGCATGATGAGGGATTGCTAGAGATTTCCAGGGTTCAGTTAAAAACATCTGTGGCGTGTGCTTTTTCTCATGCTTCCGCTACCCTATGGAATTCTCTACCTCATTGGTTAAGGGAATGCTTGACTGTCTTGAGTTTTAAATCGGAGCTCAAAATATATTTTTTTATCAGGCTTTTTGTGATGGTTTTTAATTATTTATGGATGTTTGATTATTTGAGTGTATTGTTTGTATATTTTATTATACAGTGCCTTGGCACTTGAAAGGCACTTAATAAATACATTTTACTTTACTTTACTGTAGATCAATTCCCACCACAATTCTATTGTAATGTAAAGCTTTAGGCAATTTTTTTCACTACACTGTTAACATTGCTCTATAAGCATTTCCATCACAATATTTTATCTCAACTCAGAACGTGAAGTTTTTTTTATCTGACTGACAACTTGATGTTAAATTAAATTAACCTAGCCATGGACAGACAGGATGTGCAGACACAAATGACTGTCTCAGCTATTTGATCTTATCTGTACATAAGAGACATGGTATTACAATATCAAGATTTTCATATTGCTGTTTCAACAGAATTACTAGTTTCCTACTGCTAAAAATCAAAACATTGTTCCAACATAACGATATTATATGACTCACAGTGTTTCTTGAGGCTGTAAAATATGTCATGTGCAGTCATACACTAATTTTATTTTCAATTATTTTTTTTTTCGGTGGGGGGGGATTTACATTATGCCACTATAGTTGCAATGCACATTTTTCACAGCTGGATTTCATTCATTATTTATATCAATCAAACATATGATTCCTTGAAAATGTATCTTCTGATTACTGATTTCTGTATTTATGAAACTACATACACAGCACACTACAAAGTTCGCTTCAAATTTATGTTAAAGTCATCTTAATGTATTACAGTGTGCTGCCATTAAAGGTCCTACCACCTGTGAGTATTTACCCTTAACATTTATTTTAGGAAAACAAAAAGTACTTTCTGTGGTGGTTATTTATGTTCCACCTGGTTTCCAGGAGGATGGCCTTCAATTGCTAGAGAATATTCGGGGAACATTGCCTAGTAATAGAGAGCTTATTTTTATGGGAGATATGAATATTAATTGGTTGGGGAAGGATAGAATAACGTTTAAGGAGATGGTTACCAATCAAAGATTAACACAAATAACTGATGCTCTTACACGTATTAATTATGAATCTGGATCTTCATCACTGATTGACTGGGTCTTGGTCTCTGACACCAATAAAATTGTTCAACAAGGGGTGCTCCCTGACAGTGTCAGTGACCAAGCCCAGTCTATTGTTGTTGGTCTGCAAAGAGAAAATCTGTTCCCCCATCTTTGTGTTCTCATGCAACATAAAGAAATTAGATACAGTTGAATTTAGGCAGGCAGTGGCCAATATAGGCTGGTCTAGAGTAACTCAAAGCCAGGAAGTGGATACTGCACTAGATATTTTTTATTAATTTGTTTAGCTCAGTTTGTGATAAATTTGCACCCTTCAAAGAAACTTAGGATCAGAGGAAATAAACAAGCTTGAGTTATACCAGAATTAAAAGATCAAATTAGAACTCGTGATAGACTTTGGAAGGCTCATAGGAAGACCCCTAGTCAAACTAGTTTAATTTTATATAAAACAGGCAAGAAACAGGTGTAAAGCCATGGTTAGATGTCTAAAAAGAAATTATTTCCTTGAGAGGCAGAAGGACTTTCAGGGAAGGAATGTTACAGAAACCTGGAAGTTAATAAATGAACTTACTAATAAAAAGCATACTTCAACTATGTTGAAGCTGGTATTGTTACAGAATCATCTGTAATAGCACAGGAATTTAATGACCATTTTTCAGATTTCTCTATGTATACATCTGGGAATTTGCTGGCCCAAACCAGTGTGTTCCAACAGGAACTGGATATGAGCATCCCAAGGTTCTATTTTCAAACTTTGACTTTAGGTGATGTCTCAAAATATTTCCTTTCTCTGGAACCTCATCCATCTGTAGGTAAAGATGGTATAGACTTTCAACTTGTGAGGACCACTGCTGATTTTCTTTGTTTGCCTCTTTCTGCTATTTTTAATTTGTCTTTATGTGGGTCTAGTTTTCCTAAGATCTGGAAAAATTCTACCATTGTTCCCATTTTTAAAGCTGGGGATATTACGGATAGATCTAATTACCATCTCATTTCTTTTCTGGTCCCACTCTCAAAAGTTCTGGACAGGGTAATTTTTGACCAGATTATGGAGTACATGTCCAAATATAATATATTAACATCAGCTCAGCATGGCTTTAGGCCAGGAAATAGTACCACGATTGCCTTGGTGGGGTTCATGAGCACATTTTATGGAGCCCATGATAAGGGTTCTTTTTCCGGGGCCATGTTCATGGACCTCACCAAGGCATTTGATCTGGTTGATCATAGCCTTCTGCTGTCCTCCTTAATAAATCTGGAAATATCAATGGAATTCAGGGATTGGTTTGGGAGTTATTTGGCTGACTGTACACAGATCATGAGGGTAAATGGTCAACTTTCTTCTCCTGCTGTTGTTTCACTGGGTGTTCCCCAAGGTTCTACGTTAGGTCCCCTTTTGTTTAGTCTTTTTCTTAATACTCTTCCTTCTGTATGTTCAAAATCACAAATTGTCTTATATGCTGATGATGCAGTGGTCATCATGAGTGGTCCTCTTTTTGAAAAGGTCCAGAAGGATTTGGCTGATGATTTTTCAGGAGTTCAGAATTGGTTTAGGTGCCATGGATTGGTCTTAAATGAAAAATAAAAAAATGAAATCCATGTTTTTTGTAAATTCAAGAAAAAGAGTGAACATAGACCCATTATTATTATTATACACTATTTCTGGCACATTCATTAAACAGGCTAAACAATTCAAATATTTGGGTTTACTGATAGATGACAGCCTAACCTATGAACCACAGATTCTTAATGTGGTGAAGGTGACTCACCAGAGGCTTGGGCCGTTGTATAGATTATCACCACTATTAACTATCTCCACTCAGTATTTGCTGGCCCAAAGTTTTTTACTGCCATTAATTGATTATGGGTTATTGTTTTATTATACTGCAGGGGAGGGGCTGTTATCTAAGGTAAAATATTACTTAATTCAGTTGCTAGGTCTGTAGTAAAAATACCACAAAGGGTTCATCATTATAACCTTTTAGAACAAGTTGGTTGGCTTGCACTTGATGGGAGATCTAAATTTCAATTGGGTATGTTTGCTAAAAAGGTGATACTTTATAGTGTGCCGGATTGTTTTTCATTAATTTTTAAGAAACAGAATGCAACTGTTAAGACTCGGTCATCAGATAAATTTTCTCTTTGCATTCCAAGAATGCACACTCCTCTGGGTCAGAAAGCAATATTCTACATGTTACCTTCCTTTTTTAGTGTATTACAGCCTGTCTTTGATTGTATAAATACATCTCTTTGCTCTTTTAGACATAAGCTAAAAAAGGTATATTTTTTAAAGTGAAAATGAAATCGTTTTGAATAATATTGTTAGGATATGTTGTTTATGTTTTGGATGTTTTTATTTTCTTTTTCTTTTTTTGTTATTGTATTTGTCTTAATGTATGATGTTATTTGTAGACTGATCACCCATGAAAACGGGTCATTTTGGCCCATGGTCCTATCAGTATAAATAAAAAACAATTTTTTTTCAGATCTCTTCTTCTACTCATATTCATGTGTATAGCATCTTTCAGCATTGGAACTTTGTTTACCAATCCTTCTCACAAAACCTTATTCATTACACATACACACACACACACACACACACACAAATAAATTAAGCCTGCTTTCACCTGTGCAACAAAAATATGCCGTGCACTGAGCCACAGCATATTTTAGCAGTGTGGAAGGTGGATATTGCAGCTGTCACAGAAACGTGGGCAACTGAGCACCGGGACTGGGATCTGGCAATCCCAGGATACAAATTATACAGGAAGAACCATAAGGAGGGGGGTGGGGTTGCAGTCTATGTGAGGGACAGGATCAAATGTACAAGGGATGAGGGGGAAGAAAGGAGAACTGAGGCAATCTGGCTGCAGATCCTAGACTCAAGGGGTAGGAAACTGAGGTTTGGGGTGGTATACAGGCCACTGTCTCAGTCTGAGGAGCTTGAAAGGGAATTAGAGGGACAAGTCAGAAAGGTATGTAGAAAATGGAAGGTGGTCATCATGGGGGATTTCAACTTGCCAGGGGTTGACTAGAGCATTCTGGTCACCTCCAGTGCTAGGGAGCAAGTGCTCCTGGATGTGATCCAGGAGGGTCTCCTGACACAGTTGGTTAGTGTACCTACTAGGCTAAAGAACACTTTAGATCTGGTATTGTTGAGTGGGGAGGCAGTAAGGGAAATAAAGGTGGAGGACCCACTAGCCGACAGTGATCACCAAATGGTGTGGTTTAAAATCACGATGTGTGGGGAGCCAGAGAAATCAGCTACTTGGGTGGTAAACTTCGGGGGGCAGACTTTGGGAGGATGCAGGAAGTACTGAAAGGGAAACTGGAGGGCACAAAGCAGGAGATGGCTGTGGAGCAGAAATGGGATATTATTAAATGGGGGATTACAGAGGCAACAGAAGCCTGCACCAAGACACAGAGTAAGAGGAGCTGAGCAAGAAAACCATGCTGGTTGAACAGCAAGGTTGTGGAGGTGGTGAGGGCAAAACAAGTGGTGCACAAGAGGTACAGGAGGATGAGGAAGGAAGTGGACAGGGAGAAATATGCAAGATGGTCCAGGGAGGTGACCATCTTGCATATCCCTTCCTTTCCAAAAGTGAGAGAAGCCAAGGCCCAGAGGGAGCTGAGATTAGCACAGGAAATTAACGGGGGAGAAAGACTCTTCAAATACATCAGGGAGAAAAGGAAGTGTAAGGAGGCAATACTGAGGATAAAAAGGGGTGGGAAGTTGATAGAAAAGGGGGAGGAGCAGGCAGAAGCACTGAGTGAATACTTTTGCTCAGTGTTCATGGAAGAAAAGGGGGGGGCGCTACTACCATGGGCTGGGAGGGTGAAGATGGAGGAGAGGAGGTGACAGATGGAAGAATTGAGCAAGTAGAGTCCTAGAAGAACTGAGGGCACTGAAGGTAGACAAGGCACTAGGGCCAGATGGTATCTTCCCCAGGGTGCTAAAAGAGATGGCGAAGGTGTTGACAGAGCTACTGGTGGATCTGTACAGCACCTCACTGAAGTTGGGATGTGTGCTACTGGAATGGAGGCTGGCACATGTAGTACCATTACACAAGAGCAGGCCAAGGGATGAACCGGGTAATTATCATCCCATAAGTCTCACCTCCGTAGTGTGCAAACTCATGGAAATGATACTAAAGGAAAGATTGGTGTCATACCTGGAGAACAATGGCCTCCAGGATGTGAGGCAGCATGGGTTCATTTCAGGGATGTCTTGTCAAACCAACTTGATACAGTATTATGACTGGGTGACAGGTGAGCTGGATAAGGGTTATGTGGAGGATGTTCTTTACTTGGACTTCAGCAAGTCCTTCAATTTGGTGCCTCATGGGCAGCTTAGGGGAAGCTAACTGGTGTAGGGGTAAGGGCAAAAATTATGAACTGGATTACAAGCTGGCTGAGTGGGACCCTGCAACAGGTGGTGGTGAGAGGAGAGCTGTCAACTCCAAGGCCAGTGATAAGTGGGGTGCCACAGGGCTCTGTGCTGGGGCAAGTATTATTTGGGCTCTTCATATCAGACATTGCACACGGGGTGGTGTTATTATTTGGGCTCTTCATATCAGACATTGCACACAGGGTTGTGAACAAGGTAAGTCTTTTCGCTCATGACACCAAAATCAGAGCAGTGGTGGATGGAGGGGAGGGATAGAAGCAGCTGTAGGGGGACCTAAGCAAGCTAGAGGAGTGGTTAGAGAGGTGGCAGCTGGGGTTCAATGCAAAGAAGTGTAAGGTTTTGCACTTTGGGGCAAAGAGCCCAAGGAGAGAATACTGGCTGGGAGGAGGTTAAGCTGGAGATCACTGAGGAGGAGAAGAACCATGGAGTAATGATAACAGGGACCATGAACAACACTGCCCAGTGCAGGAGAGTTGCTGCAAAAGCAAACAAAATGCTGGGGTGCATAGCAAGGGGGTTTTCATCCAGGCAAAGATAGGTGAACTTGCCCCTCTACAGGTCACTGATAAGTCCGCACTTAGAGTATTGTGTGCAGTTTTGGAGGCCATACCTAAAGCTTGATATCAGGCTGCTGGAGGGGTTGCAGAGGGGGGCAACAAAGATGATATGTGGAATGGTGGGGAGAGACTATGAGAGCAGACTGGGAGACCTGAATATGTACACTCTGGAAGATAGAAGGGACAGGGGGAACATGATAGAGATATTCAAATATCTGAGAGGAATCAATAAGGATGGGGCAGATGGAGTCTTTAAGCTAAGGAGGGGGAGGGACACCAGGGGGCATGGGCTAAGAATAGAAGGGGGAAGATTTAGGAGGGAAATGAGTAGACACTATTTCACAGAGAGGGTGGTAGCAAAATGGAATGCACTACCAGAATGGGTGGTATCATGTAAATCTGTGAACAGCCTCAAAAGGGCATGGGACAAGGAACAGGGGAGCGCGAGGGTGGGGAAGGTGGGGGTGGCAGTCAGATGACAAAGGGGTGAGGCAGCTGCAAACTAGGGGTGCTAGCTGCAGACTTAGATAGACTGGATGGTCTGTTTCTGCTGGCACATTCGTATGCTCATATGTTCATATTCCATGTATTACAACATGTTAACTACCCTTGCTTACTTAATATAATATACTGTTACTCAGGATTACAAAGCACTGATTGTTCTCTGATAGAAAAAGCTTCATTTACTTGCAACCCCGCCTTATTTACAGAACATCATCTCAATTTCCTGTAGGTCTCCCTATCTCTAATATTTGTCATCTCATGCCAGGCTGAGTCTTTGCAGTTGGATTCATGAAAAATAATATAATTAATTTGAAATCGTAAATTCAACATTTTCTTCTTTCCAATCACATCTTCAGTTATTGTGGCTGACCATTTTACAGAATCAGATGATTAACTGTATACCCCACCAGAGCACATTATGAACAGTAACCCAACAAACAGCAAAGATCCTTGCTATGGACGCTTTTGTGCATGTGCATGATTTTGGCCCCCCCAATTTTAAAATGTATTTTACGGCAGTACCAGCGCTTCGTTTCAGTTTACAGACACCAGGGACAATTAGAACTAAGAACATCTACTGCATTAATAAGTTTTTAGAATGTGCATGTAAAATGTTGCACTATGGGACAGTGCTTGCTGGCAGACGTGCGTACTCACGGTGGATATGCTTCCAGTTGGTAGCGACTTTAACTTTGGACTGACCATAAAGAAAATAATGAAAATATTACCAGAAAAAGGTAACTAGATCACTTTCTTGATACACAGGGGCATTTTAGAGTAAATGATTCACATGTATGTGCCTAGAGGCACACTCCAAACAGGTGTTCCAAAACAGAGGGGCAAAGCTGACAGTGTCATTTTAAACAACATTTCTTACTATTTGTTATCCACATGCTTTTACATGTACAGCATATTTCTGCCATGTGGGTATAGGGCCTTCATTTTGCTTTGCTGTGAGAGATCTATAATTCACAGTGTTGTAATTGTTTTACTTATGTCTATACTTTGCTTGTGTTCTACAAAAGGAGCAGGATTTACAAGATTGCTGGATACAGGGTAATTGTATTTTCTATGACACATATAAGAAGCCATATTATAATCCCATGATACCTTGTTCTCTTGTGTACAAAACTTACAGGTATTGCCCAGTGCTACACCTTTCCTGCACTGAAACAAACAGCCAGACAGCAGCAATATCAGAGATATAAACCTTTTTTTTCCCAGATAGGCACTATTCTCACGCATGACGTATATTTTATGTTTCCATCACAGCAACAAACATACCTAAGCATAACAATTATAAACATTACAATATTTACTCATTAAGCACTGAAACTTACAACATCCACTTATATCAATTGTGACTTCCCAAACTTAACAAAAATCACTTTATCATCAACTGTCACTGTGCACCAAGTACTGTGTCCATGATTAAAATAATGTCCTCTACCACAACTACCTTGTCATCCCTACTTACCTCTGCCAGTTCTCAAACATATTTGCTGCCATGTAAGGTTAATCAATAGATTGATTCTGTCCCCTGTATCAGAAAGTTTCAGGGGTCCATAACTCATTAAAGTGAGGAAGAAACTTTTCAAAAGGTCTGTCACACTACCTCAGATCTTGTTTCCATTTGCAATCTGAAATCACCAGGAAGTTAAGTGACTTGCTCAGGGTCACAATGTTTGCAAGAGGGACTTAATATAAGACAACCCAAGTCTTCACATTTGCAACTCAGTACAATTACCCACAACACTGTACTGCCTACTTTATTGCAAGACATTGTCTTCCTCTTGGCTGATGGCACTGGAATGAGGTTGGAACGCAGTGCTGTGCCATTATGCCCAATCCTCCTATGCTGCCAGTCACTTTAATATAATAATACTTACTTAATTATTTCTTTCAGGTACATCAAGCTTCATATTGCACAGGTCCAAACACTGCAAATGAGAGAGTTAGACTGAAGTTGTAGCCCTGGTGGTCATTATAAAGAGAAGTGAATAAATTAAAACAACATTTTGATAAATAATGCTGATGCGTGGAGAGCAATAGGAAACAAAATAAGTGGAGACAAATAGAAAGAAACAGACAGTAAATGTTGCTGATCCTGATATTCAGAAATGCAATATTACAGAGCTGAGTACCCCTCAAAGAAAATTTTGAAATACATAATAATTAAGCTAATTTCAGATTCCTTTCCATATATATTATATAGATTTCTCATTTACATTATTTATTACTGAAACATTTGCATGCATACATGATCTTAACACCTCATATTTCATTTGTCTCTATAGCTTACAAATCCCACTTCAACTCATAATCCTCTGTTGAAACTTCACAGTCTGTTACCATGGGAGTAATTGTGATGTCACAAGCAGGCAATTATGACTTCAGGTATGGAGAAGCAAACTGGAAATTTCCTCTTTAGAAGCAAGTATCATATTTTTCTGCACTTTATATCCATAAAAATAAAGGGAGAAATACAGCACTAATGAGCAAAACATGCTGCACTGTCTAAATATTGTGTTTTGTTACATTTCACCTGAACCCTTCACCTTGTCTTTATTGTGCTAAGAAATAATGATGTTAGGGAGACTGCAAAAAATTAAAAAATTAACAAACACATAAAAAATAAGTGTTGGATGCTGCTAAGAATGGAATAGGTTCACTCTGTCACATTTAGACACCGAGACATACACCAACAATACTGGAAAACAATTAACACCCTTACAAAAATGTGGACAGACCCTACTACAGACATACAGTGCATTGCTTCTATTATGTTTTCTGGTTAAATCTCTCACAAATATTAGAAAATTAATGTATCCATCCATTACTAGGGCATAACTTATTTTACATTATTAAAAGTTTTATCCCTGCAGTGTTCTACATTATGTAAACTGAGCCTGAAACATTGTTTTCATTCTGTGTTTTGTACATCTGTAACAGTAAGAAACATATTGAAACTCTGTAACACTGTATCAGTTTTTAGCACATTTCACTAAAATTAGAAGGCTTTAATGAAGATTACTGGATATTCATTTTGAGCTGATTGTTTTATATGCTTCATCACACTTCTCCACAAAAATCTCTGCACATTATAATGACTCACCTATCTGCTCTTAACACAAAGCCTACATTTTGCTATTTTTTATTCTTACTATGCTGCTATTTCTGCCTACCCCAACATCCCTATTGCAAATCTATGGCTTGATAAACTGCCATTTTAACTCAGGCAAATGTTGGTGTTCTCTGCTACTGTTACTTTATGTATATTATGTTGTATCTTATGTGATATGGTTCATGCTGTTGTTGCTTTATGTTATGTTTTACTTTACTGTTGTTAACTTGTACCTATGCCCAGGTCCATCGTGGAAATGAATCTTTGCACAGTGATGTTTCACCTGGCAAAATAAAGATTGACTGATATTACCTGACAGCTTTACCCCTCACAGAACACAACTAATGTGGCAAGTAATTGTTTCTAGAAGGGAGGGAGGATCAGGAATGGGACTGCAGCCAATTGCCTGTGTTTCTTTTTTTAAATTGTTTAACTGGGAATGTTACACTAAGCTACAGTTCCTATTGTGTTTCAGGATCTCCACATTAGCCTCTTTTTCCACATTTTTTGAAGGCTTTATGTATAGCTTCATTTTGCCATTTTCATTTCTTTTTTCTTTAACCAGCTTAGCCCCTTTCCTTACATTTCTGCAGTCTGTCTATTCTATGCCAGTTTTTGATCTGGTTCTGACTTTGTTTCCTCAAAACTGCACCAACCAGTCAACTCCTACATCCAGTATTTGCTACATTTCAACTTTAATATATCAGATATCCATCATACAAACCCCTACTGTGTGCCAAACCTATCAAATAATTCATCTTTTCCTAAGACAGTACTACTTATGTCAACAAATGTGGTTTTGCAAAACTGCTGTATTCCTTTACAAACTTTATTGGGCCACTCCATTACAACTTCTTCTTTTAAGGATCCTGCTTGCCAATAAAAAGCCTGACTTCAGCTTACACATATTCCTGATAACATGACCTCCATGAAATTAAGATGTAACTGTCATTGACATACTACCATCTTATTAAGTAAAGCTGCTTGCTCAGTAATAACTGAGACAGACTTTAACTTATGTTTCCCAACATGTTATATTATGAAAACAACATCTCTAACTATTTATTATCCACATGCTCTTAAATTCATAGCACATTTCTGTCATGTAGATATGGGCTCCTCATTACCTTTATTGTGATGGATATATAACACACTCTGCTATAATGATATTACTTCTATTTATGATTTACTTGAGTTACTTAAAAAGAACATTATTTACAAAACTGCTGGGTACAGGGTCCTTGTGTTTTCTATGCTTCATATAATAAGCAGTACTATACACTCATAAAACCTTGCTTTACCGTGTACATAACTGACAGTTATTACCAAATGCTATACCTTTTCTTCAGTAAAACAAACAGCCTAAGGGCTGCATTGTCAGATGTTTACAAATGTGATATACTTTTTACACATAGACAATGTTCCCATGCATGACATGTATGTTACACCTAAAAAATGAAAAAAAAAAAAAATCAACTCTAACCCTACAATACAGATCACTTATTGCTAATACAAAATTCGCAGTTGGAAGCAGACATATTCAATTTCTCTACAACATTGTGCATCTACCAACATCTTTATGACTGTAAACGTTTTAATGCATATGAATCAACACTTTAAATTTTTTGCCCCACTAAAAACAATGTCCTGATTCCCCCTTCCCAACACCACTTATTGCTTCCTATTTCTTCCAACAATACATGAAAGAAACCCCCATGTTTTGTCATTACTTGATATCTTCTTCTTGTCATTTGCATTTCTCTCTTCTGAGATTAAAAGTTCCTGAAGAGACTGTAAAGTACTTCTCCTTGGAGACTAATAGTCTGAGAGCTGTACTTAGCAATTCAATTCCTTTCCACTACTCCTTTGTCTGTTGAATTACCCTTAAAGCACAGTTGATTTTAACAATATCTAAATACCACTGTTTTGCAAATGTATCCTTTACAAATAATTTATTATTTGCAAGACAGCATATATTTATCCTAACAAACCTGTCTTACTGCTACATTCAAAACACTATCCCCTACCTACTTGACACTTATAAATTTGATTATATTAAAATAAATTCTAGGCACTTAATCAACCATTATTCATTCCCCTGTCCCATTTATAACATTGCTGCACTTATATATATTACATACTTCTCAAATTTAAAGAAAAATATACTTTATCATCAAAGGACTCTGTTCACCAAGTACTGAGCCTATGATTAAAATAATTTTAACCCCCCAAAAAATTTGCCTTGACATGAAACTGCATTTTTAACTTTAAATATATTTAAAAATGTATGTCTGAATGCACTACCAACACCGATGCTTTCAAAGTTTTGAAACTTCTATCCCTGAAGTGCTGTTACACACTACTGTATCTAAATCTTCTTGTGGGACCTACCTACCTAGCTATTCCAGACTTTGACAATGTCCCCAGGACAGCATACTTCTACCTCCCCTCCATCTCCAACTCTCTCTCTCTCCAGCATTAAATGCCACTAATCCTACAGGACACCTATTCTATATCCCACTTTCAGCTGACTCCAGTCATCCCAAGGCCCATGCCTTGGTTTTATCCCAGCCCAGCTGTTACAACACTGTATATCATTATTTACTGCTCAACTTATACTGCTATGTATGACCAGGGTGTCTCCCCATGTAATGCATGTGTAACCTTTGTATCCATTATTGCACTTGTACTATGTATCACTGTTTATACCCTGAACTATGTAACACTGTTTCTCTCTCTGTGACGAGGTGCCTTTATAAACGAGTCTCTGACTCAAAGGTTGTAAATCTGATATGTACAAATAAATAAATAAATAATACATAAATAAAGTGAGCCTGACACATACTTTCTATTATGTGTTTTGCAGATTTGTTACACTCTCAAATATATTGATACACATAAACACTGGGGGCTGGATTTTTAAAACTCTGATGCAAGCTGCCACAATGGCAGCTTGCACTGAATGCTGGTGTGTCCAGGACCCTGCACCCAATTTTACATTGGGCATGGTCCTGGTGCCTAAGTCCCACTGCTAGCGGCAACTGAATGGGTGCACCAAATGGAAGGTGCACTCAGAAGGAATGCTGCAAATGCCATGGGATGGTGGGTGATGCTGCACCCTCTCATGGGCCATGCTGGTTCCCCCTCCCAATGCCATGCCTGATGTGCCCATCAGTGGCACTACATTGACCTTGACACCTCCCTCTCCACCCCGACAATCACTGTCCTTGACAGTGGTTTTCCTGGTGCTCTAGTGGTTTTCACTTGGTAAGTAGTTTCATTACTCTGTTATTCATTCATACCCCAGATTTAGAGACTGGCACCACCCTCCACACACCACCATGGCCGGCATTGAATGAACTGTCAGTGCATGAACTGTATACAGTATGCATACTGACAGTTCATTCAGCAGCCAGCTGTGGTGATGTGTGGAGGGCTGTGCCAGTCACCGAATCTGGGGTATGGATTGGGGGGTGCTGGGTGGTGGGCACTACATGCCTGGGCGGGAGAGGGGGGCCACTAGAGCACTAGGGAGGATAATGTCAAGGACCATCACTGTTGGGGTACAATGGGGAAAGGAGAGGGGACCACTAGATCATAGAAACTAGATCGGGAAGGTCATGCCAGATGAATCTGATAGATTTCTTTGACTGGGTGACCAAAGTAGTAGATCAGGGAGGGGCTGTGGACATGGCCTACCTAGACTTTAGCAAGGCATTTGACACAGTCCCACACAAAAGATTAATATAAGTTAGCCAGCCTGGGAGTGGGTCCCAAGATGACAGCCTGGGTAAAGAATTGGCTGGAGAATAGGACACAGAGTAATAGTAAATGGAGTCCACTCAGAATAAAGGAGGGTTACTAGCGGGGACCGCAGGGTTCAGAGTAGGATCAGTCCTCTTCAATGTCTTTATGAGCTTATACATTGCAGAAGGACTGGAAGGAAAAGTATGTCTCTTTGCAGATGACACTAAGATCTGCAACAGAGTTGATGCACAGGTGGGGTGGAAAGGATGAGAAGGGACTTGGCAAGGTTAGAGGAATGGTCAAATGTATGGCAGCTTAGATTCAATGCTAAGAAGTGCAAGGTAATGCACCTGGGAAACAAAACCCAGGGAAGAGTACACAATGGGGAGTGAGATACTAACAACAACAAAAATGGAAAGGGACCTGGGGGTACTCATATCAGATGACCTAAAGGTGGGCAAGCAATGTGAGAAGGCAGCAAGGAGGGCTGGGGGGATACTGGGATGCATAGGGAGAGGCATCACCAGTAGAAAACAGGAATTATTATCCCTCTGTACAGACAGCTGGTGAGACCCCATCTGGAGTACTGTGTGCAGTTCTGGAGACCCAATCTCCGCAAAGACATAGACAGGATGGAAGCTGTCCAGAGTAGGGCAACTAAAATGGTGCAGGGTCTGCACCGGAAGACATATGAAGAGAGACTTAAGGAGCTTAATATGTATAGCCTCGAGGAAAGGAGGGAGAGGGGGGACATGATAGAAACTTTCAAGTACCTCAAGGGAATCAACAAAGTCCAAGAGGGTAGCATCTTTCAAAAAAAGAGGTGTGCAAGAACAAGAGGGCACAATTTGAAGATAGAGGGGGGCAGCTCAGAGGTAATTTAAGGAAGTATTTTTTCACAGAGAGGGTTGTGGATGCATGGAATGGCCTTCCGGAGGAGGTTGTGGAGTCAAAATCAGTGGTGGAATTCAAGCATGCATGGGATAGTCATAAGGCAATTCTGGGGGGTTGGGGTAGAAAGAAGTAGGCTGCTGGTTAACTAGGATCTGCAGCTTATCCAGTAGGTAGGGAAATGGGCAGACTGGGTGGGCCAAGCGGTCCTTATCTGCCGTCAAATTCTATGTTTCTATGTTTCTATGTTTCTAGAGTGTGTACATGATGGACAGTGTTGGGGTGCAACAGGGCAGGGAGGGGGCCACTAGCTCACCAAGGAGCATCTATTGGGGATGGATTGGGGCAGGCCACACAGTGGAACATACTGGATGACCCTCCCAGGAGATGTCTAAGTACTGTTAGACCAGCCCTTTTCTGGTCTAATGGTGTTTAGCACTTTGTTCCTGGGGAGGGATTTGAAATTTGGGACTTCAGGGCTGTGGTGGTCAGGGTCTGTTGCAAGCACCCTAGCACCATGCTGCAGTCACTTTTGTAGCATAAGGCAGGTGCTAGCACACTTTGGAACAAGCAGCCTGCTGACTGATGCAGGCTGCCTTTTAAAGTTCCTTGGGGTGCTATCCTTGGTGCAAGGTGCTTGTTGCATCAGACTTCTGTGACACATTCTAAGGCCTTTGAAAATCTGGCCCAGTATCATTTTTTCCCCCACAGTTTATCACAGATACATTGCCTGTAATAAAGATATCTGAATTCTCATGTTAAGCTGCTTAATTAATAAATTTTAAAACACTTCTCAACTACATACAGCTGCACATTGCAATCAGTCACTTAAGTGCCCCAAATACCTGCATGTGCAATTTTCAATTTTTATTGTGCTGCTATTTCTCCTTTCACTTTGCATTAATATTACATGACTTTTTTTTTCATTCTCATAATATGGGCATATTTTGATGTTTTGCTGCACTTCAGTCCCACCTTCACTGCAAATATCATTCCATGAATTGAGTACCACTGTAACTAGCTTACATTACTGCACTCAAAAAATGCATGTGCTCATTGTGGGTGGAACATAGCAGATGTTGGATAAATTATGCTGCCTTTTGGTAAATAATGCTGATGTGTAGAGAGCAATAGGGGAAAAAAATAAGTGGAGACAAAAAGAGAGAAACAGATAGCAAATGATGCAAACCGTAACTCTGATCCTTATATTCAGAGATTCAATATTACATGACTGCGTATTCCTCAAAAGAAACTTTGAAATACATAATATTTATGTTAATTTCAGCTTCCATTCCATATATATTATTTAGCTATATCCTCAACATTCTTTATTCCTGACACATTTGCATGCATACATGATCTTTACACCACATAGTTTATTTGGCTTTATACCATACTCCCCACTTCCCCTCATAATCCTCTGTTGAAACATCATGGTCTGTTGTCATGGAAGTAACTGTGATGTCACAAGCAGGCCCTTATGACGTCAGGGTAGAAATCAACAGTAACTCTTCAGAAGCAATGACCCTGTTTTCCTGCAGTTTATATCATTACACCATAATGAGGAAAAAAATACAGATCTAATGTGCAATACATCCAGCACTGTCTCTAACTATCACATTTTGTTACATTTCACCTGAACAGCTTGTCTTTATTGTGCTACTAAATAATGATGTTGCGGAGACTGTAACAACAACTAAACAAACACATAAGAAATAAGAGTTGTTTGCTGCTAAAAGTGGATTAGGTTCACTCGACCAAATTTAAACAAGGAAAACATACACCAACAATAGTGTAAAACAATTAACACCATTACAAAAATGTGGACAGAACCTAATACAGATATATAGACAGTGCATTGCTTCTGTTACATTTTCTGTTTATATTTCTCGCAGATATTAGAAACTTAATGTCTCCATCCATTACTAGGGCACAACTTATTTTGCAAGATTGCAAGTTTTATCCATGCAGTGTTCCACAGCACTATTGTACTTAAACAGACCCTTAAATATTGCTTCCATTCTGTATTTTGTACATTTGTAATAATAAGACACATATTAATAGGGCACTGTCAGCTTTGTCCCTCGGTTTTCTTTCATTTTTTATTAGTGGGTCTCTAGGCACATATGTGTCCAAAGGATTCTGTAGAATGTCCCTTCAGAAAAGAAAAAGAAATACGTTTACCTGTTTTTTTTGAATTTTTCATTTTTGCATTACTATTGGTCTGCACTTAAAATCGCTGCCGACTGGTAGCAGATCCGAGCCAAGAACACACGTCCACCGGGAGCGCAGTGCTGAAGTGCACATTTTAACATCCATATCCCAAAACATATAATCCAGCACAGCAAGTTATAATAAAGCACTTCTGGCATTTATTTGTTTAGTTTTTGTGTACTGGGTGGGTGTACTAGCCATATGCATGACTACTTTCAGGCACAACCAGGAAGGTTACAGAAGAAGACATTACAGATGTAGCAGAGGCAAAATGACATCAGGATACCTAATCAGGGTAATTATACATAGAATGTGCAGCAATAAAACAAAACATTTCAGGTCAAGGCATAAACAATATACAACAAAAAGCAAAACAAGTAGTAGAGAACATCAGAATACAAAACATGGCAAAAATGTGCATTGGATGCATAGCATTAATTACATACATATTCCGTTCAAAGCAGTTACAACAATTAAATTCAAGTCAGAGCATACAGTACAACACCAGTACAGTCAAAAGGACAAAGCAAAGCAGTGCGGCCCGAGAGACACGAACAGGAGCAATTCAATAGAAAAAAGAGCAAGTTGAGCAAGGATAAGGTAAGATAAGGTAGAACCACAGCAGATGTAAACATGTGAGATACCCCACCAATAGATCAAGTGAAAGAGAACAGATAACTGATGAGTGCAGGAGGAAGGAAAAGCAAGAGTGTGGGAGCTACTACTAGCCTAGGTGAAAGAGAAAAAGGTTAAGCTATAGGGTTAAGATGCCACAAAGGGGGGAGGGAATAAGAGTAGGAGCTGGGTGAGGGGTAGATGATAGGGGCAAGGCAGGGGAGAGGTGGCACAAAGAAGGGTTATAAGGGGGGAATGTGATAGGACACATAATGAGTAGGAGGGGTCAGGAAAAAAATGAGCACTTAGTGAACCATGAAATGCTATGTAACTCTGGAGCTGAAATCCCACGCATGCACAATAGCTGCACATTCCAAGCGTATGCATGGGATCTTTCTGCTGGCCGCTATTGTGTATGCACGGGATTTTGGCACCAGAGTTAAATAGTATTTCACAGTTCAACGAGTGCTCATTTTTTCTTTACAAATGCCAGAAGCACTTAATTATAACTTGCTTTGTAGGATTAAATGTTTGTTGCCATATGGATTTTGTAAACCGGAACATTCCTAATGCATATAACATGCAGTACATTGTTAATTTTACATGAAAAAGTTTAATTGTTTTTTCTATTTGTTTTCATAGTGGCATTTGCCATGGCCCATGCAAATATATGATAATGCTTGTGTGCCAAACTCTGTTGATTAATTTTACTTGAGAAAACATCATCCTTGTTAGATTTCTTTTTTTTTTATGTTTATTTCTCTATTTTGTAACGCAGGAATTTCAGAATACATGTTGCATGCAATAAATAGTTAATTTTGCATGGGTAGCCTGCCAACACTGAAAACATTCACACTAAGGATGGAATCTGTTTTATTGCCTTACTTTGGACTTTCTATTTTACCAATCTGAAACATCTGCATGCATTTTGTAATCTGAAATTCTTTTTTGGAAAAAAATAAGAGTTTGTAAGTTTGCAGGATGGCAACATGCCAACATTTTTTTATTGAAGCTGGTGTCCTGTATTTCTGCTGGATTACATCAGCATAGTAACAGTAGAATTGTGTGTGTGAGTATATATAATATATATATATATATATATATATATATATATATATATTAGTACAGGGAACTATATATCATTACTAACTGGGATTGTCTGTACTGAATCAGTTTTTTGATTTCTGCAAAACATTATCTTTTAAGTAATAATGCCTTTATAATCAAACCAATATCTCAGTTGTTCTCTCCCTATATTTCCTAACTGAAGTGATACAGGCATAATTTTTACTTCTTTTCATGCTGGCATTTGCAACAGCCCCTGCAAATAAATGATACTGCCTGTGTCAGTAACTGTGCTTTTATTGTTATTTGAGGAAACTATCACCCTTGTTAGATTTTTTAATTTATTTCTGAATTTTCTTAACCCTCTTTCATGTGGCATGTTGTAGAGTGCTAATTTTGCACACCCAACTGTCATGTGCTACATCTTGTTGTCAGTAATTGACCATACTACAATATATGACAAGATGCTAAAAATAAATTAGATGCCTAACTGAAGTGAAAAACATTTAATTTGTTTTTTCCTTTTATACTCCTGGTTTGCAAGATGGCAACAAACTGAATTTTATTTACTGCAACTGGTGTCCTGTATTTCTGTATATATATATATATATATATATATATATATATATAAAAGACAAAGAACCTCTGTGCGCAAACACTGAGGCAAGGGTTACCTCAAAGGGCATATGGCTGGGAAGCCAAGTTTCAAGAAAATACAAAATCACACATGCTCACACAATGCAAAGCATCATGGGCTGCATATGCAAATCACCACAGAATGTTATGCTGGTTCAACTTTAAGCAGAATTGCATGGTGCCGAAAGGCCTCTCACACAGTTTGCAAAGGGTGCTAACAGATGACATAGACACGTGTTTCGTCCTGCCAGGACTCATCAGTATGTCTCATCTGTTTGACATTCCAGTAGCATGAACCAGCTACCCTAAGATGGTCTGTCTGGGTTATGTTGTGGTGAACCCATTAAAATAAAAAACTATTTAAAAGACAAAGAACCTCTGTGCGCAAACACTGAGGCAAGGGTTACCTCAAAGGGCATATGGCTGGGAAGCCAAGTTTCAAGAAAATATAAAATCACACATGCTCACACAATGCAAAGCATCATGGGCTGCATATGCAAATCACCACAGAATGTTATGCTGGTTCAACTTTAAGCAGAATTGCATGGTTCACTACAACATAACCCAGACAGACCATCTTAGGGTAGCTGGTTCATTCCACTGGGGTGTCAAACAGACGAGACATACTGATGAGTCCTGGTAGGATGAAACATGTGTCTATGTCATCTGTTAGCATCCTTTGCAAACTGTGTGGGAGGCCTTTCGGCACCATGCAATTCTGCTTAAAGTTGAACCAGCATAACATTCTGTGGTGATTTGCATATGCAGCCCATGATGCTTTGCATTGTGTGAGCATGTGTGATTTTGTATTTTCTTATATATATATATATATATATACATACATATACAGGGAGCTATATACTATTACAAACAGGGCTTGATGTTTTTGCAAATACATCTGTTTTGCATCAGTTTTTTTGATTTCCGAAAAAAATTTTCTTTTAAGTAATAATGCCTTTTTAGTCAAATCAATATGCCAGTTGTTCTCTCCCTATATTCTCTAACTAAAGTGATACAGGTATAAGTTTTTTCTTTTACTTTTCATGCTGGCATTTGCAACAGCCCCTACAAATAAATAATACTGCTTGTGTCTGTAACTGTGCTTTTATTGTTATTTCAGAAAATCATCTCCCTTGTTAGATCTTTTAATTTATTTCAGCATTTTGTACCCCCTCATTTCATGGGGCATGAAGCACAGTGCTAATTTTACACACCCAACTGTCCTGTGCTACACCTTGTTGTCAGTAGTTGACCATACTACAATATATGGCAAGATGCTAAAAATATTTATTTTGACATTAGATGCCTAAAGTAGTTGACCATACTACAATATATGGCAACATGCTAACAATATTCATTTTGACATTTAATGCCTAACTGAAGTGAAAAATATTTTTTTTTCTTTTCATAGTTACAATTTTGGCCAACTGCATTTAAAATGAAGAGTAGATTGGTTCTTTCTCTTTTTATAATTTGAATACAGTATTTATCTGTATTGTAAAGACACTATTTTAGGATACGAAGTTCAGATAATACAGAAATTCATAAATTACAAAGTAGGGTGATTAGTACAGCATTAATGAAAGGGGAACATTAAACTGGTTACAGTGAACACCAAACATATTTTTATATCTGGTTATGAGGCAGACAGGTGCAGTACGGGAAGGATCCTTCGTGCTGTTATGCCAGCTGAAGTTTAAAAGCAAAAACAGTATTACCAAAATGTTCTAGGAGTCACAAGATATACTTTCTGCTGTTGCCTTAAGGTATCTTCTTTGACAAAACCTTTGATGTTCTCTCTGAGGCTGTTCTTGCAACCTAGGAATGGTAGAAATTATAAGGTGTCTCCTCTCTATCCCTGAATGCAAGTTCCCTCCCTCCCCCCAGGACCACTTGCCCCTAGTGGGTGGCACCCGCTTGCCCTCCTCCCCCAAATCTGTCCATCCAGGTGTCCTGGTCATGCTCCTAGACAAAGTTCTGCCTCCTTTGATGCCTTGCAGGGAAGGAACCTGAGCCAGAGGAAAAATAGTGCTCTCCAGATCCCATGCACACACAGGCAGTGTAGTAATGAGGCTTCAGTGGAGGACACTATTTTTAACACTCGATCATGTTGTTTGATAATTTATGCAGGGAGTCCTAATCTCAAAGCAAAACATCTGCAGGGCTATGCCCACTGCAGCCATAAAAACAAATGTGGTACAGAGCTGTAAAATAAAAGATGTGACAAACCACATTGAAATAAACACAAAAGTGGTAAATGACCATAAACTAATGGGACAGACTACCATAAACAAAACTAAAGTGGCAGACAGCCAGGAGCCAGGCTGCTGCCGCAGCAGTTAGATTTTCACTTGTGACGCCGACAACCTGGGTTCGGGAATGGACCCGGGGAGTTGGAGGGCCAGCCAGGGAAGAAGGATTGAGTGCCCTGGAACTACTGTCCTTCTCTGGGGGAGGGCAAGAGCACCTGGCACTTGACAGACCCCTGACAGAGATTGGGGGTACCGCAATGACCGGCACCAATACGTCGGGGGTGAGGTGGATGCTGGATGTCATTGCATGTCCCCACCCCAGGAAAAAGAAAAGCATAGCAAAAATGCCAGCTCCCAGCATGACAGCACCCATTCCACTTGCTGTCCACTGCCTCTGAAGCCCACCGGGGGGTCCCGCTCTCATGGCCCTGACCCGGGGGGGGTTAATCCAGGGCTTATCCATGATATCCTAAGTGAGTGGAAAGACCTGTCAGTGGTCCCATCTGGGGGAGGGTAAGACTGGGCACTGGGGTGGTGAAGCAGATGGGGACCTGAAGGATAAGGGAGCTAGGTCCCCCCAAAAAAATTAAGTGGCAGACAGCCATTAAATACATGAAATGTGGCTACCTTCTTTGAAGTGTATAAAAAAGGCCAACAACCATTAAAATAAAAAAAATGATAAACTGCTGTGGCAACTAAAATCAAAGTACCAAAGGTGCTAAAGGTGCCAAATAAAGTCTGTGAAGTGTGAAATAAGTTTATATTAAAATACAATATACTGTACCTGGATTCAAACCACTGATCCTTTGTCTGCTTAGCAAACACACATTCAAGTGGGCCACTGAATTGCAGGTGAGAACATTTCAGTTCCTGTCATACAGATGTTAAGTCACAACCTGCAAAATGGTTGAATAGGGATCTAATCCTAGCAGGTAATTTACCTTTACAAATTGTTATTCTTAGCTAAACTTACATCTCATATAATTTACTACTCCACTCCACACCACAATGAATCACCATTAGAGTTCCCATCTTTCAAAATAATTAAAAAAAAATGTTTAAGTCTCTACCAGGAATTGAACCATTCATCCTTTTCTTGCTAAGCAAACACATATCCAGTGGGCCACTGAGCTGCTGGTAAGTGAATTGCAGTGTCACAGTCTGCCACATCCTGCAAAGCAGGTGACTGGGGATAAAATCACAGCAAGAGATATACTTTCATAAACTGCTGTTCTTAGCTAAATGTACTTCTCATATAATTTTTTTTGTCCTTTTTTCTCCCTGGAGTCTCTGCCAGTGCCATCTGATGACCCCCCATGTGCCGACCAGGTATGAGACCCTCTCCCCTTCAGCCCCCACAAATTACCCCTCATGGCAGGGGGTGGGGAGACCCCCAACCCACCAGACCGGATCCAGTTCTGGGGAGGTGCCCTCCCAGTAGCAATCATTATCCTGCAGTGGTGTACTCCTATATTTTCCAATTTTTTCTCTCTTGTGAGTGGGGTGTGCAATGATGCCAGTGGAGGGAGTGCACACGCATCCACACACGCTCCTCCAGGCATCTGCCCCATCTCCACCCTCTTCTTCAGCATCAGCGCACTGCCCCCAGCCTCTGCTAGGGGCAGTCGGATGCTGATCCCTGGAATCCCCCCTTCCCAGTGTAGGAGAGCAGTCCCTCAGACACTCGATCCTTCTCCTCCCCTGCCAACCCCCTGTGGCCCATGCTCGTTCCCGAACGTGGGTCACCAGTGCAGCATTAGGTAAGGCATACAGTGCCTCATCTCAAAGCACCACTGGGCCAGCTACTTCTCATATAATTTACAATGCCAACTCCACACCACCATGAATCACCACTCAAAAATGAAAACAAACGTTTTAATGATTTCCAGGATTTGAACTAAGTGAACACACAATCAGTGTGCCACTGAGCTGCTAGTAAGTGAATTGCCACTCCTATGATGTAGAAGTTATTTCACAGCCAGCAACACAGGCAACTGGGGATCAAATCCCAGCAAGAAATCTGTCTTCATAAATTATTGTTCATAGCTAAATTTTCTTCTCATATATAAGTTACTATTTCAACTCCACACCATTATGAATCACCACTTAAGTAAGTGGCCATCCTAAACAAAACAAAATAAAGGAAAAAAAAACACTATGGCTCTCAAAAGAGGTGGTAGGGCAGGTTAAGGAGAAAAATATAGCATTCAGAAAGTATAAGGAATCACAGAAGAAGCAGGACAGGGAACTGTATCAGTTAAAGCAGAAGGAAGCAGGGAAGGCAGTCAGAATAGCAAAGGCCCAAACAGAGGAAAATATAGCCAGCTCAATTAAGAAGTGGGATACAACCTTTTACAAGTCTAATCTAACCCATCCTAACCTCTATGCTATTTAAGACCTGTTCTTTTTTCTTCTCTCTAGCTGCCTGCCCTTGAATGGGGCTGCTTCAGCTCCCCTACAGTTGGCCGGCACCCAGCCAGCCACCAACTGAGACCAGGACGCACACCTGCAGCTCCTTGGAAGATACGGGACAGTGCAGCCAATCGGAACACGGGTGCTTCCAGCAAACCCGCTCTGATTGGCCAGGACTTTGCCCCTACTTCAGCCACCTGGCACTTTTTACAAATAGATTTTTGATAGAACTAAGCACATTTCAACTGTGTAATAGAAGTTTTCCATTAGCAGGTTATACAGACCTGCCACTAGAGGGATTCTTGGTCTTTCTACACAAATCACTGTACTCAATCATGGGCAGTATGGCCTGCATTATCATTCTACTTCTAATCCTGGCAAAAATTATGACTCATAAAGCACCGATCCATGCTAAGTCAGAAGTCATCCCAGCCTGGGAACCCACATTCATAGTTCCTGCTGCATCTTCATATTGATTCCCTACTCTTAATCTGTCGGGTTTTCATTTTAATTCTCATCCCTCTCCTCTGGCCCTCCTCCCTTCACCAATGTCTTTCCATGCACTTCCCCTGCCAGCCTTGAATGGCCATGTCAGCATCTCCTATGCCCTGGCTAGACGTACCTCAATGACTGAACACCACACAAGAACCCATATGAAAAGATCCCACTTCTACCTGATAAATGCCCTCAAGAGAATGTTTCTAATTCTCCTTTTCTGTTCAGGCAATGTTGAACTAAATCCAGGTCCCCCAACTCAAATCACTTCTCCGTTGGAGTTTGCAGCTGCTCCTGGGATGAAACTGATGATGGTCAATATTCTAAGCCTGCTCAAAAAACTTGATCATCTTCAAGTTTGGGCAGCCCACACTGACCAAGATCTGATTATAATTACCGAGTCACGGCTAAAAAAGACCAACACTGATCTGCAAATTACTATACCGGGCTTCAAGCTCTTTAAGGCTGATAGGGATTCGAGGAGAGGGAGTGGTTGTATACGCCAAATCAAAATTTGATGTTAGCAGCATTTCCTGTAAAACTAAGCCCAAGGAATATGAGATTGTCTCACTTAAACTTCACCTTCCATCCTCAGAGTGCATCACAATCATTGGTGGCTATAGACCCCCGTCAGGAGGCACAGAAATTCTGAACGTGTTGAAATCCATAACTTTGGCTGCTAACACTGAAACAATAATCTTAGGGGACTACAATATGGATTGGCTCACTGCTAAATCCCACTCCCTAAAAGCCATCTGTGATGAGCTGGGTCTTACACAGCTAGTAACTGAACCCACAAGAATCAATGCTTCTAACTCTGCCAACAGCTCACTCTTAGATGTCATCTTAACTTCGCATCCCCATAAAATCTCACAATCTGCAGTTTACGACATGGCTCATAATGACATGAGCGACCACAGTAACGTTGTATGTACAAGATTCCAATCTAAAACCAAGCAGCACCCTAAATTCAGAATCAAACGCTCGTTCCATAAATTCAACTCAGTAAACTTCCTAACCGATCTAGCTACGATCAGGTGGCAAGACCTATATCTTGCCAAATCTGCTGATGCCGCCATCTCTGTCCTAAATGACAACCTCACCACCCTAATTAACAAGCATGCTCCTCTTATTAAAATGAGGGTGCAGAAAATCTCGCATCCGTGGTTCACCCAAGAGCTCAAATCTGCACTTACCAAGAGAGACAACCTATGGGGCTAGGGCCAGGCACACAAAGGACCCAGCATACTGGCAGGCATTTAGAACTGCCAGAAATACCTGTGTTAAAAGTGTACGTGCTACTAAAGCAAACTTCTACATCTCCACTCTGGAGCAGGCCAACGCGGGAACTCCCAAAATATCTGGAAGACACTGAGATCCATTGAAGGCCATCCTGCTGCTTCCTCCCTTTTCACCAAGATTCTGGCCAAGGACAGGATGGTTGAAAATAAACTGCGAATCCTTGAAGAACTTAACCTTCACTTTGCCACTGCCGGATTGGCATTTGACTCCACCCCATATGCTAGCCGAGTGAATAGCAACACTAGTCCAGATACTACACATGCTACTCCACCTCATCCCTTCCAGTTGTGCCTGTTTAGCTACAAAGAAGTCGAAGACATAATTCTTAGCCTTGACACCAAGAAAAGTGCAGGGGACAATGGTCTTGAATCATTTTTCTTGCAGTTAGGCTATGCCCAGCTCACAGCCCCCATCCTTCACATCTTCAACCTCTCGATTACCACAGCCACTGTTCCATCCTGCTGGAAATCTGCCCATATTCTTCCTTTCTTCAAATCAGGAGATCCTTGTGACTTAAACAACTACAGTCATATCTCTATCTTGCCCATTCTCTCCAAAGTGCTGGAAAAACTTATATACAACCAACTAAAAAATCACTTCAAAGCGCACTCACTCCTAAACCCAGCCCAATCTGGCTTCAGGTCGAAGCACAGTACCATCTCAGCCTTGGCTAAAGTCTCTAATGACTGGATCCATGCTATGGACACCAAGAAGGTTACTGGTGCAGTCTTTCTAGACCTCAGTAAGGCCTTCGACACTGTAGACCATCACCTTCTAATCACCTGTCTTGCCTACATAGGTGCCACTCCACTTACCTTACAGTGGTTTAACAGTTATCTCACAGGAAGGATACAAAAAGTCAAAGCTGATGGCCTACTATCTGCCCCCCTTCCAATTGCCAGAGGAGTCCCTCAAGGCTCCATCCTAGGACCAATCCTTTTTTCCCTGTACATCAACAACCTTGACTCCCACATAAAGAACTCTATCATACATTTCTTTGCGGACGATACGGTTTTGTACGCATCAGGCTCATCCTTAACTGAAGTCAGGGAAGCACTCCAAGCTGACTTTATCCAGTTATAAAGCAACCTTATCAATGCCAAGCTTCTCTTAAATGCCAAAAAAACCAAGACAATGATTTTCTTGAGACTTGCCTTGTCTGGTGCCCTACCTACCCCACCTAAAAACTTCATAGTTACCTCCCTAGGTGAACCCTTGGAAGTCGTGCCTAAATTTAAATATCTAGGTATGTGGATAGACAACAAGCTTTCCTTCAATGACCACATCAAGGATCTATCAAAGAGGCTTAAAGCATGCTTGGGTTTCTTCTTTAGAAATAGGGCCCTCTTTTCTCTTGCGACCCGCAAAAAACTTGTCCAAGCAAAATTCCTTCCCTTGCTTGAGTACGGAGACATTATCTTTATCTCCTCCCCAACCTTGAGCCTATCTAAACTGGACGTATTCTATCACCGTGCTCTTCACTTCATTACTAACTCTGAGTACAGGACCGACCACTGTGATCTTTATGCAGCAGTTGGGTGGACCTCTCTTGCCACCAGACGCCTCCTTCATGCTGGCATTTGGACCCTCAAATTACTACTCCACAAACTGCCTGTCTATTTAATGTCTCTCATACACATCTTGTATAGCACCTACTCCCTAAGGAAATCCGACCTTATCCTACTAGATGTTCCCAGGACACGTACCACAGCTGGCCAAAGAGCTGTCTCATAATCCCTCCCAAACATTTGGAACCAACTACAAGCCATGCTGAGGCTAACCAGCATCATATCAATTAACTCCTAAAAAACACTAGCTATCTCTAAATTAAAAGAAATATGTTGGTGCTACTAGGCCCCAACGCCAAGTCAACTTCCTAGGTACCAACTGGCCCTCTACTTATTAAGCTGAAATGTGTTGCATAATTTAGGGCAAGGTTAAAGCTGGAATGTACTGCATATGTAGCATAAGGACTTCTATTGTGTATACCTCTTGTATTATATTTTTTTTGTTGTTGTTCTACATTTTATATCTCCTGTCTATGTAATTGCGAACTGTATGTGTATGTGCCTCAGGATCTCCTTGTGGATGAACTTGCTCAACGGAGTCTTTCCTGCAACAAACTTGAACTTGAACAAGTACATCAGGGAGCAAAAAAAAAGACCAGGGGAGGGATAGTGAGGCGTGAGGCTTAATAAAGTGAAGGGGATGTGGGCAGTGGGTGACAGTGAAAAAGCAGACATCCTGAATGAATTATTTTGCTCAGTATTCACAAAAGAAGAGGATGGGGAGGTACCTAAACCAAACAATAGAAGCACTCTGGATGGGGGGTCGATACAAGTCCATTCACAGAAGAAAGGGTTCTGAAAGAACTCCTAAAACTCAAGGTGGACAAAGCAATGGGGCCTGATAGGATTCACACCAGAATTTTAAAAGAACTAAGAGGTGAACTAGTGACACCACTGACTACCATTTTTAACAAATCATGGGAGGATGGTGTGGTACCTGAGGACTGGAGGAAGGTGGATGTTATTTCCCTCCACAAAACTGGGAGCAAGGCAGAGGCATAAAACTACAGACCTGTTACTTTGACCTCAGTGGTAGGGAAAATTATGGAATCACTTCTAAAAGAAAGAATTGTCGAGTACCTAGAGGTCAGTGGGGCACAGGACCCAGGGCAGCATGAATGCACAGTGGGAATGTCATGTCACACAAATCTCATAGATTTCTTTGACTAGGTAATCAAAGTAGTAGACTAGGGAGGTGCTGTGGATGTGGCCTACCTACACTTTAGCAAGGCATTTGACACAGTCCCACACAAATAATAAATAAGTTAGCCAGCCTGGGAGTGGGTTCCAGTATGGTAGACTGGGTAAAAAATTGGCTGAACAACAGGACACAGAGGGTAATAGTAAACAGAGTCCATTCTGAGGAAAGAGGGGTTACTAGTGGGGTACTGGAGGGTTCAGTATTGGAACCGGTCCTTTTTAATGTCTTTATAGGTGACATTGCGGAGGGTCTGGAAGGAAAAGTATGTCTCTTTGAAGATGACACAAAGATCTGCAACAGGGTTGATAGACAAGGGAGGGCGGAAAGGATGAGAAGGGACTTGGCAAAGTTGGAGGAATGGTCAAAAGAATGGCAGCTTAGATTCAGTGTAAAGAAGTTCATAGTAATGCACCTGGGAAACAAAAACCCAGGGGAAAAGTCAACACTGGAATGGGGAGGTACTAACAATAACAAAAATAGAACAGGACCTGGGGGTAGTCATATCAGATGATGTAATGATAGGCAAGCAATGTGAAAAGGCAGTAATGAGGGCTGGGATGATACTGGGATGCATAGGGAGAGGCATCACCAGTAGAAAACAGGAAGTTGTTATCCCTCTGTATAGACAGTTGGTGAGATCCCATCTGGAGTACTGCATGCAGTTCTGGAGACCCCATCTCTGCAAGGACATAGACAGGATAGAGGCAGTCCAGAGGAGGGAAACTAAAGTGATACAGAGTCTGCGCCAGAAGACATATGCAGAGAGACTGAAGGAGCTTAATATGTATACCCTTGAGGAAAGTGGGGGGAGGCATGATGGAAACATTCAAGTACCTCAAGGGAATCAACAAAGTCCAAGAGGGTAGCATCTTTCAGAAAAAAAGATATGCAAGAACAAGGGGGCACAATTTAAAGATATGGGGGATGGCTTGGGGCAACATGAGGAAGTATTTTTTCACATAGAGGGTGGTGGACACATGAAATAGCCTTCATGAAGAGGTAGAGGGGTCAAAAACAGTGGGGGAATTCAAGAATGTAAGGGACAGACATAAGGCAGTTCTAGTGGGGGGTAGGAGGAAGTAGGCTGTTGATTAACTAGAATCTGCAGCTTTTCCGAAAGGTAGGGAAATGGGCAGACTGGGTGGGCTAAGCAGTCCTTATCTGACATCAAAGTCTATGTTTCTATGTTTCTGTGTTTATTACAAAAACAAATTAAAAAATTGAAACAAATATTTATGTCCCTGCGTGGTCTTGAACTGTATCGACCTGTATTTGAACTAGTTCATGAAGAAGAAAGGACTAGCACTCAGTGGTAAATTAAGATAAGGTGGGGGTTACTCAGCTAATGGAATGCTGGCTAAAGTTCCTAATAATGATAAATTCCCACTGTATTTGAGCAAGCGAGCAACTGGCAATAGCCAGTACACAGTTTATATAAAGTATTCTGTGCAGACTAGCAAAGGTTATGCTCCATAGCACCCTTGTCTACTGATTTATAGGTCTGAAACACACACTCAGGTGATCATATTTGTAGTTTAGAATTAATTTAATAATGCCCAAGCTCCAATTTTCTAAAAGTGGTTAGTCAAAACAGTGCCTCATATTTAAAGGTGCTCGAAGTCATACATAGAGTGCTCAAAGTCACACATAGAATTTTTTTACAGTAACTTCAAAGTGTTATCAAGTACAAAAATACTGCACCTCTCCAAGTCAATTGACCAGCCAGTCACCCCAGCTCTTCACCACAAGGCTTCATCAGGGGATGTTTGAACCACTGATTCTTTGCCTGGTAAGCAAACACACACATTCATTATGCCACTGAGCTACAGGTAAGTGAGTGGCAGTTCCTATGATGTAGATATTATGTCACATCCTGAAAAACAGGTGACTTGGGATCTAATCACAGCAGACAATTTACCTTCACAAATTATTGTTCTTAGCTAAATGTACTTCTTATAAAATGTTCTATTCCAACTCCACACAACCATGAATCACCACTCAGTGAGTTTGCATCTTACAAAAACATGCACAAGTCTCTGCTCAGATTTGAGTCAATGATCCTTTGCCTGCTAAGCAAACACACATTCAGTATGTCACTAAACTGAAGGTATGTGAATTGCAGTTCCTATGATATAAACACTCTGTCACTCCTGCAAAACAGGCAACATGGGATATATTCCCAGCAGGTGATTTTCCTTTTCAAACTGTTATTCTTAGATAAAATGTACTGCTCATATAATTTACTATCCCAGATCCATATCACCATGAATCACCACTCAAATGAGTTTTACCTTACAAAAAACTTGAAAAAATGCTTAAGTCCTTGCTCAGATTTGAGCCACTGATCCTTAGCCTGCCAAGCAAACACAAACATGCAGTATGCTGGTGAACTGCAGGTGAGTGAGTTGTAGTTCCTGTGATATGAGGGTCATGTCACACCTGCAAAACATGTGACTGGGGATTTAACCCCAGCAGGCAATTTACCTTCATACATAACTGTTTGTAGCTAAATGTACTTCTCATGTAATTTACTGTTCCACTCCACACCACCATGAAGTGATAGACCACAAGGTTCAGGCACACATCTACCCCACAAGATGGATGCAGACATCAACAATCAAATAAAATTAATTTTATTGAAATAGCAAAAACAGCTACACATCCTGCCTGATGCATTTCTGACCTTTCTTAGTCCTTTCTCAAAGGCTAAGGACATGCAGAAACCATCACATTTAAATACTACAAAAAAATCACCAGTGAGTGATAGCCGAGGATGAGTATGTTAATAGACATTCTATTTATTATCGTGGGTTCTTAGTTAATATAATATGTGTGGTCACCTTTTAGGAATGTAGTTTATATCTGTTGATGGAATTTGGTTAATTAGCTGGCAACCAATGAAATAAGACTTCACTTTATGATGTCACTAGTCATGTGGCGATTTTTTTGTAGCTTTTATATGTGATAGATTCTGCATGTCCCTAGCCTTTGAGAAAGGAACAAGAAAGGTCCAAAATGCATCAGGCAGGACGTGTAGCTGTTTTTGCTATTTCAATAAAATTTATTTTATTTGACTTTTGATGTCTGGCATGCCTCTTATGGGGTAGGTGAGTGCCTGAACCTTGTGGTCCAGTATCTTGTGTTGTGTGGTGCACCACCATCCTTGTGCATATTCTCCATGACTGCTGACCACCATGAATTGCTACTCAACTGAGTTTCCATCTTACAAAAAAGTATTTAAATCCCTATCAGGATTCACACTATATCTACCTGAATTTTAACCACTGATTCTGTGCCGGTTAAGCAACACACTTTCAGTGTGCCATTGAGCTGCAGGTAAGTGAGTTGCATTTCCTATTATATAGAGGTTATGTCACAACCTACAAAACAGGTGACTGGGGATCTAGACCAAGCAGATAATTACCATCACAAATTGTTGTTCTTAACTAAATTTACTTCTCATATAATTTACTATTCCAATTCCATAGCACTATGAATTGTTGCTCCAGTGAGTTTCCATCTTACAAAAAACCAAAGTTTATATTTCTTCCAGCATTTGAACCACTGTGTATAAACCCTATGCCTCCCCCAACTAGGTCCTGACCTGTTGTTCTGCAGGGCAGAGGTGATAGTGGTCTGCAGCTACAGGAATCAATACATGCTTGTCCACCATTGATGGATGGCATAATCCATTGTCAGGGCTTATCACAGCCAGATGGAGTGCCTGAGACGCTCAGAATGTTCATGTTGTTTGGGATCATGAATTTCTGCAACTGTCATACAAATAGCATATAACCTGCCCAGTGGGGGGGGGTGCAGCTTTCATGGAGCCTAGTGGTGGGGCATACTAGGTCTAGGACATGTCCATGTAGTACTGTAGTCTAGCAATGGTACCAGCCATATGAAATGCAGGTGCATAACTATGGTACCATACAGGATGTGAATGCATGTATACTTGCTGCAGATAATGCACACCCACACTGTCAAATACAATCACAGTAATCAATACAGTATTACTTTCAATGGTCCCTAAAGAACAGTTACATACTCCCCATATCAGTAAATCTTCACGAGAATCTCTTTTCATCAGGTGACATGTATGGAACTTATAGTCACCAGATATTAGGACCACATGGAAACTTTTGCAAGCAGTCCACAAGGGGCCACCCATGATGATATCAGACATCGGCTGCTACATAAACATGGGCATCCCCTTCCCTCCTTAGTTTCCTGCTGGAAACCATGCTCAGAGGACCTCCCAGTAGGGAACCAGGAGAGAACCTAGAGCTCTGCCAACCAAGCGAAGAAGAGAACAACAAGTAGATCCTCATGGAGAAGGAGACAGCACTAACTAGCATCTCAGGACCCTAGGGGGGACGGAGGTTGGACAGCATGGGTTGATGAAAGAGATTATCTCGGAGATCTACTGTTATGGTGAGTATGTAACTGTTCTGTCTTCTTCAAGGATATCTCTTGCAACAAGCCACACCTATGGAAAAAGCAAGCAGTGCTGATCATTAACAGTGTGGGTGGCTGGAGCCTACAGGCCTAAGAAAGCAGGCCTTGAAGCACAGCTGTGCTTAAGTCAGCTCTTATTTTTATTTTATTTTATTTATTTGTTGAGATCTCAGATTACAAATACCTTTGAGCCAAAGGCTCATTTACAAAGTTTCCATGTCAATGGGTTGATAGTAACAACAAGCATATTCAGGATGATCACAATGCAATAAATATACACAGGTTACTTAACAAACAATAGGTTTCCAGGTGGTACAATAAGAGTTATTATTGTTTACAAACAGTTGTGGTAGGACAAAAATCAACATAGCAAACCAAACTTTTCATATCAAACTATTTCAGTATCTTAGCAACCAGAATGGCTTTGTCTGAGGACGGGAGGGGCGGGGAGGTGAGAGGAGGCCTGAGGAAAGGTAGGAGTGTTAGGTGGGATTAGGCATGTGAGAGGAGAGGTACAGTAGGTGAGTAAGGGTGTGTTGGAAAGAGCAATGTTCAGACTGTAGTATATAGTGAAAGTGTGGGCAGTACTCCAGGTGGCAGCTGCATAGATTTCTGCAGCAAACACATTTTTGAAACAGGCAACAGATGTAAGTGGTCAGACAAGTATGATGGTGGGAAAAGAACTGAGGAGGGAAGGGCCACCCACATTTATGAAGCAGCCGATGTCTGATGTTGTCATGGGTGGCTCCTCGTGAACTGCTTGCAAATCTTTCCGTGCAGTCCTAGTGTCTGGAAGCTGTTAGTTCCATAGATGAGGACTGATGAAAGTGATATCCTTGAAGAAGTTCTGTTGTTACAGCCCATGTTAGTTGTGCACCCTCTCAAAAAGTTGCAGCCATACGGCTCAGAGTTGGTATCACGTCATTTCAGCACAAGTGCATCAGCGCAGCAATATCAGCGTTTCTGAAAGCATGTAATATATGTAAGCGCATACGCGTTAACAGCGTAAGCAATTTAAGCATAAGCAACAAGTAGCATTATTCTCACTAGCACACTCAGTTAAAACGAGTAACATTACTCTCACTTGCACAGTCAAAATGAGTAACATTGCTTTCCCTCTCACTTTCACAAGGATTCTGCAGTCATGACTGCTGAAGAGTCTACATTAATTAATTAAACAATTGCTTCCCCTCTCACAAGGATTCTGCACTCATGCACTTAAGAAAACTGCAAAATTGCTCCTACCTGTTCTGTTCAGCTCAGTTCATCAAATTATCAGATTATCAGCAAAATTTTAAATCCAAAGGTTTATTTAAGTCAATGCTAAATTAATAAAAATAAATAAATTCCATCGACTGGGCTAGAGGAGTTTGACTTTAAGGAAGAATGGTTAGCTGCAGCTAACCAGTGTTCAAAAATCTTTATTGAACTATTGACCAAATCAGACACCATTAAATTGGAAACATTGGGCAAGGATTTAGCAAACGCGAAGGCACTGGCATTATCTTACAAAAAGAGGGCAGAGTATAAAGAATATGATTTGAAGTTACAAAAAAAACTTGCAGAAATATGCGAGAGAGAGGTGATAGAGCGTTACAGTGAAAGCTCAAGAAAGGCTAAGAATGATTTTAGTAAAGGCAATATACTGAAATGGGGAAGAGAAAGGTCTAAACGCAGGAGAAGAAGTAAAAGTAGAGGGAGATTTTCACAGAATACAAGTGAAGACACTGATTTACTTATCAGAGCCATTGAAAACATAAGTGTAGAGGACTCTGAAATAGGTAATGTTATTCTGGATGAAATTCAGGAAGATTCCTTAAGGGAACTTTTGTGGAAGAGAATGAGCAGGTTATATTAACTAATACCAGGGACTTAAACAGTAAAGTGGAAGAACAGAAATGCCAGAGAAAGCAAAAATTCGGGAGTAAATCTACATTTTGTCCTACCACTACAAAGCCTGTCTTGATTGTTTATGAATAAACAGTGACACATCAAGTGCAGGAACTCTTACGAAATGTTACACCCCCTAAGAAGTTTAATTGTCTGGGCGAGTAATGTGTTTTTGAGCTATTAGAAACCGCGCTGTAAAGTCAATACATGCATAAGTAATACACTAAAGTAAGCACGCTAATGTTTACCACGCTGATTTTGTATGCACAGAAAAGATGTGGAACCCTCAGAGATAGTGTAATGACATTGTCTTACCTGGCCATATCCCTCCTGCAACATGCTGTGCCCACAGCCATTGAAGGTACTCCCTATCACACTGAGTCAGATCATCAAAGCAGTGCCAGCGCTGTGCATGTGTCCTTACCAAGCCCTACACCCAGGGGACCCTCCTGGCCACCATCTCCCAAATATGGGCCTTCTCAAGCCCTGCAAACATCCCCGGCTGTGTCCCCCTAAGAGAGAGGTCTCCTTAAAGATAATTACCTCCCAGGTGTTGAATTACCTGTCCCTTACCCTCTCCTCCTAAGGCACCTTTCTTCTGTTGGCTGACATTTTGTCCAAGTTGTTACAACTGTTGTTATGGTAGCTGTGGACAACACACTTCCTCTTGCCTTTATGTCATTTGTGAGACTAACTTCTGCAAACAATGTCCCATACATGCATGGTGTCCACAAATTATCATTCCACAATGCTACCAGGTGTATGCCACACCACACATGCATGTTGCGAACATTCACTTCCATGTTGCTTCTGATTATTAGTGGTTGCATGTGACTGCAGACATGTACATTTGCAGACAGTGCCTCATGTCATAATCAGAAATGGCTTTGATGTCATCAAGGCATGTGGCGGCAAAAAACACCCTGTTTGCAGAAAATTACATTAGCAACAGGCACAAACAACTGCATATTGGCAGGTTACATGCAAATGGGCCTACTCTAAAATTCAAAGTGCAAAAATGAATTTGCATGTCATTATTTGCTCATTACTGTCTCATTATAAAAGGTAAATTCCCCTGAGGGTGCATATCAACACTATTAACATAGCTGACAGGAAAAGCAGCAGCTGGAGAATATTGAGATGAGAACATACCTTTGAAAATTGCAAGTTGCAACAGAGCAGTTACTATTTATAATCCCCCCACAGGCACAGTGTACATTTTTGTTACTAATTGTTATTTACTTTTGTGTTGCAGAATGGCATGAAAAAACATAAGAAGAATGGTGACAGGCTACTGAAACAGATGTTTAGTCCCCCAAAACTACTGATAGATTGTATTGCAGAATACTGCACAGCATGATTCATTTAGTTGTAACTGCACTGCCTTGTTTACACTGGAAAATGCACAGTTGCATGATGCTCATTTACAAGAAACATAGAAACATAGAAACATAGACTTTGACGGCATATAAGGACCGCTTGACCCACCTAGTCTGCCCATTTCCCTACCTAGAGGATAAGCTGCAGATCCTATTTAACCAACAGCCTATTTCTTCCTACCCCCCACAAAAATTGGCTTATGTCTGTCTCATGCATTCTTGAATTCTCCTGAAGTTTTAGATCCCACAACCTCCTCAGGAAGGCTGTTCCATGCGTCCACCACCCTCTCTGTGAAAAAATACTTCCTCACATTGCCCCTGAGCCGTCCTCCCTCTATCTTTAAATTGTGTCCCCTTGTTCTTGCACATCTCTTTTTCTGAAAGATGCTACCCTCTTGGGCTTTGTTGATCCCACTGAGGTACTTAAATGTTTCTATCATGTTCCCCCTCTCCCTCCTTTCCTCCAGGGTATACATTTTAAGCTCCTTTAGTCTCTCCTTGTATGGCTTCTCTTGCAGACCCTGCACCATTTTAGTTGCCCTCCTCTGAACTGCCTCCATCCTGTCTATGTCCTTGCGGAGATGGGGTCTCCAGAACTGGACGCAGTACTCCAGATGGGGTCTCACCAACTGTTTGTACAGGGGAATAACAACTTCCTGTTTTCTGCTGGTGATACCTCTCCTTATACATCCCAGTATCCCCCCAGCCCTCCCTATCACCTTCTCACATTGCTTGCCAACCTTAAGGCCATCTAATATGATTACCCCTAGGTCTCTTTCCATTTTTGTTGGGGTTACTACCTCCGCCCATTGTGTAATCTTCCCCTTGGTTTTTGTTTCCCAGGTGCATTACTTTGCACTTCTTTGCGTTGAATCCAAGCTACCATACTTCTGACCATTCCTCCAACCTTGCCAAGCCCCTTCTCGTCATTTCCATGCCTCCTTGTGTATCAACCCTGTTGCAGATCTTTGTGTCATCTGCTAAGAGGCATACTTTTCCTTCCAGTCCCTCTGCAATATCACTCATAAAGACATTAAAAAGGACTGGACCCAGTACTGAACCCTACAGTACCCCACTAGTAACCCCTCTTTCTTCAGAGTGGACTCCATTTACAGTTACCTTCTGTGTCCTGTTGTTCAGGCAATGTTTTACCCAGGCTACCACCTTGGGACCCACTCCCAGGCTGGTTAATTTGACTACTAATCTTTTGTGTGGGACTGTGTCAAATGCCTTGCTAAAGTCTAGGTAGGCCATGTCCACTACCCGTCCCTGGTCTACTACTTTGGTCACCCAGTCAAAGAAATCAATTAGATTCATCTGACATGACCTTCCCGCTGTGAATCCATGCTGCCTTGGGTCCTGTGCCCCACTGGCCTCAAGGTACTCAACAATTCTTTCCTTCGGAAGTGATTCCATCACTTTCCTTACCACAGAGGTCAAACTGACAGCTCTGTAGTTTCCTGCCTCTATCTTGGTCCCACTTTTGTGACGGGAATCACATCCGCCTTCCTCCAGTCCTCAGGTACCACACACATCCTCCCATGATTTGTTAAAAGCGTAGTCAGTGGTGTCACTAGTTCTCTGCTTAATTCTTTTAGAATTCTGGGGTGAATTCCATTTGGCCCCTTGTGCTTTGTCCACCTTCAGTTTTAGGGTTGTTTCAGAACCCTTTCTTCTGTGAAAGGACTGGGATCAACCCCCTCTCCAGAGTGCTTCTGTTAATTGGATTAAGCACCTCCCCCACTTCCTCTTTTGTGAATACTGAACAGAAGTATTCATTCAGTATCCCTACTTTATCACTGTCACTGTCTGCCCACCCACCATCCATTCTATTCAGCCTCACTATCCCTCCCTTTGTCTTTCTACGCTCCCTGATATACCTATAAAAGGTTTTATCCCCCTTCTTAACCGAGTTAGGTAACTTTTCCTCAGTTTGTGCCTTTGCTATTCTGACTACCCTCCCTGCTTCCTTCTGCCTTAACTGGTACAGTTCTCTGTCCTGCTCCTTCTGTGTTCCTTATACTTCCTAAATGCTATCTTTTTCCTCCCTAACCTTCACCGCCACCTCTTTTGAGAACCATAGTGGCTTTTTCATTTGTTTTGATTTGTTTATTTGCTTCACACAAAGGCTTGTTGCTTCTGTGATGGCAGTTTTGATATTTGCCCATTGTTGCTCCACCCATCCTTCTAGCCTGTTTGCTAGTGCTTTTCTAAGGCACTCTCCCATCTTGTCAAAGTCAGCCCTCCAGAAGTCCAGAACCCTCACTTTTGTATGGCTTGACTCTGTAGCAGAGTTTATCATGAATCACACTGTTTGGTGGTCACTTGTTCCCAAATGGCTACCCACTTCTAGATCTGAGATCCTCTCACTGTCCCCATTTGAGAGTACGAGGTCTAAGATTGCTCCCTCATGAGTGGGTTCCAAAACTAGCTGTTTGAGGCATGCCACCTGAAGGGCTTCAGTTAACATCTGGCATGTTAAGGTCCCCCATCAACAGTATCTCCCCTTTCTCTGCCATCCTAAGCATGCCTTCTATCATATCCTTGTCCATTCCCTCCCCCTGACATGGGGGTCTATATACAACCCCTGTGTGGATTGTGGTGCCATTTCCAGTCTCTAAGGTGACCCACAGTGCCTCCTCTCCTCCCTGTTTACTCTTTTGTTCAGTTGCTTTTATCCCTTCCCTTACATAGAGAGCTACTCCCTCCCCCTCTTCAGCCCTCCCTGTCTCTCCCGTAGGTTGTGTACCCTGGTATGTTAACATCCCAGTCATAGTTCTCTGTGTACCATGTTTCTGTGACTGCTAAAATATCCAGGCAGCCCTCTTCCATCAAGGCCACCAGTTCAGGGAGCTTGTTGCCCAGACTACGGGTGTTGGTACTCATTACCCTCCATTTCTTGATGGCCTTACCCCTTTTTGCCCCATCCCTGTCCTTATTGCATTTATCACTTTCTCCATTTACCCCTGCGCTTCTCCCTATTGACATCTCTATGTTGGTGTCTACCTCACTTAGTACCATGATATTTTGGGGGGGGCTAGGATTTCCCTGCTCCTTTCCAGTGCCTACCCCCTTGGCTAGTTTAAATACTTGTCAATGAAGTATTTAAACCTATCACCTAGGATCCTGGTTCCCCTCCTGGACAGATGCAGACCATCATGCCAGTATAGGCCTGCACCCCTACAGGTGGACCCCCAGTCTCCAATGAAGCCAAATCCCTGATCTCTGCACCAGTTTTCAACCACTGATTGAATCCCATGGTGTGGAGCACCCTAGCCTCACCCGTGCCATAGACAGGCAGCACCTCCAAGAAGGTTACCATTTGTGCTATTTGTCTAAGGCCCCTCCCCATCTCCACAAATGCTTCTTGCACTGCTCTGATCCCTTTCTTAGCCAGGTCATTTGTCCCTAGGTGGACAATGACATCCAGATCCCTTCCCTGTGCAGCTGCTCCTGCGATCCTGAGGATTCACTCCCTGCCTCTCCAAGCCATGGCACCAGGCAGGCACCTTACCTCCCTCTCCCCTTCCTCCCCCAGTTCTACCTTCCTAACAATGGAGTCCCCCACCAGGAGTTGTTTCCTTCCCCTGTGGGGTCCCATTCCACCCTCCCTTGGGTCTCCTTTGTAGAGGTTCCCAGCATTCTCCTTGGTCTCCACTGTGGGTGCCTCCATAGAGGAACCACACTTTTCCAGAAATTGTGGAGAGGTACTACTGGAGGGATGAGCCTCTGTTCCACCACCTTCACCCTCCCTGAGCCCACTGTGGTCCAACCACTCCTCTTTCTTGGCAACTTCTGAGGCAACGGCAGTGACCCTGGTGGTCCCTGGGTGGGACAGGAGGTCCCACAAATCCTGGCCAACTCAGTCTGGAGATGAGCAACCTCCTCCCTCAGCCCAGAGAGGTGTCTGCAGATGGGACAACACTGTATCCTCCAAAACATCTCCCAGAAGACTGCTGCTCCACAGCCACTGCAGTGCACCACTCCTATCATGTCTTTTTTCTGACCCCCTAACTGTTATTTGGAATACTTGCTCTTTCCTCTGTGTTTGCAGGCAGTGCACTGCATGGACAGCATCTGTTACCCCTGACATGTTTCACAATCTGTGTTACCGTGTAAGGCACACTAGGCAATCTGTAGTCAGTGGCAGACTGGAGTCCCTGGGGAGGTTACATGCAGTGTTCAGGTTCACACAGTATACATGTTAATATTGTGTCACACCACCTGAGGTATGTTTATTGTAACGTGATCCGTACCCATAGCTCTTGTACGCTATACCTTTGTCAATACTGCCAATCCACATTATACAATCTAGTGGTATGTGAAACACGCCCATTAGTCATGGGCATCTACAGAGCTGTCACTGGTAGTGCCTGTCTGGCAGATGGCATATTGCATGTGGATAAAGGCAGGGGTGCATGTATGGCAGGGCCAGTGGGACAACATGCCATGGTGTTTGGGCATAGCAGAGATGGTGTATGCCTCTACCAAACACACCGACACTAGCTGAGTAGAACCATGCCACAGAGGGTTCATACTGTGCTGTATGTGATGCAATCATTTGTGGTGTGAATTGCATTCAGAACTGTCCTTCCCACACAGATTCTCCTGGAATACCTTACAAGGCAGGTACTGTTCCACATGGGTGTTCCCTCATGATGCTGGACAGCAGCATGGCAGGAGATTGCAAAGGCAATCAATGCCAAGAGCAGAGATGGACCCATAATTGAGGAGGTTAGGAAGTGCTACTATGATATAAGGAGGCACACAAAGGAGAAGTTGGTCATGGCAACACAGGACATACAGGCCACTTGTGGTGGACCACCAACCCAGAACACCCTTATAGCAGACTAATAGGTTGTTGCTGGCACTCTGGGATGCCATCAAGTGGAAGGTGTGGAGGGTGGCATCGGCGCCATGGCCTCAAGCAGCTGCCAGGGTGATTACATGCACATGATTATGTAGTACCAATGTAGTTGTTGTTCTTAGCATTACAGACTATATTATTAGCAATTTCTGGGCCATGGGGATATAGCACAGTATACATTTACCAACCTCTAAGACCACCATGGTGATGCAGGTGTTGTTTCTTCCATCACATGTCAGTGCATGCATAGTGTTCAGGGTGTGCATGGGGGTGTGCATGGCATGGGTGCCTGCAGTCTGTCTTTAGCCTATAGCATTGATTGGACTGGGTTGTGGTATGTAACACAGCTGTACTGTTGGCCTGTTTATGACACATGGCTCTATGTTCCCTTCCTTTCAGTAGCCCAGATTACTCATCAGATGGCATGGACAGACAGTCCAAGGAGAAGGACTTATCCAGTGAGGAGAGGGAAGAGGAGCAGGAGGTGGAACAGGAGGAGAAGCAAAAAATGCTTCTCTAACACAGACAATGGAGGTGAAGCTCCCCTATGAGATGCTTAAGGATGAGTGGGTGGTGAAGCTGGAGGAAGGATGCAAAAAGCACTAGTCTAATGTCCAGGCAACTCATGCAGTAGGGGAGAGGGACACACAGCCCAGATGTGACACACAGTCATCTCCCTGCAGCTGCTGATTGACATTACAACAATGCCCCTCACTAAGTCCTTCCATATGAATACCACATATCATATGTACGGGGGTCTGTGATGGCCCACAAGTCTGTGGTGTAGGATCTGCAGGCACTAATGACTGAGGTGTGTGAGCAGGGTGACAGGCAACTGCAGGCCTTGGTAGACTGAAATGATTCCATGCAGGCCATCTTTACCACCATGTGCCATAATGCTAGCCTGCTGTCATGCAGTGCTGTGGCACAGGAGGATCAGTCAGATCTGGCCCAGAGTACTGTGACTGCAGTGTCACAGACAGCATCCCTGGCCTGATTGGTGAAGATAGCCATGATGATATGCCAGGGGAACCAACAGCAGCAGTTGCCGGAGGGGCAGGATATGAGTAAGATAACATGCAGGGGTGAGAACGGGTCTCCACTGTGTCC
The DNA here is from genome assembly GCA_016271365.2 of Neoceratodus forsteri. NCBI lineage: Eukaryota > Metazoa > Chordata > Ceratodontiformes > Ceratodontidae > Neoceratodus > Neoceratodus forsteri. Next base: position 592,967,494 of record CM057458.1, read on the forward strand.
TGGCCTGATTGTGTGGCCTGCACTAAAGCTATCTTCTCTGGCACAGCCAGGACCTGCACAGCTGTGAGTGGTCTTGAGTGTGGTGCAAGCACACCCATAGTCCCTGCTGGTGAGGGGTCCATGGAGCACAGTGCTCCCCAGGAGCATCCCACATGTGGTAGGGGGGCCCATGGGCACTGTGGCAAGTGAACACCATTGCCAGGACCCCTGTGCAGCAAACCCCTGGGCTGAACACACAGGCAGCACAGAGGACATTATGATGTATTGTAACTCCCCACGATGCAATGCCCCCGCATGCCAGGTACATTTCCTTTCAGTTATTTCCTTTCCTCTATGCTGCTCATCCCCATACAAGGTCCCCCCCCCCCAGAAGTTGCACTGCTCTTGAGTTTGTTCCCTTCCTCCATGCAGCCTGTCCCAATGAAAGCCCCCCCCCGGGCCCGTGCATGTTTTTTTATGTTTGTTCCCTTCCCCTGTGCTGTCTATCCCTGTGCAAGACCCCCTCCATGCCAAGTGCACTTGTCTTACATTTGTTCTTTTCCCCACTGCAGCCTATCCCCATGAAAGGCCCCCCCATGCTAGGTGCCTGTTGCCTAGCCCCGTGAAAGGCCCCCATGTCCCCATGCCAGGAGGTGTACTTGTCTTACATTTGTTCCCTTCCCTTGTGCAGTCTATCCGCATGTAAGGCCCCCCATGCCAGGTCCACTTTTTTATGTTTGTTCCCTTCTCCTGTGCTGCCTGCCCCCATGTAAGCCTCCTCCCATGCCAGGTGCATGTTTTTTTTAGTCATTTCCCTTCCTCTGTGCATCCTATCCCCTCTTAAGGAACCCCATGCCAGGTGTACTTCATTTATGTTTATCCTTTTATTTATGTTTTTCCTCACCTTATTATCCCTAATATGTATTTGAGTACCCTTTCCCATTGTGTAACATACATTTGTGTTACTGTAGTAAACATTCTATGATGTACACTGTAGAGTTGTGTCTTACTTTGTATCTGCAAAGCTCTGTTTAATCAGGCGGTCACTTACCTCCTTGGATCACCTGGTCAGTCTGAGGTCATACCTGATGTAGTTGACCTTTGACTAGTGTACTATGTTTGACCTGCCATCATCGTCCATGGCATTACCCTCAGGGCTGTGCATAGGTATCCGACATAGGACTGCTAGGTTGTGGTGGATGCAGCAGTCCGTGGATATCTTGCACACCTTTGCAGGGCTGTACTTCAGAGACCCATTGGACTGGTCCAGGCATTGAAACCTCATCTTGAGGATTCTGAAGGTGCGTCAAATTGGGGATTTTGATGTCCTGTTGATGGGTGCACTCGGGCTGATGCACGGATGGCTGGAAAGGTTGAAGGCCTGCATATCTAGTAATCTGTGCTCCTGTGACACAGAGAATGAGATGTAGCCTTGACACCTCTTAGTCAGAGCATCTTATGGGAACTGGGTTAGTAGACAGAACCTTGATGACTTTGTGATCCCCAAGGTGTTCCCACAGGGCATCTAGAATGTGTCAGTGGACAGACAGCAGAGTGAAGCTGTTACCTTGAATTCCACTTACAATGTCTCACTTCAGGCTGTGCTGCTGTGGATGTCCTCCTTGAGTATGTCACACAGTTCATGGATGGTGTTGTTGTTTAGCTGGTACCGGTTCACTATCTGCTGGTCAGACAGCTCAAGGTAGGTTTGACGGGGTCTGATAACCTAATTGGTGGAATATGGCAATGGGACACACCGTGTCAGTGGCTTACATAGACCTAGGCCTGGTCCAAATCCCAGGTGAGCTCCAGAAGCAACCAGTTCAGGGGCATGGTGCATGTCCAGCATGTCTCACACAGGCTTGGCTGTCTATTGTAGCTCCCTGCACAGGTGCTCTGCATTCCTGGGTTGATTTGTGACTGGTTACTGTCTGTTGTTTATGGGCATTCTATTTGCAATCACATACAAGAACTTGTTGGTATCAAGATGTCTTGAATGTGTGATTGTGCCTCATATGCATTGCCAGAGTCCTCATTTTCATGTTGACTGTGTACACTGATTTTAGCTATTGCTGATGATACTGCAGTCACTACTCCCATAGATCAAATATGGGTCAGTGACTGCTAAATAGGCGCAAATGAGCTGTAGCGCTCACTACTCACATTTGAGTCTATATAAACATATGAATATTCCACCCATAGGGTATATGCAATGGGCTGCCACTAAATATGCAATTTATCTTCCTTGTGGGTTGTCAGCCCTAATGCCCACCCCATTTCATGACCAAACAATGTTACACATGATCTCCTTTCTTCATGCAGGGCCCACAGGGTCCTGCATCAAGAAAGGCACAACAAATTGTGTTGGCAACCTGTGGCGAGACATACTTCTCTGCCTTTGAAGGGTGTATCATTATGAGACAGTGGCTTGGAGCTGTACCTTGTGCTCCAGGGGCGTCATTTAGGGGTGGCCAGGGGTGCGTCGTGACCCTATGAAAATTATCACGACCCCTATGACGGGGCTTGCAGCCCCTGCCTGCCCTGGGGCTCCCTATGGGACCAGATGCACTTTGCGGCTGCTGCTTGCCCGCTTGGTGGCATAATAACAAATAACATCATGCCTCTTGACATGCGCCGCTGTAAGCACACTGTGTGTGTGTGTGTGTGTGTGTGTGTGTGTGTGTGTGTGTGTGGGGAGGACCGGAGAGCCGGTTTCTTTCAGGGACTCAGGGAGCCTGACAGTCTGCTGTGCTGCAAAATTAGCACAGACACAGACTGCTGATGCAATCAGGAATGGATGGCGCCGCGCCGACTGTCTTAGGTTAGCTTAGCCCCCCCCCAAAAATCATTGGTTGGAACACTTGGGGTAACTTAGTTAGGGCAAGACATTGAAGGCAAGTGTGGCGGTGCCACTTTTTTACTTACTTGCTGCCTGGGGCTGGCGCTGCTGCGATTGGCTGTCTGGCTGTCTGGGAGGGGACTGGCTTGCTTAGCAGCACCTTAGGCATGAATCCGCGATATGCGCGTGCTTGGGGAATTGGCAGAATTTGAATGCCAGGTCTCTGGGTCCATCCTCGTCGTGGTGCAGCAGGCAGCTGAGAAAAAGAGAGTTGAGACAGTCGTCGGAGTCGGGCAGCAGCCAGCCGGAGCACTGGGGCAGAGTGGCAGACACTCAAGGGCTAGCAAGGCAAGGATTTTTTTTTAAAGCATCAAGCCGAAGCCGTCCGGTCCGAGAGCTGGAGTGGAGCAGCTGATCAATCCAGGAGGGCGGCCACGTGGCGAATCGGGCGATCGATCCGCGGATCTCCATCAGGCATCCGCACGGTGGGGTGCACCACAACTTAAGGGCAGGCACAGCAAAGCAATCCATCGGCAGAGCCAGAGCGGGCAGCCGGGGCAGGCAGAGAGAAGAAGACACAAACAGCTGCAGTAAGTAGTGCAACTGTGTGCAAGTCGGGACACGGGGGAGAGACCGGTACTCTTGTCCTGTTGTTGCTGGCAATTGGCCAGATGGCCTTACAAGTGATTTGTACAAATTAATAGGCAAAGAACTGGCTCTAGAATTAGCTTTAGTGTACACAGAAGTCTTACAGACTCAATCAGTACCATTACATGGCAGAAGGTTTGCTTATTTATTTACATAAAAAAGGCGATAAAAGGCAGATGGGTAATGACACGAATCAGTCTCTTCAACACTGATTTTAAAATACTAATGAAAATTTTGTATTCTAGATTATTGCCCATAGCTAAAATCATTATTAGTCATGTTCAAATCTGCTCTATCCCTAACAGAGCAGTTATGGATCATTTGATTCTCCTTAGAGAGAAATCTTGAAAGGGGGAACTCAAGCCTACTTAGTGGCTATGTCCTATCCTTGGATCAATCTCGAGCATTTGGTTCTATTGATCATGATTTTCTTTGGTATGCTCTGAGTATGTGTGGAGTTCCACAGGTGTTTGTGACTTGGATACAAGCCATTTACAGAACGGCCACTATCCGTCCAATGATGAATGGATGGAAAGGTCCCTTGATCTCCATCAAAAGGGGGTGCATCAAGGATGTCCCTTGAGCCCCCTTTTGTATGTATTTAGTATTGACCCACTATTGAAAGCATTGAATTCCTCCCCTACAATACAGTTTTTAAGGAGCGAAGACAGCCTTTTCCCTGCTAAAGCTATAGCCTATGCAGATGATCTCTGCGTTGTAACTACTAACGAACAACCTGCAAAGGCAGCAATAAGTATTTGTAATGTTTATGGGTCCTTCTCAGGAGCTTCCTTAAACCCTGATAAAAGCAAAGGTGTTAGTTTAGGCACTCATGTGTCTGTCATTCCCCGCATAGAGGGAATCCAAATGACTGACACATCAGTATTGATCCCGGGCATTACCTTTGGTGGTCCACAAATGGACACAGTTAACTGGGAACTAAGACTAAACCAGGGTAAGACCCTTGTTTTTCAATGGAACCAGTGGCAAATGGGGAAGAAGAACATGAGAATTATGTTAATTAAGACATTTTTGGCCCCTTTATTTTTATACCTCAGTTATGTTTTTCCCCACCCAAAGCCTTGAAATTACCTGTATAGTATTTTCTTTCAAGCAGTATGGGGCAACCACTTAATCCTATTAAGAGAAATATATTGTACTTGCCAGTAAATAGAGGAGGCCTAAACGTGGTGAATCCTTTAGTCTTTTTTTATACCAGATTTTTTAATGTAAATTTTAGACCTCTTCTTTTCCATACTGGGAAAAGTTGGAGTGATCTGTGGCTCTCCACCTGTCAACCTTGGTTTGGTCACTGGGAATCAGGAACCTTACAGATTCTGGCTTCCTCAGTATTGACCCCTCATTATGTTAGGGAATGTTTTTATAAATTTAGAACTTGGAAAGTGGCTAGTACCAAATATTAACTATGCACTGGAAGGCATTATATGCATCCATTTTAGATCTGAGTTACACTGAGCCCTGAATTTTCCTAATTGCCCATCACAGCTCCATGACAAATTACTATATTTAGTGACTTGTTCTAGGAGTGGCAAAGTCGCGTCGGCAGTGAGTGCAGTCAGAAGTGTGTGTGTCTTGTCTACCAGGGGCGGGGAGATGAACTACTAAACATTAAAAATGGGTAAAGGTGGTGATTTTATCTATGAAAGATGGTGCCCCGCATAGCTGTGGTGTTTCTTTCCTGGCACTTGCCATGCTGTTTTACCCGCCATTGACCTGGTAAGCTACAACGAAAGTTCTGAAGATGAAAATGTGCTAAAGGGGATAAAGTGCAGATAACATTTTGATGGTTCAAATATTTTGCCTTTTTCTTCAGGACAGTGCACAGTTGAATTGTTTATTGGGGGGAAAACGGGAGAGTCTGAGACTAGAGAGTGAGTGATCAGAGGAGCGTACATTTGTCCAGGTCAGGATAGGACTGGGTTGGGAGGGGGAGTCAGTCGGCCAATCGGGAGACCACCAGGCACTCCTGGTCAGCTGTGTGTTTTGTTTACAGTCTACAGAAGAGCCTGTAGATAGTTTATTGGTCGGGGCTGCTGCACTTGTCTTTAGTTAGGTCACCTGCTGCTGCTTCTTCCAGGGTCTGTGTCTGACTGTAGTGGTCTAGGGAGCTCAGCCTCCAAGAAAGTACTAGATACTGGGGGCCATCTGGGAAATCAATAAGGGGCCCAGGGTTGACACACTCATGTCATCACTACAACTACACTTCTAATTTCATCTCGTCGTTCGCTGTCCGGTGCTGCAGGAGTGACGCTGGGGAGAGAGAATAGAGTGAGTAGTGGGCCAGGCAGGTGACGATTGGAGCACTCTGTCTGAAGGACTAAGGAGGAGGTTAGTTAGGCAGCTAAGGCAGGCTGAGTGAGCCTGAGGCCTACAGCAACAGACACCACACTTGCACACAGTCAGCTAGCGGGGGGGGGGTGCTAAGGATTATTTAGGCATCTGGCAGGTGAGGTGAGACAGCGGAGGAGCATTGCTCCAGGCAGGGTGTAGGTGTAGCCAAGCCAGACAATATACATATGTACACCAGGACTGTGTGTGTGTCCCTGTATGGCACAACGCACAATCAATACACATTTGTACTCCCTGATACTGGTTGCTGCCCCCCCCCCAATGCATGGGTATATGCAGATGTCATGCATTGTTCCTTGGGACACCAATATACCAGCCCAGACCCTGTAAAGCTGTATAGCCCCTGGGCTGCAAAGATAGTAGCAGTGGCCAATCCTTCTAGTGCTGACATATAAACATACAGAAAGGTTCTGCTGGTTCTGTGTTGTGTCCATGGATTAGGGAAGCTGTTCAGAGCCTATATGCTGCCCCCCTTCAATACAAGTATACACCATGGTGTACATGGAGTATGCCTGCCTACACCCATGGCCAGGATAGTAGTCCAGCTATGAGACATCTTAACAACATTTGGGTCCCACTCCGTTCTGCTCAGTTTTACATCTGGGCGAGATTTAAATTTATAAGGAGGCCAATTGACCTACTCAAGGGTTCACTCCAAGCTAGATGTTGAGTGAGTTGTAGCGGGATTTGAACCTGAAGTTTTTTTGTGCTCTTCTCTAACCACGGGGACAACAGTCAGTTTTCCTGCTTCAGCTAAATCTGCCTAAATAATGATAAGAAATGAGCAAGCAGGACAACTAAGCTTTTAGGTGTGTGTGTCAGTGTGTTTGGGGGGGGGGATTAAAAAAAAAATCTTCCTATGAAGAGGTTCAAGGCTGCAGGACATTTCAATTTTCTTAATGGTTCAGACAGTGCTAAATGCTTACAGTTGATTACAGTCACCCTTGATTTATGTCTGCTGAGCTGGGCTGGGCTCTGAACATTTGGCAGCAGCAATGCAACAGATTACTCAATGTAATTGTCACTGTGAAAAGGAATGCAGACACAATTACCCTTTTTATGTTGCTTGCACACATGTGCAAGAAACACAGTGCCATCATCGGAGATTTCGGAGGTGTGTCACCTCCTCCTCCAATTCAGTCAGTGAGCTGGCAGGCACGGCCCCTGTAAGCCAATGCATTTTGAAGCTGTCTATGACACGCTCCAAAATGCAGTGGCACAGTTGAAAGGGGAGCTACGCCTCAGTGAGCAGAGAGATAAGAAGCATAGCCCCCGACGCAGGCGCATGCCCCATCGCAGTTGTGTAGCCGACGGGTGCCAATCCCCGGGCCGGCTGAGCGCCCTCCCTCATTATTAGGTGCCACGCTGGGAGCCCACCCCAGCGTGGCAATCAGTCCATAGGCCGACGGGTGCCCAATCCCCGCCGGCTGAACGCCCCAACATCCTTGTGCCACGCTGGGAGCCCATACCAGCATGGCAAACGGTCCCACGACGCCTTTTTTATTTTGAACCTAAAAACAAAACGGTCCATGGAGCGCCTTCCACCCCTCCCACAACCCGCACACACCCACTGCACACCCAGCCTCCCCACGCCCTCACCCCATACTTACCTCCGTACTCCAGCGCGACGATCTTTGGTGGACCGGGAACACGTCTGCACTCTTCAAAGCCGACCGCCAACTGAGGAAATGCCGTAAGCTGTATAATGGCTCAGATAGGGGTTTCAACTTTGTTGCATATCTCAGGATTTTGACCATTTCACATGTGGATTCTCTCATGATTGCTAAGAGTTCTCTTCGGCGGGTGATTTCGCGGCAGTGACTGCGAAATCACCCTTTGGGCCCTAATACTGCCAAGGACAGTGACATCATTCATGAGAAGGGTCCCCAAACCCCATGTTGAAAAATTTGTGCAAAATTCCAAAAATGACTGTTTTACGAGCGTCATGCTGCACAGTTCCTACGAGGCTCGTAAGTTCGCGAATTTCAATATTTTCACTCCAGATTTTCAACATTGCCATTTCACCACACCTTCTTATGAGTAGTACAGCTGTCATTTTTCACATCTTACCCAAAATGTTTCCGCCTATAGCGCAGAATGGGCGCAGTCAGTGTGCGAAATCAATGTAAGGACAAATTAAGAAAATCACAGTGATACTGTTCATGAGCAGAGGTCTTAAAATGGATATGTTGAAAATTTGGTGAAAAAATTCTAAAATGACTGTTTTATGTAGCGCAGTGCTATGCAGTTCCTACGCAGGGTCAGAAGTGCTAAATTTTCAATATTTGCACTCCAATGACTTCCAAATACCTAAACAGCACATAGAAGCAAGCAACATTTGGCATTGACAAATGCTTGTTATTTGTAACTGTACACTGCTTCTACAAAAAAGCCCTATGACGTCATGATGCTTTCAGATGTTAGCAGCCGTGTTTGGACAAGTGAGAGAAGCCCTTTGTTGTACTGAGCACAGCCACGTTCAACACTTAAGCAATAAGGCATGACCAAGGGTTATGTTAATGGTCTGTTAATCACCCTCTAGTGGCTCTAGGTGCATAATGTGGCTGGCACGAGGCATTGCTGAGGGTGATTAACTGACATTAACATAACCCCTGGGAGTGCCTTATTGTTGTTATTATAAAAATGATTTTTTGTAAACAGTGTTAAAACTTGTTCAATATATGGGTAAGTTGTACAAGTATGCTGATTAAGCAATTTATCCCTCCAGGGTGTGGGTATACTGGAGGATTTACCACACCAGATGTGTTAAGTCCTCCAGCATGCCCACACCTTGGAGGGATAAATTTATATCATACAATGGCAAATGTAGTTTTATTTAATTTTTTTAGATATTTTGTAAGTAACTGAAGTTTGTACAGTTGGAAGGAGGATGTCATTTTATGTAATATTTACCACAGTGTTTTAGCGAAGCGGCGACAGGACAAATGGCTGCAGTTTCGATCAAAATGAAAGCGACCGGATTGGCACGATATCAGATTGGCTGGTACTTTTTCCAGTGGGTACACTGGAGGATTTATCACACTGGGAAAGGTACCAGCCAACCAGTCAGGTTGAAGGATTTGGCTCATTCGATTTACCACATTGTATAATAAAGCAGTATACCCCTCCAGGGTGTGGGTATACTGGTGGATTTACCACGGCTGGTGTGGTTCGGTCATGAGGCACAGCCGAGTGACTTAACCACACCAGAAGAGGTAAATCCACCGGCATACCCACTCCCTGGAGGGGTATATTGCTATTATGCAATGGCTTACATTTTTGGGTGACTAAAAATATAGAAATACTTTTTGTTTCTCTTTTTAATCATCATTTTTGTTATTATATTGCTCCACCAAAACGAAATAGTTCCTTGTTGCTAGGCAGAGTTAAAGTAGTGGCGACGCCCCCCTCTTATTTTTTCTTTATCTTGTTTGTCGACGCTCTGAACTGAATTGTGTGTGTGTGTGTGTGTGTGTGTGTGTGTGTGTGTGTTTTCATCAGTTCGTTTTCCTTTTATTACTTCTTTTACAAGTTTCATTGTGTCATTTCTTTTATTAAGCTCTTGTTTCAACAGAGAAGAAGTAAAGTTCTCTCCATGGTTCAAGGTTTAGAGTATGCTTTCATAACAGTATAATTTCTCTCATGTTTTGATGTGTATTTTTTATGTACTGTAAGGTATTGGTATAGAGACGGTTCTTTATTTTTAGCAATGTGTGCCTTAGCTTGTATAGTACCAGTCATTTGACATGAACAGTGTGGTAATATTTTTTTGGACACAGACAGTGTGGTAATATATAGAGGATAATGCCTGATGTACAGGTGATAACCATGGTATAATCACTTCAAGTGGTGTCTAGGGTATCAGTAAACCTAGAGTGCACAGCTTGAGAGGTTTACAATTGCCCTAGCAACCACGAGAGATGATTACACCCTGGTTATCACCTGTACATCATGCATTGTCATTTATAGTGTATGGGACTCGACATGAGAAGTCCCCCCCCAACACAAATAATTTAGCCTTACCTTATTAATGAATCTGCACTACACCCACATGATTGTTTAGGAAAACAATTTATTAGGATACACGGACTGAATGACAGTGGGCCAAAATAGCACCAGAGTTATAATCTCTATCAGACATAGTGATTGCTAGACAATAAACTGTGACAATTGGAATGTTATTTGAATACTGTACTGAGACTAACAATCACATTCTGGGTATGTAGAATACTGAATAACACTGGCATTCCATTTTGTAAACCCACTGCTCTGACATAGAGAGATAGGTTTATAAGGTTCTGACATCACAACAGTGGGATTACAGGGTTGTAATCTGTTTGATTTCAATGGGTAATAAGGGCTACCCATGCATTAAATAGAGGATAATGTATGGTCCTCTATCGTTAACCGGTCAGTTAACAGTTGAGAGGTTGCCAGGGCGACCATGTAAACCTCGAGAGCGAAGCTCGAGAGGTTTACGTCGCCATGGCAACCTCGAGACGGTTAAAATTGACCGGTTGCCGATAGAGGGACCATACATTATTTTTTATAGTGTATGGTCCCACTATCAAAAATTAAACGGCTTACGTTTTTTAAAAAGTCACCGCCGCGGCCCTTCAGTCCTTCCACGTCGGTTTCCCTTCAGTCGGTTCCCCGTCGAAAAAAAAGCACGCACATGCGCAGACCACTCGCTGTTGTTAACCTATCGATGTGACGTAGGATCGATAGGTTAACAACCTTAGGAAATTATGATTTCCTAAGGTTAACAGCGTTCTAACATACATTATTTTTGTTTAATATTTGTACAGTTGAGGAATGGGACTTTCACTATACTGATGATTCCATAATTTGATGAAAACTAGCTATTTAATTTGAATCAACATCTGTAATGACCCATTTCAGATTTATACTCAGACTTTACTATCCAATTCATACCCATTTTTAAATTACTTGGTAACTAGCTCTATGTCACATTGACAAATGCCACCCTCTCTGGCTCCGCCCACACTGTGGCCCCACCCACATCATTCCCAACCCATCTTGCTACCCCTATGATTTTGCTGAAATGACGCCCCTGCTTGTGCTTCAGGTTGGAGTCTAGGGGCTGGACTGAGTGGTGAGCATTAGGGTTGACAACCCCCAAGGAAGACCCCACCACTGACTCGCCAAGACTATGGAGACCCAAATCCTAATGTTTTTCCTTTTCCTGCTTGAGGGTGGGGGTGGGGCATTAGGATGGAAAACCTAATGCCACATTTCCCTACTTTTGTGGCATTAAGTTACCCTTACTGGAGAACTGGCCCAGTGGCGTGGAGGGCTAAGGCACTGGATGCCTTACCTCTTCCCATGCTGGTGACCCAAGTTTGAGAATGAGCCTGAGTCACTGGGGCGCTGCTTGGGGGGGATTGGCAGAGCAAGAAGCTGAAAAACTGCTGCAAAGCAGCTCTCCTGTCCTCTCCCAGGGAGGGACTTGGGCTACCCTGGCTCTTGGTTGCCACTTGGTGGAGGCTAGGTGGTAGTGCCAAGCCAAAAGGGAGTCAAGCATTAGGCTGGGTGGGAGGAAGGGGCCATAACCAGAGCCATGGGGTGCATGTGCACCTCTACGCGTATGTGCAACTGTGTTCTGAGGTCCCAGGATAATTGGGGGGACGAAAATGGAAAATGGGGCATTGCGGCAGGCTCAATGAAGCCCTGAGAACAGGGAGGATTGAAATCCTCTGAAGGAGGATCGCAGCTTGCCTCTTCCAGAGCCCCGATGGTAAAAAGCTATATAGAAAAAAAAAAAAAAGTTATCCTAACTGGTGCATTAATACAGTTTTTTGCAAAGAATTTCCTTACTTTTGAGATAGTATAATTGTATCTTCATTTGCCTGTGGGACCACAGGGCCCAGCTCCCATCCTTCTATAGATACATACATGTATGTTGCTGAGGAAACACAGGACCCTCTGCCAAAACAGCAACCAAATTGTCAGCATAGCCTTCTTATTATCCCACCTCATGAATCCTGAACTGAGAATTTTCAAATCCCTGCTGAAACATCATTCCACAGCATGAAAACATCATTCTGCATCACAGGTGAGAATACACATTTTGGCCAGGATTTGAAAAATTACAGCTGTTACATTCATGAGGTGGTGTAAAAATATGGCTGTGTTGAAAATTTTGGGTCAAAATATTTTAAATTACCAAAGTTATGAGTGAGAGTAGTTAAATTTAAGTGCATGCACAGAACTTTGCCCTTTTTATGTATTTTGAAACCACATTTGGAACATAGCTTTCTTGTGACCCCACCTCTTGAACAAAGGCAGTGAAATTTTTGAAATCCCACCCAAAAGGTGATCTCGTCATGTGACTGCAAAATCACCTTTTTTGCCAGATTTGTGAAACTACACTTACAGTGTTCATGAGGTGGGGCCCCCAAAAAGGCCATGTTGAAAATTTAGTGTCAAAATATGCAAAAATGGCCAAGTTATGCATTAAAGTTGAGAACTCCATTGAAATACATTTACCTTAATTTTTCATATTGCAGTTGTTGGTTCCAGCAGCAAGATGTGTCTTTTAGCGGAGAGTGGATCTCGAACCTGGGACATGCTCAGGTGAGTGAGGATGTGTGGGGGTGTACTGGGGGGTGTGGGGTTGTGGGTATTGAGTGGGAGGTGGGTGGGTCAGACCAGCAAAGGACCGTTTTATGTTTTGTATGAAAACAATATTGAGGACAGTTTTCTTTATTTTGGGTATGGGGACAGCGATCAGCAGGTAGGGGGTACCACTAGAAACCAGGGCAATATAATTCAACAAGGGGGACAGCGATCAGTGGGTGGGGGTACCACTAGACACCAATGGAAATATGTATTTTATAATGGGGATGATGATCGTCTGGTGGGGGGGTACAACTAGACATCAGGGAAATACATAGAATGAATGAGTATGGGGATTGGAGGGTTGGGAGGTGCCACTAGACATGAGAGAAATACATAACAGTACTGAGGATGGCAATCAATAAGATAGGCAAAGATTCTCCCTTCACAGGAAAGGATCCTTTTTCCTGACTCATGGTACAAAAAATGATTCTTTTATCGTATCATGCGGTCACAAAAAAAGATTCATAATATTAAAACATTTCTCAGGAATGTCTGTAACTGTGAAGTGCAGATTATACCTAACAGGGTCCTGATCACCAAGGTAAATGTGATGGAGTCTGTCAAGGTTGTAAGTTTCGTAGCTTTTGAATATTTTTTTTTAGAAAAAATGGAAACAAGATGGCAGCAAACAAAACATAAATATTCCAATATGAAACAGGACTCCTTTTTCATTTCATATACAGTGGATATCATGAAGTTCTTTCTGAGCATGCTCAGAAACAATTTTTTCAAAATTTAAAAATTAAATAACTTTGAAACAGAGTTTCATTTTTTCCCCAGACTAGAAAAAGGCACATATGTGGGCTAGTCCCTCTGCCCTGAAAATTCAAACCAATATTCCAAACCCTTTGGGCTGTAGACAAGTTCAGAGAATAACCCAGCAAAATCAATGAGTGAAAAATCACTTTTTCACTTCTCTGGAACTTGGAAACTGCACATCCAATGGGAACATAACTCAGCACATCCAGAGATCTAACCTAGGTGACTGAGCCTGCAAATTGTCATACAAATCTGTTCAACGGTTGCAAAGCTATTAAAGTGCAAAATTTGGATTTAAGATTGAAATGCCTACTCAGTGCTAACTATAGGGGTGCGACCATGCCTCTCTAATGCATATCTATCTATCTATCTATCTATCTATCTATCTATCTATCTATCTATCTATCTATCTATCTATCTATCTATCGTAGATATTCTTTGCAAAAAACTCCATTAATGCACCATTTAGGGTTAAGACTACAGCAACAAAAGTAGGAAAATTTGATTTTAGGGTTTCCAACCCTAACCCTGTCACACTCCTGAAGCAAATTAGGGGTAGAGTCTTCATTGGGGTTGTCAACCCAAACCTCATCCCACTGTGGCAGCAAGAAAGCTCAGATGTGATGGACACAGGTGTATATGTTTCAGGAGTGTATCCAATGGGGTGAGAGTTAGGACTGACAAACCCAAGGAAGACTCCACCTCTGATTTGCTTCAGGAGGGGAGGTTTAGGGTTGGAAACCCCAAAATCATATTTCCCTACTTTTATCACTGTAGTCATAACCCTAAATGGTAAGAAGAATAAAGATACAGCATTCCAGGCTAGCGTTAAAAAATATATATTTAATTTTTTATATATATTTTTTCTTTCTATTTTTGCTCCTCTATTGCCCCAGTCTGTCCTCTCTCTCTTAGATCCCCCAAGCACCATCGCATTCCACCACAAGGACTGAGGAGTTTGCTCCTGGAGTGCGCCACTCCATTGTTTCCAGAGCCCCCAGTTAACCCCCCCCGGGCAGGGCTAGGAAGGTTCTCCACTTACCTTCCTTGAACTTCAGGTGAGCGTGTACAGTTGAGTCTGCCCCAGTTCCTCTGTGGATGCATAGAGTGGAGAGCATGTCACCAGGACCAGCTGGGGTGTTTTACCTTGTTTCTGCTCCTGCCCCTCTGCTGACGTCAGCGCATGAGGAGGCCCAATGAGGCATGGGCACACTGAGATGCACCTCAGCTCAGGTCCTCGGCTGATGTCAGCCCCTCCCTTGTTTTCTGCTTCCCCAACCACACTGCCAATACCTGTGGTCACCCAGGAGTTGGCAGTATTACGGCAGGGCTAGCACCCACCCCTCCCTGGAGAAGGGGAGCAAGGCATCGTGCTCTCAATCCTTCTCCCCCCGGCTGACCCCTGGTGACCTGAATCCATCACCAAACCCCTGTCACCGGCATGGCACAAGCTGTGGCATCCAGCGCCTCAACCCTCAGTGTTCCTGAGCTGGCTCAATGTTTTATATTTTGAAAAAGCAAATGTCTTCTTTACACATTCTTAAAACAAAAATGTAGTGGTTCACATACCAGTAAAGTGCAAACAGCCAAAAATGGTGCATTAACTCACTAAATCCTAAGCGCATGGTGGCCATTTTGAATAAGGCTAAACATAGACTGTTTTGACTCATATATATGTCACACCCCTATATTTAGGGTTATGAAGCCACTTCTATGTTAAACTCAATATTTTGCACGTTAATAATTTTGGACAAGTCTAATGGATTTGCATGAAATTTGGTATGTGCGGAGGGGCATGATAGATCTCTTGATCTGCCAAATTTCACTTCAGTCGGACTTATGGTCTTTGCATACCAAAATGCTGGAAAATGCACTTTTCACCAGTTATATGAGCAGTTTTTGTAATTTTGTCTGTGGCACTGTGTGGCCATCATGTAGCATGCCACTCTGTGAGTTGGCTCATCTGAAAGAGCTTCAATGAACATGCCGCTTTTCATTTCCTGAAAAAATATTAATCCATTCAGAAGTTATTACAGTTTTAAATTCCCATTATAAGTCAATGGGAAAATTTATACAGTTATTTTGAGAACAAAGAATAGGGGTTTGGACATCTGGTCCTTCCTCATGATCAAAGAATTTGCATGGTCATGATCAAAGAATTTTTGACATACCCCATCAGCTGTCAATCTCGGGATGATGGGCAGGTCGAAGGGGGGGAAGGGTCAACCCTAAAAGTTTCATTTACTTACTTTTTATGTTTTAACCCTAAATGATGCATTAACAAAGTTTTTCTACATAGAATATATGTATATGTAAAGAATAAGACATGACGAGGTGTGGTTTATGGCTTGATAAGAGCACGCCCCAGGTGCGTAATGAGGCATGAGGCCTTGCCGAGTGACTTTAGCACCTGGGAAGTGCTCTTATCAAGCCATAAACCACACCTCGGAGTGTCTTATTCCACTTATAAATGGGCACTGCACTTTTGTAAATAAAGTAGAAACAGAGTTGTCTGGTTTAAAAGTTGAAGATATTTATTTGACAACAATCTTAAAAATAAGATAAAATAGTTCCTAACTGGATTCATTAGAATCAGTTTTCTAAAAAAGAAAGAGAATTGCAACAGTAGATCATGTTAACATTCATTTTAACATGTTAACTTCTAGTTTTAAGTCACATAGTAGATCTTGATGCTCCTCTTGCAATCCCCCATGTCCCACTGCCAGGAGAAACACTCAGCAGGTCAAGATGGTGAGCGGCAGCATGTTAGTGCAGAGAGTGGCACCGTATTTTAGAGCTGTGCTTTATGATTTTAAAGCTGCGTTGTCGCAGCATGCGGATGTCCGTTGAAAAGAGAATTGTAATAGTAGATCATGTTAACATCTCATTTTAGCATGTTAACTTCTTGTTTTAAGTCACATAGTAGATCTTTATGCTCCTCTTGCAATCCCCCATGTCCCGCTGCCAGAAGAAACACTAGCAGCTCAAGATGGTGACAAAAGTGCAGGTAAGGGCCTCTTGCTCACTCAGACAGTGGAAATGATGAGTATCTGTTGTGCGAGAATTGTGTTCCGTACTAGGTAGTGGTTAAGTAGGAGCTCGTCCTTCAGGGTTGTGTCCGTGTGCAGTGTGACCGAGCAGAGGAAAGCGGCAGCATGTTAGTGCAGACAGTGGCATCGCACTTTTGAGCTGCATTTGTGATTTGAAAGCTGTTGTCGCAGCACGCTGGATGTCCGCTGCTTCATCTCGGTCAGTCATTACATACTACTAACTTCTGACCAAAAGTGGCAAGGTTAGATTTTTTTAAAGACACTGGGGTGGAGTTTCACTGAATTAGGAGAGAGACCATGCCGCTGGGGGGCTGGCTGGCAGTGACCATAGATCGCCAGGACAGCAGCTTCTATACTTTTGTTAATCTCTTCTGGCATGTATGGATTTCCAGAGGTGCTGCGTCCTGACTGGCTGAAGAGGTGCCGGTTGGCACAATATGTCTTGATAAGGACACGGCCAGAGGCACCTCTCAGCCAATCAGGATGTAGCATTGTTCAGACCCATTTTATAAATATGTATACACACACACACATATTATAGTGCCACGGTAGTGGCACTATAGTTAGGGTTGAGTAAGCACTTTATAGCTAAACCTCAAATTTTGCACCTTAAAAACTTTGCCAGCACACAATGGATTTGCCAGAAATTTGCATGCATGGACTGGTACCCTAGATCTCTGGATCTGGAAAGTTGCGTTATGGTCTGATGTACGGTTGTGGAGCTGCAGAATGCCAAAAAACACAAAAAAACAGACTTTTTGTGAGTTTATTTGTTCGCACCCACAGTCCACATGATTTGTCTATGTGGTCTGAAATCTTCAGAGAAGATGCAGTCTGGGTCACCGAAGTGCCTTTCAAAGATTTAGTGTGAAAATATTAAACCATTCAAAAGTTATTCAAAAAACACATTTCCCATTATAGTCAATGGGAAAAAAAAAATTTTTGTGTCTCATGAAAGTGTCGCAAGTACAATTTTGCTTTCACAACTGGCTCTTTTACTTTCATGTTGCCGCCATGTTGTTTTCAGTTAGCAAGAGACAAAAATTCCTGAGGATGCCAACCCTATCTTTTTTGGGGGGGGTAAAATCCCTTAAAAATGCCATTTTTAAAATCATATCCATAGTACTTTTGCTGTTTTTTGCAAAACTTACTCAATTTGCGAAACAGATCCAGAAACAAATGATTTGATACCTTTTATTGGACCAACATGGATGTTACAGAAAAAAACAAAGTGCTTTAGCTTTCGAACCAACCAGGTCCTTCTTCAGAAGCTTTGTGGCAGTTTTTTCAAATATCCCATACTATTAACACCAGATTATATAGAAAAAGCAGAAATAATTCTCATTGGTTTAACATATACATTTAAAACATAATAGAAGATTACGTCAGAGAAGCTAATTAACACCAGTATGCCTTTAACTGAGGAGCCTCAGAAGGGCAAAGGTTATCAAGAATTCTCTACAGCCAGAGAGTTCTTGTCACATAAATTTTTAAATGTCTCAGTATGCCAAGAAAGCATTCTAGTGATAAAAAAAAAAAAACCTTGGAGTAGCATTCTCTCTAATACATGTAAGATGAGCTCACAACTTACATTCCAGTTGTCCTGGTATATTAAAGGACAGATAATGAAAGACAAAATCCTGAAATTAGGTATAACTGCAAGTTGAAAGCAAGCCTCAAATTAACCTACACATATAAACATGATGCATGAAAGTATCATTTGTAAGTGTAAGTGCAAAATAAATAAATAAATAAATAAAAAATACTTGTCAAGGACCCCCAAGAAAACGAGACCATGAGCCTGATAAATGCAGATTTCAACACAGAGTCTGTGTGTAACAAAAATGCACAGAATCAGTCTAAGCAATCTAAATGAAAACCCTAAGGAATTACACCTTTAATGAACCCCCAAGTAAATGAGATATGCATCTTAATATGAGCAGTTAAAAATGTGACAGTGTGAATCCACCCACTGACAACTAATAGAAGGAAATAAATGCACACTATATGTGAAAACTAAGTGTTCTAGCCACATAACAACTGCCCCATGCCACGCTCCACCCACACATATGTGTGTACATACACCACACCATACTCCACACACACACACACCTGCACACCCCACACAACCACAACACACAACAAATATAGCAAACACATTCCACACACACACACACCACACCACGACAACAAACAAAACACACATACACACATACCCACAACACACAAAACACAACACACACAAAACACACATACATACATACATACATCAGTATACACACACACACACACACTCAAACGCACTCACCACAGTGTTAAGGTGAAAAGTCAACAATGTAGATAACCATAAACTTACAAAATCAAAGGCCCGCTGAAGAACTAAACTTTTATGTCCATCTTTTAAAGTAAAGGTCTGTGTAAGTTTAAGTGGAATAATGTGTCATGTACCCAACATCAATATTCAATCCATCCGCCACCATATTGAGAAGTAAAATAAGTCTAATTTCAGAAGCCCGTCTCTGTTGTGTACTATTGAAATGTCCTTTTAAGACCATCGCAGACATATCTGAGGTTGAGTGGTCATCCTGGGAGAAGTGCTAGGCTACTGGTTTCTCAATCATCTTGTGATTAATAGAATGTCTGTGTGAATTCATTCTAGTACGGAGTTGTTGGCTTGTCTCCCCCACATAACCTGTGCGAGGACATTTCTTGCATTGGATAAAATAGACCACATTACTTGATGTACATGTATAATTCCCCTGTATCCTGAATAGTCTGTTTTGTGATGTAACCACACAGTCTGAAGTGGAAATGAGGTTACATGTCTTACATGTGCGTTGATGACAGGGTCGTGTACCATATGATGTCATGGTATTCTGTTCCGGTTCAAGTTGACTCCTAATAATCAGGTTGGCTAAAACTTACACTTACAAATGATACTTTCATGCATCATGTTTATATGTGTAGGTTAATTTGAGGCTTGCTTTCAACTTGCAGTTATACCTAATTTCAGGATTTTGTCTTTCATTATCTGTCCTTTAATATACCAGGACAATTGGAATGTAAGTTGTGAGCTCATCTTACATGTATTAGAGAGAATGCTACTCCAAGGTTTTTTTGTTTTTGTTTTTTTTATCACTAGAATGCTTTCTTGGCATACTGAGACATTTAAAAATTTATGTGACAAGAACTCTCTGGCTGTAGAGAATTCTTGATAACCTTTGCCCTTCTGAGGCTCCTCAGTTAAAGGCATACTGGTGTTAATTAGCTTCTCTGACGTAATCTTCTATTATGTTTTAAATGTATATGTTAAACCAATGAGAATTATTTCTGCTTTTTCTATATAATCTGGTGTTAATAGTATGGGATATTTGAAAAAAACTGCCACAAAGCTTCTGAAGAAGGACCTGGTTGGTTCGAAAGCTAAAGCACTTTGTTTTTTTCTGTAACATCCATGTTGGTCCAATAAAAGGTATCAAATCATTTGTTTCTGGATCTGTTTTTAAAAAGACCAATACGGCACCTACAAAATTTTTTTTGCATCAATTTGCGAAAGTATTTTGTTAAAAAACACCAAATCTTTGCCAACCCCCTGCAACAACATGGTTGGGTCTTTTGAGCTGGTCCAACAGATCTGCCTTTTCATGGTTTGGTGCCAAAACTTCAAGGGGTCCAAAGTTACAGCATTCCAAAGTTCATAAATTTCCCTTAGGATAACATTGCGGTGCCTGTATCTCGAAAATAAAGCAAAATACAGATATTTTGGTACCTGCAGCTTAGGTGAACTAGTCTGTAGAAATAAGTTTGGAAATCATAGATTACACCAGAAGTGGAATTTTTGTCCTACTTGCTACGGCTACAAAGATACTGGCAAATTAGTGTCACAAGGGTTCCAAGGGTGCCTTTCTAGCATATTTCGCTGCCTATATCTTGTAAATGATGTGAGACAGAGATTTGGTTGAGTTATCTTGCATGGAGTACTTGCTGTCATGATTACAATGGCACTGGAATTTTTTTCCTAGCTCCTACAGTTGCTGAGATATTAGCAGATTAGTGTTACAAGTGTTCCTTGCCCTATAGGGCTGCTGTATGGCTCTGTAGTTATGTATAAGTGGGAGCACAGGACTTGGAGGGCCCACACTCCCACATACACATACCATTAAGCAAAAGAATGGGCAATGTGAAGGGAACATAGGGCCCGGAGGGCCCACGCTCCCACTAACACATACCACTTACCAGATACATTACACTTTCTCAAAAAGAAGGAAAATTCATGCAAAAAAACTCCATTAATGCATCAGTTAGGGTTCATAGCACAGCAACAAAAGCATGGAAATGTGATGTTAGGGTTACCACTCCTACCCCCCCACCCTGTACACACCAACAGGCATCGGGGTGTGCGTTGGGGTCACGTGCCTAACGCTCATTTCATTCTCCTATAGTGCACTATGTCAGCTTAAATGACATGGAATGGGGTGAGAGTTAGGCTGATGACCCCAATGCACATCCCGATGCCTGTTGGTGTGAGGAGGGTGGGGAGGTTGGTAGGGGTGGTAACCCTAACATCACATTTAAATGTTTTTGTCACTGTGCTACGAACCCTAACTGATGCTTTAACAGTTGTTTTGCCATATGTGTGTATATATATATATATATATATATATATATAGAGCAAAAAACTCCATTTAATGCATCAGTTAGGGTTGTTCCACAGCGACAAAAGCGAGAATTGGTGTTAGGTTAAAGGCCCCTTGGATCCCCAAGCCCACCCCCAACCGGCATTGGGTTGCGCATTGGGGTCATCTGCCCAACTCTCACCCCATCCTGTAAAGAGCAGAGGTATAGGAGAATGGGGTGAGAGTTAGGACCGACGACCCCAATGTGCACCTGATGCCGGTTGAGGGGGTGGGCCGGGGGGTCCAAGGGGGGCTCTCAGCCCTAACACCGAATTTCCTCGCTTTTGTCACTGTGGAACAACCCTAACTGATGCATTAAATTGAGTTTTTTGCCTCTAATTTCTCTTCTTTTTGAGAATGATAACGAGAAATAGTGAATGTAATGTGGTGGAGGGAGCACGGGTTCCTTCGGGCCCCTGGCTTCCACCACGTGATGTCTTGTCACATAGTAACACAGTGCCCGCAAATGCAAATGGTAATACGCATAGTGACACAAAGCGAAACAGAAAGAGAAACAGTACTGTAAACACAAATGGTAAAAATAATGCAAATGCAAGCTCAAATGAAAATTTAAAGGGTAACGCACATGGTGGCGTAGACAGGAACGGTAAGTGAAACGGGTACAGAACCACAAGCGGAAGCAGTAACGGTAACAGTAATGCAAGTGCACAGGCTGGTTTTTCCCAAAAGCTCCCTAGAGAAAGACAGTGAGTACAAAGAATGTATGCATAATAATGGGTCTCGGAGCAGAAAATGAGGAGTTGGAATACTAAATTGCTTATATCTCAGGAACCATACAATGTAGAAAAAAATTTAAAAGTAATATGATTTATGACTTTCCTGGCTTTTTTTGTACTTAGCCCCCATAGGGGGCTAAGCAGTTTTCCAATGAAAAGTCTGTATCTCACACCGTTTCCGAGATACGGACCCTGAAAGGTATGGTGAACACCGTAATGTTAGCCTATGGGAAAAAAAGAGAAGTTCGGAGTGCCATAACTTTGCCATCCTGTAATATTTTTTTAACAAACCACTAAAAGGCACATCTGTGGGATATTGGCTTTCTTCCCTCCAAATTTCAGTGTAAAAGACCAAACCGTTATTTTGCAGCAGGGTGGCAAAGAATTCCTGTCATGCAGCGGACGCCGCAATGTTAGTCTATGAGAAAAAGTGTCTATTTCGGAGTACCATAACTTTGCATCCTTGCAATATTTTGTCACCAAACCACCAAAAGGCACATCTGTGAGTTGTTGGCTGCCTTCCCTCCAAATTTCAGCCCAAAAGACAAAACTATTCATTTGCAGCAGGGTGGCAAAGAACTGCTGTCATTTTGGCCTAAGTCTGAAAAAGTAGTGTCGTGATTTGTGACAGCTTTCATAAGCATTTGTGACACTTTCGTGAGTGCGACACTACTTTGTGACACTACTGTTTCCAGAAATTGGAAAAACATATTTCTAGGGTGTTTAACCTCAAAGTGAAGACATGCCTAGCATCCTCAGGGTCCGACTAGGTAAACACAAAAATAATTGTGTTGCTAGAGGGTCCCAAATGTAAATGCCAAGCATTTTTCTGATCACTAACTGAAAACAAAATGGTGGATTTGCGACACTACTAGGGCCATTTGCGACACTAAAAAGTGCATTTGCGACACCGTCGAACTTTTTGTTAACTTTTCCTATTTACTTATAATGGGAAATTGTTTTTTGAATAACTTTTGAACCGTTTAATATTTTTTCACGAAATCTTCAAAAGACACATCAGGGACCCTGGCCACATGTTCCCTGAAGTTTTCAGACTGGTCGCACAAACCGTGCGACCTGTAGGGGCGAGCAAAAAATTCATAAAAGCATAAATGCCCGCGCAGATCTCGCTTAATAACTCTGCAACTCGTATATCCAAACAGTACGAAAGTTGGCAGATCCCAAGATGTATGGTTCTTGATCATGTATTCCAAATTTCAGTTAAATCCGTTGAACAGTTGCAAAGTTATTAAGGTGCAAAATGTTAGGTTTAACATGTAAATGGCTCCTCAACCCTAACTATGGTAGCACTACCGTGCTACCATTATATATATATATATATATATATATATATATATAGAGAGAGAGAGAGAGAGAGGGAGAGAATAATGGATAGGTTAGTATCCATTACCGGGGAGTAATACCATTGAGAGGTTCTGGACACAGGAACCTCGAGAGCGATGCTGTCCATTATTTTTTTTAATATATGGATCCATTTTTTTTTTTTTACACATTCTGTGACGGTCACTCACTTCAGTAAAGAAGTTTCTCAGTTCCGGATGAGCGCTGCACTGTCTGACTCCGTCTCCCACCTGCTGCACTTTCACACTTTGTCTCTGCCCTCGGTACATTCATTTTTCAGAAAATTTGTGCGCAGTCCTACCTTTTGTTTTTCAGTACAGCAGGATGAACCAGATAATTCCCTTTTTGCACAGGAATACAGGAGAAATACTGATGGCATCCGAGGACATAGCACAGTGATGCTAAGCGAGACATGGCCGCCATGTTTTTAAAAATGTTCTGCTCGCCCACAGAGGGAAAGTGTCCAATGATGGACCACGCTGTTTGAGTGGCACTTCCAACAAAGCCAGGCATCGAAGGCTGCTACACTTGCGCTGTTCAGTTTCAGTGGTAATAGTATCGTTCAGAGCACGGAACGATAGTATTAAGGGCTCTGAACGATACTATTATCACTTTTGAACTGTGCTATTATCACTGGTGACTGATAGTATTACCACTTGCTGTCCGGTACTATTACCGGGATTTTTTTTGTATGCTTTAGTGTAGTATTAAATTGCATAGCCATATATTAAATATATATATATATATATACCATACCTGTGAGGATAGAAAAAGGAAAATATTTTCGATATTCTCAGGGTGGTAAGACCTACAGTGAGGATATTGCATTTATCATCACTGTAGGTAACTTTATCCACACAGTAGCTAGAGATTGGCTCATTCGGAACTCATTTGCATATTCAGCTGCAGTAGCAGTAGTAACTGTGTTCAAATGCGAATAACTTTAAAATGAAAAATGATACCATGGTACTGTGAGCACAAAAGTTGTTCAGCACAAAAATATCTACAAAATGAGTGGTGTTTCATTCATGGGTAACTTTTATTTTTTATATAATTAGCTGAAAAACAACAAAAAGTGCATTTTATTTCACTTTTTCATCAAACAAATGTGAATAACTTTAAAACACAAAATGATAACATGGTACTGCAAGCACGAAAGTTGTTCAGCACAAAAATATCTACAAAATGAGTGGTGTTTTATTTATGACTAACTTTTAATTTTTTATATAATAAACAAAAAAACAGCAGAAAATGCTATTTTGTTTTACTTTTTCTACAAACAAATGTGAATAACTTTAAAATGAAAAATGATAGCATGGTACTACGAGCAAGAAAGTTGTTCACCACAAACATATCTACAAAATGAGTGGTGTTTCATTGATATATACCTTTTAGTTTATTTTTATAATTAGCAAAGAAACTGCAGAAAATTCAATTTTTCTCACTTTTTGCAACAAACAAATGCATATAACTTTAAAATGAAAAATAGTGGCATGGTACTTTGTGGAAAAAGTTGATCAGGACAAAAATACCTACAAAATGAGTGGTGTTTCATTTATAGATTTCTTTTAGATTTTTTATAATCGGCAAAAAATGGCAAGAATTTACTTTTTTTTTCACTTTTTTGGAGGTATGGCATAAATGGAATATGCAACCCCCCCTACTGGAAATATTGTCAATATTTATTGTTCTCGTGCCAGTTAACCTGCTAACATCACTCATGGCTTTTACACTCTGTGATATAGGGTCAATTGGCACTTGAACAAAAATATCAACAATATTTCCAGTAGGGGTTAGTATCCAATAATTATACTGACGAGATAACCAATCGTAGGGTGTGCGGTCTCGCTCTGATATACACACACACCTTGCTGTGCGTTGTGAGGCAGGAGGTCACAGCCCAAGAGTGTGTTCAACCACCCAAGGCGTGCATATATCAGACTGTGACCCTCTGGATACTGGAGTTGATACCAGCTCATTCACAGCCCATTCACAGAAGAAAGTGTTTTGAAAGAACTCTTAAAACTGAAGGTGGACAAAGCAATGGAGCCTGATGGGATTCATCCCAGAATTCTAAAAGAACTAAGGGTAGAACTAGTGACACCACTGACTACCCTCTTTAACAAATCATTGGAGGATGGGGTGGTACCTGAGGACTGGAGGAGGGCAGATGTGATTCTACTTCACAAAAGTGGGAGCAGGGCATGAGCAGGAAACTACAGTCCTGTTAGTTTAACCTCACTGATAGGGAAAATGATGGAATCACTTGTGAAGGAAAGAATTGTTGAGCACCTAGAGGCCAAAGGGGCACAGGACTCAAGGCAGCATAGATTCACAGCAGAAAGATCATGTCAGATGAGTCTAATAGATTTCTTTGACTGGGTGACCAAAGTAGTGGATCAGGGAGGGGCTGTGGACGTGGCCTACCTAGACTTTAGCAAGGCATTTGACACAGTCCCATACAAAAGATTAATATACAAGTTAGCCAGCCTGGGAGTGGGTCCCAAGATGGTAGCCTGAGTAAAGAATTGGATGGAGAATAGGACACAGAGGTTAATAGTAAACGGAGTCAACACTGAAGAAAGGGGGGTTACTACTGGGGTACTACAGGGTTCAGTACTAGGACCAGTCCTCTTCATTGTCTTTATAAGAGACATTGCAGAGAGACTGGAAGGAAAAGTATGTCTCTTTGCAGATGACACAAAGATCTGCAACAGAGTTGATACACAAGGTGGGGTGGAAAGGATGAGAAGGGACTTGGCAAGGTTGGAGGACTGGTCAAAATTTATGGCAGCTTATATTCAATGCTAAGAAGTGCAAGGTAATGCACCTGGGAAACAAAAACCC
Source organism: Neoceratodus forsteri (assembly GCA_016271365.2). Taxonomy (NCBI): domain Eukaryota; kingdom Metazoa; phylum Chordata; order Ceratodontiformes; family Ceratodontidae; genus Neoceratodus; species Neoceratodus forsteri. Next base: position 592,993,403 of record CM057458.1, read on the forward strand.
AGGAGAAGAGTATACAATGGGGGGTGAGATACTGACAACAACAAAAATGGAAAGGGACCTGGGGGTAGTCATATCAGATGACCTAAAGGTGGGCCAGCAATGTGAGAGGGTAATAAGGAGGGCTGGAGGCATACTGGGATGCATAGAGAGAGGCATCACCAGTAGAAAACAGGAAGTTGTTGGCCCTCTGAACAGACAGCTGGTGAGACCCCATCTGGAGTACTGCATGCAGTTCTGGAGATCAAATCTCCGCAAAGATATAAACAGGATGGAGGCAGTCCAGAGGAGGGCAACTAAAATGGTGCAGAGTCTACACTGGAAGACATATGAAGAGAGACTTAAGGAGCTTAATATGTACAGCCTCAAGGAAAGGAGGGAGAGGGGAGACATGATAGAAACTTTCAAGTACCTCAAGGGAATCAACAAAGTCCAAGAGGGTAGCATCTTTCAGAAAAACAGGTGTGCAAGAACAAGGGGGCACAATTTGAAGATGGGGGGTGGCTCAGGGGTAATGTAAGGAAGTATTTTTTCACAGAGAGGGTTGTAGATGCATGGAACGACCTTCCGGAGAAGGTTGTGGTGTCAAAAACAGTGTAGAAATTCAAGAATACATGGGACAGTCATAAGGCAATTCTAGGGGGGTAGGAAGAAGTAGGCTGTTGGTTAACTACGATCTGCAGCTTATCCATTAGGTAGGAAAATGGCCAGACTGGGTGGGCCAAGCCGTCCTTATCTATGGTCAAATGCTATGTTTCAATGACTGCACACCCTAGATTGGGTCAGCTATTATAAAATAGCAAAAACTGTTTTGGGGGGGGGGGAAGTGCAGGTGTGCAGTCACATTCTGATATATATGCTCGGTCATGTGATGTGTTTCAGCCATCCAGCAGAGAGTATTTTCCCTACCCATTTTATAAATATATATCAATCAATCAATCAGTCCTTTATTTAACCAGGTGAGCATAATTGAGAAGAACTCATTTACAAGATGAGCCTGGGCATTCACATAGGTACAGGCAACAATATATACAATGTTACAATAATTGGGTGTCCAACAACACAGTAATTCAAAAAAAAAAAAAAAGAAAGTAAATAAACAATAGGTACAGGGTAGGGATATTTACAGTTTTACAACAAATTAGTGTGCATACCATGCAGTAATGCTAGCATAAACAAGAAGAAAGTGCACATATCTGAGATGAAAGTAGCATACATATTATGGTACAAAAACCTATGTACATTAGCTATGAGAGGAACCTATGCAGCAAGAAAGGGTAAGGAGAAGGGGGAAGGGGGGAAAGCCAGAGGAAGAGGAAGAGTGATACGTTTGGGGAGGGCATTACATAGTTTTGGGAATAGGTCAGGGTAAAGCTACAATGTGAAAAGGGGCAGGGCACTGAAAAGAAATAGGGGAGAGAAGCTTGGAATAGAGAGTAGGATAGGTGCAGTAAGAGTGCCATTAATGGAAGCAAGTACAGGTTTCTGAAAAAGAATGTTGGTAAAGGGATTTGAAAAAGCTCAGTTTCACAGGGATTGGCAACTTTAGAGTTTTCTGAATTGTGTTCCAAATGACAGGAAGAGCATAGAAATATAACATAGAAACATAGAATCTGACAGCAGATAAGGACCGCTTGGCTCACCTAGTCTGCCCATATCCCTACCTAACAGATAAGCTGCAGATCCTAGTTAACCAACAGCCTACTTTCTCCTACCCCCCACTAGAATTGCTTTATATCTGTCCCATGCATTCTTGAATTCCCCCGCTGTTTTTGACTCTATGACCTCCTCAGGAAGGCTGTTCCATGCATCTACAACCCTCTCTATGAAGAAATACGTCCTCACATTACCTCTGAACTGACCCCCTCTATCTTCAAATTGTGCCCCCTTGTTCCTGCACATCTCTTTTTCTGAAAGATGCTACCCTCTTAGACTTTGTTGATTCCCTTGAGGTATTTGAAAGTTTCTATCATGTCCCCCCTCTCCCTCCTTTCCTCGGGGCTATACATATTAAGCTCCTTAAGTCTCTTCTTCATATGTCTTCGGTGCAGACCCTGCACCATTTTGGTTGCCCTCCTCTGGACAGCTTCCACCTGTCTATGTCTTTGCGGAGATGGGGTCTCCAAAACTGTACACAGTACTCCAGATGTGGTCTTACCAACTGTCTGTACAGAGGGCCAACAACTTCCTGTTTTCTACTGGTGATGCCTCTTAATATGCATCCCAGTATCCTCCAGCCCTCCTTACTGCCTTCTCACATTGCTGGCCCACCTTTAGGTCATCTGATATGACTACTCCCAGGACCCTTTCCATTTTTGTTGTTGTCAGTATCTCATGCCCCCATTCTGTACTCTTCTCCTGGGTTTTTGTTTCCCAGGTGCATTACTTTGCACTTCTTTGTGCTGAATCTAAGCTGCCATACATTTGACCATTCCTCCAACCTTGCCAAGTCCCTTTTCATCCTTTCCACCCCACCTTGCATATCAACCCTGTTGCAGATCTTTGTGTCATCTGCAAAGAGACATACTTTTCCTTCCAGTCCTTCTGCAATGCCACTTAACAAAGACATTAAAAAGGTCTGGCCACAGTACTGAACCCTGTGGTACCCAACTAGTAACCCCCCTTTCTTTACTGTGGACTCGATTTACTATTACTGTCTGTGTCCTGTTGTCCAGCCAGTGTTTTACCCAGGCTACCACCCTGGGATCCACTCCCAGGCTGGCTAATTTGTTTATTAATCTTTTGTGCAGAACTGTGTCAGATGCCTTGCTAAAGTCTAGGTAGGCCATGTCCACAGCTCCTCCCTGGTCTACTACTTTGGTCACCCAGTCAAAGAAATCAGTTAGATTTGTCTGACATTACCTTCCTGCTGTGAATCCATGTTGCCTTAGGTCCTGTGCCCCACTGGCCTCTAGGTACTAAACAATTATTTCCTTCAGAAGTGATTCCATCATTTTCCCTACCACTGAGGTTAAACTGACAGGTCTGTAGTTTCCTGCCTCTGTCTTGCTCTCACTTTTGTGAAGGGGAATCACTTCCACCCTCCTCCAGTCCTCAGGTAACACACCATCCTCCAAAGACTAAGACAAAAAGTAAAACCAGCACTCCAGAGCCAGGAGTTTACACTTGTACTCTCCAGTGAAGGAAATCCATGTGACACAGTTGTTGCAAAACCAAAAAAATATTTATTGTTGGAGATAAATTCTCCGTTCTTTCAATAGAACAGGTACTAGGTCTGTCTCTAATCAGGCTGCCCTGGTGCTTCACCACATAAGGGCTTCGTCAGAGAGTGTTAGACTGTTGTAGGACAGCCCCTTAAATACAAGCAAATAGGTGACATCATCCTTACATCATAATTACATAATGAAAATATTCCTTCTTGCAATTTTTTATATTTCTCAGGATTTAGGGGTACACAATTAATTACAAAACATATAAAATAACTCTGATTTGCTTTATATGTATCTAATTCCTATAATGTATAATTCTCTTATTTAAATAGCAAGTCATTTCCACATTTCTTTCTGAATTTCTTGTTCAATTCATTAGACACTTGAAGCAAATCTCAAATAACAATAACTCATTTTCTGTTAATGCCCACATGGAATATCATCAGTGTATACTGGTTAACACCATTGCATCATTTTTCTACCAATGGTTTCATTATTACTTTAGAGTCCCCTCAAAAAATGAAATATTCAATACTTTAACAGTGCCATTTAAAGGAGTCATCTACTCAGCCAACTTTAGCTGAACAATTTGTGGTCGAATTCAGGAAGATCCTGAGTTCTCCAGTGTTGTTGCATGGAAAATATAAAAGTAAAATGCAGATAAACCATTAGTACTTATTTTTTCTCTTTAAATCCATTTTTCAAAGTACTAAAACAACGAGATTCAATGGCAGTATTAGTGTCTCTATGTTCTGGTTCACAGATCTTATACATAGAGGTACAGAAATAGAAAAGTAGCCTGGTTAGATTCATATGGTGGGGGGAATGGGGGTGGGGTGTTGGAGATTCCATTTTTTCTCCCTCTATTTAGGTAAAATCCATTGGTTCATATTTTCTTTGGGCACTCACAGATAGAGTCTGAAATCAGTTTCCTGGTTTAGTTCCTCAGGTGTCAGGGCTCTCAAATTAAAAATCCAAAATGTTTCTCTTTGGGACAGATTGTTCAATCTGTCCCCTCCCTTAGTACTAACTTTAACCTGTTCCAGTCCTGTAAATCTTATATTTCTATGATCACTGTTGTGATGTAGCATAAAATGTTCTGCAACTGGACTAACAATATTAATGTTCCTGATGTCCCTTACATGTTCTCGTATTCTAATTTTTAATGGATGAACTGTTCTCCCCACATATAATTTGGGGCAGTTACACCAGAAAACATACACTGTGTAGGTAGTTACACATGTGATGAACTGTCTGATAATCACCTCTCTATTATTTGTTGGTGAAATAAAACTTGTCCCCTGTTAGCAGAGTAAGCATACATTACAATGTCCACATGTATGCATCCCTTTGGGTTTTACTGGTAGCCATGTATTTCTACCTGATGGATTTTTTTCTTCATGAAACTGGCTAGTCACAATTTCATCTCTGATATTTTTTTCTCTCCTAAAGGATACTCTAGGTCTCCCTCCAATGTGTGGTGCAAGGCTTCTATCACTCAAACGGACTGGCCAGTATTTAGTAACTATATTCCCAATCTGTCCTGCTATTCTATTATATGTTGTTATAAAGTTTACTTTCTGGATCTGGTTCTGGTCTCTCTCCTTGGGTTTTAATATTTCCTCCCTGTTTTGGATTAGGGCTTTATTATAAGCCTTTTCCAAAACTTTGGGACAGTAGCCTCTTGTTAAGAACCATTCTTTCAGTTCTTCTGCTTGAGCTTTGAATATTTCAGTTTCACTGCAGGTACGTCTCAATCTCAGGAACTGTGAATAGGAAATTGACTTTTTTAGGGATCTGGGGTGTCAACTCGTAGCCAGCAATAAATTGTTAGTTGCTGTAGGTTTTCTGTAACCTTTTGTTACTACATTATTGTTTTTGCCTCTACTCAGAGCAATGTCCAAAAATTCTATTTCATTAGAATCACATTTATTGGTAAAAGCCAGGTTCTCATCATTCACATTAAGCCATTTTATAAATTCTGCTGCTTCAATTGCATCACCTGTCCAGATGCAAAGGACATCATCTATAAAGTGTGCCCATTTCCTGATTTTTGTGTGGAAATTATTTACTATCTAATTCAGAACTATTTGTTCTTCCCACAGCCCCAAGAACAAATTTGCATAAGGGGGGGCCTTTGCTGCCCCCATAGCTGTGCCACATTTTGCAGATAGAATTCCAAATCAAACTCAAAGTAATTATGATTTAACATAAAATCAGGTCCTTCAAGGATCAGGCTAATGGGCATATGTTCTTTTAGTGGATCTTGCAGTAAGAAGTGCCTACATGCCTCAGTCTCAGCACTATGTCTAATTGATGTGTAAAGTGACTCAACATCAATTACTAACCACATCATTTCTTCTCTAAACTCAAACTCTTAACTGTTCCAATATATGCATTGTATCTATTGTATAGGAATTCAGACAGGAGACACCTCTTTTCAGAAAGAAATCTATGTAAACACATAAATTACTTGTTAATGAATTAAGTCCAGAGACAATTGGTTGTTCAGGTGGCTCCCTTAGATTATTGTGAATCTTTGGGAGTAAGTAAAATGTTGGTGTAGCAGAGTGTTTTACTAGTAAATAGTCATATTATTTTTTGGAAATCTCTCCTGTGTCTCTTGTTCTGTCTAGGAAAGGAATAAATTCTAAAATGAATTGTGATATTGGATTGCCCCTTAACTTCTCATACTTTGAAGCATTAGATAATAGATCCATTACCTTACCCTTCTAAAATTCTTTACTCGTGACCACTAGGTTTCCACCTTTGTCCGCTTCTTTGATGGCAATATGTTTATTATTTTTCAATTCAGATATAGCCTTTCTTTCAGTTTTGGACATATTGTCTTTCCCCTTATTCTGGACATTCATAAACAATTTCCGTACTTCAATCATTATTGTTTTTCTATATGTCAATATACAATTATTCTAAATAGGTAGGAAAAACTCAGATTTTTGTTTAAACATTTCTTTCCTTATTTTTTTCAAATTATTTAAATTAGTGTCATAAAGATATACATTCAAATAGCTGTCGTCCCGGCTTTCATATTCTTCATTTTTTGCCCTAAGTTCATTTAAAATTTCCAAATTACGATAGTCCAAAGAGTCCAAATGTCTTTCTTCATCAAAGTTCAACATCTATTCTGGTGAATTCAAAAACCAAAATGAAAAATCACCTGTTACATCACATTCAGATTCTTGTTCTCCTGCCAAAAAGCCCATATTTTCTCTCTGAATTTGTTTCGAGAAGAAGTCTTGTAAGTTAATTCTTCTGAACAGTTGTTATAAATCCACTGTGGTTTCAAATTCATCTGGACATGATGCAGGCACAAATGATAGTTCCCTTGACAGAACCGTTCTTTGACTTTCAGTTAGTTCATAGTCTGTGAGATTAATTATGTCCCACTCCTGGTTGTATGTTTCTTTATAATCTCTTTTGCCACCCCTCTTCCCCGCCATGTTTTCTTCCCCTTATTTTGGTTGTGACTTAGTTTGTGTTCTATTATCCTCTGCAAATAAGACTGTTTGATGTGTGCCTGAAGTGGAGGGTTCTGCGGCTTGAGTATCTTTAGTAGTTTGATTTTTACTCTGTTGTTTCTCTTGTCTTCTCTTCCATTGTTTCTTAGCAAATGTTTGAAATCTTTTATGAGACCTGGAGTGTCCCCTAGACTCCAACCTTTGGTCAGTAAAATGGGACCATTTAAATTTTCTGCCTTCTTGGTAATCAAGCAAATCCATCTCAATCTTGTGTTGTTTGCGTACTATAATTTCTAATTCATATTTTTTAATCTTTTCTTGGAGCTCTGTATCCAGCTTGTTATATTCTGTGTGTGTTAGATATTTTTGCAGTGCTATTTTAGTCTCAGTTATTTCTTTTAAAAGTCTCTCACATTTTTTTGTATTATTCTGTATAATTAGCTTCACAAAGATTAAGGCACATTTTTGAACTGCTTCTTCCCAGGCTTCTTTAGGCTCAAACTCTTCTAAACCCCCTGATGGCACTATCGTTATCCTGAGTCCACGCGGTGCAATTTTTTTTCTAAATACTGTTCCAGGCTGCTAATGTTATAAATAATGTTAAATTCTGTGATCAATTGCCTTTCCAAGGTTTTAAATAATGTTTTTATTTCACCTCCACTTGAGCCATCGTTGTTTGTTGTTAAACATTGTTTTGCTGAACCTTTCTGTTTGGCAGTTTCATCCAAGATGGACAAATAAACTGGTTGCAGTGCAATATCTTCACCTTCTGAGGAATTATCCATGCAGTCCTCTGAATTTATTTCAAGTTCGTTCCCAGAATATTGGTAGCTTAGACTTGCTGCAGCAATTTCCAACCCAGTTCATATAATCCTGCTCTGGTTGTTGGTTCTTTCATTACTCCTTTACCTCTCGCCACTCAATGTAATCAAGTGGTGCCTGGGTCACAGCACTGATGTGGGAAATTCAAATGGGTAAAGCAAAAGTAGATGCTGCACTCTACAGCCAGGCAGGGTGCTACTCCTTGGCTCCCACCACTGAAAGACTAAGCAAGGACCAGAACCCTGCCTGGCTGTAGAGCGCAGCATCTACTTTTGTTTTAACCACACCATTTTCCCATGATTTATTAAAAAGAGTAGTCAGTGGTGTTACTAGTTCTTCCCTTAGTTCTTTTAGAATTCTGGGGTGAATCCCATCAGCCCCATTGCTTTATCCACCTTCAGTTTTAAAAGTTCTTTCAGAACCCTTTCTTCTGTGAAAGAACTAGTATTAACCCCCCTATAAAGAGTGCTTCTATTGACTGGATTAGGTATCTCTCCATGCTCTTCCATTGTGAATACTGAGCAGAAGTATTCATTCAGTATCCCTGCTTTTTCACTGTCACTTTCTGCCCAACCACCTTCCTCTTTATTCAGCCTCAGTATCCCTGCCTTAGTCTTTCTTTGCTCCCTAATGTACCTATAAAAGGTTTTATCCCCCTTCTTAACTGAGTTGGCTTTCTTTTCCTCAGTTTGGGCCTTTGCTATTCTGACTGCCTTCCCCACTTCCTTCTACTTTAACTGGTACAGTTCTCTGTCCTGCTCCTTCTGTGTTTCCTTATACTGCCTGAATGCTATCTTTTTCTCACTAACTTTCCCCCCTTCTTCTTTTGAGAACCATAGTGTTTTTTCCTTCATTTTGATTTGTTTATTTTACTTCACAGGCTTGTTGCCTCTGTGATGGCGGTTTTGATGTTTCCCATTGTTGCTCCACCCCACCTTCTTGCCTGTTTGCCAGTGCTTTTCTGAGGCACTCTCCCATTTTGACAAAATCAGCCCTCCTGAAGTCCAGTACCTTCACTTTTGTATGGCTTGACTCTACAGCTAAGTTTATCATGAACCACACTGTTTGGTGGTCACTTGTTCCCAGATGGCTACCCACTTCAAGATCAGAGATCCTTTCTCCATCCCCATTTGAGAGTACCAGGTCTATGATTGCTCCCTCCTGAGTGGGTTCCAGAACTAGCTGTCTGAGCATGCCTCCTGTAGGGCATCAAGAATGGCCCTGCTCTTGGATGTGGCTGTAGCAAAGGTGCTCCAGTTAACATCTGGCATATTCAGGTCCCCCATCAGCAATATCTCCCCTTTCTCTGACATCCTAAGGATGCCTTCTATCATTTCTTTGTCCATTTCCTCCCCTGAGATGGGGATCTGTATACAACCCCTGTGTGGATTGTGGTGCCATTTCCAGTCTCTAGGGTGACCCACAGTGCCTCTTCTCCTCCTCCCTGTTTACCCTTTAGTTCTGTTGCTTTGATCCCTTCCCTTACATAGAGAGCTACTCTTCCTCCTCATCTTCCCTCCCTGTCCCTCCTGTAGATTGTATACCCTGGTATGTTGACATCCCAGTCATGGTTCTCTGTGTACCATGTTTCTGTGACTGCCATGATATCCAGGCATCCCTCTTCCATCAAGGCCACCATTTCAGGGAGCTTTTTACCTAGAATATGGGCATTGGTACTCATTACCCTCCAGTTTTTATGGCTTTATTTCTTTTTTGCCCCATCCCTGTTGTTACTGCCTTTATCTTTTACTCCATTTACCCCTGCTCTGCTCCCTATTTACTGCTCTATCATGGTGCTTACCCCACTAACTACCCTGATTTTTTGAGCAGGGCTAGGATTTCCCTTCCCCTGTTCAGTGCCCCACCCCTTGGCTAGTTTAAATGCTTGCCAATGAAGCATTTAAACCTATCACCTAGGATCCTGGTTCCCCTCTTGGATAGATACAGACCATCATGCCTGTATAGGCCTGCATCCCTCCAGGTGAAGCCCCAGTCCCCAATGAAGCCAAATCCCTGAGCTCTGCATCAGTTTTTCAACCAGTCATTGAATCCCATGGTGTGGAGTACCCTAGCCTCATCCATGCCATAGACAGGTAGCACTTCTGAGAAAGTTATTATGTGTGCTACTTGTCTAAGGCCCCTTCCCAACTCCACAAACTCCTGTTGCAGTGCTCTGATCCCATTCTCAGCCAGGTAATTTGTCCCTAGGTGGATAATGACATCCAGCTCACTCCTCCTTGCAGCTGCTGCCATGATCCTGAGGATTTGTTTCCTGTCCCTCTAAGCCATGGCACTGGGCAGGCACCTTACCTCCCTTTCCCCTCCCTCCCCCAGTTCTACCCCCTAACAATAGAGTCCACCACCAGTAGTTTTTTCCTTCCCCTGTGGGGTCCTATGCCACCCTTCTGTGGGTCTCAATTGTGGAGGTTCCCAGCATCCTCCTTGGTCTCCATAGTGGAACCATGCCCTGCCAGACTGGTGAATGAATTGTGGAGAGACACATCTGGAGGGATGTGCCTCTGTTCCACCAACCTCACCCTACCTGAGCCCACTGTGGTCCAACTGCTCCTCTTTCTTGGCAACCTCTGAGATAGTGATGGTGGCCTGGGTGGTCCCTGGGTGGGGAAGCAGGTTTCCTGAATCCTTACCAGGTCAGCATGGAGACAAACAACCTCCTCCTTGAGACCAGAGAGGTGCCTGCAAATAGGGCAGCAATGCAGTCTTTAGAATGTCTCCCAGAAGACTGCTGTTCCACAGCCAGTGCATTGCACCACTCCCCACATGTCTGAGTCACTTCCTGTTACAGATGTTTTTCTTTTTTTGTTCTTGTTTTAGTGTGTGCAAGCTTGTGAGTGTCTCTATTCCCTATTCAGTGTGCTGTGCCTTTAAGGATATGAACAGGTGTATGTTGTTAGCAGTTTTGGGGAAGTGATGTCAGAACCCCTGCTATAAAGTAAGGTATATGCCTGGGGCAGGTGGGGTGAGGGGCAGGATAGGTGGGAGTAAACCTGTGCCCTCCAGAAACAGTCAACTACAATTCTGACCCTCCACCCTGTGGAGTGTCTTCCGTCCTTTCAGACACCTATTTCACAGAGGTTAAGTAACAGGTCTAGTCACAAATAACTGCAAATATCTCCCAGCTACAGTTCCTCTCTGGCAAATAAAAGTTAAACTAAGAAAGGTCAACACCAAAAACAGAGAATCAATGCTACTTACTTACACAGGTCCAAAAGTAATAATTCAATTCAGTGTAGTCTATTAAATAACCTCCTTGATTTAAGGAAGCTTTGGCTGCTTTCTTTCTCTCTCTCTCTCTCTTTCGCCCTCTGCATGACTTATTGCAGATTTGTCATATCTGGTTCTCACCTTAGGGATGAATAGTGAGATGTAAGAGAGGCTTATCAAGGTGTAGTTTCCAACCCTACAGGTGGGCAGGCAACTCAGAATATAATACGGGAGTATATTAGTAATTGCTCTGTAGGTTCAGAGCATTGCATTCTTTTGTCATCTGAATGTTAATGAGCTCCACCCTACCTTGGCATAGAGCTCACAGTGGTATGTGGCATAAGGGAGACCAGTTATAAATTGAATAGCTTGATGGTAGAGTATATCCAGGTTAGAGAGGGAGAGCTTTGGGCCTTGTCCATACAGGAAATTGGCATAATCTAAAAGAGGCAAGAATGTAGTCTGGAGCAACCTAGTTTTAGCTTCTGGCGTAAGTAGATTTCTAATACAGAAGAAGAGACCAAGTCTCTGTTTCAGTCTTTTTGAGAGTTTGTCAATATGATGGACAATGGACAATTTGTGGTCTATCCAAAACCCAAGATACTTAAATTTCTTAATGAACTCCTGTGGCTCTCCCAGTAATGTGTATGTGAAGGGAGCAGAACAAGGGAGACAGTGTTTAGTTGCAAAGGTAGAAGGAGCAAGTATCATATCCTTGGTCTTTTTTGCATTTAGGATGAGCTTTAATTGAAGAAGATTTTTCTGTAAATGATCAAAGTCTCATTGGAGATCACTGCAGGCAAGATCCAGAGTAGGTCTGGCAATGTAGAAGACAGTATCATCCGCAAACAGGTGGATGTTTGCTGTGGAGATAATAGTATTAATCCAGTTAATATAGACAGCAAATAGTAGTGGGCTGAAAATGGACTCTTGAGGGACACCCCTTAACAAGGTTTTTGAGGAGAGAGGCCCCCCAACCTTAATCAGCTGTTGATGCTCAGTAAGGCAGTTAGTAAACCAGTTCAAGGCTGGTTGATCTGCTCCAATATTACTTAGAACACAAAGGAGTAAGTCATGGTCCACAGTATCAAAAGCTTTGCTTAGGTCAAGAAACAAAGCACACACATAATGTTTTGTGTCCAAGGCAGTCTTCCAATCATTAGTGACCTTAGCCAATGCAAATACAGTGCTGTGGTGAGGTCTAAAGCCTGACTGAACTGGATTCAACAGGTTGTAGGTCTCCAGGTAGGACCTAAGTTGTTCATTGACTACCTTTTCTAATAATTTGGATAGGATGGGCAACAGTGACATTGGTGGGTAGTTATTTAGGTGACTGGGGTCCCTGGATTTAAACAGAGGAAATATGTGAGCTATTTTCCAGATTGGGGGATGTGCTTCCTGTGCATATGTATATGTATGTATGTGTGTATATATATATATGTATATATATATATATTTATAAAATGGGGTGGTAAAATCATACAAATTCCACTAACATGATTGGACAGAATGCATCACATGACCGTGCAGTATTTCCCAACGACCGCACTCCTCCCAGTATGACCGCATGCCTAAACTACTTTCCAGCCCTCAAAACCTTCTCACCAGCACTGAGATCACTCCATGCCTAATGCAGTTAAGCACCCACATACACACACACACACACACACACACACACACACACACACACACAAGTGGCACCCACAGGCATAACTAAATATATGACTAGTAATCCCACACTGTACAACCTGATGTACTTGATCCCACCACTCCTTTTTAAATAAACTATCATCTAAAAAGCAAATTCTGCCTGCCATTTTCACACTCTTACTGCAGAGCCACTAACTTTTAGTACTGCACACGGTCACCACCCTAAATTCTACAAAACAATATAATGCAAGCCATTTAACACAAACCTAACTGTGCAGAAAAAACAAGACAAACTACAGTTCCTTACTTCCTACTCTCACTTTCTGTTAAAAAATCTCCCTTTCTACACAGAGTTGTCCGATCCTTCAGCACTTTCACTTTTCCTTCCTGAACTATAGCGTGACGGTGTGCGCATTGCAGGAAGTGACAAGCTGTCATGAGTTGAAAGTAACTCGCTTTCTGTTTAAAAAGATAAAAGTCTTCTCCTGCTCTGAGTTTCTCTTAACTTCAGTAAAACAATCTGCAGAGTCTATATAGAATGGAGCGAGAGAGGCGAGTAACCACAGCTTTGCCCCAAACACCGACATTCTCGAACTAACAGCCGAATCCACCGTAGAGCCCTCTGTACACTACTCAGAGCAGCAGCCCGCCTTTTTACATAATGAAAACACTGCCTCCGACATACATACTGGCCAGGTCCCACAGAGCACCAGAGGACAAACAACTCACCCGATCCAGAATAACACAGACTCGAAGGCGATCAACAGCACTTCCCCATAGAAATTCACCTGGAGCTGTGTAGAAATAACCGTGCAGCCCCAAACCCGCAGCAGTCCTCCAACCGTCCCTCACAGAGCCAGAAAAAGCGCTACAAAACATAAAGAAACACAAGGCACTGAAAGAAAAAATGAGCCTCAACTCCCGTTAAAGTTCAGCACTTCTTGGCACTGTAAAGCATTAAGCACTTCCTGCCAGAGTTCAACACGTTTCTTCCCAAATGAACCACTCTTAAAGTGACAGTACTCATTAATGTTCAACTGTTTAAACAGCCTATTCTGAATGTTCAACTATTGTATTCACTTACACTGGTATCCAGTTAAATGTTTATTCATTAAAATAATTCAAATTAAACATCCTATTCTGAACTATTTATCATCTCCATGTAGAACTATTTCATCACAACAGGGCCATTTTATAAGATAGATATACGCTCTTGGGTGTCGATCGGCGCTCTGATATCATGCGCCTTAGGTGGTTAGACGCTTTTCTCGGCCTTATTTCCGTGTCTCGCCACACCAAAGGCGTGCATTGTATATCAGAGCGCCACCACACCCAAGAGTGGTATATCTATTACATATATTATGGTAGCACGGTAGTGCTACCATAGTTAGGTTGATATATATATATATATATATATATATATATATATATATATATGCATATGATATACAATGGTGGGCTGTTAGATAAATGATTTATCTACACAAGTGTTGTTTTACCGTGGGTAACCTCATGAGTGGTGTAAGCCATGAGTGAGGTGTCCGAGGTCAAACAGCACAAGTGTAGATTTTCATTTATCTGATAGTTCACCATTGTATATTTCATATATGCAATAGGTATGCTTTCTGTCAGTGCAGGTACATTTGCTTTGGACTGTTTATCTTTTTTCTAAATAATTTCTAGGACTTTTTGTTAACTTTCCTGGTGTATGTCCACCTAGTGTAGTGGTTGCTATTAAATGAAACATCACTCATTTTTGTAGAAAACTTTGTGCTGAACAAATGGCATGCTCACAGTACCATGGTACCTTTTTCATTTTAAAGTTGTTTGCATTTGTTTGTTGAAGAAGTGGATAAAAAAATTGAAATTTCTGCTGTTTTTTGCCAATTATAAAAAAATTAAAAGGTATCTATAAATGAAACACCACTCATTTTGTAGATATTTTTGTGCTGAACAACATCTATGCTCACAGTACTATGCTAATATTTTTCGTTTTAAACTTATTTGCATTTGTTTGTCAAAAAAGTTAACAAAAAATTAAATTTTCTGATGTTTTTTGCTAATTATGAATAAATCTATAAGATATCTATAAATGAAACACCACACATTTTGTAGATAATTTTGTGCTGAATAACTTTCATGCTCACAGTACCATGCTATCTTTCTTCATTTTAAAGTTATTTGCATTTAAATATGGTTAGTACTGGTGCTGAGGCCGAACATTCTAAATGAGTTCCAGAGTGATTGTGATATAGCTACTATGTGTATAAATCTGTGATGATGTGTCTTATGTATAAATGTGAAATTTCACATTTATACACATAGAAGACACATCACACAGATTTATCTACATAGGATTTATGTTCACATCTATTGCATGCACATATATATATATATATATATATATATATATATATATATATATACACACACAATCACACATGCCCCACAATGCAAAGCATCATGGGCTGCATATGCAAATCACCACAGAATGTTATGCTGGTCCAGCTTTAAGCAGAATTGCATGGTGCCGAAAGGCCTCTCACACAGTTTGCAAAGGGTGCTAACAGAAGACATAGACACGTGTTTCATTCTACCAGGACTCATCAGTATGCCTTGTCTGTTTGACACCCCAGTGGAATGGACCAGCTACCCTTAAGGCAGCGTGCCTTGGATATATTGTGGTGAACCCATTAAAATAAAAAAACTATTTAAAAGACAAAGAACCTCTGTGCGCAAACACTGAGGCAAGGGTTACCCAAGGGCATTTGGCTGGAAGCCAAGTTTCAAGAAAATACAAAATCACATGCCCCCACAATGCAAAGCATCATGGGCTGCATATGCAAATCACCACAGAATGTTATGCTGGTCCAGCTTTAAGCAGAATTGCATGGTGCCGAAAGGCTCTCACATAGTTTGCAAAGGGTGCTAACAGAAGACATAGATACGTGTTTGCTCTCTACCAGGACTCATCAGTATGCCTCGTCTGTTTGACACCCCAGTGGAATGGACCAGCTACCCTTAAGGCAGCGTGCCTTGGATATATTGTGGTGAACCCATTAAAATAAAAAACTATTTAAAAGACAAAGAACCTCTGTGCGCAAACACTGAGGCAAGGGTTACCCCAAAGGGCATTTGGCTGGGAAGCCAAGTTTCAAGAAAATACAAAATCACACATGCCCCCACAATGCAAAGCATCATGGGCTGCATATGCAAATCACCACAGAATGTTATGCTGGTCCAGCTTTAAGCAGAATTGCATGGTGCCGAAAGGCCTCTCACACAGTTTGCAAAGGGTGCTAACAGAAGACATAGATACGTGTTTCGTCCTACCAGGACTCATCAGTATGCCTTGTCTGTTTGACACCCCAGTGGAATGGACCAGCTACCCTTAAGGCAGTGTGCCTTGGATATATTGTGGTGAACCCATTAAAATAAAAATATTTAAAGACAAGAACCTTGTGCTCAAACACTGAGGCAAGGGTTTTGTATTTTCTTGAAACTTGGCTTCCCAGCCAAATGCCCTTTGGGTAACCCTTGCCTCAGTGTTTGCAGCAGAGGTTCTTTGTCTTATATATATATATGTATATATATCTGTATATATATTATATATATTCTTTACAAAAAAACTCTGTTAATACAACATTTAGGGTTCAGGCTAAAGCAACAAAAGTAGGGAAATGTGCCTTTAGGGTTTACAAACCGCAACCCCACACCTAAAACCAATTGTGGTGGAGTGTTCCTTGGAGTTGTCAAACCTAAAGTTCATCCCATTAGGTGTGTATGTTTGTGGAGTGTATGGGATGGGATGAGCTTTAGTGTTGACAACACCAAGGAAGACTCCACCACTGATTTGTTTTAGGGTTGGGATGTGGTTTTAGAGTTGGAAACCCTAAAGTCACATTTCGCTACTTTTGCCGCTTTAGCCTGAACCCTAAATGTTGCATTAATGGAGTTTCTGCAGAAAGTTTCTTTACTTTTTGAGATAGAATAATTGTTTGGTATTGGCCTATGGGAGAACAGGTCCCTCTGGGCCCTGTGCTCCCATCCATCCATACTTTTCTAGATAGTGCAATTGTATCTTTATTTGCCTGTGGACCCCGGGCACTGTGCTTCCATCCCTCATAGATGCATATATGTATGTTGATGTGGAAGTGGAGGGCCCAGAGTGCCATGCACTTCTATGTGTAGGGAAGAGCAAACAAACTGTGAGCATAGCCCCATGAACCTAGTACTAGAAATTGTCATATCCCCACCAAAAAAAATAATTCCATGCCACCACAACATCATTCTGTGCCACAGGCACGAAAATACATTTTGGTCAACATTTGAAAAACAACAGCTGTCACATTCATGAAAGGGTGTAAAGAAATGTCTATGCTGAAAATTTGGGGTGAACATATTTAAAATTATGAGTTACAAGCGAGCATAGTGAAATGTCAACATATACACATAACGTTGACATTTTAAGGTATTTTGACCCCACATTTTCAACATAGCCTTCTTATGACCCCACCTCATGAACAATGACAGTGAACATTTTAAAATCCCACCCAAAAGGAAGCCCAACCCTGCACTTGCATTTGTATTAAAACAGGAATTAAATTGTTAGCATAGCCTTCTTATTAGCTCACCTCTTGAACCTAGTAATGAAAAATGTTGAAATCCTTGCCAAAATGTGGCTCCACACCACTGCATGCCACATGTGTGAAAACACAGTTTGACCAGGGTTTGAAAAATGACAGTTGTCATGTTCATGAAGTGGTGTAAAAAGATGGTTATGCTAAAAATTTTGAGTCAAAGGGCCCAATTATAAAAGGGATTAGAGGGATGCAAGGGACTTGCATCACAACTTAGTGGCAAACACAATTTCATAATGTGGTCAGCATCTGTTCCAGACATAGCTGCATCAAAGCCCACTTGTGGCAGGGTTGTGTCCAGCAACCCAATTCACCAGGTCACAATTGGACATGCACCATGGCAGGGCTGCCACATCCCCTTTTTTGGGATTTTGGAAGCCCCACCATGGATGCAGGAGGGGACACCACTTAGACCAGCCTGGAGGTAGTCTAAGGGGTTTGTGACAGGCAGAGCCATGGGTCACTCATCCAGTGGGAGATCACCAGGGGCATAGGAGCCAGTACTGCAGGGTGGGGAACAGATGCTGGGGCCCAATAAGGCTGTGGCATGGGGTGTTATTCCTCTATAGGGCACTGTCCTAATACTGCCAGGGCACCTGTGTGCCACCAGTGTAGGATGCTTGCTGTGGCAGGCTACTGTCAACCTCCTGCAATCCCCCAAACAGCCACAATGCCATGGTGGTATAGTGCACCCCAACCCACAATTGTCTATGATCCTCGTTTTTGAGTTTGAAAATTGAACCCCTGTCCCATTCTGTTCCCCCTCCCCACACTCCTGATGTGCCTGAACAGACATGCCACCTCAGTACCTGGTGGTCTAGTGGCCCCACCCTCCCAACCTGACAGACATTGGTTAGGCATCATGCTCCACCCTGTCCCGACCCACTTCCGTGACTAGCACCGCCCACTGCACACCATTGCGGCCAGCTACAGACTGCAATTACATGGACCGCATAAGTGAACAGTACACTTATGCAGTCTGTGAGCTTGCATTTTGCATCTGGCCATGGTGGTGTGCAGAGGTAAGTGCCACTTGCAGAAGTGGGTCAGGGTTGGGGGGAGCAGAGTGCCTGATCACTCTCTGTCAGGGTGGGGCTACTAGACCAGCAACTATTGAAATGGCATGTCTGTGAAGGCACATCAGGATTGTTGGGGGAGTGGACTGGGACCAGGGTTCTTTTTCCAAACTCAAAAACAAGGATTGTGGCTAATTGTGGGTTGGGGGGCACTATACCACCACTGCATTGTGACTATTTGGGGTATTGCAGAGGATTGGCAATAGCCTGCCACAGCAGGCATTCTACACTGTTGGCACACAGGTGCCACAGAAGTAGTGGGACAGTGCCCTATGGGGGCAAAATGCCCCGTGCCACAGCCTTGTGGCAGTTGCCACTTCTGTGCCTGGGTTCCAGGCTTGGTGCTCCTTCTAGCACCTGGGGTGTACTTCTGCACACCTGTTGGCAGCTACATCTGTGGACTTGCACCAGGACCCCCAATTGTGCCCATCTTTCAGCCACAGGCCAAATTTTGTGGCTATTCCAGAAGGTTTGACGCAAGTCACCAACCTTCTGGAACAGCAACTTTCGTGTTTGCCACAACTGCATCGGACACATCCCCTTTTCTGCCACAAGTTGCATCTGATGCATGCAGCTTCTAAAATAGGGCCCAAAATATTTAAAATTGCTGAAGTTATGAGGCAGCACAGCAAAATTTCAACATGTGTGCATAATGTTGGCATTCTTACATATTTTGACCCCAAAATGTCAACGTAGTCTTCCAGTGATCCACCTAATGAACAAGGGTAGTGAAAATTTCAAATCCGACCGAAAAGGCGATTTCATGAAGTGACCACAAAAATCACCTTTCTGACCAGTTTTGTGTAATTCTCCCAACATTGTTCATGAGGAGGGGTCCCAAAAAAGGCCATGTTGAAAGTTTGAGCTCAAAATATGCAAAAATGACAACATTATGCCACAAAGTTGAAAACCCCATTGATATACATTGAACCACATTTACCTTAGTTTCTCATATTGCAGTTAACGGTTCCAGCAGCAAGACATGTCTTCAATCAAAGAGTGGGTCTTCAACCTATAAACTGTTCAGGTGAGTGATGGTGTGTGGGGGGTGTAGGGTGGGGGGTGCTCAGTGGGAGGTTGGGGTTGGGGGTTGGATCAGTGAGGGACCATTTTCTTTTTTACAAGTTAAAAAAAGACATTGAGGGACTGTTTTCTTTATTGCAGGCAGGACAGTATTGGAGGGTGGGGGTTGCCAGTAGACACCAGGGAAACAATAAATTTAGACAGGGATGGTGATCAGAGGGTTTGAGGGTGCCACTAGACACCAGGGGAAAAAGGAAGCTGCAGGGAACGTGACTGGACAGAAGGGCACCACTAAGCACATGGAAATATATTCAATCACATTGACAGCAATCGGGGTGCCACTAGACACCAAAGAAATATATTATATAAATTATGGGGAGTAGAATCAGAGCATGGGGTGCCACTAGACACCAGGGAAAAATATATGACTGTCATGGATGGCAATCGGAAGGGCACTAGACACCAGGGAAATATATATTTTGATGGGGATGGCAATTGGAAGGGGGGCCACTGGACATCAGGGAAACATATGTGAATACCAGGGACAGCAATCGAAGGGGGGGTGCAACCTGAGGATTTTCATCAGTCACTTACTGTTGTTTCGTTTCACATTCATATGAAACATTTCATATAAATGAAACGCTCAGTGTATTTTTCCCCTTCCTTTAAAGAGCTGTAACACTGACATGGTTGGGAATTAGAAACATAGAAGTTGATGGCAGATAAGGACCGAAAGGCCCATCCAGTCTGCCAATAAAACTCAATTGCCAAAACCCATGATTGAACCAGGGACCCTTAGGTCTTCAGTCTAACACTCTCCCAACTGAGCTATTTCAGCCATCATGGGGAGTTTTGGTTTGATATTTTCAGGGCAGAAAGGAGATGGCCCACAAATGTGTCTTTTGCTAGTTTGGTGAAAAAATATTATTCTGTTCCAAAGTTATTACATTTTAAAATGTAGGGAGAAACAGTAAACAGACACTGACTGTTGTCATTCATATGTATGTTTTCTATGAATGGGAAATGAAACAAGCAGAAGTGAGTCTCAAAAAAGGATATAAAATATATATAAAACAAAACGTTGAAAGTCATTTGTCCAATAGTTAAAGTGAGGTCTGAAAGCTGTATTAGGATTGCAGAAATGCCCACTATTATATTCTGTAAGTTGAACACTGCAGCATTCTTGTAGTTATTTATTTGTTAATGGGAAATTGATGCAATTATTTTATTGCAAGTCACTGTCAACGAAGAGGTGACTCATTACCTTCCAGATCGTTCTATTCGCTGTCGGAATGCTCATTAGATCGAGGCATATTTAATCCTAGCAAACTAATTATGACCCATGTAGAGGTCTTGAGCTGCACTCTGCCGCAATTCCTGCTGAAATCGGAGCAGTGTAGGTTTATGAGTTCGGGCATGCGCAGCTACTGCGCATGC
Organism: Neoceratodus forsteri; assembly: GCA_016271365.2. Classification (NCBI taxonomy): domain Eukaryota; kingdom Metazoa; phylum Chordata; order Ceratodontiformes; family Ceratodontidae; genus Neoceratodus; species Neoceratodus forsteri. The sequence goes on from CM057458.1 coordinate 593,013,922, forward strand.
CCAAACTCAGAGCTGTAATTTTTAAAAACAAATTTAAGCACCTTACACTGCTCCAATTTCAACAGGAATTACTTGTAGAGGTACAGCTCAAAGACCTCTACATGGGTCGTAGTTTAGTTTTACTCGGTTTAAATGTGCCTCGATTGTCATGAACGAGCATTCCGGCAAAGGACAGGATGATCCGGGAGGTTGTAAGGTCACAATCTGTCTTCTGGAGCGGCGGCACCTTAGAAATGGTGCATCCAGGACCACATTACCAGCAAATGATAACTTTGCCAAATTTAGCTGCAGTGATTTTAAACTTTACACGGTATGTCAATTGAGCATTTCTGCAGTCCTGGTGATTGCAGGCACTGTTTTGCTCAGTTTTCCTTTAACTGCAGACTAGACCTAACGGAGTCCGGATGAACAACACAGATGTGTTGGTCTTTTTTTTTTTTGAATTTCTGTTTTGGATTTTAAACCCCTGAGTCTGGGACTCTTTTCCGAAGGTTCCAAGTCAGTCAAATACAGTACAGTAAAATACAGTACAGGGCAAAGCAAAACAGACAGAATAACATAATTGTTACAGATGGTTACAGTTAATGTATCAACACCAAACAAATAATCAAGAATAGAAAGAAGAGGAAATCCAATGGCAAGCACTAGGGTGCCAGGGTACACTGGGTCAGCACACTGTTAGTGCGGATTAAATTTCACTGTAAGGGTGCAGAGAGACTGACAGGTGGGGAGGAAACCGCAGGTAGGGCCTAGACGGGGGTGAGAACACAGAAGTAGTTCAGCCAGAGTAGCCTTTGTCAAAAAGAGCATGTGGTACCGTGGTTAAGTGTTTTGGGGGGGCAAAGAGAGGGGGCAGAGGGGTGGGGTATGGGGAATTAGGATAGAAGAAAAAGAGAGAGTGGGGATTCAGGGAGGGAATATAGTGGGGACGGGAACAGAGAGGGGTTAGGGGTGCTAGAAGGGGTTGAGGTAGTGACTGCAGGGGGTCATTATTAGAGCACTGACAGACCTTTTCATGCTCTAGATGGGACCATAACCCAGTTTTAAATTGGACCCCCGCCAGCATGTCATTTTTGTGGCTTTTAAAATTCTAATATTTCAGAAAAAACAGACAACAAGATGGCAGCAAATGAAACAATGATTTTCCTTTCACAAAAAAGGATTGTCCCCATACAAAAAAATAATTATTTTTTCATTTCATACAGCTGTCTTGAAGTGTTTACTGGGCATGCTTAGAACCAATTTATAAAAAGTTCAAAATTATATAACTTTAGAACAGATTAATATTTTTTTTCACCAAAAAAGCAAAAGGCACATCTGTGGGCCAGCCCCTTTGTACCCTGGAAATTTCAAACCAAAATTCCAAACCCTCTGGGTGGTAGCCAAAGAAAAAAAACATTCAAACCAAAGGGGAAAAAAGCGTAAAAGTCACTTTTTGAATTATCCAGAACTCAGAATCCACCCATCTGACTGGAACAAAACTTAGTGCATCTAGAGATCTATACCACAAGACTTTGTATGGATAATTTAATGCAAATCCATTGAATGGTAGTGAAGTTATTAAAGTACAAAAATTGGGGTTTAACAGAACTGCCCACACAACCCTATAACTATAGGGGCACAGTATATCCCTTATTTCCCTTTACCTCTCCACTAACTTTGCTTTTTTTCTGTTTCAGGGAATTCCTGAAGACAGTGCATTTAATATTACCATTTTGTTTTGTATGCTGAAAATTTGGTGTACAAATATGGCAAAATGCCCAGGTTATGACTGCACATTGCAGTATTTCAACATTCACTCATAGCTGTTAATTTTCAATATTTTGACTCCAAACTTTTAACACAGAAAGTTTTCCATGCCATCTCATAAATGTGACAGGTGTCATTTTTTAAATGGGAGGCAGTATAGCGCAGTGATTTAAGGCTGTGAGCTGCAAATGTGGTGACATCCAGCACACCAGACCTGAGTTTGAATCCCACAGCTTCCACTTACATACTGTGTGACCCTGAGCAAGCCACTTAATTTCCATATGTTCCCAGGTCACACTTCTAAAAAAAGCTTTCAGTTTAGTGTGCTTCTTCTGGTTAAACGACTAACAAAAAAAAAATCCAAAATGTGCTTTTGCACTTCTGATGTGAAATGACATTTCGGCCAACATATAGGGAATATGGTATGGGTTAGCATGTCATAAGCCTTTTATCTTCATGAGAGGTCTGTGACCTCTTGATCCCTCACAAGTGCTGTAGCCACGAGTGAGGAACAAGTGGGCACAGACCTTGAGTGAAGATTAAAAAGCGTATGGCACGCTAACCCATGCCATGTCAGCTTTATACAATGAGCAATGGATTCAAAATTTCCCACATCTATTTTTTATTATTTTACCATTGCATCTGAAGCCATGGGTCCACTGTAGTATAAGTAGGCATCTGTGCAGTGTAATTGTGAAAAACCAGATAGTGGCAATAACAGGCGTGACGTACCCGAGTCATAAGATAAATGTTTTATCTATGAATCGGGTACGTCAGCAGGTAGAATACAGCTTTTGTCTGACTGAATTTTCCATCACGCTCATTGTATAAACTATAAATGTTACATGTCATGTTTATAATGGGAGTCAAAAAATCTTGAAATTTTGGAGTCATAATTAAAAAAAAAATTAAGAAACTTTGTGTGTAGTGCCATTCTTCACCCCAGTTGGCATGCTTTTTGATCTGGTGCTGGTGAGTTGAATTTGGGGATGAGCTGCATGACACAGATGGATGGGGTGAGGATAGGGGGATGCCATTCTTATGTGACATCCCCCCTAGCCAGGGAATGCAAGCTGCAGGGCTGTCCGCACTGCCCGGGTAGCATATAGTGAAAATAACTGTCCTCATTTACTCTTTGTACATTCACTCATTAAACAGTCACTCTTTCTCTTTCAGTTGTCTTTGCCTCTTTAGATCTGAAGGAACGAAGAGTGAATGTGTGAAGAGTGCATGTGTAAAGAGTAAATGTGAAAAAGTGAAATGTGTAAAGATTGAATGTGTAAAGAATGAATGAGGACAGTAGTCTTAACTATATGGTACCTGGACCTGTGTGGACAACCCTGTGACCTGCATTCTCTGGCTGGGGGCGGGGGGTGCCAGACCTTGCACTTCTGTAGGCAAAAAAAAAAAAGAAGAAATTCGTAGCAAAAAACTTTGTTAATGAACTAGTTAGGGTAATATGGAACAGCCTTCCTGAGGAGGTTGTGGGGTCTAAAACTGTGGGAGAATTCAAGAATGCATGGGACAGACATAAGGCAATTTTTGTGGGGGGTAGGAAGAAATAGGCTGTTGGTTAAATAGGATCTGCAGCTTATCCTCTAGGTAGGGAAATGGGCACAATAGGTAGGCCAAGCGGTCCTTATCTGCCATCAAAGTCTATGTTAACTTAACACCACAAAAGTAGGGAAGTGTGGCATTAGGTTTTCCAAACCTAACTCTCCATCCCCACCTTCCAAGCAGCAAAAGGAAAAAAACATTAAGGTTTTGGGTCTCTAGTGTCTTGGCAAATTACTGGTGGGGTCTTCCTTGGGGTTGTCAGCCCTAATGCCTACCTCATTCCCTGAGCAAACAACATCACACATGATCTCCTTTTGTTCACGCAGAGTCCATAGGGCTTGTGTGCAGAAAGCTACAACAAACTGTGTTGGCAACATGTGGCAAGACCTACTGTATTTCTCTACCTTTGAAGAGTGTATCACAATAAAGAACTGCATTGCAGATGTACGTTGTGCTTTGGATTGGAGGCTATGGGCTGATGGGAGAGGGGTGAGCATTAGGATTGATAACCCTGAGGAAGACCCATCACTGATGCACCAAGACTCTAGAGACTCAAAACCCTAATGTGTTTTTCCTTTTGCTGCGTTGGGAGTGGTGGTGAGGAGTTAGGGTTGGATACCCTAATGACACATTTCCTTACTTTTGTGGCATTAAAATACTCTAACTGGTGCATTAACAAAATTATTTGCTAAGAAGATATATATATATATATATAATATATATATATATATATATGTATATATACATATATATATATATTTATACAATTTATGTGTCTGGATAAAAAAACAGGATAAAAAGTGATATCTTAGGCAGGCAGTGAAGATGTCATTGATGTCTTCATTTTCCTATAAGTCATCCTGATATATTCTATATTCCTATACGTCATTGTCTTCAAAGTGAAACTGTTTCTGTTTCACTCCTGTGGCTCTCTTTATAATGTGCCTCCCTCCCAACACAACCACCACAACCACCACATAGATATCATATCTGGTTGATCCTGCCATCATTAAAAAGTCCAGACATTTAAAAAAATATTTCCATTTAAATTGCTTATCTGGTTGGTCCCGCCATTTTCCGAGTGCTGATTTAATTAGAAGTTTCACTTTTGGTCCCCTAAAGTAGCATGACTGAGCGGTATAAATAGCAATGAATTTCGTCCTCACAGACACTCTCAGTAAGGTAATGTAGCAGTGTTTTAAAGGCTTTTTTCCTGCTCAGTCACACTACTTCAGGGGACCAAAAGTGAAACTTCTGATTAAATCAGCACTCGGAACATGGTGGGATCAACCAGATAACTAGGTTATATTGCAGGATCAACCAGATAAACATTATTTTAAATCACAGAATCAACCATATAATTTTAAAATGACAGGATCAACCACATATGTTTTTTAAATCACAGGATTACCCAAAATACATTTTAAATGTAATCATCAACCACATAACATTATTAAAATGCATCTTGGTGTTAATCAATACACATAAGTTGTATAAACAGAACATGATATGGCCTGACTGAAGATATCATGTTTATTTTCACTCGAGGCCACTCGTGAGATATCATGATATCATTGGCCTCTCGTGAAGATAAACGATATCTTCAGTCAGGCCATGTCATATCCCCATATATAGATTAAATAATGGGTAAGGGTGGTGTACAAGGATGTACAGTATATCCATTGAGGGGGCTAAGTAACCACAAGCCCAAAGGGTGAGTGACTTTATTGCCCATATTAGCCCCCACGATGGGTATACTTACGAGTGTTCTACCCTTACCCATTGTTTATTGAACATAATACATTAGGGTGGTTATTGTTATGGAGATCGGATTTGCGCTCACACTATGGCACCTGAACATCTCTTGCAGCTAGGAGGGAATGGTGTATAAATAGTGCACATGGGTATTTGGGTGATTTCTGGGTTCAGAAGGGTTTTGTGTGTCTTTTTTCCAGGTCCTTTTTCAGCTTGTTAGTTGGTTTGGCCATCTTCCTAATCATGTGCTAATTGTGTTATTAAGATTTTCCCATAAGATTTAATGCAGTGTAGGTATATACTTTTTATTAGTGTAGGTGTATACTTTTGATCGTTAGAGTAGTGTCAGTATATAGCTTTAATTAGTGTAGGTATATAGCTGTAATTGCTTACTTAGTGCAGGTATATGCTTTTAATTGATAGGTTAGTCAGAGGCATACAGGGAAACAAATGATGGTCTTTTCTATAGAGAAAAATTCCCATCCATGTATTACTATTGGGCTGCGGCAGTGCCACTATAGTTAGGGTTGAGTTGGCTGTGTAATGTTAAACCCCAATCTTTGCATCTTAATAACTTTAGCATTCTTTGATGAAATAGCACAAAAGTTGGCACGCGCGATCAGACTTTAAGAGCCTCAAGACATGAAAAGTTTTGTGATGGCATCTTGCACGGTTTTCAAGATATAGAGCACCAAAAAACAAAACAAAACAAAACCTGTACATAACATTGCATATTGTTTGCTCTCATCTACAGCCTAGACAGTGTGGAATTTTATCATAAAATTTTCAGGTTTGAAGGGGCCTGTGCCAAGGTTGTGCCTTTCAAAGGTCTGATGAAAAAATATTGTACTGTTTTAAAGCTATAATGATTTTTGAGTTAACTGTCAAGTTCGACTGGTTAAAAAAAACTATCGCAAGTGCTTATTTTCATGATTTACCTCTCATACTCAAAAGAAAACTACCAATTGTGACAGTCACTACTTTTTTGTCTTTTTAAAAAGTCGCAAACACTGAAAATGTATAAAACTTGTCTTTTTTTTTTAAAAAACAAACAAATACCAAAACCTAGTTAAACGATACAGTTTAGCTAAATTTTGCTGTTGGCGTTTTTTAAAAAGTTGCCAGAAACACCTTTTCTGGGCAGCCCAAAATCCAGGGTTCCCAGCTCTATGAGAGGAACCATTCACCTGTTTTCTCTATATGAAAACAGAGGGACTTTCTTGAGCTCTGCAGTTGCAGCTTGAAGTTGTGTTGCAGGCTGCAATGAGAGCAGTTACCAGCCAATCCCCTATTCTGTCTGCCTATTTTGATCTCTCACTTTCTCCATATGTCTGTCTGTCTGTCTGTCTGTCTGTCTGTCTGTCTATCTATCTATCTATCTATCTATCTATCTATCTATCTATCTATCTATCTATCTATCTTCCTATCTACCTACCTACCTATTTATCCATCTTTATTATGTATTATTTTATAAGCATCTATTTATCTATCCTTATTATATATTATTTTATAAGTAAACTAAGGTGCCTGCCCTGGTACCACTGGTCTTAACCACCCCCAGGTAATCTGCTCTGTTTCCATATTGTAAGTTGTGGCACTGGGGAGCCCACACCCAGTGTGACTGAACACTAGCCCAACACTGGAGTGCCCAGACCCCAGTGTTGGGATGACACTTTCCCCTGTAAAGAAGATAACTGTACCTCATTGTTTTTTTTCTGCCCCTGCAAAACAGAAAATGGTCCCTTGCTGATCTGACCCCCTCACCCTGACCTCTCACTCAGCACCCACCACCCCACACCCCACTGCCCTAACACACCCTCACTCACCTGAACTTGTCCCACGGTGAAGATCCACTCTCTGACTGAAGATATATCTCACTGCTGAAACTTGTGACTGCTACATGAGAAACTAAGGTAAGTGCGGTTCAATGTCTTTCAATGGGGTATTGAATTTTGATGCAAAATGTTGTCATATTTGCATATTTTGACACCAAATTTTCAACATAGCCTTTTGGGGACCTGGCCTCATGACCAGTTGTGGTGGAATTATACAAATCAGGCCCATTTTATAAGCAGATCAAGGTGCCCACCCCGGTACCACTTGTCTTAACCCCCCTAGGTCATGCGCTTTGTTCCCATATTGTAAGTTGTGGCACTAGGGTGCCCACACCCAGTGCGACTGAACACTTGCCCAGTGCTGGAGTGCCCAGATCCCAGTGTTGGAATGACACTTTCCCTTGTAAAGAAGATAACTGTACCTCATTGTTTTTTTTCTGCCCCTGCAAAACAGAAAATGGTCCCTTGCTGATCTGACCCCCCCCAACCTGACCTCTCACTCAGCACCCACCACTCCACACCCCACTGTTGTAACATACCCTCACTCACCTGAACTTGTCCTACGGTGAAGATACACTCTCTGATTGAAGACATATCTCGCTGCTGGAACTCGCGACTGCTACATGAGAAACTAAAGTAAGTGCGGTTTAATGTCTTTCAATGGGGTGTTGAATTTTGATGCATAACTTTGTCATTTTTGAATATTTTGATACCAAATTTTCAACATGGCCTTTTGGAGACCTGACCTCATGACCAGTCATGGTGGAATTATACAAATGGGCCCAAAAGGTGATTTTGTGGTCACTTGGTGAAATCACCTTCAGGTGGGATTTAAAAATTTTCACTGCCCTTGTTCATGAGGTGGGGTCATAAGAAGGAGATGTTGAAAAAGTTGTGAACATATGTTAAAATGTTTCTGTGCTCTCTCATAACTTTGGTAATTTTAAATATTTGTACCCCAAATTGTTAACCTAGGCTTTTTTTCACATCTCCTCATGAATGTGTCAGTTGTCATGTTCAGATCCTGGCCAAAATGTGCTTTTCCACCTGTGGTGTGGAATGAAAGGTGCAAAATGATGTTTTGGTGGCACAGAATGACGTTTTGGTGGGTATTTGAACATCTTCTCCTACTGCATTCATGCAGTGCGATAATAAGAAAACTACTGAAAATTTGGTGTACAAATGTGGTAAAAGTTTCTAAGAAAGTTCGAATCTTCCTAATGTGCTCAGAAAAGTGCACATGTAACTAATGTAAAACACACATGCTTATCATGGCTTTACCTTCCACAAATCATTTATGCACTTATTTATAATTGTCTTCTGACGTGCTTTGTACTCTGTATTGTTTTTTGATACTCAGGTTTTGTCTAAACATTGTTTGACGTTTTGCATTGCTGTATCACCTGTAATTGCTGTTCCTTTGGCTGTAACTCTCCCCGGTCGTGCCTAAAAATAGGCAATACTTTTTGTCTAGTGCATTTACCTGGTAAACAAAAACGATCTAAATAAGTAAATAAAATGCCTGGGTTGTGAGTGAATGTTGCAGTATTTCGATGTTCACTCATAACTTTGCTAATTTTCAATATTTTTACTCCAAACTTTCAAAATAGCCATTTTTCCAGACCACCTCATAAATATGACATGTCATTTTTTAAATCCTTGAAGAGACGTGTTGTCACACTTCTGGTGTGAAATGCATTTTGGCCAATATTCTATAAATGATACATGTCATGTCTACAAGGCAAATCATAAAATGAGTATTTTGAAAATGTGGGGTCAAAATAAAAAAAACAAACAATATAACAGATGGTAAACTCTGTGCGTACTGTCAGTCTTGACCCCAGTGGGTATACTTTCTGAACCATGCTGCTGAGCTCAGTTCAGGAGTTAGCTCAGTGACCCAGCTGGTAGTTAAGATGGGGGGGTCGTGCTGTTATGCAACCTCTCCAGTCAGGGAATGAAAGTTGCAGGCTTGTCTGCACAGGCCTGGGTACCATATACTGAAGAGAACTGTCTTCTTGGAAAAGTTCCATGCACCTCTCCACCTGTGGGTGTCATAGTGCCCTATGCTTTGGCTGCTAGATGCACTCTTTGCCCTGTGCATCTAAATCTGTGGCCACATGGAAGCACAGGGCCCACAAGGGCTCTGTACTTCTGTTGACAGATGGATTCTTCCCTTGGCACAGGGCATCTGCATCTGTTTATGTAGGTCCTAAAGGGACCTGCATGGATGAGGATATGAGTCTACTAGCTCAAAAAGGAAGGAAACTCTTTGCAAAAAACTTAATTCATGCACCAGTTAGGGTAACTTAATATCACAAAAGTAGAGAAATGTGGTGTTAGGGTTTCCAACTCTAACTCCCAGCCCCCACCAAGTAGCACAAGGAAAAAACATTATTGTTTTGTGTCTCTGGAGTCTTGGTGAATCAGTGGTGGGGTCTACCTTGGGGTTGTCAACCCTAATGCCCACCCTGTTCCCTGAGCAAACAACATCACACATGATCAAATTATGTTGGCAACATGTGGTGAGACATTCTTCTCTACCTTTGAAGAGTGTATAATTATGAGGCAGTGGCTTGGACCTGTACTTTGTACTTTGTCCTGGAGGTTATGGGCTGCAGGGAGGGGTGAGCATTAGGGTTGACAAGAAGACCCATCACTTATTTTCCAAGACTCCAGAGTCCCAAAACCCTAATGTTTTTTCCTTTTGTTGCTTGGCAGGTTGGATGCAGACTTGAGGTTGGAAACTCTAATGCCACATCTCCTTAGTTTTGTGGCATTAAGTTACCTTAACTGTTGCATTAACAAAGTTGTTTTTATAAAGAATATATATATTGTGTTGTGTGTTGGCAACATATGGCAAGACATATAGTACTTCTCTACATTTGAAGAGTGTATCACTGTGAGGCACTGGCTTGGAGCTGTAACTTGTGTTTCAAACTGGAGGCTATGGGTTGGGGGAGTAGTGAGCATTAGGGTCAACAACCCCAAGGAAGACCCCACAACTGATTCAACAAGACTCTGGAGACCCAGAACTCTAATGTTTTTTCCTTTTGCTGCTTTGTTGGTGGGGGGTTGGGAGTTAACCCTAGCACTACATTTCCCTACTTTTGTGGCATTAAGTTTCCCAAACTGGTGCATTAATGATGTTTTTTGCAATAAAGAACATATGTTCTTTGCAAAAAAAAAAAAAAACTTAATTAATGCACCAGTTAGGGTAACTTAATGCCACAAAATTAGGGAAACATGGTGTTAGGTTAACTCCTCACCTCCAGCCAAGCAGCAAAGGAAAAATATTAGGGTTTGGGGGCCCCAGAGGCTAGGTGAATCAGTGGTGGGGTCTTTCTTGGGGTTGACAATGCTAATGCTCACGCTCACCCCTCCCCCCAGCCCATAGCCTCCAGTTTGAAGCACAAGGTGCAGCTCCAATCCAGTACCTCATAGTGATACATTCTTCAAAGGTAGCGAAGTATGGTTCACCAAATGTTGCCAACACAATTTGTTGTACCTTTCTTCATGTGTGATATTGTTTGCTAAGGGAACGGGGCGGCATTAGGGTTGACAAACCCAAGGAAGACCATACCACTGATTCACCAAGACTCTGGAGCTCCCAAACTCTAATGTTGTTTTCCTTTTTCTGCTTGGGGTGGGGTGGGGTGGGTTGGGAGTTAGGGTTGGAAACCTTAATGGCTCATTTCCTTAGTTTTGTGGTGTTATGTTACCGTAACTGGTGCATTAATAAAGATTTTTGCAAAGAATTATCTTTCTTTTTGAGATCGTGGATTTATATTCTCATTCATGCAAGTTCCATAAGTGCAGATACACAGATCCCTTTGAGCTCTGTGCCAAAGGAAGACTCTGTGTGCCTAATAGTGTGTAGCAACATATGTCAAAAATTCATGGGGCTGCAATAACTGTTGGTAACAAAGAAATTTGAATAGTGCTGTAAGTAAAAGGGCTTGCCTGATTAACAAGCTGAACAGTGAATGTGTGTGCATGTGCAAGCGTGCATGTGTGTGTGCACGCACGCGTATAAAGTGAGGCACAGCATACACAACATGCAGCAGACGTTGAGTGATTATCACATCATATTGTACAATTTTCTTTGTTTCCAGTGGCATCAAGTACTCTCTAATAGTTTAGGAATTCTGCTGAAACGTGTGAAAATGTGTTCCTGTCCCAATTCTATAGTAACTGTTATTGTCCTGGATTTTAAAGAGCAGTAATGCCACATCTTTCCTTCCTCTTCCTGGATTAAGAAAACTGATAGACCAAATGAGTGGGTACTGTCCATGTCTGTAGTGCTGAAATGAAATACAACCCCCCTCCCCCCGAGACTGCTGTGCTGAGGACACTACAGGAAGCAAAATACCTGTCAAATATTGAAAACCCCCTGATACTCAGGCAACAGTTCTCCAAATACTGTAGGTAAAACATCTTTAGTAAACCTGTTCACCATTAAAGATGATACAGTTGATACATTCCTATGCATTTAATCTTGAAATGTGCATTGTACTGGATAGACATTGATGGCAGAAAAGGGCCCACTGGCCCATAGAAACATAGACTTTGATGGCAGATAAGGACCGCTTGACCCACCTAGTCTGCCCATTTCCCTACCTAGAGGATAAGCTGCAGGTCCTATTTAACCAACAGCCTATTTCTTCCTACCCCCCACAAAAATTGCCTTATGTCTGTCCCATGCATTCTTGAATTCTCCCACAGCTTTAGACCCCACAACCTCCTCAGGAAGGCTGTTCCATGTGTCCACCACTCTTTCTGTGAAAAAATACTTCCTCACGTTGCTCCTGAGCCATCCCCCCTCTATCTTCAAATTGTGTCCCCCTGTTCTTGCACATCTCTTTTTCTTAAAGATGCTACCTTTTTGGACTTTGTTGATTCCACTGAGGTACTTAAAGGTTTCTATCATGTTCCCCCTCTCCCTACTTTCCTCAAGGGTATACATATTATGCTCCTTTAACCTCTCCTCGTATGGCTTCTCTTGCAGACCTTGCACCATTTTGGTTGCCCTCCTCTGAACTGCCTCCATCCTTTCTATGTCCTTGCAGAGATGGGGTCTCCAGAACTGGATGCAGTACTCCAGATGGGGTCTCACCATCTGTCTGTAGAGGGGGATAACAACTTCCTGTTTTCTGCTGGAGATGCCTCTCCCTACATCCCAGTATCCCCCCAGCCCTCCCTACCGCCTTCTCACATCTAGTCTGTCTGGCCCTACATACAATATGATCAATTAATGAAGTTACATACACATAATGTACTTCTGTGCTGCTCACAAGTGGTCATAAATAGTATTTGAGATCATTTTTGCAAGATAAAAAATTACCTTTTTCGCTCTAGACTCACGTCATTCAAGCCTCCCTGTTTCCCTTCCTTTATACAGTAATTTAGTTCAGATTCATGAATATTGGACCTTTTTAATGCTGATGAGTATAGGAAACACAGTTGTTGCCCATAAGTGCTGGATGACACATCTATCCTTATCCCTATCCTTACAGAGCATGACAGTGGCATGTCTGTAAATCCCTGATCATAATATCTGAAGGAAGTACAGAAAATCATAGAAAAAAAATGTGTTGAGGCAGAAAAAAAGAGATTGTCCATTTCTGGAATCCTGTTACTTTAATACAGCATCTGTGGCATTGTAAAAAATGTTTTTTTGTTATCCAGTTACAAAAGCTAATATTAAACACTTATATAGCAGGCCACAATGTTGATATCATACATACCTTTTTCACTGCTTTGAGGAACTGCTACATAATTTCATATCTGCCAATCCTTAAAAAATGTTGATTTTGAGTTTTTGTATTAGGGATGTTGGTGCAACTTCCAACCACCCTGAAAAATGTTGATAACTAGAAGCAGCCTTTGTTTGTTGTGATACAGTTTTTTTAACTTTTTTGTTTCCTTTCTAGGTTTGGCTCTGCCTAAAAAGGTACTAGTAAAGCTCTTCACAGTAAGGGAGTTTCAAAACACCTATTTGTTTCAGATAACAAACTTTAGGAAAAGCTTCTCGGCTCTGTCTGGTGGGCTTCTGTGGGAACATCGTATGATATGCATACATTGTTGTTTGTTTCCCTTAGAAAATAATGTAATGCAGATGAAAAGCAAAATATAAAATGCATGCTGTCCCTATCTCTGAGTATTGTTGCAACTTTCATTCAATGCTAGTGCTACAGCAAAAAATAACCTATCCATCTCTCTCCCTTCCTTTCAGTCAAACTCAAACATTTTGCAGGGGATAACCCTTTCAGGTGTGCTGACACAAGGTCGACACCACCACCATGAACACCACCACAGTGACAGAAATTGCCTGTCTGTGGCGAGTCACTGTGCTGGTGCGAGGAAGACACCGGCAGTGCGCTTCCTGGTGTTGCGCTCCCCCAGTCCAACTCCGACTCAGTGTTAGATATTTAGAGACTGGGGGGTGTGAGGGGTTGAGCCCCCCCCCACATGGGGAGCTCTGGGAGTGCAGCCCCCCCGATAGACACACACTGGCATCCCCGAAGGCACAATGCTGACACTCGACATTGTGTCTGTCGCTGTGGGGGATGTCGGTGAGAACGCTGTCACAGCGCTAGAGTAAAACCATTTTTTTCAAAGGGTTGGCCAGAGAACAAGTTAAATTTAATTGTTTTACTGTTGATTATAACACAAATCCTAGAAATTTAAGCTTTGTGGAAGTTGGGGAATTGGCGTTAATGTGCTCTTCTAGAAAATGTCATGTCAGTTACGGGATGTGCAGCTTTAATATCTCGGCTGATGGGGATAAGCTGGGCCTCAGCTGCATTCTTTTTAACTGGGTGTCATATTTGGAGTGAGGGACAGTCCCTTACTGCACCCCTCCAAAGTCTGCTGTCCTACATGGGGAGAGTGATGTGTGTCCTACATTAGAAAAAATCAAACTATGAATTGGAAAATCTGCTGCTCATGCAACAAGACACCGCTGAATACAGTCATTTCCACTGATTTGAGCTTCACAAGGGGCCTCCCAGGTAACCTTTTTGTCTCACATTTTGAGGCAGACCAGCACACGTTTGGCAGTTGGGCAATGAAAGGGGGAGAATTCCAGGCTAGTGGGGGAGGGTCAGAAGCTTCAGTATCTTAGCCAGTGGTTGAGGGGGTGCTGTCTCTCTAAATCTCATGTAGCCAGCAACAGAAATTTGATCAGGAACAAAGTGGTGTTGATGCCATATAGCTCTAAAGATGAAACCTTTCTGGAAAGTGACTACAAGACCCTTGGCCATGTCAATCATCTCTCCATTGGACAATAAAGGACTACATTGACAGCTTTGAAAGGGGATGAGAGCAGGTGGTAGCATTTGAGATCTGCCAGGCTGCTGCTGCTCAATGCACTGAAGGACAGATCAGGTGCCCAAGCTATTTTTATTATAATTATGAATACTTGCCACAGCTCTCTTTTGTTTATTTTGCTCCAGCCATTGCACGAAAACTTTTTTTCAGGGGTTCTTTAGCAAATGTGAGTTTTTTTTTTGTTACAGAAGCTGATAAACACTTTTCATGTTGAAACTATTTTTTAAAGAGTCAGTATTCATGGAAAATAATGTGCACCCCCCCAAAAAAAAATTCACAGAAAATCTGCAGCATGTGTGGCATGCAGTATAGTGTAAAAAGACTTTGCCCGGTCTCCTGATCTTAAATTGGATATTGAGTGTGTAGTTGTTTTAACAAAGTATATGTCCTACTAAAACCAATAAAACAGATAGCATTCTGTCAAAGTTAAACTTACTTTTTAGGGTTACATTGGGCGTAGCCCTGCAGATCTCTTGCAATGAGAAAAGGACTCAGTTCATTCTTTTCTACCAAAAAACGTGTTGGAGTTGCACCACAGTCACCTCCACTTCCATGGCATCTGTGGAGCATTCTGCTTGTTGATTTCAGTTACAGTGCACTATTTTTTTCTGTAAAAATTGGTAGCATCCTGATTGCGACACTGGGGGATTGGGCACCCCCAGTGTCACTCTTAGGTTTCTGAAGGGATGTGGGGATGTGGGTGCTGAGAGGGAGGGTCAAGTGTGGGGGATATCTATAATTTAAAAGAAAAAAATATCAGCAGTCGCGGCACACTTCGCCTTGTCCAAGATGGCCATCACACTCTTCTGCGCATGTGCTAGTATCATATCATATAATTTCCATTTTATATTCCATCAACTTTATATCCAGATTATATATACATACATAGGTTTTATTCATATTATATACATCTTCCTTTTTCTCTTCTCCCCCTAGATGTACATCTGGGGGCCACTCTGATCCTTTTGTTTTTCTTCTCCCAGTACCAGTGTACACCAGTACCAAACTTCATTTTCTTTGCAGTTCTGTGGCCTCTGAGTCCACCTGCCCCCAGCTTACTTCTATCATTCTCTTCTTGGATACATCAGCCATCCACCTTGGCTGTCCCTTCATCCACAATTTCTTACATATACAGCCATTTTTTTTTAAACTTTGCATTTTTTCACCTTCTGCCATCTACCTTTGGCAGTCCCACAATGCCTCCAATGCCTTATTGACCATTAACTCCCCAGTAGGATGGGTGGGAGGCACAAACCCCAAGAAGCAGATAAAGAGGGTTCTTCCAGACGAGACATCACCTTTTAAACCCCTGGCCCCACCTTCTCTGGCTCTCTTTCTTGGGCTAATGGGCTTCCTGGCCCTTTCATCTAAGTCCCTCCCTTTGTGAGGTTGTGCTTGCCTCACTATATCTGTTGCCCTCCCACCTCTGAGTCATCCCTTCCCCACCCCCCACCCCTCTCCTTCCTTCCTCTGAGTCACACCCACTGGCCAGAGCACTGGGACAATAGTGTTTGTTCCTTACACAGGCAAACCTCATTATCCCCAGATTCCCCATCCAAAGACAATACAGACACACTGCTTTGTGGGTGCTCAGATAAGCAATGATTTTTCTAGATTAAATAATGCTTTACAGGCAAATCATCATTATGATCCAAAATCCCTTGTACATGTCCTCTTTATCACATCACATCATTTCTATTTTATATTCCATCAACTTTATATCCAGATTATATATACATATGTTTTATACATATTATATACATCTTCCTTTTTCTCTTCTCCCCCCAGATGTACATCTGGGGGCCGTTCTGATCCTTTTCTTCTCCTGGTACCGGTGTACACCGGTACTGAACTTCATTTTCTGTGCTGTTCTGCGGCCTTCTGAGTCCACCTGTCCCCCATCCCTCCTCCCCTGCTTGCTTCTATCTCTTCCACTAGCCTGTCTCCAGCTTGCAATGGAAGACAGGCATTCCCCCCCTTATCGGTCTATCTGCTTACGTTGACCTTCAACACAATCCGTTATCTCAGAGTTAAACAAATCAGAGCTCATGCTGGATGAATTAACCCCATCTCCCCTGTAAAATTCATCATCCTGTTGTTCTATGCACCTCCTTATCATCCACCCCCCCATGGATCTAAATAACGCCCCTACCCTCTGGTTCATACGTGTCCTGGCCCTATCAATAGCCTTGTGGCTATGAGAATACCACCAAACCCTCCTTGGCACCATGTCAGACCAGACCAATTTTATTGCTGGCCACCATTTCTTCATTTTCTCAGCATCATCTCTTAAAAGAAAATATATATCCAACCAGGGTCTGGTGCCAATATCATTGCCTCCCAATTGGATAATGAGCATGTCCGGTGTGGGCAGCATCTCCATCATCTCCCACAGGGTAGGTAATAGCTGGGGTCACCTCATCCTTCTGATTCCTTTCAGGTCCTGGTACAGCAGCTTTCCCCCAGGCTTCCTTGATGGTCTCTTTTCTCCCCAATAAATGAATGAATGTCCACATATACATATTTCTAGTCACTTCCTGGACCCTAATGGTGAGAAAATAAGATGTGTGAGATTTGTTTTGACTTCCCCTTATCCCCTCATACACCAATGGGCTGTTATGCCCCTTTTGTATCACCCAAACACGTGCTGTCATAAGAGAAAAGGTGAGAACATTAGTAATCTGCATTCAGGCATCTTATGGTCTCACATAGCGTTTATAGCTGTCCAGTGCCCAGCGCCCCAATTCTTGTAACTCTCTACTAGATCCCCCATTGGCCGCGGCCTGAGACGCCACCCCAATCCTGAATGAGTGGGAAGAAAACCTCTTTGGGTCCTCCCCCAAAAATTCCAAACCATTTTTTAAAATGGCCACTACCTAATAGCTTGTCACTGGTTTGCCATCTCCATGTGTGAATAGCTGGCCCATTCAGGTCCTTTGCACTGCAGCGTATGCCACAATGCCCAGACCAGGCAGACTGCCCTATTTTGTGGTAATACAAGCTTCACTTTGGTCTCCACCCCAATCTGGTCTGTCTTCAATTGTCTGATAACTGAAGTTATCTCCTGTGAGTCCCAGACCGTGTCTTCCTATCTCAACCCCCCCAACCCCTCTCCTCTTCCGTGCACAACTACCTCACTTATTCTGAATGCCACATGGAACATCACCTATATATATATATATATATATATACTATATATATATATATATATATATATATTATATATATATATATATATATATACAGTATATGGCTGCAAACAGCAAGGCCTTGTCTGCTGATCCTAGGCAGAGCTCCAGTAGTCCCTGCTGTCCTTGGCTCTGCCCCTGATGTGCCCCCACCCTTACATCATTCTCCTGACTAGCATGGTTTTTGTCAGATCCCCCCACCCGTTCAAGTTGCACACTGTCTTGATTGCTGCCAGATGCAGACCCATGGTCATGTGTGCTATCCTTTTTCCTCAGTTGTATACTATATACCTCCGGACCTGTTCATCAGTGACTGGCCTACTTACTCCATGTACTGTCCCTCTCTGAATGTTTGGAATGCCCTCCAGGCCCCCTCATATGCTTTTAGGGTCCTGGGTGACCAGGAGTTACAAAATGGCAATTTGGCTCCTTCCAGCCAATCTCCCAAATGCCTGGCGGTACTGTTTTTTTCTGCAACTCTGCCCTCGGTGCAATGGCCTGAAACTTGTCCAGCTGCAGACAGGAGAGGTTGTCAGCTATTTTATTCTGAATCCCGTCAATATGTGTAGCCCTAAAAGACATGTTCAGCTTAAGTCCCTGTAAAACTAGCTGTCTTAACATGACCGATTCAGACATCACCCCCTCTTTTGTTGAGAACCTCAACTACTGCTCTATTGTCACACCAGAAGGTGACTTTCTGATTTTGTAGTTCTTCCCCCCAGACTAAGGTGCTCACCCAGATGGGTATGAACTCCAGAAGAGTGATGTCCTTAGTCAAGCCTGTCTCCCTCCTTCCCCGTGGCCACGCCTCTGAACACCACTTACCCCTGAAATAAGCCCCCAAGTCCAGGCCACCTGAAGCATTGGTATACAGCTCCAGGTCAGTGTTGAAAACCCAGTCATCCTGCCAAAAGAATCTTACTTTGAAATCCTGCAGGAAAATGTCCCAAACCTGCAGGTCATTCTTAGTGCCTTAGAGATATCTACCCAGTGATGCAGTCTGGTAGATCCCTTTGTGGCCCTTGCCAGGCATTGAGTAAATGCCTGACCAGGGCCAATTGCTCTACAGGTGAAATTCAGGTGCCCCATCAGCTGCTGCACCTGATGCAACTGGACCCTCCTCCACCTTCTATGTTCTCCCAAGAGCTCCTTGAGCCTCTGTACTTTTTTGTCCGGTAAGTGAAAAGCCTCTGCCTCCACACCTATCTCAATGCTGAGGAACTCTATTACCTGGCCAGGACCTTCTGTTTTGTCTGGTGTTAAGGGTACCCCGAGCTCCTGGCAAATTTTTTGAAAGCATGCCAGTATGTGCTCTGCTTCCTTCTTTCCCCTGACAATTAACACAAAATCATCTAGGTAATGTGTAACTGCCCTGCAACCCAACCTCTGCTGAAAAAAACATTGCAGGCAGCTGCTAAAGGGCTCAAAAGTGGCACAGGCTGTGGAACATCCAATGGGTATGGCCTTGTCAAAGTAATAATGGTTCCCAACCTTGAAGCTCAGTAGGTCCCAGTCCTCTGGTCTCACTGGCAGCAACTTGAAAGCTGCTTCGATATCGGTCTTTGCCAATCATGCCCCAGGGTGGCCCTAATGATCTGCACTGCCTCCTATAAGGTAATGTACTTTACCTTGCTGTCTTCCTCATCAATAAAATCATTGATGGAGTCCCCTTTGGGAAAAGACAGGTGGTGTATCATCCAAAATTCCCCTAGTTGTTTTTTGGGGACGAGGCCTAAGGGAGATACCCTCAGATTATGAAAAGGTGGCCTGTTGAAAGGACCTTCCACCCTCCCAGCCTTTTTCTCTTTTTCTATTTTTTGCATTAGCAGCCCTTCTTTTCCCCTTATTGGACCTAAATTATTTGCCTCCTTAGCTGTCCGAGACCCTTTAAATTGTAAATTAAAACCCTTCTTAAAACTCTCCACCAGTTTTTTGGCAGCCGCCCTGTCTGGGTACACCCGAACCAATTGCTCTAAAATATGCACTTTTATAGGGGTCACTGCCTTGTTGAAGGTGACTGCATTATTTTGGGGGCTGTATTTTATCCTGCCTTTACTGACTCTGCCCTCGCCCTCTGCTGTAACCCCTTCCCCATTGTTGTCCCCTGAAATCTGAATCTCTCCCCGAAAGGGCTGACTGGGCTGGTTGTGAGTGGAACCTGCCTGGCCACCATTAACTCAGTTTGTTCTGAATTTTGAAGCCAGATGCCCACCCCCGCACTTGGAACATGCGTGTTTAAATCTGCACCGCAGCCATGGGCAGAAGGCCCTATTATATCCCCAACAACACTTTTGTAACAGGGTAGGTTTTATCCCCCTTCCCCTTCCCCTTCATTATTGGGTAAAACTTTCTATCTGCAGAAATGTGGTACGGTGATGTGGGTGGCTTTCACCCCCTCATATGCAAACATATATACTGCATATGGGGTATTGGGAGGATAAATTCATATTTAATGCAAAAAAAAATCAGTTCAAGGACAACCTAATGGCTTTAGTTCCACTTTATTGATGCTATTCTGTGTGTTTGGAATGGCAGTCTAAAGGAAGTTGATAATTTAGTTGAGTATATTAACAACAATGATTTCAATATACAATTTACACATGAGGTAAATGAGAGTAGTATCAACTTCCTGGATGTAACACTAGGGGCTAATCCAGATATGACAATATCAAGCAGAGGTTTTAGTAAACAGACAGCTGCCAACACTGTTCTGCACCATGATAGTGCCCACCTGAGAAAATGCATCAATTCAATTCCTTATGTACAGTACGTGAGTATTAGGAGAAATTGCACTGATGATGAGGTATCTGAAAAACAAGCTCAGAAACTTGCAGATATATTCCAAAATATAGGTTATACTCCTCAGTGGCTACACAGACTCTGGACAGAGTATGGAACCATAAAAGGCAAGATCTTCTCATACCCAGAGCCAGACAGGAACCAAGGGCCCCCCCCGTACTTTCATACTAGATTACAACCTGGCAGCTGGAGAGATTGGCAATGTTATACTCAAGATCTGGTCACTTTTATTGAGGGACTTACACATAAACACTGTGAAGGCCAAAAACCTAGAGTGACAGTTAGAAAAGGCAAAAACCTGGGTGATCTTTTGAGATCCAGTCATTTCATCAGGTCAGAACCCCAGGCAACTGTGAGTTCAAACTGGCTTCTGAGACCACCCCAGGGTTTCCATAGATGTGGTTCCTGCAGTATTTGCAAATATGTTTCTGAGAGACATACATATGTGCATCCACTGGACCATGATAAACAAGTAAGAATTAAGCAATTTATGACATGCAGGAGCACATATGTAGTCTATATAGCATGGCGCCCATGTGGTCTCCAATATGTGGGCAGGACCATGAGATCATTAAAAACAAGGATACAGGAGTGCATCAGGGTGGTTATAAACAAAACCCTCACTAATACAATAGGGGCACATTTTTCTGTGGCACACAGATCAAATCCAGCAGGACTCAAATTCACTGTAGTTGAATTTGTCTCTCAGCTGTTTTATGGCGGTGACAGATTGAATTTGTTACTTAAAAAGGAAGATCAATGGATTGTGGCCCTTGGTGCCCTCAACCCTGAAGGTATGAATGAAGAGGTCGATTTGAGACCTTTTCTTAAATGATCTTAGTTTCTCTGTGTTATTTGTGCTTTTGGTGGAATTATATAAAATTTGTGGAGCACATGGTTAACTGAAATTCAATTTTGTACATACTTTTTTGAACTATATGTCTTTTTCATGTCTATTTACTTGTTCTTATTTCTTTTTACAGCCTCTGACAAATTGGTTCATTGATAGCCTTTGAGTATCAACTTAAATAAGATGTAATGTTGATTGGCACCACTAGGATGGCTAAGTAATTTTTCCTTTAGATATTTTTTATGTGGTAGAATTGATAACTTAAAATTATATGGACTGATTTAGAATAACCGTTGCCTTTGTTCTTCTTGTATTCAGGAATCCCACCTAGTTTATCTTTAATTCATGTATACTGTTGTTATTGCACTATCTTGGACCTCTGACTCCTGCCCCCCCCTCCACCTCCCCTTGCATCCTCCCTTTATTTAACTTTTGGGTTTAAATTTTAGAGCTGCTGAGCATGATTTAATTAAATAATCCCCAGAGGTAGTGCATTTATTTGATTGGGAGGTGTACAGGATCTGTGCATCTGTTTCAAGTGCCTTTTTGCATCAAACATTCATTCTTTTTCTTTCATGCCTCAATGCTAATATTCATTGAAATAAATGTATTAAAATGCTAGTATGTGAACAAAGTGAAACAGGATATTATTGATGCTTTTTTTCTCACAGGCCATTTTAGAATGTGATTTTGAGTATTCTGTATTCCTGTTTTTAAGAATTAAGTATGATGGACTTTAAGATGGTGATTTAAAATTTGAGTCTGTTTCACCATTCTGACATGCCCACTGAGGAAGACCTAACAGCTGAAGTGCTGGGGCTGCCAGTCAGCATTTTCTGATGTTGACTCTAGAATGAACTCACCTTACAACAATTTGTTTCGGCTTGCTTGGTTCACCGGAGTGCACAGCCTTCTTTGTTTTGTTATAACATTGGCTAGCTACCTGTGTTCTGCTGATGGCCCAAGTCCTGGAGTGTACTTGCCCTTTATTTTAAGTTTGAGATCCGTATAATGCATTTTTAGGAAAAAATTTGTTTTTTTCTGTTCTTCTTTGTCATCATCTAGTGCCCAGATGGTTTGGAATTTTAGTCTGAAATTTTCAGGGTAGAAAGGGCTTGCCCCTAAAATGATGCCTTTCATTGGTTTGATGAACAAATGTTAATCTGTTTCCAAGTTATAAGAATTTGAAATTACAGTTCTGAGCATTCTCAGTAGGGTCTCTTGGATAGATGTTTGATACCCAGCTGAGCATTCACAGAACCAACATTTAAATCTTTATAACTTAGGGATGGATTAATATTTTTTTCACCATAGCAATGAAAAACACCAGTCTGGGGCAGTCCCTTTCTACTCTGTACATTTCAGACAAAAATTCCAAACCATCTGGGCTGCACATATATTATAGTGGTGCGGTAGTGGCGCTATAGTTCTAGTTGAGTGAGCTGTTCAGTGTTAAACCCCTAACTTTGCACTTTAATAGATCACCCCAATAAAAACAGGCATTTGCACAAAATATTGCATGCACAGTCTGAGGGGCAAAGTCTCTAGATATACCAAGTTTTGTTCTGGTGGGATGTGCGAATTTCAAGATTCGTACAAGAGCATTTTTGGAATATTAGTTTGAAATGTATAGTGTTGAAAGGGCTTACCCCTGAATGGTACCTTTCATTGTTGTGGTGGAAAAAATGTTAATACATTCTCCCCATGTTATAAGGATTTGAAATTTCGGTTCTGAGCATGCTCAGTAGGGTCTTTTAGACAGATGTTTGATACCCTACTGAGCATGCTCAGAACTGAAATTTCAACTATCCTAATATCACATTTCCCTACTTTTATTGCTTTATCTTGAACCCTTACTGATGCATGAATGCAGTTTTTTGCAAACTATATATATATATATTATGGTAGCACGGTAGTGCTACCATAGTTAGGGTTGAGGAGCCATTTCTATGTTAAACCCCAAAACTTTGCACCTTAATAACTTTGCAACTGTTTGATGGATTTACCTGAAATTTGGAATTTATGATCAAGAACCATAGGCCTTGGGATCTGCCAAGTTTTGTACTGGTTGGATATACGGCTGTGGAGTTATTAAGTGTGATCTGTGCACGCGTTTACGCTTTTCTGGAATTCTGTGGTCGCGCCTACAGGTCGTACGGTTTGTGTGACTGGCCTGAAATCTTCAGGGAACATGCAGCCAGGGTCCCTGATGTGCCTTTCAAAGATTTCGTGAAAAAATATTAAACGGTTCAAAAGTTATTCAAAAAACAGTTTCCCATTATAAGTCAATGGGAAAAGTTAACAAAAAGTTCAACACTTTCGCAAATGCATTTTTACTTTCGCAAATGGGCCTGTTACTTTCGCAAATCAGCCATTTTGTTTTCAGTTGGTGATCAGAAAAATGGTTGGCATTTAAATTTGGGAACCTCTAGCAACCTAATTTTTTGTATTCACCTAGTCGGGCCCTGAGGATGCTTGCATGTCTTTATTTTGTAGAAACACCCCAGAAATATGTTTTTCAAATTTCTGGAAAAGTATTCACAAATTACTTGGTGTTCATGAAAGTGTCGTCAAATTTTTATGAAGCTTTCATAATTGCGTACAGCAATTTTCTAGTCTGTGGGAAAATGACAGCAATTCTTTGGCACTGCACTGCAAAATAACCGTTGGGAGTTTTGGGCTGAAATTTGGAAGGAACGCAGCTGACATCTCACAGATGTGCCTTTCAGTGTGTGTATTGAAAAATGTTACATGGCGGCAAAGTTATGGCACTCCAAATTTGACAGTTTTTCCCATAGGATAACATTACGGCACCCGAAGCATTACAGGAATCCTTTGGCACCCTGCTGCAAAATAATGGTTTGGTCTTTTTCCTGAAATTTGAGGAAGACAGCCAACAGTACACAGATGTGCCTTTCAGTAGTTTGGTGGAAAAATATCTCATGGCGGCAAAGTTACGGCACTCCAAAGTTAACATTTTTTCCCATAGGATAACATTACGGTGCCCGACACTTAACAGAAATCATTTGGAGCCCTGCTGCAAAATAACGGTTTGGTCTTTTTTCCTGAAATTTGGAAGGAAGACAGCCAACAGCCCACAGATGTGCCTTTCAGTAGTTTGGTGAAAAACATTACAGGGAGGCAAAGTTATGGCACTCCGAACTTTTCTTTTTTCCCATAGGATAACATTACGGCATTTGCCACGCCAGGCCCGTGATCTCGAAACGGAAGTAGATAATGGACTTTCGTCGAAAATTTCTTAGCCCCTCATGGGGCTAAGATTCAAATTAGCCAGGACAGTTGTAAATAATATGACTTTTAAATTTTTTTTCTACGTCGTACGGTTCCTGAGATATAATGTATTTAGTATTCCAAGATCTCATTTTCTGCGCCGATACTCATTATTTTGCATACATTATTTGTACTCACTGTCTTTCTCAATGCAGGTTTTGGGGAAAACCAGCCTGCTTACATTACTGTTACTGTTGCCCTTTCCACTTGCGGATCCGCACCGTTTCACTTACCGCTGACGCCTGGCGCCACCATGTGCTTTATCCTTTATGCTTATTTGCACTTGCATGCTTTCTGTTATTTTTTGCCATTTCTGTCTACAGTACTGTTTATCTTACTGTTTCACTTTACATCACCATGCCCATTGACATTTCTGTTTGCAGGCACCATGTTACTATGTGACAACACATCACGTGGCAGACCATTCCGCTCACGCCACCATGTGGCTACCTTTCTGTTCTCATTCGTGCTTGTGTTACCATGTGCGCCACTGTTAGCATTTCTGTTTGGCGTTGTTGTCCCTGTTAGTATGCCACAACACATCATGTGGTGCGGAGCGTTGGTCTATGCAGCGGGAGCGCTGGGCCCAAGGGCCCTGCGCCCCGCCACATTACATTCACTATTTCTCATTATCATTCTCAAAAGAAGGGAAATTAGAGGCAAAACTCCATTTAATGCATTAGTTAGGGTTGTTCCACAGCGACAAAGTGAGGAAATTCGCTGTTAGGGTTGAAAACCCTAACTCCAATTCACCCCCAGCACCACACACACACAGACACACACACATTCAAGTATGGGGAGGACCAAGTCAACACAACCAATGACAGACATCCAGCAGCAGGTGACAGAAATAACAAACAATTGTCTAAATGTACTCACGAGACATCCCCACCCACCTGACCAGGTACTGCATGCTCAGTGGAGATCAACAGCAAAACTGAGGCCATGTACACCAAACGTACACATCCCTGATTGCAGCTGCACACAACGTACTCACACTTAGTAGTTGCATGGCCTTACCTACGATGCCCCACACCACACCACAACTGGTACTGTGCCGTTATTCAATATAAATGCTGAAGGTGCATGATGACAGTTGTAGAAGTTTTAACACTACTGAGTATACATTAATTAAGAGAAGCACATAAATTAACTACAAGACACTAGCATGCTCAAGATAAAAGTAGTGATACATTTAGTAGGTGATTTACATAGTAGTACATTTACTGCAATGGTTTACTCAACATAGAGAGGCTGATGTAACGTATGGAAAAGCATTGCCTGTTCAACGCTGTGAAATTGGTACTGCCAGTATCACATGCATTCTTACTGATGAAGGTGTACTGCTGATGCATACATAGACCTTCAGTGTGTTTCAATATTAAAATGCAGTAAGTATTCTTTGTAAGAAAGATTGTATTGCATGGATCAGGCCAAGCAACTTCTAAATATCATAGCACTACTGAGCCAACAATGATGTACCTGTATCGGACGGTATATAGGATAGATTTTCCTGTAGGCACTTACTGAGTATGTTGTACCTGATAAAGACAATCTCATTGCATCTGTGATGACTAACTTCTTCAAATAGTAATACATTTGCTATTGTTGCAATGAGTGATCTATGCCACTTATGGACACAGTGTGATTTTTTTAACAGTTGTTTCATACTCAGGCTGTATGCCTACTGTTTGGGTTTGCCACACTTCTGTCACTGATGCTATCAAAGTGATAACTATGTTAATTCTGCTACAACAGGAATCAAGTAGGTATGGTGTAGATATAAACAGAATGTCTTTTAGTATTGATTTAACTCATAATGGGGTAAATGTACTAGGACAGCAGGGTTATCCTCTATCACTGAGTCTGTCAGTTATAATCACACTAGGGTTTCGAATGACTGTAATGACTGTTACACTGTTCATCTTCATGAGTTCATATTCACAGCCATTCTCCAGCAACTAGACAGTGTATGGTGTAACTGGGTGGGACACTGTGTTGCAAAGCTGCTGCAGTGCCTAGCAGAGGGAGAGTATCTACTCAAAAAGACAATTAAGCTATAAGGCATGACCAACAGTTATGTTAAATGGTCTGTTAATCACCCTTTAGGGGTTTAATGTTGAATGAGGCATATCCGAGTGCCACATGTCGCTAGACAGTGATAAACTGACCATTAACATAATACCTGGGAGTAGCTTATTGCTATCATAATAAAACTGTTTTTTAAACAACATTAAACCATGTTCATCATATGGTTAGGCTCTACATGTATGTTAATAAAAACTAAACATAAGGCTGTTACAATGTTTACAGTCAATTAGAAAGCTGCATTTCTCAAACCCTTGTTAAATCAGAGATATTATACCTGTACAACTCCTTGGTTTTGCTTAACTCTATTGCTCAGGTGGCCCACCACAAGTGGTGTGGTGTGGTGGGGCATCGTAGGAAGGCCATGCAACTACTAAGTGTGGTACGTTGTGCAGCTGCAATCAGGGATGTGTACATTTGGTGTACATGGCCTCAGTTTTGCTGTTGATCTCCACTGAGCATGCAGTACCTGGTCAGGTGGGGGGATGTCTCGTAGTACATTTAGACAATTGTTTGTTATTTCTGTCACCTGCTGCTGGATGTCTGTCATTGGTTGTGTTGACTTGGTCCTCCCCCATACTTGAATGTGTGTGTGTCTGTGTGTGTGTGGTGCTGGGGGTGAATTCGGAGTTAGGGTTTTCAACCCTAACAGCGAATTTCCTCACTTTTGTCGCTGTGGAACAACCCTAACTAATGCATTAAACGGAGTTTTTTGCCTCTAATATATATATATATATATATATATGTGTATATATATACACATATATATATATATATATATATACATATATACACATATACACACACACATATCTATATAGTGTATGTTTATCTTGTCAAAGTAGGGAGGATTTGAGGGACCTATACAATGGAGAACCTAAGGAGGGTGGTAGACAATCCCAGAGGAGAAGAAAGCAACTTCAGGTGGGGGGCTTGATTATGAAAGGGATAGATTTGGGAACACGAAAGTGGGGGAGAGGCAGATTAGGTATCTAACCCGCACCACAGCTCTGAGGGATGGGAAGTGGATCCTGAGGATCCCTAGGACAGCAGGATGGGAAGGAGAGATGAATACCATTGTCCACCTGGGGACTAATGACCTGGATAGGGATAGGGCTGGGGTAGTGCAGGGAGAGTTTATGGAGCTGGGAGGGGTCTTAGAGAAGTAGCTCGCTGGGTGGCTTTCACTAGGGTGCTGCCTGAATAAGACAGGAGAAAGGAGAGGGATCTCCACACCAGGATCTTCAACTCATGGCTGAAGGAATGGTGCAGAGAATCAAATCAAATCATACTTTATTTTTATCATGCTTTTCTTAAATCAAAGCGTGTTACAATTTAAAATAAACCAATAAACAATTAAAACACAAAAAATTTTAAAAGAGACCATACGTATGATACTTTTGACTAAAGGGGGGAAGGGATAAGGGAGGGGTTGACCAGACCTCCCTCCAGATGAGGGGAGTAACCTTCAAGCCCAAGGGGAGGGGAAACAGACTGGAGGTGGAGGTTTCAGGAGGAGCAGGGGAGGATGGAAGTATAAGGAATCTGGGTGGGTTCGACAAAAGGATCAGGGATAAGGGTGGGGTTAGTGTTAGTAAATGCCAGGAGTTTGGGAAACAAGTTGCCAGAGTTCCAGGCCTTGCTGTCGAGGGGTGGATGTGGGCGGCAGTCACGGAAACGTGGGCCAACAAAACCATGACTGGGACCTAAATGTAATGGGGTACACTATGCTTAGGAAGGATAGAAAGGGAGGGCAGAGGGGTGGAGTGGCTATGTTCATTAGAGATGACATAGAAATTGCTATGGTAGAAGAGGCAGAGGGAAACGTGGAGGCCTTATGGGTCACCTTACGATCCCCAGCAGGAGATAAGGTCAGCTGGGTGTAGCATATAGGCCCCCCGGGATGAGTGATGTTCTAGAGGATGGTTTGCTGGACAACATCATTGCCCAGTGTGGTCCAAAAGGGGAAGGAGTGGTGTTGATGGGGGACCTTAATATGCCAGGTACTAACTGGGGAACCATGTCCTCTAAGGTGGCCAAGGAGCAGAGGCTGCTGGATGGCTTCCAGGATGTGTTCTTAACACAGCATGTGATGGAGCCCACAAGGGAGGGGCATGTCCTGGATGAGGTTCTGGCAGATGGGGATCTGGTAAGGGACATGGTTGTACAGGACCCCCTGACTGGGAGTGACCACAATACTGTCTGGTTTCAAATAAGCATTGGGGAGTGGGGGTGAGATCTAGGACACTGGCAGTGGACTTCAGGGGGGCAGACTTTATGGGCATGGGAAATATTCTCAAGGATCACTTGAAGGGGATTACCTCAACAACAAGTGTGGAAAGGAGATGGGAGGTCATAAAACGGGGACTTCATGAGGCAGTCAGGATCTACGCTAAGTTGAAACGTAAGGGAGCAAGGTCACATAAACCATGCTGGTGGTCCAGTGAGGTCCAGGTAGCAGTCAGAGAAAAGAAGGCGGCTTACAAAAAATATAAAACAACAAGAGGATAGGGATAAGGAAATGTACCAGCTTGCATCTAGAAAAGTCACCCGTATGGTGGGGAGCAAAGTCCAGTAAAGAGCATCGGCTGGCACAGGGATACATGGAGGGAAAAGGGTTCTTCCGGTACATTGGGGAGCCGGAGAAAACTAAGGCCATCTCAGCAGATTGAGATCAGAAGGAGGGTGGGTGGAAGAGGCGAGGACCAGGCAGAGGTATTTAACGAGTACTTTGCCTCTGTGTTCACTAGGGAGGATGGGATATCTACAAAGCAAGGCACAAAGGGATAGAAGCGGCAGGGGGTGGGATCAGGGAGCAGCAGAAATGGAGCAAAAGGAGGAAAGGTACCCCAGGGTGTCACATCTGGATAAGGATAAAAAGACCAGTAAGGTGGAGGGATGGATGATGCCATCCCACCAAAAAGGTGTGGTTTGCCCTTAAGGCCCTAAAGAAAGACAAATCTCCTGGGCGGATGGCATTCATCCAGGAGTACTATGGGAATTGGGACATACTGGCTGCACCTGGCGAGCTTTTCAACAGGTCACTTGAGACAGGAGGGAAAATTTTAGATTGGCGAGTACATGTGGAAATTAATCCATAAAGGGGGTCAAGGAAGTACCAGGAAACTATAGACCATCAGTTTAATCCTCGGTGGTGGGAAAATTAATGGAGAGTATACTAAAGGAACGATTGGGGTTTACTTGGAGGAGGTGGAGGTCTGGATAGTCGGCAGCATGGGTTTGTGCCAGGTAGATCATGTCAAACCAACCTTGTGGAGTTCTATGAATGGGTAACATCAGAACTGGATAGGGGTAAGCCTGTGGATGTATTATTCTTGACTTCAGCAATGCTTGACTCTCGTCCTCTACCATGGTCTGGTGGAGAAACTGATGGGGTTAGGAGTAGGCCCTTGATGGTCAGATGGATTGAAAACTGGATAGCTGGACGACTCAGAGAGTAGTGGTCTGTGGGGAGCTCGAACCTACAGAGGTTGGTGGTGGGTACCACAGGGCTCGGTCCTGGGTCCAATCCTGTTTAATGCATACATATCAGACATCAGGGATGGTATAGGGTGTGAAATGAGTCTCTTCATGGATGACTCCAAGATGGGAGCAGTAGTTGAGGGAGAAGAGGGAGGTTGGCCTGCAAGGGACCTGGACACCCTGGAAAGCTGGGCTCACACATGGAAATTAATTAATATCACCAAGTGCAAGGTGTTGCATCTTGGTCAGGAAACCCTAAACACAGGTACACCCTGGGAGGGAGTGCTGGAAGCCTCAACAGGGAAAAAGACCTAGGGGTCATGGTGGATACATGTATGAATAACACTGAGCAGTGCAGGAGAGCAGCTAGCAAGGCAAACAGGATGTTGGGATGCATCCAGGGGATCACTCTAGGAGCAAGGAAGTGATTCTGCCACTGTACAATGGACTGGTTAGACCACACCTTGAGTACTGTGTACAGTACTGGAGACCACACTTGAAGAGGGACATACAGCTCCTGGAGAGGGTACAGAGGAGGGCAACAAAGATGATACGAGGGCTAGGATTTGACTTACGAGGACAGACTTGAGGAGCTCTGCCTGTTTTCATTGGAGGAGAGGAGAGACAGGGGGACATGATTGAGGTCTTCAAGCAACTCAAGGGAATAAATAGGGTAAACATGGAGGGATCTTTAGACTAAAAGCAGGAGGCATCACCAGAGGGCATGGTTTGAAGTTGAAAGGTGGAAGGTGAGGGGGAAAAGAGGAGGAGGTTTTTCACTGAGAGGGTGTGGACCCTGAATGCTCTGCCTGGTGAGCTGGTTCAGAGATCCACAGTGGAGAGCTTTAAGAGAGGTGGGACAGACACAGAAAGTGGATGTATCAGATGATGGCCTGTCCCGGGGGGTTGGGATGGATGATAGGGGTTTCTGGAGCACAAGGGATGGGAAGGTCTCGGCACCCAACTAAGGATCTAGGTCGAGCAGACTTGATAGACCATAAGGCCTAATCTGCTGGCAAATAGTGTGTTAGTATGTTAGTATGTTAAATATCCTCCCCAAATGCTAAACTGAATAAGTAAGTTTTCAAGGAGGATTTAAATGTCTCAGTGGACAGACAATCTCTAATCTGATGAGGTAGAGAGTTCTACAGGGTCGGGGCCACAAAAGCAAAAGCCCTCACACCGGATGTCTGTAAACAGACTCTGGGAACCTCTAGCAATCCCTCGTCAGCAGAGTGGAGAGAGCAGAGGGGGCAGTAAGGTTGCAGGAGGTATTGCAAGTAATCCAGTCCCCAGAAGAAGGGTTTGGCTACACTCAGGACTGGGGATCTGCTTGGAAGGATAGGGGCCTATACAGGCATGACAGCTTGCAGCCATCTGGGAAGGGAACTGCAGTTCTCAGTGGATAATTTCAATGTTACTTCAATGAACATTTAAACAAGCTGAGAGGGGTGGCAGAAGGAATCAGTGATGCAGAAACTGCCCCCACAGGCTGAAGTAGAGAGTAAGAAGAACCTGAGGAGAAAGGAATCCCCCAGTATGGAAATTACTAAAGGAAGCAGGGTGGTAAAATTAAATGGGGAAGGGAACACAGCATTAAAAAAAAGAGTGGGGAAGGAGTGAGGGCAAAAAGGAAAAAACTGGGGACAACAAGCAGAGTGGAAACATAATCTGGAAGGTCATGTGTTCAAATGCTAGAAGTCTAGGAAATAAGATTCTGAACCTAGAGGCCATCATGGCAGAGGCTGACCAGGATATTGTGGCCATTACCAAGTCATGGTGCACCGAAAACCATGACTGGTACATAATCATACCAGGCTATATTCAGGAAGGACCTAGAGGGAAGGAAAGGAGGGGGTGTGGTGCTTTAGGTGAGGGAAAGTATAAAAGTGACAAAGATACAGGGAATACAGGGGGAGGCAGGGGTACTGTGGGTAACCCTGGAGATGGGGAATGGAGCCATTATTTGCACTGGGAAGATCTACAGACCTCCAGCAGAGGTAGAGGAATTAGATAAAGTACTGGTGGAAGCCATTAGCAAGATGGCAGAAAAAGGGGAGATGCAGCTGGTGGGGACTTCAACTTTCCAGATGTAGATTGGAACACCCCAGCAGTGGCTTCAGCTAGAAACAGGGACATCCTGGATTCTCTGCAGGAGGTGTTCCCCACACAACTAGTCAGTGAACCCACACTTAATGGGGCAATACTGGACCTTGTTCTCACTAACAGGAACAGTATACAGGCTGGATAGGTTTGCAAAGAGAGGTGGCAGCTGTGCCATCTATGTATGGGATACCTTGCAAGGGCATGTAGTCCCTATCCTACCTCCCACACATGGGGCCAAGGCCCTGACCTTTAAATTAGCCATTGGCCCCACAGGGAAATCTCCCCATATCATGTTAGTTTACATCCCTCCTTAGAATCAGAAGATGGCTTTCCATTCAATTGTTAATAGCATTTCCCAACTGCCTAACTCATCGTAAGTTATAGCATTAGGTGACTTTAACATGAACTGGCTATCCCCCAAGGCTACACCCTTCAAGCACACCATTGCAGCCATGAATCTCACCCAAGTAGTCTTTTTCCCCACTTGTGTAAACTCAAAATCTGGATCACCCATGCTCCTGGACCTAATACTCACAACCCACCCAGGCAGACTCTTGAGGGTTGCTTTCCTACCAGATGCTCTAAGTGACCACTCCCCCATAATCTGCAGTTAGTCCAACAAGGTCATCAAGCCCCCCAAACTCATTTATCAACATCATCTAAAGAAGGACTCCCTATATCACTTCAAGGACTTCTTCTTACATTGTGATTGGTCACCTGTTGATACCACTAGGTCAGTTGACAGTGCCCTCTCCCACTTCATCACCTGCATCAATGCCGCCTCTGACCACTTCTCCCCTTTTATTGGCAGTCAAAGGCCCCAATACCCCCTGGACAACACCAGCCCTTCTTGACCTCATGCACCTCTGTGATAACCTATGGCATAAGGCCCTTGAATCCGGCTATCCCACTGACAGGCAATGGTATACAGCTGCCAGGAATAAATGTACCTGGGAGATTTGTAAAGTGAAGGCAACTCATTTTCAGGAAGCCCTCTCTTCCTCCTGGGGTTCTGGCTGTAAGTTTTGGGAAAACATTAAAGTACTTAATGGAAAAATGGCATCGCCTCCACCATCGCAACTTGGCATTAATGGTACCACCTCACAGAACCCTATGACCATAGCTAACATCTTAAACTCCTCCTTCTCAGACCTTAGCAGTGTCCTCCCATCTAATTTCTTTGACCCCCCCACCAAGTCGCCTCCCCTCCCCACCCCCTACTGATACCCCACTCTTCCGATTCAGGACTATCCCCCCCCAAGAGGTCAAACCCAACTTATCTAGAGTCCTGGGTAAGTACCAGCATAGTGGGGACACTTTAGACCTAAAACTCCTTCACCTGGCTCTGGATATAGTCCTTGTTCCTCTTACAAACATTCTTAACCTCTCTCTCTCTCTGTCTGTCTTAGCGAGTTCCCCTCCCAATGGAAAGTGGGTGTCATCATGCCTATCTTCAAAGGAGGGGACCGTACCTCTCCAAATAACTACCACCCCATCTCTGTCCCCCCCCCCAAGTCCCTGGAGACAATTGCCTCAGACCAGCTCACTTGCTACCTAACTAAATATAACCTCCTTTGCAAAGAACAGCATGGATTGAGGAAGGGGCACAGAACTTCCATGCACTGCTGGAATACACCACCTTCCTACACAAAGCCCTAGACCATGGATGCCTAGTTGGGTCTGTGTACATAGACCTAAGGCATTCGACACAGTCACTCACCCTCTCCTACTAGAGTCTCTCCTTGCTCTGGGTCTTGCTTCCAAAACCCATTTTCTGGTTTGAGAGCTACTTAAGTGGTAGATCATAGCATGTCAAAATAAACTGCACTCTATCCGACAGTCTGCCGGTTCATTCTGGCATCCCCAGGGGATCCATATTAGGGCCACTTCTCTTTGGCCTCTTTCTAAATTCTCTCCCAAAAGCATGTTCTGGCCAAATGCTTCTATATGCCGACAATGCAGATATCTTCTGCAGTTACTGTGACCTCCCCTCTCTTCAGTTTTCCCTCCAGAGTCTTTTCACTGAAACTGAAACATGGTTCTCTGCCAATAAACTGGTGTTAAATTACAAAAAAACAAAGTCTATGGTCTTCACTCATAGTCAAAACAAATACTGGGGCACCCCACTGTGCATACTTAACTGTCAAAACTCATAGCTAGAACAAGTGACTTCCTTTAAATATTGGGGTGTTACCCTTGATTCCTCACTAAACTATCATAAACATGTCCAGTATCTTAGCTCTGCCACAAATGCCAGAATTGGTCTCCTTTACAGGAACAAATGGTGTATGCCTCCTGCAGCCCTCCGTCTAGCGGTTTCCTCCTCTGTCTTTTCCCTTTTGGATTACGGGATCATCTTCTATGGTGCAGCTGGCAATACCGCAATTCACAGAATTAAGGTCACCCTGAATAGGGCCTGTTGTCTTGTCACAAGGTGGGATAGGATGACTCAAATCTGTAACCTTTATCGGCTCTCCAACTGGCTCAACTTTGAGGGCTGGCTGAAATTACCACATCTGCCTCCTTGCCAGGAGGATTGTCAATTGTCAATACCCCACTGAGCTCCTTAACCTCATTCAACATGCACCATCTACAAGGAATACTAGAGGCTCAGACAAAGCCACATTGCTTGTGTCGTTCTGCAGAACATCCTTGGGACAACATGCCTTCTACTATAGGGCCCCACTCTGGCTAAATGATCAGTCCCCAATGCCTCATCTGTCCAGAACCTTGGTCATCAACTCAAACTTCGAGAGCAGCTACTCACCACCAGTACCTGTGACTGCTCCTGAGCTGTCCACTTGCATAGCCGCCCCTCTTTTACTGTTGTGCCAAGGCCCAAGCCAAACCTCTGTGCCTTTTGCCCCCCTCCCTCCTCTCTCCTCTCCCTCTACTCTGATTGATTCTTCTGATGTATTGTGCCTTTATCTTAAGTATCTGTTTTATTGGATTAGGAAACCTTGTATCATCCCTGAAATTTGAATGTAAGCAATAGCTTAATTTGCTTGAAACCTTTGTACCATACTTGACTCTGGGTTGTTTTACCCTCCGCATTCAGATGAAATACCTTTCAATGTATTGCTCATTACCTTTGTACCATACTTGACCCTGGGTTGTTTTACCCTGTGCACTCATTTGTAATACCTTTCATTGCATTGTCCATTTCTCTTGTTTTGTACTTCCATGACATGGTGCTTTTGGAAAGGAGTCTCTGACTCAAAGATTTGTAATTCCGATCTCTCAATAAATAAAAATAAATACTGTAGACATCAAGATGGGAGGCCATCTGGGGACTAGTAATCACTGTATGATATGATTCAATATAAGTACAGCTGTGGAACCGGACTACACAAGGGTGAGGGTCCTGTTCTTTAGGAAGGCATATTTTATAAAGATGGGTGAAGGCCTTGCAGATGACCTGGTTAGGGAGGATGGCCTGGATGGGGTGGAGGGACAGTGGGCAAAGTTAAAAGGGAGCATAGTAAAGGCAACAAACCTCTGTGTCAAACAAGTGACCAACAGCAAGAGAAAAAAGAGACTGCTATGATTCTCAAAAGAGGTGACTGAAAAGGCAAAGGCTAAAAGGGTAGCATTTAGAAGATATAAGAAGACTCAGAGGGAGGATGATAGAAAGGTGTATCATGGGAAACAGAGGCAAGCGGGGAAAGCAATAAGGAGCAGAAAGGCACAAACTGAAGAGAGAATAGCCCAGGAGGTAATGAAAGGGGACAATCCATTCTTTTTAGGTAAGTAAATGAAAAGAGGTCGACCAGGGATGGGATCATAAAGTTGAAAATGGAAGGGGGGACTGTGCAAATGGAGACCAGGAAAAGGCAGACATACTGAACAAATCCTTTTGTTCAGTGTTCACAGAGGAAGGAGAAAGAGAGGGGTCACAAAAAAGTAACAAAAGCTTTGGAGAGAGGGAGGGAGAGAGGGAGGGGGGTTGACACTAGTTCTTTTTGGGAGGAGAGAGAGTCCTGAAGGTACTGGCTGATCTGAAGGTGGACAAAGCAATGGGACCACATGGGGTGCATCCAAAGGCATTGAGGGAGCTCAGAACAATACTGGCTGCACCTCTGACTGTTCTATTTAACAGCTCACTGGAAACAGGAGTGGCTCTGCAGGACTTGAGGAGGGCAGATGTAGTCCCAATACACAAAAGTGGTAGCAGAGAGGAGTCTGCCAATTATAGGCCAGTCAACCTGACATCAGGGGTGGGAAAGATAACGGAATCACTGCTAAAGTAAAGGATTGTGGAATATCTTAAATACAGTGGGTTAAAAGACCAGAGGCAGCATTGGTTAACAGGCAGCTGTCCATGTCAAATGAATCTGATCGATTTCTTTGACTGGGTGACAAAGGATTTAGATCAGGATGGAGCGGTGGACATTGTCTACCTAGATTTCAGTAATGTTTTCAACACCAGTTTACATAAGAGACTAGTAAGCAAACTGGGTAGCTTAGGAATGGGTCCAAAGTTGGTAAACTGGATAAGAAATTGGTTAGGGGATTGGCAGCAGAGGGTGGTGGCAAACGGAGTTCTGTCCATAGATGGGAGGGTGACTAACAGGGTGCCTCAGGGATCAGTGTTGGAACTGACCCTTTTTAATGTCTTTATAAGTGACATTGCAGAGGATCTGGAAGGGAAGGACTGCCTTTTTGTGCATGGCACCAAAGCAATAGGGGAGTGGAAAGGAACGACAGAGACCTGAGAAAATTAAAAGAGGGGTCAAAGGTATGGCAACTGACTTTCAATGGGAAAAAATAGTAAAATAATGCACTTAGGACACAAAAACCCAGGGAAGGAGTACAAAATGGGTGGAGTGGTACTGATGGCTACCAAGCAGGAATGAGACCTGGGGGTAATCATATCAGATGACCTAAAGGTGGTCAGGCAGTGCGACAAGGCAGTAGGAGGGGCTAGTAGGATGCTGGTGTGTATAGGGAGGGGTATCACCAGATGAAAGAGGGATGTGGTGTTGTCTCTGTATAGATCACTGGTAACACCCCACCTAGAGTACTGTGTCCAGTTCTGGAGACCACATCTCCAGAAGGACATAGACAGAATGGAGGCCATCCTGCAGAGGGCAACTAAAGTTTTACAGGTTCTGCATCAAAAAGTCTAATGAAGAGAGATCATACGACCTCAATATGCACGCCCAGGAACAGTGGAAGGAGATGGGGATGTGATATAGACCTTTAATTACCTCACAGGGTAAATAAGGTACAAGAAGGAAGTATTTCTCAGAAGAAAAGGTGTTCATAAATAAGGGGATATGCTGTGAAGATTTGATTCAAAAGAGATGTGAGGAAGTATTTCTCCACAGAAAGAGTAGTGGATCCCTGGAACAGCCTTCTGGCAGAAGTGGTGGGGGTGAAAAGAGTGGTGGGGTTCAAGAATGCATGGGATGAGCACGAGGGAATTATAGTGAAAAAGGATGTTGGGGGAGAAAGAGCTGTAACTCGGGAACTGTCTGTGGTAATTGTGTAGGTAGGTAGGAATGGACAGAGAGGATAGGCCAAGCGGTCCTTATCTGCCATCAAATTCTATGTCTCTATGTTTCCATGTCACAATAATGGAACCAATCAGAGTGCAACATTCACAATGCTTATTATGTCACAACAGTCAAGTGCAGCACTGAAGCCAGCAGTTGAAATCATACAGAAACAGTTATATAGTTATGCAAAGAGCACATTTAGAAAGGTATAACTAGTAAATTGATGCTGTATAAATTAAATATACAATGGCCTAACTCAACTCAAAATATACAGTTTATCATCACTTGTGTGGGGCAGGACTTTCATAACTCAGTCATGGCTCCAACACACATGAGTTTTGGTCCTGTCCTCGCACATGTGGAGATAAACTGCATACTTTTGTCAGCCTATTGCATGATAAATAGGTAGATAGATAGATAGATAGATAGATAGAGTTTGTATAACCATGTTTAGAGGTTAAATGACTTGCTCAGGGCCACTCAGTATGCAAGTGGTGGTTGTGGGATTCAAACAGAGTTGTGATGGATATCCAGGCTCACAGCTCAGTGTTCTAACCACTAGGCTATATTATTCCCCAAATGCAAAACACTGTAGATATTTATAAAAACTAGGCAAGGCTGCACAGGTGCAGAAACAATGAGTTACCAATGCAAATGCACACACTAGTGTAATGCAGTCAGTAGTATTGAAGTATCTTTCAGCGCAGAGTTATTAATCATAATATTCAAAAATGACATCAGCCACCTATATCTTTTTTCATTTCTGACCCATGACCTTAAAAATGTAATTAGTTAGTGCTCTATAAATAAGTTGTCGCACAGAGCGTCCCTTTTGAAAAATGACAATTACTGGTAGTAGCTTATTACACTAATATTTTACATCAAACCCAAATCTAATGCAGAGTTGAAAAATTAAGGAATGATTTTCATTATAAGCACAAGTGTTTAAGCTCAACACTGTACATTTTTTATGGAGGATCAATATCAATGATCCAGTAGTTCTCTTAGCTTTGCAAAAAGTATTTGTTTTGTTCTGAGTGATAAATAAATAAAAATAAAAATTCTCTCCCCTAGGGTTTATCATAGTCTACTCTATACATTTTTTTTTCTCTCGAGGTTGGTTTAAAAAACAATGATCTACCTGCTGAATATTGTTATTTAGGTTTGGAAATGCCCACATTCTTCCTTATAATTTTGATGAGTGTCTGGATAATTAAGCTTGATCCTTAGCTGTATTGCCTTTGTAACCTCCACCCATAAAGAATGGTTAAACCTGAAAGCAGATGATGTGGAGCATATGATTTTCCTTTTGGTGAAATGACTTGGGTTTGACAATGTTCTTTTGGGTTCTTTGCTGGCACAGTGCCTCCAACAGGGTGGTTTCTTCGTGCACACAACAGTTACAAGGGTGCTGTCCCCTAATGCTTAATTAATACACAACTATGGTACCATACACAGAAAAACTCTGAATAACATGGGCAATATGGCCAGAGAATCAACAACAGGAACGTGTCTTCCAAAAACACACTAAATAAGGTCTTTAGTGCTGTAGCATTTATGAAAGGAAGGCTGACTGCACACTACTGCAAAATGAATAAATACATAAAAATAAACTTCTTCTCACTAGGGCTGTACAGAATGTGGGATTCTACTGGCAGAATTTGTGTGGAATGGTAATTCTGCTTCTGAGATGCATTTTCTGAACTTATTTTTTATTCCAAAAAGCATTTCTATGTAAAATTGTGGAAAAACAGTTGCAGGAAATGAATACAAAGTTGATGTAACCTCTTGAATACTATTCCACAGTTTATATAAACCATAGATTACTGATCCACAGTTAACAAAAAAAAAAACATTCTGGTTGCAGAGTTTTGGAATTCTGCTTCTGACAGAATTCCATGGACTGGAGTTTCTGAAATTTCATGGAATCCCAGTGGAAGCAGAATTTGAAACTCCCTTACAGCTTTACAGTACTTTTTACGCACCATAGCTGAAATATCTGTCGGCACTGCATATCACAGTGTTTGGATGCTTGTGTATCTTAGCTTTATGTCAAATAGTTGTGGTGTTTTGTGCTGACTGGCCTTCCAGCTATGGAGTGTAGAAAGTAAAGAGGTTTTTTTTTGCAGTAGTGTAGGGTTGGGGTTTCCTCAATAAATTTTACAGCAATAAAGAACTCATTCAGTGTGTCTGCTGGAAGAAGACACTGCTGTGGATTCAGTGGCCATAGATGTCTGTGAAATGTCGAGTCCAAACATCTTGTTGCATGTCCCATTCAGCTGCCACACTGCTTCAATCCTTAGAGCTCCATTCTTCTTTGTTTTACTGTATAACATAGACAATACACAAGTAATCCCTGCCACAAGGACTGGTACAGCTAAGTGAATGTAAAGGTAGGGCTGGTGCCATTACATTTTGGTGTAGATAGCCCTGGGGTTGTGAATAGTTTCTAGGATCTGATACTTAAGCAATAAGCATGACAGGGGGTGCATTTTGAAGCATGAGGTGAAGCAGAGTGCTTCCACCACTAGAGAAGGGCGATTAGCCCACCATGATGCACCCCTTGGAGTGCCTTATTGCAATTATGAACTGGGTTCTTTTTAGTGAATTGGATGTATTTTTTAATCATATTATTGTTGAGCTACATTCAGCTGGGTTGTTGTACTGGATAAAGACCCAGCTGAAAGTGCATCCTGGCTAATCAGGAACCAGCATTCTTCTACCCATTTCCTAATGCACAGTATGTTATCAAGAAATGTGGAAACACAGACAATGATGGCAACAAAAGACCATTGCTCTCTCCAGTCTGCCCATAAAACCCTAACAAACCTGGGACCTATTGTATATACTTGATTCTAACTCAGACTATCCCTACATGCTTCCTGCCCTACCACTACCACCCTGTGCAACCACTAAGCCCTTCACTTTGTCCCAGCCTTGATTGAAACTATTGATGGTTTTTAACCCTTCCCACATCAGATGGCAGATTCTTCCACAGTTCCACCACCCTTTCTGTAAAATAAACCATTCTCATGTCCCTCTTGAACCTCACTCCAACAGTTTCCACTCATGCACCTGTGTTCATGACCTACTACTCATGCCAGAGAGTTCACCACAGTTTTACCTTGTTCATTCCTTTCAGGAATTTGATGATCTCTATCTTATTTCCCCTCTCTCATTTGGTCTTCTATAAATACAAGTTCAGTGCCTTGAGCTGATGCTCATTAGATCTGCCCTGCTAGCTCTGAATCATTTTGTTCACCTTAAAATACATTGCCTCTAGCCTGTCCTCATCTTTCCCCAGGTGAAGACTCCAGAACTGGGCACAGTACTCCTGGAGCAACCTCACTAGTGATGTATAGAGAGGTAGTAATACCTTCTTCCTTCTTCTGTCAATACCCCTTCCCAGACACCCCAGCATCCTGTTTACCTTACTGTAAGCTTTTTTATACGTGCTTGATTGTTTTAGAGAGTCACTGATTATGACCCCTAGGTCTCTTTTCTCAGAGGTCATGCCCAACTTAATCCCTGCCAGTACTTTGTCCTAGGGTTCTTGCATCACCTCGTATTTTTTGGTGGTGGATTTCAATTGTTTCAATTTCATTAATGCAATAGGACACAAATTAATAGTACAAAAGGGAATGAAGTTAACTGGGTGAAAATGGGATCATGGGAATAGAGACCTGGAAGGGGAAAATGGGGTAAGCGATGTAATCAAACTATTCAAGTAATCTCAGGTTTGAGTCCTACCACCTTCCAAGCAATAATCCCCAACACTGTCCCAAACTCAGTCCTAAAATCCCCTCCTTCTGGTGATACATCAGTTAGTCTAAAATTCCTTCAGAGAGTTCCCATAGTCTATTTGTGCACACTATGCAGTCACAAGTTGCATGTCTTGTAGTTGAGAGTGGTGTGGTACCAATGGAGATATTAAAAAGTTGGATGGGGATCCCAATTAACAGTCCCAACTGGAATAACAGAGAATTCAAATAAAAGTCTCCTAAGCAGCAGAAGTATCCTGTCTGTAGGCACAATGCAGATCTTGCCCAATCTATATATTTAGTGCCTAATTTTCTACAGGAGTTGCAGGGCTAGGCTCTTGTCACAACCTTCAAGTGCTTGAATAGCTCACCAATGTTTGGGGGACATCTTCAACATGAATTCTGCAGGCTGTCTTAGTTTAAGGTGCAGCAGACCCAGCTTACCTCTTGTTGAAAGGCTGTGATGATAGTCCAGATGATTCTTGTAGGTTCTCTTCACTCCTAAGAGAGGACTGATCTCTTCCCCATCCAAAGCCAGGCAGTCACTCAGGGCTGTGGTGTCTGTGCATGCTATGAGGATGAATCCATGCAGTAAGCTGAGTAAAAAGCAAGCTGGCTTCTTGCATGAAACTGGAGCTTTTTGCAAGTTAACTCCTGAAGGCAGAAGTCCAAGGCACACTTCAATTGTTGCTCTGAAACTGTTTTTGAGTACCATGCAGGGACTTTAATGTCTTTGCTCACCTCCTGAGTCTGAGCTGAAGAAATGATATATTCTCTTTTTGTTGGCCAGGTAGGCAGGTCTGAGATTGTGCTAAAACTCTGTAGATGTCCCAGACACCAAGCTGCGGTGTCTGTTGGCAGATACAGTCACCTGGGGAAAAGGGGACCTGATCCAAATCACCTCTAGTGTTTAAAGGCTGTGATGATAGTCCAGATAATTATTTTTGGTTTTGTTCACTCCTAAGAGGGGACTAATCTCTTCCCCCTTTCTAAAGCCAGGCAGTCACTCAGGACTGTGGTGTCTGGGCCCACTACACAGATAAATTCATGCAGTAAGTTGTGTAAAAAGCAGACTGGTTTCTTGCATAAAACTGGAGCTTTTTGCAAGTTTAAGGGAAACATCCACATCCTGTCTGGCCCCACCTCCATGTACAGTGGGGCCCGATTAGCAGTTGCATGAGTAGAACATAATAATTAACTTACTTGTTGTTATTTTACTTTAAAAAGTATCTGGTTGATCCTGCTCCCTTCCCACTGGTATTTTAGCAGCAAAAACCATCCCAGGCACACCCACAAGCACCCGCAGCTATCCCTGGATGACGTGTCAGGTGGGGAGCAGCCGGAGCACCTCCATATACTTAGTATGCTGCTGTATTTTCAAACAGCTCTGGTTTGGAGCCTATGTGCCCCGTGAAACACTTCTACCAGATAAAGACTGCCAGGGTACATGTCAGTCTGTACCTGGTCTTGGTATAGCATAGACACAGGTAGACTCCAAAATGGAGCTTTTTGAATCTACCACAGTACATGAGCTGTATTGCTTTAATTTCAAATAGCTCTGGTTTGGAGTCTATGTGTGTCTGTGCTATACGGAGACCAGGTACAGAATGACATGCATCTTGGCAGTCTGTATCTGGTATCAGTGTTTCACGGGGGCATGTAGGCTCCAAACCAGAGCTGTTTGAAAATACAGCAGTATACTAAGCAAATGGAGGTGCCTCGGCTGCTCCCCACCTGACATGTCATCACAGGGACAGCTGTGGGTGCTTGTGGGTGCACCGGGGAGGGCTTTTGCTGCTAAAATGCCAGAGGGGAGGGCACAGGATCGACCAGATATTTGTTTAAATAAAATGACAACAAGTAAATGAAATATTATGTTCTACTTATGCAACTGCTAATCAGGCCCCACTGCACACGGAGGTGGAGCCAGATGGGACTTGGACATTTCCCTTTAACTCCTGAAGGCAGATGTCCAAGATAATACTTCAACTATTGCTCTGAAACTGTTTCTGAGTACCAAGTAGAGACTTTAATGCCTTTGCTCACCTCCTGAGTCTGAGCTGAAGAAATCATATATTCTCTCTCTGTCATCCAGGCAGGCAGATCTGAAATGGTGCTAAAACTCTACAGGTGTCCCAGCCAGCAAGCTGCAGAATCTGTTGGCAGATATAGGCACATGGGGAAAAGAGCTCTCTAAATCTTCTGTTTCTGCACCACCAGACCACTGTCTAATTGGTCTATTCCTGCACCCTTTGTCCATGAAGTTTACAAGTCCCAGAGTCCTTCACTTGGGTTCAGTCTTGCCCATTCTCTTCACTGATTGGCTGGACCTGTCACATGAAGCTTGGCTGCTTCCTGATTGGTCCTTATTTCTGGGCTTTGAAATAAATGCCTTCTGACCTCTGCAGCAATCCTCTGGGTGCAGGGACAAACAAATTAGCCGCACCCATGCCTTGGATTTTTTTTTACATTAAAAAGGCCCCTGGTATAGTTTCCAACTGCTCTGTGGTGCCAACATGGCACCAACAAACAAAACGATGAGCAGTCTGTGAGTTTGCCTCCTTTTGGTGTCCATGGGGGTGAGCAATAGCTTCCTGGAGCAACCATGAGTGCTTCATTGTGCTCTGCTCCATCAGGTGGCTGTTCCAAGGCCCCAAGCCAGCCTCTGGCAGGAGCCAAGCAATTTAACATGATTCCTGTGTCACACTGTGGGTGGAAGGCCTTTCATGGTCCCCTCTCAGTGTCATGAAACTGATGTCAAGCTGTGAGTTGGTTGGGGGCAAAGTAAAAATGTCTGCAGCCCTCTGCTCCTGGCCCTTGTTGCCAGTTCTTGGGGTCAGGAAAATGAAAATGCATTTGAGTGGCTTCCATCTAAAAATGGTGTGGGATACTGTGGGCTGCTAGAACAGGAACAAAGGCAACCCCCTGAAGGGGGAGGTTAATCATAGAAAATGCAGTTAACAACTCTACTACTGTAAGCATCAGAGGGATGCAATGTATTGGGACAGAAATTATTTTTGGGGATGCAGTGAAACAAAAACAAACTACATCGGAATGCAGAGAAAAAAATATTGAACCCCACCTGACTGGTTCATCAGTTTGATTGACTCCCAGTCTTTAAAAACTATTCTAGAGTCTGTATGTGGTAAGCATGTTACTATAGGCACAGGCCTGGCTGAATTGATGTACCATCTTCTAAAGTCACCTAATTTTAATCCACTTCAATAAGAGCTATCTGCAGGCCTTCACCTAGGCTGTGCTTTGTCACAGAGTCCTACCCTGTGATTTAGAAGCCCTCAAACTGACAAAACAAACTGTTCTATAAATGTTGCTGAGGAAACCCTGTTTTGGAACTTATGGTTTTAACTCTTCTAGGTCGTAGACTGCCTCCAGCTGCAGGTTGCTGTCCCTTGAAAGGATCAAATGTCTCAGGAAACAAACTTGATGATGTCCGGCATGGCAGTACCCACAGCTTTCTCCTGGTAACTAGTAAGCATGCTGGCTGAGCCAGCAGTCTCTACTTAGTGAATATCATCTTTACTTCTTAGTGAGGACTTTTACTCGCCC
The DNA here is from genome assembly GCA_016271365.2 of Neoceratodus forsteri. Classification (NCBI taxonomy): domain Eukaryota; kingdom Metazoa; phylum Chordata; order Ceratodontiformes; family Ceratodontidae; genus Neoceratodus; species Neoceratodus forsteri. Next base: position 593,058,784 of record CM057458.1, read on the forward strand.
TTGTTGTGTTCAGACTGGCTGGTCTTGATATCACACCTAGCAGATGCAGCACAAACACAAATGTAGGCAGCACTGGCTCTACCTCTCTCTTTCTCTCTCTGGCTCTCCCTCTTTGGGCACTTCAGCTGAGATACTCCTCAAACTTGCAGCTTTTTCCTCTGATAGGTTTGACTTCTGTTCATGCAACCCTTCTATCAGGCTCATATGTTCTGTTGCAGCATTTTTCAGCTGCTCTCAATCCCCCCTCCTTCCTTTGGGAACTCACAGGGACCCTGAATGGTAGCACCTTGCCTTTCTGCCTCCCCTGAGCAATCACCATACCATGCTGCCCTCTCCTGCAGCTGCCCTGTCAGCATCACTTGGTCCCCCCTCTCCTTTGCAAGCCCTTCACTGGCTTCCGATGAGGGGGTGAGCTAAGAGGCCTTTGCGCCTCACTACTGGTCCACTGTTCACAGGCTTCTCTACTCTTCCCACATACAGGTATACAAGGGGTCAGAGATCAAAAGATGGTGGCAGCCATAAGTGGTGGCTCCTTGTGTAGCTGTGCTGTGGCTCCTGAGTATCATCTTGGTGCAACACTAGCACTGACTCCACATGATCCCAGTCCCCTTTACCAGTTCATTGGGGACTTGATGAAAAATGTTCTGCCATCCATACTGCTCTGGTGGCTACATCAGTCTTTCCTGGGTTGCCCTGTGGGAATGAGATTGTCAACTTCCTGAAATATGTGGCAATGAGCAATGTTGATTCCCAGGAGGGAAACCAAGGTAGGAGCTCCCACAGTTTGAGTGCTATATCATGCATAGAATGCTAGATATGAAAAATAAGTCTTGGTGACTGCAGTGTCAAGGCAGACAATGAATTAAGAAACTCCTGGAAGAAGTCTGACTTATCTTGCAGAGGGTGCTAGAAGAAGACATTCCAATACATCAAGACAGCCATGCCCTCAATGACTTCACACTCAAAGAACCCCAGACTTTGGACCATTGACATTACAGAACCCAGCTTGGATTTAAATTTTTTTTTATCACGACTGTTTTTGCGCCTTGCTGCCAGCCCCCATCTGATTGACTCCCCCAGCCCCAACCCCCAGAATCACAGGGGCTTACCTTACGCCTGGTCCAGGAGCGGCGCCTGCAGGGAGGCGATCTTCATCCTGCCGGTGTGATTTTCCTCTCCATTAATCTCCTTAGGGCCCCAGGAGTAGGCATGCATATGTGAGGAGGTACTGAATGTGCCTTATCGCCCTGTAATGACTCCCTATCCCCACCCCATTGGCCTAATGCCTAGCACCCTCTAGGCCAGAGCTGCCCCTTGCCTTCACCAGGAGGCAGCCATTACTGAGGAGAGCTGCCTGCCAGCAGCTCCATCCAGCTCCACCCTCCCCCCCCACTGCCAACCTCCAATGGCCTGGGCTTGTTCCCTAACCCGGGTCACCTGCGTGCCACGAGGTAAGGCATCCAGTGCCTCAGTGCCACCGGGCCGAACAGCTTGGATTTAAAAAAAAAGGCTACCCCACTATCCCTTCAGCCTAGCTTAGGGGGCACATCACTGAGAAACCCAGGGGAACAGCCTCGGGTAGAACATGTCCAGCCAAGTCATCCAACCAGGTGTCCATGATGCACACTCAGCATGTGAATCAGAGATTATCTCTCTGATGATGACAAATTAATTCACCACCAATCTAGCATTGCAATGCAATATCTGTACTGGGGGAGCCTGGTTGCCTGCCCTTTCATCACCACTGGTGTGTTATATTGCCTAGCGATGGAATAAGGGCACAAGAGAACTCTGCCCCATCCCATTATTTTGCCATATGCCTTCTGACTGCCCCCCTCCCCACACACACACATTTACCTGGTCTGTGAACATCCACTAATAAGTTTTATCTCTACTGGAGATGATGATGTCAAAGGTGCGACATGTCTGCTGAATTCTTGGATCTGCATAACATAGCTATTCCCTAAAACACAGAAACATACTCACACTCTACAACTGTAGGGATAGGAGGGGGTAGAAAGAAGGGAAAAGGCAAGTCAAGAGGGAGATGAGGTCGTAAGGGAGGGAACCAAATCACAACTTGGACATGTGGGAGGCATAATTAAGAGGGAGATGACGGCATTCAAAAGAGGTGGGGGGGGGGGAAGTACAGGAAGCAGTGATAGGTGCAGGGAGAACAGTTTAAATATAATTATGTCCTACTGCTACTTCCACCCTCTTTCTTATGACCCCAGGGGTGTAAGGGCTGGTGTAGTGTTTCAGTTTCACCACTGCTTCAGTAATCATTTTAATTTATTGTTATTTGCGTGTGTTCTTTTTATGCAAATGAGCTGCTTGTGTTGCCCAGCTCCATGTGTGCTCAGGCTGCTCCTTTCAAGCTAATAAACAGCTGTTGTGTTGTTTCTTTGTGTATCCTGTATCTTGCCTAATAGTTACGGATTGGACCTATAACATAACAGCCGGGTTAAACATAACTGTGCCGTATTTCTTCTTCCACCCTTATCAACCAGCTTTTTTTTTCAATTCTTTGGTAACCAGGTAAAGCCCACTAGGCACAAGTGCCTGCTACAGGGGTAACCCAAGAGCACAGGGGAGGTTAAGTGACTTGCTCAGAGTTACACAGAATGCATGTGGAGGTCATTCCGTTTGGCTCGAACCTTGACTGATCTGGTAGGTACTGTATATCTCTACCTATAGTAATGTTTTAAATAAAGTAAACCTATTGCAAGTTGTAATGTATCTTACTAGAGCAAATAATAGAGCTAAGAAACACTTGCTAATTGATTGGCTCATGGTACAACAGGGGACATAGTATCACTTGTTGGAACCTTCCCTGACTATATCAATGACCACTCCCCTGTTTTTGTGTCTGCCATAATGGGTCCCCATGACTTTCACCTAAGATTATTGTATCTTGCAAATACTCCAGGTTCTGTTCTACCTCCTTTATGAACTCCCTAACTAATACGAATGGTCCCATGCTAGCCTTTTTTTGTTTAATTCTTTGGTGATCAGGTAAGGCCCACTAGGCACAAGTGCCTAATTTTAAGGGCAACCCTGGAGCACTGGGGAGGTTAAGTGACTTGCTCAGAGTCACATAGTATGCAAGTGGACATTGTGAGACTCAAACCCAAGTCTGCTGGATATACCAAACCCATTCACATTTTGTTATTCTAACCTCTTGGCTATACTGCCAGTCCCAAATTCTCCCCCCTTGTTGTCAAGCATGGCATCCTCCAGGGTTGAGCCCCTATGCCTGATATTCTTTTTACTGCTTATTAACATCTTTCTTCTAATACTTGAGCACTCCAAGCTCCTGTTTAGAGATGCGTGAAGTTGGAAAAACTCGTTCCATGTATTATTTTGCTAATTTGCCGTGTTTCATTAATTACTCCATGGTGTGAAGTCCGAAATTTGCGGATTAGGCTCACTTCATGGTAGGGCAGTACAGCGTCACCATTTAGCAAGGCAGAAATGCAAACTGCAGGTTGGAGATGCTTACTTCGCCAACTTCACTGGCGAAGTTTGCCGCAACAAACAAAGTTTGCAAAGTCTTGTGGGATTGGAGGTAACATGTTGTTAAACAGAGGTGACATGTGGCTGAACAACCAATGGAAAGCTGAGGGGAACGTTTTTCTGTGCAGTGTTGAGAGAGTGAGGAGAGAGGACACAGCAGTGTATTGACTGTGAAGAGATTGTGGAGATAAACATGAATATTTTTAATTTGAACATCATCAAACCTCTTTTGAACTTGTTTTTGTGTTCACTTGATTACTGTGTTACATTAATTTTTGGTTTTGTAGTCTGAGTGTGGTGATTGTGACTGTCTGTGTGTGTTTGGGAGCCAGTGTGTGTTCTGATTTGAATACCTCCAGCTCCCACACCCACCCCTTGTATTTTGGAAGCCCCCCACTTCGTCTTTGTAATTCCCTGTGCTTTGAAAATAAAATAAAAACCCACCTACAGATGTGACAACCAGGATGCAATGCAGAAATGCTGCCAAATATCGCAGAATGCTGCAGTTTACTGCAGGGGCCACTGGAAGTCAATGGCAATTAAGCTCTTTTGTCATGCAGGATTTTGTGACTTGTCATTCTCGCAAGTTACTCCACTTCATTGTGGTGGACTCTATTGCATCCTACCCACCCTGTTGTTGTACCCCCCCCCCCGCTGTGAACACCAGTGGTATCCCTCCCAGCCTGTGGTGTAGTATTTAGAAATCCTGCTATTTACCCGCCTAGCCTGTCCACCCTATTGTTGTACCCCCATGTGCTGTGACAAATAGCATCCAAACATATCAGTTTTCAGGACTGAACTTTCCTCTGTTTGTAAAAACCAGTGGCCAGGTTTGCCTACATCACCACTGCATGGGGAGCTGATGGTGGCAGTGGGGGATGGGCTGCTGGAACTTCCGGTGCCACTACTTGCTGTTCCCGGCCCCTGCTGGACTGTGCGCATGCACTACCACCTGCATGCCTCCACCTGACATCAGCCTTGACCCCTCATCCCATCTGACATCCCCCTGAACAGCCTCATGCTCACCCTGCAGCCTGCCCTGCCATTCATTGGCATGGTGGACACTGAGGTGGGTTTGCTGCCCACTGGTACCTAAATAGATACCCTTTTCCCCCCTCCATACCTCTCTTCCACAGAGTTTGCATGTCACAATACTGCTGTCTTCAGTGTGACACACAAAGAACTCTCACACTGGCGATGTCAGTGGATAAAACAGAGGTGACCCTGGAATTACTGTGGGATCCTCCACCTGCTGCAGCTGCTGTACCGACACTGCCAACTGCTGCTGCTGCTGCTATACTGACACCACCTGCTGCTGCTCCACCTGCTGTTGCTTCTCCGCCTGCTGCTACAGCTGCTTCTGCTGCAGTTTGCCAGGTGCCTCCCTCCCTGGCCAAAATGCATCACGAATAAGATGAACCCCCACACGCAGACTGTGTACCTGGCACCCACTAGGTCCAGCACAGGTCAATTCTTGCTCCTCTGACATATTAACTCCCCCCCCAAAAAAAACAGGCAAAATGCAGGAGTGAAGAAACACAAAATGAAATAAAAAAAAAAAAAAACACAGAAAACAATTCAAAGCACAAAGCATAAGAACTAACACAATGAGCAGAGAGGACAGATAAGTATAACTAATGCATGAAAAAGTGATAAACTAAGTCTTAAAAGCTTTTTCTCAAACAGGTTGTGTACCACAGAACTGATCAGTCAGTCTGTATCTCTCAACCACTGGGAGAAAATGAAAATAATTCACTCACTTCCTCCCAGGATAAAGAACAGATACCTAACTTCCTGCCTGCTTCAGACTCATGTGACCTGCAGAAACTCTACCATGTGATTCTGCAGTTCCGTTGAATAACTTTGCCTTAGCAAGCACAAGGTAAAGCCACAGGTGAAGTTGCTAAGGCAAATTTCAGATGTGCCTGTGCAACTTTGCAAAACGCTCCATGGAGGCTGATTTGGCAATTTCACCAAAACTTCACTTGCAGAGTAAAACTTCACAACATCTCTAGTCCTGTTGCACACTGATGACATGGTCCTGTACTTAGAAGTTTAGTATAGTTGATGAAAAAATGTAGGACGGTATCCTGTTCTTCATCTGTTCTTGACCTGGTCCAAGTCAATAGGCTCTTGCTTAATAAAACCAAAACTAAGGCTATGCTCTTTGGTTCCAGGCTTAGAGTTCTTAAGCATGAGAGTGATCTTTGCTTGGGAACTTCTGACAGCACCCCAAAAGTGTGGATAGCTTTAAATATCTGAGGGACAGGTACAACTCACTCCTCCCTCTCCTGTGCTGACACTCCTCCTTGTCATGTGCTGAACATTAATGTTACTACAAAAAGGTCCACCCGGAACTTGGCATGCTGTATCATCAGGAACTGTCTGAATCCTGAAGCCAGAGTCAGTACTGAGAAGCACATGCTACTTCCTTTAATTGAATATGGGTTTCTAGTCTATAATCTGGCATCACCCAGCCTCTGATCGCCAGAAGAAAGCAGTGCTCCAGAACTGTGGTGCATAGCTTACACTGATGGTACACCTTTGAATGCAACATTGCCTCCTGTGCTCCAGAGTACTGGCTCCAGATTCAACTGTCTATCACTGGACAATAAGGACACTTTTAATGCCTGTTCTCTTGCTCACAAGGGCCATGGCCATAGTGCACCCCCCACATTCTACCATAAGGGTACCCTGTCCACCTAGCCTCCCAGTTAACTCCCCATGCTGGAACCTGAACTCTCTGTTCCATGGACACTAATTTGTTTAATGTGTCACAGGTTAAGACAGCCATGAGGTAAAAAGCTTTTGGATTCAAAAGAATTAGAAATGTGGGGCTCCTTACTGCTTTACATACAGACTTAAAATCCCATATCTTCTTCAAATCAAGGCTTAATGAACCTTTCTCTGTGGACAACATCTGTAACTGCTTCTGATGGTCTGCATACCTCAATTGCCCTGCACTTTATTTTTAGCCTATGCTCCTTAATGTTACCTTATTTCGTGGGTTGTTACTGCAGAAGAGACTCTTCCTGAAAGGTCATCTGGTCAACAGAATACCTAAATAACTAACTAACTACCTAAGTAACTAACTACCTAACCAGCCGACTCACTCACTCACTCACTCACTCACTCACTCACACAAGGAGACATATTCCAGTTGGGAGCTATCCAGATTAGTGAAGTCTGGGGGAGGGATCATATTCTAAAAAGATTCTGCCTGGTGCCAAAGGTCATGAGGATGGTCATTTTGGCATTAAGGATAAGACAGTTGCCATGGAATCAGTGTTGGACACTGCTAAAGTCATGATGGAGCTGTACAGAACAGAAGGTGCAGATGTGAATAGCACAGTATCATCTGCATGCATGTGGTTGTATGAGGAGTCACAGGACTTAGGAAGGTCATTCAGGAAGACTGAGAACAGTAATGAGCCAAAGACAAAGCCTTGTGGAATATCTGACTCAGTTGTTAAAGGGTGCATCCGATGAGGCTGGACTAGTTCCTGACCCTTAGGTATGAACTTAACCATGTTACTGCATCATTGGATAGACCCATATGCTTGTCCTGTAGGAGGGGGATGGGCAAGAGTGTTAAAGGATTTAGCTAGCTTGACAAAGATAGTGGAGGTGACGTGGCCCTGCTTTATCCATTTCAGGATAGATTCAGAGATTTGCAGCAGCGATGTCATAGTGAAGTTGGTATTTTCCAAAGCCAGACTAGTATATATTGAGAACGGCAGATAAGTCAAGAAAAAGTGCAAGTTGGTGGAACTAGATGCTCTTAGAGTTTGGTCAGAGTTGGCGGGAGAGAAAAAGGGCAACAGTTACCTGGAGCAGAAGTTCACATAAAAAAAAAATCTCCCTCACCTTGAGTCCTCCTAAAAGGAAGGTCGTCTTTTCAATGCCTCAGGTGAGTCATTGGCCCCAGCTTGGTTCCACACTCAGTTTAAATCACAGTTCACAAAATAAATCTCAGAAAAAAGGACCTTTTCCAGGATCTGGGGGTTGGAGATCTGGACTCATATCTGGAGCAACACAGGACATGAGGGCTTGGAGGTAGACCACAGAAAACATTTGCCCCCCCCCCCCCAACAAGGCCAGCCACAGAGCTATCACAAAAACTGATAGACTCCCTCTCAAAAATATACAACACTACATAGTCCACAGGAAAAGGGGCCCAATTCTGTACTGGAGATTTTGCAGGATAGGTCCATGGGGCCTGATGGACAGTACAGGGCTGAAGTAACAGGCAACTTACTTACCCAATAGAGTTGACCCACAAGGCTACCTCCAGATCATTGGACCCTTTAGGAGGTTGACAGATACCACTATTAACAAGTTTACCAGAGACTGAAGATACAAGCTGGCCACCAGTAGGTCTCTGACAGAGCCAATATTGCAGAGGAAGTGTACAAAGCACAGACAGTTAGTTTAGAATTAATTAATAGTAACCAAAAGTGCTCACCAACCAGGCAGCCACTCCAAAAACACCCAAACCTCCTTGGAATTAATTGCAATGAGGCAGTGAACCAGGAACACCAGGCTCATTCTGTAGTCAACCCAATTGCTAAATGCAGCTTCCATGTTCAGGGAATGACCAAAACAGAGAGTAGTCTCCTGGGCAACTGGCCATGTCCATGGAAAGATGTCACTTCCCAACCTATAGTGAAGCTCACCAGGATGAAACCCACTTCTACAGCATTCTACAGTATGCTGCAGCAGAGTTACTGCAGTAAACAATGGAATTTAAATGGAAATGTATCCCTTTTATTATGTAGGAAAATGTGACACTGCTAGGATGAAGTGAATGTCACAGTTTCCTGCATGACAAAAGGGACTAATTGTCATTGAAATAACATTGTTTTTCACAGTAATTCTGCTGCAGCATGCTGCAGAGTGCTGCAAAATGCTGCAGAATTGGGTTTCATCCTGGTGAGCTTCACTGTACATGTGGACACTGCCCACACATGCAACGTATCACCCCACTCAGGAAATACTGTAGACAGATCAAATGATCTGTGGGTAAAACCCATCCAAGACTAAATTCAGAACCACAGTCTTACAAAAATGTTAAGGGGTAGTCCACCTAAAATGTGCAGTGAAAGCTTGGAAAATGCTGAACCATAGATGCCAAACAGCAGGCCAGAAGAGGACTCTCACTGTGCCTGGAGATTTTCACAGCTCTAAGCATCTCACTATATGCACATTGTTGTGCCAGGCCTGAATCTTCAGGAGTAACATCCAATAGATAGGGAGAGAAATCAGACAAGAGCAAACTTCCCTAGGAGCCAGATGCCAAAACATACTAAGTACTGATCAAATCTCAACATAAAAAGGAGACAGGGTTGTCTAGAGGGTCTAGTGGTTAGAGGATAGGCTTGGGAACTGGTAAATCACAGGTTTAAATCTTGCAAGAGCCAAATATTCACTGTGTGACCCTGGGCAAGTCCCTTAACCTATGAACTCTCCAGTCCACCCAAATTGTGAAAATGGGTAGAAACAGGACCCCACTGGCAATGAGATGTTGCATCTCAACTGGGCAATTCTAGGAAAAGAAATCATAAAATAAAACCACTAAAACCTCACTACTACTAAACTAACACTAACTCAGTGGCAACTAGTGGTGAACCAAACACATAATTAATGATCAGCATAAGCATAACTGCTAAGCAGAGCACTGTGATGCCCATACTGATTCCTGAAAAAAATATTAAGTACTGTAGATAAATGATGCATGTCTTCATCTCATCTTGCTTAGAAAATGCATGTTAATACCACTGCCAAGACCACTCTTATGACTGTAAGTGTGGTCTCACATGCATTCTTAGGACATGAGAACCATGTACTGAAACCTTACCAGAACATGCCCATTTTCAGGGCTGTTGCACGTGAGACACTCTTCACAGAATAAGAGTGTCTCACGTGCAGAGGAAAGGTGTACTCTGATTGGTTGGGAGTGCTCCCTTGATCTATAAAGCACTCTACAAGGGATTGCCTTCTGGTCAGATCCTACATCTGCAGGTCATGAAGAATGCTGCATCAATGCTTCTGACTTCCATTTGGAAGAGAGAACATGTCGACCCTTCGCTATGGGTTCTGCACTAACTGCCTGTGAGGCAATAGATCTGTTACAAGGTTCTTTTATTGACTTTTAGAGCCCTAAATAGCCTTGGCCTCCTTTATCTCCATAATGTCACTACCCCTATGTACCAGTGGAAAATGACCTGCTCTGTTAGTTAGGGTCTGCTGATTGTGCCCCCTTCTCAACTAAAATCTGCATGTATTTCAGCTTTCATGGTCACTGCAAGATATATATCTGACCACCTTCATGTTATTCTTCAAGAGGATGTTGTATATTTATCTATGTAATCAGGCTAATTGGGATATTTCTTTAGCCTTTTAGTCATTGTTATTGTATAGTTTACTATATCCATCTCCTTACTACTCTGACTCTTGCCTCTGTTTTGTACTTTCTTGATGCTCTGAGCCCTTGGAAGGCACTATACAGCAATAAACTGCTACTTCTTCCACTAAACATCTGCCCATTCAGCCAAGGGGCTGGTGTTACCAGTCCCACAAGCTTTCCCCACGTGTCCCTTTGTCTCCCACCTATCTTTTAAGTGTAAGACAATTCTTTCCCTTAGCCATTGATAGTTTAGTGTGTGTGTGTGTGTGTGTGTGTGTGTGTGTGTGTGTGTGTAAAGGTCCACTGGGCTCATTTACATCCCTGGCAACCCTCTCAACATGTCCACCACTCCCCACCAGCAATACCTCTGTTTTGTTTGGATTCTGTCTATAGGTGGCAGAATATGGGGGTGCACTATGTTCAAAGCCCTATCAGTTTTTGCAATCATGATAATTTAGTACTGGAGTAGACTCCGCCTTAAAATGTAGCATGTGCAGGAAGCAGTGTTACTTTCTTATCACTCCCTCTGTGGCTTGCAGGGTGTCAGCAACATTTTGAAAAGTGAAGGCCTGAGTAGTGTTGATAGGGGTGGCTGGGTTTATGTCCTGTTGAGTTAAATCATAGTAGTGAAACTTTAAAAATGAAATGGAAGGGTCAGGCCTTCAGGTGGGTATCAAGGAACTAGGCACTAGAAACTGCTGCCAATCGGTGGTGGTGGTGGTGGTGGTGGTGGTGGTGGAGTTACTTCACAGATTATAAATTTGGATGAGAACAAACTTATTCTGTGGAAAACCATTCAACGGGGTAGAGGAGGCAGGAGCATTTTCCCCTTACATTCTTGGCCCTACCATTTTTCAGAAATTTTCACCACCACTGATTCAGTCGGAGCCAGTTTCAGGCCAACCAAGCCTGTATCTCACTCAGACAACTGGTCAAGTCCAAGGCTGGTTCGCCAAAAACTGCAGGAGAGGAGAGGTGCAATTGTGTGTCATCAGGACAACAGAGGAAACTCAATGCATTCCCAGTGATCATTTTAATAGGCACCAGATCTGTACACTGACAATAACTGGAATTAAAGATGGAGCTCTTTGGGAACCCACACTCAGCTGCAGCTATCAGATATTACAATCCCACCTTTCAATTATATTAGACTAAAACTGATTGGGCAGGGACAATTAAAACCAGTCCAGAATGACCCCTAACCAATCTAATATTTCCTGTAAATACTCAACCAGCATTTGATGATCCAAAGTAGTAAATGCTGACAGACAATTTAATAAAAGAAAACAAGATATCTGCCTCTTTCTCACTGCTACAAGGAAATCACAGTCACCCTGATGATCACCATTTTGATACTGAAATATGACTAGGACTAAATGTGTAACGAATTTCATAAATTGGCGCATTCCAACAAAGGTCTCTTCAGCTGAGTAGCTATGCCCTTTTACAGGATCTTACTAAAAAGTGATAAATTGAAAACTGGGTACTTGTTTGAGAAATTGTTAGGGTCCAATGTGGGGTTCTTCAAGAAGGGCATCACCATGTCATTTTTAAGAAGCTAGGAAAATCAACGCTTCTTAAAGATGCCCTGACAATTTCTGCAAACATTGCAACCAGAATGTCTGGCATTTCAAGATCAGCCAGTAGCAGTTAGGATCAAGGACACAGATCATGGACATATTGGTGAGAAGGGGCTCCACACCATTGTCTTATCCACTTGGTCAGTTTAATCCCAGACAGGTGCAGAATTGGTAACAGCAAGGTGACCAGTATCAGCTACAACAGTATCAGTGCGTGAACAATCCCAGTCTAGATCTTTCATATCTTGTCCAAGAAGAATCACAAATCTACACACCTTTCAATGCTTACTGAACTACTCTCCTAACATGAAGACAGTCCGGCTAGATAGATGCCAGGGAGGAAATCTAGATGGGAGAATATTTGCAGTCATTTGTGACTAGACCTGTTACTTAACCTCTGTGAAACAGGTATCTGATAAGGGGAGGAGCTGAAGGGGGCCTGAGGAACTGTGGATTCAAAACAGGAGTTGTTTGTTGACACTGTCTGCTGTAGCTGAGACAGAGAGCAGCCACCAGCTTTCTTAAAGCAAGGAGGTGATTTAATAGAGTACACTGAATTGAATTCTTAATTTTGATGCCTGTGTAAGTAAGTAGAAGTCAGTGTTTTGGTTCTCTGTTTTTGGGGTTGACTTTACTTAGTGTAACTTTTATTTGCCAGGGAGGAAATCTATCTGGGAGAATATTTGCAGTCATTTGTGACTAGATCTGTCACTTAAACTCTGTGAAATAGGTGTCTGAAAGGAAAGAAGGCACTCACAGGAGTGGGGGTTAGAGTTGTAGTTGATTGTTTCTGAAGAGCATGAGCTTTAGTCCCACCCACCCAGCCCTCACCCAATCTGCCCCAAGTGCATAATTTCCTTTATATCAGAGGTTCTGACATCACTTCCCCCAAAAGTGCAAAGGACATACACCTGCTCATATCCTTAATAGCACAGCACACTGTATAGGGGGTAAACACACTCTCACACACTAAAAACAAAACAAAAACCAAAAACAAAAAAATGTTAGAAAGGGAGACAGACATGTGGGGAGTGGTGCAATGCACTGGCTGTGGAGTGGAAGTCTTCCAGTAGATGTTTTGGAGGCTGCATTGCTGCCCCATTTGCAGGCACCTCTCTGGTCTGAGGAAGGAGGTTGCCGGTCTCCATGCTGACCTGGCAAGGATTCAAGAAACCTCTTCCCCCACCCAGGGACCATACAGGCAACCACCACTGCCTCAGAGGTTGCCAACAAAGAGAAGCGGTTGGACCACGATGGGCTCAGGGACAGTGAGGGTGGTGGAACAGAGGTGCATCCCTCCATTTGTTCCTCTCCACAATTCATTCATCATTCTGGTGGAGCATGGTTCCTCTATGGAGGCACCCACAGTGGATACCAAGAAGGATGCTGGGACCTCCACAAAGGAGACCCACAGGAGGGTGGCACAGGACCCCACAGAGGAAAGAAACAACTCATGCTGGGGGACTCAATCATTAGGAGGGTAGAACTGGGGGAAGGAGGGAGGGGAGAGAGAAGTAAGGTGCCTGCCCAACGCCATGGCTTGGAGAGACAGGAAGCAAATCCTCAGGATCATGGGAGCAGCTGCATGGGGGAGGGAGCTGGATGTCATTGTTCACCTAGGGACAAATAACCTGGCTGGGAATGGGATTAGAGCAGTGCAGCAGGAGTTTGTGGAGTTGGGGAGGGGCCTTAGACAAGTAGCACATATGGTAACTTTCTCAGAAGTGCTGCCTTTCAATGGCATGGATGAGGCTAGGGTACTCTGCACCACAGGATTCAATGACTGGTTGAAAAACTGGTGTAGAGCTCAGGGATTTGGCTTCATTGGAGACTGAGGGTCCACCTGGAGAGATGCAGGCCTATACTGGTATGATGTCTGCATCTGTCCTGGAGGGGAACCAGAATCCTAGATGATAGGTTTAAATGCTTCATTGGAAAGTATTTAAACTAGCCAAGGGGGGAACACTGAAGAGAAGCAGGGAAATTCCCACCCCCAACAAAACAGGGTAGTTAGTGAAGTAGACACAAAGGTAGAGAAGTTAATAGGGAGCAGGACGGGGTAAATCCAGAAAAAAGCAAAGGCAGTAAGAACAGGGATGGGCCTAAAAGGGGTAAGGCCATCAAAAAATGGAGGGTAGTGAGTACCAATGCCCATAGTCTGTGTAACAAGCTCCCTGAACTAGTGGCCTTGATGGAAGAGGGATACCTGGATATTATGGCAGTCACAGAAACATGGTACTCAGAGAACCATGTCTGGGATGTCAACATACCACACTGCACAATCTACCGGAGGGACAGGGAGGGCAAAAGAGGAGGAGAAGGAGCTCTTTACATTAGGGAAGGCATCAAAGCAACAGAACTAAGTGGCAAACAGGGAAGGGAGGAGGCACTGTGGGTCACCGTGGAGACAGGAAATGGCACCACAATCTGCACAGGGGTTGTTTACAGAGCTCCATCTCAGGGGGAGGCAATGGACAAGGAAATTATTGAAGGAATTCTTAGAATGGCAGAAAAAGGAGAGATATTGTTGATGGGGGACCTGAATATGCCAGATGTTAACTGGAGCACCTTTACTGCAGCCACATCCAAGAGCAGGGTCATTCTCGATGTCCTACAGGGGGCATGCCTCAGACAGCCAGTGTTGGAACCCACTCAGGAGAGAGCAATTTTAGACCTGGTACTCTCAAATGGGGATGGAGAAAGGATCTCAGATTTAGAAGTGGATAGCCATCTGGGAACAAGCGACCACCAAACAGTGTGGTTCACAATAAACACAGCTGTAGAGTGAAGTCATACAAAAACAAGGGTGTTGGACTTTAGGAGGGCTGACTTGGTGAAATGGGAGTGTGCCTTAGAAAAGCACTAATAAACAGGCAAGACAAAGGGGTGGAAGAACAATGGGGAAAAATCAAAACTGCCATCACAAAGGCAACAAGCCTTGGTGTAAAGCAAATCAACAAAACAAAATGAAGGAAAAAGCCACTATGGTTCTCAAAAAAGGTGTCAGGGAAGGTTAAGGAGAAAAGGATAGCATTCAGAAAACATAAGGAAACACAGAAGGAGCAGGACAGATAACTATATCAGTTAAAGCAGAAGGAGGCTGGGAAGGCAGTCAGAATAACAAAGGCCCAAACTGAGGAAAAGATAGCCAACTCTGTTAAGGAAGGGGATAAAACCTTTTATAAGTCCATTAGGGAGTGAAGAAAAAACAAGTGAGGGATACTGAGGCTTAATAAAGGGGAGGGAACATGGACAGAGGGTAACAATGAAAAAGCATAATGAATGAATACTTATGCTCAGTATTCACAAAAGAAGAGGAGGGGGAGGTACCTAAATCAAACAATAGAAACACTCTGGATAGGGGGGTTGATACCAGTCCATTCACATAAGAAAGGGTTCTGAAAGAACTCTTAAAACTGAAGGTGGACAAAGCAATGGGGCCTGACGGCATTCACCCCAGAATTCTAAAAGAACCAAGAGGAGAACTAGTGACACCACTGACTACCCTCTTTAGCAAATCATAGGAGGATGGGGTGGTACCTGAGGACTGGAGAAGGTTGGATGTGATTCCATGTCACAAAAGTGGGAGCAAGGCAGAGCCAGGAAACTATAGATCTGTTAGTTTGACCTCAGTGGTAGGAAAAATGATGAAATCACTTCTGAAGGAAAGAATTGTTGAGTACCTAGAGTCCAGTGGGGCACAGGACTCAAGGCAGCATGGATTCACAGTGGGAAGGTCATGTCAGATGAATCTAATAGATTTCTTTGAGTTGGTGACCAAAGTAGTAGACCAGGGAAGGGCTGTAGACATGGTCTTCCTAGACTTTAGCAAGGCATTTGACACAGTCCCACACAAAAGATTAATAAACAAGTTAGCCAGCCTTGGAGTGGGTCCCAGGGTGGTAGCCTGGGTAAAAACTGGCTGGACAACAGGATGTAGAGTGTAATAGTAAACAGAGTCCACTCTGAAGAAAAGGGGGTTACTAGCGGGGTACCGCAGGGTTCAGTACTGGGACCGGTCCTCTTTAATGTCTTTATAAGTGACATTGCAGAGGGACTGGAAGGAAAAGCATGTCTCTTTACAGATGACACAAAGATCTGCAACAGGGTTGATACACAAGGTGGGGAGGAAAGGATGAAAAGGGACTTGGCAAGGTTGGAGGAATGGTCAAATATATGGCAGCTTCGACTCAACGCAAAGAGGTGCAAAGTAATGCACCTGGGAAACAAAAACCCAGGGGAAGAGTACACAATGGGGGGTAAGATAATAGCAGCAACAAAAACGGAAAGGGTCCTGGGGGTAGTCATATCAGATGACCTAAAGATGGGCAAGCAATGTGAGAAGGTAGTAAGGAGGGCTGGGGGATACTGGGATGCAAAGGGAGAGGCATCACCAGTAGAAAACAGGAAGTTGTTATCCCTCTGTACATACAGTTGGTGAGACCCCATCTGGAGTACTGCATGCAGTTCTATAGACCCCATCTCCGCAAGGCCATAGACAGGATAGAGGCTTTTCAGAAGAGGGCAACCAAAATGGTGCAGGGTCTGCACCAGAAGACATATGAAGAAAGACTAAAGGAGCTTAATATGTATACCCTTGAGGAAAGGAGGGAGAGGGGGGACATAATAGAAACATTCAAGTACCTCAAGGGAATCAACAAAGTCCAAGAGGGTGGCATCTTTCAGAAAAAAAGATGTGCAAGAGCATGGGGGCACAATATGACGATAGAGGGGAGACAGCTCAGAGGTAATGTGAGGAAGTATTTTTTCATGGAGAGGGTTGTGGATGCATGGAACGGCTTTCCTAAAGAGATCGTGGAGTCAAAAAAGTGGGTGAATTCAAGAATGCATGGGACAGACATAAGGCAATTCTAGTGGGCGGTAGGAGGAAGTAGGCTGTTGGTTAACTAGGATCTGCAGCTTATCCAATAGGTAGGGAAATGGGCAGACTAGGTGGGCCAAGCAGTCCTTATCTGCTGTCAGAGTCTATGTTTCTATGTTTCTAGATATAACTGTATATTACCTTAGAAAGAGCATTGTAGTGGTTTCTACCAGAAGTAAAGACCCACAAAAAATGTTCTGACTTAATAAGGATCATCCCCAGTATGACTCTACAGATGATATTTATGATGTGAAATTGTGGTCTGGCTTTCAGAAGAAACTTTTCCATGTGTGCCCAGTTTGACTCAGCTGTTTGAAGCTGTTATTACACTATTATACCATGTGGATCTACTGATTGAGAGGAGAATGGCTTGACACCTGGGTGGCCATAGCACTTGAGAAGAAGGAGCTTCATTCATCATTGACCCCTTGATCAAGTGCAACAATATGATCAAGAGCCAAATATAAACGTGAGCCTTACTAGTTCAAGAAGCGAAAGCAGTTTCCACCATTTTGCCAGCTGTAAACTGGTCTACATGATCACAGGACATAGAGCAGGGAGAGCCTCAATACCACTTTCTTCAAACCTCATGAAACAACAAAGTTCAGCACATGATTACTTTCATGTGGACAGCTATAACATAACAACCAGGCCAAATGAGGACCTGTCCACTAGAGCATCTGAATAATCATTAACCATGATATTTAAGTTGCAGAAAAGTATAATCCTCAGAATGTTGAGTTTTCACTGACAGCTTTGGGATTTTCATGGACATTTTATCACAACAAATATTCTTGACATGTTGAACATGGCTTTCTAATTGAAATGACAGTGACACCGAAAACAGAAGACATGCAATGTTAATAACTGCTAAAATTAACCAGTTAATCCTCTGTATTTTTGAAGTATTTTTTTCCATTTCCTTTTGTAAATTGGATTTTTTACCTGACCTGATGTGTTCAAAAGGGTAGCACGTCAATACAGCTAAGTCTTTACAGCTAAGACAATTCAGTGAAGTCTTTACAGCGAGAGTTAATATAGCGACTGTGTCTTTATAGCACTGTCAATTTGCACAACTTGGTCTTTTCAGCGATCCCCCTGCATCAATGTGCAACTTGGAGTAGGAATCCTAGAGATGGAGGGGTTGGGGGGCACAGCCTTCCATGGGAGATGCAGGAGGGGCATAGTCCCTCTGCAATAACATAGCCCATTAATATCCAATCATTAGTATAGCTTACCTTGATTTTTCCATGTTTCTGATCACATTTTGAAACTGTCATGTGGCTATTGTTAATGGGCAAGCAAGAACAAATAATGCAGTTTAAACACTCGGCTTGGTGCCTCCTACCCAAATATTTGGAGATTTGTTAATTGCATTCAGGAAGAACAGAAGATATCGGAGGTGCAGCAGGAGCAGATCATCTCTGTTGCAGCTGTGGGAACTAGCAGACGCCATTATTGGGATCTGACATAGCAACTGGAGCTCGTAGTTGCAGAATATGCGAGTAGATCCTGTTTGGAATATTTGAGGGGTTTGGCATATCATTTTCGGCTACAGCTTTAGAAATAGTAGCTGTAAATGCATGTGCTGAAATGTCCATTTGCTGAAAATGTATGCGCTATAATAGATGCGCTGAAATTGCATTAGCTATTTAGGAGTCGCTGAAATGACATGGAATCGTTGAAAAGTACTCTAACTGGAAAGCCATTTCTCTTCCAATAGCATCAGCACTGTGACCTCACTCATTCTGAAATCCCAAGTGGCCAATCTGTTAGACTGTAAAGGAGTCTTCTAAGTCAAGTGTGATGCCACGATCAATGAGGTTACAATGCCAATGAGGTATCAGGAGGATTAACACTAGACATGTTTGCCTCTATTTAGGGTACTTTGCACTGCCAGGTAGAAAATCTTCCAATTAACAAAAGAAAAAAAGGCAAATTCTTACATAATTGGCAACAGCCAGCTACTTTTCAAAATCAGTAGTTTTCAGGGACCTAAGTGGACAGCAATTTTTTTGTATTTGGAAGTTCCTGTTTTCAGAAATGATATTAATACCATCAAGTGGCTGAATAAAAGTTGATGGGAAAATTGTTTCATTTTGTTTTCTGGTTCAACAGTCTGTACTGTTCTCTTCATGGGACCATGGATTTTGAGCCTTGACTTTGGCACTACATGGATTCAGGACTTTGAGCACTTACTGTAACTGGCAAGTCAACAGTTCATGGCAGTCTGAATCCATGGAGTTACATAGCGAAACCTCCAAATTCCTTGTTTCATGAAAAGAACAACCGTACTGTATATAAATGTTGTCCATGAACAGAAAACAATACAAAACTCAGTATTTATTTCAACTTTTATTCAGGTACAGACAAATACTGGTCACTGGAAGGAAGTAAATACCATTTCTTAAAGTAGGAACATTATAGGCAACTGCAAATTCACACATATTCCCCAACCCCTTTGAATCACAGCTATGCTCCCAGCCAGTTACATAGTAAATTGGGTTATACACATCACAGATGTGTATCCATAGGCTTAGGTATTATTATTATTATCAGTTGCACTCCCCATGCATTAAGAAGCACATGTGGTACAATTTACATTATACAATGGGGTCTTATATTCAAGCACTCTGATTGGCTAACTGGCACCTTTCAAGCGTTGTAAAATCTAGCATTACCATCGCAAAAGGTGCCAGCCAGCCGCATCTCAGTAACTGCAAAAAAAAAATTTCAATCATTCTGAGCCGCCGTTGTTTTCTTCGTAAATGTTGCTTTGCTGTGCCACTCCGTTACCCCATAATTCATAATAAAAAACCAAAAAATGCCAATTTTGCCAGAAATAAAAAAACCTTTACAATATATTTCCCTCTACATCTTTCTAGCTGCAAACCCAGAAGCTAAACAGAAAACCACGATCTTGGACGGCCCACTCACTGAGCTGAAGAAACTCCACTCTTTGCCTGTTTCAGCCTGCCACCTGTTCGCAACACGTTCGCAAAGCTGACAGACACAAACTTTAAAAAAAAAACCTGAAGATTGAAACCTTGCCTTCTGTCTTTAACTGAGCAGCAACTGACATTTAATTTCCACACTGTGCTCTCTCCCTTCATTCGGGGAAAAGAAACAAAGCTTCACAGCCTCTCTTGCTTTCTGAGCTCCACCCCGCTAACCTCTCATTTGCTGTCCATTACAGCCCTCCCTTTCAGTCTCGTGTACAAATTACTCTCTCTCCATCGGAGAACACAACTATGTTTAAAAAACAAACCTTCACAGTCTCTCTCTCTATCTCTCGCCCTGCAGTATGCACAATCTTATAAGCCAGCACAAATGAAATGGCTCCCCTAGCCTACACTTTTTTTAACCCAAATGTAACCCCTTTGTTACCCGGGGTTACTAGAATCTCAGTAAGACCTAGTGGAAGGCAGGGAAGGCACCTTGTGAAACTCCAGTTAAATGGGTTTCACACTGTCTCACTCTGTCTTCAGTCACAGCTGAGACTTGAGAGATGACATCACTTTAGAATCGTCGCAGCTGCATGAGCCACATTTGGAATCTTCAACTCAGAGAGTGAGTTTAGAACTTTGGGAATTTCAAAGTCAGTCTTCAGTTTGTCCTTAAGCAAACAGTGAGGAAATCAATGAGTTGTCTGTTTGCCTCCACACAGTAGGAAGTGTTCCTGAGTTTCACCTTTTTAAAGTGGTGAAGACCGCTCCCCAGGTCTCAGTGCCCCCTCCCTCTGGGGGGGGTAGGAAAAGTTCTCTGTGGGTTCCAGGGGCAATCCCCTTCTCCCACCCTGGGAAGAAAGCTGCCTATTTTAAGTTCAGTCTGTTCATGTATAACAGCAAAGGTTACAGTACTTCGCCTGTGGGGCACCTGCAACGAATGGGTGAGTGTTTGGCTCCATTGGAAGGGGGCAAACATCTTGTTTTCTTCAGTTGGATTTCAAGTAAAATGTGGACTGCTATTTGGGAGGACTATGTCAACTAGGACAAACAAATAGAGCAGTCAACTGTTAATGGATTTAAAGTTCACTGTAGAGGGGGTGCTTCAGGTCATCCACCGTTCAATCTACATTTTAAAGTCTAAAGTTTTCTGAGTGTCCAGAGAAATGGCCAGGTATGGGCTGTGGGAGCTGGAGGTAGGAAAACCCCCCTATCTTTAGTAACCAAGTCCACCTCTTCGGATTTCTTCTGTGTTTTTGCTACTTGCCTCATGCGCTTGGCCAGTGATGGGGTGGGTACCCAGACGTGGGTCGCAACTTGAAAATCTCTCTAGGAGTCGAAGACTCTAAGCGGGTGAGGGGAGCCACAGGATGGGAAAATTACTCCTTGTTGGATGGGAGTCTCCTTGTTTGATGGGAGTTTCGATTGGAAGTACGAAAACAAATCTCTCTAGGAGTCACAGACTCTAAGTGGTGTGGGGAGCCACAGTTCGAGAGTCTCCTTGTTTGATGGGATGTCTTTTCAAGTAAAGTTTGAGTTCATTCGCCAAGTGGACCGTCAGTCGAGTGGCCGGCAGGGGAGCCGGGCCAGTCAGGCTATGTATCCAATGCGCATGCAAAGTCCGGGCTGAGTGCCTGGTGGGTCCAAAGCCAGACATCGGTAGTATTGTGTTCATTCCTCAAATGGACCGCTGTGTTTTAACCTCTAATCTGCACATACAGTTACGTAGCCCTTTGGGGGACCATGCAGTGCTTTGTTTATGTTCAGTTAGTTAATAAATAAAGCCACACTGAAAAAATCCCAATGCTGGTTCTGGACATTACAGTTATTGCTTCCTGTAGTTGGATTTACTTGGGTGCCCCTGTGCAGAGTAGCCAAACCAAGGTCTCTTGAGCCAGGTTACCTCATCCTTCCCTGAACCCGCACACACACATATGTGTTACAAAAATGGAGGCACCACTTTGGATTTGTTTGGGAAGGAAGGTGCTTGGGCAAGTAGGCTAGCGTTTTGGCTATCTGGCAGTTGGTAGCCCAAAATAGTTGAAGCAATTTCCCTAGTGTGTGCTGTGTGCTGTGAATCTTGTGCTGCTGTTTAAAAAAATGCCAACTGTTTACCAAGGAGCTGTAAAGCCAAAGTGTGTGTCCTTGTCCTGCATCAACATAGTTTACAGCGTTTGTCAGTTTTAAAATAAAGTTCTGTGAAGGAAAGTGTGGAAAACTAGGGGTAGCAACAGAAAAATTATGCCCTGGATGTTGGAAATGCTTTCTGTGCAATACTAGAGACTGCAGAGTTAATGGCAATGTTACATGGTTGAAATGGGCTCCCACCGTGGAGTCAGTTGAAAAAAGTGCATCTTTTCAGTTTAAATATGTCTGCTCGATGATCGCCGGGAGGAGAGGAGCCCTAGTGAGGAAGAAGAGGCTCATTTGTATGAAGGCCGCCTGGTTGGTCAGTTTGCCATTTAGTCCCGCCTCAGCCAGCTCTTCAGAGTCTGCTTCGGCATTCGAGAGGAGACAGAGAGTAGAGCGTACTGGCAGTGGAGGAGCGTCATTGGGTTCAAAGCGCTTGTAAACAGTAAAAAGTGACTTTCTAGTTAAAAATCGAGCTCAACCCGCTTTATCGATCGTGGGATCAGTGAATTGTGTGGTTAATACTACGATCGCGGAGACTGCCCGCCGCTGCTTACTCTGAGGCCTTCAAAATCTGGCTGCAGGCCGTTTTACCCCATCACAGCAATCTGCTACAATAACAGTGAGTAAACGAATTAAAACTGCTCAAATCAGTGATTTTCAGTAATGCCATATAAAATGTGTGTGCAGCTGTATAGTCGCTTGTAAGTAGTGATTGTGTGATGTCCTGCTGGCAAGTGCAAGTCTGTAAAGCCATTAAATGTGTGCATAGCAATGAAAGTAGCCTCAGTTTAAAGTTTGCAGCCAGAGAGAGACTGTGGGTTGTAAAAAGTGCAACACTAGTAGAAGCAGGCAATCCTGTGCTGAAACCTGAAGTTAAAGGGACTGTAATTAAATGAATGTTGCCAGCATGTGAAAAGTCCATTGAAAATCCTGTAAATGTGTGAACAGCCAGAACAGAGCAAGTTGTGCAGTTTGAGTAAAAGTTATTAGTAGCTGATGTAAATCGGGTGCGCAGTGGCTTGACCCAGAGTCTGAATGTTGATGCACAGGAGTGCTGCCGCCACCATTACAGGGTGGGGTAGTAAAGTAAACACAGCAGCAGAGGAACCATTTTAAAGTTACAGAGTGTGTTCATTTAAAGTGGGACTTTCAGTTACAGTAAACTTTTGTTTGTTTTTCTGCAGTTATGGCCTCAGGACCAGCTCGTTACCCGGATCATGCCCAGGTTGCAGTAACAGCAGCAGTAAATAAATTGGGAGATATTGAAAATTGGTGCTATAGAGGGCAACTCCCTCCTAATGTGGCAATTCCTAATTATCCAGTGCGTGTATGTCAGATGTGCTTGAGTGCTGGGAGGGATGTCTTCATGATTCCTCACTGTGCTGGATGTCTACAAAAATATGGCTTGTATAAAGCACCTCAAATTCATTTGGCTCCCACATGGACACAACTTCAAGAATCTGCAGTTGGCAGCACACAGCATCAGGCGGAGCCTGTGGAGGAAGGTCCCCCGGGGGAGTGTGGCACAAAGTTAGAGAGTGCAGAATTAGAGACTGAAGCTGAAATTGAAGCATTGGATGCTGGATCTCAGAAAGCAAGTTCAGATAAAGCATCAATAGCCCCCTGGGTGGGGGGGCCTAGCCCAAGTCTCGAAGGTGAAGATGAGATGCGGGAGGCCTTTGAATGAGAGGTGTCGACCTCTGCTCCCAGTCATGAATGGATAGTCTTGGGGGTGAGAACTACTGCTCACTCCTGGGCTCAGATCCTCAGTGAAGAGGAAGATGAGGGGGAACCTATGTGGCCTTGTGAGATAGGAACGGGTACACAGCCTCAAGATCTTGCCTCGGAGGAATGTGTTCAAGACGGTGGTGATGCCACTGCCCTGGCTTCACCAGAAGAAGAAGTCAGGGATCTGTTTTTAATTTCATTGAGGATGCGAAGCTGGCAGAACCAGGACTGGCCACCCCCAAGCCAGGCCAGCGGTCTCAGATTGACCAAAGCAAGTAAAGAGGAGAGACTGGTTCGTAGAAAGGCCAATGAAATCTTTGGTATGACCTTTCCTACCTTTCCTCGGAGAGTCTGGGAGGAGATCGAGAACTGCAGGAAATCCTGGATCTGGGATGAAACAATGAAACATGTGCATCCTGGGGCTAACCAGCATGTAAAGAATAGACTGTTCCACGAAAAGTATACACAGTGGAAGAGAGGCAGGACACTGTTTATGGACAGAGTGAGAATAGTGGATGGGGAGGGATGTGAAGTCTCCCACTGTGTGAATTATGTGCATCCAGACGGAGTAATAATTCAAGCCCCTGACCCCTCTACTATTGGCCTCAGTGCAAGGACCTCCCAGTAATTAAGCCCGTGCCTACAAAATGGAGAGCCGAGCAGTGGTAGTCAATACTGCCACATCTAGACTGTGAAGTACCCTTATTGAACTGCCAAAATGAATAAACAAGGAATCAGGTGCCCCATATTCTTCAGTCTACAGTGTACTGTCCTGTTCAGCAACCATCCACTGGCACCACCAGATGACTTCAGATCCAGAGAGGAGACCAGCCCAACTGTTTCCTGTTCATCGCCTGATAATCGGATGATCCCGGACCAGCTGTTTTTCTTTTTGTTCCTGTTCTAAGGTTCCTTCTCCAGTTATGACATCAGCCCAGCTGTTTCCAGATGTGCACTCCTGTGGGTTCCCGGAAGATGTCCACCCAGCTGTATCAGAAGAAATGCTGCCAGGGAGAGTCTTCGGAAGGGACCAGGTTTGTGAAATTCAAATACTTCAAGAGGCTGGTAAGTCCAAAGAATCTTTTTATTCTATCTTTATGACATTGCAATACACACCCTAAACTACAGACTTCAAACAGTGTGTGAACTGTCCGCAAAGACTCTCCCCTTCGGGATTATTGCCTTAAAGAACTATGCTTCACGGGGCTCCGGCCCAGGAGAGACTCTTTAATGGACTGGCCTTCGGGCCTTGTAGTCACTAGTTGGGACATTTAGGGCACTCCATCCCCCCAAAGGTGTATTGTTACCAATGTCATTGTACTTTAATGTAAATACTTTTTTCTACCTTTTTCTAAAAAAAAAAAAAAAAATATTTTTCTTTTTTTGGGATTGTTCAGTGCTTTTTTCTGTATGGTAAGGGTTGTTGTTGTCATTGTTGTTGTTTAGACAGACGGTACATGCAGATTAGGATGTGTTTTTTTTTGTTTTTGTCTTTTCTTACAGGTGTTCCTGGAAGACAGAAGAGAAGACAAGAAGAGGAGGAGGGGCTCATCGGAGTCCCCGCCAGTGCTTATGGTGTAGAATTCTAAATGTACTGTGTTATTATTGCTAATAGAAGCTACAGGTCGCCCAAGGTCAGGCAGGTCCCCGGGTTTTGTTTTTATTTGGGAATATTATGTTAGAGGCAGATAGGTTTTCCCTAGAGGGTTAGGGGGGATAGACAGGCTGTGGTCCTGAACGGCCGTAGGGATTGCAGTGCTGATCAATCAGGGCTATGCTCTGGATGGTTCTACCAGAGCCTCTAGGTGTCCATAGTAAGTGGATAGAGTAGAGGCTGATAAGTCAGCTATAGGCCTCTGGGCCCTTAGTCTTGCCTACCTGTGCTCGCACATGGTAGGAGGGGACCTGATCACCCCCCTCCGCAGGTAGCACATAGGGTGGGATGGCCTAACGCCGGGTGCATAAATGACTGGGGACAGTCATTTTCCTGGTCAAGGGGCGAGGTAACCCCTTTGTTACCTGGGGTTACTAGAATCCCCAGTAAGACCTTAGGCAGGGAAGGCAGCTTGTGAAACCCAGTTAAATGGGTTTCACACTGTCTCACTCTGTCCTCAGTCACAGCTGAGACTTGAGAGATGACATCACTTTAGAATTGTCGCAGCTGCATGAGCCACATTTGGAATCTTCAGCTCAGAGAGTGAGTTTAGAACTTTGGGAATTTCAAAGTCAGTCTTCAGTTTGTCCTTAAGCAAACAATGAGGGAATCGGTGAGTTGTCTGTTTGCCTCCACACAGTAGGAAGTGTTCCTGAGTTTCACCTTTTTAAAGTGGTGAAGACCGCTCCCCAGGTCTCAGTGCCCCCTCCTTCTGGGGGAAGGGGTAGGAAAAGTTCTCTGTGGGTTCCAGGGGCAATCCCCTTCTCCCACCCTGGGAAGAAAGCTGCCTGTTTTAAGTTCAGTCTGTTCATGTATAACAGCAAAGGTTACAGTACTTCACCTGAGGGGCACCTGCAACGAATGGGTGAGTGTTTGGCTCCATTGGAAGGGGCAAACATCTTGTTTTCTTCAGTTGGATTTCAAGTAAAATGTGGACTGCTATTTGGGAGGACTATGTCAACTAGGACAAACAAATAGTTCAGTCAACTGTTTAAAGTGTTAATGGATTTAAAGTTCACTGTAGAGGGGGTGCTTCAGGTCATCCACCGTTCAATCTACATTTTAAAGTCTAAAGTTTTCTGAGTGTCCAGAGAAATGGCCGGGTATGGGCTGTGGGAGCTGGAGGTAGGAAAACCCCCCCATCTTTAGTAACCAGGTCCACCTCTACGGATTTCTTCTGTGTTTTTGCTACTTGCCTCATGCGCTTGGCCAGTGATGGGGTGGGTACCAGACATGGGTTGCAACCTGAAAATCTTCTAAGAGTCCAGACTCTATGGTGTGGGGAGCCACAGGATGGGAAAATTACTTCCTTGTTTGATGGGAGTTTCTGATTGGAAGTTCGAAAACAAATCTCTCTAGGAGTCACAGACTCTAAGTGGTGTGGGGAGCCACAGTTTTGGAGTCTTCTTGTTTGATGGGATGTCTTTTCAAGTAAAGTTTGAGTTCATTCACCAAGTGGATTGTCAGTCGAGTGGCCGGCAGGGGAGCCGGGCCAGTCGGGCTATGTATCCAATGCGCATGCAAAGTCCGGGCTGAGTGCCTGGTGGGTCCAAAGCCAGACATCTGTATTATTGTGTTCATTCCTCAAATGGACCGCTGTGTTTTAACCTCTAATCTGCACATACAGTTACGTAGCCCTTTGGGGGACCATGCAGTGCTTTGTTTATGTTCAGTTAGATAATAAATAAAGCCACATTGAAAATCCCAATGCCGGTTCTGGACATTACAGTTATTGCTTCCTCGTAGTTGGATTTACTTGGTGCCCCTGTGCAGAGTAGCCAAACCAAGGTCTCTTTGAGCCAGGTAACCTCATCCTTCCCCGAACTCACGACACACATATGTGTTACAAATGGAGGCACCACTTTGGATTTGTTTGTGAAGGTGTTTGGGCAAGTAGGCTGAAGGCTATTATCCGGCGGTTGGTATCTAAAATAGTTGAAGCAATTTCCTAGTGTGTGCTGTGTGCTGTGAATCTTGTGCTGCTGTTTAAAAATGCCAACTGTTTACCAAGGAGCTGTAAAGCCAAAGGTGTGTCCTTGTCCTGCATCAACATAGTTTACAGCGTTTGTCGGTTTTAAAATAAAGTTCTGTGAAGGAAAGTGTGGAAACTAGGGTAGCAACAGAAAATTATGCCCTGATTTTGGAAATGCTTTCGTGCAATACTAGAGACTGCAGAGTTAATGGCAATGTTACATGGTTGAAATGGGCCTCACCGTGGAGTCAGTTGAAAAACAAGTGCATCTTTTCAGTTTAAATATGTTCGCTCGATGATCGCTGAGGAGAGGAGCCCTAGTGAGGAAGAAGAGGCTCATCTGCATGGCGTCGTCTGGTTGGTCAGTTTGCCATTAGTCCCGCCCCTCAGCCAGCTCTTCAGAGTCTGCTTCAGCATTCGAGAGGGAGACAGAGAGTAGTGCATGTACTGGCAGTGGAGGAGCGTTTGCAAAGTGTTCAAAGTGCTGTAAACAGTAAAAAAGTGACTTTTTAGTTAAAAATTGAGCTCAACCCGCTTATCGATCATGGGATCAGTGAATTGTGTGGTTAATACTACGATCGCGGAGACTGCCCGCCCGTTTGCATTCTGAGGCCTTCAAAATCTGGCTGCAGGCCGTTTTACCCCATCGCAGCAATTGCTACAGCACAACAGTGAGTAAACCAATTAAAACTGCTCAAATCAGTGATTTTCAGTAATGCCATATAAAATGTGTGTGCAGCTGTATAGTCGCTTTGCAAGTAGTGATTGTGTGATGTCCTGCTGGCAAATGCAAGTCTGTAAAGCCATTAAATGTGTGCATAGCAATGAAAGTAGCCTCAGTTTAAAGTTTGCAGCCAGAGAGAGACTGTGGGTTGTAAAAAGTGCAACACTAGTAGAAGCAGGCAATCCTGTGCTGAAATCTGAAGTTAAAGGGACTGTAATTAAATGAATGTTGCCAGCATGTGAAAAGTCCAAGGAAAATCCTGTAAATGTGTGAACAGCCAGAACAGAGCAAGTTGTGCAGTTTGAGTAAAAGTTATTAGTAGCTGATGTAAATTGGGTGCGCAGTGGCTTGACCCAGAGTCTGAATGTTGATGCACAGGTGAGTGCTGCCGCCCGCCATTACAGGGTGGGGTAGTAAAGTAAACACAGCAGCAGAGGAGCCATTTTAAAGTTACAGAGTGTGTTCATTTAAAGTGGGACTTTCAGTTACAGTAAACTTTTGTTTGCTTTTCTGCAGTTATGGCCTCAGGACCAGCTCGTTACCCAGATCATGCCCGGGTTGCAGTAACAGCAGCAGTAAATAAATTGGGAGATATTGAAAATTGGTGCTATGTAGGGCAACTCCCTCCTGATGTGGCAATTCCTAATTATCCAGTGCGTGTATGCTAGATGTGCTTGAGTGCTGGGAGGGATGTCTTCATGATTCCTCACTGTGCTGGATGTCTACAAAAATATGGCTTGTATAAAGCGCCTCAAATTCATTTGGCTCCCACATGGACACAACTTCAAGAATTTGCAGTTGGCAGCACACAGCATCAGGCGGAGCCTGTGGAGGAAGGTCCCCCGGGGGATTGTGGTACAAAGTTAGAGAGTGCAGAATTAGAGACTGAAGCTGAAATTGAAGCATTGGATGCTGGATCTCAGAAAGCAAGTTCAGATAAAGCATCAATAGTCCCCTGGGTGGGGGGGCCTAGCCCAAGTCTCGAAGGTGAAGATGAGATGTGGGAGGCCTTTGAATGGGAGGTGTCGACCTCTGCTCCCAGTGATGAATGGATAGTCTCGGGGGTGAGAACTACTGCTCACTTCTGGGCTCAGATCCTCAGTGAAGAGGAAGATGAGCGGGAACCTATGTGGCCTTGTGAGATAGGAACGGGTACACAGCCTCAAGATCTTGCCTCGGAGGAATGTGTTCAAGAAGGTGGTGATGCCACTGCCCTGGCTTCACCAGAAGAAGAAGTCAGGGATCTGTTTTTAATTTCATTGAGGATGCGAAGCTGGCAGAACCAGGACTGGCCACCCCCAAGCCAGGCCAGCGGTCTCAGATTGACCAAAGCAAGTAAAGAGGAGAGACTGGTCTGTAGAAAGGCCAATGAAATCTTTGGTATGACCTTTCCTACCTTTCCTCGGAGAGTCTGGGAGGAGATTGAGAACTGCAGGAAATCCTGGATCTGGGATGAAACAATGAAACATGTGCATCCTGGGGCAACCAGCATGTAAAGAATAGACTGTTCCACAAAAGTATACACAGTGGAAGAGAGGCAGGACACTGTTTATGGACAGAGTGAGAATAGTGGATGGGAGGATGTGAAGTCTCCCACTGTGTGAATTATGTGCATCCAGACGGAGTAATAATTCAAGCCCCTGACCCCTCTACTATTGGCCTCAGTGCAAGGACCTCCCAGTAATTAAGCCCGTGCCTACAAAATGGAGAGCCGAGCAGTGGTAGTCAATACTGCCACATCTAGACTGTGAAGTACCCTTATTGAACTGCCAAAATGAATAAACAAGGAATCAGGTGCCCCATATTCTTCAGTCTACAGTGTACTGTCCTGTTCAGCAACCATCCACTGGCACCACCAGATGACTTCAGATCCAGAGAGGACACCAGCCCAGCTGTTTCCTGTTCATCGCCTTGTAATCGGATGATGCCGGACCGGCTGTTTTTCTTTTTGTTCCTGTTCTAAGGTTCCTTCTCCAGTTATGACATCAGCCCAGCTGTTTCCAGATGTGCACTCCTGTGGGTTCCCGGAAGATGTCCGCCCAGCTGTATCAGAAGAAATGCTGCCAGGGAGAGTCTTCGGAAGGGACCAGGTTTGTGAAATCCAAATACTTCAAGAGGCTGGTAAGTCCAAAGAATCTTTTTATTCTATCTTTTGACATTGCAATACACACCCTACACTGCAGACTTCAAACAGTGTGTGAACTGTCCGCAAAGACTCTCCTCTTCGGGATTATTGCCTTAAAGAACTATGCTTCACGGGGCTCCGGCCCAGGAGAGACTCTTTAATGGACTGGCCTTCGGGCCTTGTAGTCACTAGTTGGGACATTTAGGACACTCCAGCCCCCCCAGAGGTGTATTGTTACCAATGTCATTGTACTTTAATGTAAATACTTTTTTCTACCTTTTTCTAAAAAAAAAAAAATCTTTTTCTTTTTTTGGGATTGTTCAGTGGTTTTTTCTGTATGGTAAGGGTTGTTGTTGTCATTGTTGTTGTTTAGATAGACTGTACATGCAGATTAGGATGTGTTTTTTTTTGTTTTTGTCTTTTCTTACAGGTGTTCCTGGAAGACAGAAGAGAAGACAAGAAGAGGAGGAGGGGCTCATCGGAGTCTCTCGTCAGTGCTTATGGTGTAGAATTTAAATGTACTGCGTTATTATTGCTAATGGTTGTAGTTACAGGCTGCCCAAGGTCAGGGAGGTCCCCGGGTTTTGTTTTTATTTGGGAATATTATGTTAGAGGCAGATAGGTTTTCCCTAGAGGGTTAGGGGGGATAGACAGGCTGTGGTCCTGAACGGCCGTAGGGATTGCAGTGCTGATCTATCAGGGCTA
Source organism: Neoceratodus forsteri (assembly GCA_016271365.2). Lineage (NCBI taxonomy): Eukaryota > Metazoa > Chordata > Ceratodontiformes > Ceratodontidae > Neoceratodus > Neoceratodus forsteri. The sequence goes on from CM057458.1 coordinate 593,089,154, forward strand.
TGCTCTGGATGGTTCTACCAGAGCCTCTAGGTGTCCATAGTAAGTGGATAGAGTAGATGCTGATATGTCAGCTATAGGCCTCTGGGCCCTTAGTGTTGCCTACCTGTGCTTTCCTTACATGGTAGGAGAACCTGATCACCCCCCCCTCACTGGAGTAGCACATAGGGTGGGATGGCCTAAGGCCGGTGCATAATGACTGGGGACAGTCATTTTCCTGGTCAAGGGCGAGTGTAACCCCTTTGTTTCCCGGGGTTACTAGAATCCCAGTAAGACCTAGTGGTAGGCAGGGAAGGCAGCTTCTGAAACTCCAGTTAAATGGGTTTCACACTGTCTCACTCTGTCCTCAGTCACAGCTGAGACTTGAGAGATGACATCACTTTAGAATTGTCGCAGCTGCATGAGCCACATTTGGAATCTTCAGCTCAGAGAATGAGTTTAGAACTTTGGGAATTTCAAAGTCAGTCTTCAGTTTGTCCTTAAGCAAACAATGAGGGAATCAGTGAGTTGTCTGTTTGCCTCCACACAGTAGGAAGTGTTCCTGAGTTTCACCTTTTTAAAGTGGTGGAGACCGCTCCCCCGGTCTCAGTGCCCCCTCCCTCCGGGGGAGGGGGTAGGAAAAGTTCTCTGTGGGTACCAGGGGCAATCCCCTTCTCCCACCCTGGGAAGAAAGCTGCCTGTTTTAAGTTCAGTCTGTACATGTATAACAGCAAAGGTTACAGTACTTCGGCTGTGGGGCACCTGCAACGAATGGGTGAGTGATTGGCTCCATTGGTAGGGGCAAACATCTTGTTTTCTTCAGTTGGATTTCAAGTAAAATGTGGACTGCTTTTTGAGAGGACTATGTCAACTAGGACAAACAAATAGAGCAGTCAACTGTTTAAAGTGTTAATGGATTTAAAGTTCACTGTAGAGGGGGTGCTTCAGGTCATCCACCGTTCAATCTACATTTTAAAGTCTAAAGTTTTCTGAGTGTCCAGAGAAATTGCCGGTTATGGGCTGTGGGAGCTGGAGGTGGGAAACCCCCATCTTTAGTAACCAGGTCCCACCTCTACAGTTTCTTCTGTGTTTTGCTACTTGCCTCATCGCTTGGCCAGTGATGGGTGGGTACCCAGGCATGTGGTGCCCAACTTGAAAATCTCTCTAGGAGTCGCAGACTCTAAGTGGTGTGGGGAGCCACAGGATGGGAAAAGTACTCCTTGTTGAATGGGAGTCTCCTTGTTTGATGGGAGTTTCGATTGGAAGTACGAAAACAAATCTCTCTAGGAGTCACAGACTCTAAGTGGTGTGGGGAGCCACAGTTTTGGAGTCTTCTTGTTTGATGGGATGTCTTTCCAAGTATAGTTTGGGTTCATTCACCAAGTGGACCATCAGTCGAGTGGCCAGCAGGGGAGCCGGCCAAGTCAGGCTATGTATCCAATGCGCATGCAAAGTCCGGGCTGAGTGCCTGGTGGGTCCAAAGCCAGACATCTGTAGTATTGTGTTCATTCCTCAAATGGACCGCTGTGTTTTAACTTCTAATCTGCACATACAGTTACATAGCCCTTTGAGGTACCATGCAGTGCTTTGTTTATGTTCAGTTAGTTAATTAATAAAGCCACACTGAAAAATCCCAATGCTGGTTCTGGACATTACTGTTATTGCTTCCTGTAGTTGGATTTACTTGGGTGCCCCTGTGCAGAGTAGCCAAACCTAGGTCTCTTGAGCCAGGTAACCTCATCCTTCCCGAACCCGTACACACACATGTGTGTTACACAAATATACTTTACTATTTTTTGTAGCGTAACAACAAATTAAATACAAACTTATAAAAAAATGAAAAATAATTATTTTTCTCTTCATTTTTTTACCAAAAAATCAAGGTTAACATTGTATAATTGCAATAAACCACTCCAGGGTGTTGGTGATGCTGGTTTTACCCACGCCTGATGAGGTTTACTCACTCGACCTGCGGCCTCGTGACCAAACCACACCAGGCATGGGTAAAACCAGCATCACCAACACCCTGTCATGGTTTATTGCTTAATTAAACTGTAACTCCAATCAGTTTGTTTTACATTGGTTTAATTTTTGAACTGGCAATGAATTGGAAACTCCTAATAGTAGTAGCAGTAGTAGAGTTTATTTATTTTGGGTGCCCTTCCCCGTGAGCTCAGGGCAACCTTACAACAGAATACAAATACAGCAATAAGGAACTGTCAACACAGAACACACAATAATTACATAAACCCATTAAAATCTAAAAACAGGCTGATCCTCTAGCTGTATGGTGGTTACAAAATAAATTCCTCAGGTCCTGAAGGCCTGCTGAAACAGGGAGGTCTTCAGATGTTTTTTAAAGAGGTCTACATGTGGTGCCTCCCGGATTTAACCCGGCAGCAAAATTCAGAGGACCAGGGCAGCTACTTCAAACACCCGGTCCCTGTAAGATTTTAACCTAGTTCTGGTGACCTCAAGGAGGGCCTCTCCAGCCTACTTGAGAGAGCTAAATGGGGTGTGGGGATGCAGAAGCTCCCTCAGGTAGCCTGCACCCAACCTATGTAGGGCCTTGTAGGTCAGAAGACCTACTTTAAAGGTGATGCACCAGCGCACCAGGAGTCAATGCAGTTCGCAAAGCACCGGGGTGATGTGACTGAACCTTGAGTGTCCAGTCAGCAACCAGGCCGTCGCATTCTGCAGAAGCTGCTGGTCCCACATCGCACCTCCTCTGACCCAGAGGTAGAGTGTGTTACAGTAGTCAAGTCTCAAGGTGACAAAAGCATTTACCAGCATTGCCAGGTCATCGAGGGAATAAGGGACTTAATTCAGGCAATGTTGTGGAGATGATAAAACACGGTACGGACAACAGCCAACACCTGAGCATTAAGTGCCAGCTCATTGTCCAAAACAATGCCCAAATTCTTCACCTTTCTTTACCTTTGGGGAGGCCTCCAGTTTGGTCAAGCCAATAAAAAGGCCCAACCCATCCCCTTTCTCCACTTCAACCTGGCTCAACCACCAGCACTTCAGTTTTCCCTGGGTTCCCCGGGTTAAGTCCCAGCCAGTTAGACGATGTCCAAGCCCGGATCTCGACCAAGCACTCATTTAGCACATCAACTGAGTCAGATCTCACAGGTGCAAAGGACAGGTACAGTGGAGTATTAGCAGCATAGCAATGAAAGCTCAGATCATACCATCTTATAACCTCACATAGGGGCAGCATGTACACTGCGAGCAACATGGGGGAGAGGACAGGACCTTGGGGAACTCCACAGGGCAGGTCCACTGGGTCTGAGGAATAATTCCCCAGTATCACCCTCTGAGAAATGCCTCTGAGAAAGGACTCAAATCATCTGATGACCTTTACGGTGAGTCCTACATATTCCCACAGCCTGTCCAACAACACCCCATGGTCGGAGGAAAAGGTGAAAACCGGCACCTGTAAAGCACAATCCCCTCAGTTATTTGATTTTACTCACAGTTCACATAGTTCTTACAAGGAATTGCTGTCCGGATCAGTATGTCAGAATATCCAGTTTCTTTATTGATCCATTAAAATCACGTTGAACAACATTCAAAGGACACCAGTAAATAGCAGCAATCCAAGAATAAATATTTGAATTTCAAAGGCTTCACCGTCAGCTATAGTACTCCTCTCCCTAACGTGTTTCACTCAAAATGAGCTTTTTCAAGAGTAAACAGCCTTCCCTAGTGGTAATAGTTATATATGCAGCATTTAAAGAAACAGTCTTATAAAGTGCATAATCAAAACCCCAAACTTTTTATATAGCAGGTGTATATTAAAGTGCATAGCCAGCAATATCCCTTTCAATTTATAAATAATGTGCAATAAATAAACTCACAAAATATATTAAAAACAATTTAACACCAAAATCACAAAAGCTCAAAGTAATTGTACAAATCTAATATGGCACAATTACATACTGCATAATTTTTCAAATTGCATAGTTTTCTCTTAGCGTAGTTATTCAAATGCTCATGGTTTTTTTTTGTGATCTCCCAATCCAGTGGGCCAGTCACAAACCACATCTGTGAACAGAACAGAGCACAGAATCAGTGATCTGAGGAAGCTCCCTTCTGGTGGTAACCCCCATTTTTTTACATTATTCATTAAGAATATTAATGTAAGCAGTTTACTTAGAAACAATAATAGCTCTAAAAATACAACTGACCCTGTACTCAGAAAGCCACAGTTCTGTACAGACAAAACTACATATTCAGAAGGACACACTCCTGCCTTGTTTACTTCTTTTTCAGAAATGAACTGATTTCTATTTTATCATTCAGTCCTTTATTCTCAGCAAAATAGAAATCAGCCCATTACCTCATAATTTATTGTCCCCACATCAGCATGGTTTTAGAAATAATCACAGTACCTCTACTACCTTGCTTACATTAACCAATCACATTGCCAATGCTATGGATAGAGGGGAATACACAGGTACAGTATTCATAGACCTTACAGAGGCTCTTGATCTGGTGAATCATGCCTTACTACTTACCAGGTTTAGAGAACTGTGATTGCCTTCCAATGCACTTGCATGGTTCAATGACTACCTTCAAAACAGGGAACAGTTGGTTAAACTAGGAACAACACTATCTAAACCACTACCATCTGAAATGGGGGTCCCTCAATGATCTATACTAGAACCACTCCTATTCCCCATTCATATCAACAACCTGCAAGACTGTCTCATACACAGCACACCTATATTATATGCAAATGATCCAGTGCTTATTGCTAGTTTGAAAGACATTTGTAAAATCAATACCATGCCCTCCTATGATGTACAGACTGTACAAAGTTGGCTACAGACAAACAAACTCCTCTTAAATGTAGCAAAGACACAAGCCATGCTGTTTGGCTCCACCCCGAAACTTAAAAACTGCCCAACACCTCTACAGATCACGTGTCAAGATGGTGTCCTGTTGCAACATGCTCATTCTTTCAATTACCTTGGCATCACACTTGATCCCTCTCTTGACTTTCTCTGCCATGTAACAAAAACCTGTAAAGCAGTGAACTCTTGACTCTTGACTCAGCCTAGCCTATAGAATTAGGCATAATCTCACTCACCATGCCCATCTGTCCATTGCACGAGGTATCCTACTCCCTAAGCTCATGTATAATGTTGCAGTTTACACATCATTAGTACTTAGTAGGGATGTTGCGAAATAAAATTTCGCCGGCAAAACTGCTGTGAAATTGGCTATTTTGATGCATGAAATATTTTGCAAAATTGCAAAATTTCACCTGAAATTTTCGCAGCTCAGTGCCCTACTGCTGGTGCCCTTAAGCATATCCCATTCCCTGGTGTCCAGTTGTCCCACCCCCCCAGCCAATTACTGGCCCAAATTCAACAATTCCCCACCCCTCCCCTGCTGAGATTTACATCCCTGGTGTCTAGTGGCCCCTGGCCGACTACCTGCCCAAATTGAATAATTCTCCTCCCTGAGATTTATAAAATCTCTCCAGTGTCTAGTGGACTTCTCACCCTATCATCAGATAGTTCCCTCATTGCTCTCAGTACCCCCAAACGAGCCACCTGCACAGCCCTCCACTCACCTTCATGGCTAGCAGCCTGACTGAGTGCTTCAATGAATGAGTGCGTGCTTACAAGCATGTGCTCATTCACTGAAACGCCAGTTGGACTCATTGGCCATGAAGGTGAGTGGAGGGCTGTGCCAGTGGTCCAATTTGGGGTACTGTGGGGGAACCATTGGATGACAGGGTGGGGAACTATATGATGACAGGGTGGGGGGGTCCACTAGACACCAGGGAGTTTTTTATTTTTTTATTTTATACCAATCTCGCAGTGGGGATGGGACGATTATTCAATTTGGGCCAGTGATCAGCCTGGGGGGGCCACTAGACACCAGGGATGTACAGCTTGGTGTGGGGGATGGGGAATTGTTGAATTTGGGCAGGTGATCAGCCGAGGGGGTTGGACCACTAGACACCAGGGATGATTTTACCATGCCGAAATTTCACCCTTGAGTGGTGAATTCATCATTTTGCGGGCAAAATTTTAACCCCAGGGACGAAATTTCACATTTTGCACTCTACAAAATATTTCACACAATGCGCGGATTATGTAAAATATTTCACAGAGCATAATTTTTCAATTTCGCACAACACTAATCCTCAGCATCAAAACAGCATTCAGAAAATGGGATATTACTTATAATAACATCTGCCGCTTTGTACTTTCCTCTAACAGGCTTGTTCACCACTGTAATCTATATTCAGATTTAAAATGGCTCCCCCCAAATACCATACATGATCTATCACTAGGGGGTATCACCTACAAAGTCCTTAACTGTCAACAGCCCCAACAACTTGCAGAGTGGCATAAACCACACTCTATTCCGTATCCCCTAAGATCCTCTGACCTAGAGCTTCTTGCTATACCTAATATTAGGACTAATTTAGGGTTGACAGCTTTTCAAAACCTTGCCCCTAGGCAATAGAATAACACTCCACCTGAAATTTGTGCTGTCACTACATACGGAGGTTTTAAAAACATCTACCGTAAGCACCTCTTAGTAACCACAACTTGTAATTGCTTCTCCACAACATAACTGATACACTGCTATATATAATATATATTGTGTTAACTTTATGCATATGTGTTGGAAGACTCGCTGTTGTGTTTGATGTACATGTGTCAGTCTGTATTGCTGTATTTTCCATTTGTTCAAATACTGTACTCATTCATGCACACGTTATGTATACTGTATATGTTTAATTTAGTCTTTAAAGTTATACCTCTATACTTGTTATTTCTCTAATCCTACATTATAATATATTATGTATTGCAACTGCTGAGTCATAACTGAAAACAGACAGTTTCTGTCTGGTGTACCTACCCGGTTAACAAAAACGAAATAAATAAATACATTTCTGAGACCATTTTTTATAATTTCTTTTGTTGTAGTAGGTTCATATTTCTGGCAACAGCATTCCTCTGTTCTCCCACCACAATGAAGTCCTTGGGGTCATAGAGAGTGAAAAGGGGTAGCATGCATTATCAGTATGGCTCTGAAAAGTGGAAGGTAAGTATTCACGCTTTTGGGGTATTGCACAAGTAAAGGGGTAGATATGTTACATCTCTGGACATGTCTCTTTGCGTGTGCAGTAGAAATACATTATGCTGCCACCTCAGGGGTGGAAGGAAAATAAGAGGATGAAAGGCGGGGGCTGTACAGGATCATGTTTGCTGACCTCAGACCCTGCTCCACTGCTCCATTGAATGTGGTCTTCAAAATGGGCCTGCCACCAACTGACAGTCTAGTGGAGGAGGTCAGAGATGGAGATAAAGCCCAGAGAAGATGAGAATGTGCTAGGCAGCCGGGCCGGAAAGGGATTGGAAATTTATAGGAAAAAAGGAAATAGAAAAAGAACTTGGGCACAGCGTACCACCATAATGTCCCCCTACCCACCCATATGACCCTCAAAATTGTTGCTTCATAGTTATAGCTACAATAAAAAAACCTGGAATCCACTTACACATTGTTGTAGTTCCCCAGCATTTTAATAGTACTTATTTTGCAGAAAATAAAAGACTGCATTTCTTTATTTCAATGTCATCCTTTACTGACATGTTTGTTACAATGTTTACAATTACACAATGTGGTTTCAATTACTATGTGCTATGTATCATACATTTACAAACACAGTAAGAATAAAGCATTCAAGAATGCAAGGGACAGACATAAGGCAATTCTGATGGGGGGGTAGGAAGAAGTAGGCTGTTGGTTAACTCGGTTCTGCAGCTTATCCAACAGGTAGAGAAATGGCAGACTAGGTGGGCCAAGCGGTCCTTATCTGCCATCAAAGTCTATGTTTCTATGTTTAACACAGTAATTCCCAAACTATAAAATGTACAGTTATTTCAGCATATATGAACTTTTTTTTTAACTGAATATATGTTGTTCTTATGTTGGTAGAATCATCACATAGGCCAGTATATTCATAGATTCTGGTAAGGGCCCACCAAATGTTGACAACATGAGCAAATTAGTGTCTGGAGCAGATAATATTGGAACACGTTTCAAAACAAAAACCAGCACACAACCAGAATTGCAAAATTAATGGTGAGTTGTATTCACAAAACAGTGAACATACAATTAAAGCAATACAGCCAGGTGCTCCAGCACTTTGAGGTGTGCTGCCTCTTCGTCAAGTAGCCATTCCCACTGATGAAGAAGCAGAATGCCTCAAAGTGCTGAGGCACCTGGTTGTATTGATTTAATTGTATGTATGCTGTATTGTGAATAAAATTCACTTTTGATTTTGCAATCCTGGTTGAGCGCCGTTTTTTGTTTTGGAACATTTTGTATTGCTGTCTCTGTGCTGCTCTCCACCAGCTCACCTGTTAGAGCACTCCATTTTTTTTCATTTTGGAATGCTGGAACATGCCTGGGCACTTTGTGAGTCAATAAACATTGACACTGTGGAGTAATACAGAAAGGCATGTTCCAATATACCATCCAGGCACAATCTAGATTGCGATTACAATCACCAGCCTCTGGCCTACTGGGCACAGGAGTTATGTGGCCAATAGAACGCTATGAGGAGCAATTAAATCTGCCATATTTGTACCTATGTGGTCATTTGCATATCATTAGGGCTTCAATACAGGCCTTGATCAAACAGACTTTGCACTCCCCTCCAGCACCTCACAGGTATGCATGCTGGTTCCCTCACCTGACAAAACCAGAAATTCAGAAAATGGGGAGCAGATCCTGTCTCAGAAAACCAGAAAATGGGAGCCAGGGTCAGAACCAGAAGTACAAAAAATCAGAGGGCAGGTCCCATCTCAAAAAAACAGAAACTGTGAGTCAGGGCCAAAACTAGGAGTTCAGAAAATGGGGGGCAGGTCCATCTCAGAAAACCAGAAAACGGCAGTCAGGACCAGCACCAGAAATACAGAAAATGGGGGCCAGGTCCCGACTCAGAAAACCAGAAAATGGCAGCCAGGGCCAGAACCAGAAATACAGAAAATGGGGGGCAGGACCTGTCTCAGAAAACCAGAAAACGGCAGCCAGGGCCAGAACCAGAAATACAGAAAATGGGGTCAGGTCATGACTCAGAAAACCAGAAAATGGCAACCAGGGCCAGAACCAGAAATACAGAAAATGGGGGCCAGGCCCCAACTCAGAAAACCAGAAAATAGGAGACAGGGCCAGAAGAATGGAAAATGGTGCACTTAGGGTAGTGGCTGGACATGGACCTTTGATATTCTGTTCCATTTTACATTTCTTGCTGGATATGTGTTTCTTAAATGCTTTCTTGACTTCCATAAACCAGTTAGCCTTTCAGGTGCTCAATTTGTATCTACAACGCTGGTTCGACAACAATTTCATCAACCAGCATCACAGTGACGGAATTTATGTCAACCGCAAGTTGCGGTCAACATAAATCCCAAAAGACTCCCAGTCTCTTACTGTCAGAGGGCTTTGCCCTGAACCCCAAAGGGGCTCTGCCCCGCACCCCTGTTCTAAATATAATAAACTCCAAGTCAGAGTTGATTCAGGGAAGGTGTGCAGGACCAAGAGACAGTGTGCCCGGGTCTCTGGCACACCAATACAGCAAACTGTCGATGTTGTCAGCATCAACATAGTTCACTGTATTGGTGTCGCTGTTGGCAAGGTATACTGCTCATCTTCATATCAGGTGCATATGTTTTAAAAAAAAAAAAAAAACACTATTATACTCTACTACAAACTTAGTCATCTTTCCTTGCCTTAACGGATTCAGCTCTCTTTCTACATGTGGTGCCCCCACGCCCAGAGCATTATGGTTAACTTACACTGAAGTTTTAAATGTTAGCATGTCTTGACTATCCATCCAGTTATCAGCAACATCAGAACAATTACATCAGTAGCATAACTATTTCTTGACTTACTAAGAAATTTCTCAGTGCTCAGGGATAATCTCTAAGACATATTCAGATACAATTCTAATCTTTTCCCACTCACCCATTCCTCGTGGCTTCAGCAGAAGAAAGATGCAGTTTTCTATTTGTCAGTTTACGGCAGTATGCTAGGAGCAGACAATGGTTTAAGCTACAGCTCCCAATCTAGTCTGTCCTGGGATACATCCACTGCAGGCATTCTCAATATATGCACAATCTGGATATGTGACTATACATGAAAGTTGGCACAGAAGTGTCATTAGTGATGCTACGTGGCTCTATAGGCATCACTAAGAACGCTAATGCCCCACACCTTCCTCATGATCGCACACCCACCTGCCAGCTGACACTCATTCCATTGAACAGCAATACTACATACTGACTGAAATGACAGAGGGGACGGCATATACTGGCAGCCAGATTGTGCCCCCAACCATAATGTGTAGTCACTGGTAACAGTAACATTAAATTCCCCGTTCATTCACAGATGATTATGCAAACACTCTTTGAGACATTAGATTTGTTCAGATAATTGAGAGTTCAGATAATTGGGAGTCCAGTGCATTAGGCAAACCAGAGTAGGGGGGCAATGTTAGAGTTCAGATAATCAGGAGATCTGGATAATCAGAGTTCAGATAATCAAAGCTGTTCTGCACTTTATTTATTATTTATGTATCTCATAACATGTTATACCCTGAAGTTTCTGGGTGCACTTTATCTGCACTCTGAACAACCACTTCACCAACATTGCACATTGCCACCAGACCCACCAGGAGAGGCACTGGCTGTTGATGGACCACCTAAGCCTCCTTCTCCTTCTTCTACAGATTTCTGCACAGCTGCTGCTGAGACAAAAGAGTATGACTGTATGAGCAATATGACATTGGAAGTGATAAACAAAGACAACAATGTCAAATTCGCCATTTGAACAAGTGCCTGGCCTACCAGGGGAAATCCAGGACGTGCTTGCCATGGCGCACAGTGTATCAGACAGGTAGATTGGTTGCATTTTACAATGCTAAAACAAGGTTTCTCTAGACAGAAGCTCTCATGATAGACAAGGCATTAGGCCACAATGTCACGCACCCTTGGGTGCTGAGGAAAATGAGCGCAGAACTGGTAGTACCTTTAACACATCTACATAATGACTCACTGAATTTCTGATGATGCCAATGGATTGGTGATCCTCCAAAACTGTAACACTCCATGAGGGAGGTGGGAGATCCAGGAAACTACATGACTGTCAGCCATACTTCCATCATCAGTGACTCCCTCAAGCAAATGAGTCACTGCAACAAAGACTACAGCAAGGCATCAAGGATGCTGATATATAACAGGAAAGGGCCAGGGACATGACAGTAGGAGAAGTGAGGCGAGTGTAAGATCCATGTGGGGTCTCACCTGGAATACTGCATCCAGTTCTGGAGTCCTCACCTAAGGAAAGACATTGGCAGTTTGGGGGTGGAGGACTGGGGATGGAGGTCAACAGCCAAACACCACAGTAGGTCAGTAGGGATAAGGCATTATAGAAAGGGCAATGGACCTTCATTTTCCTTCCGTTTTTAATAATTTAAAACATACCACAACAAAACACACTCTCACCCTGTAATGTTGTTGCTGAACTGGTGAACTAGTGAACTGAGGAACTACCTTGGTAACTGGTGGGCATGGGAAAACCAGACCTCCAGACCCAGCAGAACTAGACTGGCACAATCAAGATTGACCAATCCTGCTGGAGCAGCCAGATAGGGCACAAGCTGTGGTAATATTGTTGGTTCAGCCACTCTACAATGGCCTGTCTGGCTTTTACCTATGTGGTCCTACCCCCACGGGCTGTCTTTCACCTGTCTACTTAGTGTAGTCTGGTCTTAGTGGTCTAGTTTTTAACATGTCCTGGGCGGTTATAAAACACTGATATCCTTGATCAGACCAGCAACTGTTCCAGCAGGATTTTACTGATCTGTTCTTGTTCAGGCAAGGAGGCCCAGTTTTTACAGTAGAGAAGTCCCTTGGTAACACTCACCTCCCGCAATCCTATGGCACTTCTGACCACTAGACAGTGTACAGACACCCCGAAAGGATTCAAACAGATGACACTTTCAGTGCTGGATATTGTCCCATCAACATTTAAGTTGCTTGGTGGTCCATGCTGTTCTCTGTCACCTACGACTCATTGCTGACACAATTTTGGTCCAAATTTTCTCATGCTCAAATAATTCTAATTTGTTGGCACCATCACTGGCAGGAGGGGGGGGAGAGCTAAGCAGGGAGAAGAGGTACTAGAAGTGGAAATCACAGCAGAGAGAGTGAGGGAAGCCCTCAGCTCCCTTAAGATGGAGAAAGCACCAGGGCCGGATAAATTACATCCCAGAGTGCTGAAGGAACTTGCGGATGTCCTGGCGAAACCCCTGGCGGAGCTTTTCACTATCTTTCTGAGGACAGTGTGGGTGCCCCAGGACTGGATGGTGGTGCATAGTGCCTATCCACAAGGGGGGATGAAGGGAGGTGGCAGGGAACTACAGGCCTGTCAGCCTGACATCGGTGGTGGGCAAGGTGATGGAGGGCATTGTCAAGGAGAGGCTAGGGGGACCTGGATAAGTCAGGGTGCCTGGACAATAGACAGCATGGATTCATCCCGGGGAAATCGTGTCAGACAAACCTTGTGGAGTTCTATGACTGGGTGATGAGTGCCTTGGACCTGGGTAGACCAGTGGACGTCCTTTTTCTAGACTTCAGCAAGGCATTTGACTCTGTTCCTCATGTGGGCCTGTTGGATAAGCTGGGAGAAATGGGGGTGGGGAATCAGATGATCAGATGGATAGGTAATTGGCTCCAGGACTGGACCCAGAGGGTCGTAGTTGGCGGGATAGTCTCATCCCCAAGGAGGGTCATTAGTGGGGTCCCACAGGGATCAGTTCTTGGGCCCCTTCTGTTCAACGCCTCGCCTCTGACATAAGGACAGGAATCAGAGTGAGATGAGTTCTCATGGATGACTCGAAACTGGGGAGGTGGTGGATGGGGAGGAGGGAGGGTGGCCCTACAGGGGACCTGGAGGCTCTGGAAAGATGGTCTAGAAAGTGGAAGCTGAGGTTCAATGCAGGGAAATGCAAGGTACTCCACCTGGGGGCCAGAAACCCAGGCCAAGTGTACACCCTGGGGGAATGCTACAAGTCTCGATGGCTGAGAGGGACCTGGGGGTGGTGGTGGATGTCAAGATGAACAACTCTGAGACTTGTAGGAGGGCAGCAGCCAAGGCCAACAGGATGCTGGGATGCATCGCTAGGGGGATCACCTTCAGAAGGAGGGAAGTGATACTCCCTCTGTATAACTGCTTGGTGAGGCCGCACCTGAGTACTGCGTGCAGTTTTGGAGGCCACACTTAAAGAGGGACATTAACCTCCTGGAGAGGGTCCAGAGGAGGGCAACCAAAATGATTTGGGGCTTGGGGGACAGGATCTATGAGGAGAGGCTCAAAGAGCTAAATATGTACACATTGGAAGAGAGAAGGACCGGGGACATGTTAGAGGTCTTCAGGTACATGAAGAGGGTAAATAGGGAGGAACAGTCAGGGTGCTTTGAAGGAAGGAGGAGGGGCCACTAGAGGGCGTGGGTGGAAGCTGGAGGGGAAGATTCAGGGAGAAAGGAGGAGGTGCTACTTCACTGGAGAGGGTGGTGGAGCCATGGAATCGCTGCCCTAGGGCTGGTGGAGGCAGAGACAGTGGAGGGATTAAAGAGGTTGGACAGGTACAGGGGAAGGGTTCTGGAAGCAAAATCCAATGCAGCAAGAATATCCGGAACTGGGAAGGGAGAAGCCAGAGTAGGCGAGGGGGGCAGCAAGGTCAGCACCCAGGGTGGGGGCTGACCAAACGAGCAGACACGAAAGACCGTTAGGCCTATTCTGCTGGTATTTTAGTATGTTAGTAAAAAGACTCCCTACATTTTTGGTCACTTCATCTATAAGTATGCTGGTCTTCTCCGGCAAAAATTGGCATTCAGGAGCCTGATGGGCCTGCCCTAATGCCTTTGAGCTCTGTTTCTCAACAAACAATATCGTCCAAAAAGTAGTTTAATTTTTAAAATAATTGTTTTAAGTTTTACAAATGTTGGCTTTCTGCCTTGCTGTCTCATACGCTCTCTCCCTGTCAGAACAAAAGTAACACATGCATGTGTACACACTGCAGAATTGTAAACCACCTGTAATATGCTTCAGTTATTCTGCGCATTACATAACAATGGAGATCCATGGAATAAGATTCTGGCACAGTTCATGTGTCATTCAAATGTGCTTAGCTCTTCCAGTGAGCTGCAAAATAGGTCACTGATGTGACCATTCTAAATCTGCGGATAAACACAAAACACTGGAAACAACAGCAAATCCGAGGGCATTGCTTTTTATCTATGGAACCACAGGTGGGTATTACAGGGCCTCTAGGAATCAAATGGGTGTATTTTCAAATAAATGTATCCACTTGATTCAATGGAATTGCATGCAAGGGTCGCAGAACAAGAATCTGTGGATCTCTAGAAAAAAATTTATATCGGTAGTATGTCATTCCAGTGATATAAAGTTTACATTGCAAACTGCAGTAAGGGTCAGAAAATAATTATCTGCAGGAAAAATGTGCATTGGTAGACAGCTGTTCCATTGACACAGTTCTGAATTCTGCAGAATGAATCAAAAAATTCCAAAATTCTTTCTGCTGGCAGAATGCCCATTCCTTATGAATTCCACTGGCAGTACACCACATTCCACACAGCACTAGCAATATATATACAGTATACATAATACTACTTCTCTCCCTTTACTGTCCCACCCTCCTCTCCCTCTCCATCGACCTCCCTCCCCTCATTCTGTCTCCACCCCACCCCGTCTTCTCCAATTCTCCCCTTCTTGTAACAGACATCCTGTTCTGATCGGGCTCCGCCCAAATACCCTGCACCTCTGGTTAACCTCCGCCTATTACTAGTATTGCCAGTATGTTTAGTACAAGCATCCTTATTCTCCCTTGACGAGGCCCTCCATCTGGGCTGATTCCTGTATCGCTTTCCTCTCTGCAGTTTGTCTTTTCTCTCTTGCCCCTCTCCTCCTGAGCCAACCCCTTCCTCTGTCACCTTCTCCTTCCCCCTTTCCCCCCTCCGAGTAGCTAGTCCCATTGTGTACACTGTTATTTATTCTCACTTCCATGTAACTTGTATACAGTGTTATTTTCTCCTCACTTCCTTGTAACTTGTTGCTTAACTGCCTTAATTGTTGTTAACTTTCTTATGGCATATCCATAAGCTGCTATTTTGTCTTTTACTGTATGACCTTGATGCGCAACTTATGTAATGAGCCTGTACTCAAAGGTTTAACCCGAGATCTTTAATAACATCAATAAATAAAAATATATATATATATGTATATATATATATATATATATATATATATATATTGCATACATATATATACAGTATATATATGGCAAGGAGGCAGTATAGCCTAGAGGTTAGAATAACGAGTTATGAATGAGCTTGATACATCTGGCTGACCTAAATTTGATTCCCACAATCCCCACTTGCATATTGTGTGACTCTGCGCAAGTCATTTAACCACCCCAGTGCTGCTGGGTCACCCCTGAAAACAGGCACTTGTGCCTTGTGGGCCTTTCCCAGTTACCAAAGAATAAAATAAATAAATATACTACCAATGAAGGTGATTGACATGAAGACAGTACAGGCCTTCATAGTGAGCCTGGACACATTTCTGCTTACCAGGGAATCTTTGGATATCCTGGGTAATAGAGTGGGAAGGGAACCCCTTTAAACTGGCACATTTGCACAGCATTCTTATTCTTCCCCGCCTATGAAGTGAGTAGGGCAGAAGGCAGACACAGTGGACCTGGAGTCCCTTCTGACCTTAAACAGAAGCTGACACCTTTGGGAAAAATTTGGAAAACATGAGATTTAGACACAATTCAGCTAGTGTTTCATATATCTTTCATAGATTTTTCCTCTATATTATTAATTACCGAATAAATTCCCACAAAACAATATATTTATCCATCAGAGTTCAGCTGTCTTTATAGCTTATTCCCCTATTTAAAATTACAATGCTCTGTTGTGACATCACAGTCTGTTGCCATGGGAATCACTGTGTGGTCACAAGCAGAGTATTATGACATCAGGTTGGGAAGGAGCAATAGGAGCTGATGAACAGTCAAGGAACAGCTATGCTATTTTCATGCACATGACTTCAGTAATAAATAATATGGATAAGAAATACAGAGCTAAAGAGAAATATAAGCTGCTTTGAGGCCAAATATTATGTTTTTTAAAGTTCTTCTAGAAGCGTTGGTGGCTCTTTAAATTAATATGTAAGAGTTTGGGGTTCGTGGTCAAAATGTGCTTATAAAAAGGCTAAGCCAGAAATGTGTTAATGGGGAAGGGATCATTCTGCATATTTGAGCACCTTCTCACAACTCTAGAGATTATGAGGAGACTTGGATAAAAGTCCAGGGTATAATTAGTAACCTTCAAAATCAATACAGTAATTCAGTACTAATCTTGACACAGTGATAGATAGGGACATGATGCAGAATACCTGGTTGTATCATAGTACATCCCAGAAAATCTCCATTCATTTAAACTGGATTTCTGTTTACATTTCATAGTCTATCCAGATTGTGCATATACTGCACCTTGTCACTGGTTACCACTATAGGGTACTCTGTGCAAGCCTGGAATAAGTAAATGAAGTAATCTAGTAAGCGGATGAGCTATTGGATGCTACAGTTACCGGAAATTCTTGCCAAAGTATAAAGTTAGAAATCAATTTGAAGATGAATTAGCAGCACTAATTGAAATGAACTTGAGAGTACTAAATGGTAGATCATTACTGAATACACCAGGAGGCATTACATACATTTATCAGAGGAGAGGCACCATAGTTGATTATGGAGAGCTTCCAGATAGTACAGAGCTCAGACAGCAGTCACCTTTATGTTTGCAAATCCAGACGATCAGAGGGCTCGTTGGAGCTGCAACTGATTGGGGAAAGGACAAATCCAGGATGCTATTAATATAAATGATAATGAAGTTAAATTAAAATGGAATAATGCTCCTCAAGAAGTATCAGTAATGGCTGATTTCATATGGCCTTAAGAATATGAGTGCTTAGAATTGGAATTACTTGGTATTGACACCAGTGAGAAAGTATTTAGAGAATTTAGATCTGTTCCAGATATTGTTGTATAAATTAGACACACATCCACAAACATATGTTAGTTTGAATTTTAGTGGTCCAGAAAATAGTATGATAAAGAATGCAGAAAATATTAATCAAACTGCCAAAGGTTCTAGCAATTGTGATAGATTCCTCCCCACAGATGTAGATTTATTATGTAATACTATATCCCTTAGGATGTTTTTCTCTCTGTAAAATGTTGCATCTGAAGGGTTAAGCTAGGTCAGTTCTGCTCTAATGGTGGAGGTGGGTGGAGGGGGGGAGGAGGATTATCTTAAGTGCCTTTGTAGATACATAGATGCATAGACACTGTAGGCAGACAAGGGCCCATGGCCCACCCAGTCTGCCCATTTCAGCTAGTAAGTTCACTTTATATTTTCCTAGAAGTCTGTTGCCCCTTACCCCTGACCTTCAGAATTTCCTTATGTCTATCCCATGCATTCCTAAGTCTCATGATTGTTTCAGCCCCACTACCTCCTCTGGCAGGATGTTCCACTTGTCTACCACCCGTTCTGTGAAGAAATTCCTCCTCACGTTTCCTCTGAGTTGCTCTCCCTCCAACTTCATCCCATGCCCTCTAGTCCTAGAACATCTTTTTTGCTGGATAATAGTGTATTCCTACACCCTGTTCCTCCGTGTAAGGTACTTGTATGTCTCTATCATATCCCCGCTCTCCCTCCTCTACTTCAGGGAGTACATATTCAAGTCCTTCAACCTGTCCTCATAGGACTTGTGATGCAATACATGTACCATCTTTGTTGCTGTCCTCTGAACCTTCTCTACCCTGTCTATGTCCTTACGTAGGTAAGGTATCCAGAACTGTACATTGTACTCCAGCTGGGGCCTCTCTAGTGTCTTGTATAGTGGATATATGACCTCCCCATTCCTGCTGATGATGCCCCTGCCTATGCATCCCAGCATCCTATTTGCTTTATCTGCTGCCTTGTATCACTGTTTCCCCTACCTTGAGGTCATCAGAGATGTTAACCCCAAGATCCCTTCCTGCTTGGTGCATGCTATATCCTCACCCCTCAACTGATATGTTGTTCCAGGGTTTTTGTGCCCCATATGCATTATCCTGCACTTCTTTGCATTGAATTTCAACTGCCAAACCCTTGACCATTCTTCAAGTTTCTGCAGATCCCTCCTCATTCTGTCTACACCCTTTGGCATGCCCACTCTGTTACAGAGCTTTGTGTCATTGGTGAACAGGGAAATTCTGCTTTCTAGGTCCTGTGCAATGTCCCTGATGAAGATGTTGAATAGGACCAATACCAGCACTGATCCTTGTGGTACCCCACTGGTCACTCTTTCCTCTGTGGAGTGACAGCCATTTACCACCACCCTCTGTGTCCTGCCACCAGGCCAGTTACCTACCCACAGCACTACTGTCCTGCCCACTCCCATATTCCCTAATTTGTTTAATAGCCTTCTATATGGCACAGTGTCAAAGGCCTTGCTGAAGTCCAGATAGGCCATGTCCACTGCCCTCCCCTGATCCACCTCCCTTGTCACCCAGTCAAAAAATTCAATGAGGTTTGTCTGACATGACCTCCCCCTGGTGAAACCATGCTGCCTTGGGTCCTGTAGTCCATTGGTAACCAGATGTTCCACCAATCTCTCCTTCAGTAGTGCTTCCATGATCTTCCCAACTACCGAGGTCAGGCTGACTGGTCTGTAGTTCCCCGCTTCCTCTTTGTTCCCGCTTTTGTATAAAGGGACTACATCTGCTGTCCTCCAGTCTTTGTGTACCTCCCCTGTTTCCAGTGATTGGCTAAACAGTTTGCCAGAGGTTCAGCCATCACATCTCTTAGTTCTTGTAGGACCCTGGGGTGCACCGCATCTGGCCTCATTGCTTTATCAACTCTTATTCCTTCCAGTTCCTTCAGGATCCTTTCCCATGTAAAGGGACTTGTGTCCATTTTTGCGCTGTTCCCACTCCTTGTACTCTCTTCAGACCCATTACCCTCCTCTTCCTCATTAAAGACTCAGCAGAAATACTTGTTCGGTATATCAGCTTTACTGTCGTCATCCTCCACGTGGCCCCCATCCTCACCCCTTCAGTCTAAGTATCCCTCCCTTTGCCTTTCTTTTTTCACTTATGTACCTGTAAAATATTTTGTCCCCTCTACCTACTGATTTTGCGATGCACTCTTCTGTCTGAGCTTTGGCTTCCATTACTGACCTCCCTGCCTCCCTTTGTTTTTCCTGGTACTTCTCCCTATCCCCTTCTGCCTGCGTCTTTTTGTATTGCCTGAATGCAATATTTTTGGCTTTCACTTTCTAAGCTACCTCCTTGGAAAACCATAATAGGCTCCACTTCCTTTTCCCCTTGCTAACCTGCTTAATACATAATTCTGTTGCTCTTGTAATCCCTGTTTTAAATATTGCACACTGTTATTCAACCCCTGATTCCTGCCCCATTCCCATTAATGCCTCTTTCAAGCATCTCTCCATTTTCTCAAAGGCTGCGCCCCTAAAATCCAGTACAGCATGGATTTACTGCTGGAAGATCTTGTCAGACCAATTTACTGGAGTTCTATGGAAGGGTTAGTAAGACCATGAGGGAGGGGCAGTCTGTGGGCGTGGTGTACATGGACTTTTCAAAGGCCTTCGATAAGGTACCAAATGGGGAACTTATTGATGCACTAATAGTATATGGTTTGGATGGGAAAATAACAAAATGTATAGAAGTATGGCTCAATTCCAGAACACAATCTGTTAGTGTTAATGGGACTAACTCTGTTTGGGCCAAGGTGACAAGTGGGGTGCCCCAGGGCTCTGTGTTGGGGCCTTGTTTGTTTAATATATATATTGCCTCAATGTGTGTCAACAAAGGAGTTTGGGTATCTAAGTTTGCTGATGACACCAGGGTAGGGTACCCTGTGAATAACCAGGATGATGCCACAAGATTACAGGAAGCATTAAATGCATTGGAAACCTGGGCATTGGATACAAAATTGTTATTCAGTGTGGGTAAATACTGTATCATGCATTTTGGGAGACTAAACAAACATTGGTCTTATACACTTGGAGGACAAACATTGAGTATTGTGGAACAACAAAGTGACCTGGGCACTATGGTTACTAATGACTTGTCATTCAAAACACATTGTAACTCGGTAATTAAGAAATCAAGTAGTATATTACATTGCATTAATAAGCACATTACATCTAGAAGCAAGGAAGTCATGTTACCTCTTTACACATCCTTAGTGAGGCTGCACTTGGATTACTGTGTACAGTTTTGGTCACCAAGTGGAAGAGCCGAGGTAGCTGCACTGGAAAAAGTCCAGCAGAGAGCTACCTACCACATACAGGAGGTTAAAGGACAAAATTATCAAGGGAGGTTGAATACCTTGGGCTTATACTCCTTGGAGTTTAGGCGATTAAGAGGGGACATATGCTTGATTTATAAATCACTTATGGATCCAGGTTTATGAGAGCTTTTGAGACTGAGATTCAGGGAATCATTGTGCAATACTAGGGCACACCCTCTACAACTGTTGGTGGATTGTCCCAAAACAAATAAAAGAAAATCTTGGCTCACCTTAAGAGTAACTAGCATCTGGAATAAACTACCATTAGAAGTAGTAGCTAGTGACACTGTGAATATCTTTAAGTTCAGATTGGATAGTTTCCTTATTAAACATAAGATTCAGGGGTATTGATAAATTGGCGAGCAAAAGGATTACTGTCTACATAGCTCTGTAATCACTTATGAAACCTGTACATGTTTTTGTGCAGTTTGGTTCTGCTCCTTCTGTTATTTCAAACCACAGTGACAGGTGGTCACCGTTCCCCAGGTGCTCCCCTACTTTTACCCCCATCACACATCCCTGTGTGTGAGCACGAGGTCCAGTATTACCTTCTGCCAAGTTGGTTGCATGACCAGTTACTTGAGGAAGGCACCTTGAAGGGACTCCAGGATAAATCTCTTCTTGGTTGATGCTGCTGCTCAGAGGCTCTAGTCCACGTCTGAAATATTGAAGTTTCCAACAACCACCACCTTACCCTTGTCTGCCATCCTTTGGATGGCTAACATCAGCTCCCTGTTTCTTCCTCCTGGGCTGGTGGTCTGTAAACCACCCCAGTGTGGATGGCTGACCCCATTTTCCTTTCCAGCTTTACCCACAGTATGTCTCCCCATTTTATTCCTCCTGGATCTCTGTGGCCTTTATGCCATCTTTCACATAAAGTGCCACTCCTCCTCCCTTTCTGCCTGCCCTGTCTCTTCTGAATATGTTGTAGCCAGGTATGGCCATCTCCCAGCCATTGTTTTCATTACACCAGGTCTCTGTGATGGCCACAATGTCCAGGTCTGACTGCACCATGACAAGCTCAAGATCCTCCATCTTGTTGCTAAGGCTTCTGGCATTGGCACACATGGCTTTCCATGTCTTAAACACCCTGGACAGTTTAGCAGGTCTACTCCAGCCCCTACCTGGTTGTTCCTTATCCCTGGTTCTCCCTGCTGTCTGCCCTTCTGTTGAATTTTGCCCCTGTTCTGCCTAGCCACCTCTTGGGTGCTTGTCTCCATCTTTTGCACAGTGCTTTGCAGAGATATCCACCCCTCCTGTTCACTGGTTCCACTGCTAGCTGTGGGGAGTGGAAAATTAGGTACCCTCCTTGCTGGCCTGCCACCACCCCCCTTGGCTAGTTTAAATGCTTGTCCATGTAGCATTTAAACTTATCATTGAGTGCTTGGATTCCCCTTCAGGACAGATGCAGGCCATCAGGCTTGAACAAGCATCCATCCCTCCAGGTGGGTCCCCAGTCACCAATGAATCCAAACCCTTCCTCACAGCACCAGTTCTTCAACCATGAGTTAAAGTTCCTGGTGCATACACCGCTATGCTCTCCCATGCCTATCCAGGTAGTACTTCTGAGAAGGTGACAGAATTGTTAAACTCTAATGGGGCTGTCTTTAGTACAAAGTCAGTGGCTCCAATGGTCATTAGCAGAGAATGAGCCAATCTTCGAGAACCATTTACCCAGCACCTCATTGAACATTAATGATACTTGTTTTAATAGACCTGTCATTTATCTAAAGGTCAGATAGCCTTTCTCTTCCACTACCTGTCCATAGTGCTCCCTCCCATTTACTTGCACTTAATCTGGTGTTTATACCTCCCCTCCTTCTCCTTTCCTCCTTTTCAGTGGGATCCTCATCTTATCCAGTTCTTTCTGTGCTTATGGAAAGATCTTTACCTGTTGAGCCTTAAAGGTGTACTTTACTGTGTGCTGCATAAGCAATAATACCAGACAGGGTGGGCAGTATTTGGAAATAGCTCCTGGAAGGTCCAGTATTTCCCAATACCACCCACCCTGGAGGGCATTATTGCACATAGAAAATAGGCTAGTATATTTTATATGTGTGGGGAAAAATATTTTTTGTTAGTAAATGTTTAAACTCTTTGATGTTTGCATGAAGGTATAATAAAATAGTTCCTCTGCCTCATTTGAATACTGTGTTTTTTTTTAAAGTATGGACTGTTGTCCCAGTGGAGGCTCCATAGGTGTAAGTGTTCAGCTGATTGTCGTGGTTATCTTCCCCCCCCCACATGTGCATGAGTTGGAGAAACTCTTCCTTATGCCATCTCCATGACCACAAAGAACTGAAGTGTATTTGTTTTATTTTGCTTCAATTTATTTTACTCTTGCTTTAGTTTTATTGAAGCGCAATGTGGTTGCTGAATATACCATCAATGGGACAGAACATCTGGCATATGGAGGGAGGCTGAATGAGCCAGCAACAAAAGATAAAAAATGCATATATATATATATATATGTTTTTAATTTTTTGTGTGAGGAGGGGAGGAAAAGAAGCCATTATGGTATCATGCTTCGCAGCGAGACCCAGGACTAGAGACTGTTGTGCAGTGAGCTGCAGGAAACGGGGCTCATTTACAGTCAGAGTCACAGAAGAGGAAGCTTTTTTTTGTTAGAAAAAAGATAAAATAATGGCTTTATTATGGTTTGACTATATGTTGTGAGGGGGAGGTCTCTTCTCTCAGGTGGGGGGATGCTGTCTGGCTCAGTCACCCATTAGTAAGACAAAAAACACATGGTTGTTCCATTTGAAAATTCAGGGTGCCAAATGATACAATAAGTAATGGTCACACTGAATTGGCACTTGTTTTTTACTGGGCTCTATTGAAAAATAAACGCATGCCTAATCATGGCTTTCAGCCAATCAGCATACTTTATTTTTCAAGCCCACTTTCTAAAGTGGAAGCCATTGCCACCTGTATTTATGGTGCACCCACGGCATGCTGCTTTGTGATATCAATTATAAAAGTCACATTCAGTTAAATGTGGCTTTTCCAATATTTCCCAATATCAGCTTTGTTGATAGCGATTCTTCATGATGATGGCTACTATTGTACATTGACATACTAACCCATGCCTTATCTCTACTGTTCTGTTATAACCTGTTTTGTATCTTTAATGTATACTGCATGACTCCTGCTTTTTTGAAATCTCAGATTCTTACATGTGACTCTGTATGATGATTGTCTCATTGCCTTACTCTGTACATCTCCTAGGTGGTACCTGAAAATAGGCATCACAATTATCTAGTGTGCTTACCTGGTCAACAAAAATAAAACAATAAGCATCCAAAAAAATTCAACGAGGGGATGGAGAGCAACCCCTTTGGTCAGACCACATGTGTAACAAAGACATGGGCAAACCCTGTGGAATTCTGAGAGACCTTTATCCTGGAGTGCACATACAGCTTCAGTCCATCAGGCTTGGGTTCCAGAAAGTGCTGTGAGAATGCTGTTAGATCCTGCATTCAAGATGGGCCTGTCTCAGTTCATGCATGAAACTGTATGTGAAGACCTTTTCTAAGACCAGAGTGTGAGGACTTAGAATGTAGTTCAGTTTAACATTTTGTTTCTGTTTGTGCTTCATTCACATAAAAGCTTTTTATTTATTTATTTTTTTTTCCAAAGGTTTTCTGTATTGCCCCATCTAGTATCTATATACAGTATCTTCTACATTCTGTACATACTGGGCCAGATTTTCAAAGGCCTGGGAATGACGCATGGTGTTGCATCAAGGAGAAATGATGCAAAAGGCACTCTGTACCACCCTGTCAATTATTTCCAGTTTTGGAATGCAGCCAGCATCCTATGTGAGGGCACCTGTGCCAGACTGGTTTGTGCCGACGCCCTGGCTTTGCCATGGCAGAGAGGAAGTGTTCACCACCAAACAGCTGTCACATTCCCTTCTGCAGTATTTTCAAAGCCTGATGGTCCTGCCCATGATTAGACCAGCCAGAGCTGGTCTAAGGGACCTTGCACTGACACCAGCTCTCACGGTAGGCTCACCCAAGTGGCCTTGGCCAACATGGCAGGCTCACCCAAGTGGCCGACATTACCACACTTGTCTAGGAGATAAAGCAGTCGAAAGGGAGAAGGGCTGGGGTAAATGAAGAAAAAGGCAAAGGCAGTAAGGACAGGGATGGGGCAAAAAGAAATAAAGCCATAAAAAAATGGAGGGTAATGAGTACCAATGCCCATAGTCTAGGTAAAAAGTTTCCTGAAATGGTGGCCTTGATGGAAGAGGGATGCCTGGATATCATGGCAGTCACAGAAACATAGTACACAGAGAACCATGACTGGGATGTCAACATACCAGGGGACACAATCTACAGGAGGGGACAGGGAGGGAAGAAGAGGAGGAGGAGTAGCTCTTTATGAAAGGGAAGGGATTAAAGCAACAGAACTAAAGGGTAAACAGGGAGGAGAGGAGGCACAGTGGGTCACCCTGGAGACTGGAAATGGCAACACAATCCACACAGGGGTTGTATACAGACCCCCCGTCACAAGGGGAGGAAATGGACAAGGAAATGATAGAAGACATCCTTGGGATAGCAGAGAAAGGGGAGATATTGCTGATGAGGGACCTAAATATGCCAGATGTTAACTGGAGCACCTTTGCTGCAGACACATCCAAGAGCAGGGCCATTCTCGATACCCTACAGGGGGCATGCCTCAAACAGATAGTTTTGGAACACACTCGGAGTGAGAAAACTTAGACCGGGTACTCTCAAATGGGGATGGAGAGAGGATCTCTGATCTTGAACTGGGTAGCCGTCTGGGAACAAGCGACTACCAAACTGTGGTTCACATTAAATTTAGCTGTATAGTCAAGCCACACAAAAGTGAAGGTACTGGACATCAGGAGGTCTGATTTTGTCAAAATGGGAGAGTGCCTCAGAAAAGCACTAGCAAGCAGGCAAGAAGGTGGGGGTGGAGCAACAATGGGGAAACATCAAAACCGCCATCACAGAGGCAACAAGCCTTTGTGTAAAGTAAATAAACAAATCAAAACGAAAGATAAAAACACTATGGTTCTCAAAAGAAGTGACGGGGAAGATAAGGGAGAAAAAGATAGCATTCAGGAAGTATAAGGAAACACAGAAGGAGCAGGACAGAGAACTGTACCAGTTAAAGCAGTAGGAAGTGGGGAAGACAGTCAGAACAGCAAAGGCCCAAACCGAGGAAAAAATAGCTAACTTGGTTAAGAAGGGGGATAAAACCTTTTATAGGTACATTAGGGAGCAAAGAAAGACTAAGGCAGGGATACTGAGGCTGAATCAAGAGGAAGGTGGTTGGGCAGAGCGTGACAGTGAAAAAGCAGAGATACTGAACAAATGCTTCTGCTCAGTATTCACAATGAAAAAGCAGGGGGAGATACCTAATCCAGTCAATAGAAGCACTCTGGATAGGGGGGTTGATATTATTCCTTTTACAGAAGAAAGGGTTCTGAAAGAACTCTTAAAACTGAAGGTGGATAAAGCAATGGGGCCTTATGGGATTCACCCCAGAATTCTAAAAGGACTAAGGGAAGAACCGGTAACACCACTGACTATCCTTTTTAATAAATCATGGGAGGATGGTGTGGTGCCTGAGGACTGGAGGATGGTGGATGTGATTCTCCTTCACAAAAGTGGGAGCAAGACAGAGGCAGGAAACTTAGTGGTAGGGAAAATAATGGAATCACTTCTTAAGGAAAGAATTGTTGAGTACCTAGAGTCCAGTGGGGCATAGTAACCAAGACAGCATGGATTCACAGCAGGAAGGTCATGCAAGACAAATCTAATTGATTTCTTTGACCAGGTGACCAAAGTAGTAGACCAGGGAGGGGCTGTGGACATGGCCTACCTAGACTTTAGCAAGGCATTTTACACAGTCCCATACAAGAGATTAATAAACAAATTAGCCAGCCTGGGAGTGGGTTCCAGGGCGGTAGCCTCAGTAAAACACTGGCTGGACAACAGAACACAGTGGGTAATACTAAATGGAGTCCAGAGTGAAGAAAAGGGGGTTACTAGTGGGGTACCCCAGGGTTCAGTACTGGGGCCGGTCCTTTTTAATGTCTTTATAAGTGACATTGTAGAGGGACTGGAAGGGAAAGTATGTCTCTTTGCAGATGACACAAAGATCTGCAACAGGGTCAATATGCAAGGTGGGGTGGAAAGTATGAAAAGGGACTTGGTAAGGTTGGAGGAATGGTTAAATGTATGGCAGCTTAGATTCAACGCACAGAAGTGCAAAGTAATGCACGTGGGAAACAAAAACACAGGGGAAGAGTACACAATGAGGGGTGAGATACTCACCACAACAAACATGGAAAAGAACCTGGGGGTAGTCATATCAGATGACCTAATGGTGGGCCAGCAATGTGAGAAGACAGTAAGGAGGGCTGGGGGGGGATACTGGGATGCATAGGGAGAGGCATCACCAGTAGAAAACAGGCAGTTGTTGGCCCTCTGTACAGACAGTTGGTAAGACCACATCTGGAGAACTGTGTACAGTTCTGGAGACCCCATCTCTGCAAAGACATAGACAGGGTGGAGGCTGTTCAGAGAAGGGAAACCAAAATGGTGCAGGATCTGCACTAGAAGACATATGAAGAAAGACTAATGGAGCATAAGATGTATAGCCTCGAGGAAAGGAGGGAGAGGGGTGACATGATAGAAACTTTCAAATACCTCAAGGGAATCAACAAAGTCCAAAAGGGTAGCATCTTTCAGAAAAAGAGATGTGCAAGAACAAGGGGGCACAATTTGAAGATAGAGGGGGGGCGGCTCAGAGGTAATGTGAGGGAAGTATTTATTCACAGAGAGGGTTGTAGATGCATGGAATGGAGGATGTCTTAGAGTCAAAAACAGTGGGGGAATTCAAGAATGCATGGGACAGATATAAGGCAATTCTAGTGGGGCAGAAGGAGGAAGTAGGCTGTTGGTTAACTGGGATCTGCAGCTTATCCATTAGGTAGGGAAATGGGCAGACTAGGTGGGCCAAGCGGTCCTTATCTGCCATCAAATTCTATGTTTTTATGTGTTCTGTAGTGTTCCACCTGTTTTGTTTGCCTGTGTTGTCTCAGACAACCTCCAGCCCACATCCATATCACTAACAGACTGTGAAGTTGCCAAACACAGTCAAAGTGGAGGAGCAGCGGTCTGTCCAGTGGAGCTGCCATTTGGACAGCAGTGTATCTGAAGATGGTAGGCACCTGCAGGATATAGTAGTGTGGAAGGTGAGTAGCAGTTGATCTGGCAGTGTGAGTGGCATAGATAGAATGCTTAGGAGGTGCTGTTTGTGCACATTGGAAGCCATCTCCGTGTACCACGGCAGAGACATTGGAGAGAATGCAGTGCAGCCTTGTCACATATGGATCATTTATACCTGAACGGTCATTCATTGCCGTATGTTGCCTGTCTGATATGTTAGTAGTAGTACTTAGTTTATTGATTGGTCATTTGACCTTTTCAGTATAAAAACAAAGAAAATACAGATGAATAAAAATTACAGGACAATATAAACAGTATTTGATTACAGATAAATAGCATTATTGCACATACAGACCAAAGTTCTGAATTCATTCAGGAGATAATAAATTACACATACAACATCTTACAACATGTTATAACTTCAATCATTGTTTTTTTGGCATTCTTATTCATTTACCTTTAGAACTTTTAAATTTGAGGCGAATTCTTGAAATACACACTAAATATTGGGCTACTGTACTGATTATTGTTTCATCGTTAGTAGTAAAGAATATCCTCAAAAGAAGATCTTGGTCAGAAGTTTGAGTGGAGTTACATTGTGATGTTATCCATTTCTCACTCGGGGACATATACCAGGGTTACTCAAACATAACATGCTTTAAATTTTCTGGAAAGCAAGAAGTAGTACAGGTACACAATCTAGCCTGGCTAGAAGAATCTTTTCTATATATTGCATCTAATATGTTCCTGGGGAATAACTCTAGCGTATACTTAATGTATTGGATTCTGTGATTTTGATCAACTAAAACATCTAAGTAATTCCTGTAATAATGTACTTTGTTGCTCAGTCTTGTCCATGGTGAAATTTTCAACCTAAGGTTATTTTCCAAATCTTTAAGTTTGAAGTATTCTACTATTCTGTTAGTGAAAAATGTTTGATATTTTAAGCATATGGTGACACTTATGTCCCTATAGTTTCTTAAATACTCCAAACCTGTTTCAGATAATATGTGAAAAATTGCAGAAAGCCATTCAGATTTTAGGTGTCCTAATTTGAGCCATGAGTATTTTTCTTTTAAGCAAAGCAAGGTAAACCTAGTGACCCAGAGATTCAAACTGCGCCCAAAAAGTGCATAATAGCAGGAGCAAGCGCAAGTCCATTGCGCCCATGCACAAGAGGCGTGATATTCAAAAACTGAGCCGGCCAACATGCGCCTACAGCCGATGACTGAATATCGCACCACCTGTGCCATAGCTCAACTAGGGAGGGGAAGCTGAGCAGATCTGATGCGCCATAGCGCAACAAGGGATGTTCAGCTGAGCAGTCCAGAGGCGCCATAGTGCAATCAGGGATGCCCCCAGCAGCAGTGCAGCAATGCAACTGCACAACCAGGGATGTAGGGGCCCACCACCCATGCCACAGATGGGCAGAGGAATACACAGCAGAACAGAAATCGTCCCCCTACACCCCATGCACTGCACAACTGGGGGAAGGCTGGAATAACCATTGGCCCATGGAGACAAGCAACCAACCCACAGACTGGCCATGGTGCCCCATCACACCCCCTAGCAAGCTGTGACTGGAACACAAGGAGGGCCGACCACCCCGTGCCACACCATCCCCCCAATGCAGAGCACACCCTGCACCACGACCCCCTGACACCCTGCCCAGGAGCAGCGTCCACCACTGCAGGAAACCCCATGCATGCCATCACCCCCACTGTGACAATGCAACCTTGTGCAGCACAGAACCATGCAAGGCAGCCCCACCACGAGCACCCATCAGCGGGTGGCAGCACACAGCGATGCAACAACGGCACACACAGTGCCACCACGCACAGCCCCCCCGAAGTACAGCTGAGAGACTGACCATGCGTTGGCACATGAGGTACCCCACACAGGACAGGTCATGCCCCGGACACCACCATCAATGGTACAGCACCCTGCACACCCTCCCAAGGACACACCCCGACCCAGCACTGGCCACAACAGCCAGTGCAGACACCCTCAGTGGTGCGTGGAAGCATGCACCACACCGGATGCAACACAGTGCATGGACAAACACCCACCCATACCCAAGGGCACACCAACACAGGAGTCTAGAGGCAAGCAAGCTGCCCCAGCGTGGGCCCATGGAAACCATGTACATACAGCCTGCAGTCCTCCATGGCACAGGGTGCCAGCCACCCTGTGCAGGCACTGTGGACCTGTCGCCACCATCATTTGCCCAGAGCACAAGTCACAGACAGTGGTCCACATCCCCTGCAATACACACAAGCCACAGCATGGAGGTGGGACAACAACTGCGGAGGCCACAGTGTCACCCGAGGCAGACATGCACCACACCAGTGGCAGGAGGCAACCCAGCATTGTGATGGGTACAGTGGCTGCCCTGCATGGACAGCCACCACTGACATGCCAGCAGACCGTGCAAGGGTATCAGCTGCACAGGCCATGGATGGGCTTACAGGGGTGCCATGGACACAGAGCATGCACCATGGACCACTGCACACAGTCATCCAGTGCACAGGGCACAACACACACACCACAGACACTGACTGATAGCTACCCCCACACCATAGTCACCTCCCCAAGGACACACACACATACCCATGACTGCACCACCCCTGAGCCATGCACACCACAGCAGCTGAGCATCTATAGTCCTGCAAATCAGAGACCACCACAGTATTCATATCAAAGATTTGTATTCAAAAAACATATCAAAGGAACATTACAAAAATATGTACAAATGTGTGGGGAGGGCCACAAACAAGGTGGGGGTGGGTAAGAGGCAGGTGGAATAAATGGGACAGGAAAGGAGGGGTGTGAGGGGAGTCCAGGGAGGTAGGGGATATCAGGGGCAGAGGGAAGATCAACAGGAGCCCCGCTTCCCGCTCCGGCTGCTCTGCCTCCGGTGTCTTCTCAAGACCCCAAGCTGGTCAATTCTTTGCAGGATCTCCAACGATGCCCGGCCCACATTGAGGATCTCCTGCAATGCCTCCCTTATCTCCTGCAGCTGTTGGGCACCTAGGACAAGGGAGCAAAGTCAATAGGTGTGAATACACAGCCTCATACAGCCCACCCACTGTGCATGGCATACGGCCGTGGGACATGCCTCTGTGATGGTGTGTGACCACCCACAGTGATCACGTCCACAAGACCTGCCCACCCAGGTGCATACAGCCATGCAGACTACTGCACCCACCGGCCAGTCACACAGCACCACCGTGACGTTTAGTGACATGAAAGCTATGGTGCGAAGGCAGTGGCACAGCCATGTACCCGGTGCACGAATGGACCACCATCGACGCACTCCCAGACATGCAGTGCCACTGGACAGTGCTGACTTTAACAAGTTGCGTGCATGGCAGTGGTGTCAATGGATGGTGGCCATGCCCCGCTGCCCACCCTGTTACACAGCATGCAATAGTAATCATGGAGGTATGGCACTCACCATCATCAGGCCGGTCCCTTGGGTGCTGTTGACTGTCGCCCCTCCTAGCAGCCCTGTCATCCTGCTGGTGCTGCATCTCCTGGGCAAGACACCTCTCCTCCAGCCCTGTGGTGCAAACATGGAGAGAGGAACATCAGTACAATCCTGTAGCAAAGTCCCCCTGGCCCCATGTGTGTGCACTCCCACCCAGCCAGACCCACTCACCCCACACCCTGATAACACCACCACAGCCAACACCGGATGGTCCCTCCCCATGTTCGGACACATACAATGCGTGATACCCATATGGAAGAAAAAAGTGTGTGGGCGTAACACCTACTGACAGCACGTGCCCTCTGGCACATGCCCGCGAAAAGACAACAGGTCTAGTTCCCTCCTCCGCGGTCGCCATACCTGTGATGGCACTGCTCCACCATCCACCCCCTTCTGTGGCCTCCTCCAGGGCATTGGCCACCTCCTCCCACACCTAGCTCCTGGACCTGTCCAGGGGTGCCTCCCCAAACAGTGGGCCATAAAGTGGCTCTACAATGGCCACCAGGTTGGCCAGTTCAACTTGGGTCCACTGTGCAGCCCTCCTCCATGCCATTCCACTTGCTCAGTCGGCTCAAAATGGCACTCTGCAGTGAGGCTCCACCACGTGGCAGATGCTGCGGTGTACAGCACTGCCATTCCCTATCGTGCTGTCACCGAACAGCACGATAGTGGTGCAACCATGCCTGACGCATGGTGCCTAGGGGGCAAAGGTCGGGCACAGGGTCAAGGGTCTCTGGCGCACGGACAGGCACAGTGCCATTGGAACCCAATGCATGTAGCATGATTGGATGCCTGTGTGCTACCTCCAGTAGTGGCCTACCGCGCTGTTGCCCCAGTGCACCTATGATGGCCCAGTGCCACTGTGTCATATAGGTGAACATCGCTGTACCACGACTGGCACAATGGTGGCCATGCCCTGCATTGCTTCCCGCACACAGCATGTCAGCAGCGTGGCAGACACCTACACCAGCAACCGGGCATCGCGAGTGAGGTGTATGTACTCGCGATGTCACAGAACTAACGCCTGGCTCCAGCACGTTCAACACAATTGCGCAAAGCACAACAGCGCGATATTCAGTCATCATATGCAAATCAGCTAATCAGCCATTCAATGGCGCATCACTGCAATTAGCATCCACTTAAAGTTGCGCCTCGCCTCATTTGCAAGGGTTGCGCTATAAAAGTGCGACATTGGGCTGTACTGGCCATAGTCGGTTACTGCAGTCTATTGGTGAGTTGCATGCTGTTTGGGAGTGTGGACAGTGGATTCTGGGACATGCATGGGACAGCACAGTCACAGGTAACAACTTTCATTCTCACAGGCTAAATAATGACTGAGCGAGTTGTGGGAGAGGAGGAACACAGTGGTGGGAGGAGGAGGAGGAGGCCTAATTTCACCAAGGCCGAGACGGATGCCCTGTTTGAGGCCTACCTGGATCAGGAGCCACTTCTCAGCGGATGGCAGGGAACACCACAGGCCCATGCTGCTGCATGGGAGGAGGTGGCGCATGCAGTGAACCTGCATGGCAGCCACCAGCGCTCCGTGCAGGAGTGCAGAAAGAAGATGGGCACAGACAGGAAGGATAAAGGAGAAGGTGGCTGCCATCAGGGCAGCACGAGCTGCGACAGGTGGGGACAGCTGGAGGTGCTACACCTGACCCACAGGAGGAAGGGTTGCTGGAAGCATGCAGCGTTGTGCCATTGAGGTGTTCCAGTGGTGGCTTCCAGGCCGGGTGGTAGCCCGTCACTGCATAGTGGAGTCATGAAAAGATGCCTGTCTATGGGGGCAGGGTAGGTCATGCAGTAGCATAACTTTGTTTTCCTTACAGATCCTGAGCATCTGCATGGGTCAGCGGTGGTGGGCCTGTCCACTGAGGACAGTCAGATGGAGATGGAGGAGGCCCATCCACCTCCACAAGTATACATGGCTCAGTGCAACAGTGGGCCTGCCTGGCTGTCCAGACTGAGGTTGTTCAAACAGGTGTGGAAGAGGCCCTGCCCATGTCCCAGCGTGCCAGCATCCACGGATGCCAGCATGCTGTGGCTTGGGCTGGTGCCGGGTCCATCACCGATGATGATGTTGCTAACAGCATGGGCAGTGACATTTGTGTGCCACGGGATGGCCACACAGCAGGTAACATCGTCGTGGCCATGGCTGTGGGTGGTGCCGCCGGAGGCTCAGCATGTCATCACAGTCCCAGCCTGTGCCTGTCTGCACCAGTGGAGCAGCACTGGTGTGTGTACAGGACAGTGGGACTGTTGTGGCCACTGCGGCACCACCAGTGAGCCCTGGTAAGAGCAGCCAGAGGGGCAGCATCAGCAGTTGGCCAATGGGCTTGGGGGTACAGGGTTGGGGGTGGCATCAGTGTACTGCCTGTGGACATGCCCAGACCTGGTCCCGGTGTGCAGCGCCCACTCTCAAGGGGTGCTGGTCATCAGGGCCATGCACACCCTGAGGGACAGGATGCTGAGGAGGCAGATGACCTCTTGGATGAGCACACCCACATACTGCAAGCATCAGTCAACCAGCAGATGTGGCTTGTGACATCGGTGGATGCACTGTGTGTGGCTTTGGAGCGGACAGAGGAGCATCGCAGCAGAGACACCGCTCTGATCCTGGCAGGGATAGACTGGTTGCGGGAGGATGTGACCGCTACCATTGACAGGCAGACACAGGTGTTCACTGCTGTCATAGCCACAATGGGCACACAGTCATGTGCCCATGTGTCGCGGACACCACACAGTGCACTGTCCACCCCCCATTCCCAGCGTCATGCGACACCCTCCTTGTCGACACCGGGTTCAGCTGTGGGCATCCCGAGCATGCCTGGTGCAGGCATGTTTGATGTGCTGCAGACCCCTGCGCGAGCATGGTCACATTCACGCAGTGGAACCCCTGGGGGGCCATTGGTGCTACCCATGAGGCCAGTGGTCAGCCTGTCAGTGCTGGTGGGTCTTGGCGGGGCCGCCCACACATCCGTGGCAGCCGGGGCACTGTGGCACATGACTGACCTGTCTCCCAATGTGGCTACTGTCTGATGCTGCCCTGTGTGCAGTGTGTCATTCAGCGGGCATTGCACGGGTGGGTACATGGCCCTGCACGCGGACACACAGTCCATCTGCACACCCTCCCGGCTGCTGTCCACAGTTGTGTGTGCATGATGATGCCTGCATTGTGCTGTACACCAATGTGCAATGGTGCTCAGCATCTGACACACGCACAAGGACAGGCAGTAGGCCTGGTGGTCTGTGGACATGTGTGTGGCTAGGGGTGGCGTTCTGGGTCGGTGTGCCTCCTACCCTTTGTGCATGTGTGGTGCATTGTGTGTGTGTGTGTCCATCTATGTGGCATGTTAGACCTCACCCATCCCTGGTTGTGTGTGTGGTTCCATGCCCGGCCACTTCCCTTGACGGAATGCACCTCTGGTGTGTGTCCATGCATGTTAGTGGGTTGTGCCTTAGCCACTGTTGGCTGCACATGGCCCCATGACTTACCTGGGTTGGCTGAAGTGCTCCTCCGTGATGGTGTCCCAGTGCATCTGTGCCAGCCGGAGCAGTCAGGGTTCCCGTTGGCCAAGAGGGGGCTGCCCATCACCATTGTCACTGGCGTTCTTATCATCCCCATAGCTGTCCCCCTCTTTGACCGGTACGGCTATCCCACATTCATTGGCCATGTTGTGCAGGATGCAACAGGCCAGAAATAGCCCACAGGCCTTTGAGGGGCTGTACTGTAGGGCACCACCGGAGGTGTCCAGGCAATGGAAACATGCCTTCAGCATCCCAAACACCCGCTCGATGACATTACGTGTGGTGGCATGTGCCTTATTGTAGCGTTGCTATGATGGGGTTGCTGGCCACCGGTAGGGTGTGAGCAGCCAGGGACAGAGTTGGTATCCACTTTCACCTGTGTGTAGAGGGTGAAGGTTAGTTTGGTGATCAGCATCGCCCTGCCCCGGGCCATGTAGACCACTACCCATGTCACCTCTGACCATGCCCCCCCAGGCCCTATGATTGTCCATGTGGTTTGCATACTCACCCACTAGGTGGCCAGTGGGGATATCCCCACTCTCAAATCTGTGGCACAGTGCTGATTGGTGCCAGATGAAGGCATCATGTGCTCCCCCAGGGTGCATGGCACAGACATTCATTATGTGCCCCCTGGCATCGCACACCACCTGGCAGTTGATGCTGGCATAGCCCTTGCGATTTATATATGCAGCCCCTTCTGGGCCAGGTGGTGTGCAGATGGCCACATGGGTGCAGTCTATTGCCCCTAGCATGCCAGGCATACGTGCTACCCTGTGGAACTCCTGTATGTTTGCTGTGCACTCCGCCAGTATGCTGGGGAAATGGATGTACTCCGCAGCATGTGGCAGTAGTGTGCTGAGGAACTGGGTGAGGTGGCATGACGTGGCTGACTGGGTTATGCCTGTGGTGTCCTCAGTTGGTCTCTGGAAGGTACCCATGGTGAGCAAGCATATGCAAGCTGTCACTTTCGTCTCCACTGACAGGGCATGGCTCCGTCGTGTGGGTGCCTGCATCACATCACTGCACAGCTCACAGAGCTGCCTCAGAATTCCCCAATTCAGGTGGTACCAGCCCACAATCTCGGTATCACTGTACAGCTCGAAGCTGGTGTGGGCTCGGTACTGCCAGTTGGGGGCATACCGCCGATGGGCCTTCACGGCCCGCCCCTGCTGCCTACCTTCTCACCCCCTTCCATTCGGCCTCCATCTGGATGGTGGCACTGGCCATGTCCCTGGCTTGTGTTCACCCCCCTGACAACTGTTTCTGTATTCCCCCCGTTGTCCTGGCTGCTACTTCCCCTGCACCGGGAACACCTGCCTTTGCTGGCCTTACTGCTGTGTGTTGTACTTCCCCCTTCTGCACTGTGGCTCCCCACACCTTCCCCTGTGCCTGTTGCTTCCAGGTGCCCTTTCCTGGCCTGCCCTGTGTGTCCCTGCTGCCCAGTGTTTCCTGCTGTATTTGGCTCTCATGTGGCTTCCTGTAGCGTTCTTGCACCTCTCCTTGCTCCCTTTTATTTTGGCTCATTTCGCTATGTAGGCAACTTCCGCTTGGCTCTATTGCGCATGGTGCATGTTGTTGAATATTGCACTGCGCCATTTATGCATGGTTCTTCCCCCTTCAGTTGCGCATGCATTCATTATCATTGCGCTGTTGCTCAGCGTGATTTGAGGGGCGTAACTGCCTCCTACTGAATATCACAGAATGGCACATTTTCGGACTTGCGCAGGTGCAACCCTATTGCGCATGGCTCAACTCTTTTGAATATCTGGGCCAGTGTGTTTATACTGAGACACCTTAATCCAATAATTTACCATCCTAGCCATGAAAGAAGCTCTGATACAGGAGATACCGAGCTCTGCACGTTATCAGAGAGGAAGGTACAAAGTTATTTAACCCCATACACGATCTTAATAGTTTATTTAATGGAACTTCAAGTTTATTTACAGAGTGAGAATACTAAATTTCTCCATTACGCAGGGCTTGAGCATTGTACTTTGCTCTAGCTGCTGTCAATAGAGGTTTAATAGTATTACCTCCATACTTTCTATTAAAAATACGCAAAGACATAACTGTCTGTTTAAGCTTTGTTAGTAATATATTGACATGTTTAATCCATTTACCATAATTGGTCAGAGTTAGACCAAGGTACTGTAAGTGTAATACTTAATTGATTTAATTTTATTAGTCCCTATTCACCATGACTTTCTAATAGATTTTGTCTCAAAAGTCACAACCTGACTTTTTTGGTCATTAATACTCAGATTGCATCTCTTAGCATAATCATCCAGTATATTCAGTTTAGACTGCAGCCCATACTGAGTTACAGATAGTAATACCAGATCATTGGCATAAGCCAATATGGCACGGTTTACCTAGAATATTAGGAGAATCTGACTGTGAACATTCTAACTTTTCCAAAAGTTTATCAATATATACAAAAAAGATTTTGCGCAAGAACTCAGCATTGCTTAACCCCCATATTAGTTGGAAAGATAGAAAATAGCTGACCAGAAGTGCCCAATTTTACTTAGGCCCACGTGTCAGTATACAGTTCACTAACAATTACTATAATCTCATGCAAAAAACCCTTATCCTTCATCATGTTCCACAGCTTATTTCTGGAAATGGTATCAAACACTGTTCTAAAGTCGATAAAGGCTGTATAGACTTTTTGTTTGCGCAGGACTACATATTTTCCATATAAGTGTCTGACAACAAAACAGTTGTCTGTTGTACAGTAATCTTCTCTAAAACCTGTCTGGGCTTCTGATAAATCACCTAATATGCTCAGTTGGTTTCTAAGTCTTTCCAAAATTAATTTTGCAAATATTTTCCCCATATTATCAAGTAAAGAAACAGGCCTGTACATGGTTGGATCAGTTTTGTCCCCCTCTCTGATATCTTTGCCTTGTGAGTTATCATCACCACTGATATGCCTGTACTGTGTTCAGTGTTTGGGATGCTCACTGTGGATCATCATTGTGTGCCATGTGTGAGCTGTAACATGTATCCAACTGAGGGTGAGACTTGCTTTGTGGATCTGGTAGAGTTCCACAGGTGAAATATTCAGCACACTATTGACGTGGGCACCATGCCACACTTGCATGTGTACGTCATTATAGTACTGTCAGGAGGTACTGGCAATGCCCTTGAGGTGCAGGGTAGGTCTGTTGAGGATCTGCCTAGCCATGCCTTATGCCATACATGGTTCACTTGTACCTATTATGGCTTCCTTGATTGCAGGCCCTATATGGGACAACACTAGCTCCAGTATTTGTGGCACTGTCATAGAGTTGTATATGATGGTGATAGGCAGGATGTCTAGCCTTAAAGACATCTATGCGGATCCTGCATTATTTGCAGAGTGGCATCATTATGCATCCACCACAACTGGCACTTCAAATCTGTTTCTGCAGATATGGGCCACAGAGCTGGAATAATAAGAATGCTATGCAAACATATACTTATTTATAGGCATACAGAGGCATATCCATGAATCTTCTACCTAAGGTACTCTGTAATTTCCTTGGTAATTAGAACTGAAGTACTGATGAAGAAACAGTACTGAAAGATTCCAAAGTATAATTACCGAAGGGAAAGATACATGAGAATCAGCTGCTGTAAATCTCACTGAATAGATGCTTTTATTCTGGTCACCAAGCACAAATCCTAATTTTCAGGTTCTTTTGCTGGAGAGGACACATATGCCATCTATAAGATTAGCACTGAACTTTTAATATGAAAATGTATCTCTTAAAATGATTGCATTCTTTGTGGTTAGGCCTCTTCATTATGCTTTTAGATTTCAGTTTCACAGTTAGCTGTTTTTTTGTAAAGACTGGAAATAAATCACATTGTTTTGGGAATACAAATAGCTGAAGAACTTTTATTACCCCCCTACACATACACATATGCATGCATGCATACACACAGTCTGTCTAAACATCTTGTTTTTTTTTTAACGTTACCGCTGCATACACATTGTATTAGAATGTTTAAAACAAACACTTTTCTCTGCTTCAATATGACCCACTTTGGATATTAAAATCAAGCAAAAGTGTTTAGTTTGAACTGTTCAGACAATGCAGAACTGCTGAGATTAAATAAAGTATTACCCCTGACTTCCCTCAGCATGCATCACATCTCAGACAAAATGCTTCTATCGTATTTGCAGTATATACTATAAGAGACTGATAACACAGCATGGTTTAAATATGTAAATACTGTACATATAAGACAAAATCTTCTTTGAGGGTATCTTTGTAGTACCATAATACATAGCAGTGTAATCCATGGGCAACAGGACCTTGCAGAAAGCTTTTGCATGACGGGGCCGCCTACATCAATGTGCGTAAATGCATGTCATTGGTGCATAGTGTTACCTATACCATGTGGGAGAGCACCAATCACTTCAGTACTTTTTTTCCTTCCAGCAAGAGAGTGAATGTCTAACCACTGGAAGCTGTTTTTTGTCATCATAATGTTTGTCAATGGAATTTCTGTTTCTCTGGTAGCTACTCCTACATGAACTGTCAATCACCAGTGTATGTTGCTACTGAGTAAGGCACTTTTTTGACATTGTCACTGCAGAAACCCAATTTATTATGAGGATGCCCGTGCTTTTTATATGTGTGTTGTTTGGGCTTATCCCACAATATGCAAAACTATTTGTCAGGAGTTCAGCTGGGCTACAAAGAGTGGCTGGCAATAAGTTTTGGAGTGTTTACAAAATAGACAACATTTCTGCAGTGCTTGCCAAATCACAGAATCTGCTGCCGAAATCCACGAAACAGAAAGCGTTGATGATGAATGGTGGGCCTCTAAGTCACCACATAAATTGATGTCACAGTCACCTACAAGGTCCATTGTCTAGTCATAGTCTTCATCACTGTCGATGAAGAGCCACTGAAGTTGAAGGAATTCAGATCACTCTTCAGTGGTGAGCTAGTGTTGCTTCCCAACCCATCAGCTATCCAGATCTCTGCTCTGTAAAGGGGATGGAAAGTCAAAAGATTCAGCACAACAGGGGGTTTAAGCATCTGCTAGGCCAGACCACGAACTTCTAAAGGCCTGGATCCCATAGCCAAGGTACCACAGTCTCCTACTAGTACATATGGAATTTCATCATTGAGCACCATCTCAACAAAGCTGACAGAATCGATCACATTGATGCCAGTAATGAGTTCAGCTCTGGTGCTGTCAAAGTTTCAACCATTGTCACCATTCCAGGTGCAGTATTAGCAGAATTCTCTGACTTAATAAGGAGATTACTGCCTACTGTGTCATAGCTGATAAAGAAGGTCACTCCTCAGCTCCAGGTAACTCACTTGTAATCATCATGCCAAAGGGAATACATGGTAAGAGTCGGGTTGGCCGAGTACTCTTGCTTTTGGCCGCGCTGGAGGTGCCCAAGTCAGGTCAGGTATGACCAGGGTAATCATTTGGAGCAAGTGACGCGTTATGCAAGGGCTGGACCAACTGTGTTCTTTGGGCCACTTATGGGCATGCAGGTCTTGAGAGACTGCTTCTTTTTATGTTACCTGGGGAGGGCAGGAAGCTTGTCATCATACTAGCATCTGCATCTGTGTATAGGGAGCTACTCTCTGGTTTCATCTACTATGAAAGTGCCAGTAGCTAGCACCAGTCTAAGCACTGGCATTGGTCCTGAGGGCAGTGTCTCGCCCTGCCTAGGGCAATTGCCACCTGCATGTGCCCCTAGGGAGGTCCTCCTCAAGGGGCACTGCCTAGAAAGTAAATGGATTGATAAGGAAAAGTGTCATCTCTGAACAATTCTAAATGAATAAGATCTTTGTAAAGTTACTACCATTCCCTTTAATGGACTCAGGTGATTGTGAAGAAAAAGACACAAGCAGAATGCAAAGTAAATGTGAAGTGGAATAGGCTCCCTGGGGACAGATTTAGAAAGTAAGAAAAATTATATTTTCTGCTTAATTCCAGCTTCAAGTGTGGACAATCTGTTTTTGTCTGGCCTTGCTCTTAATGGTGCCCCTGAGGTTTGTGTGCTCCTGGTCCTGGCAACAGGCCAGTTCCGGCAAGGCATGGTGTAGACTGTATGTGGCTTCCCTGCCCTGGATGAGAGTTCCATCATACCCCTAGACACAGTGTGGGGGTGTTCTACAGTGTGTTACTTTATTTTATTTACCTTCAGAAACACAGACCTATTGACTTCTGTTAAGACTCACCTGTTTTGCTCCTTACTGTAATGAAGGAAAAGAAAAGTTGTCCAGCCCTGCTGTGACTTCCTTTATAACTGGTAGTTGAAGGATGCCTGGCAATGCCTAGCATGAGAGCGCCTCTTCATTAAAAACATGTTGTATATCAGAGTACTTACAAAGTATTGTCCTAAGAAGACAGATGACATTAGCTCTGAGTTGACCATCAGATGGAGAGAAGCTCTAAAACCTGTGTCCAGTGGGAAACTGTCACTCCTTAAAACAGAAAACCCTGACTTCAAAGTTTGAGAGGTCTTGATAAATACTTAGCTCCTGCTACTGACCTAAAACCTAGTGATGATACCCTCCCAGGGCCCCCAGAAGCTGCTGTATAGCCCCCATTTTATTTTAAATGGGAAAGCTCTGCTGAGACCCTAAGCTTTTTTTGCAGATCCCTGTTTGTAAATATGCAGGCTCTGATGGTATAGAGCCTAAACTCCTTAAGATTGCTGCCAATGAATTAGCCTCCCTTGTTGCTGAATTAATCAGCTCATCCCTCATGACTGGTGCAGTGCCTGATCTATAGAAAACCTCTCATGTTGTTCCTGTTTTTAATAAAGGGGACCACAATCTACTAAATAAGTGCAAGCCCATTGCCTCCTCCCTGCTCTGAACAAAATACTTGAAAACGTGGTGGCCTCACAGCTCACAGATTACTTCTCTCCCTATGACCTCCTATCTGCTGTACAAGATGGCTTTCGAAAGGTCATAGCACCACCACTGCACTCCTAACCCTAAACAATGGTATTGCCTCAGTGACGAACATTGGCAGCCTCAATGGTGCTGTCGTTATCGACCTGACGAAAGCTTTTGATCTTGTTGTTCACTTGCTACTCAGTGGCAAACGTGCTAATTCATCTTGCAAACTGCTCTCCCTTGGTTTTGTAAGTACTATATCTGGCAAACAGAACCCACAGAGTCAAGTATGGGACCACTCTCTCTGATCCTGCTCCACCTCTGGTTTGTGTTCCCCAAGGATCAATTCTAGGTCCACTTCTGTTTGCTCTGCACATAAACTCCTTACACAAAAGCCTGTCCCACTATTCTGCCATTCTCTACATTGATGATTTGGTCCTTTATACCAGCTCCAAAAAGTACTGATCAAATAAACCAGTACTTAACATCTGACCTGCAGGCCTGGTGGTGCTGAGGGTTGAGGCACTGGACGCTACACCTCACACCATGCCAGCGACCCGGGTTCGGGAGCAGACTCGGGTCATTGGGGATCAGTGGGGGAAGAGAAAGGTTGAGCATCTGGAGGACTGCTCTCCTCTCCTGGTGGGTTTCAGGGGATGCACTGCATTGCAGTGGCCCCCAGTGGAGACCAGAGGCACCAAAGAAGCATGCCAGTCACAGTGGGCAACGTAATGGCAGATGTCAGCTGGGATTCCACACTCAGCTGAGACATCATTGCATGTCTGCACCTTGGGAGATGAAACCTAAGGTGGAAAACCCTGGTACTCTGGGAGGTGATGGCGGGGCTGGAGTGGTTGAAGCCCACATGCTCAACACTGGCTCCGATCCTGACTTAACTCTCTATGGTCCCACCTCTCCTGTTCAGGCTTGTGGGAGGGGGGGACCCAGCACCCAATTCCTCAGTCAGGAGAAGGGCATGGTGGGCAGTAGAGGTGACGCCGAGGGAGACCATGCCAGAGAGATGCCCAGAGCACCGGTGACAGGAGCAAAATAAAGATGACAAAAAGAAAAAAAAAATCATCTGACCTGCAGTCTCTGCACACTTGGTTTTCTGCAACCAAGCTGATTCTAAACATGACTTAAGCACAGTCTATGCTGCCCGATATATTGCCCAGATTAAGAACGTGCCCATCTCCTTTTTCCATAGCTTACTGTGGGGGTACCTTAGTCCCCTTGATCTCCTCCTTCACATACCATGGAGTCACACTTGGCCCCTCATTAGACTTCTCATCTCATGTCATGAGAGTCCACAAATCAGTTAATTCCATGATGGGCATCTCCTTTAAAGTGGGCCGTAACCTTACTCACAAGCTCACCATGCTGTTGCCCGTGGGATGCTCCTCCTCAACCTCCTTTATGGTACTCCTGTTTTCTTAAATGCCTCTATATCTACTCTCCTTAGGTGGGATGTTACATACAACAATGTTTATTGTTTTGCATTGACATCTCACTGGCTCACTCATTACTGTTCTCTTTATGACAGGCTAGGTTGGCTACCCCTTCTTCCCTCTATGATCTTAGTTTTGGTGGTGAGATATCATTATTATGCATAGTGGACTGCTCAAATCCCTTACCACATTTCTCAAACAAATGAACCAAGTCTACCCCTTGAGGTCAGGTGACAGTGCCCTGCTGTTCATCCCTAAGAGCAGAACACACACTGGTGAATCATCCTACGCCTATGCAGTTCCTAAGCTATAGAACCAGTACAGCCTGAAATTAGTCACTGCCTCTCAGTGCTTACTTTTCATCTTATGTACCATAACTGTCTCCTCAGCTTGGCACACTGCTCTTGCTGCTGAACCTGAGCAAGCTTCATAATATGACACTCGTAT
The DNA here is from genome assembly GCA_016271365.2 of Neoceratodus forsteri. Taxonomy (NCBI): domain Eukaryota; kingdom Metazoa; phylum Chordata; order Ceratodontiformes; family Ceratodontidae; genus Neoceratodus; species Neoceratodus forsteri. Next base: position 593,132,603 of record CM057458.1, read on the forward strand.
ATGTTTATGTGTAATCAGTGCTAATCTATTAACATGGTACTTGTACATCCTTTGTGTAGTTCTACATGGATGTAGACTGTTTCTGCATTTTTTTCCTTCCTATGAGATGATGTTGTGTAAGCCCCCATGTAGGGAGCTTACTGTTATTGCCCACCAATTATCCCTTGGAGTTCTCTGGGACCACCTGCCGGAAGGTAGGGCCAGGGTGCTCAAGGGTGTAAATAGGGGGTTTTGACACCTGTTTGGAGGATCCCTTGTTGGAAGTGTATGTGCGAAGTCAGTCTGTGGGGCCAATGGTCGGGGCTGGGGTGGGGCAATTGCCACCCTGGCCCATCTGCCCAGTTGCCACATATCATTGGGTGGGAAGTAGAGCAATCAGGGCGAGAACCATGCCAGCTTTGAAGTGCCTCCATATGGACCTCCACGCAACCGAAGAAGGAAGGGAGCTGAGTCCCAAAGTGTAAGAAGAGTACCTGCCCTATATCCCACAGCACTGGGGTAGGATGGTGTGGAAGGGTCCCATCCTGGAAGCCAGTCATTTAGCTGCTAAAGTCTGGAGTTGCAGCTGGAGGTGAGAGCCCACATCGTTGGGGGAGCAGGGTGGTGTCGTCGAGGCAAAGGTCAGGAAGCATACAGAAAACCCAGAAGCAGTTGTAAAATTCCACAAAACTTTTTATTTGTAGTTGCAGTAACATAAAATAAAATAAACCTGGTCAGAATAACTATATACAGAAACAAAATAAAATATCTTGTAAAAACAAATCTCCCTTGCTGCTCAGCTTAACTGTTTTAATAAGTCTTTTTCAACACCCATCCTTTGCAATTATCCTGTTCTTTGTAAATTTCAGGAGCTGCTAGAACATTGAGAGCTTCCTGAGGTCCCTCCAGCCTTTGCAAAAGTCTCAGTCATTTGCACTTAAATAACCTCTGGCTTTTTACAGTTATCTCAAATTATAAATACATATACATTACAACAGCAACACTAAACATTTTCTAAACAGAAGAGATCCCAATATCAGCTACATTTCCATACATTGATTCTCATATTCTTATATTACCAGATATAGATATGCAAGGGAGGAAAACAGACAGCAAGGGAAAACAGAGAGACAGACAGACGCAATGGATTGCGAGACTGGTCGGGCTGATCAGGTCCGAGGTCTCACGGGAGAATTTGTCTGCGCAACCAGACAGAAGAGACAGAAAAGGAAAGAATATATATCCTTGCATTTAAACACTTTCTTCAAAACAAATGGGATAGGGTCCTATTCTACCCTGTCACATATACCCCTCTCTTTAAGAGGGAACCTGTTTTATTAAACAGGTTTCCAAAACTCTTTATTTTCTAATAACACTTGTTGCATTCAGACATTAAGCACATTTGCATCCATTTTTTTTAACAGTGCAGCAAAAAGTACAGTTCAAACCCATACATTAGGTTGTTTTTTTTCAACCATCAGAACCCTCAATTCCTGATCCATATCTTGACAGCAAATCAGCATTACTATTCTCTTTACCAGATTTGTGAATCACAGAGAATTTAAATGGCTGCAGTGCCAGGTACCACCGTGTGATTCTGTAATTTTTATCTTTCATCTGGTTAAGCCAACAGAGAGGATTGTGATCAGTTACAAGAACAAAATCAGTTCCTAGCAAATAAAATTTGAGGGACTCCATGGACCACTTTGCTGCTAAACACTCTTTTTCGATAGTGGAGTACTTTTCTCTCTGTCATGCAATTTCCTACTTATATATAGAATAGGATGTTCTTTCCCATCTATATTTTGGCTTAGGACTGCATCTAAGCCTACTTCGGATGCAACTGTTTGTAGCAAAAATGGTTTCTCAAAGTCTGGGCTTCTTAAAACGTGCTGAACATAATTGTAGGGAGGAGCCCGTGATTATGTGGGGGAAGAGCTCCTTCCCCAAAGCCTATTTAAGTGAGGCAGATGTCTCCAGCTCTGCTTAGAGCGAGTCGCACTCGCTGTTCTGTTGTTGCTGGTCTGTGGCTGCCTTGTCTTCCAAGCCTGTCCTGTCCTTGGTTTACACCCCCCCCCATTTGTTCTCTTTTATGTTTGTTTGCTATTGGATCTCACTTCTTCTCCTGCCGTATGTTTGTTTATACCTGCTCCAAATTCTGCTACGTTTCTTGTCCCCCCCCGTTTGTTTCATTTCCTTGTTGTTGTTAACTCGTTTGGCTCCAGTTCTCTTGCTATTTGTCTCTTCATGCCCCCCTTCTTCTGTAGCCGTCCTTGTCGTTGTCTCCCTTCAGGCAGCCCAGCTCCACTCCTAGTTAGTGGCTGCTTCTTTAATTTGCCTCGCTGCACTAGGCTACCTGCTCCAGGTGCCGCCCGCCTCCGCTACATTTATACCTCAGGTCTTAGTTGTGGCCACCCGCTGCTACTGCTGTGCTGGGCTTCATTACTTCAGCTTCCGCTTCGGTCGCAACGCCTTTTTCCTCGTTGGTCCGGTATCGGTATGTGCCTCTGCTGCTCTAACAACTCTGGCTTACACCCGGTGCCATTTGTTTGTTCCCGCTGTAGCTTTCGCTTGTTCTGCCTGGATCAGTCCTTTACTGCATCCTATGCCGTGTTCAGGACCGCCATGGCCTTGACCCTCATTGCAATTCAGGGATTTCTCCACCTCCGTCTCTTACTCCTACCTATTGTGCCATTCAGCACCGCTTCTGGTTTCTTCGGCGAACGTCGGGATGGGCTACTGCCTACTGCGCTGCTATACCGCAGCCTTGGATTAACCCTTCAGCGACGCTTGCAGCACCCACTGCGCACTGACTTAGTGCAACCGAAGCAGCTTTGTGGATCACTGAATCATTCCTGCAGCTTCCTATCCTGCGCATCTTGCCTCTCTTGCATTATTGTGGATAGTGGGCACCAGTTGCGGCCTGGTGCTATGCGCATCTAAGGCATGCACTTGCTATACTAAACGTTTAGTCCATATTTCCTGCTTTAGCCACTCCACCTTCGGATCCTACTGCACATGCTCATCGGACAGGCTTCGCCTCTCAGCTCCTTGGCTGCTTCCTATCCTGCTGCTTCAACATGCTAGCTTCCATGGGCTAGTTGCTACTCTAAGTCCTTCCCAGTTGACCTATGTGGGGTCTGGCTACTTATTATCCTTTGTGGGGCTTTAGCTAATTACTATTCTCTTCCCGACTGACCTTCGTGCGGTCAACTGCACTCCTACTCCTTCTTACCTCTCCTAGGCTAGCCTTCATGGGTCTGCCTCACTTCCTCACCTCGTTTGGACACCTTCATATGCTCCCTGGATGCTTCCTACCATGCTGCATCATTGATCCATTCTACTGCCTCCAATTCTTGTCTGGATTCTAGCCCAGCTCTCCTTCAGTATGTCGTTCTTACCATGGCTTGAGCATTTACTTCGGTACCATATGGATTGACTTTTTATTCAGTTTATCATCCTTCGTCTCAAAGATATCCCGACTCTCTTGCTATTGCTGCCTACTGCACTCCTCGTAAGCTGGAACTACATCTGAACTACTAGTGCTTCATCACCATGGCCTTCATTTGCAAGCTTGACAAGCGGAACATACTCCGACAGTCCTTCTTCTGGATATGTATTCTGAGCCTTCGAGTTCTGCTTTTCCTCTGGAAAGTCATCCTCGCCTGCTAGAGTACCTAATACTTGCCTGCATCCTACTAATCATATGCTTCTATGACCCGCATTCACCATTGGGCTGGGAGGTTTCTTACTTCTGCTCTAATTATGCCTCGCCCAGCTCAGGGCCTAGAGATTCCTACATTCTACTATATGCCTACATGCTGCTGTGTCAGCCAGCTGGAAGCTTCTTTCCTACGGATTCGCATCTAGCCATTTTTCGTTCCTCATCTATTATTGGATGTTTGCCCTGCCGCTTCAGCCATGTGGAATTACTGCTGCTTCACCTTCCAGGACACTTAGTTGGGCTTCTCCTGAGCCTTCTCTATCGGTTATGTTCTGCACTTCTCGGGACTCTGCGAGCTTCTCCTACCTGCCTTCGCCCCTCGGGCTCGGAGGTTTGTCTACCTCTATTATTGCCTGCTTCCTCAGCTCGAGCCTGGTGCTTCTCTATTTTACGGCCTGCCTTCACCCATAGAGCTGGGAGGTCCCTACTACCGCTTGCTTCTTTGACCTGCCTTCGCCCATTGGGTTAGGAGGTTCCTGCTAATTCTTGCTTATACGTCATGCCTTCACTGTTGAGCTGGGCAGCCTACCTGCCATTTGATTGCTTCTGACATGCCTTCACCCTCCGGGCTGGGAGGTTCACCTGCTTTGTTTCCTTCAGCCTCACCCTGCTAGATACCTGGTGCTTCCATGCTACTTGTGCATACCTGCTTCTGCTGCCTCAGCCCTGAATTCCTGATGCTTCACCTTTCAGGACATTAGCTACCATCTTCCCTGTGCTTCCTCTACCTGCCTGGTGACTCCTACTTCTCCGACTCGTTGGATGGTTCTCCTTCTCATCCACCTGCAGTTTGCCTCGGTGCTCATTCAGCGGCCTCCGGAGTTGCTGTCTTGGATATTTTGCCCTGTCGCCTCAGCCGTGGAATTCCCGCTGCTTTTTACAGGACTTGGTTGGCGTCTCCTATGGACTTTCTCCTGCTTGTGTTCTCAACTTCAGACATGTGGCGCTACTACTTCATTGATTCCGCATCTTCAGTTCTTTACAATCTGGGATTCGAGTCTCGTCTGGTTCTCCTACCATGAACTTTGCTTATCTTCAGTTTTGGATGTTGAATTCCTCATCCAGTTGCCTTGTATCTGCCTCACCTTCATTGATCTGGATATATCAGTCCTTAGCTTCATTCCTTCTATGTCTGCCTACAACTATAATACTACGATGCTCACAGATGATTCAAGATGCATCTCCTGGAGGATCTATGACACCCGTATTCTATCAGCTGCCTCATAGGTGTAGCTGCATTCATGTTGCTTGGAGCTACTTGTCTTTCGTATTTCTACAGCTGATGCTTGCTGTCCATCTCACCGTGAGTCTACCTTCCATGCTAGATTTCTGTCAGCAGACATTCCTAGGTCTGGCTGCGCTTCACATACTGGAATCAGCCGCCTCTATCCTACCTCACCAGCTCGGTTCAGCTGCACTTCTAGGGGCTGATTGCCTCATCCTCTTCCTAATCTTCTGACTTCTTGGGTGCGATCCCTACTCCTACTACCTCTCCCTTTGGATTAGCAGTTCATAGGATTTGTTTTCTTTTGGGCTCTTCAAGTCCTACTACGCATATGATTCATACCTAGTACCAGTCTCCAATTATCCTCTACAGCTTGCCACTATTCCAGTTCAGCTCTACAGCCATTGCCTTCATATCAGTTCCTAAGATTTTACTTCACATATCAGGACTGGATTCATCAGTCGGTAGCCTGGCCCTCAAGCCTTCTCCATTCCTCGTCTCATACAAGCCCAATATTATTAGAATCATGGAAATTGTACTACTTATATTGTCTTGCCTCGTTGTCGTCAAAGCTTGGATGCAAATATCTTTGGTCTCATGTATTGAGTTCATCAGTCATCAACTTCATCCACCATTGTTCAATTCCATGGATTATGTCCGCATATCAACTGAAGTATGAAAGTCGGCTCTTCAATATATTACTCTCCATCATTCCGGATTATACATGGATTCTTGGACTCAGACTTTATTAGAAGGAATTACTTTACTGGACTCTTACAATTCAGTTTGTTCTTAAGCTCCGTTCATATGGATTTAATTCCATAAATTAGAATTCAGATTTTAACTGATTAATTAGTTTAATTAGGATCTCTCTCCTTTAGTATGCCCAGAAGGATGGGCAGGTCAGTAGCCATGGGTCCTCAGAGGTTTCCCCCAAAGGGGGTTTTTCCTCTCCTGAGTGCTACTGGTCATACTCTCTGGAGTTGGAGGAGGTGATCGTCTATTCTTATCATTAAATTATGCACTTCTTATTTAGCATTTAGTTGTAGAACAATCGTTGATATGTATTTTTTTTGGGCTATACAATTCTAATCAAGCTCCTTTCTGCAGGTGGGATACAGAGAAAAGCCAGAACCCTCAAATATTATCAAACGACTCTTTCAAGCATCCAAGTACTTAAGCACAATACATTCTATACTATTATCCAGTAAACATTGTTCTTTATGCTGGCCTCTGTATCCATCAATCATATTCATCATTCAACTATATGTTACATAAGCACTGAGCTATGATCCACACATAATGCAGCCTTTATGGCTTGAAAAGCTTCATCACACACTGGGGTCCATTTCACATTATTTGGGTACCATTTCTTTGTGAGTTCAGTTAGGGGAGTAGCTAACTCAGCAAAATTAGGAACAAATCTCCGATAATAACCAGCCAGCCCTAAAAATGACCTGACATGTTTCTTTGTTTTAGGTACAGGGCTGTTAGCTACAGCTTCTATTTTAGAAATCTCTGGTTTGACTTCTCCCTTTCCCAACACATAGATCCAAATATCTAGTTTCCTGCATGCCCAATGCATATTTAGTAGGATTAATTGTCAGACCTGCATTTTTGATAGCTTGGATAACTGCTTGTAGGTGTTCCATGTGTCTTTTCCAGTCTGGACTGTACACCACAACATCATCCAGGTACACAGCACAATAACGAGTGTGAGGGGATAAAATGACATCCATGTACCGTTGGAATGTAGCTGACGCACCATGTAAACCAAAGGGCATGGTGGTGAACTGATAGAATCCTATATGGATGGCAAATGCAGCTTTCTGTCTGGGTTCTTTAGCTAAAGGTATTTGCCAGTAACCTTTGATAAGATCAAGGGTACTGATGTACTTTGCACTCTCCAGTCTGTCCACCAAATCATCTATTCTGGGCATAGGATAACTGTCAAATTCTGACACTTGATTAAGTTTTCTGAAATCAAGGCAGATTCTAACACCCCCTTCTTTTTTTACAGTTACCATGGGAGATGACCAAGCACTCCTCGACTCCTCAAGGATACCCAATTCTTTTATTTTTTGTATTTACTTTACCACATCAGCTCTTAACCCCTCTGGCAACCTGTATGACTTCTGCCCAATAGGATGAGAATTCTTTGTCACTGTTACATGCTCAACCCTTTTTGCTTGGCCTGGTACCGTAGTAAAAGTACTGTTAAATGTCTTTAGCACATTACAAATGTTTGCAGTTTGTTCTGAGGTTAAGGAAACATTCACCTTTACAGCATCAACATTTACAGTTTGTTCTAGTCTATCATAAGCTACATCAATATCTTCCTTATCAGTTTCTGGTAAAACTAGCAAGGCCGCTTTAGTCATTTTTTCAACCCATTTCTTGAGGAGGTTAGCATGGTATGTCTTAGAAGGATCTTTTCCTGTCAGGGGTCTCAATCTCATAGTTAAGGGTGTCAGTATGTCTAAGAACCTTATACGTCCCTTGCCACTTCATTAACAACTTATTTTTTGTTGTGGGTAACAGTAGCAAAACATTTTCACCTGGCTTGAAAACTTTTTCTTCTTCCCCATGGTCATAATATACCTTCTGCTGGTTTTGAGCCTCTTCCTGATTACTATGGACAATTTCAACATATTTTGCCAGTTTCTTTCTTAGGGCACACATATATCAATCAATCAATCAATACTTTATTTTTAAAAGGCGCTTTTCTTCAACCAAAGTGCCTGTACAGTTTCATAAAACAATAAATAAGAAAAATTTAATTTATTATAAATCATTAAAATCTATATTAAAGGTAAGTCTTCAGGGCTCCTTTAAAACTTAGGACAGTCGGGCAATTTCGTACCTGACGAGGTAGAGAATTCCACAGGGTCGGGGCCATAAAACTGAATGATCTAGCCCCTGAGGTTTTCAAACAAACCCTGGGAATCTCCAGCAATCCCTCGTCAGTGGATCGGAGGGGGCGGGAGGGACAGTAGGGGCAAAGAAGCTCTTTCTTCTATAGATATAGATTGTTTCTTCATCGGGGCAGACCTCGACTCTCTTCAAGCCAGAGCACAACTCCGGGTGGACAGGGCTGAGGTTCTTTCCTCCTTTGCCCGATCATTTCTGGTTGGGCAATTGCGCCCTGCCCGGGACTTCCTGCGCCTCCTGGGTCTCATGGCGGCCTGCACCAGCGTGGTCCGTTGGGCCCGCTGGAACATGCGCCCCTCCAATGGGGGCTGGCCAGCCAGTGGTCTCAACACTGCGATCCATTGGACCAGCGAGTGACGGTGACCCAGGGGATGTGGGCAGCTCTCCAGTGGTGGATCGTTCCAGCTCATCTGCAGGAGGGCATCCTGTTTGTCCGCCCGAGCCGATGGTATCTCTATCGACTGATGCCTCTCTGATGGGTTGGGGTGCCCATCTGGGGGAACACAGAGCGCACAGCCTCTGGTCCCCGCGGGAGTCCCGATGCCATATCAACCTGCTGGAGCTCCGAGCGGTCTGCCTAGCTCTTACCGCTTTCACTCCATTTCTATGGGGTCAAGTGGTTTGGGTCCAGACAGACAATACCACGACCATGTACTACCTAAACCGCCAGGGTGGGACGCGCTTCATGCCCTTGTGCAAGGAAGCTTTCCGCATTTGGTCACTCGTGCACAGCCTGGAGGTGGATCTCCTAGCCATTCATGTGGCAGGAGCCTCCAACACCCTGGCCAATGCCCTAAGCTGGATAGGGGCTGTATCCCACGAGTGGTCTCTCCTGCCGGAGGTAGTACAAGATCTGTTCTCCCATTGGGGCACACCGCAGGTGGATCTGTTTGCCTCCAGGGAGAACGCGAAGCTGAGGCTGTTCCATGCCCGCCCCTCAGCAGGGCTCGCTGCAGGGGGATGCCTTCTCGAGGCCATGGACCCCGGGCCTCTTCTACACCTTTCCCCCATTTCCCTTGATCCACAAGGTGCTTCTCAAGGTGAGGAGGGACAAGGCGCAGGTGATTCTGGTAGCCCCAGACTGGCCCCGCCAATGCTGGTATCCAGATCTCCTCAGCCTCAGCTCCAGGCTCCCGAGGCAGCTTCCAGCTCGACCGGACCTGCTTTCAGTCAATCAGGGGAAGGTGTTCCATCCAGACCTTCAATCCCTGCACCTGACGGCCTGGTTTCTGGTGGCTAGAGTTCCAGGCCTTGGGTCTTTCGACGAGGTCCTCAATGTAGTTGAGGCGTCCGTAAGAGTCGACCAGGAAATGCTATGCCTTCAAATGGAAAAGGTTTTCCATTTGGTGTCAGAACAAGGGCCTGGACCCTTCCTCCTGTTCCTTGGCAAGCATTTTGGACTATTTATGGTCCCTTTCTCAGCAAGGGCTCAGGTCGACGACTCTAAGGGTGCACCTGGCAGCCATCTCTGCTTACCGGGCGTGGGCTGGGAAGCAGTCGGTGGTGCAGGAGAAGGTGGTCTGGCGCTTTTTCAAAGGCCTTGATCACATTTCCCCGCCCGTGTGAGAACCTCCACCACTGTGTGATCTACTGCTGATATTGGCAAATCTCATGGGCAAGCCATTCGAACCAATGCACAGGTGTGATCTCTCTCACCTGTCGTGGAAGACCGCCTTCTTGGTGGCTATTACGTCAGCCAGAAGGATGGGAGAGCTCCAGGCGCTTTCCATTGAGTCTCCTTACCTGGTCTTCCACAGGGACAAGGTTGTCCTCATCCCCAGAAATTCCTTCCGAAGGTGGTTCGGAGTTTCACCTTAATCAGGTGTTGACTCTGCGGTGTTGTACCCCAATCACACCTCAGAGGCCGAATATAGGCTCCATACTTTGAACCCTAGAAGTCGCAAGCACTATGAGGAGCCACGGCTGAAATTCCGGGAGAGGTTCACCAGCTGTTTGTCACCTACACTGAAGCCGCACCTGGCAGACCTGCAGCCAAGCGGACGATAAGTAGGTGGGTCACCTCCTGCATAGATCTCTGCTATAAGTTGGCGGGCATGGAGCCTCCCAGAGGGATAAGAGCTCATTCTACCCACCATACTGCTTTATCGTGGCTGCTTCCATGGATGTCCCTATCCAGGAAATTTGCAGGGGCTGCTACCTGGAAGTCAGCGCACACCTTCATCACCCATTACCACATCGACCTTGAGTCACGCTGGTTTTGGGGCCTCGGTTCTCCAGTCTCTATTCCCTAAGTAGGGGGTGTGCGTCTTGCCTCCCTCCTCCCAGAGAACTGCTAGGAGGCTGCCAATAAGTGTGGATAAACAACATATCCATGTCCCTAAAAATACAGGTTACTCACCTGTAACAGAAGTTCTAGGAATGGTATATGTTGTTCATCCACCGACCCACCCGACCTCCCCGGCTTCGACACACAACCTGAGCTTCCAGCGGGCCAGATCTGCATCATGGGTCGAGCCGAGTTTTACCACCGGGTGGGTGGGAGGAGCCAGCTTGAAGACCTTCCGGCAAGATTTAAAGCGGCAAGGAACCTGCCAATAAGTGTGGATGAACAACATATACCATTCCTAGAACTCCTGTTACAGGTGATAACCTGTATTTCTCTAACCTTCCTTCCACTGTCTCACAGGCGCATCTCTCACTGTGCCAAACTAACCTCCAAATTCTGATTCGAGGGCTCCCTCCTATCTTATCCTCTCTCTCCACCTCCCCCCACCCACTCTCTCAGATCAAATGACGCCCACACCTTGACGGTCCCTCGACGCTCCACCCTCATCGGACAGACTGGTTTCGCCCATCATTTCCCTAAAATCTGGAATTCCCTCCCCCCTGAATTACGACACTACTCCCTTGCCTCTGCCCTACACAATTACCTTTCCCTCAGCTATTCCTGCTTTAGCCCACCTTAATACCTATCCCCAGTTTCTGCCTTCCTACCATGACTTCCCCCACCGTCCCCGGCAGGGTTCTCAACATCCTGAAGAGGGAAATCAGGAAATGCTACCCCTTTTCCTCATATTCAGTTCCTGCCTCTCCCCCTCTCTTCTCCACCTGCCCTTCTGGGTCACCAGTGTGCACAACCTCACCCCATCCTTTTTACTCCAACAGCACTTGCGTACTACCTCGAGCCTGCTCCTGGTGCACTCAGGTATTATAAATGGTTCTATCACATTAATACTGTTTTGTACGTTTATATGTTCTTTTGTATGATTTTGGACATGTATTGTAATTTACCCTGTGTTCCACTACTGTTTGTTGCACAATACCTTGTGTTCCAACTGTTGCACAATCTTACAGTGTTTTACTGTTTGTACTACCCATATACTATTGTAACTGATCATCTTTCACAACCCTGTTGTAACCCCTCCCCCCAGGTCGCACCATGAGATGAGCAACTTGTTCAGTGTGCCTCCTGGTGAAACATTTCAATAAATAAATAAATCTTCCCACGTTTCTTTTATCACATCCAGTGGCCCTCTTGGCTGCCTGCCATACAACATTTCAAATGTTGAAAACCCTGTTGATGCCTGTGGCACTTCTCTGTAAGCAACAAGTAGGTAAGGCAAGCAATGGCCCCAATCTTTCCCTTCCGCTTTTACAAACCTTTTTAATATGCATTTTAGGGTTTGGTTAAAACGCTCAACAACACCATCTGTCTGAGGGTGCTAGGGGGATGTTCTTATGGCAGTGATATCCAGCAGTCTGTACAGCTCTTTAAGCAGTGCAGCACCAAAATTACTACCCTGATCAGTAATCGTTTCTTTAGGTATGCCCACTCTGCTGAAATTTTGGCTAGTTCTGCTGCAACTTTTGGGGCTGTAACAGTACGCATTGGAACTGCTTCTGGTTATCGAGTAGCATAGTCGCATACTACCAGGATAAATCTATTATCCTTTTTACTTTTGTCTAAAGGACCAACCACATCCATTGCAATTCTCTCAAAAGGCACATCTATTAGGGGTACCAGGGGCACCTTGTCTTTTCTAGTGACTTGTACTACTTTCTGACACTCAGCACAAGAATTACAATAGGTAGCAACATCTTCATGAATTCCCGGGCAGTAAAATCTATACAGCAATCTGCAAGGGTGCGATCCCTCCCCGAGTGACCAGCTTTAGGACTATCATGTGCCATCTGTAACAATTCTGTTCTATACTTCTGTGGTATAACCAATTGTTCTGTGTCTGAGGTTTAACCCAAACTCTGTACAGTAATCCATTACATTTTTTCAAACATTGGTCCACCCTGTTTTGGTTTTACCAGTAGCTGCTTAAAATAACCCTGGAGAGAAACATCATTAGCTTGCTTTGAACAAGAATCACAATCAGTTATCAATTTAGTTTCAGCATTTTCATATTTTAACTCTTCATGTCCATCAGTCATTTGTTGCCACAGTTTCTTCGAGCTTTGTCTTTCTTTCCTGGATTTCTGGATCTTGGAGCTATGCTCAGACAAGTCCAAATCAAAATCACTGAAAGGAAAAGCGTCCCCAATGTCTGAAATTTTCTTTGCCTGAGCTCTTGTCACCACAGCTGCATAAGGATTTATTCCCTCTTTGATAAAGTCAGTAAATCCTGGAAAGTAATTTCCAATAATCACAGGTACAGGTAACTTTGGTACTACCCCCACTTTCATTTGGTGCAACACACCCTTAATGGTCAGAGTCACTTGAGTGGTGGGATAGTATCAAGTGTCCCCATCGATGCAGATGACACCAGTACCTGGTCCCTTTGCACAGTGTTTTCCCAGCACTTTAACATGCACTAGGGACTGTCTGCTTCCCAAATCAATGAGTCCCATTACAGTCTTATTCCCCACCTTCACATCTGTTAGGTACTTGCCCCAGTTTGCCAAGGACAAATCTGCTCCAGTGCCACTCGCTTTATTATGGCAATTTATTGCAAAATGGCCTGGCTTATTGCATTTATAGCAGATAATGTCTTTTGGCACAGATTTGTTACCCCCCACCAGAGTTCTTAGCAGGCTTGGAATTTAAATGGGAAAAAGAGTTTCTTACTGGTGCTTGTCTGTTACCTCACTGCTGTGGCATCTCTCTGGTCATTTGGTAATCCTCAGCCAAAGGAACAGCTTTTTCCCCATTCTCTGGTCAGTGCTCCTTTACTCATAGCTACACATCTGTAGGCAATATGTTGATGAATTGCTCCATGGCAAATGTGTCGATGATCTGTGGGACTGTTCTGCTCTCTGGTTGGATCCACTTCATCAGGAATTCTTAGAGTTGGGTGAAGGCTTCTTGAAGATTGTCAACCGAGTTGTACCCCAGAGATCGAAATCTCTGCCTGTAGATCTCTCTGGAGATGTCGTGCCTTTTCAGGTTTTCGCTTTTCACCAGGTCATAGTTTTCTGACTGTGCAATGTCCATACTGCTGTAGGCAAGCTAGGCTTTCCCTGTTAGGTAGATGTACCAGTCTGATTGCCCATTGCTGCTTTGGCCACTGGCAGGCTGTGGCAACTCTTTCAAAGGTTGTCAAGTATACCTCAATATCATCCGAGGGACACAACTTTGTAAGTTTAATGGCCTTTACGTTGCTTGAATTTTGTTGCTCATCTGGATCTGTGCTGGATCATCTGCCTTCGATAGCTTGTAAGGTATCCAGCCATCACTGCTCCTATTGCTGCATATCTTCTCTCATCTGTTACTTCTGTCACTGTATCTCTTCTCTCCTCAATGCTTCTAACCATTGAATTTCTTTTTCTGTCTGCGTCTCAGTCTCTTTTTGTTGTATAGCCCACCATTTCAAAAAGTCCATCTGGCTTTCAGGTTCTGTTACTGCCTGTTCTTTTTCTGTGACTTGTGCTGGCTGTACAATCTCAGACTGGACTTCAGCTGCAGAATCCATACGTTTCTCTGTGCTTCCCTGGTACTAGGTCCAGTACCCATGCACAAATCTCTTATTTCAGGGTATGTATGGCTTAAATCCCACTTAGGCTGACACCATCTGTCATCGAGGCACAGGTCAGGAAGCTTAGAGAAAACCCAGGAGCAGCTGTAAAATTCCACAAAACTGTTTATTTGTAGTTGCAGTAACATAAAATAAAATAAAATAAACCTGTTCAGAATAACTATATACAGAAACAAAATAAAATCTCTTGTAAAAAAATCTCCCTTGCAGCTCAGCTTTGCTGTTTTTATGTGTCTTTTTCAACCCCCATCCTTTGCAAGCATCCTGTCTTTGTAAATTTCAGGAGCTGCTAGAACATTGAGAGCTTCCTGAGGTCCCTCCAGCCTTTGCAAAAGGCTCAGTCATTTGCACTCAAATATCCTTTGGCTTTTTACAGTTATCTCAAATTATAAATACATATACATTACAACAGCAACACTAAACATTTTCTAAACAAAAGAGATAGAAACATAGAAACATAGAATTTGATGGAAGATAAGGACAGCTTGGCCCACCTAGTCTGCCCATTTCCCTACCTAATGGATAAGCTGCAGATCCTAGTTAACCAATGGCCTACTTTCTCCTACCCCCCACTAGAATAACCTTATGTCTGTCCCACGTATTCTTGAATTCCCCCACTGTTTTTGACTCTATGACCTCCTCAGGAAGACCGTTCCATGCATCTATAACCCTCTTTTTGAAGATATACTTCCTCACATTACCTCTGAGCTATCCCCCCTCTATCTTCAAATTGTGCCCCCTTGTTCTTGCACATCTTTTTTTCTGAAAGATGCTACCCTCTTGGACTTTGTTAATTCCCTTGAGGTATTTGAAAGTTTCTATCATGTCCCCCCTCTCCCTCCTTTCCTTGCGGCTATACATCGTAAGCTCCTTTAGTCTTTCTTCATATGTCTCCTGGTGCAGACCCTGCACCATTTTGGTTGCCCTCCTCAGGACAGCCTCCAACCTGTCTATGTTTTTGCAGAGATGGGGTCTCCAGAAGTGTACACAGTACTCCAGATGTGATCTTACCAACTGTCTGTACAGAGGGCCAACAACTTCCTGTTTTCTACTGGTGATGCCTCTCCCTATGCATCCCAGTATCCCCCCAGCCCTCCTTACTGCCTTCTCACATTGCTGGCCCACCTTTAGGTCATCTCATATGACTACCCCCAGGTCGCTTTCCATTTTTGTTGTTGTCAGTATCTCACCCCCCCCATTATGTACTCTTCCCCTGGGTTTTTGTTTCCCAGGTGTATTACTTTGCACTTCTTTGCATTGAATCTAAGCTGCCATGCATTTGACCATTCCTCCAACCTTGCCAAGTCCCTTTTCATCCTTTCCACCCCACCTTTCATATCGACCCTGTTGCAGATCTTTGTGTCATCTGCAAAGAGACATACTTTCCCTTCCAGTCCCTCTGCAATGTCACTTATAAAGACATTAAAAAGGACCTGCCACAGTACTGAACCCTGTGGTACCCTGCTAGTAACCCCCCTTTCTTCACTGTGGACTCCATTTACTATTACCTGCTGTGTCCTGTTGTCCAGCCAGTGTTTTACCCAGGCTACTGCCCTGGGACCCACTCCCAGGCTGGCTAATTTGTTTATTAATCTTTTGTGCGGGACTGTGTCAAATGCCTTGCTAAAGTCTAGGTAGGCCATGTCCACAGCCCCTCCCTGGTCTACTAGTTTGGTCACCCAGTCAAAGATATCAATTAGATTTGTCTGACATGACCTTCCTGCTGTGAATCCATGCTGCCTTGGGTCCTGTGCCCCACTGGCTTCTAGGTACTCAACAATGCTTTCCTTCAGAGGTGATTCCATAATTTTCCCTACCACTGAGATCAATCTGACAGGTCTATAGTTTTCTGCCTCTGTCTTGCTCCCACTTTTGTGAAGGGGAATCACACCTGCCCTCCTCCAGTCCTCAGGTACCGCACCATCCTCCCATGATTTATTAAAAAGGATAGTCAGTGGTGTTACTGGTTCTTCTCTTAGTTCTTTTAGAATTCTGAAGTGAATCCCATCAGGCCCCATTGCTTTATCCACCTTCAGTTTTAAGAGTTCTTTCAGAACCCTTTCTTCTGTGAAAGGACTAATAATATCGACCCCCCTATCCAGAGTGCTTCTATTGACTGGATTAGGTATTTCCCCCTGCGTTTCCACTGTAAATACTGAGCAGAAGTATTCATTCAGTATCCCTGCTTTTTCACTGTCACTCTCTATCCAACCACCTTCCTCTTTATTCAGCCTCAGTATCCCTGTCTTAGTCTTTCTTTGCTCCCTAATGTACCTATAAAAGGTTTTATCCCCCTTCTTAACTGACTTGGCTATCTTTTCCTCAGTTTGGGCCTTTGCTGTTCTGACTGCCTTCCCCACTTCCTACTGCTTTAACTGGTACAGTTCTCTGTCCTGCTCCTTCTGTGTTTCCTTATACTTCCTGAATGCTATCTTTTTTCTCCCTTACCTTCGCCACCACTTCTTTTGAGAACCATAGTGTTTTTTTTATTTTGATTTGTTTATTTGCTCCACATGAAGGTTTGTTGCCTCTGTGATGGCGGTTTTGATGTTTCCCCATTGTTGTTCCACTCTACCTTCTTGCCTGTTTGCTAGTGCTTTTCTGAGGCACTCTCCCATTTTGACAAAATCAGCCCTTCTGATGCCCAGTATCTTCACTTTTGTATGGCTTAACTCTACAGCTAAATTTATCATGAACCACTTTGTTTGGTGGTCACTTGTTCCCAGATGGCTACCCACTTCAAGATCAGAGATCCTCTCTCCATTCCCATTTGAGAGTACCATGTCTAAGATTGCTCCCTCCCAAGTGGGTTCCAAAATTAGCTGACTGAGGCATGCCCCCTGAAGGGCATCGAGAATGGCCTTGCTCTTGGATGTGGCTGCAGCAAAGGTGCTCCAGCTAACTTCTGGCATATTCAGGTCCCTCATCAGAAATATCTCCCCTTTCTCTGCCATCCCAAGGATGTCTTCAATCATTTCCTTGTCCATTTCCTCCCCCTGAGATGGGGGTCTGTATACAGCCCCTGTGTGGATTGTGGCACCATTTCCAGTCTCCAGGGTGACCCACTGTGCCTCTTCGCCTCCCTGTTTACCCTTTAGTTCTGTTGCTTTGATCCCTTCCCTTACATAGAGAGCTGCTCCTCCTCATCTTCTTCCCTCCCTGTCCCTCCTGTAGATTGTGTACCCTGGTATGTTGACATCCCAGTCATGGTTGTCTGTATACCATGTTTCTGTGACTGCCATGATATCCAGGCATCCCTCTTCCATCAAGCCCACCATTTTGGGGAATTTTTACCTAGACTACGGGCATTGGTACTCATTACCCTCCATTTTTTTAAGGCTTTATTTATTTTTGCCCCATCCCTGTCCTTACTGCCTTTGCTTTTTTCTCCATTTACCCCTGCCCATCTCCCTATCAACTACTCTATCTTGGTGTTTACCTCACTAACTACCCTGATTTTTTGTGGGGGCTTGGATTTCCCTTCTCCTTTTCAGTGCCTCCCCTCTTAGCTAGTTTAAATGCTTGCCAGTGAAGCATTTAACCCTATCAGCTAGGATCCTGGTTCCCCTCTTGGATAGATAGAGACCATCAAGCCTGTATAGGCCTGCATCCCTCCAGGTGGAGCCCCTGTCCCCAGTGAAATGAAATCTCTGAGCTCTGCACCAGTTTTTCAACCAGCCATTGAATCCCATGGTGTGGAGTACCCTAGTCTCATCCATGCCATAGACAGGTAGCACTTCCAAGAAAGTTACCATGTGTGCTACTTGTCTAAGGCCCCTCCCCAACTCCACAAACTCTTGTTGCACTGCTCTGATCCCATTTTCAGCCTGGTCTTTTTTCTCTCGGTGGATAATGACATACAGCTCACTGTCCCTTGCAGCTGCTGTCATGATCCTGAGGATTCAGTTCCTGTCCCTCCAAGCCATGGTGCCAGGCAGGCACCTACCTCCCTTTCCCCTCCCTCCCCCAGTTCTACCCCCTAACAATTGAGTACCTCACCAGGAGTTGCTTTCTTCCCCTGTGGGGTCCTGTGCCACCCTTCTGTGGGTCTCCATTGTGGAGTTTCCCAGCATCCTCCTTGGTCTCCACTGCGGGTGCCTCCATAGAGGAACCATGCTCCACCAGAGTGGTGAATGAATTGTGGAGAGACACAGCTGGAGGGATGCACCTCTGTTCCATCACCCTCACCCTCCCTGAGCCCACCGTGGTCCAACCACTCCTCTTTCTTGGTAACCACTGAGGTAGTAGCAGTGGTCTGGGTGATTCTTGGGTGGGGAGCAGGTTTCCTGATTCATTGCAAGGTCAGCATGGAAACGAAAAACCTCCTCCCTCAGACCAGAGAGATGCCTGAAAATAGGGCAGCAATGCAGTCTCCAGAGTGTCTCCCAGAAGACTGCTGCTCCACAGACAGTGCATTGCACCACTCCCCACATGTCTGTGTCGCTTCCTGTTACAGATGCTTTTCTTTTTTTTCTTGTTTTAGTGTGTGCAAGCTTGTGAGTGCCTCTACCCCTATTCAGTGTGCTGTGTGTTTAAGGATATAAACAGGTGTATGTTGTTAGCAGTTTTGGGGAAGTGATATCAGAACCCCTGTTATAAAGGATGTTCTGTGCTTGGAGCAGGTGGGGTGAGGGGCAGGGTGGGTGGGAGTAAACCTAAGCCCTCCAGAAACAATCAATTACAATTCTGACCCTTGAGCCTAAGGCTATTAATATTCATATGTACAAGTGTTAATCCCCTAAGTCTGGTCCAGCAAGAATCCATGGGGATGAAACCTTGCAGTTTGCTGGCATAGGACCTGGGTTAGGGTCAATGTCTCCAGATGGCAGCAGCAGAATTAGGAGCTTAACCTGGTTAAGATGTCTGGGGCTGTTGCCAAAGACATCATGTTGACCTGTTGTAGCATGGATGAGAGCTTGTACCAGTTCCATTTCTATATAGCCCGGGCATAATTAACAGAGCTGGGATATTATCACTTACTGGACATTCTGAATTAAGGAACTGTTCTTCCTGTTTACTTTGATCATGTTAAAGGCCTGGCAGCTATTAGATCAAAGCAAATAAACAAGGTGATGTACATTAGGAGGCGGGCAACCCCCTTGATGGCCATGCTTAAAACAGAGACTACCCCCACCTAACAGGGTGAGTCTAGGAGAGTAATTAGATAGCTATCTCTGCACTTACCATATCAGGGAGGGTGTGGGTAGTAGGCTGATGTACTGTAGCAGTTACCATACAGCACTCTATGCTGGCAAGGGATTCTTGCTTACTAAGAATATCCACTCTAAACAGATAGAGTGTAGCTCGGAGAGCTTCACTCTCAGTTGACCTAGTTGAGAGCAAAATATTCACTCCACCCAGGTAGGGTGTACCTAGGAGAGCTGCATTAGCAGTTGACCTAGCACAGGACAAGCATTATTCATTTCACTTGTGTTGGTCCGAGTGATGGGTTAGCAGATATTCCTAAAGTGAGTCATAGATACCTTTTCACTTTGATATATTGTGATTGACAATGAGATAGCAGATGAAAACATGTTGCAGCTTACACTAGCAGTGATAAAGGCACTATAGAGCAATATGGAACAGTATATACTAGCAATAATGAGGTAACTAATCCTATAGGTGTTGGAATAACACAAGGGGCAAACCACACAAGGGCAAGGGTCCTGGACTTCAGGAGAATGGATTGTAAAGGAATGGGAGACTGCTTCAGAAATTGCCTCATGGGGGGATTGCAAGGAGGGGTAGAAGTACAATGGGGAAACAATGGGGGGGCATAATTAAGTCAGCCACCCTCTGTGTGAAGGAAGTGAGTAAAAGCAGAAGGAAAAACAGACTGTTAGAGTTCTCTAGGGAAGTGAAGGAGGTGGTAAAGGAAAAAAGGGTGGCATTCAGGAGGTATATGGAAACACAGAGGAAGGAAGACAGGGAGGTATACCAAGTAATACAGAGGGAAGCATGAAAGGCAGTGAGTGGAGCAAAGGCACAGACAGAGGAAAGGATAGCCAAGGGGATAGCTAAAGAGGATAAGTACTTTTTCAGGCAAATAAGTGAGACGAGGAAGGAAAGGGGAGGAACAGTGAAGATAAGGAGGGTAGTGGTGGGGGAGGACTGCACAGAAGAGAACCAAGATAAAGTAGTCATGCTGAACAGGTACTTCTGCTCAGTCTTCACAGTGGATTGGGGGGATGGACCACCACAGTACAGCAGGAATAAAGAGGGAGGGAGGTGGACACAAGTCCATTTTCAGATGAAAGAATCCTGAAGGGACTTGTAACTCAGACAGTGTACAAGACTATGGGGCAGAAGGAAGGCACCCAAGAGTACAAAGGGAACTCAGGGAGGTGCTAGCTTCCCCACTGATGGCCTTATTCAACAGCTGTCTGGAAATTATGGTTTTGAAGGACTGGAGAAGAGCAGATGTGATCCTTCTACATAAGAACAGCAGCAAGGAGGAGGCTAGTAACTATAGACTAGTCAGTCTCATCTCAGTAGTAGGGAAAGTAATGGAAACCCTGTTAAAGGAAAGATTGGCAGAGTATCTTGAATCCAGCAGGCTGCAGACCACAGGCAGCATGGATTCACATGGGAGAAGAGGGGAGCATGCTAGATGATTCTGACTGATTTTTTCAACTGGGTGACCTGGAAACTAGATTAGGGAAGGGCAGTAAACATGGCCTGTCTGGACTTTAGCAAGCCTTCAACACTGTGCCACACATGAGACTGATAAAGAAATTGAGCAGCCTACAGCAGGCATAGGATCCATAGTGGTGAACTAAGTTAGAAACTGGTTAACAGATAGGAGGCAGAGACTGGTGGTCAATGACACTTTAATCATGGGATAGTGACCAGCGGGGTGCTGCAGGGCTCAGTACTGGAACTGGCTCACTTCAATGTCAAATCAAAAAGTTTATTTGATCAACTGAGATGACAACAATGTCACCAAGGTTTTTACAAATAAAAAAAAAAATCTGTAATAGAGTGGGCATTCAGAAGGGGGGGTAAGTAGGGATCTTGAGAAACTCAAGTAGTGGTCAAGAGCATGGCAGTTTGTGTTCAATACCAAAAAGAGGAAAATCATGCACCTAGGGCATAGGAACCCTGAAGTTGAGTATAGGACGGAGATGAGGTACTGACAGTCATTAAGCAGGAAAGGGACCTTGGGGTTATCATATCTGATGAAATCTAAGTGTCAGGGCAGTGTGGATAAACAGTGGTTAGGGCCAGTTGGATGCTGTTATCCATAGGGAGAGGTATTTCCAGGAGGAGGAGGAGAGAGGTCATGTTGCCACTATGTCGCCTACTGGTGAGACCCTACCTACAGTATTGTATCCAGTTATGCAGGCCATACCTCAGAGAGGACACAGACAGGTTATAGGTAATCCACTGGAAGGCAACTAAAATGATACAGGGGTTGCATCAAAAGTCCTCCGAAGAGAGACTGAGGGATCTCAGCATTTACACCCTGGAAGAGGGAGAGCAAGAGGGGCATGATAGGGAGCTATAAATACCTCACAGGGGTCAACAGGGTGCAGGAGGGAAGTCTCCTTCAAATAAGAAAGTGCATCAGGACCTGAGGGCATGCAATGATTATGGGGGTGAGGGTTAAGAGGAATGTGAGGAAATACTACTTCATTGAAAATTGTGGATGCCTTTAACAGTCTGACAGTGGATGTAGTGGAAGCGATAGTACTAGGAGGCTCCAAGCATGTGTGGGATAGACATATGGGAATATTTGTAAATAGGCAGGGATGAGGGAGGGTTGCCAGAGATCAGTTAGTGTCTGCAGAGACAGACTAGGCAGGGATCATCTGGGCATACTGTGCGTGTCAAGTGGTCCTTTTCTGCTGACAAATGCTATGTTTCTGTGTTTCTATGTGTCAGAATTGCAGTCCATGGTTCATGGACCTCCATTCTTGATGTTTCACAGGAATCAGGTGGCATTGTGTACCCGCCCTAGATTCCTGCCTAAGATAGTGTCTGATTTTATAATAAATCATTCTATTGATTTGCCTATGTTTTTCATTTTCCCCTTAGAAACCAGTTAAAGAGTTGTTACGCTCTGCACCCAGTCCTTACAGCTGTTATTTTTTTCCTTTTTGGCCCTAGCACCAGAAATAAACCTGTTTCCAAGCAGTGTCTCTCAAATGGATCTGCTACAGGCAGGGCCATAGCCAGAAGTTTGTTTGGGGGGGGGGAGTGTTTAAATATGGCATTTTTGAAAAGGGACAAATGAAGCTCTGGGGGGGTGTACATGTTCTGTGGTGAGTTTTGGGGGTTTTCTTGAAGAAAACACACACTTTTTTTGCATGTTCTCCACCCCTAATTTCATGGGAAACATTTTTTTTCACATGGAATCAGGGTTGTAAGAGACTCTGACTGGTCATAACAGTCTACAAAACATCCAATGGTTGTGGACAACTAGTTATCTAACAGTGCAATCAACCACCCACGTGGTTCTACCTGCTGTGTTAGTAATACTGCTTGATAACAAAGCATTGTACCACTATGTACATGGATTATGGTGAAGTGTCATGCCACCAGCACCAGGTCAGCATCCATAACTCACCCATGTTTTCTGCCATGGTGTCCTAGTTGTCCTCTCCCCGTGTTACTAATGTGCAAGCTTGTGCCCCTTTTGTATATTTGTATGTCAAAAATGAGCAGTTATATGTACTCTGAGTTCTGAGAGTGAGCTGTTAGGCTTATGCAGTTTTTGTGATATACTGTGATGTTTGAAAGATTTCTATATAAAGGCTGTTGCTAGGTGTGGCCCCCAGAAGCTCTGGGAGGTTTACATGCTCTGTGGTGAGTTTTAGGGCTGTTTCTGAAGTAAAAGCAGTTTTGTTACATGTTCCCCACCCCTAATTTCATTGCGATTTTTTTATTCCCATAGAATCAGGAGTGTGGGAGACTCTTGTTGGCATTACAGTCAGCAGAACCTCCAATGGTTGTGGACAACTGGCTGTCCAACAGTGCCATAAACCACCCACTCCATATGCATTATAATGTGCAGCTGTGCCTGCAAGGCTGCAAGTAACTGTGGTAGTCAACTGACTGACCAACAGTGCCATGATCAACCACACCACCAACACCAACTCTTACAGCCTGTGAAAGACATTTGGGGTAAAGTTACTGTTTGTAAAAAAAAATGTTAAACATGTTGATGTGAGAGTTAAATAAACATTTTACTTACAATTTAGTGTCTTCTTGTCTTCATTTTTCATCATGTTTTCTTAGGGCCCAGGCTGAGGATTCTTCATGCAGTTGCTGATGTCTTGTGTGGATTCATCCAATATAAAGCTAGTTTATCACTGGCTCTTCAGTCACAGCAGCATCCATCGTCTCCATGTCTCCATGGTATCTATCTGCAATGGTGTCATGCATCTGGGAGGATAGTGTAGTAGCATTCATGTAGGTGTTGTAAGGTAGCCCAATCTGTTTCAATATGAAATCTTTTGAAGAATGGTCGGACATTCCATTTCTTTGAGAAACTTAACTCATTTGAAAAACATTGTGTTAGGCAGTTCTTATTCAACAAGAAAATAGGTTGCTCTCAAAAAGCACTGTAAGCTGCAGTGCTGTCACCAGTTGGCTTAGTAGCCTTCAATAGTGCCTTTGTCTTCCAACCAACTGATGTAATTCACAGTCCAATATTTTTTAAATTCTCAAATCACTATTTTTTTTTTGGCTTTAGTTTCATGAGTTGAGAGTTCTGCAATCACATGTGGTGCAGAGGGATGCATTCGATGATGACAGTACACGTTTCTTACTATGTATTCGCTCAGTTCTGAGCCACAGTGTTTGTTCCTGAGACGACTGGTCTGGGTCCTGCTTCTCCCGATGGCTGGCCCAAGACAAGTTTCCCATGACATCTAGCCTAAGAATGATGACTTTACTGGTCTGGGAAGAGTTGCTCTAACATATAGAGGATAATGTCTGATGTAAAGGTGATAACCATGGTGTAATTGCCTCAAGTGGTTGCTTGGGCATGAGTAAACCTTGAGAGCGCAGCTTGAGAGATTTGCCATTGCCCTAGCAACCATGAGAGATGATTACACCATGGTTATCACCTGTACTTCAGGCATTGTCATTTATAGTGTATGGGACATGACATGAGAAGTTACACCCCCCCCCCAAATCACAGGTAATTTAGCCTTACCTTATTAATGAATCTGCACTACAGCCACATGGTTGTGTAGGAAAAGTATTTATTAGGATACACAGACTGAATAACAGCGGGCTGAAATAGCACCAGAATTAAAATCCTCTTACAGACATAGTGATTGCTAGACTCAGTAATAGTAAACTGAGATAATTGGAATGTTATTTGAATACTGTACTGAGACTATCGATCACATTCTGGGTGTGTAGAATACTTAATTACACTGGCATTCCATTTTGTAAACCCACTGCTATGACATAGATGAGATAGGTTTATAAGGTTTTGACATCACAACAGTGGGATTACAAGGTTGTAATTTGCTTGACTTCAGTGGGTAATAAGGGCTACCCTTACATTATATTTCTTTTGTTGCCGTTTACACCAGTTAGTGTAGAATAACTATTCCAACATCATGTCACCATGATCACAGGTCAAGTGAAATTTGAGGTTAAAATACATTTATAGGATATTGAAATTGAAACCCAGACCACATGGATTGCAGTCAAAGGTTGAAATAAGCACCTGACTCACAGTACGAGATGCCCAGTTTTCCTCACTGACAGCTGGGTTAATTTCTCTGTCTGTCCTTGAGACAGCCTGTACCAAGTGAAGAAGCATCAGCACCACATCGCAGAAGATGCTGCTACTTGTGTAAGATTGTGCTATGGATGCTTCAACATCATGGTGACAGTTGTTGAAAGATGTCTATTCAACCAAATGTTTTAGAATAGTATCTTCTGTGTAATCAGCAGTTTCATCAAGCAACACAAATTAAAATAAATCCTGTGTAGGAATAGACAGTCTACACATGTAGAAACATAGACTTTGATGGTAAATAAGGACTGCTTGGCCCACCCAGTGTTCCCTTCCATCCAAATCAGCCTTCTCAGAAGTGCTGTCACTGTGGTGAAAAAGAAAAAGCACCAAGCGGGTCCAAGAGACTGAAGTAGGTGAATTCAACTCATGGCTGTGTGATTGGTGTCAAGACAAGGGATGCCACTACATATGGAACTGGCACAATGTTTTGGAAAGAACGTTTTCTAAATATGATGGAAGCCAGTAAAAGGGCAACCTGGGGGCTTTAAGTCACTGTGGCTAACAGTAGAAATGGACAAGGGGAATCATTTCAGAATAGGTGTCATGTACAGGCCCCCAAATCAAGGAGATAAAAGAGACAAAGCCCTAATAAAGGAAATCCACAAAATGTCTGATAAAGGTAAAGTAATACTGGTGGGGGACTCCGACCTACCATATATTAACTGGATCACATTAACAGCAGCAACAAGAAGAAGCAGGGACTTCTTATTGTCACTTCAAGGTGCGAGATCATGCCAACTTGTTAAAACTCCAACTTAGGGAGATGCCATTCTCGATCTTGTCCTCACAAACTTGGAAAGGATCAAAGGCGTAGAAGTGGCATGTCATACGGGCAACAGTGACCATCATGGGAATCTTTAAGGAAGGGGAAATGCACCAAACATGACCCAGTGAAAGCCAAAATCCTCATCAAGTACTTCTGCTCGGTTACCAAAGAGGACCCAGGGGATGGCCCAGCCCTGAAAAAATACAGCACTCCAGGACCAGGGGTAGACACGAGTCCCTTTACAGAAGCCGAAGTACAGGAGGTGCTAAATAAAGTAAAAGTAGAAAAAGCCAGGGGCCAGATGAGATACACCACAGAATCCTTAAAGGAGATAGGAAATGATTTCCTGATATTCTTACTGCTTAAATAAATCTTGAATATCAAAGGATGGCTTTTGTGTGTGTGTTTTTTTATGTAGCAGTTCCTTAAAATGTTAATTTGTGTGCTACTTTCAAGTTTTGAAACATGAGTCAGCTTGACATTGTTTTTTTTAATCGGGAGTCAGCGCATGTCAAGGTCTGAACCACCCACGTCACAGACTCAATTCAGCATGAAGCATGTGGTTGGAGCTTTGGACACAGCTTCTGATGCTACCATCTAATCTCTGTAAACACTTCCACCTGAAACAATCATACATCCTTTGCATACCATACCAGCTCAGCACCCCCCTTCTCCTACCAGTTGCCTTACACTGTCCAAATACAGTCTCCCCATGTACCACAGGTAATGTTTGTCAGACTATAATGCATTATGCACTTTATTTCCATGTTCAGTGGGTCCCAACTCCATATTTTAGCTACTTGCTCAGACTGCGTGTGATCAAAATTGCTCAAAAGAGAAACCATCAGGGGTCAGGCCTCCCCCCAACAGTTGACCATTTGAGTAGGGGAGAATGGTACCAAGCCACTGGCTTCATTGCACTGAAAGCAAGTGGAGTCCTCCTAACTAACATTGCAGTGCATGTATTTTATGAAAAAAATAAACTGAACTCCTAAAATGAGTGGTTCGCGGCCACTGTACTGGCATGGTGTGGATAACGATGTAATATTTGTAATGTTGTAATAGTACACTACTAACTGTCTGGCTCTGAACTGGAAACTTCCTTTAGGTCTTTTTTATAATCTGCATTTTTCTGTGATTGGGGCTGAACACTCGGAGGAGGCGCAGCTCCGGTGAGTTTAAAAAAATTCCAGCTCTTGCCACGTGATCCGCCCATCCCGCATTACCAAACTAGGGAGGGAGAAAACCCCTGAATTCTAGACTATCCCTCCAAAAAAACAACAGATAGGCAGCAACCATATGATCAGCCCCACTCACAGAAAACCACAGAATACTAAAAAAAAATACTAAAGGAAGTTCTCAGTTCAGAGCCAGACAGTTAGCAGTGTACAATACAACGTTAAAAATATTACACATTAAGTTCTCCACACAACGCTGCAGCAGCGGCCGAAGACCACTCAGTTTACATAGAAATATAGAAACATAGAAGCTGACGGCAGTAAGGACCACAAGACCCATCCAGTCTGCCCATTTCTTTTTCTACCTTATAAATGTGCCATCGGCCTTTGTTCTGTCAGTGGCCTATCTATTCATACCCATCTGTATTGCTCCCTTATGCCTATCCCATGCCTGTTTGAAGCCCTGCACTGTATTCATAGCCACCACTTCCTGAGGTAGGCCGTTCCATGCATCCACCACCCTTTCTGTGAAAAAGAATTTCCTCACATTCCCCCTTAATCAGCCTCCCTCTAATCTCATGCTGTGTCCCCTTGTCCTGCTATTTTTCATATATTTAAACATGTTAGACTCTTTCACCTTGTTAATGCCCTTAAGGTGTTTGAATGTCTCGATCACATCACCTCTCTCCCTCCTTTGCTCAAGGGTATACATATTGAGCTCTGTTAATCTGTCCTCATATGTCTTCTAATGCAGTCCCTGTACCATTTTGGTTGCCCTTCTCTGGACTGCCTCAATTTGGTTAATGTCCTTGTGAAGGTGTGGCCTCCAGTACTGCATGCAGTACTCCAGATGGGGCCTAACCAGTGTCATGTAAAAAGGGATTATTACCTCCCTCTTACGACTTGTGATACCCCTACTAATGCACCCTAACATCCCCCTAGCCTTACCTACTGCTTTATTGGTCTGCTTGGATGATTTCAGGTCATCGGTGATGATGATGCCCAAGTCTCTTTCTTCCTTTGTGACTGCCAGCAACTCCCCTCCCAGCCTATAGGTGGCTTCAGGGTTTCTCTTCCCTATTTGCATGATCTTCCACTTCTTTGCATTAAATCCCAGTTGCCACTTTTTTGACCATTTTGCTAGTTTATCCAGATCTCTTCTCATTCTGTCCACCCCATCTGGATCATCTACTCTGTTGCAGATCTTGGTGTCATCTACAAACAGACAAGCCTTACCCTCTATTTCATCTGCATTGTCACTAATGAAGATATTGAAGAGGACTGGCCCCAGGACTGATCCCTGAGGTACCCCACTTGTGACTTGCATCTCTTCTGACTGTAAACCATTTACCACCACTCTCTGTTTTCTGCCTGTCAACCAGTTTGCCACCCAGTTTACCAACTTCTGACCCACCCCGAACCTACACAGCTTATTTATCAATCTTCTATGTGGAACAGTGTCGAAAGCTTTGCTGAAGTCAAGGTAGGTGACATCAACTGCTCCCCCTTGGTCCACCACTCTGGTTACCCAGTCAAAGAAATCTATGAGATTAGTTTGACAGGACCTTCCTTTTTGTAAATCCATGCTGTCTTGGATCCTGTGCCCCTATGGATTCCAAGTGTTGCACTATCCTTTCCTTGAGGAGTGCCTCCATAATCTTGCCCACTACTGAGGTAAGACTGACTGGTCTGTAGTTCCCTGCCTCCTCTCTGCTGCTACCACTCTTGTGGAGCAGGATCACATGATCCCTTCTCCAGTCTTCTGGGACCTCTCCTGTGCTCAGAGACTCACTAAACAGTTCTGCTAATAGCTCTGCAAGTTCCACCCTTAGCTCCTTAAGTACCCTGGGATGTATACCATCAGGTCCCATTGCCTTGTCCACCCTGAGCTTAGCGAGCTCTTGTAGGACCCTTTCTTTTGTGAAGGGAGTAGTGCTCACCTCCCTTCCCCCGTATCCATGGTGCTGAGCTGTGGGCCCTGCCCTACCTTCTCTCCAGTAAATACTGAGCAAAAGTATTATTTAGGACAGATGCTTTTACAGGGTCCTCCTCCTCACATGCCTCCTTTTCTCCTTTGAGCTTAGCAATACCCCCTCTGGACTTTCTCCTTTCACTAATGTATCTATAGAAAGTCTTGTCACTTTCTTTTACTGTTCGTGCTAGTGTTTCCTCAGTTTGGGACTTTGCCTGCCTTACTGCCTTCCATGCTTCCCTTAGGGCACTTTGGTATGCCCCCCTATCTTCATCCTGCTGTGTCCCCTTATATTTCCTGAAGGCCAGCCTTTTGGCTCTGACATTTTCTGCTACTGTATTTGAGAACCAAAGTGGTTTCCTTCTTCTTTCGCACTTCTTTTTCTGTCTAACACAATAGGAGTTCAGTTTAATTTTTCATAAAATACCTGCATTGCAATGTCACTTAGGAGCACTCAACTTGATCTCAGTGCTGTGTAGCTAGTGATTTAACCATTCTAGCCTACTCTAACAATCAACGGTGGTGGGATGATATTTGACAGTAAGTTTCTCTTTTGAGCAATTTTGATCATGGAGTCGGGACCCATCGAACACAAGGGAGTAAGGTGCATAATGCATTATAGTCTAACATAAATTACTTGTGGTGCATAACGAGACTGTATTTGGACTGTGTAAGGCAACTGGTAAGAGAAGAGGGGGTGCTGAGCTGGTATGGTATGCAAAAGATGTGTGATTGTTTCAGGTGGAAGTGTTTACAGAGATCAGACAGTAGCATCAGAAGTGTGTCCAAAGCTGCAGCCACATGCTGAATCAGGAGTCTGTGACATGGGTGGTTCAAACCTTGACATGCACTGACTCCCG
This sequence comes from Neoceratodus forsteri, assembly GCA_016271365.2. NCBI lineage: Eukaryota > Metazoa > Chordata > Ceratodontiformes > Ceratodontidae > Neoceratodus > Neoceratodus forsteri. The sequence goes on from CM057458.1 coordinate 593,161,942, forward strand.
ATTCAAAAAAAAGACTATCAAGCTGATTCGTGTTTCAAAAATTAAAAGTAGCACACAACTTAACATTTTTAGGAATTGCTCCATGAGAAAAACGCACACAGAGGCCATCCTTTGATATTCATGATGTATTTAACCAGTAAGAATATCAAGAAATCATTTCCTATCTTGTTTAAGGAACTGGGGCAGAATTAGCATCCCCTCTGGCAGTTCTAGTGATGGAATAGTTGAAGAACGGTGTGGTGCCCGAAAACTGGAAAAAAGCAACAGTGGTTCAACTTCACAAATTAGGCAGTTTTAAAGAGGCTAGTAATTACAGACCAGTAAGCCTCATGTCTATAGTAGGGAAACTAATGGAGACACTACTCAAATAGAGGAACATAGCATTCATAGAAAGTAGTGGCCAATAAGACACTAAACAGCATGGATTCACAGCAAGAATGTCATGCCAGACAAATCTACTCAAATTTTTTGACTACACTACTGTAGCAGACATCGCTGAAGGAAAGGTGTGTATGTTTACAGATGACAGCAAGATACTGTATGTAACAGGGTGGGAAAAGTCCAAGAAAATGAGTATTACCTAGAAGGCAAAAGAGTGGTAGCCTCAAACCAGGAACAAGATCTAGGAATCATAATCTCAGATGACTAGAAGGTTAGTAAGCAGCGTGAGAAAGCATCATTGAAGGCCAACAGAATGTTGGGCTGCATTGGGAAGGGAGTCAATAGCAGGAGGAGAGAGGTGGTACTACCAGTGTACAGATTGCTGGTCAGGCCTCACCTGGAATATGGTGTCCAATTCTGGAGGCCTCACTTCAGCAAGGACATTGACTGGATGGAAACAGTGCAGAGAAAGGCAATAAAAATAATTCAGGGTCTGCAGCACTCGTTCCACGAGGAAAAGATTTAGGGAACTGAATATGTACTCCATGGAGCAGAGAAGAGAGATGGGGACATAACTGAAACATTTAAGTACATAAAAGGCATTAACAAGGTATAGGCACAGAAATGTTTTCAGTTCATGAAGGGCTCAAGGACCAGGGTACATGACCTCAGGCTGCAAGGAGTGCGGTTCTCTACCAACACCAGGAATTTTTTCTTCACAGAAACACTGGTGGATTCTTGGAACAGCCTGCCCCAAGAGGTTGTGGAGGTCAACACTGTGGGGGGAGGGATTCAAGAATGTATTGGAGAGACACAAGGGAGCCCTGACTACAAAGGGCAAGTAGACTGTCAAAATATGCTTAAAACAAATGGTCAGACTAGATGGAACTAGCGGTCTCCTTCTGCCATCAGCTTCTATGTTTCTGTTTTTCTATGTCATGGTGTACCAGAAGGGAGTTTTGGGCACTTGTTTGTGGACACACTTGTGAAATAATGTTCAGGGCCAAGTACCAGCCAGCATGTAATATTTAGAAGGCTGTTTTATGGCATCATCAGTTATCAAGCCCTTTTTTTCATGGCACTGTGCACCAGACATGGAGCGCACTATTTATTAGCACTGATCTAGAAGTGGAAATGTAACATTTCTAAACAAGAATGAATGAGACAGCTACAGAGTTGGTGGGACAGTCAACATGAATAATGTATAATTGTGCCTGAGCCTTGTTGGACAGTCAGCTACGAAAATGTATTTCTAGCTCTGATTGCAGGCTTTTGAAGCTGATTGCAGCACTAATCAGTACCACTATGCTATGGTGGCACACTGGCAGTTGGTTAGCAAGCTTGCAGTTTACACATGCCCGACTGCAAGTGATCCCAGATCAGTTTGGAAACTGGTCCCAGAGTCCCAGACAGAACAGTACTCAGACATCCAGTGAAGCTGTTCATAGAACAGTACTCCTTGAGGGAAATGTGGTGATTAGGATGAAGGTTAGAGCCTGCTGGCGGAAATCCGCCCTGGATGCCGACCACCTTAGATTGATGGAACCTTACCAAGTCTATCAATCTGCAATCTCCAATAAGAAGGCACAATTCCTGTCTGGGGAGATTGTGGCTGCTCAGAACCGACCAGCTCAGCTCTTTCAAACTGTGGACAGACTGTGCAACCCAGCCTGCCTGCAGATTCGAAGATCCTTTTCACAAGTAGAGTGTGATGAGCTTGCTCGATTCTTTGCAGCTAAGGTGGCTGACATCAGGGCGGTGCTCCAGCCAGCACACTTTATGGGTGCTGCTTTGGATCACCGCTTGGTCGCTGTCTCTCAGTTTTCCTGGAGTACCTTCGACCAGCCGAAGTTCATGGATGTCATGCGGATTCTCCAGGGTATGCACCCTATGTGCTGTAGTTTGGATCCAGAACTGACAACCCTGATTATGGGTTGTAGTGACATCATTGGCCTGGTCCAAGCACAGATAGTTTGGTGCTGCTTGGAGACAGGTGAGTTTCCTAGCTCCCTGAAGGAGTTGGTGGTGACACACCTCCTGAAGAAAGCTTCTTTGGACCCAGATTGCCCTGCTAACTACAGACCAATCTCAAACCTTCCCTTTATAGGTAAGATGATTGTGAAAGTAGTGGCTCTACAACTGGAGAACCATTTGACCATCCATGACATCTATGAACCTCTTGAATCCGGTTTTCAAAAGAGTCATAATACTGAGACAGTACTGGTTCAGGTGCTCAATGATCTCCTGATGGCAAGGGATCGGAAAAAATGCTCCATCTTGGTTCTTCTAGATCTCTCATCAGCATTTGACACTGTGGACCGTGTGGTTCTCCTTGATCACCTGAGGTTCATCTGTGGACTGTCAGGTACAGTCCTCAGGTGGTTTACATCTTTCCTCACTGGCAGAACTCAGAGGGTGATATCAGGGATTCATTTCTCCGACCCAGTCTCTCTGTCATGTGGGGTTCCTCAGAGTTCGATGCTGTCCCCCATGTTGTTCGCAGTGTGCATGCTTCCTCTCAGAGACAATTGTAAGAAGGTATGGGCTGAGGTTTCACTGCTATGCTGATGATACCCAGCTCTACCTTTCTTTTGCACCTGACCAGGATAGAGCTCTCTCAGTATTTAACAACTGCCTCACTGAAATCCAGGATTGGATGAATTCGAAGCTGGTCGAGGTTGAACTCGGAAAAGACTAAGGTGTTGGTTGTGAACCCAAGGTGCTGGATAGAGGGGTTGGGGGCAGGTTTGCCCTTGGGACTTTCCTTGGGGGGTTACCACTCCTTACCTCTGAACAGGTGCGAAACCTCGGGGTGATTTTTGATGAAGGGCTGACACTACAATCGCAGGTGTCGGCAGTCATCAAATTCTCTTTTTACCATTTGAGGAACACTTCCAGGGTTAAGCACCTTGTTCCATCTGGCAACCACCCTACTTTGGTCCACGCCTTTGTGTCCTCACTCCTTGATTATTGCAACTCCCTCTACCTAGGGCTACCTGGGGTGGATATCCGCCTGCAGCTGGTGCAGAACACTGCAGCCCGGTAATTTCCAGGGACTTCCTGGTCTTATCACATCTCTCCAGTGCTGTGCAAACTGCACTGGCTGCCGGTACAGTGGTGGATCACCTTTAAAAGTCGGACTCCTGACTTACAAATCCCTACAAGGACAGGGCCTGGACTACTTGAAAGAGCTTCTGATTCCTTACTGCCTTGGCAATCACTCTGCTCGACTGATGAGGGGTTGCTAGAGACTCCAAGGGTTTCCTTAAAATCTTCTGGGGCCCATGCATTTATGTATGTGGCCCCAGCCCTTTGGAATTCTCTACTGTGTCAGTTATGGGAATGCATGACCGTGGGGGGATTAAAACAGGCCCTAAAAAAATATTTGTGGCTTCAAGCCTATCCTGCATTATTTTATTTGTTTTTATCTGGATTTTATCAGTATGCTTAGGAATCTGTACTTATTGTTCAGTGTGTTTTTTTTAACTGATTATTATGTGCCTTGGTTTTTGAAAGGCGCAGTACAAATAAATTATTATTATTATTACTACTCCTGGGAACCTGTTCACAGTTCACTTATGGTATCTTTGACACTGCATACATGGGCTAGGGCAGAACTTATATCATAGTTCTCTTGCTGCTAGTACCTGGACATAGGGAGTGAGACACTGAAGACTTGTACACAGCAGTGCAGTGCAACAAGGAATTTGCTGCGGCCGATTGCAACGTGAGACTGAGTAGCTTTGGAAGAACACTCATTGTTTCCATGTTCTTCGAAGTGTTCCAATGCTGCTGCAACTGGAGAAATCAGCTCACTAAATGTTATTAAACTGTCATGTCGTTCAACCCATCTAGTGTCACACAGAGGTAAAAGTCGATCTTTGTTTGACTGAGGAAGGAGCATGCCTACTTGTTCCTTTAAGATAACAATACACTGCGCAGCAGATCAAAAGATGGTGCAAACATCACTGAGAGTTCCTAAACAATTGCGGATAGCTGCCACTGAGTAACAGTTGCTTAGAGCTAAATTTAGTGAGTGACTAGTGCAATGCAGGTAAAGAGCTGTTGGGTATTGCTGCTGAATCAATGCTTGAACACCTTGTACTCTGCCAGACATATTACTGGTGCCATCTTAACCTTGACCTCACACATCAGTCAGGTTGAGACCACGATCCCCAACATTGGCAAGAAACCTCAAAATATTATCTGACATGTTTCTTCCCATTAGATCATATACAGGCATACAACCTAAGAAGTCTTCTCTCACTCTGTAAGTTGTGAAAGGTGCCGTTTTACTAACTTGGCAATCAACATAGCGACCACACACTGAAAGCTGCTCTATGCCAGAAATATGCGTTGTTTCATCTGCAAGGACTGTAAAGTATTTGGCATTCCAGATTTTGTCTACCAGCTTTCTCTGGATTGCAGCTCAACATGCAATAACACTCTCATTTTGAATTTGTAGACTAATGTAAGTCGCATTAAGAGATGAAGTCTGGAGATGATTTTGCAGCACTTGGTCCCCACTATAAGCTTTGAACCTTATGAGTGTACGGAAATTACCATCATTTTCTATAGTTATTACTGGACCATATGACTGTATTGGTCCACTGTCTCTATAGCCCCACAAAGCAAGTCCTTGTCTCCCACACACAATCAATGTATCCACAATTGATGTCAATTTGTTACGATTTTCTTTCCGTCTTCTTTTTTTGGAAATCTATTTGTGTGGCAATGTCTACTAGTGATCCTGCTTTCACTTTCAAAAAATGTTCTGCCAGTTTGTGGCAACATTGATAAGCCATTTTTGCATGATGATTAAATACTTCCAGTGCTTTCTTCCACTTTGTGAAAGGCTTATCAACCAGTGCCCCTGAAGTCTGATGAGACCCCTTTCCAACTGCACTTTTAGAAAACAGGATGCAAACTTGGCAGAATGCTCCATTGTCTTTTGCAGAATAACACAACCAGGTAAATCTGCTTAACCATGAAGCCTGAAATGCTAACTTCTGTACATTTTTCAGGAAAGAATAATCGTTTGAAGGACGCCACACATTTCTGAGTAAATCGAGTTTCAGCTGTTCAGATACACCAATTGCATTGGTTGTCCCTGCATACTGACCTATGTCATGTGCATTACAAGTGCCACTGCTACCAGCAGCAGCACCGCCAGCGTGATCACTTCCTATACTATCAGGTACACTGGTAGAACACGATGGTTGTGGTTCTGAGGAACTCTCACTTTGAGTATTCACTTGTGAAACCTGAGGATCCAGGTCATTGAGTGAATTGTCAGTGTTTTCAACACGGGGTTTCTTGGGAAAATATTTTAGTAACGTATTGATTGATTTTTTCCTTTTCCCTCCTCGTATCTCCATCTTGTGCTGATATTTATTTGGATCACAACATGACCACTGCAGGCGAAGTGATCAGGTTTTAAAGCAGGTAGTAGCCAGGGCTACAACTCCAGCAAGCTGTAACAGAAAACGTGGATTAATAATCATCATTGTTACGATTCACCAAGTAGAAGTAAACCTTATAAGTAGAGTGAACTTTGAACAAAGTACAAGACGAATACAAACAAGAGCATAAAAGGCCACAGAAACACAATTTTTCTATCGGGCATCAGTGATAAAATCCTCCAGTTTTCCTTAAGCCTGGGGAAGTGTTTAACGCTGTGCCTGACAGCTGGTGAGCGTGCCAACGGCTCCATGCATTTAAAGGAAAACACTGGAAAAGACACAGCTTTCTTCAGGCACTATGTAAACTCTTGGTTAGTGCTTTCAGACAGTAATAACCTTTTTAATGATTTAAAACAGCTATCCACAACTTCCACTTTCTGTTGCTGGCAGCCACCATCTCATGAGCAGCAGTGAGATTCCTGAGCTCACTGTATGCTAATATGTCTGGTTGACCTCTGCTATCGGTTGGCAGGACATATTAGCATAAAGTGAGCTCAGGGAGCTCTCTGCTGCTCATCAGATGGTGGCTGCCAGCAATAGAAAGTGAAAGTTGAATGCCATTTTTTATCACTAAAAAAGCAATTAGTGGTAATGTTTTAAAAAAATGTTACTGTCTGAAAGCACTAATCAGGCATTTTGCAGCACCTGGTTAAAGTTGTGCCGTTTCCAGGGTTTCCCTTTAAATTGCAAGTGAAACATCAATAAAGATGATTCGGTAACACTGCCACACTAATCTGAGAAGCAGAAGGAGGCGGGACCCAAACTTTCCACTTCCCATCAACAGCCACCAGCTGTTATAAGGCATGAAACTGTGGAGACACAAGTGTGGGGAAAGGGGTAGTTCAGATTTTTGTTGCACTGTGCTTCCTAGTCACATAGGAAGCTTTTACCACACACCAAAAAACCTGGTAAATTGCTTTACAGAAAGCTATTTAGGACATTTCAAGGAGTTTAATGTATTTTTTTAAAGTGAACTTTAAAAAAAATGTAACGGCTCAGTCCCCTGGGGTTACCAGAATGATAATCCCATTAGTGTTAGCCATGATCTACCAACTGACCACTACTTTCCTGATAGGAAAATAGGGTAGGTAGTAGAGGGCTTATTAGAAGCTCTTTACATTACATCATTGTTCACTCAGCCTGAGCAGAGGATGATTATGCCATTTAGAACTGTTGCAGCAGCTTGAGCCACAACGGAATCAGCTGAGGAGGACAGTTTTAGAATGTTGATATTGAAGTACAGTCAGTCTGTAGTGGTCTGAGTGTGAGAGCCCAACATAGTGGAGCTGTCAGAGTGAGAGGTGCATACCAGTCTGCCCAGTGACTGGGTGAAGGACCTCTGATCATTTATCTCACCCTAGTGAGTGTGATGTCCAGCAGTGCCACTGGAAAGTGGTGGTGACTGTTGATGCCAGGAGAATAAATTGTCATTTCAGAAAGAAAGAATGGGACTGCAGTTCTGTGAGTGCAAGGGACAATCCCCTGTTAGAGCAGAAGAATGTTAGCAGTCCTGTGAGGAGACAAGAGATGGTTTCCAGTCTGTGACCCTTGAAAGTGCAAGGTTTTCTTCAGTCAAATGTCTGTATTGCAAGTTAAACAAAACTGAGAGTACAGAGGGGGAAACTAGCAATTTTTGTGTTGCTGTCTCTTGGTGTATATGCACAGAGATAAGGTTAGAATACACCAATCTGAGCCCCAGCCTCACCACAAATACATGCTGAACTTGAATTTATAGTGGATACATTTAGCACCCTAGAGAGTGTGGACGGTCCGGTCATTATGTGTAACCCTAATTGGATGGTATGACAGAAGCTGGCTGGGGCTAGGGTGGGAGGAACCTCACCTGAAATTCCCAGAAAGAAAAGATGTAATGTCCTAGATATCTTTTAACAGAGCGATGGGCATGTTTGAATTCTGTCTAGTGAAAACTCAATGCCTTTGTGCTCTGAGGAAAAATGAGAGTTTCTGCCTGCCTCACCAGCAGTGTGTAACTTGACAAAGTTTAGGGGACTACCCATTTTTTTGTGTTTACCATCTTGTGGGTTGAAACAGCCATACTTCACAATCCCATTTCCAATAGGGGACATTCGATCTGTGTTTCCAGTGTGGATTGACATGGGTGGGGGACCCTCAGAAGTCAGACCTAGCAGCAGAATCCTAACAGCTCACTCTCAGAACTTGGGTTACATATAACTGCTCATTTTTCACATACAAATATACAAAAGGGGTACATGCCTGCACATTAGTAACATGGGAGGGGGGGACAACTAGGACACCATGACAGAAAACATGGGTGCGTTATGGAGGGTTACCTGGTGCTGGTGGCATGACATTCCACCATAATCCATGTACATAGTGGTACAATGCCTTGTTACCTCCGTTCCAGTGTAGCCTGTCCCCTGCATATAGATCCTTACTGTTTCGGGTTCTGCCCCACCAATCCGTACTCCATGGATCAACACTATTCCCCTGCCACCCTCCTCTGACCGACTACCGTCCCTTGTGCGTTCCCCCTTTCCCTCTCCTGCCCCCTTCTTGAGATCCTTCACTCCCTCCTCCTCCTCCCCCAATGTTGCCAGCACTGCAAAATTATTACCTGGCCCTTCTGCAATACTGTGCATTAGCTCCTTCCTCCTGACTGGAGCTGTCCCTTCAGTGCCAGGCCTCCTGTTCAGTTTGCTCCCACACACCTCCCCATCCCCTCCCTCAATTTGATGTTCCTCCCATGCGGTGTCCTCATGTTACTCCCATCCCTTCCATCAATCCAATGTTCCTCCCCTGCAATGTCCTCATATCACCCTGAGTTAGGCCCTCCTGCCCCAGCTCCAACCTATCATCCTCTCCAACTCTCTACCAAGCCACAATACCTCCTCCTTGGGTTTTTTCAGCCTGTGATAGATTGGACACTCCCCAGTCTCCATAATATGTTCATTTAAATTGCTGTCCCACATCCATAACAGCCTAGTATCCTTCCCATGATACCAGTACTAACTACAAAATACAGTTCTGTCTATAAGTTTCTATCCAGTCCATTCCTGACTTAAAAATACAATACCAACTCTACTTGCCGAGATGCATAAAACACTGCTATGATACCATATCATCCATGAGTTTCCCACTAAAATACAGCCTGAGGTGCTACACCTAAGTGCAAAACACAGTTCTATCTATAAGTGTTTAACTTTTACCTGTTTAACCAGAGCTACATATCACTCTATAACATTACAAAGAACAATCCCCTCCATTAGGACACGTAAGTGGACACACTTGGTTGTGCTTTCCACCAGTTCCAATGCAGCACTGCCCCAATATGTATGGATAATCTGGGGGCAGGAGGGATGGGGAGGGTGGATTTTGGGCTCACTGCAACTCCTGTGAGAGTCAATCAGCTTATTATACAACTGCACACCTCATAGGAGCTCCAGCGGAGCTGGAAAGGCAGGTCTGCCTTTTTGCAGATGACATCAAACTCAGCAATAGGGTGGACACTCAAGGGTGTGTGCAAAGGTTGAGGATTGATCTGAGAAAATCTAAGGAGTGCCAAGGGTACAGCAGCTGGGTTTCAATGCAAAAAGTGCAAAATAACACACTTGGGGCACAGAAACCAAGGGGCAGAGTAAAAAATGGGTGGGGTGATACTGACGACCACCAAGCAGGAAACAAACCTGGGGTTAATCATATCAGATGACCTAAAGATGGCTAGGCAGCGCAACAAGGCAGTTTGGAGGGCTAGTGGGATTCTGGGGTGCATAGGAAGGGTTATCAACAGCATAAAAAGGAGATGACGTTGCCTCTAGAAACATAGTAGTTGACGGCAGATAAAGACCGCAAGGCCCATCCAGTCTGCCCATTTCTTTTTCTACCTTATAAATGTGCCATCGGCCTTTGCTCTGTCAGTGGCCTATCTATTCATACACATTTGTATTGCTCCCTTATGCCTATCCCATGCCTGTTTGAAGCCCTGCACTGTATTTGTAGCCACCACTTCTTGAGGTAGGCCACTCCATGCATCCACCACCCTTTCTGTGAAGAAGAATTTCCTCACATTCCCCCTTAATTGGCCCCCCTCTAATCTCATGCTGTGTCCTCTTGTCCTGCTATTTTTCTTATATTTAAACATGTTAGACTCTTTTCACCTTGTTAATGCCCTTAAGGTGTTTGAATGCCTCGATCATATCACCTCTCCCTCCTTTGCTCAAGGGTATACATATTGAGCTCTGTTACTCTGTCCTCATATGTTTTCTGATGCAGTCCCTGCACCATTTTGGTTGCCCTTCTCTGGACTGCCTCAATTTGGTTAATGTCCTTGTGAAGGTGTGGCCTCCAATACTGCACGCAGTACTCCAGATGGGGCCTAACCAGTGTCTTGTAAAGAGGGATTATTACCTCCCTCTTACAACTTGTGATACACCTACTAATACACCCTAACACCCCTAGCCTTACCTACTGCTTCAGAGGTCTGCTTGGATGATTTCAGGTCATCAGTGATGATGATGCCCAAGTCTCTTTCTTTCTTTGTGACTGCTAGCAACTCCCCTCCCAGCCTATAGGTGGCTTCAGGGTTTCTCTTCCCTATGTGCATGATCTTGCACTTCTTTGCATTAAATCCCAGTTGCCACTCTTCTGACCATTTTGCTAGTTTAACCAGATCTCTTCTCATTCTGCCCACCCCATCTGGATCATCTACTCTGTTGCAGATCTTGGTGTCATCTGCAAACAGACAAGCCTTACCCTCTAGTCCATCTGCAAGGTCACTAATGAAGATGTTGAAGAGGACTGGCCCCAGGACTGATCCTGGGTACCCCACTTGTGACTTGCATCTCTTCTGACTGTATACCATTTACCACCACTCTCTGTTTTCTGCCTGTCAACCAGTTTGCCACCCAGTTGACCAACTTCTGACCCACCCTGAGCCTACCCAGCTTATTTATCAATCTTCTATGTGGAAGAGTGTCCAAAAGCTTTGCTGAAGTCAAGGTAGGCGACATCAACTGCTCCCCTTGGTCCACTACTCTGGTTACCCAGTCAAAGAAATCTATGAGATTAGTTTGACAGGACCTTCCTTTATAAACCCATGCTGTCTTGGATCTTGTGCCCCTATGGATTCCAGGTGTTGCACTATCCTTTCCTGAAGAGTGCCTCCATAATCTTGCCCACTACTGAGGTAAGACTGACTGGTCTGTAGTTCCCTGCCTCCTCCTTGCTACCACTCTTGTGAGTGGGGATCACAAAGCCTCTCCAGTCTTCTGGGACCTCTCCTGTGCTCAGGGACTCACTAAACAGTTCTGCTAATGGCTCTGCTAGTTCCACCTTTAGCTCCTTAAGTACCTTGGGATGTATGCCATCAGGTCCCATTGCCTTATCCACCCTGAGCTTAGCAAGCTCTTGTAGGACCCTTTCTTTTGTGAAGGGAGTAGTGCTCATGTCCCTCCCGCCTGTGTCCATGGTGCTGAGCTGTGGGCCCTGCCCTACCTTCTCTTCAGTAAATACTGAGCAAAAGTATCTATTTAGGATAGATGCTTTTACATGGTCCTCCTCCTCACATGCTCCCTTTTCTCCATGAAACTTAGCAATACCCCCTCTTGACTTTCTCCTTTCACTAATGTATCTACAGAAAGTCTTGTCACCTTCTTTTTCTGTTTGTGCTAGTGTTTCCTCAGTTTGGGACTTTGCCTGCCTTACTGCCTTCCCTGCTTCCCTTAGGGCAGTTTGGTATGCCTCCCTATCTTCATCCCACTGTGTTCCCTTATATTTCCTGAAGGCCAGCCTTTTGGCTCTGACCTTTCCTGCTACTATATTTGAGAACCAAAGTGGTTTCCTTCTTCTTTTGCACTTCCTTTCCTGTATAACACAATGGGATGTTGCTTCAAGTATTGCATCCTTAATGCTTGCCCACTTTGTCTGTACCCCCTCACCTGTGTTTCTTTTTGCCAGGGCTAGCTTAACTCTGTTGGCCATCTTATCAAAGTCGGCTCCTCTGAAGTCCCATATTTTTGCCTTGGAATGGGATGATTTAGATGTAGGTGTACAGATTGCTGACAAGAACCCACCTAGAGTACTATGTCCAGTTCTAGAAACCACATCTCTGAAACGACATAGAGTAGAGGTGGTCCAGAAGAGGGCATTAAAGTGGTACGGGGTTTGCATCAAAAGCTCTATGAGGAGAGACTAAAGGACCTAAATATGTATGCCCCAGAAGAAAGGAGGGAAATTAAAGAGCCTTCCCAATCACAGTAAAAACAGCAGATCACATTTACACTTTCTGTCACCCTTTCAATATCGCAGCCAGAGCAGCTCCTGGCCATACTTTTGAATCTGAAATTGTCTAGCCTCCATTTTCTCCCTCTCACTTAGTGGGCGAGTTGGTGGTTGGCCAAACAACCCCCACTCCCCATTTCAAATTTGTCTTATTTACAGGCACAAATTAAAAAAGATGGAACTAAACCAAAAACAAGCAGACAGTCAAATCGGCTTCTGGGCGGGAGAGCAGTCAGCTGGCTAAGCCCTCCACCCCACACTGTGTCTCGGTCTTACTTTTGTATTTTACATTACAAAAAGGTAACATAAAAACTGCTGCTGTTCAAAACCAGTACATTTTCCTGACATATTCCTTCATCTGGCTGACACAGCAACTCCATCTCAATGAGACGTATTCACGATGACCATCCACCTCGAGACGCATGGAAGTGCTATACAACTTAAGGACAACGGGCTCTCATGTTCCGATCACCACAATTTAGAATATAAGATTTTAATGTGCTAAACAAACAAATAAAAGAAAATCCAAGCACTACTGTGCCACGTTGTACCTCTGAGTCTTCACTTCCTGCTTTTAGCTTGTGGGGTCACCTAAGGTCGTGCACCTAAGAGCCATAAGTTGGGGGGCAGGAGAGTCTTACAAGTAGAGCAGCTTTTTTTTTTTTTCAGTAAACAATGATATCTAAAGACTGCTGGGAGGGGGGAATTTACAAAAAACTGTACAGGCCTGCAGGGTGTGGTGTGGTGAGATGGTGGTGGTGGGGTAGGTAAGTACAAAAGAATGGTGCTGTGGGGGAATGGCAAAAGGAGATTGACTAGCACACAAATGGTGGGACTACTTTACAGGACAAACACCTAAACTTCATTCTTAATCTATTTTTTTAAATGTTTATTTCTTTTTTTAAATCCCACATTAAAGTGCCACAGGTAACCCATTTTCTAAGCGCAATAATACCCTCCAGCCAGGGTAGGTGGTATTCGGCAATATGGGACCTTCCAGGGCCAATAAGGCCCTCTGCCTGCGGTGTCAGGCCTCATTACGCCCCAGGTAGTCTGGTATTGCCCAATTCTGCCCACCCTGTTGGGTATTACTGCTTACTTTAGGAACTTCGAACTGTGCTGAGCAAATGCTCGGAATGTGCACAATCTTTTGGAATGCACACAACAGTTTAGAATGTGCACAACAAGGATTTTGAGTAGGCTAATTTTTATACAGAACAAAGGCTAACCATAAACTATATACTGTATGCATTTTAGACATACCACCCAAAATTCCACACACATATCAAGACAATGCAGTAATAATCACAGTATGACAAATTCATATTCGGTAATTACAAAGACGTAGGTTCCTTTTTCATTTAAATAATGCGACAGTCGCATTAATCGTTTTTAGATTTGTCCAATATAATGAGGCAGTTTTCTTACCTTCCAGGTCTAATGGAACCACCTGCGCCTAGAACCAGGTAGACATGCCCCAACTGAGGTCATTTCAGACTTATACCTGCAAACAAAGTTTTATTGATTTCCACCTAGGACAGGTGGGTAAAGTGCAGCATGAAGTTCTAATCTTATGCTGCGAAATTCATTATGGTATTTTACCTGTTCCTAATTTCTTTTGGCATTATGTAATTGAAAACCTGATTTTAGAATTTGTTTTTGGAACATCTGTAATATTGCACATTTTTTCAGCAGGGACACCACTGGAAATATGTGCATGCTCAAGATCTATGTACAACTCCTAATACACAAATACACTTCTTATTGTTAACTCTCTTTCAACAATAGGGCTAAATGAAGCACCTGCCAAAGCAGCAGAAAGAGAGGGCTGCAAGATTATTTGTATTTACCCATAGGCCCTTGCCAACCTACAGTATTAGGTTGCCAGAAAGAAATCCCCTTCTTTCACTTCCAAATACTCACATGTCAGCCTGCAGGTATTCAAGCTGGGGACCTCAGCAACAGTGTGCAGCAAAAAGCTACAGAGGGGAAATGGAGAACAAACTTTGCATGGAAAGCTTGAAGGTGAAAAATGAAAAGTGAAACCCATCCCCCAACACATCAATCCAGCATTGCCAGTCTGACCTGCAGGAGACCCCCAGGAAACCCTGGCATCAGCAGCTCCCAGAGATTCCCTACAGCCCAGACCACAGGTACCCAGCAACACAAGGGCCTAGGTATGACTGTTACTGCTTCCAACAATACAGAGAACGAGATGGGAACTAGAGAATTCTGGATGGGCAACCATGCAAAACCAGTGTGTTCTGCCACAAAAGGGTCTGATCCCCTCTGACTTCGGAAGAGAGAAGCTCGAGAGGTCCATGGGAATTAGAACCCCGAGGTGGCAACACACACTGCTTATGCATAGAGTTGTTCATCCTGTATTTTTTATAGTGTATAGTACTGTGTGAAAGATGTGTTTTGTGAGTTCTTTTGCTTTCAAAATGAAACTGACTCATGCAGTCTCTAGAGGATCTAAAATGTTGTTCTACCACAGCAGGGTAGAATCACATTCCATGACCTTGGAACTGTGGTACAACAGTATTTTGAAAGGGATGGAATTCTTTATAGAACAACACTCCACTATACACTATAAGATATTATACAATGGGCACAAAAAAACACACCAAATCCTGCATTTTGGTTGGCTGGCTGGCACCTTTTCAGTGTTTTAAATCCTCCAGTGTACCCAGTGGAAAAGGTGTCAGCTTCCAGTCAGCTGTAGCATGAACCCTCGCAAAAATCACTCCGACTGCCATAAACCAAACGGTGGCAAACACAGTACGATGCTGAGCTCAGTTCCATAAACGGTCACAGTACCAGCGGTTCCCGCTCTTAACCCTCTAAAAAATTCAAACTGTATTATTTGAATCAGCTTCTCAGTAGCCATTTGTAACAGCCTTACCTGATGTCTGTCACATTTGAATACCAACTGCACTCCATTACAGAAATCCAGCAGTCAGTCTTCCATAGTTCTCAAATGGCAAGCCTCCAAACTTTCACACACTAGCATCCTACCATTTCCAGTAAACTCTCTCTGGACTGAACAGTGAACCAGAAGCACGAGGTCATACACTGCAGTCCTTTACAGTTCACAGCATGTGAAGTTTGCGAACAAACATAAAAACACAACACCAACTGTAAATCCTGCCTATCACATTTTTAAAAAAGAAACATAACTCACTTCTGGAACAGGACACAGTGCGATTAAAAAAACTGAAGCCTCACGAGATATCTCTACCTAGCAACAAATAACTATTTTTTAGGTGGAGCAATAAAATGAACAAAAAAATCATTAAAAAGGAAAACAAAAAGTATTTCTATATTTTGTTTTCAAACAAAAGAACAGGGCCATTGTATAATAGCAATATACCCCTCCAGGGAGTGGGTATACCGGTGGATTTATCACTTCTGGTGTGGTTAAGTCACTCGGCTGCACCTCGTGACACCACACCAGCCGTGGTAAATCCACCAGTATACCCACTCCCTTGAGGGGTATATTGCTTAACTAGTATATGGGAAGCCTCAATTCTCCACTGATTTCAGTAGCTACTGAAATGTTGTAGGACACTTCAAAGGTCAGAAATGTTGTTGTACTATCGTTCTGATGTCACATCGATACTACAACATTTCTGACATTTGAACCAGCTCGTGCTGTCACCGTTGCTTAAGTGGTTACAGAAACCAATGTCTCACACATTTCACCTCACACAATGCAAAGCCTGTGAAGTACAGATGGACAGCCATGATTTCAGATTCCAGCGAATCCTAATAGGTAAGCCCCCACTGATTTTAATTAAATCCTCAAGCCATCAGCGGGGGCTGGGAAGGGGGGTGAATGCCACACTGAACCACAACACTCATTTTTTTTCTGTTTCTCCCAACAGGAACTTTGCACAGAAAACACAAAGAGCATCATATCCTTTAAACTGTTCGAACAATAAAGTTATACCGCTAACATTTCTGTTTCTCTGCCAAAAAAAAACCAACTCAGTTGTAAATTGTTCCCTGAATACAATTTTCAAACATTCAAATCTGTGTCAGCGTGTTCTTGTATTTAATTAATATTTAATCAGTGGAGAATTGAGGCTTCCCATATACTATATAAAACGGTATATGAGTACGCATACACAGCAAGGCTGTGTTTCCGTCTCGGGTTTGTGATGACATCATGGGACCTCTCATGCATTGCTCTCGAGTTACATATGATGTCATCACAAACCCTCGATGGAAACACAGCCTTGTTGTGTATGCTTACCCATACACTATTCTATATATACAGTATAGCTAAAACAGACAAATGATTTAGGTTCTTCCCTTTAATTTCACCTGGTACCACCATGGGTGGGGGTAACCATAATATGGTACTTAGTACCCAACTCCCTCCCCACACACACAGGTCCTACATTGACAAGAAACAAAACCAGCTATGGAACTTGACCTAAATAATTAACTCAAACATATGACAATGAAAGCTGTGTTCTGTCTTTGACCTTGCCGAAGGTTAGGTGTCTTAGAGCTGTTATTCTTTGCATCACATATTGTACTACACATACAGTAGAGATGTTATAGAAACATAGACTTTGATGGCAGATAAAGACCACTTGGCCCACCTAGTCTGCCCATTTCCATACCTACTGGATAAGCTGCAGATCCTAGTTAACCAACAGCCTATTTCTTCCTACCCCCCCACAAGAACTGCCTTATGTCTGTCCCATGCATTCTTGAATTCTCCAACAGTCTCAGACCCCACAACCTCCTCAGGAAGGCTTTTCCATGCGTCCACCACCCTCTCTGTGAAAAAATACTTTCTCACATTGCCCCTGAACTGTCCCCCCTCTATCTTCACATTGTGTCCCCTTGTTCTTGCACATCTCTTTTTCTGAAAGAAGCTACCCTCTTGGACTTTGTTGATTCCACTGAGGTACCTAAAAGTTTCTATCATGTCATCCCTCTCCCTCCTTTCCTCAAGGGTATACAGTTTAAGCTCCTTTAGCCTCTACTCGTATGACTTCTCTTACATACCCTGCACCATTTTAGTTGCCCTCCTCTGGACTGCCTCCCTCCTGTCTACAGTTATAGTTGAAGTTGCCCTCACATATCGAGTGTTGGGGAGATGGAGGACCGACTAAAGCACATTCCAAAAACTGACATGATCGGGTTGAGTGGCTGGGCCACTAGGCCTTTATCTGCTGTCACTTCTTATGTTAACTGGACATGACAGGATGCTGGTAGCTATGCCACATGACCACCACACTTCCAAGGGTAGTAGGCACTCAGGACATGTAGTACACCCCCAAACGTGCAGTGTTTGCACAACTAACAACATCTTGACAAGTCTTTTTGTATACAAAAGCTGTGTTGCTTCTCAAGAAGGAGCCTCAAGTGCTTTCCCTGTAGATCTGGACAAAGTCCACAGATGGTATTTTTCTTGTTAATTATTAACACCAACAAAAAATCCAGAATAATTTTATAAAGCCTAGTAGGTATTGACATGTGTCTGTCTCCTTTTCCTTGTCCATTAAAATTCACAAATAAACATATCATGCCTTTCAACCTTGTGTCATTGAAATGTGGGATACTGACACTCAAAATGAATGACAATGGTACTGGGTCTGCTCCAGAAGGTTTGAATATTATCTACTGTAGGATTAGGGTATGGGTGTAATCCAGACTGCCCGACTGAACCTTTTTACCATTTTGGTCCAATTCAAGTTCGGCGATCAGGATTTTACACCCTCACCCTAGATGAAATCCAGACCTGTCAGAGGAACAGAAAAAAACCCCCCGAACTAGCTGGTACAACCAGACTGCACAAGCTGTGGCCGATCCAGGTTTCCAATTTTGGGTCTGGTCTAAAGGTCAGAAATGTATTTAATTTTTACCAAGTCCCTTGGTTTCTCCCTCATAATGTAGGCCACAAGATTAAAACACCATATAAACAAATATCCTCATTTCTGCAAACTTCTATTTTGATTTAGCAAATTAGAATATTATTAATTTCTATGTTACAAGTCTTCGTTTACACTTTATAGCACCTACTCTGTATGAGCTGCACCTTTCCCATGTGTGGCTGAGCCATTTTAAGAGGGAAATGACGGGCAGTTGTGAAGCATGACACATAAAAATAAAAGAAAAAAGCCTACTGCTTCAGGAAAGCTCAAGTACTTTTGGAGAAACCAATTTCCTTTGGCACAACAGTGGGAATTATGAATTTACTAGGCTAACAGTTCTCTGTGTGCCTACAATTAACAGGAATTTGAATTTCAGTCATCGTATCCAGTGACGGATGACATAAAAAATATACTTTTTGTTCAAAACATGTAAAGTTGTTAAATGTTTTACAACACAACTATGATTTCACAGGCGAACTCCCACTGGAACGCACATGTTCAAATGTTCACAGAAAGTTGGGTTGGACTGGACTGGACACCCCCCCGTCCCCCCATACCTGCCTCCAAAAGCATAGAAACTAGCATCACCCTAGAGGTGGAGAGACACTCCTAAAGGCATAGTAACATAGCTCTTAAGGGTTGGAGGGGAGCTACAAAATGATAACCGATTTATTTAGATATTTTGCAGTAAAGTACTGCATGATATTTTTGTGGGGAATTTTCTTGTAATTTTTCAGAAGAATTGTGAAGTATGTGAGTCAATCACCCACAGTGGCTTAATTTTAATGAGTATTTATGGTCAGTTTGGAGGAAGACATGAATACAGTTTGTTAAACATTTGCATGGTGGTTTTTAATCTTTTTTCCTAATGCATTTAAAATTAAAAGGTATATCTCAGGACTCTTTTTAACACATGGGTCGATCACGTCCACAATATAACTGACTTGTTTTTGTCTGCTGGAGTTTCTAAAAATAGCAAAATACCATATAACTGGTATTTGCATTAAATCACTCATTTCTTTGCTCTCATTTTGGGGCCTGATGCACAGTAGTAGTGGAGGTAGTGGTGGCACAAATACAGAGTGCAAAGAGGCACCTATTTGTGCCAGTAGGAAATATTAACATACACAAAGGGCAGACTTAGTTGTGGAGAGAGGGGGGACTGTGGACACTCCCTAGCAACTGAGTCACAACGGATGTCAGTCAGCCAGATACTATTCAGAGTACACTGAATTTATACTAAATAACATGCTGGATTGTGACGCCCATAGAGTTATCTCCATGGCAGCACCAGTTGCATTGCTCTATGCCACAGCAAGAACCCATGGTTCTGTAAGTGGTGCTACAACTGTATGATTCCCTTACCTCTCCAACCCCTTTTGGCACGCACTGAGGAATTAATTTTTCTTTATTCTTATAATCAATCCTTGGTGGTCTATTGCTCCCACACTCATTCCCAAAATTCCAGTAGATCCATTGCATCCAGTGGATCCCCCCACCATGTCTCCATCCCCTTACAGTCAGTGTTAATCATTTGGTCTCACAACAATGACCATTTTCTGACAGCTCCTCTTCTGGTAGTTGCACCCCTCCCCTCCCAGTGACAGTCAAATAATTCCTTACCTGGCTTCAATTCACCTCTAGGCCCTGGTTTGAGTCCAGACTCTGAAGACTTCAGATGGGGAGGGGGGAGACGACTGTCCAAGAGGGACCGACAGGTTCAGGGGGGAACAGACTGCAGCAGGCCAGGTGCTGGCTCACTGGATGGATGCTCTCTCTTTCTCTCCTCACTCCTGTCAGTGACAGGCCTGGGCCCTGGCTCCTACTCACGTTTGCGACTCTGACTACACACACCTATGCCCACATTGACTGACACTGTGGAAAACAAGTGACAGTCTTACTCGAGAGGCACCTACCCTCAGCTCCACACAGACAGCTACTGGCGGTGATGACGAGTAGCAGCACAGTCCCTCAGATCGGACTCCCATTTTTCTTGTTAGCTCAATTCAATGACTTACTTCTTCTCTCTCTCCCTCTGTCAGGAAAATAGCTGTGTGTGAGGTGGTGCACCAAGCTGCCAAATACACGTTGGGCAGCTTAATTGGCTACTGTCTGTTGCGAGGAGGAGCCAAGGAGGAGGACCATGAGTCGCGCACTAAGAAAGAGCCACCCCGCCACCCACCTAGTAGGCTAGTTACATACAAAGTACCTTTCATTCTGACAGCACATCAGCAATGGGCGCTGAAGCGCAAATTTAAAGGGACAGTGTGCTCTGTAAAATTAATTTTTTAATACATTTCTGAGGCCATTTCGGGAGGTGTTTGAACACCCTAAACAACCCCCCCACATCTCGCCCATGGCTATAGGCAGGCTGGTCAGGACCTGCTTGGTACTGTTATGGGGCATGTAACCAGGGACATGGTAGCTTCAGTTGTGTGTTTTGTGCCTTTCTCAGCTGCTGACATTTGTAGGGCTGTTACCTGGCACAGGGTACATATCTTCACTACGGTATGCATCTTGTCTCCTGTAGAAGGGCTGGGTTTAGCCTAGCTGTCTTGCAAAGCCTGCTATCCTGAGAGGGCTGGCCTGCTGCTTGTACTTGACACCTATTTTGGGTTGGTACTCCTTGGTAATCATCCAATGCATTATGGCTCAACTGGAGATACCCTTGAAGAAGATAGATTCATTATGTCGCAGTAACAGTAGATCTTTGAGAGACTCCCTAGAGCTATTTCTTTTCCCACCTGACATCCTTCTGGTGTGGCAGGCCTTTGCTTTCAGCTACATGCACTGAACATTCAGTCTGTTGTTTATAGTAATGTCTCCGCTACCTGTGTGGTGAGCAGTATTTCCTTTGATCTCCTTGCCTCTCTGTGCATGATTGGTGCAGACTGCCCCGTCTCACTGTTTTTGGATGTTTGGAACTCCATTCGCTGGTGAGAAACTGAAGTGGTTTGGACCTGCCCACGTAAAATAGACAACACTGTGCATCAATTATGTGTGTAGCCACATTATGCAAAAGCTTCAGGTGGGGTACTGATACTGACAGTTTACAGTCCAATGTACTATTATTTTATAATAACTGGCTCCCCATTTTTCCCATAGGGAAATAGTGGCATAATTTGCTGTTATAAAGGAGCATTTATAATGGCAAACACACACACGGTTTTCCTCACTCTGCGCATGTGCCTACAAGACTTCGCCGCTTCCCAAACGCGTTGCTTGCCTGCTCGCCGAAAAGTAAACTGCCGTCCGCCACAGTAACTCGGCAGTAAGTTATATATATCTATTTTTTCAAACAATTCTGGTCACATTCAACATTTTCAGGGGCAAATAAACATCACAGACTACTTTTTAAATCTGGCACCATCAACCGAAGAAAAAATAAAAATGGAGCACGGTCCCCGGCCAGAACCTCTGCTATTTTATACAATTGCTGTGGGGAAAAATGGAAACCCAGCAATTATACAAAATAAAATATGGGGTAGTGTGTGTAAACTCAAAGTTTACGTGCACCCTCAGGGTTAGATGCTTGCACAAACCCCGAGAGTGAAGAGCATCTAACCCCTCGGGTGTGTGTAAACTTCTCGTTACACACACCACCCCATACTTTATTGTCTATATAGCGATCTACTGTTAATAGTAAGTAATGAATCTTTGCCTACACTTTATTAGGAAAAAAGCTAAAACAGTGTGGGGCATGTGTTTCAGGGAGTAAGGTGAGTGAGGGGAAGAAGAAGGTCAGCATAACTGAGAAAAGTAGAACTCTGATTCAACGTGCACTGACACAAGGCCCCTGCAAATTCTCACGTTAACTTCTCTATCACAGTGTATTGTGGTTTCAACACTGCAACCTTTATCAACTTTATGGCTGAAAGGTGTATCTTGAAGGGTCTGTAAAATGGGATGTAAGGCTGACAATGACCAGCTCAGCTGCCTCATCCATAATTTCCTCTTTACATTGGATTGGTACTTACTTTGCTAGAGGACTTTGGCATTGACTGGGTGTGCAGGGCTCGGACGAGTGGATCTTTGTTCCAGTTCACACAGACTCCGGTTAAAAGCCTGTCCACATGGAAGCCATTCAGGTGAGATGCAGGGAACTTATGGTCAAGTTTCTGAAGCTACAGTCAGATGTCATCTGGAACTAGCTTCCTACTGCAGTGATCAGAGAGTCAATGCTGTTTGTTAAAAACAGATGAAAGCAGCTGAAATCTATTAGGCTCTCCAGGAAGTCTGTCTTTAGATGCACATCAGAGCAAGTCAATTCAAGCAGCTTATCCTCATTCCAGGATGGGAACTGTGACTTGGATGTGATCTCAATGAGAACTGCTTCTTGATTATAGTTGGTACTCCACAGTCCCAGTGGTGGTGGGGGCTACTGTAATTCTAGGGTCCAAACACAGACCTACTGCCACTGCCAAGCCCTTATGCTTTTCTGCTGCAATGTAAGTAGTATGCCTTCAGTGCTGCATCATAGAACTTTTGCAGTGGAGTCAGTCTGTACAGATTTCATTGTCTGTGTAAGAGCAAGGTGATCTTGGAGTCAGCATTTCCCCCAGCAGGTTGGGGTATGGAATCTTTCTTCATGTTGGGATCTGGTGAAAGAGTGTGTGTCTGTGTGCTGGCACCATGTCCAAATGTGCAGTGCTGCTGTTGATAAATCAAACCCCACATCTCGTGGCTCTGATCTTTGCTATGAAGGAAGCCATTTTTTTTCTGGGTGTCTATTCTCACCTTGTCCTGGGATGTGCACAGCTCCAGTCACAAAGGGCATGGGAACCAGCAGCCTGCAGTGGGCTTTGTCCAGCCTAGATACTGAGATTCCACTTAAGAAGTTCCTGCCTCTCCAGCTTCAGCAAGCTTAGTGGGTGCCATTCCCTCTCATTAACACAGCAGTTTAAGCATCAAAGCAGATGAGAAATTAAGATGTGAGACATAAAATAGGGGGTCCCTATCATTAATGTAAAAGGAACTACATCCATCCTCCTATTCTGTGGGGGAAAAAAAACTGTTTATTGACAGTTTACAGTGGTGTCTGCCAAAATCAGATGCAGTGTCACAATGTGTCCTAGTTTCTTGTAGGACAACTGTCACTGAATTGCACAATTTCCTGCAGAATTCTGCAAAATTCTGCAGAACTGAGCAGGATCAGGCATCTGATTCTGTCTGGTGACAATGTATCTTGCTCAAACTACTTAGTATTCAACATGCAAAATAAATATTGTACATCAATCCTGATCACAGTGAAGTAATCAATACAGTATATGTTCTGTAATTTTAGAAAAATGAAAATATTATAGTCTCTTCACTACACATGTCATTTCTTATGTGGTACAAAATAATACTTGACATATGCATTTAAATACAGCAGTGGGGAAATGTATTCAGAGCCCCTTCATTAAAGTGTGTTAGTGCAGTGCTGTCATACTGTAGCTGTACAAATCAATACCTTATTTATACCAGAAGAGACTAATGGACCAGGCATCTATTCATTGTTACGGTACAGTAATTAATAACAGAAGTGTGCCTGGACACCCTTTATAGGCTGGTCCCACTAAAATAGTTCCCCTCAAATGTCCATGAAGAGAGAGATAGACCTAGGGTCATCCAAATTCACTGTAAGCAGGTATCAATTTGTAATTCTATATAAAAAATTAAATATACTCTGCTGCATTCAACAAAGACCGGGACACATTTATCACAGGACTGCATTCCCTAAGACTAAGAATTGCTGAGGAGACAACCTGCTTATGAGTCCCAGTGTTTGTACTGTATTTCTACAGACTAGCACATGGCATTTCAAACATGCCAGTTTCTGGAAATAAAATGGAGTAATCTAATCAGCTGATCACTACTTTGAAGCAGGATACTGGTCCTGTCAGCTCCTACAAATATAGATTACATTGTCAGCCCCAGACAATATCAGAATAATTCCACCAGCAGCAAAGTTCTGGCCTGGCCTGACATCTTAAACAGATGAGGCAAATCAATTCCTTATTTATACCAGAAGAGACTAATGGATGAGGCATCCGTTTATAGTTACAGTAAAGTAATTAATAATACAAGCATGCCCAGACACCCTTCCTAGGCTGGTCCCACTAAAATAGCTCCCCTCAAATGTCCATGGAGAGACCAAGAAAAACCCTAGAGGCCTCATAGATAGTTATAATTTTGTAGCACAAAACCAGCGTTCAACACTGATACATTGTGTTATAAACAAAAAGGATGGCAAGCCTTTCCTTGCATGGTCATGCTGGGTGTTGTAACAGTACATGGAAAGGTGTGGGGCAGCCATGGAAATGTGTGTGCTAGCATGCTTATGCGTTTGGCCTGCCTCTACACCTTTGGGTGCAAGCCACAGCACCCTCCAAAGCTGGTCAAACTGCTAAATGCAATTTTACTGAGGGGTGCAGGGTTGCAAACCAGAACTAATGTTCTGGCTGGTAAAGGGGCTAGGAGGCACACATCAATTAATAACATTGAGGGACAGGGCTAGGGATGGGAGCATCTACTGGACAGCAAGGACAGACAATTGACTAGAGAGTACTTGGGGGACGGGTAAGCTGGGTGAAATTAGCAAATTCCGATTTTGTGGAATTATCATGAAATTCAGTGAAATTTTGTGCAATTTTCTGAAATTCTTTAATAAGTCATCAGTATTATAGCTAGAGATCTGAAATTTGGTATGCATATTGTTTGGAAGGGGCCCTACAAGGATGCCAACCATTGCGACATTTGGATGAGGAGTGGGGAGGTTATAGGGGCTCATGTTTGGCAATTTATTGTTCACGCAAAAATTTCAGAAAATAGTTGTATGCTTATAGCTTAGCTACCTTTGGAGGTAAATAATTGAAAATTTATATGCATATTTTCTTGGAAGAGTCATACAAACAGCTAACTAAAGAGGTAATTGGTTGTGCATATTGGGCCTTATGCACAAAGGTGCGGAGTGGGTATGAACCACATAACCATGGTGCATAGCCCACTCCACACTTGCCCAGGCACACTGCACCCCCTGTGTGGCATTCACAATCAGCCAGATGCCCCCCTCCATGCTGGATCCCCTGTGGCGTGTGGACCTATGCATGGGGGGTGGACCGGGGGTGTTGCAGGGGGCATGCCAGCACTCCGCAGGATGTACAATCATGTGGAGTGCCAGGTGCAGGAGTCAGCACCTCTGCCAGGTTGAGGCAGCCATAAAGGCAGTGGGCAAGTTATGCACCCCCCCCCAGGAGTGACAGCTGCAGGCTGTGGCTGTGAGGTGGGGTCCTGTGCACCCCACAACGAGGAAGCCACAGCATGTGGGGCACACTGTGGGGCCTGTGGGAGGTTGTTCGGGCACCCACCCCCACACCGCTTGTGGTGCTCTATGTGCCAGCACCCCACCTGTGGCACATGGGTGCAAGTGAACCATTGTGGGGTCTGGGTCAGGCAACCAATTGGCCATCCGCCCAGATCTGTGGCTCCACACCCTACCATCCCTGCGGGCCTACATGCCAGGGCCGCCAACAGGAGTCATGCAGTGGCCACTGTTTGTGAATGTGGCCACCCGTGGATCTTCTGCTGGTACAGAGCTGCGTGGGCAGGGTATGCACCTCAGGCATGTATTACCCACCCCTTTGTGCATGGGGCCCATTATTAGTTATAGGAGTTCAACATTTCACAATTTAATTATTTGTTTAAATTGTGTGAACATTTTCAATATATTTGGATGTTTATAGTTCCACTGCTGTTGCAAGTATACACTCAAGATTTGGCAAGTATACCAAAGTAAATATGTTCTGGAATCTAATTACACTGGATAAATGTGATTTAGTAGGTTACAATTTATTATGGATACTTTAGCAATTACTAACTAGCAAAATTTTCTACAAAATTCATGGACACATAATAG
Organism: Neoceratodus forsteri; assembly: GCA_016271365.2. Classification (NCBI taxonomy): domain Eukaryota; kingdom Metazoa; phylum Chordata; order Ceratodontiformes; family Ceratodontidae; genus Neoceratodus; species Neoceratodus forsteri. Next base: position 593,187,834 of record CM057458.1, read on the forward strand.
GTAATGCCACTAGAATTCCACTTCTATAATTTAAATTTCACAAAGTACTTATCGCAACTGAGTCACCTTACCTGCAGTAGCATCAGGGCCCTGCAATACCCCTTCAACATCCCTGTGACAGAGATGCCCTGCATCATGCTCCATCATGACTAAAGATATCCAGATATTTCTGTCACAGTGGCCTAAGTCACAACTAGTGGTGAGGCTTGATGCTTGGTGCCACTTAATGCTACTGTTTTCAAATAGTAACAAGCATTTGTCAATGCCGATTGTTTGCTTGCTGGCATTGGCATTGGTAGTATAGGAGTTAGAGAGCTGCATAACAGGAATGGCAGTGAAGTATTGAACTGAAGCCAACCCCACCACCACCCTTCAGAGACTGACAGGCATTTGGGGTGTGCCTTTGGGTCGTCAGGCATAACAGCCATGCTATTTCACCACACCCTACTCTGCAGACACCTGCAAGTGTCACGGTGTGCCTTGGGGTCTTTGGCCCTTATGCTTGCCCCATTCCATCAGGAAATATGGTGAGATGGGTGCTGTATAGGAGAATGGGGTGAACTTTGGGGCTGAAGAGTCCAAAGCACACCTCAATGCCTCTCACTGGCTGCAGGGTGTGGAATGGCATGAGTATTACAGGCAAGAATCCCAAGTCACACCCCTGATGCCTGTCAATCTCCACAGGGTGGGGTGTTATGGTCAGAAACCCCAACGCCTCAGGTGTTCGTTGGCATTTTCACTCCAAATTTTCAACATGGGTTTTTTGTGACCTTCACATTATGAACAGTGACAATATCAGTTCGTTAGCCAAAAGCTGATTTTGCACAGTGACTACGCCATTTGGCACCACAGGTGCAAAAACACATTTCAAACAGGATGTGAAAAATGACAGCTGTACTGTTCATGGGGAGGTGCAAAAAATGGCAATATTGAAAATCTGCAGTGAAAATATTAAAAAAACTGGTGAAGTCATGAGCCTGCATAGAAACTGTGCAGCACACACTCGTAATGCATTTAGTTTGGGGATTTTTTACAGCAGCTTGTCAACACAGGCATTTTGGAACCTCCGCTCATGAACAGTGTCACTGTGATTTTCTTAATCTGTCCCAAACAGTGATTTCCCACAGCGACCATGCATTTCTGCACCGGAAGTGTGAAAACATATTTTGGCCATGGTGTGAAAAATGACAGCTGTACTGTTCATAAGGAAGTGTGGAAAAATGCCAGTGGTGAAAATCTGGACTGAAAATATTAGAAATGCTTGAACTTACGAGGGTGCATGGAAACTGTGCAATAGTCGCTTGTAACACAGTCATTTTACGGTCTTTTTTCACCAAATTTTGAACATAGCCATTTTAACACCTCTGCTTATGAACAATGTCACTGTGATTTTCTTAATTTGTCCCGAACATTGATTTTGCACATCGACTGCGCCATTGTGCGCTACATGTGCAGAAACACATTTTGGGTGAGATGTGACAAATGACAGTTGTACTTCTCATACAGAGGTGTGGTAAAATGGTAATGTTGAAAATCTGGAGTGAAAATATTGAAAATTTGCGAACTTATGAGCGTGTGTAGGAACAGCGCAATGCATGCTCGTAAAACAGTCATGTTTGGGAATTTTTTCACCAAATTTTCAACATAGGGTTTTTGGGGGCCTACCTGATGAACTGTGACACTGTCATTTCATAAATAAGTCCCAAAAGGTGGTTCTGTGCAGTGACCGCGAAATCACCTTTCAGGACCAATTAACAAAATGACAGTGCCAGAATTCATGAGGTGGGGTCCCAAAAACCCCATGTTGACAATTTGGTGAAAAAATTCTCAAAAATGCCTGAGATATTCATCAAAGTTGAAAAAAAAAAAAATTTCCATTATACAGCTTACCGGCATTTCCTCACTTTGCGGTTGGCTTTGAAGAGTGCAGACGTGCTCCCGGTCCACTGAAGATCGTCACATCAGACTCCAGAGGTAAGTATGGTGTGAGGTGGGGGTGTGGGGAGGCAGGGTGCACAGAAGGTGGGCGTGGGTGGGGGGAAGGGGGTCAGGACAGTCAGCGAGGGAACTTCTTTCTTGTAGGTTATTTTTTTCGTAGATGATGCAGAACTTGTGCCACACTGGAATGGGCTCCCAGTGTGGCAGCTGGAAGGCTGTTTGGGGGGAGCAGTGGAGCTGAAGGGGGATTGTGTAGCCTCGTTGACCATACGGACTGTTGCCACACTGGGGTGGGCTCCCAGCATGGCAGCTGGAACTCTGTTGGGGGGAGCACAGCAGAGCCGATGGGGGGATTGGGCACCCCCATCGGCCATACAGTGTGTGTGTGTGGGGGGGATGCATGAGCATGCAATGTGCTAAGCAGCACTATCTTATCGCTGCTCACTGAAGCAGAGCTCTCCCTTTCAACTGTACGGCACTGCATTTTCAACTGCTGTCATAGACAGCTGCAGCATTCATTGGTGAACTGTGGCCGTGCTTGCAAACACACTGACTGAATTGGAAGACAGGGTGCCACACCTACAAAAACTTGGATGATGACACTGTGTTGTTGTTTTGTTTTTTGTTTAAAATGTATTTTTATACAGGATACAAACTGATTAGGGTGTGATCCCCATTTACAACAATGTCCTGTGTAATACAAATAAATACAATATTCCAACTAAATTACACAACAACAAAACACAAAACACATAATATCATTTAAAACATGTACAAATAGTTGTCAACTGTTTAAATAAGAAGTTCTTAAACTTAGGGAAACTTGTCAATGAGCTTAAATCCTGTGGTAGTGCATTCCAGTGAATAGCTATACAATTTTGTAGTGTAGAATCACCTAATCTATTTCGTGATCTTACCATTGGAATTCTAAAGTTCCTTAGTATCAGGGGTTTTTTACCTGGAGGGTCTAATATTATATAATTAATAAGTGGATGAGTTCCTTTAGTATGGACCAGATTATGTGACCATATAAGCCATAAATATGTTCTCTTTTTATCAGGTTGTAGCCAATTTAATTCTTTATATAGATCACAATGATGTGAACTATACTTTCTTTTTAATATAAACTTAGCTAATTGATAATATGTTTGATTTACTCTATTTAAAGATTTTTGGCTTGAATTATTATACAATAAAACACCATATTCCAATACTGGTAACAGCAGTTGTCCCACAATTTTCTTCCTTACTTCAATTTCCAAGCAATTTGATAATTGTTTTAACACTCCCAACCTCTGGTTTACTTTCTTAGCCTGTTGATTTATATGATCACTATAAGTCAGCCTTTGATCAATCAAACCCCCCAAATATTTGTAATTATTAATACATTTTATAGGACTTCCATCCACTAAATTAAGTTCCAAAGCTAAATTCTTTAGTGAAACTCCCACAGAAAAAAATCATACTTTGAGTTTTTTTCCATTTAATAAAATGCCTGAGTCCCTAAACCATTTCTCCATGTTTCCTAAATCTTGTTGCAATTTATATTCTAAAAGATTATAATTCTCAGCTGCTGCCACCATTATGGTATCATCCGCGTACAATTTGATTTTACTATTATTTACAACTTTTGGAAGATCAGTTACATAGATATTAAACATTAAAGGGCCCAATATCGAACCCTGTGGAACATCTTGATTTATCTCGATTAAATCTAAATCCATAGGTCCACACGTAACACACTGATATCTGTTGGAAAAATATGATTTGAACCAATATAAAGATTGCTTGTGTACTCCAATATCATGCAATCTTTGCAACATTTTTGAGTGTTCAGCAAGATCAAATGCTTTACTCAGGTCCACGAACACTGCCCCAACCCTCATGCCCTGGTTCAAAAAAGATGAAAAGAAGTCATGAAAATCTACTAAGGCAGTGTTCGTGGACCTGCTCTCTCTAAAGCCATACTGACACCCAATAAGTCTGTTACTTTGTTCCAAATATCCATAAAGCTGTCTATGAACTTGTTTTTCAAGTAATTTAGATAGAATTGGCAACAGAGTTATTGCATGCAAGCAAACATAAAAATGAATATTGTTATCTACACAGTTCTTAAAGAGTCAGCAGGTGGCATTGTACAGAAACAATGTTGCACGTGCATGTGATTCCACAAGTCATTAAGTCCGTGATCTCTAGTGGTTATCTGGCATACTGCAAGAATTAAGGCTAGTGCACAGTGATATTCAAGACTATTTTTCATGATTCATCACTCAAGATAGTGACCTTACACTTGGCACCACCATATTTTTGCTATGGAGCCTCCTATGAATGCTACCTTATTGCCCATTTTTTTAAATCTTTTCTTGTATGCACTGCCATCCCCCTTCCCCCATGTGTTTAACAGCCCATAGAGTTATCTTGTGTCTTTCTACTTGAAAGACTACACCATAATTGTGTAGATGTTTGTAACTAATACATTATGCATAAGAAGAAAGCTAAGATTCATCTACAAGAGGCTGTATATAATTTATTGAGAATAATATTTTTGCCAGAAGATGAACCTAAGTTGTGAACTAATAGTCTGCGTTAAGAAAAATGACTTAAGCTTCTGTGTTTGATTGGGGCTGGCCAGCCCACAGCAGCAACAAACTCCCTGCACTACTCAAGCGTGAGATTACCTTGCCATAAGCTTTGAAATTTCCTATTAAGTATGAAATAGTAGGCTCCCATTGAGGCCCTCATTGGTGGGAGTGGATTATATGGCACTCTGGCAGCATTGTGAGCTGCAACACATACAGAAGCACATGGAGGCTGAGAATGCCGAAGGTACTTGAAATGAGTACTAGCAGTGAGGTAAATACTGATGAAAATTATTGGCCTGTATGTCTAGCAAGTCCTGATAATCTGGAAGAAAGAAAAGAGATAGCTAAATGGAAATACAGCAAGTTCAAATCAGGAAACAGAAAATGAAATGAAACTACTGTTCTTAAAACTAAAACCTGCTTTTACAATAGCTGAATCTGATATTTAATGTTATAACAGCGGAGGGGTACACTGAGCGTAAGTCCCTAGAGGATTAAGAATTATTAAAGTACCCATAGGTGGCTTGGATGATTTTCTACGAAGAGAAGCCTGGGAAGCAGCAGCTGCAGAGTGTGCCTTACATTTACAAAACTTGTAATTGTTTCTGACACTGAGCGACATCAGGCAATCACAAAAGAAATTGCCTCAACTAAAAAAGGAGCTTTCTAAATTTATTGATGAACAACAGTTTGCAGAATTGGAAGCTCAGTTAAAGAAAAAAATTGATAAATGTGAAAATGACCTAATAAAAAGGAAACAACATAAACTGAAAAGCAATAACAGTGATAATCTAGAGGGGTGGCTCTTTAATCAGGCTCACAGAACACGCTCTTTTAACAGAAACAGAAGTAAGAGTAAACAAAAGAGAAGTACCACTGCAGCTGGGGATACTACAGAGGGACAGGAAACATCACAGAGTTCACAAGCAGCGAAACCTCCACAGTACTAGTAGTAGTAGTAGTAGTAGACTGTATTTCTTTTGGGTGATCTTCCCCAAAGGCTCAGGGCGCCGTTACAAATATGCAGTTTAAAACCGCACATAGACAGGATTCAACAACATCATAAAATACATATAAATAATATTCTCAAATATACACATAAATTCTAACAATCTAAAACAATAAAACTATCAATCATATTCAAATTACTACGTCATATCCCAAAGGCTTGTTGAAAGAAAAAGGCTTTCAATTTTCTTTTAAACATCTGTAGTGAGGGAGCCTCCCACAGGTACCCCAGCAGAGAATTCCAGAGGATTGGGGTGGCCACTTCAAACACCCGATCCCAGAACCTTACTCTGGAGGACTCCAGGAGAGCATCCCTTACTGATTGGATAGAGCATAGTGGGGTGTAGGGATGCAGGAGCTCCCTCAGATGACCTGGACCCAGCCCAGGCAGGGTCTTATAGGTCAATAGACCTAGTTTAAAGGAGATGCATCTGTGCACCGGCATCCAAAGCAGTTTGCCAACACCAGTGTGATATGACAGGATCTCAAAAGGTCCATCAATAGCTGTGCCACAGCATCTGCAACAGCTGCAGGTGCTGCATCGCACCTTCTCTGATCCTGAGGTAGAGGGCACTACAGTAGTTGAGCCTTGAGGTAACAAACATGTGTACCAGTGTGGCCAGATTATCTGGGGGGATAGGGGATTTAATTTGGGTGATATTCCATAGATGGTAAAATCTATTCCAGACAGCTGCTGACACCTGAACATCAAATGTCAGCTCACTGTCCAAAAGGACACCCACATTTCTCACCTTGGTAGAGGCCTCCAGTTTGACGGAGCCAATAAATAGCCCTAAATCCTTACCAGAGGCCCCACTCTCTCTCCTCCCGACCCAGCTCATCCACCAATACTTCAGTTTTCCCTGAGTAACCAATTAGATGACATCCACATCCGGATCTCAAATAAGCACTTATTCAACACATCGACTGCATCTGATATTCCTGGTGTGAAAGACAGGTAGAGCTGGGCATCATCGGCATAGCAATGAAACCCAAGCCCAAACTGCCTTATGAACTCACCTAGGGGGCAGCATATATACTGCAAATAACATGGGGGACAGGACAGAGCCTTGGGGCACAGAGGAGGTGCAGAACCACAACACTAGATGGGTTTCTTTTTCCAGGACATGAGGGAAGCTCCAGGTGAGGAAAAAGACAGGATAAAAATCCCAGAAAAAAGAGGAAAACCAGCTGAGGAAGGAGAGGCAGAATGAAGCATGCCAACCAAGAGGCCAGGTTTCAACAGGACCAAGAATTAATCAGCCTTTCAACTATGAACTCATTGAAGCACAGAGAACATGCCTAACTAATGGGCTGTCTTTTGCACCTCAGCAAGGATCAGATATATTTAAAACTCAGATCTTTAAAGTTCTTCAGAGAAATAAGGCTGAAAGAATATTTTGGGAACAAATAAGCATGTGACAACATCATGGGTTTCGACCTAGAATTAGAAAGGAATTTTATAATGGACCCTATTGAGGACATTGATCTACTACTGGATCGTATTGAAATTGTACCAGACAGTAAATGAGCTCCAGAAATAATAGAGCATGTAGAAAGTAATTCAATATGTGCTACAAGCTCTCTTTCAGGACTGAAAGAAAGTGATATGTTAAATTCTGAACTGTTAAACTCGCTGCTTATTAAGAGTGAAAATTAGATTGATTCATTGCTAGTTTACAGGGAAGGTAATGGCACAAGCAGTATGAATGTAAGTGACAGAAACAAATTTACCAAGTTTAGAAGGAAGCATTTAAATCAAAATCTGTATTCTGTCCAAAAACTGCTAATAACATTTCATTAAAACCTTTGTAAAAACAGTCTATGCAGAAGTAGATAAGTTATGTGAGAAGAATTCCGCATTGCACTATAGAAATGTAACATCAACTCGGGTTATACTTTTGGGCCAGTCATGTAAATAAGTACCTTAGATGGGTACAACCTGCAGTCTCATCAGATACAAATAAGTATGTGCCTCTATGGTTACAGATTGAGTTATCCTGTATCAAGAAACAAGGCCTAGCACCAAAGGCCCTGTTATATGTTAATCCTAAATCTTTACCTGTATCGCTCAGAAAATCTCCGGTAGGTATATCAGTAAAAGCTCACTCGCAGCTATGTACCTTTTTAAAATATAATCAAACTAGGGAGCCGTCTCAACCCATAAAAGGTAATCCCCGCTTTGTAATGGATAGTAAATCTCTCAATGCTAATTGGTTGTCCCAACTGGGCGAGTGTCTGCTGTCCGATGTCATCACATCGGATGGACAAATACTCACCTCAGTAGAAATCTTGGGCAAATATCAACTTCCACAAACAGAAATCTTTAAAGTATTCCAACTTTGGCACCTGTTAATAAAGGCGAAGGGCCCAAACCCGATAGTTGTTTCAAAGGTGAACTTCTTAACTGAGTTGGGGCCTTTAGTGGGCCGGCCCCACGCGGTTTCTAAGCTTTATGACATATTATTCAACTGGGCCTTTTCCCAAAATCCCACCCCTATTTCATTCTGGACATCTTTATTTCCTGATGGATCTGTAAACTGGGTAGTTTTGTGGCATAGCTGTCACAAATATATTCTTCAAGACCGGCTTAGGTTAATGCAATTTAAATTATTACATAACATCTACTATTCCCCCCAGAAGCTGGCAAGGTTGGGCTTAGTGTCCTCCTCGGTATGTAACAAATGTCAACAAGGAGAAGGAGACCTTCTCCATATTTTTTGGAAATGTCCAAAAATAGTTCCACTGTGGACTGCTATTAAAATGAAGGTTGATACTCTATTGGGATTGAGGACCCTTCACTCCAGAGATATGTGTGCTCGGGGATGTTGCACATATCCCTGTGAGAAACAGAAAATACCATATAAGTTTAATTGCAGCTTCCCTCAAGAAAGTAGTTCTCAAGCACTGGAAAGATTCCACCGAAATTCCTTACATAGAATGGTTACAGGAACTGATGCCAATCTCAGAATAGAAAGATCGATAGCTATTCTTCACAATAAGCTACCAAGGTTTAATAAAATATGGGGCCCCCTACAAGCAGTATACTCCTTGCAGGGTTAGTGTTTGTTTCCTCCTGGATAAATATGGTACAGGTGGTTACCCGTAGTGCTGGGGGATAAGGGGATGAGGGAGTGGGGTGATAGCTGGGTTTAGTGGTGGGTAGACAGAGAATGGATCCTATGGTTATCTGTGATATTCTGGAATGTATGTTCCTTCTTTTTCTTTCTTCTCTTGTTTTTAATGTGGATGTATTCTCTGTAATGTAAATGTTTAATAAAATTTGAATGGCAAACAAAAAAAAAAAAAGAAATGTAACATCAAGTGAGGTACATTCATTAGAGAAGTTGCAAAAAGTGAAAGGCATACTGCAGCTTTTTAAAAAGCCTACAAGGGTGGTAATAGTGTATGCATGACTGAAGCGTTCTATAAATAAAAAATGTTGGGGACTTCCTAATGATACATCTAACAGATCCCATCCCAATCCCATGTTTAAGAGTGTTTAAGAAAAAAAATGCTGAGTATGTTAGAAAAGGCAAAAACAAATTGCTCAATAACAAAAATGAATTCTATTTTATTTGGAATGACTCCCCATGCATAGCAACATTTTACATACTGCTGGAAGTGCATTAAAACTTCAAAAATCCTCCGGGCCAGCCAGTTGTTTCAGGAATTGGCTTCTTAACCAAAAACGTGTGTAAATATATACATTTTTTCTTTAAAACTTGTGTTAATGGCCTAGATTCCTACCTTCGTGATACCATGCCCATGTTATAAAAATTCAAAGACCTTACATGGAGTAAAAATCACCCTTGGATAGGCATCGATGTGGAGTCACTGTACACATTGATCAAACATGAGGCTGGCCTGGAGGCTATGAATTCTTCCTGAGGAATAAGTCCTATTGTGAATCCTTTCCGGTTGATTTTTTTTGTTGTTGGAATCACTGGAATTTGTCTTAAAACACAACTACCTTAAATTCAATGGCAAATTTTATTTACAGTTAAAGGGTACTACAATAGGGACAGCAATGTCCCCTGCATTTGTTAATTTGTTCCTCCTTTATTGGGAAAAACTGGTGAACTTTAGTAGCAACAATGCCCACACCAGCCACATCATCAGACTGCATTGTTTTATTGATGATGTGGTCTGTGTATAGGATGGTACAAAGGTAAATGCATAAAAATTGATTAAATGGATAAATACTAACTCCCGGATCATCTGTGAAGAGTTACTGAACTTTCCAGACCTTAATCTGTCTATGGGAGAAAACAATAAGGCTGTAATGAAATAAACCTACTGCAAACAATTCACGATTAAGGACAGACAGTTTGCACCCAAAATCTTTAATCAGATCCTATCTTACAAGCAGTTCCTCAGTCTGAAAAGGAACTACTCCACTGAAACTGGTTTTATGATGCAAGCACAAGAACTGAAGGAAAGATTCTTAGCAAGAGGATATGATGCTGTAAATTTGGAAAATTCATTGGCTAGAGCCTAAAAGGCTTGACAGGAATGAACTGCGTTCTCCTAAAAGTAAACAGAAAGTAAATAAAGAAAGTGTTTTGTAAGTGAATTTAACAGCATGGCAGGCCAGGTAGGAGCAGTAATTAGAAAGTACTGGCCAGTACTTTAGTCTGACACCATACTAGCAAGAATGATAGGAGATGGATCAGTTATATCATTCAAAACAAACTCTGGCCAGAGCCGATAGGGCTGCAGCCGAGGAATTTGAGGTAAAAATATTGAAATTTACCAAAGTCATGAGCCTATGTTAGCAAAATGTAACGCAGGGTCATAAATTTGTCACTCTGTAATATTTTTAAACTAAATTTTCAACATAGCCTTGCTATGACCCTGCCTCATAAAGAAGGGCAGAGCAAATGTTCAACTCCTGCCCAAAAGGTGATTTCACGCTGGGACCATGAAATCACATTTTGGGATGTTAATGTAACCGCCTTGTTACCCGGGGTTACTAGAATCCCAGTAAGACCTAGTGGTAGGCAGGGAAGGCAGCTTGTGAAACTCCAGTTAAATGGGTTTCACACTGTCTCACTCTGTTCTCAGTCTCAGCTGAGACTGAGGGATGACATCACCAATAGAACTTTCGGAGCTGCATAAGCCACATTGGAATCTGCAGCAAAGGGAGTTAGATAGAACGTTGGGAGTTTTCAAGTCAGAGTCTGCAGTTGGTGTTCAGTGAGTGAAGTTGAAGGAGGGAGCTTGCTGTTAAGCAGCTCAGTAAAGGCTCTAGGAGCCTCAGCCCTGACAGAGGGCTACTTTTCAGTAATAGGGTGTGTGTCTCCACCTTAAAGAGAGACACAGAAAGATTACTCAAGTGGTGGAGACCGCTGTTTTGGGTCTCAGTGCCCCCTCCCTCTGGGGGGGATGAGAAGGACTCCCTGCAGATTCCTGGGGCAATCCCCTTAGTTCTGCGTGTGGAGGAAAAGCTGCCTGTTCATTACAGTATTTATTTTGGGAGAAATGAAGATTTGTGAGTCGCCTGTGGGGCACCTGCAAAATGAGGGTGAGTGTCTGCTCTGGTTAAAAGGGCCTATGTTTTTTCATCCTGGGACTTGTGTGACAATGTGGGGATTGAACTACTAAATATTGGGAAGCCTAGAGAAATGGGCTAAGCAAAGTAAAAGTAGTTTCAAGTTCCTGAATTGGTTGGGATGCAAATAATATGTAGAGGAGATGTGACAGACGTCTATCCTTAATCTACATTTCAAAGTCCAGTAAAGGAATTGTTCAGTTTTCCAGAGAAATGGCCGGGTATGGACTGTGGGAGCTGGAGGTGGGTGGCCCCCCATCTTTAGTGACCAGGTCCACCTCTATGGATTTCTTCTGTGGTTTTCTACTTTGCCTCAGGCACTTGGTCAGTGATGGGGGAAGTACCCAGACGTGGGAATGTAAGGAAAATTCTCTCTAGGAGTCGCAGACTCTAGTGTGGTGTGGGGAGCCACGACAGGATAATTGGTTCATTCCTCAAATGGACCGTGAACAGGATAATTGGTTCATTCCTCAAATGGACCGCGGATCAAGTGGCCGGCAGGGGAGCCGGGTCAGTGGGGAAAACCCAAGTGTGTACAAGTTGGGCTGTGTACCCAAAGCTGCGTGCAAGTCCAGGCTGTGTGCCTGGTGGGTTCAGAGCCTGAGGGCTGGAAATGGTGATAAAGTGTTCTGTAGTCTCTAATCTGCATTTACCAGGAAATGTAGCCCCATGGGGGTCCGTCTATGCTTTGTTTGTTCAGCTAGTATGTGAATAAAAGCCACACTGAAGAATCCCATTCCTGGTTCTGGACATTGCAGTTATTGCTTCCTGTGTTCGGATTTACTTGGGTGTCTCTGTACAGAGTAGCCAAACCTAGGCTCCCCTGTGCTGAGTAACCTCATCCTCCCCGAACCCAGTCCCCACCAGGTACTGCTGTCAGCTTCAACAGCATGCTACCTGTCGTTTTGGCAAAATGGCAGGGGTGAGGGGTTACAAAAATGGAGGCACCGCTTTGGATTTTGTTCTGGGAAGAAGGTGCTCGGGCAGGGGGGCTAGCGTCTTGGCTATCTGGCAGTGGGTAGCCCAAAAAGCTGAAGCAATTTCCCTAGTGTGTTGCTGTGTGCTGTGGATCTTGTGCTGCTGTTTAAAATTGCCAACTGTTTACCAAGGAGCAGTAAAGCCAAAGATTGTGCCCTTGCCCTGCATCAATTGTTTACAGCATTTGAAATGCTTTTAAAATGAACTGTTGTAAAGAAAAGTGTGGAAGACTAGGGGTAGCAACAGGAAAATTGTGCCCTGGACATTGGAAATGCTTTTTGAATTGACTGAGAGACTGCAGTGTAAATGGCTATGTTAAATGGCTGAAATGGGCTCCCGCCGTGGAGTCAGTTGGTAAAGAATAAAAGTTGCATTCTGCAGTTTAATTTGCCTGCTCAATGATCGCCGTGAGGAGAAGAGCCCTCGCGAGGAAGAAGAGGCTCATTTGTATGGCGTCGTGGGTTGGTGAGGCTGCAATCAGTCCCACCCCTCAGCCAGCTCTACAGAGACTGCCCCAGCATTCGAGAGGGAGTGTGAGTGGAATGCATGTACTGGCAGTGGAGGAGCATCGCGGAGTGTTAAAATCACTGTAAACTTTCAAAAATTAGACTTTCTTGTTTAAAATCGGGCTCAACCCGCTAATCGATCATCCGAATTGCAAGTGTGGTGTTTAAAAAGACGATTGGTAGGACTGCCCACTCATTTCTGTTCTGAGGCCTCCAAGAACTGGCTGCAGGCCGTTTTTCCCCATCGCAGCAAACTGCTACTGATAACAGTAAGTAACAACCAAGAAACTGCTCAAACAGTGATTTTCAGCCCTATGCCATATAAATGTGTATGCAGCAGTGTAGTCGCTTTGCAAGTAACGACTGTGTAAAGTCCTGCCAGCAAGTGCAAGTCTGTTAAGCCATTGACTGTGTGCATAGTAATGAATTTAGCCTCAGTTTAAAGTTTGCAGCCAGAGAGGGACTGTGGGTTGCAGCCAAAGTGCAGCATAGTAATACAGGCAATCCTGTGCTAAGAACCTGAAGCTTTGAGGGATTGTGAAAAAAAAAAAATGATTCCAGCATGTAAAAAGTCAGTGGAAAATCCTGTAAATGTGTTTAAAGCAAGAACAGAGCAAGTTGTACAGTTTGAGCAAAAGTTATAAGTAGTTTGTGTAAATCGGGTGCGCAGTGGCTTGACCCATATTCTAAATATTGATGCACAGGAGTGCTGCTGCCGCCATTACAGGGTGGGGTAGTAAAGTAAACACAGCAGCAGAGGAGCCATTTTACAACTAAACAGTGTGTTCAATAAAGTTGGGACTTTCAGTTACAGTGAGCTTTTGTTTATTTTTCTGCAGTTATGGCCTCAGGACCAGCTCGTTACCTGGATCATGCCCGGGTTGCAGTAACAGCAGCAGTGAATAGACTGAGGGATATTGAAAAGTGGTGCTATGGAGGGCAACTGCCTCCTCATGTGGTGATTCCTAATTTTCCAGTGCATGTATGTCAAATATGCTTGAGAGCTGGAAGGGACGTCTTCATGATTCCTCACTGTGCTGGATGCCTAGAAAAATATGGCTTGTATAAAGTGCCTCAAATTTGTTTGGCTCCCACATGGACAAAAGTTCAGGAATCTGCAGTTGGCAGCACACAGCACCAGGTGGAGCCTGGGGAGGAAGGCCCCTTGGGGAGTGTGGCACAAAGCTAGAGGGTGCAGAGTTAGAGACAGAACCAGAAGTTGAAGTTTCAGATGCTGGATCCCAGAAGGAAAGTTCGGATAAAGCATCAATAGACCCCGGGGGGGGGGCCTAGCCCAAGTTTCTTAGGTGAAGATGAGATGCGGAAGGCCTTTGAGTGGGAGGTGTCGACCTCCGCACCTAGTGATGAGTGGATAGTCTCAGGAGTGAGAACAACTGCTCACTCCTGAGCTCAGATCCTCAGTGAAGAGGAAGATGAGGGGGAACCTATGTGGCCTTGTGAAAAAGGAATGGGTACACAGCCTCAAGATCTTGCCTCGGAGGAATGTATGGAAGAAAGTGGTGATGCCGCTGCCCTGGCTTTGCAAGAGGAAGAAGTCAGGGATCCGTTTCTACTTTCTTTAAGGATGCGAAGCTGGCAGAACCAGGACTGGCCACCCCCAAGCCAGGCCAGCGGTCTCTGATTGACCAAAGCAAGTAAAGAGGAGAGACTGATTCGTAGGAAGGCAAATGAGATCTATGGTATGACCTTTCCTACCTTTCCTTCGGAAAGTCTGGGAGGAGATTGAGAACTGCAGAAAATCCTGAATCTGGAATGAAGCAATGAAAAGTGTGCATCCTGGGGCCAACAAGCATGTAAAGAACAGACTGTTTCACAAAAAGTATACCCAGTGGAAGAGAGGCAGGACACTGTTTATAGACAGAGTGAGAATAGTGGATGGAGAGGGACGTGAAATCTCCCACTGTGTGAATTATGTGTGCCCAGACGAGGTAATAATTCAAGCTCCTGATCCCCGGTACTATTGGCCTCAGTGCAAGGACCTCTCAGCAAATGTGCCCGTGCCTACAAAATGGAGAGCCAAGCAGTGGTAGTCAATACTGCCACACCAGACTGTGAAGTGCCTTATTGATCCGCCAATATGAATATCCAGGACTCAGGTGCCCCACATTCATCAGTCTACAGTGTACTGGCCTTTCCAGCATTCATCGACTGGCCCACCAGATGACTTCAGATCCAGAGAGGACACCAGCCCAGCTGTATCCTGTTCATCGCCTGGTAATCGGATGACGTCGGACCAGCTGTTTTCTTTTTGTTCCTGTTCTAAGGTTCCATCTCCAGAGATGACATCATCCCAGCTGTTCCCAGATGTGCCCTCCTGTGGTTCCTGGAAGATGTCCGCCCAGCTGTATCGGAAGAAATGCTGCCAGGGAGAGTCTTCGTCAGAGGTGCAGGTCAGTGCCGAATTTCGTATCACAACTGGCTGGTAAGTCCGAACTTTTCTATCCTTTATGACATTGCAGTACACACCCTACACTAGCAGACTTCAAACTGTGTGAACTGTCCTCAAAGACTCTCCCCTTTGGGACTTTGGCCTGTTAGAACTGTGCTTCACCGGGTTCCGGCCCAGGAGAGACTCTTTATTGGACTAGCCTTCGGGCATTGTGGTCACTAGTTGGGACTTTTAGGGCACTCCATCCCCCCAAATGTGTATTGTAAATAATGTCATTGTTTTCTAATGTAAATACTATTTTTCTACCTTTTTCTAAAAAAAAAAAAATATTTTTAGGATTTTTCAGTGTTTTGATGGTAGGGGTCTAGGTAGACTGTGTATGCAGATTAGGAAAGTGTGTGTTGTCTTTCTTTTTCTTACAGGTGTTCCTGGGAAGACAGAAGAGAAGACAAGAAGAGGAGGAGGGGCTCATCGGAGTTCCTCGTCAGTGCTTTAGTGTGTAGAAAATTTAAAGTACTGTGGTGTTATTGTTATGGTTACTGTATTAACCCTTTCTTTCCACAGGTGTGGTTGTGGGGGTAGGGAGAAGGCAGTAACATGGTATAAAATGGTATTTTAATGGTGTGTGGTTGCAGGTTGCCCAAGGTCGGGGAGGTCCCCGGGTTGTTTTTGTTTTTGGGGGTATTAGGTTAAAGGCAGATAGGTTTTCCCTAGAGGGTTGGGGGGATAGACAGGCTGTGGTCCTGAGTGGCCATTGGGACCGCAGTGCTGATCTATCAGGGCTATGCTCTGGATAGTTCTACCAGAGCCACTAGGCGTCCATAGTAAGTGGATAGTGTAGAGGCTGATATGTCAGCTACAGGCCTCTAGGCCCTTAGTGTTGCCTGCCTGTGCTTGCACATGGTAGGAGGGGGCCTGATCACCCCCCTCCGCAGGTAGCACATAGGGTGGGATGGCCTAAGGTCGGTAAATAATGACTGCGACAGTCATTTTCCTGGTCAAGGCAGTGTAACCCCTTGTTACCCGGGGTTACTAGAATCCCAGTAAGACCTAGTGGTAGGCAGGAAGGCAGCTTCAGAAACTCCAGTTAAATGGGTTTCCCTGTCTCACTCTGTTCTCAGTCTCAGCTGAGACTGAGGGATGACATCACCAATAGAACTTTCGCAGCTGCATAAGCCACATTGGAATCTGCAGCAAAGGGAGTTAGATAGAACGTTGAGAGTTTTCAAGTCAGAGTCTGCAGTTGGTGTTCAGTGAGTGAAGTTGAAGGAGGGAGCTTGCTGTTAAGCAGCTCAGTAAAAGCTCTAGGAGCCTCAGCCCTGACAGAGGGCTACTTTTCAGTAATAGGGTGTGTGTCTCCACCTTAAAGAGAGACACAGGAAGATTACTCAAGTGGTGGAGACCGCTGTTTCGGGTCTCAGTGCCCCCTCCCTCTGGGGGGGATGAGAAGGACTCCCTGCAGATTCCTGGGGCAATCCCCTTAGTTCTGCGTGTGGAGGAAATGCTGCCTGTTCATTCCAGTATTTATTTTGGGAGAAATGAAGATTTGTGAGTCACCTGTGGGGCACCTGCAACGTGAGGGTGAGTGTCTGCTCTGGTTAAAAGGGCCTATATTTTTTCATCCTGGGACTTGTGTGACAATGTGGGGATTGAACTACTAAATATTGGGAAGCCTAGAGAAATGGGCTAAGCAAAGTAAAAGTAGTTTCAAGTTCCTGAGTTGGTTGGGATGCAAATAATATGTAGAGATGTGACAGACATCTACCCTTAATCTACATTTCAAAGTTCAGTAAAGGAATTGTTCAGTTTTCCAGAGAAATGGCCGGGTATGGGCTGTGGGAGCTGGAGGTGGGTGGCCCCCCATCTTTAGTGACCAGGCCCACCTCTACGGATTTCTTCTGTGGTTTTCTACTTTGCCTCAGGCACTTGGTCAGTGATGGGGGAAGTACCCAGACGTGGGATTGTAAGGAAAATTCTCTCTAGGAGTCGCAGACTCTAGTGTGGTGTGGGGAGCCATGACAGGATAATTGGTTCATTCCTCAAATGAACCGTGAACAGGATAATTGGTTCATTCCTCAAATGGACCACGGATCAAGTGGCCGGCAGGGGAGCCGGGTCAGTGGGGAAAACCCAAGTGTGTACAAGTCGGGCTGTGTACCCAAAGCTGCGTGCAAGTCTGGGCTGTGTGCCTGGTGGGTTCAGAGCCTGAGGGCTGGAAATGGTGATAAAGTGTTCTGTAGTCTCTAATCTGCATTTACCAGGAAATGTAGCCCCATGGGGGTCCGTCTATGCTTTGTTTGTTCAGCTAGTATGTGAATAAAAGCCACACTGAAGAATCCCATTCCTGGTTCTGGACATTACAGTTATTGCTTCCTGTGTTTGGATTTACTTGGGTGTCCCTGTACAGAGTAGCCAAACCTAGGCTCCCCTGTGCCAAGTAACCTCATCCTCCCCGAACCCAGTCCCCACCAGGTACTGCTGTCAGCTTCAACAGCATGCCACCTGTTGTTTTGGCAAAAAGGCAGGGGTGAGGGGTTACATTAAAAATAAACATTTTGGCAAGAATTTGAAAATGACAGCTGTCACATTCATGAGGTGCCATAAAGATATGTCTATGTTGTAAATTTGGGATACAAATCTTATAAATTACCAAAGTTATGAGCCTGCATTCGCAAAATTCAATGTAGGCTCACAACTTTGTTGTTTTTAATATTTTTACACCTAATTTTCAACATAGCCTTCTTATGAGCCCAGCTCATGAACAAGAACAGTGAAAATGTTTAACTCCTGACCACAAAATCACCTTTCAGGACAGATTTGCCTAATGTCAGTGTAATTGTTCAGGGGGTCCCAAAGAAGGCATGTTGGCCAGCCCGGTGGTGCTGAGGGTTGAGACGCTGGATGACACACCTCGCGCCATGCTGGCGACCTGAGTTCAGGAGCGAGCTTGGGTGCTGGGGATTGACAGGGATGGGGTGAGGATTGAATTCCCACAGGGCTGCTCTCCGCCTCTGGCGGGGAGAGCTGGGGCTTGTTCTGCATACCAGTGGCTCCTGGTGGAGATCGGGAGGGTGCTGCAGTACATTGGCAGCACATCAATCAACGTGGCTGATGCAGGTAGTGTTGCCATGCACCATTGCATCAGGAGTGCACAACGCCAGGGGGAAGGTCACCAAGAACATGGAAAAGCCCAGCTCCACAGGCTAGACAATGGCACCTGACCCCCATGCCCACCGCCGGATCCACCTCTCCCAGCCTTCCAGTTCCTCCACCCAGGCCCTCACCTACAGCCAGAGTCTATGTTGTAAGAGCACCCAAAGAGGAGTGGCGGCTCCACTCTGGAGGGGTTAAGCTGGGGGTGCTGGCTGTGGGGAGGGGGTGGAGGAAAGGAGGATCAGGGCCGAGGGGACCTCAGGCAGGCAGGAACAGGCAGGATACCTGAGAGAGGCTCCGTGGACCATGACCAGAGGGAAAAAGAGTTAAAAAAAAAAAAAAGGCATGTTGAAAATTTGGGCCAAAAATATGCAAAAATGGCCAAGTTATGAAACTAAGTTCAAAACACCATTGAAATACATTGAACCACATACCTGTTTCTTCAGTTCTCAGTCTTGCTTTGAAGAGTGAAGATGTGTCTGTGGTCCAGAGAGAATTATAGCGTTGGACCCCTGATGCGTAAGTAAGGGCTTGGGGGGTTTGGGGTGGTGGCTGCTGAGTGGGAGGGTCAGGTGGGAGAATAGGAACAGCTGCAAAAGACATTGAAGGACATTTTTCCTTTTACAAGATTTGAAAAAAAATTGAGGGTACCGGATGGGAACACTGGGGGATTGGGCACCCCCAGTGTCACTCTTGTTTCTGGGAGGGGTGTAGAGTGGCTGGCGCTGAGACGGAGGTTTGCGTGGGGGAATATGAATAAAAAAAAGAGGATTCTGGATGGTGACCCTGGGGGATTGGGCATCCACAGTGTCACTCTTATGTTTCTGGGTGTTTGTGTGGGGTGGTGGGTGCTGAGAGGGGGGAGGAACATGAATAATAAATAATGAGGATTCTAGATGGTGATACTGAGGGATCAAGCACCTAGTGTCCTCTTATGCTTCTGGGGTGGGTGGCGGCGAGGAGGATTGGGTGGGGATATCTCTAATTTAAAAAAAAGAGGACATAGCAGAACACAGCACACTCTGCCATGTCCAAGATGGCCACTGTACTCTACTGCACATTCACTAGTAGTTACGGATGTGCAGTAGAGTGCGGCGACCATCTTGGACACGGTGGAGTGTGCCGTGACTGCAGTTTTTTTTTTTTAATTAGAGATATTCCCCCCACCCGACCCTCCATCTCAGCACCCACCACCCTTCACCTCTCCGGAAACATAAGAATGACGCTGTGGGTGCCCAATCATCCAGCATCATGATCAGGATGCCCCTAATTTTTTTTGTAAGCAAAAAATAGTTCAGTGTGAGCGGAGTGCTCCACAGACGTGGAGACAACTGTGGTGCAACTCCAACTTGTTGTTCGGTCAGAAGGAATGGCGAGTTCTTTTTTGATAGCAAGAGGTCTGCAGGGATTCACCCACTGCAGCCCTAAAAGCAACATATTTGGGGGACAGAATCGTACACAGTACATTTGTGCTGAAAAGGGAACCTGAACCATATCTGAACTGGCTACCAGTAAAACCAGCAGGAATGCACAAATGTGGAAAATGTTCTGTGTGTCAAAACTGCTACCAGTCAAAGGAAATTAATACAAGTTATGAGAGAAAAGTGGAGGTCAAGGAATTCATATCGTGTGGGACCCAATTTGTAGTGTACTCCTTGTGGTATCAGTGCCCTAAGCTATATACTGGTAGAACTATAAGACGACTATGGCAGAGAATTCAGAAGCACATTAAAAACAAACAAAAAAAAAAACAGAAGAGAAGACACTGATTGATGCTCCTTTCCTTAAACAACATCAGTCAAACCCCAAAGAGCTTAAATTTATGAGTACAGAACATATAAAAAATGACATTAGAGGAGGAAGCTGGTTGAAGAAACTCCTACAGAGAGAGATTTTCCAGATTTTCATGATTGGATATCTAGTTCCTCAGTGTCTACATAGAAACATAGACTTTGATGACAGATAAGGACCGCTTGGCCCACCTAGTCTGCCTTTTTCCCCTACCTAGAGGATGAGCTGCAGATCCTATTTAACCAACAGCCTATTTCTTCCTACCCCCCACAAAAATTGCCTTATGTCTGTCCCATGCATTCTTGAATTCTCCCACAGTTTTAGAACCCACAACCTCCTCAGGAAGGCTGTTCCATGCGTCCACCACCTCTCTGTGAAAAATACTTCCTCACATTGTCCCTGAACCGCCTCTATCTTCAAATTGTGTCCCCTTGTTCTTGCACATCTCTTTTTCTGAAAGATGCTACCTCTTGGACTTTGTTGATTCCACTGAGGTACTTAAACGTTTCTATCATGTCCCCCTCCCCTCCTTTCCTCAAGGGTATATATTAAGCTCCTTTAGTCTCTCCTCATATGGCTTTCTTGCAGACCCTGTACCATTTTAGTTACCCTCCTCTGAACCGGGCCCATCCTGTGGTTATGTCCTTGCGGAGTTGGGGTCTCCAGAACTGGACGCAGTACTCCAGATGGGGTCTCACCAACTGTCTGTACAGGGGGATAACAACTTCCTGTTTTCTGCTGGTGATGCTTCTCCCTATACACCCCAGTATCCCCCAGCCCTCCCTACTGCCTTCTCACATTGCTTGCCGACCTTAAGGTCATCTGATATGGTTACCCCCAGGTCCCTTTCCATTTTTGTTGTTGTTACTACCTCCCCCCCATTCTGTAATCTTCCCCTTGGTTTTTGTTTCCCAGGTGCATTATTTTGCACTTCTTTGCATTGAATCCAAGCTGCCATACTTCTGACCATTCCTCCAACCTTGCCAAGTCCCTTCCCATCCTTTCCATGCCTCCTTGTATATCAACCCTGTTGTAGATCTTTGTGTCATCTGCAAAGAGACATACTTTTCCTTCCAGTCCCTCTGCAATGTCAGTTATAAAGACATTAAAAAGGACTGGACCCAGTACTGAAACCTGTGGTACCCCACTAGTAACCCCTCTTTCTTCAGATTGGACTCCATTTACTATTACCTTCTGTGTCCTGTTGTCCAGCCAATGTTTTATCCAGGCTACCACCCTGGGACCCACTCCCAGGCTGGTTAATTTGGCTATTAATGTTTTGTGTGGGACTGTGTCAAATGCCTTGCTAAAGTCTAGGTAGGCCATGTCCACAGCCCTCACTGGTCTACTACTTTGGTCACCCAGACAAAGAAATCAATTACATTTGTCTGACATGACCTTCCCACTGTGAACCCATGCTGCCTTGAGTCCTGTGCCCCACTGGCCTCTAGGTACTGAACTATTCTTTCCTTCTGAAGTGATTCCATCACTTTCCCTACCACAGAGGTCAAACTGACAGGTCTGTAGTTTCCTACCTCTGTCTTGGTCCCACTTTTGTGAAGGGGAATCATATTTGCCTTCCTCCAGTCCTCAGGTACCACACCATCCTCCCATGATTTGTTAAAAAGGGAAGTCAATGGTGTCACTAGTTCTCTGCTTAATTCTTTTAGAATTCTGGGGTGAATTCCATCTGTCCTCATTGCTTTGTCCCCCTTCAGTTTTAGGAGTTCTTTCAGAACCCTTTCTTCTGTGAAAGGACTGGGATCAACCCCCCTATCCAGAGTGCTTCTGTTAATTGGATTAGGCACCTCCCCCACCTCCTCTTTTGTGAATACTGAACAGAAGTATTCATTCAGTATCCCTGCTTTTTCACTGTGCCTCTCTGCCCACCCACTGTCCATTCTATTCAGCCTCACTATCCCTCCCTTTGTCTTTTTACGATACCTGATATCACAAGACTGGGACCTTAAACCCTTTCATAAATATTACATTTCAGTAGATTGCATATTTGCTTTTATACACATTTTGTTACAATTGATGGCATAAGGGATTTAAATTTAATAGGAGTGTTAACTGGTGTGACGTGACAATTTTAGTAATTTTTTGCTTTGCTCAACGAAAGTTTAGTTTATAGCACTGTTTCAAAGATTTGATCCTCAAACTATAAGGTACATAATGAATCCTAATGTTCAGGATATATTAGATGAATCATAGTTTAATAATTATTGATAAAGTATTACCTGTTTTGGATGTGCAGGGACATGCATTAATTGTTTGAAGTTAATAATACTGTTCTTTGTTTCTCTCTTTAGAATTGGTTGCTTCCACGAATGCACACAAAAAGGAGACCAACTGTCAAATCCCCCACTACTTCTCCACAAAGAATTACCTTGGGGTAATTGCATTTCTAGTAAGAGTGGCATGAGAACATTTTAAGACAAATTCTTAACAAAACATTTCCCTAAACAATTCCGCCAAAAACCTACCTTACTCTTCATTATTTTGGCACTCTGCCAATATTATTCCTCATTTTTTATTTTTTCCTGTACACACCACCAGCCCCCACCCAAGATATGGTTAACAGCCCATGCTTTGTTTTTTTTCCCTTGTTTCTTTCTACTTGAAGCACTAAAACACAATTGTGTAAATATCTGATTTCACTTTGCACTTGTAAATAACTCGTTACGTGTAAGAAGAAAACTAACATTCATGTACAAGAGATTATATAATTAACTCTTGTGAAATAATAAGTCACACTAAGAAGAATGTTGTCTTTTTTTTTTCTGATACCAATTTTAAGTTAATGAATGTGTAAAGGTTCTGGGTTTGCATCCTGCCATATACAGTACCAGTGCAGGTTTCTCAACTGTAAGGTATAAGAACATGATTGGTCACACTGTTATGTGACAGGTATAAGAAGGCTGGATGTACTCCAGGAGACTGCCCCCTGATGAAGCCTTACTGGCAAAATGCCGGAGCACAAGGAGCACTTGTGTAGCCACCCCATCCCCGAATGTCTAGGGAAGAAATCATTGATATTCCAGGGGAAGGGGCCCACAGAGATATAGTCCAGAAATGCACAGTTCCCAGGCAAACAAAGGTCTGCTTACTTTGAGTCATCTTCTAACTGCTGGACACCTTGATCGCCATCTCACTGATAAAGACAGCACCCCAGGAACCCCATGATGACTTTGGCCCTCGGCATCCCCCACAGGTCCTGAACTCCCAGGAGGTGCAGGATCTTACACAGCAAGAAGGCCCCCCATGAAAAATATAAACTCATGAAGGAATTAAAACTGTGGATTTTGAATTTCATTTCCTCCCTATTTACAAACGAGATCAAGTGTCACTATTTCTTCACCAAAATGAATCACTTTATTTTCTCCTGGGTCCAAATGATTTAGAGGGCCACAGGGGTTCATCGCTTCTTCATGCCATAAATACCTCTGCTCCATAGAGCATAACTATATTACAAATGCTGGCAACCACAGGAAGGAGACAGATTTTACAGACAGAATACACAAGGCTCACAGCTTTACAATTTTGGAACTCGGATGATATACCCAAAATGAGACTTCAGTTTCCTACTGAAGCACAGGGCTCCAGAAACCTCTGGCACTGGTAAGCCACATTTACTTGCTCTTTTCCTCACACTTCTTCCCTGGACAGGCATCTCCATCCAAGCAGAAGAGCGAGCAGCCTCTCCCAACCTGGTCCCTGGCCCTAGAAAACACACTCAGGGATCTCAGGAATTTTCTCTCCCCTGACCAGATCACTGCTAAAATTCAGAGCTCTGCATTTCCTCCAGATCCTCACCTTTGTGCAGCCCTCCAATTCCCTCACTGCAGCAGAACCACAGCCTAAATGGGCCTAAAGGCCTACCAACTTAATATAGGCCCTGGGACCTGCCCCAGACATGGGCATGGCAGATCCACAGTGTACCCAGGCCACACTCCATTCCCTGGGTGCCCCTCAGGTGACAGAGAGGATGGCAACCCGAGCCTCCAATGCATCCCCATTTACCATACTCCAGAGCTTGAGCTAAGCACCAGGCCAGGAGAAGCCTTCCAGGGCCTGTCCATACAAAGATCTGCAGCCCACCTGAACAGTTCATGAATGGCGCCCCACAACCTGCCCTTCCAAGCAGGCCCCTAAACTGGTAGATGCTGTCCTGTACACCCTCAACAACCTGGGCCACCCTGCCATATCCGGGTACAAAAGGAGACGCTGCCACTGCCCCCTCCCCTGTGGGAACCCTGCCACAATTTCCACAGCCAAATGACCCAGGAGACATCACAGACATGGGAAATGGGATCCTCCCTAAGGCCCTACAACTCCCTCCTACTGGGCACTCTTACCACCCTGCCCCAGGAAGCCCATCTCCCAAACGACTTTACCAGGCTGTCTAGCCCTCCTTCCTCTGAGCACCCATAACTTGCTGGCACCACGACGCTTTACCCACCGATCCTGTCTACTCATTTGGGGGGGATCCCCCACTTCCAGGCCCAAACCTGGAACACCGAGCTCCTGCCTTGCCTGCCTCTCCTTCCACTCTCCCAGCCAACTCCCTTCAAACTTCCTGGTCCTGTCTTATTTATATCCTAAACCCTGCTCCCTGCTGCCACCACATGGTGACCAACAGAAACTGTGCCCCAGAGCACTAAAAGTCCCTAAGCTCTAGGGGCAAAATAGCAAGGGAAGGGGTCCCTAAAGGGAGCATAAGCCTCTCTTCAAAAGAGAGGAGGCTTGCACTTGTTTAACACAGCTCATGTTTTACCACTACAACTTGTATAAAAGATATATGTTAAGTTCAGTAAATGCCAGTTTAGCATGAGTTGTGGTCTGAATGTTATATCATTGAGTGCTGCTGTAGTGTCTTGAACTTCTGTGTGATTGGGGCTGGCCAGCCTGCAGCAGCACCCACTCCCTGCACTAACAGAGCATGAGATTACCTTGTCATGGACAAAATGTATGGAAACCTGAGTTAATCTGCTGCTGGCTGGCTCTGTAATGCCAAACACAGGAGCAGCCAACATTCCCAGCCAGTTCGTATGTCCTCTGACTTCCTTTCCAGTAGTCCTATGGATAGAGAAATGTCAAACATGGCTACTTTTGTAGTCTTTTACTTTATCTTCTATTTTAACATGTTTTTATCCCTTAATGTGGCTTCTGGTCATCAGGATCAATATGTTCCAGTCTATACTGCAATCTGGTGGGACTGGGACTGAATTGTGGCAGGAGAGCAGTGTTGAGTGACCCCAAAGTTTTTGCTCACAGGAGAGGAGTGGTTTTGCATTTTGTGCAGCTTTGAGAGTTGCTTGAAACTGAACAACCTACTTGCTGTGGGCTCCCTGACCCTGTCATCAATGCAGGGGCTGGTTGAGTGAAGAGAGGTGGTGGCACACTGGCCACCGTGAGAAGGGTGCTGAACAAGCCCATAGAACAAATGATAGTGTCCAGTCCGGCCCCAGGTCCCACAGTTGCAGTCTGGACCAGCACTGAGGTGAAGAAGCAATGTAGGAGAGGTGGCAGCAGTGGTCTGGAGAGAACCAAAGGTAAGCTCCCTTTTAGGAGGGGATTGTGATGTAGACAGCCAGTTCTGAGTACTGTATTATATTTTTTTAATATAAAATGTATTAATGTCTCTGCTGAAAATTCAAATGCTCTAGGAATGACCTGTCCTGCTGAGTGACTTCTCGCATCCCCCCCCCATCCAGATTTTAGCTGATAGATGCAGGCCAAGAGAACTGCTGACAGCACTGTATCACACACTCAGTCTTTTTAGAGACAATGTGTTACTGGGAGACTTTTAGTAAGGATCATGTTTCTCTGAGCTAATTACAGAGTTGTTAAGTTAATTTTGTTAAGAAAGAAATCATAAACTAGGTTTATGACATTAAAATAAGGGAAGCTAGGATGTTACATAGAGGTGTAAGGTTGTAAATGACCCTATGAAGCCTGTGTGAAGAGGGTATAGCATGAGATCAAAAGAGGTGTCATTGAAACTTGAGTTATGCTAAGGTTACAGAATTAATACATCCTGTATAGCTATATAGTATAGATTAATAAAATTACATCCTGTGGTTGTATAAAAATATATTTTTGTTAGATATTTGACCAGAGGAGGGTCTAGATGACTTCATCAAAAAGGGGTTGGCCAATACTGCTTGAAAAGATTATTCTCTTTCACTATAAGGTGGCATTTTGTATCTGACACTGACTAAGAAAACATCTGAGCACTGAAAACGGGTATTTAGAAAGCTAGACAAAATCTAAATATAGTTGTAGGAATTGCACTGTTTTAAACCTTGTTTTGTTTAAAGATAAGTATGTCTTGTGTTATAAGAGTTCTGTATTGTATATTTGACATATTATTATATATTTTAGTAAAAATTCTAATTTTAGAGTAAACCTGGTATGTCTTTGAATTGCTTTCTTTTGCTAAGAAATATTTGTGGTTCAGCAGACAGTTCAGCTTGTATGGTGGTACCAAACTGGAAACAGAAGCATTTTAAATCTGAGGTCTTTATAAAGTTTTAAAGGGGTCATCTGTGAATACCTGGTTAGGTGCCCGTAGGCAAAGAATTCTGACCCCCTGAAGACAGAAATATCTGAGCCTGTGCATTGGGTATGCTAGCAAGAGGTTAACAGTTTGAATCCCTCCAGAACTGAGACCAAAGGTTGGTCCAAACTCACAAAAACAGACAATAGGGTTACCTAGTCTGTTGCACTGTTCACAAGACTGCGCTCAGAGGTTGGCACTTTGGGAGTAGAGGGCCTGTCCTGCTGAGTGAATCTGTGACAAGGATTACAATGTTTTGTAATGATACCTTTTTTTAGGGCCTTTGCTGTGTAATTGTTGATATCTTCCTTGTAGCCAGGGACTGATCTTTCAACAATTAACCATATTTAGCTCCAAGCCTGGACTAACCCCCTTAGCAACTGTCTGTTGACTTCCTTCTTATAGTTTCCAATATTCATTATCACCACCATCCTGCCTTTATCCACAGACTTTATAAATTGTATTTTCATTTTCATTTAAACCTTTTGTATCATGTTTTTCTTCACAAGATAAATTGTAAAAAAAAGCCAGCAAATTGTATCCAAACAATTTTCAAGATCATCCTCACATGCTTTCTGAAATACAATAAGGTTCTGGCTCAAAGATGGACAAAATGTAGACTTTTTACAAAATACATTACCCATGAGACAATATTTTCAGACTCCTTCTGTGCTTCCTTTTATGTCTCATTTACATGATATCCCATGGTAGTTTGTTTAAAATGAGACTCAAAGCAGATGGGTCTTACTGTCCCCTGATGGTGATAGAGGGCAGTGGTGCCTAAATGCCCAGTAATGAGGTATCATCCAGTCCATCTGTGCAGTACCAGGGCTCTTGGGAGAAACTTCTTTAAACTGAAGGGGCTGGCCTGGATTCTTTTCTGTTCTTAAGGAACAGTTGAAAACAAATGAACGTAATTAGCATGGTGCCGCCACCTGGAGAATGTATGGAGAGTGCCCAGAAAACGTTAGCACTCCTGACACACCGCAGGGAACCTTTACAGATTTTTGTCTGACTTGGCCTAGATGGATCCCTGGGGTAACTGGGTGATGGCACACAGGGATATAGCTCTGGTTTCTCTCGCATCATGGTCAAAACATTTTTGCAAACAGGGTAACTCGATTCCCTCTATCTTAACTTTCTTTGGGTCTCCCCTCATTTTGACTGATAGAAAGCGGTTTAAACCATGCTCAGTACACTATTCCCAGCTTCAAACAATGAACTCAAGATAAAGGGCACTCAGACTTAAAGACTGCATAGAATACTTTATTTATACAGTTAAGTGCAGTCGCCTTTATGGAGAGCTCTTTCAAATGAGTTTACTGTTAAAAGCCTTCCCATTGGGGGCCCTATGTGACTTGTATACAATATGCCTGAAGCAACGGGATCATAGTCAAAACATGGCCTTGTACAGAAATTCACATCTCCTTTGCAGCCACAAATGAGATAAGGGTTTACTATAGTACAGTATGTAGCTATGACCCAAATATGGATTCCCACCATATTTGACATTGATATTTACCTCAGTTCTCAAACATGTTATGTGATAATTCTAAGGGATGTACCCTCCTATGCTATCTCCAAGAGATACCCAAAGTAGGCATGAAAATAAGGTTGACGTGGTACATGCTACACCTTACCCTTTCCTGGGTTTCAGTGTCTCTGCATTGCCCCACATTAACCCGGTCTGCATATTCAATGAGAGCTTGCTGCTCCAAGAGTATTCCTCCATGGTAACCCTTCGTTCATACACTCGGCCCAAACAGGATGTACCACTGAACACCATTAGGCTGCACCCCTTGAAGAGGAATGTCCAACAGGTCCCCACCATCCAAGTGCCACATCCCATCCCAATTCAGCTTCCAGAGATGCAGTACGGAGATGACAGGTGTCACCCAAGACTCAGAACCATTGCCAAACCCTGAGCCTGAAAAGCCCTGTCCAGCCAGTCCTAACCAGAGCTTTGATAGGGGAGAGCCCCATCTCTTCTGCTTGGTGTTCTCTAACCCCAGCACCATCACCAGATGAAGGCAGGGGCCCCATATTCATACCCTGGAGGACGGGCAACATGGACAGCAAGGAGCCTTGCACAGGAGCACGAGGACAGCATCTAACTTAAAACTGACAAGCTTCTAGGACAGTACATCCCACTGTGCAATGAACAACTTATTTACTTTTAAAACTTTGTAACACTTAACCCTGTTACAGGAAAAAGATTGTATAGTCCTAGCTGATGGGGTAAGCCCCCCAAATGCTTGCACAGGAGAGTGACACTCTGTTGCCCAAATGCTTGACATCCGCATGAAGTCTGGTACCTTGAAGCACACTAATAATGTTATCTACATATTAACAATCTATCAAAATACATAGGCATTATACATTGGTCTGTGATATTAAGCTTTGTACCCTTTTCTGTCTCTTCGTTTCCCACAGGATGCACAAAGTTCACACCCAAAAGGCACTTAGTCACTTCATGCTTGGTGGGGATCCTGATCAATCCTGAGTGTGTCCAGGTATCCCTTACTTTGGGCAACAAGCTCAAGGGCACACAGGGCACATACCTTTTCTGGGCAGAATGCCAGGCCAAGGATCTGGGGCCTTGCTCCCTATGGCCAATCAGAAGCATGTCCACAAACAGAACAATTTTGTCCTCGCTCCAAAAGGGCTCAGCCTAAAAAAGGGAACAAAAATGTTAGCATAATATGATGCTAATTCTGGACAACAAGTCCTCAATCCTTCACATCTCAGATAATTTGTACATGATTGCAACTCCCTTTCTGGGCTGGTGAAAACTTAGTTCTCCTCTTCTATGATGCTAAACAGCTAGGTGCTGCACTTCTGAGATGTCAAATATCTGGGTGCTCCCCATTTGGGACAATAAACAACTTGATGCCCACCTTCATGGTTGCCAAGTGACTGGGTGCTCCTCCTAATGGTTGTCAAACAACGGGGTTCTCATCTTCTATGATAATGAAATCTTATTGTTGTCAGTTATGACTATTTGAAGGATGTGGAGCAGGAACAGAAAAACTGGCAGCAGAGGTGAACATGCTCTCCACTCCTGAGGGGCTAGGCTTCTCCTCTTCCTTGCCTTCTCCAAACACCACTTCCACTTATCAGTGATTCACTAGGTAACACACTAGTATCTCAGACTGTAAGGTCAGAAGGCTGTGGGTTGTAGACTCACACCATGTACTTTGGGCAATATCCATAACTGACACTGTGGTGCCATGTACTACAAGGGGGTGCTGCACTGGTGCGGTGCAATCCTTCAGAAGAGATGTTTAACCAAGGTCCCTTCTGTTGATCTCTGGTCACTGTCCAGGTGGAATAAAAAGATCCTATGGCATTTATCAAAGAATCAAATCAAATCAAAATTTATTTATAAAAGGCACCTTTCCATACTTCAAGGCGCCTGCATATATTAAAATCACATCAACAATAAATATAGAAAACAATAACTTATCCATAATGTAACATTTTTTTTAAAAAGACAGCAACATTGTGCTTCATCATCAAAAGCTAAGCCAAAGAGGTATGTTTTTAATTTTGTTATAAAACTTTGGACAGTCAGGCATTCTCTTATCCGATGAGGTAAAGAATTCCACAGGGTAGGGGCGCAAATGCAAATGAGCAGGCCCCAGTTGTTTGTAAATGTACTCTGGGAATCTCTAGTAATCCCTCGTCAGTGGATCAAGAAGAGCAGGGGAGTTTCTCAGGTGCCATGGACAACATTCCTCCATTAATGAAACAGGTCCATGAAACTCACTCCCCAGGATGCACCTGGAAAAAAGGTATAACAGCTTAGTGTGTCTTTCCTGGTCAAAAATTACAACTAAATAAATAAATAAATACATAAATAAATAATAGATACATCAATAAGTAAATAAACTTGGGTGGTGGATCTGGGAGCAGCTGCTCAGTAAAACTGTCCCACCGATGAGTCCATTAACAAACTGTGAGCCACTAGGGCCTCAGTCTACCCCACAACAAAATTCATTATAACCCTCCTCAGGTCACTTCTAAGAAAAATTATACCTGGCTGGTAGATGTAGGGTTCATGGCACTGGCAGCATTGGGACACAGCAGGCACTAAGGGTAATGACATCTCAAGCACACTAACACTGGTGTGGCAACTGGAACAGCCAAGGAGCTAATGATGGCCCTAACACAGTGCCCAAATGATTACAGCAGACTCATGGCATCCAGAACCTCTTATGGGTAAGCAGCTTTCCGGCCCCCTAGCTCCTTTATTTCTCCTTTATTTGTCTTCCATGCCCAGACAATGAATGAGTAAACAAGTCAGAATTAATAGCTCTGCACTCACAGTTAACTTGAAGGACATCAACAAGATCTGAAATGTCCCCATGGAACAGCAATTCGTTTGGGTTAAGAAATGATGATGCCAAAGCATGCACTATCTCATTAAGTCTAGTTCTGAACCACATGTTTTATTCAGCGTCCCTCTGTTCATATCCTGTGACTTTTTATATAATGATTTGCCTGGATTTTTTCAAAACTATATGTAAGTGATCTGTCTTGTCTTGAGTGCTTTGAGCCTGACTCGACTGCATTTTCTCTGGAACTGCTTTTTATACAGCACTAGTAATGTTTTTTGTGACTATGTATTTGATGTGGAACCTGTGTAACTGAGCACCTGTGCTCATAGGTATTCTCCAAAGTTTTCAGTAAATCAATATTTAATAAATAACCAACCAAACAAACACACAAACAAAAAGATCCAGGGGCCCCATTTTATAGGGGGTCTGACTCTCCTGGGCCGTCAATGACATGTGCTTATGGGGCCTGATTCTCAAAAGCAAAACTATGACATGAGGTGCCAGCATCAAATGGGATGACGCAAGCAGCACCTTGCATCATAGTTTGTGGTGATCTTGATTCTCAAACGCATTGGGATTCCATGCAGAAAAAAAAAAACCTTGCACCACCCTAGCAGCAAAAGCACTGGTATGCCAGGTCACAAGGGGGCTTGTGCCACGGCGGTGCTGCACCATCCCCTTTTTTTGTATTCTGCAAGCCCTGCCATGGGTGCAGCAAGAGGCTAGACTTAGACCAGCCATGAGGTGGTCTAAGCACCTTGCATCAATGTGGTGAATTGGGGGGGCTCTGAAAATGGTGTCTGGAGCAGAAGGGGCATGAGGGTACCATAGGGGGTGTTGGGAAGACATTGGGCATGTGAGGGGGTGTTGTGGCACCCAGAGGGGGTGACATTTACATAACTATTAAGCTAATGGAATGGTACTGCAGGGGAGTTCAGGGGCAAACAGTGCCATGGCCCAAGGTGGGAACAGCTGTGGCAGCAGCACCACCCTCCAGCACTCTTTGTTCCTGGAACCCCCCTGCAGTACCATCCAATTAGCTTATATAAATGGCACCCTTGCTGGGTGCCACTTCACCCCCTGACATGCCCACCATTTCGCCAACTCCCCCTATTGCACCCCATGCCCCTTCTGCCCCATGACCCCTCCTGGCAAACAAGTTTCACTCCCCCAACCATCCTGGCCCCTCTAGTGTTGCGCTGGGTAGGAGGGGTCTGGAATCCTGTGGCAATTCCCGCAGGCATGCCACTTGCTAGGCGCTAGCCTGTGGGTGCGGCAATGCCTGGATTTTTGGTGCAGGGCCCCTGTTTTTACAGAATTTAGTGCAGGGTCTCCAATGCACCTGGAGTTCATCACAGCCCTAGATTGCCTCAAATTTCCGTGATCTAAGGGCTTTTTGAGAATCTAGCCCAAAGCGTCCAAAGTATAGCCAAGGTCTGAGCACTGGCACCAGACCCTCATAGAGCAAACACCCCATGACACCTGTTATTCACATGCAGATCAAAATCCCTGCTTCACAGTCCCTGGTAGGCATGTGAGGCTTCCAATTGGTGCAGTTCCAAACAGTGCAGGCACCATCACGACAAGCCACATTGTGCTTTGACACTATCATGACTGACTGCTCTCTGTGCTCCTGTATGGAGTTCATGGGCTTGATTATCAAAGAGCCCTTAAATCACCACAATTTGCAGTGCTCTAGGGCTGTAGCAAACTCTGGGTGTGTCAGGGATCCTGTGCCCAATTCTGTAAAAACTGGGTTCCCTGCGACAAGAAACCAAGAGTCACCACACCTGCAGTCTAGCGCCAAACAATTGGCACACCTGTAGAATTGTCGCAGGGATCTGGCTCTCCCCCACCCAGTGCAACACTAGAGGGGTCAGGACGGTTGGTGGGGTTGGTGAAAGATGTTTCCCAGGAGGGGTCAAGGGGCATGGGAGGGTGCCATAGGAGGAGTTGGGGAGATGGTGAGCATGTGAGGAGTAATATGGCACCCAGTGGGGGAGCTGTTTATATAACTATTAAGCTAATGGTGTGGTACCACAGGAGGGGGGGGAGTTCTGGGACAAACAGTGCTGGATGCTGGGGCTGTTGCCAGGGCTGTGCTGATCTGGGGCCATGGCACTATTTGTGTCTGGAACTCCCCCATGGTACCATCCCATTAGCTTAATTGTTATATAAACAGCACCCCTGCTAGGTGCCACATTACCCCCTTGCATGCCCACCATCTGCCCAACAACCCCTGTGGCACCCTCATGCCACCTCTGCTCCTGGACCCCACTTTTAGAGTCCCCTCGAATTCGCCAGATAGGTGCACTGCACTTAGACCACATCATGGCTGGTTTAAAACTCACTCAGCCCCAGGCGGCCATTTTGAATAAGGTTAAGCATAGAACATTTCGACTCACATGTGAGTTCTGGGGCTGACAAGCCCCTTGCTGTGCCAATGGTGGGGCTAACAGAATACAAAATAAGGGAATGGTGCAGCCCTGCCATGGTGCAAGCCCCCTTGCAACCTGGTGCACTGGCACTTTTGCCACAAGGGTGGTGCAAGGGGGCTTGGCTGCATGGCATCCCAATGTTGCCGCAACTGGTGTTTGAGAATCAGGATTGCTGCAAACTATGAGGCAAGGTGCGACTTGCATCATCCCCATTTGGCGCAGGCACCTTGCATCATAGTTTTGCTTTTGAGAATCGGGCTTCATAGCTTAATCCATTATCATCATCCTTGGATATGAAAATCCCAAATGCTTTTACTCCCTAGCCCAAATAGGGATCCACAGGGTGCCAAGCAGCAGGGCATGCCAAGGTGCTTGCCACAACAATCCTAACAATATCTCCATGATGTGGACAGGTCTTGCTGACCCCTCACAGATGTATATGGCAGTGGTGTCCACACACTCAATGTTTGGTGGCAGGCAGTATGTTGGTGCAGTACCAGGGCCCTCAGGGGAATGAGTGCCATTACACTGAGGTGCCTGGCCTGGATTCTTTTCTGTTCTTAAGGAACAGTTGAAAACAAATAAGCATAATTAGGATGATGCCTCCATCTGGGGGAAATTACAGAGAGTGCCCCAGGACTCTCAAGAATTCCTGACACAAATTAGGGAACCTTTACCCATTTTGGTCTGACTTGGCCAAATGGATCCCTTGGGTAACTAGGTGGTAGCAAACAGGGCTATAATGTAGCTCTTACTTCTCCTGCGTCATGGTCAAAACATTTCTCCAAATAGGGTAGCTTGATTCCCTTTAGGTTTACTTTCTTTATGTCCAATCTTAGTTGGCAGTAGGCAGTTTATAGCCATACTCAGTGCACCATTGCCTGATTTAAATAATAGTCTCAGGATATAGGACACTCAGACTAAAAAGATTGCATAAACCAGAATACTTTACCTACGGGAACTTGTGCACAGTCACCTTTACAGTAGGGCTGGGAGAACTCGAAGTTCTGACCTTCATTAAATAAGAACTGGGACATGGTGGAGTTCTGATTTGTTCTGATTAGTTTTGATTACTTATAAATATTTGAAAAAAATATGATAAAATACATAAAAGTGGCCAAAGCTGGTCATATTTAACACAGAGGCCCAAAGGAAACAATTTAATGCATGATTTGTGTACAAATTACAGTAAAACTGCTAAATAAAAGCAAAACTTGCTAGCTGCTTCATGGCAGGGCTGTACTGGTGGCATATCCTGCTCAGGCCCATGATGTGAGTGTGCTGGAGAGAGAGAGACAGTCAGACAGACAGACAGATGCAAACACTATTTTGCCTGCCTGCCTGCCTATCCTGTACAGTGTACACACACTGCAGAGCCACACTGAGGCCAAGATTAATTTCTTTATTTGTGATTTCTGTGACTATAAAATTTCTCTTTGGCCCCCAGCAGTCTAGTCTCATCTCCTCTCTCTCTCTCTCTCTCTCTCTCTCTCTCTCTCTCTCTCCTCTCTGGATGGCACAAGTCTGCATTTATTTTGCCAGCATGTCCTTGCCCTGTACACAGACAGCCACAATGAGACCAGCAGGAATGCACTTTATTTGTGATTTCTGTGACTATAACATTTCTCTTTGTCCCCCAGTAGTCTAGTCTCTCTCGCTTTCTCCTCTGGATGGAACAAGTCAACATTTATTTTGCCAGCATGCCCTTGCTCTGTACACAGACAGCCACAATGAGACCAAAAAGAATACACTTTATTTGTGATTTCTGTGACTATAATGTTTATCTTTGTTCCCCAGTAGTCTAGTTTCTCTCACTCTTTCTCCTCTGGATGGCACACGTCAACATTTATTTTGCCAGCATGCCTTGCCGTGTACACAGACTATCACAATGAGACCAGTAAGAATATACTTTATTTATGAATCTATGGCAAAAAGTTTTTGTTGTGCTCACTAAATTATTATTTGTAGAACAGAGGCAATAGCTGTTGTATAGTGACAGGGAAATACAATGTTCGTGGTGTGTCAAAAATGGAACAGTTCACCAGCACTCTTAAACAATGGGGCATGGCTCCTTTAATGGACAAAAATCAATTTTACTAGTGTAAGTACAAAAATATGAAAATTACAGCTTATTTTGGTGAGTCAGGAAAGTGCATGTACTTTTTATGGTACAAAACCTGCTACTTCCAACTCCAACCATTGAAGTCTGTCGACAAACTTAAAGTGCGTCGGCAAGTTTAAAGTGCATAGAAGAATATGTCAGTACTTTACCACACAGTTGCTTCTTATCTTCATGGCTCAATCATCTAGTTCCACTTTCTCCAGGTCTCAAGGCTTGAGAGAGAGAGAGAACAACAAGACCAACAACACAACTGACCCAAGAAAGAGTCACTGACCGACTGACCACAGCAGCTGCACCCCAGACTCAGATCTCTCCACCATGTGACTGTGGTCCTCCAGCTCCTGGGT
Organism: Neoceratodus forsteri; assembly: GCA_016271365.2. Taxonomy (NCBI): domain Eukaryota; kingdom Metazoa; phylum Chordata; order Ceratodontiformes; family Ceratodontidae; genus Neoceratodus; species Neoceratodus forsteri. The sequence goes on from CM057458.1 coordinate 593,223,563, forward strand.
TTGGCTCCCTCCTCCTCTCCTTAGTCTTTGGTCTGTCTGGCACCATCTGTTCCTCCAGCTAGAACTGCATGCAATGACATGGCAACTTAGGCATGTAGAAAAAAGCCCTGCTTTCCATGGGCCTGGAACCAGACTTCTGTGGTGAAGTCTGTATTTATCTGGGTTCGTGGATTCAGGGTTCAATCTGGGGGTCCAGATTTTGGACAGAACAGTCCACCTAGCCCTATTCAAATACATGCATGGTGTAAGCAAGGTGGACTCAAACTGTTCATGATCAGTGGAAATAAGACTACTGGGGGACAGTAGCCAACTAGTAGGAGTGTAGATTCAGGAGGGACACTAGGAAGTATTATTTTATAGAAAGGGTAGTGGAAGGATGGAATATGCTCTGAGAGGTGATAGCCAACAAAACTCTGAAGAGTTTTAAGACAGGGTAGAATAGGCATAAGGGTCTGATGAGGAGGGAGGAGAGGGGAATGGACATGAACTTCTAAAGGCACGGACCTCCAATTGTTTAACCAGGTGAGACACACTAAGCTGAAAGCTTGTTTACAGGTGAAACCTGGGAGCACAGGGAAGTTAAGTGACTTGCTCAGGGTCACACAGTATGCAAGTGGGGGCTGTGGGATTCAAATCCAGGTCTCCAGATTTGCAGCTCAGAGCCTTAAACCACTGCGCTATACTGCCTCCAGATTGAGCAAACTTGACAGTCCACTAGGTCTTCTTCTGCTGGCTCATTTCTCTGTTTCAATGCTTCTTTCAGATGGCTTTACTATTTACAGCCTTCCCATTGGGGCCCCAGATAACTTAGGTACAATACACCCAAAGACAATAGAATCAATAACTGAAACACAGCCATGTACTGTACAGAACTTCACATCCCCTTTGCAGCCGCAAAGGAGACCGGGGTTTACTATAGGAAGTAGCAATGATCTTAAGATGGATCCTTGCCATATTTTATATCAGTATTTCCATCACTTCTCCAACATATCATATGATAATTCTAAGGGATGTACCATCCTATGCTACACCCAAGTGGTAACTAAAGTGGGCACAAAGATAAGGTAGACATAGCACATGCTACACCTTATCCCTGCCTGGGCCTCTGTGTCTCTGCATCTCCCCATGTAACCCTGGTCTGTGGGTTGAATGAGTGCTCATCACTCTGAGAGTATTTCTCTAAGGGAACCCTTCATTCATGTCTTCAGCCTGCACAGGATCTACAAGTAAATGTCATCAATCTGCACCCTTTGATGGTGAACTACCAACAAGCTTCACAGACCCAGTGCTGAATCCCATCCAAATCCAGGCTCAAGAGAACACTTAATCAGGGAAGGAAAATGCGACCCAAGACTCGGGACCATTGCCTCTCCCCAAGCCTGGCAAATCCCTTCTGGATGGTTGCAGCCAGAGCTTTGAAAGGGAAAAGCCCCATCTCTTCTGCCTGAAGTTCTCTTACACTGGTACTACCACCACCCCATGTGGTCAGGGTCCCCTGTGTTTATATCCTGGAGGGTGAGCAACCCAGCCAAAAAGGAGCCTCGCACAGCAACACAAGCACAGGATGTACCCTGAAACTGACAAGCCCCTAGGACAGGACATCCCACTGTGTACTGAACATCTTACATTATTTTCCAAACTCTGTAACACTTAACCCTGTTACAGGAAAATACTGGCATAGTCCTAGCGGAAGGAGTAAGACCCCCAATGCTTGCATAGGGGTTACAGACTTAAAAGGATAAATTCCTTAACCGTTGCAAATCAACAATAGACTCAAATTTCTTAATTTCTGCTGTTTGGTACAAAGGACAAACCTTAGTTTAATACCTTCCTTCAGATTCCAGTTCAGCATAATGATCATGACACTGGAAGACCCCTGACAGAAGGAAACACTTAACTGAACAGCTGGGAAACATACCATACATGAAATGTTTAAAGAGACAGGAAAGAGTCTCTTTAACCATTGGCAAACACTGTGCTGCCGGTTTTAGTGTTTCATAGTATCCATTAAGACATCCATGCTCCTCTTCGAGTCTGTGTTGTGTAGTATTTATGCCCAGATCAACTCATTTTCCCAATCCGAGCTTGGAATAAAAACACCAGACCACCATATTACGAGAAAGGCCAATTTACTCAACAAGTGAAAGCACAGTTTATGTACATGTTTTTTTGTTTAAGAATGTATTTTCCTTTACATCCAACAATTCTATTTACAAATTCAGAAGAAATCACACATACATTTTAAAATTGTTTACCCTACGGCAGCAGACAGATTCAGACCTTAACCAAAACAGGCAACCCATATTCCAACATTCTCTGTGTATAATCCATGGCCAAGAGCAACTCACAAATCTGCACTGAGCCTGCTTGTTTCCCTGACAGGTACCCCTTATGATGGATTATGGACTCACTAGGCCATAATAGAGCAGTACTGCCCACATATTGCCTTATCTGCCATGCCGATCGCCCACCATGCCCCACCATTCTGCTCCACATTGCCACTGTACTAAGTAAATGTGTTCGGAGTGTGCCCATACAGGGCCACCCACTTTGAACTTTCCACTTACTTTTTCCCTTTTCTGGCCTGAATTATCCACTTTTCGCATTACAACCTAATTCACTACCAACACTACATCATCAGCCTGCTCTCTTATAGGGTGGGAGGGAAGGTTTGTCCTTCCTTGGAGTGCTGGGACAGAAAGAGGAGGACCTACTTCAGTCTCAGCCTTTTAACCATCTTGTGACCTCACCTTCTCTGTGGCCAGTAGCCAGCCCCCAGCTGAGCCTTGGGTCACTGACCCTTGGCCCGACATTCCCAGGTTCATCCACCTGGAAAGGTTGGACCTAGGGATTAGTCCAGTGGCCCTGGGCAAGTATCCTCCCAGTGATATCTGGGAGGGGCAATGCCCCAATAAACCCACTTCCCCAATCCAAACTTGGAGAAAAAACACCAGACCACCATATTGCAGGAAAGACCAATTTACTCAACAAATTAAAGCAGTTTATATACATGTTCTTTTGTTTAAGAATGTCTTTTCCTTTAGATCCAACAGTTCTATTTACACATTCAGAAGAAAACACACATCCATTTGTGAACTGTTTAGCCTGGGGCAGTAGACAGATTCAGGCCATAACTAAAATGGACGACCTGTATTCTAGCATTCTCTGTGTATAATCCACAACCAGGAGCAACTTGCAACCCCCCACTGTTGGGCCGTGATTTAGGTGACTCTGTAAAAGCAAGGCCAAAATCAGTTAATGCATTTCAGCAAGTACAGAAACGGTGAGCTGTACGTATCACCGATAGCTGAAATGCCAATGCTTTTCTCCCTTCCCGAGGTGCTATGACCTCGGAGTTGGTTATATAAGTAAGGCAGGTGCGGCGGGCAGAGCCCCCACAGAAAAGCATTTGTTGCTGTTTCGATAATCCATGATATGTACCGCTTGCTATTTGTGTACTCACTGAAATGTATTCTCTGATTTTGGCTTCACTATTATGGAGTTGCCATATTCACATAGAACCACCGCCACTGGGTCTGCTCGCTTCCCTGACAAGTTCCCCTTATGAAGGATTATAGACTCACTTGGCCAGAACAGAGCAGTGCTGCCTGCACAAGGACACAGACACATTATTGTTAGAAGATATACAAAACATGACAGCTAACGGGGAGGTTCTGATAATGGGAGACTTCAACATGCCAGATACAGATTGGTCAATACCAGCAGGAACATCCACCAGAATGAGACACATGGTGGATTACCTGCAGGGGAAGGGCCTCAAACAACTGGTACAACAACCTACAAGAGACAGAGCTATCCTAGATCTAGTACTAACTAACGGGAAAAGGATCACAGATCTCTGGTAGAAGGTCACCTGGATGCCAGTGATCATCACATGGTATGGTTCAATTTGGCCACTAGAACCAAATCATCCCATTCCAAGGCAAAAATATGGGGCTTCAGAGGTGCTGACCTTGGTAAGATGACAAATAGAGTTAAGCTAGCCCTGGCAAGAAGAAATACAGGTGAGGGGGTACAGGCAAAGAGGGCAAGCATTACGGATGCAATATTTGAAGCAACATCCCATTGTGTTAGAGAGAAAGGCAAGAGCAAAAGAAGGAGGAAACCACTTTGGTTCTCCAAAATAGTAGCAGAAGAGATCAGAGCCAAAAGGCTAGCCTTCAGGAAATATAAAGGAATGCAACAGGATGAAGATAGGTAGGCATACCAAACTTCCCTAAGGGAAGCAGGGAAGGCAGTAAGGCAGATAAAGGCCCAAACCGAAGAAACACTAGCATGAACAGTAAAAGAAGGGGACATGACTTTCTATAGATACATTAGTGAAAGGAGAAAGTCCAGAGGGGATATTGCTAAGATCAAAGGGGATAAGGGGGAATGGGTGGAGGAGGACCAAGGAAAAGCATCTATCTTAAATAGATATTTCAGCTCAGTATTTACTGAGAGAAGGTAGGGCAGGGCCCATAACTCAGCACCAAGGACTCAGGGGGGAGGAAGTTGTGCTCTAGTCCCTTCACAAAAGAATGGGTCCTACAAGAGCTCGCTAAGCTCAGGGTGGACAAGGCAATGGGACCTGATGGCTTACATCCCAGGGTACTAAAGGAGCTAAGAGTGGAACTAGCAGAGCCATTAGCAGAACTGTTTAGTGAGTCTCTGAGCACAGGAGAAGGGCTTATGTGATCCCGCTCCACAAGAGTGGTAGCAGGGAGGAGGCAGGGAACTACAGACCAGTCAGTCTTACCTCAGTAGTGGGCAAGATTGTGAAGGCACTCCTTAAGGAAAGGATAGTGCAACACCAGGAATCCATAGGAGCACAGGATCCAAGACAGCATGGGTTTACAAAAGGAAGGTCCTGTCAAACTAATCTCATAGATTTTTTTGACTGGGTAACCAGAGTGGTGGACCAAGGGGGTTCAGTTGATGTAGCCTACCTCGACTTCAGCAAAGCTTTCGATATTGTTCCACATAGAAGATTGATTAATAAGCTGGGTAGGTTTGGGGTGGGTCAGAAGTTGGTCAACTGGGTGGCAAACTGGTTGACGGGCAGAAAGCAGAGAGTGGTGGTAAATGGTATACAGTCAGAAGAGATGCAAGTCATAAGTGGGGTACCTCAGGGATCAGTCCTGGGGCAAGTCCTCTTCAATATATTCATCAGTGACATTGCAGATGGACTGGAGGGTAAGGTTTGTCTGTTTGCAGATGACACCAAGATCTGCAACACAGTAGATGATCCAGATGGGGTGGGCAAAATGAGAAGAGATCTGGATAAACTGGTGAAATGGTCAGAACAGAGGCAACTGAGGTTTAATGCAAAGAAGTACAAGATCATGCACATAGGGAAGAAAAACCCTGAAGCCACCTATAGGTTGGGAGGGGAGTTGCTGGCAATCACAAGGGAAGAAAGATAGTTGGGCATCATCATCACAGATGACCTGAAATCATCCAAGCAGACCACTAAAGCAGTAGGTAAGGCTAGAGGGATGTCGGGTGTATTAGTAGGGGTATCGCAAGTCATAAGAGGGAGGTAATAATTCCTCTTTACAAAACACTGGTTAGGCCCCATCTGGAGTATTGCTTGCAGTAATGGAGGCTGCACCTGCACAAGGACATTAGCAAAATTGAGGCAGTCCAGAGAAGGGCAACCAAAATAGTGCAGGGACTGCATCAGAAAACATATGAGGACAGATGAACAGAGCTCAATATATATACCCTAGAACAAAGAAGGGAGAGAGGTGATATGATTGAAACATCTTAAGGGCATTAACAAGGTGAAAGAGTCTAACATGTTTCAATATAAGAAAAAGAGCAGGACAAGAGGACACAGCATGAGACTAGAGGGAGGCCGATTAAGGGGTAATGTGAGGAAGTTCTTTTTCACAGAAAGGGTAGTGGATGCATGGAATGGCCTACCTCAGGAAGTGGTGGATATGAATACAGTGCAGGGCTTCAAACTGGCATAGGATAGGCATAAGGGAGCAATACAGATGAGTATGAATAGATAGCCAGTGACAGAGTAAAAGCCTATGGCACATTCATAAGGTAATAAAAATGGGCAGACTGGATGGGCCTTGCGGTTTTTATCTGCCGTCATCTTCAATGTTTCTATGTTTCTCATATGCCCTGCTGATTGCCCAAAGTGGCCCACCGTTTCTGTTCCGCGTTGCCAGTGTACTAAGTAACTGTGTTCTGCGTGTGCCCGTTTAGGTCTCCCACTCCAAGCTTTCCACTTTATTTTTCCCTTTTCAGGCCTGATTAATCCACCACAAGATGCATAACCCACATACGCGTCTCCCAAACAATGGCTGAGGGTAAATATATATTATAGCCAGTTTTCCACTATCTCCTGCATATTGTTATTAAAACAAATCATGGCACATATAAGACAAATGATCTCTGCCTTTATTATACAAACCCACACAATCTGGTGTAATATACTGGTGGAACACTATCTGGATGCCTTTAGAGAGGCAAAACTGAGACACTTCTCAATTCAACTCTCTGAGGACTCTGGTCAACAATTTATCATCTGTCACAGCCCTCCATTTTCTCTGTGGTACAATTCTGGACCAAACCAGAGTTGTGGCAAGCATCTCCTGTCTTAGCCATCCCAAATTCCCGGTGATCATTCTGACCACATCAATGAGGAACATGTGGCCATCTAAATGAATAATGAGACCCTCTAGGGGAGAAATATAGAAACACAGAAGCTGATGGCAGATAAGGGCCGCATGGCCCATCCAGTCTGCCCTTTTTTGTTGCATTGCTTACACTGTAGATCCCTCCAGGTCTATGGCACTTTCTCTACCACCCGCTTACCTATCCATATGACTCCCTTGTGCTTATCCCAGGCTTTTTGGAATTCCACCACTGTTTTCACCCCCTTAACCTCCAGTGGAAGACAGTTCCAGGCATTCACCACCCTTTCTGTGAAGAAGTATTTCCTCATATCTCTACGAATCCTACCCCCTCCAGCTTCATATCATGGCCCCTTGTATTGGAGCACCCTTTTCTCTGAAATATACCTCTCACTTCTACCTTATTCACCCCAGTGAGGTATTTACAGGTCTCGGTCATATCTCCCCTCTACCTCCTCTCCTCCAGGGTGTACATGTTTAGTTCCTTTAGCCTCTCCTCATAGGACATTTGATGTAGACCTTGTACCATCTTGGTAGCCCTCCTTTGGATAGCCTTCATCCTGTCTATGTTATTCCTGAGATGTGGCCTCCAAAACTGGACGCAGTGCTTCAGGTGGTGTCTTACTAAAGACCTACATAGTGGCAAAACCACTTCTCTCTTCCTGCTGGTAACACCCCTGCCTATACATCCCAGCATCCCACTAGCTTTCCCGATTGCTTTGTCACATTGTTTGGCTACCTTCAGGTCATCCAATATGATTAAACCCAGATCTTTTTCCTGCTTGGTCGCTGCAAGTATCTCTCTCCCCATTTGGTACTGCACCCCGGGGTTCTGTGACCCAAGTACACTATTTTGCACTTTTTTGCATTAAATCTTAGTTTGCAAACATTTGACCACTCCTCCAGTCATTTCAAGTTTCTTTCCATCCTTTGAACCCCCTCTGGAGTGTCCACCCTGTTGCAGATCTTGGTGTCATCTGCAAAGAGGCAGACCTTCCCTTTCAGTTCCTCTGCTGTGTCACTAATGAAGACATTTAAGAGGGCTGGCTTCAATACAGACCCCTGTGGTACCCTACTGGTCACTCTCCCCTCCTCAGAGTGGACTCCATTTACCACCACCCTCTTCTTCTTATCCCCATACCAGTTTCTTACTCAGGTTACCACCTTATTGCCCACCCCCATGCTACCCAACTTGTTTACCAGCCTCCTATGTGGAACATGGTGAATGGCCTTGCTGAAGTCCAAGCAGGCCACATCCACTGCCATCCCTCCCCCCTATCCAACACCCTGGAGAGCGGAGCAAGCCCAGTTTCCTAACCCATGGGATAAGTTCTTTCCACTGCATACCCCATTTTCCACACCAATGGAACATAGAAACAAAGAAACATAGAATTTAATGGCAGATAAGGACAGCTTGGCCCACCCAGTCTGCCCATATTTCTACCTACTGTAACACCGCAGACCCTACTTGATCTCTGACTTTACCCCCCCCCTTCCCCTGCTACAAGGTTTCTCTATGCCTATCCCATGCCTTTTTCGACCCCAATACAGTCTTTACCACTGCCACCTTCTCTGGGAGGTTGTTCCAGGTATCCACCACTCTTTCTGTGAAGAAGTACTTTCTTACATCTCACTTGACTCTACCCCCCCTCCAGCTTCATAGCACAGCCCCTAGTTTTTTAACATCTTTTGCTCTGAAAAAGGCTTTCTTCTTGAACCTGTGATGTATTTGAAAGTCTCTATCACATCCTTTCTCTCTCTTTCCTTTCCTCCAAGGTGTACATACTGTGGTCCTTCAGTCTCTCCTCATAGGGCTTTTGATGCAGATCTTTCAACATTTTAGTTGCTCTCCTCTGGACTGCCTCTACTCTGTCTATGTCTTTCCTGAGATGTTGTCTCCAGAATTGGACACAGTACTCTAGATGAGGTCTCACCAGTGATTTATACAGCGGTATCACCGCCTTCCTCTTTCTGCCGGTGATACCTCTCCCTATGCACCCCAGCAGCCCACTGGCTCTCCCTACTGCCTTGTCACGCTGTTTGACAAGCTTTAGGTCATCAGATATGATTACCTCTAGGTCTCTTTCTGGTTTAGTTGTCACTAGTACTACTCCCCCATTGTATACTCCGCCCCTTTGTTTCTGCACCTCCAGAGCATGATTTTGCACTTTTCGCATTGAAATTCAGTTGCCACACTCTTGACCACTCCTCAAGTTTTCCTTGATCTGTTTTCATTTTTTCCACCACCCCCATCCCGGAGTGTCAAACCTATTATAGATGTTAGTGTCGTCTGCATATGACACACATTCCCTTCTAGTCCCTCTGCAATGTCGCTAATAAAAACATTAAAGAGGACCAGTGCCAGTGTTGACTCTCGTGGCACCCCGCTGGTCATCCTCCCTTCCTTGGAGTGAACTCTGTTCACCATCACCCTCTGTCTCCTATCCCCCAACCAATATTTTACCACCTTTGGACTTACCCCTAGGCTGCTCAGCTTATTTACGAGTCTCCTATCGGAACAATGTCGAAGGCATTACTGAAATCTAGGTAAGCTACATCCACTGCTGCACCCTGATCTCCTTCCCTGGTCACCCAGTCAAAGAAAGCTATTGAATTTGTTTTACATGACCCACCCCCCACCCTGAATCCATGCTGCTTTGGATCTTGTAAGCCACTGGATTCAAGATATTCCACAATCCTTTCCTTCAGTAGTGATTCCATTAATTTCCCCACCACCAAGGTCAGGCTGACTGGCCTGTAATTTCCAGCTTCCTCTTTACTACCACTTCTCTGAAGTGGGACTATGTCTGCCCTCCTCCAGTCCTCTAGGACCGCTCCCATTTCCAGTGAGTGGTTGATCAGGACTGTTAGAGCAGAGGTACAGCCAGCACCTCTCTGAGCTCTCTCAATGTCCTTGAATGTATCCTGTATGGTCCCATTGACTTCTCTTTCAGATTTGCAAGTTCCTTCAGGACTCACTTCTCTGTAAATGGACTAGTATCCACCACCCTACCAACAATACCCCTGGCTCTTATGTGTGGACCCTCACCTTCCCCTTCCCCTTCCTCTGTGAACATTGAACAAAGGTATCTGTTCAAAATATCTGCTTTCGGCCGGCATACCAGTGCAGCGGTTGGAATTCCACTTGCGATGCCAATGACCTGGGTGCAGGAATGGACCTGGGAGTTGGAGGGCTGGCTGGGGGGAGACGGGGTTCTCTGGGAAAATCGTGAAAATTTAATCGCGATAGAAGTAATAGCGAGTACAATTCATCGAAACAACAAATAGCTCCTGCACAAAATTGCCGGTGTAAACATAGCGCTGGTGTAAATATAGTGATCCTGCCAACAGTGGTACATTTGACAATGACTCAAGTGGAAGAGAATGTTACTGAGTGGCAAGCAACATAAGCTACCGGGCAGCAAAGCAGTGTGCAAAGGATCAGTGGTAAGTACTGATGAACAACAACGGGTTGGCAGAAGGATCACCAGGGCCACTGCACACCAAATGTAGATGTGTCAGAAGAAACGAAGGCACAAAGTGTCCTCTGAGAATCCTCAGACCATCAGGTTTTGTCAGGCTGCATGAGAAAGACCAAGGGAAAAGAAAAAAACAGCACAGTATGCAATATACAGTATTAGCAGGGAGTGATTGGCACCAGGTGCAAACAGTAAAAGGAGAGGGAGAGGCAGGTGAATGACTGGCCACCAAACTCAGAGAGCTGCTCCTGTGTGGGAATACTACCTGTGGATTGCCTTTGGTCCGGCGGCTTCATAATTCAGGGCAGCAAATACACCCTGTGCATCACTCTGCACTGTGCTCAATGTCACCTGCTGCTTGTTGTTCTTCACCTCCTGCAGCTTTGCTGGGGCTGGAACAGCCATGTTTTCTAGTACTTACTCTATCTGTCCTTCTTGTACTTAAATTTAAATTATGTTATTATAAAATTTACAGCTGCAAGCTGCAGCAAGGCCAATGAGATGAGCAAGTGTCATTCTAGCAAAACATCAATAGCGATTTAAAATATTGTCATTTTTGTACAGCCCAAATTGCCATTCTGACACAGCGCTGTTATCTGGCAGTCACCAATTATGTTTTCACTTTATTTGATGCACGATTTTGTATTTGAGATTTTTGACTCACGATTATCATGGGATACCAGGAGAAGGATTGAGCCTTCTTGGGACTGCTCTCCTTCTCCGTGGGGAAGGGGGAAGAGTGTCTGGCACTTTGTTGACCCCTGGTGGAGGCTGGGGGTGCTGCACAGCTAGCGCCAGAACATAGGGGGGTGGGGCGGATGCTGGTCATCATCACATGTCTTCGCCCTGGGGCATCAGCATGTATGCAAAAACAGCCAGCCCCTTGCATGATGTCCCTGCCCTACTGCCATCCTCACTGCCTTAGATGTCCTCCAGGGGGTCCCTCTCCCATAGCCCCAACCTGGGGGGTAAGTCAGGCTAGCCTACAATGATGTTGGAAGCCCCCAGGCTGCCCTGCCCAGGGGGTAAGCCTGGGCATGGGGGGGTGCTGACAGGTACAGTCCATCCTCTGGTGGCAGGATTAGGGGGGCTGGGCACATAGAGAAAGCAAAACATAAAACAAAAAAAAGAATGCCTGCTTTTTCCTGGTCCCCTTCCACACATTCACCTCACCCTTCTTAGCCTTACAATCCCTTCTCTCTGGGATTTTTTCTTTTGCTTACATACCTGAAAAATTTCTTGCCCCCATTCTTTACTGCCTGGGCTATTTTCACCTCCGTTTGAGCCTTTGCATTTCTGACTGCTTTCCCTGCCTCAGTCTGCTTCTCCTGATACTCCTTCCTATCCTCTTCACTCTATGTCTCCTTATACCTCCTGAATGCTAACTTTTTAGCCTTTACCTTCATAGACACCTCCTTTGAGAACCATAGTGGTCTCTTTTTCTTCTTGCTTTTGCTTACTTGCCTGAGGCAGAGGTCTGTTGCCTTCACTATCCCAGCTTTTAGTTTTGCCCACTGTTCCTCCACTCCACCTAAGTCCCCCCCCAGGACAGCCCCGAGGCATTTCCTCATCTTTGTAAAATCAGCCCTTCTGGAGTCCAGGACCTTTGCCTTTGTGTGTTTCTCTATTGTCACAGATCTCATATTGAACCACACTGTGCAGTGATCTCTGGTCCCCAGGTGGCTACTAACCATAACTTTTGCAACATTGTCCCCATTAGTGAGAACAGGGTCCAGAATTGCTCCCTCATGAAAGGGCTCCCCCATAAGTTGCCTGAGGAATGCCTCATGCAGAGATTCTAGGATGTTCTTGCTTCTGGCTGATACTGCAGCTAGGATGCTTCAGTCTACATCTGGCAGGTTGAAGTCCCCACTAGCAGCACTTCACCCTTATTTGTCATCTTTTGGATGTCTTCTGTCAGAACCTTATCTCCCCCTCCCCAAATGCTGGAGGTCTGTAGATCACACCTGTTCGAAAAGCGGCTCCATTCCCTGTCTCTACGGTGATCCGCAGTATCTCCGCCCCTCCCAGTGTTCCCTGAATGTCTGTTGCTTTTATGCTATCCCTCACCTAAAAAAAACTACACCTCCTTTCTTACCCACCCTATCCTTCCTGAACAAAGTTTAGCCTGGTATAACTATGTCCCAGTTATAGAATTCTTTGCACCATGACTCGGTAATGACGACAATGTCCAGGTCAGCTTCTGCCATAATGGCCACTAGGTCCGGAATTTTATTTCCCAGACTTTGAGCATTTGCTCACATGACCTTCCAAATTCTGCTGCCACCCTGCTTGTCAACCCCTTCCCCCATATTCCCTGTAGCCTTCTCTCCTTAGCCCCTCTGACCTCATTCCCATCTCTCTTCATTTCTACCATTTTGTATTTCTTTCTATTAGGCACCCCATGGGATTTTCCTCCCTTAGGGTATTCCCTACTGACTACTTCAGCCTGTGGGGGAGGGGCGACAGTTTATGTCTCCCTTCTTCCTTCCACCACCCCCTCTGCAAGTTTGAATGCTCACTGATGTAGCATTTAAACCTCTCACTGAGGATTGTGGTTCCCCTCATGGATGAATGCAGGTCATCTTCCCTGTATAGGCCTTTATCCTTCCAAGTGAGACCCCAGTCATCAATGAAGTCAACTCCCTCCTCTCTGCACCACTCTTTCAACCACTAGTTGAAGCTCCTGGTGTGGATTACTCTATCCTCCCCCATCATAGACAGGCAGCACCTCAGAAAAGGCCATTGATACTACCTGCCTAAAACTCCTCCCTAACTCCCTGAACTCCTGTTGCACTGTCTTAACCTTGTCCCTAGCTAGAGCTGTGTGGAATGGGAACATTTCTAATTAATGGAATTTTGATGTCAATTTGTGAAATTCCGTGAAATTTCACAGACTTTCATTGGAAGTTTGTGGAATTTAAAAAATCTAGTAATACGGTCTTATCTCAGCTGTTGTTTAAGCTAGTGTTCTGAAATTTAGTATATACTCCCCGAGTTGTACCTCTACACAAATCATATGTCAGTCTGGCAAATCAAGGTTCCTCTATGATGACACCCTCAGTGGAGACCAAGAAGAATGCTGGGGACATCCACAAGGGAGACCCACAAAAGAGTGGCAAGGGACACCACAGGGGAAAGAAACAGCTTCTGATAGGGGACTCAGTTGTTAGGGGTGTAGACCTGGGGAAGGGAGAGGAGAGGGAAGTAAGGTGCCTGCCTGATGCCCTGGCTTGGAGGGACAGGAAGCAAATCCTCAGGACTGCAGAAGCAGCATCACAGGAGAGGGAACTAGATATCATTGTCCACCTCGGGACAAATGACCTAGCTAGGCATGAGATCAGTGCAGTGCAGGATGAATTTGTGGAGTTGGGGAGGGGCCTCAGACAGGTAGCAAGCACAGTAACCTTTCTCAGAGGTGCTGCCAGTCCATGGCAGGGGTGAGGCTAGGGTACTGCACACCATGCAGTTTAATGAATGGTTGCAAAACTGGTGCAGAGCACAGGGCTTTGGCTTCATTGGGGACTGGGGATCCACCTGGAGAGATGAAGGTCTATACTGGCATGATGGTCTGCATCTGTCCAGGAAGGGAAACAAGCTCATAGGTGACAGGTTTAAAGGCTTCCTTGGCAAGCTTTTAAACTAGCCAAGGGGGGAGGTGCTGAAAGGAAACAGGAAAGTTCAAGCCTCCCCCCACAAAACATGGCAGGTAGTAGGGTAAACACTGAGGTACAGAGCTTGACAGAGGGCAGGACAGGGGTAAATGGAAAAATAGACAAGGGCAATAAGAGCAGGGATGGAGTAAAAAAGGATAAAGCCAACATTAAATGGAGGGCAATGAGTACCAATGCCCATAGTCTGGGAAACAAGCTTCCAGAGCTAGTAGCCCTGATGGAAGAGAAACACTTGGATATTGTGGCAGTCACAGAAACATGGTACACGGAGAACCATGACTGGGATGTCAACATACCACGGTACACAATCTACAGAAGGGACAAGGAGGGTAAAGAGGAGGTGGAGTAGCTCTCTCATAAGGGAAAGGATCAAAGCTACAGAACTAAAAAGTAAAGGGAGGACAAGAGGCACTCTGGGCCACCTTGGAGACAGGGAATGGCATCACAATCCGCACAGGGTTGTATACAGACCCCCTCTCAAGGGGAGGAAATGGACAAGAAAATGATAGAGGCATTCTCAAAATGGTTGAAAAAGGGGAGATACTGTTGATGGGGGACCTGAATATGCCAGATGTTAACTGGACGACATGGACTGCAGCCACATCCAAGAGCAGGATCATTCTCGATGCCCTACAGGGGGCATGCCTTAGACAGCTAGTGGTGGAACCCACTCAGGAGGGAGCAATATTAGACCTGGTACTCTCAAATGGAGAGAGGATCACAAATTTAGAAGTCAGTAGACATCTGGGAACAAGCGACCACTGCACAGTGTGCTTCACAGTAAACACAACCATGGAGACAAGCCATACAAAGACAAGGATACTGGACCTTAGAAGGGCTGACTTTGGCAAAATGGGTGAATACCTGAGGAATGCATTAGCAAATGGCCCGAAAGGAGGGGTGGAAGAACAATGGAGAAAAATCAAAACTGCCATCATGGAGGCAACAAGCCTTTGTGTGAAACAAATAAAGAAAACAAAACAGATTAAAAAAACACTATGGTTCTCAAAAGAGGTGTCAGAGAAGGTTAAGGAGAAAAAGGCTGCATTCAGAAAGTATAAGGAATCACAGAAGAAGCACGACAGGGAACTGTATCCATTAAAGCAGAAAGAAATGGGGAAGGCAGTCAGAAAAGCAAAGGCCCAAACCGAGGAAAAAATTGCAAACTCAGTTAAAAAGGGGGATAAAACCTTTTATAGGTACATTAGGGAGCATAGAAAGGTTAAGGGAGGGATAGTGAAGATTAATAAAGGAGAGGGGAGGTGGGCAGAGGGAGACAGTGAAAAAGCAGAGATACTGAATGAATAATTTTGCTCAGTATTCACAAAAGAAGAAGAGGAGGAGTTATCTAAACCAAACAATAGAAGCACTCTGGGTGGTGGGGTTGACGCCAGTCCATTTACAGAAGAAAGAGTCCTGAAAGAACTCCTAAAACTCAAGGTGGACAAAGCAATGGAGCCTGACGGGATTCACCCTAGAATCCTAAAAGAGCTATGGGAGGACCTAGTGACACCACTAACCACACTTTTTAACAAATCATGGGAAGATGGGGTGGTACCTGAGGACTGGAGAAGGGCAGATGTGATTTCCCTTCACAAAAGTGGGAGGAAGGCAGAAGCAGGAAACTACAGACCTATTAGTTTGACCTCAGTGGTGGGGAAAATGATGGAATCACTTCTGAAAGAAAGAATTGTTCAGTACCTAGAGGCCAGTGGGGCACAGGACCCAAAGCAGCATGGATTCACAGCAGAAAGGTCATGTCAGATGAATCTAATCAATTTCTTTGACTGGGTGACCAAAGTAATAGACCAGGGAGGGCTGTGGATATGGCCTACCTAGACTTTAGCAAGGCATTTGACACAGTCCCACACAAAGATTAATAATCAAGTTAGCCAGCCTGGGTGGGTCCCAGAGTGGTAGCCTGGGTAGCAAACTGGCTGCACAACAGGACACACAGAAGGTAATAGTGCATGGAATTACATTCTGAAGAAAGGGGTTACTAGTGGAGTACCTCAGGGCTCAGTACTGGGTCAGTCCTCTTTAACGCCTTTATAGGTGACATTAGGAGGGTCTAGAAGGAAAGGTATGCCTCTGCAGATGACACAAAGATCTGTAACAGAGTTGATACACAGGGGTAGAAAGGATGAGAAGGGACTTGGAAAGATTGGAGGAATGGTCAGACATATGGCAACTTAGATTCAATGCAAAGAAGTGCAATGTCTTTATAAGCGACATTGCAGAGGGACTGGAAGGAAAAGTATGTCTTTTTGCAGATGACACAAAGATCTGCAACAGAGTTGATGCATAAGGTGGGGTGGGAAGGATGAGAAGGGACTTGGCAAGGTTAGAGGAATGGTCAAATGTATGGCAGCTTAGATTCAATGCTAAGAAGTGCAAGGTAATGCACCTGGGAAACAAAAACCCAGGGGAAGAGTACACAATGGGGGGTGAGATACTAACAGCAACAAAAATGGAAAGGGACCTGGGGGTAGTCATATCAGATGACCTAAAGGTGGGCAAGCAATGTGAGAGGGCAGCAAGGAGGGCTGGGGGGATACTGGGATGCATAGGGAGAGGCATCACTAGTAGAAAACAGGAAGTTATTATCCCTCTGTACAGACAGCTGGTCAGACCCCATCTGGAGTATTGCATGCAGTTCTGGAGACCCAGTCTCCACAAAGACATAGACAGGATGGAAGCTGTCCAGAGGAGGGCAACTAAAATGGTGCAGGGTCTGCAATGGAAGACATATGAAGAGAGACTTAAGGAGCTTAATATGTATAGCCTCGAGGAAAGGAGGGAGAGGGGGGACATGATAGAAACTTTCAAGTACCTCAAGGGAATCAACAAAGTCCAAGAGGGTAGCATCTTTCAAAACAAGGTTGTGGAGTCAAAAACAGTGGTGGAATTCAAGCATGCATGGGACAGTCATAAGGCAATTCTAGCGGGCGAGGGCAGAAAGAAGTAGGCTGCTGGTTAACTAGGATCTGCAGCTTATCCATTAGGTAGGGAAATGGGCAGACTGGGTGGGCCAAGCGGTCCTTATCTGCCGTCAAATTCTACGTTTCTATGTTAAGTAATGCACCTGGGAAATAAAAATCCAGGAGAAGAGTACACAATAGCAGGGGAGGTACTAGCAACAACAATAATGGAAAAGGATCTGGGTGTAGTCATATCAGATGACCTAAAGGTGGGTAAGCAATGTGAGAAGTCAGTAAGGAGAGCCAGAGGGATACTGGGATGCATAGGGAGAGGCATCACAAGTAGAAAAAGGGAAGTGGTTATTCCTCTGTACAGACAGTTGGTGAGACCCCATCTGAAGTACCGCGTGCAGTTTTGGAGACCTCATCTTCACAAGGACATAGACAGGATGGAAGCAGTCCAGAGGAGGACAACTAAAATGATGCAGGGTCTACATCAGAAACCATATGAAGAGAGACTGAGAGAGTTTAATATATATACCCTTAATGAAAGGAGGGACAGGGGGGACATGATAGAAACTTTTAAGTACCTCAAGGGAATCAACAAAGTCCAGGAGGGCAGCATCTTTCAGAAGAAGAGATGTAAGAACAGGGGACACAATTTAAATTTAGAGGGGCAGCTCAGGGGTAATGTGAAATTCTTTTTTCACAGAGAGAGTGATGGGACATGGAACCGCCTTCCTGAGAGGTTGTAGGGTCTAAAACAGTGGGGAATTCAACATGCATGGGACAGACATAAGGCAAATATAGTCGGGGGTTGCAGGAAATAGGCTGTTGGTTAACTAGAATCTGCAGCATATCCAATAGGTAGGGAAACGAGCAGACTGGGTGGGCCAAGTGGTCCTTATCTCCCGTCAAAGTGTATGTTTCTATGTTTCTCTTTCGATAGAGGGCCAATAACATGCCAAATATCATGAAATCTGAATGGATAGTTTCAAAATTATAGTTGTTCAAATTTGACATTTTGTGCTTTGTGCGAAATTTCATGAACATCTTTATCTGCATATACCTCAGCCATCTACTGGGTCAGAGGTCTTACATTTGGCATAATTCCTTGATGATACGTGTTCTAACAATATGGCAGATTTCATGACAATATGATGCATGATCTCAAAATTATATGTGCTCAAAATCTGTCATTTTTTTCAGGAAACCTTGAAAAAAATCATCTGCATATAACTGAGGCACCTTTGGAGCTAGACATGTGTAAATTAGTATGGCTAAACTTTTTGTAATGCTTATAGAATGATCCAAATATGGAGAGAATTGGATTAGAGATTTTTAAGTTACAGGGGTTTAAAACTTTACTTGCCTGAGTGAAACTATGAGTTACCTATACCTCTGACTATAAATGTTTTGTATTTTATATGTGTTTAATTTGTGTTTTTTGGTTTTATCACGTCTTAACGCTGTTAAGTGTATTGTTTTATTGTTAGGCGCCCAGAGCCTCCTTGATTGGGTACCATAGAAATAAAATTTGCCTTGCCTTGCCTTACTATGTAAATATTTGCAAAATTTAGTGAAAACTATCAACAATGTGGATGTTTGTAACTTTTCTGCCCTTGCATGCATAGACTTAACACTTGACATGCATATCCATAGTCAGTGTATCCTGGTGTCTAATGCAACTGGATAAATTGGTTTAGCAGTTTTAAATTTGCAGAAAAAAAAATATTAGTAACATTTTCTCAGATATTTATGGTAGCATATACTGTAGATGAGGCATCCAGAATTTTTTTTTTGTGTGGAATTTAACATTAACATTGCACATATCACAATTTCATTTGATAAGCTGGGCTGAGCTTTTTGCAGTCCTGCTGTTCCTCTCTGGGTGACTATCCCCCCCCCTTTTCTTTTGGCATAGCCAGATTGACTTAGTAGAACTACTGATCCCACTAATATCCTCTTTGTTCTTTACAGTGACAGACTCCCTTAAAACGTGAGTCACCTACTCCTTTTCCTATCAAGCCACCCTGTTAGAATAGCCAGAATTCTTTCTTCCTACTGCCCAAGACATCGTCTTCCCCCACTACATCATTCTGAGTACCTCTAAGTCCCAGACTTGCATGTACACCGGACTCCCTGGATCATAACTTGTTGACAATCTGTGCTTCCTTGCTCCAGCCTGGGGGTCTACCACTGTTGCGCTACCTAGCTCAGCTGTCCATTTCTTGGTGAAACTGTGCATCTAACTCCAGAACCTGGTGACCTCCTGCATAACCTGCCTCTTATACCCCTATCCTTTGATTAGAATCCCCCAGATAAGGCTGAGTGAAGTTAGAAAATTCCAGTTTTATGGAATTTTTCATGAAATTCAACAAATTTCACAAAGACTCATTGGATTTGACTTTAAATAAACGTTACAGTATTTTGGAATTTCTGGCAGAAAGCCATTAACAAAATTGGCACATACAGTATCTGTGTAAGGTCTAAGAACGTGACAAATTTATTGGTATTGCATTCTCTAGTTTTAAAGTTTCAGGGGTTTATAAATTTATAGTTTACATTCTTGCAAAATTTAATGTTTAAAATGTTGTGAAAGTTTGACTACTTTTAATTCAATCCCATTTAAAGCTGCAAATATGAACTTTTTCAGAAATAACCATGTGGTATAGTAGTTTAAATGTTTCAACTCTGGTTAAATTTGGATACGTAGTTTTAAAATTAGAGGGAAATAGTTGACATTTAAATGTTGGTAACATGTTTGGCAGACTATAACTCAGTCCCATTTAAAGCTAGAAATATGAAACTATGTACACATATAAATGTAGTGATGACCTGTATACCTGTCAAATGTTATAACATTTCAATGAATACTATCAAAATTATGCTAAAATTACAGAAATCTGGAGAAGGATGTAGCAACCTAAGGACTGCTCTCCTTCTCCAGGGGGGAGAGATAGGAGCACTACCGGTGCTCGACGGAGCCCTGGTGGAAGCCGGGGGTACCAAAGTGACCAGTGTCAGATAGTTCTGGTTGGGTGGGGTGGATGCTGGACATCATTGCACATCCCTGACACCAAAGAAAAATCAAGGGAAAAAATACCGGCAGTTCTAGATGACACCGCCTGGCACCTGGCCTCCATGGCTCTTCGCCGCTACACCATCTTAATTATGGCTCCATGGCAACACCACAAGCCCTGAACCCAGCCCTGGGGGGTAAGACAGGGAGGCAATGTCGGCTCCACTGACACCTTCCCCCATCGTAGATGTGCAGGCGTGGTGCTGTGGCCCCATCCTGGGGGGTAAACCAGGGAGTATCGGTGGATGGTGGCAATAGGAGAGTGAGGTAAGTGATGAGTGGGGGCTGAAGGCAGAGAGCACCCAGAAAAAAGTATACTAATTAAAAAAAAAAATTACAGATATCTAAATTTTGGCAAGATGTTTGGCTACCTATAACTCAACTCCCATTGAAGCTTGAGATATAAAATGTGGTACATATACCCATGCTAGATGCATCCCTAAATCCTGACATTGTGGAGAAATTTGACTAAGAAATTTTAAAATTATCTCAAAATGACTAAAAATTAAATTTTGATTAAGTGTTTGGCCACCCATAACTCTGCCCCCTTTCAGCCTACAACTCTGAAAATTAGTACACTTTTGTAAACCATTGGATACTGTTCATGCTCCAAATCTGGTGTTATTTGGGCCTGTATAGTGAAATAACTGAAACTTAAAATTTTGCGAAATTCCACAGAATTTTCATGAAAATTCCACAAAATTTCATGGAATAGGAATTGTCATTCTGCGGGCATTCCACGGGCAGAACTTTATATTCCACACAGCTCTACCCCAGTCAGGTCATTAGTCTCGAGGTGGACAATGACATGCAGCTCTTTCTCCCATCCTACTGCAATAGCGATTCTCAAGATCTGCTTCCCATCCTGCTGGACTGTGGCACCAGAAAGGTACTTATCATCCTTCCCCCCCTTCCTTCTTGCCCCCAATTCTATATCCCCTCACAACAGAGTCCTCCACCTGAAGTTGCTTCTTCCTCCTCTTGGGTTCTCTGCCACACTTCCTGGGAACTCCACTAGGGAGGACCCCTACATCCTCCCTCATCACTACTATGGGTGCCTACAGGGGACAGTCCCACTCCACCAAAGTGGTGTAAGAATTATGTAGTGGTACCATTTAGGGATGTTCCTCTGATCCACCACCCTCACCCTCTCTGAGTCCACCCTAGTCCAGCCGCTCCTCCTCTTTGGCAACCTTTGATGCAGCGGTGGTGGACTTAGTGGTCCCTGGGTAAGGGAGAAGGCACCCATGATCGGGGCCAGCTCAACCTGGAGTCTAGCAACCTCTATCCTCAGCCAACAGTCTCTAGAAAGTCTACCTGAAAACTGCCACCCCACAACCACTGAACTGCACCACTTCCAGCGTACCTACTTACTACCCTGTCTGTTTGTGATTTTGCTTATTTAAAACCTTTTTGTACTGCTACCCTAAATAGTATTTTCTCATATTTCACAATTTTTGTGTGACTCTAACTCTCCCAATTCCCTTGTAGTATGAGCTACAACAATAGTTAACAGGACCACTCCCTGAGGACTAGTATAAGGTTGAACTGACTCCCACTACATCAGTTTATTATCTAAGCCCCCTCTCACTGAGGGGGGCTTGCGAGTAAGTAGGGGCCCCCACCTTTGGTGTGCCCCCCCAGTGAAGGTTTCAGTAGGTAGTTGGGGGGGGTGACATCATTCTGGGCTATACTTCAAACTGTCACTAGAGGCAGGTTTAGAGCCCATAAAAGCAGGGGGCACAGGAAAAGGAAAGGAGAAGGAGGAGAGGCTGGCCGGAAGATAGCAGGACAGGCAGGCAGGGAGGAGCTCATTGGTTCATGTTTGGGTCTGATTTTAGGAGGGAACCCCCCCCAAGTGAAAGTAGTGCCAGTATGACAGTGATGTGGTGCCAGTGGACAGTGCTTGGGGGAGGCAGTAGTTAGCCTACCAGCATCATAGGAATTAAATGGGACTCCAGGGAGTGAGAGGTAGTGTGAGTGCCCAGGGTAGGAGTTTGGTGGGTCCCAAGCCCAGTGGATATTAGGCTTGCACTGCCAGGGCTGGAGGTCTCATGGCAGTATTCCTCCAGGGGAAGGGTGGTGGCAGTACCCCTCCTAGTTCCCAGTGTGGCAGGGTGGTGCAGGTCTGGGTAAAAGGGGGTGCCAGAGGCTTCTCACCCTTTATGAGGCCTGCTTGGAGAGGCAGATCTCGGGGCCCATTCACAAGCTGTTCCAGTGGGCCACATGTAGTAAAGGATAGGCCTTGGGAATCTGTCTGGACATGGTGACTTATAGCAAGCACAGGAGGTAAGGTTGTGGGGACACAGGCCAAAAGTTAGTTCAGAGACCCCCCACCCCCCCATTTCTGGAGTAAGGAAAACCAGTGGAAAAGGCAGACATGTTAGAAGCATCTTAATGGCAATAAGGGATTGGTCAGGGTGGGAAAATCCTTCGTCCTCATGGCATGGGACTAGGTGGGAGTAAGCCTCTCACTTCTCTGCAGGTGGATGTCTGACCAGGGTAAAATGGAAAGAACAAGTAAGAGACAGAGACCACCTTACCAGTGCCAGAGGGTGGATTGGCTCTGTAGGCTGTAGAAGAATCCAGAAAGGGACTCGAGTATGCCATCTGAGGGTTCAGTAGCTGCCTGAAGGGAAATGCTGCCTAGGATATCTGTTCTCCTAGTAATGTGCCCCCTGGCTCTGTAAATAGTTTGTGCTCCATGGAGCTGGAGGAGAAGGTATGTAAGCAAGCAATGGGAACCCTGGATCCTTTTAAATCATTGGGACCTTAGTTGAAATAAATTGGTTTGTTGCTGAATCCAGAGTGTCAAATAGTTTTTAAATTTGTAACTTAACTTTATGAGGAATTGTAGAGGACCCCATGAATTTCTAACCAGACTTCTTTTGGGGTTAGCTTTTTGGTTTCAGCCTGTGTCTGTTCCTGTGCTTCCTGTGCCAGGGTGCTGGAAGGGGACTTCATTGGAGAAGACAAAAGAAGAAGAGGTCTCCTGGCTTCAGCTGAGTATCCAGAGCAGATGCAAGGGGTAGCAGTGTCACTTTTCTGCAGATAGAACCCAGGCCGTGGCAAGATATCTTTTATATGTTCCTTCCAAGTTGTTAATGTTTTGGTTCTGGGTTCCTTCGGGGTAGGCCACCCTCCACTCTAGTAACATGAGGTGCCCCTAAACAATCGGGGTGGTTGGGTGGCTACTATTACATTACAACATTTACACAGTTAACACTGTAACCTTTAACAATATTAATTAATTTGTGGCCCACCCTTACCTATATCCCATTGGTGAGTGCAACAATTACAGAAACAGTTACTTACCCTAGCTGCAGACAGGGTCCTCCACTTCCCAGCTTCTTCTGCTGATGCCTGCCAACACCTAAGATGCCAGTCTTGTTTCTATTCCACTCCTTCGCTGTTCCACTGACTCAGTAAGACACAAATATGTGGGACACATTAGGTATGCTGACTTTTATCCACCCCAGTAGACCATCCCCAAAACATCTGATAATCCCAATAAAAGCACAGGGACCAATGAAAAATGTACCAATGCCTTCTTTGACAATATCTCCAGCTGAGTCCCATTTGCCCGACATGCAGCCCAGTTGAGTGCTTTTCTGATGTAGGAGTGTCCCAGTACCTATATCGCTTTGACCGCAGCAACCAGATCTGTAACATAATAAGACAAACTCTGGCCGGAGCCAGTGGGGTTGCAGCCAAGGAATCTGGGGTAAAAAAATTGAAAATTACCAAAGTTACAAGGCTGCATTCACAAAATGTAATGTAGGCTCATAAATTTGTTTTGTAATATTTTTGCATCAAATTTTTAACATAGCCTTGTCGTGACCCTGCCTCATGAAGAAGGGCAGAGAAAATGTTCAACTCCTGGACTAAAGGTGATTTCACGCACAGACTGTGAAATCAACTTTTGGGACACAAAAACACATTTTGGGCAGGTGTTGAAAAATGACAGCTGTCACATTCATGAGGTGCTATAAAGAAATGGCTTTGTTGAAAATTTGGGGTAAAAATATCGAATATTACCAAATTTACGAGCCTGCATTTGCAAAATTCAACATAGCATCATAACTTTAAAAAAAATATATTTTTACACCAAATTTTAAACATAGCCTTCTCATGACCCTGCCTCATGAACAAGGGCAGAGAAATCTTCAGCTCCTGCCTGAAAGGTGATTTCATGGGGGATTTCATGCAGGGACCATGAAACCATGAAATCACCTTTCGGGATGTGAAAAAACATTTTGGCCAGGATTTGAAAAATGACAGCTGTCACATTCATGAGGTGTTGTAAAGATATGGCTATGTTGTAAATTTGGGGTAAAAAATATTGAAAATTACTAAACGCGGTACTCAGTAGCTTGGCCAACAACCACTCCCTGACACCGATCCTATGCACCAGGATGGGGTGCTTGATGGCAGACTCACACTAAACCACTTCTAGCAAATACTGCTGGTAGTGAGGCAACAACCACATTGCCACAGACTGTAGGGTTGGGTGGATCCCAGCTGGGAGGGTGGGAGATGGCCACATCACAACAGCGATTAGCAATGAGCCGTAGGTTGGGCAGACCCAGCCATGTAGCATGACTCACCGAGTTTCTTGCTTTTTTTTTAATTATTGGGAAGGGGGCCTGTAAGCCCACGTGATCCACTGCCTAAGGGCACTCAAAACTGAACTGCCAGCCAGATATCCTCTGTAACCTGATCAGTTATGCATATATATGCCTCACCTACATCCCCTTGGGGGCCAATTAGAGGGGGTCACTGGCCACAGACAAAAATAACTCACCCCAGCTGTTGCAGTAAGCCTGGCTTTTTATTTTTTGATTGAAGGGTGGCAGGAGGTCATTGTCCTTCCTTATAGTGCTGGGACAGAAAGGGGAAGGACCCCCTTCTGTCTTGGTCTTTTAACCTTCTCGTGACCCCACCTTCTCTGTGACCAGTTGCCAATCCCCAGCTCATTGACTTTTGGCTCAACATTCTCAGATTTATCCATCCAGTAAAGTTGGGCCCAGGGATTGGTCCAGTGGCCCTGAGCAAGTATCCTCCTGGTGGTATCCAGGAGGGGAAATTCACTGAGGTTATATACTTTATCAATGTTTTTAATTCCAAGTCCCATTACCTTACGCTTCTCTATAGTGAATTCCATAAGCCACATTTCTGCCCATAAGTTTAGTTCATTGAAGTCCTTCTTAAGGCCAGTTCACACTCCCTTATCTGCACCATTGCAAGAGGTGCAAGTGAGTTGCAATGATGCAGGTAAGGCAGTGTAAACAGCAAGGGGAGCATTGCAAATGGCTCCGTTGTGGTGCAGGATGATCCTTGTTTTTGTGGGATTGTGTACTGCTGCAGGCGTTTTTTGCTGGTCTGTAAACACACTGCTCTTTCTGCAATGGTACAGACCAGTGTCATGCCACACTGTACTGTCTCCATCCAATACACTGCCTACCTAACCAGAGCTCTTCTGTAGAACTGGACCACCAACATTTTTGGGTGCCGAACAGTCCTTGCACACCCCAGTTCTCGAAAGCTAACTTTTGTGCTAGTCAGCAGTGCCACAACTTACTGTATGTTAAATAAAGATTAAGCCTCCTCACCTCAACCCCCACTCTCCGCGCTCTGCTGGAAAGGCAACTAAAATGCAGGAAGCCCCAAACATGGCTCTGCAACAGTGTAGAGCATCAGCATGTGAATATGGGTCAGCAGCAGTGCAGATCAAGCTGCTGAAGCAATATCCGGCCTGCCAGCACAGTGTTAGAGCTACCACTTGCTGCACCAGTGACCCAGGTTCAGGAGAGGACTCTGGTGGCTGGAGGGTCAGCTGGGGGGGTGGATGGATTGAATGGAGGATTGCATGCTCTCCACCTCCGGGGGGAAGGTGAGGAGATCATGCATTCTGGTACAGTGCTCCCAGGTGACCACAGGGGTGGCTTACCAGGGGACCAGAGATTGAGGTTGGGAGGCATGCCTGATGCTTGGCATCTCTACACCATGGAGTCACTGCATGCCATGCCTCCCAAAACACATCTGTCTCTAAAAATCCTCTTGGACGAGCAGCATGCTGCCCACTTCATTGTAGTCCCCACATAGCTGGCCTGGAGCCCCATCCTCCTGGACACCGAGCATGGCGTCTGACAGGGGAAGTGGGGGGGGGGGAGACCCTGGAGGTCCTGCCCTTGGGGCTAAGCCAGGGAAGAACACCAGAATGGAGTGTGGTCCCAAGTTGATGATGGGGAGGAGGTAGGAGCATGGGCCGATGGGGAGCCATCCAGGATAATAAAGCACACTATGGAATAAAAAAGCTGCTGAAGCAATGTGGATGGTGACGGTACAGGTAACTCATCAAATGTAAATGTGCCTTTAGTTTGTTGCTCTGTTCTGTCATATTGTTACTTAATCAATCTGCCAAAAGCTTAAGATACTTTACAGGGTGAAAAAAACCTACTTTGCAGCAGCAGCCCATTTAGCGAAAGCTCACAGAATTTGTTAGCAGTCTACAGGACTGTCATCTGTGACCAAGCTCCTTTAGCTGAGCATAATATAACATATGCATTGTACAAGATGGGGAGCTTAACTCTTCCTACCAACCAAAAAACCCACCACTGTAACCTATATCTGAAACTGCATTGATTATCACCTTATTTAAAGTCCAAATATGCTATTGTGGGTTTTGTGCAAGCCTTTTACTTAACAATGTAGTTGCTCTTTGGGAGGCCTACCAAAATCATATCATAGCAACTTTAGCTGCCATTCAACACCAGAGAATTTTTATGTGTCAGGACCAAAATGGGCAAATCACTTTTGTAGTAAACTCTGCTAGAGCATGTAATTCCATCCCCATTTACTCGCTAGAACTCAGGTCCCTGATACCTTTACACATCAGTTAAAAGAATACTTACTCACCAACATGAAATGCATATGCTTTTAACAAAACTGGATTGTACTACTTGTACTAATTTCTCTGCTTATATTTATAGTTTCTATCACTGGTATGATCATACTGTAAGCAATAACAAATGACAGCATGTGCAGTAATGCTTAATTACTTCATTCCCCAGGCACAGCCGAGTGCCCACAACCGCCTGGGAATTGTGGCAATGTAAGGCATTACTACACAACCTCAAGCGTGTTGATGTGTTTATAAAATGGTTTTAAAAGTAAACTAGAAAATAATGGGCCAGATATTCAGACTGCACCAGGCAGGGGCGCAAGTCTGGGCGCAGCGCAACTGGGTTGAGCCAGGGCATAGTCCAGGTGATATTCAGCAGTGCTGCGCCATGGCTCAGCACTGTTGAATATGGCACTGGGGGTGCCCGCACTGCACCAGCAAAAGTGGCAGGTGAGGAGCAGGGGGATGCACATGGGCAAGTGCGGGTGCGCTAATTGCAGCAACTGCGATATTCAGCACTGAGCATGCAAATGAGGCCATTATGCGTGCAAGGCACAAATGGGGCCATTTGCATGTCATTATGGCCCCATTTGCATGTGGTGCGCTGATCCCCGGTGACTTGCGCCTGGCACCCTGCCAGGCTGCAGCCGTCAGGGACCGATGCCCCCTTCCCCTTGGCGGGCAACACGCCCCAATGCCTAATTGTGGGCATAGTAGTAAACTATCTCTGGTGGTCCAGTGGACCTGCTTCCCTGCTCGATTGCTGGCATAAGTGTTTAAATAAACTCCCTGGTGGTCCAGTGCACCCGATCCCCTGCCTGAATGCGGGCATCGTGTAAAATATAACCCTGGTGGTCCAGCGGTACCCCTCCTCCCCACCGCCACTGGGACCCACCACCTGCACCCCGGACAGCAGCAGGCGGCAGCTCCCCACCACAAAGCAGCCAGTCGCCCGCCGACTGACGCTCACATGATCGGGCGAAGGATAAGGATCACTAGGCCGCGGTGTATGTACTACAAGCCCACGATGGGCAACAAGTAGGGCCCACTGGACCACCAAGGATCATTTCTAACACCTATGCCCATGATCAGGCAGGGGCACAAAGCCTGGACTGTGTCCTGGGAGGTTGGGTGGCCACCCACAGCAGGCAGCTGCCGTGTTGCACCCAGCAATACGGCAGCTGGCTGGTGTCCCCGACATGTTCCTAGCTTTTCAGGCACATCTTTGTGTACGGAGTGGGTTTGTGCCTGCATACCCGCACATCTCGGGCGGAATATTGAGATGTGCCACATATGCATGGGCACACACCCCGCACTTGCACTGCATACACTACTGGTGCGCCCCGGCGCATCGGGGGTTGCACTGCGCAACCTACCCCTTTGAATATCGCACTGGGTTACATCAGTGGGTTGAGCATGGCTCAACACTGTTGCACCATGTGCAACCCCTTTGAAGATCCCACCCAATGTGTTTATTCTTAGACAGAACAGCTATTAGTATTTTCGGACCAATCCAAAAATAATCTTGATGATATTTTACAATGCTTGAAATTATATTTTGAAATAAGTAATATTTGAACTGTTAACCATAGAAATGTAAGTTTTTTTTAATTGAAAGCTTGCAGTCCAATCAACATGTATAGAGCCTAATGCTACATGTCAATACATGCCAATATATTATGTTAAAAATAACAGGACTTTAAAAAAATTAATGAACCATTTTATGTTTTATTATACTGATATACTGTTTGGTCTCTGTAGTAATACAGTAGAAGCCGTTTAATTGGGACACCCCAGTGGTGGGCCTTTCATCTTGATTAAGTGGCCATCCCGTTTAACAGAAGCCTATTTGCAAGGCTTATTTTCCCAGCATTAAATAATGTACTGTAATTACAGAGATGACATGGGAGCTGGCATAGCATGAAAAGTGCAAAATATGGCTATGTCTCTCCTCTCCTCTCCTCTCCTCTCCTCTCAACCTCCTCTCAACCTCCTCTTCTCCTGGTGCAGGACAGAATGCAGGTATGATGATCCAATACAGTAATCAGCAGGATCAAGTGGGTTGAAAAGCCCAATGGGAGTCTTTGGCAGTGCTCCATTTTTTGTTTTGTTTCTTGAATGGGGATACGGACATTAATCAGTGGAATGAGAATTTGATAGAATGCTGGATGTAAGGGACAGGCTAAAAAGTTTTAAGCAGATTCTGCATGAGCTGAAAAGTCTTCAAAGTGCAAGCAAGCAAGGTCCAGTATGGGGACTCCATTTAAAATAATGGCCACTTAATCAGTTCCCAGCAGGACATCCCAATAAAGTAGTCGTCCCAATTATATGCATCCCAATTAAGTGGCTTCCACTGTATCTTACTGATAAATCAACTCAATTGACTCAAGCTTTCATTAAAAAAGTTTCTAGCACTAATTATTCCAAAGTTTGCCCATTTAAAAGAAAGTAGTATTTTAAAGGTCTAAGTTTGGAGCTGTTGGAGTTAGAAATGTACTTTTTATGTTGGCTTGCGTGCATGCGCAAACATATTGGGGTAGTAGCACTTTCAGAGGTGTGTCAGTGTTGTGGTGAATGCAGGGCACGCTTTAGTAGGTGAGTCCCTCATTTCCAAATTAGCCAGCATGCTAGTGCTGACACAAGTATTATGCAAAGTGCAACCAACTTGAGAGAAATGTGCCGCTGCAATCAGGGACAAGTTCGTCATGCAGTGGCACTGATGACATGCCTCCTGTAAGTGCCTTTCCTGGTGACACATTTCAATAGACATGGTGGCGGCAACACAATCCTGAAAGAAAGCTGACATCGGGGATGCAATCCCCATGTCGGCATGTCCACTACCCCCCCCCCCACATTATGTGGCACACTGGGAACCAACCCCAGTGTGCAGCCGGTCACAGAAAGCTGACTGCATCGGCATGTTCCTTCCCCTGCCCCACCTCCATTGTGTGGCTAACATCACCCTGAAAGTCATGAGGCATACTGGAGCCCACCCCAGGTGGCCAACATAACCCCCTGAAAGTCATGGGGCATACTGGGAGCCCACCCCAGTGTGCACAATATTTGTTTTATTTAACCTGTAAAGAAAGAAAACAGTCCCACAGCCAGTGTCCATTTTTTGTACCTGGAAAAAGAAACAGTTCGTTGTCCACAGTGCCCCCTTCCCCCAACCCACATCCACCCTCTGCACACCCCACCTCCCCATACACCCCTCACCCCAGACTTATCTCTGGAGGTCCAGTGTTGTGATCTTCGGTGGAGTGGGAACACGTCTGGACTCTTCAAAGCCAAACTGCAAAATGAAGAAATGCTGGTAGGCTGTATAATGGCATAAATGGGGGAGGGGGTCAACTTAGGTGGATATCTCAGCCATGTTTTTGAATTTTGGCTCCAAATTTTCAACATGGGGTTATTGGGATCCCACCTCATGAACACATGCACTGTCATCTTGTTATTCTGCCCTGAAAGGTAATTTCATGGTCACTGCATTGAATCACCTTTCGGGACTGATTAACAAAACGACAGTGCCACTGTTCATGAGGTGGGGTCCCAAAAAGCCCATGTTGCAAATTTGGTGAAAAAATTCCAAAAAATGACTGTTACGAATGTGTGTTGTGCAGCTTCCATGCACACTCATAATTTTTAATATTTTCAATCCAGATTTTCAACATTGCCATTTTTAACACCTCCTTGTGAACAGTACAGCTGTCATTTTTCACATCCTGCCTGAAATGTGTTTTCGCACATGGCACACAATGGCATGGTCGCTGGGGGAGATCAATGTTCAGGATAGATTAACAAAATCACAGTGACACTGTTCGTGAGTGGAGGTCCCAAAATGCCTATGTTGAAAATTTGGTTAAAAAAATCCCCCAAATAATTCTGTTACTGGCCTGCTTTGCACAGTTTCTATGCACGCTCGTGACCTCACCAATGTTTCATATTTTCATTCCAGATTTTCAACATTGCCATTTGTTTACACCTCCTCATGAACACTACAGCCACCATTTTTCACATCCTGCCCAAAATGTGTTTTCACACCTGTGGTGCCAAATGGCACAGTCGCTGTGCAAAACCACCATTTGGCTAACAAACTGATAGCGCCACTGTTCATGAGGTGGGGTCACAAAAAGCCCATGTTAAAAATTTGGAGTGAAAATACCAACAAACACCTGGGGCATTAAGGTTTCCAACCATAATGCCCCACCCTGTAGAGACTGACAGGCATCAGGGGTGTGACTTGGAATTGCCAGCTGTAATGCTCACACCATTCCACCCCCACCCTGCAGCCAGTGAAAAGCATCAAGGTGTGCCTTGGACTCTTTGGACCCAAAGATCACCCCATTCTCCTATACTGCACCCATCTCAGCGTATTTCCTTATGGAATGGGACGAGCATAAGGCCCAATGACCCCAAGGCACAACTTGACAGTTGTCGGTGTCTGCAGGGTAGGGTGAGGTGAAATGGCGTGAGCTTTATGGCCGATGACCCAAAGGCATACTCCAATGTCTGTTAGTCTCTGCAGGTGGTGGTGGGGTTGGTGTCAGTTCAATACTTCACTGCCATTCCTATTATGCAGCTCTCTAACTCCTGCACCACCGATGCCAATGCCAGCAAGACAACATTCAGCATTGGCAAATGCTTGTTTAATTAAAGGTTGGAGCCCAGACATTAAGAATTAACATTATCAATACAATTGTTTGTACAGAGCCATAAAATTACATAACAGTTTAAAAAAAAGGTTTTTTTTTTACTTTTTCTGAATTTTGGTATTACTACATGTTATGTAATGAGTGACTGTATAATTTTTTACATAGTTTTCTTTCATCTTATGAGTGTAATCTTATTGTGAACATTTCAGTCTCCCCTCTAGCAGTACCAATTCTTCCTTGCAAAGTGTCGGAAGATAAGTAAAATGGTAGATGGACGTTTATGCACAACAAGATCTGGATTCCATTGAGGGCTCCTGATGAAATCTATGACCACGAGATCACAGCTCGAGTGCTCTCTAATTTCATCAGGAGCCCAAAATGGAATCTGGAGCTTGTTGTGCATGAACGGCCATGTACTATGTTTTATAGTATACAGTGAGCGTCTGTTCCCCCAAACATTTTTAAAAATAAAAGCAAACAGGCACTTACAATTAGTAAAGAGTTGTGAAGGCATCAGGTGACAGGCAACAAGATCACAAGTATTTTTAAATTTGAAGCTGTTTTTTTAATAGTCCATTTGTTTTCTTGCCCGACTATAAAGTTAGCACGATCTCTACGGGTATCGCCACTATTGAGAAATGTCATTTAATTCATTTTGACAGTTGAGGTTGCTTGGGTTTAAATGGTGACAGACAAACCTTTTTTTTTTTAGACTGTGGCACGTGCTGCTGACAGCGTCTTGCTGTTGTACCGTTGCTTTGATGTCAGATCGATGGTGCAACCTCAGTCTGATGTCAGATCAATGGTACAACATTTCAGCAGTCACTGAATTCCATATAAAACAGACCCACTGTGTACTATATAAGAATGTAACATTTGAAGTGTGTGAACTTAATGCATGGTCATGTGCCCAGTTTTGATAAATCAGACTGCTATTTTAATCCAATCCATTTTATAAAGTTTATTGTGCTCAAGATAGTTATTTTTCTGTTCTTACCTGTGATGCCTTTCTACATGTGAATGCTTTCTGGGACATTCCTGTAAACAGAGTTTCACACTACTTGGAGTCTCTGATCTTACCTGGTGAACAAATGGCAATAATACCTGATAGGTGGGCATTTTAGACACCGGACCTCCAAGGGGTGTAATGAGGCCCGACGCCACAGGCGGAGGGCCTTATAGCCCCTGGAAGGTCCGGTATTTCCCAATAATGCCCACCCTGGAGGGTATTATTGCACTTAGAAAATGGGCCACTGTATCACAGGTGTTTAAAAAAAAATGCTTTTTATGTTTATATGTTAAAACTCTTGCCTTTTGAGTTGTTTTTTAATAAAATAGTTCCTCCACCTTTACCTAGGGACTTCATCCTAAGTTGTACCTTTTGGGCTGGTTTCCATGGTTAACTCCCCCACACACAAGTTAAAATCCTTTTGTTTTGTTTTGCTATTTTTTTTTTAATATATTTATTCATTCATTTTAAATTATCCATCAAGTAATTTATTCACTCACCGGATAATCTGGCCAAGGAGTGGTGGTGACAGTCCGATGACCTGGGAGCAAAAGACAGTAGTTTTGTGTTGTTAATTTGATGGCCATTCGTACTGTTACCGCAATTGAGAAGCACTCGCTGAACATGGTAGGAAAGAAAAACATTGAGCTGCAGCCGTTTAGATTGATGGCGGGTGGGCATTCATATTAGAAATGGGAAGGGAACATTTCATCCATACCAGCCGACTACTTACTGCAAATGCCGCCACTGAGCTGCTCCCGATTCTTCCCCTGTACAGTTTATTCAAATTTAATCCCTCTCACTGCCACAAACAAAAAGAGACAAAAAAATGAGTAACTGTCAGGGGAAACAGCACTTCAGCAGCTCAGACAGCTCCTTAGGGTGGCATGGGAAAACTGCCGTTATTCCTGAATCCCCTCCCTGAGCATGTCTGGACAGAAAGTGAAAAGGATTTGAGTAAGGTGAGTAGAAAAAAAAGTCACAACAGAAAGGATCCTCCCCCCAGGTCACTGTTGTCTCCTCTGGGCACCAGAATTTGCATGGTTTCCACGGCGAACTACTGATTCCCTGCTATCTGCTCTAGGGGGATTGGAAGTAATCGCTTTTTTTTTAAGTTTCTTGGTCCTCGCTGCCTGCCCTGAGGACCGGGACTGAGTTATTGCAGTTTTTTTTTTCAGGGAAGTGTGAAGAGGAGTGGTACATGGGGAAAGAGCCGGAGCGGCGTGTGGAGAGAGAGAGAGAGAGACAGCCCAGAGCAGCGTGTGGAAACTAAGGGAGATGGAGGAGCCCAAAAATACAGCAGGTACTGCTGCTTTTCGTACTGTAAGATGGATGATTATTATTTAAGTAGGGTACTGGGGAGTAGGGACACAGGTGGCAACTACTGAGAAGGGGCATAGGTGCTCTGAACACACCCCAGAACCTGCCACCAGTCACTTTTGTGTTACTAGCTTCTATCCCAACGGTTTTTCCTCTGAATTGAATTTCTTTCTTTTTTTTTTTTTTAATAAATCAGGCTAGGTTTGGGGTAGGGCACTGGAGTTGTGGGCAGGGTTGCATGTGTGTCTGTGTGCCTAGTTGGTCTTTCCTGTCGCTAGCGAGGGCAGAAAATGGCGGCAATTTTAAATTTCAATTATGTGGTTTTAGCCAGTCAGGAAGCAGGGTGGGCACTAGGATTCTTCAGTAGGTGAAGGGGCACTTGTGCTGGAACTTTTTATTTGCTGGGCGTCTATTGAAAGTTAATGTACCCCCCTGGCAGGGGTACCAGCTAATCAGAGCTCAGCAAATAAAAAGCCCATTTTCTAAAATCAAATAACAATACTGATATCGACTGCTCTATCCAGTTTCATATTAGCTGCAGACTTCACCAGTGTTGCCCTCCTCCAGGCCATTTTTTTATTCTTTTGTAACCAGGTAAGGCCCACTAGGCACAAATGTCTGTTTTCAGGTGCAACCTCGGAACACTGGGGAGGTTAAATGATTGGCTCAGTCATGCAGTATGCTTATTGTTTATTGAAAATCTAGGATTACAAATACCTTTGAGCCAAGGCTCTTTTACAAAGGTTCCATGTCAAGAGAGTACAAACAATTTAGGCTAAGCTACATTAGTCAATACATAGGCAAACAAAACAATTTTTAAAACAGAGATTAAAAAACAACACTCATTGGTACAGATGTTGCATCGTAGAAATAATGTAAGGAAACACTTAGGTTCGGATAAGTTCAGAGATCTATAAGTAGTTGGGAGCGAGGGGTTGGGGTGCAGCAGCTGAAGAGAAGCTAGAGCAGATTCACAGCATTGTCAAACAGCAAACGAGAGGGGAGGTGGGCCACAGGGGAAACAGGAAGTTAGGAGAGGCAGTCACAGCAACTGGAGGTAGTGAGATGAAGATGTAGTCTTGATTTGAAAATGCCCAGTGAAGAGGTGGAAGTGATATGAGTGCTGAGGGCATTCAACCAGGTGGGGGCACGGTGTGCAAAGGATCTTTGTCCCAGTGATGTGCAGCATCGAGGAACTTGTAGGAGTTGTTGTTCAGACCCTCTGGTGCTACGTAGATTAGTGATTGGGCTCAGGAGGACTTGGACACTAGGTGGGGTAATACCCAAGATAGTTTTTTTCTCCATCAGACAGGTTAGGTACTTTATACGATTTACGAGTTGAAACCATCCTGATTGGGTGTAGAGTTCACATGTATGTGTGAGTCAGTGGGCTCCAGTGAGCAGTCGGCAGGCCTTGTTTAGGGAGGTCGTTATGCGCCCAAGAGCGGTGGTGGTGGCAGAGCCATAGACTATGAGGCCATAATCTACAATGGAGACAACAGAGCTCTGGATGGCCATCTTTAGTGCTGCTTGGGTGAGGTGTTGCTTGTTGCGGTAGAGAATTCCAATATGTGCGTTTACAATTCTAGCGACGTTATCGATATGGGTCCCATATGACAGACCATGGTGAAGAGTGATTCCAAGGTATTTAAAAGATGACACCTGTTCGAGGGTAAGACCAGCACTTGTTTTGATGTCAATGGAGTATTGCCTTTATCTGTTTTGCAAGCTGCAGAAGAGCATTGATTTAGTCTTTTTGTGGTTTAGAACCAGCTTATGAGAATAGAACCAGTTTTCAACAGAGGAGAATGCAAGTTGAAGGTTGTGAGTTAATGGTTCTGGGTCTTTATGTGGGGTGAAAAGCACAGCATCATCGGCATAGAGGATAATTTGTTCAGGGCAGGATTGTGGGAGAGAGTTTAGGAAAAGACTGAAAAATAGGGGGCCCAGTATTGAGACCTGGGGGACGCCAGAACGGACTGACTTGGAGTCAGACAGTTGACCTGAGTTTTTACTCTTTGTGAGCACTGGTGAAGGTAACTATTGAATCATGCAGTAGTGTCTGGGGAGAGACCGGTATTCAGCAGCTGTCTGGAGAGTAAGCCATGGTGGACAGTGTCAAATGCCTTGGTTAAGTCAATGAATATGGCTCCAGTTAGATGGCCTTTGTCCATAGAGTTGTGAAGGGCTCCAGTGAACTCTAGGAGGGCTGTTGAGGTGCTGTGCCCTTGCCTGAAACTGTGTTGCTAAGGACATAGAATGTTGTATTTGTCCAAGTAGACTAAAAGCTGGTCCGCTACAATGCGCTTGAGGGCCTTGGAAAGGAGGAGCAGTATAGAGATCGGCCGGTAATTTCCCAGGATTGACTTATCGCCACTTTTGAAGACTGGTGTGACAATAGCAGGTTTCCATTTGCTTGGGAATTGACTGAGGTTGAGTGAGAGGTTGAAAATTCTTGTAAGCGTATGCAGCACTTCCTCTAGTGTGAGGGTTAGCAGTTTCAGGTCCAGTAAGTCTCAACTGGTTCTGGTCTTGGAGATAGCCCTTTTTACGTATTTGCAGACTTCATCTGCTTTGACTTTTTTAAAGTGGAAAGGTGGATGGCTTGAGAGGGTAGGGAGGGAAGTTGATTCAGGGGAGTCAGTTTCTGAGAAAAATCTAGGGGAGGACACTACTGAGGTCCATGAAGGCTGCATTGAAGGTGTTTGCTATGACCAGCGGGTCAAGGGTGGTAGTACCATCAATAGTCAGTAAGGTAAGGAGGATTTTGATGGTATCCTGAAATCTCCTTTATATTGTCCCAAAAGGTTCTCCCATTTACTCAAATGTTGGTGAGGGCTTCTTTGTAGTAGATGCTTTTTGCCATTCTTATTAGCTTCGTATGCAAGTGGAGGCTGTGCGAATCAAACCCAGGTCTGCTGGCTATACAAAGCTCATTCTCAACTTGTCACTCTAACCTCTAGGCTATACTGCCAGCCTCATTTAAATATAAGATAAACAGAGGTCTTACAACACTAGCCCCTGCTGACCCACACTAGTCCTAAACTACAGTACTACCCCTTACTATCACCCTTCTCATATCATCCAAAAGTGAGTTCTTTGTTGATTGCTGCAGTACTTCATTTTACCATGCCTAAAACCTTGTACATTAGTCTTTTGTGTGGCACTGTATCAACTTTGCCATCATGGAGGCTGTTAAGTCTAGGCAATTACTTATCACGACATAGTGTGAAAGCAGAGGAAAGGTAAGTGTGAGAGATTTAGACTTTCTGAGACTGCAGTTGTGTTACTGGATACTAGGAATAGTTTTTAGGGTGCTTCTGTTAAGCAGCTCACTGTAGCATCAAATTCATTTGCTATAGTACCAGTGAGTTTCACTGTGCACATAGTAAAGTGCAAATCAGTCTTGAAAAGGAACATCCGAAAATGTACAATGTATTATTTTATGTTCTTAACTTGCTGTCTGAGATAAATAAAACCCACAGCAGCCTCTGTTGCTGTCAAAATGCATGATCTACACAACCTGTCATGTATGTTTTTTCTGAGACTGTTTCTGTCTCACTTATTGGATACTTAGTTGAAAACAAATCAATGCAAACAGCTGTTGAAAAACTAAGCAGCTGGTTGTGCAGATGTGAACCCCAGTGAATGTAGCATAACCGACTAATCAAGTTATTCAAAAGACAAAGAAATATAAAGGGCCTGACATTTACAGAAAACCTTGGTATGAAAATGAGCATGCCTGTTCCCACTTTTGCATGTTATTGTTTGCACCAAGTTATTGAAAACATTTAATTTTGAAAATCACGCATTAAAAAGTATATTTTCATATTGAAATATGACCCTTTTTATATAGTTATGGGTACATATTTTAGTATTGAATATTGGGTTATGGGTGAGCAGCAGATGATTATATATATATATAGTTAATAAAGGCTTATTGATATAGTCCAGGATTGGAAGTATCTACTGTAAAAGAAAAATACTATATCACATTGCTGTTTGAATATTTTTCTTTTGTTTCAAATGTGCATCAGTTCTCAATGCCATAACTGCCCTGAGTTGTTGAGCTTAATTAATTTGAGTTTGTCTGCACAGCTGTGGGACATATGAAGGTATTTCACTGGCTCATGTGTACAGGGAAACAAGTGAATGCTGGAGCTACAATATGAAAAGGATAAACAGCAGCTCAAAACCAGTTGCAATAGCTAATTCTGCAACATGATTTTCAATGAGAGGCCAATACAAATGGCGAAGAGTCTCTCACAAAGCTGGAACTGTTCCTACAGTACTTCTCAGTCCCATAATTAAATCATGGAACTGGTCCCACATGACTGATGGACACCCTGAGCAAAGCCAAGTTGTCCAGTCTTTCATCATCACACATCTATCATGCTGAAGAATCACATATTTATAATCCCATCCAAACATCATTACCTGCTTTTCATTTTCATCCTTTTTACTGGCATAGCACATCTATCTGCGATAACCATACTTTGAACTTTTATGTCCATATGTACAGAAGATTTGTACTCCAGAAAGTAATTTTTTTTTTTATAATAAAGATATTAGTAACCTAATTTAGGAATACAATTGTCATTTTGATCTGGCTGTGAG
This sequence comes from Neoceratodus forsteri, assembly GCA_016271365.2. NCBI lineage: Eukaryota > Metazoa > Chordata > Ceratodontiformes > Ceratodontidae > Neoceratodus > Neoceratodus forsteri. The sequence goes on from CM057458.1 coordinate 593,261,874, forward strand.
ATTTTAGTATAAAGTAAAAATAAGCAGTAGGGTTATTACTACAGCCCCGTCCCCACGTACTGTAGACACAGGAGCATAATACTAGGGCATTCAGGGAATCGCACAATGCACTGCCAATGTAATTTAATAGGTAAAATAACATCAACTATGTTTATGCATACAAGAACTAACAAGCAGTACAGACCTCAAAAGCTCAGGCAGGATACCCCAACAGCATTTGTGCTCACTGCATTCTGACAGGGGTGGGGTCCTCGAGTATTTTAGCCATTTACATTTATTTGTTTATTTTTTGATGACCGGGTAGGTGCACTAGACACAAGAGTGACTATTTTCAGGCATGACCCGGGAGGTCGACAACACATAGAGATACAGGCACATGGAAATACAGTGTCAAAAAAATATACAATGCATCACGTATCATACATCACATATCAGAGTGAACAAGATTAAAACAATGAAGGTACCAAGGCACAGATGGTGTATTTAAACAGATAGAACATAGGTGCCCATGAGTAAACAGTTATAGTGATATAATATTTAAAGTGCAAGAAATACCACAAGGCATCAATACAGTGCAGTGGCATCATACAATCAGCTGAAAACAGAAAAAAATAACACAGTTTGGGGAGGAGGTAGGGAGAAAGATAATGCAGAGATATAGCCTAGTGAGAGCAGGGAGAGAGAGAGGAAGGATGGGAAGAAAGGGGTAGGATAGAAAAATAAACAAATTCCACTGAAGAAAGGAGGAAACTGCTGGGCCACACAAACAGAAAGAGCCAAGTTCTACAGAGGGTTGAAACAGGTGCACTGGGCATCTTTGAAGAAAGAGAAGTGGTGGTTCTTCTTAAATGTAGCATGACTAGGTGCCATGCACATCTAGGGCAGTGAATTCCAGTAATTGGGAGCTACGTGCGCAGAATTTGATTTCTTTGGTAGTTCTACATCTGAAGATGCTAAGCAGGAAGAGGTCAGAAGATCAGAGACCGTAGGAGATGGGCTGAGGGGTCAGCATGGAGGAGAGGTAAGCAGGTATATTGGACCTCAGTATACTGTCCAGAAGGTTCTCAAGAGAGAGGAGCCAGTGTGCAACGGGGGAGGGCCACTGTAGATCTGAATATAGTAGGCAGTAATGTCTTAACCTAGGGGATGCATATATCACTATAAGTTGTGTCCCACCTCTGAAGAGTAGCCTTTGGCGTGTTAGTGTAGAGCACGGATCCATATGAGAGTGCCAGGAGTAGGATTCCTCTAGCAATAGCCAGCCTTGCAGAAGGGGTTAGAATATGACTTGTTTTGTAGGCTAATCCCAGTTTGGCATTTACAGCCTTGCGTGTGGAGGTTATATGGGTGTCATAGGTGAGGGATCAATCAAGCAAGACACCCAGATATTTAAAAGAAGTTACCATCACCAGTGGGAATCCATCAGCCCTGGAGACCTGGAAAAATTTCTGGCTCTGTTTGTTTAATAGAAGACCCAAAGAGCATATCCTGGGTCTTGCCAGTATTGAGAATGAGCTTCTTCCTAGTGATCCAGGACTGAATATTTGAGATCCATAGTGAGCTTATGGTTGATAGACTGAACATTATCTGAGCTGGTGTAAAGAACAAGGTCATCAGTGTAAAAACAACAATGAGCAGGAGGATGTGTTTTGTGCTATATTATTTATGAAGACCGAGAAGAGAAGGGGTCCTAGGATAGATCCCTGCGGTACACGAACATTAATGACTGCTTTTTCGGAGATGGCCGAGTTGAATTTTACAGCTTGAGTCCTATTTGATAGGTAGCTACGGAACCAAGTTACAACTCCAATTGAGAAACCCAGGGTTTGGAGATAAGCCAACAGAAGAGGGTAATTTACAAGATCGAAAGCTTTCGTCAGATCGATAAATACTGCACCGGTTAGGTGACCCTGATCCATGGCATGAAGAACATCATTTGTTAGCTGTAATAAAACAGTTTGAGTACTGTGACCTTTTCTGAAACCATGTTGATTTGTGTGGAGGAGGTTATACTTGGAGAGGTGGTCTGAGATATGTGCTGAGACAAGCTTCTCCAAGGACCTTATTTAATACTGACAGTATAGCTATTGGCCTGTAATTAGCAACATCTTTTTGTCACCTTTTTAAAGACTGGCGTGACTCTGGCCAGTTTCCATATATCAGGCACCACACCTTCACTCAGGGACAAATTAAATATTCTGGACAGTGGTCCTGCAATGAACAGTGCTGCCAGCTTTAAGAGTTTAGGTTCAAGGCGGTCCGACCAATAGCAGTATGGTCTGATTTAGAACTGAGATGTTTGAGGACATCCTTCTTCAAGGAAGCTTTAAAATAGAAGGAGGCATCATTTTTATTTTCATGGTGGGGGTACAAGGGATTAAGTTATTGGTAGACAGAGTAGTGGTATAACTGGAGAGGTCAGAGAAGTGAGAATTAAATGCATTGGCAATAGTGCCTGGGTCATTACAGTGAACACCTTTCAGTATCATGTCACTGTTTAGGAGAGTTTGCTTGGATCCGAGGAAAGTTTTGATATGAGACCAGAATTTCTTAGGGTCACCAGCCGCATCCATCAGAAGGCCCTTACAGTATTGGCTTTTGGCATGTCCTATTTGTGTTTTGCAGTTTGAGCACTGTTCTCTGTAGATGTTAAAGTCTGCCATAAGACTGGACATTTTAAACTGTCTCCAGCATTTGTCCCTGTTTTTGAGGGATGCTAGGAGGTCTTTATGCAGCCACCTGGTTTGTTTACCACGGACGCGCTGAGTAATGATTGGAGTATGCTTTTCTTGAAGTAACACAAATCTGTTCAGGAAAGCATGGAGGGCGGCATCCATATTTAGCATTTGCTAGACAGGGGACCAGTTAGTGTGAGACATGTCATACAGAAAATGGGCTTGGTTTAAGTTGGCGTAGTTCCTAAAGCTTATACATTGTTGGGGGGACGTGGAGGTAGTAGATGGACTCCATATACAGAAAACAGGGGAATGATTACTGACAGTGTCCGGCAGTGTACCTGTTCCTGCAATTCTATCTATGTGATTCGTTAGTATCCAATCAATAAGGGTGCTGGAAACAGTGATGGCAGACACTTTAGTGGGGTTGGTGATGGTTTGGTGTAACTTGTAGCTCTGCACCAGGGATTGTAAGGAATCTTGGGATTTGCCAAGCCAGTTTAAGTTTAAGTCACCGAGAATGAGGAGTTCATTTTTCCCTGCAGATGCAGCTGTATGATCCAGTAACTCCACTAGCCCATTTAGCCTGCTTTTGGGGGGATTATAGGCACAGACAATGGAAGTTTTTAGGTCTTAGTCCAAGTATGGTATGTATATATTCACATAGGGAGTTTCATTTGTCAGTTATCATAGTTAGGTTTAGATTGTTTTTGTAATAGATTGACACCCACTTTGGGGTAGCCTGTCCTGCCTAAGAAGGTTGTAGTTTGGGAGCATGCAATAGGCATCCTGGATAGAGGGTTTTAGCCATGTTTCAGAAAGACAGAGCACATCAGGGTAGTAGTTGCCACTCAGGCTTCAAGTTCTGCATGATTGTGGAGAAAGCTCCAAACATTAAGATGTATCATGCAAAAATTTCATATCATAGGTAGTACAACTTAGTGGTAATTTACTTGGCATTTTCCAGGGTTCAGCTCAATGTCCCCGGACAGCAATAGGGCCAGCAATATGATGTACCCTAGCTTATACAGGGTAATTTTTGGGCTATTTAGTCTTTAGATATGCCACCATTTAGTAGCAGATGCAGTAGCGTAGTAGAAGAGGAGTCTAGGGAGGAGGGCAGGAGTCACATCAAGTCCTCATTCTGGTAGGATTAACATGTTAGAGTAAGTGAAATCTCTTTGATCCATGTCCCTACTGTGGGGTGATTATAGAAATCAAGTACCGTAAAGAAACTCAGTAACGTGACGTGACGTGGAACCTTTGTAAAAGAGCCTCAGCTCAAAGGTATTTGTAATCCTAGAACAAATAAATAAATAAATAAAATGACAGAGTCAGGATAAGAGAGGGCAGTATAGAGATTTCAGGCCATTCTGTATGATGTTTGAGTAAGCAGGAGAGTAAGACCGGGGGATGGGTTGGAAAATGCAGAGGAGGGTAAATAGAAACTACCACTTTGCAGTGGTCCGTCTAAATTTAGGAGATCCTGTGGCTTGCCTAATTTCCAGAGATCCTTAAAACATGAGTACACTGGATTGGTAGAAGGGTATGAGAGAGTCAGCTGACAGAGCAACTGATAGCTGTAGCATACTAAGTGGAATTTCAGTATGTGAGTAGAAAGCTGCACAAATGTTGATCAGTCAAAAAAAACAGCTTAAGCACAGTGGATGAGAGAGAAATGGAGAAACTTAGTGAAGGGTGCCCTCCAGTGGCTGGTTTCTATAACGAGCCAATGGAAAAGTGAGAGAGTTCCGTTTTATTTCATGATTGGCCACAGGACACTATGAGTAAATGCTCAGATAGGGCAGGAAGGTGGGTGGGTGGGGAGACGCCGCAGGTATCAGGGATAACAGCAGGTAGAGGAGAGAGAGAGAGAGAGAGAGAGAGAGGGAGCCTGGCCATATCAGAGCGAGCAGAAAATCAGCTGCTGAGTCCTGAGGGATGGAGAAAATCCTCATTGTCAGTAAGACGCCAGGCTCCTTACAAAAGAGAATTCACAAATGCTAGTCTCCCTTTTTAAAATAGTCTGAGGTATTATTTGGCTCTAGCTACTCCCTAACCAGTCAGCGCTTTTTCAGCAGGAGCAGTCCGTGGTGAGGAAAAAGCTGGTAGCCAGTCGTAACAAACAGAAAAAAGGTGACAGGTTTTAAAATTAGAAAAATGAACTTGGGCTGGGCAGAGGCAACATGGGTAGAGACTCATACTTTAGGTAGATTCAGGCGGTGGCTGGGAGCAGCTCCGATCGGGCAGGAGCCCGGGGCAAGGATGGGCAGCTAAGGAGAGAGAGAAGAGATATTATTAGTAGATAGCACACTCGCCTCAGAGGCCGGGAGATCAGAGGGCTGTGGGTTCAGTTCCCACATCTGGCACTTGGGTTAATATCCCAGTACTGACACTGTAGTGCAGCATGAAAGGGGTGCTGCACTTCTGAGGTGCCGTCTTTCGGATGAGACATTAAACCAAGGTCCCATCTGCCTGGACTGGTGGTAGTTCAGGTGGATGTTAAAGATCCCATGGCGCTTATTGAAAAGAGTAGGGGAATTTCCCCGGTGTCTTGGCCAAATTTCCCTCATTCACTAAAAATACCACCAACAGCTTAATCTGGTTCAAGGTCAGTTGGTATTCATCTGTTTCCCCTCCCCCGGGTCATGCCTGAAAATAGGCAGGATTTGTCTAGTGCACTTACCTGGTCAACAAAAACTAAATAAAATTAATGAGAGGGAGGGGACAACAGACAAAAGAGAGCTGAGAAAAAGGATTACTGGCTGAGGACAGAATAGGATTTGTAAGAGGACGAAAGAAATCAGCTGGATGACAGGGTGGAGTGCAGAGATGGGGGGTGTGAGATACAGCAGGGGGGAGAAAGATATTGAGTAGAGGTGCCCAGTGAAAGTAGCTTAGATCAGGGGTAAGGGAGGAGACAAGAGAGAAACCAACAATTTGGAGCAAAAGTAATAGATTTAATTGCAGAAATGCAGGCAATAAGGTTAAAACAGTTCAGTAGCAGATTTTGGTTTTAAAACAGGGTCTTAGCAAACAGCATGTAACAGGGTATATTTTAAACTCTTTGTGCAATTATTATAAAAATACGTGAAATGAATAAAAAACTTTGAAATTCAATTTCAAATTGTTATAACAGCAGGTAGAGGAGAAAGCGAGAGGGAGCCTGGCCGTATCAGAGCGAGCAGAAAATCAGCTGCTGGGTCCTGAGGGAGGGAAAATTTCCTCGTTGTCAGTAAGACACCAGGCTCCTTACAAAATAGAATTCACAAATGCTAGTCTCCTTTTTTAAAATAGTCTGAGGTATTATTTGGCTCCAGCTACTCCCTAACCAGTCAGCGCTATTTCAGCAGGAGCAGTCCGTGGTGAGGAAAACGCTGGTGGCCAGAGGTAACAAACAGAAAGAAGGAGCCAGGTTTTACAATTAGAAAAAATGAACTTGGGTTGGGCAGAGGTGCCATGGGTAGAGATTCATACATTAGGTAGATTCAGGCGGTGGCTGGGAGCAGCTCCGATCAGGCAGGAGCAACAGAGTCAAATCAGCCAAAGTTTTTTTTTATCAGTTTGCAGCCCTGTTGGGCTCTTTTGTTATTGACACTGTTGCTTCAGCTGACATGTTAGTAGAATAACTGGGTTTTGCTTTTTCCTATAGAGAAAACCATTGCATAATTTGCCAATATAAAGGAGTGCATATAATGGCAAACACGCATCCCTCACTCTGCACAAGCATCAGCCGCAGCTGTTCCGTTCCTGACCATTGGCTGCCATGTCTTGCTGCCTGAAATTGCACTGCCACTCAGACTTGGCAGTAAGTTATTTAAAAAAAGATCACTGCTCTAAAACATTTAAAGAAAGCAACTAACAGAAAAAAAATTACCTTTCAGCAGGCGACCACAGACCATGCTAAAGACCATGCTAAAACCCAACCAGACCTCAGCCGCACCAGAACGTCTGTTATTTCATATAATTGCCATGGTAAAAAAATGAAACCAAGCAATTATATAAAATAAAATATGGGGTACTTCAGAAACTCAAATTTTACACTCACCCTCAGTGTTGGATGCCTCGATAAACCCATCAAGCTTCGCTCTCAGGGTTTATGTTGCATCCAACACTCCGGGTGTGTCTAAAATTCTTGTTACATACGCCAGCCCATATATTATTCTATATATTGTTATTTTATTTATTTATTTAGCTTTTATTTACCAGGTGGGTGTGCTAGCCATAAAGATGACTGTTTTCAGGCACGACCCATATTACAAAATAGCTCTCATCTATTGATATCAGTGAAACAACACCACCCAATTATAGAGCTCTTAAAGCAGCAGAGCAATGAAAAATGTTTTTCCAAAAAGCTAGTTTCAGCTACAAATAATGAAAATATATGCATGCCTGTCATATCTACTTTTCTAGGTACCTTCTACACTGGGCACCACATGGGCTTTATGCACTATGCCTATTTACTGCAGGTATGCAGTGTGTAGGCATCTCTAAGTGCCAAAGCTGTTTTGTGGGTGTCCAAACAGGCCACAGAGGCATGCATGGAAGGGGTGCATGCTCCTTATGCATCAGATCCCCTCTCTGCCCATAGCTCAGTGCATGGTGATGGACAGGGAGAGTGACTGGGGTAGTGCTATACTCCACTCCAGTCACAAAGGCACTGAGCACTGGTGGGGAGGGCACTGGCTATTGCTGCAGGCACTCTGTCATAGCTGCTATGCACCCCCTCCATCCAGAAGATGGTGGCCTGCAGGGCAAGCAGTTGCCCCAATACAGCAACCCCCAGTCATCCTGACATGCTGCATGGGTGGGGAGCTCCCAGCTGCACCTGTCCACAGTGCACAGGTCCTGCCCAGTACCATGTATGCCAGTACCTATAATCCCTTCTGTATTGCAGAGCAGGGGATCTAGTCTGCCAGCATCTTCTGCCCCACCTGTGCCCTGCCCCCCCACGTCTCTACTGTGCTCTGCATATGGGTAGGTAGGGATAGTGTATGGTGTGCGGTGTTGCCTGTGGCAGTGAGCAGAGGGCCTCAGCCAGCGTATGTGCCTGTAGTGCATACCCAGCATCCCATAGTGCATAGGGCTGTGTTTTTTATAATCCTAATGCTTGCCAGTTTTACAGCCACTTGTGGCAGCCATATTTTTTTTCCTTCAGAAAAAAAATCATAAATAAAAGCATTTGTAAAATACTCAGATTTGGGGGGCAGGATTAGAAAATGTTGCTACCAAATAAAACAGGAAGATGCCTGGAATATTTTATGGTGAAAAAAGTAAGGTAAAATTTTTTGCCCAATTTTGTTGCACTACTGTTTTAATTGTTTCAACTAAATATCCATTAATAAGAATAGCACGTAATATTTGTATAGCACCACCAGACAAAAGCAGTCAGACAAACTATCATCTGGTACAGTTTAGTGCAAGATAGTAGCTGAGTGATCATTCTTCATGATTCCATGTCTTGGATTTTACTCTTAGGAGTTAAAACAAATATTTAAATCAGTGCAGTGGTACAGAAAAAAAAAAGCCATGGATTCTGTTAAGATGGTGACAGCTGGACCCCCAGGTAGGTGGGTTGGACCAGGACTGTTAGGGACCTAGATCGGACACCTGCTGGACATGTTCCAGTGGGACAGATTACTAAGCTGCTGGGACCCAGAACATGGTCACTGGGAGATGATATACTGCAAGTGAAGATTTGGTTGACCACACATATTTTCTGGAGGGGGAAGAGGTGTGGAACAGATTGAGGTCTGTCAGCATGACAGCTCCAAGACGTGAAATTGCTGATGCATCTAAAAAATCTTTGGCTTGGGTTCATGTTGCATGTGTGCTGGAAGGGAACATTCTTAATGCATAGTGCACATGGAGAGAGTTCTGCAGAACTCTGGGAAAACTCAGTGGAGTTCAGATGAGACTGCTTGTGATTGTCCTGAACCACTGGGCAAGAGGTCTTTGGGCTCCACAGATATACTGGCTGGGTTGTTTAGTCATTTTACATTTTTTGGGGTGATTTATGTCACTGGAAGAGTGAGCATCACAGGCATCCATACTAGTCAAAGGATGAAAGGTGGTACCCCCCCCCCCCGTGTGGTGCATTTATCAAGTGCATCAGCCCACTCACCTCTGCTATTTTCGCAGACAGAAATCATTTCTTGGGGTGGACAGTGTAACAACCCTCTCCTGCCACTAGAGGGCAAGGAGTTGGTTACTAGAATGCCAGGCTATGAGTCTACTGATTGGTTGTTCCTCTGATTATAGAGCAGAATGCCAGTGTGAGAAGGGTGCCCTTTTGTTATTGTTTTGCACATAGAAACACAGAGATATAGAAAATATCAGCAGAAGAGGACTGGCTGGTCCATGTGGTCTGCCCACACCCTGGTCTCTATTTGGTCATGGGGTCCTTCCCTCATCCCTTAACTCTATTTATTATACCCATGTGCCTATTCCATGCATGCTTGAAGCTCCCAACTGTCTTCACCCCATCTCCCCTTCTGGCAGGCTGTTCCAGGTATCCACCACTCTTTCTGTGAAGAGTAGTTCTTCACATTGCTCTTGAACTTCCCTCCCTCAAGCTTCACAGCATGCCCCCATGATCTGGTGTTCCTCCTCCTCCTGTGAAAGACACTCCCCTCCTGCACCTTGTTAGCCCACAAGAGGTACTTATAGGTCTCGGTTATGACCCCTCTTGCTCTCCTCTCTTCCAGGGAATACATGTTGAGCTCCCATAGCCTCTCCTTGTATGGCTTCTCATGCAAGACCCACAGCATTTTAGTAGCCCTCCTCTGGACTGCTGCCACCCTTTCAGTGTCTTTGTAGAGATGCAACCTCGAGAACTGGATACAGTAGTCTTGGTGGGGTCTCACGAGTGAGTGATACAAAGTCAACACCACTTCTCTTCTCCTGCTAGAAATACACCTTCCTTTGCACCTCAGCATCCAGCTCGCCTTGCCTACTGCTTTGTCACAGTGCCTTACCACCTTTAGATTTAATTATTTGTTTCAAAAGTTTTGCCAGGAAATTCATACTGAGCTGTTATGAGCTCATTTCCAGATGCATCCTGGGGGGAGGGGGAAGAGAGGAGAAGAGAACAGATACAAAGTACAATGTATGAATAATACAATAATATGGAAGTAAATACATCAAAACATACATTTTCAGGGATGCTTAAAGAATAACTTGACAAACAATAAATTACCATACAGTAAATTGTGGAACAGGCAAAAGAACATTAAACAATAAGCAACAACAACAAAATAAGGAGCAGGGAGAAATGACTGATACCAGGGTGGGACAGTGCTGGTGTCTGTGCTGGGTGTGTTGCAGGAGAATTGGAGTCCACCCCAATATCAGAAGCTACTGCAGCAGTGAATAGAGAAGTCATGGAAGTGACATTTCAGAGCAGGAAAGGAAGGAGCAGAATGAATGGAAAGGGGAAGAGAGCCCCATAGTTTAGGGAAGCAGAATGAGAATGCAGATTGGAGAGCAGTAGATTTCATGTAAGGGACAGGGAAAAAAGCTAGCACAAGCATTGCGAAAGAAGTAAGAAGAAGGGGAGAGATAGAAATGAAGCAACATATGAAGGAAGACAGCCAAACCAATATTTGGAGATAAAGGAAGCACAGTGCATAAAGTGCATGGCATCAAGACAGGGAAAAGAGATGGAAGAGTACAGAGTACATTGGCATGTACGCAGTGGTTTGCCAAGAGCAAAGCAACAGAAAGAGTAAAAGAGAGGGGTCCGTTGCACTACAAACAATGTCTCCATATTCAAAAATGGGGAGAATCATCTTAGTGAGGATTGTTCTGTGTGCAGGAAGTGGAATGCTTCTCTTATTTCTGTATGGTACCCCAAGTTTGGGGTGGAGCTTCTTGTGGATAGCAACCACATTAACAGAAAAATCAAGGTGGTGATCCAACCAGACCCCAAGGTACTTGAAGGAGGAGACCTCTTCAATAGTTGCACCTTCAAGGCTATGAAAAGAGGAAGATCGTCAGGTATATGTTTTTTCAATTTTTGACCAGGAGAGGTGCACTAAGCTATTATAGCTTGTTTCAAAGTGCGTTCGGGGGTGGGGTGGGTTGCATGGACTTGTTTTATTGGCAGGGGAGTGCTGGCCATGACACTGGGGAACTCCCTGCTCCTGCATGGGGTGCTGTTGCATCCTACAGGAGAGATGGAGGTTCAGTCATGGATGACGCTTGATGAGGGAGGTTGTATTTGGGATTCGATCTTGTTCCACCTCTACCCACTTCAATTGCTACTATATATTCTGGTTTTAAAGATGTGCCTGATGCAGATCTTTTGGCTGTGGAACTGGAACTGAAACATGACCTGCAGGACAAGAAGAACCATCTGCTGGCCCTTATGGAACAAGTGGAATTGCATTTTTTGAGAGAAAGTTCTAAGCTTCAAGAGGAGAAAAAATGGAAACATCAAGTGACTAGTGCCGTGTTTGTCCCTGACAAAATGTTTCGGCCTGAACATGGTTTCCTCAGCTACTGCCCTTTCTGCACCACTCAAAACAGATGATCTGACTTGTGCGTCTCAACCTACTGGACCATGGTCTCCTTTTGAGGCTCTTCTGGATGCTGGCTGGATCTTGCCTGAAGCAGGGGTTTGGATCCCTGACCCGGTAATTCCTTTGCTTGGCTTTCTGGAAATCTGTCTACTTGAATTGGATGCTGCAGTGGATGTTACTGTGCCAACAGCTCTCCCATCAACCTCTGCCAGCTGCTGCAGCCATGACCAGCCCCCTGCTGCACATGACTGTACTTTTGATGTTGGTAGGAAGCTTTCTACTGCTTCTGTGGACACTACAGTGGGGATACCACTTGACTGTGACCCTGCTACCTGGACTGCCTCATCTGATAGTGCTTCTTCAACCACTTTTCCTATGGTGCTTGACATTGGTTTGGATGTCTCCAATTTTACTTTGCCTGGTCCCTCCACTGGTCCTACTGACCCCTCCCGCCACCTTGCATTTGACTTCATTAACAGCTCCTCCTAAATCTAAACCTACAGGTTATGCTGGGTTGTTCCATTACCCAAAAAAAGCCTGCTAAGCAGAGATGTGAGGTCCACCTGCGTTATAAAGGTGGCTTGGAGTCCCCCCCCCCGACAGAGCATATGTCGGCAAACCCCTAATTCAGCAGTCCCTGAGAGTTTTGCCCTCTGTTGTTTATGCCTTTATTCATGCCACTGATTACCATAGTTTTGATATTAGTTTCCAGATGGCTTCACTTCTGGAATGGTTCTGGACTGCATACCATTCTTTGAAGGATACCCTCTCTTTGGATCCCATTTTTTGCTATACCCCTTACCAAACCCACTTTTAAGTATGTGACTGTTTTGTTCTGGAATGAAGGGGTTAATGTGGCTGATATTGTCTATTGGTTGGAAAAGTGGCATGAAACAGAACATAGAAACAGAAATTGCTGGCAGATGGGGATCATGTGATCCATCTAGTCTGCCCGTGGTTTCCTACCCCCCCACTTAGCTTCCTCCGTACCGCTTGACTGCTTGAGTATCCCACAATGCCTGTCCCATACTCTCTTGAATTCACCCACCATCTTTGCCCCCACTATCCCCTCTGGCAGGCTATTCCAAGGTTCAGCCACATGCTCCATGAAGAAGAACTTCCTCATGTTGGTCCTGAACAGTCCTCCTTTAAGGCGAAGGTCATGCCCGCTTGTCCTGTTATAATCATTCTCCTGAAAGGGGTTTGCATGTGCACCTTGTTTCCCTTCAGGTATTTAAATGTCTCTGTCATATTTCCCCAATTCCTGCATTGCTCTAGGGAGTACAAGTTAAGTTCACGTAGTCTTGCCTCATACAGTTTTTGATGCAAGCCTTGCACGATTTTTGTTGCTCTTCTCTGTACTGTCCCCAGTCTATCTATGTCCCTCTTGAGGTGTGACCTCCAGAACTGGACACAATATTCCATGTGAGGCCTCACTAGGGACTGATACACAGCCATGATCACTTCTTGTCTCCTGTTGTGATGCCTCTTTCTATGCATCTCAGGATGTCACTAGCCTTCAGTGCTGCCTTCTCACATTGCTTGCTGACCTTCAGGTAATCTGAGATGATAACCCCCAGGTCATGCTCATGCCTAGTAGCTGCCAGCTGCTCCCCTCCCATTGAATACATTTTCCCTGGGTTACATTTTCCTAGGCACATGACCTTGCATTTTTTTGCATTAAATCTCAATTGCCAGTTTTTTGACCACTCCTTCAGCTTTTGGAGATCAGATTCCATGCATTGATGCTCCTCTGTTGTGTCAACTTTGTTGCTGATTTTGGTGTCATCTCCAAACAGGCCCACTTTCCCCCTCCAGTCTGACAGCAACGTCATTGATGAACTGAGCCCTGCGGCACCCCACTAGTAGCCCTATGCTCTTCTGACAGTGTGCCATTAACTAAAACCCTCTGTGTTCTCCCATTCAACCA